>JAJQQW010000014.1:72127652-74907652 GCA_025583905.1 Ia io | reverse complement strand
TTAGGCCTGCAATGGCTATGGAAAGCTTGGCTTGCTCTGTTACCTGGGAAACCTTGCTGTCTGTGGCTGTAGCCATTTTGGCTGGGGTTAATTTGCATACTCGCCCTGATTGGCTGGTGGGCGTGGCTTGGCTGGTGGGTTTGGCTTATGTAGCAGAGTGATGGTTAATTTGCATATTACCATTTTATTAGAGAGGATGATTTACTATTTATCAAAGCATTTATTGGAATTTTGGGCTCTATATTTGAAAATTGCGTGTGTGTGTGTGTGTGTGTGTGTGTGTGTGTGTGTGTGTGTGTGTCTAGAAATCCTGAAAAGACAAAGGAGAAATATAGACATGGGATTGTTGAGGACTATCTAAGTTAGTATATAGCAATTTCATTAAAAAATAAATGGAGTCCCAGGCACGAAATTAAATATATGCGGAGATCAGAGCAGATCACACATATGAGGACTATGGGCGTATCCAGTTTCTCTTTATCCATTTTATTTATTCTGTGGAGTTGGAAATGTGCCTTTGTAAATTTTTTTGCTTGATATAAATATCAAAACATTAAAGAAACATTTATTGACCAATATTTTCTATGCTGTATGCTTCACTGGGTGCTTGGGAGATTTTATATCAATAGCTACAGCCAACTGAGCATTTATTCTGTGTCAGGATATTTACATACATTTTTGAACAATCCTAAAATAACACTGTTAGGTAGGAATTGTTAGTCTTTTTAAAAATAGATAAAATGTTGAAACAGTTGTTTAAGGTATTATCATAGTAAGTAGCAGATCTGGCATTCAAAACTAAGACTATTCTGATTACAAAGTGTGTGGGTTTTGCACATATAAATTTTTTCATAGATGTAACAGGCTATCTTCACCTTTCATTTAGGAATTTCAGAGGTCAACGAAGAGAAAGACACAACAAAGCTGCAACATTATGGTATTCCTTAATGGAATTCCTTCCTTGCATGCCATTACTTCAGGTACATTTTTGACAGAGCAGCCTGGCGATATTGTTTTAAACGTAAGTTAGATCATGTGACACCTCTGCTCAGACTCTCCAGTGACAGCCTATCTGGTGTGAAGATCTTCTCATTTCTTCTTTCCCATGCTCTACCCTTTCTTCTGTTTATTGGTTACACTACCCACCTTGGTGTCCTTGAAACACTCAAGGCAGGCTTTTGCCTCTGGACTTGCACTAACTAATCTTTTGCTAGAAAATTCTTCCCATACATTTTTTTTCCTTCTCTACCTTACCACACCCCACCTTCCTGACCCAAATGTCTAAGGAGTTTTTATCTGCTTCATTCACTATTACAACCTCAATCCCAGAGAAGTGGCTGGTACTCATAGAAAACATCTATTTACTATGTATTGAATGAATATAAATTAATGTTTTAATTGAATAGTGAGTGAATGGGCCAATGCAAACTGTGATGTAGTAAGGGTATGTGCAGGCTGTTATGGGCTTCCAGGTCTAACTGTGAAATCTAGGGAAGGCTTGACAAAAGGCACCTCAAACAGGGTCCTGAATGGTGGATTGTGGTTATCCTGGTGTACAAGGAAGGAAAGAGATTTTGGCCAGAACATAAAACAATAAACAAATGGATAGGGTGACTTAAAAAAGCATGGTCTGGTTAAGGAAATGCAAGCACAACAAATTGATGTTGAATAGAGCACTTGGAAAAACCTGGAATGCTAGAAGGGAGCCAGATTAGGAGGAAACTGAATGCCATGTTTATCAGATAAGGTTTCAGCAGGAAAGTTGAACTTACCTGGTAAATCTGAGAAGGCATTAATGAAGGGGGCTCTTTACAAGGGTGTGAGCCAGATTAAAAGATACCAATAAGACATGGTGAAGCATTTCCCACCTAGCGACATCAGCGAGCTGCCACTCACAGGCCTGAAAGGAAAGGGCAGAAAATGATGACAGTAACACAGCAAGAGTGATTGAAACTCTAGGAGAGGGTACCTGCTTTTTGGCTTTTATAAGACTTTGCATCATAGGGTACTTGCACTGAATTTAAAATAGTCTTCTTTTAACCAAATCATGGTAAAAAAAAAAAAAAAAAGATTAAATTAGGCCAGACCACAAAACCTGGTTGACTTTTGAGAAATGTTGAGAATGATGAGTTAACTTGGCTCACATCACTTTTAGTTCCTGTGGATTTAGCACACAACGTGAAGGGCACGCATGAGACCACAGACACAGTGCAGCGAGGAGAAGGGGCTCCCCAGTGCCTCCTTGTTCCTTCCTGAAGTGTACTCCAAGGTGAGGAGCTGCAGCCGCCCATTCGGATAGAGGTTGTGCCTGGCTAGCGGGATCCTGAACCACAGAGGCACTGTTCTAAGTACTCCTTTACCAGGGCATTAGGTGAGGAGGTACATTTCAGCACTCCAAAGCCTAACTTACATTAAAGAAAATTCTTGTTTAATCATAGTAGCAAATTTCTGCATTTTTAAAACATGACTCTGCCACTAATTGCATAATCTTTCATGAGTTATATAGGTTTGCTGTGCTTCATTTGCCTAGTTTATGACATGAAATAATATTACCTCCCTTATAGGTTTATTGGAAAGATTAAATGAACTAATTCATGAAAAACACTAGATGGGCACCTGGCATATAGTAAACATTTAAAAATATTAACTGTGATTGTATTTTGTTTTTTATCACTAGTGCTATTAGAGATTTCAGAGAGAGGCTTATTAATCTACCAGATAAAAAGGATATTCATGGGGCCTGGAGAATATCTGTATTATCTATCTCTATCTATTTCTATCTGCATCTATCCATCTCTTCGATTCTCTATCTACCTACCTATCTACCTATCTATCTATCTATCTATCTATCTATCTATCTATCTATCTATCTATCTATCTATCTATCTATCTATCTATCTATCTATCTATCTATCTACATCTACCTATCGTCTATTCTCTATCTAATAAAAATTACTGGAAATAGAAAAGAAGATAATTGAGGACAAATAAAAATGAACAAGAAAAAATTAGAAGAGAAGATAAACAGCAGATTAGGCCAAAATGAGCTGAAGACATGTGGCTTTGGTGTAATAAGAATCTGATGTAGACAACACAGAAAAAAGTTCAATCAAGGGCATGTATGTTAGAAGAAAGTATTGGTCCACAGTGCACATCAATGCAGAAGGTATAGCTATACTATAATGCATTGATGTAATTGTTTATTATTTACTGTACTAAAATTTATGGAGGATCAATTTGTAAAATTCTGATGATTTACAAATATAAGACACTAGATGCCCAGTGCACGAAATTTATGCACTTGGGGGGGGTGTCCCTCAGCCTGCCCTCTCGCAGTCCAGGACCCCTCGGGGGATGTCTGGGACCCCTCGCTCCTTACCGCCTGCCTGCTCGCTGCTCCTTACCACTTATCTCACTGCTCCTTAGCGCTGCCACAGAGGCGGGAGAGGGTCCCGCCACCACCGCTGTGCTCACCAGCTGTGATCCCGGCTTCTGGCTGAGTGGCGCTCCACCTGTGGGAGCTCACTGATCATCAGGGGGCAGCTCCTGCATTGAGCGTCTGCCCCCTGGTGGTCAGTGTGCATCATAGTGACCAGTTGTTCTGGTCGTTCCACTATAACAGTCGCTTAGGCTTTTATTATACAGACTAGAGTCCAGGTGCACGAATTCGGGCATGGGTGGGGTCTGACCAAACTGCCCCCAATGGGGGCCCATCGGGGGTGGGGCCAGCTGGTGGGAGGGGCCACTGGTGGTTGGCTGGCTGGCCCCACCCTCAATCGGGGTGTGTGGGCTGATTGGGGGTGGGGCTACCCGGGGTGAGGGGCCTTGGGAGGGTTCCAGGGTATGTGCGGCCTGTCTCACTCAGTTCCAATCTGCTGGACCCCAGCAGCAAGCTAACCTACCGGTCAGAGCATCTGCTTCCTGGTGGTCAGTGCACATCATAGTGAGCAGTTGAGTGGCCTTAGCATATCATTAGCTTATTATGCTTTGATTGGTTGAACGAAGGACCGGATGACCGGACACTTAGCATATTAGGCTTTTATTATATAGGATAAGAGAATTTGTGCCAGCAAGAAGTCTCATCATAGAAGAAGTGTATATATACTAGTACAGTGTGCTATTTCTGTAAGAATAGGAAAGTGACTATCTTTATTGAATGCTTTGTTAATTAGAAACAAATGATTATAAAGAGAGAGGCCAACAAAACATAGACATTTCTCATCTGTAAACCCATTTATTCTTTAGGACTAAATATATCATCTCAGATAAGTGCCATATTGCAGGGCATTGCAGCCAGGGATGCTCAAGATAACCCCTCAGTCCTCAGTGTGGTGAACTTGGGGTTTAGGCCGGCCTTCAGCATGAGCACTCTCCTCTGTTTATTGCAGTAGGATGCACACACATCATCACACTCCATGTGTACCAAGCAGTGCACTGCTGAAAAGCGAGGCTTGATTGGAGGTGTTGCTGAATATGCTCACTATTTTCCTTCATTATAGAAGCTGATGATGCCAAACTGTGATCCTGAATGATTAGTGTTTGTAGGGATATATTGATATCTGGACAACTTTTCAAAGTAAGGTCTTTCTGAGTAGCATCATTTGAACTATGTACTTAATGAATTGTATGCAGTACACAGCTAAATCAATTCTGGGAACTAATTTTTCTTGCCATTAGACTAAGGCCATTGGGCTGTGATTACATTTGCTGGAGGGAGCACACAATTTTCCCCTTCTTGGAGAGAGAAGATCATATAAAGTTCACCAGAGTCGTTAATCCCTTTTCTCTAAGGCTGTCAGCTCAGCAGTACATTTTCATAATTGATAATTTCCAACAGGTTACTTGGCAGGATCCCTATTTCCAGCATTTGTGTTAGAAAAAGTGAAGGATTTTCCATCTTCAGTTAAATGTTATTTAACCCACGGATGACTTCATGTATTTTTTGATCATTAGTGGTAGATTTTACTAACAATACCAATGCTTTTGTTTTGATATTTGAAACTTTTACACTATGGGTAGTCTTGCGAGAGGTGGAAGTCTCCTAATTAAATTCCTAAAATAGTTTGCATTTGCTAATGAGTACTTAATGAGATAAATCTGAATGTAAAACTAGTCCTATTCCTTAACAAAATACAAAATATTCAAAAGTGAATACAAAGATGCAAGGTGGGGAAGAGCTGACCACATTGGTTTAAAAACTAGTTCAGGGGTTCCTTGATGTCCCAGTTGTATCAGATAAACGTTCTAGGTATGAGAGCTTTTCATTTATATTCTGAACTAAACCAGGGAGATTGTAACTTCCTGGGGAGGAAGACCTTATTTTACACCTTTCCACCTTAAGATATGTATTTATCTTAAGGTGGAAAGGTGTAAAATTATATATATAATTTTAAGGTATATATATATATATATATATATATATATATATATATATATATATATATATAATTAAGATATCCTATCTAATAAAAGAGTAATACGCAAATTAACTGTACCTCCGCTACAACCACAAGCCACACCCACAAGCCACGCCCACAAGCCAATCAGGAGTGAGTATGCAAATAAACCCAACAAAGATGGCTGTGGCCACAGAGAGCAGAAGGGAGGCTTGGGTTTCCCAGCAATGGAGGAAGCAAAGCTTTCCGCCTGCCTTTGCCGGCCTAGGCCTCCACTCAAGGCTACAAAGTTTCAATGATAGAAGATAAATAAATCCAAACAGAAATGGCGGCAGCCACGGAGCTGGAAAGAGCAGGAGGCTAGGGTTACCCTGGCGATGGAGGAAGCCAAGCTTCTGAAGCCCTGGCCTGCCTTGGCCTCCACTCCAGGCTACAAAGTTTCAATTATAGAAGATATATAAATCCCAAAAGAAATGGCTGCTGCCACTCCAGGCTACAAAGTTTCAATTGTAGAAGATAAATAAACCCCAGATACCAGGGCCTCCCCTTGTGTTGCCGGGGGGCGTGGCTGGCCTGCAAACCCCCACAAGCCCCTCGCCCAGGCCACCCCACACCCCAAAGGGAACCCCCACTCTGATCCGGGACACCCTTCAGGGCAAACCAGCTGGCCCCCGCCCGTGCACCAGGCCTCTATCCTATCTAATAAAAGAGTAATATGCAGATTGACCATCACTCCAACACACAAGATGGCTGCCCCATGTGGTCAAAGATCCTTCCCCCATGTGGACACAAGATGGCCACCAAAAGATGGCCAGCAGGGGAGGGCAGTTGGGAGGGACCAGGCTGGCAGAGGAGGGCAGTTGGGGGTGATCAAGCTTGCAGGGGAGGGCAGTTATGTGTAACCAGGCCAGCAGAGGAGGGAAGTTGGGTGTGACCATGCCTGCAGGAAGGGCAGTTGTGTGGGACCCAGGCCTGCAGTGGAGAGCAGTTGGGGGGGACCAGGCCTGCAGTGGAGGGCAGTTAGATTTTACCAGGCCTGCAGGAGAGGGCAGTTAGGGGTGACCAGGCCTGCAGGGGACGGCAGTTAGGGGCAAACAGGCTAGCAGGGGAGCAGTTAGGCATCAATCATGCTGGCAGGGGAGTGGTTAGGGGGTGATCAGGCTGGCAGGCAGAAGCGGTTAGGGGCAATCAGGAAGGCAGGCAGTCGAGCAATTGAGAGCCAGTAGTCCTGGATTGTGAGAGGGATGTCCGACTGGGATCGGGCCTAAACGGGCAGTCGGACATCCCTTGAGGGGTCCCAGATTGGAAAGGATGCAAGCTGGGCTGAGGGACACCTCCCTTCTCCGTGCACGAATTTCGTGCACTGGGCCTCTAGTTCTATATAATAAAAGGGTAATATGCAAATTGACCCTAAGGGCACAATGACCAGAATGATCATTGGACCATCACTATGAGGCGCACTGACCACCTCTAGGTTCCTTTCCCTGGCTGGAAGACTCCGATCGCCCAATGGCGAATGGGGAACTGGGGGTGGGTGGTGGGGGACGTGGGTGGTGCCACCCATGGACCTGGCCCCACCAGCCACCCCACACACAGAGGAAAACCTGCATCAGGGACGGGGCTGGCAAATGGGCAGAATGGCCAACTTCTTGCTTCCTCCCCTCGAGCCAGCAGGCTCCAATCACCCGATGGCAAACGGGGAACTGGGGGTAGGTGGTGGCCAGGTGTGGGTCCAACTATGGGAAGCCGGTGAACATGGCCCTGATCACAGGCCAGGCCTAGGGACTGTACCTGTGCACGAATTTCTTGTGCCAGGCCTCTAATATATATATATGTGTGTGTGTGTGTGTGTGTGTGTGTGTGTGTGTGTGTGTGTGTGTGTGTGTGTGTATATATATATATATATATATACATGTATATATATATATATATATATATATATATATATATATATATATATATATATATATATATATATATATATATTTTTCCAGTCTGCATGAACATACTCTAAGGTTTCTCACTGACTTTAACTCAGTGGGTCTGCAATAGAACAGAGTCAAAGAGGTCTTGCAGGCAGTGGCTTTAAAACTTGTATTCCAGTTTCTAATCATTCTACAGAGATTGTTGTGTGGAAAGACTCTAGAGATGTTATTAAAATATTCAAAGAGAGTCTTTAGTGACTATGTGCAGCTTATTTCAGGATTCTATTTTAAACTCGAAATTTTTGAAATAGAACATGAATAATGCATACTATTTGACACTAAAGTCCTCTTCTCTCACGAGGTCCTTTTATTTATCTTGTATTTTTAAGAATATGGTAGGGGTGTGTGCATACTGTAGAGCATCTCCATATGGGTGTCCTTCCCTGGTCTGGAATTCTGGGTAAATCCTTCATGTGAGCACAAGGTCTTTTTGGATAGTTATAGCTTTTCTGCCCAGTGGGCAGCAACATGTCACCAAGAAGTAGGGTAGAGGTTGTCATTTCTGTTAAAGGAAAAATGCAGGACAGGAGAAACAACAACCTAATTATAATCACATCATTTATGAAGTCCTACTTAACTAAGCAGAAGTGAGCCCTACGTAAGGAAATTAGACTCAATGATACTTTATTATCAGTACCCTTTCTCAGGATTGTTATTCCTGTTCATAATCATTCTACAGAATGTCATCATCCTGAAAAACTCTAGATGTGCTATTAAAATAATCGAATAATAATTTTAGTGACTGTGCACAACACATTTCAAGATTCTCTCCATTGTATAATGAATGTAGAGGACACCTAGTAACTGTCTTAATATAGGCTTTATTTTCCATTGGAAAGCTAATGAATAATTTTAATTATAATTTTTTTTAAATCAGTAAAGGGAAATAATTTAAAGCCTGCCTAATTCATTCTCATTTCAAATAATAAGATTTTCTCTACTGAGCCCTGCCCCTGCTTTTGCTTTTTACTTTTTTTATTTTATAGTTTTATTGATTTCAGAGAGTAAAGGAGAGGAAGAGAAAGATAGAAACATCAATGATGAGAAAGAATCATTGATTGGCTGCCTCCTGCATGCCCCACACTGGGGATTGAGCCCAACCCAGGCATGTGCCCTTGGCTGGAATCGAACCCGGGACCCTTCAGTCCACAGGCCGATGCTCTACTCACTGAGCCAAACCAGCTAGGGCTGCTTTTGCTTTTTAAAAGGATATTTGGCACATGTTACTTATTGGATAATCTAATTGGAGTTGTTATTTAAGTCATGAGAAAAAATGAGGTCAAGATTCTTAAAGACCTTTTACTTACTGTTCCAGGAGGTTAAAGGGGAAGTAAAAGACAAGATGGTATACTGGTAATTACTGAGGTACCTTTAACCTGATGTCTACTTTCTCCCTTGCATTGCATGAATATCTCTCAAGAACAGGAAAAAAAAAAATACTCCCAAAGACAAAGCACGTGTGGACACAGGCAAGGACAGGATGCTCCAGGGACTTTGTCAAAACTCTGGGACCTTGGCTGCTATGTTCCAAAGTCCTTTGCTTCATTCTGAACTCAAAGATTGTTCACCAACCTAGAAAAATGGTGGGAAGGGTCTCCTGAAGAGCTAGACAAGCCCTTGGAAAAGTTATGGTCTTGAAGCTCAGGTGCTATTGTCTAGTCATTGGGTTAAGAATATTTTTAAGACATCATACCACTATCTTTCCTGTAAATTCACATAGTTTTAGTGAGGCTCAAGTTAGCCCAAGATAAGTTAAATCCAAATAATATTCCAAGCAACTAAGAAGGGATTATGAGTATATGTGCACTAAGTGGAGATCCTCATGTCAGCCCTGTGGAATTAGTGATACAGAAAGATTGAAAGATTTTCATGTGCATAGTGCATTCCATAGAGAAGACATGTATAACATGGTTCTCAAATGAATCTGGTCTGTTTAGGGTAAGCCATGCATAAGGTAGTATACTAGTATGTTTTCCTTAGCAATAAAGAAGCTTGTAAAGACTTGTGTTTACATGTTGACTGTAATACTTTGTAAGTGAAAAAAATCAAACATATTAATTATTCCTATTGTTAAATTCTTCATCTGTAAAATAAGATTAGTTAAAATAGTTCCCCTGCTTGACACCAGGATTCCTTTTAGAGAATGAATGTCCTTATTTGAGACATCTGTTTCAAACTTGGGCAGAGATAGGGAACTTTCAAACACATGAGTTTGTAAGAAACAGTAGAAGAAAGTAACAGGCCATCCACTTTGATAGGTTGGTAGAAATTGCCAAGGGAGTTTGTGTAACAGGAAAGTATAATGTTCTATTTAAAATCATTTGCTACCCAGTGTTTCAATAAATGCTTGACTCCATTACCCGCTTAATTTCTTCTGTGTAAAAAATCTATAGCAAACTCTGTATCCCTCATGAATGGCAATTTGTGGGAAGGAAGACATGGAATCAAAAAGTGAAAACTGGAATGCAAGAGAAACTCAATAAATAAACAGCAATAAGATACATAATACAAAACTGAAAATCCATCAGGATCATGCAAACAAATCTGAAACTGAAGAAATTAGCAGAAATGTTGGAGAAGGCACTAGACTTTCCATGTGAATAGGCTGGGGTTTGAAATGATTCTAAAGTAAATGATATGGTTGTAAGAATACAAAATTAGATTAAATTGAGATAATGTAAGCACATTATTTTAACAACTTGGTCAACTCCACATTTCTTATAAATATTTTTTTACTTCCTCTGGATTTCTAAGCACTCATGTTTAGAACAGCTATTCAAGACTTCTACTCTACGATCCTCCTGGGATCAGCTCTTACTGATAATGTCCTATTATGAAATTCTCTGAGTCTGTAAAATGGGGATAACGATGTCTACTTCAGAAAGTTTTGAGAATTTACTAAAATATAATATTGGAAGGGGGCAATTTGTAGAGTTCAAAGTATTAGAAACATCGGTTTTGTATTTAAACGATAGCTCACAACTGCTCTAATAAGAGGAGAATAAAGTCAAACAGAGAACAGAGGCTTCTTCCAACAGCTACCACCTTCTCTGGACAACAGAGCTGGAAGGAACCTGTGTGAGTCTCCAGCATGTCTTGATGGGGCCCTCTGATTCACAGCATATCAGAACCAGAATTCAGTTCTCTCGACTGCAAGGTCAGGGCCCTCTGTCCTTTCCCGAGGCCTCTGTGCAGAAAGGTGTGTTCTTGGTGCTTCCATACTAGACAGTGTGATGAAAGTTTTGAGAAAGTCCTGGTTCCTCAACCCTGACACATCCAGATATCCTTTAAGCCTAAGTTTTAACTGAGTAGTGAGTGTTACTTAAAGATGGATGCCAGGCCTTAAGAACAGATTCTTACACTGGGCAATTTACTTTCATTTGGAAGTCATGATTGGACTTGAGCTATTTTAGAATTTACTGAATGTAAATAATGGCTCATTTCTTCTCATTTCTTTAAATGAGAAATTGGCAGCATTGATTTAGGATTGGTTGAAATTGGGGTGGGAGTGAGGCCTGCGTTTCTCCAGAATTTATCTTGCTGTCATTTAACTCAATTCCTGCTGTTTCTGCACAATGGCAACAACATGTTGCTCTGATATCCTTTTATATACGTGCTGACAGCTTTGATATTTCCACTCTGTCTTTCTATATCCCCCAGACGGAGCACACACAGATCTCTTAAACTACCCCCACAGATCTTATTTTGTAAATTATCTCTACCATCTTGTGTCATAAAAGCTTTCCATCTGTTTTCTTTTAAAGAAAATTCATATAGAAAATCAAAAGGGCAAGTAGAAATAAAAATATAACTTATTTGTTTTTCCTATCTACTTCATTTTCCTTGTTCACTCATTAGCAGTAACAGTTTACAAAAAGGTAGTAGGCATGTTATCTAATGAGCAATTGGCTCTGTCTGCATAGCATCATGGCCAAGTCAGGTGACTCTTTCTGAAAACATCACAAGTTATATTTGGTGCTAAATATAGTGAAAATGATTCAGTGTAAAAAAAAGTTTACTTTTGACCACATTGTAAAGAAGTTCATTAAATTTGACATATAGTATTTAATCTGGATGATTCAGACTAAGAGAAAAGAGAAGAGAAGAGAGAGAGGTGAGAGAGCGAAATATCAATTTATTGTTCTACTTACTTATGTATTCACTAGAAGCCTGGTGCACGAAATTCTTGCACAGGGGTGGGGTGTCCCTCAGCCCAGCCTGCACCCTCTCCAATATGGGACCTCTTGAGGGATGTTCGACGGCCCGTTTAGGCCCTATCCCACTGGGATCGGGCCTAAACGGGCGGTCAGACATCCCTCTCACAATCCAGGACTGCTGGCTCCCAATTGCTCTCCTGCCTCTGTCTGATTGCCCCTAACCACTTCTGCCTGCCAGCCTGATCACCCCCTAACCACTCCCATGCCAGCCTGATTGACGCCTAACTGTTCCCTGGCTGGCCTGATTGACCCTAACTGCCCTCCCCTGCCAGCCTTGTTACCCCCAACTGCCCTCCCCTGCAGGCCTGGGTTTCCCCCCCCTCCAACTGTCCTCCCTTGCAGGCCTGGTCCTCCCCCAACTCCCCTCCCCTGCAGGCCTGGTCCCCCCCACAACTGCCCTCCTCTGCTGGCCTGGTCTCCCCCCAACTGCCCTCCTCTGCTGGCCTGGTCACTCCTAACTGCCCTCCCTGCTAGCCTGGTCCCCCCCAACTGCCCTCCCCTGCTGGCCTGGTCACCCCAACTGCCCTCCCCTGTTGTCCTGGTCACCCCTAACTGCCCTCCATGCTGGCCTGATCACCCACAACTGCCCTCCCCTGCAGACCTGGTCTCCCCAACACCCCTCCTCTGCCGTCCCGGTCACCCCTAACTGCCCTCCCTGCTGGCCTGGTCCCCCCCAACTGCCCTTCCCTGCAAGCCTGGTCCCCCCCAACTGTCTCCCTGCTTGTCTGATCACCCACAACTGCCCTCCCCTGCAGGTCTGAGTCCCCCTCAACTGCCCTCCTCTGCTGGCCTGGTCACCCTTAACTTCCCACAACTGCCCTCCCCTGCCGGCCATCTTGTGGTGGCCATCTTGTGTCCACATGGGGGCAGTCATCTTTGACCACATGGGGGCAGCCATCTTGTGTCTTGGAGTGATGGCCAATTTGCATATTTCTCTTTTATTAGATAGGATTGGTTGCTTCTTGTATGTACCCTGACCAGGAATTGAACCTGTAGCCTTGGTGTATTGGTATGACACTCTAACCAACTAAGTTACCTGTCCAGGTGACATTTCTTTTTATAATCTTTTATCTCAGATTAATACAAGACAACCCTGAATCATGTTTTTTAAGGTATTCCTGAAAGGGTGAATAAATTTTGAAGCCATTCAGTATTTTACCTATACTCTTTATTGAGACTGAAATACACATAATTAAAAAATGTTATATATTATGCACAAACATCTATCTATCTATCTATCTATCTATCTATCTATCTATCTATCTATCTATCATGCATCCATCCATCTGTATTTTCATGGCATATTTTCATGATATTGGTTTCTGAAGCTGAGGTGTTGATTATCTCTGCCATTTCTGTACCTTTTTCTTTTTTTTAAACTAGGAATGCTAATTATGTCTTCTGTGTCCAGATATTTTGTTGGTGGGATTGGCCCAATAACAGCTTTATTAACAAAAGTAGACAAAGTATAAAATAATGTCTCTCTCACATAGCCGGTATTTTTAATGTTTTGATTTATCTAGAATTGGCATTCCCACTATTGACCTTCTCCACTAGAGATTTTAAGAGCTCTCAAAACATAAAATCCTTTTATCATTTCCTTTTTCCCAAATGCATGAAGGTAGAAAAAAAATCATTGATTTTGATTATTATTATAATTACTAGGGTGCTTTCAACAAGTGGGTTTCTGTAAAATAATTTTAAATGTAGTTTAACCAACACAATGTATAAACACCTCACTCATAAGACAATAATTTATTGATTTACAGAAAAATAAAAAATCAGTTTGAAAAGTAATTTATAGGAAAATAACTCCTCCTCCTCTCCTACCCCTCCTCAAAAATTCAGAAATGTGAAAACTTATTAATATACATTGTGTTCTGTGTAATTACATATAACTCTAGAAGGCTTCCTCCCCCCAAATTTGGTGCAAATGAAGTTTTTAAATAATCATCATTAAAGTAATGGTAAATTTCATATATAAACTTCGACATGGAGTACCCAGATATTTGGTTAAACATTATTTTTGGTGTATTTGTGAGGGTGTTTCTGGATGAATTTAATATTTGAATTGGTGAATGAGTAAAGCAGATTTCTCCTCCTGATGTATATGAGCCTCATTCAATCCATTAAAGTTCTGGATAGAATAGAAAGGCTGAGTAAAGACAAATTATTTCTTTTTGCCTGTCTTTGAGCTAGGATATTGGTCTTCTCCTGCCTTTAGACTGGAACTTATACCATCAGCACACCTGTTTTCAGGTCAGATCAGGTCTCCTTAATTGTATGAACAAATTCCTAATAATAAATGTACAGAATTAGGAAGATGTATATATATACATGTTATTATATATTATATTGCCATATTTAATATATAATAACATATAATGTTGCTAGTTTGCCATCTAAAGCAGCATGACTATATAAATTCCAGGGAAATGCAGTTATATTCTTTTAAGATTTAATATATATAATGTAATAATATAATATAGATCTTGCAGCAGGTCTCTTTCATTGGAGAATCCTCACACATGTAACTTATTTGAATGCTATTTGATAACAAAAATATAAAAAAGAAAACAAGTGCACTATTTTGAATGTAAAATATCATTTTTCAAATTTTTATATTATTTCTAGTATTCTGAATGTATAAAATGAGTCCAAACTATATTATAGTAGTGTAGTATATGTAACCATTTGTATAATTCCACCATGGCAATTTCTGTACACAAGTGCCTAAAATTTCACTGATACAATGGAATTACATATTTCTTTATCAAGGATGAGGTTTGAAGGCCAAGTACTTTTGAAAAAAAAGGTATAATATTGACTCCAATTTATATGAAAGTGAATCGATAGCATTATAGCCCTTTGAGAGTTTGTTTTCAAGGATTGGATGAATTAAAGATGGAAAAATAGCTGAAAACTGTCACAGAAGGAGAAAGAACACAGGGGAGTGATTAAGTACCTTAAAGCTTCTTTTTGCCTATTTCACATTTCAATAAAGTGCACCCTAAAAAGACCACTCTCCCAAAGATCACTAAGTACATTTCTACTCTGCTTGGACCCTCAGAAGTGATTCCAGGGATAACTGGTCACCTTCTCTAAAGATTTAATCTATTCTCTAACTAGAACTGTGTGAAATGTAGACTGCTGAACAGAGGCTAGTTTATCTAGGGCAGCCTGACCCACTCTGCAAATTCTAGGGAGGGTGAAGAGAGAAAATATTCTTTTTTTTCTATTTGAGCTTATTGTAAGCATAGGTACTAGAAAATTCTTCCAATAATAGGTAGAGTCATGTCTCAATTGTTTACTTGTCAGGATCAACTTGACTGCTTTCTGAAAATTACTGTGACATAGTGTTAGAAACAATATGATAAATTATAAAAAATAAATAGCTGACAACCTGAAATGTTGTCAGTTGCTGAAAAGTAAAAATAAAATTTATATATCTATTTTAATATGTACAAAATGCTAATTTCAATTTTATGCTAAATTGAGTATCATTATAGAATTAAATCATTTGAGTACTCATTTTTGCATCACAAACATGAAATTTTAAACTTAAGTTTTGGCTATCTGGTAAAAGCTCCAAACATTCAATGTTATTCTATATTAGTTTCAGATGTCCATCAAAGCAGTTAGAAAATCATGTAATTTAAAGAGTGGTCCCCTCATTGTTTCAGGTATCCATCTGGCCCCATATTTATTTATCTGGATATTACTGACTATATGACCTATGCTGTAACCTACATCTCTGTGGCTATTGAATGTAAACTGTAATTGAAAAATAAATAAAAATTAAAAATATATAAAGACTCTACAAATAAATTCAAACAAATAAAATCAAATTTAAAAATTGACTAAAAATTAAGACTCCAAACATTATATTATCACATTAAGTTTTAACTTTACCCACTGCCTCATCTTTATATTATCTAATCATTTCTAAATCATCCAGAGAGAAGGGAATAAAGTTCTTAGTCATATGCCTTCTAGTTTGTATCAATAGGACTGTATCAATGGTGTATTTTCTATTTTACAATTTTAGGAAAGTCTTCAAATTAATTTCAATTACAACTTATTATTTTTATAATCTTTAAATTCATAGTTGCTTTATTTTACATACTCATTTCTTTGCTTACTAATTATCAAAACTTTTGTTCTATTTAAGAGCTGCAGAGGCAAAGGTGAACAATACATGCCCTCAATACTCAACGGTATGCAGTCTTTGGAGAGGAAACATTTAAGAGAATCATGAAGTTAGCCTACCAGCCTAAGTGCTACAAAGAAAGCATGCATGAGATATTACTATAAGAAAGTGTAGAAGTCCAGAGGGACAGGCATGGAATTGAGTCTTGGGAGTGAACTGGTCTGAGAAAACATGTGAAGGAATAGTGATGTGAGCAAAGTCTCCATCTTAAAGTATGTGTGGAAATAATGGCTACCAACTACCTGGAAGGATATTGCAATAGCACAATTAGCCAACTATGGCATAGTTCATCCCATGGTGATAGTTGAGCTAGAGAAAATTAAATTGAAGTGGTTTAGGTAACATATTCACTAAATTTCAACTAATTGGATTAAGGAAACATATTCTTTATTTTTATCTTTTCTTTATGTTTATTGTTTGCACTTTTACAGATAAGGGACATTTTCTTAATTTACACAATAACAAATTGTCAAGTTAAAATCAGTTTCTGGATTTCTAGTATTTATTAGAAAATAGTATGCTATATCACTCACAGAAATTTCCTAATGAAATGGGAAATATAATATAAATACTCATTTAGAAGTCTAATAATAACTAAAAATCAGAAGTAATCTCGAAAACTATATATCCACTATGTTTTCCCTGATCTCTGAAGGCTCTTTGAGGCAGGAAGGCTTTGAATACCCAGCAAAAGAAACATTTAACAAAATAAAGAGAAGCCTTATGGAATGGTAGAAAATATTTTGAAACCATATATTAGATAAAGAGATATTATTCATAGTATATAAAAAATTCAGACAACTCAAGGGAAAAAAAAACAACCAACAACCAAAGGATCTGATTAAAAAATGGAAAATTATCTGAATAGACATTTTCCAAAGAAGACATACAAATGACCAACAGATACACAAAAAAGTTCTGAACTTCACTTATCATCAGGGAAATGCAAATCAAAATTACCATGAGATAAAACAAAGCACCTGTTAGACTGTCTATTATGAAAAAAATAAGAGACATAACAAGTGTTGGCAAAGATGTGGAGAACTGGGATCACTTGTGCACTATTGATGGGGATGTAAGTTGGTAAGCCACTATTAAAATTAAAAATTAAAATTAGAACTCAAAAATTGAAAATAGAACTACCGTATGATACACAATGCCACTTTTGGATATGTATCTAAAGAAAATGAAATCACCATCTCAAAGAGATATCTTCACCTCAATGTCTGTAGCAGCATTATTCACAATGTGCAAGACATGGAAACAATCTAAGTGTCCACTAACAGAAGAATGGATAAAAAAATATGATACACACACACACACACACCAGAATATTATTCAGCCATAAGAAATAAGGAAACCTGCAATTTAATACAACATAGATGGAGTTTGAGGGAAACAGTCAAACTCATAGAAACAAAGATAGAATGGTAGTTGTTAAGGACTGAGGAATCGAGGGAAATGAGATGTTGTTCAAAGGGTACAGACTTCCAGATTTAAGATGAACAATTTCTGGGTATCTAATATACAGTATGACAATTATAGTTAACAAAATTGCATTATATACTTAAAAGGCACAAAGGGAGTAAATGTTAAATATTCTTATTACAAAAGAATAATGTGAAGTGATGAATGTCTTAACAAACCTTACTGTGGTAATAATCATTTTGCAGTATATATGTGTATCAAATCATCATGTTTATGCGTTAAAGTACAAAATATTATGTCGTAATTATATTCAGTAAAGCTGTAAAAGTAAAGATTTTTGGAACTAGATAGAGGTTATATTTTTCAGAACATTGTAAAAGTACAAATATTAGTAAATTGTATAGTTTAAAATGATCCATTTATGTTATATTAATTTTATCTCAATAAAAATAAAAATACATACAAAATTGGAAATTGAACCCTTCCCCTCCAAAAAACACAGTTAAGCAACGTTAAGATAGAAAATTATAGTACTAACTGCAAACATTGGTAAAAGGCAAAAGTCTCAAATCAATAGTCTAGATTCCTACCTCAAAAACCTAGAAAAAGGAGAGCAAAATAAACCCAAACCAATCAGAAGGATGATGATAAAAAAGAGAAGAAATCAATAAAATTAAAATAAAAAACAATAGAGAAAAGCAATGAAATAGCTAGCTAGTTTTTGAAATGAATGATGAAACTGTAACAAGTAGTGGATAAAAAAGATAGAAGATACAAATGACCAATTATCATAAATGAAATGGATTATTACTACAGATTTTTCAGACATCAAAATTATCATAAGGGATTACAGTGAGCAATTCTATACACAAAAAAATCTGACAACTTTTATAAAATGAATCAGTTTCTAAAAAAAAGCATCATAACTCACCCAATAGGAAATTGATAATTTGAATAGCCTTATATCTATTAAGAAAATTAAATTTATAATTTTTAAAATACAAATTAAAAAAAATAAATTGCCAGTTCCTGGTCCCTATAATTTCACTGAAGAATACTTTCAAATATCCTATCTAATAAAAGAGTTATATGCAAATTAAACATCACTCTGCTACACCCACCAGCCATGCCCACCAGCCACGCCCACCAGCCAATCAGGAGTGAATATGCAAATAAACCCAACCAAGATGGCTACAGCCACAGAGAGCAGGAGGGAGGCTTGGGTTTCCCAGGCAATGGAGGAAGCCAAGCTTTCTGCCTGCCCTTGCTGGCCTAGGCCTCCACTCAAGGCTACAAAGTTTCAATTATAGAAGGTAAACAAATCCAAACAGAAATGGCGGCAGCCAAGGAGCTGGAAAGAGTGGGAAGCTAAGGTTGCCCCGGCAATGGAGGAAGCCAAGCTTTCCGCACACCCTGGCCTATCCAGGCCTCTGCTTAAGGCTACAAAGTTTCAATTATAGAAGATACAAAAACCCCAACAGAAATGGCTGCTGCCATGGAGCAAGCAGAAGGCTTGGCTCTGCTCCAGGTTACAAAGTTTCAATTGTAGAAGATAAATAAACCCCAGATACCAGGGCCTCCGCTTGGGTCGCCAGGGGTTGTGGCCAGCCTGCAAACCACCACAGGCCCCTTGCCCAGGCTGCCCCACACCTCAAGGGAACCCCCACCCTGATCCAGGACATCATTCAGGGCAAACCAGCCGGCCCCCGCCCGTGCACCAGGCCTCTATCCTATCTAATAAAAGAGTAATATGCAGATTGACCATCACTCCAACACACAAGATTGCTGCCTCCATGTGGTCAAAGATCCTGCCCCCATGTGGACACAAGATGGCCACCACAAGATGGCCAGCAGGGGAGGGCAGTTGGGAGTGACCAGGCTGGCAGAGGAGGGAAGTTGGGGGTGACCGGGCATACAGGAAAGGGCAGATGGGGGGGACCCAGGCCTGCAGTGGAGAGCAGTTGGGGGGGACCAGGCCTGCAGGGGAGGTCAGTTAGGGGTCACCAGGCCGGCAGAGGAGGGAAGTTGGTGGTGACCGGGCCTGCAGGGAAGGGCAGTTGGGGGGGACCCAGGCCTGGAGTGGAGAGCAGTTAGGGGTGACCAGGCCTGCAGGGGACGGCAGTTAGGGGCAAACAGGCTGGCAGGGGAGCAGTTAGCATCAATCAGGCTGGTAGGGGAGTGGTTAAAGGGTGATCAGGCTGGCAGGCAGAAGTGGTTAGGGGCAATCAGGAAGGCAGGCAGGCGAGCAGTTGGGAGCCAGCAGTCCTGGATTGTGAGAGGGATGTCCCAGATTGGAGAGGGTGCAGGCTGGGCTGAGGGACAGCCACCCCCGCCCCCACATGCATGAATTTCATGCTCCGGGCCTCTAGTTTAATAATAAAAAACGTAAATTCTGCACAATCTCTTCCAGAAAATAAAATAAAATACTTTATAATCCACACTCTGATGCCAAAACTGTACAAAAACACAGAAAATTAAAAAACAGACAAAGACAAAAGAAAAAGGTAACAAGGGACCAACATCCCCTTTGATTATAGACACAACAGATTTTAGTAAAATCTAAGCTAATTAAATCCAGCAATATATTAAAAATCTATACACCATGACCAAGTGGATTTTATTCCAGAGTTATAAGGCTGGCTCAATATTTGAAAATAGTGTATCTTACTGTATCAAAAGCTAAAGCAGAAAACACATCTCATATTCAATCAATCAATTCAAAAATAATTTATTTGCTAAATTCAATACCAATTATGATAAAAACACTCAGAAAAATAAGAATAAGAGAACTTCCTCAACTTGATAGAGAACACACACACAAACACACATATATATGTACATATATACATATACTAGTATACATATATATATTTAATAAAGACAATGTTTATTTCCTAAAGTAAGGAACAAGGTTAAGATGTCTATCAACTACTCTTAATTAACATAGGACTGAAAATTCTAGTCAGCACAATAATATAAGAAAATAAAATAAAAAGCACACCAATTGGAAAGAAAGAAATTTAAAAAATGCTATTTGCAGTTGAAATGTTTGTGTATGTAAAAAGTCCCCAATAATCTAGCAAAAAACCTTCTAGAACTAATAAGTGATTTTAGCAGAGTCATAGGATAAAACATAAACTTAAAATTTTTTTGAATTTCTCTCTACCAGTAATGAACACACAGACATTTAAATTAAAACACCATTTATAATCGCTCAAGGAAATAAAATAGTTACAATCTAACAAGTCAATCACAGGACTTGTATGTGGAAAACTACACAAAGCTATTGAAAGAAATCAAAGAAAAATATAAATATACTAGAGGCCCGGTGCATGAAAATTCATGCACTGGAGGGGTGGTCCCTCAGCCTGGCCTGCCCCCTCTCACAGTCCAGGAGCCCTCAGGGTCGGAAGATGACCAGGCGATCAGGGGAAGGTGACACCCCATCACACCTCTGCTGCTGCCACTGCCGGCAGCACAAGCCTTGGCCAGCCCTGGTTACCTGAGCCTCGGGAGGCCCTGGGCAGCTTGGCAGCCGCCATCTGAAGCTTGCTTCTGCCTCAGGCCAGCCCTGGGCGGCCAGGGGACTGAGGGGACTGGGGGATTCCAGAGGCAGGCATGCAGCAAGGCTGGGACTGCCGAGACCTGCCTTGCTGCATGCCTGCCACCCCGGCAGGGCTGAGGGGACTGGGTGCCGCCATCTTGTGGCTGTGGGCACTACCATCATTGAGGGCGGGGCAATCAATTAGCATATTTATCCTTATTGGCTGTGGGCACTGCCATCTTTGTGACAGCATGAGAGTCAATTAGCATATTCCCTCTTTATTAGATAGGATGTAAAGGCATACCATGGTCATGGATTAGAAGACTCACCATAACAATTCTCCCCAAACTGATAGAGGTTTTTGTTATGTAATTTCTTTCACAATCCAACCAATATTTTTTGTTGATATAAAGAAGATAATCACACAAGTTATATGGAAAGACAAAGGAACTAGATAGCTAACACAATTTTGAAAAAGAAGAATAAAGTGGGGGGAATCAGTTTACCCAATTTCAACATGTATTATACAGCTACAGTAATCAAGACTATGTGGCTTGGTGGAGGATCATACACATAGATAAATGGAACAGAACAGAGAACCCAAAAATATTCTTACATACATATGCCTAATTAGTTTTTGACAAAGATATAAAAGCAACTCAGTGGAGAAAATAAATAATCTTTTAACAAATGATGCTGGTATTGGACATCCACAGGCAAAATATAAAAAATTACCTTGACCTAAATCTTATATTTTATTTGAAATAAACTTAAAATATACACTGAGTGGTCAGATTATTATGATCTCTGAACGCATAATAATCTGGCCACTCAGTGTATATGTGTCTGTGTGTGTGTGTGTGTGTATATATATATATATATATATATATATATATATATATATATATATATATATATCAGAGGCCCGGTGTATGAATTTGTGCATGGGTGGGGTCCAGCCAGCCTGGCCAGGGGGAGGGGACATGGGCGGTTGGCTGGCCTGCCTGCTGGTCGAACTCCTGGTTGAGGGGACAATTTGCATATTAGCCTTTTATTAAATAGGATATACACTGAGTGGCCAGATTATTATGTGTTCAGAGATCATAATAATCTGGCCACTCAGTGTATATCAGACTTAAATGTGAAACATAACACTAAAATGGTTTTAGAAATAAAGAACATGAGAAAATCTTTAGGATCTATGGGTGGACAAAGGGTTTTTTTGTTTTGACATCAAAAGCACAATTTATAAGAGGAAAAGTTGAAAAATTGGAAGTTATAAAAATTAAATTTTTTTTTTTGCTTTTTAAAAGATCCAGTTAATAGAATAAAGAGACAAATTACTGAGTGGGTTATAATAATTACAAAGCACATATCTGCCAAAAGATTGGTGTTTAGACTATATAAATACTCAAAAGTCAACAGTAAAAAAGGATTTTATTAGAAAATGGACAAAAGATATGACAAGGCATTTCATGAGGGAGATACACAGAAACAAGCACATGAAAAGATATTTAACATTATTGGTCACTGGGCAAATTCCAATTAAAACCAAAAGACATATCTCACACACATATCAGAATGGCTAAAACAAAAATAGCAACAACTCCAAACGGAGGCAATGATGCCACAAAACTGGGTCACTCATCCACTGCTGAAGGGAATTTAAATGACATGGTCGCTCTGAAAAATAGCGTGGCAGTTTCTTAAATGGTAAATATGCAACTTTCACACAACCTAGCAACAGCACTCCTCAGCTTTAATCATAAATAAGTGAAATCTTGGCTTCACAAAAACCTGAACATGAATGGTATAGCAATTTTATTCATAACAGCCAAACACTGAAGCAATCCAGATGTCCCTCAGCAAGCAAAGGGTTAAATAAATGCAGTATACCCATGCCATGGAATACTCAGAAATATACATGAATATACTACTGATGCACAGAACATCCTGGATGAATCTCCAGAGGATTATCCTGAGTGGGGGGGAAAAAATCCTTCTCAAAAGGAAAGGTCACAGACTGTATGATTGCACTTATATAGCATTTTTGAAATGGTAAAACTGCGGAAATGAAGAACAACTTAGTTATTGCCAAGGGTTAAGTAAGTGGGAGGGAAGCAGGTGTGATTCTAAAAGAGGTGCATCCAATGATCCTTGTGGGGCTAAAATTATTCCATATCTCAGCTTCATCAATGTCAATATCTTGGTTTTGATATTGGGCTATAGTCTTTCATGATGCTACCATTGGGGAAATAGGGTGATGGTACACTGGCTCTCCCTGTATTATTTCTTAAAATGGCAATGTACAATTCTCTCAAAATTGAAAGTATAATTTAAATTAAAAAAAAAAACTAGATTGATGATAAAAATAGGATAGAGACACAATACTCAAAATATTGGTTAATGACCTATACAAAAGTATAATAATTAAAATATTAGTACTGTGTTACACATGTCTAGTGGTTGAAAATACATAAATACTACAATAAATATGACATTTAATATTTTAAAAGAAAACCCTTCAAAGCCTAAAGAATTTTATGCTTAATCAACCACTGGGAGACATGTTTTATTATGGTAATTCATATGGTCTTTATATTTTTTAAAATGTTACAATGTTCTGATGAGTTTTATTGGAAGAAAAATAAAAATCAAGTTTTCCTCAGAGTCATAATAACTGTGATTTTTATAGGTTATAGGAATAATCAACAGCATAATAGACAGCTACACTAGGAAGAAATTTTAGGGCTTAGATAATCATGTCATTATTCAAGAGACTTGGTCAGTCATCATGTAAAGATAAATTGCTTATTTAATACTAGGTTGACACGCATTAAAAATGAAAGTAATTTGGGTTAGAAAGTATTATTTTCTACAAACTAACTCTGTAGAGTCTTGGCAGAAAGTGGGAAATGTAAGGATCTTAACTTCATTTTAAGCTGATCTTTGTAAAATGGAATTCTTCCAAAGTAAGCATTTATAGTAACATTTGGAGAAAAATGTAATATTGAAATCTGGACAAAATGCATTAATTTAATCCATGTGTGCCTATATTTAGCAACTAACTAGAGAATTAATATCAATCCTTTCTATAGTGATAAAGACTCAAATTATTCACAACATTGTAAACGCTTCTTAACTAAATCATGGTTATAATAATAAATTCAGATCTTGAAAGGCTTAAACACAAGAGAAAAAAGAACTTAATAAGGAAAGTTAATGAATTACAATCCATTCAAACTGTATATTCAGAAAGACTATGTTTCATTGGAGAGCTTTCACTAACTTAATAAACGAGAATTTTCTGTCCTGCATGTAAGAAATAAGCCTGAGTAACCAAACAAGCAAGGTCAGCTCATTGGTCAAACAATTACTAAGAAAGATGGAAGGTGTTTGAAGGGCACTTTATCTACAGATTTGGACCATAACCTTGACACCAGGGTGTTATTTTTATTAGAAAATAGCCTTTTATCATAATTTTGTTTAGAATTAATCATTTGAGAAAAGAAGTAACTTCTCACACTGTAAGGTGAAAAATATCTATAAGACAAACCTCAAGTTATTTCCTCATCTACTTCTTGTTTGTGGGTTTTAAAGACAGAAGCCACCTTGACGAAGTAATGGAACATTTCATGAGGCATAGGATTTGATGATTTTGGAGTTATGTGTTTGGAATTAGGCCATATAAACCCCAGGAGATCCTCTTTGTTCCATAGGCAAATGCATTAATTAACTGTTTTAGAATGCTCTGAAAGGTTATTAACTATTCTAAACTAACTAACCAGCCACTCTGAAACTGGTGCTCATCTCTGCCTATGGTATGTGTGTGTCTAAAGATACACACACACACACACATCCCTTTCCAAGTTCTCTTCTTGAATATGTGTACTTGGGAAAGAGTGAACTGTGATCTACAGGAAAGAGCTGGGTTACTGTGATCCAGTTTTGTAAAGGAACATCCTTCAGAAAGAACTGGTTGTCAAAGTGGAGGAGGAGAAATAGCAGTACTCAGTAAAACTGCGATGACAGAGGTCGTGATAATAGCAAAGAAGACTGCAAAAATCTCTGTTTATATGTGTAGATGGGACGTATAACCAAATTCAGGTATATGAATAAGTAGAACTCATTTTTCTATTATTCAAATTGATTTTTCAAATAGTCTCACTTAGATGGAATAGAAAAAAATGCCCTAACCGGTTTGGCTCAGTGGATAGAGCATTGGCCTGCGGACTCAAGGGTCCCAGGTTCGATTCCGGTCAAGGGCATGTATCTTGGTTGCGGGCACATCCCCAGTAAGTGGTGTGCAGGAGGCAGCTGATTGATGTTTCTCTCTCATCGATATTTCTAACTCTCTCTCCCTCTCCCTTCTTCTCTGTGAAAAATGAATAAAATATATTAAAAAAAAACGGAAATAAAAATGTGTTAGAGACCTTCTCTATCCATAAATCTGTGTCCAAGTTGTAGGAGCCTTAGGAATTCCAAAAGGTAGGTGAACCCTCTTGTCATTGCTTTACTCAGGTAAGATACCCATCATCCTCTCTGGTCATTGGCCAACAAGCCTTATAGGTAAAGGTTAAGTTTTTCCCACAGCCCTTTCATTCCCACTTATCTAAGTGCACATTTGTGATGTACTGGGGGACCTGAGAATTATCTTGCCATCCTCTGCTTCCCTAGGGTACAGAAATCTAGAGCAGGTCTAGACAGCCTTATTAGTCCAGAGCCACTCTTGGGACAGTAGTGTATCCTGACACACTCCTGGAGGACCTCCTCCTTCCCAAGTTTCTTCCCAGAATTCATAATGAAGGACCCTTCTCTGCAAGACACACTAGCATCTTAATCGTTTCATTTTTCTTTCTCCTCTCTTTTCTGCTTTAATACGGTTCAGGCTTTTCTACTTGGACCACTTTAGCAAATGGAAATAGATTGAGTTAGGTCTTTTGGGACCATTATACTGCCAGAGATAATAGAAGTTTAGCCAATAATAACTGAAATTTTTCTAATTTATATACCTGGTGTCTTCTCAGTTTACATTAAGGACCAAAGCTTGTGGAGATAAAACCTTAGAGCATAATTCTTTTTTTTTTTTTTTTTTTTTTGCATTCTGATCTGTCGTTTATCTCTCCTAGGGCAAAGAACTTATAAATGCCTCAATACTTTAATTTAGGGAAAATAGGTGAGTAGAGAAACAAAGGGAGAGATTATAGAAGAAGACAGATAGAAAGTCTTAGAGAATCTTCTATAGCAGGGACATTAAAGTCTTATTAAACATTAGATCAAGTGGTAAGAAATTCTAAAATGTGAGAGACACATGAATTTTTTATTAAGAACAATGTTAAATAAAGTTACCCATACTAGACAAAGGTCTGTGGAACATGAACCAAATGTGAATCAAAGGCACATAGAGATTTCATTGATCTCCAATTTTCCTTTTTAGGTAATCTTTCAAATAAACATAAGACAATCAATAGTTAAGATAGTTATTTACTGAAATTAAAGCAAACAGTTGTACAACCGTATTAGTATGGGCTTTCAACTTAGATTGGTAAAAACTTGTGCATTTGACACCAATTAAAGCTAAATACTCAATAGTTGTTGAACATAGGTAGTCATGTGTTACTTTCTTACTAACTTGTTCAGGTATACTGGGTAGTATTAGGGAAACAATTCAATCCCTATAGGAAACTCAATGTTTTCCACTACATCCATCTCGATGAGAGCAAAATTAGTAGGAAACAAGGTAATATACTATGATATTACATTTGAAATAGTATCAAATCATTATCATGTGCCAAATTTATTCAATATATAACCCATTGAATCCTCATGACTGCCTTAGGAAGGATACACTATTATTATCATTCACAGGTAAGGCAACTGAGTACCTAGAGGTTACATAGCTTGCTCAAGTAAAATCAGGCTTTATACCTAGGCAGGCTGGTTACAGGGTCTGTGAACTTCCCTCCCTTCCTCTACCTCCCAGAAGTTCCATTGTCCTTAGACCTCAGAGGACAAAAGAGAATTAGCTGAGCACAGAGACAGTAGGGCTTCAAAATGGTGTTTCGATTTAAGGACAGTCAAAGGCAACATTGTTGATTTGACCCAAATTATTGAAGAATTTTAATAAATTCATGTTGGTTGATTGGGATTAATGAAAACATAAATGTGTTCAATGGATTAAAGTATTGACATGTGAGGATATGTCACTTAAGTGTATAATAGTTAGCTTAACATTTCTCTAAATCCCTGTCTGAAGGTTTTCTCTTTTCTTCGTGATCAGCTGTAGTCAATCTGTATCTGAGTACTTGCGATCATAGGGGAATATGAAGTGCAAAGTAGTAATGAGAGTCTTTAGGAAAAAACAAAAGTATAAATTTAACTTACTTTCCTAAAGAAACTCACAGGTAATACCATCTAATGACACAAAATTTTCAGAAAAGTAATGTGTAGAGAAGGAAATTTGAAGTCAGAAAGACTGAGATGTGTACTTGTTTGCACTGTGACTTTGGGAAATTTACCTGACTTTTCTGATCCTTAGTTTCATAATTGTCAAATACAAATAGAAATAATTATGTAGGCTGCTAATGCTATAGCACATAAAGCCACCTTGAACAATGTTGGTAGTTAATATTATCAACTATTCCTATTTGAGTAAGATCATTGTAACGCTACCTATGAAAATTGAGTTTTTGCCACCAAACCTCTGATGTGGGGCAATAAAGTTATCTGTTAAACATGAGCTGTTCTTGTCCTGACTCCACTGAGTTGCAGAACAGCATACCCTGTCACTAAATAGTAAAGCTGGTGATTCTAGGCAAGTTGCTTAATGTCTCTAAATCTTAGTTCACTCTTATCCAAAATAAACATAAGTGCAGTATCCCCACTGGTTGGTATAAAGATGAAGTAAGTTATCATTTATAAATTTCTTAGAGCAGTAATTTACACATAATTAGCACTAAGAGATGTTTAATAAATACTTCACAATATGTTTTTTATTTAAACTCAAATAATGGAATGATTATTTAAATCACATACATTTCTTGTATTCTTTGACTTATGATTGAAAAAGACAGGCAATTGTTCCATATATTGTAGAGGTAATCTGAGGTGTAAGCTTTGGATATCCAACAAATACTATTTTAAGAAGTTGTTTAGTTCAGCTTCACAATGTTGGCCTGAAGCTACCTTTTTTATGGGGCCACAATACATGTGAGCATTTTTTAATTGAAATTTTAGTGTACTTTGTGTGTTTAAAGTGAAATAAAGTAAGTAAAAGTTGAATTTATTATATATTCCTCAAGATGTCTGACTTTATATATCTCCTTTGTAAGAGGTTGAGTTTATGCAGGAAGAAAGGAAGATGCCAAAATGAAAGTACTGTTACCTTGATGTCAAGGATTGTGATTATTAACAGCAAAATAACAGAGTACTATGGAAATAGATGAGCTGGAGTCCAAGTCAGTAATTTCCTCCCATCCTCAAGAGTTCTGTCGCATTAATCTGCAATCTGTTGCCAATCAATCAAATTGCTTCCATACATGAACTCCATTCTCCACACTGGATTCTAAGTGTCCCAGACTTATTTCTGATCCCAGTGTATGATTAGATGCTGACTGAATGAGTCCCTCAGACAAGTGATGAGACACCTTGTCAAGGTTATATGTAGTCCTAGTCAGTAACTCAGACACTCCATCTCATACAATTTAGAGTTGGAAGGTGGTGGCTGCATTTATTTCAGTTAAGTGAGCTTTGGAGATAAATGGCAGGGTTCATTTTCCATCTTAACACTTTTGATAGGATGAATAATGGATAGCTAAGAGCAATGGAGATACCTTAACAAAAGAAGAATGGAACCTGAGATTTAGCTAGCTATATCTGTCTAAAATAACATATCCTATTTTTACCTATTATTGCCATCTCAATGGTCCCCATTCATTAAGCTTATTTTTGGCAAAACCTAAGCATGTGAGAACCGACTAAGGGATTATTAAGTATGATTTCTTTAAAGTATAACAATGCCATATAATCCCCTAATATATTTTGTAAAAAAGTAACATCCAGTTTGAAAGTGAAATTTAAAAATAAATCTTTAAAAAATACAGTTATGATTGGTAGCTTAATAGGAGCCCTTTTCAGATAAAACTGGAAACTGGAATCCAAAAAATATAAAGTGATCGGAATATAGTTAAGCTTCAAAAAACATAGACTATGCTTGATTTCTGTGTAGGAAGCCAGAAGCAAGTATCACAATAACCAATTCAGATGGCATATGTTTCCTACACAATGACTGGTATTGACTTTCAAAACATCAGTGAAAAGAAATGCAAAATCTTTTATCTCTGCCTGCTCTTCAGTGGTGAATTCTGTTGGTTTGTGATGAAGATGAGAGAGAAGTAGGGTGGTTCAATGTGACTAACCCACTGACTTCAGAGCTCAACAAAATATGAGTTTTTAAACTTCTTGTTCCCCTTGGCCACTTCTGTCTCTTGGTTTAGCTGTTAATCTCATTATCAAAGTCAAATTAAATTCCCTACCTTCTAAGGTTTATTAGAAACCTCAGCAAGGGAAAGGTTAGTAGTACCCATTCCTTGATTACTGAATGCCAGGGGTCTTCCTATATGGCAAGATGATGCATTGTCCCCCATGTTTTCCTTGCCACAATCTTACTGTTCTACAACCCAGTATAGAATTTTACAATCCTTCTGATTATTAGTGCATTTCAATAAAGTTCAAATTTGTATAGCCTCAAAGCCATTAACATTTTGTAACATATTCTGAGTGGCACATTTCTCATTCAATGAAATGTCTGCAGAGGAATGCTCTTCTGATATATTGTACTCCTTGGTTCATCATTTAAAACTTGAGGCATCCACCAGCATATACATCTTATTTAAAGTGTCAAAAGAGGGCAAAATAATTGCACTGACTTAAAGAGCCTTGTTACTTAAACTTCAGGGATCACTGCATCCATTTTCCTCTTTCCATGTTAACCATTTTTTTCCTGATTTTCTTTTTATTCTCTGTTTTTCTTTTCATTCTCTTTTAAATGAGGCTCATAAGAAGGAACAGAATGGGTGTTTGCCTTTTAAAGAACAGTATTGAAACCCAAATTTTGAGCAAAATAATCAAAATGATTATTTGTTCATGCATAAATAAGGCAATATAAAAATTATATCCTGCTCTGGCCTCAGTTGGTGGAGCATAATCCATGCATCAAAAGGTCACTAGTTTGATTCCCAGTCAGGGCACATGCCCAAGTTGCAGATTTGGTGTTTGGTCGCAGGTCAGGGTGCATACTAAAAGAAATCTATCGATGTTTTACTCCAACTTCAATGTTTCCGTGTCTCTCTCTCTCTCTCTCTCTCTCTCTCTCTCTCTCTCTCTCTCTCTCTCTCTCTCTCTCTCTCTCTCTCTCTCTCTCTCTCTCTCTCTCTCTCTCTCTCTCTCTCTCTCTCTCTCTCTCTCCTCTCTCTCTCTCTCTTCCTGTTCCTTCCTCTTTCTCCAAAAAATCAATAAAAAACATATTAAAAAGTAAAAAATATCTATAGCCTTATGAGCATTTTCTTGGCAGATTACTATTTTAAAAAATAATTATTAGATGAGACTAAAAATGGTTATTTCTCACTTATGTAGAGAGACTCAAAACTACTAAAATGTGGAGAGAGGTTCTTAGAGTTTGAAAATTAGAGTGATCCCTTTTGTCATTCTTTAGGAATTCATTATGGGATAAATTACTAAAGAACATCAATATTCTTATGCTGGGTAGAAGCTCAATATGACCGTTTACTTTACATGCACCTGAGTGTTGTTGGAATAAAATGGATGGTCTTCGCTAAGTTGTGATGGGAAGGACTCTTCTGGTTGACTTTTCATTTTTCTTGTTGGTAGTGTAAATGTCACTGCCTGAGATATGATTTTTCAGTTGTTCTCAAGTTTTGCTAGATTCTAATTCATTTGAGGTGCTTATTTACAAACTACAATGATGCCTAATGCCTACATGAAGAAGAGTCTATTTGTAAGTAGTCTGGAATTGAGCCTTGACTTCTGCAATTTATAGCCTTTATATAATTCTGATAGACATTTAGTTTGGAATATAGTGAGTTTAGATTATTCTTCAAGGATTCATGTTACATACAAATTCCTCTAGGAAATAAGCTATTATCATATATTTATTTACTAGACTGAAGGAATTTTTCTAATTTATTTCTGCCTCGTAAGATGATCTTTAGAGAATGAGACCTGTGGGGTACAAATAAAGTGGCTGGAGATGTAGATGGCTGATGGGTTTCTGGATTAGGTGGAGGAAGCCTTAATTTATAGCACTTGCCAATTTCTGTGGTATACATTCTCTTACCATGCCAATTTCAAGCTACTAGTAGATTAAAAACTACCTTGCAAAATATCTGATTATTTAACAACTAGAGGCCTGGTGCATGAAATTCATGCATGGATAGGGTCCCTAGGCCTGGCTGGCAACCAGGGCCAATTGGGGCCTTCCAGCTGCCGGCTGGGGCCTCCCTTCCCTGGCTGCCGGCTGCTGGCCAGGGCCTTCCTTCATTCCGCACTGCCCCATGGTGGTCAGTACATGTCATAGAGAGTGATCGAACTCCCGGTCTCCTGGTAGAACTCCCAAGGGGACACTTTGCATATTAGCCTTATATATATAGATCATCTCTTGTGAGCTGATGAGGTTCCTCCACAACACTGAGACTACAAGAAAGTATTTCAAGTTAATGATAACATATAGGCTGCCCCAAAAGAGGCATCTTAGAAAAGAGTTGATGAGCCACTAACCAAAAACCTAGCAGGTCCACACAAAATGAAGTAGATCAATTAAGATGCTAAAACTAGATGAAAGTGAGATATGAAATCCCTACAGTAGGGAGAGGCAAGCAGAGAGAAGACAATTTTGGGGTAAAAATGAAGGACATTCAGGACAAATATCAGGAGACCAGTTACTGGTTGTCGTGCTTCATTTATGCAGCACTGGAAGCAAAGAAGAGCAGCTGTATAGATAATGAACACCACTGAAATGTAGAGATTGAAAAAAGAACCTCAAATTATCCTAACTAGAGTGAAGAATTCCTAAACTATCTATATAATGTCAGATAGTGCCATGGTTGGTAGCTTCCTGACATACAACACTGGTAACTCTTCATTTCTAGAGTCCTCAACTTGGAGGTCAATTTCCAATTTAAGGTTTTCTATGTACTTTAATATTTGAGGTCCCTTTTTCAAATGCAACCATATAAAAATGGCTACCAGCTTCCTGAAATGTCACCAAGTCATAATTTCTCTGGCAAAAGGCAGGGATCTTCAATTAAGATAATAACCTCATGCATGGGAAAGTGGCAGACTCTTGAGTGCTCCCAAGCTTTTGCTCCATCATTTGAGAATCACTTGGAAATCAGGAAGGCTTATTACTTTATGTTCCAGCTGCCTAAGAATGGTAGCGTGATATCTCTTATCCCAAGCAGAAATGTAAAGTGTCAATGATTCAGTGAGCATTTAAGAGTTCTTTGGCAGTTCATAAACATATTGGAAGGACAGCCAGTTTGCTTTTTCTCTGATAATACTTGATATAACTGTATACAAACTAACACACTATGTTAAGATAAAGATAATATTTCAAGAAATAATTTGACTGTCTATTATAATGAAAAAACTTTATATAATGAATTATAAGGAAAGGGAAATAGAGCTGATTTGTATCCACAGAAACATGAATAACCTTATTATAAATGTATATTCACTTTTCTGAGTTAGTCTAAATGATCCCTCACCTAGACACTCCTTTTACAATACTATCAAGCATAAAGATTTAGAGAAAGATAGCATTGTTTCTTATTGGTTTTGTATGTGAGCTGTATTCCCCAACCTAATTGCTTCAAGTAAGGTGATAAAGAAAATTGATATTGTTGAATGAAGAGGAATATGCCATTTACAGCTACCAGCCTGAGGGTCTCAGTTAAAAAGCCTATATTTTAAAACTTCCTGGAGATAGTAAGGCAGATCATTTTTCTTCATATATCCCAAGAACATAATTTCTTTTCCACAGCTCTCTTCAGTCCTTTAATTTGGGAACCTACCAAATTTAAGTTGTATAATTTAAAACCTTGTATAATGAAATAGAATTTTAATATATTTAAATGTATTAATGGGATGCAGTAAAAAGCAGTCATCATTGTACAACAGTTTAAGAATCGTCAGTAACAGTATTGGGCAAAAGTGCTTTTATTAGTCTGATCACTGATAATTAGTAATAAAATATGAAAAGGTAAAAACTATCACCATGAAAAGGATACAATTGTATTTATCATAAAGTTCAAGATAATTTGACCCAGCTTCCTACTAACCAGAGAAAATAGAAAACATTGATTTTATGATTATCATAAAAAAAAGCAAACCAAGACATTCAGAAAGTAAAAATAGTACTTCCTCCTTGGATTCCACATTAATTTATATAGGAATACTAAGTGATGTTGCATCCACTATCCTCAATGATTTATAGTAACTATAGTAGGCACTTCTATTGTGATTACACAAAAGATGAATCAAGCATAGTTCATACATTGATCCATTGTATTGATCAATGAGTCATAGTACTCTGCAGAAATCAAATTTCATAGTATCAAATTTATGTTGAAAAACAATCTCCTAATTTCTTCATCCTTGTTGAGATATTCCATTTAAAATATTTTTTCTTATTTTCTTTTTTTATAATTTTTTTCTTTATTAATTAAGGTGTTACATATGTGTCCTTATCCCTCCATTGCCCCCCACTCCCCACTATTGCCTTCACCCCCCACTGTGTCCATTGGTTAGGCTTATATGCATGTATACAAGTCCTTTAGTTAATCTCTCTCCCTTACCCCCATCCTCCCCTAACTTCCCTCTGAGGTTTGACAATCTGATTGACGCTTCTCTGTCTCTGGATCTGTTTTTGTTCATCAGTTTATGTTGTTCATTATATTCCATAAATGAATAAAATCATGTGATATTTATCTTTCTCTTACTGGCTTATTTCACTAATCATAATGCTCTCCAGTTCCATCCATGCTGTTGCAAATGGTAAGAATTCCTTCTTTTTTACCGCAGCGTAGTATTCCATTGTATATATGTACCAAAGTTTTTTAATCCGCTCATCTACTGATGGGCACTTAGGCTGTTGCCAAATCTTAGCTATGGTGAATTGTGCTGCTATGAACATAGGAGTGCATATCTCCTTTCTGATTGGTGTTTCTAGTTTCTTGGTTTATATTCCTAGAAGTGGGATCACTGGGTCAAATGGGAGTTCAATTTTTAGTTTTTTGAGGAAACTCTATACTGTTCTCCAGGGTGGCTACACCAGTCTGCATTCCCACAAGGGTTCCTTTTTCTCTGCATCCTCACCAGCACTTGCCGTTTGTTGATTTGTTGATGATAGCCATCCTGACAGGTGTGAGACTGTAACTCATTGTCATTTTGATTTGCATCTCTTGGATAATTAGTGACTTTGAGCATGTTTTCATATGTCTCTTGGCCTTCCTTATATCTACTTTTGAAAAGTATGTATTTAGGTCCATTGACCCCCCTTTTTTTTATTGGGTGATTATCTTCCTTTTGTTAAGTTGTATGAGTTCCCTGTAAATGTTGGAGATTAAATTCTTATCAGTGATAACATTGGCAAATATGTTCTCCATGCAGTGGGCTTTCTTGTTGTTTTGTGGATGGCTTCTTTGGCTGTACAGAAGCTTTTTATTTTGATGTAGTCCCATTTGTTTATTTTCTCTTTAGTTTCCATTGCCTTAGGAGCAGTATCAGTGAAGAAATTGCTTTGACATATGTCTGAGATTTTGCTGCCTGTGGATTCCTCTAGCATTTTTTTGGTTTCTTGTCTTTGTTTAAGTCTTTTATCCATTGTGAGTTTATTTTTGTGTATGGTGTAAGTTGGTGGTTTGGTTTCATTTTTTTGCATGAATCTGTCCAATTTTCCCAACACCATTTATTGAAGAGACTGTCTTGACTCCATTGTATGTTCATGCCTCCTTTGTCGAATATTAATTGGGCATAGTGGTTTGGGTTGATTTCTGGGTTCTCTATTCTATTCCATTGGTCTATATGTCTGTTCTTGTGCCAGTACTAGGCTGTTTTGAGAACAGTGGCTTTGTAATACAGCTTGATATCTGGTATTGAGATCCCCCCAATGTTGCTCTTCTTTCTCAGGATTGCAGCAACTATTCGGGGACTTTTTTTATTCCAGATGAATTTTTGGAGAGTTTGTTCTTGGTCTGTGAAATATGCCATTGTTATTTTAATGGGGAGTACATTGAATCTATAGATTGCTTTGAGTAGTATGGACATTTTAATGATGTTGATCCTACCAATCCATGAACAGGGTATGTTCTTCCATCTGTTTATGTCTTCCGCTATCTCTTTTTTCAGTGTACTGTAGTTTTCTGAGTACAGGTCTTTTGCCTCCTTAGTTAAGTTTATTACTAGGTATCTTAATTTTTTTGGTGTGATGGTAAATGGGATTGTTTTTTCAGTCTCTCTATAAGTTCACTATTGGTGTATAGAAATGCCATAGACACAACTTTATAGAAAAAATAGGTAAATTTTTGTATAGGACAATATTGGGAGAAGATAAAGCTCTTTTATCACTCATCATATAACATTGTCGAAAGATATTCTTACATACATGGGCCATTCTATGCCTAAGATCACAAGAAAAAAAATATTTTTCTATAAAAGTTGTGAGTTTTACAAAGCCATTAGAACTGACATTTAAATGTACTAGTAGATTGTCTGCAAGTTAAAGGAAATAATTCTTGAATCATGTTATTTTAAAATAAATGCATTTAATTAAATGTAGATAAGATACTTATATAATAGTACTTGTTTTTCCCCAGAAAAATATTACAGAGGCAATTTTGTATTCAGAACAGCATAATTGTCTGGTAAAAAATTTTCTTCAAGAGCAAAATTAAACAAGTACAAAGAATGAGGCAGATTCAGTTGTTCTGCAAATAACATTTGCCATTGGTGAAAATAGAGTACTTCTCTGAAAAAATTACATCAGGAAAAAACAACTACAGATATTGGTTCTAGTATGCATATGGTTTCTAAACACTAGAGTTCAAAACTATTGCTCAGTTGCAAATAATTAATTATTTGAAATGTAAAGACAGAATTCCCAACTCTAAAATAGACAAAAATTACAATTCTTACAAAATTTGAACTTTCTTAGAGGCAAATCTCTGAGCTGAGAGATTCCATCATTTTGGAAGTCTTTTTCTAAAACTCTCTTTGGTTCTGTACTGAATACAGGAAACAATACGTGTAGTCCAACCTTGGGGTGATAAATAACAGCTGAGTTTTTTACAGGATTAAACAGTTTAAATTCATTAATGAATGAAGGGCATTGTAAAATAATAACATAGATGTGAATACAAGAGCAATACTACAATAAGTGAGTTTTGTTTTTTTTTTGTAGGAAATAATTCTGTGAGCAATCACTAAATCAACAATGATTATTATCTTGCAAAAGTATATTAATACCTCTTTTCAAAGGACTCTAACATCCTGAGAAATAATATCATGTGTCAAAATGCAAAGAGTAAGGCTAAAGATAATTTTTATACCAAAAATTCCCAAACTCTGAATTCCAACTCTCTTAATAAAAAATAAATTAAACTGAGTACAAAACTGAGTTGTACTTTAGTATTATTCTATAAGTGTGCATTTGAAATCAAAGATGAATATTTATATATTAGGGGCATGGTGCACAAAAAATAGTGCACTCAGGGGGTCCCTCAGCCCAGCCTATACCCTTTTGCAGTCCAGAACCCCTTGAGGGATGTCCACCTGCCAGCTTAGGCTTGCTTCCCAGGGGATCGGGCCTAAGTTGGCAGTCAGACATCCCTCTGGCAGCCCGGGAGCCCTTGGGGGATGTCCGACTGCAGCTTAGGTCTGCTCCCCTGAGGCCACCTCTGTGGAAGGTGCGGTGCTTGGGACCAGGATCAGGCCCACGCCACCACCTCTCCCACCACCTCTGTGGAAGGGGGGCGGGCACCAGGACCACCATGGCTGGCCTGGCGGCACAGCCTCGCTGGCCCCATCCCCTGCCCACTGGTCATTCCGGCAGGTTGTTCCAGAAGGTTGTTCTGCCATCTGGCCTAATTAGCATATTAGTTCTTTATTATAGGATGGATATAAAGACTGACTCACCAACACCAATTGGGAGACTTGGGATTGGAATTTTTGCCTTTGAAATGTCCAGTAAAATTGTTATGAACTTATATTTGCAAGTATCACAATCTTGGGAATTGTTGATCTTCTTGTGATGAACATTGGGCTTTGTTTTTCTGAATGACCCAGTTCAGGGGTTCTGGTGCCTCTGAGAGAGGAGTATGAGGAGAACATGAAGAGCATCAGGAGCACCACTGGCATGTGTCTGCCTTTGCCTCTGAACTGGGATTTCTGACAAAGAGATAATAGGCTTAGTAGGTTCTTACTTAATTTGGCCCTACGGACTTAAATCTGTTGGGCTGAGTTCAGTGAAAATTTAAACAATAATAACAATAAAGCATTTGACATTGAATAGTCATCTTGTTTTGGTCTGAGTACTTGAAGGTCAAAAGTTTATTAAACTTTTCGGCTCTTAAGCAGTTTTAAGAGAAACATAATCTAAAACACTCTGCTGTGCTGAAAGTTGGGCACAGTCAAGTGCATATAAAGCTTAAAACTATAGATCTTATATTTTTTGGTTAAATGATAGAAATACCATTTGTCCTCAAAATTAATTTTATGCATTTAAAATTGGATTATTCACTTTCTTTATGTTTTGCTTCTCAACTTTTTATATTATAGCATATTTCATCAATACCATTAATACTCTATCCATGGTCACTTTGATTGAGAAGTAAAAGACATGATATAGAAATTGAAAAACAATGTTAAAATTAGCAATGAATCTCTATGACATATCCTGAGATTATACTTTTACTGTTTCATTGCCACTAGTTCTCTTTGTCATTGTTTGTTTGTTTGCCCCACAATTTCTGGGACTTTCTTGAACTTCCCACTTCCAAAGCATACTCCCTCTGCTCAGATACATATATATACATGCACTGGATAATATAGGAAATTGAAAGGAATAAGAGTTATGAAAGTTATGTATTATCCCAATTATCTACTATGTAAAAAACTACAGCCAAATTTTGTTGCTTAAAACAGTTATTTATTTTGCTACAAATCTTCAGTTTGTACAGGTTTCTATGGAGATGTTAATTTCATCTATATCAGTCATAAGCTTCTCAACTGTGCCTGGAGGATGCATTTCCAAGATGCTTAACACAAGGCTGGCAAGTTGTCCTTGCCTGTCAATTGGAAGGACAGTCAGGGGTATTGGCTTCAGCCTATTTCCTGTCCACATGGCTTCTTCATTACTGCCTTTACTTTCTCAACATATAGGTTCAAAGAGTGAGTTTTCCATGAGACTATAAGTGGAAGCTGCCAGTCTCATACATTTGGAAACTGGCATGTGCCAACTTTCACCATATTCTTATTGGTCAAATAATCAGAGCACACTCATATCTAAAGAAAAGAACATTAATCCTACCTCTTGGTGGGAAATGTTGTGTTTTGTTTTGTTCTTTGTTTTTTAAATTGTGGCCTTCTAAAACATATCATAGATGTGCTGTGCACTTTGATATTTCAGAATATTAGTATATTTCTGCCCATATGCAAAGTTACACTAAGTAGCCATCAATACAGTGTGAATTTTCTTACATTCAAATAATTTTTTCCAACAGCCTGCCAGAGTGCCTAAAATTTAGTCACTGAATTTTGGTGCTAAAACATCTCTAAGTCCCTCATTTTAAAAATGAGAAAGAAAAAGAAGAAGAAAAAAGAAAACTTGAGAGTTACATGCACAATTAGTCAATAGCAAAATTCAGATGGAACACACACTTCGAAGAGTTCCTTCTCCCATTTTTGGATTATGTATTGTCTTCAGAAAGTTCCCATTAACACATACACAGAAAACCAAGGTAGTCTCAATATCATCACAAGGTACATTTACTAGAGTGACTAGCTGTTCCCAGCGAATAAAGGGCTTGAGGAAATGCAGTGTGTACATTTGGAAGGTGGAAAAAATCTTAGAAAGATTGAAGACACATGAAAATGCTATATGGATAGTGAGTGCACATAAATGGGGGAGAGTATCGATGAAGTAGAAAGAGAAGGAAACATACAGAACTGAGTGATTTATATGGGTAGAAGAGAAAAAAAGAAAATGAATTGTGGGGAAAATTCTTCGTTTACACCCTAAGGACAAAAGATAGGATTAATTTAGGATTCAGTTTTATTCAATCACTAAGTAGAGTAAAAATATAATAGGATATTTGACCTGTAAATATATATATAGATGACAGCTGTTTTGCAAGTGAAAGTATAAAAACGATATGCATTATGCTTTGATGAATAATATAAGGGATGTCTTAAATATCATATAAGTGCATCTTAATGGCTTTTACACAGCATCTTCCTTTATTCAATTCTTGAAGATTTTAAAAGCTGCTTGAAATTGATTAGGCCATCTTTGCTTCCCTAACAAAATAAAACTTAGAGAATAGCTTTCTCTGTGCTGCTGTATATTGTAATTTAAATTGAGTAATTTTCTCGCCTAGTCAGGTAAACCACATTATGAGCCAAACCACATTATGGCCCCAGATAAACATATTCTAAGAACAAGCAACTTACGTGTTAACTTGTTTTAGTAGATAAAGCATAAGAGACGATGTTTATTAACCTTGTCCTTTGCAGGCAGAGGTTTTTGTATGTTGAGGTGCAAATGCATGGTTGATTGATTTGACCAATATGGCCAAATTGATCAGTCACCTCACAACTAGGGACGCACAACCAGACTTAATTATAATTTATATGTATATATAAGCTTTTCTTTTTCTAGAAAAGAAGTGGTTTGTCACTATGTTATATTAAAACAGGGAAAGAGTTCAACAAAGCAGTGAACTATTTTTTATAGAACAAAAGTAACCTACATTAAACACACTATATCTAAAAGTTATATAATCATGACAACTAATTACAATATTTAAAAATAGCTACTGATATATATCCAAACAGTTAGCTTAAAATAACAGACACTAACTCTGGCTGATGTAAACAAAACCTGAATATTCAAAGTTCTGAAAATGCCAGAAATCCAGGCTCAGAGAATTTGTGGCCAGAGATGAAGCCATAAAATCCTGCCATAGAGTTGGTCCAGTAATGATGCCACTGGGCATGTTCCCTACAGCTTGCACCACAGATGCACTAGCATGGAACCCTGATATGGTTGGCTGTGTATCGTCCAAATGAATTCTTGTGATTCCTAGCTTTTGTCTGAACAGCTATAAGTCATGGGTGGAGACAAAATGTCATAGCTCAGGCTGCCATACAAAATATCAGAAATGAGTGGTTTAAAAAATAATATTTATTTTTCCACAATTCTGGAAGCTGGAAAGTTCAAGATTGAGGTCTGGAAGAGTTTAATTTGTAGTGAGAGCCTTCATTCTGGCTTATAGATGGTCACCTTCTTTTTTTTTTAAGGACAAGTATTTTTGACTTGTATTTCTTTTTTTTATATTTTTTATTGATTTTTTTACAGAGAGGAAGGGAGAGGGATAGTTAGAAACATCAATGAGAGAGAAACATTGATCAGCTGCCTCTTGCACACCTACTACTGGGGATGTGCACGCAACCAAGGTACACATGCCCTTGACTGGAATCGAACCTGGGACCCTTCAGTCCGCAGGCCAATGCTCTATCCACTGAGCCAAACCAGTTAGGGCAGATGGTTACCTTCTTGCTGTGTTCTCACATAACAGAGAGAAAGAAAGAGAGAAAAAGAGAGAGAGAGAGGGAGGAGGCCTCTGGTCTTCTCCTCTTATAAAGGCACCAAAGCCATCATAGGGGCTCCATCCCTATAACCTGATCTAAACCTAATTACCTAGAGATTAGATGTAAAGGCCATGCTTCCTCATGGTCAAATGGCTCTGGAAGTATTTTCCGGCCTGAAACTGAGAGGTTTATGGCCTAAAATAATAACATCATTTGAGGGGATTCCTTCACCATCTTAAATTAAAATTATGGCATTTTCCCAGGTACATGGCTTAGACTTGCCTTTTGGGGGGTACTAGCAATATTGTGACTGCAGAAATTATAACAAGAATTTAGAATTCTGTAATATTTTAAAATCATATGTAGAATTTGTGATTCCAAAATTTATGTTATATATTCCCAGTGAAAGATTTGGATATACATATTGAAAATGTTTTAACTATATAATAACGTAGACTAACTTAATTTCAACTCATTTAATACCTATTAAAGCATCACAAAGTATTTATTGATTTGCTAAAAGAAAAATGAGATAAAATATGAGTTGATTGATTATATACACAAAATTTTATTAAACAGAGATGCAATTTAAAAATTTTTTTAGAAAGCACTCTTAATTGTATTTAATTGACTAGTAAGAAAAGAGATCTATGGATACCTCAGTATATCCCTATTTGTGATTTAAAAAATAATTCTCTAGTAATCTTTCAAAATCAAAACATCTGTAAAATGCTGAACTAACATTCCAAAAGATATAATGGCTAGTGATTTTTCTAAAGGTTTAGAACAGTAGTCGGCAAACTCATTAGTCAGCAGAGCCAAATATCAACAGTACAACAATTGAAATTTCTTTTGAGAGCCAAATTTTTAAATTTAAACTTCTTCTAACGCCACTTCTTCAAAATAGACTCGCCCAGGCCATGGTATTTTGTGGAAGAGCCACACTCAAGGGGTCAAAGAGCCGCATGTGGCTCGCAAGCCGCAGTTTGCCGACCGCGGGTTTAGAAGAATAACATTCATTATCTTAATACCAGTCTTGCTTTGTCATCAGGTAGCTTCAGGTCTCAGTGAGGGCTGTACTTCAACCTGTGGAATAAGTGAAGGTTATACATGAGTAAATTGAGATGTTGTGGTATGGAAAAGATATTCAACTGGTAGTAAGGAAATTGGGTTCATGCCCCAGATCCTCCACTACCCAGCTGTTTGATCTTGGCCCAGCGCTTTAACTTCTCCATTCATTGACTTTTTTAATGGAAAATAATGTTAGATTCTGTAATTCTTGAGGAATAAAAGCATTAGTATGTTGTGTCTATTATGAAATGATGACAAACTTCACTTTTATATAAATGCTTTCTTTAATTTCTACTCACACATTCAATAATTTTATATTCATTTCTAGTCTATCTTCCCTCATTATGAAAATGTAATATGCACCAGAAATTCAAAGATAAGTAATAATAATAAAAAAAGACAAACATGCTAGAAAACAATTAAACATTGTTCATTAAAATCATGGTCTACATATAAAATAAACTAAAATATGGTATGATTTTAACAATTGGTAGAATGTTGGGAAGGAGATTATATATGCCATTGATTTTAGTATTCTCAACAAGGGACTTAGTAGCTACAAAACTAACACCTTAAAAAGAATGTGTAATTCTGTAACATAAATGATCTTTAATTGAGCAATATTCATAAAAGTAGGAATATAAAATTTGTTTTTGATCTTAACTTTTACTAACAATCTATGGGTAAATAACAAAAACTTGATTTCCATAACAGAACAAATTTCTTAACATATTTTTATTGTTTTAAAATGGGAAATACAAAACAAGGTGATAGACTAGAGGTGCTCATTTTATACAGAGTCTAATGGAAATGGTGACTAGAGTTAAGGCAACAAGTAGAATAAGCATATTATTTAAGTTTCAAAGAAAATGAAAGAATAAATAAAAAGAATGCTATAACAAAAAATGGGAAAGGGGATGGGCTATATAGCTGGTTTTGTAATAAGATTGTTGATTATTTTGAAATATGGAGATAGTAAATAGAAAAAATGAAAAACATGTATTGCCTAAAGGAAGATTGCTTCTCAGAACAGAAGGAAGAATGGAGAAGTCATGCTGGAGATGGTTGCTTTTCATCTTTTTTTCAGTTTTATTAGAATTGTGACTTTTTTAACTCTGAATAGAATATCTATATATATAAAAGCTTAAGTGACCATTGCAACAGGTTGACTGGTTGCTTTGACACTCACTGACCTTCAGGGGGCAGACGCTCAATGCAGGAGCTGCCCCTTGGTGGTCAGTGCGCTCCCACAGCCAATCTCCCGCAGCCAGCCAACCTCCCGCGGTCCCTCCCCCGGGACTGGACGAGACAGTCCAATCGGCTCTGATCACTGGTCAAGCCAAGGGACCCCACCCATGCACAAATTTGTGCACTGGGCCTCTAGTATTGTATATAAACAGAGTTGGGCAAAAGTAGGCTTGCAGTTGTTTGTATGGAAAATAATACAATAATTAATAAATAATAATACAAAAATAAACTCTATTTTTCATACTCACAACTATAAGCCTACCTACTTTTGCCCCCCCATATGTATACATGTACTCTTTATACTATCATCTATCTAACTATCATCTATCTACCTATCATCTATCTATTTATCTATCTATCTCTATCATCTATCTATCTCTAGGGGCAGGTAAAATTTCTCAGAAAAGGTGATAGTTGAACTAAAGGAATAAGCTCATGATTCTGAGCTGAGTAATATTTTTATGTGGCAGAGAAATATTCAAAATCCTTAACAATCTAAGTTTGGGAGTGTTGAGAATGAAGCTTGGAGAGTTTTCAGTGGAGACAGTTCTTGATAGCAGATGAGGTTGGATTCCTCTCTCTGAGTGGTTTTGAAAGGAAATACAAATATATACAACACTCAGTGTCCAGCCCAGAGGTAAATAGACTGGCAGGATCAAGTATTATTTTTCAGGTGTCTTGTCCTATTGGCTTGGTTTAGGGCTGTCACTTCAGTGAGAAAGTAATGGCAGAGGATCCAGTGCTCCCACTTGTGCACAATAAAACTAATTCTTGGATTGTTAATGTGCCATTATAATCAGGACCACTTGACATTGAAGTAAATCTGTGAGAAAAATGAATTGAACCGCCCTAACCAGTTTGGCTCAGTGAATAGAGCATTGGCCTGCAGACTGAAGGATCCCAGGTTCTATTCCGGTCAAGGTCATGTACCTTGGTGGCGGGCACATCCCCAGTAGGTGGTGTGCAGGAGGCAGCTGATCGATGTTTCTCTCTCATTGATGTTTCTATTCCTCTCCCTTCCTTTCTGTAACAAAAGTCAATGAAATATATTTTAAAAAATGAGTTGAACCTATAATTTTATATTTGGCCATACTAGCATTCTAAGATGAGGGATAGTTGAGGTATTTCCAAAAAGATATATACCATCTATAATAATAAAAGGGTAATATGCTAATTAGACCAGACAGCCGAACCACCTTCAGGATGACATTCCAGATGACCTTCTGGCTGAAGCTGGGGCTGCGAGGGCTGAGGCAGCAGCCAGGGCTGCTGCTGTTGCCTCAGCCCTTGTAGCCCCTTGAATGAATTTCGTGCATTGGGCCTCTAGTAGTAAGATAAAAAATTAATTTAAAAAATCATGAGCTGCAAAACCAATGTGTAAACAAGTAATTTAGTAAAACTTAAATTTAACTGTAAAACAATTATTTTTCTTTGGACTGAAAAATATTGATAGCAATCTTGTACCAAAATCTATAGCATACTCAAAATAAGGATCAACAATGCAAGCATGCTTGCATTCTAGTTTGTATAGATATTTACTTGGTTTTGTTTAATAAATGTTCTAGAAATAGGAAAGTAGTCATCACATTACAATTCTACATATACATGTTAAATTATTAGAGGAAAAATATTGGAATTAAGGAAATATAATCAATAAAGGAAAAGGCAAGAAAGTAATAAGAAAAAACAAGAAAAGAAAGGTGAACAAAAATTTAAAATATAATGGCAGGAATAAAACTAAATGCTCAATAATTACAGCAATATAGAAAGCTACATTTTTATTAAGAAGTAAGTTATCATTTACATTTTTTTGAAAAATTAAATACCTTATAAAAAAGACAAAGGTTAAAATGACACAAAATGGTACAATGTTAAAAGATTTACCAAGCAGATGCTAACTAAAATTAAAGATATGTAGCAATACTAATATTAGGCTGAAAATTTTCCAGTATATAAACTTCTAAATGGGATTTAAAAATGGATAAAAAAGATTTTTAATAATAATAAATTATACAGTAGAAACATATTAATAAAATGTTTAAATTCTCTCTAATAAAATGGTAATATGCAAATTAACCATCACTCCGCTACATAAGCCATGCCCACCAGCCAAGCCACACCCACCAGCCAATCAGGGCGAGTATGCAAATTAACCAAACCAAGATGGCTACAGCCACAGAGAGCAAGGTTTCCCAGGTAACAGAGTAAGCCAAGCTTTCCATAGCCATGGCAGGCCTAAGCCTCCACTCAAGCTACAAAGTTTCAATTATAGAAGGTAAACAAATTCAAACAAATGGCAGCAGAACGGAGCTTGAGAGAGCAAGCCAGGGTTGCCGGCGGCAACAGGGGAAGCAAAGCTTTCCGCACACCCTAGCGGGGCTCACCCGCTTAAGGCTACAAAGTTTCAATTGTAGAAGGAGAATTAACTGCCACAGAAATGGCTGCCGCCCGGGAGGGAATAGAAGGCTTGGCTCCGCTCCAGGCTACAAAGTTTCAATTGTAGAAGGAAAATAAATTCCAGATAACAGGGCCTCTGCTTGGGTCGCTAGGGGGTGTGGCCAGCCTGCAAACCACCACAGGCCCCTCACCCAGGCCACCCCACACTCCAAGAGCACCCCCACCCTGATCCGGGACACCCTTCAGGGCAAACCAGCTGGCCCCTACTCCTGCACCAGGCCTCTATCCTATCTAATAAAAGAGTAATATGCAGATTGACCATCAATCCAACACACAATATGGCTGCCCCCATGTGGTCAAAGATCCTGCCCCCATGTGGACACAAGATGGCCACCACAAGATGGCCAGCAGGAGAGGGCAGTTGGGAGGCACCCGGCCTGCAAGGGAGGGCAGTTGAGAGGGACCAGGCCTGCAAGGGAGGGCAGTTTTGAGGGACCAGGCCTGCAAGGGAGGGCAGTTGGAGGTGATCAACCCTGCAGGAGAGGGCAGTTAGGGGTGACCAGGCCAGCAGAGGAAGGAAGTTGGGGGCAAACAGGCTGGCAGTGGAGTGGTTAGGTGGTGATCAGGCTGGCAGGCAGAAGCGGTTAGGGGCAATCAGGAAAGCAGGCAGGCAAGCAGTTGGGAGCCAGCAGTCCTGGATTGTGAGAGGGATGTCCGACTGCCCGTTTAGGCCCGATCCTGGGGGATCGGGCCTAAACGGGCAGTCGGACATCCCTCCAGGGGTCCCAGATTGGAGAGGGTACAGGCTGGGCTGAGGGACAACCCCCTCCATGCACGAATTTCGTGCACCGGGCTTCTAGTACCTAATAAAATAGTATGTGCTATTTTAATAATTTCAAATTTAATTTAAAACACATAACAAAATACAGAAATATTTGACAAGTCATAGTTGTTGGGGAAGACTTCAACAAAACTCCCTCAAAAATGTTAAGATCAATAAATTACACTGAAGATTGGCTGACAGAATTATGAAGTCTGATATCTATATACATGTATAAAAGCCTAAGCAACCAGATAAGTGACTGGCTGACCGGCTAGTAGCCATGACACACACTGACCTCCAGATGGCAGACACTCAATGCAGGAGTTGCCTAGCTGCAGTGACTTGGCAGCTGTGGTTCTCAGGTGACGCACCCTGAACCAGAGAGGATGGAGCCCGATTCTGGGTTGCATCACCTGAGAACCACCCTCTCGCAATCCAGGACCCCTCAGGGGATCTCATAGAGTTGGTTTCAGCCCAATCCCTGCAGGCCAGGCCGAGGGGCCCCACTGGAGCACAAATCCATACACTGGGCTTCTAGTGGTATATAATTTCCTTTAGTGAATGAGAATTTCTAAAAGAGGACCCAATATAAGAAAGATGAACAGAGATATTTTACAAAAGATATACAAACCAAATGGTTAGTAAACATTTATACAGATATACAAAAGCATTCATAATCAGAGAAATGGTTAAACAATTTTTAAACTCATTATCAAACTTCAAAGTGTGATAATTCCCAGTGTTGCTGATGATTCAGAAAAAGAAAACCTCATATCAAGTGGGATCATAAATGGCAAGTCTTTTTATCAATGTGTTAATATTTACCAAACTTAAAAACACTCAATTTTTAATACAACTTCAATCTCATGAATCTATCCCAATGAAATATTTGTGTTTATTTAAAGATGTTACTGTAGCAGCTCTATCAATAGGAGAATATTTTAATACTTTAAACAATTAATAACTAAAGAGTTAGCTAAACCCACATGTATTGATTGCTAAACTATATAGTTAAGTAAAACAAAATAATAATGTTCTATAAAAATACATAGAGCATTTCTAGAAATACAGAAATGTTCTATATTTACATATTACAAATATGTAAATACCTAGAAAAATTACAGTATAGATGAGCATCAAATTCTTAAATTTAGAAGTTTCTGAGGAGGGGGTAGGAAAGCAAATAGGAAGACCATTATAAGTATTATTCATGTTTTTCTCTGTACAATTATTTGACTGTGTTTCAGAAAGGTAATATCAGTGCTCTATTTGTGAAATTAAAAAATATCAAAAGCAAGCAGGATAGATGTTTACTCCATATTAGATTAAGATAAATAATCAGGGTACTTATTTATCACACTAGTAAGTGGTATGGCAATGATATGAATTCAGAAAAGTTCATTCCAAGATCAATCTTTTTTTTTTAGTTTTAATAATTGAAAGCCTTAAAGATGTAAGGATTTAGTAATTTATGTTTTCACATACTTTCTTTTTCATTAACTAGATGCTTGTGCTTCATCAGATTCCAAAGGCATCAATGTATCAGACTGAAGTTTGACCAAATTGTACATGTCAGCACTTAGCAGTTTTCTATGTGTTCAATTCAGTATGGTAGCAGGTTGTCGTCTGCCTATGGCTCACATCATCTGTATATGGGAGAAATATACTTGTGCCTGGTGAGCATCAGTTGAAAAAACATTAAAATGTTTTCAACTCATTTCTTTTAAGAAGGTACATGTTACAAAGATGTCAATCATATGCATTAATTTTGTAAAAGTTTTATAAATGTTACATAATCTGAACAGTTTATTCTGTCTATAATTTAAGGTAATAAGGATTTTATTGTATATTAGTTGAAATAAATCAGATTTACAGGGCACTTGATAAAAACGCGAACATTATAAAGGAAAATAATCCAGTCATGTAACTGCAAAAGCTAAAGGCTGTTTTGACTGCAGAATTATTTAGAATAGGTTTATTATTACTGTATAAAAGTCAGGAGGTATTCATGATTGATGGAGATGGAAAAACGCTATCTTGGTTAAGGATATATACACAGAACTGATGATCTGACAGATCCTAAATATTATTCGTGGCATAGAGCCTAATCTGTTCCCTGCTGTCTTTATAGCTTGGGCTTCATTGAGTTCCTATTGTTGAACTATATCATTTGCTAAATACAACATTAAAATTGGGAGTACTTAGCAATCTAGCAAATCATAGGCTGATTGCATAGGTCCAATCCTAGATTGGATCATCACAAATAGTTATTCATCTTTTTAATCATCTAAACAAATTCTTCTCTTTATGGAAACCTTAGATGCTATCTTGGGGTCACAAAGCTCATTATAATATTTAATATTTGGATTTTGTCTCAAGAAAGTTGATTTTGTATGTGTGTTTGTGTGTGTGTGTACGCACACTAGTATATCTGTGTGCTTATGGGAAGAAAAGAGATCACAAAAGGTAGGATCATTTTTAGAACTGTTTCTTATCTTTAGGATGGAAGATACTTGGGAAGACAGTCAGAATTACCATAGGGCATCAGTTTTATTCTCTGCACCTTTCTTTCTCTCTCTCTGGATGATAAGTAGCACTCAGGCACTCTCCTTCTCCTTTCCCCCAAGCAAGCAAATGACTAAAATCTGGTAGTTTCAGAGATAAGTACTGGGAAATTTCAAAAGATCATGATGACAAAAGAAAGGCAATAACTAGCTCTTGGGTGACCTACAAAACAGGGTTACACATATAATGTTTCTCCTGGCTTTCCTAAGACTTATACCTAATAATTTCTGTCTAAGGCTGTTAAAGTTTTACCAGTAACTAGGGGCCCAGTGCATGAATTTGTGCACCTTAAATGGAACTGTAAGCTGCGAGGCTGTGGTGGGCACAGGGGCAGGTCTGGGCCTATCCTCCACATTCCTTCCCAGCCCCTCCTGCTGTGGCCGCCGGTCCCCTGTCTGCCGACAGCCCTGCTCCCACTGCCGTAGCTCCTATGCGCTGATGGCGCCAGCCCTGTTCGCACTCACTGGGGAGGTGGAGAAGCCCTCAGGGGCGATCAGAGCCAGCAGCTGCTACTTGTACCTGACAATGACACTGAGCGATTAGGACTGGCGCTGGGCACCAGCAGTGGGTGAGAGCAATGGCTCTAGCACCAGCATCAGGTGTGAGGGGGCTGTCGCTGTCAGCAGGTGCGAGAGGTGGCTGTCATCCCGATCACCCCTCAGGAGCAGGGGGAGGTGGAGAAGCCCTGAGGGGTGATTGGGGCCGGCAGCTGCCTCTTGCACCCGCTAACAGCACTGAGTGATTGGGGCCAGTGCCGGGCACTGGAAGTGGGTGTGAGCAGCGAGTGCGAGCAGGGCTGGCACTGGCAGTATGTGCGAGCTCCAGGAGGGACCACAGCGCACAGGAGCAAAGAATTTTCAGTAGCCACCAGAGGCTCACCCTGATGATAGCGACTGGTGCCCCACCTTGATCTGGCACCCCCGCTCACCTGCTCCACCATCCTGCCACAGCCAATGCCCGCCATGTTCCGCGCTCTGCTGCGTGCTGCCTGCTGCCCACACCCGCCATGTTCTGTGCGCGCCCCCCGGTGATCAGCACACATCACAGCGATCGGTTGTTCTGCCGTTCAGTCTATTTGCATATTAGCCTTTTATTATATAGGATGGTACAACTAACTATTCCCTCACCCCCAATCAGAAACACTGTTCCATGCACTGAAATTGTGGGGATATGCCTAGTCTAAAAACAGGAGGTTATCTAATGGTTGATAATAACTATTTCAAATAGGTAACTAAAAATACATTCACATGAATAATAGAGTGACATAAAAAATATTATAGAAGTAAATTTATTGACATTCATGCCACATAGTGGAATGAAAAACATTTGCTACAGACCTATCTTTGATAGTAACCATAGTATGTTTTTTGTAAAAGATGTATGGGGGTAATTTTTGTACAGTAAAAAAACTGAATCTGAAAGCAACATTATCTCTGTTGATTGTTAGGTCAGATGTTTTACAGATGCCAGGTAATCTTTCTTGTAACTTTTGTTTCCCAAACATCTATCACACTCTTGGGCCTATAAAATATGTTCAATACATATTTTGACAATTAAATAATGTTTTAAAGTGAATAGTTCAATACTTACTAAGTTAATAAATGGAAGACATTATTACGCTTAATGTATATCAAGAAACAGAACTAGAATAACAACTTGTAATTTTCAGAATAGTTGTTTAGCTCGATATCTTGCACATATGACAACTTAAGGCAATTATACGAGGTCCCACATAAGGCTTTAATAAAGATAAAGGATACAGTACAGCAGGAGATAAAAAGCACAGGAAAATATCAGAGAGGCCTAAGGCCTCCAGGCACGGCTCCAGGGAACTTTCTCTGTAACATAAGAAAATGCTTTCCTTTCAGATCATGAACCTGCAATAAACATGCAAAATACCCTAGTCTCTGGAGCCAAAACACTGCTAAACATAGCTCAGACCAGTCTGTAACCATACAAGCATTTTCCGTAAACAACATAAAGTGGTACAGGGTACCTTCCGCTGAGTTTTGGTCTTTAAAAATCATATTATAAACCTCTAGCTAATAACTTTTATACCTATTTTGGCCAAGGGTCAGTACTATGTTTCTGGGTGGAGATATGCACAGAGCTACCCAAGCTACCTGCACACAAACCTATCCTTACTCAGCAACTTCATGGGTACTTGAAAAGGCGCCCTCTTGCCCTAGCCAATTTGGTAGCCTGGGTTCCATTGCAGTCAAGGGCATGTATCTTGGTTATGGTTTGATACCACTGGGTTCTGCCTGTGCGGGAAGCAACCAATGGATGTTGTGTCTCCTTCACATTGATATTTCTCTCCTTCCCTCACTCTCCCCCCCTCTCTCAAGAATCAACAAAACAAAACAAAAAAAAACCCAAAAACACCAAAGAAACAAAACAAAAAAACAAAACAAAGAAAAGGTGCCCTCCTGCTGTAGGCTGAAGGGGAGATAAAGGTTCTTTCCCTGGAAACAGCCTCAGGGCATATAGCTTGAGAAAGGAACGGGGCTGCCCGCTGGTTTCCTAATGGTAGTTGGTTCTGTGTAGGCACAAATTCTGTGTTTGTTTATGGCAAATAGTAGGCAAGAGAATATGAAGTAACCATGATCTGGACACTTGACATTTCCACTGCTATTGACTCGAGGATAGACTTGGTTGCGGGCAACAGGCAGAGGCTCAGACTAAAGGACATGCTTAAGGGTGCCATCTATTCCTGAATATCCCAAACAGTTGACAACAAAAAGGTCTAAACTATGCCAGTAATAAGGTAAGTCTGATAAGAAGAAGTGTACCCATATTAGTGTGTGGAGAACAAGGTAGGCAGGCAACATCTAAATGGTAAAAAATTACAAAATATTTAGTGCATAAATAAACAGATGATATTGCAAATCCCACCAGCTTCTCTATGTTCACAGACAGGAACACGATGTTGGAAGACTAGTGAGAAAGAGGTAGGTCTTCATTTTGTGACAACTTGAAGCCAGGCAGGTTCAAGGCAGTGGTTTGAATGCAGAAGAGCAGGGTTCCAAGTGCCAGCGAAGGAGAATATAGGGGGCAACCTGAGGGGGTGGAGGGACTAACAATCTGAATCTGTGCCAATGACCAGTGTCCTAGGGCACATTCTTATTTGCTTATACTTAAGTCACTGCCCCTTCCTGAGGCAATAGTCTGCTTTCCTGGGTGCTCCCAGTTTGCAGGGGCCATGGGCCAGGAATTTGGCAACTTGGCCAGAGGGGATGGGGGGTTGCTGGTGCCACCCAGGCCAGGCATTTAGATACAATCTAACTTCCCCATTCTAACTGACTCAGGAGGGGCTGTGAAAGCCCGCCACAAAAGCCCGGAAGTAAGGAAACAAAGAATTTAGAAATATATATAAGAAGTAATCTCATTGTATAGGTTGTTCAGGCTTTGGATGTTTGAATCCCTGCTTTAAATAAAGGGTTTTTCCTGAATCTCCAGTACTCGTGTATTTTCCGGTTGCTTGGTAAATTCCTCAATACCAGATTGGTTTAAAGTGAGCCTGTGCTCTCAGCCTGGAGGCACATATCCAGCCAGCACACCACGTGGGGCAGAATGTAAGCCTGGGAATACTACACATAACTTTTGGATGCTTGCTTACTCCTTCTGCCAAACGATCTTAAAATCCAGCCTAATTAAAAAATCATGGTAGTTAATAGCCGAGTCCAGGTGCTGGAAAGTCCAATTCAAATCCTGGCTCTGCGACTTACCTCCTATGTGACCTTGGGCATGTTGTTAGTTTTAAGTCTGTTCTTTGTGTCAGTTTCTCCGTCTGTAGAATGGGGATAATAATAACACCTTCTTTAAGCGAGTGCTTTGAGAACCAAATGACACCATCAGTGTAAGGTTCTTAGAATGGTGTCTGGTACAATAAAATATAAGCTCTCTGTGTTAGCCACTGTTATTTGCAGAGGCTGGAGTGCAATTAGGCTGCAGTGGCAGTGTCCGGGCTGTCCCCATGCTTTTAACCAGGTCAACTGCCCTGCTTTAACTGGCTGGACCTTGGTCAGAGCAAACCTTTCTCCTCTCACTAATTCCCATGCCCTGCTGAACAATTTGTATCAACAACTCCCATATAATGCTTCACTCCCTGACCCCTTGCTGACCTCCCTGCTCCTAAGGACTAAACTGTTTTCATTTTTTATGAACTTCATGCAGTAAATTGATCTTTGGGGACTTGAGCTGACTTCCTTGACAATATCAACTACACTTTTAAGCTCCATGAAGGCAGAAGTCACAGCTATTTTATTTACCAGTGGATACTTAATATTTATCGGAATGCCTGGAACACTGAAGCCACAATCACTGGTTTGGTTAAAGAAGGAAGGACTTACCCTTACCACATGCACCTGGCATTTGATTCTTCTCCTATGGTTTCCTTTTTTATTTTGACACTCTTTGTGGCTCCATCTCTTTGTTGACTATTTTCACATCTTTAAGTTAATATCTTAGTCCCTCCAATTCAGTCCCTAGAACTTAACCGAGTAGCATGTCCCAGCTTGGGACCCGTGAGTGGAGCCTGCACATGAGGTGTTTTGAGATGTTAGTATGAGAATTCAGTAGAGATATTGCAGCCATAACTTCAGAATGCACTGCATATTCCATAATAAAATAAAATATATCACCTCGTCTCAGTACACAGACTTTGTGCATTGTGCTTATGTCAGCCTGCAAACATGATAAATTTAAGGATGAAAGAGGCAGTTATTGTGGAAAACAATCATGTCACACAGTAATGTGATATGTAATAGAATATACCCTTGAAATAGCTCTAAATGGCTTAAAGACTTAATCTTCCAGTCTTGCTAACCACCCAAAAATCATCTTAGTAATTGCAGGCTTAAAGATGGGCTGTCACTGTCTCATGATAGCATGAAACCGACAAGAGTTCTCACTGATTACTGGGTAGATATGGAAACTGCCTTGGGAAGATGGTCCTATTTCCCAAGTATATTAGAATACAGAGGAGCAGTGTGATTTCTTCATTATGTCAGAACGCTTCCCTCTGACCCTGTCATAACAAGGAGAAGTGATCAGTCATTTCCCTATTGGATATTTAGTGTATATCTCAGTCAGGATCCTTTGTACCTCATCTAGTAGTCATTGGCCACACACCTTGGCAGTGAGGTTTTTTTTGTCTTTTTCCATGAGTGTCTCTTCATGCTTGATGCTTCAGAAACTATTGACTCATATTTAGCTCTTTTTTAAAAGTAAGGACACACAATTATTGGTCCTGCCAATGTATGGTGTTAAATTAGTTGTGCATTTGAATAAAAAAAATGCTTGCCAGGCAGGATGGATCATTTACTTATTTCATCAGGTACTTGTAGCAGTAAAGATTGAGAAGGCTTTAATGACTTAGAATTTCCTTTTTTATTATGCTATTGAGCAAATTACAGAGCTAATGAGATTTACACTAAATGGAAAATCTCTGCATCACCTGCTGTTTTATGGGTCTTAGGGAAAAACTTGTTGATAACTTTTCTCTTTCTACAATTAGACATAGTTTTGTTTTTAAACAATATTTTTTTGTATGCAAAATATAAAATGTAAGCGCACATTATTTCTTCATGGGACATAAGTTTGATATGGTGAATGAAACACATGGTTCACATCAAGCACCTCCTTATACAGTTAAGTATCTAATAAAAATCATGTGTGTGAGGAGCTAAGTTTGACACCAGGAGACCTGAGTTCAAGTCCCAGCTCTGATCATTTTAGTTTTTAAATTGGGCAAATTGCTTAATATCTCAGCTGCAATTTTCTCAAATGAAAAATGTCAATATTTTTGTGAACTGCATGTCAGGGTAAACAGGTGAAAGCCACTAGACTGATGCCTAAATCAGTATAAAAGCTCAGTGAATAGTAGTAATGTTGAAGTTGTCATTGAAATGGAAAAGCCTGGCCTTATCTCTACATTCTTTATAGTAAATTTTAAAAGTTGCTTTGGGTATAGATGAACAATTGTACAGTTTCATAAGAAAATATACTCCTATCTTTAAGCCTTCATTAGAGACTATAACAAGATATGAATGTTTAAGAAAGAAAAAAAAACCAGCATTAAGAGGAAAGTAGATTTGATGAGAATAGTAAACAGAAACCATTATCATGATAGCTCAATACATTCACATGGACTTAATAAATAGGAAAAAGAGCCTCTCTAAATTTGATAGTTAAAAGGAGATTAAAATAACAAATGTACAGTGATCATAAGTCACATGGATAAATTATTTTATTTGGAAGTTTATGCATGTTTTTCTGCCCCCCTCCATACTTATCCAAGCCTTTTTTTTAATTGTTGTCACTAATACAGATGTCCCCATTTTCCCTCCACCCAGTCCTTGCTCCCCCCCCCCACACTTACCCCCACCCAGCCTTTGGCCATCAATTACCTTTTCGCTCCATGTTGCTAAAGTACCATGTAGCTCTCAAAGAAACTTATACCATATAAACAGGCTCAGAAATCCAAATCAGAGCTCACAAAAGATGGCTCTCCCTCTACTCTAGACATAGCTATTTTTTTTTTTTTTTTTTAGTTACTAAACAATAAAGAAAACTACTTTCTTATTACCTTGATATATATTTTTGTGCAGCTATATAAGGGCACCCGGGTTGCCACTGAAATCGAGATAAATGATTCAATAAAGAAACACAAGAATATAATAGAGGTTCAATGTGGTCTGAAAAAGATAAGACACACTACATTAACCCTCTCCATAAGAAATAACACATACTTACACATCTATCTGAATACCTCTGGAATTGTGAGCTCAATGCATTTATATCATTTGCTGAAAAATATGTTGCTGTCAGAATATCTCCCTTGCCGAGACTTTTCTATTCAAAGTGAACTGCCCCTTGTAAGCAGTCCTTGGCCAAGCGGCCATAAAGCAGCAAAGGAAAATAAGTCTGTGAGTTTAAAACCCGCCGTTTGGTACAGAAAATAAAATACAGCGTATTCTAAAGTAGTTGTGGTTTTATCCCATGCAGCGCCTCTCAGCTCCAGAGGTGGGGTAGCAATTCACCAAAATGCGTATCACCGGAGCACAGCCAGGCCTGAGATTGTTCCTCAGAATGGGCCCCACTGAGCCCATCCCTCCCCAGGCATTTTCCTCCCCTGCTTCTCAAGGGTCTAGATTCCCTTATATAAGGGAAGTCTTCTTTTGATTTTAGGACTTAAAAACGCTCAACACACTAACAACCCTAGAGGAGATGTATAAAGGATTTTCCAGGACTCAGCGAACAATGACACATTACATTGTTGGCCGGACGCCTTACCAAGTCCTCATGACGAAGAATAAGCAGGAGGAGGAGCCCCAAAGTACTGGAGACCAGTGGTGGATAGAGAGGAGCAAACGAGCAGGTTAGGGAAGGCAGGCAAAGGGAGGGTGTCACGGGACTGTAAGGGAGGGGAACATGTCCGATTTGGGCTTATCCAGGAAAGCTTCCTGAAAGACTTGGCTTGTAACCTGAAACCTGGAAAAAGGAGCCCTTGAAAATGAAGGGCGGGAGGCGGGGGGCGAGGGGGAGTTGAATTAAAAGAGTAGCTCATGGTGAGAATAAACAAGTCATCTTCTCTGTCAAAGAACAGTTTAGACAGCCACCATTTTGGACTGCGTGACTTGGCAGCCACCGTGTTGGCCGCATGGCTTGCAGCTCCCCTGGGGGCTGCCATCTTGAAACTACAAAGGCCAGCCCCTCCCTTTGAACTAGCCAATTGCGAAAGACTGTGCTCCTGAGCGCCAATCAAGAACAAAGGACAGGTCACATGTGTAAGGGATTATAAACCCGAGCAGCCCACCTGCTTGGTGTGCACGTGCTTCCAGACCATGTGGGCACACCCTTCTATGTAGAAGTAAAGATGTTTGCCTTGCTGCCTGGCTTCTGAGTGTTTTGTATTCTATCAGAACCCCTGACTTGGGGGGCTCGCCTTATTTCTAAAACTCATACAGGGCAGGACTGCTAGGAGGAAGTAGGATTAACCTTTCATACAAAAACATAATAATAGTAAAATGTATTTTGAGTAAATTATCTGGCTGGGGCATGGGACATACCTGGGAAGGGGGCAGGGTGGCACATGTGACAGGAAAAGAAAGCAAGGTTTACCACACAGAGCTTTATGAAGCAGAGCTTCTCAAAGTGTAGTCAGCAGACTGTCAGTTCCAGCAGAACTTGGGAGCTGGAGAGAAATGCAGACTCTAACTCAAGGGGTCTTAGGTGGGCTTCTACAATTCTAGCAGACCCCCAAACACCCACTTTAGTAGCCAGCTGTAAACTATTAAGAGTTTGTTCTTAATCCTGTGGACAACCAGTGGATAGATATGATTTGCATTTTAGAAAAGGTACCATGGTTGCATTGAAGGAGGTTATATTTCTAGGCACAGTGCTTTGTTCATATAAGCTGAATGAATTAATGAAAAAATCAGTAGATCACAGCTTTGGTTTTCTTATAGCCTCTGGTGTTCAGATTCTAAATGAGGTTTGTTTGTTTTTTTAACTGAAACACTTCTAGCTAGACTCTTTCTATGAAGACAGAGGTGTTGCAATGAGCTAATTGTAGAAAATATATGGTGTTGGATTTATAAATAGTGGACTAAATATTATTAACTATTTTCTATTATAATACCCCAATGAAAGATATATCAAGGTTTGCTTTTTATTGAGTACTGCTAGTTGCTGGCTGTGAATTTTCATATGCTTCTGATGAAACACAAATTGGCTGTGGTTGGACAGTCATGGGGGGCCTACCATTGGAAAACCTGATCATTAAAGAGAGAAGAGAGTGTATCAATGCTCACCTGCATTTGGAAGTTCTGGTTGTTAGACTGGCTTTAGGGAAGTTGGCCCCACTAGCTTTATTTGCTTTGAGCCAATGTTGTCATGAAAAATAAAAATTGGGTATTTTAAATTACATTTTACAGTTAGAGAAAGAAAATGAGAATGAGAGCACACCGCTGCCTATTTCTCAAGAATATTGCTCAGCTCATAGTGTCTGAGCCAAAGAATTCCTCCCAGGCTGTTGTTGATTATGACTTAGGAAAGGGCACCTGTCGGACCTGACAGTGCTGTAGGCTTCGACTTTCCATTCGTAACAAGAGCCCCAAAAGGTTAATTTGTTTTGGCACTTCCTGATTACTTTCTGTGTTCATCTCATTCTGAGACTCCACGTTCACCACCTGATTTAGGGGCTCTACTAAGCAACATTTTGTCATTTTCCCCAACTTATTACTGGCTCTGAACCTGTGATCTCTAAATGTAGCTAAATAGCTGAAATCAATTTTCTGTTTATAGGCATTGATGGCACCTGGAGGAATTTGCAGATCTCTCTTTTTGGATGTGCTTGGGAGTCATGATGAAGTGTCATCTCAAGTGGATGGGATTTGGAAGCTTTATCATGTCCATGATTAGATGCAAGTCCCCTTGGTTTAGGTTCATTTTGATTCCTTATAAGCATCCTCTAAATACCTCATCATCTATGAATTTTTGAGGAACACTAATATTTTAGTCCAATTTTTTGTTAATTTAATAATTGTGCATTAAAAAGAAATACCTCTTGCTCACTCACATATAAGGCCTCTAAAATAACCCAAGCCTCTTATTAAGCCCAAACCTCTGTGACAGTCCCTCCGGTGGGTTGGCCTGGCAGAGCAGATCACATCCATGGTCTCTCACTTGGCTTTTAAGCATTTCATTCATTTTAGTACCTTGATTTCCACAAGCTATGTATAGTGTGTTATCCTATTTCCTTTGTCTTCACTCATTCCTTTAGACTTGAGTATATTGGCCCAGGCAGGAGTTTGAAACACATACTTGGAATCTAAAGGCTATCTTCCTGAAAAAGTTCTCATCAAACGGTTGCTACATGTTTATATGTCTTCATCCTCCTCTAGCAATTCCCTGTGAGAAATGTTTGTGAGCTCACACATGCACCCATCTACCATAGTTTTCACAATGCCACTGATTGTGCCATTTCATTATTAATGTATTTATTTCATATTCTTTTCCTTTTCTAAAGGGACTGTAATTTATATTGTGACTACATTGTTACTATAAATAATAATAGCAATCAGTGGTTATTTTCCTCATGTAGCCTCAATGTTTTCATCTGTAAATTTAAATATTAGGAAGAAATTATAGTTCTTTATGCTTAAATACTAATGGAACTACTGACATTTTGTGTCCTTTTCACATTGTTAGTGTCAAGGAATATATCATCACCTAGAGCTGTGGTCAGCAAACTGCAGCTCGTGAGCCACATGCGGCTCTTTGGCCTCTTGAGTGTGGCTCTTCGACAAAATACCACGGCCTGGGTGAGTCTATTTTGAAGAAGTGGCATTAGAAGAAGTTTAAGTTTAAAAAATTTGGCTCTCAAAAGAAATTTCAATCGTTGTACTGTTGATATTTGGCTCTGTTGACTAATGAGTTTGCCGACCACTGACCTAGAGTATTGGTTTCAGATTTGACTAGTTAACTTTCATAATCCACAGGAATGTACAGTCATCTCATTCACTGCTCAGTTTAACTGAAGGTCTATGATTAGTTAGCGAAGTGATGTCTAACACAGTTCACTACATTTCAAGATTCACCCAGCTTTAACATCATTCAAGGGACTCCTTGAATTAAAGATCATTCTGTTACAAATCCAGAACTCATGGACTTCTGTAATAATAAAAGGGTAATAGGCTAATTAGACCGGACATCTTCCAGACATCATTCTGGACGTCCTTCCTGATCAAGCAAGGGCCAGAGGGAAGCCAGCCCGGTTCCCAGTGCCAGCAGCTGGGGGAAGGAAAGCCTACACTTGCACAAATTTTTGTGCATTGGGCCTCTAGTAATCAATAATTGTCTAACTCAATCCCACCCTCATCTGGCTTGTTCGGGTTCTCTAAAGCCAAACCTTAGTACCTATTTTGCTTTTATTTCATTTTCCTGCAGGCTTGACCTTTTCTTCCTATTGAACTTGCCTTTTCTCCTGACTGCAACCTTTGTTCCTCTTTACTCTGAGAGCATTCATTAATAAGTTTTAGAGAAACACCCTTCCAATCTTGACCTGACTCCCACCAATTTTCTTTTCCTATGTTCCCCTGAATCTCAGTGCTTTATTTCCACTGTATGAAACTAATAGTAATTTAGAAAACAACATATAAAGATATATGCTAGTAAAATTAGAACTAAACATAGACTTCTGGCATAAATATTAAAAGAAAAATAGATAATTGACATATCTTTAAATTCATTGTTATATTAATTAAATATGTACAGCTTTTTGTATGCCAATCATACTTCAATAAAATGGTTAAAAAAGAAAGAAAATGTATCTTTCTTAAATAAATGTAATTAAACAAAGAATAACAACAACATAACTTGAAAGGAATCCTATAGAAAGACACAGTATGCTAAGAAAAAAATCCTTCCTATTGATTTAAGTAATCCCAACAAAAATTATAAGAATATTTTTCTTTTTAAATATTTTAAAGTATAATAATAGAAATTCATCCTACTTATAGATAAAAGTAATAATATATACTGAACATGGAGAAAGCACAGATTTTCAAATAGATGGCATGAAGATACTTGGCTAGCTTTTCACATCACAGAATGTAATCTTAAAAAAATAATCCTCTGCGTAAATTAAAACTGATAAATCATATTTTAAAAGTCCAATCAAACATACCATTTTTAAATGTGAAATCATAAAGGAAATGATTGATAAAGATATCTGCAAAACATTTGTATACACAGATACACACACATATACACACAACACATATATATGAAAACAGGAAATACGTGTGTGTGTGTGTGTGTGTTTGTTTCAAAACTGGTGACAGAGAGTTCGCGGTCGCTCGGAGCGCAATCGCTGTTCTTCTCGTCGCCCGCAGCTTCCCTCATCACCCTCGACAATGCAGATATTCGTGAAAACCTTGACCGGCAAGACCATCACCCTCGAGGTCGAGCCCAGCGACACCAGCGAGAATGTCAAGGCCAAGATCCAAGACAAAGAGGGCATCCCCCCTGACCAGCAGCGGCTGATCTTTGCAGGCAAGCAGCTGGAAGACGGGCGCACCCTGTCCGACTACAACATCCAGAAGGAGTCCACTCTGCACCTGGTCCTGTGCTTAAGAGGAGGTGTATAAGTTATCCCTTTTAAGCTTTCAACCAATTTAAATTGCACTTTTCTTTCAATAAAGTTGTTGCATTCCCCCCCAAAAAAACAAAAAAAATACTGGTGACAGAAAATGTAATCCTTAATATACAACACTACATAGATTTTTTTGTGATTCATAGGACAAGTTGAACAATATGAATTAAAATTTGGCAGAGCCCAAATAGGCAAGCACTGATATGGCAGACTACAAGAGTGGAAATGAAAACAGCCAATAGATATGAGAAGATATTTAACCTCAATGCTTTCTAATAAACTAAAATTAATATGAGTTCTTTTTGACACTCATATTGATAAATATTAAAATGATAATTTTTTGGAGAAATCAAGATGGCAGCATAGGTAAACACCTAAATTGCTGCCTCACACAACAATATCAAAACTACAACTAAAAGACAAAACGTACACCATCCAGAACCACAGGAAAGCTGGCTTCTTAGAAATTCTACAACTAGAAGGAAAGAGGAAAGCACATTGAGACTCAGAGGAGTTGCAAAAGGCTGTGGTACAGAGACGCACACGTGGAGAGGATGGGCGGCTGAGTGCACGGGCGGCTGAGTGCGCGGCTGGCTTTCTAAAGCGGGAGGGAGACGGAAGCTCCCCACTGCGCTGAACTCCGTCCTGGGAGAGACTCTGTGAAACCAGACTCATTTGGGGGGAATCTGGACTGTAAGGAAAAGAGAAAGCACACTGAGACTCAGGGGAGCTGAGGAAGGCAGAGGCCTGGAGGCGCGCGCACGCAGAGAAGACTGACTGCTGAGTGCACAGGTGGCTGAGTGTGCGGCTGGCTTTCTAAAGCAGGAGGGAGATGGAAGCTCCTGACACACTGAACTATAGTTCCAGGCGAGTTCCTAGGAACCCAAACTCATTCAAGGAGAAACTGGACTGTCTGGCAGCGGGCGAAACTCGAGGGTGGCTTTCTCTCAGAGGTGCTTGCAGCGATTACCAAGGGACACTGAGACCCAGGGGCCTCATAGGGCAGGGCTGGGAAGCCAAGGCTGTCTGCTACGCCCTGAGACTCTGTCCCATCCAAGCTGAGCACAGAGGCTTTTGCAAGTCTTGTCTCATAAGGGTGTCTCTAGCACAGAAGTTCTCCCAGCGTAGACACAGCTGATCCTCACAGCCAAATGGCCTGGAGGTCAATTCCTCCCAGTGATACCAACAACAATCAAGACTTAACTACAACAAGGCTGTACACACAGTCCACAAAGGGGTGCACCAAGAGTGTCCACCTCAGGTAACTGGGGAGGCTGAGCCACTGGGCCCTATAGGACACCTACAAAACAAAGCTACTCTACCAACTCAGGGAAGCAGTGAAAATGCAGAGACAAAGAAACAGATCACAAATGAAAGAAATGGAGGAAAGCAAATGACTGGATATAGAGTTCAAAACCACAGTTATAAGGTTTTTCAAGAATTTTCTAGAAAAGGCCGATAAATTTAGCGAGACCCTCGAGGATATGAAAAAGGACCAACTAGAAATTAAGCATACATTGACTGAAATTAAAAAAAATATATATTATACAGAGACCTAACAGCAGACTAGAGGACTGTAAGAATCTACAAAGATTTGACATACAAAGAAGCAAAAAACACCCAACTAAAAAAGAAAAAAGAATCCAAAAAATTGAAGGTATTGTAAGGAGCCCCTGGGACAACCTCAAGCATACCAACATCTGAATTATAGGGGTGCCAGAAGAAGAGAGAAAGCAAGATACTGAAAACCTGTTTGAAGAAATAATGACTGAAAACTTCCCCCACCTGGTGAAAGAAATAGACTTACAAGTCCAGGAAGTGCACAGAACCCCAAACAAAAGGAATCCAAAGAGGACCACACCAAGACACATAATAATTAAAATGCCAAGAGAAAAAGACAAAGAGAGAATCTTAAAAGCAGCAAGAGAAAAACAGTTAATTACCTACAAGGGAGCACCCATATGATGGTCAGCTGATTTCTCAACAGAAATTATGCAGGCCAGATGGGAGTGGCAAGAAATATTCAAAGTGATGAATGGCAAGGACTTACAACCAAGGTTACTCTACCCAGCCAAGCTATCATTCAGAATTGAAGGTCAGATAAAGAGCTTCACAGACAAGAAAAAGCTAAAGGAGTTCATCACCACCAAACCAGTATTATATGAAATGCTGAAAGGTATTCTTTAAGAAGAGGAAGAAGAAGAAAAAGGTAAAGATAAAATTATGAACAACAAACACATATCTATCAACAAGTGAATCTAAAAATCAAGTGAATAAAAAATCTGATCAACAGAATAAACTGGTGAATATAATAGAATCAGGGGCATAGAAAGGGAGTGGACTGACAATTCTCAGGGGGAAAGGGGTGTGGGGGTGCGGGAAGAGACTGTACAAAAATCGTACACCTATGGATAAGGATGGTGGGGGGGAGGTAAAGGCAGAGGGTGGGGTGGGAACTGGGTGGAGTGGAGCTATGGGAGGAAAAAAGAGGAACAATTGTAATAATCCTATCTAATAAAAGAGTAATATGCAAATTGACTGTCACTCCAACACACAAGATGGCTGCCCCCATGTGGTCAAAGATGGCTGCCCCCAAGTGGACACAAGATGGCTGCCACAAGATGGCCAGCAGGGAAGGGTAGTTGGGAGGGACCAGGCCTGCAAGGGAGGGCAGTTGTGGGCAATCAGGCCAGCAGGGGAGGGCAGTTGGGAGGGACCAGGCCTGCAAGGGAGGGCAGTTGGGGGTGATCAAGCCTGCAGGGGAGGGCAGTTAAGGGTGACCAGGCCTGCAGGGAAGGGCAGTTAGGGGCAAACAGGCTGGCAGGGGAGTGGTTAGGGGTTGATCAGGCTGGCAGGCAGAAGTGGTTAGGGGCAATCAGGAAGGCAGGCAGGCAAGCAGTTGGGAGCCAGCAGTCCTGGATTGTGAGGATGGCCGACTGCCCGTTTAGGCCTGATCCCAGTGGATCGGGCCTAAATGGGCAGTCGGCCATCCCTCAAGGGGTCCCATATTGGAGAGGGTGCAGGCTGGGCTGAGGGGCACACACCCCCGTGCACGAATTTCGTGCACCAGGCCTCTAGTCTGATCAATAAAGATTTATTAAATTTTAAAAAATTATAATTTTTCATATGTATTTTTGCATAGCAATCATGTTAAAGCATGATGGCTTACAACAATGCCTATATTTTTTTCTCATATTTTTCTACTTTTTGAATTTGAGCAGGATTAGTTAATTCCCTCCATGTGGCATTGGCTGGGCTCCTTCCCTGCTGAATTCAGCTGAGTAGTTGGGCTAAACTGAAAAGTTTAAGAGAGCTTTACAACTGGTTCAACATGATCCTTCATATGGTCGTTCCTCTAACTTCCAGGTATCTCAGAATTTATTTGCCCATTTTGAGCTTATTTCTGGCATCATGCTTGGATTTCCCAAACAAAAGTGGAAGGGCCTAAACCTCTTAGGAGCTTGGTCTGGAACTAGCCCAGTGCCACCTCCATTGCATTCTACTGGGTAAAGCCAATTAAAATCAGCAGAGAATCAAAGGGGAGAAATTAGAATCCTCTTGAAAGCTGGGATGGCATACATGGAGATGGATGATAGCAGTGGTGAGAGGACATTAAAGCACAAGTCTGAACTTCTCTTTGGGCACTGCATTTGGGGAGTTGTTTTAATTTACTTTCTATGGCATTTAGGTAAGCGGCAGGGGATGGGAGTGACATGGAGGAAACAGGTGTGTGAAAAGTACACGGAGACACCTTCGGCTTACAAATCCATGGATATGAGGAACGGCAATGGATTTTTTATTCAAATGAGTTTTTAGCACTCGTGATTCATTGGGATATGTAAGGGAAGTTCTGTGAAGGATACAGTTTCCTCTCACATCCTTTCAAACTGAACAAAAGCCTGTCGGAGACAATAGCCATCCTTGGCCACACTGGCATTTGACGATCTGCTCATCCATTCTCAGAGGGAACAACCTTGGGCAGAATAGACAGATGCAGAAAGTATGTTATACAGATTTGTGGAGGGTAGAAGGAAATGGGTACTCTCATAAGCTTTCTCTAGAAATGGTTGAGAGAATAGAATATTACAATGGTACTTGAAATTATATTTAAATCTATTTAAGTTAACAATATCCATACCACTTGACCTCGAGATGTATAATCTAGGAACCTAACCTACAGAAAATTTGATACTTATAAAAACATATAAAATTATTCATTAAGATGTTTTTTGATTAAAAAGTAGAGGAAAATGCAAATGCTTATCTTTGGAAGCTAGGTTAAATAAAATATGGGATAAGTACATAATAAAATAATGTGAAACTTTTTTAAATGCCTGAGGTCTTCATTAAAATGGGAAGGTGTCCAAGTTGAAATTCATTCTCATTTATTCATTGGCTCACTCAAGAGGTAGTTAATGAGTATATACTTACTGGAAAGCATAGAAGAAAGTTTAATCTCAGTAAGAATGAACTTCTGATCAGAGTTTTCAAGATCTAGTATTATTACTATTCTATTGTAAATCTTAATTATGAATCTAGGAGATTTTTAACTTAGGATCATTTTCAAATAAGACCTAAAAAAAATAGTAACTCTTTCCCACAGCTTGAAGCTTAATTTCATTTGAAACAAAATTAGTAGAAAATGATGTCTACCTCACTTTGCTATGTATGACAAGCTTATTTCCAAAGTACAATTATTTTTACTGTAGGTTTATAATTACCCACTGGTTGATGACTATTTACCATGTACAACTTTTAACAAAGAAGGAAGATTGAAAACTTTATTTTCTGATTTATAAAATATAGTTGTCCAATTTTTCTAATACATTTAAAAAACAGCATTTTATTAATATATGATCAATATTATTATATAATCATTATCTTTCAGGAATTATGAAGTGTTAGCTATGGTTTCTGAAAAATAAATATACCTATATTCAGTGGTGACCAAGTTCTCCACTGCTTTGCTACCCATCCTTAGCCAGTGAGTGGAATTCTCATAGTATTTGACCCTGCAGCCTGATTTCAGTTCTTGCTCCATTTGGGGATTTAAGGAAAGACTGAAAGAAAATATCTTTGCTTCAAATCAGGTTCATTTCCTGGCATGTTGGTCAACATAACTGATGGCATAAAATTGGGATCTTGTACAAATGTTAACTCTAGCCTTTGACTCCTTGGATGTTTGTCTTCCTGAGTATTCTTAATAATATGCAATATTTATCTAAAGATATTATTTACATACTAGAGGCCTGGTGCACAAAATTCATGCACATGGGAGGGGTCCCCTCAGTGCAGCCTGCACCCTCTCCAATCCAGGACCCCTTGGGGGATTTTGACTGCTGGTGTAGTACAAAATCTGTTTCACAATCCTGGACCACTGGCTCCTAATCGTTCACCTACCCACCTGCCTGGTTGCCCCTAACTGCCCCCCCCTGCTGGCCTGGTCACCCCTAACTGTCCCCCCCCTCCAGTCTGGTCACCCCTAACTGCCCTCCACTGCCAGCCAGGTCACCCCTTACTGCCTCCTCCCTATTGGCCTGGTCGCCCCCAACTGTGCCCCTCTGCCGGCCTGGTTGCCCCTAACTGCCCCCCCTCCCCCGCTAGCCTGGTTGCCCCTAACTGCCCCCCCACCAGCCTGATCACCCCACGCAGCCTGCTTGTTCAGTCATTTGGTCATCCCTCACTAACCCCCCTGCTGGCCTGGTTGCCCCACGCAGCCTGCTTGTTCAGTCGTTTGGTTGTCCCTCACTAATCCCCCTGCCTGCCTGGTCACCCCACACAGCCTGCTGTTCAGTCATTTGGTCATCCCTCACTAATCCCCCTGCTGGCCTGGTTGTAGGCAGCCATCTTGTGAGGGCGTGAGGGTCAATTTGCATATTACCTCTTTATTATATAGGATATCTTCTACCTTATTTCTAACTAATCCTATGGGGTAGTTGCTTGTCATAGGTTGAAATTTTTAGCAGCAGAGTCTGGGGCAGGGGTTCTTAAGATCATGACTTATTAAGAAATTTTCTCTCAAAGGTAAAGAAGATAAGTAGGACAGGGCAGAGACAGAGACCTCAGTAAAACATGGTCTAATTCTAGGAAGTTCCAGACTAGAGCATGCAGAGTACCACAGAGTTGTTTCCAACTTGAGGCAAGGGATCTGGTGTTTTGCATCCATTATTGGTCAGTCATTGGTTGCCTATGGGGCAGGGGGAGGGGTAGTGAACTGTTAGTAACCCTCACTCATAGCAGCTGGGGCTCGGTATATGATCCAGCACAGTGAATCAGAGCAGGGCACCAAAGCATCAGCTATAGTTCTATCATTTATCCAGAATGATATATTAGTAAGTAACAAAGAGTCTACCCTCCAGGTAAACCTGATGTGTTCTCTTTGGGGTGTGTAGAATATGCCATCCCTATCCCATTTGAGGATTTAGACCAATGATTCTCAATTGTGGCTGCATAATAAAGTCACCTTGGATGCTTTATCACTTACTAATACCACTGTCCTATCCCATGGGATTCTGCTTTAATTTGTTTGGTGTGGGGTCCAGGCACTGGGATTTGTAAAGCTCCCCTTGGTGGGTATAAGGGATGTCAATGCTGAGAACTATAGATTTAAAGGAAATGTTGAGTGCTATTTAAAAGCAACTGTGAGCACTTAGGAAACCAGGTTCTCTAAATTTCTTCACAGCTTCATAACCCCGGAAAGAGAATGTTTACATAAAGCATGTTTATAACCATCACCTACACAATTGCCTCACAAACACAATAAAGAGGCCTGAGGCCACCATATTTATTCTTGTTAGCCATTATTGCTCAGCAACAAAGCTCCTCTGGTTAGAGAAGAACATCCAGTTAAGTTCCTGGGAGCATGAGGTTCTGTCCTTCACAGACAAAGCTCTCCTTGCAAGTTCCCTAAAAATAAATAAATAAATAAACAAATTTAAAATGTGTTTAGTTTTTAGTTGAGCTATGTTGTAATAAAGCAATGCTTGCACCACAGTGTGTAGGATTCATACCTGGAAGCACTTCATAAACTATAATGTGCTATATAAATATTAGGTCCTTTTTCAGTTATGGTCATACTTTGGGACTAACATTGTTAATGTCCTAGTGAGTCTGCTTTGGTCTGAATTGTCAATAAATCATTATTGTTCAAAAAAGTTTGAGTACCTACTATGTGCTGGACATTATAAGAGTAAAAAAGAATGGCATTACTATCCTTTTTAATCCTAAATTTAACTTTATTGTTTTCTAGACTCTGATGAGTTGGCAGGGCTAATCACCAATGCTAGTGAAGGGTCTGCTAGTAGTAGCCCTAGTATAGGGCATGGCTGAGGGATGTATAGCTCTTATTTCCCCCCATTTATATCTCTTCACTGAATAGGTTAAACTTTCAAGCCAAGAATGGACAACCAGAATGGCCCTTGACACCAGGGAGTGACCTTGGCCCATGGCCATCTCAGTCTATATCTGCCTTATCACGGTGGCTCCTATAAGACTTGGATGAAAATTTGGAGAGTAGTGGGAGGCAGAAAGGATTCAAAGATCTTAAGACTGGGCCTTGTTATTTTTTCTAGGAAGTATGCATTAACTCATTTTCACTCACCCTGAGAAAACTGGAAACATGAGGAAGTTCTGAAATATTAATTTTCTTTTCTGCAAAAGAAAGATTAAGAGTGACACTTTTAAGATCTCAACTGAAGACCCAGGAGACTCCAGCAATTTCTAAATTTCAAGGGGTTCTGGGTAGGTTGTCACTGGGCAAGGACTCATAGAATGTAGCATGTGGTGTCCATAATCTCTAGAGGTATCCCATTGTCACCGACACCCCACAATGACTGGGAATGGCAGACTTGCTATTTTAACATTGCCATCTGATTCTGTTTGCTGCATCACACTGCATACCAGTGACCAGGTAACACAATCTATTTTAGCTTGTTTCACTTGACACATCGTTGAATTATAATGAAAGATAATTTTAAACCATCTAGCATATGTTTTTGTATAAAATGTATCCATGCTGATATTTTCACTGTGCACTGAAAAATTTGCCACTCCCAAGCATGCGACTAATTCTGATGAAAACTGATTATGGTTTAATTTAACCTGTATATTTGACTAGAAGAGACCCAACATTTTTATGTTAATCTGGCAACTCCATTCCTGAAAGGGGATGCCTTAAAATAGCTGGAGAAATATCTGGGAAACTATAAGACATATTTTGTCTTGAGGCAGTTCAGAGTGACCATGTAATTTGGCAGGAATAAGTCTAAGATGAGTGACTCAGGTGAAGAAGCTGTAATTTATTTTTTAACCTCAATCACTCAGTGTCACTTTGGCAGTTCTCCGTTGGTAAATATCTCTCTTTAGCTCTGAGTCGTTTTGCAACAACTCTTGAGTGAATCTGTCAGAACTGAGTTGTCAGGGCTAATCACCATAGTTAGATTTGATAATACTCCCAACTGTGGTAACTGGAATGTAAGAGTTCAATTGACTCACAGAATAATCAAACCTAGTGCACCCCATACTTATGATGCTGTGACATGACAGGTTGAATTAAGAACTACTTTTCTCTTCTTCTTCATCCTACCTTCACACACACACACACACACACACACACACACACACACGCCTGTATGTTATTTAGTAGAATCTATATTTCCTTAGTCCCTATATCTCTAGTGATGTTTGGGAGTGGGGAGAACAAAAAAGAAAAGGAAGATACTTTTGATCCTAAATCCTTCTTGTGCCCAGACCTCTTTCTTTTTACAGACAGCAAACAACTTTTCTTAACCACATTTCTACCCAGCTACTTCTTCAGCTTAATTTTTTTTTTTAAAAAAAGGATTCTAACATTTGCCACCACTTCCTCACCTCCTCTTAATTCCTTATCTTACTGTAACTCTATTTCCAATTTTACAAATTCCTTGAAGTTACTCTTGCCCATATGAATAACGTCCTTATACATGCTAAATCGAATGGACACTAGTAAGTCCCTGGATAATTTTTTTGTCTTCCTTTATTTGACAATGCTGTTCATTCCTTCTTTTAAAACAAACCAATCAAATTGATCAAACAAGCAAATAATGCTTTTTCTAATCTTGGCTTAGGATATATTACTCTCAATTAAATTTTCAACCACCTTTTCTAGCTGTGGCTTCTAGGTGTCAACTGAGGCATTTCTTCTTGACACTACATCTTAAATGTTGATGTTTCCCAGACTTCCATGCTCACTCCTCTTTTCCAATTCCACAAAACTCTCTGGGTAATCTACTAACAACTGATGTGAACTTTTTGCCAAGCCATCAATATTTACTGGCAACGTTTATTTTTATGTTTATAACATATAAATGGTTCAGAGCATAACTGACCAGTGAATGCCACTCAACTTATAATCCATTTCTATTTAAAAAAAAAAAAAACTTATGTATTTACAGTCCTAGATACATCCTTCTTACTAATATCATCTAAGATATGTTGATTCCTTTTTGACATTTGCCTTCCTAATAATCTTGCCTGCAATTTTAGCCCAAGTTTTCAATGTCTGGCACCAATCACAGCATAGACACATAGTAAGTTCTCAGTAAATGTGTGTTTAGTGAACTAAAAAGGATATATATCAGGATATAACAAAATGCTAAACCAAGTAAAAGGATAGCAGTGATAGCAGCTTGGTGTCCTGGGTGAACTGATCAGGGAGGCAAGAGGACTGCTGTCAAGAGGCTGTATATGCTTGGTGAAGGTTCCTAAGCTGAGTCTCACTTTCTCCATCCATAATATGAGAGGGTTGGACAGCATGAATTCTATTGTCTCTTCTAACACTAAATAGTGCTATCTTATCCTGTCATAGGGAGGGCCTCATTTCAGACTGTCCTTGAGATGGTAGCAGCATGACATTAAGAATCCTGTGTAAGACATATGCCCAAATATTTTCTTCTGTAATACCTCAGCAGAAGGGGTACTACAGAGATGAGCTTGTCAGAAACTGATATTTCCCTCTTGATAAAATGTTTTCATTATTTCATTCGCCAACTGAAGGCTCCCCAAAGAATTTGGGTGTTTTGGGCACAAACTGCACAGATGCAGAGACACACATATGAAGCTGTATCTGTCTGCCCTCCCATGGAGCAGTTGAGTAAAAAGTAAATGGTGTGTCTAAACAGCAAACCAATTCTTTCTAAATATAGGAACTTAATTACTTCTTTCTTCATAATACATGGGAGGGGTAAGCTGTCTCTAGGTATTGAAATCCAAGCTAAGGTTTTGAATGAGACAAGTGTTTTCTAATTTAGTCAACTCCTAATTGAGCCAACTTTAAATATAGTCACAACTTTGTTTTTGTATTAAAATGCTTCAAATAAAAATGAAGAGATTGTGTTTATATATATTATTACGTGACAATGGGGTATTTTTAAGCATTGCCTCAAATGAGCAACAACATGAAGTAGATAAATGTATGTAGCTACATGCTATGAGAACAAACATCCTGCAGTTGTTGCCATTTTTAAAAAATTAAACAACTTAAATTGTTCAGTATTGGATATCTGCCCTGCTAACCTTCATTCACCTATAGCTGCGGCTTTCAATGGTAATGTAAGTTCTTAACTCACCAGCACAAGCTTTAGCACTGAACAGAAAACCCAAGGAAGAAAGGAGTTTGAACTTTGTGGTAATCAGTGGCAAAAAAAAGCAAAACCCAAAGCATGTGATGTCTCCATTTCCAACCTCCACTTCCCTGGTATGTTTTAATTTGGAATCAACCATCAAAGCTAAACACACACACACACACACACACACACACACACACACACACACGTAAAAAAGAAAAGAAAAAGCTATTGCTTGCATGTCATTAATAATTTTAAGAAAAATGTAATTGTCACAAATTGACCATTTTTTCTCACGTTGAGGAATACATTTAACATAATAATCTGAAACTTAAATTTTCATTGATTTTTATTGTAAATATACGTGTTTATTATAAAAACAAATACAGATAAAGAACAAAAACATTCACTTGTTTTTTCAGTCTAAGTCCCAGCAGGAAACAGAAGGCACAATCACAGGGTTTATTTAGTGGTAGAGAGTTTAACAATGGAAGAGAGTTTAACGATAGGAGTGTGGGCAGGGTTAAGAGAACCCAAAAGGGATGTAAATAACTTTGTCACATAGTCTAATACCAGTGGGAAATCGTTACCATCCCTCTGCCTAGAGGAGCATAGGGAGGAAGAATATGACTGAAACTTGAATAGAATTGTAACCTAGGAAGAGTGACCATTCAACAAAAATTGATTTTTCCATAGAACTAAAATACACAACAAGAAAAGAGGGGGCAGAAGAAAAAAATCATCCAATGTTCCTTTTTTCCACTGATCATCTCTGGGATTGTCTCTCATTGGATAAAACCCGAGGGCCAGAGAAGGCAAGATATGGAGTCCATAGCAAGCAACACCAAGGACCAGTTGGGGCAGAGAAGGATGGAGATGTATGGAAAAGAACAGAAAATTACCAATGCACTGGTGATCCTATCACCTAGAAATATCCCCTGTTGAGATCTGATATACATTTTTCCAAATTTACCTGCTATAATGGTTATAGCTATTTTATTCCCCATTGCTGATAATTCTATCAAGTTATGGATTTGTATGCACATATCAGTCTTTTCAAGCAATATGAAATCTGTAGGAAGAACCAGAAGAACCTTCTTATTCCCTTGTAAGTAGAAATAAATTTGCTTTCATGGACATTCTCATTGGAGTTTAAGCCTCTACCTGTTGAGTAGGCTTTATTGAATTACACCTTATAGATCAAGGAAAAACACATGGTCCTGGAATCCAGCTACCCTCAATTGAACTTATTTCACTTTTTCAAGAATGATTTAGTAAAAATGTGTTTTATATGTAGTATCTTATACAGTTCTAAATTTTCATGGTTACTGACTGTAAAAGTGAAAAAGAACCCAAAGTTTAGAGTTTATATATTTTAACTAGGGAATATAATTTTTGCCTTTTATATCTAACCATGACATTCATGATGACAATTGCATCCTGCTTGTTTCTGATAATCAAGTGCTACTGCATGGCCTCTATGATTTGGGGAGTGTACCACCACATTGCTCTCAGGGAACCCAGTCTTTCAGCAACATCTTTGGTCTGCAGAGGACAGCTTCACTGAGTTTATTAACATTGTTGGTACCTATCTCGACCACAAATCCCTTAGCACCTTGATCACTGTGTCTTCTGGGTTTCCAACTGTAGTCCGCTAGTTAATTTTCTGACTTTAGATAGCATATCTACTCTAGAATGCTTAGAGACATTTGATCCTTTCTTCCACTCTTTTCCATGATAGACCTGGTATCTCTGGTCTCTTAGCATAGGGCATCTCTTTATCCAATCTTCTAAAAACCAATCAGTGTGTATGAGTTCTATCTCCCAGGGAACTTGTCAGAGTTTAAAATATGTTATTATATGTGAATGCTCCCATATTGATATTCTCGCTCATTTTACTCTACATTCTGCTTTCCCTTCATCTAGCATTCTCAACATCTGGTTCCACATTCTCCATATTCTAATCCCCATATGTTTACTAAGTCCTGCAGCTACTTCTGCACATTGTCCCATTTTTGTCCTTAGCAAGCCCAGGACTCTTTGGCAGGGTAGTGTTATGTTGTGAGTTGACCCATTTATTGACCTGATATACAGGAAGGTAGATAGGGACAGATCCTGATGGCAGCATGCATTATCTGACAATGAAAACTCTTTGCATCATATTTAAGCAAGGGGAGAATGCTAAAGCTTTTATGAAAGTGGGATAAGCAAGTGTAGGCCTAAAGTGTTCAGAGGTATATGGAGTTGTAAGGCTTTGAACTTCATAACCCAGATAAGTCTCTAGGTCATAGCAGATCTGTAAGGTTGATCGTTTGTTCTCTTCTGGAGTTATGCTAATTTTGTGATTGAATCCTGGGATGGAACATTAACCTATTTTTATCCTCTAGCTGATGAGATGATACTCTTATGGTAGTCTGGCTTTTCTGGTTCACTTTACATTGATGGTCAACCAATGTGTTGATGGCTCCCATTCATCTGGTTCCATAGTTGTTATACAAGCAATTTTCCTTGAACCTCTTAAATGCCTACAGTAACATTTCACCTCCTAGTGCATTCCTTTCTAGCTGGATCCCAGCACCAGTGTCACCACTGGTGAAAGTTTTAACAATTGCCCTGAGACTAAACCAAGGGCTATCAACCTTCCACCTGCCACTAGAAATGGGGTCTTTACCGTCAACCTATAAGTGGGCCATTCCTAGTCCCGTTTTATGTACCAGCTTTAGTACATCAGATTCTTCAGAAAGTAATTTTTAGAATACATGTGAAAAAAAGTTTACTAGGGAGAATGTTCAGGAATAAGACTTGTGAAGGCTAAAGAAAGCAGGATTGAGCAGAAGGAGCCATGGAACTGTGATGCAGCTTCATCAGAGGACTCAGCTGATCCAAAGAGAAGCTCTGGAACTGGGTTGGTTTTTTAGAGTTTTCTTAAACTGAGGTCTTTGTATTCCCATCATCAATTGGTCATTGGGTGTGGGCTTCCCTTGAGAGGGGGCAAGCTTCTTATAACAGAGAGCAATTTCTAAAAAAATACTTAGTTCTGTCTAACCAGAAACTAACCCTCCTGGTGACTAGAGAAGTCCACAGCTTCTACTATGGGTATGGGTATTACTTACAACAGGTGGAGAAAGAGCAAAGCTGTTAAAGGCTTTCTGATACCTGACTCTTCTTAACTTTGGACAGAATGAATGCTTGAATAATTTAATAGACTATAGTCTAATGGGCACAGTTTCTTACAGGCATATATCTAACATCAACTGTAATAACTAAAACTAGTGAGAGAATTTTTAAAAATTGGAAATTCTATATCATCTTCTGGATAACATTTATACTGTTATGAGATCTATAATATACATTTTTAAAAATAAATCACAGAACTTTTATATCTTAGACTTCATAATTTAGTTGTCACATATCAACTGTCCTTACATATCTATTATCACATATATATTAAACAGAGCTATTTCTCACTCATAGAGTCAAATCAATATTCTCAGTGTGCATATGTAGTATAGATACAAAAAATTGTTCTCAAACCCATTAACAATGAAAAACTTTTGTATTAAAATAACCTAAAATATTCAGAATTTAAAGTAAATATTAAAACCATAAATGATTCAAATAAAGTACTAAATACAGTAGTAAAGAATACCTTTGGATAACCCCCCAGATCCAGTATTCAGTAAGAAACAACTGGGAAAATTGGACATATTGATAATATCTGTAAAAGTGTCAAATAGAAAAAATTATCATAATACAAAGGAGGCAAATCTAGTCTTAACAGGGCCACCACTAGTGCCTTTGTACAAATTTAACTAAAAATTCAGTATCTTTTCCAGGCAGGTTTTCTTCCGGGAATACACTGCTTGGCAAACAGCTAGTTTCTTTGTATCAGTTAAGAAAAGGTCCCTATATTTTATAGAATGATGCAGCCCATGCTAGTGAGTATACTGGGCAAGGAGACTGTAGTATACATTGCAGTTCCCACTTGCTCTCTGAGTTTGATGCCATCATGCAGTGAGCAACCTTTACAACTGTATGTAGTAGCCCTGGGACCTGTAATGGCTATTGAAGGAAGTCATTTAAATGTTGTGTTTGGAAAGGTCTTTAAATATTATAAGCCAGCCTGTATTTTTAAAGACTGAATCAATATTAACTTTATTAAGACTCATTAGTATTTATTTTTGTTATCAATAAATGGTTTCAACAACTTTTTAGCTATTACCACTTTAATTGTAATTATCATTTTAATTGGCTGAACAAATGATGTTTCCAAAAGGCAAATGTTAACTATGGGGGAAGAAAGTTCTGGTACAGAAAACAATTTCTGGAGCAGCCATATCAACTGCTCAGGATTGTGAGAGAGGCCTAGCAGAGGATAGCTCTAGAAAATGTTAGTGCAATGAAAAAGAAACTAGAACAACAATCTGAGGCTGCAAGGACTAGAAAGCAAAATCCACACTTTAACTTCCTGAAATAAAATTCCCCATTTGTTTGAATGATTGGGATGGTACAGCTATGTCAATCATGTTAGAATATGTGAAGGAAAAGCATAACTTGTTTACATAAAGATGCAGTTCAGGTATACCTTGTAAACTGAAGTTAATCATACACTGTAATAAAGAATATAAAGCATTTATTTAAGCAAAAGGAGCTACAGCCTGGGAGACAGAGTTGAGTAGCAACCTAAATCGCGTTCCACTGAGACAAAGGGGAGGCTGCCTTTTATAGCAAAAGTTCCCACCCAATTTTCCAAGTAGATCCATTCTATGTAAATGAGGTATCCAAATTATGCAGTTCTGATTGGTTGGTGTAGATGCAAATGAGAATAAAATTTGTGCATTTCTGATTAAATAGAAGGTCTCAGTGTGTTGGTAGAAAGACAAAACCAGGGTTTTCCTGCAGTTTTTGACTCAGATGACATAAAGGAAGCGCATAATGTAGGAAGTCAAGAATTCAGGAGGAGCTCCTGTCAGCAAATAGGCTGCTAGACTTTTATTACTCATAACATTAGGGCTCTTGGTTGACTATAAGGAATCCGTCTTGGCAGATAAATTCCTTCTTGAGGTTCACATCAGATGAATTACTCTTCTTGGGGTCCAGAAACGAAAAAAAAGTTTTAGAGGAAGAGTGAAGCATTTCCTCTCTAATTTAGCACTGTACCCTAAACATTTTTAATCAAATCATAGTACTTATCTAATAGCACTGATCTCACTTGTCATTGATTTAAGGTATATATTTTTTTAGCAGTGTCAAAAAAATTTTCAACACAGTAAACATTTTATACATTAGTAATCAAGTGATATTTGGTTTGGAGTTTACAGGGGCTATTTTAAACTTTATAATTAATGCCTAATTTTAAATTATGCAGCAATAAAAGTAAATTAAAATAAATGAATAAGTAAATTATGCTACCTAAATGTATGCTCAGTAAAATTATAAGGGGGTTGAAACAAATCAGCCAGAGACACAGTTCATATTTGCAAATGCCTCCAACCCTCACTCTTAGATCCCTAAATTCAATATTGAAATGTGTCTAGGTGACATCCTTTAACTTGTCACACATCCCTCACATGAAAGCACTTTGTAACAATCAAGGAAGGAGAGATTCCACACAATATGGATGCATCCTTCTCAAACTTGGTTTGAAAAGAACTGTTTGGGTCCTGAAATATTTTAAATGTTACTGAAATCATACTTTGTTCTTAATGCGCTACATTCACCAACATTCCAAAGACTGAAATAAAACGTTCAGAAGCTTGATTCTCTGTAAAATGTGTTAACTAGTTTCAGTTGGGCTGCTTATTAGAGCAGATGTTAAAATTTCTATCCACTTCCTTCATGCTGAAATACTGGGATGCAAATCAGAAGCACGCAGGCCACACAGTATGGGGTAAAATCAAAGTTTATGGGCAAAGTTCAGGTTCTATAGCAGATCAAACAAGAATGTGTATTGCCTGAGGTTTGTCTGAAAATCAAGAGATCAAGACTCTGGATGGCTAGTGAGTTCCTGACCTTTGTTAGCAGCAGCAGGAAAGAAGTCTGAGAACTTGGAAATGAAGTCTAGGCCAGTGAACAAGGTATACAACTGTAGGTGGTAGCCCTCGGTTCTGTAATGGCTACTGAAGGCGGTCATTTAAATGTTGTGTTTGGAGAAATATTGAAATATTATAAGCCAATCTGTATTTTTAAAGATTGAATCAATATTAAATTTATTAAGGCTCACATTAGTATTTATTTTTTGTTAAACATGAGTACATGCGAAAACATGGGTTACATTTAAAGCCTAAACTAGTGTTTTCCATTATCTGTCAGAAGTATGTCAAAAATTTAGAAATTTTCATGAGAAGTATAGATCAATTTTTGAAAAGAAATGAAAAATTTAGTGCAGCTAAAAATTATAATAAGGAGGGATTAGAATAAATTTTTTAATATAACTGAAAAGTTCTAAGTTAAGGATAATGGCCCTTTTTTGTCCTTCATATAAATTGTTCATATCCTTGATTTATTGTTACTTGAAATGTATGAACACAAAGTATCCCAAAGAATAAAATTATGGTTGTAATTCTTATTTTCTTTGATTTAAGCAGTCATTTGTTCACATTGTGCCCTTGTATGTCTTTTTCATGCATAAACTTAGCTCCTAAGTAGATGGTGGATTTTTAAACCCTGTATGTACTTTTCTATGACTTTTCAAACATTGCATTATTCATAAACAAATCACTTTATTGTTATCTTCTTACTGCATCTTACTGGTATTTATCTTAATTCATAAATAAATACTTCATACTGCAGAAAAAATGACACTTATTTTGTATTTACATCTGAAGAATTATTCCATTCATTCATTCATTCATTCATTCATTAAAAATATACATTATAGATAGCCTACTTGTGATGGATTCTGTTCACAACCACTTCAGCATAGGAAACCCATAAATAAACAAAAGGTACACTTATAGCAAATAAAACGATGATATTATGTTATAATATGTGCTATAAAGGGAATAAACAAGGTGGTAGGATAAAGAATAATGAGAAAGGGAGCTCAGGAAAGAAAGCAAAATAGGAATATGGATAACTTATAAAAGTAATAGAAAAAAATAGGAAGAGGAAAGAGAAAGCTATATGGCAGGTTGGATCATAAAATAAGAGTTCCCTTTCTAATAATATGGATGGGGCAGAGAAAGCTCTTAAAAAATATGTGAGAAATGTTATCTTTCTGAAATAGAAAGATAACCCAAAGAATTACTCTTCCTTACAGTGAAACTCTCTAAGGAGTTTATGCTTATTTTTATTCAAGTTCTAAATATTCAGAATAATTTGCAAGACATCAATAGATTACTAATGCTTTTTAGAGGATTGAGATATAAGTACATAAATAAGGATGAGATTTTGGTATTTCATCACTGAACGTGCCCTAAAGTATCATCACTAATACCCAATTAGCCTTTTGTCCAATTTGCTTATAACTTCTTAACTATTATTAAAATATTGAGATATATTCTTATTTTCTTCAATCATATTCTTATTTGGTTATTACCTTATTAGCAATAGGAGAAAATAAAAGAAATATCTGCAATTTAGAGGATATTTATATAGGTGAGCATTTGTTAAAATGAAGACAAAAATAGCAACATCTCATTCTCTATTTCTTTTTTAAATTTTTAAAATTGATTTTTAGAGAGCAAGGAAAAGGGAGAAAGAGAAATATCAATCGGCTGCCTCCTGCACTCCCCCTACTGGGGATCGAGCCTGCAACCCAGGCATGCCCTGACCAGGAATCAAACAGGCAAACTAGGTGCACTGGATGACACCCAACCAACTGAGCCACACTGGCCAGGGCCCTTTTTCTTTTTTATTTAATATATTGACATTTTAACAGTTTTTAACATGTTATCCCAGACTTGGAGACATAATAATTTCTTTAAAAATAACTCATTGATTGGTGGGAATTAGTAATGCAAGACAAATAATCCTACCTAATAAAATGGTAATATGTAAATTACCATCACTCCGCTACGCCCACGATTGGGCCAGAGGGAGGCGCAGGGGGGCGGGACTCAGGTTGGCTGGGGTAGCCGATTGGGCTGGCAGGACGCTGAGCTCGCGTTGTCAGTGGCGACGCGAGCTCAGCGTACCTGCTGCGGACCATCAAAAGCGTGGGAGCTGGGTGCCTGTCTGCTCCGGCACCAGGCCTTTCGGAAGCCTCCACCATGCCGGAGGCTTCTGAAAGGCCTGGTGCACCAGCGGACAGGCACCCAGCTCCACCGCGATCAAAAGCGAAAGCGTGTAGGGGACCCTACACGTGCATGATTAAATCATGCACTGGGCCTCTAGTTAATAAATATTAATCCCCAGAAATGTTCAAGGGAGGAGGATTCTAGTTCATTCTAGAGCTACATAAAACTAGTACCATCATTTGGAGATGGCAACAGAAAAAGAAGAGATCAATGTGACTCAGTGCTAATAAAGCCATGTTTTGACAAATAAAAATACATGAGTGTATAGGCAATTTCCCTCTTTAAAATTGATAGTGTATGGTTAACTATGCTATTTTTTTCTGTGTGTGTACTCGCTATGTATCAAGCACTGTTGTGTTTTTTTGAAATTTTATGCAATCTTATTAATTTGATACTACTGCACTCCCAATTATACAGATGAGGAAACTGAGGCACAGACAGTTTAAGTCATTAATCCAAAATTAGATAGGTAAATAGTGGTAAAGCTCAGATTCAAATTCAGTCTTTGCTCTTCAAACCACACATATATGGCACAAGTAATTCCTGCTTCTCATAGTTTCCCCATTTCCAAGTAAATCCATCCTAAATACATACTTTGCCATTAGTGCATTTTTAACATGGGGACATGACTAGACTATACCTATTCATATTTTAGGTCTCCATATTTTCTAGTGAACTCATTATTTAGCTATAGATGTTGGCATGCAGAGTATATCCTTTAAAATAATGGGCATTAATACTTTAAGATAAAATCCTAAAAAGATCTGAACATATTAAAATGTTTTATAGGATGTTTGGGTTATTCTTTTAAAATTTAAGCATTGTTATTTTCTTTTGAGGTGGTACTGAGGTTATTTCAAACTCTGAAATTTAGAATGAGTTCAGTTCAGGAAAACAAGATGGGTGAAATGATCAGTAATAGGGTATACTGAATCTTCCACCTGAATCTTCTAGCTACCAGTTCGGATATAGCCTGAGGTGGGAGAAGCAGAGAGCTCTATTTTCTCTGAGAGTTTCCTGTTAGTCCAAGTGAAATGAGTTGGTGATGTCAGACCAATGCCTATAGTCATATATCCACATAGTAATTGGCATTAGACTTTACAATCTCCGCAGTGAGTTCTTGGAGGGCAAATAGAATTATTCTCTCATTACTCTGATGGAGCCCACCACATGAGGCTTTAGTCTCAGAATTAGACTCTTCTTATTATCTAAAATCTATGTACAAATAAATCAATGCCTTTATTCAAACAATAATTAAGCTAGTGGGAAACCAGAGGTATATGATCATCCAAATTGTTTTAATGTCCCTAAAAAAATAAGTGATCTCCTACCTCCCACCCTTCCTACCTTTTTCCTTCCTTCTCCCTCCCTTCCTTCCTTCCTTCTTTCTTCCTTCCTTCCTTCCTTCCTTCCTTCCTTCCTTCCTTCCTTCCTTCCTTCCTTTCTTTTTTTCCTTCCTTCCTTCCTTCCTTCCTTCCTTCCTTCCTTCCTTCCTTTCCTTCCTTCCTTCCTTCCTTCCTTCCTTCCTTCCTTCCTTCCTTCCTTCCTTCCTTCCTTCCTTCCTTCCTTCCTTCCTTCCTTTCTTTCTTTCTTTCTTTCTTTCTTTCTTTCTTTCTTTCTTTCTTTCTTTCTTTCTTTCTTTCTTTCTTTCTTTCTCTCTTTCTCTCTCTCTTTCTTTCTTTCTTTCTTTCTTTCTTTCTTTCTTTCTTTCTTTCTTTCTTTCTTTCTTTCTTTCTTTCTTTCTTTCTTTCTTCCTTCTTCTCTTTCTTTCCCCACACCCCTCTCTCACAGGCACACTCATACACACACAAAAGGTCAGTAAATAATAGGCAAAATACTCTAAATAATTCACATTTTTTAAAAGCCCTACCATAGTGAAGGTTTTCACATAATCCCAATATTATAAAGAGAGTTCAACGTTTACATTCTTTTATCATTTTTTTTTTCTCACCAAAGATATAAATAACTTCACACATGTAAGTTGAGTCTGCTAATGGACAGCCAGAGGTGAAGAAAGTGAAACTAGCTGCTTAGCTATCTATCCCCTCCCCTGGTGTTTTGATACTATAAAAGCAGAGGATTTTCATACTAGATTGTATAGTAATTTTCTAAATGATTTTGTCTGTGTTCTTTGTTTTTTCTAAATATTGACTAGAAAACAATTTGTTTCACTTTCCTGAAGTTGCCCTCTTACTTGGGCTTTACTTTAAACTCTTATTTTTTAAAAGAGGGTGGAAGAGAATAGTAGGTCACAAAATTATTCTACAAAATGAAACCATTTAAATTAGAGCAGTTACAAAGTCAATGCTCAACAATCATTTCCATATAAATTCTGCAGACATACCTTACTTAATAAACCAAATGTAAGATATACAGTAGGAATATTTGAGGTATTTCCATTTTCTTCCACCACAGGCAATGTTTAAGATTAGTTCAGTGACTGCCACTTATTCTTACTATAGCCAACCTCAGCATGAAAGTGACATTTCTCTCCCCTAAAGTGAAATAGTTTTGCTTATTTTTTTGAAATAGAGAGTGGGGACATAGATTCATATTTCATAAAAAAAATTAAAGAACATTAGGGATAGAAGAATTTTCAGATATCATTATATTTTGAAGAAGTGGAAACTGAGTACCTGATAGATTAATTAATTTCCCTAAGATTTGTTGTTGTTTTATTTTTAGATTACCATTTAAAATAAGATTAATGTTTCATATTTTATCTTCATGGCAGAAGTCACCTTTTATAAAAGCTGTTCAGTAACAAATAAAACCTATGATTCAACAAATGCAAGGTGTATTCTAATATAGAATTCAACTTAACCTTTGTGAATTAAATGTTAAGTTTTTCTTCTTTTTTGCAAAATAGATAAATAAATACTATAACAACTAAACAAACAAAAACACCATGAAGACATGTGCATATTTCTTATTCAACTCCTTTTCAGCCCTGGCCAGTATGGTTCTGTGTGTTGATTGAGTGTTGTCCTGTGCACCAAAAGGTCACCGGTTTGATTCTTGGTCAGGTTGTGGATTCTATCCCAGCTCAGGGTGTGTACAGGAGGCAACCAATTGATGTTTCTCTCTCACATCAATGTTTCTCTCTCTATCTCCCTCTCTTTCTACGAAAAAAAATCAATAAAAGCATTTTAAAGAAAAAAATTTTCAGGTAAAAATAAAATAAATTTTTCAATATAGGAATTATTACATATGTAATGTTATAAAATGAGTTATTCATGTCATCTCATCTGGTGGGTTTTTCATAAAGAACTGATAAATGTTATTAATATTTTTCCTCACAAATTGCTCTTCAAATCCAAAATGGGTAATTTTCTAACTTTCTTTTTTTTAATCCCTACTTTTCCCAAATAAATAAATTAAAAGTCATTTGGGAGCATACGTTTTTCCACAAGTTTTCTTTGAAAATTTAACAGGAAAAAAATTGGCATATATGTCATTTTTGTCAGTTATAAAGTAGTTGATTTTGAAATATAATGTATTTGCTAGCACATGCAGTGCATCAGCACATGTTTCACTTAAATTTTTTAATGAAATCATCATTAATGATGAGCAAACCTATTTGCTCCAATAAATTATCTTATGAGATTCAGGCTATCAGTCTATTGTGCATCCTCTTCTCTCATATGTGTCAATTCCTTTTTAGGGCCTAAGTCATTTTTGTCTTTAACTTCAAATTTGAACAAATGCTTTAAGTCTTACTGGTTTTTCACTAACTGGTTTCACCAATTATACCACAGAATTAGAGGTGAAAAATTATATGAGCAGAAAAAGCACCCTGATATCAGGAATCTTCAATGTATCTATTAGCCCCATGCTACCATTGTACAAACAAAACAGCTCATTCAGAGTTCAAGAAAAGATCATAGAGGTAGAAAGAGAAGCCTATAAAAGCGTCACCGCACATGAGTTATAACCTCCTCGTTATAGTTTAAACTTGCTCTCTTACACTGTCAGTGCTCTCTTCCCTCCAAAATGCAAACCCACACTAAAATTTGAAAGCAGATTAATGCGCCATTAACAGGCTCTGCAAGAGTATTCTCTCTGACAGCAATCAACAGTTCCTTCTTTCCCCCATTGTATATGTAGCTTCCATGTTCTCAGTGATATTTATTTGATTAATGAATCATTACTGCCATGCTGGATAATATGCATTTATGAGGAAATAGCTGAATCCTTTAGCTTTTAGTACAGTAACAAATCATTACCTATATTGGAAATTGCATTCAAGCAATAGCGTGATAAACAAATTGTTGTGTGCCTTATTTATTTGTTTGTTTATTTGTTTGTTTGTTTATTTATTTATTTAAGATTTGTTACCACCTCAATATTATATATTTTCTAGATTTACTCATTAGCCCACGAAGTAGTGAAAATAAATCTTCCAAGTTGGTTCTCAGAAAAACAGCTATCTGACTCAAGCCTGAAACCAGGGCTATAAAAGGTATATATGGTCACTGATATCTTTGCACCAAAAGGCTCCTTGGATCATCTAAAAACTCACAAAAATGACTTAGAGTATTGCCATGCTAGGAGTATGGAATAACCAGAAAATGTGCACGTATTATATGGGACTACCAAGAGCTGGTATGATTAGGTCTGTACTCTTTAACCATCAAATTGGTTGATTTTGACATGACAAAATTTCAGATTTGAAAGGAAAATGATTTCAGGATTGAGGGTAGGTGGGTAAATGTAAGTGTGTGGAAAAATAATCTAGAGTTTAAGACTAGAAAGGCTGACATTGTGTGTGAGTATCATTGGTGATGGTGGGTAGGGTTGAATGAGGTGTACCAGGGGAGCCAGAAAGCATTTGGGAAAAGGTATGTAAATTTAGAGGTATTAAAATAGGTGCTGTAATTAAAGCTGGTTTTAACAAATGATGAAATAATATTTGTGAAATAAGAATCAATATTTTTATCTCTTATCTTCCCATTTGAGTGCATAGGCAATTTTTGTGTTCTTATTGCCTGGGCTTAAGAATACAAAAAAAAAAAAAAAAAAGGAAATATCTTCCTTACATCTATGTGTCAAAAGACCAGGGCCTTGGAAAAAAGAGGACTTAAGCCATAGAAAAAAAACCTCATCTGTATGAGCAAGGTCTTTGTCACTCCTTTAACTTGAAGAATAACAGTAATGAAAATTCCTCATCTGAAATGGAGAAAGTCAGAGAAGAGTATTTGAATGGAGTGTAGATGTGACGATGCCAAGAAGTTGACATGGGTTCAGAACATTACAAAGTGTCTGGGAGGGAGATAAATAAACGATTGCCACAGTAGAAGCTTGCAGCAAGCTGACAGCACTGTTAGGGCAGGTGGGAACTGTTGTGAGGGTGGAGGAATATGGGCCAGGTCAAATTAATGGGAGAAGCAGAACTCATGCCCTAGTCCTCTAAATGCCCAAACTTACCTGAATTCAATCACACCTTCACCAATTGTCTCTTTAAATATGGATATAAATTTGTTTACTTTTAATGAGAAATTGAACATGAGACTTAACCCAGTCTCTTAGACATAACAAGGATTATATAACAACTAGAGACCCGGTGCATGAAATTCGTGCACTTGGAGGGGGGGGTCCCTCAGCCTGGCCTGTGCCCTCTAGCAGTCTGGTAGCCCTAGGGCGATGTCCGACTGACAACTTAGGGCCACTTAGCATTGCCACGGAGGTGGGAGAGGCTCCCACCACTGCCGCTGTGCTAGCCAGCTGTAAGCCCAGCTTCTGGCTGAGCGGCGCTCCCCCTGTGAGAGCACACTGACCACCAGGGGGAACCTCTGCATTGAGTGTCTGACCCTGGTGGTCAGTGTTCATCATAGTGACTGGTCATTCCACCATTCGGTCATTTGCATATTAGCCTTTTATTGTAAAGGATACGCTGTAGATGAGGCCCCCTAGAACCATAAGAAATGCAAAAAATTCACTGTTAACTCATTCTCAAATTGCCCCCACTCAAAATCAAATTGCACCCCCTGTGGGGAGTGTGCTGCACCTTGGGAACTACTGGGCTTGACACTTTTCCTCTCTGAGCTTCATTTCTGAATACATACGCATATACCATGGGAATTGTAATCTCTTCTCCACCTACCTCACTGGGTTGTCATGAGGAGGTTCTGAGCTAATAAACCTAGAAATGTTTCATCAAGTAAGTGATGTCTAAACGGGAAGGGATTGTTATTTTTAAGCTCACGGGTACCCTCGCAGGTAGCAGGTGCTGATTAGGGGAGGAAGGCATGATTGTTTCCTGGGACTGTAGCTATGGAAGCTTTGCAGAGGATTCCACAGGCCTCAGGGGAGGCTGTGGGCTCTGGCCAGCAGCCCTGTAGTGGTGGTCATCCCTGGAGGTGCTGGCCAGGGGGCAGTAGGAGGGCTATAGGGGGGCAGCGAGGACGAAGAGGAGTTAACTGTCAAACCTCCCTGCTTGGCACCATTCTTTAAATTGTATGTGGCCGTTTTACAGCTGTATATGCTTAGGGTGGGGCTTCAATTTCCTGGAGCAGGGCGGGGGCCGGGGAGATGGAGGGGCAAGTGGGGCAGGGCCAGGGCAGGGCCAAGCATGCTAGGAGGGCAAGTTTAGCCACAGCCCCTGGCAAGGTTCAATGCACTTGTGCTGACAGATGCAAGATGGTAGTGAGGAACTAAAGGTAAAGTGCAGCTCAAATTCACTTCTAATATTTGGCTGCAGAGGGTGTCGCTGCTGTCGGGTGGGGATGGTTCTGACCCTGGGGGGGGGGGCTGCTTGGGCCTGCTTCCACCTGGGTCTGGAGTTGTAGGGAGGAGGGGACCCGGCAGTGGCAGGCCGTGGGCTTTAGGTGCCTTGGGAGTGCTGATGGGTCATCGCCAGCGTGCTATTGTTATAGATACCCCTGGTGGGGGTGGCGGGGGAAGAGATCTGGAGTCGAAGGTGCAGGCTGTGGCTACCCCCAAGGCTGGGTTTTCTCCCAGTCTGGTCAGCCTCCCTGATCCCCCGGGGGTGCGGGGGCTGGGGTAGGGTGTCTGTGCAGGGGGATTGGAAGAGCTTCCCGTGGCCGCTTCCTTGTCCTTCTTTGCAGTCCGGGCTCCTCAGATCCCCAGGAATTTGGCTCTGGCCACCCCGCCCCTCCATGGCTCCCTGCTGCCACCACCCCTCTGCTCTCTGGCTGCCTGCCTGTTAGGAGGCTGCCTGGCACCCTGCTTCGGGCAGCACAGTCCTGGGGCAGGGGGTGGGGGTGTGGGTAGCAGCTCCAGTAAAGTTCAGTAAACCCAGGGTCCGCATCAGGATTCGGCTTTGGAGGTGCGGGGAAGTCTGTTTGGGCGGGATGAAATTATGCAAGACCCGGAGTCCCACCCCACGGCTCCTCAGCCCCACTCACCCTGCTGATTGGTCGTTACTGTGACAACATCCTGACCAATTTGCATATTCACATGGAGGCCATCCTGGTGATGGCAGTCCCTGCCCACCCACTCCTGCTGTGCATGCCGCCTGCTGAACTGTCGTTACGTGACAGCGTCCAGGCCAACTTGCATATTCCTCTATTATTAGTATAGATTTCTACACTGAAATATTTAAGAAACATATGAGTTTTCATAAAATTATATTTTAATTGCTATGAATCATTGTAGAATCCACACAGAAAAAGAATAGAATATCAAAAAAGCTAGTGTGAAAGAGGTAGGAATTTGAAAGGTAAATTAATTCATGAGTAAGAAACTCAGTGTAGATATTTGACAATTAAAATTGTTAACACTTTTCCTGTATTTAATTCAATAAATTACCTCAATATATGGGCATATGTTCAAATAAGCTTTTAAGTATTTCTCATAAGTAGCAATTACTTACTAATAGAAAAATGGCCATAAAGCACTCCTTCTTTTGTCAGAGTTGCCTCCAGTCATTTCCTTGTTTCCATCCATTCTGATCTCTCCAACCCTGGAAGGTTCCTCTCTAGCCGTAGCTCATTTCAGAAGACAGGAAAGACAGGGTTTGGGTGAGAGATGAGGAGCCACTGGAAAGCCTGGAGTCTAAATGGCCTGCTGTTAATATTCTTTGGGTTTATAGGCCCAGCAGCAGCTCATTCGATTGCTGACATTGGTCATATAAGTTGCAACTCAAACACAGTGGAGACAGAAAATAATTCTTAAAAGAATATATTTACTGAGAAATGTGTGAAATAAATTGCATTCCCATGAGTTTTTAGCTTTCAAACAAAAACTTGTTAATTAATGGAAAGGCACATTTGTTCACTATTAATTGACTACAACCTGCTAATACCGCTGGGTTAATTTAGCCATTCAATTCACAAGCTTACTATAATTTCTGATGGCTAACTGGCTGGTCCCTGATTAATGGATAGGCACCTTTCTTGTGAAATGGGTTTGCATTTACTTTTGTTTTTCTTTCTTTTTAAACCCCAGCATTCATTTATTTAAGGATTGTTTATTTCTTATTTTGCAATGATCTTAGATATATTTTCTGGTTGGGTGTTGTTTATTTCATTTTGTTCTTCAGATATTTTTTGAAGCAGTCTTCCTCCTGCCAGCCGTATACAAGTAAATTCTTGTTCTGTCTTGGTGTTGATTTGCTCTAGCTTAGTGGGAGCAGTTATAAATGTGAGAGCATTCTGGGGTTACTGTCCTTGTCATTGGGGTGGGAGATGGAGAGAAAACTTGACTTAGAAAACAGCTTGTGTTAATGGCTGCAGCACTTGCTTGGGAAAAATTGAAGTTGACATTTCACAGTTTTTGCTTTGCCCTCCTCCTCACTGGGTTCCAATTAGTTCAAAGTACATTATTGTGGCACCGTTTATAAGGCCTCAGGGAAGTGATGTTAGCTCTCTGCCAGCAGCAACTATGTTTAAACACAGATGTAACCAGAATGAGCCAGTTTCAACCCCAGAAAAAGGCTTTTTTGCATGAGCTCTGCTAATGTGTTCTCAGTGCAGTCATAATTGCTCTCATTATTGTACCATGCCTCTTTACATTATAATTTCAAAAAAAAAGTTTCTGTTAAGAACTTCTCCAAGGGCTTCATTATTGGTGTACAAGTTCTTTCAAGTCCTCTTCCATCACTTGATGCATTGGAATGGATTTTAATTTTTTTATTTATGCAGGCATGTGCTGCCTAAGGACGTTTTAGTCAACAACGGACTGTATATACGACAGTAGTACTGTAAGATTTTAATGGAGCTAAAAAATCAGATTGCCTAGTGACATTGTAACCACTGTAATGTCAAAGCGCAATGCATTCCTCACCTGTTTGTGGTGATGCTGGTGTACACAAGCCACGGTGCTGCCACTGCCAGCCGTATACAAGTATAGCACACAATTATGTACAGTACATAACACTTGGTAATGATAATAAAACAACTACGTTACTGGTTTGTGTATTTATTTTTCTATACTTTCCATCTTTATTTTAGAGTATACTCTCTACTTATTTAAAAAAATGCTGTAAAACAGTATGCTGTGTTCTGCCGGCAGCAGCCTCACACACCTCATGCTTACCACATCTCTTAACTGCATCGTTTTCTCTTGTGCTTAATTTAATGTCATGTTGTGTTGTTCATCATGATCCCTAAGGCCTAAGCATACAAAATCCCTTGTAGTGTTGCCAGTAAGAGACCACTTCAAGTGATTGGCGCGGAAACAAAATGAAGAGTGATTAAGAGCTACAAATGTGGAAACTCGGTGATGGTTACTGCTCACCAGTGAGGCATGTCCCATTTCACAATGGCCACAATCTTGAAGAACAAGAATAAAGTGACAACAAGTGTTAAAGGTTCTGCCTCACTGAAAGCAATGAGACTGACAACAATTTGAGAAGGGCCTCTATCTGACACGGAGAAACTGCCAATGACCAGGATTGAAGACCAAACCTAGAAGTATATCCGTCTCAGCATCGTGACAATCAGTCAAAGTAAAAAAATTGTTTGTGATGTTCAAAGAAAAGGCAGGACCTGATTAAAATGTTAAATTTACTACTAGCTCTGGGTAGTTTCATTATATGATGTGAAAGTGAGTGGTGAGTTGCAAGTGCTGATGTGAAGATAGCTGGAGAACTTGGGGAAACTTGGATAAGCTGATTGTGGAGGAAAATTGCTTCCCAGAGCAAATGTTCAATATGGACGAAACCTCCCTATTTTGGAAACAAATGCCTAAAAGGATCTCCATAGGAGGCCAGGTCAATGCCAGGCTTCAAGGCTTTTAAGGAATGAATAACAGTCTTGCCTAGGGACAATACTGAAGCTTATAAATTAAAACCCTTTGTGATCTGGCACAGTGAGGACCCCAGAGCCTTCAGGCATATCAATAAGTAAGCAATACTACAGTGTAGATATACCTTGTTTCAGCGCACTTCACTTTGTTGTGCTTTGCAGGGACTCTGTTTTTACCAATATCAAGGCAAGACCCTCCACCAGCAAAAATATTATGACTCTCTGAAGGCTCAGATGATGGTTAGGATTTTTTTTTAGCAATAAATTATTTTTTTAATTAAGGCATGCACATTTTTAACATAATGCTGTTGTATGCTGAACAGACTTCGTTATAATGTAAACATAACTTTTGTAGTCATTGGGAAACCAAATAATTCATGTGACTTGCTTGATTTGTTATATTGCTATGTTCACTTTTTGGTGATGGTCTGGAACTGAACCTGAAACATCTCTGAGGTATGCCTGTACTACCAAAATAATAACTCATGAATGACACAGCTTCTATTGCAAGATGCTTTTCTGAATGGCTATGTCAGCGAAATGGAGAAGTGCTGTTTGGAAAATAACATGCCACTCAACATTTTGCTCACTGTTTATGATGCTCCTTGGATTAGTGGTCCTCATCCTGATATTAAAGTCATGTTTCTCTTACCAAATGTCACCTCTTTATGCCTTCTTTTATTTGTCTCAGTATTGGTGAAAATAAATAGGGTAAGGCACTTGACAAAATATAAAATTAACATAAAATGTTTATTATATTATATTTCACCTCATTTTACATCTTTTCTGTTTAATTTTCACCCTCTCCTACCACTGCATTCAAAATTAATTTTTAAGTAATTTATAGAAGTTTACTTTGTTTAAGGGAAAAGATAAGACTCACTTCCTATTCACACACACAGACACAGACGCAAATCTCTCTGGCCTGTTATCTAGATTTAGTTTTCCCTCAATAGTAAAAGCAACCATTAATTACATGATTAGATATATACTTTAAAAAGTAAGTTTTGGGACCTTTTGTTCAAAATGACCTGGTAATTAGAGATCCTGTTTTTTTTTAAGAAGACAGAGTTAAAAAGAACACATAGAACAGTCTAAATGTTACCTCAAAAAGTCTCCATTCTGGAGTTCCTTAATTCTTTTTGCTCACTACATTAGAAGTGGAAGTGAAAGGAATTTTTAGGGACAAAAAAGGGACAGGTTTAGGGAGTCTTAGGAATAAAGAGGGTCCATGGGGAAGGAATGCATAGGTGAGGGCTTGGAGCCATCAGAAGGCATACTGGTACATTCACAGAATAGAAAACTGCCACAGGGTAAGGTGAGAGGAAGACATACATTCCTAGAGGATAAAGAAAAGTCACAGAGTATGGGGAAAAGGAACCATACTTTCACGGAGGAATGAGAAATATTGACAAATGCTGGAAAAAGGGAAACATGTTCACAGGAGATAGAGAAATGTTACAAGATAGTGGGGAGGGAAAGATGGGGGCACCATGTGGGTTTTAGACTTCGAAGTTGATATTCTGCAAAAAGACTGACCAATTAGAAAAGCACAGAGTCATAAAATGGGGAAGGGGTCCAATTAGAAGAGAGCATGAAGAGACAAAGAACTACAGCCTTTATAAACCTTAGAAAAAAGGAGCTTAGTGGGTCACCCCCTTGGGACCCCCTCCCTACGTGGGAGTCTGTATTTGCTTCAGATAAATGCCCACCATTTTATTAAAAGTTCTTTTAGTCTGTGAATTTTATTCTTTAAACTTCATGAGACAAGAACCCACAAGGGGGAAATCCACTCCCCGCACCCCACGTTTTACTCCCGCAGAAGCAATGGTGATAGTATTCCCTAAATTTAATTTCATGGCTCTTTTCTGTCTAGATTAAAGTTAAAACTAGTATAGGAGTATCCCATATGTGCTTGTGACATAGATCATTTTTCATGGTTCCTTTTTTTTCTCCTATGAGCAACCCTGTCTTGCCATTTACTCCACAGCTACAATCCTGGCACACTCACAACACTCACAAGACACTCCAGCCCCGTCTCTGATAAGCCATTCACTTCTCATGACATCTGAAGCCCTAAAGTTGCCTTTTATTTGCCTTCTATGTCAGTGTGATCCAAGCAGAGCCCATTCCTTTATGGATGTGTTTTAATTTACACCAAGGTGTTCCAACAGCTAATATTTCACATTCTAAGACAAACTTTTCATCTTAGCTTTGCCTCTCAATGAGAATTTCAAACATCTGGGAGAAGAGTGGAGGAGAAATGGGAAAAGATGCTTTTCAGAAGCTTTTATTTATCCATGTATTCATTTTATAAATACATTGTTATTGAGCATCTAATTACCAGAACTACAAAGTAGTTATCAATAAACATAAGCTTTTACCTGTAATGCAGTAAGAAAACACTAAAATGGAAATAGGATCTTTATATGTGGATGAAAGGGACTCATAAGGAGAGATTTAATCAAATGAAAAAAAAATCTAGCTCAGTGAAAAGAATCACCAAAATCTTGATACTTTATATAGATATATAAATTAGCTAAAGATATATGTACAGTGTAGATTTTTATTACCCAATAAGGAAAAAATCTGAAAGACACTGGCTTTGCTTTGAAATCTCTTTAGAAATGTGTTCAGACTGCAAAGGCAAGAAAGTATATTCTTAAACATTTTCCCATTGAATGAATATCTTCATAACTCTTTATGAAATAATTATCTTTTCATTCGGTCGAATGCCTCACGGATATCTTTAAGTTCTTATTAAAACCAAGTTAAAAAGGAATGCACACACAGTGCACAGATTAAGGGGAAAAGCTTGGAGGTACTCATTCTATGTTAGAATACCATTGTCACACTTTGTAAGTATCAAGAACAGTTTATCTTCATGAACCTTTCAGAATTGCCCATACTCCTTAGGCAATGGCATTTTAAAGAGGGTTTTGCTGAGAATAAAAGACTTTTGATGACAGAAGTTAATTTATATAAGGACTGCAGCAATCTAAAAAGTAGCCACACGAATTTACATTGCTTTATCATGAATGTTAGCCTTGCCTCAAATAGAAGCCTGCCCTTGGGGCCTTTATCCCCCAGTGTTATAGGCCTATATGAAAGCACAGATTATTTAAATTTTTAATAGATATTAAAAATGGAAAAATCTTTAGTCATCATTTAGCCTAGTACCTCACTTTACAGACTGAGACCAACAGAGATGAATGGTTTATTGCTGTCAGAGTCATGATTGACACCCTTAGTAGGCTCTTTCCGCCATCCATGCTTTAAAACTTACTGGACTTGACTCATCTCTTCATATTGCCATGTAGTGTCATGGAAAAAGATTAATGTAGATATTTTTAGAAAGTGAAAGGGGGATTGTGAAAAATAATGATGTTAATGCTAGAGAAAGATCATATAAAAAGGGACTCATGGTCAAGGGTTACAGTTTCCATTTTATTTTAATGTTTTACCAGTCTGTTGTTTTTTAACTTGCAGCAAACTGAGAAATGATCATTGTGGTAGTCGGGGTTTTCCAGAGAAATAGAACCAATAGGCTGTATGTATATAAATACAATGAGCATTTGTACTAATAGAATGAGCATTTCTAAGTCAGACACAGACACAGATATACAGATACAGACACAGATATACAGACACAGACATAGATATACAGATGCAGACACAGATATACAGACACAGACACAGATATACAGACACAGACACAGATATACAGATACAGACACAGATATACAGACACAGACACAGATATACAGACACAGACACAGATATACAGATACAGACACAGATATACAGACACAGATATACAGACACAGACACAGATATACAGAAACAGACACAGATATACAGACACAGACACAGATATACAGATACAGACACAGATATACAGATACAGACACAGATATACAGGCACAGACACAGATATACAGACACAGACACAGATATACAGACACAGATATACAGACACAGACATAGATATACAGATACAGACACAGATATACAGACACAGACACAGATATACAGACACAGACACAGATATACAGATACAGACACAGATATACAGATATAGACACAGATATACAGACACAGACACAGATATACAGACACAGACACAGATATACAGACACAGACACAGATACACACACACAGACACAGATACACAGATACAGACACAGATATACAGACACAGACACAGATACACACACACAGACACAGATACACAGATACAGACACAGATATACAGACACAGACACAGATATACAGACACAGACACAGATACACAGATATAGACACAGATATACAGACACAGACACAGATATACAGACGCAGACACAGATATACAGATAACAGACACAGATATACAGACACAGACACAGATATACAGATACAGACACAGATATACAGACACAGACACAGATATACAGATACAGACACAGATATACAGATACAGACACAGATATACAGACACAGATATACAGATACAGACACAGATATACAGACACAGACACAGATATACAGACACAGACACAGATATATCTCCTATTGGTTCTATTCACTGAATACATACATGCATAATTAATCAGAAAATGAATTAATTAGTTGTTATTATCTTCAGGAAACTACAGAGATGTTAATTACTCATGAATGAAAATAACCTAACTCCTACAAAGGCCTAATAGCTTGTTTCCAACAATTACTCCAAAGTAAAGAGTTTTTGGTGGTCAAATAAAGTTCTGTTTACTTACATAGACCCATGTGCTTCAACAGCCCTACTAGGACCAATTCTGTCATTTCTAAAAACAGTTTTTATCAAAATAGTATGTCATATTGACTGTTCCACATGAAGTAGTGCATTCTTCTCAAGAATAATTTAAACTCCTCCAAAGAGTGTGCGGGGAATAAAGGGGTAAACAATCTTGGTAAGGTCCCTGCTCTGGCTTAGCTTACATTCTCCTGAGTAAACTTAGGAAGCATGCAAATAGATGAATTAATAAGTTTTCAATTAATAAGTTCTTGTTAGTCTTGTCATTTTCATTTGTTGTTGATGGTGGTGCTCTCTGTGTGTGTGTGATGTGTATGTATGTACATGTTTGCATCAACTGCATTGACCAGTCAATGTAGTTAGCAAGGTAAATTTACTGGTAGCTATGTTTATTAGAGGCCTGGTACATGAATTCGTGCACAGGTGGAGTCCCTTGGCCTGGCTGGTGATCGGGGCCAATCGGGGCCATCTTGCTCATTCCTGACTGGGGCTAAGCGGGACCGGCCAGCCAGGGGGAGGGGCTGCAGGAGGTTGGCCAACCACAGAAGGTTGGCTGTGGGAGTGCACTGACTACCAGGAGGTAGCTCCTACATTGAGTGTCTGCCCCCTGGTGGTCAGTGCACGTCATAGTGACCAGTTGACCAGTCATTCGGTCGACTGGTCATAACAGTTGCTTAGGCTTTTATAGATACAGGTTCTCAGTCAAAAGTCCAACTTACTTTGAAGAACACAAAACAAAACATTGCCGGCCAGTGTTGCTCAGTGGTTAAGTGTCAATCCATGAACCAGGAAGTCACGGTTCAATTCCCTTTTGGGGGACATGCCAAGTTGTGGCTCAGTCCCCAGTGTGGGGCGTGTAGGAGGCAGCCAATCAATGATTCTTTCTCATTATTGACGTTTCCATCTCTTTCTCCCTCTCCCTTCCTCTCTGAAATCAATAAAAATATATTTTAAAAACCACAAATAAATAAATAAACAAACAAAACATCAAATGAGAAGCATGCAAAATACATACATAAATTTGACACATTGGCCAAAGATCATTAATCATCCTGAGAAATTGAGAATTCACATGTTTTATAATGAAGCAAGCATTTTCAGAATGTGACATTCAGTTGTCTTAATCATGAAAAAAAAAAGATTCCCAAGAACTGTAATTGAAAAAAAATGCTTATTACTACCATTTTTATTAAAACTTCAAGCACTCTTCATACATTGAGCTTCCTTAGAGTATAAATGTTGAGTTCTTGAGAGAAAGATGACCTAGCATTTCAAATTAGGAACAAAAACCTTAGTACATGACACTAGATAACCAATTAATTTTTTTTTTCAAATGTCATATTTGCAAATCAAATCCCCTCTGAAGAAGAAAAATAACTCTATTCACCTCAGCTTTCTTTTTATTTGTTTTCTTAGAGCCTTAGCATGTTAGATTTTGCATGCTAATAGCTATAAACATTAATGAGGTAATGAATAAAAATGAATATAAGTGGGTAATGAATAAAAATGAATGTAAGTGGGTTTAACTTGACAGACATGATCTTCTACAACCTTGACTGACCTATAGTGGGGAATCAGAATTAGTCAGATCCTTTACTATTAATCTGCCTTGTTCTTCTGCTCCATTTCTGCTCCTTTACCCTATTTTCTTTGGATTATCCAGGATGGGAGTAAAAGAGGTGAAGGAATAGAAATTTCGTACTCACCTGGCCCAGTATCCTCTTAGTGTGTCAGTTACTGAAATGTACTTTCTCTCTCTCTTGGGTTGCTTTGGTGGGGTTATCAGTGACCAGTACCCCACTTTTGCTGTGAGGACTTTCCACTTCACTGAGTCCTGTGGGTGACTTGCTTTTTACAAGGCCACTGTCTCTCCCTTAGCTCCAGTATGGGATGTACTACATCACATACAAGTTCTTTCCATCGAGGTCACCCAGCTCTGGCAAGCAGAACTTAGCTATGGGTTTTTTCAGACCTTGTAGTCTGGATACCTTATCAGGGTTTCTCTGCACACAAGAAACTCACATATTTGAGCCTTAAGTAGAAGGACGTCATGTTCCTCTCTCCTTGCGCTGCCATCACATGCACTTCTGTCCAACTTTTTGCCAGTGAAGGTTTTAAGGTCAGAGTCAAGCACTGGCTTTTGCAATGTGGAAACCCTGGAACTAGGGACATCGTGTTCCTCCCCAAATTTGGCCTGAGGTAGATGAATCACTCAGGACTCACTCAACTCTCTTTAAAGAAATCCCCACTATCCTGTCTCATGGATCCTTTGTCTTCTCTTAAATGATCTGGTAATCAGTGGGATGTTAAAGATGTTTGAGCCAACGTCAGTTTTTTCAAATGTTTTATATGGAGGGTCCAGTACCAATGGTAAGAATTTCAGATCTCGGCTAAAATAGAAAACCTGCTTAGTTCCAAATTTCAATAATGTAATAAATAAGAGTAAATTTTTTCAGTGTGATTTTACAAGTGGTAAAATTCTATTTATGATTAGAATTATTCCCTTGAGAAGAAGACTAATCCTATATAATAAAAGCCTAATATGCTAAGTGTCCGACCATTTGACCATTCGACCAGTTGCTCTCATGCGCACTGACCACCAGGGGGCAGATGCTCCAACTGGTAGGTTAGCCTTCTGCTGGGGTCTGGCCAATTGGGACTGGGCAAGACAGGCTGGACACGCCCTGGAGCCCTTCTGCAGTCCCTCCCTGGCCCCAATGGTGCACCAATGGGTCCCGCGGCCTGGTTTGCACCTTCTCGCAATCTGGGACCCCTCAGGGGATGTCGGAGAGCCAGTTTCAGCCTAATCCCTGCAGGCCAGGCCAAGGGACCCCACCGGTGCATGAATCTGTGCATCGGGCCTCTAGTCTTAAATATAAAAAGCCTTTTCACAATTATTTAACCCAATCTTACATTCTACTTTTCTCTCTTCTCTCTTTCTCGCACCTCCATACACAATTTATAATCTATGGCGGGTAAAGCAACACAATAGTGTGTCTTAGTTAAGAATTATTTGATTACAAATAAAAAGGCAGGAGTTGGGATGAAGCTAGTGAATAGATTCAAAAGTATCTCAAAGCACTTAAGGTCTGGAGGAATAAAACCATGCATTTAAAAAAAAAATGATAGTCCTTATCCAGTTTTGCTCAGTGTTTGGAGTGTCAGCCTACAGACTGAAAGGTTGCGTGTTTGATTCTGGTCAAGGGCATGTACTTGGTTGTGAGCTCAATCTCTGGCCTGGTTGGGGCGTGTGCAGGGGACAACCAATCAATGTGCCTCTCTTACATCCCTATTTCTCTTTCCCTAAAAATCAATGGAAAAAATATCTAAGTGTTGTCAGGGCCAGCCTGACAGGTTGAACCGGGCTGAGGTAGGGAGGTGGGAATTGAGAAAAGAAAGAAAGACAGGACAGCGGGGTCGGGAGGTCTGCGAGCCCTCAAGAGACTGCAGCGAGTTTATTAATTGTGTAATGCCTTTTATACACAAATACTGAGTAGGAGGTCTATAAAGAGGAATGTATTCTTTGTTCCTCTTAATCTCTAATGGAGAGACAGAGCAGAAGGACAAATTCTCGGTACAGTAAATTAGGCAGATTCTTAGTATAGTAAATTTCAGTAAATAGTTACAGACTTCTTGGCAAGCCATGAATGGTTGCTCTCATTCTACTGATAACCGCCATCCAAACAGGCCTGAGAAAACTGTGTGGGTAGGGGGCCAAGCCTTGCTAGCCCCTACAGGTGCAAGGACCCTGTCAGCTTACACCCGGTCTCCAACAAAGTGTGAGGATTAACAAAACAAAACACACAAAAAATGATAGCACAAGTAACAGGGAAGTCAATGATGAAAGTTACCTTACTCCAGTGTCTGAAACTGTGTCTTATTTTCCTATGAGATGGCTTTTATGCTTATTCTTTAATGTGCACAAGTCTTCATTATGCTTGTTCCTTGCAGCCTCAACCCCTGAAGTCAACATACCTTTGCAAGCTTAGGTCTCCATTATTAACTGATTTATTTGTCATGGTGCAAATCCAAATTCATGACACAGAAAATCCAATTGTTCCAGCTTGGATCTGTCTCATATTCTACCTCTGGCTCAATTAGGGAATGGTAGTAGTTTTGGGAAAAGTGTGGATGTAGAAGTTCTAGCAATTATCCCAGAAGAGAATCTACCAGCATCATCTCTAGCACATATGCTAAGACATTCAATAATATAGTATATAATGTAGCAAGGTAACTTTTTTTTATTGATTTTAGAAAAACAGAAAGAGGGAGAAAGGGAGAGAGAGAAAGGAGAAACAGAAGCATTTATTTGTGTGGTTTTTTTTTCACATATTTATACATTCATTGGTTGATTCTTCTATGTGCTCTGACCAGAGGTTGAACCTACAAGCTTGGAATAGTGGAACGACCCTCCAACCAACTGAGCTACCCAGCCAGGACCACAACTCTTTTTTATTATGCCAACAGAATGCAGGCAGCAGGTTTAAAACAAGACATAACTTAGAGTTATTATAGGTACAAGTATCACCAGCATGTTCAGTATAATTATTCTGGGTCTCCTTCACCATTAGAGCATGACTAACAGTCTTCCTCAAGGCCAAACATTTCCATGGAGTCCTGGAATATCGTAAACAACAAAAAATAAATAAAAATAATACAAATAGCAAGAATACTCATTATGAAGCAAAGCTCTATAGAATTAAGTAGAAAATATTGCAAATAATACATGAGTCAATTATTAGTACAATAAAATGCCTCTTACTAAGCTGTCTATTATCATAACTGTATGCTTTCAGTCAAAGCTTCTTGATTGTATATAGAAACATATTTTCTAAATTTAGCTTTCTCATGGAATACGCAACTTCAGGAACACTGTGAAATCTGAGTACACATTAATTATATTGATGGATCTATTCAAAGCAGAAACTCTCAGTTTAACAAATGGACACTTTAACCTTCATTAAGCAGGAATGATATTTTTTACTTGAACATTTTCTCGCCTTCTGTTGATATTAGCCACTATGTTGGTACTTGTAGTAACGTGCTGGGCTGTCAGTCAATCCATTCCTAGCATATTCATGACTGAATTTCGGCTGGCCTAAAAATATAATACTTACATATCCTGATGATGGCTTTGTTTGACACCTTGTGGTTTTCATAGTTCTTGAAGGCACAGGAGCTGATCTTTACCTACATGTCCTGTTACCACCTCAATTTTAAAAACTTAAAAAAAGAAAAATTCGCCATTAGAGCCTCCAAAAGTAATTATTTCTTCAACCAGTGTTTCTTTTGTAAATTTGTACTTCTCAACAAATAAATATTAAGTGATTATTATGTGTTACAAACATTTCTACCCTGTTAGCAAGTTATACTTGTTTTAAAAAATAAAGTATCTTCAAAAAAACTAGTGATAATATAAATAGCAATATATAAAAATTTTAAATGATCTGACACAAATCATACTTGTGTTTTATGAGTTTGTATGCACTGTGAATATCACTTCAATATTTTTACTGTATTTTATTCAATGAGGTCATATTTGTAAAATATGGAGGACTGTAACTGGCAACTAGAAAGTAGCTGGCTATATAAATATTTGTTAAATCAGGGGTGGGGGACATCTGGCCCGTGGGCCTTATAAGGCCTGCAAAATCATCTGGTTTGGCCTTACCAAGGCATTAGGGGTGAGTTAGTTAAATGATTGACCAAATATAGCAGGCTAATTTTTAAACTGATAATTCTGTATGGACTGCGAATGATGTTATAACTATCCAAATGGCCATTGGCAGTAAAAAGCTTCCCTACCCCTGTGTTAAATAAATAAAAATAAAGCCTCAAAAATTAAAGACTGAAAGGAGATAGGAGTCTGTAAGTCTTGATTTATAAGAACATAATTTTTTGGACTATCTTTTTATTTCTTTACAGATACTCTGTAGAAAGATGGCACAGCCTTTAAAAAAGTCCAAGGCTAGGCATAGTATGCCTAGAATCCATAAGAAAGACAGAAGGACTTTTCCTCTGGGAAAAGTAAGAAAAATGCTACGAAGTTCCTGTCCCATAACTTATGTACACATCAGTAGACATAAAATAAAATAAAAAGTTTAGACATGGCCTTTTTTATCTATAAGCTATGATTAATGACTAAATAGTAGCAAATATGCATAACAAGTAAGATGGATAAAAAAATTCATGACTTTTCCTCTTATTCAATGACAAATAACCTTAATTTAAAAATGAAGGTGTTTATAACTTTTGGTTAATTGTTTCTTAATTATAAAAGTTAAGTTTAACTAAGTATTAGGTAGTGAAATAACTAGGCTCAAGAATGAAAGTGCACATGGAGGCAGATCCCCAAAATTATTCCAATTTTAAATCCTGTTTAATTACCTACTATGTGCCTACATTCATTCTAAGATTTATGACACATTGAATTTGTAATAAAACCCCATCCCTTTACCATAATCTATAAGGTCTTAGAAAATATGGCCTTTTCCTTCCTTTTGACCTCAGCTCTTAACACTCTCACTTGCTCACCAGGCTTCTTTCAGATCCCTGGACATTTTGAACATCTTTTCAAATTAGGCCACGGCACTCCACATATCTCTGCTAGTTGTGCTTGCTTGCTCAAAAAGTCTTCCCTTGATCACCCTGTATGCACACTGCCACTTTTCCTAAATACAAGAACCCTTTTTTTAAAAAGATTTTAAAATTGATTTTTAGAGCAAGAGCAAAGGAGGGGGAGAGAGAGAAACATCAATGTGAGAACAAAACATTGTTCAACTGCCTCCTGCACACCCCTACCTGGAATCAACCCGTGCACGGGCCCAGACAGGGAATGGAACCAGCAACCTTTCCATGCACTGGACGATGCCCAAACAACTGAGCCACATCGGCCAGGGCAAGGACTCTTTTTATCATATGATCCTATTTAATGTTCTTCAGAGTACATGTCACTATCTGAAAAAAAAAAAAAAAGTGTTATCTGCTTATTTTCATCAGAATCACCCTCACTAGAGCCTAACTTCCATGGGAACAAAAACATGTCTATTTTGTAAGCCATGGTATTTCTGGAACCTAAAATAACATCTGACTTTTAGAGGTTTCCCAATTAATATTCATTACATTCAAAGAGGAATAAGACATAGCTTTTGTGATTAAGGAATCTGTAAATTATTTCTGCCCCTTTGCTAAATGCAGTGTTTCCTGTTGACCACACGAAGACCTGAACACTACCAAACACATAAAGAGCCAGATCAATCCAAATTAGATAAGGTCTGTGATCACTTTTATAAGGGCAGCAGCTTGAAGAATTGAGCTAAAGGCTTTCCCTGGGAGGGTCATTTTCTCTTCCCCTTAACCTACATATTCATTGCATTTAATCCACTTAGGAATCCAGACAATGTGTCTCTTCAAAACAAGGGAGAGTAAATATTTCCTTTGGGATCCTCCATTTTCTGCGGATATCAGCCTCACTTGGTGGTGGTATTTTGATATCAAGTAAGTGCCTCTCCTTTGCACGCTATATCTATTAGAGGGCTTCCAATGTAGGTATATTTTGCAAAGGAAATAGAAATGTGTTTTTTTTCCTCCATGAAAAATAATTTTCCACATAGTACTTTGTTTTATGCTCCTTGTCTATTTTTAGAGGATAATGAGGCTGAGGAGAGCTTACCTCTAGACACTTGAATGCATGAGAATGTGGAATTACTCTTGGGAGCTGGATAATTCTCCATGGTTCATGTTTATTTATCTTAACATCTCCAGAGATATCCTTTACAGGCATACCTCATGTTCAAATTTCTACACAATCTTGTCCTCCAGGGCTCCTGAGATTTTTCAGAAAGAAGTATGCATCATCTTAAGATGGGTAGATAGGACTGGCTTTATTTCCTTGAAGGAGGGCAAATACATTTAAAACAAAATATATGGCTGCTTTAGCATTATAGAAAAGTCACAGTGCTGTAAGTCACATAAATAATTACTAAATGATCACTCTCTTGTCTAAATGATAGTTCTCAAATTTATTTTTATATTACATCCTTCTATATGGAAACGTGTAAAGAATGAGTATCCTGTTGCTTCTAAAGCAATTTGCCAGATCATTAATTGTTTGGTATATTCCCCTGAGGGAATATTTAATTGTACGTTAAAGTTACTCAATATATATATTTATTTAATATGTGTTTCTTTATAGGAAAGTGTGGGCACACACACTATTTGTATGTGAAATAAACTGAAAAAGACAGAGCCTTGAGTATTTTACAGAATTTATGCAAATAGAAGAGGAAACAGTTGGAAGTCAGAATGACATCTGACTTTTTAGAAATCCTCTTAAAGACAGTTTTGAGGACAATCTAGGGATTTTTATTAATTTTAATTGTGTTGTGGGCAAGAGTATAAATATAAGTAATGGAGTATTGATATGTGTATTGCTCATTTTGTATATATAATATACCGAAGACATGATAAGTGACAGGAAAACAGAGCTTTGAATTCAAACAATAAGAAAAAGTTTTGAGAATATTTGTACCATGCTAGTCATGGTAGCAACAACTTTAATTGAAAGATGAGTAAGTGGATTGGAAATATATTGCATAATGATGAACACGAACTATGACTTGAAAATTAGAGTTATATTTTGGGGAAATTTATTAATTATCAATTATTCTGCCATATGGATATTATAAGGAACAAAATAAATTTTGAATCAATATGAAAAATAAAAACATCAGTGCTAATGAGTTTTAGATCACCTGTATTAGGTCCAAATTATGAGAAGAAATGTAAACTATAAGACAGATTTGTTCATTTGTTTACTTTTAGGACTTTACAAAATTATTGATATGTAGTAAATAGTTAAGATTTTGAGTCAATATTAAATAGATGAATAGATAAAATCAAGAGATTTATTAAAAATAATGTAGCTCATAGTCCAGAGATTCTACATGTATATTTATAAACTTCAATAAAGATTGCAAGTCATCATTGCAGAATAAAAATAGGCCACCCAGGAATCTGGCTGGAATACTAAGAAAAATAATGGAGTTAAATTCTTGATTAAAAATCCTGGATAATGTTTATATCATCTTGCCAATTGACAAAACATACATTGCTGCTGACTTCAAAGTCAAGTAGAAGGCCAAGCTGGCTATGTTCCTGTTGGAGGAGAGGAACGTCTCTGTTCTTCATAGTTACCATCATAGACTGCTTTCAAATGGGCATGACTAAAGTTCTGAAAGAGCTGACTTCATGAAAAAGAACCATAGAGGGGAAGGAAGAGTCTTCATGTCCAGGCAGCCAGTTCTGGACCGACCATAGAGATAAATGCCCTCAAACCCGAGGATCTCTGCATGGATATGACTAGTATCCAGGCCTTTGTGATTTCATGTGGAAGGACCAGGAGAAGCTGGGTAAGTGATTGATGAGGCAAATTGAAGATAATATCATCAGGGGTCATTTCTTATATAATGTAGACAACACTGAGATGCACAGTCCAGTCACTGGAGTTTTCCCTTGACTCAATTAGAAGTATGAAGATCAGACCAGCAAATAGCCTACGAGAGATAAAGGCCCTCTAAGCCACACATATATGACCTTTTATTAGCTTCTGTGACACCCAAAGGCAGAGCTGGCACTATGACCACCTACAATTCCATGAAATCCACCCAAAAGTTAACATCCTTAAGGATCATGGATGTCAATATGGTGTCTGAGACCAATGCCACTAAGGTTCTGGGGCGTGAGATTCATGCTATAAACTGTATGGCTCTGAGCGCAGCAGTCCAATAAAATGACTGGTCATTAAACAATCTTATTAAACATTGAGAGATCCTTACATTGCAAAAAGCTTACAAAGATGATGTCTTCCCAAAGTTCTAAGATGTGACTATGTAAAAAGTAAGATGTCTTAAAGAAGTGTAATAATATGTTCAATACACAATTAATTAAATTAAATAATGAGTACCACAAATAGTTATTATAACAGATACTATTGTAGATGCTTAGTATATATCAGTAAACACATCAGATAATAAACCTTGTCTTCTTTCTAACAAGAGTATCATTGATTTATAATACTCTTCTAATTGGAGATTCAAGGTACTTAATCTAATAAAGATACTTTAGAAGAAGGGAAAGTATAATGCTCAAGATGTTCAATTTCCTTCAAAAATAGAGGTAAGACCAAAGAACCGATAGTGACATTTAAGTTCCCCATGGCCCCGGACAAGCACTTGACGGTGTCTATGTAATGCTAAGAACAACCTTCTGCCTAACAATATTTCCCTATTTATTCCCAGATTTATTTAAATTCCATTATTAAAATAATAATTCCTCTGCGTTTTGTTTTATTCTAGAATTATTGATACCTAACTCAGGGGGAGGAAGGTAGTGTAATATCCTGTCTTAGAATCAAGTGACTACGGAACTGCTAATGTGGTCAATGAGCAGGCAAGAGTGAGACTTCAGTACATGCTAGTAATATGAAGTTAAATGTTAGACATGTAACCTTTCTACAGTGAAGTCTTATATTTAAAACTGCTGAAAATATGTAATTTTGCATTAATTAATGTAAGATAAATTATCAGTGGAATTTCATTTTTCGTGGCTTTGTCTGCGTTTTAGCGTAGGGCCCTCTTTAATTCTCGAAAATTCTAAAGAAAGCAGCATGACACAATAATCTCACATGCATTTTAAATTGCTTCGAGCACATCCCAGAATATTTACATGAATGATGGTCTAATCATGCAAAATAAACTTCCTACTTAGTACTGATAGTTCACATTCAAATCTATTTAGCAGCACATTCAAGCATACAGATAACAAATGAGCAAAATGAGAAATAATACTCTGATTTTAAGCTTCATTGAACAAGCATACAGAAATTCTGAACTAAACAATTGTTAAATGCTTGCCAGGTAAATGATTGTGAATTGTTTTAACTCACTCTTTCTTCTTAGAAGCAACAACAAAAAACATACTTTTCTGTATGATGTAGTCACTATATTTTAACTAATATGATACTTGCTTTAGCCATCCCATCATCTTAGAAATAAGAAAATTAATAGGTTTCCTATTTGAACATGCTCCTATTAGGTAGCAAAGGAGTTTTCTAATCACCCAGATTATACCTGGTTCTTAGGTGTTATCAAATATAAGCTGTACATTTGGAGCCAGCTCCCTGGTGATCACCTTTTGGGCTTGAATTCTTCCTTGGGTCTGTACTGATAGTCTCCAGCACCAGATTGTCTGAAAGTTGGGCAACGAATTGAGCTAGAAGCAGATGTGTCTGATGCATGTCAGGTCATTATGAGAGTTTCAGGATGATAGTGACTAAAACAGGGAGGCTCTGTAACTTACACCTCCTACTGAGGAGGCTAAAAGGGCTGATTCCAATGTAGCCCTGATATTTGGGGCTGGTGATCTGAGTCCAGGCCAGCAAGCTCAGTGTACATTCCTGATGACCTATGATTAAGTCACTACCTCTTTCCCAGATACTGGTCTTGCAGAACCGGTTACAGAGGCCATGGGGCTGTGGACAATGCACTGCCCTGAGGGAGGGCTGTTGACTCTGACACCAGGCCAGACCACCAGATATGGCCTGGAGACCCCCAACACCTGGGGGCCTTCTTGCAAGGCCCGAGAAAAGGACCGGAAGCACAATCCATGCTTGTGGGACAAAGATCACAGGGAGGGAGATATAAGGGAGGGCCCCATGCGTGTTCCTTCACTCAGATTTGGAAGGCTGTTCCCTGAGTCCGCTGGCGTATTAAACAGTGTCCCTCCAACTTCCTCAGAAGCACCTTGGTCTTCTTGGTCTTCTGCAACACTACCACACTATGCTCTTAGGACCCAGGCCCTGCAAACCACCCAGAGAAATGCACCAGTAAAAGGAATTCTCATGTCAGATCCTACCCACTTACCCATTTCCTTCAGCATGTTGATATCAATACCTAGTCATTTAGGGGAGAAGAGAGAGAGAGAAGAGAAAAAAATAACTTACCAAAGGTATTTCTATCTATTACTTTTATATGGTGCAATTGATTTAGTAGGTAAGTTTTTTTCTGCTTTCCTCTATTATCTTAGTACACTGTTGCTGACACTGATAAATGTCAAAAGTGGATTCATTAAAATAATGTGCAAATTGATCTCTTTCTATACTTATTCTGTCCTTTATACAGAGGCCTTTATCTTTGAAATGAAAAGCACCGTGTAATTTATCAATAATATGCTGGGGTTTCCTTGATCCTCCACAAGAAGATTTTCCCCTAATTTATAGTCCTCATGAATTTGCTTCTACTTGACTTAAAATGATATAAATGTCTTTTTTTTCGTAAGCTGTTTTTAAAATACCAGAGTGCAAGTGCATTTACCTGAGAGGTACTTAGGAATTTTAAATTGTGAATAATAACAGTAAATTTATGTACTTTGTATATCTGAGTACCCCTAGGAACTATTTCATGAATTTGTCAAGCCACCACTAAAATCCACACATCCAGAGGATAAAAGTGAGGAAGCTTTAAAACTTAAGTGTTTAATGGACTTGATTTGGTCTTTTAGGCCCAGGAGGGTGCTAGCTAAGTGCTTGAGGTGTTCAAACTTACCTTAATAATAGCTAAGTCCCTTTCTCCCTTCCCTAGGGAGTTAGTATGAGCTCAAGCTTTGAAAAGGGATTTTTAATCTTTTCTTTATTACCCTTCAGAAAGCTCTTGCCTGATAAAGGGTATAACCTCACAGTAGGTTGTTCCTTTTCCCAACTCCAGAAATCTTTCTCTACTTCCTGCCTTTTCTCATTTAATGTGAACTCCTTCTCTCCAACCCTGGCACACTTCAATTTGATCATTTTTTTGTTTTCTAGTTTAGAGGCTCAGAGTGTTTTAAACCTCATTTCCAACATTAGTGTTTTTATAGACATTGTTAGAACTGAAGTATCAAGGCAATACCTCATTTGCTAACCATGTCTGTCCCTTAATCTCATAGAACATCTTAGATGGCTCCTCAGTCATGAGAAGCTCTGAATGGTGTTTACTGAGTATTTACATTGCACTTACTAGCTGAACCAGAGAATCTTAGAATGGAAGCAACTTACATGTCATCTGGTCGGTGCCCTGTCATGGTCCCTTCCCCAATGACTCTACAGAGGTGTTTCATCTCTATTTGAAACCTTTCTAAGATTTTGGAGCTCACTATTCTCTATGGAAAACTTTTACATTGTTGGATAATTGTAATTTTATACAGGTCTTCTCATATTGGTCACAAATCTCATGAATTAGATTTCCATTCCTGTATTTCAGGCAATTTTTAAAATGTATCTAAATGCCTCAGTAAAGCATGACTTAAAACTGTCTGCCGGAAACCGAACATTGAGACATTGGTAGTTAAATGTGAAAAGGGAATCCGGAAGGCTGGTCAACCTTAATCACTCTGAATGGTCGGAGCTATTCACTCATTGTTTAGTTGAGACATTGGTAGTTAAAGCAACTTTCACCTGTTAGTCATATATAAATTGTTGCTGATTGTCTATTATTGGAATTTCCTGCCTAAAGGATATGGGTGTGTCTCAGAACCCCAATAAAAAGGATGGCAAAGGCCAGGAAGGGGTAGTCCTCCCCCTAGAGGTGGACTCCCATCTGGCCCCCCATTTACCCAAATTAACTCTTCCAGTCTCTTCATTTTGATGGCAGCCTTCTCCAGAAACGGGACCTGAACGGGAATCCTGAAACACGCGGGACGTGAAAGGGGCTCCCACAACTGTCCTCACATAACATTTCATTAATTGATGTATCTGTATAGTTTAATAGAAAAGCATTCTATAGTGTAGATTAGGTAACTGTACATAGACTACTTCTTAATTCACTTGTGTATGGAAAGCAAGATAGAGAAATATACTAGAAAACATGAAGGGGAGAGAGCCCTGAAGGAAAAAAAAAAAAAAAAAAGAGAAATCAGAGCAAAACAAAATAGCAATACTCTGTTGTTATTTTTAAATGTAGATAGTAGATAGTTTCCAAAGCTTTCATAACTTATACAAATGAAACTGAACACAAATCTTGTTACAGTCCAGGGTTTGGGTTTAATTTCATTTAATATGAGTTCTGTGGTGTTGAATTTTAAAAGCTTGCCAAGGGTGAGGCATTGTTTTGTTGTTATTATTTAATCACCTCCAAATGTTATTTATTGAGTCCCTGAAAGTATTTTCTTACAGTATCTAGATTTTCCTTTGAGATCTCATTTGTGAAAAACCCCTGCTTGACTCATCTTATGAGATTTTATATGATTTCATCTGAAAGTAATACCACAGGGAGCCATTTGTTTTACAGAAATAAGCAATATCATCATAGAAAATTATGGGGCACAGGACGTGATTTTAGGGAGAAAAGGCATTTTTCTTGTATAGAGTTTTAAAAATGAAATATATTGTACACATAAAATATCAAATGTAAAATGTTACATTGTGAATATTAAACTAGATGATATTTCAAGGAAGAGGTCATTCACTAATAAATGTAGAATTTCATTTTTTCACAAGTATATTCATCTCATTTTTCAGTTTTTTCAATCATTTTCTTTCCATTTCTACTGCAACTTTGATTTTCATAGAAAAGTTCAAATCTGGATTTAAAAAGTCTTTAGAAATGTATTGTAGCAGCTTTGTCAGAAGCTTTTGAGTTAAGCAGATCAGGTTCCAAATTCCAGACCCACCTGTTACCAATTACATAATCTTGACTGGGTATTTATAGTTCTGTAATTCTAAGATGCATGAAAATTGAATGATATAATTTTGATAGATGTTAGTGCTACTTATCAAATATTTCCAATCTCTGCTTTCTAAGCACAAGGTAGATTGCTTTTCCTACTGCCTCGTGTTTGAGTGGGAACAAATGTTTAGTTCTGGTCACTTGCTTGTAAACAACAGTGACAAGTGTCAGTTTCAGGCCAGAGCATTTAATTGTCTGAGGACACTCTTCAGTATACCCTTCTTCCTCTCAAGGTAAATACAGATGGTGGATTTTCTCTGGGCCTTGGTCCAGAAGTGAAGACACCTGGCACAGCGCCTCCACTTGCTCTATGGTGGACAAGTTGCATTGAAAGAAATGGACCTCTGGTGTGATGTACCATTTAGATTTGGGAGCTGTCTTTTACTGAAGCATATTCTAGCCTACCAATTGTGTTTCATGCATAGTAAGAGCCTAGTAAATATAATATTAAAGGAATTTCTCTAAGTATTATTTTCATGAATTTTTAAAATTTATATAACAAATGGAAAAAGCTTGCAGGACTAACACTACTTTGGTGAGATCTATTGCACATAATGAATCTTCAAAAATTATCAACATTATTCAACATTTAAAAAATTTCTTAATATCTTTCAATAGGTCTACTAGAATAGAGCATTTATGTTCATACCTCTCTCAGGAGACGTTATGAAGTTCTACAACAAAATTTTTTTTAGTCAAATTTTATCGTCTATCTTTGGTCAGAGTGATAAGAAGGCAGTTAATTTTTTTATATTTATTTTTTGTTTCTCAAAAAGCACCACTATTTACTTAAAAGTTTGTATTTCAATTTTTTTATGTTTACCCAAAAATCTAGCTTAATGCTATAATAATAATAATAATAATAATAATAATAATAATAATGAAAAACATTACATCTGTATTAGTTTCCACAGGCTGCTTTAACAAAGTACCACAATGTGGCTTAAACAACAGAAGTGTATTGTCTCACATTTCTATAGACAATGTTAGGTGTCAGAAGGGTTAGTTCCTTGAGGGTTGTGAGGGACTATGCCTCTCACCAGCAATCTTGATTTTCCTTTGCTTATAGATATATCACTCCAGTCTCTCTTCACCTTCACATGGAATTCTTCCTGTTTCTTCACATGAACTTCCCTCCAGGAGTGTCTGTCTCTGTGTCCAAACTTTTCCCTTTTTTAAGGAAAACAATCATATTGGATGAAAGCCCAGCCCAATGCCCTCATTTTAACTTATTTACTTCTGTAAAGACCCTATTTCCCAAGGTCACATTCTGAGATACTAGGGTTAGGACTTCAATCTACTCTTTTGCAGGACACAATTTAACCAATAAGCACCATTATTAATTCAAATAGTTAGCATTTCTAGTATATGTAACTGAATAGCTCATTATGTGCATGGCAACTCACAGTGGAGATATGAATTTTTTAAACAAAATTATTATTATAGCTAACAATAGACTATGCACCTAGTGAGGATTGTCACCCATGGCATATACTCCTCTTCTCTTTCTTGATTACGGATTCTCATAATTCTCAATATAAAATGTGTGTGTATGTGTGTGTGTGTGTGTGTGTGTGTGTACAGGATTGCATTTTCTGGACACCTTATTTTTACATGGAGGCAAGTGATTATTTTATCTTTGTTTTTTAATAAGAATGCATAACAAGAGCCTAGTAAATATAATATTAAATGAATTTAGGATGTATTATATTTATTAATTTTAAAAATAAGTATGTGCATTGTTTGAGAGATTCACAATGTCAAATTGTCTTTTTATCTAGTTCACAAAAACTGTTTTCTCTTTAGACTGACCAAAGTCAAAGTCTCTTGCCTTTCCTAAAATTAGTTTTCTGAACAATAGCAATCTTTCTATATAAGATAATATTGACCTACAATTTAACTATCATTTTCAAAAGTAATAATTTTCATCATATCTCCTCCTCAATGCCCAATAAAATGTTAATCCAAAAATTTACAGTAGAGAAAATTGGGGAGTGGTAAGTAGCATTCTTTCTGCTGGCATAAGCAGATGATAATAGAGAAGAAAACGTTGACTGTACTTGCAATGTCATCTTTCCAGTTGGCTCTTAGATAATTTTCAACAAGGACGGCATCCACATGCAACTGTCCTGTTTGAGTAGTTAGAGGATTTTTCTAAAAGATATATTTATATAAATAATGCTTGAGCATCTTTATTGGATTTACTTTTTATTTGGTAACTAGTTACCACTCACTTTTACTAAAAGGGTGAGTCTCACTTTCCAATATAGTCAACACTAGAGGCCCAGTACATGATATTTGTGCACTGTTGTGCACTGGGGGGTGGAGGGGCCCTCAGCATGGCCTGCACCCTCTCACAGTCCAGGAACCCTTGGGGGATGTCCGACTGACAGCTTAGACCCGCTCCTCGCTGGCTTCCACGGAGGCGGGAGAGGCTCCCATCACTGCTGCTGCACTCACCAGCAGTGAGCCAGGCTTCTGCTAAGCAGCGTTCCCCTTGTGGGAGTGCACTGACCACCAGGGGGAAGCTCCCGCATTGAGCATCTGATCCCTGGTGGTCACTGTGTGTCATAGTGACCGGTCGTTCTGCCGTTCAATCAATTTGCATATTAGCCTTTTATTATATAGGATATCAATAGTAACATGCATTCTTTTTTTTCTCCCAGCTTTATTGAGATAGCATGACATATAATATTGTGTAAGTTTGAGGTATACAACATGATTTGATATATGTTATATATGTTGTACATGTTACATACTGCAAGATGATTATCACAGTAAGTTTAATTATAGTACCAATCACTTCACAAAGTTGGAATATTTTTCTTGTGATGAGAACTTTTAATATTTACTCTCTTGGAAACTTTTGAATATACAATACATTTTTATTACTACAGTAACTGTGCTGTACATTATATTCCAGGACTTATTTATCTTATAACTTGAAGTTTGTAATTTTTGACCCCCTTTACCCATTTCCCCAATCCCTATCCATAACATGTATTTCTAAAAAAGGGAGAACAGGTAGGCTTGTAGGCCATCTTTATTTACTTTAAGACACTCTTATGCATGTAATATCAAACACTATGCTAGAAAATGGAGGTTCATAGATGAAAACATCATGCTTAAAATATTTCACAACATATAATAATACTTTAAAAAGTTTAGTCCTAAACAATTAAATGAGGAGATGATAATTTACCTAGAATTGAGTACTTCCTTACTGAATGTTTAAAATAAGGTCATATTCTCATTATTTATAGGAAATATTTGAGATGTATCACCCTAACTGGTTTGGTTCAATGGATAGAGCATTGGCCCAAGGACTGAAGGGTCCCAGGTTTGATTCTGCTCAAGGGCATGTACCTTGGTTATAGGCTCTATCCCCAGTAGGGGGTGTGCAAGAGGCAGCTGATTGATGTTTCTCTCTCATAGATGTTTATAACTCTCTTTCCCCCTCCCTTCCTCTCTGTAAAATCAATAAAAGAATATTTTTAAAGAGACTTATCTTGTACTTAATATTGAATGAATGTGTTTCAGAACTGCCTAAAAAGATGTCTCTGCAGAGGATCTAAAAATGAATGCACAAAATTATCCTACGAAGTTCAGAATTGAGAAAGCATGCTAACACAGACATTTTAGGCTTATAAATGACTAATAGATAAAAATGTACTCATTTCATCAATGGCCTGAATTCATATTTACCTAGAATATTCAATTTTATCTACATTGCTTGGGAAATATTTCTCCTTAAAACTAATAGTCTTGTGGAGTGTTCAGCTTAAATTGTATGTGTAAATGAAAGCTGAACTTTCCACCTTTGTTCATTTCCTCAAGGAAAGGATGAAATTGAAATCCATTCTGTGAATGCAGCCATTTAAAACAACACTGGTTTTAAAGCTAGCACAGGTGATCCTAAGAAGGCAGGGCTGGGCTCAAACTAAGAGGTCAGGTAGTCCATTCCCCTTATTTCTGGAGAAAATGTGCTTAGTCCACACCAGAAAGGCAAGACTCCATAAAATAATTTCAAAATCTGGAATTAACAAAGATTCCACAAATTCTACAAAGAGCCTCCTTTCTTAATTCTTTATACAAATACTAATAAATAACATTTCTCAATTGTTAAGTCTAATTTTTTGTATTACATCTTCTAATACAAAGGTCCTCAAATTTGAGAGTGCATGCAAATCACCTGGGGAATCTCATTAAAAATGCAGTTCTGATTTAGGTGATCTGTGGTTGGGCCTCATGTTTTTCATTTGCAGTAGTCCCTCCCCACTTATCAGTGGGGATATGAAGACCCCTAGTGGATGCTTCAAAACACAGTTAGTACCAAACACTGTTTATACTGTGACTTTTTCATATACATACTAGAGGCCCGGTGCACGAAATTCATGCACGGGGGTCCCTCAGCCCAACCTGCACCCTCTACAATCCAGGAGCTCTCAGGGGATGTCCTACTGATGGCTTAGGCCCACTCCCCATGATTCTCTGCTCTCTGCGGGACCTGGAGGTTTCGCTGCAGCCATGGAGATGAAGCCCCCATGCCCTGCTCTCCGCTTTCTGCTGGCCTCCCCATGCGCCATGTGAAGAAAGCCCCAATGCCCTGCAGTGTGCTCTGTCTGCCAGGCATGGGGGCTTTGAGGACATAGACACACTAAGGAAGCCCCCATGCCCTGGTGTCCAGGCTCTGTTTGCAGGGCCTGGGGCTTCCCTGCTGCCGTGGAAGCTGCCATTCCCTGCTGTCCCCGCCTGGCTCTGTTTGCAGGGCCTGGGGCTTCCCCGCTGCCAGGGAAGCCTCCATGCCCTGCTGTTCAGGCTCTGTTTTCAGGGCCTGGGGCTTCCCCACTGCCTCAGAAGCCTCCATGCCCTGTTGTCCAGGCTCTGTCTGCAGGGCCTGGGGGTTCCCTGCTGCCAGGGAAGCCTCCATGCCCTGCTGTCCGGGCTCTGTTTGCAGGGCCTGAGGCTTCCCCGCTGTCAGGGAAGCCTCCATGCCCTGCGGTCCTGGCCCGGCTCTGTTTGCAGGGCCTGGGGCTTCCCCGCTGCCATGGAAGCCACCATGCCCTGCTGTCCCGGCTCTGTCTGCAGGGCCTGGGGCTTCCCCGCTGTCACGGAAGCCTCCATGCCCTGCGGTCCTGGCCTGGCTCTGTTTTCAGGGCCTGGGGCTTCCCCGCTGCCATGGAAGCCGCCATGCCCTGCTGTCTGCGCTCTGTTTGCAGGGCCTGGGGTTTCCCTGCTGCCGCGGAAGCCACCATTCCCTGCTGTCCCCGCCCGGCTCTGTTTTCAGGGCCTGGGGCTTCCCCGCTGCCAGGGAAGCCTCCATGCCCTGCTGTCCTGGCTCTGACTGCCTTGTCTGGGGGCAGATCAAAAACCCCTCCGGAGGTGGATCCAGCTTCGCTGCTCCTGCCGACAGGCTGGACACTCCAGCAGTGGAGCTGAGCAGACTGGGCACCGCCATCTTGTGGCTATGGGGGCCGCCATTTTTGTCGCAGAGGTACGGTTAATTTGCATATTAATCTATTATTAGATAGGATAGGAATGGGCAAAAATAGGTTAATAATAATAATAAAGAATAAAGAATAAACTATCACATACAACTGTAAACCTACTTTTGATAATCCTTATACATACCTATGATAAAGTTTACCAATTGTGCATAGTAAGAAATTAACAATAATCCTATATAATAAAACCTAATATGCTAAGTGTCTGGTAGTCTGGTCGTCTGGTCCTCCATTCAACCAATCAAAGCATAATATGCTAATGATATGCTAAGGTTGCTCAACCGCTTGATATGATGTGCACTGATCACCAGGGGGCAGCCAGTCGACTGGTTGACCAGTCACTATCACGTGCACTGACCACCAGGGCCAACTCTCTGACTGGTAGGTTAGCTTGCTGCTGGGGTCTGGCCGATAGGGACTGAGCAAGACAGGTGGACATGCCCTGGAGCCCTCCCATGGTCCCTCCATGGCTGGCCAACCTCCTGTGTCCCTCCCAGGCCCCAATCGTGCACTGGTGGGTTCCCTCAGCCTGGCCTGTGCCCTCTCGCAATCTGAGACCCCTTGGGGGATGTCAGAAAGCCAGTTTCAGCCCAATCCCACAGGCCAGGCCAAGGGATCCCATTGGTGCACAAATTAGTGCACTGGGCCTCTAGTAACTAATCATAAAATAGAATAATTATAATAACGTACTATAATAAAAGTTATGCAAATTTTGTCTCTTTCTTTATGATCATCGATTTGAGGCAGCTACTAAGTGACCACTGAGTCCGAAGCATATGCAATACAGCATGGATACACTCGGAATGATTTATGTCCCAGGGTGGTTCTCAAGAGACTATTACCTGGCAGAATTTTGTAGCATGCACTGGGGAGTTTTGTAGCAATGTGAACATACTAAAAGCTGCAAATAATGTCAACTTGTCATGATGATGTTGAAAGTTTGAAACACAGCAAGATAATAAAATTAAAACCACAAATTTACTAGGATGATATGGCTTTCATATATGACCAATGAATTTGTTTTTATTTAAAGTTTATCTACTCTCTTGCAAGTCATTCCTCACCCTCCTTGTTCATAACTTAAAAGTGTGATTGGGAAGCTAAAAATAGCTCAACTGACCATAAGAGAGGGGTTTTACAAATTGGCACTTGGAATATTTTTAATGTAATCCTACTACAACATTCTTATTGTCACCAAAAATTATAAGCAAATGTATACTGAGCCCATGCAGTATCACAAACAACATTAGGTCACCATCAGTTACTACATTGTCACACATGTGTGTTAGAAGCACCAACACTGCCCTAGCGTGTTTGGCTCAGTGGATAAAGCATCAGCCTGTGGACTGAAGGGTCCTTGGTTCGATTCCGGTCAAGGGCACATGCCTGGTTGTAGGCACAATCCCCAATAGGGTCATGTAGGAGACAGCCGAAATATATATATGTAAATATATATATATATATATTTAAAAGCATCAACACTAAAATTATCATCCCCACATTCATTGATACTTCTCTTTATCACTGGTTCTGAATTGGCAAATTTCTTTTAGCTGTGTTTTCTTGGAGAAGAAAAAGTGGGGCAAGAGATATTTTGCCTACTGTAAAAAGATGTTACGGGAGGAAATAGGTTGTTGCAGTGTGTTGGAAAAGCATTGCAGTGAGGATTTGAGTGAAACTGGCAAGATTTGTTAGAGCACCCTTGAAAAGGCTGGGGCCACCAGGAAGCGCTTCCCCAGTGGATCCAACAGTGAAACTGGTCGAGGTTGTGGATCTGCCCCAGATACACCACACTCGATGCCTCGTCAATGACCAGGTGGTTCAGCTGTCTGGCTATGGAAGAAGTCCAGCTTCTGGGGCCACAGGCCAGCACTTGTGCCACTAGGCTCAGAAGGGGCAGGGCCCAGAACTCTAAAACCATCACCCCTGGCACCCAAGGCTCCAGTAGTCCATTTCCTGGATGGCTTCAAAAGTCTTAGGTGTGTGACCTTGGGCAAGTTATTTAATTATCTGTACCTCATTTCCCCATCTGCGTTTCCGCTGCCAAGGCTCAATGCTTGGAGGTGGGCCTTTGTAAGGTTTAGTTATATTTCCTGGGGTTTGGAAGGGGAAAGCTTTCTTTCAAACTATACAATCTCTTTCCTGGCTTTTCCTGGGGTAGTGTTAACCCCCTCTCTACTACCTTTCCTGGATTTTCCAGGATTTCATGCCCTTATCCTATCTTGTCTTTTTAGGAGATTTTCCCAGGATAGTCTTCTCCACCTTTATGATTGCCATTTTGGTTTCTACTTCATTGTTCATGCCTCATTCTTCTGCTTCATCATTTGGCTTCTACTCACACATGCTTAAGTCAAAGGACTTCCCCTTGCACCGTCTTCCCTTCCTCTCTCAATCCGGCAGTGGTGCCAGTTTTCCTTGGGGTGAATGAATAGCCAGTCTTTTCTGCCACTCGGATGGGATGTCAATCCTTTTGGCAGAATGATTCCAGCTATTCCCTGGAGTGACTGTGAAACTGCCCCTTCCTAGTTAATCAGGCTTAATCAGATGTTTGCTCCCTTCCTTTTGTTAATGACTAACTAACTAGCTACCAAACAAAGACATTCTGAACAAAGGTTCAAAGTGGAAAATTGAAGGGAAACTGATTGAAGGAGGCAAAGGATAACATCCTTGCCATATAGTTAGCTGGCTCATGGAGATTTCATTTGCTTGTTTAAAACACAGTAACAAATCTTACATAGTTTTTTTTTTTTTTTATTGTCTTTTATGACTCCTCTCTCTGGTGCCCCATCTTGAGTAAATCTCTAAGTTAAGTAAAGGTTGTCTCAAAATATTCTTTTACATCTCCTGCACAAATTGCATGCACTTCAGCATCACTTCAGTCCTGTAGCCTCCACAATTGCCTCTGAACTATCCTCTTCACATCCATGCCAGCCAATTCTCCACGAAGCTGAAGAGATCTTTGTAAATATTAAATCTGATATTGTGTATCTCCTGTGTATAATCCTTCAACGTGTTTTCCACCAACTTTTGAGGTCAAGTCCAAAATTCCTTACACAACCTATAAGCCCAGAATGACATAGTGCCAGCCTTACACTTTAGACACCATTCATGCTGCTCATAATGACAACTGAGAAAACCATTGTGTTCAGTGATTAGGAGGTTAAAATGTTATCAGAGGAATATTGAAGGTGGGACCATGAATGCTGCCACAAGAAAGGAATGGATGGGTAAGAGGCATAGGCAGTAGTTACTAATACACATCATACACATTTTGTATATTTTCTTTACTGAAATATGCCCAGAAATGAAAACTTCACCTGCAAGGTGATTGGAAAGGATGAGCTTCATTAGGAAAAAAAAATTTTGAAGATGCCTTTCCAAATTCTAAATTAACACATGGAAATGAAGCATGATTTAATATAACACGTGAATTGCAGCTCTCCTAGCTTTTGGCAATGGAGGTTTGTTCCGTGCTGTGCCTTTCTCTGTAAGTCCCCTTGGGTAGTCATTCCAGCTCACCTTGCTCATTTATAATACTGTGGATAATAATGCTTGCTTTCACCAAGCTGCGTTGGAATATGAATGTTTGCTGTGTGTTTGCGATAAGGAGATAAAAGACGGTGTAGGACAGAAATGGCGTGTTGAAAGGTTATTAATGATGCTGAGGGCTAAGAGGAGAGTGACAGACACATTTTCTCAGGCTCGATGGCTCTGGAACCATGAAATAACAACACACTTATTGTTAGGTATACATTTGCCTGTTTATCACAAACAAGTTTATAAAGAAAAACAATATTTTGGGGTACAATAGATTTAAAAATAAGATTTAAAAATAAGTTAGTTAAAATCTTCATTCAAAAGCACCCAAAATAAACACAATCATTGAATAATAAAAAAGTTTTTTATCGTTTAAAATATTTTAATTAAATATATGCCAAACACATGTGTAGGGATTATGAGTAAATTACATATATATACGTATATGTGCACACACAAATAAAACCATTTTGTCCATTAGTATGGCAATTACAACCAGGTTTTCCCATGTTGCTCCACCTACTCCAGCCCTAGTCCATACTGCTTGCAGGGAAAGAACAATGAATGGGAAACATGTCTCCTGGCTTACTCTCCTGGCTACCTGTGTAAGATGTTTCACAACTGGTACTACAGAGATCTAGAATACTGCTATTTAATTGATCACTTGTCATTGTCATGACCTTGGAGTGCTGGACTTGCCCAGTGGACAGACCACAGGGGCACTGACTTTATCATAATCGACACAAGCAGCAAGTCTGAGTAGTTCAGAAGTTCTCAAACACACATGATGGACTTTACATTTATACTAATAAAAGGATAATATGCTAATTAGACTGGATGCCTTCCGGACATACTTCTGGACAAAGCCATGGTGGTGGAGGCCAAGGCAGAGGCGGTTAGGGGTGATCAGGTCGGCAGGGGAGAGCAGTTAGGGAAGAGCAGTTAGAGGCGATCAGGCCAGCAGGGGTGAGCAGTTAGGGGCGATCAGGCAGGCAGGCAGAGAGGTTAGGTGCAATCAGGCAGGCAGACAGGTGAGCAGTTAGGAGACAGTGGTCCCGGATTACAAGAGGGATCTGACTGCCAGTTTAGGCCCAATGCAGGATCAGGCCTAAACCAGCAGTCAGACATCCCCCAAGGGATCCCGGATTGGAGAGGGTGCAGGCCGGGCTGAGAGACCCTCTCCCCCCATGCACGAATTTCATACACCAGGCCTCTAGTATTTCTATGAAACCCTCAAACCCTGCTTTCTTTGTCTTCCTTTTTGACTCTGTCCAGGTTCTCAACCAGTACCTCACTCTGGTTGTTTAGAATCATAACCAGAAACTTCTCACAACATGGCCTGCATTACCTCTTTGTCTTCAGGTCATTATAACATGAAGTAAAGTTTTTTGTTTCCCTGTATCCCATGTTTAGTACCCAGGTAGTCTTTCTTTCCTAGAATTTGATTTTCTTCCAAGTTGTATGAAACCTGAATGATGTTCCTTTAATTCAAACTGTGCAAAGATGTATAATTAACACTGTATCTTAGAGTCATAAGTTCATGTGAAAATGACCTATCTGCATTATTCTGCTTTCTTATAATTACATGTTCTTTGTTTTTTATTTTGGATCTTGAAATATTCTTTTTAAGAGTTTGCTTATCTCTTTTTTATTTATTTAAATATGTTTTTATTGCTTTTTAGAGAGAGAGGAAGGGAAAGGGGGGGAGAGAGAGAGAGAGAGAGAGAGAGAGAGACATTAATGAGAGACATCACATGGATTGGCTGTCTCCTGCACACTCCCTACTAGGAACTGAGTCCACAACCCGGGCATGTGCCCTGACCAGCAATTGAACCAGTGACTTCTTGGTGCATGGGACAACACTCAATCCACTGAGCCACACCAGCAGGGCTGCTTCTCTCTTTGCAGCAATCTCTGGTTTACTCTAAGCCCAAAGTTGATCAGAATATTTCTAGTTGACTTGGTTAACATCATGGACTCTGGAATAAAACCACCTCTAGTTGATTGGTGGTTTCCCCGCTCCCTATCTGTGTGACATTGGACAAGTTACTTAACCTCTCTGAGCTTATATGAGTCTGTATCAGTGTGTACCATAGAGCTATAATGGTTGTGGTTATTTTTATTCTAATTCAGCATAGCTCTGAAGTTTCATAACAGTTTTGCTCTTCTAATTTCTACTAATGCTTTTAATTATTCTAATAAAATAATATGTTAATTAAAAATATTATTAGCTCAGTATATTAATTTGTTAGGGTTACCATGACAAAGTATCCCAGATTGGGTAACTTAAACAGAACTTTATTTCTTCATAGTTCTGGGGGCTAGAACTCAGAGGTTAAGGTTTGGCAGGATTGGTTTCTTCTAAGGCCTCTCTTTTTGGCTTGTAAATGGCTGTCTTCCCCCAGTGTCTTCACATTGTCATTCTTCCATGCATGTCTATGTCCCAATCTCCTCTTCTTAGAAGGGGAGCAGTCATATTGGTTTAGGGCCCACTCAGATTACTTCATGTAACCTCAATTACTCTTTCAAGGTCCTATCTCCTAATAGAGTCACATTCTGAAGTATCAGGTTAAAATTCCAACATAGGAATTTTAGGGTAATACAATATAACCCATAACCATCCTTTTACAAAATTTATGAATTCAATAATTCAAGGCTTCCCTTTCATTGCAGGGAAACAAAATAAAGCAAAACATCAAGAACAAAGAGAAGGAAGAGAGATATGAAAATGTTGTAATTATTTTTTTCTGGGTTGACTTCCTTTGTCTTTTCAAAGAAGTCAATGAGACCATTGCCCTACATTTACTTTTATTTCACCTTAGGAAACCTGCTCCAGAGCTTATATCACGGATAGTTTAACTTGAATAAGACTAATAGATCATATCTCGTAACAGTAGTTTTTACAATCTGGCCTCTGACCCAGAACCTAGTTCTGGAACATTTAAACCTGCATAAACACAATTGAATCGCTGATTTCACTGAGGCCTCTGAGTAAACACAAATTGTTTCATATGAGTAATGATGATAATTATAGCAAATATTTCTCTAGTGTTTTTTATGTACCAATCACTATTCTAAGTACTTTACAGGTATTTATTCTTTTAATCCTCTTGTGAAAGTTAAAGTTCTTATTCTTGAGAAATGCAACATTAGCTTTTGCATTATTAAGAGGTTGCAAGAAGAGAAATTTAAGTATGCTGTTGCGTCTGTTAACTATATAACCAACCTTCTCTCAATTTAAGAATACTCTGAGGAAAAATATGAGGTTTTATAATTCATGATTTTTTAGTCAATATAATGGTTACTCTAATGAAAGGCTTAAACATTAAATTTACATTTCTTCTAGACATATATGCTCATCAAACGCTAAACAATTTAACACAATATACAGTAAAATGCTTAGATAAAGGAAGAGTAATGGTGATAAAGTTAGTTTGGAAACTGATACATATCATACATTGAGCTAATGGACATGTCCAAGGTCACAGAACTGAAATATGGCAGAACTCTCTAAATCCAAGCTTTCGATGATATTCCGCATCTTTTTGTTACTTGCAAACACAAAGAGAAACATTTAACCAATGAAACAAATTGGTCAAAAGAAAAAAAAAGTTGAACTTAATCTGACAGTGTCATTAAAGCTCTTCAGTTTTATTTGTGGGAAATTTTGTGTTAGCCACTATCCTGTGTTAGGGTTTGCTCACTGTTTGCATGCTGCTCTGTAGTAGTTGGTCATCAATAAGAATGCAGAACTACAGGGAGCAATAGAAATGACTATATTCACAGTTTAAATAAACTTTAGGGAACTATCAGATATTTAATTCTTACTCTGTGACAGAAACAAGGCAAGCATTTTACTTACATTTCTTAAATCTTATGCAAGTAAGTATTTTTTAAAAGCAATGTTCTATGTCTATCTTGAATAAATTCAAGTTTATTTATAAACCACCTTGATAAAGATATTTTAACTTTATATCATTGACGAATGTAATAGTTTATAATTTAACTTTGAAATGTACTATAAACAATGTCTATTAAAGGTCCTAAAAAGTAAGTTTATGATGTCATTTCCTTGTTTGTAACATTATATGTCCTCAGAAACTCAAGTCTTGGCTTCATTGAAGGCCTTCATGATCTTAGCCCTCATATTTTTTCCTGGCATTGGGGTTCAATATTTCTCTTAGCTTACAAATACCCAATTGGAAGCATATTATTATAGATTCACTAATGGGATTTGTTACCCTGTTTCTTTTCCCCTATGTTATTGGTTTGCTTGGAAGACCATTAAGGAAACTTTATTGAGGATCAAGGTTCAACTTCAAAGTAACCACTGATATGAGCACATTCCTGACTTCCTCAGAGTGGATCTCAGCTCCTCTTTTTTCTAAACTCCTATAGCTCTTCAATTTTTATAGTTAAAATATTTGTCACATATTAGCTTGTAACAGTATGTTTTTGTGCATAAATTATCTTGCATATTATCATATAGCCCTTTCTGTGCAGCTTTAAGCACTGCATCTATTTTATGAAGGAAGTTCTCCATAAATATTTATGAAAGGAAGACCACAGAAAAATGGAGTCAAATAAAACACATGACATACGGTGCACTTCCCTTTCCCTTGCTCTCCTTTCTAAAAGAAAATGTACGCAAGTAATTTGCTTCTAGCCAACATAACTACCTTAAGAGATATGGCAAACCTTTGAATAACCATCTAATGATATACTAGCAATCAATAACAATTTTTGGGTAACCAGTATGTATTTATTTATTCATCAAGTAGTAACTGAGCCCTGCCATATGTGGATCCTATGCTAAGTTAGGAAGATGAAGAATTGGGTAAGTGATGGGCTCTGGCCTTAAGGATCTTATAGTCTACTAGAGGCCTGGTGCATGAATTCGTGCACTGGTGGGGTCCTAGGGGAGATGGGGAGAGGGTGGGACTCGATCAGCCCTCTGGGCTGGTGGTGGGACACCCTTGCCGGCCCAGAATCTGGATCCATCCCTTTGACATTCACATGGTTGTCAGTAGCCACCTGGTGGCCACTTCTATATTGTTTCTTCCTTGCAGAGTGTCCCACTTCCAGGAGGCTGGCATTGCTGTCAGGACCACGCAGGCAGTGCTGGTTCATCAGCGTCTGGTCCGTTCTCCGGAGATTGGACCTGCAGGACGACTGAGGGAGTGATTGGGATGGTGGGCTGCCAGAATGGGTCAGTCAGCTGAGCGGCGCTCTTGCTGTGGGAGTGCACTGACCACCAGGTGGCAACTCCTGTGTTAAGTGTCTGCTCCCTGGTGGTCAGTGCGTGTCTCGGTGACCGTTCGTTCAGATTGTTCAGTTGCTTAGGCTTTTATATATTTAGATTGAAAAATAAATGACCTAAAAATGTTGTGAGAGGTTCCATAACAGATGTCTGCAGGCAGTTCTATGGAAACACAGAGGAACACATGCAGGTTTGAAAAAAAGAAATCAATCTTTTTTCAGAGAAGGAATATTTGTTCCAAATTTTAAAGAATAGAGATGAGGCCTGGCCAGCATGGCTCAGTGGTTGAGCAGTTGACCTATGCACCAGGAGGTGACGGTTTGATTCCAAGTCAGGGCACATGCCCAGGTTGCAGGCTCCATCCCAGTAAGGGCACATGCAGGAGGCAGCCAATCAATGATTCTCTCTCATCATTGAGGTTTTTATCTCTCTCCCTCTCCCTTCCTCTCTGAAATCAATAAAAATATATATTTCAAAAAAGAATAGAGATGAGTTTCCCAAGCAGATAAGAAATAAAACATTTTTGACATTTGAGAAAAAGCATGTACATTGTTGGTAAAATGCAAGATGTGATTTATGGAGAGATAGAAGATTGTGGAGGGAAAAAGGCATGGAAGAAATCAGTGGGCCATACTTACCAGTTTGCATTTCTCATTGTATGAGATGCAAAGCCTCTAAAGGGTTTTCGATAGGAAAGTGACATGATCAGGTTTATAATTGCTAATGAATGAAGTTAGATGGTAATCCAAAATTGGAAGCAGGAAGATTAATTAGGATACCACAGGAATCTCTAGGGGAATACTGGCATGCTGAACCCAGGCAATAGCAATGGGATGTACAGAAAGAAGCAATGCAGATTTCAGAAGCAGATCGAAAGAGGACGGGAAAAGGTGGAGTCTGGCTTATAGTTTTGGATAAATGTTGATGTAAAGAATCCAAATTTAGATTAAGATGAAGCTATAATATAGGACAAAAAACACACACAATTAATTCAGTGTTGACTGTTTTTTATCTGGATCTAGAAAAGCAGGAGGACCTGCCTACAAAGCAGTTACACATATTTTTTGAGCCTGAGATGAGACTCAGCTGGAGACATATATTCAAAAACCCATACATGGTATTTGCATAGAGGTTAAAACCTAGAGGTATATAAATTGGCCAGGGAGATTTGAGAAGAGAGCGAAGTATAGAGGAGTCAACAAAGAAGACTGAAAACAATGGTTTGAAGACAGAACTATGAGAAAATTGTATCATGACGAAAAGAGAAGAGAGTATGAAGAGAGCAGGTCTCACCAGTGATGACAATGTGAAGAGAGAAACAAACAAAGGCTTCAAGATGCTTATGAGAATGAGTCAACAGGCATTGACTTTGAGCAGTGTGATTTTAGTAGGAAAAGTCAGATTACTGCTGTGTCTGGTCCAGGAACTCTTTGCAAGACAAGATGTATAGTTATGTATATTCTCATACAATGCATTCATAAAAATTCAGCAAAGACTATTTATGTATCTATTTCCTATACACTTGTGACTATTTGCAGATATTTGAAAAAGAAAATAGTCACTAACTCTCTGCACGAAGAGGTTATAACTCGGTTAGAACACTTGTCTATTTTTTCCAGGTGTCATGGTAATATCATTTATATCAAGGATCCATGATACAGAGTCCATTTACTTCAGATGGTAAGCAGGATAGAAAAACCCAGCCCCTGTATAGAAAGAGATGCTTTCTGTCCTTCACGCAATTGAACTTATATCTGACAACAGCCTATCTTTTCAAGGTGCCTCCCAGGAGACCAGAGATTGTCATACAAAGCAGAGCCTCAGAAGTCTTTATGTGCCACTTACTGATCAGATTATGTTATTTATTCCTGTCATTTTCCATTCCTTTCACTGCTACTGACCGTGTAATAAGCTGGCAGACAGTTCTGCATTTATCACCCCTCCATCTATAAGAAAAAGAATCATGATTTAGTGTAACTCATGTAACTGCAATGATGAATGATACAAGAGGTTTGGGAGGCTCGGTCTGTTTCACTGATCCCAACATTTAATGGATCCAACCACTATTTCTTTCCCTAGAAACCTCTCACTGTATGCAGGGGATTCTTCCATTTTGTTATGCAACATGAGTCCAATCTGCATAGTGAACATGAAAATATAATACATCTCTATGAAAAGGTTTTTATATTTCTTCATTGTTTATTCCAGTATGTTATATTGTCATATGTTTTTTTAATTTGAGGTTAATTTTCTCCTATTTTTGAAGCTGAAGAAACACCCAACTATGTAAAATGCCATTACCTCAGTGACATTAATTTATTCCTGATTATTTGTTATATTTATAATTGTGCTTCAGAGTTTTATGCATGAGGCACGCAATCACCCATGCTATGTGTGCTTCTCCAGTTACAGTTTTATAGCCAACATGGTCAACATGGTACAAATTGTACCTACCAACCTGATTCCTTAACTGTGGTAATTAGATTCTCTATGCAATTACAGGTGGTAATGACATTTTAACTACCTTATACAGGTGCTGGGAGAGTGTATTCCTTTTTCTTTCTTTATATGTGATGCAGCAGTAAGAAAGTGTAAGTTCTTGGAGTCATGCCAGACTACAGAGGTGCCTTTCAACTGTAAATAGTGGTTTTCCTTATTAAACCCCTGACAACCTGCACAAGTCCTCGCCACACCGAGCCCCTGAGCACAAGGAAATCCCAAAAAGACAGTTAGAGTTTGGAACTCAAAAAGCCAGAAAATGCAAGATCTATTCAATCCCGAACAGTATTCATACATTTTGGGTCAGAATCTCATACACTTTGGGTTGCATAGTCCCTCTTGGGTGTCATAAACAGGTGACTGCCCACCTGCAAAAAAATAAATAAAAAAAATATGGTTTAAATCATTGTGTATGATCAGGAATCATATCCTGCATGGTTAAGGCCAACCAAATGTGTGTGTGTGTGTGTGTGTGTGTGTGTGTGTGTGTGTGTGTGTGTGTGTGTGTGTGTGTGTGAGTTACTCCCGGGCCAAGTGACAGATCTGAAGGTATATCTACTTGTACACTGTAGCTAATGATGCTTCATTAATGATGCTCTGCTTGTTGTTTTGTTCATGTGTGAAAGCAAAGTCAGGAAGCCACAGTGTTACTGAGAACTCAGAGGGAGCAGAACCTGTGCAGGGATGGCAGGGGAGGCTGGAAAGGGAGAGAGATTTTATTTTGTGCTCCACAAGCTAGCTCTGCCACTTAATGTGTTACACGACCTTGCTGGATTTCTTTACCTTAATAAAATCATGGTGAGAATACTTATTGTGTAAGATCTTTAACAGGGATTAAATGATAGAATAATGCATGTGTAGTACTAACACTGTGCCTAGCAAATATTAAGTAGTTGATCATGACGACAGCTGTTCTTATTAAGAAAATATCTGGAGGAGTCAGACAGATGCTGGTGTTTATACACCAACCTAAAATAATGTGCAGCGTAATAGAGTGAAAACAAGTGGGTAATATTGTTAGAGCAAAATATAAAAAAATATCAACCTCATGTGTGTACATTGAGGATGGTTGAATTTTTTTTTGTGGATGCCTTGACAAATGTGAAACATACTCATTTAATTCATTTTTAATTTTGAATTCTAAGTGCAGTTTTGACTAGGCTCATTTCTTAACGTAATGGGAAAATACATACCCAGCTCATCCTGCCCTTTTGCCTCATTACTTATGTATCTTTTTCCCTCTGGTAAATGTCAGACAGTAAAATAAAAAATATAGTCCTTTTGGTGTTTGAAACCTGGCTAGACATCATTCTGTGTGTCTGAGGAAGGCACTGCTGTTCCTTGACTTGTCTGTCCTTTCCCCACACGTTTCCACAGGTCTGATTTGCAATGCAGGTAATATTCGCTGTCCTTGTCTGAGGGTGGGCATTCAGCCCCTTGACGCAAGTGAGATTAAGGCATATTTGACCTGCATGTCAGGAAACTGGTGGTATTTCTGTCGACATGCTCATTTTTTATGGGAGAGCTTAATCCCCCAATCAATGACTGTTCTTGTCTTATGCCTCTCATATCAAGAGACATTGGCAGAGAAGGGAGACCTGTGAGAGCCAGCCCTTCTCACACAATCTCTCTGGTACACTGGCTAAAGCTAAAGCAGGTTCAAAGCAATATGAATTCTTGTCTGTATTTTAATAAAGATTAAATTACACCATCAAGACAATGATACATTACTTGGTTTCATGTTTTAAATACTTCTGTTTTCTGAAAGACAGGGTCAGGTTTCTGGTTCTGCTTTTAGGGCATGTTTGAAAGGAGATTACTCATGCTTCAGACATTGCCAGGTATTAGTAGTCTGGTAGTTTACAGATGCCCTTGGTATCCTACATCAACATGAGTTCAGTAAACAGTAATAATTATCTGGTTTAACATCGGCAATGCACAGGAGACTTCTACACCTACTGACTTTTCCCAAATGAAAGAAGGGACCAAATAATCTATTGGTGTTGCCTCTGGTCTTTTCCTTTCTATAGTATCTCCAGGTATATCTGCAAGTCTTTACTTCCAGTGAATTAGTAATTACTAAGGCAGCACTGAGAGAAAATACAGGCTCAGAACCTGATACTTTAGGTCTTATTGTTAGCTAATTTAAACTTCTGGTCCATTTTTTGGACTTCAGTTGTCTCTCAGCAAAGGCATAATCAATTTCACCACCCAGGTTCAGCAACTGGCACTGTTCAGACCAAATCAGTTAACTTGTGTGCTGCAGATAAAAACTCCAATCAGTTAGCTGTATGTCTTACCAGGACATTTTTTTTTGTCAGTTTATAATTCTGAATTGCATGTTTTCATCCTGAATGAGTTACTAGACCCAGACATGGCTTTATATAAGAAGATGTACAGATAATGCAATTAATTAACTAAAAGTATTTATTTTGTGCTTATCCCCTTTCTAGACACCAGGAGAATAACAACTATAAGACACGGTTCTTGCTCCAAGAAACTCTTAATCTCATTAAGAACACTAACCAAATGACATAACCACAAATAATTCTAGACTGTATGCATCAAGTGGTTTATTTTGTGTGCTGGCGTTGCCTGGGAATAAAGAACTGTCAGAGTTCAAGGAATGAATAAATAGTGGCCCATAGTGAAACGTGGGGTCCGGGGTGCAGATTTTTCTGTGGGTCCTTGTCCTCACGAAGTTTGAAGAATAAACTTGCAAACTAAAAGATTTTAAATAAAAATGTGGAAGTTTATTGGAAGCATATACAAACTCTTCCTGAGGAGAGGTCCCCAAATAGGATAAACTTGCTCTCTCTTTCTCTAATGGGAAAAAGCAACAACAAAAAACACCTAAATCTGTCTTGTGTCCCTTTGTCTCCAGTTTATGTATGCTGCAGTTCTTTGTCTGAACCCTTTCTAATTGGACCCTTCTTTGGTTTAGGAACCCCGTGTTTTCCTCATCAGTCACTCTGCTACATAGTATCAATTTCAAACTCCAAAGCCCATGTGGTGCGCCGCCCCCCCCCGCCCAGTTTATCCCCCTTATCTTGAAACATTCCTCTATCCCCTGTGAAAATATGTTTCCTTCTTCCCGTATCTTGTGACTTTTTCCCAACCTCTGTAAGAGTATGATAAGCATTTTGGTGGCTTGGAGCTATTTCTGACCTTCACATATGTATTCCTCTCCCATGGACCCGCCCCCCCCCCCCCCCTTATTCCCTAAGAATCCCTGTCCTGTCTCTAAGATTCCTTTAAATAGGGTTATAGTAAAGATTTGAGGCTGACTAGAGCAGAGAGTAAGCATTTGGAAGAAGGAGGAAATTAATTTTGATAGCTAAGGTAGAAATCAACTCTAGAGATCTCTGAACACTCCCCTACAGGGCTTAGATTTAATACAGCAAGTACCCTGAGTCTGAGAGTTTCTGTGCAGGAGAGTGTAATTCTGAGAATGGCATGTAATGGCCAAATGAGGAAAACTTTACTTAAACTTACTTTCAAAATTAGGTAAATCAGACTTGATCTCTACCTGACTGTTTTTCAGGAGACAGAAACATTTAAAACATTTGAAAGTATCTATATATGCTTTTGGTGGAGAGAGTATTGCTACTGGACTAAAGGGGTTCATTTGCCTGAGTGCATCAAAGCTCAATAAGACATGATCAGGAGTTTGCTGCACAGATTTTAAGGTGTTTTTTTTTTTGTTGTTGTTGTTGTTTTGTTTTGTTTTTTGTTTGTTTGTTTTTTGTTGTGTGTGTTTTCTTTTTTTTTTAGTAAGTGGCCCTAGACTGGACACAGGTGAGCTAATGTCAAAACCTGGTTTTCTGATGGCTTCCAGACCATAGCTTATACAGGGGGAAAGCCATTAACCATGGTGACTAGGGGAATTATGGTCAAGGTCTTTACTGATTGGTAAGCTCTAGGGTGGAGGTGTCATTTCATCTGGTTTTGCTATTTTTCTGGGCCTGGAGCTGAAACAAAACCGAGGCCTAGATATTAGCTCTAGTTTGACTGAAACTCTGTCTCTGCGGTCAACTGACCTGAGGCTTAGTTCCTAAGATTGTTTGATGCTGATCAGAATTTCATCATCTTGTGGGCTTAATGCTTAAGGGAGTGATCCTACAAGGGAAGGAGATGATTCAGGGTGCTAGATTAGGCCATTTTAAAAAAAAATATATGTTTTTATTGACTTTAGAGAGAGCTGAGGGAGAGGGAGAAAGCAACAGAAACATCAATGAGAGAGAAACATCAATATTGATCAGCTGCCCCCTGCACGCCCCCTACTGAAGATCAAGTCTGCAACCTGGGCATGTGCCCTGACATGGAATCAAACCAGCAACCTCTTAGTGGATGATTCTCAATCACTAAGCCACACTGGCTGGGCTAGATGAGGCCCTTTTGAATCAAAAGTAAAGAAAGGAGAAAATGCCATAGTTAAAAAAATAAAGTTTCTGTGCACTTACAGTATCCCCAAGATTCATGTGAAAATTACAGAAAGGGAAGAGTGCTCCTAGTCTTTAGTCCATAGCAGCTGTTCCTGTTCTTGTTCGTGCCTGTGTGCCTCCTGCACTATGGTTATTGGAAGTGTGTGTTTTGACACCTTGATTATTCTACAACAGATCCTTTTGTCATTTGGTGCACAATGTGGGAGTGGGACATCGTTCCATGCCTCTCTAAAACCTGCCAACTCTGACCCCCAACCATCTTACTGGAGCAAACAAATCTGCTTATTTATGGAACCAGTGCTGCTTGCCTCACCCTAAGCACTAACCCACCACACACACTCTCCCCATACGCTTATTCTCACAAAAGCCTGGATATGATGGAATGTGCTCTGGATTTCCCCATATCTCCGCTTATGGCCCTGCTTCACAGACACATATTGCTAACCTACCAGCCCAAGCTTAAGAGGAAGGTTTTTGGGGGTTGGACATACAATCTACCTCTAATTATTCCTCATCTCTAGTTGTAGAGAGAGTAAAATAAAATTAACATCTGAATAATTACCCTGTTACAAGTGCTAAACAAATTAATAATTATCACCAGGATGCACTGGGTGAGAGGCAACCTGGAAATGAGGAAGGGAGTTTAAGGTCCAGCCCAGGAGAAGTGATTTCTGTAACTTACAGTGATGAGATACAGTAATTGAGAGAGGACCATATTCCAAGGTTGTCAAAGGTTTCGGTCAGACAAATTTTTAAATTCTTCAACATTAAGGTAACACTCTTATTAGATCTTGTATGAAAGGCGTTTGACATCCAATCTCCCTGTTATTTCCCTTCCTGCTCTCCCCACGGTGGTTCTTGCTGTGAGACTGTCAAACAAACACATAAGACCCAGTGCAGTGCCTGGAGCTGGAGCAGCAGAGAGCAGTTTCTAACAATCTTTGCAGCTGCCATGGGAGAGTTGCAACAATTAATTTCTTTTTCCCCACAAGCTGTATTTAGCATAAAAAAGAAGTGGCACTATGTTGAAACAGCTCAGAGGAGACAACTTGGAGGACAGGGAGACAGCACTGAGCTTGGGCCATGCACTGAAGGTAGATGTTATAAAAAATTAAAAGGAAAACCAGGACCAGATGGTGGGAGGGATCATGGAGAGACTGCTAACTACCCGATTCCAGAGAATAATTATAAGGAGTTTGGGATATAAAAGATTTCTGGAAGAGTATAAAAAGAACCTGAAAAAGGATTGTTTTCTAGTTACCATAAAATCTTCAAGAGATTTCTATATATACTTTCTCATTGCCATTAGCCTATAAATGGGAACCAGTGAAAAATTGAACCATGAGTAAACATGACATTAAACACTTACTCTGTAAAGAGTCTTAATATATATGTTTTGTAGATACTATTGTCCTCCCTGTGTAATAGGACTTGACAGAAAAAGAAACCAGGAAATTGCCCTCAGAAATGTGTCCAGGCATCGGCTGCTAAGAGCCAGATTTGGCGGGTGACGTGTTTGGTGAGGAGTTGGCCATCAGGGGTTCTGCAAACATTATCGTACTTCCATTTCTGGGCTTGCAAGTGCTCTAAGTGCTGTACTTGCCAACACCCCTGGAAGTTAGGTATGGTCTTACTTTAACCAGTGAAATGACAGCAGAAGTACCAGAAATGGCCTACATTCTCCTCCACAGTGTGTCATTTAATTGACCTCATGAAGCAATTTGTGCTCTGTCCCCCTTCCCAGGTGATGGAAGTCTATGTTGAAATGAAGCCTGTGTCAACTTGGACCTACAATGAGAAAAAAAACACACAAATTTCTTTTCTACCACTCTAAGATGTGGGGGCTGATAGAGCATGAACTAGTCCATCCTACATTTACAGGTAGTCTACAAAATTCACTGCCGTATTTAGAGCTGCCCAAATCTACATTTTTTGGGAAAAGCCAGAAATTTGAAACTAGAGAAAATTGAAATGTCATCAAAAGTAAAAGCAGAATGTGTGGGGCAGCTCCAGGACAGCATCCTGGTACACACATTTCCCGGGAAACAGTGGAAAAATTTTAACAAATAATGCAGTTCACCTTTAACATCAAAAGGGTCAGAATTTATATTAGACTTCAAATATATAGGTCATTTATGCTTCATCTTTCATCTGCAAGTTGGAAGCATTTTAGAGGGGAAAAAACTTAATTTAAGGTTCTAATAGCCACATGCCTTTTTTGTGAAGGGTCACAGTCTTGGTAGGAGTACTATAGAAGTAGCTAGATGGGACTGCAATCGGCATCACTAGCAGCACCAAACAGGGTGCTGCATGCTTATGAACAGATGTATTTTAAAGTGAATTTGACTAATTGCTGAATATGTTGTAATAAAAAATATTTTGAAATGCATTTTTCCCCAGAATTGCAAATCTTTGACTTTTATAAAACCAAAATATATAAAGATTAATGTAACGCTTTCTGGACTTGGAAATTTCAGAAAGGGAAATTGAGATACCAACAGTTTAAGATGAGTTGAATCTCAGGATAAAGTAAACTCACTTTGGATGGACCATTCCAATCTAAAATTTAAAAAGACAAGAAAGTTCTCTAGGATTTGGTACTGCAGCAGCTCTGCTATTGAGAATAGAACACATCGCCATGAATGATATTTGAGACACTGAGAGAACTGGAGCTTTAAACATGAAGCCACCCATCATATGTTAGGTATTGGCTTCCTTAGAAATATTAAGAAAATGGACAGGGTTGTCTGTGCGTAAACACTGGATCAAGAAAGACCTGATAGCCCTAACCGGTTTGGCTCAGTGAATAGAGCGTCAGCCTATGGACTGAAGGGTCCCAGGTTTGATTCCGGTCAAGTGCATCTTGGTTGCGGGCACATCCCCAGTAGGAGGTGTGCATGAGGCAGCTGATTGATGTCTCTCTCATCGATGTTTCTAACTCTCTATCCCTCTCCCTTCCTATCTGTAAAAAATCAATAAAAGATATTTAAAAAAAGAAAAAAAAAGAAAGACCTGATATTTGGCTTCTTAGACTTTGAAATCTATACCTTTGGTTTCTTGGTTAATCCCGTCTGAAATGGGTCTCCTGGACTAAAGGTAAAAAGAAAAATGGCCAGACTGAAGCCAGCAGACTGTATCTAGAGTCCAAAGACAGTGCAGGGGTATGGACAAGGGATGAATATTATACCTGCTGGACTTCGAGGTGCAGCAATTAGTGAATGTTGACTTCAATATTAATGTTTGTAGTTATTGCATATTACTGGAAAAAGTTAACTTGAACAGCAAAATTCAAAACTGCTACCCTTTGTTCATTCCTTCATAGGGAATGTCTAATGACTTTATAACACATCTGAACAACAAAGCATCTGTAAAATATCTAATAGCATCCTGTTACTTTTTTATTAATGGGTGCTGTGGTCATTCAATGGCAACACCTAGCCACAAAAGGAGGCGACAGCTTCTTTGGACAAAGAATGAAGTCTGCAAGCTTTCCTGGTAATGCTCCCTCATAATTCCTCATTGTTGTCAAGTCATATTGGGAGACACAATATGAAATTGAAGAAAGGAGTCTCAGAAAGTCATATATATGAACTTGCTTTAAGTTATAGAAAATTCTCTTTAAATTTGGGCTGGGGTATTTTCTGACTCCTATGGCTTGGAGTATATCTGGTGGCCAACGAAATCTCTTAGGAATCCACTAACTGGTGGGTTTTGTTTTATTTTACTTTGCCCTAAGACAATGGGTCTCCAGTACGGGATAGAATGGATCCTCAGACCATAGCAGTGAGATGGGGCTGCTAGTAATATGAGGGTCAGGAGTAAACTGTTTTTCCTTTTCTTGGAGGGGCTGTTCCTTGAGTATCATTTCTCAACAGCAGCATTCTAGTCGTTCGTGGGGAACAGCGTTCCTTGTGCAGAATTGTTGTATGAATTGTGTTCTTGACCTTCACGCCATAAACTCCTATGCCATCCTCCAAATCCAAAACAAGTACTCCCAAATAATTCCCAAAGCTCCCCGATTAAGGTGGTATCTGACTGGGAAGACAATTAGCTACTGAGCCCATGCTTATAATACCCAAAGCACTGATGAGCTGAAACAATTACAGAAAACAGTGAACACATCCCAAAAGAATTCCCAATGCCAAATAAAAATTAATACCAAATAAAACAAAAAATAAATCTCAAACAGCCATACTTGTTCTTTAAATAAACTTTTGGGACTTGTCCATTCAATTACAGCATTTGACCCAAATTCCTTGTGGCTCATTGCCACAAACATCACTTATGAATGGCAAGCAACTCTTGTGGGAAAGGGCAGCATAGATTACCTCTTTCTGTTCCAGATGTGTGATGAGCAAGCAAAGGTGATGAAAGGACTGGAGATCTTATGTGTATGTAGAGTGATTGTACATTTGTGATTTGTATCTTGGCTCATGGGTTGTATTTCTTATAGCTTAATAGGTAAGCACATGTAGACTAAGAAAAGAAGCAAGCTGCATTAGTTTGATGGTAATTGATGTACCAGATTCGCCCTTCTTTCCTGAGGACCAGGGCCTCCATGGGATGACTGTACAGTGTGCCTTCCCCATATAAATCACAGCCTGCCACCTGTTATTTAATAGCTAGCAGTGCTGACTCAATAACAGGAAGATTCTGTAAAATTGTTCCCTCCAGCCCTGAGTGTTCCCCATAGAGGTAATTGTCTGGAAAATAAATTTCCTGGACAAAGAAGGAGAAGATACAGACCAAGGAACATCTTTTAAAGTCTCAAAAGTTAACTTTAACTGTGCTGTTGTGTCTGGCTCTTTATTCTTTATTGTTATAAATTTTTATCACACTTAAATGGATTTACATAACTTGTTTTCAATTAAAGGACCCTAAAATACCCTCCTGGCATCTATCGTGATTACAGAGGATAATGGTTACTCAGACTTTCATTTTCTTCCTTTTCCAACAGTTTTGTCAGCAACCAAGTAATATATTATATACAAAGAAAAACAACATCACAAAACCAATTTGCTAAGGGGATTATAAAATCCACCTTTAAAAAGTTACTGAGGCATCAAAGTAAGGAAACAAAGAACCGGATATTTTGATCCATTTCTCAAGGTCAAACATTTTACTAATTCATCAAATATCTGTTTCTATCAAAGTTACCTGAAAAGCAAACAACTTGTTCTGTGCAGATGTTGTATTTAATAACACTAATGCTTCAAGAATAAAGGCAGTGATGGAACAAACAGAATTTTCTACTGCTGTAAAAAAATGCCTTCATTGGTCTGAGAAAAACTTGGCATCATTAAAAAATACTTTGAATATTCTTAAGAATAAGACTTGAGAAATTTTCACTGTAGTAGTTTTAGCTGATTATCTCTTATGTCAGTTATATCTGCTGATTTAGAGGACAAACCATTACAGATTTTAATTATAGGGAATATTGAACTTTCTTGGGTGTCTGATTGTCTTGTCTTAGAAATAGAAGTTGCTCAATTTATGCCTTTATATAGATTCGGCATGAATGATCTGACCCCTAACAAGGAAAGCAAAACCAGCTAGAGAGTCTCCTAGTCTATTGTCACTTCTTCACTGATGAGTTTCTCAGAGTTTGGCCATGGGACTTCTTCTCTCTGGTTTTGTAAAATGAGGCCTTAAAAATTGATAACTCCAAAATCTCTTTCAGTTCTAAAGTTTATATTTCTATCTCCAAATTTAATCATAACAGTTCTAGCCCACAGAAAACTGCAGTAGGTATTCAGTTCAATAAACTACTTCCAAAAAGAAGTTAGCATGCATTTCTAGGTAGAGCAGTGATGGCGAACCTATGACACCCGTGTCAGCACTGACACGCGTAGCCATTTCTGATGACACGCGGCCGCGTGCCGAGGATGAAACATTTGCTGCTACTGAGGATGAAACATTTGCGACTAGAGTCTTGGAGTTAGTTTTTTCCTCAAAGTGACACACTACCCAAGTTATGCTCAGTTTTTTGGCGAAGTTTGACACACCAAGATCAAAAGATTGCCCATCACTGGGATAGAGTCTACAATTTTGTATATCAAGATTAAAAAAGGAACTAATCAAGTATAATGGTTAATTTTATATGTGAACTTAACCAGGCCAATGGGTACCCAGATTAAACGTTATTTCTGGGTGTACCTATTTGGGTGTATATACACCAGTTTAGCATTTGAATTAGTGGACTGTGTAAAGTAGATTATCCTCCCTAATTTGGGGGCATCTGTTAAGGGCCTGACTGAAACAAATAGGTGGAGGAAGGAAGAGTTTGCTTCTATTTGCTTTCTGCCTGGATGCTTGAGCTGAGACATCGATATTCTGCCCTTGAACTGCAATTCACACCATCAGCATCTCTGGTTCGAAGGCCTTTGAAATGGAATTACACCACTGGCTTTCCTTGGTCTCCATCTAACAGACTGCAGATCGTGGGACTTCTTAGCCTACATAAATCATATGAGTTCATTTGTCATGACATATATATATATATATATATATATATATATTAGAGGCCCGATGCATGAAATTGGTGCAAGAGTAGGCTTTCCTTCCCCTGGCTGCTGGCACCGGCTTCCCTCCAGCACCCAGGACCCAGGCTTCCCTTGCAGCCTCGGCTTTGTGCGGAAGGTCATCCGGAAGGACATCTGGAAGGATGTCCAGTCTAATTAGCATATTATGATATATATATATATATATATATATATATATATATATATATATATATATCCATATTTGCTTCTATTGCTTCTATTCTCTGGATAACTCTGACTAATACATCAGGAAAAGAAGCATCATGACTTGGGATAACACTATTAAACTTATGCAGTTTGACCTACACACACTGATGTGAGCTTGGTCTACCTCTAAGGTACCACTGCAAGTTATAGCTATCTAATCAACTTGTGAAATATCTATATGAGACTTATTGATAAGTACAGAGGCTAAAGAAGAGGAGCCAGAGAAGGAAGAGCCAGAATTGGCAGTGGTAGTGTCTGTGATGGTGTTTTGTCTGGAAAGTCACAAGCTCCGATAGAGTTGGAAAGAGAGGAGGGGGTTCTCTTTTCTTGTTCTAAGTAATGTTGAAATCATTAATGAAGGTAGAACTAGGCCAGTGATGGGCAACCTTTTGAACTTGGTGTGTCAAACTTCGCCAAAAAACTGAGCATAACTCGGGTAGTGTGTCACTTTGAGGAAAAAACTAACTCCAAGACTCTAGTCGCAAATGTTTCATCCTCGGCATGTGGCCGCGTGTCATCAGAAATGGCTACGTGTATCAGTGCTGACACGCGTGTCATAGGTTCGCCATCACTGAACTAGGCTATAGCTGTAAGAATTCTGGCAGGAAAGGACATAGGGTTAACCAGAAGTTATAACATGGAATGCCATTTTAGTGTAAGGTCCAACTTATAAGAAGGGTGAGCAGACTGACCGTTTTCTAGAGCTGACTCCATTGAGTTTTCTGGATTGCAAACAAGGCAAATAATTAAACTATGTCTCAGCATTAGAGAGTTGACAGTTGGCAGGCCAATGGCCACGTCTAAATGGCCGATTCCTAACAGGTCTTCTTACTGTCTGGACCAGGCCTAAAGCAGTTAAGGTCTACTTCTAAATCAGTTTTACCAAAAAGAGACTCTCTGCCAGAATAAAAAGCATGGTGCAGGGATCTGTGAGGCTGCCAGCAGGTGGCTGGATTTACTTTGGAAGCAACTGAGTTAGATTAGGAGTTGTCAGCAGATATTGATAATCATATGTCTTCTCAGACTCAGACCCATGGAGTTCTAATACAATGTGTTCTTTCTTGATCAGGCTTTCTTTCAGGTAAAATCTCAAAAGATGCCAAATAATTTCCTGGTCAAACTAGTTTTTAGATCAAATCTAGAATAATATTTCCAAGAGTAAACTGAAAATAATTTATGCATATATAACTTTGCTGAACATTTCATTTCCTTCCCTTTCTTCACTCTCCCGAACCTCAGCAGGCTAACAGAAAAAAGAAGAGGAAGGGCAGACAGTACCTGTGTTATTATAAACTAATCAAATATCAGCTAACTGCCCAGTGGAGAAATTAATCCCTCCAACTCATTGCTTCACAAAATAGTTATTTTTCACTTATACTCTTTGCAAAAGTAAATCTTTTTTAAGTGGCTTTATTCAGTTATTGTCTGTAAATCAGTGCTTGTCTTTGTCCTTATAATAGAGATCCTCAAGGGCATGGATATAGGCCTACCTTGTTTTCTATATCACCTGTCATCTTGCCACATGAAAATAGGCACATACATTTTTAATGACGGTGATAATAATAAAACCACCTGTCCTAGACCTCGTGTTGGGAAACTTTGACCATATATTTCAAATAACATTCAGGAGAATAATTTTCATACTGCTCTGCCTAAAGGCTTAACATAGTGCAGAGGGTAAATATCCGCAGGCACCATGGCTTCAATAGAAGATAAATGTTCATAATCAGTTCTGCTTCACTTCTCTGTGGATTTACTGTCTCTAATGAACCCGACAGAATCAAGAATTTGTGTGCATTGCAGACTTAATCTACATCCAGGGTTATCTTTCTTTGTGTCTGGCTAAGGCAGGTATCTATTTTCCGCAGACTGGCAGCATTCCCCATCATTTCTCATAGCAGATTCCATTTCCTGTTAGTGACACATTCGAAAGTAACATCTAGATAAGGGCTTGCCGAAGTGTAATCCACATTATTCTAATGGCAGCCCTGAAATTGCAGGAATGGAGTGCGATGAGTATTATATCACCAAGAGGAGAGGCAGCAAGCACTCTGAGTGATCCTGACAGGCATTCGTTTGCTTAATGTTCCTTTGGACATGGCAGAGTATTGAGTTTTGTCAAAGAAACTCACCCAGAATGCCCCTGCATGAAACAAACTTTTCTAAACTCAGTAATCTTTGTTTCTCAAATTTGGAACAATCAAAAACTTCACCTAGAATACATAAATATATAAATTTAGATCATAGCCTTTACTATCTTACTAACTGGATTTGTAATTCTTAAAGTCAGGCCCCTAGATCAATACCGTTAACATCCTCTGAAATTTGTTAGAAATGTACTTTTTGGGCCCCATCCTAGAACTACTAAATCGGAAATTCTGAGGGTAGGCCCAGAAATCTGTGTTTTAAGAAGGCCCCCAAGTGAACCTAATGAAATATACAAACTTGATTGTGGGTCGTTAGCCTGTTTGCTTAAGCCATCTGAGCTACTCCTCTACTCTGAAGAGATGAACATTAAAGTCTCCTCCAGGTTTATCATGTGATAATACATTTGGTTATAGCTTCAAATGCTATTTTGATGGCTCAATTTCTGTTTTCCTTTGACAAATTGCTCCCTTAAGAAGATGCCAAATTTGAAAAAAACTACAACAAAACTATTTTATTCCTTTTTTTGTTCATCCCAGCCTAAGGGTCTATGATAGAATGATCATCTTTCAGCTGTGGTTCTGCTGTCCATTAGGTCTTATGTCGGACACACCTGCTCTGTCTGGCACTTGTTGATTTTCTCCATGCCCATCACTGACCCCTGAGCAGCAGGACAAGACCGTGGACCACAGAATCTTAGGTCCCCCTCCTGAGCTGAAGCACCACAGGGAGTGGTGTCAGCAAGTGCATGAGCGCCTGGTGTATTTTCATTTAAAAAAGAAAAAATACGAGACAAGAAAGATAGCTCCCCACTCCACCCAACTCCTAGATCCCAAATGCTTTTATCCAGGGAAATAGAAAACCACTGCCAAGTTTTGGGGCACTGGGAAACCATTGCAGGTGACGGCTCTGAGCCTCAGGATCGCCTTCTTAGTCCCCACTTGTCACTTCAGCCATGTTTCCGGTTTTCCTCAGTGCCGTGCCCTCCCCTCCCTTCATGTGCCGACACTTCACTCTGCCTCTTAAACAATTTACGTTGTTTAGATTCTCCCTTCATAATAGTGCCTCAGATCTCTTTGGTAATTTGCTTTGTCTTCCCCTTCAGTTTTAGTTACTTGAAAATTTCTTTGGAATTTTAAATGAAAGACCCCACCCTTAATTGTCACAGCAGCTCTTATATAAGTTCTTTGTATTTGTTTGGTTTATTGATTATTTACTTTTCTGTTCTGGATGGTGGGTCACCTTTTTATTGCCCTCTTTACTTGCATAATCCTGTTTACTGGCCCACTTATTTCCTGACAGATAATCATTCTGCCTCATTTTCATTGCATGTGCCTGCCCTCCACCTTTCCCGGTTCAGACTCTAGCCTTGCTTTGATCTTGGGTCTGTGTAAGTTATACCATTCAACAGACACCAATCTCATTAAAAGTGCCTTGTTCCACCGTGTATTTTTCTGATATTTTCCCTGAATTAGTGAAATTTTGACCTAACATTTCTGTGCTCATACACAAATCATAGTGAAAGGAGTTTTTAGGGGTAAAATAGGCAGGTTTAGGAAGTTTTAGGAATTAGGGGGTCCATGGTGAAGACCACAAGGTTACAAAGCTGGGAGCTGCCCAAAGTATACATTCACGGAATAATAGAGTTGCAGAAGGTATACATTCACAGAATAATAGAGTTGCAGAAGGTATACATTCACAGAATAAGGGAGCTGCCAGAGGGCATACATCCATAGAAGAAGGGACTTAGTGGGACTCTCTCCCCCTCCCAGTCTGTGGGAGTTGTGCTTGTTTCTCAGTAAATGTCCACCTTTTCCTATACCACCTTTTGTCTGTGTCTGCATTCTTCGAATCCACCTGGACAAGAACCCAGGAAGCCACCTTTGCATCCTGCCCCGGAGAACACCATGTGTTCCAGTTCAATTTTTGTGTTTCAATGGCTCTTCATTGTACCCTGTACCATGCAGAAGCTCTTTTGATTGGGTTCAAGTTTTTTCTATATGGCATTGCCTTGCCACTCAGTTCCTCTTTATAGACTAATTTTGACTGGTTCCCAAGAAGATTAGTGAAATAAGCCTGGTTCTGGCTGCAGAGTGTCCTCTCTCTGCTCAGTCGCCCATACAGCATATGTTGTATACAGCATAGTCTGTACAGCATACAGACTAGCCCGTGTGCACAGCAGCATGTCTGCTGCTGTCCTTGCTCCTGGTGAGACCTTCTGTCTAAGAAAAAAATTATTCAGAAACTACAGATACTAATCAAAGACGGAATTCAGCTTTACTCAGTGCAGAAAACATAGGCAGTACTGATATTTTAAAAGTCACGTCTAACTTATCCTCATGTAGAAAAAAAAATGTTCTGTTTGTAGTTGTCTCAAAATAAAAAGGGGATCAAATGCCAGCTTGTTTATAAAGAGAAAGTACTGTAATTAAAAGTGAAGATTAAAATCCTCATACTAGTTAGGAATATATGATCACAGGAATATTTTGGCTTCCAGTACCACTAAACTTTATTTATCTCCATAGAGAAACTTTGTACCAATAATAATTGAACCCTTAATTCTCTAGTGACTCTTGAAAAAGAGGAAGGTAATGAGAGACCAGCAAGCTCTCTGAGTTAGTAGCCATTAGGTGAGGGGCGGGGACCAGGGACACTATGGATCAGCATGCCTCTGCTTTGTTGGACAGTAGAGGTGTGGGAGGAAGACTTTTAAGAAGACTGAGCACTTGTCATAAAACAAGGCTTTACAGGCACATATGTGGCATGATTGAATTGCTTTTTGGAACAGTACAATCTAGACTAATGCTATCCAATATAAATATAATATGAGCCTCATATCTATATATATAAAACCCTAATATGCAAATAGACCGAACGGCAGAACAACCAAACAACCAGTCACTATGATGTGCGCTGACCAAAAGGGGGCATACAGAACATGGTGGGCATCGGCCACAGCAGGATGGTGGAGCAGGTGAGCGAGTGTGCCAGACCAAGGCAGGGTGCCGGTCACTGTCACTGGGGCAAGCCTCTGGTGGTTAATGAAAATTCTTTAGTCCCATGCTCCCCGGTCCCACTGGGCACTTGCACCTGCTGCCAGTGCTGGCCCCACTCACACCTGTTGCCAACAGCTACTCGCACCCACTGCTGGCGCCCAGCGCCGGCCCCAATCTCTCAGTGCTGTCAGCAGGTGTGAGTGGCAGCTGCTGGCCCTGATCTATCCTCAGGGCTTCTTCACCTCCCCCTGTTCCTGAGGGGTGATCAGGGCCAGCAGCCACCTCTTGCACCCGCTGCCAATGCCCAGCACCAGTTTTGATCACTTGGCGCCATCTGTAGGTGTTAGTGGCGGCTGCTGGCCCCTATCACCCCTAAGGGTTTCTTCACCTCCCCCTGCTCCTGAAGGGTGAACGGGGCAGCAGCCGCCGCTCGTACCTGCTGACGGCGCCGGCCCCAATCACTCCACGCTGTCAGCAGATGCGAGTGAGATCGGCGCTATCAGCACATGGGAGCGGTGTCGGCAGGAGCGGGGCTGCCGGCAGACAGGGGACCAGGAGCCATGGTGGGAGGGGCTGGGCAGGGGCATGGAAGATGGGCTGAGACCTGCCCCTGTGCCCACAGTTCCTTTCAAGGTGCACGAATTTGTGTACTGGGAGCCTAGTAAAATCATAAATGTTCTAGTAGACACTTAAGATATGTAAAGAAACTGATGAACTGAATTTTAATGATATGTCTTATTTACCCAAATATAAATAAAATTATGATTTAATATATAATCAATGTAAAACATTTTAACAAAATGTTTTCAATTACTTTATTTGAGCTAAGTTTTTGAAACCCAGTGTAAATTTTAAACTTATTGCATATCTCAGTTCAAAGTAACTATAATTTAGTTGCTCAAGAGCATGTGGGCCTAGTGGTTCTCGGTTGAACAGTGGAGATCTAGAGGCCACACTTCCTCCACTGAACAAGCAACTGAAAAAAGAGCCCAATTATGGCCTAAAAGGAACCTCCAGTGCTTGTTGTGTCTGGTCTATTAATAAATAAACTGAGCATTTAGACATTACAATTTTGGGTTGATAGTTAATGCTATATCCTTGTTTTATAATAAATTCAATAAATAAATATGTTTCTAGTATTATATAGCTAGATAACATAAATTTTCTATTTGCTTGACCATAAGGTTAAGTCAGAACAGGGACAAACAGTGCCTCTAAATCTAATTCTTTTAGCTAATTGGATTGTCTGGAATTTTTTTCTATATCTCAAATGGGCTTTACTTACATGTTATACAATGTGATAACATCAAATGCAAAACCCACCAGTGGGTTAATTTAATCAGCTCAATTAAACCATCTATTCCGTGATAATACTTTCAATCACATTAGTTAATTCGTGACTAGAAAATTCAATCAATAATGTTTATCTGGTAGCTTTTTCAGTTATGGCTTACAGCTATAAGATTCTCATATAATAAGAAGGGCTTTATATCTACCCAAGATCATTTATTATCTTTACCCCATTGTATGTTTTTGCTTCATTTGTTAAATATTAATTGACCATAAAGGCTTGGGTTTATTTCTGGGCTCTTTATTCTGTTCCATTTATCTATATATCTGTTTTTATAGCAGTATTGTGCTGTTTAAATTATGGTTTTATAGTATAGTTTGATACCAGGTAGTGTGATTCCTCCAACTTTGTTCTTCTTTCTCAAGAATGCTGGGGCTATTCACAGTCTTTTTTGGTTACTTATAAATTTTTCAAATATTACTTTTAGTTCTGTAAAATATGCCATTGGTATCTTGAAAGAAATTATTGAATCTATAAATTGCTTTCGGTAGTATGGACATTTTAATGATGTTAATTCTTCCTATCTGTGAACATGGTATATGTTTCCATTTATTTGTATCTTCTTCAATTTCTTTGGTCTTTTATATCGTTGGTTAAATTTATTCCTAGGGATTTTTGTTTGTTGGTTTGTTTGTTTTGAAGCAATTATAAATGGGATTATTTTCTTAATTTTCTTTTCTGATAGTTCATTATTGGTGTATAAAATGCAATTGATTTATGGATATTTATTTTGTATACTATCACTTTACTGAATTCATGTATCAGTTCTAGTAGTTTTTGGTGGTATCTTTAATGTTCTGTTTATACAGTAAAAACAGAAAAGAATGAGTCATCTGAAAAGAATGAGTTTTATTTCTTCCTTTCCAATTTGAATACCTTTTATTTATTTTTCTTGACTGATTGCTGTGTCAGAGAGAGGGAGTGGGTGGCTGGGTGAAATGAGTGAAGTGATTAAGTAAAAAAAAGAAAAGAAAGACTCATGGACACAAATAACAGTATGGTGATTGCCAGAGGGAAGGGGGGTGTTGGGGGAGGCAGAAGAAGGTAAAGAGGGGATAAATGGTGATGGAAGGAGGCTTGACTTGAGGTGGTAAACACACAATACAATATACAGATGCTGTATTTTAGAATTCTATACCTGAAATCTATAAAATTTTATTAACCAATGTCACTGAAATAAATTTAATTAAAAGTATATATACACAAAACTACTAAAAATTGCTAACAGATAAATGCTTCCCCTCAGAGGTATTTGCTTCTGAAGTTAATAGCAAAGATAAAGAAAAATGTTACAAGACTGAATTTAAAAAAAAGAATCTGGATTGCTCAGAATCTAGATTAAGCGCTTCAGGTTCTATTCTGGCAGCTGACACTAGCCTTCTGCTTACGAGCATCTGATTTTGAAGGTTATTATTACCCGAGTGTAACAATATCCAGTTTGACTGTCTGTTTTTCTCACTCTTAGGAATACAGTAATCTATTATTCGTTGCCACAGATCCCTGTACATCAAGGAGGCATCTTTGCAGCCCAGTTTTGCTGCCAATTATGCTAATTGAGTTCACCTTATTTCTGACAGTTAAATACAGCCATTTCGGAATCTATTATCCCCATTATTCCTAGGGATCCCGGTCCCAAGGCAGCATTTCTCATTGTTGTGCTACATAGAACAGACACTCTCAAGATTTTCAAAGATGCTGAAATATTTGCTGTTATCTAAGTAATGAGAGTATCCCTATGCCCTCCAGGGAATGTAGCCAGGTGGTGAGTTCTCAAGTTTAATACAGTAAGTTAATCATTTCATTGCCACCTTCCCTTAGTCTACTGACCATTTTCTCAGTTTTATTTCAGGAAGTCTTTTATCATTCTTGGATATCGTCAGAACTCTGCTTCAATGAGCCATTGCAAAAACAAACAAACAAAATACAACAACAAAAAACACATATGTCCTTGCCAGAACATTGAAGCCCAAGTTGTGTGTGAATGACTCATGTAAATAAATTTTTTCATAGCCCTTATATAGACTAGCCCACAAGATTCACTCCTGCATCTGCTTCTGGCAGTACATAGAGGCAGTATCTGTAATTCCGTCAGTGTGATTTTTAAAAAAGGATTGTATTTACCGACTTTGCTGAGACCTGATTTTGAATGGAGTCTGAAGGCAATAAGGGTGGCATGTGAAGATTCTGCATTTTGTGAGTTGCTGGCAAAGACCTTCTGTCTTCCATAGTTTGCCTCTAATTGGCAGATGACTTCTAGAGGTGTTTTTATTTTAATTGGGTTTTTCAAGTTAGTTAAAAACAAAAGTTTAAAAAGTCTACTCTAAAATCCTTACATTTATGGCTCCAGTACAGTTCTCATGCCACATCCACTGTACCCCCCCATGCCACTTCTTCCATATGCACTTCATTCCAATTAATCTTAGTAATGGTGACACCACCCGTGATCGTGATTTTTATCTGGCTTGTGAGCATACTTTCTTCACAATCTCATCCAGAAGCTTTTTATTACTGCTCCTGTTTTAGCTCAGGTTATTCAGAAAGCAGAGCTTAAGTCAAAAGCTTATATATGACATCTTTATTAGGAAGTACAATCCCAGGAAGTGAAAGAAAAGCAAATGAATTAGGACCATAGAGAAAGTAAATAGGAGCTTCATTATGAAGCTGGACACTACAAAGTGCAATTGATTCCTCAATCCATTGTGATAGTTTTTTTTCTCAAGAAATGATATAAACTGTATCTCAAGACTGTCTACCCTTGTATTCCATTTCCAGTTGGTCAAATCTTCCCCAGAGTTAACTCCCTGCCTCTTCCATATCTTACATAAATGGTCTCTGAACAGGACCCACAACAACCAGAAGCCTCATGATGAAAGTGAAAGGTTAGCATCATCTGTATGAGGCAAGGGACTCTCTAGTGCACCTGCATGAAATTAATTGGGGCTCACACAGAGCAGGTAGTTAGAAGAGACAGATCAGAAACACAGACAGTGAAGTGTTGAATAAATTATCTATTTTTACACTCCAGAATACTGAAACCCACAGAAAAAATCGTTTGCTTGAATTTTCACATCTGGAAAAATAAGAGAAAGCTGACCCATCATATGGACCTATACTAGGGCTCTGTCATCCTATACTAGGGACTTAGAGTAACTTGTTTTTATACTTTTCAATAATCAGTCAAAAACCAGTCAGATGAGATCATGGCAAACAAAACCCCATGGAATTCTTAATTCTAAAGGGATATATATATATGGAAGAAAGAAAAAGACTGAACTTCTTTGTAACTATGTGATAAATTATGTAGATTCTTGGCTCAAGACTCTTTCAAGGGCAATAAAAAGATATGAGTCTAAAATGAAGTTGCCAATTTTACTTTAATCTGAGAATGTTAGGAGGGATATTATCAGTTCATTTTGATGATGAATCTGATATAATAAATCATCTCAGGCCACTAGGGATGCTCTTTTTTAAGGACTTCCAGAAGATATCTTATTTACTGAGGGGAAAGAAACCTAGCAATCGTTGAGTGCTTACTATATGCTAAGCAGAGATTCCCATCTTTAATATGTCTCAGAAAAAGGTTTTTTTTTTTTTTCTACATCTAAACTCCAGTTATATCAGGAGTGGAAAAGTCACTAATTTGTCTTAAATGAAAACTTTCTCTTCATGTATTAGAGCTCTAGATATAACTTTGAAGTGAGTGTAGACCTGTGACCCTTCTGATTGGAAGTGAGCCCAAAGAAGTGATGTGCTTACAGAGAGTTAGTCTAGGACCGTGGTCGGCACACTGCGGCTCACGAGCCACATGTGGCTCTTTGGCCCCTTGAGTGTGGCTCTTCCACACGATACCACGGCCTGGGCGAGCCTGTTTTGAAGAAGTAGCGTTAGAAGAAGTTTAAGTTTAAAAAATTTGGCTCTCAAAAGACATTTCAATCGTTGTACTGTTGATATTTGGCTCTGTTGACTAATGAGTTTGCCGACCACGAAATAGGGGTGGCACTTCAGAGCCTTGGAACACTGGATTCACAGCTGACTACCCATGTTTATTTCAGCACAGTGAGTCCACTGGCTACCTAGTGAGTTGATATATCCCTCTTTGGCTAAGGTAGAAAAAGAAGGTAATTTTTTAAGCACCTGGACTAAACCTCTAAAATTGAAAGAATAAAATAGAGAAAAAAGTTATGTTACATTCCCCAAGGTTTATAGAAAGCTGTAAAGGTACCATTTATTCTCAAGTTTTACATATTGAACTTTTCATTTTGAAGTCAATGTAAACTTGCCTGCAGTTATAAGGAATAATTCAGAGAAATCCAATGTACACTTTACTCAGTTTTCCCCAATAGTGACAACTTATGAAACTCTTCCATTAGCAGCTAAATATTGTCATTGATAAGGTTAAGGTACAGAACATTGCCTTCACCACAAAGATTCCTCGTGTTGCTCTTTCATCACCATTCATATGTTCTTCCCTGAGCATCCCCATCCCTGACCACTAATCTATTCTTCATTGATGTGACTGTGTTGTTTCAAGAACCTTATATAAATGGAATCATACAGGATGTTACCTTTTAGAATTGTTTTTTTCACTCAGCATAGTTCCCTGGAGATTCATCCAGATTGTTGCATGTATCACTAGTTCTTTCCTTTTTATTCTGAGTAATAGTTGATGGTGTGGATGCATCAGTTTGTTGACACATTCACTTGTTGTAAGACATCTGGGTTCTTTCCAGTTCTTGTCTATTATGAATAAAGTTGCTGTAAACATTTGCATACAGATTTCTATGTGAACAAAATCTTTCTTTCTCTGGGGTAAATGTTTGAGAGTGCAATTGCTGGGTCATATGTTAAGTGCACGTTTAGCTTTTAAAGAGACTTCCAAACTATTTTGCAGAGTGGCTTGATCATTTCACATTCCCAACGTGTGAGTGATCCGGTTTCATGGCATCTTTGCTGGCATTTGAAGTTGCAAACTTCACTATTTTACATTATAGCCATTATTGATAGGAATATAGAGACATCACATTTTGGTTTTAACAGACATGTAATTTCCAAATATGTTTTCCTACTCCATAGCTTATCCTTTCATCCTCTTAAATGATTTTTTTTCAGAGCAGAAGATTTTCATTTTGATCAGATCCAATTTATCAATTGGTCCTTATATGGATTGTGTTTTTGGTGTTAAGTATAAGAATTCCTTTCCTAGCTTTAATTTTCAAAATTTTCCTTCAATTTTTTTAAACAAAAAGTTTTATCTTATAAGTCTATGACCCACTTTGAGTTCATTTTTGTATAAAGTGTAAAACCAAGGTCATGGTTCATTTCTTTTAACCTATAGATGTCCAGTTGCTCTAGCAGTATTTATTGAAAAGTATGTCTTTGCTCCACTGAATTGTTTTTACATTGTTGTCATATTTGTGCTGAGCACATTTGTATTGGTCTATTTCTGATTTCTCTATTCTGGTAAATTCTGTATGTTTATCTCTGAACAAATACCGTAGGGCTCAAAGCTACATCTATAATATGTCTTGAACTCAGGTTGACTGATACTTATTTTATTCTTGTTTTTCAATTTCTTTTTAGCTTTTCTATTTCTTTATATTTCCATATATTTTAAAATAATCTTGTCTGCATCTACAAAACAGCTTTCTGAGAATAGGATAAGAATTGTGTTATGATGTATTTGATAAGAAATCTGTATGTCAGTTTGGGGATAATTGACATTTTTATTATGCTTACTCTTCCAATGTATGAGTATAACATGTCTACCTATTTATTTAGATCCCTGATTTCTGTGGTCTGTATTGTGTAATTTTCAGCATACAAGTCTTACACATGTATGGTAAATTTATACCTAAATATTTCTTTGTGTGTGTTTTAAAATTTGTTTTATTTTTTAAATTTTTCTTTCTTTTCTTTTTTCCATCACCATTTATTCCCCTATGCCATTTTCCCTCCACCCCCACCACCTCCACACTATAGCCCATGTCTATTAGTCCTCTCTCTCTCTTTTTTTTTTTTTTTGCTCAATCCTTGTCTCCCTAATGCCCTCCCATACACACACACACACACACACACACACACACACACATACCAGAGCTCTCTGCCTGCTCTATGTCAATGAGTCTATCTCTATTTTGCTTTGTAGTTTATTCAATAAATTACACATATGAGTGAAATTATAAGGAATTTTTCTTTTCGGCTTATTTTACTTAGCATAATTTTTTTGAGAACGTGTAAATGGTATTTAATTTTTTTATTTCAGTGTCCATGTATTTATTGTTAGTATATAAATATGCATTTGATTTATTTAGTGTTTACATGTAGTAGTTTAAAACATCAACAGTTCTCATAGCACTCTATGTATTACACTTTTATTATCTCATTTTACAGATGCAGAAACTGTTTGCTACATGTACTATCAGTTACTAGTGTTACAAGGCAAATGGCTTCACATTTCTAATGACTTGAAACACTTCTCTTTTCCTGTGCATCGACCAAACATGTGGGGATTACCTGGGAGTCAGGTGGTCTAAACCGTGCCTAACCAGGTTGCCGGCTGAATCCAATCCTGTTCCATAGCATCTGCCTTTGGCCAGTCAGTTATCAGAAACATGTTCTTCTCATGGCAATGATAGAAGCACAAAAAGATAAGCCCAATGATGCAAACACATGTCAAATCTCTGCTTGTATCATAGCTGTTAATATCTCATTGGCTAGACTATCTTTACTCCATTATATATTTTAGGATTGGGGGTTCGAAAGGATTTGGATAAAAAGAAAAAAAAAACTGATGGACATGGACAATAGTGTGGTAATTGCTGGGGGAGGAGGGCCGGGGTAGGCAGAAGGTATAGGAGGATACATGGTGATGGAAGGAGACTTGGGGTGGTGAACACACAATACAATGGAAAGATGATATGTTGTGGAATTGTACACCTGAAACATGTATAATTTTGTTAACCAGTGACACACTAATAAATTCAATAAAAAGGAAAAAAAAATCTCATTGGCAAAAGGAAGACACATGCCATCACCTGGAAGCAGTGGAACAAAGTGATATATTCTGCCTCTAGTTGGAGAAAATATAACTTGGCACAGGGTGTGGAATCAGAGACATCCTACCTAATAAAAGAGTAATATGCAAAGTAACCATCACTCCGCTACACCCACAAGCCACTCACACCAGCCACGCCCACCAGCCAATCAGAGTGAGTATGCAAATAAACCCAACTAAGATGGCTACAGCCACAGAGAGCAGGAGGGAGGCTTGGGTTTCCCCAGAAATGGAGGAAGACAAGCTTTCCGCCTGCCCTTGCCAGCCTAAGCCTCCACTCAATGCTACAAAGTTTCAATTACAGAAGGTAAACAAATCCAAACAGAAATGGCGGCAGCCACGGAGCTGGAAAGAGGGGGAAGCTAGGGTTGCCCCTGGCAATGGAGGAAGCAAAGCTTTCCACACACCCTGACTGGCCCAGGCCTCCACTCCAGGCTACAAAGTTTCAATTATAGAAGATACATAAATTCCAACAGAAATGGCAGCAGCCACGAGCGAGCAGGAGGCTTGGCTCCGCTCCAGGCTACAAAGTTTCAATTGTAGAAGGTAAATAAATCCCAGATACCAGGGCCTCCACTTGGGTCGCCAAGGGGCATGGCTGGCCTGCAAACCACCACAGGCCCCTTGCTCAGGCCACCCCATGCCTCAAGGGAACCCCCACCCTGATCCAGGACACCCTTCAGGGAAAACCAGCTGGCCCCCACCCATGCACCAGGCCTCTATCCTATCTAATAAAAGAGTAATATGCAGATTGACCATCACTCCAACACAAAATATGGCTGCCCCAATGTGGTCAAAGATCCTGCCCCCATGTGGACACAAGATGGCCACCACAAGATGGCCAGCAGGGGATGGCAGTTGGGAGGGACCAGGCCTGCAAGGGAGGGCAGTTGTGAGTGATCAGGCAAGCAGGGGAGGGCAGTTGGGAGGCACCAGGCTTGCAAGGGAGGGCGGTTGAGAGGGACCAGGCCTGCAAGGGAGGGCAGTTGGAGGCAATCAACCCTGCAGGGGAGGGCAGTTAGGGGTGACCAGGCCGGCAAAGAGGGAAGTTGGGGGCAAACAGGCATGGCAGGGGAGCAGTTAGACATCAATCAGGCTAGCAACGGAGTGGTTAGGGGGTGATCAGGCTGGCAGGCAGAAGCAGTTGGGGCAATCAGGAAGGCAGGCAGGCAAGCAGTTGGGAGCCAGCAGTCCTGGATTGTGAGAGGGATGTCCGACTGCCCATTTAGGCCCTGGGATCGGGCCTAAATGGGCAGTCGGACATCCCTCGAGGAGTCCCAGATTGGAGAGGGTGCAGGCTGGGTTGAGGGACACCTCCCCCGCCCCTGTGCATGAATTTCATGCACCGGGCCTCTAGTATTAAATATTGGGGCCAATAATTTAATCTTCTACATGTGCACAAGTTCTGCTGCCATTAATAACAGAGCTAAGACAGGAGCCCAGATGTGAGTAAATTCAAAGTATATGTATTATTTTTTTAAACAATTGATGTATTCCCAAGCTATAAAATAAAACGATCACAGGGTTGGTCATATTTACCTATTGAATAAAGGAATAAATTATTCATTTCTGCCTCTTGCTAAAATACACTTTAGAAATATATGAAAATATATATACATTTAATTTTTCAATGGTCATGCAAAATTTCTCACCAGGCAAGCAGACTTGTTAATTGCTCACTTTACTTTTTATTCCTTCAGTGTCCTAAGGCCCTCTGATCGTACTGTGGACCTGAAAGCACAGCTTCCTCATGGTCACAGCGAAGTTGTTTTGTGACTTCGGTAACTATCGTTCTCTCTGACATTGCTCTGCCTTCTGTTTCGTACCATTCTCTAGCAAGCAGTGCCATCATTGAAATCCCAGGCATTTACATGACCTGCTCATCCTCTGGTGTTTTCAGACCTTTCCAAAACTCTTTTTAGGAGGTTGTCTCTAATGTGTGTGCATTGCTTTTATAAGCCACTTGCGTGTTTAACAAGTTTTGTAATTGCTCTCATATGGAGGAAATCTCTATTTAATATTCAGGGAGTGCAATTAGCACAAAAAAATGTCAAGAAGAGGGAATTGGATGACATTTCTTCAACCTGACTATCAATTATGGACTTTTTCCAAAATGCATGAGTATCCAGAGTTTTGTTCAGGGGAGTTGGCAGCTTCTGAGGACAAAGCTTTTGAGAGAAGCTTTGAGTGCTGTGCAGCCGAATATCTGGTGTGCATTTCTATGCAACACAGCAGAAAGCATGCAGACATGGTTGGGTGATAACAGGTCCTAGTATTGTCTTTAGCCTAGTAGAATGAAGGCTTTTTAATAGATCAATAAAACTTTATTTTAAGTAGGAAAGTCATGAAAAGCATATATGAGATTGATCTGTGTATCTATTTCTATCTCAATCAGCACAACCAATGATGTCTTTCATAAGGTAACACCAGATGAGGTGGGAATGCAATCCACTAGTCTGTGGACGTCATTAGGATTATTGATTGATATACCAAGACAGTCATTGAGCTTATTCAAATTGATGTGGGAGAACCTACTCTTAACCTCATTCCTGTCTTGCCAACACCAGATCCAATAAATTATCAGCAGCTGAGAATATAAAATTTAGTGAGTAAATTTAATAGAAGAAAAAAAAACCCTATAGAGTGTTTTTTAAATATTTTTATTGATTTTTAGAGAGAGGGGAAGGAAGAGGAGAGAGGAACATCGATGTGAGATCAGAACATCAATAGACTGCTTCCTACATACCCACTACAGGGGAGTAAGCCCATAACCAAGGTAAGTGCCTTGACTGGGAATCGAACCAGCAACCTTTCAGTGCATAGGGACGACACCTAACCAACTGAGCCACACCTGCCAGGGACCTATGTAACATTTTAATAACCAAAATGGACTTTGGGCTAGTTTTGCTAAACATTTTAAACATTACTGTTAGTATTTCAATTGTTTATTAATAGTTTTCAAATGATGTGTATATCTGAGCTCCTTTTAAAATAAGCAATTATTTATTTTGAAGATTTACCTCAAGTATATGATGTTTCGACACTGTTCCTTTGGTTCTGAGTCAGTCACTGTTTCTTCATAAAGGAAAATGGTTCTTTTATATTAACTGTTAGATCTCTATTGCCATTCAGTTGCCATCAGCCTGAAAATAAGCTTTGTATTTCAACCTTTGCTGGTTTATACCAGTCACATTCAAACTTATCACCCAAGCATTTTCTTGGGCTATGAACTAGGCTTGCCTCAAATTAAAGGCTCTGAACTCTGGTATCTTGTCAGGTAAAATTTGGGAGAGTACTGCAGAAAAACATATTAAATTAGTGGGAAAAGGCAAACAATCCAAGCAAGTGCACTTGCAGAAGAATAAGAAAGCTGGCTGACAGAAAGAAAATGCACTCTGATGTTTACCATTATGCCAACAACAGGAAAAAAAAAAGGTTGTTGTTTTGTTTTGTGGAAGACTTTGACTAAGTGAATTCTTTATACGTGTATGTGGTAGGTCTACCTGTGTCTGTTCTGTGATCACACACATAGCTAAAATCAGAAAATCTCATATAAACAGCTAATGGATGTTATTTTATTGTTTGTTATTTTTAGCCTGCACTTGAATGGCTAGACCCAGCAATAGACCAAGAGAGATACTGAATTTAAAATGTATAATAATTGCTTAAAATTCCACTTGTGGATTATTGTTCAATGGTATGTTATTAATGCTGTTTTCATGCCTGGAACATAGTAGGTCACCGACAAATAATTTTTGAATGCATAAAAGTCTCTCATTTGAAACAGCATAAAGCCATACTTTGGTATTAGACTGTTTGATTTGGAATTTTTGCTTCAGCTCTTTCTAGCTTTGAATTCTCTGGAAATCTACTTACCCTTTTGGGGCTAATTTTTCTCATCTGAAAAGGAAAATTGTATTTCTTTTTACCTCATAAGTAAATTCATATACAAATAATTTATACTGATGACTGGGGCATAATAAGCACTCAAAAATTTGTTACCTATTATTACTTAAGGATAACCACAAAAATATATTTTCTCTGCTTGTTTTGGGGCCATTTTTATCACCTTCTTATCTCAATTCTGGGAATTATAAGCTAATTTCATTAGCAAAAAGAACACTACAAAAATAAATATGTAATAAAAACCCAAACACTGGATCCTAAATTTAACATAAATTATTTTGTGCATAATTTTGTTTCATATTACCTGCAACTTTTTTATCACAAATTACCAAAAACATTTTCTTCTATTCATGCTCACTTGTATACTTCAAGTTTCTGCTGTACCTCCTTTTGACAAAATATATCAGGCAAATTGAAACAAACAGCACATAAAATATGTAGCAAAATATAAGCATAAATAAAACTTTAAGGTCAAAAGAAACAAATAAAAATGTAATAGCAATAAAAATAGTATAGTTTTAATAATCATGCTAATATTTTTCCCTTTCTTGACAGGGCTATTGCTTCAAAAAGCAATTATCACTTTATATACTGATTTTTGTTTTTATCCTCACACAAGGATATGTTTATTGGTGAAAGAGAGAGAGAGAGAGAGTGAGAGAGAAACATCGATCAGTTGCCTCCTGTACTCTCCCTGACCTGAGATCGAACCCAAAACCCTGAATGAGAATCTAACCTGAAACCTTTTGTTGTACTGGACATTGCTCCAACTAAATGAGCCACCCGGCCAGGGTTATAGTTCTTAATCATTTAGTCAACAAATATTTAAAGAGTTCCTACTATGTTCAATATTTGAAAGTAGGGAGTTAAACAATTCTCCAGGAGGAAGGTTTTTTCTAACCCTGATTTCTCACAGGTGTTATTACATGAAAGTAACTTCTCACAGGAGTTATTACAGAGAGGACTTGAAAAAACTGCAATCAGCAGTGTCTTCAACAACATCGCTACTGTAAATGTAGCAATCAGTTCCATGTGGCCATTTTTGGTATGACATTTGACAAAAGCTAAAAACAATAATTAAAAATTTGATAATATTTATATTACATTATGTTAACATTATGAACATTGGTATAAGTAAATTGGGTATTTGAAGGTAGGAAGCAAAAATAATTGATTAGTTGTCAAGGTTCTTGAAGGAGGATTACTGTAGAAACAAAAATCACTTCAATAAACAATTATTGACTGTTCACTGTGTTCCCAGACCTGGGATAAGTGCTGAGGATTTAGAATTAATTAATTTAAACAGCCTCATGTATTCTGCTGAGTTAGAGTAGATTTCATATAGGCCAGTAACTTTAAAAAAGTGGTCATTTTAATTTGATAAAAAATGAACAATCTCACTTAAAAATAAAACAATTCTTTTTCTATACCATCAGTGACAATTTCCACAATATCTATTGAATAATTAAGTATAAATTACTTACCCAGGTGTACATTATATTTAAATCCATCATCTTAAATAAACATCAACTTAAATAAAACAATAACAATAATAAAAAGAATACCTTCTCTTTGAGTACATGAACCTTAGAATTGCTCTAGTTACTATCCTCCCTAATGCAAGAACCCCATCTAAAAACCCCTGAATATATGGTCCACCAGTACTTGCTTGAACATTTCCAAAGGGAAAAGACCACTACTTTGGGGTGTTTTTTATATTAAGTCAAAAATGGCTTTCCTTTTTGAATCAATTAAGATGAGTTCACTTGCTAATAATGCACTAACAATGACTTAAATGGGATAGATAGTGTGGTAGATAGTTTGAGCTGATTCATTTCATTAAAGACCTAGGATTTTTTTTCCCTATTTCACTCTAATTTTCTTAGAATTTTTATTTTATTTTCATGCTTGTGGTACTTATAGTCAAAATAGCAGCAACAACTCTAGGAATCATTTCCAAAAGAAGAAAAAGTTTATGTTATTTTCTGCATAAAAGTTATCTATATATGAAAAAGTACCATTTCTTGTATGTTTTCTAAACATATTAAATACCTTTAATCTAATGTTGATAGGCATCAGCCCTAGCTTGGTGGCTCAGTTGGTTGGGTGTTGCCCAGTACACCAAAAGGTTGCCGGTTCAATTCTCAGTCAGGGCACATACCTGTGTTGCAATTTGATCCCCTGTTGGGGCACATACAGGAGGCAACTGATTGATGTTTTTCTCTCACATGTCTCTCTCCTCTCTCTCTTTCTTTCTCTCTTTCTTCCTCTCACTCTAAAATTAATAAACATATCCTTGGATGAGGCTGAAAAATTAATAAATAAAGTTGATAGGCATCAGAGAATGGCATTAAGGGAAACAAACACGAAAATATCTTACAACATTGATGACACACTCACATTCTCTTTTTTAGCAGTACCATACTATGTAGTTCATACAAGGTAAGTGATATTCACACTAAGTGGGATTAAAAAACAAACAAATTGTAAATAGCCTCTCATCATCTGAGGACAGGTTTGGCAGCAAAAGGAGTTCAGGCCAAGTCAGGTTTTGTCACTAAATAAGCAATTAAAAACAAAGCAAGGCCCTAACGGGGTTGGCTCAGTGGATAGAGCATCAGCCTTCGGACTGAAGGGTCCCAGGTTTGATTCCGGTCAAGGGCATGTACCTTGGTTGTGGGCACATCCCCAGTAGGTAGTGTGCAGGAGGCAGCTGAATCGATGTTTCTCTCTATTCCTCCCCCTCTCCCTTCCTCTCTGTAAAAAATCCATAAAATATATATTTTTTAAAAAAGCAAGAAAAATTTTTTTTCAGAGCTTTCTGAATTTTTGAATTGCATTATAAGTTTGTGGATCTGTAGTGTGTCAGGCACTTCACTAGGCACTTCTAAATTTATTTTATAACTTAACACATTACATTTTGAAAAGATACTTATAATTATCCTTATTTTGCATGTGGGAGAATAAGATTCAGAAAGATCAACTAATTTTACAAAAGACTTGTGATTTAAAACCTAGTTTGCCTTATTAATCTGCATACCAGACTGCCAATAATATACAAATAAACCTGTTGTTGATTCCCCCGTAAGTTCATGGAGAACGTTTTTAGAATTGATCATATTGATACATTTAGACAAATCTCTCTGACATTGTAGCATTGTTCATATCCCCTCTTTCTCAGAGGCCCCAGGTAAGAAAAAGAGAGGTCTTAGAACATTACCATGACATAATGTACTGTATTTCAGCATCCTTTTAATGGAATTATGGCTACTAGATTCCAATGCAATGACACAAACTGTGGGATGAATGAGCAATTGATCAGTGACTTGAGGAATATTTGCATTTGAAGTAAGATTCTCCTTGTCTTCTGTCTTCCTCTCTCCGGAAAGCAAATATGTCACACTTGGCTGCTTGGGTTCTGTACATTATTTCTATTCACATCCTTTCTTTTTTTTTTTTTTTTAAATAAATCTTTATTGTTCAGATTATTACAGGTGTTCCTCTTTTTTCCCCCCATAGCTCCCCTCCATCTGATTCCCCACCCCACCCCATGCCCTTACCCCCCCCGCCACTGTCTTCATCCATAGGTATAAGATTTTTGTCCAATCTCTTCCCGCACCCCTCATACCCCTTTCCCCCTGAGAATTGTCAGCCCACTCCCTTTCTATGCCCCTGATTCTATTATATTCACCAGTCCATTCTGTTCATCAGATTTTTTATTTACTTGATTTTTAGATTCACTTGTTGGTAGGTATGTATTTGTCGTCCTTTTGTTGTTCATAATTTTTATCTTTACCTTTTTTTTCTTCTTCCTCTTCTTAAAGAATACCCTTCAGCATTTCATATAATCCTGGTTTGGTGGTGATGAACTCCTTTAGCTTTTTCTTGCTATTCACATCTTTAATGATTAGTCTCAAAGGATGTGCATTGCTAATGAAACACACATCAGTAATTTTTAGTGTGACAGATTGAAAGGTTATCTTTCTCTTCCTCCAAATGAATAGCAAATCATCAATTACTAGCATACAACCTTATGTTTTTAACTTGTTTGTTTGTATTGGTTGTTGTCGATTGTAATCAGTGGGATTTTTTAATGTTGATCTAAATTATGCCCTTGGAATACACAGATGACATTTTGGGTCCACTGGCAGTGTGACATAATTAAATGTGCTATGACTCATATGTTCTCTGTTTTTTGTTGTTGGGGTTTTTAATTGTTTTTGTTTTGTTTTGTGTTATCACAGCAAACATCTGTGCTAAAGTTGGTTGCTGCAGCAGTCTAGTCTCTGACTCCATGAATTGTCCAGCAATATCCCAGTCAATAGTCCTGCTTCATCATTTACTTCTCTTCTTGGGATATCTTAAGCAGACCTTTGGCTTTAAAACCATCCTTTACTGAATATCTGTTTAATGCCAAAGTGAGCCTGTTCTCTCTACCTCAGATGTCCAGACCCAACCAATTTCCAGATATTACCATGTGGAAGTCGAATAGACACTTCAAAACATGTTACTCTCAGGAGCAATTTTTTATTTATATTCCTCATCCTGCTCCACCCTATTGTAATATGTGGCATTTATTCAGTTGCACAGAGCAAAATATGGAGACAATCTTCTATTTCCCTTTTTTTCTTACTTCCCACAATGTTAAGGTGACCAGATTTTAACAATGGTAAAGCAGGACACCATTGACCGGCAGGGGGGAGGGGGAGGGGGTTTCTTGATTAAAAATTTGGTCTATATTGTAATCGCTTTTGGTTTTTTTAATAAAAGGAAATTCACTTCTTAGATCATCGTTGAATTTGCATCCTCTTTTCTTACTCATTATGTTAAAAATCTAAAAAAAATAATTTAAAATTATATTATAAATTATTATATACATATTGCTTAAAAACACAATAAGTAGGTACATAATTACATGAACATATTTTATTGTTAGTTTATAAATTAAATTAATTTGATTGTTATAAAGTAACTATATTTTAAAAATTATTTTAATCCTATATTTCTTTCTAAATAATAACAATACTAACTTGTATTATTTTTCCTCTGAATTTGCCATAATGTAAGTCATAAATGTCACTTTCAAGTCTGGTGCTAGACTTTTTGCCGCCACTATAAAATATAAATAATACGAGTACTGTCTGCTAAATTCAAGAAAATTTATGTATTTATGAAATAAATAAATAAATTACTTACCTAAATTATCTGAATAGCTGATTTGTAATGACATCACTTGTTTAACTAGCTTACTAGCACGCAGTACGATGTGTATCGTCTGAGAGACAGTTACAAAATGTTTTCCTCGTTGCCAATCCCAAAAAATGCCATTGTTCATTAAGTCCAAACAATGGTGGTCAAATTCTAACAACTGATCAACAATGAGAACTTTGATAAGCAGTTCTCGATAATCAGTTCTCAACAATTATTTGTTATTATTAAAGTTTAACATTATAAAATTAACAAAAATAATATAAAACTCATATCCTGGCTAAATAGCCACATGGCCGCCGAAAACCGTATATTCCCTTCCCGTTCTCCTGCTGTTCCCTAGCTTGTCGTGCATTCTTTCCAAAAATCGGGACTTTTTTAAAACGCCACGGGACGCGGGACAAATTGTTAAAAATCGGGTCTGTCCCCCCAAAAGCGGGACGTCTGGTCACCTTACACAATGTATCAACAAATCCTATCATCTCTAAATCATATAACATCTTGAATATAGTAACTTTCTTCCAACTTCAGCATTTCCCTCCTTGTTTAGAAAGCCATTTTCTTTCCCTTGTGGTGCTGCAACAATTATGTAGTTGGTTCCTCTGATTTCACTCTTGCCCGCCTATAATTCAATATCCAAGATCTAAACAGAATGGTCCTTTTACAATGTAAATTAGAAAATATCACACACCACCTGAAGATGTGAGATTTTTTTTTTAATGACTTCTAGTTACATTTATAACATTAAAGTGCTTTTACTATCCAATATGGTCCTACACGATCTTGCCCAAATAACCAGTCTAACTTCATGTCTTGCCACTCTTTTACCTGTTTTTTTTTACTTATTTCCAGGCATACCATCCTTCTGTCTGTTTCTCAAACATAAATGCATTTTTATCTCAGGTCTTTGCACTTTCATTTCCTTCTGCCCGTTATTCTTCCAGTCTCTGCAAACTATACAGATTTTTGCATCGGTTAGTCTTTCTCATTATTTAAATCTCATAACAAATGTCATTTTTTTATAGGGGTTTTCTTTGACCCTCTATCTAAACTAACCGTCACTGCCATGGGGTTATTTACTATAATGTTATCCTGTTCTATGACTTCCGAATATTTAATATTACTGAAATTATTTTATTTGCTTACTTGTTTATTATCTGTTTTCTACACTAAAACATAACGGTGCCTGGTTTTCCTCCATTTCCAGGCACACAGAAGACTGCCTTTCTCAGGCCTCTTGCAGGTTAATGGGGTTAAGTGATCTGTTTTAGCCAATTAAGTGTGAGTGAGTGTTAGATGTCACCACAAGGCTGAAGCAACAAAAATTTACTTGTAATTTTTAAGTGTATCTTCTCTTGATGCAAGGCTCAAGAAAGCCAAATATTCCAGATAATTTGACAATAAGAAAGGAACGCCTTCATAAACCCGGACCCCGGAGTAACTGGGTAGAGCAGATACCTACCCTAATTGTATATGAAGTTTGAATGAGAAATAAACTTTGGTTGCATTAGGGATGTTACCTAGTGTATCCCAATGAAAGAAGTGATTTTGAATTCCTTTTTACATTTATTTCTTACTTTGCTCCAGCATCCAGAATAATGTCGAAGACAAAAACAAACAAACACACACAAAAACAAAACAAAACAACAGGACATTTTAATTAATGAATGCATTCTGGATGCTGTTTCCCCATGTGAGTGGTCGCCATAATCTTGAGCTTTACCAGCACTGTGCTGTATATGCCCTGAAGAGGAGACAGCACACTCATTTGTGAGATGACACCTGCAGAATCTTTGTTATAAAATTACTTTTTGTGCCATAAAAGAAGGTAAAGCAAATTCTAAATTACCTTAATTTTGGTAGATGAGGGCGTGGATTAAGAGAGTGAGATAGTAGATTTAAAAAAGAAGGTAAAAGGAAGATCATGTTGCTGTTCTCCTGTAACAAAGCTATTACTGTACTCTTCAATTTCATGAGGGGAGAATTAACAGAGCAGTTAAGCTTATATCTAGATTTTATATTTTACTTTTCTTCATCTATTTATCTTTCCCTTAACTCTCCATTTCCCCATTCTCTTCATCTTAGCATCCCCCCTCCCCCCCAATAAATTTGCTACCTTTGATCCTTTTTCTACTCTGGCCTAAATCAACATGGCTTACAGAATCACAGTCAGTGGTGGGAGAAAGTTTTGGGAGAGGAAACGTCTTCTGTTCTTTTATCTCACCCATAACTGCCCTCCCCTACAGACATTGTTTCCCCCAACTTCCCTCCTCTGCCGGCCCAGTCACCCCTAACTGCTCTCTCTGCTGACCTGATTGCCCACAACTGCCCTCCCCTTCAGGCCTGGTCCCCCCAACTGCCCTCCCCTGCAGACCTGGTCCCCCCCAACTGCCCTCCCCTGCTGGCCTGGTCTCCTCCAACTGCCCTCCTCTGCCGGCCCAGTCACCCCTAACTGCTCTCTCTGCTGGCCTGATTGCCCACAACTGCCCTCCCCTTCAGGCCTGGTCCCCCCAACTGCCCTCCCCTGCAGGCCTGGTCCCCCCTAACTGCCCTCCCTGCTGGCCTGATTGCCCACAACTACCCTCCCCTGCAGGCCTGGTACCTCCCAATTGCCCTCCCTTGCAGGACTGGGTCCCTCAACTATCTTCCACTGCAGGCCTGGTCCCCCCCACAACTGCCCTCCCCTGCTGGCCTGGTCTCCGCCAACTGCCTTCCTCTGACTGCCTGGTCACCCCTAACTGCCCTCCCTGCTGGTCTGATCACCCACAACTGCCCTCCCCTTCCAGCCTGGTCCCCCCAACTGCCCTCCCCTTCCGGCCTGGTCCCCCCCAACTGCCCTCCCCTGCTGGCCTGGTCTCCTCCAACTGCCCTCCTCTGCCGGCCCAGTCACCCCTAACTGCTCTCTCTGCTGGCCTGATTGCCCACAACTGCCCTCCCCTTCAGGCCTGGTCCCCCCAACTGCCCTTCCCTGCAGGCCTGGTCCCCCCTAACTGCCCTCCCTGCTGGCCTGATTGCCCACAACTACCCTCCCCTGCAGGCCTGGTACCTCCCAACTGCCCTCCCTTGCAGGACTGGGTCCCTCAACTATCTTCCACTGCAGGCTTGTTCCCCCCCACAACTGCCCTCCCCTGCTGGCCTGGCCCCCCCAACTGCCCTCCCCTGCAGTCCTGGTCCCCCCAACTTCCCTCCCCTGCTGGCCTGGTCCCCCCAACTGCCCTCCCCTGCTGGCCTGGTCCCCCCAACTGCCCTCCCCTGCCAGCCTGGTCACCCCCAACTGCCCTCCTCTGCTGGCCTGGTCACCCCTAACTGCCCACAACTGCCCTCCACTGCAGACCATCTTGTTGTGGCCATCTTTGTCCACATGGGGGCAGCCATCTTTGACCACATGGTGGCGGCCATATACTCAATTAGAGTGATGGTCAATTTGCATATTACTCTTTTATTAGATAGGATGGTATCTGAAGCTTGCTTTGATGTGTGGTAATTAGGGAATATAACATGACTTCTTTAGAATCAAATTACTTTTCAAATTCCATTGAACTTAGATTAAATTTTAAAAGCCATTACCACCTAAAGAAGGGGTGCTAAAAAAACTGAGGATATTAGGGAACCTTATTATGGATTTAATAATTTTCCACAAATAAATCATAAATTAGAAGACTCTTTCTGAAGAACCAAGATTGCACACCAATTGTGTTTTAGTAATTTATTTCTGTGTAGCATTCGTTAGAAAAAGAATTATGGGAGAATTTAAAAAGCAAGTTAAATTTATTGTTAAGTCCAATTTATTTTAGTCTTCACAAGGACAAAGAATCTGCTTCAATCTGTTTGCTCTTAAGGGATAAATTGAAAGAGTGATACCCTAGGCAAAGATATTTAGGATCTGTCCCATAACTAAAGCTACATTAAGCAAAGGTTTTCTCTTCAAATTATAGTCTTATGTGAATAATATTGTTTTTAAATTTACCCTTTTGAGACGGAAAATTATTATCCATTTTCACTTAAAGACATTTACATCGAAGTTTGAGGGGTTTTAATAAAGATATATAATTTAGATAAATTTATATTTTCTCTCAGATATTTGAAATATATTTTTCTCAAAAATTGAGTGTTTGAGGTCAGGTTCAATTATTTATATATTATGTATTGCTCCAAGGTAGTATCTCAAAGCTACTTTTTCCTAGGAACATGTGTGAAAATGATTATAATTTAATTGTTTTTAAATGTTAACATGCTGAGATATCTAATCATCATCTTACCTTTTTCATTTGAGTTGCGAATAGCTGCTTTTTATTTGAGTGTGTGTGTATAATTTTTTAACTTAAGTTATAGTAATAATTTAGTCATGTTATAAGGATTCTGCGAATACACTAACTATAAAATAACATAATTATTTCTTGTTTCAAATACCCCTTCACCTACATAAATTTCTATACCTTGCCCAAGGAAAAGAGCAAATGGACCTAAAATGAGGCAATGTTGCAAGATCTTGGTTATATTATATTCTTTGGCTACATGAGGATCGGAGGAATTTTGAGCCCTAGTGAGATCCCTCCTCTACATTCATTCTATAAATTAGAAAAAAAAGAATAAGTAGAAAAAAATTAAAATGAAAAACTTTTTTCTTCCTAACACAAGTCTACTGATCTTAATTCTTTATGATTTTTATATCATTTTTCTTACATCTATCCACCTATCAAATATCTATTTTAGTCTCACTCTCTGGGTGGTCAGTTAATTTTATGGTCTTTTGTTGGTCATGGAATATGTCTACAATTTCCTCTTATATTTGTACTACTGGTAAAAATGAATTTAGAGGAAGAGCAAATGAATGATCAGCACCAAAATGTCCAACATTTTGGAAAAACAATTAACATGCAATAACTGCCCATTGAATGATCTGTCAGTAGATTGATCTTTGTAGACAAATAGGAATAAATTGCCCTCCAGTTTGAACGTGTGAATAAAAAGCCAAACATATTATCTCTTCACAAGGCACATCCTAAAATACTGTTCCTAAAAACAATTTTATGTTTATTTTTACCTGGTAGTCCTTAAATAAGCTAGGCACTTTGTTATTGCAAATATAATAATTTATATAAAAGTACTACTAAAATAGATATCACAATATTGTCTCAAATTGTTCTCATCATCTCTGCATTGTCATTTTTCTAACAGCAAAAACTGCTTCATCTGTGTCCATGAATATCACTTACATCTAAACCTCCATTTTCTGGCCTGTTCATTTTCCCTCTGTCTTGAATTCATTCTTCCCCCTTTATTTCCTTTCCTGTGCTTTTAATACCGAATTATAGTCTCAAATGGCTAAAGAGTTTGTCCAAAAATTACTTTAGCCTGTATAGGAACTTTCTTTCTCTGCATCTTGTAGTACTTACATTCTATACCTGATTTATTCACTCACTGGTTCTTTCAGTAAATATATACTAAATTTCAAGCACTATATACTATACTTTGGGAACATAATACCACATAAAGCTCAATGCCTACTCTCAAAAATCTCACAATCGGATGTAAGAAACTGATAAAATGTGTTATGAAATTTCCACAAAACACTTATAACTCTGGGGAGAGCATAGTAGGTTCTCAATAAATATTTAACAAAAGAAATGTATGAGACATGAATGAACAAGATGGTGTGGTGGTTAACTGCTATCATAAAGAAGATTATAGGAAAAGGAACACAGAGAGTAGGTAGGGGCTCAACAAAAATATCTGAAAAATAGATATTGGACTTTGAGTTGATGCATAAATTACAAGGAACAGTGATTAGGAGTACAAAGAAAGAAGCATGTCCAAAAAGTGTAAAGAGAAGAGAATATGGCACCTTTTGGAATGGTGAGGAATTTGATAAAATTCTCCGCAAACAACAACCCACCCTACACTGCTCAAGACAAACTCCCCGTTCTCCTTAATACCAAAGGTTTTGTTGTTGTTGTTTTTATGTAAAGCAGATCAAAATTCTTTGCTTCCAACTCATGTTAATTTCTGATCATAAGAAGTGAATAGAATACACTGGATTAGAAATCAGATCATTCTAGTGACAACACAATGAACCTTTAACTCACTATATGGCCTTTGGAAGTGAACTTGTTCTCTCTATGGTGCAATTTTCTCACAAATAAAATGAAAATGTTGCAACAGATATTCTCTGAGGTCCTTTCTATCAAAGAACATTCTATGATCCTTGACTCTTAACTCCCCAAATCTCCCATTTTCAATAGGCTGAATAAGAAAGAAGAGAAATATAAAGTGAAAGACATTAGAAAAATATCACAAAGATAACATATTAGGAAGGCTGCAGTACTGCTTTCTCAGGAAAATTGAAGGAAAACAACGAGTATATATCTGATTATAAAGAGTACAGTCCTTTTGGGAGTCATGAGAGGTCGGACCAGAGGATTGTGAATGTTATGATGCTACGTGACCATTTTCCTCCTAGGAAATATAGAAGCAGCTATCTTTTACCAGCACAGGGTTCAAATAAAGGAAAGAATGTGTGCAGCTGATAAAAATAAATCTAAAATTATAATTATTATGGTGCCTAGAAGGATAAAAACAAATGCACTCAGGAATTTAGTAGATGCTACATGCATCTTTCTACTTAATTGCACATGTACAGCTTTAAAAGCCCAGAATCCACAATGGAGGAGTGAGCCATCTGGCCTTGAAGACAGGGGCAGTCAGGACATTTGAAACACTTACTCAACAATGTAAGAAGTCTGCTGCCACCATTGTAGTAACCAGCCAGCTTGCATTAGATTCGCTCAGCTTTGTCTTAGAGCTGCTACTATGGCAACAGACATGGATAAAAATGGATAAACATCTGATAAAAGCAAATGGGGGAAAAAAAATCCTACCTTCAGGGTTTAACAAATATGGTGAGTTTTGTATGGGAAGCTTTCACAGTACGATGTTTTAGAATAAAATTCAATATTAGGCAAAGTGCTCCTAGAGTTCTCAGCAACTTACCAGAATAACCAAAGAGCCTGGGATGTCAGCTCACTCACTCACTCATCTATGCTTGTGCATGAATCACCACTACATGCTAAACATTTTGTTGGCACAGTGGGGAATGTAGCTAAGACACAGGCTACTAAATGCTGGCTTTTAATTAGATAAGAAAACTAAAGCTTAGCTAATAAAATACAAGGCAGTATGTGATAACTAACATCCAAGCTGTGGAAAAACAAATTTTGTCAATTTTAAAAGGAGCAAAATATTTCAACTGAGGACATTAGAAAACGCAGAGGGGATTGTATTTGGGTTACACCCAAAAAGCATTAGATAATTAATATCTTTATAAAAATAATGCACATGTTAAAAGTCATACCTAGTCATTAAATATAATTTTAAAAATGCAGAAAAATAGGATGATGGAAAATTATTTGGAGTTACCCAAATATAATTACTGCCTAGAATGTTGGTATATTTTCTTAAAAAAAAAATCTTTTTGAAATGGGAAATTTGGACTGGAACACGCGGTGTGCACCTGGGGAGGATGGCTTCCCGGCTCTTTGTCCGTTGAAGTCGAAGAATGAAACCATGGACGGAAGATGGTATAGCAAAGATGGAAGTTTATTGAAGAACAAGGATAGACTCCCACGTGAGGAGGGGAAAGAGTCCCACTGAGTCCCTTTTTCCTACAGTTTATAAAGGCTGCAGTTTTTCGTGCTTCAATATCCCCTCTGGTCACTATTCCCCTTTGATTTAATCACATAGCAACTCCTGAGCTCAAGTCTCACTTGAAGCACATGAGGTTCCCTCCTTCTACCTTATTGTTCTCCTATTCCCTCTGGGCTTTCTCCCTCCCTTTATTTTGTAAATGTGTACCTTTTGTTACTTCCAGCTCTCATATCTTATGGAAATGTACCCTTTTGCAACTCTGTGTTTTTTTTTCCATGGACCCCTTAATTCCTAAAATTTCCTAAACCTGCCTATTTCACCCCTAAAAATTCCTTTCATTTTTACACATAGTAAAATAAAATGAAATATCAGATATATTTTATCCTCATTTCTTTCATTGTCATTCTTCTAAAAGGATCTCCCCACCTTTTTTTCTCAGCCTTAGTTAACATTATTTCTTATGAATGCTTTGTTAGTAATTCCTGGAGTCTCTGCTCCATTAGTGGATGAGTTCTGCACTGAGGTCCCAGGGTGATAAAGAGAAGATAGAGACAAAATAGTCCCAAAGAACCTAAGGAAACTTTGTTGAAGATGGAGAAAGATTAAAACAATATATATATATTTCTTATTATAAATCCTATTATCACACTATACCACACCTCTCTTCTCCAGAATTACTACCTTATATATTATAAAACACACACACACACATCACACAACCAACAAAAAAAAAGAAGTTTGACATTTGATGAAAACAAGGAGCCCTCTGTAACTTGCACTGGGTACCCAGTTTTTGTTCCTTATCCTTGTATACTTGACTGTATTTTCCTTTATGAAACTAAATCAGAGGGACTTCTGGCTTGGAATACTAGGATTAGAGGGAAAATCGATGGTTCCTGTGGAAAACTGAAGCTCTGAGTAAAACTCCACCTTCTGATTAGTAAAGCCCCCCAACACCTTTCCCTACCTGACTCTAGAAAACCAACAGCAGGTTGATACATATGAAGAATGATAGAAAGATTTACTTGTGCTGACAGCTGAAGACTGCTGATCAAAAAGCAACTGGCCATCCGATTGCTCTGTAATGAACTCCTCCTGCTCCCTATATAAGCACCACCTGATCACACAGGAATTTCAACCCCAGCTATTCATAGTGACTTTTTGGTTTCTTATCAGTGACAGCCTACATGCAGAAGGAGGTAAGTGTCCCTGTGCTCTTAGAGGACTCTTCACTTGCCAAGGGTAGTATCAGGGAGCTCTACGCCCTGGAGACTGCAAAGTCATGCCCCAGCCTGGAAGCATCAGGCCGTGTCTCCAGCTTTGTGAGGCCATCTTCATAAATTCCCATTTAAAAGCTTACTATCTCTAACTCTGTTAGCATTTTTCAATCAAATGCATCATGATTCTGTTTTGACAATCTCATGACAGTACACATTTATTATTTAGAAATATGGATGTGGGTATCTGAAATAAAATATGAAAATGATTGAATGTGGTTGCACCTGGAGAATGAAATGAGGTAAGAAGGAGAAGCACAATTGTTTTCTGTGACCAGGCCTGCAGGGGAGGTGTCCCAATCATACCCCAATTAATTGATTATCTGTCTAGACTTAGTGGGACAAACGCAGGTGACCAGGAGTCAGCAATAACGGCCTATCCCCTGGTATTTCAATGTCTAGACAGCTGAGCTGAACCGGAACACATGACACACAAGACAGAATTAGTATGCAATCACATAGGGTTTATTTACCTACTAGAGGCCCGGTGCACGAAATTCGTGCACGGGGGTGCAGATGGTGGGGCGATGTCCCTCAGCCCGGCCTGCAAAGATGCCAGCATCCCTCACCCCAACCTCTAGCCAGAGGTTCCTCCCCTCCTTCCGCACAGCCTCTGGGAAGATGCTTGTCCTGCGGCCTCCTCAGGGCCCCAGCCCACAACGCCCTGCAGCTCAGGTACTCGGGGTATTGGGCTTTCGGGTCCAGCTTCCCTGCCTGGCATGGTGCACATCAGCTGCCATGGGAGCCGCGCCTCAGGAGTTGCCCCCTTGGACCATACTACTTGCGAGTGTGTGTGTGTGGGGGGCGGCCTCGGCGGCAGTGATTTGATGTCTGTAGCGTGCCCGCTGGACAACCCCCCCACCAAGGCGCCATGCTGGTCACGTCTGGACTGTGGGCAGGGGGCTTCCAGTCTGTGACTGGGGCTGCTGGGCTGCGACTGGGGGCTGCAGGTGGAGGACCCTGGCACCCATAGGGCTTCGTCAGCATCAGGAACCGGAAAGATCCATTTTTCTGGTTCCTCCCCTCCCTCCGCATGGCAAGCCGGGGCGCGGACGCTGGGCTCACGGCCCCACAGGCCCCTTCCCTCCCTCCGTGTGGCCAGCCAGGGCGCGGACGCTGAGCTTGCGCCACCGCTGACGACACAAGCTCAGCATCAAGCTCCCAGTCCTCTGGCCAGAGGCCTCTCCCCTCCCTCCGTGGCCAAGGAGCAGATGCTGGGCTCCCATTGCCGGGGCAATGCCGCCAGCATCTGCTATGGGCGCCACCATTTTGTCACAGAGTGACGGTTAATTTACATATTACTCTTTTATTAGATAGGATTTCTAGTGGGTCCTAGGCTCCAGCAAAGGCCACCCGGTGATGCACACTGAAGGACAGACAATGAAAACAGAGACAGGCAGGTGGCCGCAGTTGGTTCAGGCTCACACAGCAGAGCAATCAGGGGCTTGTCTCTCAGAGCAACATGGAGTCCTCCTCTTATCGGGCAGGAGACCTCAACTGAAGACGGTCTCAGGGTTATATAGACTGTGGTAAACAACTTGTGCCCTTATCAGTGTGGGCCAGACGGTGTGCCTTATGCTAGGAGCAGGGAGTTTACACTTTAAGGGCCCAGAGCTTTTACATCAAGATAGTGGGGTGTTCATTAATTTTGGAAGTTACAGAGCATTGGGGGTTTCCATACAGCAAACATTTCACACAATAATTATTTCATACATTAGAGGGGTTACATTATTATAACAGGAGGGAAGTTGGGGGTGACCAGGCCAGCAGGATAGGGCAGTAAGGGGTGACCGGGCCAGCAGGGGAAGGCAGTTAAGGTCCACCAGGCTGGCAGAGGAGGGCAGTTGGGGGTGACCAGGCCAGCAGAGGAGGGCAGTTGAGGGCGATCGGGCTAGCAGGGGAGCAGTAAGGCGTCAATCAAGATGGCAGGCAGAAGCAGTTAGGGGCAATCAGGCTGGCAGGCAGGCAAGTGGTTGGGAGCCAGCAGTCCCGGATTGTGAGAAGAACATCCCCCGCGGGGTCCCAGATTGGAGAGGGTGCAGGCTGGGCTGAGGGACACCCCCTACCCAGTGCATGAATTTCATGCACTGGGCCTCTAGTAATGTATATATTTTTAAATGCAATAAAAATGAATATCGCTAATTGTAAAATTGATAATGGACATGAATGAAAAAATTCTAAAAAAGGCAAATTATATGTGAATGAAATGTTAAATATTAGTTCTAATCACAGAAATGCAATTTAAATTTCCTTTACTTTAAGTAAAATAATGGATAACTATTTAATACACATTGGTAAGTGAGGAAATTGTGGGAACACAAATAGTTTCTTCCTTGTATTGTAAGACTGAATTCTGGAGGACAAACCAGCACTCCAAGTATACATACCCAATATCAAGCATTCCTTAGGAAATAATTCAGACTGCATTTATAGACCTAGATACACACATATTAATTGTCATGTTTTGTGTGATTTCAAAATATTGGAACACATATAAAAATCCAATAATGAAGTTTTTTTTTGTGTGAGAAATATTTAAGTAGTGAACTTCCATCTGTATCTGAATGTAGGAAAACTGTCATATTCATATATAAATACAAATGTTTTAATTTTGCTGCGGTGAATCCATTTCCTTTCTTTTTTTCTACATTAGCCCAATTTTCTTATGGTAACCACTCTTCTCTAATTCTTGAAAGCTTAGTAGAATGACATTTTGATATTTATTCTGCTCTCTCTGAGCCAAATCTTAATAAAGAGAATCTTGAGCTATGTGGCTTAAAAGAATTATTTTGTGTCCCATCTGTAATCTTTCTCAACCTGAAATAAAATTAGACCTACAGAAATTGGTTTGAGTACTTTCTCAAGTCTTCTAAGCATGGTACATAGCTACAGAGAGATTAATTTATTACATATAGTAAATATTTTATGCTACTGAGGACCAGTTAGAAAGAATTGAATCTGTTTCTGCTACATAGATACCCTGAATTGCCAGGTTTATTTCTCTTCTGTCTAAGATTCTTTACTTAGCCTTATACTTTTCTGAGCTTCCCAGAAATATCCAATAAATATATTTTCTGTTTAGGTTAGCCAGAGCCTGTTTCTGTGGCTTGAAAGCAACAGAAATTGCTCATACACATCTGCCTTAATTTTCTATGCTTAAGAAGCTCCGTGTACATGGAATACCTTTCTGTTCTTTGAAATTGCCAAGTTTATTTCTCACTCAAGATCTTTGCTCTTTCTACTCACTGTGTCAAATATACTTTTCTCCACATCTTTATAAAGAACCTCCTTCTCACTCAATCATCATCCCTCAGAAGGCTTCTTCTTGCCACCCTTTCCAATTATCCTGCACCTCCTCTCTCCTGCACCTCCTTGCCCATTGCCACATTATCCTGGGTTTTTGTGCTGACTGCCTTTAACTCTATATTATCCTTGATGGTTATATACCTTGACTATAATTTATTTCCCCTAGCATAAAGTAAGTTTCATAAAAAGGGGCAATTCATATTGATGAAAGTGTCAATTCTCTAAGAAGACAACAATCCACTATGATGGTTGGAAATTTCAATGCCTCTCTTTCAGTAGATGACAAACCAGCAGGCAGAAAATTGTAAGAATGTGGTTGAATTGAATAGCCTCATTAATCAACTGAATATAATTGACATTTATAGAATAATTCATAAAATAACAGCAAAATATATATTCTTCTCCAGCTTATCTGGAACATTTATCAAGATAGATCACATTCTTGGCCATAAAAATACCTAATAAATTTAAAAAATAGAAATCATAAAAATATGTTCTCAAACCACAATGGAATTAAACTAGAAATCAATAACAGAAAGATAGATGGAAACCCCATATATTTTGAGATTAAATGACACATTCCCATATAGTATGTACAAAGAAGTCTTAAGAGAAATTTTAAGATATTTTGAATTAAATGAAAATGAAAACACAATTTTAACTTTGAGATGCAGTAAAATCAGTGCTTAGAAAGAAATGTATGGTGAATGTATTTTTATTAAATGCATACAATGAAACTAAGAAAGATCTAAAATCAATAATCTAAATTACCACCTTGGGAAACCAGAAAAAGAATAGCAAATTAAATCCAAGGTAAACAGAATAAAAGAAACAATAAAAATTATAGAAGAAATCAATGAAATTGAAAACAAAAGTCAAGAGATAAAATTGATTAAATCAAAAATTGTTTCTTTAACAAGATAAATAAATCAATAAACTTCTAATCAACCTAATCAAGAAAAAAAGACAAATGACTAATAACAGAAAGGGAACAAAAGGCAAGTCCCTTCAGAGTTAGCTGATTATATGTCTGGTATATACCTTATCATGTAGAAAAATACACCTAGCAGTTATTCAATAATTTATGTTGTATTAAAAAAATCAATCATTTTTAACTTTTTAACTTATAAATTTTCTATAATAAAAATGTATCCTTTTATAATAAACATAAAAATATTCTGTAACTGATGAATATCAGAGGGAAGGGATCAGGGAAGAGCTTAACCAAAGAATTTATATGCATATATGCATTACCCATGGACACAAACAATAGTTCAGTAGGCCTGGGAGGGAGAGGCAGTGATGAGTAGAGGGGGTCAATGAAGGACAAAAGGAGACATCTGTAATATTTTCAAAAATAAAGATAAATTTTTAAAACAATAAAAATAAATAAATAAATAAATAAAACAAAATGCTTAGTCAATAGTTAATGCAAGTAAGAAGTAACATTGAGACAATGGAAAGATTAAGTAACCTAACAATTAAGCACTTTTTTTTTCCTTTTTGTTTTCAGAACAACAAAAATTTGAGAAAACCCATGTCAAATTAACTAGATATTTAAATATAGAAAAACTAGAAGCCAGTGCACGAAATCTCACGACCCTGCCCACCCGCACGCACCTTGCCATGCTCTCAGCCCCACCCACCCATGCTGGCTTTGGTCATTACAGCGTTGCTGCGTTACGGCCACAAGCCTTTTATTAATATAGATTAGGTCATTGGCTTATTAATAGCTCTTAAATTTAAATTAAGTGGTTGAAGGAAATCTACAAATCAAAAGTTAAAAAATGTTTCACCTGTTTATCAGAAAATCAGAAAAGATTAATCTGGAAGGCAGAAAGAGTGTTGTGTAAGATCTAAATTATAAGAATATCAGTTAAGCTTATTAGCTTGGGAGCAAAATAGTATATACTATGACTCCTCTGAGTATGTATACTACCATTGCCCTTGGATAAAATATTTAGAACATTTCTAATATGCCAGTGAAAGCATCATTAAATTATCTAAATATGGGGTTCAGGAAAAATAGTGACACTGGCAACTGGGAAAATACAACAAGCTTATAAGAAAGGATAGATGCACCCCTAATGTTCATAGCAGCACAATTTACAATAGCTAAAATTTGGAAAGCCAGCCCTAACTGGTTTGGCTCAGCGGATAGAGTGTCAGCCTGTGGACTCAAGGGTCCCAGGTTTGATTCTGGTCAAGGGCATGTACCTTGGTTACAGGCACATGCCCAGTAGGGTGTGTGCAGGAGGCAGCTGATCGATGTTTCTCTCTCATGATGTTTCTAACTCTCTATCCCTCTCCCTTCCTCTCTGTAAAAAAATCAATAAAACATATTTAAAAAAATTATTTGGAAAGCCTAAATGCCCATCAGCAGATGAGTGGATTAAAAACTGTGGTACATCTACACAATGGAATACTATGCTGCTATAAAAAGGAAAGAACTCTTACCAATTGCAAAAACATGGGTGGACCTGGAGAGCATTATGCTAAGTGGAATAAGTCAGTCCAAGAAAGATAAATATCACATGATCTCACCCATTTGTGGAATATAATGAACATATATTGATGACCAAAAATAGATCCAGAGACATAGAAGCATCGAACAGATCATCAAACCTCAGAGGGAGGGTTGGGTGTGGGGATAAGAGATCAACCAAAGGACTTGTATGCATGCATATAAACATAACCAATGGACACAGACAGTAGGGGGATGAGGGCTTGTGCTGGGGGTGGGAGTGGGTGGGGAGAGGTTAATGGAGGGAAAGGAGACATATGTAAAACTTTCAATAATAAAGAATTTTAAAAATAGGTCTTGAAAAAATTAGAAATAATAATGAGGCAAAATTTGATTTTGTGTAAAACAATTTTCTATAATAGAGGGGAACAAATCATGAGTTTGTGGTCAGAGGGAAATTCAGTTTCTTGGCCATTTGTAAGAACACATCTAGACTCATGAGGACCTCACAAGAGGATCTGAAAGTGGGTAGGGGTTCCAAATAGAACTAGCTGAAGGCTTGCCTGTGCTGTGCTATCTCAGCCTCAGAGCCAGAAAAGCTCTTCTCTCTCCTCATGTGGGCATGACACACACCAAGCAGGCATTCTCAGGCAGCTGGCCGAGAGGCACAGCATTCCACCTCAAGTACTCCCAAACCTCCAAACAAGTTAAAAATTAATAGTTGGGCACATAAAAGTAGACATAAATTAAAATTTTAGTATGTCAGCAATATCCTTGGTCTCTTTATTTGGTCCTTTTTACCATAATCACATTCCTTTATGACCTGCTTTGGCATTGAAAAACTGTAGAATGGTTCAGAATTTTTGTTAACATATTTTTCCTCTTTCTTTGAACACCATTGAAATATATTTTCTCTTGAGAACTCTAAGACTGCAGGTGGAAAAGAGTTTATTTTATTTTAATTTTCATGCAATGGATTGTAACAATTTTATGTGTGTAGTTTGATGAGTTTTGACAAATGTAAATACCTATATAACCATCATGCTCATCAAGATCAGAACATCTCCATAACCCCAAAAGTTCCCATGTGTCCCCTTTCAGCTGAGCTCCTCCTCCCTCTGCATTTCTCTCATTCCAAGGCAACCACTGCTCTCATTTCTATCAAAATGTGTTCATTTTCCACTTCCAGAAACACATGCCAATGGAATCATCCACGAGGTGTTATTTTATGTAAGGCTTCTCTCACTCAGCATAATATTTGTATTTTGTATTTAAAGACTTACCCATCTATACTAATAAGAGAAAAATGTGGTAATTGATTATCACTCCATGATGCCCACAGCCAATCAGGAGGGAATATGCAAATTAGCAGGACACAAATGGCAGCAGCCATGGAGCCAGATGGAGGCGTGGGGAGGCTTGGATCGCCCCCGGTGGTGGAGGAAGCCAAGCTTCCCGCCCGCCTGGGCCGGCCTCCGAAGAAGGGGCCTGTGGGCAGCAGCCACGTAGCAGGCAGGAACAAGTGGGAGGCTTGGGTCACCCCCGGCAACAGAGGAAGCCAAGCTTGCTCCTGCCAAGGGCGACCCAAGCTTGCTGCCCACCCTGGCAGGCTGCTGAAAGAGGGGCCTATGGACGGTGGCCATGGAGCTGGCCTGAGTGCATGGGAGGCTTGGGTCACCCAGGCTGGCCACTGAGGGAGAGACCTGCAAAAGGTTCTCAGCCCCTCACCAAGGCTGGCCATGCCACCATGAGGTGAGGGTCCACACTGGGTGATGTGGCCAGCCTGCAAATAGCCATCAGCCCCTCACCCAGGCTGGCCATGCGCCCATGGGATGAGGGTCCCCGCTGGGGTGTGTGGTCAGCCTGGTTGAGGGACTGATGGCTGTTTGCAGGCCAGCACTGTCCCCAGTGGGAACCCCCACCCCAATGGGGGCATGGCCAGCCTGAAAACCACCACAGGCCTCTCGACCAGGCCGCCCCACCCCTGAAGGGAACCCCCACCCTGATCCGGGACACCCTTCAGGGCAAACCAACCAGCCCCCATCCATGCACCAGGCCTCTATCTATACTAATAAAAGGGTAATATGCTAATTAGACTGGGAGACCTTCCAGGAGACCTTCCAGATGTTCTTCTGGACAAAGCCATGTTGGCAGGGCTGAGGTAGAGGCAGTTAGGGGCCAAGAGGGGAAGGCAGTTGTGGGTGATCAGGCCAGGATGGGATGGCAGTTGTGGGTTATCAGGCTGGTGTGAGGGGGGATTGGGGGTGAGGCAGGCTGGCAGGGGGTGCCAGTTGGGGGCAAGCAGGCCAGTGGGGAGGGCAGATGGGTGAGCTGGCTGACAGGGTTGGCAGTTGGGGGTGAGCAGGCCAGCAAGGGGGCAGGTGGGGGTGAGCAGGCCAGCAGGGGTCAGGTTGGGGGGAGCAGGCTGACAGGGGGACAGTTGAGGGCAAGCAGGCTGGCAGGGGGGAGCAGTTGGGGGCGAGCAGGCCAGCATGCAGAGTGGTTAGGGGCAATCAGGCAGGCAGGCAGGTGAGAGATTAGGAGTCAGCAGTCCTGGATTGCGAGAGGGATGTCTGACTTTCGGATTGGGCTTAAACCAGCAGTCGGATATCCCCTGAGGGGTCCCAGATTGGAGAGGGTGCAGGCTGGGCTGAGAGACACCCCCCCATGCACGAATTTCATGCACTGGGCCACTAGTCCTATATAATAAGAGAGGAATATGCTTATTATCCATTACACCATGAGGTGTAACAACCGACCATGTAATGACCAGATCATGGATCTGCAAGAGGGTGGGGCAATGAACTACAAGCGGGCGGCAGAGAGCTACAGGAGGGGGCAGGGCAGCAAGCTATGAGGGGGGAGGGGAGCGGGGAGAACTATAGGAGGGTGGGGCAGCAGGCAGAGAACTACAGGAGGGTGGCAGCGAGCTACTGGCTACAAGTGGGCAGCAGAGAGCTACAGGAGGGGGAAGGGCAGCAAGCTAAGAGGGGGCGGGGGGAGCTACAGGAGGGCGGGGCAGTGGGCAGAGAGCTACAGGAGGGTGGCAGAGAGCTACTGGCACAGGGATTCATGCACAGAGCTACTAGTGTTATAATAATACTGCATTCTACTGTATTTCTGAGAAGTGTGTTCTATTATGAATTTAGAGCAATTTACTTTTCACTCACCTATTGATGAACATTTATGCTTTTTCCAGTGTGGGCATATGATATCATAAATAAGGATTTTATTAACATATTTGAACAAAACTGTTTATAAAAAAACATATGCTTTTATATTTATTTTGAGCAAATATTTAGGAGTATGATTGCTGAAACATAGGGTAGATAATTCCTTAACTCAATGAGAAACTCTAAAATAAATTTATATTTTACATTTTATGATAGACAAAATAATGTGTCTATGTCCTAACCCCTAGAATTTGTAAATATGTTGCCTTACAGGACAACCAGGATTTTGCAGATGTACTTAGGTTAAGTTTCTAGAGATGGAGAGATTATCCTGAATTATCCTGGTGTGCCCAAAGTAAATATAAGGGATTTCTTCTAAGAGGAAGGCAAGAGAGTCAAAATCACAGAAAGGAGATATGATGATGAGAAAGAGGTTGGAGATGGAGGGAAGAAACAGCCAAAGAATGTATGCTGTCTTTGTGTAAATCCAGATTTTCATTTGGCATTATTTTCCTTAAGAGTTAAATTTTTAAAAATAATTTCATTTAGTGTAGGTCAGTTTGGGATAAAGTTTTTCAGCTTTGTTTTTCAGAAAGAATCTTACTTTTCTTATAATTTTAAAGTGGCTTTTCTTTCTTTTCTTTGTTGAATTTAGAATTCCCACTTTACAATTTTCTGTATAATGTGTTACAAGATAATTTTAAAATTTAATCTTTATTACTGGTTTTCAGAAATGTGATTATGACATGACTTTGTGTGTGTGTGTGTGTGTGTGTGTGTGTGTGTGTGTGTGTGTGTTCTGCTTGGAGTTTACTGAGAATTTTGAATTAATAGGTTTACACTTGTTACCAAATTTGGAAAAATTTTGGCATTAGTTCTTCATTCTTGCTCCTTTCTTTTTGGGATTTTGATTATACATGTATTGAACCTGTTGATATTACTACATGGATCGTTAAGGCTCTGTTCACTTTATGGTGGTATTTTTCTTCTCTATGTATTTCAGTTGTTATAATTTCTATTAGTGTGTTATTAAGTGTGTTGATTTTTTTAAAGTTTCTATTAACCCATTTAATTAAGTTTCATTTTACATAATGAATTTTTGTAATATTATGCTTTTAGCTACCATTTCTCTCCCCATTCTTTAGTTCTTGAAGATATTTTTATTAGGTCATTTAAAAGTGCTAATTTTAGCCCTGGCAAGTGTAGCTCATGGTTAGAACGATGGCTTGGCTGGGCACCAAGGGGTCTCAGGTTTGATTCCAGGTTAATGGCATGTACCTGGGTTGCAAGTTCAATTCCCGGTCCTGGTCATGGAGACTACGTGAGGCAACACATAGATGTGTATTTCTCTCATCTCTCTTGTTCTCCCTCTGTCTCTCTCTGTTTCTCTCTCCCTCCCTCCCTCCCTCTTTCCACGCACTCTAAAGAAAGCAATGGAAGAAATATCCTCGGGTGAGGATTAACAACAAAATACTATTTTATATCTCTGTCATGTCTGCACCAGTTTCTGTTGACTGACTTGTTCCCTGGTTATGAGTCACATTTTTCTCATCATTACTAGGAAATTTTGATTTGACATTGCATATTGTAAACACGACATTGATGATTTGTGAATTCTGTTATCTTTTTATTGGGAAGATATTTAACTTTGTTCTGATGGGTAATTAGATTATATATGAATGAGTCTGATTGCTCTAAGTCGTATTTTTAATTTAGTTATGTGGGCCTAGGAAAGCTTTTTAATACAGGGCTAGTTTAGCACTACTACCAATGCCTGAGGTCTTTACTGAGCATCCTTCATAATTAAATAAGAAATGTTCACTCTGATGCGTTAGAACTCGGTGTCGTGCAGCCCTGTGGAAATTGTTTAGCTGATTGCTTTGCAGTCATTCTTTACTTGGCCTCATGGAGTTCCCCATACACATGCATGCCACAGAATTTAGTGATCACTTCTGACCAGTTTTCTAGGACACTTTCTCCACTTAGCACTCTTATCCTAATTATTCTGATATTCAACCAACTTATCTTTTCTGATTTCTGATCTCTCACTTACTAAAATTTTCATACTCTGTGTTACCCTGCACTGTGTGCTGAAATATGTTTTCAGACACAAAGCTGGGGTGAATGTAAATCCCACCTCCTTTTTTCCTTTCCCTCAGGGATCACAGTTTTGCAAGGACTGTTTCCCTATGTTTGAAAATAGTTGTCTAAATATTTTGTCTAGTTGCTTTAATGTTCACAGAAATTGGGCGAGACTATGTTAGTTACTTCATCATGGTCAGAAACGGAATTAATATAATTATATTAAAGTTTTATTGGCTAATTCCAAAATCTCAGTCATTGCTCTATTTCATTTGCTGCCTGTTTTCTTCTACATTATGCATTACATTTTCCTGCATATATTTATGTTTGGTAGTTATTTATTTTATATTGGGTTTTTTTAAGTAATATGTTGAAGAGCCTGAATCTTTTATTTCCCTCTAAATTATGTTGAATTTTATTTTATCAGACTGTTACTAGTGAGTTATTTTTATTTTATTGAAGCTTGAATTTAAGTTATATTTTATTTAGGGCAATCTATTTGTTTTGTTTTGTTTCTTTTTTCCCCCCTGCTACTCCCAGAGAGAATTTCTTAGTACTAGTATATGGGTTTTAATTGTGAGACACAACCCTTCTGGGAATTCCATAGAAAGTTCAAAATGATTACCAAGGCCCTGCAGTTTGGCCTGACGTGGACATAAAACTGTCTCCGTGAGCCAGGAGCAACTGGACCTCAGGACCTCTTCAGAATTGTTGTTGCTCCTGGACTGTATGGGATCTCACCCTGGGTGTGAAGATTCCAATATTAACCACAAATTTATGGATTTCTCTTGTCCCAGGATTTCTTCCCTCAAATTCCAGCTGCGAAGGCCACCCTTCAACTTCAGCATCTGACCACCCAATCCCATGGGACCGCAGCTTTCTCCTTGGTCTCTGCCTCCTACACACATTATGAGCTGGAGGATTTTTCTTAGATGATCACACCTGGTATGGTTTCCTTGGTCAAGACTTATAGCATCTCCAGTTTTGCCTAATTTTTCCTGTTTTTTGCATGTATTGACTTGAATTTATTTATCTATTTTTAGTAGGGATGTTAGTATGATACATTACTACAAGGGGAAGATGCTTTCTTGTTTGACAGGGTGTTTTGTTTGTTTCCTTTTTAGTTGGACTGTACTAGATGATCAGATATAAGAACATATTTTTTATATCCTATTTCCTTTACCCTTTTCAAGCAGTTAACACTCCTGACATCTAGTACTAACATCTCAAATATCTCTTACGGTATTTTGTCTGTGAAGGTTTTTTGTTGTTGTTGTTTTTGTTTTGTTTTGTTTTTAGGAAATAATGAATATTAGTGATTCAGTACCATTTCTCAAATGAGATTAGAAGTCAGTGTATTAGGGTGTGATAAGTTAGTTCATAAGTAAAAATAGATGTCTAGGAGTGAACCAATGCCATCAACAAGCTTATCGTCTTTATTCAGTTTTTGAACCCTGAGAATATTCCTCAGGCATTGCTGAACATGTTTATGCTTTTGTGCTTCCATTCATTTATTTAACCAACACTTATTGTGTGCCTACTATGTGTCAGTTACTATTTCAGATGCTGTAAATTATCTGTTGATAGTGAACAACTCCAGAATACATACTGGAATACACGTACTCTATAGTGAGAGAGACAGAAAAAAAATAAATCAAACCAATAAATGTTTGTTATATTAGATAAACACTATGAAAAAAGTAAATCAGTATAAGGGACTAGAAAATGACAGGTGTTATTTTATTTAAAGTAGCCAAAGCAGGCCTCTTTGAGGAGGTAATTAAATGGAGGGCAGGCTGGAAAAAGAAGAAGGAGAAGGAGAAAGAGGAGGAAGGGGGAAAGAAGAGGAAGAAGAAATGCAAATAACTAAGAAAGAGGGTTCCAGAAACAGGAACATGTCTGTAAGCCCTTAAGGATAGGTTTGTGTGATTGGCATGTTGAAAAAATAACTTGGAGGCCAATGGGATTGAGATAAAGTAAATAAAGGACGGCACAATGGGGAGACAATAGAAGTAGTCAAGGGGCCCAGCTGGTGTGGCTCAGTGGTTGAGCATCATTCCATGCACCAAAAGGTCACTGGTTCCATTCCAGGTCAGGGCATATGCCAGCGTTTCTGGCTAGATCCCTGGCAGGGGGCATTCAGGAGATAGCTGATAGATGTTTCTCTCTCATCCATGTTTCCATCTCTGTCTACCTCTCCTTTCCTCTCTCTCTAAAAATAAATAAAAATATATATATTTTAAAAAGTAGACAAGGATTAGATTATATTGGCTATGATAAGGTATTAGGATCTAATAAGTGTGATCTGAAGTCATTGCAGCATTGACAGCACAAGTATGAGATAATCTGATTTACATTTTTACAAATTTTTGCTGATTTACAAATTTTTGCTGCTGTGTGAAGAATGGACTATATATGGGCAGCATGGCATAAGGAGATTATTTCCTCAGAAAGTCACTATGTTGGATTAATCAAAAGATAATAGTAACCTTGGCCAAAAGGAAAATGATCAGAGAATTAAGCGGAGGTCCCCGCCTCCCCTCACCAACCCCTCCAAAATGCTTAGCATGTTTCAGAAGTCTGTTTTCTTTATTTTCATGACGTCAGAGAGTTGAGTCCATCTATGTCTTGTTTTGAGAGCATCTGGATGCACAACAGCAGTATATATCTAATGGAAGATAAAGTTGCTTTATCATTCATAAAACTTCTGAGTACGATTCTAGTTAAAATGAAATGGGAGCAGAGAAATGTAAACATTATTTAAAAATATAAATGATTTTAAAGCTAATACATAATAATACACATATGAAGATAGTTCTAGTACAGACGCTTTGGTTAGTGAGACAAGGGAAAGCTATCCCCTTACGCTGCAAAAATACCTATAAAGTTTCCACATGAATGCTTTACTTTCTCAACCACTCTTTGTTGAGAATCTCATTGAAGTTGACTTAAGAATTTTGGATTTTAGCTTAGCCTTTACTTTGGAAATTAAATGGGCTAAAAATTGCTATGATTGGAAACTGCCTGGACATCCTATTTAGGACTAAATGGTTTGTGTACTAGTAAGTGAAGGAGGCCAAGGAGGATAGATATCAAATTGGTTCAGCAACCACTAATGGAATACCCACTGGTCCTATGCACAAGAACTGCCTCACAGGGAAATACAAATATCCATCTTAAGGTAAATCATATGTCAAGTTTTTAATTTTAAAAAATTCTATGTCAAAAAGTCAGGTGTCATTTATCACAGGTAGAAAATAAATCTTGGAAGACTGATCATTTCCTTTTAGTTTTCTTCTGATCTCCATCCAATATGCAGTAAGTACATGCTATTCAAAATCATGGCCTAATTACTGGTTTAGGCGGGTGGTTAAGAGGTTTATCTGCGAACTCTATTTCAAAGAGTTTAAACTGCAGAGTGGTGGACCCTCAGCTATTGATAGTGGTAATGATTGCCACTGGGGAAGGAAGCTGCTGAGATGAGTTTCCCAATGCCAGCCAGCCCCCAGCTTCTGCAGCTTTCCTGCTGGGAGCAGAGAAAGCTTCCTCTAATCATCCAGGGAGAATCCCGGATAAGACTCTTGGGGGTGAGGGTAGTCTGTGCAAAATTTTCTATTTTATCTTTTCTCTCAGATACTTCACCCAACTTCTTATCAAAGAGTCTCTGAACACTTCCTCACAGAAAGAAAATGGCAGTTGCTTTCCTTGTGAGTCCTGAATTTTCATAACAGAGGCACGGTATAATGATTTGCCATGATTTTTTTGTATTCTAGCCTGATGAAAACAATTTGCAAGTTTTACATTTTCCTAAAGCAAATGGAACTGAGACTTTGGAAAATTATGTAGCAAATTTTATGTTTTTGTTTTTGTTTTTTTTTCAGTTCCATTAGATATTTCTCAGTTACATTTTTTTTCTTGAGATCCCATGAAGGAGAAAACAGAGGTGTTAAGAGAATATACTCAGAGCCTTACTCTAACAAGAAAAGCTGGGAGATGTGCAGTACACACACAGAAGTCTAGTAAGAGAATAGGAGAAAGAAAGGAATTAAGAATGGCTCTGCCTTTTGTTATTATGTTTGTTTTTATTTTGTTCGTTTTCACATTTAGCTAGCTATCCATTCGCTAGTGCTTTAACATTTCTATAAAATAAAAAAAGGAAGAAAAACAGCTCTTGGCTGCCTGCGAAAGTGGATATGATGGTTGAAAGGAAGTGAAGAGCAATACCTCTCTACTTCCCTCTGGTGCAGATAATTTTTAATGACTGGGTAGATCAAACAAATAGATAAGCACCAGTTTTTAGCTTGTCCTTGCATTACTAATTCAAAATGTGGTCCATGGATGAGCAGCATCAGCTTATTCTGAAAGCTTGCTACACATTTAGAATCTCTGGGTCCACCCCAGACATACTGACTCAGAAATTCTGGGGACGAACTAGAAATTTGTTTTTCAAACTCTCCATATGAGTCTTACATATACTAAATTTGGGGAACCTCTGTTTAGCTATATCGAAGTGTGCATAGAAAGCCTACATTTCTGCATTTTTAACAACTTCTCGGATTATGCTACTGCTGCTGTCCCATATACCATTATTTTGAGTAATGAAATTCTAATGAATATATACATAATTCTGAAATTATTTTCTTTTTTTCTCCCTTTTCCTCATTATTAGCTTTCTATCCCACACGACTCTCTTCTTACTCCATGCATGTGCAACTGGTTTATTGAATAGTTAGAATCCAGAGGCTACAAATACAAAAGTTTTCTTTTATCAATTATTTCTGCCTGCAAACCAGCTCTTTTGAATCACTCTCCTCCTTTCAGCTCATTCTTACCCTGTCAGCTAGGCCCAACAAGTAGGATAATTAATTTGGTTGTATTTCCTATATTCTAGTGTGGATGGAATTTCTCCATTGTTAGTTGGAGTGGGGTTTTGGGGGTACTGCTTGAATAAGAATTTCCAGGGACCCCCACAGGAGGATGAGATTCAGTAAAAAGCTTTATTTGTGTGGAATTATATCCTTCAGTTTGTAAATTCCCATTTCCCTTAATCCATTCCTGGGTGATGTGCAGCTGGGGATTCAGCAAAGCTAGAAGCAAAGCCAGTGGCCAGAGTCTCTTTTTCATTGGGGAGCTGGGTCCGGTGTAGCATCAGGCTAGTTGTAGTCCATCAGTCCACTGTGTGTGGGGTCCACATGGCTGGGAGCCATTGGGTGGCTGCAGGGGCACAGGAGAGTGAGAGTCCCACAGGCCAGGAGCATGAACCAAGAAGCAAAAGAGCAAGAGAGAGAACTCCTTTGTTTAGGAGATGATATATCTCATATCTTCCCACTTGGAGTGGCCACGCCTATTCTAGCCAATGACCTGTTCCCAGGTCTGGCAGACAAACAAATATATTCCCTATGTCACTTAGACTTTACTGGGCATGCCTATAATATTTGCCTTCCCTTTGCTCCTTCCCTACTAATTAATAACCAAGTTATTTACAATATAAAAATGTTTAAATATGTCATCTTAATTTCTTGCATTACTTTTAATCTACCATAATGCTACCCATGTATAAGTGGAGTCACTAACCAAACGTTCATCTCTTGATGCTTACCACATATCAATTTCTTTGGAGCACATACTTGTGTCATTATGTTAAATAAAATAGGAATAATAATAGTATCTAGACCACTTCTTAACATACTTTGAGGGACTCATCAGCAGGTACTTGCAAGTTCTCTATAGACAATATTGTTATTTAATACTTCTTAGACAGCATATTTGATACATAGATGTCCATTGCCAGGCAACTGGAAAGATCCTATTTTACACACATTGTCCTCTTTCTCAAATTGCTTTCAACATACCCAACTCATCCCATTACTTACTCTGAGGGTAGCCCCCATCTTCATGTAAGTATCATTAGATAAGGAGAGAATTGTAACAAAAGGAGCTACACTGAGCTTTACTTTGAGGCACTGGGTATTCAGAGGATTCTAAAGGAGACAGTGGCAGAAAAGTATTCTGGGGGAAGAAGACAAAACCCACCGTTATCTTCCTTCTTTGAGAAACTACTCATTTAAGAAGTAAAATGAATCACTGTGAATAATCTTGGTTATACACTGCAGGAAGCTTCTTCCTTTAGAACATTTGTAGAGAGCATTTGAGAGCAGAAAAGCATATTAAACATCCATCACAATCCCCTATTTAAAAAATAAATCAAATGTATTCATGAATCACTTTAATGGGCATTTATTAGGAGGCTTATATTGGCAAGAGACTGAATTTTAAGAAGACTTACTCAGAAATCTTAGTGGTTAATGAGGGAGTTTACCACATTGGTTCTGCCTGCTTTGTGATTTCAAGTTTACAAAATGTTCCCAAATGGCACTCCATAAAACAGAGCCCCTCATTTGCAAAGCAGATGCAACTAGGAAAATTAAACAGTGCATCTTAAATATTATTAACTATATGGCCCATGTAAATTTAAAATTAGTCTTCTAAAAAAGCCATTTCATGCAAGAAAATAATGGGCTTAAATTGGAGTGGATTTGGGTATTTAAAAACACACCAGGTTATTTTTAAACGTTGCAGCATTTCTGGTGCAGTTTGAGGATATTGCAGCCAATGAGCATAGCAGCCCACATTACCCTTGACAGGCAGCTGCTCCTTCCAGGAGCCTGGGCTTCTGCTGCCCCTGGAAGTTGCCACAAGGGTGCTCACTCTGATGTAAACACCTGCCCACCGTGCCGGTAATGAGAGTTTATCACACCTGGCAGCCCTCTAACAGCTGTAGGGTGACCTGTCAACCACGGGAAAATCCAGACTGATTACCATGAGGCGGAAAGTCTCAAATCCAATCAGCCATCCCATGAGTTACTCAGCCACCTGTACATGGCTAACATCTGTTGTTTGAAGTTTGTGATTGTTTTCTTTTAAAGCAATGCATATTTTTCATTGACCAGTGTGAAAAATGGAAGGTGATAATCAATACAGAGAAACATGATTAAGACATCTCTAATAGAAGGAAATTTCCCACTGTGAATATTGTTACTTTGAAAGTGCTCATTTGGCTTGAAGATCAACTATTTAATGTAAATAAAGATTTTAGTAAGCAGAACAGGGGGACTACTGACGGGTAAATGAAACATGGAATGACTGATAAATATTACAAAGATGTTATAAACACGGCCTGTATCTTAGACAATTCAGTCAAAGCAAGAATTATTACACTGGTACAAAGGAAAATAAACTATCAAGGATTAACTTTGTACTAACTGGGAATATTATTGCTTCAAAGTACACCATGATTTTCTGAGCTGACAGAGTTGATGAAGGTGACTTCTAGAAAAAGGTGATTTGAGCAGACTGGTTGGGTGGTGAGAGAAGAGAAGAGAGGTGAGCAGCGGATCTGCATTGCATTTCAGCGATAGCACCATGAAATAGTTGGTTACGTGTGTGCATGTGGAGATGGGTCTGAAGGAAACAAATGCTTTGTGCTAGAGGACAGTAGAAAGGCAATTCACATTGGGTAGGGGTGTCTGATTGCTTTGGAATCAATACAAATGAAAGGAAAGTCACCCTGAGTTCCTAAAGAAAGTAGACACTGACTAATGTGATGTGTCCAGGAAGATGAATAAGGAAAGTGTGCAGGGATGAAAGAGAGTCTGGGGCACACGTCAAAGTTGTCTTATTGAGAAGGTAACAAGTAATACATGCAAAGCACTGCCGTGTTTCTCATGTTATATCTTCATACCTGCCTGCCAAAATACTTCCAGAATCGGAAAGATATGAGGGTACAGCTTGTTCCAAATAGGTTTGTGGTATGGCTTGAAGCGTCATGTCAAAAGCATAAAATTTATTTGATACCTTATGTTTTACTGTTAAAAATACAGCAGATTTTTTTTTTCTGATCTACAATATATCCTGGCTGATTTTTGAAAATCTGAAAGTCTAAAACAAGAAAACATTTCTTAACCCTAACTTCCTCTCCATTTTTAAGAAGTTCTATGCAATAAAATATAAATATAATATTTTATGACTCTGCCTCACTTGTCGCCAGCTACCTCACTGTGTGAAGAGTAGGCTATCAACTCTTGGGGCATATTGCTATTCTTGGTAGGGAGTTATCTCAATGCATCTCCCAAGCATTGTTGAAAGGGGAAACCTCTCCTGTCTCCCAGACCTCAAACAGGTTCTAGCAATTATACCTGTAGAGTAAACAAACAATGGGAATCTACTATCACAGACTCATTCTATCTAATAAAAGCCTAATATGCAAATCGACCGAACGGCGAACAACCTGTGGAATGACTGGTCACTATGACGTGCACTGACCACCAGGGGGAAGATGCTCAACACAGGAGCTACCCCCAGCCCACAGGCCCCAGGTCAGCCAAAGCAGGTGCCAGCAGGCCCCCCTCCCCCCCCCCCCCCGATCACCCTGCTGGTCGCCCCACAGATTGGCCCTGATCACTGGCCAGGCCTAGGGACCCTACCCATGCATGAATTTCATGCACCAGGCCTCTACTTTATAATAAACAGTGATGATATTCAGCACACAAATGAGGGTTTATATCAAACTGAAAACCTCTTTTCTTATTGTTATTGTTGTCATTTTTGCCTATTGTGATTTTATCCTGATTTCTAATCGGTATTGATATTTGGGTGGGCCCACATAGTTGCCCACTTCCATTTGCAAAGTAAAATGTTATATCTGCTTTATAGGATCATGTCCTTGTAATTTTGTGTCCTAGGTTTTCTTTCTTGGCTCCTTGTCATTCTCTGGTGACAGAGCTACTCATAATTTTTTTTCATCAAGGTGTGAAAACCATACTATGTGTTCTTGAGCCATATATAAAAGATCAGACATTTTATTTTTCAGTTGGCATTAAGTTGATCTATGTGTATTTTCATAATCCTTGTACTTGTGGTTCTGTTTTTTGATACAAACATCTATTTCTCCAAAAGACATGTCTACTTATTTCTGTGAGACCTTTTGAACTCCACATTTATACCTTCTTTATTTTGAATTATGAGATAAGACTGTGTGGACATTTTAGACAACACTTTTCACCTCCAAGAATTTTATATTAACTTATAGTTTGTATAACAGTGTAGGAGAGTGAAATCATTTTCCCAAGGGTTTCTACACTGGATATCATAATTTTTATTTCTGAGCAATAATAAACAATGTTTCTCAAAAATGTTTAATGTATGTTTATTTAACAACTAGTCAGTTTCATGGGTTTATTGGTCATTTAGAATTCTTTCCTATGAAATTTCTGTCCATCACCTTTGCTGCCTTTTCAAAGCAATGCTTGCCATTTCCTCATTGATTTATCAAGGCCCTACATAACTGGATCAAGGAAATTTTCCATTATATTTGTTTCAGATATTTTGTCTCTGCCTATAGCTTTTGCCCTTTGCATATGGATAAGTTTTGTCATGTGGCTGTTAAAGACCTGTAGCCTTTTTTTATGTCTCCTTGATCTTGGGTCTTGCCCAGATTTATGGTCCTATTTTAAGGATATTTTTAAAGTCCTGCATTTTGTTCTAATTAATATATTTTAAAATTCTTAAATATTTAAATTCCTTTGGAATTCATGTTCAACTATATTCTAAGAAAGAGACTCACGCTACACACACCCCCACACACACAGCCCACAGTTACAAATAATAATGTCAACAAAAAATCAATTGTATCAACACTCTTGAAAATCCCTCTTCTAGGCCCAGTCACCTTTATAACATACAAAAAGCTCATATATTCATTGTTCTGTTTTTATTTATTTGTCTAGATCTGGTAGATTTCATAATATTGTTGAAGCAGATACCACTGTCTTATATTTGACTTAATGGAAACACCTTTATATTTGAATAACAAAATGATATTTGAAATTGATTTCAGATAAACAAGATTCATAATATTCAGAAATTTTTCATATACTCCATTTTTTGATAATTTTATCAAGAATATTTGCTGTATTTTGTCAAATTATTTTTCAATATTTATTATATATTCAGTTTCTTATATTTGCTAATATGATGACAAATGCTTATTTTTTTCTTCTTCCAGCTTTATTGGGATATAATTGACATACAACATTGTGTAACTCTAAAATGTACAGCATGTTGATTTGACACATTTATATATTGCAAAATGTTCACTACCATCCTGTTACATAATTAACATTTCCTTTTCTTTCTTAGGACTTTTAAAATCTATTATCTCAGCAATTATTAGCTATCATTACAATACTGCACATAAAGCCCCAAAACTTGTTAATCTTAGTACTGGAAGTTTGTACTTTTTTTACTAATAGTTCCCCAAGTCCCCCACCTCTCAACCCTTGATAACCACCACTCTACTGTTTCTCTGAGTTTGAGTGTTTTGGATTCCACAGATAGTTGGAATCATGTTGCATTGTCTTTCTCTCTTTGACTTACTTCCCTTAGCATAATACTTTAAAGGTTCATCAAAGCTGTTGCTAATAACAGGATATGCTACTTTCTCATGGGTGAATAATATTCCATAGTTTATATAAATTACATTTTCTTTATCCATCAATGGACTTAGGTTATTTCCATGTCTTGTCTATTTTGAATAATGCTGCTATGACCTTTGGGGTGCAGATATCTCTTTGAGATATTGATTGAATTGTCTTTGAATATACCAGTATACCAAAAAAATGGGATTACTGAACTGTATAGTAGTTTTATTTTCAATTGTTTGGGGAATGTCCATATTGTTCTCTATAGTAGCTGCACCAATTTACATTATCACCAACAGTACACAAGGGTTCCCTTTTCTCCACACCCTAGCCAACACTTGTTATCTCATCTTTTTTAATGATGGCCATTCTAGCAAGTGTGAGATGATATATATCTCACTGTGCTTTTGATTTGCATTTCCCTGATGATTAATGCTGTCCAGCAACTTTTCATATACCTGTTGGCCATTTGTATGTCTTCTTTGAAAAACTGTCTATTCAGGAGTTCTACTTATTTTTTAATCAGTTTTGTTGGTTTTCTTTTGCAATTGAGTTGTATGAACTCTTTATATATTTGGGATATTAATCCTTTACAGGCATATAATTTGCAGGTATTTTATTCCATTCCACGGTTGCTTTTCATTTTGTTGATTGTTTCTTTTGCTGTGCAAAATGTTTATATTTGATGTAGTCCCACTTATTTATTCTTGCTTTTGTGCTTTTGGTATCATGTCCTGAAAATCACTTCCAAGACTAATTTTAAGGAGCATTTTCCTTTTTTTTTTAGAGGTTTTATGTTTTCAGGTCTTAAGTTTAAGTCTTTAATTCATTAATTTTTCTGAGTGGTATAGAAAAAGAATCCAATTTCACTCTTTTGCATGCAGCGATTCAGTTTTCAACATTATTTATTGAAGAGACTATCCTTTCCCCATTGAGTTTTCTTACAATAATAAATGTTTGTTTTCTTATACTAACCAATCTTTGAATTGCTAGAATTTAATGTATTTGTTTACATTTTGATTTCTAATGAAGGTATAGAAATATTTGTTTCAAAATTAGATTAATATTTGACTATTATTTAAAAGTTATTATTAAAAAAAAAAAGTGTTTTTTTCATGTAGCACCTGTAAAACATGGACATTTTTTTCAGAGTAGAACCAAATTTTATGTAACTAGAAAACTTAAATGAAATAGTTACAAAGTCTGAGAATATCTCTCTCTCTCTCTCTCTCTCTCTCTCTCTCATACACACACACACACACACATACACACAGTTAATCACAGTAGTTATGAAAGGAAACAAGGAAATTAACTGATGGGTAAATTTTGGCAAACCATAACTCCCTAAAAATTGTAAAAAAGTGTGAAACTTTAGTTAGAAATATTCAGCTTAAAGAAAACAATAAGAAACATTTTTTAAAAAAATTAGCTTTTTGATTGGACTATTTCTAAAAAAAAAAAATAATTCAAAGTCACATTTCTTTGAGATTATGTTACAGTTGCAAGCTCTATTCATTTCAGAAAAATTTGGGTGATACTTCTTTCCCAAATGACCTCTCTTGAAGGGCTAATACTTTGTGTCCTTGTCCTCTACCTCACCTGCTCATCCTTCTTTATAAAGCAATTTTTGCTTTAGTAGTCTGATTCTGACAAGTATTGGCACAGGCAGTAATGAGACTGGACTCCAACAGTAGGTCATGAATAGAAGCAATTTTGAAGCCAGTAAAATGTGTTTCAAGGCCTGTCTTGAGATCATGATTTAGTCTCAGAGCTGGAAGATTAGCCATGTAATAAGAGGACCTGTCCCAGGGCAATTCTGGGCCAGGGGCATGATCATCCTGAACAGTAATTTGGTGTTGCTGGTAAATTGATTTGATATATTGTCCCCCTGGATCAATTCTCTTCTGCATGTAGACTTTGAACACACGAGCATGAAGGTAACACCATTCATGATCAGGCTTATATGTTGGGCTTTAATTCTGTCTCTTGAAATACAATGCCTTATTTTGAAAATTTTATCCAAAGAAGAATGAGAGTATTCAAAGAATGCAGAGGTTTAACCTTTTCAAACAGGGTATACTTTTTCTTTAGTTCAATTCCCACCCCTTATTTCAAGGGTTGAAAGTATCTCATTGTCCTCTAAGAAGAAACCATTACCAGCACACTTGTCCTATGTGTTCATTCTTGGGCTGCTGGGGATTCTGAAACTCTCATAAATTGTCAAATTAAAGGAATAACTGTTTCTAGTCAAATATACCTTTCTTTCATTTATCAAAAGTAATATCCAGAGAGAAGCCTTTGTGCTATCAAAACATTTTTTCTATAGGCAGAGAATCTGAAGTAAAACAATGTTTTTGCATTCCTCTGAGATATTAAATATATGTTTTCTCTTTCATCTCTTTTTATTTCTTCCTCCTCTCCTCTTTTTCTCTCTGCCTTTCTTTGTTACTCATTTATTTTTTATTTTCTTTCTTCTACTTGGTGTGCACTGTCATGCCTTTTTTTTTTAGATGAGCATAGAAATTAGGAATATAGATTCTGTAATCAGGTTGCATATATTTACTTCTAACTTTGTCCAATATATATCCTGAGCAAGACATTCAAACTTTATAAATTTCAGTCTTGTGATCTCTAATATGATTATACAAATGCTATATACATACAAGATTTTTAATGAGAAGTAAATAATCCAAATAAAGCAGAGTATATAGCAAGCACTCTATAGATATCGAATAATGAATTATTTTATCATTTTTAACATAAATGAAATGATGATATATAATAAATTATTTTAACTATTATTAATATTTCTTAAATAAATTGGGAAACATTCATATTATTTTTAATGTTCCTGAGTAGTTAAATAACAGAGAAAGGAAATAAAGAACTTGCACATAAAATTATTTGACTCCTAATACATTGATTGATTTTTGATGAAATTTTCTGTGTATTTTGTGATTGTCAGTTTAGCTTCTCAAGTGAATTATAATAATAGTTATCTTAAATTTTGTGTTTAAATTAATCATTATGAAATTGTATCAAATATCTTTTTATGATCACTTAGCCTCATTCATTGTCTTACACTCTGAATGCTGTTATATATTCATTTTCTCTTTTTCCTTAGACATATTTGTCAGCTATGTCTGTCTTATTAAACTTTTGGAAGCATTAAAATTTATTTTAGTTATTTTGATGCTTTTAATTTTCTGTTTTCTTAACTTTTGCTTTTATCTTTACTTTTTTTATATGTTCTCTTTAATTGCACTCTCTGTGCCTTTTACCAAACATATTAACCTTAATGGATAATTTAACTTTGTTATTTAAAGAAATAAAGACTTTAAGGCTAACAATTTTCTTCTGCATATAGATTAGCTGATTGTCAGTGATTTACCTTTCTCAGTGTATGTCTTTTATAAACCTAGACTTTGTTCAAAAAGAGGCCAGAATCTTACTCGAAAACTTCTGATTTAAGTAGCTCCAAGAAAGAGAGAAAGAAAGAAGAAAGAAAAAGAAAGAAGAAAGAAAGAAAGAAAGAAAGAAAGAAAGAAAGAAAGAAAGAAAAAGAAAGAAAGAAAGAAAGAAAGAAAGAAAGAAAGAAAGAAAGAAAGAAAGAAAGAAAGAAAGAAAGAAAGAAAAAGAAAAGAAAGAAAGAAAGAAAGAAAGAAAGAAAGAAAGAAAGAAAGAAAGAAAGAAAGAAAGAAAGAAAGAAAGAAAGAAAGAAAGAAAGAAAGAAAGAAAAGAAAGAAAGAAAGAAAGAAAGAAAGAAAGAGAAAGAAGGAAGGAAGGAAGGAAGGAAGGAAGGAAGGAAGGAAGGAAGGAAGGAAGGAAGGAAGGAAGGAAGGAAAGGGCTACAAAAGCTATCCTGGAAAGATTAGAATTAGAGTGGCCAGTACCCTGGTGGAGTACAGCCACCAATAGTAACATTTACCAAAACTCAATAAAAACAAAGTTATAAGGAAAAAAAATGCCTTCTCAAAAGACAAACAATAAACAGCTACATTAAAAATATAATGGTTGACTACAATAAAATACCTATATATTTAAGTTTAATAATTTCAATTATTTTCCTCATTAATTTTAATTTCAGTTGAGATTTTTATCTAATATTAACTTTAACAATTATTTTAAGTAGTTAAAATTTTATTTTTATCTGCCTTGGTTGTAATTTGTCTTTCATCTTTCTGTTATTGCTTTTCAGTTTATTACTTTTGTCCAGATAATAGAGCCAAAATCATTTTAACTATATTTAGAAATTATTTACATTTTCTTCAGATCCAAACATAAAATCGTTTAATTTTTTTAACTTTTAAAAAAAATTATTGCAAATAAAAAATATAGAATATGTTAATTATGTTATTCAAATAATTTTTATACTAATTCAAATGATACCTTCTTGATCTTCCAAATTCTAGAGTAATTTATTAATATTCTTCACTATGATCATGGCATTCACATTTTTTGTATGTATAAAATTTTCTCTTATGCCTCTTACAGCTTGTTATTACATAAATATAGTTGATCTTTTCATTGTTTCTTGCTTTCATGGTCAAGAAATATTTTTTTGTCAATCTAATACTTTTGACCTAAATTTCTACTTAATTAATATGTACTACTATTTGCTTAATACATTGATACATCTTTGCTGTTTATCTTATTACTTAAGTGCAACTAGACATTGTTTTTTACTTTGACTTTTAAGAGGAGTATTAACCCATTCACAATTATCATGAGAACTGATATATTTGGTTTTATTTTAAAATCTCTTAAACTTTTATTTTTACCAATAATTTTAGTTCATAATTTCCAAAATTATTGGACTTGATTGATGCTTCTTTCTATTAATTAAACCAAGAAAATATGTATTTGTGTAGTTTGTAAATTCAGTTGAAGGATAGATAGACTGAATGTTGAAATTTAGAGCATCCTTTTTCTTTTCAGACTAAAGTTGTTCAAGGTGAAGGCACTTTTTCTAGTAGATCTTCCAACAATGAGTCTGAATGGTGAGTGAAAAACATCAAGACATTGAACTTGATGCTATAGTGAAAGTCAGATGTCAGATGGCTACCTAGCTCTTCATAGAATATGTTTTCTCAAATAATGCTAATATATGATCATGTAGAATTTTACATTTTGGTTGTAATTTGTATATATAATTTGTTATTTTTTAATCCTCACACAAGGATTTGTTTATTCATTTTAGAGAGAGAGGAATGGGGAGAGAGAGAGAGAGAGAGACATCAATGTGAGAGATAAATATCAATCGGTTGCCTCCCATACAAACCTTGACATGGGATCAAACCTACAAACTAGGTATGTGCCCTCACCAAGAATCGAACCTACAACCTTTTGATCTACAGGATGACATTCCAACTAACTGAGACACCTGGCCAGGGTTCTTTTTATAAGCTTCTTTAAAAATATTACAAAATCTATGAATATTTAAACACTATGAAATCACCAAAAATATTATCTTATTAAATATATTTAGCCCAGCCAGTGTAGCTCAGCTGTTGAGCATTGACCCAGGAACCAAGAGGCCACCGGTTCCATTTCTGGTCAGGGTAACATGCCCAGGTTGCAGGCTGGACCCCATGGCGGGTGCATAGGAATATATATATATATATAACTGAGCTACCTGGCCAAAGCTATATATATATATATATATATATAGCTTTGGCCAGGTAGCTCAGTTGGTTGGAATGTCATCCTGTACGCCAAAAGGTTGTAGGTCTGATCCCCCAGTCAGGAGCATATGAGAAGCAACTGATGGATGTGTTGAACACTGACTGTGGTAAGACCAAAGATGTAAGATTAGTCCATACAGGGGACAGGGACCAACTCTAAATGTCATGCGGAGTTTGACTTTTAGAATGTAAACAATAGGGAATTAGCAGAAAATCATTAAGCATAGGAATAGCATGACCAGATAGATTTTGAAAGAGGGAGGAGAGAGGAAGAAGCTCACTAACTATGTCCTTGGAGATTAATGTACTGAGGAAGGGATGGAATATAATGATAGTTGGCAATAAAAGGAGTTTTTTTAAGATATGAAAAACATTTAAGTTAAAACACATATGATTTCTTTGTTGCTTAGATATCAGGGAAGAAGGAGAGGTAGGAATTCAAATAAATTTAATACCCTACTTAAAATTATTTCTTAATATTTAGAACAACCTTAAGAAATATATATTATTATTATCCTCACTTTTATGAGAGAAGATTCTGAATCTAAGGGCATTTAGGTAAATTGCTCTAGTCCACATTGGTTGTAAGTGTCGAAGGTCCGAGAATCCTGGTTTATCTGTCTGAAGAATTGGTGTCAAAAATCTCATTGCTACAGAGGTAGCTTGGACTCTGAGTGATGGTAATTTCTTAACCAATATGAGAAGTAAAGGAGAAAGACATGTTTGATAATATAGGGAGGAGAAGGATATGTACTCCTGTAAATAAATAACTCTCATATATCTACAAAATTTTTGTGAGCTTTTTTTTTTTTTTATCATTTAAAAAGCATATGAAAGGCTAGCTGACCTTCCCTTTTATAGAGTTGAAATAGTAGTAAGTTGAAGGGTAGAATGGCTATAAACATATCAGGTCTATTTATTCTTCTGAAATAAACTCTCTTCATTATATGAGTTATCATTATCATAAGTTTATAGTTGTGAACACTTTCTACTCATCCTTTGACTAGAGTTAATTTATAAAAATTAGAAATTATTGCCTTCTAAATCATAGCCATTGTGATGAAATAGGCAATCAAATTTTTTTTTTTAGAAAATGGGAAAATCTTAAACTAAGTTGACAAAATATATAAAGGTTTTTTATTAATTTCTCAAATAAAAAATTAACTAATAATATATAAGAAGTTATAATTGCATCACTTTGGGCTATATTGAATGAAATAAAATCATTTTAGTATTTAGCTTGAAGCTGATGATTCATTTTTAAGGATTTACAATTTATGGCATAAAAGTGTTTAATATTTATAATACTCATAAGTAATAATGAGGCTTATTCCCCCCTGCTTTTTTGCTAGTTTCATTTAAAGGTACTTTTCTATAAAAGAAAGTGCACTTTTGGATCTTTTGCCAATGTAATTAATATCATTGGACTTAAATGCATCAACAAGCTCAAATTGATAGAGCTTATATTATGAAAGATGGAACATTTTTATCAGCTACTTCTTTTGGTAGGAAAAAAATCAAGAGTTATGAGTTAAGTGTTCCCATGTAAATGTATTTATCAAAGGGCAGGGCCCAATTTGAAATGGATCTTCTGCCTTTGATATAAGCAATTAAAAAGATAAAACAACGCACCAAATATATGGTGGACATTTTCTTTGATTAATGTTTTAGGCTTCAAAATTATCATAAAACTGTAATGGTTTCTGATTAAAAAGAACATATTTAAACACATTAAAATTACAAACTCTACCAACCTAGTACAACTATTTAACAATTCTATCTTCAATAATTTGTTCATTTGCCTATATTTGATATCATTGTAGTTATTACATAAATATATATATATATATATATATATATATATATATATATATATATATATATATATATGTATATATATATATATATATATATATATATATATATATATATAAAGCCTAAGCGATGACTCGACCGTTCTACTGTTCGACCAGTAGCTATGATGCACACTGATCACTGGGGGCCATATGCTCAATGCACAGGCATGGAAACATGGAATAGACTCATGAATTTCAGAGGGAAGGGGGAGGGAGGAAGAGATTAACCAAAGATCTTATATGCATGCTAGAGGCCCGGTACATAGATCTCTGCACTGGTGGGGTCCCTCAGCCTTGCCTATGCTCTCTCATAACCCAGGACCCCTTAGGGAGAGCCAGTCAGAGAACCAGTTTCAGCCCGATCCCCACAGGCCAAGCCAAGGGACCCCACTGATGCAAAAATCCATACACCAGACCTCTAGTGATTTGATAATTCAATATTTTCTACTACATTACAAAATTTCTCACATTTTTCATATATTTTAAATTCCTTTTAATACATATTTAATAAAAAAGAAGCAAAATTTTTAGGAGAGAAAAAATAGCTAAGTTGTAAGAAAAGTTGTGAGATTTATTGTTGTTGTTTAAAAATAGTTTTAATCAATGATACCACTTTAATCCAGTTGCTGGACCAACATAGTTATAATTGACTTCTCTTGTTTTGCCAAAGAACAATGATTAACAATTAAACTTTGACCTAGTGAAAACAACCTTGTTCAACCTTCATATCACTTTCACTCCCTATTCCCATGAAATCTTAAATGTCCTAGCCCCAAATTATCTTAAAAGTCCTAGCCCAAAATTAGTTTTTCTCTAAATTAATTTTCAACATATGTCCTGTATAATGATATGACAAGTTATATAAGGTAGGCTTGAGTACATATTAAATAATTTTGTGTTTACCTAAGAGAACAAATATGCATTATTCTTGAAAACTTCTTGATGAATTACTACAGAAATAGATACAGTTCCTAGATATATGTAAAATCATAAAGAACTTCACATGTCTGCACACAATTATGCAAGCACACACTACTTGCTTCCCCAGACCCCTCACCACACACACACACACACACACACACACACACACACACACACACACACACAGCTTCCATCTTTTGTGTGTGTGTATGAAAGACTCTCACTTGTTTTTTTCTGTCTGAAAATGGCTGGGTTGCTTGGAACAGTCCAAGTTATTATAGTTCATCTATCTTCTCAGCACATTTGAGTATCCTTATGCAGAGTTTGAGAAACTGTGGCCCAGATGAAATCTGCAGATGGAAATTTCTCATTAAATCTCATTTAAATTAATTTTTAATTTAATATCATTTTATAATCATTAAGATTTACATAATAAATTAGACCCAAGTGACCAAGTTAATATTATTTCCAGTGCTATAACAATGACCCCCCCACACACACATACGTTGCCATCAAATGTGTTCCCAAACCCCTCAGTTTTCTCATGTCATTTTCTAAAACAGATGGTCACACTTGGGGAGTAGTCATATTCATTATTCATTCTAGACAGGGTAGCAGAGCATTTTCTAAATACTTAGCATTTTTCAAAGTGGGAAATGCAAAGATGATAAAATTCCTGATCTTGAGGAATGTAATATAGTTGAGGAGGCCAGACATATTGACAGGAACAACTGCATAAACAAACAGGTCAGTAAAATAAAACACCAGGTCTACAAAAAGGAAGTATTTCTGAGATTCACACAAACACACAAAAGCAAGCTTAATGCATGCTATTGAGAAAGTGTCTAAAACCTGGCTTTAGCCCTTCCTTTAATATTTATCACTCCATTATGTGATGCACTAATACCATGTGTGGTTATCATTCACTAACTCTATATAGAAGTAGTTGGGTAAGTGGGAAGATCTACTATATTCTTCAGATTCTTACTATCCCATCAGTTTATTCTCTGCTCCCATTTCAGGCTCTCAAATCCACTTCTAACATACAGTTATGCACTGCATAGCAAAGTTTCAGTCAATGACGGACCACATATATGATTGGTCCCAAAAATTCTGATGGAGCTTAAAAAATCATATCACCTTGTAATTCATATTGTCAGAGCCATCTTAATCATAGCACAAAGGCTGTGAAATTCAACAAGGCTGTGATTGAGATGGCAAACAATTTTAACCTGGGTCTGGATGAAGAGGACATTGAGGAGCTCTTTATTCTTATTTCTTGAGGAATTGACTAAAAAGGAATTGTTGGAAATGGAACATAAATACATAGCTGAAGAGGAGGTAAGAGAAAAGGGATCTCTAGGAGAAGCATAACTCTTGAAAAAATTCACAGTAAAGGCTTTAGCAGAAACTTTTGGGAGACCTCAACAAACTCCTTAACACATTTGAAAACTGAAAGGTTTTCATGGATAGAGAAGAATGTCCATAGTGCATTATCTGCTTACAAGCAAATCTGTGACTTAAAACAAACAAATAATAACCAAGCAAACCACCATGAATGTATTTCTGAAAAGAGTGTAAGAGTGACACCTTCTCAAGAAGGACTTCAGGCTGTTCTTTAGGATGTATTTCAGAAGGAGACATTGTTACCTTAGGACAGTGATAGGGAAACTCAGTCAACAGAGCCAAATATCAACAGTACAACGATTGAAATTTCTTTTGAGAGCCAAATTTTTTAAACTTAAACTATATGGGTAGGTACATTATTATTAACTTAATTAGGGTACTCCTAAGCTGGCCTTTGCTAAAAACTCAAGGGGCCAAAGAGCCGCATGTGGCTCATGAGCCACAGTTTGCCGACCACTGCCTTAGGAGATAACAGCTCCATGCCTGTTATTGCCCCTGAAGACCATCCAGTGGAACAAGATATGGAGGTTGAAAGTAGTGATGTTTATGATCTGCCCCTGTATGTGTTTGTGTCTTAGTTTTTAACAGAAAATTTAAAAAGAACAAAAAAAATTTAAACTATTGAAGTAGAGAAAAGCTTGTAGAATAAGACTAGATAAAGAAAGCATTTTTTATAGCTGTACAGTGTTTGTGTTTTTCTAAAATATATTTGTATTGATTTCAGAGAGGAAAGGGGAGGGAGAGAGAGAGAGAAGAAACATCAATGATGAGAGAGAATCATTTATCAGCTTCCTCCTGCATGCCCCCCTCTGGGGACCAAGTCCACAAGCCAAGCATATGCCCTGGTCAGGAATGGAATCATGACCTCCTGGTTCACAGGTCAATGCTCCACGGCTGAGCTACACTGGCCGGGCCAATGTTTGTGTTTTAATCTAAGTGCTGTTACAAAAGGGTCAAAAAGTTAAAACATTAAAGATTTATAAAGTAAGAAATTTACCGTAAGCTAAGGTTAACTTATTGAAGAAAGAAAAACTATTTTTTAAATAAATTTGCTGCAGCTTACGTATAGAGCATTTATAAAGTCTCCAGTAGTGGACAGTAATGTCCCAGGCTACTTTCATAGTAAGCACCCTATGCAGGTGTACCATTTTTTATCTTTGATACCTTATTTTTACACTATATTTTCAATATTTAGATCACAAATACTTACCCTTGTGATATAATTGCCTACAGTTTTCAATACAGTAACATGTTCAATGGGTTTGTACCTAGGAGCAATAGGCTATATAATATAGCCTCAGTGTGTAGCAGGCTTGTGTAAAGGCACTCTATTATGTCGCACGATGAAATCACCTAACAACATTTACCAGTGTGCATCCCTGCCTTAAGCAGCACATGTTTGCAGAGGGAAGTGCATCTGACTATCATACTACCTTGTGGTTTGTGTCTCAAGTCTCTTGCTCCAGGTACTTGCCTAGATTCTGGCTTCCTTGCTGTCCTCTGCTTTGCCATTTTTGTAAATTCCTGATCCTTTATTTGATGGTTTTCGCCTACATCTTTTTAATTTGCTCCTAAGTTACTGTGGTCTCACTGTACTCACTCTCTTCCTCTTGCAGAACAGTCCCCCTCAACGACAAACCATCCAGTGCAAAATATCAACAGAATGCTGAAGTTCAAAGACTTTTGCTTCAGCTTATACAACAACAGTTTTGGAGGAGAAATATAGTCACTTTTTCTTCTCTTTCTGTACGTCTTAGTTCTAGTGTTGCTTTTCTGTTTAGTTTCAATTTAATTTCTGCATATTTTCTGTCATAGCCGAGAGAAAAATCAAGAGTATTTTTCTGCCATTGATTGAGTAAAGATAACAGTAAGATTTACAAGGAAAAGGGAATAAGATTAAAAATCTCTAAGATATAAAGACCTGGATAATTAAACCTACTGTTACTCCCAAGTGATAAATTCAATTAAAATTCATTAAATATTGAGCTTACCTAAATTATCATATTTTAACATTTTATATTGATTCTACAAAGCCTATCAGAAGGTGTTATTCCCATTTTACAGACGAGGGAACAGAGAATTTAAGTGACTTGTCGTAGTTAATATGAGTGATGTATAGAAGAGTTAGAATTTGAACTTTGATCTGACTTTTATGCCTTCATCTAACACTTCACAGAAACAGGCTAATGGAAAGCATCAAGCTTTCACTGTTGAGTGAAATGATTTTATTTTACTGTGTCACAACTAAGATTTTTGTTGGTAGTAAGGGTTGCTCTTCACTGACCTGGGGAGGAATAGGGTAATATGGATTGGCTGCCTGGAAAGCCCAAAAACTGTTCTTTATCTCAAGGGACTGTACAATTTTAGTAGAACATCTAAGGGGAAATAAGCCTCAAGATGTGAGGCTTTTAATAGAGAGGCACTTGGTTTTATATTCATAGTAACAGTCTGAAGAGTCATGTGACCCAGAGATCTCCATATAATAACAGCAAAGGGGGGATTTTTGTTTTTCATTTTAGGGCTTTCTAATAAAAAAATTTTTTTTTAAGTAGCCTTGAAAGTAACTGAGCTCTTGTTAGTCTAAATTTGACTATTATTTATTTATTTTTTTTTTTTTTCTGGGTCAACAGTTCTTTTGAGACCCAATTTCAATGTCCAACAGTTCCTTATGTGTACATGTCAGCAATGACATTTCAGTTCTGGATGGTGGACAAATGGTGGTAATGCAGGTCCGACTGTCTGGTTTGGTCCTGGGCAACCTGCAGTGATGCACAGCTGCTAACTGCTAGTATGGCAAGGCCACATCAGCGTCTTCCGTCTCTGGACTGCTTCTCTTCTGTCTTCATGGCTGGAGTAGTCCTGTCGATTCCTCTCTGTTGCTGGAATCCACATGGTCTCGGAGTTGTTTTCTGAAAATATACAAACATATTCTCGACCAAAAGTTAATAAAGGAATATTTTCTATAAATTTGACTGGGGATCCTTTTTCATTTTTTGCCCAAATGATTTTCCTCTGGCTTGTTTTGTCACCCTGTGTGTTTTTCATGGGTGTCTTGCTTTTAGCCTTACAATTAATTTTCTAAAGTATTAATTTTCTAGATGTAATTTACTTACAGGATATTTTTCCTTACATGATATTCCTCTACTATCCCCTCCTTTTTTGACTTAAATGTTAGGAGGCTTTTGAAAATTTTATAATGTAGTCTTGATGGCTTTTAAATTTTAATTTTTTGCACTATAATATTACTGTTTTAGGTTCATTACATGGTGCACAATTTTATCATGTGATGAAGTACCAATAAAAATTTTAGTTAACACTTTAGGAACACCTTTTTGTCCAGTACAATTAATTTTTCTAGAATATTCGCTTGTTTCAACTAGCCAATTTAAATTTGCCTGAAAACTTGACTACTGTTTTACTATCAAATTTATTATTCTAACAACAATCTTATTTTACCCTGTAAATATTGGTGGAAGGGATTGTTTGCCTTCTTGAGTAGGTCCTGAGCATACCTGGTGGTAGGCTGGATTTAGATATCGTAAACCCACTTCCCCACACCATGGGTACAAGGCAACTCAAACAATTCCGTTGGAGTGAGAGGGCAGCTGCTGTCGGCCAAGTCTCTGTCGGTCACCTGGGTCCTGATCTGAGCTGGGAATGGGAAGCACGAAGCAGCCATGGGGGCAGGAGACCTCCCTCAGAAGGGACTATGATTAAGGCCCCTGCAATGTTGGGGGGGTGAGGGTCTGTGCCCCACCTCTGTTGATCCCCAAATTCTCTCCTGATGGCCCCTCTGTGACTGTGCCTGTCTTAGGTTGTTCCTTCCTTGAGGAATCTTACCCGTCTCTGGCTAACCAGCCATCCTCCGGGGCCAAGCAGGGTGACGTGAGGTTCAGTTTTGTCTCCTTGGTAGCCTATGCCCCCGTGGCCTCCATGCCCAGCATCTGCCATGGGATCCCCTCGCCTGCTGGCAGGGCCCCAGCACTGATCACATATCTTTTGGAACCCGGGTTTCTTCTCCAGGGAGGGCTCAGTTTGCCCCACTGGGTGAGAGACAGATCCATGGCACCAGTCATCACAAGACTTCAACCTCAACATGAACAGAGAGCTCATGCAACAGCTGTGAGCAATTGAATTGTGAGAAGAGGGTCTCTCTTGGCCTAAAGGTTAAGAGGGACCAATATAGAATGCTCAGATGCCTTCCCAGGAGGCCCTCTACACAATGAAAAAGATTAAATCCTTACATGTCCTTTTTAAATTGCTGCCAGACATTCAAAGAATTAGTTTGTACATTTGCTTGGGATAATTGTATATTATGCTGTAGTAATTCTATAGTATCAAGAGATGTGTTAAGTTTGTCTCCAAGCACCAAACAGATGACTTTTTTTTTTTTATCCCCAAGGGTGCGAGGAACTATTACAAGTACTGGGGGTGATCCAAATCTGGGAAAAATTTTAATGATAGTGTAGAATAATATCATGCAAGGATATTCTTTGTTCTAGTCCATGGGAATTCCCTTTCAAACTGGCTGTCCATTTCTTTTTATATAGACAAGGTCTTAGTTACATTTTCTGCACCTCTACCAGGGGCACGTAGTGATAATAGTGACACCCTTTCTTTGGTGTCCACACAAGCCAGAAACCTCTCTTTAATTGCACACACAAAGAGGCATTGTTTTGATTTCGTGTCGTACAAAAGGGAAGATGGGTGGAGACCCCTGTGTATTTATACTTTCTTGCCCCACCCATGGACCTCCTGGATGTCCAGGGTGTTTGGTATTATTGGTAACTACATTAGTCAGGGGATCAGCCCATGTAAGGGGTCTTACCCATGAAGGGTCAGGAACATAAGACCAAAATACTTACCCTCTTGTCCCAGGTAAAATTACTGTACATCTGATGATTGCTAGCATGGCTAGAAAGGCGTTCTCAGGCATTCTTGGGTTTCTGGTTACCTCACAATTTCTTCCCTGAGGTTTGATGTTCTGATTGATGTTTCTCTGTTTCTGGATCTATTTTTGCCCCCATCAGTATATGTTGTTCATTATATTCCACAAATGAGTGAGATCATGTGATATTTATCTTTCTCTGCCTGGCTTATTTCACTAAGCATAATATTCTCCATCTCCATCCATATTGTTGCAAATGGTAAGAGCTCCTTCTTTTTTACCGCAGCGTAGTATTCCATTGTGTAGATGTACCACAGTTTTCTAATCCACTCATCTGCTGATGGGCACTTAGGCTGTTTCCAAATCTTAGCTATGGTGAATTGTGCTGCTATGAACATAGGGTTGCATAAATCCTTTCTGATTGATGTTTCCAGTTTCTTGGTATATATTCCAGAAGTGGGATCACTGGGTCAAATGGGAGTTCTATTTTTAGTTTTTTAAGGAAACTCCATACTGTTCTCCACAGTGGCTGCACGAGTCTGCATTCCCACCAGCAGTGCACGAGGGTTCCTTTTTCTCCACATCCTCGCCAGCACTTGTCATTTGTTGACTTGTTGATAATAGCCATTCTGACAGGTGTGAGATGGTACCGCATTGTTGTTTTGATTTGCATCTCTCTAATGATTAGTGATTTAGAGCAGGTTTTCATGTGTCTCTTGGCCTTCCTTCTGTCTTCTTTCGAAAAGTGTCTATTTAGATCAGTTGCCCATTTTTTGATTGGGTTGTTTATCTTCTTTTTGTTAAGCTGCATGAGTTCCCTGTAAATGTTGGAGATTAAACCCTTATCATTGACATCATTGGCAAATATGTTCTCCCATGTAGTGGGCTTTCTTGTTGTTTTATTGATGGTTTCCTTTGCTGTGCAAAAGCTTTTTATTTTGATGTAGTCCCATTTGTTTATTTTCTCTTTAGCTTCCATTGCCCTAGGAACAGTATCAGCGAAGAAGTTCTTTTGGCATATGTCAGAGATTTTTCTGCCTGTAGATTCCCCTAGTATTTTTATGGTTTCCTGTCTTATGTTTAAGTCCTTGATCCATTTTGAGTTTATTTTTGTGTATGGTGTAAGTTGGTGGTCTAGTTTCATTTTTTTGCATGTATCTGTCCAATTTTCCCAACACCATTGGTTGAAGAGACTGTCTTGACTCCATTGTATGTTCATGCCTCCTTTGTCAAATATTAATTGAGCATAGTGATTTGGATCGATTTCTGGGTTCTCTATTCTATTCCATTGATTTATATGTCTGTTCTTGTGCCAATACCAGGCTGTTTTGAGAACAGTGGCTTTGTAATACAGCTTGAAATCTGGTATGGAGATCCCACCTACTTTGTTCTTCTTTCTCAGGATTGCTGTGGCTATTCGGGGTCTTTTTTTATTCCAGATGAATTTTTGGAAAGTTCGTTCTAGGTCTGTGAAGTATGCCGTTGGTATTTTAATGGGAAGTGCATTGAAATTATAGATTGCTTTGGGTAGTATGGACATTTTGATGATGTTGATTCTACCAATCCATGAACATGGTATGTTCTTCCATCTGTTTATGTCTTCCTCTATCTCTTTTTTCAGTGTTGTGTAGTTTTCCGCATATAGGTCTTTTACCTCCTTAGTTAAGTTTATTCCTAGGTATCTTAATTTTTTTGGTGTGATGGTAAATGGGATTGCTTTTTTAGTCTCTCTTTTTGTACATTCATTATTGGTGTATAGAAATGCCATAGATTTCTTAGCATTTATTTTGTATCCTGCTACTCTGCCAAATTCATTTATTAAGTCTAGTAATTTTTTGATGGAGTCTTTAGGGTTTTCTAAGTACAGTATCATGTCATCTGCAAATAAGGACAGTTTTACTTCTTCTTTTCCAATTTGGATGCCTTTAATTTCTTCTTCTTGTCTGATTGCAATGGCTAGTATTTCCAACACTATGTTGAACAGGAGTGGTGAGAGTGGGTATCGCTGTCTTGTTCCTGTTCTTAGGGGAAATGGTTTTAGTTTTTGCCCATTGAGTATGATGTTGGCTGTGGGTTTGTCATGTATGGCTTTTATTATGTTGAGGTATGATCCTTCTATTCCCAGCTTGCTGAGAGTTTTTATCAAGAAAGGGTGTTGGATTTTGTCAAATGCTTTTTCTGCATCAATTGATATGACTATATGGTTTTTATGTCTCAATTTGTTTATGTGATGTATCACGTTTATTGATTTGCGAATATTATACCATCTTTGCATCCCAGGGATAAATCCTACTTGGTCGTGGTGTATGATCTTTCTGATGTATTGCTGGATTCGATTTGCTAGAATTTTGTTGAGGATTTTGGCATCTATGTTCATGAGGGATATTGGCCTGTAATTCTCTTTCATTGTGTTATCTTTATCTGGTTTTGGTATTAGGGTGATGTCGGCTTCATAGAAGGAGCTTGGAAGTGTTCCTTCTTCTTGAATTTTTTGGAATAGTCTGAGGAGGATAGGTTTTAGCTCTTCCTTGAATGTTTTATAAAACTACCCTGTGAAGCTGTCTGGCCCCGGGCTTTTGTTTGCTGGAAGCTTTTTGATAACTGCTTCAATTTCTTCCATAGTTATCAGCCTATTGAGATTTTTAGTCTCTTCCTAAGTTTTGGAAGGTTGTGTTTTTCTAGGAATGTATCCATTTCCTCCAGGTTGTCTAGTTTGTTGGAGTAGAGTTGTTCATAGTATTTTTTGACAATCCTTTGTATTTCTGTGGGGTCTGTTGTTATTTCACCTCTTTCATTTCTGATTTTGTTTATTTGGGTCCTCTCTCTTTGCTTCTTGGTGAGCCTGGCTAGAGGTTCATCAATCTTGTTTATCCTTTCAAAGAACCAGCTCTTGGTTTTGTTGATCTTGTGTATTGTTTTTTTTTGGTCTCTATGTCATTCATTTCTGCTCTGATCTTTATTATTTCCTTTCTTCTGCTCACTGTGGGCTTTTCTTGTTGCTCCCTTTCTAATTTTTTGAGTTGTTGAGTTAGATGATCTATTACCATTTTTTCTTGTTTTTTGAGGTAGGCCTGTAGAGCTATACATTTCCCTCTCAGGACTGCTTTCATTGTGTCCCGATAGGATTTGCAATGTTGTGTTTTTATTGTCATTAGTCTCCAGTGTTTTTAATTTCTTCTTTGATCTCATTGATAACCCAATCATTGTTTAGTAGCATGCTATTCAGTTTCCAAGTGTTTGAATTTTTTGGAATGTTTTTATTGTAGTTTATTTCTAATATTATGCCATTGTGGTCTGAGAAAATGCTTGATATGATTTCAATCTTTTTGAATTTGGGGAGACTTTGCTTGTTACCCAATATATGGTCTATTTTTGAGAATGTCCCATGTGCACTTGAGAAGAACGTATATTCCATGGCTTTGGGGTGAAATACTCTGAAGATGTCAATTAGGTCCATCTGATCTAATGTGTCATTTAGAATTGCTGTTTCTTTGCTGATTTTTTGTCCAGAGGATTTATCCATTGGTGTCAGTGGTGTATTGAAGTCCCCTACTATGATTGTATTGATGTCGATCTCTCCCTTGATATCTTCCAGCAGATTTTTTATGTATTTGGGCGCTCCTGTGTTGGGTGCATATACGTTTACCAGAGTTATATCTTCTTGCTGGATTGCTCCCTTTAGTATTATGTAGTGGCCTTCCTTATCTCTTATTAAAGCCTTTACTTTGAGGTCTATTTTATCTGATATAAGTATCGCAACCCCAGCTTTTTTCTCATTTCCATTTGCCTGAAAAATATTTTTCCATCCCTTCACTCTCAGTCTGTGTGAGTCTTTTTCTCTAAGGTGGGTCTCTTGTAGACAGCAAATATATGGGTCATGTTTTCTTATCCATTCAGCTACCCTATGTCTTTTGATTGGTGCATTTAATCCATTTACGTTTACTGTTATTATTGATAAGTGCCTGTTTGTTGACATATTTTTCCTTAGTGTTTGTGTTTCTTCTTGCCTTTCTCTTTCTTCTTTTTACAGCAGCCCCTTTAGCATTTCTTGCATTGCTGGTTTGGTAGTGATGAACTCTCTTAGCCCTTTTTTGTCTGTGAAGCTTCTGATTCCACCTTCAATTTTGAATGATAACCTTGCTGGGTATAGTATTCTTGGATTCAGTCCCTTGTTTTGCATCACTTTGTATATTTCATTCCATTCCTTTCTGGCCTGGTGTGTTTCTGTTGAGAAATCAGTTGATATTCTGATAGGAGATCCCTTGTAGCTAACTTTCTGTTTCTCTCTGGCAGCCTTTAAGATTCTTGCTTTGTCGTTGGTGTTCGTCAATTTAATTATGATGTGTCTTGGTGTCGGTCTTTTGGGGTTCAACTTGTTTGGGACTCTGTGTACTTCTTGGACTTGGATAGTTTTTCTTGCCAATATCAGGGAAGTTTTCTGTCATTATTTCTTCTAACAGGTTTTCTATTCCTTGCTTCTCTTCCTCTCCTTCTTTTATCCCTATTATTCAAAGGTTGTTTCGTTTTGTGTTGTCCCGAAGCTCCCTTAGGCTCTCCTCTTGCTTTTTAAGTCTTCTTTCCAGTTGCTGCTGTGTTTGTGTGTTTTTCCTATCTTGTCTTCTAATTCGCTGATGCGGTCCTCAGCCTCTTCTACTCTACTCTTTAAGCCTTCCATTGTGTTCTTTATTGCAGCTATGTCGTTCTTCATCTCCTCTTGGTTTCTTTTCATGTTGGTGACATTTTCATTCAGCTCCTTATAGTTCTCATTGAGTTGTGTGTATTTGTCATCCACCCGTTTAAACATCCTTATAACGAATACTCTGAATTCTTTCTCTGTTAAGCTGCTAGCCTCAAGTTCATTTAACTCCCTTTCTGGTGATTCCTCTTTTTCCTCCCTTTGGGAATTTCCTTTTTTTCTCCCCATGTTTTCCTGTAATGTTTTAATTGTAGATCCGCTTGCTTTGCTACCCAGGTTCTTTTGGGGATGGTGCTACTGGTGTAATCTCTCAGTTCTCCTGGGCTTGGTAATCTAGTGTATCTCCCTACTTGAGCTACTTGGGTTCTCTTGATGTAGGCCTGCAAGCTTGAGAGGCACAACTGTGGTGTCTAAAAGTCAGCAGCTATGGAGTGTCCCAGTTTTTGCTGTCTTGCACCCTTAGTTGAAATCGCGCGTGTCCAGTGGGAACTCACAGTGGCACCCAGGAACCGTCTGTTGGGAGAGCTCGCAGTGGCTCCCACTAGCACCCTGTGTGTAGATAGGCTCAGGGTGCCTGCCTGTTGTAAATTCGCTTCTGTGGAGGTGTGTTTGCAGGGGCACAGCTCTGACGCACTTTGAGAGACTCTGGCACTGAAATTAAACAGCTAGGGTGTATGTGGGAAGTTATTCAGGAGAAAGGAATTCAGAGTTTCTGCTGTGGGGCAGCGCGTCCTTGGCTGTACAGAATCACACCCAGCAGGGGCTCAAAGCAGCTCCCCAGAGGACCCTGTGGATATATGGGCTCAGGGTGCCTTCCCTTGCTGTGGCCATGAGTTTGCCTGCCCTTGATTGTGCGCGAACCGATGGCGCGCCCACCGGAGCAAAGCTCTGATGCACCCTGGCCCTGAAGTTGCACCGCAGGGGTGTCCGTGGGCAGTTATTTAGGAAGAGGCAGTTCAGAGATTCTACTGTAGGGCCGCGCACTGTTGACTGTGCAGAATCACCCCCTCGGGGGCTCTCAGTGGTTCCCAAGCACTGCCTGGGTAGTGGAGTGCCTGGGTGCCTATGGGCTGGGGACTCGGTGAATCCTGAGTTCCGGCGCTGGGGAGGGGGAGGTTGTACTTATTGCTTTCAGCGGTGCACTTTTGGAGGTGGAGGTCTCAGGGTTTGCGCATCTGCAGCTGGGGTGGCAGGTCTTCTATCAGAGTGACTGTAGTGACCAGGTTTGCTTCCGAGACCAGACTGGGTGGTAGTAAGGTTAGGATTCTAGTCTCTAGCAGTTCCGTTCTTAAAGATGGTGGGGTCTCTGTGCCACTGGTCTCCTCCCCGGAGTGTTTGCAGAGGCCGCGGGGTTTTGCCAACCAAGACTGCCTGGATTGGAAGCCCCCTGGAAGAACTGCAGGGTCTAACTGTCCCTATTTCACTCACACACACATCCACACACGTCCACACACACCTCTATCACTCCTTCACTGGATCACACACTCACCCTCCCTACCTTCCTGCTGGTCGCCATCTTCTCTCCTCTGACTATTATTTTTAAAATAAAATTAATAACATGAAATGAGTGCAAAAGGAATCACCGATCTGCTTTGGGTTGTGATATCATTCTACTCTTTTCCTTATGAAACAGGGAGGGTTGGGATGAGAGAAGTGAGAAATAGTCTGTGAGTGTCATATCTGCCTGCCAGCCTGGTTTCATCTCATGGATCTCAGGTTCCTTATACTTGTTTCAGGCTGACTCCTCCACGGCGCCATCTGTAGGTGACCAGGTTGTGCTTGAGAGCTTTACAACCAGTCCCTGAGAGGATTTTGCTCACACCCTTGTGCAAAGTCTAATCTTATGTAAAACCTGGTAATTTATAGATTTATGGGGGATATTTTTTTCTTCCCGCTCAAATATGCTGTGTAAAACCCTGCCTGCTTTATGAACTAATGAGAATAGCTGTAGAGGGCTGTAATGCTGGGTACCTCTGTCTCTAACATGGTATCCTCTTTGTTTTAATTTTCATGTCCTTTGCTAGCTGTGTCCTGGAATACTGGGGCAAAGATCACTTTCTTCTTCTTTTGATAGCAGATACTTCCATGTCAGAATAAATCACTCCTCAGATACAGTAGACCGATATTTAACAATATCCGTGTGCTATGCATTAGGCAATAATGACACACCAAAATATGGATCTGTATCATTTTTTAAAATTTATTTTTATTTTTTAAAATATATTTTTATTGATTTCAGGGAGGAAGGGAGTCCACAAATCTATTTTATTGTTTGTTTCCTTTCCTTTTACATTTTACTAGAGGTCCAGTGCATAGAGTTGTGCATAGGTGGGGTCCCTCAGCCTGACCTGTACCCTCTAGCAATCTGGGATCCCTCGGGGGGATGTTGAAATACTGGGTTTTGGCCCAATCCCCGCAGGCCAGGCTTGTAGCAGTGCCCAAGTGGCAGGCGGCAGGGGAGGAGCCCCAACTGGGGCCAGGTGCAGCTCCACTGCCGCTCATCCTGGCCTTTACAGCTGCACTAGCCAGCCATCAGCCGGCTTCTGACTGAGCAGTGCTCCCGCTGTGGGAGTGCACTGACTACTGGGGGGCAGCTCCTGCATTGAGCGTCTGTCCCCTGGTGGTCAGTGTGTATCATAACAACTGGCCATTCGCTCATAACGGTTGCTTAGGCATATATATATATATATATATATATATATCTCGATTCTGTTCTGCTATGTTCCATTCTGTCCCATTCCATTCCAACTTATTCTATTTTATTTCATGTTTTAAAAGATGGTAATAGAATTACTTAGCTAAATTGATGTTGTGGCCCAAAAATGGGTTGAGGGGGGGAAATCAATTGATTCATACACTTTGTTATCTTTAAAGCAACAGTGAAAGGTTAATCTTTTTTTGTTGCTAGCAATATTTTTAAAATAGTATTATTTAAATATAATTCACATGCCACAAATCTCACTCATTTAAAATGTACAATTCAATGGTTTTAGTATAATCACTGAGTTGTGCAACCATCACCACAATTTAATTTTATAATGTTTTCATCATCTCCAAAAGAAATCCTATGCCCATTAACAGTCATTCCCTATCTAACTGCCTTCCCTTGCCAAGCCTGGATAACCACTAATTTAGTTTCTGTCTCTGCAAATTGTTCTCTTCTGGACATTACTTATATAAATAAAATTAAATAATATATATTCTTTTTGACTTTTTTTTTCATGTAGATTAATGTTTTCAAGGTTTAATCTTGTTATATCATGTATTGGTGCCCTATTTCTTTTTATTTTTCAGTAATACTCTATTGTACTGATATACCATATCTGGTTTATGCATTCAGCAGTTGATGGAACATTAGTTGTTTTCAAATTGGGGCTATTATACTACATAATAAAAAGGTACTATGCAAATTGCATCACTCCGCTACACCCACGATTGGGCTGGCTGGAGGCGTGGGGGGCGGGACTCAGGGTGGCCTAAACGGCGGCGCTGCGGGAGGACCCATGGGGCTGGCGGAAGGCGCCAGTGGCGGAACTCCGGGGGGCTGATTGTGTAGCTGCGGGCACCAGTTTTACACCAGCACCAGTTTTCCTCTGGCCACACGCTGATCGGAGCGCCTCCCAAGTCCCGGCGGGAGGCGCTCCTATCAGCGGGCGGCCAGAGGAAAACTGGTGCTGGCAGAAAATGTGCTGGCAGCTAGGTGAAGGAAAGTCTATTGCATGAAACTTCGTGCAACAGGCTTCTAGTAATAAATAATTCTCTATGAACAATCATGTGCTCTCTTGAGTGCAAACATGTGTTATTTCTCTTGAGTTTATACCTGCTAGAAAAATCACCAGGTCATATAGTAACTCTGTGTTTAACATTTTGAATAACTGCCAGACTGTTATCCAAGGTGGCCCATTCATCAGCAATGTACGAGGGTTCTAGTTTCTATACATTTTTAAATCCTCACCTGAGGATATGTTTATTTCATTTTTATTGCTGTTTTAGAGAGAGAGAGAGAGAGAGATTGGTTGCCTTCCCTATGTACCCTGACTGAGGGATTGAACCCAAAACCTTTTGGTGTATAAAATGAAACTCCAGCCAACCAAGCCACCTGCCCAGGGCGAGTTTCTCTACAGTTTTGTCAGCCTTATTATTGGCTGTCTCCCTTATTATCACCATCTGTGTGATTGTAGAGTTGTATATCATTATAGTTTTAATTTGAATTTTCCTAACAGCTAAACATCTTTACTCATATTTTCATGTGATTATGGCCATTGAGCTATCTTTAGAGAAATGGCTATGTAGTTGCATACCCCATTCTTAAATACCCATTTGTCTTTTCATTATTGAGTTATAAGAGTTTACATATTATCAGACATATAATTTGCTAATATTTTCTCGGTTTCTATTGATTGTCTTTTCCCTTTTTTAAGGTTGTCAATTGCAGCACAAAGCGTTTTTACTTTTGATAATATCTAATTTATCTGCTTTTCCTTTTTTATTTGTGCTTTTGGTGTCATATCTAACAAATGATTGCCTAACAGAAGGTTACAAAGATTTAGTCATATATTTTCTTCTATAGGTTTTATAGTTTTAACTCATATTTATATTTATTATTAATTTGATATAATTTTTGTGGCTAGTACCTTTTTAAATCAAGTTCACTAATAGAGGGTCTAAAATAAGTAGAGAATAGGTTGGTGGCATTAAATAATCTAACAGAGAATAGTAGTAGAAATAAACAGAAAAAAAAGTAGAAGAAGCAAGGGCATACACATACGATAAATACATTTTGGTAAGTTACTTAGATATGTCCAATGAAATAGAATAGAATAAAGCTTATAATCAAGTGGAGAAAATGAAGTTAAAATAGGTTTTCCTGTTCAGAAAGAGTGTAGCTGAGGGAAATGATCTATGCTTCCAGGTAATCAGGCCTGACCTCCCTCAAAAGGCAGGTACATCTTCAAGTGTTGAGAAGAATGTGTGGATTTGACTGCAATGTGTTAAACATAAATAACTGCTTCTTAGCTGTATGCCAATTTCTAGCTCTGAGCTATCACTATCCTTAATCCCCACCAGTTTTATGGTTGATAGACCCTTTACATCATATCACACTGGCTTGCAAATCCGAAATCTCCTGGCTTTTTAGTAGTTTTTAAGTAGAAATCTTCAAACTTAAGAAGTTGAACATTCTCACTTTCAAATGTATCAATTAATTCTCCCTTCTTGTTAATAGATGAGTTGACAAGTGACAAGAAAACTGTGTTCTCCTTGTATTGAATGAGTCACCAAAAACAAATTACTCAGCGGATGCGTCCACCCCTCTCATATTCTGATATAACACAAATGCTGCCAGAGTCCTCAGCCCAAGTGCTGTTGAGGTGGAATACTCACAGTCTACCAAACATGATAGTCCTTGGATCAGTACTGAGTGGCATTGCCTTGTCAGAGCGTCCCGAGCTGTGACCCGATTAAAATGAAAAGCCTAATGAACAGAATCTAGGCAGCAGCTTCTTCATTATTCTTTCCCCCACGAAAACGTCATGGGCAGCAGCTAGTGTCAGGAACAAATCAGTTCTGACTAAACACTTTTGCAGCCATAAAACTTGCTGCAAACTGGCTCAGAGAAATCCATTTTTAAACAGCTGACAGTAATGATGTATATAGAGAGAGCAAAAAGCTGTATTTTGCCAATCTCAGTATGCTATATTTTTCTGGTGAAATCTTTTTGAAAGAAAAACTTGTGCATCAAACTTGCTTTTAAGGAAAAAAAATGGCCCCTCCGCAGTATGACCTGCTCTTAGAGTGATATTTTCTCGCTTACGAGCTTGAAGTCTTAAGGTAAAATGCAATTATGTACCATTAGCACATTTTTGTTACTAATAAACATCAAAAAATGTGACCTTATATTTTACTGCACAAAGCTTGATTAATTAACTTGCCATGTGGCTTACTTCTGGTGTTCTTAAAATATACAACAAAAAGTGTGAATGCAGAAAGTGGCAGAGCATTATAAATTTTTCTTAGAAACAAAAACAAAACATAAACACTTCATGTATTGGGTACCAATGCACAAGCTGAAATGACGGCTGAGAGTATATCTGAAAATATGGAAATAATTTCATATTTGCCTAATGTAAATTAAGTTTATCAAGAGTAGACAAATGAATTTAACATTAGCTAAAATTATAGTAATAATTGTGGTAGTTGAGCAATATGTTTTAGTAAATCCACCATGTAATATTGCAGAACACAAAACAATTCCCACATATATATATAGGGCTTAATTTAAAATGAATTACAGAGGTTTCTATATTATTTAATAATTATCTGTCTATACAAATTATGTATTGAGAATGAAATTATCAATGCTTGGTGGCAGGGTACGCCTTCACTTATAAGCCTAAAAAGTATGTAGAAGTATGTGTCATTGATGAAAGAGCAGGAGTTCGGGGGTCATGGAGACCTAAAATCAAATCTGATTGCCAGTGTTTTCTATGTGTGTTATCTTAGACATGCTAGTTAACCTCTTTATATATTTATATCCTCATATATCCAAGAGAAAGAATGTGTACTATGTAAAGTTTCTTGAGGTTTCATTTTAGTGTATTTAAATAAAATAAATGTCAGATATGAGGTGCTATTTTTTTTTAGTATGTATTTATGGTATTCATATATAATAATCCCAAATTGGGGCACAAGGTCCAACAAATGGTCCAACAAAAGGTTGGCTGGGCTGGAAAATCTTGGTCACCTAAATGTTCCATATGTTCCATATGTGCTACAGTTCAACAAGTGACGAAATCAAGTAGTATTTCAAATAATTCTAAAAAATAGCTACTGTACTCTATACTAATAATGTCAGCAAAAATGTTTTCATTGTGGGTTATTGTTACAGATTAACTGTATAATGAGGTGAAGACTTTTGCATAAATGTAAGTGTCTTGGCAGCAGGGCAGGTGGAAAAGATAGGTTGTTCAGAGGGTGGGGAACACAACATCTACCCCATCTGTTCCCAACTGGAGATAAAATTTGGGGGAGAGTTGCCAAAGATTCTTTCTTTATCATTCAAGTCTAGAGCTCAGGGGATAATTCCTGGGATCCTTAGCCAAAAAATTCCTGGGAAGGCCAAAAAAATAGGAGATTTTTCTAGAGATTTGAAACAACTTCATCCTAGAAGACTATTTTTAGTTCACCTGGATGTTAAACTTTGGACTTTTCCATATACACTGTTTGAATTTTTGTTTTAGTCTGTATCACTATAAGCAGTTCTTGTATAGCTATATATTTATTGTGTTATTTTGTTCTTTAAATGTTAGTCCTTTTAAAACCTTGATTTCAACTTATTTTATTTATTGATAAGTAGTTTTAGCCTTTTTATCTCATTCCCCTTTTGTTCTCCCTTTTAGATTACTTTAATATCCTATATAATAATAAGATAATATGCAAATTGACCCTCACACCTTCACGTCACAAGATGGCTGCCCCCACGTCATCACAAGATGGGCACCCCCATGTCATCACAAGATGGCTGCCCCCACATTGTCACAATATGGCCACCATAAGATGACCACCCCCACATCATCACAAGCTGGCCACCACAAGATGGCCACAAGATGGCCACCCCCATGTCATCACAAGACAGCCACCACAAGATGGCCACCCCCACATTGTCACAAGATGGCCACCCCCACATTATCACAGGATGGCCAAAAGGGGAGGGCAGTTGAGGGTGACCAGGCCTGCAGGGGAGGGCAGTTGGGGGCAAACAAGCCTATAGGGGAGGGCAGTTGGGGGTGATCAGGCAGTGAGGGGGCTATCAGGCTGGCAGGCAGAGTGGTTGGGGCAATCATGCAGCCAGGCAGGAGAGTGATTAGGAGCCAGCAGTCCTGGATTGTTAGAGGGATGTTCGACTGCCTGTTTAGGCCCGATCCCTGGATTGTGCCTAAACAGGCTGTTGGACATCCCCTGAGGGTACAAGATTGGAGAGGGTGCAGGCTGGGCTGAAGGACAACCCCTCAGTGCACGAATTTCGTGCACTGGGCCTCTAGTTATATTATATTGTTCTTAAAATTATAAAATTATTATAGCTAATTAACTTTCTATATAAAATTTTCTTTTTACTTTGTCTATTTTATTTTATTTTTTGGTATTGCTTTTTACATTTTAAAATAACAAGGCAAGAAGAATAGCTGGGCCTGTTTAGTAGCTCTAAGAGCTAAAACATGCCTTGAACATTTATTTTTCCTTCTTCCATTTATTGGAATTGGAATTAACAGGACTCAACCAAAAGATCACCCAATAAGATTTGTTTAAAAGTTTCAAAATTCTTATGGATTAAACATTTAGTCATTTACACAGAGACATGGGATTTGAAATCCATAGTTTCTACCTCATGGAATTATTCATTGTCCTTTAATACATGAAAACAGATCACTACACAGTGGGCTAATGACTCAAAGGCAGATTTTCACTCAGGAAAGATCCCTATAATGTGAGGATCCATATTGTATTTATAATAAACTAGAGGCCCAGCGCACAAATTCGTGCATGGGTGGGATCCAGCCTGCTCAGCCCCAATCAGCAGATTGGGGCTGGGCCTTTCAGGAGGAGGAGATGCAGGAGGTAGGCTGATTGGCCTGCTCTGATCAGGCTGATCAGGGCTGGGCCAGCTGGGGGGAGGGGCTGCAGGCAATTGGCCAGTGGGCCTGCTCTCGAATGGGGTAGGGGGGCCGATTGTGGGTCAGTGGCCAGGGGAGAGGTGGTGAGAGGTTGGACATCCAGACCCATCCCTTATTGGTGTGGGGGAGGCCGATCAGGGACAGAGCTGGCTGGGGGGTGGGGCTTTGGGCCAATCGGGGTGGTGGGGGCTGATCAGATTTGGGGCTGGCTATGGGGAGGGCTGTGGGTGGTGGGCCAGCTGGCCCTGCTCCCAGATGGGGTGGTAGGGCTGATGGGGGGCAGAGTTGGCTGGGGGGAGGGGCTGTGGGCTGATTGGGGTGGTATGTGGGGCCCACTGGGGGCGGCGTCGGCTGGAGCAAGGGGCACCAGCTGTTGGCTGGCCAGCCCTACCCCCTATTGGGGTGGGGGAACTATCAGGGGCAGGGTTGGCCAGCCAACCCACCCTTGATCAGGGTGGGAGAGGATGATCAGGGGCAGGGCCGGCAGGGGGAAGGGGCCACAGAAGGTTGGCCAGCCAGCCCCACTCCCAATCCAACCGGTTCACTGGCTGCAGTGGGTGTCATAGTAACCAGTTGTTACGGTTGTTATGGCGTTCAGGTCACTGGCTTTTTATATATATAGATAATCAATTACTTTTGAAGCATCTAACAAAATTCCTTCTAGTGAGTGATAGTGAATAATTGTTAAGATTACTGAATTAAAAGAAAAATCCTCTAGGTTAAAATTTTAGATTGTGAGGAGCTTGTTAAAATGTGTTTTTAGTGCCTACTTCAGAATTTAGTTGGCCTTTAGTAAGGCCAAGAAATCTGAATATTTAATAAGTAGATCTTCATGAATCTGAAGTAGGTGGTCAATAGGCTGAACTTTGAGAGACATAGACTATAATACTGGTTTATCCACTTCCCTTCCCTAATTCTGAGTATAAGGAGATTTTATCCAGGTCAGAAATTTTGACAAGTTGAGTTTGTAGAAAATAGGCAGCTAAGTAGAGTTATCTAAGTGAGATATCTGCTAGATTTGTTCCAGGGGCTGCCAGTCAGCTATATTTATTTCTATCTATTGATCAACAAGACCTGTTGTTTTCCTCTTGGACTCACATACCTAACAGGGAGGAGAAGCCCTTGGGGAAACAATAGTCCCAGTCCAGATTGTCTATGAGTAAAACTTAATCAATCCTGGCATCTGAATCCCCAGAAATCATCATATGAGCCAATGAATACAAACACTATTTGAAAGACAGAAGGTAAATTGGGAGCACACTCTACAGGCTGTAGAATATTGGTAATGCCAATCCTGAACAAAAGTAATGTGTCCAGACCTTTCTTACCTCTATTATATTCAGTTCTTAAGAGTCCAAAGGTTAAATGGGGCTAAAACTACAAAAATAAAAGAAATTTCTCTGCTAAAAGTCATGTATCTCAGATCTGAAATAAAGCTTATTTTGTGCAGGACTTCACATTTAGAAATGCCTCCTTCCAAAACTTGGAGATAAATCTCACTTTAGCCTGGCCTGTGTTGTTCAGTGGTTGAGTGTTGACCCATGAACCAGGAGGTCATGGTTTGATTCCCAGTGAGAGCATATGCCTGGTTGTGGACTCAGTACCCAGTAGGGGGCCTGCAGGAGACAGCCAATAAATGATTTTCTCTCATCATTGATGTTCCTATCTCTCCCTCTCTCTTACTCTCTGACATCAATAAAAATATATTATTTTAAAAGTTTGGACCTGGAGAGTATTATGCTAATCTAAATAAGCCAATAAGAGAAAGACAAGTATCACATGATCTCACTTATATGTGGAATCTAATGAACAAAATAAACTGATGAGCAAAATAGATCCAGAGACATAAAAGCATGGAACAGACTGATGAATCTCAGAGGGGAGGCAGGGGTGGGTGGGCAGGTGGAAAGAGATCAACCAAAGAACTATATATATATACCAAAGAACTATATATATATATATATATATATATATTCTTTGGTATATATATATAGTTCTTTAATATATATATATTAGTGTGTGTGTGTGTGTTAGTATATATATATATATATATATATATATATATACACATGTATATATATATATATACACATATATGTGTGTGTGTGTGTGTGTGTGTGTGTGTGTGTGTATGCATAACCAATGGACATAGACAATAGGGTGGTGAAGACAGGATGGGGGTGGGTTAGAAGTGGTCAATGGGGGAATAAAAAAGACATATGTAATACTTTCAACAATATATATTTAATAAATAAATAAATAAATAAATGCCAAAAAAAAATGTCTTACTTTAGTTACTTAGATGTAAGTTTTGGCCACTCTACTAAGCCATTTACTTTTGCTAGTTTCAGGAACTACCATAATATTTGGGTGCCTTTTTTATCTGATTTGCATATCATTTTTCTCAAGTTGGTGCATACAGCTAAACTTTAGCGAGACACAGTTCTTAGGGAATGAGCAAGTTTGGCACCTTTTGCGCTGTTGCACGTAGTGACCATCACTGAATTGTATTTCATGGTCAAGACTTTGATTGTGTCAGAGAGCCCTATAAATACTAACAATTTGAATTCCATTCTCTTAAGCTCTGAAGGTATTAGAGAAATTGTCAATTGATTCCCACATAACCCCATAAAGTGTGCAAATGCATTTCTTAGAGTTTAGTCTGAAGAGGGTGCACTGTGACTACTTTTCTAACAACAAAACTTTGGAAAAATCACACATCTTGCATTCTTTCTTGTCTTCCAGAAAGGGTTGGGTTAATATGATGTGATATGATGTAATTGTTTTTCTCTTTTATGACTCTGCTCATTTATTTTTAAATTTTGTTAGCTTTGTGTTTGATTTGTTTTTTTCTTGATGCACCAGGAAGAATTGCATATTTTAATCAATATTCCTTAGCTGATAGCATAATTTCTTCACTGGTCCATGTAATGCTTCAATTCTATTTTTTTCCTCCTCTAACAAATATCTATAACGTATCTAAGGCAATGATTTTTAATCTATTTCCTTGCTTATAAGACTAAACTCCACAAACCATGAACAATAATCCTATCTAATAAAAGAGTAATATGCAAATTGACCATCACTCCAACACACAAGATGGCTGCCCCCATGTGGTCAAAGATGGCTGCCCTCATGTGGACACAAGATGGCCACCACAAGATGGCCAGCAGGGGAGGGCAGTTGGGAGGGACCAGACCTGCAAGGGAGAGCAGTTGGAGGCAATCAAGCCTGCAGGGGAGGGCAATTAGGTGTGACCTAGGCCTGCAGGGGAGGGCAGTTAGGGGTGACCAGGCCTGCAGGGGAGGGCAGTTAGGGGCAATCAGGCTGGCAGGGGAGCAGTTAAGCATCAATCAGTCTGGCAGGGGAGTGGTTAGGGGGTGATCAGGCTGGCAGGCAGAAGCAGTTAGGGGCCATCAAGAAGGCAGGCAGGCGAGCAGTTGGGAGCCAGCAGTCCTGGGTTGTGAGAGGGATGTCTGACTGCCCATTTAGGCCCAATCCTACTAGGGCAGTCGGACATCCCTCAAGGGGTCCCAAATTGGAGAGGCTGCAGGCTGGGCTGAGGGACACACCGCTCCCCCCGCCCCCCCATGCACGAATTTCATATACTGGGCCTCTAGTATTTAATACTTGCTCTAAGATGTTATATTAAAATGTATCTCACTACAATTCTCCTTCAAAAATCCATCCATGTTTTTATTTTCAAGACAGTTATTATTTTCAACTGCTATATAGCATTTCATTGTACTTTTTAAAAATCCTCACCCAAGGATATGTTTTTATTGATTTTATTTTAGAAAGAGTGGAAGGTAAAGAGAGAGAAAGAAACACCAATTGGTAGCCTCCTCCATCCACCCTGACCGGAGATCAAATCTGCAACCTGTTAGTGTACCAGACAACTATTCTAACCAACTGAGCCAGGGTTCATTATATTTCTATCCATTTTTTCCTTTGCTGATGGACTGAAAGCTGTTTTCATTTTTTTTTTTTTGCTACTATGAATTGTGAATAGCTTCTTATATTTATGTGCAAGTCAAATAATTAGAAGTGAAGATATTTTATTATTTGAATAGATAATCTGAAAGAATGAATGAGTAGATTTAAATAAAAAAGAAGTATTTTAAAAAATGTTTAACAGGGCATTTTAATACAACACCAATATATAGGCTATCCCAAAAAATGTACACACACTTTGAATGATTATAGAGTCAGTGGTTATTAACATAGCAGTTCATTTTCGAAATTTGAAAGAATCTACAAAAACAAATAATTTTTGGTCAACACCTGTTTTTTGTGTTTTTTTTTTTGTTTTGTTTTTTTACAGAGAGGAAGGGAGAGTGATAGAGAGTTAGAAACATCATGAGAGAGAAACATTGATCAGCTGCCTCCTGCACACCCCCCACTGGGATGTGCCCGCAACCAAGGTACATGCTCTTGACCGGAATTGAACCTGGGATCTTTCAGTCCGCAGGCTGACGCTCTATCCACTGAGCCAAACCGGTTTCGGCAGTCAACACCTGTTTTTAAACTGATGACCATTCTGGTCCAGGCACCACTGATAGGTAATGCAAAGCAATGCAATTGCAAACATTAAGAATTATTTTGTTCAGTATTTGTATGCCCTCAATTTGTCCACTGTTGCTGGTTTTGTACCATAAATTTTATCTTTCATGTATTCCCATAAAAAAAAAGTCTAGTGGATAAATTTTTTTTGTTCAAAGCTTAGTCTGGCTTCACCCATTATTTCAAATCAGTTAAACCTAAAAAGGTGAAAATTAAGGGAGTTATCAGCTGTTAAAGTGTGCATACATTTTGAGGGCACCCTTTGTCCCAAAAAATGTATACACACTCTGAATAATTATAAAGGCAATGTTTGTACTTCAACGATGTTTTCAAATGTCCAGTAGCATTTTAGGATGAATTTCCTTTGTTTAAAGCTTAGTCTGGCTGAAAAGAAAGAAATATCAATTGAGTTATCAGCTGTTCAAGTGTTTATACATGTTTTGGGGACACCCTGTATATAAAGCAGTAGTTACTATTACAGCCTTTCTTTTCTCTTCAAATTCTATTTATCTATTTCAATTTTTATAATTTTAATCTCACACTTCCTTTCTGATACTTTGAGAAAAATGTCTGAATCCACACTCGTTTTGTTTACTGTTCAACACAACTATTGACTATTTTTAAAAAAAATTAAAATATTACATTTTTCATGTTTACGATCTCCAAGAAGTTTGTCCATTTATTTTTCTACTCACTTATTATTAGCATTTTCTGCTGATGTTCCCGCGATTAAATACCTCCTCTCATCTTTCTGAAATCACTAGTTTTATTCAGTTTGACTCCTGCTCTGGCAGCTCTGTCATCTGTTTGCTTGGAGATAATACCTTCTATTTGTTTTTAATTTCTTTGGGCTCTGGTATTTCCTGGATGTCTGATAGCTCTTCTCTGTATTAATGTTTACAGTTAAGAAATCCTATAGTACTGTTGGCTGTTGCTCATTCTTTCAAATCCTCTCAGTTTTCACCAAATGACCCACACTACCACTTTATTCCCATATCAAATCCCATGTGCCCACAGTCTCTTTCTTCTGTGTCCTTAACAACACCTGTTGCTCTAAAATATCCCCTTTTCACCTCTAAGAATTTTCATGTTTTCCCTTTGTATCCCTTACATATATTGATGTGAAGAAGGAAAACAACGAGTTGAATCATCTTTTATTTGTGTTTTAATATAGGAAGAATGAGTAGTGGTGTGACTATATGGTTTGTCATCAAACCATTCTTTGAGTTAAAGATGACACTATTAAGGGCTAGGACTACCATGTGCTAATTTGAGCATTTGGTATACTTTAATCCTTGGGAAAAGACTGGCAAGCAAAAGTTTTGATAAGTCTACAAAAGCATAATCATTTTATCTAATGACATTATGTAAATATCTGAATGTTTTAATGTATTATGCAATGTAATGTATTATGTGAAAAAAGCATGTAAACTTATTAACTATGATTTAATTTTAGAGAAAACTGCATATTTAATACAATTTGGAGATGAATTTGCCTTTTACCTTTTGCTTTCAAATAAATTGAATGACGTATGATTGTAGTGTATCAATGGCAAGATGCTGTCATAAACCAGCTCTGAGCTTCAAAGATTCTCTCCCATTAGTTAAACCTACTGAGGACAATATTTTTGTTTGTAAAGGCAAAAAAGATCTTGCCAATTATTACTAATGCTAGTCAATTGGCTAATTTTCTCTGCATGCCTAATTGAGAAGAATAAAACCAGAAATTGGTATGAGAATTGGATTAGAAATGATTAATTGTAGATTTTTGAAAACCTCATGTTCTCCAAGAGTACAATAGCTTTAGTTTTTTTAAGATTTTTTTAAATTGACTTTTAGAGAGAAGAAGGGAGAGGGAGAGAGAGATAGAAACATTGATGTGAGAAAGAAACATTTGTTTGGCTGACTCCTGCACGCCCCCTACCTGGGATCAAACCAGCAACCCAGGCTGGGAATCAAACTGGCTATCTTTCCATGTGTGTGACGATGCCCTACCAACTGAGCAACACCAGCCAGGACATTAGCTTTTGTTTTAAAATGCTAAATCTATACCTTTGATTCTGATTTAATGAGGATTATGCCTTATGCTCTGAAGTATACTGTAGTAAACTGAATAATGTCTCCCCTCAACCCCCAACGCTTTAACTTCTAGAATCTATGAGTATGTTACATGATAACAGGAGTTTTTCAGACTCTGAAAATGTTGAGGAAAAAACAGATTACCGTGGATTAAGCTGGTGAGCTTAATATAATCACAAGTGTCTTTATAAAGGCAAGCAGGGGGATCAGAATCAAAGAAGCTATAACAATGGAAAGAGAGGCCAGAGAGGGACAGAGGATTTGAAGATGCTAAGCTGGTGGCATCTTCAAGGTGAAGGAAGACATCATAAACCCAGGGATGCAGGCGCCCTCTAATGGCTGGAAAGTTAAGGATACAAATTATCCCCTGGAGAGGGCATCTGACCACAAAGAGAAGAAAATAAATGTAAGTTGTTTTAAAGCATTAAGTTTGTGGTAATATGTTAGACAGACATAGAAAACAAACACACATGTAACTATTCATAAGAAACTTTCACAGAATATATCCTCTGGGCATTAAACAGAAGTTGCTGAATTGTTCCTATTTTCCTGTTATCAAAAATGAAAGCATCATATCTAATGAGGGAGATAAATACATACAAATATAAATTATTCAATAATATAAAATCACTTGCATTTTATGTTATTTTGTATTTATATATTTATTTTTATATTTGTGTTACCTTGTATACTTATATTTTCTATTTAATAAACATATAATATGCCATACAAACATGTAATTAATCATATATTAAATATAAATAAATATATATTCACTGTCAGATATATTTTGAAAACTTGCTTTATGTCATTATAATTGAATTTAAAGTAATCTCTAAGGCACCATTTTTACCAATGACAGACAACTTAATTTTGTCTTCCATTTTCCATTTTTTATTAAATTTCCAACAGAGAAGTCAATGGGGTATAGATATAACTTTGCCTTTGTTTCTAAATTCTCTACCTCTTCCTTTTCATTCTTCTGCAGTCACCCCTCCACTCAGAATCCTTACGAGATTCTTCAGTTCTCATTGCCTCACTTGCGATAGGAAAAAGTGCTGCTCTATCATCACAATTTCTTCCTCACTCAACGTTTTATGGCATTGGTTTAAAACTCTAACTCCTTTAGAATTTCCTCATAATATGCAAAGCCACGTTTTGAGAATTCCAGAAATCCTTTATTCTATTAAAACCAGGCTCTTGTTAATAAAAAGCGTTTGATTTTTTTTTTTTCACATACAAAAAAATCTCTATTTAGAAACTTTGATGTCCTCTTTATTTCAGGCTGTTCTATAATCCTCCTTTTGGCAATAAATGCCAGTGGGTAAAGTGTTAGGAATTCAAGAAACAAACCAAAGCCTTGATTATTTTCTCAAAAGATCTTATTCCACATCTATTATGCGGCTCACTCACCCCACTTTCAGCCAAAAGGCTTAACTCTGACAGGGGGTGCCCCTTCCGTATGTACATTCAAGGACTGGCCACAAAGTCTCAGGGGACAGGAAGCTTCAGAGCCTTTTCTCTGTCATCTCTTGTTCTGGGAAAACCTCTGCTTAAGCAAATAGGCTGCATCTTTATAGTTTGATGATGTTTTCTTTTATGATAAGAGCCTTTGTGGATCTGTTTTTGTGCTTTTCAAATAAACATAGCAGAAATTGAGTGTCCATGTAAGTAAACATAAAGTTCCATCTCAGCCTCCAACACCCCAACACTACCACCACCAGCATCTCAGTATTTTACTTGTGCTTTTCTATATAATCAATTTCTGATTCCCATATGTGTGGATTAGTATCCCTATTATGGGCTGAGAGCCTGGGAAAGAGTTCCCTGGCATCGAACAGCTTTTTGTCAATCTGGAATAGTCATTATGTAGAAATCATGCTGGAGGCTTTCCCAGAAAGGTACAGATCCAATTATAGGAATTATAGAAAGACAAAGAGGATTTGTCCACAGAAATTGGTGTAAGCATTGCTGAAAGTTTCCTGAAATGCAAGTCTCCACCAGACTGTCCTATGTGGCTCATTGAGATTAAGCTGTTAGAACAACAGGTATGTCCGCAGAGAAGAACACAGATCAGAGAGGAGAGTTTTGGTCAGAAATGTAAAGACGAGATTGGGCTTCGGTGATGCCAAGGTTGGTAGTGTATGAGAGTGGAGGGTCCTGGATTGCTCAGTGATGGCACTGGACTACTCAGTATGATGCAGAAGAGTTAATAAAAGAGAATCATAATGTCATCCAATGAAGGACGGAGAAGTCCCAAATTTCAGACATTCAGTTAGTTACTCCTCAGGCATGATGGGTTTGAATATGACATGCCCCCCTAAAGTTGTGGAAACAAAGTACACTAATGCTAAATTCTTAAAGGCTAACAATTGTGCAGAAATATGTCATCATGAGCCTTTTTGGGGGACTGGATCAAAATATGGGTTGAAATTAGTAGGTTGGTGTCAGGAGTAGGGGGAAGAGACCTGAGCTGTCAGGTGTCCGAGTAGCTGATTAAAATGGCAAGCCAAGAATGAAAGCGTTAATCACTTTTATCACTTTATGTGATGATATAAGCAGGAGTCTAAAACCAGAGGAAATGTCAGCTCCTCATCTTCCATTTTCCTATCTGGAATGGCCCACCAGTCCAAGGTCAGGTGGATCAGGATAGACATGGAGTTGTTTCACTGTTGAGGGAGCCCTCAACAAAAGACTTTGGTAATGTTATGGATCCTGATGTGGGAGGTAGGGTGAGGGGGTGGGTTATGAGTGGAAAAGTATGTACAGGTACTGAGTCAGAGTGGGGAATAGTGTCTTCAAGGTTTCCTCCTCCCCCTCCCCCCATAGGGAGATCTCAGCAGAAGGGCCCAAATAAGACCTCTGCTCAAGGCCTCAGGAATAGGAGTGCAAATAAGTACAAGAGCATGACTGGCCATGGGAGGTGTGGCCTTGACTGCATTTTCCTTCAGCGACTGCAATGCACTCACTGGCCATGCACCAAGTCTGTGTGGGGAGGGCAGCTTTCTGCCAGGTAAAGCCTTTGTAATAGCATGTGGGCATGCCTGAAAACTTACACTTAGGTTTTTACCCAGGAACTAGACTCATCAGGTAGTAGGTGACACTCAACCTACTTTAATTTATTCCTTTTACAGCCACTTAAAGTAACATGTAATATTTATCAGGCTCAGTCTGAGAGTAGTCTATGGAATAAAAAGGGTGACACTTGATGCTTATCTTGGGGAGCTATAAATTCCAGAGTCTATTCAGAGGTGTCTTTGATGACAAAAATTTGAATGAAATTTGACACCTCACATCCAAATGTTTTCCACATTTGGATTTGGGAAATTTTGCAAACATTGCATATAAGGTTTCGTATTTATTGTGCTCTCTATTAAAATGAATATTTTTATTACATTCATTATTACTGAAGCTGCCACCTCATTTCAAGCACCATGATAGTCAATATGCTAAGTGTTCCCTAAAGTATATGCAGGAGAGGAACATTAAATATTAAATGAATATACATATTGCCTGTATTTGCCTTTGTGTCATTCAGATGAGCACCCTTTAAGCAGGATAGTCAAGGACAATGGTTTAATAGTTTAGGCTACAAACTGTAAAATTAGAATGGACAGAACACTAGGGCTCAGCGGAGGACATTTCCTCTACACTGAGTGTTGGCTCCAGTTGAGACTTAGCTCTGAGGATTTTATTTAAACAAGGGGAGTGAGAATACTATAACCAAGGACACTTGCACTTGCTGTGGATTACCACAACCCATTTTAGAAAAAAAATTCAGGTTAAAAAAAAACATTTTGAAAAAGTGGCATTTGCTGAAGAAGATACATTAGCTCAGCCAGTGTTGCTCAGTGGTTGAGCGTCGACCTATCAACCAGGAGGAGACAGTTCAATTACTGGTCAGGGCATATGCCCAGGTTGTGGGCTCCATCCTCAGTGTGGGGTGTACAGAAGGCAGCCAATCAATGGTTCTCTCTCTCATCATTGATGTTTCTCTCTCTCCCATCCTCTCTAAAATCAATAAAAATATATTTTAAAAGATTTAAAAATGAATAAATAAGTAAAATAAAGAAGATACATTAACAATGAAGCAACATTCATAGCTCCAACTGATATACTATATTGGTCTTTGCAAAATATGCCTTAGTGGGTAAGCATTGTTTTTCTTGATCAAAAGCTGAAACAGTTTTCGTCATTTTTTTAGTCTAAATTTAACACAGTCTTGGTTACTTTTGAAAGATCTCTACTGTGCCAAAATCTGAAGGAATGTACTGTTTGCAATATCCAGTTGTCTGAATCATTGGGAATTGATGTCTTTAGCTAGCCAAACTGTAACAGAAATATATTTCAGGTATTTAAATTGGGATTTTTTCTTTTTCAGAACTAGAATCGCATGCTGTTCTGTGTTCTCAAGACCTACTGTGATGTGTAGCATACATAGATATGCAGGTCCTGGGTTTGTGGCCTTTGTAGGTTTCCCAATTACACAATTGCTCTTGGGTGTAATTTTTCAGGGCAATCAAACGACCTGCAAGAAGCGTAGCTCCTTTTATAGAGGTTATAAATCTGAAAACCAGATTTCCAAACCTATCAGAAGTGTGTGTAAAATAAGAATACCTATTTTCTGAGTGAAGGCTTGAGGGAATCCTCTATGACTAAGTGATACTATTTTGACTACCTAGAGGTCATTTTTGCTTTCCTTTGTCACATCTGTTAGACAGGTGAAACTGCTTGGTATTTGAATTCTAGCTAGGAGGGATGCTACTATATTATTTTGGATGCCTTTCTTATTTCATTTTGAGATGAAAGAAACCTTGGATGCCACAAGATAGTGAAAAACATTTGGGTGAGGAATTCTGTTTTCTATTTTTGCATCTGATTTTTACTATCTTTTAAAAGAGAGATTGCAGATTCTTTTGGCCTATTAGAATTATCTAGAAGAATTTTTAAAAGGTGCGTTTTTATGCTTGACTCATATCAGTTTCTCTTGGAATAGGGCCTCAGCATCAGATATTTTCAAATTCCCAAGTGATTCTAATGTTCAAGAGGTTGAATCGCTGATCTAAGGCAAATTAATTATATTCTTCAAAATCAAGTTTTCCATGTATATAACAAACATTTTGGATTACATATTGGTTTTTAATTTTTTTTTCCTTTGGGGGGAGTCCCAAATCTCCATTCTTCAAATAATCCTACACTTGTGGAAATAAACAAAGACCAATGAAATAAGAAAAGCAAAGGCAGTGTATTCAGAGTTGCTATACAGCAAGGGAGTCAACCACCCTCAGTTGATTTTTGGCAGAAACTCAAAGCAGGTAGAGGAGAGGGAAGGCTTTGTAGCGGGAAAGGGAAGGCTTCAGGGCTGTCCTGCCTGGAGGTGCTGTCTTGGGGCACCCTATGCAATGGGGTATGGGTGCAGAATTGGGTTTTGCTGGGTGTTTTAAGTTGGAAACAGGCAAAAATTAAAGAACCTAATAGTCATGGTCATTTGGTGCTAATTGTTATACAAGTTATTGTTTAGCTTCCCAAATTATTATTAGAGATAGTAATCGGGCCTCCTATAATTCCAATTTATAGTAGGCTGGCTTCTTGGGTTGTTTCTTTTAGTTAAGGAGCTTGATTTCCTGGGCAGGTTGCTGCAGATTTGGGTGAGAGTTTTATTTTAATATATTATCTGGCTATTTTTCCTATTTTTAGTCAGTCTATCACATTTATCATCCAACTTCTTGTCACCTAAAAAAAAATAAAAAGGAAAAGAATAGAAAGGGAAAAAAAAAATAAAAGCCTAAATCTTGCCTTATGTAATAGTAGGGACTATTCCTCACCTCAATTCCCATCAATTAACTCCTTCATCTCTATTCTTCTCCTTTTTTTTGGGGGGGTGGGGGAGGGGAGCAGGGGGAGGAAGCGCACTGCCTGAACCCACCTCCTAAGTGGCTACAGTCTGTGATTGCCGAGCTCATAAGCATTATTTCAGCATCTCTGAAACATGCTTTCCATTTCCCCATATGGACCCAGTTTGGATCAGCTCTTTCTTCACTTCCCCTCTAACATAAACATAGCTGCTACTATGAAGCTACTGAATTTTTGCAGATTATGGAGGTGGTGCAGGGATAATTTTAGCAAAATGTGAATAAAAATGACAATTTAAATCCATGAGTTTAAAATTCACTGGCCATCTGTAGGAATCCCTTTCACGTCCCACGTGGTTCAGGGTTCCAGTTCAGAGTTTGAGTTCTGGAGAAGGGCCGCACACAAATGAAAGGAAACTTGAAAAAATTCAATTTGGCAAAATGGGGGGGCCAGGTGGTAGTCCAACTCTAGTGGGAGAACTACTGATTGCTCTGGTCCTGCCATCCCTTTTATTGAGGCTTTGGGGAAAACATTTTAGGCAAGATAAACAGAAACTTACATGTAGCCCTTAGGCAGGAAATAACAGAAACTTACATGGGACAAACAAAGGTGGAGGCTGCTTCAGCTAACAATGTCTCAACTAAAGGGTGAGTGGTTAGAGCAGTTAAGGTTGTTGACTAGCCTTCCTGGCTTCCTGTCAACATCTCTCTTTTAGTGAAACTGATTGGTTTCCGGCATCTCCCCCGTTTCCTTTCCTTAAAAAATCTTGCATATACAGACTAGAAATAAACATATAAGAACAAAAAATGAGACAAGCAACAATGGCTATGCTGAGGGTCAAATGAAATCAGTCTGCAGTAAGTTTCTTTCTGGGCCAACAGTTTTTGAATCCCAGTTTCAATGTCCAACAGTTTTTTCAGTACATGTCAGCAATGGTATCTGGATGGTGGACAAATGGTGGTAATGCAGGTCCGACCTCGGGTTTGGTCCTGGGCAACCTGCAGCAACGCACAGCTGCTGACTGCTAGCAGGGCAAGGTGTTGTCAGCGTCTTCCATTTCTGGACTTTTTTCCTCTTGTCTTCATGGCTGGAGCATTCCTGTCAATTCCTCTCTGTTGCAGGAATCCACATGGTCTTGGAGTTGTTTTCTGAAAATATACAAACATATTCTCAACCAAAAGTTAATAAAGGAATCTTTTCTATAAATTTTAGTTGGGATCCTTTTTATTTTTGCCCAAACAATTTTCCTTTGGCTTATTCTGAAACCATGTGTGTTTTTCATAGGTGTCCTGCTCTTAGTATTACAAATGAAAATTAGTTTTCAAAGAAAAAAATATTTTCTGGATATTTTTCCTTACATAATATTTTTCCACTACCCCCCCTATTTTATTTAATTATTAGGAGGCTTTTGCAAAATTTTTATAATGCAGTCTTTAAATTTTAATTTTTTTGTACAAAAATATGACTGTTTTAGGTTCATTGCATATTAAGCAATTTTACCATAAAATGAACTACCAAAAGAATTTTTAATTAATACTGCAGAAACAGCTTTTTTGTCCAGTATAATTAAATTTTCTTGAATATTCACTTACTTCAATTAGCCAATTTAAATTAATCTGAAAACTTGACTACTATTTTACTGTCAAATTTAATACTCTAACAACAATCTTATTTTACCCTGTAAATATTAGTGGAAAGGATTATTTGCATCCTTGAGAAGGCTCTAAGCATTCCTGGTATTAGACTGGATTTAGATATAGGGCAGCTGTTGTCAGCCAAGTCTCTGTTGCCTGGGTCCTGATCTGAGCTGGACAGGTCTCTGTCGGTCACCTGGGTCCCGATCTGAGCTGGACATGGGAAGCGCAAAGCAGCCATGGGGCAGGAGACCTCCCTCAGAAGGGGCAAGTGTTCAAGCCCCTGCAATGTTGGGGGGGTGAGGATCTGTGCCACACCTCTGTTGACCCCCAAGTTCTCTCCTAATGGCCCCTCTGCGACTGTGCCTGTCTTAGGTTGTTCCTCCCCTGAGGAATCTTACCCATCTCTGGCTAACCAGCCATCCTCCGGGGCCAAGCAAGGTGATGTGAGGTTCAGTTTTGTATCCTTGGTAGCCTATGCCCATATGGCCCCCATGTCCAACACCTGCCTTGGGATGCCCTTGCCTGCAGGCAAGGCCCTGGCATTGATCTTGGGGAACCCAGGTTTCTTCTCCAGGGAAGGCCCAGTTCACACCATTGGGCGAGAGACAGATCCATGGTACCAGCCACCACGAGGCTTCAACCTCAGCAGGAACAGAGAGCTCAGGCAACAGCTGTGGGCAATTGGATTGTGAGAAGAGGGTCCCTCTTGGCAAAAAGTAAGAAGGGCCAATATAGAATGTTCAAGTGCCTTCCCAAGGGGCCTTCCACACCGCGGAAAGGATTAAATCCTTTCATGTGCTTTTAAATTGCTGCCAAACATTCAAAGAACTAGTTTATAAGTTTGTTTAGTATATGCTGTTGTAAAATATCAAAAATTATAATGACATTGTAGAATAATATCATGTAAGGATATTCTTTGCTCTAGGCCATGGCAATTCAATTTTAAACTGGCTGTCAATTTCTTTTTGTATAGACAAGGTCGTAGTTACATTTTCTGTACCTCTCCCAGGAGCAAGTAGTGATAGTCTCCTACTTCATTGCCCCACCCATGTTCCTCCTGGATACTACATTAGGTGGGGGATCAGCCAATGTAAGGGTTCTTTAAGAGTTTGCCACCAGGGGGAAAAACTTTTAGGCTACTGAAACAGGTTTTTTTGGCCCCAGCCGCTTGACTCTTCAAAACGACCAAGATTTTTCTGCTGGGGAAGTCAAGAAGCAAAACTGTAGCCATTCAACTGCAAATTACCACATTCCTTAGCATACTGGGAGAGTGGGCTTCCATATTGGATCTCCATGTGTCTCCCTTCCTTCCCCACATCCTGCTTACTTGGGGGAAGCATCAGCAACAGATTTGGCCACACATTTTTTCATGCTTACTAGATAAAGACATCTTAAATTTTTTCTTTCTTTTTTGCTTTCCAAAGTAATAACTAGCACCCAATTTGACCAATATTTGAATTTCTCTGTGAGTTCTTTTATAATTTTTAAACAAGGCCTTCAGTAATCTCATTGCAGGAGAGCGGATAGCCTTGCCCTCTCCTGCCACCTTTGAATTTCTCCGCATCAGAGGCGGCTTCAGCAGTGCAGTCCCACTTCCCATTACAGACTTCAGACTCCAAATATCAATCATGATTCCAATTTTAACAAGAAACCACATTCTTTAAGCATGCAAACCACAAGTCTATAATAAAGTTTTATTTATATTTATAACCTAATTCTTCCCCATTAGCCTGGCTGAAAAAGACGTTCCCACCTTACTTACAGTTCGCAACTCTGCAGCTGGCTGTGGGCTTTTGCATGCGGTGAACTTCCCTCACCTTTTTCTGGTGAATTTTCCACACCTTTTCTCAGTGTAATTTTTTCCTTCCTTCGCTCTTAGGTGAAAAATACCTTCTCCTCCAGAAGTCCCTGGGTAGGCACCAGAATGTAGGAATCCCTTTCATGTCCCGTGTGGTTCAGGGTTCCAGTTCAGAGTTCGAGTTCTGGAGAAGGGCTGCACACAAATGAAAAGAGACTTGAAGAAATTCAATTTGGCGAAATGGGGGCCAGGCGGTAGTCCAACTCTAGCGGGAGAACTACTGACTGCTCTGGCCCTGCCATCCCTTTTATTGAGGCTTTGGGAAAAACATTTTAGGCAAGATAAACAGAAACTTACATGTAGCCCTTAGGCAGGAAATAACAGAAACTTACATGGGACAAACAAAGGTGGAGGCTGCTTCAGCTAGCAATGTCTCAACTAGAAGGTGAGTGGTTAGAGCAATTAAGGTTGTTGACTAGCCTTCCTGGCTTCCTGTCAACATCTCTCTTTTAGTGAAACTGATTGGTTTCCGGCAGCCATCTCCAATGCAAGGAAATTTTTATTTCTCAGCTTCTGAGATTCTACTCAGTACCATGTTGCAGAGTAAACTTCCCATGCTTATGCCTCCATTCATTATCTTTTTTTCCTATGCACCTGGAGTCATTCCCACCATACTGGCCACATTCAGTTTCCTAAGCATAGCAGTAGGAAGCTGAACATGTTTCTTGTATTCTAATGTGGTAAAATTTACACATCTGGTATAAAATTCTCTCATTTAGAGAGAATCAACTTTATCAACCAAAATGGCTCATTAAGATATCTTCTGAAAAAAGCGCCTTCTACTCTAAGGCATACAGCTTCCTCTGATCATGGGAGCAAATATAGTTTATTTTCTTGTGTTTTTCTCCTCTACTTTTTTGTTTTTCTGTAAAATGAGTAATTGACTTAAGAGACTCACAGCATCCCTTTAAGATCTGTAAGTGTGATTCTCAATGTACATATTCTACTGTAACATATTCTGCTATACTACAACTAGCAGACACAAGGTATGAAAAGTTATTATGAATAGCTATAATGACTATTACCTTTGTATAATTACACTAGATTAAAGTGTTTTTTTCTATAACCTTTACTTTTCCAGAATCAACAATTACTGTCAATGTCAATAATGAATTATCATTATTCTCACATCAACATTCTCTTATGGTAAAAAATAACAACCAGGAAGGATAATTTCATTTAGTAAACTTTTTTAATCCCAAATTATGAGCAGAGAAGATTATCATGTAAATCAGTAAGTTTCAAGTATCTAAACATTTTGTTTATGTGTTATCCTATCTAATAAAAGAGTAATATACAAATTGACCGTACCTCCACTATATCCACAAGCCATGCCCATCAGCCAATCAGGAACGAGTATGCAATTTAACCCAAACAAGATGGCTGCGGCCACGGAGCAAGCAGGAGGCTTGAGTTGCCCCTGGCGATGGAGGAAGCCAAGCTTTCTGCACACCCTGGCTGGCCTAGGCCTCTACTGAAGGCTACAAAGTTTCAATTATAGAAGATAAATAAATCCCAGATACCAGGGCCTCCGCTTGGGTTGCTGGGGGGCGTGGCCAGCCTGCAAACCACCACAGGCCTCTCACACAGGCTGCCTCATGCCCCAAGGGAACCCCCACTCTGATCCGGGACACGCTTCAGGGCAAACCAGCTGGCCCCCACCCATGCACCAGGCCTCTATCCTATATAATAAAAGAGTAATATGCAAATTAACCATCACTCCAACACACAAGATTGCTGCCCCCATGTGGTCAAAGATGGCTGCCCCATGTGAACACAAGATGGCTGCCACAAGATGGCCAGTAGGGGAGGGCAGTTGGGAGGGACCAGGCCTGCAAGGGAGGGCAGTTGCGGGTGATCAGGCCAGCAGGGGAGGGCAGTTGGGAGGGACAAGGCCTGCAAGGGAGGGCAGTTGGGGGCAATCAAGCCTGCAGGGGAGGGAAGTTAGGAGTGACCAGGTCGGCAGAGGAGGGAAGTTGGGGGCAATCGGGCCTTTAGGGAAGGGCAGTGGGGGAGTACCAGGCCTGCAGGGGAGGGCAGTTAGGGGTAATCAGGCTGGCAGGGGAGAAGTTAGGCATCAATCAGGCTGGCAGGGAGTGGTTAGGGGGTGATCAGGCTGGCAGGCAGAAGTGGTTAGGGGCAATCAGGAAGGCAGGCAGGCGAGCAGTTGGGAGCCAGCAGTCCTGGATTGTGAGAGGGATGTCCAAATGCCCATTTAGGCCCAATCCTACCAGGATCAGGCCTAATCGGGCAGTCGGACATCCCTTGAGGGTTCCCAGATTGGAGAGGCTGCAGGCTGGGCTGAGGGACACCCCGCCCCCTGGTGCATGAATTTTGTGCACCGGGCCTCTAGTTTCAAATAATTTCCAGAGGTTGGCAATTTTGAAAGAGTTTGCATTGACTAACTATCATATTAATGTTTGAATTCATGCTGCTTCCTTAACTAACTTCTTTCTAGTCATTTGGACTGTTATTGGGGGTATCATTAAGGCAAACACTAGGCCGTGCCTTTTGTGGGGAGACAGGAAAGGGCTTTCTGGATATGTGATAGGTAAGCTGAAAACTGGAAAATAACTAGGAATTGGTCAGGCTGGTCAAGGGGAAGGTTATAAGCAAAAAGAAGAGCAAAGGTCTAAGCCCTACAGTGGGAATGACATGAGTCTGAAAACAAGCCAATGTGGCCGAGCTTTTGGCAGAGGGAGCAAGAGACCATTAAGGGATTAGCCAAAAAACACATGTACAAAACACATAGACACCGACAGCAGTGTGGTAATAGCCAAAGGGAAAGGGGGTGGGGAAGGTGGAGGTGGGCAAAGCAGGGGAGGGGGGCGGCGGGGCAGAGATGGGGACGGAGAGAGACTTTGCTTGGGGCAGTGGGCGAACAAAGCAGTGTGCAGAAGATGTTTTATTAAGTGGTACACTTGAAACCTGTATGGTTTTGCAAATGAATGTCAGCCCAATAAATTCAATTAAAAAATAAATAGAGACTAAAGACAGAAGCAGGAGCCAGACACTACAAGTAGCTCAGAATTCAGGTAGAGAATTGTGCTCTTTGTCTTAAGAACCATTAAAGTGTCTGAAAGAGGATGCTGTGATTAGTGGATAACGGATTGCAGGAGAGCAGGAATCAGTAAGGCCAGTTAGCAGGCTAAGGCAGCTGTACAAGCAGGAAATTAAATCGGCCAGGGAAGAGTAGGTGACAGTAAAGACAGAGGAAAGCCAGTAGATTCCAGATATATTTCAGGGGAAAAAATTGCATTTATTTTTCATTCTCCAAACTGAATCCTGTGTCTTATACAGCTAACAAACACCAGTAAATGTTCACCAGTCAGAAGGAACTCATCACCGACAGAGCACTTTTCAATTTACCCAGCCTCCTGCTTTTTCAGAAAGCCAAGAAGAGGCTGCATGAACACTATTTCCCAAGCAAAATGCAAGTTCAGATTAAATCACACAAAGCAGGTAACTGATTAAGCAACTATTTAGGCAACGATTGTAAATCTACAATTTTCCTGGGTAACAGTCAGATGTGGAAGGCATACTTTGATATGTATAATGTCTCCTGTGGGGAAAACAGTAAAAGGAGAGTCCTAAAGTCATAAAGTTGGATACCATTCAACTTAAAGAGACACCATTTTAACAATGAAAATTGTATCCCTATGACTCCTCCATCAACTAACAGCTGGCGGGAAAGGGCCTAAGACTTTCTAGCACTGAGTCCAATTAAGTCATAAAATCTTGACTTACTAAATTAGGCCATGGCCGCATTTTGAAGAGCCATAAATAATTACTCACGACTGCTGGAGAAGCTTAGATTTTAAAGGCATCTGAGTTATTTAATTGAATGGCATTCATCTTTGCACATAGAGCTCCTGTTATGAGTGATGTAGCTGTGATTAATCTATTATGAATTGATTCTGCGAGGGCCATTTCTAATACTTCCCCTGGAGCTCCATGGACTACATGCCTATAGTTGGAGGAAGTAACCGACCAGTAGATGGGGCTTAGGATAATAAAATTTTAGCAAGAAGTAAATAAATGCTATGAAATAATTTATATCTATCTATCTATCTATCTATCTATCTATCTATCTATCTATCTATCATTTAGTCAAAAACTCTTATGGAACACCCACTTTACATCTGGTTTTATGCTAGGTGCTGGGAATAAAAGAAATTCAAGAAACTTAGGGTTTATGAAGGTAAATAGAAATATTTTTTAAAATTATAATAATGGTTCTGGGATAATTGAGAAGCAGTTGAACAAAGGAAGAAAAGGCCATATATATCTAGAGGGAAAGAAAATATTCTGGAAGCCTGTGATTTGAGCTTAGTATTAAAATGAGTCAATATTCATTAAGTATGAAAGGGAATGGTGATACACTCAAGACAGATAAATCAGCATATGCAAAAGCATAATATTATGCATACGTGCGTGCTTTTAGAGGGAAATGCAAATTTGGCTGGACTATAAGGGATTTAAAGAATCCAACAATAGTTGGAGCTAGGAGTAAGCAGGGACAAAATCAGAAAAACTATGAAAACCATGCTGAAACTACTGACTTTATTAAAAATTCACAAACTCAAATCCATTCAGGGGTTGGCAGGAAAGGTGTTGTGCAGGGTGTCAGGCAGTAACCAGTAGGAAACTGGTAAGCTCTATATTGAACTGGGCGAATGAGACCACTAATTAAATGCATTCAAATCTAACGGTCTTAAAACACGGAAGAGTGCCAAGCAAAATATATCTGAAGAATGAATGCCGTCAGGCATTTAAACACCAAGTGATTCTAAGTGCAAGATAATTTAATAAACAATTTCAATATTGTCAGTGACATGGTCAGATTTAGTTTTAAAACAATTACTGTGTCTGTAAATGAGGAAATAAGTGGAATGATGCACCTATAGGAGAAGAGAGATTATATCCTATATTAGAATATTATTAGAATATTATTTTATTATTAAAATATTATTAGAATATTATTTTAAATTTAGTCCATATTATAATAGCTTAGAATAGATAAGGTAAATTGGACTGAAGTAAATCAATGGAGATATAAATAAGTGGATATTTTCAAGAGCTTTTTGTTGTTTTTGTTGTTAATACTTACTGGAGGATTTTTAGATAGAGTGGAAGGGAGGGAGGGATGGAGGGAGGGAGGGAGGGAGGGAGGGAGGGAGTGAGAGAGAGCCACAGACAGACAGAGACACACAGAGAGAGAAACATGGATTGGTTGCCTCCCACAAGTACCCGGACCGTGGTTGGGGATCAAATTTGCAACCCAGGTACCTGCCCTTGACTGGGAATTGAGCTCACAACCCTTTAGCACATGGGCCGACGCTCTAACCACTGTGCTTCACCAGCCAGGGCTTCAAGAGCTGTTTAAAAGGCAAAATAATTTAATGATGATAGGGTAGATGTAGCCATGGAGAGAGGAGAGAATTAAGTACAACTCCCTATTTTGTGGCTAGAATTCCTGTCACATGTCACATCATATGTTCAAATGGGCAGCACTAGGTTAGGATATTTGGGTAGGAAAAACATTGCCTGAGCGTAGGTGGTTTAAATCAACATGAAATGCACTCAGATGAAGAGTAGAAATCAGATATGAATTAACATCTGTTTTGTATTTTTAATGTTTAAGTGGCATCTAGTGTCTCTACAGAGTTCTATTTAGGATGTGGCATACAGAAAAGGGGACAAATGAGGAACTAGATTTGCAGTTAGTGGAATGGAAATAGGTGAAGCCATGAGAGTGGATGAGCCCTCCCCAGGGACCTCCTCATAGTGCCACACAAAGAGCTCAGTAGGGACTCTTAAATAACAAAGGCCAAAGAGATATCCAGAGAGGAAGATTAACACAGAGCCCAGGAAAGACAGCTCACTGGAGTGATGGGAAGCCAAGACCATAAGGAGGCCAAGAGACAATGGTCTCTACTAAAAAGAGTATTCATATTGTCGCATGTTTAAAAGTGCAAGTGAAATAGACTGAAAAGGGTCCACATGCTTTGTAACAAGAAGGTTATGAAAGACTCTAGCGAGTTTCGTTTTCAGCAAGTAGTAGAGATGGAAGCCAGATTGTAATTCAGATGTGAATGGCAGGTGTGAAAAAGCAGGTGGCAGATATAAACATGTCATCCAAGAAGTTTGGATGGAAAAGGAAGACATTAAGACAGGAGAAGAAAGAAGTATTATCAGAAGGCTTTGAAAAGCAGGAAGCATCATTAATGGGAGGGAAGATTTACACGAAGAATTCAAGACACAGATGTACCAAGACCTATATTCAATTATTGGCTTTCTTTTCTTTTCTTGTGTTAATTGTTTTTTACTCCATCATATAATGATCATTGCAAACTATTCATTATGAGATTCAATTAATCTCAAAGTCACCTTTGTGGAGACCCTTCTATCATTATCTCAGCTCCCCAAAAAAGAACACTCAAAGAATTTAGAAGGGGTAGGAGATTTAAGAAAACAACAAAATAAAACTATGTGACCCATGCATATATTATATTACATAGAACATTGCCAAAGTTTTGATGGTTTTAATCAGCACTGGATGACACAACTGATGCTTAGAAAATCAAATTTTAATTAAAATCCTATGGATTTGTGAATTTTTTAAATTATCATTGCCATTTTATCCTTAACTAAATTCCACTCTATTCAAGCACAGTAGAGGCTTAAGTCGCCTTGTGGAATGCATCTAGCCCATTGCAATTCATTATAAAGCAGTTTCTCACTAAGAGCTAACAAGTGTCAGAATTTATGAACATTCAAGCCCAGATGATTTGATTTTTCCTCTGGGGCATGTTTGCTAATGCACAAATGTTATTCATTAATGTGCTGAGAGGTGTTCACTAAAGCTGAGCTGTGGAATTACCTGAACTTCAGCAGAAAAGGCATCACTCTTCTCAGGCAAAGAATGCTGATGAGCCCAAGTTCTCCAAAGAATTGTGATGGTATAGAACAGCCCCAATAAATTAAACACATTTTACTGCTTCTGCTAATGTGCATGGGAAAAATTAAATCTATATCTTTTCCATTAATCTGTTTGGAAGGTTTCATCTCTAATGGAACTGGTGGAGAAATTCAAGAGTGAGAGTGCAGATGGTTACCTTTTAAATTCCTGTTATTTGTTTCTATCACAAAGAAAGATGAGTATCCCATCCAAACTCTTTGGCAGTATGGACACTGATTTCATCATATGGTTTAGGGTTCAGCAAATAACCATTTCTTACTTTGTAAGAAGATAAAATACACTTCTTACGTAAGAGGAGCCCAGAAGTTGTCAGTTTAGGGCTGATACAGCAGGTCCATGTCATTTACACCCAGGCTCTTCCTTGATTACTTCCTGCTCTGCCTTCCGGAGGATGTTGTCTCGTGACCCTGGCTTAAAACAGCTGCTTGTGCTCCAGCCATCGGATTCAGATTCCAAGTAGCTGGAAGTGTTGGGTAGGCAGCTGGAAAGATATGAGCTGGGAAAGACAGCTGGGGCTTGGAGAGGATATGTGTGAGAGATGACAAACTGAAAATAGACAATTCAGATCCCTCTGTGAGCAGGAAAGATTCAGAGCCCCTCCAGGATGTGTCTAACCTGTGGCAGAACACCCAGGTGAAGGAGCATTATCGCTTAAAGATACTTCATTTGAGACGTGAGGGAGGGGGTGACTTGCTTCTTGCCTAGGGGTGTTCCAGCCGAGGGGTATAAATCCTCTAAACTCCCAAATATGTGGGAACTCGGTTAGGTCTCTGCCAGATGGGCTACACGCTCAGGACACTTTGGTTTGGTTTCCACCAGCTGAGGTGCCTGCTCAGGTTCCGTCTGAGTGTATTTCTTCCCTACAAACAAATCCTCGCTTGCTTTTGCTGTTTTTTGTTATCTTTTGTTTGAATTCATTCCTACAAGCAAGATAAGAACTGGGGGTGCAGAGCACTCTCTCTGGCCAGAGGTTATCTCTCTCCAGAGACCCCCTTGACCACCACTGACAGGAGAAAAAGAGAGGAGTGTACTTTCTCCTTTTTAAGTTTACAGTTTATTGAAATAAATGGGCTCAAGTCATAACACATTGCTAATAAACTCACACAAAGTAGACAACCTTGTGACCATCAGCCAGACTGAGATATGGGACATTGTCAGCACTCTAGAAGTCCCCCTCAGGCCCCTTCCCCTCCTTATTCCCCTCAGAAATCACCATTTTTCTGTAGTGTAACACCCTCGGTTAATTTTGCTTGCTTTGGAAATTTATATAAATGAAAACAGAGAGCATGATTCTCTGTATCTACTTTGCTTTCCTCAATATGATGTTGGTGAGATGTAGTTGTTGCTGCTTCTAGTAACGGGTTGCTTCTCATTATCATACAGCACCACATTGTAAGAATATACCTCAATATATCAATCATTTCTTTCATCGACTAACAATGGGTGGTTGTTACAATTAGTGCTGTCTATAAGCATTCTTTTATGTGTCTTTTTATGAATATACGCATGTATTTCTGTTGGGCACATTCTTAGGAGTGGAAAGGATAGCTTTATCACTTGTGTTCATGATCAGCTTTAGATGATATCACTGAGTAGTTTCAAAGATGTATCAAATACATCGCTTCCACCAGTGTATGGGAATTTTAGTTGTTTCACAGCCTCAGCAACACTGATTAATGCTGCCTCTTTAATGTTCTGATAGGTATTGCTTTCTGGTTTTAATTTTTAGTTTTCTGATGTCATTTATTTAATAGTCATTTGAACATCTTCTTTTAAAAAGTATCTGTTAAAGTTTAGGTCAATTTTTAATAGTCTAAAGTTTTCAGTCTGTACAAATTTCTATCAGTTTGTAAAAGTTCTTGGATATGAGTTCATTGTGTCCTGTATGCATTGAAACTACCCTCTCCCACTCTGAGGCTTGCATTTTCATTCTCTTAATATTTTTTTATGAACATAAATTCTTAGTTTTAGTAAAGCTTACTTCATTAATATTTTCCAATATAGTTAGTACTTTTTGTGTGCCATTTAAGACATCTTTGTTTTCTCCAAAAAACGATGTTATCCGGTTTCTGTCTGTATAGCCAGTTAGTTTACCATTTATATGTATACCAGAGGCCCAGTGCATGAAAATTTGTGAACTGGGGGTGGGGTGGGGGGGGGGGGGGGGCGTCTCTCAGCCCAGCCTGGCCCCTCTCACAGTCCAGGATACCTCAGGGGATGTTCTCCTCTGCGGGAGGCAACCAGGCTGATCAGGGGAACGCACTGCCCACATCACTCCGGTGCTGCTGCTGCTGCTGCCACTGCCAGCCACCGCAGCTGCCAGCCTTTGGCCCTCACTTCTTAGCACTGGCCCTGACCCCCACCCACTGGTGGGTGGGGGAAGTCTGGGGCCAGGCCAGCTGGGGGAGGGGTGGTGGGAGGTTGAGACACAGCAGGTTGCATCCTGGCCAGTCTCTGTGGAGGCGTGGCACCTGGACCAGGCCCACACTGCTGCCTCTGTGGCTGCCTCTGCAGAAGGGGCAGCACTGGGACCAGGCTTTGCTGTGGCCTGTCCTGCACCGCCTCTGCAGAAGTGGGCGAGGCACCGCCTTCTCACAACCTCTGCAAAAGGGGCCACGGCGCTGGACCTGCAGCACCTGACTGGCCCGCCCCTCCTGCACGAGCTCTAGACCCGCCAGCCTCTCCCGCGTGGCACCAGCACTAGGCCCTCACAGCCGCTGTGGCTTTATCCAGATGGACGTCTGGAAGATGTCCTTCCTAATTGGCATATAACCCTTTTATTAGTATAGATTGTAACCAATCTGGAACTGATTGTTATCATGGTGTAAGGAAGGGTTCACTTCTTTTTCCCATATGGAAATCCTAATGCAATCCTTGCTCCTATATTCCTACACAATGCAGTGTTATAAAGTTAGTGACTTTGTTACAAAGCAAATAAGAATATCTGTGTGGATCTGGATTGTTTCTCAGCTTTTTTTCTCCCCTGTTTCTTTGGTCAACTAATTTTTTCATGTAGCAATATCACACTGCTGTAATTACACTAACTGTTGGGAACTTAGTCCAAGTTTCTCCTTTATCCTCTGCTCAGTGCTGTTATTGATAACAGTCATTTCAGGATACATATTGACTTCTGGTAGCATAAGTGCACCAGCTTTGTTCCTCTTTAAGTTTTCTAGGTCATTGTTAGCTTTTTATATGCCATAGATGTTTTAAAATAAACCTGTCAGTTTCAATTGATGGCATCATATTTACAGATAAAGCTGTGGTACATTAACATCTTTACAATTTGATCCTTTCAATCTGTGAACACAGAATTTTCTTCATGAATTTAATCTTTCTTTATTTTATCTGTTATGGAAAATTACTGAATTTTATTTCTTGTGATGTAAATGATTTAAAATTAAATTTTCTCTGTGTGACTGATATACAGCACTACAATTACTTCTATTTAACAATGTTTCTAATGACCCTGCAATATTCTCATACTAATTTACAGGGATTGTTGTATGCACTATTATGATATTTTAACTAATTATACTTTTATATACCCTGTTCCAATTATTATTTGTTTTATATCCTGTTCTAATTACTATTTAAAATTATCTTTCTTATTGTACCAATCTAGTATTTCAAATTCAAGGTGAATAAAAGTGTTGATAGCAGGTGTCCTTGACTTTTTCCCTATTTTAGAGAAACGTTTTTGATAGCTCACCTTTAAGTTTGAATTTTTGTTGTTGATGTTTCATAGGTACTGTTAAACAGATTTACATTTTTATTTTGCCCAGCTGAGATAGCTCAGTGGTTGAGCATCAACCCATGAACCAGGAGATTGTGGTTTGATTCCTGATCCAGGCACATGCCTGGGTTTTAGACTCGATTGATTCCTAGTGCAGGAACTAGCTGATAAATGATTTTCTCTCATCATTGCTGCTTCTCTCTCTCTCTCCTTCTCCCTTCCTCTCTATGAATCAATAGAAACATATTTTGCTAAAAAATATTTTAACTTTAATTTTATAACAGTTATTATTATGATTGGGTATTTAAATTTATTTTAAAACTAGTGGCCCGGTGCATGAAATTCATGCACCAGGGGTGTGTGTTTCCTCAGCCCAGCATGCACTCTCTCCAATCTGAGACCCCTTGGGGGATGTCTGACCTGAGGGATTGGGCCTAAACTAGCAACCAGACATTCCTCTCACAATCTGGGAACACTGGCTCCTAACTGCTCACCTGCCTGCCTGTCTGATGGCCCCTAACTGCCTCTGCCTGCCTTCCTGACTGCCCCTAACCCCTCTGCCTGCTTGCCTGCCTGATCCCCCCTAACTTCCCTCCCTTGCCAGCCTGATTGCCCCTAACTGCCTCTGCCTGCCTGATTGCCCCTAACTGCCCTTCCTTGGAGGCCTGATCTTTCCCCCAACTGCCCTCCCCTGTCTACCTGATTTTGCCCCCAACTCCCTCCCCTGCTGGCCTGATCTTGCCCCCAACTGCCCTCCACTGCTGGCCTGACTTGCCCCCAACTGCCCTCCCTTGCCAGCCTGATCTTGCCCCCAACTGCCTTCCCCTGCTGGCCTGGTTGCCCCCAACTGCCCTCCCCTGCCAACCTGATCTCACCCCCAACTGCCCTCCCCTGCCAGCCTGGTTGCCCCCAACTGCCACCCCCTGCTGGCCTGATCACCCCTAAGGGCCTCTGCCTTGGTGCCCACCACCATGGCCTTGTCTGAAAGCAAGTCGGATGTCTGGAAGATGGCTGGTCAACCTGGTCTAATTAGCATATTACCCTTTTAGTAGTATAGATAGATTATATAGGATAGGATTGCTTAAATAGGGGGGGCGAGGAAGCCTTTTTCATCAGGAGAAGATGCTCTTGGCAGACAAAAATACATAATCCCTATATCTGGACTGATAGCCAGCCACATGCACTATACTGCCAAGCCGGTCATTAAAAAGTTGAACCGCTTTCTTAAACCTTATACCAAACAGCTGTTGCCCTTAAAACCCCTCCTCAGCCCCCACCTTAGGTTCTGCCTTCGTAGTTCACCCAGATTAGGTTCTGATTGGTCAGTTTCTATGCCAGTCAGCATGTCCGGGCCTATCAACAGGCCTAATCAGAGAGGTGGGGCTGATCAGCAGCCCCAGCAGAGGCCCGAGAGAAAGAGATGTGCGGCTGCTGGCCAGGCCCCGAGAGAAAGAGAGAGGCAGGGGCTGATCAACAGCTGCCACGGAGGCTACAGATCAGACCCTGCTTCTCTCTCTAGGCCTCTTTTCAGGCCTGATCTGAAGCTCCCTCAGCAGTCAGTGCTGGGTCGCCAGGGCAACCCAGCACTGACTTCCTGTCATTATCACCTTCGATTATTTTGGATGTTACAGACCCTGGGTTTTTATATATTAGGATAGTCTTTACATATTAAGATAATCACGTGATTTTCTACTTTAATAGGTTATTGTGATAAATTACACTGTTTAATTTCCTACTATTACACAGATCTAAAATATCTCAAATTAAGTTGACATTTTTGTAAGTTTTTAACTTACTTCTGGTTTGCCCTGCTTTTAATGTGTAGCCTTTCAGGAGTCCCCACAGAGAGCTTAGGGTGTTTAATAAGATTCCCTTTTTCTATGTACCTCCTGGATTCCATTTTTTGCTTCCTTCACATCATATATAATAATAAAAGCGTAATATGTGAATTGACTGAATAACCAAACAGCAGAATAACTGTCCTGGATGACCTTCAGGATGACCATGCTATGACACACACTGGTGCGAGGCCAGCCAAGGCGGGTGTGATGTGATTGGTTGGGGGACCCTGACATTGCCCCAAGATTGCCTGCATTGGGAAGCCCAGGCCACCCTCTGTTGGGCGATTGATGGAGGGGGGGGAGCTCCATGATCAATCGCCCCAAAGAGGGAGGCCCAGGCCACCCTCTATGCGGTGATCAATTGCAGACCCCTGGCTGGGTGGGTGGGGCCTCCCTCTGCTGGGCAATCCATTGCAGAACCCCACTATTGATTGCCCCAAAGAGGGAGGCCCCGGCCACCAGCCAGCGACACTGTGGTGGGTGTGCAGGGCCGACCAGCAATCACCCCACAGAGGGTGGCCCAGGTCAGCCAAGTGATTGCACCACATGCCTATTGCCTGCAGAGGGAGGCGACCAGTGGGGGTGGGGGAAGAGAAGTGGCAGCAGCAGGCGTGAGGCCAGCTGCTGGCAGCCTGGGGAAGGAAAGCTCAGATAGGCCCTGATCGCCAGCCAGGCCTAGGGACCCTAGATGAGGGGTCTCAGATTGTGAGAGGGTTCAGGCCTGGCTCAGAGACACCCCCTCCTCTGCACGAATTTCATGCACTGGGCCTCTAGTAATAATGAAAAAGCTATTCTATTTCAGCAATTTTCCCAAGAGAATTCACCAAGTGTTGGACTCATTTTCTCCTCCTCCCTTCTCACCAACGTCTTTGTTCTTCATTTCTTGGCTTCCATGGGAGACATGATCTTTAATTTTTTACTCTAAAAAAATGCCATGAGGTTGGCAAAAGCTTTGCCTTCCTTGCTTCCACCTGGGCTCTTTAACACTATGTCCAAGAAACATCAAATGCCATTCAGTAGGGAGGAAGTTGCTGACAAAGTATTGGCTCACTCTTCTGTGCTTCTTCTCTCTGAGTTCTTGGTTTTCCAGTTGTGGTTGCCATCAAACTTTTTTTTTTTTAAATTCTGGTTTATCTAACTGCTACAGATGGAAAAACTGCTCTGATACTACAACTCCATTGTAATCCAAAGACCTCCTTGACCCACTGAGTCTTATTTACCCTTTTAACATCTTAGTCTACTTTTCCAGATTTTCCATTACTTCTCACATATCATCATCCCCTTGTTCTAACAATTCTTTATTTTTAAAAAGTAAATTTGCCCCTTTTTGGCAGACATATACATTTTATTAATATTTTAAAATTTAGAGTAATTATATATAACAAAATGTTTATCATTTTAACGTTCTTAATTGTCTAGTTCTGGGACACTAAGTACATTTACATTTTTGTGCAGCCATTATGATCATCCATCTCCAGAACTTTTTCATCTTTCTGAACTGATACTCTGTACCCATTAAAAATTAATTTCCAATCCCCTCTCCTCAATCCCTGCCAATCATCAATTTACCTTCTGTCTCTATGAATTTGACTACTCTAGATACCTGGAATAAGTGGAATAAAAAATATATGCCCTTTTGTGACTAACTTATTTCACTTAATATAATGTCTTCAAGGTAATCTATATCTGATATATTTCCTAAGCTATTTTCTACCCTGATCCATTAGGTTACTGAAACCATACCATAAATTACATGCTAGATACCTAAGTAATTTAATTACCTAGCATTCATTATCAATAAAAAAACTATTTTTGAATTTGTAAATATACCTCACTAATATTTCATGTGATGATGTGAAGATTGATCTAAAGATTCTGTCATATAATGAATATTATTAGTATAATCAAATTATTGATTATATTATGATCAAAACCAATAGGCAAACCAAATTTCAGATTTCTTTTTATATTCTTGTTACCTGTTTTCTAGTAGTTTTCTCTGCCTCCTTATTTTAAGTTACAGTTTCAAGAAACTTAAAGGAAAGGATAACTGAGCATCCGAATTAAGCATACAGGTATTTGCAGCAATGCAGCTAACCATGTTTGCTGTTGATAGGGTAAGTGGCCAATCTTGCTGATAATTGTATACATGCAAACACAATTAGGCAATTGTGAATGCAGTAATGTGTACAATACATTTTTCTAGACACATCAAATTATATTAACAAGTAATAGTATTATATGCAAACCTACTCCCTTCCTGGAAATAGAATTGAACTTAGAAAATAATATAATCTACTGATCTTAGGATCAATATTCTATTATAGTTAAGAGTAAAGAAATAACAGGTTATTAGGCAACATTTAAATGTTAGATGAGGCTGATTGGACAGACAGGTAGATGATTTAGATAGATATAGATGTCAATGTATATACTCCCTGCACAGGGAAATCAACAATGCCATAATTATAGAGAAGTGAATGATGTAGAATCATGAATTTTAGTTTTGTGTCATTTTATCTCATTGTAGGAATCAGGATCTGACAACCTCCCCCCCCCCCCCCCCCCGCCACACACACACACATGACAAATTACATCCTAAGCAGCAACTCAGTGGTCCCTCTTTAAAACAAACTTGGCTTTTGAAAAAATCTTTATTGTTGAAAGTATTACATATGTCACTTTTTTTATCCCCCATTAACCCCCCACCCTGCCCCCATGCCCCTGCAGGCCTTCACCATACTATTCTGTGTCCATGGGCTATGCATGTATGCATGTAAGTTCTTTGGTTAATCTATCCCCACTCACCCACCTACCCATGCCTTCCCTCTGAGATTTGTCAGACTGTCCCATGCTCTTACGTCTCTGAATCTATTTTGTTCATCAGTTTATTTTGTTCATTAGATTCTATATATGAGGGAGATCATGTGATATTTGTCTGTCTTTGCTGGCTTATTTCACTTAGTTTAGCATAATATTCTTCAGGTTCCTCCTTATTGTCTCAAAGGGTAAAAGATCTTTCTTTTCACAGCTGCATAGTAGTCCATGGTATAAATATACCACATCTTGCCCTAACTGGTTTGGCTCAGTGGCTAGAGTGTCAGCCTGTGGACTGAAGGGTCTCAGGTTTTATTTTGGTCAAGGGCACATGCCAAAGTTACAGGTTAAATCCCCAGTAGGAGGTGTCCAGGATATATATAACCAATCAATGATTCTCTCTCATCATTGATGTTTCTATCTTTCTCTCTTCCTCTCCCTTCCTCTCTGAAATCAATAAAAATTATTTTAAAAATAATAATCCTACCTAATAAAAGAGAAATATGCAAATTAACCATCACTCCGCTACACCCATAAGCCATGCCCACAAGCCATGCCCACCAGCCAATCAGGAGCAAATATGCAAATAAACCCAACCAAGATGGCTACAGCCACAGAGAGCAGGAGGGAGGCCTGGGTTTCCCAGGCAATGGAGGAAACCAAGCTTTCTGCCTGCCCTTGCTGGCTTAAGCCTCCACTCAAGGCTACAAAGTTTCAAATATAGAAGGTAAAAAAATCCAAACAGAAATGGCAGCAGCCAGAGAGCTGGAAAGAGCCGGAGGCTAGGGTTGCCCCCAACAATGGAGGAAGCCAAGCTTTCTGTACACCCTGGCTGGCCCAGGCCTCCGCTTAAGGCTACAAAGTTTCAATTATAGAAGATACATAAACCCCAGATACCAGGGCTTCCGCTTGGGTTGCTGGGGAGCGTGGCTGGCCTGCAAACCACCACAGGCCCCTTGCTTAGGCCACCCCACGCCCCAAGGGGACCCCCACCCTGATCCGGAACATCCTTCAGGTCAAACCAGCTGGCCCCCACCCATGCACCAGGCCTCTATCCTATCTAACAAAAGAGTAATATGCAGATTGACCATCACTCTCACACAGATGGCTGCCCCCATGTGGTCAAAGATCCTGCCCCCATGTGGACACAAGATGGCCACCACAAGAGAGCCATCAGGGGAGGGCAGTTGGGAGGGACCAGGCCGTCAGAGGGGGGAAGTTGGAGGTGACTGGGCATGCAGGGAAGGGTAGATGGGGGGGGGAACCCAGGCCTGAAGTGGACAGCAGTTGCGGGGGGGACTAGGCCTGCAGGGGGGCAGTTAGGGGTCACCAGGCCGGCAGAGGAGGGAAGTTGGGGGTGACCGGGTCTGCAGGGAAGGACAGTTGGGGGTGACCAGGCCTGCAGAGGATGGCAGTTAGGGGCAAACAGGCTGGCAGGGGAGCAGTTAGACATCAATCAGGCTTGCAGGGGAGTGGTTAGGGGATGATCAGGCTGGCAGGCAGAAGCGGTTAGGGGCAATCAGGAAGGCAGGCAGGCGAGCAGTTGGGAGCCAGCAGTCTTGGATTGTCAGAGGGATGTCCGACTGCCCACAGGGATCGGGCCGTTGAGGGATGTCCGATTGCCCACAGGGATCGGGCCTAAACGGGCAGTCGGACATCCCTCAACGGTTCCCAGAATGGAGATGGTGCAGGCTGGGCTGAGGGACAACCCCCAACCCCCGTGCACGAATTTTGTGCACCGGACCACTAGTAATAATAATAAATAAAAAAATGTACCACATCTTTTTTAGGGTTGAAAATTCATTCAAGGTAAAGTGGCAAGGCCTAAATGGTAGATTAATGCATTTTCCAGAAGAGTAATATTTTTAAAAATCCAGATTATAATTTTTTTAAAAATACAGTTGATCTTTGGAGAATAGTGGCTTCTCACTTTATATTAAAAGTGTCATTCTCTAACTCTCAATTAGTTTTCTTAAACATTATGTTTGTTTTGAATTCGTGTGTATTATAGATCACAAACATTGTTCAATATTATTCTGAGCTTGTGCCACTATCACTTAATAGTTACAAAGTTTTAAAGCCATTTCCTTTCATGAACTACTGTTTTCTTCATGTACAAAACAGGAATAATGCTGTCTAACATTCAAAGAATGCTAAATGGTTAGAAGCAACATATATAAATTCTAGCACAAACCAAGATATAATTGTTACTTTGTAAGTGGTAGCTATTATTCCTATCATTCTTTATTTCAAGTAACTTTTATTTCTTCTTATTTCCCTCCATTTTAATTTTTCACATAAAGAGAGAGTCTAGTTCAACTTATTTCCTGCCTGCTTTCTCATCCCCAAATAGTGTCTTTCTCATGTAATATAGTAGAAGAAAGTAATAAAATAAATCTTCTAAGATGGCTCTCAATTATTTCTACCTTCTGGTATTCGCTCCCCAGTGTATCCCTCTCCTCTTGAATGCAGGCAGGACTTAGTGGCTGGCTTACAATGCATTGAATATGTAAAAAATATGAGATGTCATTTTCTGGATTAGGTTCCAAAAGACTGTTGAATTGATCTTGGCCTACTCTCTCCTTCCTTTCACCTTGCTCATTCTGATGCAATCAGCTGCCGAATGAGAGCTCCTCTATGGAGTATCCCAAATGGCAAAGAACTGTGGGAAGCTTCTGACTAACAGTTTATGAGAAACAGAGACCCTAGGCTAACAAACTGAGAATCTGAGTCCTACCAGCAAACACTTGACTGAGGTTGGAAGTGAACCCCAAGCTTGACTCAAGGCTGTAAGAGATGCAGAGCCAGAGATCCTGAACCAAATTCTCACTAAAAACAAATAACCAAACAAAAAACAACAAACAAAACTGTGAGATTATAATGTTACTAATTGTTTGGGAAAGCCACTAATTTTGGGACTGATTTTTGGTACAGAAATAGAAAATTAATGCTAATTTATTCACAACACTTTTTTTTCCCCCCCAAAGAGTTCTATTTGTAATGCTCCTTCTCCAGGGTATTTAAAAATACATTAGTTTCTGTGGTTAAAGACAAGTCTTCTTATTTACAAATGACTTCTTACAGTTATTTCCTCTCTACCTCAGAAAGAATATCAAGCAGTAATTTTCTCAGAATAGATGACAAATGAGAAATACTTGAGTAGATATCTAAAATTCTGAATTTTAATAAATGAATTACATAATAGCCAGAAAACAATTTTGAGCATTTTTTTTCAAAGCAGCCCAAGAAATACAAATAAGAATAAAATATTGTTCTGCTCCCAAAAAGATTACAACCTAGATAGGAACATAAGACCTACAAGGATTTAAAGCTTATAAATACTCCAAGATAATATATGATGAATGGGTTGCACAGATAAGTAAGTAATCCTTCTATAATAATAAAAGCATAATATGCTAATTAGATCAGACATCCTTCCAGACAACCTTCCAGACAAAGCTGGGGCTCTGAGGAAAGCCCAGGTCCTGGGTGCTTGCCAGCAGTCCTGGGTGCCAGAGGAAAGGTGGTGCCGGCAGCCAGGAGAAGGAAGGCTTACTCTTCCATGACTTTCATGCATCGGTCTTCTAGTATATAATAAAACCCTAATGTGCAAATCAACCGAACCACAGAAGGACTGGTCGCTATGAAGTGCACTGATCACCAGGGAGCAGACGCTCAACTCAGGAGCTGCCCCCTGGTAGTCAGTGTGCTCCCACAGGGAAAGTCACTCAGCCAGAAGCCACGTTCATGGCTGGCGAGTGCAGCGGCAGTGGCAGGAGCCTCTCCAGCCTCTGCTGCAAGTGGACAGTAAGGAACAAGGGTTCCCAGACTGTGAGAGCCCCAGACTGCGAGAGGGATGTTTGACTGCCAGCTTAGGCTTGATACCCCCAGGAATCGGGCCTAAGCCAGCAGGTGGACATCCCCCAAGGGGTTCCAGACTGCGAGAGGCTGAGGGACCCCCCTCAAACCCAGTGCATGATTTTCATGCACCAGGTTTCTAGTCTAAAAATAAAGAAAAGAAAGTAGCTCTCCAGGGGGAGGCAGAGTATGCACTATTATTTTTAAATGATTTGAATTAGAAATTAGACCAATTTCCAGTTTTTTACCAATACTAGTGACCCATTCCTTGAAGGTTTATTTCATTATTATTATCTTCATTAGCCTGATAGCATTTCACTTTAGTTATGAATCTAGGGAATGGTACAAAAAGTTAAATAGTTCCTCCAAGGCTAGAGGCAGCATAAAAATTAAAACAAAGGTTGTAAAGTGATAAAGAAAATACAGCCAACCAATTAATTTTTAATTAGCTGAAAAAGAAACAAAATGATCAAAATATAAACACAATGTCAAAAATTAAAATTCTTTTGTAAATAATTTTATTTTAGTTTTTTAATACATTTATTTTGTATTGCATTTCTATGTTAAACCCTAGAACATTAATGGACTGTCTGGTTAAATGGGTATCTTTATTTAGTGGTATTGATGAGATGTTCCTAGTAAACTATTTTTTAACAATTAGAAAGGCATTGATGTTCTGAGAGAAAAGAATACTGAAACAAGTGTAAAAAGGCAAGAAGGGTGGGTGTGATGTCACAGAAATAATGGAGTAATCACATTTTAAGCTCAAAGACAAAGACCAATTCAATGGAGAGATCAAATATTATAAAGATTTAAGAAATGCCCATTGGAAATTTATATATATATAATTGATTTCAGGGAGGAAGGGAGAGGAAGAGAGAGATAGAAACATCAATGATGAGAAAAAATCATTGGTCAGTTGCCTCCTGCACGCCCCACACTGGGGATGGAGCCCACAACCGGGGCATGTGCCCTGACTGGGAATCGAACTGTGACCTCCTGGTTCATAGGTTGATGCTCAACCTCCGAGCTGGATTTTGAAATTTGAAGACTCTTAATGAGAGATAAATTTAGTATAGTCATGGGGAAAAAGCTGGAACTCAATGGATTACAGAATGAATATGAGGTGAGGTGATGATGAGAATAGACTACTCCTTTGACGAGTTTAGATGAAGAGCACAGGATGGATTTGACTATTGGAGAAGGATTTAGGCTGAGGGAAGGACAACTTTATACAAGGTTTACAAATTGGAGAGAGAAGGAGATCTAAAGCAAAATAAGAAGTGGAGCCATGTGCTCTAGGCAGAAAAGGGCGGATTGCCTTTGAATAGGAAGGGGACAAGTCTGAGAATGGAGAAAAGTAGTGTAAAGAGAAAAAATCTAGACAAATATGTGGGTGTCTGAGAAGAACCTTGTATTTGAAAAAGACGATAACTGATAACTTCAGTTTTCTCTCTGTTATATAAAGAGGGTAAAGAAATAGAGGATAAGAATGGATAAGAACCATGATGAAGAACCATTAGAGAAGACGCCAAAGACAAACAAAGGGCCTGAGTGTAGCCTGAAAGACATACAATTTCAGTGATATTAACCAGCCTTGTACAGTATCTTCCATCAGTACTGAGCATCATTAATATTTTACTGAATCTTGAACAAGTTATCCTATTAATGCTCGCAATTATTTTGTTCCTATAGCTATATGTGACATTCAGACCTTTTGCCTGGAAAAGTTTGCTAACCATTGGTCTGGAGAGAACTCTGGAAATTCAAAGTCAGAAAATTAAATACATATTGGGAAATAAACAACTATTCTTAATTATAGTTATACTTCTTCCATCATGTAAAATTAATTGGTTGTTTTTGTGGTATGTGCATAAAATTATGTAGATACAAAAATAATTGTGTAGTCCCAAAATGCAGGTCTTATATGGATTTATTGAACAGTCATTTCTCTTTTGGGTTGGGTGGAGTGGGAGTGGTCTCAAAGATGCCTCATATAAGACTAGTTTTTGTCAGTCATGAAAACATTCACCAACCCTTATTTTTTTTGTCTTTCAGCCTCTTTCTCATATTCATGTTACTTTTGGTGGTGTAACAGACACACATTAAAAGTTATAGACTTGGAAGAAAAATATGTGGCATTTGAAACGTAGAAATATCCTCCAGATATGTTTTAGTTTATGTTGAACATCAGATACATTATTTTAAATGAAGCAAGAAATGTCTATTTTATTTAAAGACAAAGAAAATTGTATGGATATAACTGGGGGTAGAAAGCATACTAGCAAACTAATTTTAAAACATTTTCTTCCCCTAATTGACAAGTGAAGTCAGAGGCATTTCTTATAGAGCAAAGGCGGTACATGAAGAAAAAACATCTTGGACCCAGAGTTAGAAAGTGGGATTGAGGTTCAGATCTGACCTTTACTAAGTTTTTGATTTGGGGTAAGTTGTTTAAACTCTCTGAATCAGAATTTCCTAATTGTAAAATGGAGATAAGGTCTGTTGTCCAGGAAGACAGTGAGGAAAATAACAATAATGACACATTTTGAAAGTGTGTGGTACAATATAAAACACTTTATGATTCTGTTGTGTGTTTTTTATTTGAGGCACCCTGAAAGAAAATTCAATTTATAATCCTTTTAATCATTTTGTTTTCATACATTTCTGCAAGAGTAGAGGCATTTGGTTCCAGGTCATAAAAAATTCAATATAGATAGATCAAGCTTAAATTCATGTGAAGCATAATATTTTGATTTTCCATTATACAAAACACAGAAGATAAAAAATAAATCATAGATCTATAGACCTATCATTTAAGACAATGTGGCTTTTTTTTCAATCTTCCTTCCCATTTATTATATTTTGGATATACATACCAACTCCTTTTTTTAAATCTGTAAGTAAAATATTTTATGTGTTACTGCAGCCTTCATTGTCATAAGTTTAAATGGTTCCATTGTGTGGACTTACCATTATTATTGAGCACTTAGTGTATTTTCAAGTTTTATTATTATATGTACTTACATAAAATTTTGGTGTATTTAGCATTTTTAATCCCCATGGGACTGATTCCTTCATGTTGTATTACTAGAAAAGTTTACATGTTGGTTTTTTTTTTTAACCTCAAACCTTTAATTTAATTTATTTTTTTCAAAGATAGTGTCTCTTTAAAAAAATAATAAATTGAAAGGGATAAATATACTTTGGTAGACTACATTAATTCCCAGAAATTTTTATTCTTCACAAGAATTCAGACTGTACCTTTCACCTTTGAAATCCTCCTGGTTACTCAACATAGAATTTCAAACAAAGTTGGCACCTAATATTTGTAGAATGAATTGTTTATCAGTTTAAAAAGCTAGTTAATTCTCCAAGCTGGAGATGCTGGTCGCTTCCAATGGCTGTGTAGAGAAATGGTGCCATGCAGTGTCTATAATTTTTGTCATTTGAGGGAAATCATTTCAAGGCTAGTTGGGCAAATGGTAATGTAAGCAGGGCACATCCAGAAATTAAATAAACAGATGGGCTTTTATTGCCGGAAATAATTTGTTCTTGGAGGGAACATCTAACACTGGTGACTGTCATACTCTGACAGCAGAGTGACATTTGGGATGGGAGTCAGAACTTCCCTGGCACATTTCTGAGGGATAGCATCTCTGAAGCAAATGGGTAGCAATTATTTATTAACATAGACATTTAGTAAATTATTTATCTCCAATCACATTTACTTAGTTACATTATTCATTCCTAAATGTGTTATCTTTTTATAAGCAATGAGAACAGGAATTCTCATTGCTGCTAAAACTGATCTTACTTTATAGACAGTTCTGTTATCATTTCAAATAACTGCAATTAGGAGAATGTCATTGCAGTGGGACCCGTGGGCCGGAATACAAATCTGATGTGACATCTTAACACTTACTTAAGAATGGCCTGCAATCCTCAACATTCTAGATAAGTGATGTAATAGTATTTATATTTATTTCTATTGTGAACAATTTGAGGAAAGGAACTATTTCTCATGTATCTTCCAAAGCCCAGTGCTAATGTCAAACAGATTTCCCATACTGCTTGCTGGTGGGTGGGTGGATGGATGGATGGGGGGGTGGATGGATAGCAGAAACAATAATTCCCCCTATCTCTAGTTATTGCCAAACATGTTCTATTTTTATTTAGTGCCTGAGTGTCCTTGAATTCTAAAATCTTACTAACAAATGGATCATTCTTTCATTTCCTTTTTCATTAACTCATCGCTGTTTTGAATGTCTGCCATGTGTTCAGCACTGCAGATGGGCTCAACATAGCAACACTGAAAAAGTTCCATTGCTGCTCTAAGATTATAATCTAATAGAGCCATGTTATATGCCATTGCAGTCTTACATAGTGCTCACAAAGTACTTACGATGAATGCCTAATTTGAATGGGGAAAGTGGGGGAGGCACGACAGAGCCAGAGATAGCAAGATAGAGAAAGGCTTTGGAAAGTAAGCATAAACTACTCAATGATTTATTTAAATAAAGATTGGTTAGGGTGTCACCTGCATGTCATGCATCATCTATAAACATCAGAGTAGCAGTAATGAACAAAAAAGACACAGTACTAGCCCTGCAGGCTTCATCATTTAAAGAGCAAAATTTTGCCCTCTGGTTGAACTAAAAGATTGGTTCAAGTAAGTCAGGCAAGGAGCAAAAGACTTCAGGGGATAAGACTCAGAATAAAGGGACAACTGATTGATATAATTGATAATGCAGAGATCAATTTTTCCAATACTTTCAACAAAACCTAACTAACCTGAAATAAATCAGTCTTGAAAAAAGTCGATTGAGGATTTGAGCCTCGCATTTTCTCAACACTGTCTTTTTAACCACTTAAGAAGTGACTGTAAACTTTATTTTGCAGATGAGGAAAATTAAATTGAAATAAATTTTACCAAAATCACACAGCAACTAGATGGTTAATTAGGGATTCAAAATGAGACTTCAAGTTCTGGTCTTTGTAGACCACTTGCATTTTTATTTTTTGAATATGTTTTTATTGATTTTTAGAGAGAGAGGAAGGAAGAGGGATAGAGAGAGAGAAATATCATCAATCAGCTGCCTGCACACCCTCTCCTGGGGACCAAGCCTGAAACCCAAGCATGTGCCCTGATGTGGCATCAAACCATGACCTCTTGGCTCCTATGTCGACACTTAACCACTGAACCCACACCTGCTAGGCATCTGTAATAACAAAATCATAATATGCTAATTAGACCAGATGTTCCTTCTGGGTGAAGCTGGGGCTATGAGGGAAGCCTGGGCCCCGGGTGCCAGAGGGAAGCCAGTGCTGGCAGCCGGGGGAAGGAAGGCCTACTCTTGCATGCATTGCGTGCATCGGCCTCTAGTTTTTAATCATCCTCTTCAGCCAAAAGGAAAAGGAAGAGAAGGCGTTGAAAGTGTTGTCCTGAGTAGGATCTTACATTTCAGCATTTGATTACAAAATGAAAATGCAATAAAATAAAGCAGTGAAAGTGAGAATTCCACAGAATATGTAGTTGAATACATTTGTAGCTTTAAGAAAGTGTTGACTGCTTCTTTTAATATAAATCCTCAACCAGATTTTCTTACTGAAAGCTTCTCAGTACCCTATTAGACATCCCTGTCCTCAGCATAGCTCATTACACACCCTGTGCTCACTGTAATTTATAGATGCTCTTGGTTCCAGGAGGCGAATGACCTCTGTCAATACTGCGCAGAGAAGACATAGGTTACTAGGATCTTCAAATCAGAGAAGTGAAATTCTCTCAGGTTTTATATGAAAAAATGACAGATTATATATTTGATTATTAAAGTTAAAATAGTTTGAATAACATAAATGTTACCAACATATTGCCTGAAACACCACATTCAGTGCCCCAGAGTAAAACTGAAATAAAAAAAATAAAGTACATTTGAACATTATGAAGAAATATCTCTGCCGGTTTAGGCTAGGAGAAAGTCAATAAAAGTTCAAACTGTAATGTGCTACTAAATCTCAATTACTCTTTGTGGTACCATTAAAACTATTACGCAGCTTCATTTATTTGGGAAAACATATTGATGGCTCCTCTCTTCTTGGTCCTAGTACTTTCCTAGTGGAGTGGATGTAGAATAGAAGACTAGAATATCAACTATTTCAGGGTTTTTGTTTAAGGCATTTTCCCTTCATCAAATTATGAATTTGTCAAGCATATAACAGTAATTTATAGCTCAGCCCTTTGAACAATAAAAGGCCCAAGCTATGAACAAATCATAGAAGGTCAAACCCAGCATGAATCAAATTAGTATAAAAGGGTAGGTAAAATTTTAAGAACTATATATTAGGCCAGTTCTTTTTGGCCAGCTTTAAAAAATTAAAAGGCAGACTCTTTTTCTGTTTTTATACTCTGACAATAACTAGTCAGAGTTAGCACAGACTCCTCAGGTTAAGGGCTCAGCCCCACAAAACTGCCCCCACTCCAGATGCAAATCTCAAGTCTGGGCCTCCTGTACTTCTTATTAACTGGTCATATACATCAGGGGCTCCCAGGACCCTCTTCAGGTGCGCATCCTCTAAGCACCTCCAGGTGTTCACCAACCGGGAGGCTATCTAAACTCCCTTGGTTTGAATTTTTATGGAGGTTTTATTAAGCAAGCCATTGGTCATTAACTCAATCCCCAGCCATTGTACCCTTCCCTAAAAAAGTCTAACACTCTAATCAGGCAGTTCTTTCCCATCCTCCAAGTCACTTCATTGGTATAAACTCAGGTGAGGTTGAAAGGGGCTTATTATGAACAACAAAAGACACTCCTCTAACCCCCATCACTCAGGAGATTCCAAGGGTTTTAGGAGTCCTATGCCAGGAACTAGGGACATAGACCAAATACATATTTCTTTTAATATCACTGAGGTGATTCAACCTAATCATTAAGCACTGGGTATACAGGAATTCCAATAACCAGACAGAACATATAAGTAATATGAGCTTCTTAGTTGTTTCTAAGAGTATCACACAAAATACCAGTGCCTTGCAATGAGTATGAGGTTTTTAAAGTGAAGAAATAAATTAAAAGGCCAAGCATATAGGGCTAGAGAGAAGGAAAATAAATACTTACATGGTTAAAATGTCTTGGTGTATTGGATATGAATATTTTATATATACAAAGAATGAAGTGGGATGGAAATTTAGATCCTACCTCAGAGAGCTTACCCACATGCTACATCAAGTTAAGATATATTGTATGGATATTAACTCATCTGTTAATAAGTATGAATGTGCAGGAGAGCCAAAAAACAGAAATGTGGTCTCAGAACTTTGAAAATATGAAAATATATTTTAAAAGTAAATAAAAATTGTTACATATATATCCATGTCATTGGAATCATTTCAAAACTGCCTTCATCTATTACACAGAATTATAATTTATTTTTATAAACCCAGATAAACAAGATAGATTAAGTGTTTTGTAACACTCAGATTTTCTCCATTTGAAATCAATTGGAAAGGAAAATTTATTCAGTCAATCTATTGATTTTCCACAATACAACTATTATTGTATTTTAGCTTGCAATTCTTTTAAAACTGGTTGTTTTAATTATCATGTCATGCTTAAGAAAAAATAAAAAGAAAATAAATACATAAATAAGTTTCAGATCCCTAAATAAATAACGGCTATCTCTTTTATCCTCAACTTCTCCAATAATTAATTATGTTAGTAATACATTTTCATTATATTAAAATTGGAAAATTTACATAAGCCAATAATTTCTTGGAATGTTTATATTTTTATCTAAGAGATAACCATTACTAACATTTGGTAATTTTCTCAAATACTTATTTTTATTACATATTATTAGTGAAATAAATATTTTTATAAGATCAGGCAGCACATGATTTTCTCCCCACCAAATTTATCTAGAACATGGTTATTCTATATCATAAAAGTATGAACCTGAACATTATTTTACTGGGTGAATATGCCAATCATAGAAAGACAAATAGCATATGATCTCACTTACATGTAGAAATTAATGAACAAAATAAACTGATAAAATAGCAACAGAGGCATGGGTACATGGAACAGACTGACAGTTGTCAGAGGAGAGGGGTATAGGGGTGACTGAGTGAAAGAAGGTGAAGGAGTTTGTGAAAGAATATGCAGAACCCATAGACACAGACAACAGTGTGGTGATGGGGCCAGAGGGAAGGAGGGTGGGTGCTGGGTGGAAGTGAGCAAAGGGGGAAAAAATGGGGATATATGTAATAGTGTCAACAATAAAAATGAAGTTAAAATATGTACCTTCCAATATCATTTGTAACAGTATATAATTATTCTATTTATGAATTAGTAATGAGCTACTTAAATGTTTTAATAAGAGAAATTTAGATGAAATTTAAATGCCTAAAAGAGGCCACACAGATATTAACAAATCTCTGAATCTGACAATGGGAAATTGCAAAACAACTAGAGAATCCAAGACTAGCCCAAAGGATTTTAAGTTTAATTTAAAATAGAAACAGAAACAAAAATCACAATGCCAGTCAAAACAAAGTCATCTGGTTAGATGTTGTCTGAGGATAGAGACTTTTTCACACCTTAAACTAATAAACTAATCAGGTTATTTTAGGTTGGAAAAGACAATTGAACGATAGTAACCAGGATATAGAGTGCTTAGATAACCCAAATTTACCCTAAATAAGACTCATAAAAAGATGAATTCTCAGCCTATTGAAAATTTAAGAACTAAAACTTTTCTCAATCTACTGGAAACTTACATTTTTCAAAGTTAATTCTGAAATACATCTTTTTAAAAAATTTTTATTGAGGTGATACTAGTCAACATGAACATGTAAGTTTCATGTGTGGATTACTAATTTACAAAATCTGTAAATAGGACCATGTGCCCATCACCCAAAGTCAAATCTTCCCCTGTCACCTCATATTAAGATCCCTTTCTTCCCCCACCACTCCCTCTGTTTGTGTTCATAAGTTTCAGTTTTATATTCCACATATGAGTTAAATCATATAGTTCTTAGCTTTTTCTGTTTGACTTATTCACTTCGCATAATGTTCTCAAGGTCCATCCATGTTGTAAATGATGCTATTTCATCCTTTCTTATGGCCGTGTAGTACTCCATTGTGTATATATACCACATCTTCTTTATCCAGTCCTCTATCATAGGGCACTTTGGCTGTTTCCAACTCTTGGCCACAATGAAAACAGGGTTGCATATATCTTTGTGCATAAATGATTTTGAGTTTTTTGGGTATATATCTTGTTGGGTCGTATGGTAGCTCTATTTTTAATTTTTTGAGGAATCACCAGACTGCCTTCCATAGTGGTTGTACCAGTCTACATTCCCACCAATGGTGAATGAGGGTTCCCTTTTTTCCACAATCTCTCCAACACTTGTTGTTGCTTGTCTTGTTGATAATGGCCACTCTAACTGGTGCAAGGTGGTATCTCATTGAATTGCATCTTTTAAAAAATAATACAAAATACACTGAGTGGCCAGATTATTATGATCTCTGAACACATAATAATCTGGGCCACTCAGTGTGTGTGTATTAGAGGCCCGGTGCATGAATTCGTGCATGGGTGGGGTCCAGCCAGCCTGGCCAGGGGGAGGGGACATGGGCAGTTGGCCGGCCTGCCTGCTGGTCAAACTCTTGGTCGAGGGGACAATTTGCATATTAGCTTTTTATTATATAGGATATACACTGAATGGCCAGATTATTATGCGTTCAGAGATCATAATAATCTGGCCACTCAGTGTATATGGGAAGGCACAAGCTTACTTTGTTTTACTTTGCTTTATAGATGTGTTTTTACATATTGAAGGCAGAACTCTCCACCAGCAAGAGTATCATGACTGGCTTTACTAAGATATAAATCTTATTATATTATGTTTGTTTATTTATATAGTCCACTTTTTCATGAAAATATAGTGCTTTAAGGATTATGGATGCTGCTATTTTAATTTTGTTAGCCCAAGACCTTTACTCCTTTCTCCAAATGATAATGAATACACATAGCTCTAGGTTTCTGCTATCAACACATGTATATAAGATAGTTGTGGCTTCATTTCCTGCTTATGATTTTGATTTCAACTTCCTTTTCATTTTTTTTTCCTTTGGGTTTTACTTTAGTATTTTGAGATATATTTTATGCATTTAAAGATATGTTTGTCAAAAAGTATTCAGGATTTCTGGATGTTTAATAGTGCATAGTTTTTCAGAGCATCAAATTTGCCATATTGGTAGAATAAGTCTAAATAACAGTTTTAAGGATAACATTTTCAATTATTCCCTCAAGTATAATTTTAATTATTTTGTTCATAAAACTGGAAAATAAAAATTAGCAAGGCTTCTTTTTTTGTCTTAGGCTCTTCTTTCTGTTTTAAATATATTTTCTATTGATTTCAGAGAGGAAGGGAGAAAGAGAGATAGAAACATCATAATAAGAGAGAATCAATGATCAGCTGCCTCCTGCATGCCCCACTCTGGGGATTGAGCCGACAACCCAAACATGAAGATATCAAATAGTTAATTTTATTGATATTCTCCTCCACCAATTAGACCAAGTATTTTTTCTGACATTTGAAGATAAATCCTATATTAGTGTGCAGCTGTTTTGTTGTTTTCCTAAAATTCAAATAAGTTATATATATTGCTTTAAGTTTCTTATAGTGACATGCTATTTTATAGACAAAAATCACAAATAATAAATATCATAACAACATATTAAAGAAAACTAGTGCTTAAGTGACATTTGATACTAACTAAGAAATTGGGAAGTGAGATATCAAAATAATATTGGTTAGCCAGGAAAGTGAGTTTTTAACAGAAAGTAAATTTGCCATTACCAACTCTGAATTATTCCTTTGATATAACATGATTTGACATTATAATCATCTATCTTAAGCCCTTTGTATTAATTCTTAATATTTAGTAAGCAAGCTTGTCTTTATGTTTTAGTTTCTCATATACTTTTCTCCAAGGAAAATAAGTTGATCAAGGGAACTATAAATCTTGTCTACTTAGCAGTTATATTTTTTTAAATTAACCTTGTGTTATTAAATTAACATTAAGCCTTTCATCCGTTTTTATGAGCTTGGCTGTGTGAGACCATCTGGGAAAGATTGAAAAACTAAAAATGAAACCTGAGATATTGTGAACACATGGACTCTGGGATACCAGATACTCAATGACTCCTTAAATGATTCCTGTGCGTTAATGATAAGCAGTCATTCATTTCTGCTATTATTTATTCAATCATACAACCATCCATCCATTTACCCATCCATCCATCCATCCATCAATCCATTTATCCATCCATCCATCTGTCCGTCCGTCCGTCCTTCCATCCTTCCATCCATCCATCCATCTGTCCATTTATCCATTCACTGGATCATCAGTACTTATTAAGTATCTCCTATATATCTAGCTCTCTGCTAGCTGATGGTAATAGAGACAATTATCTCCTACAATCCTTCTTTAGAGAGAAGGCAAATATGTGACACATATAGACACAATCATGTATTACAAGTACAAAGAGTCACAAAGACAAGAGTGATCAATTCGACTTATCTGGCCCTGTACTACAAAATATATATATACACAAAACAAATGCTTGTAACTCTCAAAATTGTCACTACTTTACACTTTTTCTGACACTAACCCTGTGGCTATAAGATGTTATGAGTTTCCTGGGCATATTTTTAATATAAAAATATGTAAATAAGTAAAAAGTAAATGAATAAAAATGAGGAACATTTAAAAAATCACACCACAATAGCAATCATTTTGAAATGTTTTTTAATTTAATAAGTATATGTTGAATACAACCATATACAATGCAAAATTTAGTCCCCAATTTTTTGTGACTAAAGTGAATATAACAATAGTTTTTAATTTGGCCCTTTCTATTTTTAAAATATGTGCTAGGTTATTATTTATTAGACTTTGAATTTTTATGTTAAATTTTAAGCTATTGGAAGAAACCATCATTGCAAATCTAAGGCTTTGCAGTGGTTCTCAATCTTTCTAATGACGCGACCCTTCAATACAGTTCCTCATGTTGTGGTGATCCCCAACCATAAAATTATTTTTGTTGCTACTTCATAACTGTAATTTTGCTACTGTTAATGAATCATAATGTAAATATCTGTGTTTTCCGATGGTCTTAGGCTCTACAGCAATGGTTCTCAACCTGTGGGTCGCCTAAGACCATCGGAAAACACAGATATTTACATTACGATTCATTAACAGTAACAAAATTACAGTTAAGAAGTAACAACGAAAATAATTTTATGGTTGGGGGTCATCACAACATGAGGAACTGTATTAAAGGATTGTGGCATTAGAAAGGTTGAGAACCACTGCTCTATAGCCTTATACTCCATGATGTCAATTTAGAAAAAAATATATAGTTCATCACATAGTTCAAGAAGAACTTTTTAAAAGTGAATAACACTTTCACCAATAATGCACAACTATGCTCAACAATTGAGTATTCATCTATAAAACATATATATGCCCTATAGATCTGTATATCTCTATCCTTGTCTAGCTATCAAAAATTACTTATTTTTAAAAAAATAAAAGAAAAATCTTTCATATATATATATATATGTATATATATATATATATATATATATATATATATATATGAAATTTGTGCTCAGTGATTATGGAGTAAAACAAAAAAGGAACAAAATTTAACTGAACACATTGGTCATAAGCCAATGCAGACACACCTCGGAGGTATTGTGGGTTTGGTTTCAGTTCACCACAATAAAGCAAGTTGGGTCATAATGAATTTGCTGGTGGAGGGTGTTGGCTTTAATTTGTAAAAAACACATGTGTGAAGCATAGTAAAAGGATAAATATTTTTTAATGAATTTCCACAAATTATGAGATCTAAAACTACTGACCTGACATTTATAAGAGTGGCTTATAAAATCTTATCTTGTTACAAAATTGATTGTGTTTGTAAATGTTTGGCCATGGATTAAAATTTGGATGTTGAGTTACATTGTACTAATACTCATGAAGCATATGATGTCTTCCTATTAGAGTGCAGAAATGGACTTATCATTGTTTTAAGTTTTATTTGAATGATTGTCAGTTAATAGTCAAATAGTAATATATTGTTTTAAGTTATTTGACTAAACTTACCAACACAAATATTATGTAATTCTCAAACTAATTTATTAGGTTAAAACAAAAATTATCACATTTAAATTTTGCTCAGTAAAAACTCATAAAGTTCAATTATTTAAAATTATTCAGGCTTACTGAACATTTCCTTATATATGTATAGGCATACTCTTATGTAATGTAAATAACATGTCTTGTTTCATGGAGAATAAAATACAATAACTGCGATAAATGAAAAAGAGAAGAGAGGAATAAGGCAAAGGTAATTTGGAGGAGGAAGTCAGAGATTGTTCTTGAGACAATATAGATGTGAAGAAGAGATGCTAGAACTGGGTTTTTTTTATTACAAATAGACATTTTTCAGGTAAGTGGGTGTGATGAAAAGGGTATGGGCAACAGAGGAAAATAGAATAGCACACTCAAGAAAACATAGGTAGGTAATTCAGTATCCTAGAATGCAAGGTGAAGATTTACAGCAGGAGGTAGAGATGAGTCTGAAATGTACATATGATCTGATTCTGTATGATCTTGTTACACATGCTAATACCTTTACCATGTGGTGAGTAGCAAGCCACAGATACCCTTTTTAATCTAGTGCTACAAATTTAGATTCAAACCGTCAATCACACACACACACACACCTCCCAACTGCCTACACACTTGTCACCTTAGCAAGTATTTTTAAACTTATATTTGCAAAAGGAATTAAAACTATGAAAATTTATCAAAGTCATACAAATTTTAGTTTTGTAAAGAACCACTGGGTTTTTCCAAGACTAGTTTCCATTTGTGCAGATAAAGAAATTAAGCTTCTTAGAAGCTAAATGAGATTCTTAAGGGGTTACCAACCACCAGATGCAGGGCTGGACTAGAGCACTGATTGGTCCCCCATTTAATTGTCCAGAGTTATTTGGAGATTCAAAAGTACTGCTATTTGGAAAATGTTACAAAATATCAATGCTTAGTACTGCTTGGCCCCAACCATCATTCCCTTACAAGGGCTTTTATATTTAGCTTTCATTAATGCCAATTTTTAGGGTTCCTTATCTTCAGATGAATATTTGACATATGCTTTGTTAATACGAGTAGCATTTGGTTTTAATGTGGCTTCTTTTAATCTGTATCTGATTGAAAACAAAATTAATGTTTCTGGTGAATATCTATGTCCCAACCCCAGCATGGAAGTTCAGATACAGACTAGCTATGCATTGGCAGAGGCCCAACTTTGAAACAGACGGAGATGCCAAAGGTCTGATGACAAGAGTCAAGGTTTTTGGCTTATCTATGAAGGAAAATTAACACATGGGCTTTAAATGAAAAATATCCCATCTTCATGCAAAATGCAGCAACATTAATTACAAGAGTAAAGTCTATTCATATCTTATTTTAGAAGAAGGTGGGTTATTTTTCATTCTGGATGCGCTGATTGTTATTCAATAACCTTGCTGGATTTTGTCCTTAACTGCATTTATCAACTGTGAGAGTTGCTCAGAAAATAAGTTTATAAGGTTAATTACCAGCATATTATGCAGAATGCAGAAAACTTGGTGGTGGTTTCATAGAATGCTGGCATGTGAGAGAACATTTCTCAGGGCTCAGCTCTGATTGCTTGTACCATGGTGTTTTTTAAATTAAGAATGGCTGTTCTCCTACCTGTGTGCTCCACATGCAAGGTACATGCCAAAATTTCATTTACTTTAACACAATTTTTTTTCAATTGCAAAGATCAAGATCAATTTGCTTATTTGATGAAAAATACTAATACTTTATAAAGTTAAATTGTTTTTAGAAAGGCTTTTCACCCATGAAAGTAGGCTTCAGTTTAAAAAGAAAATGTACAGTGTGTGTTTCTGAAAGTGTGTATGGTTGTGGTTCTGTGACGATGTTACACTGCTCAAGCTATCAAACACATTGATACATCATTGAATTTGTTGTTGCTTTCAGTTTTCAGTGTGATACTTAAGTGAAATACGTACTTTATTTTTTTAGTTTAATTTTATTGTTTAAAGTATTACAAATAGTAGTACATATGTCTCTTTTTTTTCCCCATTGACCTTCCCACCCCCACCCCCGGCACGTGCTCTCACTCCCCGCCGCCCAGTGTCTTGCATCCATTGGTTATGCTTATATGCATGCATACAAGTCCTTCGGTTGAACTCTTACTTGGAACATGTACTTTAAATGTTTGCTTGGGATACATGCTTAAGAGATGAGTACTGTCTATCTATTGCTTTAGATTAATTAACTGTAAGACTAGAATACTCTGAGCAGAAGTATATGTACATCTAACAGTCTGCTATGTTACATTTGATGGCCACTATTTTCCTCCATTAGTTAAACCCGAGATAACTGATCAGTCTGTGATATTATTGAAGATCCATTTCCACAAGCAACAGACTTTGTTTGTAGAAATTAAAATGTCATGGAATGGAAGAGAAAAGAGAATCTCTTTTTAACATTTTTATAATCCCAGCAGAATGGGGGGACATTTTAGGTAACGAAGATCCCCAAAGCCGTGGAAAACAAGAACCTACCTATTTCTCCAACCTCATCTGATGCCACTCTCCCTGACTATTCTTGCCATATCAATCATCTTTCTACTCCTCAAACATTCCAGCTTTTCACTTGAGGTTATTAATTCTGCCATTCCCTCTGCCTGAAATAATCTTCCCTCAGGTCTCTAATAGCCAGGTCTTTGTTGTTATTCGTCTCGTTTCAAATGGCCTCTCTTTAGAGAGGTTATCCTGATAATCTAGTCCACAGCACCCCAGTCCCTAATACCAATCACTCTCTCTCTCCACATTTTGTTTTCTAGCTTTCTAATATTTAGAACTATCAAAATGGAAAAAATAAAATAAAATTTCAAAAATATACCTAGTTATATTTCTGTTTTTCTTGCTTATGAGTACAAAATTTACCCCTATTGTGTGTATTATTTTGTTTCTTTTTATGGTTGAGTAATATTGGGTAGTCTCAATATAAAATAATTGGTTTATATATGTACAAGTCTATGGACATCTGGGTAGTTTGCAGTTTGTTGCTATTACACTTAATGGTACTATGAACATTTGAATGCAAGTCTGTCAGTCAACAAATCTTTGGGTGAACATATGAAGTTAATTCTCTTGGGTAAGCAGCTAAGAAAAGAGTTGCCAAGGCTTATAATAAATGTATGTTTAACTAGCTAAGAGAGTGAAATAACTGGTTTCTAAAGAGATGGTACCATTTTGCATTGCCACCAGTAATGCATGATAATTTAAATTACATCTTTATCAACAGTTAGTGTTTTTAAATTCAGTTATTCTAATTTATGTGTAATGCTTTTTATTGTGGTTTAATTGCATTTCTCTAATAAAAAGTGATGTTTAACATGTGTTCATATCTTATTTGCTCTTCATACATCTTCATGAAACATGTGTTCAACTTTTGCCTTTTTTTCAATTTTGTTGGGTTTTCTTTTAAATATTACATTGTAAGTATTCTTTATACATTCTGAATACAGTCCCCTCAGTTTGTTAGGTTTGATCAAGCAATTGAATTGATATCCCTCCCCTGGGAACTGGCTTTTCAGGTCACTTCACTATGGATATTCCCTTTGCTGAGACCACATTTCACTTGTGGTGACCACATTCCATTATCTCCCCTCCGGGTATGCATAAGGAAGTCTCCACTCAGAAAAAAGCCCACCAAAAGTCCTTTAAAAGCCTCTGACTCCCGTCACTGGGGGCTGGAGCCATCCAGGCTCAGCCACCTGGTGTGCGGATGATCGAATAAATTCATAATCCCTCACCACTCTGGCCTCCTGCGTTCTTCCTTCTGAGACCTAACAAGTTATATTTTGTATACACATTTTCAAGTCTGGGACTTGCCTTCTCTTTTAAAGGGTTTTAATTTGGACGAATGTTATTGTATTATATTTTGTTTTATATTTTGTACTTTTTGCAACTTGTTTAAGATTTTTTTTTTCTAATTCAACATCTTAAGGATGTTCTTGTAATACTTTTTTCTAGGTGCTTAATAGTTTTAACTTTTTATTTAGCTCTATGATCAATTTAGGTAATTTTTGTGTATGGTGTGAGACATGCATCAAGGTTTATTTGTTTCTTACAGATATTCAGTTATTTTAACACTATTTGTTACAATGAATATATAGTCTCCATTTGTATTGTATTGTATTGCCTTGTCAACCTTCATCAAAACTCATTTGATCATGTGAGTCTATATCTGGCCACTCCATTTTGTTCTATTGATTTTGATGCCTATCATATGTGACTATGATACTGTGGCTTTATAGTAAGTTTTGGAACCAGGTAAGTCTTTCTGTCCTGTTGATTTTCAAGATTGCCTTAAGAAGATTATTTAATTTAATCCTAATGATATACTCTGTTGTAGTTGTTATTGTTATTAACATTTTACAGATAAAAAAAACTAAAGCGGAGAACTTATATATTAAAATGGAAGAGCCAAGTTTGAACATGGACAGTGTGAGTCCCAAATCCATAATGGAAACATCTTTATGCAGCTTTGTTTCTCTGCATAGGAACAGCATGGTTTTAGAGCTGTCTATGGACATCAAAGACTAAAAGACAGTGAGGGGCAAAGGTCTCCATCTGAATTATATGTGTATATGTGTAAGTATACAGACATATGCACATTTAAAAAAGGAACTTTTGCCACTATTGAGAAAAATAAACATTTCTTCATTTATGTAACAATTTGTGTTTTGTTTCCATGTTCTTTTAGGCCTTCCTGGTAAATATGGGTCTAAATTATTAATTATATTGCCACATATGCAGTGTTTTAAATTTTTGCTCCGTGCTTATGACCTATCTAAATTGTTTGGATGGCTACAAATTTATATAATAATATTGATTTATATTTACTTAACACAATTATCAACATTTTATTATGAGATAACTGTTCCTGACACGATATGAGAGTCAGAAAGTAACAGTGGCCCTGGCAGTTTGGCTTAGCTGGTTGGAGTGTCATCCATTCACCAAAAAGTTACAGGCTTGATCCCCATTCAAGGCTAGTACAAGGGGGCAGCTGATGGATGTTTCTCTTTCACATCGATATTTACCTCTCTCTTTCTCTCTTTCCTCTCTCTAAGAAAAAGTAATTTAAAAGAATCCTCATGTGAGGATTTAAAAAAAAAACAGGAGGAGAAGAAGGAGAAGGAGCAGGAAGAGGAAGAGGAGAAGGAGAAGGTAACAGTCACAGGCCTTGGTGGAAAAAGAAAGAGACAAATTTCAGCTTTATAAGTTTAGGGGAATAATTATTGTTTTTAATAACTATGGTATGAAAAAAAAAATGTACTCCAAATACCTAGAATAATGGGTAACTGACTCTGCTGGGCTGTCATACAATATATCCTAACCTTTTGCACTCGGATGTCGAGTGTGACTCGACAAGGTTAGCATTAGAATAAAGGAATCGAGAAAAAAGCAAGCGAGTGCAAAGGATTAAATAATTGGACAAAGACAATGAAGGTACAATAGCCATCAGGAATGGAATTGGAGAACAAGGCACCATCAACACATGAAATTCCATGTGCCTAAAACAGAGATATAGCTGAGTAATCACTTGGTAAGGGTATAGGTATTAGAAATATTTTCTCTAGAGTCAACAATTAATTTATAGCTATATTATATAAGTAGTTAACAAAGTCACAAAAGAAAATAGGAAAAATAGAGTTAACAATATGCTCCTAGAGATAAAATCTTACAAAACTCTCTTCTCAATCCTATTAAAAAGAATTTCTGTTAAAAAGAATTAATAGAGAAAAACATGAGTTGACAAGGGAAAATGAGGACTTTAGTCATGTACTAAAATGTAAACCCAATAGGAGGTTTGCCTGTCCCAGGCATGGTGCCAAGTCCAATGGCACTCTTCGACATTCATGGGCAGAGGCAAGACTGAAGATGCATAAGGATCAGACTATTACAATAACCCTACCCCTTGTCGGAAGTGTGAAGAGCCTGAATTGAGAGTGCCACTGGATATTTTTGAGGTAGAATCAGAACAGATGTTTGAATTTTTCATATTATGATTCCCTTTGTTTTATAAACATTTAAAAACCCTCAAATGGGTTTTTGGAATAGCACTTATTTTTTATTCTTACTTTGCTGTTAATAGGGGAAAGCTCCTTAGAGCAGTAGGATTAGAGAAAGGGAGTGGACAATTTTCCTAGTCCTGTGTTTTGCAATGAATTCAGGCCCATGTGACCCCAGCAATCTCCATCTCTACCACAGAAGGAATGTCCCTATAATGTATTTATGAGTTCTAGCTCTAGCATGCTAGGAGCCTGTGACCTTCAAAATAGCAGGGCAGACCACCATAGGATGGATGCTCATGTATTTTAAAAACCAAGCATCTTTAATCTTGAGAAAGAAAATAATGGTGTAAATTAGACCATATATCTGTTCTCTGAATATAATTATTACTGCACCTAGCTAGTGTTGCCTAAGCCCCAGGTACACATCTATGAAGACCTATAGCTTCAGCATGTACTGAGAACCTTTCAAATGCAATAACCAAGGATCTACCTCAGAAACAGGAAACAGCTTATTTCTGCTCAATATGATGTGATTTAATAAATATCTTTTCTGTGAAATTATCTGGTGTGTGTGTGTGGGGGGGGTGTGGATGTAGGTATGTGTGCGCACGCGTGTACTCCACGCTGTGTTGAATGATGAGTTGAAAATGAAGGGGCAAAAACAACAACATTCAACCATTTCATGTCTCTGCACAATATCAGGCTATTATTTTGATTGACATTGGCACTCTCTTACCTGGGCTGACAATCTGTTACGGCATTGCCCAGACATATCTTAACGAGGGCCATCATGTCTCAAAATAAAAATATCCAACATAGAAAAACATCCACCAAAGATTAAAGGCTAACACTCTGGGACGAGATAGTTTTTGCATTTTGGAAATGAACTATTTCCAATTATATGATTTCAGCAGAGGAGGCTAGAAAACTGAAAAAGAATCAGAAAGATCTGGTTGTTTAGTCCTGGTATAGTTATTCGCCTTTCTTGTGATTTGAAAATGTTTTTAAATTTCCTCTACTTCAGTTTCCTCATTTGGATCTGAATATTACACACCAAAAACTATTACAAATCTAATATTACATTTGTATTGTATGTAGCCTCTATTAAGAAAAAAAGTGTCAATCCATTTTTCCTTTGTTCTTTTCTTTATAACTAATAGACACAAGATATATAATTCCTAGGTGAAGAGAAAAATCCCCATCTAGTGTATCCACTACTGATTTTGGCCACTATTGTTCTGACAGGAGAAGAACAGGTGTATGTGAATGCTGCTGTGTAGATAGAACTAGTATGTAAGAAGAGGAGCAGATTAAAGTTGAAATGTGAAGGAGGACAGAAAAGTGCCTTAACCAGAATGCAACTCTCTGATCTGGCTTGATGACTGACAACCCACCCTTAGTCTATTCTCATGACTTAAGAGTTGCAGAGTCATAAAACCAGCCTTACTCAAACGAAAGCAATCACTTGATAGTAGTCCTCATTGGTATCCTTTCATTTCACCATACTGTAACTCATAAGAAGTAGAAACCACTTGGCAGAGAAGACAACTTCTTTCTAACCCTCTAACCTTTTTCAATCCTCAGACACCCCTTTCACACATGCTCAGGATATCTCTGTGTTAGGGGGAAAAAAAATCTTTGATCACCCTTTTCCTATTTCAAACTATTTCCTATCATTCCTCCATTTTTCCCTTTTCTTATCACTTCTTCATTTCTTAATAATTTTTAATCTAGCTTCTGATTGCACAATTTTATAGAAGTTTAGTCACTCATATAGCCTCTAAAAGAAAATCTTACCTCTTTTGTTTAGACTTCATTCTCCAAATAGGCACAGAGCATTTTAAGTAGCCATCTTTACTTGAAATTCATCTCTCTTTTCCTCTGTGGCCCTCAATACTCTCATTCACCTTATGCTTTTCTGGATAATTTTTCTGTCTCTGGGTAGTTCTGCCTTCTCCTGCTCCTAAATTTAGCATCTCCCAAATCAGATTTCTGTTTTCTTGACATTTTAAAGTTAGGGTTAACTTTTTAAAGACTGATTCTCTAGACTGGCTGCTACAAAGCTTCATAGCAGCTGGCTACTCCAAATCCATGAAGGCAGTCATTCCTGGAAGAGGATGCATCATCAGTTCAGGGCAACAGTTCCACCAGGTGAGTAGCTGTAACCACAATACATGCTCACTGGCTTGACCCCCAGTCCCTGACCATACCAGTGGAGGGGCTAAGCCTCCCACAGTCATGAATATTAGAGTGACAGAACTGAATTCTGCTAGTGTTACAGCTGTATTGTGAGGCTGGGAACTCAGTTTTCTGATCATCCCAGAGGAGGGAGGGCTCTGGTGTTCTCTCAGCCAATGAGTGCTTAGATGTTGGATGAAGCTTGGAGCCAATGCTCTGCCATATCGCGCTGTTGTTGGATCAGTCCCTGATCATGCCACGGGAATGCTGGCACCTCCCTAGTCACGAAGCGCAGAAGCCCCCAGACCAACGACCAGGGTCTCTCTGCAGGAGTCTAATGTGCAACCTGCTCAGACTTCCATGTGCTGTCACAGAACGGGAGAGCCACAGCGGGCTGGCTACTGCACTTGCTGCTGCTCTCCTGTGGCTGAGTTTTCTCCACTGATGCCATTCCAGAAGGCTGGTGTGTTTGCTTCCAGGGAGTTCATCTTTGCTTGATCCATCACACTCTTCTCCTCAAGGAATTCATCCATTCTCATGACTTTTCCTCTACTTACACCAAGTTCAAGGGCAGAGAGTATAATTTATTAAGTCTGTGTCTCCACTCCCTAGCATGATGAACAGGTAATAGTTTTGCTCTACCAATATCATTAAGCGAGCTGAACAAAGTCACAGCATTTTTCTTTTTTTTTGAGTAGGTGAGTGAGCAGGTTTTTTTTAGACATTCATTTTCCTTCAAAAATAACTCCCTTTGTTTACTTTCTATCTTTGTGAAGAATGCAGTAATTGACTCTGTCATCCAACCCCAACCCTTGGAATCACTTGTGAATCTTTCCTCCATCATTTTCCATGTTGGTGACAGTGGGGTTAGGGAACATAATACTAGCTATAATTTTTTATTGCTTTACATGACTTTTTCCCATTGAATATCATGCAAACTCTGAGTGGGAATAGAGTTTATACCAAACAGCTACCCAATAGTAGCTTTTTACCTTCTATTGTTATTATAATTTAATTTTGTAAATGTCTGTCTCCTCCATCTAAATTCAAAATTCTTTTAAGGACAGCGACCCTATTTTCCCATTGTAATTAGAGCTCTTCTGTAGATAATTGCTGCTTAAGAAATATTGGTTGATTTTGATTACATGATGAGAGTATCAAGGTCAGGAGTCTTTCAGTTATTTAAAAGAATTAAAACACGAGAAAATCTTTAAAAAATTTTAGAAAGACCATGCCAGACTGAATACAAAGACATAAGTGCCCCTCGAGGGTTACAGGAGGGCTACAAATGTCTGACCTTATTGGCAGAGTTCAGGGCAGCATAACTAGATTGCCCACTTGAAATTAACACCATCTATCCACTTATCGGCAAGTGTCTAGAGAGGAAAGGAATCAGCTTGCAGACTAAGTGGGAAATGAAATTTCATATTCATTTAGAACAATATATTTTCATATGTGCTTCTTAGGTGGGCCCTTATTCTATCAGAAAGCACATTTCCTAAAATTGCCAGGAAATGTAATGAAAACATAGAAAATATTTATCCAAAAAAATGTGAAAATTGTTAACAATATCACATGTGTATGGGCCCATGCCCCAAAGTCCATGTATATCAAAACAGAGTTCAGTGGATAGAGACAGTGTTGCATCATTTTATTGTCTTATGTCAAACTTCCTAGGCACAGGTTTGTTTGTCTCTCCATAGGTGTATGGTTATGTTTGATATGGTCAGCGACAGCACACTCCTGCTTTTAATGATGACTTCTCTACTCTTTTTTTTTAAGCCCTAAGTGAGTTTGTATCATGTACAACAAATCTAAAAACATTAGAATCCCATAAAAAGGACCCCAAAATGACCTTCTTCCTACCTCCCCAGTTTCATTGGCAACCGCTCCTTATTTTGAACCCTCTATTCTAGAAGTAGAATTTTGTATAGTTCTCTCAAATCCCAGACCATCACATTCCTATAGGCATTTCACTTGCTATTCCCTCTGCCTAGGTGCTACATACTTCATGTGTAAGCAATAAAATCGCAAAATGTATCTGGTTTGACAAAGATGCTTATGCTTAGGTATAGGAAGAGTCCTAGTCTTCATCATGAAAGGCAGAAAGAGAAAGAGCAAAGGTATAGAGCCATTCTCTTCCTGTGTCATGGAGGAACTTTTTACTTTACCACTTTTCTCTGTGCAAATTATTATTAGTTTCTCATCTGTGAAAATGAGGCTAATAATGTACATGCCATGTGGTTGTTATGAGAATTGAATAAGGTCATATAAAATGTTATTGGCTAAATAAATACTGGCATTTGTGTTTCTTTTGGACCATCAGTTACATAACTTTATAGCTTTTCCCCAGCTAAGACTCTTTAAATTCTGTTAGTGTTATTTTTCCCTTCAAGATTGTCCAAGAACCAAGAGACATCAATCTTCTATATATTTATACTTTGCATTTGTTATCAGCTTTTCTAGATCAAGCTTATTCATTATTAAAAGAAGATTTCAATTAATTTAGCTTAAGCACTTTAGGAAACATGTATAGTGTGAAGTGGAGGTATTATCAGGATTTAGAGATGTTAATACAACTATATTTCACAGGGAGAAGAGAGGCATTGGGCAAGCCCTTTCCCCATCTCCCTCCTTCCAGGATCTCAAGATCCCTTCTTCCTCCTTTTCTATGTATCTCTTTTCCATTCTTCTTTTTCTAGATTGTTTTTTTTTTTCTATGCAGTTTGTAATTTCTGCTTTATCATGATTTCATCTCCTCTGTATCTAATAGCACAGAATAAAGAGTGTCTTTGTTCCTTATTCCAGCCCACCCTGTCCAGGGAAGTTAGGGTTAACTGGTACAACAGGCCTCATGATGGACATCCCACATCCCAATAGCAGTATTGTAGAATATGATTTGGGTCTAAAGGTAAAGGCTAACATCTCTGTTAAGTTCACTTTCAAGTCTTACTAGGATTTGAGTCTACCTTAAACCATGATGAAGGTTCCAGGATCTATCAGACAAGGGAGAGGGTAGAGAGCAGGTAGATCCAGAAGTTGGCCTCAATTCATGGATCCCAGAACCTTTTCCTGCCTTATTGGACTGCCAGTCTACTTTCCAGAAAGCTTCCTTCTGTATAGAGGTTATCTAGGTAATCTGGGCTTCTTGAGGCTTGGTGTCAGAGGAAGGGAATGCAAATATGAAGCAAAATGTGGGTTTCCAGTTTTCGCCCAAGATTTAATCTACAAATTTCAAATAGTTGTTCTGGCAGCTGCAAGTGACAGAAAACTCATACCCACTAGGCTGTGATGGACATTGTAGTTGTCTCCCCAACATCTTTTTCACCCCCGTATTATGTATTCCCCATATAATGAGATATAATGGGGACAGATTAATCCACACCAGCAACTGAGTAGGTAAGCTCAGATTTGTTTAAAGCACAAAGCCACAGTTAATACTTTAGGAAATCTATTTCTAAGCTGATTGGTCTTGGCATTCCTGTGGCCACAGGGTGTGTATAAGAATCAGAATTGCACAAAAATTGTTAATAAAACAGAAATGTGGAATTTTATGAAAATAGATGGTTTTCTAAAAGATTTACTCAAAAGGAAGATGACTCTTTCCTTGGACAAGGAAACATGAAAATCAGATTTCACTGGCCATTTTATTAATATGAGTAGGACAGTCTTTATATGAAGCTATGATTATGAAAATCGGAGAAGAGAAATCAAAGGAAAGTGGGTTTTATCACATAATTGACTAGCTAAGTGAAACAAACATAAAGCTCTTCCTTACCTTCATACTTTTTTAGCTATGTAAGCCAATGGATTGTGTTTAGTATTTAATCCATTTGTAGTAATATTTTTTCTTGCATACAAAAATGTACAAACTGATACCCTGGCTTCAGCATAGAAAAGCAGTTGTCTGCTTATACAGCTGGTATTTCCTAGAATATTCTATCTTCAGGCAAGCGTGGATACAGAAACTCAAATTATTACATTGGGATTTGTTTTGTCTCTCTTCTACTTAGTTGAGTTCATTCTCTGGTTTCATGTGGTAGCCCCTAGAAATCTAGTTTCACTCTAGTATGTTCTAATGATGGCTGCTGATTGCCTGGCCAGTGTTGCTTAGTGTTTGAGTATCAACCCATGAGCCAGTGGTTCACAGTTCGATTCTCAGTTAGGGCACGTGCCCGGATTTTGGGCTCAATCCTCAGTAGGGTGCATTCAGAAGGCAGCCCACCAATGATTCTTTCTCATCATTTATGGTTTTTTTTTTGTGTGTGTGTGTTTTTTAAACATATTTTTATTGATTTCAGAGAGGAAAGGGAGAGGGAGAGAGAGAGAGAAACATCAGTGATGAGAGAGAATCATTGATTGGCTGCCTCCTGCACACCCCTATTGGGATTTAGCCCGCAACCCAGGCATGTGCCCTTGACTGGAATCGTACCTGGGACCCTTCAGTCTGCAGGCTGACGCTTTATTTACTGAGCCAAACCAGCTAGGTCCCATCATTGATTTTTCTATTCCTCTCTTTCTCTCCCTTCCTCTTTCTCAAATCAATAAAAAAAATTTTTAAAAATAAAAATGGCTGTTGGTTTTAAAAATTCTAAGCCTCAAGTCCAATGAGAAAGACAAGGATTTCATGTCCAGAATTCCCAGAAAATACATTGTTTCTCATATACTCTGATTGCATCTTGTATCTATCACTGAACAATCAGTGTGAATAGGAATATATGCTTCTCAGATAGTCAGATGTCTACCTCTGAAGCAAAAGGTGAATTGAACTACCCTAGCAGAACATGGTAGGTGTAAAGGAAAGTGTGTTTCTCCAGAGGAAATGTGTATGGTGATCACAAGATGGGTGAATGAATTTTGGGCAGAAACAAAAATAAACATCTATTTTAAAAGAAAAACCATCATGCCCAACTGGCATGGCTCAGTGGTTAAGCGTCAACCTACGAACCAGGAGGTCACAGTTCAATTCCTGGTCCAGGCATATGCCCAGGTTGTAGGCTCAGACTTCAGTGTGGGGCGTGCGGGGGCCAATCGATCAATATCTCTCTCCCTCTTCCTTCCTCTCTGAAATCAATAAAAATATATTTTTAAAAAACCAACATATAAAATAAAGCTTTGTTAAAATAGAAATAATCTTTATGTGACTTTCAGGTCATATTCAGCAAATTACAGAACAACTGAGACTATAACTTAGGACTTTTTAATCAAATGATCTGAATTTTAAAGTGGGAAGGAAGTAATATATCAGTAAGAAAAAAAAAATAGTTAAGTATCAGATTTCTTCAGAGAATCATTCTGGAATATTTTGCTCTTTCCTTCATTCTTGGGAAGAAAATAGGTGCTCATATTTAACCAAAGGCATTATAATTTAGGAAGAAAATTATTTCAATTATATCACAGCATATCTCTGTGAAGGTCCTTTGTCTATTTCTTTGCATACCTGCTTTCTAATTCATTTAATTGTTACATTCATTCTTCATGAATTTCTTCTGCTGCCTGATACTCATCAGAAATGAAGGAATTTACTTTGCTCTTGTAAGATTATTTCTTCATAAGAGGACTTAAATATAACTCAATGACTTATTTCTTGCAGAGCATCTGACATTTTTACTTTCATCTAAGATAAGGCAAGAAGAAGAACAGAAACGTGTATATGGCCTATTCTTTTCCAGGGTAAGGAGTCACTTTTCATTGCACCTTCTTTCAGTGAACAAGGAACTGGTCCTTTAATAACAAAAGGCAAAAGAAAGAAGGAAAGACAGTTGTACAATGACTGCAGGCTTGATAGCTTAGATTCAGAGAGGAACAAGGAAGAAAATGAAATATATCTCAGAGTTCAAATGTTTCAATTTAAGGGCCAGTGCCACAGATTTTGAAATCATGAGGCTTATCCTTTGGCTTCCAGAGCCATGGCTGAGTTGTTTCATTTGACACTGTCAGAAAGAATTCTAAGTGTTTTACAGGCTCCTCACATGGTGGTATCCCAAAGAGCTTTTGAAGGTGTCATAAAGGTTGTGATAATACATATTTTTTCTTATAGAATAGGTCAGAGGGTCTATTTAAAATTCTCTTTAATAAAAAATGAACATAATAAATCCTCATATAGGAACTCTATGCAGAACAGAGAATATTTAACATAATAACACCAGATTTCGTCTCAACAGAGGAGTCAAATAGCCTCAATGTAGGACTCCAGTAGCAGTAATTCTGTGTCACTCATTTTCCATTAGTGGAGCTCTGCAAGGAGTTGAATTGCAAGCAGAAAGACAACATCTTTCAAGTTATTGGCTTTATATGCTATTCATGTGGTCGGGGGGGAGAGGGGAGAAAGGAGACACATATCAATGGAGATGGACATAGAGGGTAGAAGAGGGAGAGAATAAACACAAGATGATATGATTTTGTTCTTTTGACCATAAATCTTTCATTTACATATTCTCTCATTCATTTTTCTTCAAATATTGTGACTATTGCCTATGAGTCTAATGGAGTATTACTCATTTGATTCTATTGGGAGTTTTCTTGTAGGATAGTAAATATATTCATTGGAAAAAATTATCAGAAAAATATAAAAAAATGCCTAACTAATTGTGTGTGTGCATACATACATACATACATACATACATTTATGTAATTTGACACAATATTTTTAATTTTTCCCTTCCTTCCTCCCTTACTTCCTTTCCTTTAGAAATATTTACATAGCAGAACACCAACAACATGTGAGGTAAAAATTTCATCCTCAATATGATCAATGACAAAATGAAGATAAAATACTTCTTATCTTGTAGGATGTTTGAGAATATTCAATGCAATGAGAAATAATAGATTTCCAGCCTCTCACACTTTTTAGTTTCTTAACTTAGCAAATAATAAATTATAGTTAACTAGAGGCCTGGTGCACAAAATCTGTGCACTAAGGGGGCGGGTCCCTGGGCGGACACCCTTAATGCTACTGCGGAGGTGGGAGAGGCTCCCGCCACCACCACTACACTCTCCAACCATAAGCCCAGCTCATTTTTGGATTCACAATCTATAGAACAGTGCATGGGCCATAATGACTGCTCAATAAATAGTAGTATAAGTAATAAATAAATGAATAAATTAAAAAAGAATAGATTATTATACATTACTATAATACTATCCTATATATTAAAAGCCTAATATGCTAAGTGTCCGGTCGTCTGGTTGGCCATTCAACCAATCAAAGCGTAATATGCTAATGATATGCTAAGGCCACTCAACCTCTCACTATAATGTGCAATGACCACCAGGGGCAGCTCCTGCATTGAGTGGGATTGGCCGAAACCAGCTCTCCAACATCACCCTGAGGCCCAGGATTGAAAGAGGGCACAAGCCAAGCTGAGGGACCCCACCAGTGCACAATCAGGGCTGGGAAGGGATGCGGAAGGTTGGCCAGTCGGGGAGGGACTGGCCAGGGAGGGGGCTCCAGGACATGTCCAGCCCATCTCGCTCAGTCCTAATTGGCCAGACCCCAGCAGCAAGCTAACCGACCAATCGAGTGTCTGTCCCCTGGTGGTCAGTGCACGTCATAACAACTGGTCGACCAGTCGATTGTCTGCCCCCTGGTGGCCAGTGCATGTCATAGCAAGCGGTTGAACGGCCTTAGCATATCATTGGCATATTACGCTTTGATTGTTTGAATGGGCAACCAGGTGACCAGACACTTAGCATATGAGGGTTTTATTATATAGGATAGTGTTATAGTAATGTATAGTACTGTATTCTTTTTCTAATTTATTCATTTGTTTATTACTTATACTGCTATTTATTGAGCAGTCACCATGGCCCATGCACTATTCTATAGATTGTGAATCCAAAAATGACTAAGACAGAGTTTCTGCCCTCTGAGATCTCACATTACCCTGGAAAATGTATCATATGTGCACAAAGGTACCTGAATATATTCCTGGTCTGGCCAAGTTATATGACCCCCTACCCCCCCACACACACACCCAAATAATATATTTTTCTAAAGTGCAATGAAAAATCCTTAAAGCTCACCTAGTCTTAGTCACTCACTAAGGTTGCCAGAATAGTGAGTAATTCACTTCTTCACTGGCTTTAGTGTGACAGGGTGGAGATCATCTGAGTGAAAGGGAATTGTTTGCTTTTCATTGAGACTCCAGTTTTTTAAGGGATATTATCCAAGTTTGCTCTCAGGTGAGCCAGCTAGGCCTCTGGCCAAATGCCATATGAATTGGTGCTAAGGTTTGGCTCTCAAAGTCTAGAACTCATGGGAGAGCCTTTTCCCCAAGGCTCCAAGGATCAGAAGAGCAAGTAAGGATCAGAAGAGGTAAGTAGAACTAGATTCCCACAAGAGCCAGGGAAACAAAGGATATTCAGGGGATAAAAGGATGAACAAAACATAAGGATAAAGTCAGTCTTTACATTGAACAAAATCAGAATGAACTAGAAAGATGATTAGAAGCAATTATGGGCAGATGCTTTTCCTCCTTACTGACAAAATGCATGGCTGGGTCTTTCTAGGTCGAAGGTGGGCACTGAGGCAGACTCTTAATTCCTGCAGAGTCTAGAGGTCTTTGGATTGAGAGAATGAAGCGAGCATGGATTACAGAAAGGAGCAAGAAAAGGCTGCCTCATATCTCCAGATGGGAATTCACAGAAACAGCTTCTAGACAAGTCCTGCTAAATATAAAAAAATTACTACAGGCTACAATGAGAGACATGTCAGCTACCACTGCAGTGTGAAACAAACTGACTTGAGATTAAACATTCAATCAAAATAAAGTGTGTGGAAACCTCTATAATACACAAATTGGAGGGGACAACTTGGAGAATTTTAACGATTATAAAGAAAGTTTTTTGTGTCTAAATAGGGACATTTTGGTTCCTCAAATTATTTCTCAAAGAAAATTGGTATCTTTAAAAGCAAATGTATGCATGACTGCAAGTACAAGATTCCTGGATGAAACACTTTCTGTTAAGCACAAATAGTTCAGGAGGTTGAAGCCAAAGAGAAATCGCTCTTTGCCTTCCCTGTTTCCTAGCTACAACACTGAAGTAAGCTCCCACATAGGCAGCTGGAAATGAGTTCTGACTGAAGCAATTATATAAATGTCACTGTAAGCTGTTATCTTATCAGACTTTTTTCTTTCAGAGTCCCAGCATCATCTTTCAGGGGTACTGGATTACTTAAGATAAAGAGAGAGCATAGATATATTGCCACAATAAAAACAAAGATGTCTCAGACACTGGCTTTATGGCTACTGATGGAGACTGCTTGAAAGGATATGTGAAAATAAAAGCAAGCCCAGCTCACTCATGGGTCAGGCAGTAATGCTGGTCTACTTTGCAAAGACCTTGGACATTGACTGATTTTTCCGTTACATAGTTTGCATCTTACTTAAGGCAATTCTTTCAATGCAAGGTCACCACAAAGCTTGCCACAATGCCTTTTATTAGGAAAAGCCCCAAGAATCTCACCAATACATCTGGATTCTGTGAGGCCCATTCAACTCTCTGAACAATAATACCCATAATACCCGTGTCCAAGTGTGCACTCAGTGAATGAGCACAGACCTGCCACTTTGTCTGAGAGATGAACAGAAGGGCAAGTGGGTAAGGAGGAGACCTGCAGTTCTGGATGTAGTGAAAGAGAGGTGTCCTCAGCAAAATGAAAATTACATGTCAGTTTTCAGCTACAATTTCACTAGAAAATGGAGAAAAGGAATCAGGTTCATTTTTAGAAAAGTGGAATTCAGAAAAGCACAGGCTGTCCAGATTGCATTTTTGATCCCAATCGTTTATTTCCTCACCGGTAGGAGGATCATTCTTCACTCCCATTGATACGTGACTTGAGGTGCCTCTCTGTGGCAGAAGTACATGGCTTTGCCCCATATGACTTTCTTTGACCAAGCAGCCTTGTTCGCAGAAGATTGAGAGTGGTTGTTCGGCGTGGCCTTGGCCCTCTGCCTTCTGCCACCAGAATGCTCCTTCGCCGTGGGTCCTGGAGTTAGAGCACAAGTGAAGTGAGCTGACCCAGGTGCAAGGGAGTAGGAATAAGTCCTGTTCTAAATCCAGAGATGTCATGGCCATTTGTTACCAAAGCATGACTTAACAAAAACCAACTAATATGTGACTCAGATTAAAAATAAATGGCTCAGTGTCTGCCTATGGACTGAGGGGTCTTGAGTTCGATTCCAGGTTGCAGGCTCGATCTCTGGCCCTGGTCCGGGCACATGCAGGAGGCAACCAGTGGAAGTGTCTCTCACATCGATCTTACTCTCTCTCCCCCTCCCTTCCATTCTCTCTAAAAATCAATGGAAAAAATATCTTTGGTTGAGGATGAACAAAAAAAGCTAAATAAATAAATAAATGTACCTTTAAGACATCAGGCACTTTTACTGACCTCAGCCATATATTCAGTCAACAACCCATAATTAACTGTCATTTGGACTTTTTTCCCTGTCTTTATCAATTTTTAGGCTGGGTGTGCCTGTTGGTCTGTCATTGTGCAGGTATCACCTAAACCAGTTTAAGGGAATTCAACAGATAAAGAACTAAGGATTCAAAATTAGGTAGAGAACTTAGAAACCCATTTTCCACTGGCAACTGGATTAAGATGTGAGAATCGGCTGAGACAGATCATAGTGGCCTTTCAAGCCACAGAGGACAACACCTCTGCTCCCTCCGGTTCCCTGTCTAAAGTGACTGACTGCTCCTGCCTCCTTAGCCACCCAGCGTCCGCACTCTTCTCCGAGCGTGGCGTGTTTGTTATCAACACCAGAGCTTTCATGCTAGGCCTGGCCTCCACCTGAGCTTCATCACGTGGGAAGTGAGCACCCGCTGTGTCCCTGGACCCAGTTAAGGCAAAAAGAAGAAACTGAAGGTGTGAAATAAAAAATGACACATGAATATTAAGAGGGACGGGCAGCATTCTAGGACTTTAGCTTGCGTCTTCAAACTCGGAGTTTTAGATGTCTTCCACGATACCACGCTGCCCAGAGGGTTGGGTTCCGTAACTTGCTTTTTATTTTCAAAAGCAAGAAAGTTTGCTGAATTGTCTTCAGTCCAAAAATTGCCCAAGAAAAATATGTATTGAAAAGAAAACTTCCAGATTTGCTATACATCACTTGTGAAATATTGTTCAAGAAATAATTCTTCAACTCGTTCAGTCTCATTAGTTTTCTCCTTTGAGGGATGGGAAAATGAATCTTTCCAGCAAAAATCAAATTTGTGCATGACAGCCAGTTGAGCTCAGAGGTCAAAGGATGAATGTGGACCATTGCGGTGTATTCCCATACATTCAATCTTTTGTCCGCTTGCACAGCAGGTAGGATTTGAAAGAGAATCTGCCCTTGTCTAAAAGAATGATTTTTTTAATGGCTGAAAATATTCAGACCTAACCCTGAGAGCAGCCACAGTCAATGCCACTTCCCAATGCTAAAGTAAACTTCTGCTAATAGTTAGGATTGGCAAAATATTTCAAAAGTAGTTCTTATGGAGTTGTGTGTTTACACTTGGGGACGCAATAAAAGAGAAGGAGAAACAGGAGAGAATTTTTCAAGGAGGAGCCTCAGAAAAGATTGAGGATTTCCACAAATTCTTAAAAGGGAACACACACAGATAAGCCCAAGGCCAAGGTCACCACACACCAACATCCCTGTCAAGCTTCAAGGTCCCAGTGATGTACTAGTGCGATTTCAGTCATAGCTCCCATGCTGTGTTCTCACAAGGGCTTTGTAAAAAGTAAAGGACGAGACTCAAAAATAGGGATAAACATTTGAAATAAAAATCAAAAGCAGAAACTCTGGTTGTCGCTTGCCCTAACTCACTCTTTATAAAACTGTCTCCAAGTATATGATGCACAGGTTTATGAGGCACTTCCCTTAGGAAGAACCTGCTATGAGCATTCAGAAAAGAAGGTGATGCTGAAGGAGCGCACATCTGAGTCAGATTTCTAACTCAGAGCAGTGCTTCCTGCGGGGGCCGTGAAGTGCCAATGATTTGTGAGCATAGGGACAGTTTCACCATCTTGAAGCTCATACACGTATCTGATTTATTAGATAATGATGATGTTTAAATTCAAAGAAGTAAAGGACATGATCAGATTAAGTTTGAGATTTTTGACCTCCTATTTCTGCCTGGGCCATACCTTCTTCCTTCCTCTCTTCAGTTCAGGAGGCTCCTACTGTAAAGGATTTTCAATTGCTCCCTCTTTCAAAACAGTTCTTTGCTCAGCAAATCAGTCTTAAAAAGACTTAACCTTAGTTCGCATGCCCATCAGTTTCTCTCCTGATGGGGCCCAGGGCCTGGCTTTTTTGCTGGAGGACATGTCGTCACCCAGGACTCAAGTCACTAAAACTCCCCCAACTATCTCTGCACAGGAATTAGGAGAAGTAAGAGAGTCTTGGTGAGTGGGACAAATGAAAATAGGTTTCTGAATTTTAGTCCATTATCTGATGCCAATAGGGGAAACAATTTCACGCACCAAATGTACTAGAAAAACAATGATCTCAATACAATTTTTAAATGGTGAGAGAGAGTTGGGAATGTCATTTTTATCCAATGTCACAAGAGCTTAAAGATATGAGATTACTCTTTAAAGATTACATTCAGGGAAACTAAATGGAATTGTATTGGCATACTGAGATGTTTTTTAAAGAGAAAAGCTGAAATATTTATTTTGGGGCTATGAAGTGTGTTTTCCTATTAAAATTATAAACATGTGATTTGGGGAGCAGTCTTAGTTTGATTACAGCCTCTTGATATTTGGTAATATTTCCACATTAAACAATGATGAAGGCATACTGGTAACAAACATGATTCAGTAGCTGTGGTAAAGATGCTACATTTCTATAAAGGGAGTCTTGATTTATAATAATATAGACTAAAAGGAAGCAGACTGGAATGGTGGTCAATGACCTCGGAGTTGAACTGAGAGGGACCAAGTACAGTTTTGCCACTTGCTTACTGCTGGGCAAGTAACTTTATATTTCAATCATCAGTTTTCCCATCTAAAAATGTAGATAATCATACTAATCCCTATTTCCTGGATGTACAAGAATTATTTTTTAAAGTACAAAGCATTTTGTATAGTATCAGTTGCACAGTAAGTACACAATAGTCACTTGCTATTATTTTTAAAGAAAATTTTTAAAGAAATAATTACTAAAAAACTTCCACTATCTTAATTCACAAACATTAATTATGAGGAAGGAGGAGAAAAAACAGAATTTTATTGAATTTTATACTCTTTACACGGGTATTTATCTGTAGTGTTTTGTTTTATGCATTGCTAGTTCTGTCATTACCTTCTCCATTATTCTGATTTCCAAAATCCAACTCAGGCTTCAAGGACCCTCTCCAAGCCTTACCTGTCCTTGATGAGCTCAGACAAGAGAGCTTTAACCACATGTGAACATCTGTAGGACCCATTGTTCTCTCCCATCTGCTGCATGGTGCTTATCTGCTGTATAAGATTCTTAGTAATCTCTCAACTCTTCATTTTTATGAAAAAATATATATTATGTTTCTTGAATTCAGAGGCTGCACACATAATATAATATATAAATGGTGTATAACCCAGAATTTAAAACTTAAGTTCTTATTTTTACTTTAAGAATATATTAAATATGTACTAATATTGCCCTAAAAGCACACACAGACATGAAAATGTTGAACCAAAACTGTACCTGACTTTCTCAAACATGTCAATTATATTTATGTTATTTATACATATTAGTAATATTTTTCTTCAGTTTAATAAAAATGTCAATAGTAAAGAGTACATCTTATTCATGTGTGTTTTCTTCTAAATGGCCGTATAGTGGTAATTACACAGTGAACACTGTTGAGTAAATAGTTCATGTTTGATTAAATCATACTTTTTAAAATGCAAAGTTTAAAATACTTTACTAGTCATAGACAATCACTGACAGAGCTTTCAAAAGAAGTGCCTGAGAAAAAAGTAAACACACATATACATAAGAAGGATTGCAAATATGTAAGTAGCCCAAAGTTATTTGCAAGAGACTGATTTGGAGTAACATAAATAGAAAAAGAACTTATTGAAAAGCAGGAGATATCCCACAAAATGTTTGGAAGACTGAATGTTGATTCCCTGAAATACAGGCAGGAAACCATGAAAAGTGGGAAAGAGACACCACAGCTGGTGCCAGCAGTCAGGAGGATTTGCACAGGCCCCTGCTGTTGGTGCCTTCACCACAGGGCCTGGGGACACCATTGCTACTCGGTTTTGGGTGCAGCCATTATGGTCAGCTAGGGTAAATCAAGTATAAACTTTTAAAGCAGATATATTACTCAGTGAAGTTTAAAAAGTCATTGGTAGAAGTATTCTCTTGGTAAAATCAGATTTGTATGCCCTGTTCATGCTCCCAGGATTTATGGAAGGATCTCTCTTCATTGGCTTCCATAGATGCACATGATGAAGAATTAATTTCAAATTAAGATGGGAGTTAAGGGGCACTGAAAGAATGACAAATATACTCGACAGCTCATTTTTTTCTACTTTTCCCAGACATGTGCACACCCTTCTTATCACTGTCAGACCTTAGGGAAAAAATGTCCACTAACACATAATGGCCTGTCCTATCTCTCTCTACAACTGAATGCACATCCATCCCATCTCCAAAGGGACAAAACCCCCATTGAAATAGATCATTTATTCAACTCAGTGCCCATAAGCTCTGGACTCACCCATTGCTCTTTTGGTTTTAGGATGCTATCTCAAAATTGCATAAGCTCTTTCCTGGCTAAATTGCAGGGATAATTGTCATCAACACAACACACCTGACAAAAAACTGTGAAAAATGAGGGGGGGAAATAAATTGAAAATAAAATGAAACTGTGTAGCACTAAAGTTGTTATTTTTGCCACTGGTCTTGAGGCTGTATTTATGACTTTATCCACCACATCCTTTACCATGTACCCAATTCCTTCCCTTCAGTTCACATCTCAGTTGCTTGGGGTCTCAGTTGCCTGGTAAATGACTCAACGTTAATTGCTGAGCGTTGCAAATACTCAATAGCAGGCGTCCTCAAACTACGGCCCGCGGGCCACATGCTGGTGTTTTTGCCATTTTGTTTTTTTACTTCAAAATAAGATATGTGCAGTGTGCATAGGAATTTGTTCATAGTTTTTTTTAAACTATAATCCGGCCCTCCAACGGTCTGAGGGACAGTGAACTGGCCCCCTGTTTAAAAAGTTTGAGGACCCCTGCTCAATAGTCTTGACTGGCTAAGGGAAGTGTGGCCCAAGAAGGCACTCTGAGGATTACCTTAGCTCATTTCTTCCTTCTTCTCCCTCCTCTCATTGTGTATTAACAATCTTAATTGTTTGATGATCACAATCAATCACCTCAGCCCACGGTAATCTCCTTTTCTACCTGTTTGTACTGTCTCTGAAGAATCCCCAAATGGCCAGAAGGCAGGCAAAACTTCCAACTTGCAGGAATCATTGGTGGTCCTCTGGTGGAAGTAGTTCCTTAAGATAATCAGAAAATAAATGAATGGTCAGGCATAGAGGCTGTCTAATGGGAAATAGAAACCCCTATGCATCACGAGAATAGATCAATCTAGTTCACAGAACTACTACCTTTGAATTGATGTGTCTGTTGGCTTTTTCTGAGAGATGTGCATTTAACATTTTGCTGTATATAAATTTTACTGCTGCCCCCTACCCCCCTATCTACAGCTTGCTCTCTCTCTCTCCCTCTCACTCTCCCAGCTCTCCCTCCCTCCCTCCCTCCCTCCCTTCCTCCCTCCCTCCTTCCCTCCCTCCCTCCTTCCCTCCCTCCCTCCCTCCCTCCCTTCCTCCCTCTTGCCTTCCTCCCTCCCTCCCTCCTTCTCTTGCTGTGTGTTGTCAAGGTCAGTTATGGAAACAGTGAATATGAGTGTGTGACGGGACAGGGAGAAGAAGTTGTGGAATTAAAGGTCTAGAATGAGATGTTATAGGTTTAGAGAGAGGTCACCAAGCTGTAAACTGAGAAGCTCAGTATGACCAGCTACTGAAACAGCCCAGCAATGTGGGAATTTGTGGAGAGGGCTATGGATGCCAGGAGTCTGTACAGCTACTGCCTCTGTGGGTTCACAAGCAGGTGTCTGGTGTTGGAGCAGCTGAACAAAAAGCAGAAAAGAGAGACCAATCAGAAAACTGCCAAGCAAACCACTTCCTGTCGATTATTGCATATGACCCGAAAAGAACTGCAGAGAGGAATGGCTATTTTACTTCTGTTTTCTAAAGTTGCTAAAATTCCTCTTTTTTTGCCAAACAACTGGAATTATATATTTCCCAGCTTAGCCAAATTGATATAACACAGTCCACCACATCATTTGTGTGTGTATGTGTGTGCATGTAAGTAAAATCGTTACATAATTTCATCAGTATAGTAATTATAGCTTTGTATACTTCTTTATTTTAACACTTAAATTATGAACATTTACCCATGCTCTCAAACTCTACATTATTATACCAAAAATTTGCAAAAATATTTGGAGCATAGATGTGAAAGTAACATTTTAATTGTCCCTTGATGAATGGGGAAAAATGTAAGACAGAAGGTGGAATTCAGGCAGAAGAAATTTAAAAAAAAAACAAATAAAAAAACAAAGAATGAGGAGAATACATAATGTGTTCAGGGACCAGCTAACAACTAACAGTGGACAAAATACAGGGCAAATATAATATTTAGAGACAGAAAAAATAGAGACAGATTAAGTAGTTTAGACATAATGTTATCTACAGTGGGGAGCCAATTAATATTTTTAAGCTTGGAGTGGTGATTGGTATGTCTTTCAGATAAATCGCTCATGAGGAAGTGTAGGAACTGGATTAGAGGGGCCAATGGAGTAGAGCAGAGAGAGCTGTGAAAAGATAATTGAGAATTCTGGAGAGACATGATTCAGAATTACCAGGGCAGGGGCTGTGAGAAATTAGATGAAAGGAAAATTTAGATATTCACAATGGTGGCCAAGTCCCATGGCTTGATGACTAAATACAGAGACTGGGGCATAAAAAATGTGTTAAAGATGACTCTTGAGAATTCTATCTTGGATAGATGTATGGAGAGTAAAGCCAATTTAAATTCCTATTAGAGGTAGTTTAGGCTTGCAACCAAGTATTACACAATATAGCTAGAACTGATGCAGTGATTTTTCAAGAGAGTTCTCTTACAGAGCCAATCATCATTGGCATAAAGCAGTAGTTTTCAAACATAGTAGACAATTTAAATATAAAATGAGGATTTGGGAGGGATGAAGAGATAGAAGAAATACAGGGGATAAGTGGATAACCTTAAAACACATCACAAAGCCAGTTTTATTGCAGGCTTACCAAATCAGATTCTTAGAAGTGGAGCCTCAGAGTCTCATTTTAAGCTCCCCCGGTGAGTCTGGTAGTCCACTAAGTTAATGAGTTTGGATGATGACTTTCACAACTTCCAGGTGCCAATCAGGACACAAGTCTTTGTGAATGTGAAGACCCTGCTTATGAAGGAGCAAGAGGCTTCCTATTGAGAAAAGGCAAATCTAAAATGGAGCAGAGCACAAAGAATAAACAAAACCAAGCTCAAATTAAAGTAATAAAAACATAAGTGTTTTTAAGGATGATCAAAGGGCAATTCACAAGATACTGAAGTAGTAGCTGTAGCAAAACTCCTATTGTGCAAATTTGCCTTTATATTTTTTGAACACAAAGTGTAAGATTCATGAGGGCAGGAATTTTGTGTTTTTTCACTATTGTATACCCACCACCTAATATAGAGACTGACATAATTAGTTCTCAATAAATATTGACAGAGGAGTTCAGTCATTTATCCAACATATATTATCAGGCTTCATGTATTTTTCTAGACTTTGTGCTGGGTATCATGATTACAAAGACTAATAAGATATTGTCTCTGACTAAAAGGAGCTCACAATTTAAGAGTAGAAGATAGAGTAGTATATGTGAATGAATAAGATCAAGGAAGTATTACAAGTGGCTGGAGTGGAGCAATGAAGCCTTGCAAAGTCAACCAGAAGTACGGAAGCCTAGAGATGATCAGTCATCTGAAGACACAAAATGACCCAACAGTAGAGATGCAAGAGTGTGCAATATTTAAGTGTTCTATAATTAACACCAAGAGTGCATACTCAGAGCTAAAAGATTTTCATATAAGCCTTTATTACATGGTTTTTGTTAATGTGAATGTGCTCAGCTGTTGATAAAAACCTGAAAAGGCCCCAAAGGTGCTCTGGCAGGGTATTCTGTACACTCTGTGTGCCTGGCTTTGGAACACACTGAGGAAAAATTTCCTGGCACATTGCAGCTCTCTAAAGAAATAAGACATGCCTTGATTCTGATTATTCCCACCATTGTTTTATGTTTTCATATCAAATAAACTTCCTCTCTTCTTAAACATCTTTGAAATAGTAGTTTTTCCTGACACAAGGTGCCACAATAGCAGAAGGTGCATAATCCTAGAGAATCACAGAGGACAGAGTTTGCCCTCTACTAGCCTAAGAGACCCATGGTTCTTCCACCATTCCTTTTGCAACATGTCAAACTTTCTTGACTCTCTGGAGCTGACATTAGTTCATAAGAATCTTAGAATATATTTATCATTAGGGAGGTAGTGGGGCTATCTGGGAATAATGGAGATTTCAGCATGGCTGGAGAGTAGACTCTAGGAATAGGAATCATACTCATGCTTTGTTCACTATGTCCCTAGAGTCTAGGTCAGTAGCTATATAAAATAAATGCCCCACTTTATTAAAAACATGTTAATAAGCGAAGGTATTGCAGAAAACAATTTGGAATTTATTCAAGAAAAAAAGAAAACAACTGAAGGATTTATGACAGATAATTAACATGAGGAGGTTTTTAACAGGTAAAGATCAACAACAGCATTTTGGTGCCTTGTGCCATTAAGAATGAAGACTAGCCGAAACCGGTTTGGCTCAGTGGATAGAGCGTCGGCCTGCAGACTCAAGGGTCCCAGGTTCGATTCCGGTCAAGGGCATGTACCTTGGTTGTGGGCACATCCCCAGTAGGGGGTGTGCAAGAGGCAGCTGATCGATGTTTCTTTCTCATTGATGTTTCTGACTCTCTATCCCTCTCTCTTCCTCTCTGTAAAAAATCAATAAAATATATTAAAAAAAAAAAAAAAAAAAGAATGAAGACTAGTTAGGTGATTATTGCAATGGTCTGACAAGAGTAAATTAGGGTCTCAAAAAACAACAACAGTTAAACTAGAGAAGGGCCTAAGAAAATCTATTTTTAAGTCTAAGGCAATAGTAAATGTGAAGTGTAATAGTTAGGATGGTTATTATGGGGATGTAGAATTCACCAAGATAAAAAATAAAATAATAATAATTAAAAAAAAACATAGGGTAGCTGAATGGTGGCTGGGGGGGACAAGACCCACATATATGCTATCTACAAGAGACCCACTTCAGAACAAAAGATACACACAGACTAAACTAAAGGGACAAATGGATACTTCATGCAAATGGGAATGACAAAAACAAAAAGCTGGGGGAGCAATACTTATATCTGACAAAAAAAACTTTAACGCAAAGGTCATAACAAGACATAAAGAAGAACATTATATAATAATAAAAAAGATCCATCCAAAAAAAAAAAGAAATCCTTATCCAGTCTAAGATGTCTGTGGGACATCCATGTAAGGATATGCATAAGGTACAATGGATTTGAAGCTTATGAGAGAGGTCTGACTTGATGATACAATTTTGAGAGTAATCAGCATACATGTGACTGTCATTAACATATATGTAGCAGTCAAAACATGGAGTGAATGAATCTCTCTGAAGGAGAACACGGAGAATGAGAATAAAGAAAACTGGAAAAAAAATAGCTTTGCAGAATGGTAAAACAAGAAATATCTTTCAAAAGAAGTTGAGAATCTTTGAGTATAACAACAAACTCAAAAAAGAAAGGTAAGTAATAGGAAAGGAGCCATCCATGATCCAGGTCAATCAGTATTTAATTCTAAGTATTACAAGTGAACAGCCAATATCTTGAAAGGCAGAACTACTGACTAAATGAGTCAAATCTGTTTGTCAGGTTTATGCCATAATAAAAAAATTACAGCAGTTAAGTAAGTTTATGTGTTAGTCACTTCTCTTACAGTTGTTTTGTCTTCTCAAATAATCTTTTTTATCATTTTCTTAAATTTCTGAGTTTGAAGACCCCTTGAGATACTTTACACCAGAAATACCTAAAATTTCAGAGATCTGAACAATGGACTGAAGTTTACAGCAGATGTGACTGAGGACTGTTATGTACTTGGGTACTTCTCAGAATTATGGCATCTTTATATCCAAGAATGACTGTCAGTAATTGAAATAGGACAAGCACAAGTTCTTTAAACAAAGGGTCTTACATATAATCGTTGCTCTATAAATATTAAGTACTAGAGGCCAGGTGCATGAAATTCGTGCATGGAGGGGAGTTGTCCCTCAGCCCAGCCTGTACCCCCTCCAATATGGGACTCCTGGAGAGATGTCCGACTGCCTGTAAACGGGCAGTCGGACATCTCTCTCACAATCCAGGACTGCTGGCTCCCAACTGCTTGCCTGCCTGCCTTCCTGATTGGCCCTAACCGCTTCTGCCTGCCAGCCTGATCACCCCCTAACCACTCTGCTGACAGCCTTTTTGCCCCCAACTTCCCTCCTCTGCCAGCTTGGTCACCCCTAACTGCCCTCTCCTGCAGGGTTGATCACCTCCAACTGTCCTCCCCTGCAGGCCTGGTCCTTCTCAACTGCCCTCCCTTGCAGGCCGGGTGCCTCCCAACTGCCCTCTCCTGCTGGCCATCTTGTGGTGGCCATCTTGTGTCCACATGGGGGCAGGATCTTTGACCACATGGGGGAAGCTATATTGTGTGTTGCAGTGATGATCAATGTGCATATTACTCTTTTATTAGCTAGGATAGAGGCCTGGTACAGGAGTTGGGGCCAGCTGGTTTGCCCTGAAGGGTGTCTGGATCAGGATGGGGGTTCCCTTGGGGTGTGGGGAGGCCTGGGCGAGGGGCCTGTGGTGGTTTGCAGGCCAGCCACGCCCCCTGGCAACCCAAGCAGAGGCCCTGGTATCTAGAATTTATTTTCCTTCTACAATTGAAACTTTGTAGCCTGGAGCGGAGCCAAGCCTGGGGCTCCCTCTGAGGCCGGCAGCCATTTGTGTTGGGGTTATAATTGAAACTTTGTTGCCTTAAGCGGGTGGGCGCAGCCAGGGTGTGCGGAAAGCTTTGCTTCCCCTGTTGCTGGTGGCAACCCTGGCCTGCTCTCTCAAGCTCCATTCTGCCGCCATTTGTTTGAATTTGTTTACCTTCTATAATTGAAACTTTGTAGCTTGAGTGGAGGCTTAGGCCTGGCAATGGCAGGCAGAAAGCTTGGCTTCCTCTGTTACTTAGGAAACCTTACTCTCTGTGACTGTAGCCATCTTGGTTTGGGTTAATTTGCATGCTTGCTCTGATTGGATGGTGGGCGTGGCTTGTGGGCATGGCTTGTGGGTGTCGGAGGTATGGTCAATTTGCATATTTGTCTATTATTAGGTAGGATTAAGTAAGAATTGTACTAGCACAGAATCTGAGACCTTGAGATGTTGAGTTATATAATAAGAATAAAAATAAGAGTCCTGACATTATTATAAGCAGAACTGTAAGATCAGCCAATTCAGACTCTCCTGCCCCCATTGGCCTTTAGGAAAGATGTCTGTTAATGGATATATCTGCATAATGGCTTTTCTATGTTACTTTCACTTAGGGCTAATTGACTATAAGTTGAGAAAGATTAAAAATGAATGTTTAGGGTCTGGGTGTCAAAGATTCTGACTATGACTCTGTGGAATATCAAATTTCCCAGGCAAAGCTTATAGAAGCAAGTTACCTATAATACCTTTTGCCACCCACCCACATTGATGTCATTCAAATTACTGTAAAGGGATGAAAAAAATGGAAATTTATTATAAGTTGAAACTTTATAAAAATCTTTGTCAGGTCTGGATAAGAACTGAGTCAGGTATGGATAAGAGCATTACCTATCTCCCACAATATATCGTTTTTCAAGTGGCAAACACATTTTTTCAGCTTTGACTAGCTGAAGGCCTCAGAGCCTAAAATATTTAATTCAAAACAGATTCTTAGAGGTAATACTTAGTGGGATAAAGGTATTTTGGTACTTTAAAAAAAAATCCTCACCCAAGGATATTTTTTTTTCCTTTGAGTTTTTGAGATAGAGGAGAGAGGAAAGGTAGAAGGATAGAGAAAGAGAGAGAGAGAGAGAGAGAAATATCAATGTGAGACAGACACATCGATTGATTGCCTCCCACAAGCACCCTGACCTAAATTGGAGATTGAACCTGCAACTCAGGCATGTGCCCTTGTCCTGGAATCAAATCTGTGACCCTTTGGTCTGTGGGCCTACCTTCTAACCCAGGGGTCCTCAAACTTTTTAAACAGGGGTCCAGTTCACTGTCCCTCAGACCGTTGAAGGGCCGGACTATAGTTTAAAAAAAACTATGAACAAATTCCTATGCACACTGCACATATCTTATTTTGAAGTAAAAAACAAAATGGCAAAAACACCCGCATGTGGCCCGTGGGCCATAGTTTGAGGACGCCTGTTCTAACCACTGAGGCAAACCAGCAAGGGCTGTATTTTGGTACTTTTAATAAATAATTTTAAATTAACTGTGAAATATCAAATAACTTAATTCATTGGAAATATGCATTGGATTAGAATTAAAAACCCCAATATCCACAATTAGTGCCTTTCTATTTCTATTTGTTTTGAATAATCTGCACTACTGTTGAGAGCCAACTTAGGATATCAAAAGAACCAGTAGAAATTTATTTCATGAAATAATTCTGTTGTGCCATAAGCAATGTGAAGATTGACCTTCCTAAGCCAAGTCAAAAGTTTTCTAATACAAAATCAAACTGTGATAAAACTAAGTTAAAAAGAGACATAATTGGTTGCACACACGCTAATACATCATTGAGCTCCCACTAATCTTTTAAACTATTTAATTCAGAAACCTTAAATTAGATGTAGAAGAACCTCATGCTATTAACCACAACAGTGGAACAACCCATTAGCAATGAACCATGAAGTTACATTTCTTTCCCCTCTTGCAATAAAGAGCAATCAAGTGCTTTGATTGATGGGAACATCTTAGGTCTTTTCTAATTGCACAAAGAAGTTGAGTTTAATTTGCCTTACTTTGTGAAAATAACACTAAAATTATGTAGAAATAACAGAATTCTGCAGATTGTACTATATTAAAATATACTAGAGGCCTGGTGCATGAAATTCATGCACTGGGAGAGGAGGTCCCTCCACCTGGCCTGCACCCTTTTGCAATCGGGGACATCCCTCTGGCAATCTGGGACTGCTGGCTCTTAACCATTTACCTGCCTGCCTGATCACCCCTAACCACTCACCTGCCTGCCTGATTCCTCCTAACTATTCTTCTTTCTGCTTGATCGCCCCTAAATGCCTCTGCATCGGCCCTCCCTCCCTCCTCGCCTATGCGGCTTCATCCAGAAGGATGTCCAAAATAACATCCGGAAGGTCATTTGGCTGTCCAGTCTAATTAGCATATTATGCTTCTATTACTATAGGTTCCTGATTAGGTTGAATGATTATCCTAGATAGTTTTAAATGACTTGGGGTAGAAATGGAGAATATATTCCCCTATTTACAGATCAGTCATGGTCCATATCTTATTAGTTTTATATATGTATAATAATAATATGCTTTTCTCTTTTCACCCAAATAGTCCTCTGAGTTATAGATATCAACTCAAATATCATCCTATCCAAGACCCCTTCTGTGACTAACTGAAATAGTAATCCTAAACATTAGTTATTACACAAGTTTATTTTATTAATCACTCTAAATTCTTTCAAATAAAACCGTACATATTTGCTTTTTTATTCAAAAACTCTATATAATTAAAATGTAATCTCTGCCAATTCAGTGGCCTTGCCAATCTTAGTCATTCCTGAATTTCCTTGGAATTACTAAAGCCAAGTTTCCAAACACAAACCATTCTTTCTAAAATCAATAAAACATATTTTGACTGATGAAGAAGCAGAAGCTGAGAGAGCACATTAACAAATGTGAATATCAGTAAAATAGAAAAAAAGAGCCATTTCACTGAAATGTTCATTCATTTTATCATTTGGCACAACAATTGATGATTGTTGATAAAGGTGAGCACTATATCTTCCATTTCCAATTCTATACATAGATTCATTTGCATGTGTATTTTAAAATATCTATCATCTATATGTTAATCCTCACTTATATCCAATTTAGAAAAATCTTCTTAATAGGCAAATAATAATATTAATAATAACTCCTCTAGCACATTTCTTAAGTTCAGAGCATTGCATCAAGCATGACTCATTTAGTCCTTCAGAGTCAATGATTTAAAGACACTTGAAAGCAGCTTGTTCGAATGATAAAAGCCTGGGGTTTGGGAGGATTCCTGGTTTCCTCTCAGGATCTAGAGCTGGAAAAAGAATCATATCCACCCATATGAAGACACAAAACAGCTAGACAAATACAAAATCATGGATTTTTAGGTTCATGAAGTCTTAAATTATTAGAAGCTAACTGGTTCAAAATCTAAGGAGAAGCAGACACTAAAATTTAGACACATGACATGCACACTGACTTATTATGGATAGGCAAAATAAGACACTTATAGCAAGAGTTTATCTAGAGGATGCAGACTTTGATAGAAACTTATTGTGTACTCACAAGGGAGTGTGAGCCCCTGGGGTTCACAGAACTTGGGGAATCTGAGCTTTTTAAAGGAATTTTCTCCACAAACCCCACTGAGCACTCACAGAAAAGACAAGAAAGTTGTGGCAAAATGTTCCCTGTGATGCAGTCCTAGGAGAGGAAAAGGTCAACTGCACCCAGACCCTGTCACCTCTACCTCTTTCTGGAGCAAAAGCTTTCATCTGTCAGGGGACAGGCAATCAACCTAAGAATACTGGTGAAAACCCATTGCAAGTTGGAGGAGGGGAATGGGGATTGGGGATGTACCCCCTGTGAGAGGGAAAAGAATATGCATGACCTTAGAAGAAACACTGGCAGATGGACAGGAGAACTGAGCAGGCCACACTCCCAATCACCATGGACACAGTGCCTATCTACCTAATGGCAACACACATTCAGGCTAACAAGTGTTAACCAACAAATAACTGTGGAATTCTGCTGAGAAAGGGAAAGAAGAGGGACAAGGATATAAAGAGACCCCACTGAGGTACAGCACCTAAAGCTGAGGGTGGACTGGATGTTAAGGAAAAAAGTCTCTAGCAAATTAGCCATCAGTCTACTATGTGCCATTAGAACTTGAAGCTACTAGTGAACCGAGGGCAAACATAGGAACAATAAATTTCAAACAGAACACACTTCCTAATTAATTCAACAGATTACATATAAGGCCCAGAAGAAGGAAGAACATGCCATTTCCAGGAGTAAAAATTGTTTGCCTCAGTCTCTACTGCTTTGCACAAAATGTTTGGTTTTTATATACATGCAATTAAAATAAAACAACACTCAAAAACAAACCAAACAAACAACAAAAAAGTAATCACCAGAACAAGATTTAGATATGATATTTATATTTGAATATGGAATGATTCTAACATGGAATTTACATTAACTATAAATAATTCATTAAAGGCTCAAGTGGAAAAGGTAGAAATTTGTTAGATCATTTAGGTAATTTCAGCAGAATGATGGAAATAATAGGAAAAGTTCAAATGAGAATGCCAGAAACTAAAAACAGTGTTAGAAATGAGGAATGCCTTTGACGGGTTCATCAGTACACTTAATACAACCATACATAGAATGTATATGTAGACAGACCAATAGAAATTACTGAAACTGAAACAGCAAGAGAAAAGAGAGTGGGAGAGAATGGAATAATCAAAACCTGTTGGACAATATAAGTAAGTCTAATACATGCATAATTGGAATCTGAGAAGAGTAAAAGTAAAAAAAAAATAAAAGAAGAAGAAATAATGGCTAGATATTTTCCAAAATTATTTAATTATATTTATGTGACTTTCTGGAAAAGTAAAAATGTAGAGAAAGAATAAAAAGGTCTCTGATTGACAGGAATTTGAGGTGAGGTAGGAGTAAAAGTTGACTACAAAAGGAATTTTAGTGGCAATAAAACCAAGCCATAACTAACAATGGTGTTTGATATATCACTGCAGGCATCTGTCAAAACCATAGGACTCAGCAGCACAAAGTGAATTTTTACCACTAAGATGTGGAAAAAACTTGAGATGGAATGCAGACAGTGACAAATGAATCTAATGGTAGCACAAATCAATTATATAACAACACTGACAGGAATGGGGAGAATGGAGCTAATCTAAGTAACTTCAGAAAGCAATGTTTTGACTAGATACTTTAAGGTTACAACCAAAGGGCACTGCAAATAGACATTATATACTATTGGGTAAATGTGTTTGTCACAGGAGTAAGAGTTACCAATTCTATAACTATATTTACTATGATTGAAGAAAAAAGTGACAATATGAGATACAAATTCTGAGTACTAAAGAGAAAAAAAAAACTACAAATAAAGAAAGGGTAAAGGCTAGCATAAATTATGTGGTACCAGATATAGATACAGATATAAATATAAACTCCAAACATAGATTTAAATCAGTGTTATCAGTATGAACTAATGTTTTAGGTAGATAATAGATGATAGATAGATAGATAGATAGATAGATAGATAGATAGATAGATAGATAGATAGATAGATAGACAGATAGTAGGTAGAAGTAGATGCATGCATGGGTTAATGTATGTACACATATTTTCTAGCTCTATCTCCTGAGAGGGGCCTAGAAGCGCTGTCGATTGAAAGGAGCAAGCAATGAGCACACCCAGCACTCAGATTCTAGTTTCTAAATATTATTTTTCAATAAAAATAAGAGAGATCCTTGGAGAAGTGACTAATTCCAAGTCTTGGCTAGAGAAAATATAGTTGAGTCTAGAGCAATTTTGTAGGCAGAAAGTAAAGACGAGTTCAAAACCTAATAGAATAGTAGGTCAAAAGGGCACAGAAACCAACCTGAAACAGTTCCCAACAGCCAAAGCTGGAACAATGTGAGAAACAACATAAGTACCAATCAAATTTGATTTTACTCTCCACCCTACATAAAATCAATAGTTTAGCCCAGTGGTCGGCAAACTGCAGCTCGCAAGCCACATGCGGCTCCTTGGCCCCTTGAGTTTTTAGCAAAGGCCAGCTAGGAGTACCCTAATTAAGTTAATAACAATGTACCTACCTATATAGTTTAAGTTTAAAAAATTTGGCTCTCAAAAGAAATTTCAATCGTTGTACTGTTGATATTTGGCTCTGTTGACTAATGAGTTTGCCGACTACTGGTTTAGCCCATAGTGATAAAAATAAATGACTGACTATAGTAATAAATGTGAGAGAAGAAATAACCCTGCTATAAGGAAGAATTCCAATTAATAAATGTACAAGATATAAAGGAAATTGCAATCACCATTAGAATGCCATAGTAATAATTGCTCCATTACTGACTAAATGGATGAGGACTAAAATTTGTGAAAGAAAAAATTAAGGAGAAATAGGATATTTGCGTAGTTTCAAACTATCTCCAAAGTAAATATTTACTAATTACAAAAGGGGAATTGCAAATATACAGTGGAGGAAACAGGGAGACACCACTCTAAGTGATAAAGTTTCACATCGTATGGACATAACGTACCTGTAGGTATAATACAGTAGAAAGATATTGTATTCACCTTGGTGGTAGTCTTTCCAGAAATAAAAAAAAAGCACACACAAAAACAAGCAAACAACAGAACAAAACTTGAATTTAATCATGATAAAACATGAGAGGAATTGAGGGACATTCTACAGAATAACTCACCAGTACTCTTCAAAAGTGTGAAGTTCGCCTAGTCAGTGTGGCTCAAAGGTTGAGCGTTGACCCATGAGCCAAGAGGCCTCAGGTTCAATTCCCCGTCAGGGTACATGCCCATGTTTCAGGCTCAATCCTCAGTAGGCAGTTGATAGATGTTTCTCTCTCATTGATGTTTATCTCTAACATCAATAAAATTTTATTTTTTAAAATAGTGTGAAGTTATAAAACAAAGAAAATATTAAGAATTTATCACATTGACGAAGATTAAAAGAAATAGTATGAACCGAATCCCTCTCCCAATTCAAATGTTGAAGCCCTAAACCCCAATGTGACAGTGTGTAAATATAGGTCTTTAGGAGTAATTAAGATTAATGGAGTTGTAAGAGGAGGGGGCCCTAATCAAATAACATTAGTGTCCATATCATGTGAGGACACCCTGAGAAGCCTGCTCTCTGTAAGCCAAGCAGAGAGCCCATAGCAGGAAACTACCTAGCTGATAGCTTTATCTGCAACTTCCCAGTCTCATGACTTTAAGAAATAAACGTCTGTTCTTCAAGTGACTCAGTCTGTGGTATTTTGTCATGGCAGCCTGAGAAGTCTAATATAAGCGATATCTCAACTAAATTCAACATGAGATTTTGGAATGTATCTTGGAATAGAAAGAAGACATTAGTAAAAAAAAAAAAAATTGGTTAACTCTCAATAAATTCTATAGTTTAGATAATAGTATTGTTTCAATTTAATTTCATAGTTTTGATAATTATATTATGGTTAAGTAAGTTTTCATTTAGGGGATCCATATTGGACATCTCCATACCTTTGCAACTCTTCTGTAAGTCTACAATTACCTTACAGTAAAAATGTACATAAAAATAACTACAAAAAGGTTATGGCTTTTAAAGATTAAATAATTTTCTCAGACACTGACCAGTTGTATGCATTTGATGGGTAAACTTCTCAGATCTGTGGTTTCTTCTCTGTATAGTTTAGATTTAAATTATGAGCTTCATTTAGGTGAAGTTGATATCCCCCATTCTAACTAGCTTCTAAAACTAAAACAATATATATCTTCTAGAACAATAATTTTATTGGGTATTTTAAGATATCTTTTATATATTTAGGACCAATTTCAGGAGTTTAGCCAGGGATTATGTGAAGGGATATTTTGTTTGTTTGTTTGTTTGTTTTGTTTTTTGTTATCCTACCCTGAGGATATGTTTATTGAATTTTGAGAGAGAGAAGAAGGGAGAGAGAGAAAAAAACATTGATGTGAGAGAGAAACATCAATTGGTTACCTCCCATACACAACCCAACCTGGGTCGAACCCACAACCTACATATGTGCCCTGACTGGGAATTGAATCAGCAGTCTTTTTGATGTGTATAGTGATGATCCAAGCAACTGAACTACCTGGCCAGAGCAGAGTAATATGTTTTTGTTTGCTGTTTTGCTTTTTTCAAACTAAGGATGCTCAACAACAATGACAAAAACATATTAAAAAGTTATTCTGACATTGTTTAAAGCATTTTTTTAAATACTGCTCCTTAAGTATTTAGTTAGCACTGATGCTTCATGCTAAATGCATAGAAGATCCCAAAATTGATTTTCTTCACTAACAACAGGTTTGCCTATACTATATCTCAAGCTAATATAAAGTAATGTTGACTGGTATTACTGCTACTACTGCTACTAATAGTAATAATAGCATCAAACTGTATCAAACTAATAATAGTATCAAACTATAACCAACAAAATAAGACTAAAACCCTGAACAATAATAGGATATAAATTTGAAATAACATCAGAGAAACTAGATGTGGGGTATATGGAATCCCTCTCTACTATGCAATTTTTCCATCAATTTAAAATGATTCTAACATTTTTAAAAAGTCATTGCTAGGAAAATGAAAAGTCAGAGACAGGGGAAAGGAAAAGTATTAAAGTATTCACAACACATGTATTTTTCAAAGAAGTGTCTAGAATTATAAAAAACGCTTATAAATCAATTTTGAAGTGGGGCAAAAGTAGGTTTATAGTTGTGAGTACATGACACAGAGTTTATTCTTGTGTTATTATTTATTTACTAGAGGCCTAGTGCATGAAATTCGTGCATGGCGGGGAGGGATGTCCCTCAGCCCAGCCTGTACCCTCTCCAATCTGGGACCCCTGGAGGGATGTCCGACTGCCCGTTTAGGCCCGATAATGGGCAGTCGGACATCCCTCTCACAATCCAGGAATGCTGGCTCCCAACTGCTCTCCTGCCTGCCTTCCTGATTGCCCCTACCCGCTTCTGCCTGCCAGGATGATCACCCCCTAACCACTCCCCTGCCAGACTGATTGGTGCCTAACTGCTCCCCTGCCAACCTGTGTTTGCCCCTAACTTCCCTCCCCTGTAGGCCTGGTCTCCCCCAAATGCTCTACACTGCAGGCCTGGGTCCCCCCCAACTGCCCTTCCCTGCAGGCCCGGTCACCCCCAACTTCCCTCCTCTGCTGGCCTGGTCACCCTAACTGCCCTCCCCTGCAGGCTTGATTGCCCACAACTGCCCTCCCTTGCAGGCCTGGTTCCTCCCAACTGCCCTCCCCTGCTGGCCATCTTGTGGTGGCCATCCTGTGTCCACATGGGGACAAGATCTTTGACCACATGGGGGCAGACATATTGTGTGTTGGAGTGATGGTCAATCTACATATTACTCTTTTATTAGATAGGATAGAGGTCAGGTGCATGGGTGGGAGCCAGCTGGTTTGCCTTGAAGGGTGTCCTGGATCAGAATGGGGGTTCCCTTGGGGCATGGGGCATCCTGGGCCTGTGGTGGTTTGCTGGCCGGCCAAGCCCCCCGGCAACCCAAGCGGAGGCCCTGGTATCTGGGATTTATTTATCTTCTACAATTGAAACTTTGTAGCCTTGAGCAGAGCCAAGCCTTCTGCTCGTTCTGTGGTGGCAGCCATTTTTGTTGGGATTTATTTATCTTCTATAATTGAAACTTTGTAGCCTGGAGTGGAGGCCAAGGCCGGCAAATGCAGGCGAAAAGCTTGGCTTCCTCAATTGCTGGGGAAACCCAAACCTCCCTCCTGCTCTTCATGGCCGCAGCCATCTTGGTTTGGTTTATTTGCATATTCGCTCCTGATTGGCTGGTGGGCGTGGCTTGTGGGCACAGATTGTGGGTGTAGCAGAGGTATGGTCAATTTGCATATTACTCTTTTATTAGATAGGATTATTGTATTATTTTCATCATAAAGAACTATAAACCTACCTTTTCTCCACCCTATATCCTATATAATAAAGAGGTAATATGCAAATTGACCCTCACACCCTCAAGTCACAAGATGGCCGTCCCCACGTCATCACAAGATGGGTGCCCCCATGTTGTCACAAGATGGCCACCTCCACATTGTCACAAGATGGTTGGCAGGGGAAGGCAGTTGGGGGCAACCAGGCAAGCAGGAAAGAGCAGTTAAGGGTGACCAGGCCTACAGGGGAGGGCAGTTGGGGGTGATCAGGCAAGCAGGGAAGAGCAGTTAGAGGCGACCAGGCCTATAGGGGAGGGCAGTTGTGGTTGATCAGGCCAGCAGGGGAGGACAGTTAGGGGCAATCAGGCCTGCAGGGGAGGGCAGTTGGGGGGACCATATCTGAGGGGAGGGCAGTTGGGAGGGACAAGGCCTGCAGGGAAGAGTAGTTGGGAGGGGACAATGCCTGCAGGGTAGGGCAGTTGGGGGTGACCAGGCCAGCAGGGGAGGGCAGTTGGGGGTGATCGTGCTGGCAGTGGAGTAGTTAGGTGTCAATCATGCTGGCAGGGGAGTGGTTAGGGGGCTATCAGTCTGGCAGGCAGAGTGTTTAGGGGCAATCAGGCAGCCAAACAGGAGAGTGGTTAGGAGCTTGCAGTCCCAGATTATGAGAGGGATGTCTGACTGCCGGTTTAGGCTAGATCCTGAACTGGCAGTCAGACATCCCCTGAGGGGTCCAAGATTGGAGAAGGTGCAGGCTGGGCTGAGGGACACTCCCCCGCAGTGTACGAATTTCGTGCACTGGGCCACTAGTATTGTTTATAAATTATAGCTCAGTAGAAACTAGCATGAGGGGTGAAACAACTCCAAAAATATAAGCAATCACAATCCATGTAATGAACTAAAGTTAAAGCAATTGTCAGACAGTGCTGAAGCAAAATTCTCCTGTGCACTATGTTTAAGAGATATACATAAAAGATTAAAAGTATAAATAAGAATATACATATCAAAATAAAGTTAGTTGAACCATATTAATATCAGATAAACTATATGTTGAAATAGAAGCAATACTAGTGACTACATAATAATATAGATGTAATTCATGAGTATGACTTAAAAGTTTAATAAAAATGTCATTCACATATAGCTATCTAGGAGAAGATATGGGAAATATATGAGAACAATGTTGTTGTTTTTAAAATTGGTCAATAGTTTAAGGTTTTCTCCCTGCTGTATTGGGTATTATAAAATGTAGTGTAATGTGCATCAGGCAAGAAGTATCTAGACCCAGAGTTTGAAAACAGTATATGATTGTCTGCATGAGACAATGTATGTCATACCAATAGATCAAAGTAATACAGCGAGACACTGTGAAATAGGTAAAGAAAATATGGGCAATATTTTGCAAGCTTAAAAACTGTACAAGGGGCAAAGAAAAGAGGTTATGTGGGGCCTCAAGTATTTATAATCTTATCCTATTAAAAGTAAAGGGTCTAAAAAATGACTCTTAACAAGAACATGTGTGTGGAGTTTAAACTTGCTGAGCCTCAGTTGACCGAAAGAAGCATAACTAACTGGAGTACAATTCATAAAGGCTTTTTGAGGGGGAGGGGAGAAGGTATGTAGAAATACTGTATATGTTAAGTGCTTAAAGCATCTATGGCATGAAGGGAACATTCCATTCCAATAAATATCTATACTAATAAAAGGGTAATATGCTAATTAGACCAGGTCTACCAGCTATCTTCTGGACCAAGCCATGGTGGTGGGGGCCAAGGCAGAGAGGACAGTTGGGGGCAAGATCAGGCTGGCAGGGGAGGGCCATTGGGGGCGAGACCAGGCTGGAAGGGGAGGGCAGTTAGTGGTGATCTGGCAGGCAGAGGCATTTAGGGGCAATCAGGCTGGCAGGGGAGAGAAGTTAGGGGAGAGATCAGGCCGGCAGGGGAGGGTCATTGGGGGAAAGATCCGGCCAGCAGGGGAGGGTAGTTGGGGGCAAACAGGGTGGCAGGGGAGGGTAGTTGGGGGCAAGATCAGGTAGACAGGGAAGGGTCGTTGGGGGCGAGATCAGGCCTGCAGGGGAGGACAGTTGGGGGCATCCAGGCTGGCAGGGAAAGGCAGTTAGTGAGATTAGGCCGGCAGGGGAGGGAAGTTAATGGTGATCAGGCAGGCAGAGGCAGTTGGGGGCGAGATCAAGCTGACAGGGAAGGCAGTTAGGGATGATCAGGCAGGCAGGCAGAGGCAGTTAGGGGCGACCAGGCAGGCAGGCAGGCAGAGAGGTTAGGGGTGATCAGGCAGGCAGGCAGAGGAGTTAGGGGCAATCAGGCAGGCAGGCAGGTGAGAGGTTAGGAGCCAGTGGTCCCAGATTGTGAGAGGGATGTCCGATTGGAGAGGGTGCAGGCTGGGCTGAGGGAACCCCCTTGCCCCGTGCACGAATTTCATGCAACAGGCCACTAGTTATTATTATAATCTATTATTCTCATTTTACAGTATGCTGGTGAAGCAATGGATTTATATACAGATACTTTGACTAAGAAGAATTCACTGGTGAAATTAAAGCCAAGGGAACCTTCGTTTTAGAAAAGGAAGAAATGGCCATGCCATTTGAGAACTTTTAATATCCGGGCAAGGGGATGCTACTTCTATTCAGGAGCAATATTGTGAGTTTAGAAAAATAAATGTCAAGATTCTTGGAGAAACAGAAGGTGCAATCCCCTGGGCAGAGGCTTTGTAAGGCACTAAGGCTCAAAGGAAATGTGTCTCGCTCTAGGGGCAAATAAAATAAAAGCAGGTGCATCATCACAAGTGACCACAGCATGAGAAAGTGGAGCTAGAGTGAAAGGAATCATGTTGGCCACCTAAAGCTTTGCAGTGAGCTTTGGCTTCAAAAGGAAGGAATATCAAACAGCAAGAAAAACACACACACACACACAAAGTAGTGTTGTAGAAATGTAAAAGTAGGTAGGCAAAGAAGGTTAATACCCAGAATGAACCATGACAAAACATAATAACAATGAAAAGGCTTAGAAAGCTGTGTTTAGAATAAAATGAACATGAAAATAATAAGCCCAGAACTTGAGGGGCAATGTTAATAGCCAATAGATATCCAGCAAAGGGACAGCACTTGTATTTTGCTCCTACTTTCTCTGAAAAAAGAAAAACTTTCATCTGAAAGTGCCCACTAGCTTCAGAAGCTGTGAAGAATGTGTGAAGTCTCTGAAAAGAAACCAGGAGAAGGGACCAGAAACCAGAAACCTGCCGATGAATAAATTCCTCACTTTCTAAAAAGGTAAACACTAAGGATGGCCAGGGTTATACCACCTAATGCAAACTCCCAGATCACAGAACAGATGGTATGTGAGCACTTGCAAAAGGAAGCACAGAACATTCGGGTTCAGCATGATCTCAGTAAAAGAAACATGACAGACTAAATGTATTTCCTTTTTTTTTTGATGCAGGTACCAGACAGCTAGGAGAAAAGATGCCCTAGACTCAATGCATCTGAATGTTAGAAAACCATTTGACAAGTTTCTCAGCTGTCCTTGTGGACAGGCCAGAGCAATGTGGGCCAGCTGATAGTGCACCGGATGGATGTGAACCTGCTGTGTGCCCGGGCCCAAGGCGGTGATTTATAGGTCAGTGTCAGGCGGGTGGAATCTGTCTGATGCCCTGTTCCAACACTCTGAGCCTGGCCTTGTTTTGTTAACCTATTTATCAATATCTGTCTGAGCGCTCACTGCAGCTGTTTGTAAGTGTATTAAAGCAGAAGAGAAATTCACTAACATTTATTCAGCTGCCACCATATGTTTGTCATAATGCATACATCTTCTAAATGTATCCATACAGAAGCCCTATAAGGTATTGGGTACTATCACCATTTTACTGGGAAGGAAATGAAATTCAGCTAAAATATTTGTCCCATAGCAAGTACCTAGTAGAGCAGGGAAATAGGTTTGCATAATCCCAAAGTTTATGGCTTTACCACCGTATTATGCTATCGCAAAATAAGGATCAACTGAAGAATGTGATTATCATAAAAATTACTGCTGGCTTCTGCTACATTAATAGGTATTTAGTGACCAGATTAATGGAGGTAATTATCCTACTGTATGCTGCAGTGGTCTGGCTATACCTAGTTTTATGTATATGGGTCTGTGTTAAATTTTACTAGTAAGAGAGACACAAATAAAATGCAGACTGTGAAACTAATAACAAGGATTTGGAAACCTGTTATGTGACTAGTCTGACCAACAGAAGACATTTAAAGTCATGTTAGTTGTTTAAAAAAACAAAACAAAAAACAGAGAGACTATGAGGGAAAGAAAATGTCCCATAGAGTTTAAGTGGTTGGCTATAGAAGCAATAAGTAGTGACCACAAGCACAGGCCACTGTGTAAAAGTGCATGGTAAATAACAAGACATTGCTAAGAAGTAAAAAAATCTACCTTGTGAGGTAGCAAACTCCCTACCATTGGAGGAGGATTAAGGTTTACTCATTTTCTGGGCTGTTGTGTTGATGATTATTTGCTTTGAGTATGAAGTTGTACTAAATGAATCCCAGACTTCAAATTTCTATTTATCTGTGTCCCTAGTTGGCCTGTACTATCCTTAGAGAGCCTTTCCCTGAATTATATTTGAATTAAAATAGCACCCCTATAATCTTCCAACCCTCACTCTATTTAGCTTTATATTACTTCAAGAAATTATATTCTATACAACCTAACACTCTCCCTTTTTTTTTGACCTAGCTAGTGGTTTCACTATCTGTACACTTTAGGAAAATTCATCCAGCTGTTTACTTACCATTCTTGCATTTTCTCTCTCTATATGTTACATTTCAATTAAAAATATTTTTAAAAATTAAAGAAAAAACACAACTACACAATTATTAGAATGGCAAAAATGATAAATCCTGAGTATACCAAGTATTGATGATGATATTGAACATGAGAATTCTCATTTAATGCTGGTAGATATTTACAATTGTACAAAAACTTTTGAAAATCATTTGGCAATAATTAAAAATTAAGCTCTTCTTTAATCTAGTTATTTTACACCTAAACTTTCCCCTCTATATGTTTAAACATATAATTACACAAAACCACATGTAAATGCTCCTGGCATCTTTGTTCTTGATAGCTAAGAAGTGAAATAACTCATCAAATGATGACCATGTATTGAAGGAAAACAAGAAATGGATACCTTATATCTATCTATTGAATTCTCACAACAACCAAAAGGCATAAACTATTAATGATACAACTGTATAAATAAATTTCAAAATAAGATGCTGAGTGAAAGAGGTCAGACATAAGAGAAAGTGTGCTGCACAATTCCACTTACATAGAAGTATAAAAACTGCAAAGTAATCTATTAGTGACAAAAACTGAAGGGACATATTGCTGTGTCAGTTTGAAGAAGGAGGGATGGACTACAAAAGGTCTGATAAAAACTTTTGGGATAATATAAACTACTAGAGGCCTGGTGCACGAAATTTGTGCACAGGTAGGGTCCCTAGGCCTGGCCAGCAATCAGGGCCAATCTGTGGGGCAACTGGCAGGGCAATCAGTTGGGGCCTGCAGGCTAAGGGCAGCTCCTGCATTTAACATCTGTCCCCTGATGGTCAGTGCACATCATAGCAACCACTCATTCTGCTGTTTGGTTGATTTGCATATTAGCCTTTTATTACATAGGATTATGTATCTTGATTGTTACAGGAGTATATATATCTTTTAGAATTCATCAAATTGTGGCCTCTAAATGAAGTATACTGTACATAAATCACACTGATACCATTGTAATTAACCTTGTGATTAATAACAGGAAAGGAGCAAAGGGAAGGCCAAATATTATAGATAGGTCATTTGGGAAGCTTCACCAGGAAACTAGAGCTTTAAACTCCTCAGGGAGCCACTGTCTATGTCCTGCAGAATGCTGGGGGAAGGGACTGGACAATGAGGAGAATAGACACATGCCCAATAAAGTTGGGGTGACATGGGGAAGGTACTTACTTGTCTGTCAGTCACTCCTGGGAACAGATCATTGGCCAGAATGGGTGTGGCTACTGCAAGGGTGAGAAATTTGGGATATTTAATGCCCTGAACAGAGGAGTTCACTCTTGGCCTGTTGCGCTTAATTCCTGGCTTGTGGGGCTCTCTCATCCCTGCTTCCTGGCATTTGCACACACAGCGGACTAGTGGACTGCTGCTAGCCTGATGCTGAACTGGACCTGGATGCAGCATGGAATTGAGACTCTGGACACTGGCTTTGCTTTTAGCTTTACTGAAAGCCCATCTACATTTCTTCTGTGACTTTGATAGGACTATGGAAACCCAGGGATGTAGTTTCAACAAGTAAAACTCACTCATCTTCCCATGAAAGTCTCAGAAAATTCTTTTTCTCAAGATATCATAAGGACCCCACCCCCAGCATCCATTAGGGAAGAAGATACCCCAATTTCCCCAATGAGAATACCTCATTGAAGTTGATTCAAAATGTTGTTTTCCTTGATATTTTCTTGTCAACATTTCCTATCTTCTGTACTTCCTACTTTTATCATGCTTTTATCCAGTCTTGGAATTGTAAAAATACAATAAATTATGCATAGAACTTTCTCATATTTGGCCTCAAATGATATACTAGCCCAGGTTAGAAACTTGAATGTACCTTAATCAAGTTATTTTCTCTCAAAACTTCTGCTATGCTAAGAAATTCATTTCCGTAGCTTTCAATATGTGACACTGTCTAAGTTTAGCTTTCACACTTTCCTGGGGAGAGGAGGCAGCAATATGCTGGTCATGGATATTCATTGCCTACCTGCGATCACCACTCAGAACCACATGATCAGGCTGAATTCCTGGAGTCTTCCTTCTGCCGTGCTTGCAAACCCATAAAAATAGTCATTTGGGAAGAGGCAGGAGTTAGTCAGTGTGGAGAACAGGGACCTGCTCACAGGGCATTATTGCGTAATGAGAGTTTGTTCTCACAAAGGAAGGCTTTTAACTAGGAGTTTCATTCGCCAAATGTAGTCTCCCACTGAAATGCGCTGTTTGCACCACAATGGGATGGCAGTTTTCAGGGAGAAGAAAGGAATTGAGCAGAAGCAGGTGTTCTGGAAGTGGCCTAATAAATTTGGTTCTCCCTTTTTTAATCTGCTGGTAGCTTCCTTGTGACTGCACCTTCCATTTAAAAAAAATAATAATAGAAATCTTTTTCATTTAATTGTAGCCTTGCTCCAGTCTTGTGAAAGGAAGAAAATGATATTGTTTTATTGTGATGGATAAAAAATAAAGCCCAGTCATAGTGACAATGAGTGAAGGACAGCGAATGCAAGTTTAGAGCAGCCAGCCGTGAATTTGAATACTCGTCATCAGTCTGCCCTGCGACTCTGACCAAGTCACAATCTATTAGACTGGCAGGCATGTTTCTCAGTAAAATGCTGACAGATAGCTTGCAGTAAAGATAAATATAATTTGCATAAAAATGCTTGATAGATCTTGTTTTTATCTGAGATATAGCCTATACCAGTGGTTGGCAAACCGCTGCTCATGAGCCACATGCGGCTCTTTGGCCCCTTGAGTGTGGCTCTTCCACATGATACCACGGCCTGGGCGAGTCTATTTTGAAGAAGTGGCATTAGAAGAAGTTTAAGTTTAAAAAATTTGGCTCTCAAAAGACATTTCAGTCGTTGTACTGTTGATATTTGGCTCTGTTGACTAAAGAGTTTGCCGACCACTGGCCTATACATATAAATTATATCTTATATAAATTATATCAGAAAGAAGGAATTTCAAATTAAGAGCTAACCATTGCATTTAAAAGGTTTATTAAGTCCCCATAGGGAAACACCCGTCATACTGAAAAGATCAGGAGATAATTGACTGTTTTGAAAGAAAAGACTTACTACTCCTCCGAGTACTGCCAAGTGCTGTGTATGGGGAAAGCCAAACAACTGCCAGGTAGAATGATGAAGCATTACCTGGGAAGACAAATGTAGATATAACACACCCTGGGAAACTCAAGTGCCTTCGACTCACTTAAAGCAATTGTGAATTGACAGAAACTAATGATTGCAATAACCCTTACAATTAATGAGGGCTACATAGAGTTCATTCTCTGGTTCAGCATGAACTCTGCGGAACCTCATTCTATAATAATGAGAGGTAAGTCCTCACTTATTTACATACTCTCACATTTCAGGGGTGATGAAAGTGAAAGTGATGCTGTGGATACCACTGTGACAGCAAGTGGAATTCCTTTGAACCTAATTTATCACACAGGGAAATCTGATTCTGGATTACTGTAATTTGTTTTATATTAGTGTAACATTGTTTCATTTTTAACAATAAAACAATGCAAGTTCAGAATGTACTTTCTAATGTACTTTCAGAGCGCCTCCTGCAAAGTCAGGCCAGTTATTCCACGGGGTTTAAAGGGATGCTTCAAGGCAAGACTCCCAAGAGGAGAGAGCATGTTCGAGAGCATTGACAGGCTGTGAATTCAGATAGACGCTGGACTGACTCCCAGCGCTAATGTGTACTTTGTGTGTAATCCTGGATCGAACACTTAACTTCCTCCAGCCTGTTTCTTCGCCCATTAAGCAGAAACATTAATACTTCACAGGGTTGCTGGAGAATTAAGATAATATTTGTGAATTGCCTATCATATGGTAGGCACTCAGCAAATAACGGTGCTTCTTTTAGGCCACGGAGGAAAGATAAACTAGTTGTTTCTAACGCTTGCTTTTCACAATACCTATTGTTCTGCTGATATCACATTTATATTTGTGTCCACTGATTCGTTACAAATATCGATTACTGTTGACAAGATAAATAAGTCCCAAGGGCTCCGGAAAAATTTCACAGAAGAGTAACTAACTACTGGTCCTTAAGTTTCTAAGGACACAAAAGTCACAATATACTTGACAGGGAATTTATTGCCCAATGAGGTAATCCAGGCTTGTAACCTTCAGTGCCCGCTTCATGGGGTGGAATGTGCTCTGAGGAATCAGCAAGGAGCTGAGCAAACCACGAAGGTTACGTTTTCCTTCAAGGCTCAAGCTGTTGTAAATGTTTTGGGGAGAAAAGTCTTGAGGCTTGATGAGAACAGTGAATATACTCTCTGTAAGACACAGGGCAGAAAAGTCTTAGAGATTGAGCCAGAAATGGATCCTGACCTCCAGAGTACATTTCTCTTCAGGAGCCAAACACACCAGGGAGGAAATAAAATATTTTATCCTCAGCTCTCCTCCTTTTTCCTTTCGGCTAATATTCTTTGAGATCATATGGACCAAGCACTGGTCTATACGCTGAGGATATAGAATAAACAAAATAGATGTGAACTAATATACTGTAGGGGAGGAAGACAGTAAATAAATAAACAAGTGACTAGTCAGAATATTACATAGTGATACACGCTGTGAAGAAAAATAATGTAGGGTCATGAAGATGGGGTTCCAGGGTGGGGTTATTTTTGTTGCTATTTTATAAAGTTTGGTGGGAGGCTTCACTGAGATGACAATATTTGAGTAGAGAAAGGAAGGGGGTAAACCATATGAAAACCTGGGGGAGAGCATTCTGGACTTTACTGATGAAGAGCGCATTTGTTTGAGGTTCATCAAGGAGGCGATTATGGCTGGAGTAAAGGAGAGAAGAGTTTGGTAGAAAATGATGTCTAGAGTTAGTGAGGAGCCAGATCATTAAAGGTCTCCTAGGCCATTGTAATGACAACAGTTTTTATTCTGAACTAGAGGCCCAATGAACGAAATCCGTGCAAGGTGTTCGGACCCCGCCGTTGCAGCCGCTGCCTCTGCCTCTGCCTCGGCCCCCGCTGCGGCAGCTTCTTCCAGCAGGTCATCCTGTCTAATTAGCATATTATGCTTTTATTATTATAGATAAGATGGGAAGCTGTAAGTTTTCTCAACAGTGGCCTGAGGTAACCTGATATACTTTAAAAATAATACTCTGATTTCTGTTTTGCAAATAGATTACCTGGGGCGTGTAAGTAGAAGCAAGACTGCCCAGAGGACAGTAGCAACAATCACATGAAATTCAGTGATGACTTGTGCTTACGTGGGCTCAGAGGGTTTGGTGAAAAGTTGTAACATTGCATGTATTTCATGGGGACTTGAACAAATAAGCTTTTGGTTTTGTTTGGGAGCATTAGATACAGGGAAAAATAAGTTTTGCTTTTAGTTACTAGCAGGATGGAGTTCACATTTACAAAGATTTGGGAGGGGGGGAGAGTTTTATTGGGGTAGGAAAGACATTTCAGATGTATTCTATCTATTAGACATCCAAGTGAAGACACGAGTAGAACAGTGTTTGAATTCATCTTGAAAAGTTTATATGTCCATTTTAAAAGTTAAATATAGCAAGTCTCTAAAAGCAGCATGGTTGATATTAAATATAAAATTTCTGATAAAATATTAAAATACCTTAAGAAGTCTATAATACTCAAAGCATCTCTCACTAAGGGCTATAACCCATTAAATACATACATGTATAGGATCAAATTTCAAATTTTTAAAATACTTCTTATGCCTGTTGCATAAGAGAAGAAAACTAATATTGAGATCCTAGTGTGTGGCTGACAGTTTACAAATCTGACTGCATTTAATTCTCACAAGGACACTAGAAGTAAGGAGTTAGTATTTCTGTTTAAAAGATAACTTTAAACTAATTAGGAAGAGGCTTACCCAAGATACCCAAATAACAAATAGAACTAAAGTTCAAATTCAAAGGTGGGGTGGTTGTAATTCTTTTCACTATGCCACTGAAACTTTCCCATTTAGCTGTCCACAGAGTGATGGAACTAGCCATGCAGAGTTAAAATAAACAACCACTCATATTAAATTGAGAAAGAGGCCTGACTGGCATGGTTCAGTGGTTAAGTGTAGACTCACACACCAAGAGATCACTGGTTCAATTCCTGCCAAGGCACAAGCCCAGGTTGTGGGCTCCAGCCCCCAGTAGGGGGCATGCAGGAGGCAGCCGGTCAATGTTTCTCTGCCTCATTGATGTTTCTATCTCTCTATCCCTCTCCCTTCCTCTCTCAAAAATCAATAAAAATATGTTTTTAAAAAATTGAGAGTGATGGTATTGAGGGTTTGGTGAAAAGTTGTACCATTGCATGTAGTTCTTGGGGAATTGAAAAAATAAGCTTAAAATGACTTTTTTTTTAGAGGGGTTTAAAATGACTTATTTTTTCTTATTCCCTTTAAAGCAGGTTTGCTCAAAGACCAGACTTTGTATATGATAGAAGTCTGTTACTATGGAACCCATTTCAGACAGGTTTCAATTTGCTATTTGAAACAATTTAATCTGTATATTCAAGATTTGCTCTGCAGAGACCTCTCCCCCTCTTTCCTTTCCCACGGGACTCATAATTGCTCCAGCCCCTCCATGCGGCGCTTCTCCAGCCAGGGCTCAAAGGCTTTGAATGACTGCCTTTATTTTAAGAGAAACTTGAGTGCCGATAAAAACAGCATATTTCCCACTGCACATCTGTTCTCTCTCAGAGTCTTATGTCATCACTTTGCCAGGGATCCCACCTGCTACTTCAAGGGAGTGTGGCGGGTACTGATTCTCAGGATGCTCATCTGCACTGAGTATCATGAGCTTGATGTGTCAGGCACTCTGATCAGTTCATAATTGAATAATCTTCTACAATTTCTAGACTCCTCTGACCCCGAAGGTCTTTATTTATGAAAAGAAAACAGTGGTCTTTTTGAAAGGAGTTTTTAGGGTTAAAAACGGCAGGTTTGGGGAGTTTTAGGAATTCGGGGGCCCACTGGGTAGGACCACGGGGCTGCAAAGCTGGCAGCTGCCGGAAGGCATGCAGTCACAGAATAAGGGGTCTGGGAGCTGCCAAAAGGTATACATTTTCTGAATAAAGGGAAAGATCTCAGGGAATAGAAAAACAAGAGGGAGAAAAAGAGGGGAACCCCACATGGGGTTTGAGCCCTGAAACCCCAATAGTGACCAATCAGAGGGGATATTAGGACACGAAGAACTGCAGCCTTTATAAACCTTAGAAAAGAGGCACTTGGTGGGACTCTCTCCCCCTCCCCACGTGGGGGTCTGTGCTTGTTTCTCAATAGGCCTCCATCTTTCCTATACCACCTTGTGTCCGGGGCTTCATTCTTCAAATCCACCTGGACAAGAACCCGGGAAGTCACCTTCACATCCTGCCCAGAGGAAAAACCACGCATTCCAGTTTAAATTCCGCGTGTTTTTGTTTGTTTGTTTGTTTGTTTTGTTTTGTTTGTTTTTTTTTCTAAGTTTTTGTATTCATTTACTTTGCAAAAGCTTTTTCTTCCCTTTGGGTTGTAACAGTGTCCTTCTCTGGTATTTTGTTTTAGCTACACATCAAACTAGGGACACATTTATTTTTATTTACATTTGTACCCAAATCTGAGTGCCATATTATTTTCTTATATTCTGTTTCCTCTGTTCAGGACTCTTAATGACAGGGTATTAAAAATGAAAAAAATTGGTACGATATGTATATTCGCATCAGATTTTGAGAAATTATTCCATCTTGTCTTAAAATGTACTTTTCTAATCAAATCCCTTGGCAAAGCCTTGGTTAAATGTAACCATGTGTCACTACCTTAATGTGTACCACTTAGAATAAGTAATACCTGAGATCATATTAATTATAGAGCATGGAAGTATTGGGGTTAGGTTTGGTCTGCTGTGAGTCACCTCCTACAATCTAGTGTAAGTCAGCTAGGCTTTCTCCAACTTTTAACATTGCCATCTGAAGCATGTCGCCTCCAAGGTTATGGCAGCTGGGAAGAGAGATGTGGGAGGTTCTTAACTATACCTGCCAAGAAGTGACACATCAATTCTGCTCACAGTTCATTGGCCAGAAGTAATGACAGGGCTCTAATCTAATTGTAAGGAAATTCAGTGAGTACCAAATTTCTATTTCTCCTTAATAATAGAGTAGCAATTCCTCTATTTGCCATCTGGATTCTACTGCTTGGAGGAGGCAAAATCCCAGCCTAGCAGTTCTGTATCTTATGGAATTTTACAGCAAATAATAACTTCCTAACAGAGAAATTTATAACTGGAACACAGTATTGGCAGAAGTTCATCTATTTTAGAACAAGAAGAGTACACAAATATAAATGAACTTAGGTTTAATGGCACGAAACATATTAACTTCTATCTTAGTAAGTATGCGGAAAAAGTATCAATGGCTTTTATAATTGTGTACATGGGATTTGTTTTCTTTTAGTAAATAATAACTCTCAATAATTCATTAACCTCCATTAACTCTCAGCTGTAACTGAGTAACAGTATGCCTAAGGACGAGAGTTTAATCTTGCTTGCAAGCTTTCTACAAGCACTATACATTTTTTAGAGTAGAATTCTTAAAGTTGCAGGAATCGATTTCTAGAATCTCAAAAGCTGTGGGGCTTCAACTTTGAACAATAGCTGGATACCAAATTAGGCTTTTCTTTGCTGCTTTTGTAACTTTAAAATAAAGACCACTCATAAATTGTCTCTAAACATTGGACTCTTCTAAAATAAACCAGATTTGACAAGGTGCTACAAAATAACTGAACAATATTTGAAAGGTAAAGAAAAAGAAAATAAAGAAAACTGGAAAATGTTTGTTTGGTCTTTGAATACAGTCACTAGTTTGAATTTTTAATGTAGAGTTAATTCACTATGAAGGTGGCTGTTGCCACTGCCACTGCACACCCAAAGGAAATCACAAGGAAAGTGCGAGATAAGCAGTTTCTACATAATTACAGAAAACAGCCCATAGAATATGCATGTTGATGACAATATCTTCATACAGTATGAATAAGGAAGCATTGTGTATCTATTTCTTAAGGCCAAAAAAATATGAGTAAGATTGTTTTGTGTGTTTTTACTATGACATCATTTTTTCTCATATTATTTTTAAATTGCCAGTTGGATTTTCTTCTAGTTATAAAAGAAGTGTATGTTTACTGTAGAATATTTGAAAAATAAAGAAAAATAGGAAAAAATAAATCCTACAGGTAAATATTTCAAGAACAAACAATGTTTTAGTTTGTGTGTGTGTGTGTGTGTGTGTGTGTGTGTGTGTGTAATTGGCATTTAACAGTCCCTATTTTGGATGTTTGAGCTTTATCTACAAATTTTACTATTACAATAAACACTTCACTGAACATCTAAATATAAGCCTTTATTCCTTTAGCCTGTTTGCTTCTTGGGCTAGATTGATGTCCTAAGATAATATTTTTGACTCCTAGTAAGTGTTGCCAAGTGACTGTAGCATTCTATAAAATGATCAAAATGACATTTTTTATTATTTTAAATTAATTAAATATACACAGTGTTCACAGAATTGTATTGGCATTGAGAAATGCAGGTTTTAATTTATAAGAGAAAGCTGTGTGGAGAAAGAAGCATCTCACTGACTAAAGAATGTAAGCTATTTTGTCATCAGAAAGCATTGCAGAGATGGCATGGAGCAAGGGGAGTAGGGAATGTACAAACTGGAGTGGCAAATGCCTTTAAGATGGTCAGATATTCCAAAAGAAAACTGTGAATTACTTTGATAGTAAGGTGAAAAAAGTAACTCTGGTTTATAGGATATGGGACCAATTAGCATTTTAAGAAAGAAAATAGCCAAAGATTGTTTTGAAGAATAAAAGTGTGTATTGCAGGATTCCAGGAGGATGGCCTGGAGGATGGCAGGGAGGGAGAGAGTGTGAGTGAGTGAGGGAGTGAGGGGAGTGATTAAAATGTCCATACTACCCAAAGCAATCTATCAATTCAATGCAATCCCCATTAAAATACCAACGGCATATTTCACAGACCTAGAACAAACTCTCCAAAAATTCATCTGGAATAAAAAAAGACCCCGAATAGCTGCAGCAATCCTGAGAAAGAAGAACAAAGTTGGAGGGATCACATACCAGATATGTATTACAAAGCCACTGTTGTATTACAAAGCCACTGTTCTCAAAACAGCCTGGTACTGGCAAAAGAACAGACATATAGACTAATGAAGAGAACAGAGAACCCAGAGATGGACATAAGCCAGTATGCTCAATTAATATTTGACAAAGGAGGCAAGAACATACAATGGAGTCAAGACAGTCTCTTCAATAAATGGTGTTGGGAAAATTGGACAGATAGATGCAAAAAACATGAAACTAGACCACCAACTTACACCATACACAAAAATAAACTAAAAACTGATAAAAGACTTAAATGTGAGGTTGGAAACCATAAAAATCCTAGAAAAAGCCATAGGCAGCAAAATAGCAAACATTTGTTGTAGCAACATCTTTACCGATACAACTCCTAGGGCAATGGAAACTAAGGAGAAAATAAACAAATGGGACTACATCAAAATAAAAACTTCTGCACAGCAAAGGAAATCATCAACAAAACAACAAGAAAGCCCACTGCATGGGAGAACATATTTGCCAATGTTATCTCTGATAAAGTTGTAATCTCAAAATGTATAGGGAACTCATACAACTTGATAAAAGGAAGATAAACGACCCAATCAAAAAATGGGCAATGGACCTAAATAGACACTTTTTTAAGGAAAACATACAGAAGGCCAAAGACATATGAAAACATGCTCAAAATCACTAATCATCTGAGAGATACAAATCAAAACAACGAAGTACCACCTCACTCTTGTCAGAATGGCTGTCATCAACAAATCAACAAAAGGTCAAGTGCTGGAGAGGATGTGGAGTAAAAGGAATCCTCTTGTACTGGTGGTGGGAATGCAGACTGGTGCAGCCACTGTGGAAAATAGTATGGTGTTTCCTCAAAAAACTAAAAATGGAACTCCCACTTGACCAAGTGATCCCACTTCTAGGACTATATCCTAAGAAAACAGAAACACCAATCAGAAAGGATATATGCACCCCTAATGTTCACAGCAGCACAATTTACAATAGCTAAGATTTGGAAACAGCCTAAGTGCCTATCAGCAGATGAGTGAATTAAAAATGGTGGCACATCGCCCTGGCCCGTTTGGCTCAGTGGATAGAGCGTCGGCCTGCGGACTTAAGGGTCCCAGGTTCAATTCCGGTCAAGGGCATGTATCTTGGTTGCGGGCACATCTCCAGGAGGGGGTGTGCAGGAGGCAGCTGATCAATGTTTCTCTCATCGATGTTTCAAACTCTCTATCCCTCTCCCTTCCTCTCTGTAAAAAAAATCAATAAAGTATATTTTAAAAATAAATAAATAAAAAATAAATAAAAATGGTGGCACATCTACACAATGGGAATACTACACTGCTGTTGCAAAAAAAAGAAGGAATTCTTACCATTTGCAACAACATGGATGGACCTGGAGAGCATTATGCTAAGCAAAATAAGCCAGTCAGAGAAAGATAAATATCACATGATCTCACTCATTTGTGAAATATAATGAACAATAGAAACTGATGAACAAAAATAGAACCAGAGTCATAGAAGCATCGAACAGATTGTCCAACCTATGAGGAAAGGCAGGGGTTGGGGGGTTAAGAGATCAACCAAAGGGCTTGTATGCATCCGTATGAGCATAACCAATGGACAGAGACAGTGGGGGGGCGGGTGGGGGCGGAGAAAGGGTATGTGCTGGAGAGAGGTCAATGAGGGAAAAAGGAGACTTATATAATACTTTAAACAGTAAAGAATTTAAATTTTTTAAAAAGTGCGAATTGCAGAAGTGTTTAGATTTATATTATGATTAAAGTATGGAGTGTAAGAAGCTTTCTACAGAAATCTGATTTTTTTGTCTTTGTTTTAGGATTGATTAAGGAAACCACCCAATCAATAACAGTTGAAGAAAGAGCAGGACATTGAGGAACAAATATTCCACTAGAACTGTAAATGTGTTCAATCATTCATTCCATGTCATGTCCTGTTAATTTCTTAGTGAGGCACTGTGCTAGGCAATACAGATACAGAGATTAATAAGAGGCATTTCCCATGTTGTGAGGACTTAAAATAAAGGGAGGCGGATAAGCAATTATTTACAAAGCTTGAATTATAATAATGAGGTATTACAATGAAATAATACAGTATAATAATGGAGCAGATAGGTATTACAATGAAATAATACAGTATAATAATGGAGCAGATCGGAGGAGGTGACAAGCTTTGGGAGGAAACATGAAAGAGTTGATGCAGGTGACATTACAGGGGTCACTTGAAAAGTGTGTATGAAAAGTGTGTAGGAGTCTGTCAAGTGGAAAGTTTCCCAGCGGGCAGTCCACACAGCGAGAAAAGCACATGCAATTGTGGAGGCAGCAGAAAGGGATGGGGCACCCAGGGGAATAGTATTTATTGGCCCAGGAGGGATGTGGTTCAGGATTATCACAAATTCAGAACAAAGTCATGCCAGATTTTATTTGGAAAATCTTATAAGGAGTTTGTGTTTGATCAAGTTGTGTTAGAAATTCAATGAAAAGTTTAAGCAGGGAATTAATGCAACACATTATAGTCTTGTCCTGTCTCAAGTATCACATAGACTTTACTTCACACACAATCACAGGTAAGTAGCTTATCTAAACTCTCACACTGGAATTAGTTTGTAAAGGCAGTCACCTTGATTCTGTGCCTTAATGTATTTATTTTCTATATTTAGAGAGAAAAGTTTTAACTGGCAAAATGGATTTACAGCACCTTCGCTTAAATGATGATAGCACAAATGTGTAATGAAAATCTACGCAGCTATAAAAAGATTAATGTGTGTATACATATATGTGACCCATTGTGCAACTTCCTTTTTTCACTTCCGATCTAGCATATCTTGAAATATCAACAAATATATACGTATATAGATGATGATTGTGTCTATGCAGATGATAGAGATATACTAGATCTTTAGTTAAAAAGAAATTGAATAATCATTTGTGTATGATACATTTGTGTAAAAAAGAGTCAATAAAAATACATAATGTGTTATATTATTTCTTAATACATATAAAATTATGCATTTCTGAAAGAATACATTAAGAACTACTAATATTAGGCACCACTGAAAATAGCACCAAAGAACCAGAATTTTGGAACTGAGAACTATTTACTTCTAACATTTCCTGCTTTTGTAGTTCAATTCATACTTTGATCATATAAAAATATTTACACTTAAGAAGTGTCTTACTTCATTATTATTATTATGTAGTATTCAAATTAGAGGCATGTATATATGATACTTTAAATTCACTTGTTAATATTCCAGATGTGCTTGAGAAAAATGTGTATGTCAATGTTTTAGTAACAGGATTTTATATATGTCTATTCAATAAAACTTATTAATTATGTTATCCAAATTTTCTATACTCCTACTCATTTTTTAAGCTCTGCAGTCCATTAGTTTATGAAGGGTAAGCTAAAATATCACCATATGCTGGCTAATTCATCAGCTCTATTAATTCTGTCAATTTTTACTTCCTATGATTAAGATGTATTGTTAGAAAGATATATATATACTGTAATATATATATATATATATATATATATATATATATATACTTCCTATGATTAAGATACATACAAAATAAATATATATATAAGATATATATATACTTCCTATGATTAAGATACATACAAAATAAATATATAAATATATAATCTTGACAATTTTTCTTTGTATCATTATTTAATGTGACTTTTCATTTTCATGCCATTTTTTAGCCTTAAAATTTATAGTTGACTCAATAAGACCAAGTTTTGCCATGAACATGAAGCAGTAGGAATCCTCATAAATTGCTGGTGGGAGTAAATATTACAACCACCTTGGGAGATTATATATTTAAATGTACCAACAGAAGTGAATATATGTATTTCCTATGATTCCGCAATTCTATTCCCCAATGTGTCCTCAACATTCACATGTCTACAAAGGCAATTTACATAAGAGTATTCATGGTGGCATTTTTAAAAATACCTTCAAATTGAAAATATCTAAAGTATCCATCAACAGTAACTGAGGTATACAAACTGTAGTAAATTTATATAATCAATTTTATAGAGCAATAAAATGAATGCAACCACATGGATAAATTTTACAAATTTAATGTCAAGTGAAACAAATAAACCTTATAAATGACTTATAAGCAATAATAAACTGTACAGGTAGAATGGAGAATAGTACTTAACTTTAGGAACAAAGGAAAGGTGATTGAGAAGTTGTATGAGCAATGCTTTTTAAAAAGTTGGCAATTACTTTTCCTTTTTCTTTTTCATTACTGTGCTGATATTATATAGGTTTTATTTTGTTGTAATTATTTTACTAGTATGTATAGCTATGATTTTGTACCTTACATATTTGTAATACTCAATAATAAAAAGTAAAGATAATTTTCAAGAAATAGAAATACATAAATTCTTCTAAAACTATAAAATATATTTATCTCACTTGTCTAGCCAGCCTGGTTAATGAGAAAATAATAGAACATTTGCTATTTAGTCAGAAACAAGAAAAGTGGTCTCCAACAATGGGATTAAAATAGGAACCTGGCACTATTAATTTATAAATTTTTATCAATCTTGCTACACAATGCATTCAGATATGTGAATGAAATTTGAAATTAAAGACAGGGTAGAAGGAAAGAGTTAAAACTTTTATTACTAGATTCTATAATTTTACAGACATGAAATCATAACAAGTTAGTTATGAGGCATTCGGATGTCGAGTGTGACTCGACACGGTTAGCATTAGAATAAAGGAATCGAAAAAAAAGCAAGCGAGTGTAAAGGATTAAATTGACAAGACATCAATAACTTACTTGTCTATATACCATTTAGAAGATAAAGTGAAAGAAAATTCACCATCCTCTCTAATAAAATGGTAATATGCAAATTAACCATCACTCCGCTACATAAGCCACGCCACCAGCCAAGCCACGCCCACCAGCCAATCAGGGCGAGTATGCAAATTAACCCAAACCAAGATGGCTACAGCCACAGAGAGCAAGGTTTCCCAGGTAACAGAGGAAGCCAAGCTTTCCATAGCCATTGCAGGCCTAAGCCTCCACTCAAGCTACAAAGTTTCAATTATAGAAGGTAAACAAATTCAAACAAATGGTGGCAGAATGGAGCTTGAGAGAGCAGGCCAGGGTTGCAGGCGGCAACAGGGGAAGCAAAGCTTTCCGCACACCCTAGCGGGGCTCACCCGCTTAAGGCTACAAAGTTTCAATTGTAGAAGGTGAATTAACTGCCACAGAAATGGCTGCCACCCGGGAAGGAGCAGAAGGCTTGGCTCCGCTCCAGGCTACAAAGTTTCAATTATAGAAGGAAAATAAATTCCAGATACCAGGGCTTCCGCTTGGGTCACCAGGGGGTGTGGCCGGCCTGCAAACCACCACAGGCCCCTCGCCCAGGCTGCCCAACGCCCCAAGGGAACCCCCACCCTGATCCGGGACACCCTTCAGGGCAAACCAGCTGGCCCCCACTCCTGCACCAGGCCTCTATCCTATCTAATAAGAGTAATATGCAGATTGACCATCAATCCAACACACAATATAGCTGCCCCCATGTGGTCAAAGACCTGCCCCCATGTGGACACAAGATGGCCACCACAAGATGGCCAGCAGGAGAGGGCAGTTGAGAGGGACCAGGCCTGTAAAGGAGGGCAGTTGAGAGGGACCAGGCTTGCAAGGGAGGGCAGTTGAAGGTGATCAACCCTGCAGGAGAGGGCAGTTAGGGGTGACCAGGCGGCAGAGGAGGGAAGTTGGGGGCAAACAGGCTGACAGGGGAGCAGTTCAGCATCAACCAGGCTGGCAGCGGAGTGGTTAGGGGGTGATCAGGCTGGCAGGCAGAAGCAGTTAGGGGCAATCAGGAAGGCAGGCAGGCAAGCAGTTGGGAGTCAGCAGTCCTGGATTGTGAGAGGGATGTCCGACTGCCCGTTTAGGCCTGATCCTGGGGAATCGGGCCTAAACGGGCAGTCGGACATCCCTCCAGGAGTCCCAGATTGGAGAGGGTACAGGCTAGGCTGAGGAACAACCCCCCTCCGTGCACGAATTTCGTGCACCAGGCTTCTAGTTTACCATAATAACAGCATTAAAAAATCAAACTCCAAGAAATACAGTAAATGAGAAAAGTGAAAGTTGCATATATGTAATATTTAAAGCACTATTAAGGGGCACAAAATAATTCCCAAACAAATGGAAATAAATACAATATTCTTGGATAAGAAGATTCATCATCATAAATGTGTCAATTTTCCTTAAGTCACTTTATGTTTAATGAGATGCCAATAAGATGTTATTTTTGTTCTTTTAACTGCATAGGTCATATGGAAAAATGAACTAATGAAAAACAAAACTTAGGAAATTCTGGAGTAGAAGAGAAATGAGGAAGAGCCTGCACCATTCAGATATTTGGTATATGCATTAAAGCTTCAAAATTAAAATACAGTGGGTGATTTTATTAAACAACAAAGCCACTGTAAAAAAATAGCAATTGCCTCAAAAAGTCAATATTTGTATGGCTACTTACTACAAGTCAGGTAGAAAAATGTGCTCTTCTCCAATAGATAGTGCTGAGACAACTGGAAGAGCCATTGGAAAACTAATTTTGGTCTATGCCTTACATTGCACATAAGGATAAATTCCAAATAGGTGAATATTTTAATGTAAAAATAATAAATCTTATGAAATACTAGAAGAAAACATGGGCAATTCCTATGTGATGGTGGAGAGGTGGAGAGAGAGGCGGGGGGAGAGAGAGAGAGAGAAAGAGAGAAAAAGCGAGCGAGAGACAGACTTCTAATTATGCCTCAGAATCCAGAAAGCTTAACAGAATAAAGTAAATAAATTTACTGATACCATTTTTCTCTGAAACAATGAGAAAAATAGATATGCCACCAAAATTGTATTTAAAAGCCATCAGAAAACATCTAGAAAAAGGAAATTCAACTTGCTAGAGGAGATGAAAATGGCCAAGCACTTCCTTCACTGGGACCATTTGTCAGCATGGGCTGAGGATTAGCCTTCACCTAAGTAGAGGGACTCTGCTAAGAAAATGAAACTGTGGGGTTTGTGATGATTGTGAAAGCTGGCGTGACAGACTAATTACAGGAGCCCCACTGCACCCCTGGCTTTCTCCAGGAGAAATCTGCTGAGATGGGCAGTAGAGCAGAAAGCTGGACGGCGAGGCCTCAAACATCGAAAAGGGCAGTGTAGAATCTCTTGTGATCTCGTGGTGCTTAGGAATCCATGTCCCACTAGAAGAGGGGAACTGCTTCAAATTCATAAAGTCCATCTGACACATGAGGCAGAGTCCATGGTGCTCTGGCTGAAGACTGAGAAGCTAAGCTCTAAACTTCCAAAGAGCAGAACTGAATCTTTTGGAAACATTTGTGGCTAAGGAGAGAGAAACCATTGTACTCAACAAAACCCCATGTAACAAAAACCGAGGATGGCTGTGGCTGACTCAAAGGGGGGAAACCTGAGTAGATAGAATCGTATTAGAACTGCATCCCAACCCATGCTCAATTCCTGATCAGTTAAGGTGACAAGCATATCACCTTACTTGATTGGCAGAGAACAGGGAATTGCTTTCTTGTGAAAAATACCGTCACTGCAGGACCTCCAATTCTTTTAACACACAGAGGATAAAAAAATACAGGAGCGAAAATGTGGAGGCGATAAATTATCATTGATTATCAAAAGAAAAAGTAAACCATACAAAAATCAATGACTACTCTTTTCCTAGGCTCTTCCCAGCTAAAGACTGAGCCCACCAGTTACCAAACTGGCCCACTGCTGCCCAGTGAGGGATTCTTCTAATGGATAAATCTGCCTTGGTGATTTACCATCACCATTAAGGACACTTTTCTGGACTTGGTTGCAGCCTGTTGCTCTTCTACCTGATTGTATTGGTCTGCTCGGCTTGTTATGACAGAATACCACAGCCTGGTGGCTCAAACAACAGGAATTTATTTCTTACACTTCTGGAGGGTGAGAAATTAAAGATTACAGGGCCCCCTTCCTGGCTTGCAAATGAAATGGCTTCTCATTTTATCCTCACATAATGGGAAGAAGCTCTGGTCTCTCTTCTGCTTATTAATAAAAATCATCATTCTGTTGTGGGAACTACATCCTCATGACCTCATCTAAACTTAATTACCTAATGTCTCTCCCAATAAACATCTTGCACATCTCATTCCATCCTGGTATTTGTTACGCAGAGGATCCAAATGATACTGATAGTATAATAAATGTTAAAGCTATCACTGTGCTTATTCAGAGTCCAGGATAAAGGAGCCAAGAATGTTGAGCTCACTTTAATGTTATTTTAGAAAATGTAAAATAATGAGCAAATATGCTATTAAAAACACATTTTAAGCTGGTCTGAAATGTAAAATAATGAGCAAATATGCTATTAAAAACACATTTTAAGCTGGTCTAAGTTCTATTTACGTATTTAGTAGTTCTCATTCTCAAGATCATTGTTTCCCGCTATGGCTTAGAAATCTGAAACTTTTTGCAATAGACTTGAGGACCAGACCTTCAGAAATGAGCTGTTGAGGGTAAAACATATAGTGAGCAGTCTACTCATATCATATTTGGCAGAATCCAATTCCCACTATAATATAATTGAATAGCTCTAACCTGCTTGAGTAAAACTCCCTTGGCGCTTAACTCTGCAATGTTCATTTTCTTCCTCCATCTGCTGATAGCGATACACCATCGGTCTCTTTTGCTGCAATCCAGTGGCTGCTGCCTTACACAATTGCAATAGAATCACTTCGAAAGATCTGGCCTTGGTATCAGGAGATGACACAGACAGGGATGCAGACACATACTTATAGTACATGAACAACTGTTCTAGACTTCCTAATCCATTAGTCCTTCCCAATCATACTTTATGAATTATGGATATGCAAAAAATAGTTAATTTTGTGGGTAACACACAGATTAAGATTGTCAACTCAGACACAAGTTAGAGATATACATAAAGCTTTATATTTAAAAATGGCAAAAGACTCACACAAAGCAAAAAACAATCTTGAGTTTCAAAGGCAGATTCCTTAGGTGCTTTCTACCTGTGTGAGATATATAGTCAGATATATTCCTCTCACAGAATATACAACATACCTACCAAATAATGTAGTCTGACTCTTCTTGAACAATATGAAAAGGAATCTCATTTGCTATCAATGAGTGACAGAAATCAGAAGCCAATGTCATTCAGGGCATTGTAGCAAGATCTCCAACATGACAATTGTTTAGACCCAGAAAAGATGAGATCTCTAGCAAGATCCGTGGAGTTCCTCAGGAAGCAGGAAGCATTTAAAGAGAGTTGTAGAGGTTACACAGCATCTCTTTGGAGCCACGCCTCAGTTCCTGTGTCTTAATTACTAAAGACAATAGGTAGCCAGAGAGATCCCGTTAAGGGTATTTCCCACGTGAGTCTCTTCCTCCTATCAAATATCACTAGCCCTGGTCAACTGCCTTTTGTTTCTGTCCCCCTAGGGGTGGGCATGTCCTCATCTGCCACCTCTCTAAAGGGGATAAATGGAGCGAGGTTAACTGGCTTAACTCCATCCTCCTTGTAAGATGAAAGGAATGTGGAAAAAGAAAAAAAAATAAGTCCAAAGGCAGTGGCTGATAGGGAATGAGGACCAGATCTTGAGAAATATAAAGGCAAGAAGGCTGTGAATTCATTGGCAATTGGAGGTAGGGTGGTTTATTCAAATGACCTGGACTTCACAGTTAGGATCTGGTTCCCACTCCATTTTCTGAAAAACTTTTTTCTTTTTCTTTTTTAAATATAGTTTATTGATTTTTTTACAGAGAGGAAGGGACAGGGATAGAGAGCTAGAAACATTGATGAGAGAGAAACAACAATCAGCTGCCTCCTGCACACCCCCTACTGGGGATGTGCCCACAACCAAGGTACATGCCCTTGACCAGAATTGAACCTGGGACCCTTGAGTCTGCAGGCTGACACTCTATCCACTGAGCCAAACCAGTCAGGGCTGAAAAACTTTTTCATGATATTCAATCTTTCTGGGCTTGAGCTTCCTCAGTAGTGAAATGGTGATGATATTTTACACAGAAATGCTATTAGGATCTAGATGTGGCAAATTATGTGAAGGAGCCTCATACCTGGTAAGAGTGGATTAAATGTTATATGTTTTCTTATTTCACTTTTAAAAATAAAAGATAATATATTATAATTTTTCCTTTTTAGGATATATAGCACAAACATCCAAACTGTCACTTATTCTTGTATGCTATACCTGTCCTTAAAATAGAGTTTATATTCCTTTGGGAAAAAATGTAATTGGTTTTACTGACTAGAGAAGTTGGAAGAATAATGAGGTCAGATGTCAATTTTATTGCAGACTATTTCTATAAAACTAAGTTAGGTTTATATGATGCCTTTAACTAATGCTACCTCTGTGAAAACTAGGACATCATTAAGCAAATCATAATTTATAAATTAGGGGTCAGGGGAAAGGCCAAATAATCAATCTGCTTTATTCCAGCTCTTGCTCCTTTTGTACAGATAATAGTGATATTTGGGTGACTTGATAATACATGCTAGAGCCATATCTAAGAGGGCTCCTCTCTCAGAATATACTACATACCTACTAAATAATGTAGTCTGACTCTTCTTGAACAATATGAAAAGGAATCTCATTTGTTATCAATGATTGACAGAAGTCAGAAGCTAATGTCACTCAGGGCATTGTGGCAAGATCTCCAACCTGACAATTGTTCTCATGCCTTAGGTAACAATAAAAGCTGGTGCACCTAGCTCTTATCAAATTGTTGCTATTTTCCAGAGGCATGCTTACATGGTTGGGTCACTTTAAAAAGCAAATAGTCTCTCTGGGCATGCACATATTTATGTACATACATATTTATTTTGAATCATAACGATGCTCCTCTAATTAAATTTTGTATCAGAGGGATAAGGATATCCTCACCCTGACAGGAAAACTAACACTGTGCACTGCATCCCTGTCACCTAAGGTCTCCAAGACTTCCAGCACAGATGTGCACAACGTTGGGATTCACTTTGTGTCTCCAAAAAGAGTTTGTCTTTGAACCAGTCCTACCACCAATTATTTAGCACTAATTTCAATCTACAGTGGACTTGAAATCACTTCTTTGCCTTAATAGATTTCAAATATTTTTCAAACTGAAATTCCTTATAATTTCCTTTTTGGGGGGTGGGGTGGTCAGAGTCCTTGCATACTCTACTAACTTCAAATTATTGGTCTTCCATTAACTAATGCTCATCAGACTACTTATTAATGAACTGTGGTAATTGAATATCATGATGAGGAAGTCATATTCTTCAGAAGAAATGAAAGTAGGCTACAGTAACAACTGGAACCTGTGGGTAGAGCCCTATGCTTTTGTTTTGCTTCATTTTTGTTATTTTTTAAAATTAATAGTCTTTATGTTTAGAGCATCTTTTTGTTTACAGAAAATTGAACAAATAGTGCAAATAGTTCCCATATTTCCTCTCATTCCCCTCTCTTGGCTTTTCTTATCTATATATATATAAAAGCCTAAGCCACTGAAAGCCCTAACAACTGGTTGACTGGTCACTATGATGTGCACTGACCACCAGGGGAGAGATGCTCAACACAGGAGCTGCCCCCTGGTGGTCAGTGCGCTCCTATAGCGTGAGCTCTGCTTAGCTGACCCACCCATCCATCCCAGTGGCCCACCAGCTGGATGGCAGCCACTCACTCCCTCAGTAGTCCTGCAGTTCCAATCTCTGGAGAACAGGCCAGGCACTGATGGACCGGCACTGCCACCATGATCCCAACAGTGCCACTGGCCTCCTGGAAGTTGGCCTTGGGCACGGCTGTTGCTTCCCCTCCCTAGACACTCTGCAAAGAAGAAATGATATAAAAGTAGCCGCCAGGTGGCTCCTGACAACTAGCGCAAAACATCAGCGGGATGGATCCAGATCCTGGGCCAGCAAGGACATCCCACAGCCTGCCAGGAAGACTGAATGCATCCCAGTCCCTTCCCCTCCCCCCCTCAGGACAGGCACCAGACACAGGGCTCTCCAAATTTGGAATGACTGGGCACGAGCCCGTGGCAGATACAGCGAGGCTGGGATCAGTGGGAGTGGCAGGCAGGAGAGGTAGGCAGTGTTGGACAGCAGTTTTCGGCCCGATCTCCGCAGGCCACACTGAGGGACCTCACCCATGCACGAATTTGTGCACGCAGCTTCTAATTTATCTATACTAATAAAAGGGTAATTGCAAATTGGTCACGACGCCCTCACAGTAACAACCGTATAGCAGACTGCGTGGGGCGACCAGGCTGGTGGGGGGGCAGTGAGGGGCAATCAGGCCAGCAGAGGGGGGAAGTGAGGGGCAACCAGGCCAGCAGGGAGGCAGTTGGGGGCGACCAGGCTGGCAGGCAGAGGTGGTTAGGGGGGATCAGTCTGGCAGGGGAGGCAGTTAGGGGCAATCAGGCAGGTAGGCACGTGAGCAGTTAGGAGCCAGCAGTCCCAGATTGTGAGAGGGATGTCCGACTGCCGGTTTAGGCCCGATCCCTAAACCGGCAGTTGGACACTCCCGAAGGGACCCGGATTAGAGAGGGTGAAGGCTGGGCTAAGGGGACACCCTCCCCCCGTGCATGAATTTCATGCACCGGGGCTCTAGTCTATGTATATAAAAGCCTAAGTGTCCCTCCAACTGTCCGACTGGTAGCTATGATGCACACTGACCACCAGGGGGAAAATATTCAAAGCAGGAGCTGCTATGACACTCGCTGGCCATTTAAAAAGAAACGGCACCATGGATCTGGCACTGACAAACCAACACTAGGCTTCCCCCAAGTGGGACACAGGCCACGCCACCACACCACCACGCTGGAGCAACACCCCACCAAATAACAGCCAACATTGCCAAGGCCCCATGGTGCAAAATGCAGCCCACAGTCTGGCCCAGCCCGGAAACAGTCGCAGTAGGCATCGGGTCATGATGTCATGTAGCAACGCCCAGCTTCCTCTCCCTAGCGACTAGCCTCCTTGGAGTTTCTTCAGCCCAGGAACATGACTTGCTTTATAGCCAGGTGCAAACATGTTACACTTTAACCAAATATTTATGAAGGGTTTTCCCGTGCCTCATCTCACTTGATCCTCACAGAAGTCCTGGAGTAGGTAGATAGGAGACTTGGTAGAATCCTATTTTCTTTTCATTAGGAGATTTAGAAAGTTTAGAAACTTGACCTGACTGAAAAGAAGTAAGAAATGGTGGAACTTGAAAATGACTTCAGGTTTTCTCACTGCGCAGAATATAGTCAAACACTGCTGCAGTTAAATATTTTACCCTTTGTTCTCCCTGCATGATCTACAATAAAAATCTTCTTTGTGTTAATATTTATTGCTATGTTGCTGACAATTACCTGGAAGAGAAGTTGGGGTGCTTCACTGGGGTGGACAAAGTTTAGCTAAATCAGAAAGCAGGTCTAATTAAGCAAGTGTATTCTATAAAAGGCTAAGTTGACTCACGTATGCACAGTACATATAAAGCTCTTGCTGGTTCCAATCACACATGTGTGTTTCAATCTGTCACTATCGATTGTGAATTTGGTTGACACTTCTATTATAAAGGGCGAATAGCAATATTAAAATATTTCTTCTAATTAATTTCCTTTCAATGTGCACGAGTCCATGCACTAGGACACTAGTTATTAATATCTTGCATTAGTGTAGCCCATTTATTACAATTGATGAACCAATAGTAATATATTATTATTAATTAAATTCCATTAGTACTCACTCTGTCTTATACAGTTCTATGGGTTTTGACTAATGCATAATGTCATATACCTATCATACAATGTCATACACAGTAATTTCATGCCCTAAAAGTCCTCTTTGCTTCAGCTTTTCATCCCTGGTCCCCTTTCCCCAAACTCTTAACAAACACTGATCTCTTACTGTCTCCATAGTTTTGCCTTTTCAAAATGTTATAAAGTTGGGACCATATAGTATGTAGTTTTTTACTGGCTTCTTTCATAAAGCAATATGCATTCAAGTTTTCTCCATGTCTTTTCATGGCTTAACAGGTCATTTCTTTTTATCACTGAATAATATTCCATTATATTAATATTAGAGGCCCAGCACACGAAATTCATGTGCAGGTACAATCCCTAGGCCTGACTTGTGATCAGGGCCATCTTCCCCAGCTGTGAGCAGCTGGCCCCACCCCACGCTGCCACCCGCCCCCAGTTCCCTGCTCTGTTTGCCATCGGGTGATCGGAGCCTGCCAGCCAGGGGGAGGGACCAAGAGGTTGGCTGTTCCTGTTGGCTCACCAGCCTTGCCTCTGCTTCAAAGCAGGTGGCCCTCTGTGTGTGGGGTGACTGGTGGGGCGGGGGCCTTGGCCTGGCGCTGCCCACATCCCCCGCCACCCACCTCTGCTTCCTCATTTGCCATCAGGTAATGGGAGCCTGATGGCCAGGGGAAGGGACAGAGAGGTGGTCAGTGCACTTCACAGCGAATGGTTGAGCGGTCATTCTGGTAGTTCCACCTTTTGGTCAATTTGCATATTACTCTCCTATATATAGACTAGAGGCCTGGTGCACCTTCGACTGGTTGTGACTCAGACACCTAAATGGACAAATTAGCATATTCCCTCTTTATTATATAGGATGTCTTGCAAATATTTTCTTCCAGTCTTTGGCTTGTCTTTTCATTCTCTGACCCATGTTTTTGCAGAGCAGGAATTTTAATTTTAATGAAATGCAATTTATCAATTACTTCATTTATGGATTATGCTTTATTTTATGTGTTATATCTAAAAAGTCATAGGCAAACCTGACATAACTTAGAATTTTTCCTGTTATCTTCTAAAAGTTTTATAGCTTTGTGATTTATATTTAGGTCAATGACATATTTTTAGTTAGTTTTTGTGAAGGACATAAGTTCTCCATCTAGATTGATCTCCCGTGTGTGTGTGTGTGTGTGTGTGTGTGTGTGTGTGTGTGTCCAGGTTTTTCAGCACTATTTGAAAAAAAGACTATCCTTTCTCTATTAAATTGTTTTTGCTTCTTTAACAAAGATCAGTTGACTGGGTTTGTGTGGATCTATATCTGGGCTCTCTATTCTGCTCCACTGATTTGTTTTTTGTTTTGTTTTTTTGCCAATACCACATTCTCTTGATTACTTTAAGGTTAGCTTGATTAGCTTCACAGTAAACCTTAAAGTCAGGTTATTCCATCTTATGTTGGCAATTTTAATCTTTTGTCTATTTCATATGGACTTTAGAATTAATCATTATACTAGTACACAGTATAACTTGTTGGGATTTTGAATAAGATTGCATTGAACCTATAAATCAAGTTGGGAAGAACTGAGGTATTAACAATATGGAGACTTCCTGTTAATGAACATGAAATATCTCTCCAGTTATTTAGTTATTTGATATTTTTTATTAGAGTTTTGTAGCTTTTGTCATGTAGATTTTATACATATTTTGTTAGATTTATACCTAAATATTTTATTTAGGGGGTGCTAATGTAAATGCTAATGTATTTTTAATGTTAGTTTCCACTTATTCATTGCTCATATATAAGAAAGTGATTAACATTTGTATAACTTTGGATCCTAAAACATTTTGTCAAGTGCTTTTTCTACATCTAGTGTTATAATTTTTTTTAGCCTGTTGATATGATGAATTATATTAGTTGATTTTCAAATGTTGATCCAGATTTGTACATATGAGATAATACTAAATGGTCATGGTCTATAATTGCTTTTATACATTGTTGAATTTTATATCTATTATTTTGCTAAAGATTTTTGTACCTATTTTCATGAGAAATATTATATTTCCTGTCAGTAGAATTTTTATAGTATGTCTTTATCTTCTTTTGATATTAGGATAATGTTGATCTCATAAAATGTGTGAGAAAGTATCCCCTCTGGCTATTTTCTACAAGATATTTTAGAGAATTAGTGTAATTTATTTTTTAAATGTGTGGTAAAATTCACCTGTGAACACATCTGAGCCTGGTCATTAATTTTATTCAATGTCTCCAATAGATATGGTCCTATTCAGATCATCGGTTTCTCATTTTGTTTGTTTATTTGTTTGTTTTTTAAATATATTTTTATTGATTTCAGAGAGGAAGCGAAAGGGAGAGAGAAAGAGATAGAAACATCAATGATGAGAAAGAATCATTGATCGGCTGCCTCCCGCACACCCACACTGGGGACCAAACCCGCAACACAGGCATGTGCCCTTGACCAGAACTGAACCCAGGACCCTTCAGTCCACAGGCCAATGCTCTATCCATGGAACCAAACCAGCTAGGGCTGTCTATTTCTCTTTGTAGATTGTATCTTTCATGAAATTGGTCTATTTTACCTAAGTTGTCAAATTTGGAATATACATTTTTTATAATATTCCTTTATTGACCTTTTTATATCTGTAAGATCAGGAGTGATTGCTGCTCTTTTATTTCTGATATTAGTAAATTTGTGTCTTCTTTTTCTTTCTTGGTTAAATATTCATTTATTTTTCTCTTCTGGCTTTTTTTTTTAATCCTAAACTGAGGATATGTGTTGTTATTTTTATTGACTTTAGAGAGATTTGAAGGAAAAGAGAGAGAGAGAAACATTGATGTGAGATAGAAACATTGATCAGTTGCCTCCTTGTACACACCCTGATTGCACACATCTTTACCAGGGATTGAACCACAACATAGGTATGCGCCCTGACAGGACTCAAACCCTCTGCTACCTGTTAGTGTATAAGGTCACACTCCAACCAACTGAGCCAGTGCTCTTCTGGCTTTTTTTTTTTAAGTACAGTTTTCACTTGTTTTGTTTTTTTTTTCCATCTTGAGAGGAAAAAAAATAGAAATGCATGCTGTGGAAGAGTATAATTGCTTTTACTTTTGTTGGTGAACAATGTGAATAATAGATGGGAAAAAACTTAATCACTGCTACCAAATCCAGATGTGCACTCCATGGAAATTAGGAGAACGACATTAGCTATATGGGTTTTGATGGCCTACACTGTACCCAAAACAATAAATGGCATGTCATCTTCTTCTTTTTAAAAAAAAATACATTTTATTGATTTTTTTTACAGAGAGGAAGGGAGAGGGATAGTTAGAAACATCGATGAGAGAGAAACATCGATCAGCTGCCTCCTGCACACCCCTCACCGGGGATGTGCCCGCAACCAAGGTACATGCCCTTGACTGGAATCGAACCTGGGACCCTTCAGTCTGCAGGCAGACGCTCTATCCACTGAGCCAAACCAGTTAGGGCATCATCTTCTTTCTTATAAATTCCAACTACCCAAGATGGGGAATGACTTATTTTACAGAGAAAACTCTTACTCAGATAAGTTAGATAGTATCTCCTAGTTTACAAAAAAAAAAAGAAAGTGGTGAGGCAGCATTTTGAATCCACATGTTTCAAACTCCAAAACCTATCTTCTGTCAACACACCTCTATTTCTTGGAATGATTCAATCTCTATTGCCTTAAGTTCTGAGATCTTAGGGAGGGGCCGGGGGCAGGGGGAGAGTGGCATAGTTCTTGTCTTTGAAAATAATACAAAATAGATGACTATTATAGATACTGGAAAAAGCTACTCATCTACTTATGTTATTTTAATACTTCCTCCTACTTCTAGAGCTAGAGTTTTGGTGTCAGTAAATTCTGAATACATTTACAAAGCCTATTTGAAATGACAAATTATTATCACCCAAACATGGCATATGTCATAAAGAATTATTGATAAAATATATTGATGATATGTCTAGAATTCTCTACTTGTTGCATTTCATGCTATTAATGAACCAAGTGGTTATAAAATAGTCACAGAGAGGGGACCAAGTATCTAATGGTTATTCTACTGGTGCATCTTTTATTGTTATTATTACTGCTACTATTATTTTTGCTTGTGACAACCACCATATTAGCAACTATTAAATGTATCCATTTAAATCACTTCTAGAAAAAAAATCAGTACACATAGTTTGGTTGTGCTTTTTTTTTTTTTTTTTTTTTTGCAAATGCCTCTTAGACAAATTTGAAGAAGGGACAGACTGAAGGTGACAGAATACAAGTTTAGCACAAGGAATATAAGATGATAAAAAGATTTCTGATAATACCAAAATGTTTATGATTAAATTTCACATTTAAATATTTGCATAAATTAGAAGTGGCTTACCTAGGTTATTTATATCCAATTCTATTAATTTCCCTCCTCTAAGTCGATGACAAACAATGAGCTTGAAGGCCTTATGTTCATAGCCTAAGGCAGAGGTGGGGAACCTTTTTCCTGCCATGGGCCATTTGGATATTTATAACCTCATTAGCGGACCACACAAAATTATCAACTTAAAAATTATCCTGCTGTATTTGGTCCAACATTTAATTAACTCACCCATAATGCCTTGGCAGGGCCAGACCAAATGATTTCTCTGGACGTTCCCCACACCTGGTGTAAGACATAGAATGCAGATTTTATGCAAAGCCATTCTCCATTACCAGGTTTGCCAAGAAAGCTTCCAAGAGAGGTTACTATAAATTAGCAGTGCATGCTGGGAGAAAGATAGAGAGCACCAGGGAGGAGAGAAGAAGAAATGGGAAGACAAAATAAACAAAGAGAATAGCTTCGATAGCTGGGCCTGCTCATAGTGGAGTCCAAAATCTGATCTGATTGTTATTAGGCTCTCCTTGACTACAGTGGGAGTGGCTGGTGGGAAGGGTCTATGAAGGAGCATGAGCAGACTTTGGCTAAGTGGTTGGAAGAGGGAATCATTATCACTCAGACTGTTTCTTTTTTTTTTTAATATATTTTATTGATTTTTTACAGAGAGGAAGGGAGAGGGATAGAGAGTTAGAAACGTCGATGAGAGAGAAACATCGACCAGCTGCCTTTTGCACATCCCCCACTGGGGATGTGCCCGCAACCAATGTACATGCCCTTGACCAGAATCGAACCTGGGACCTTTCAGTCCGCAGACCGACGCTCTATCACTGAGCCAAACCGGTTTTGGCCAGACTGTTTCTTTATTTGAATTTTCAACCCTTATAAAAAGTTTGTAAATTCTATACTGTCACAGGAAAAAAGCCTCTGTAATTTTGTAATTACTAATTTTCATAGCTGATTCCAAGTTTTCAACAGTCTGTCAAGCTTCTGACAGCTGTAACTTTTCTGCTTCGGGACATTGGAGGTAAACTAATGGGCCCTATTACAATCCGGAGGGGCAGGAGAGCAAATTCCTCTGCAACACACACATGGGGCTGATGGCTAAGGGCAGGACTCCCAGGTTTAGGCTCTCTGGGAACAAAGACTGCTCAATCTGTTAGATTGATCTAATCAGTCTTAAGCAAAAAGAGCTTATAATTTCCAATGCCTGAAGGTTCACCTAGAATAGTAAACTAAAAATCTCTAAGCTGGGGCTTGAACATGGGCATCAACACTCTCTCTCTCTCTCTCTCTCTCTCTCTCTCTCTCTCACACACACACACACACACACACACACACACACACACACACACACATATTAGTATATATGTACTCATATACATACATCATGTATAATCTTTTTTATTTTAATATGCAATCAAGGTCTCAAACACTTGTTTCAAGACATTAGCAAGGAAGAGATATGTTTGGTGTGAGACTAGGAGCTGGTCTCAGGGTTTATCAACTACTGGCTTTCTCCCTGGATATATGTCTCCTCCCTGGATCTGTGATTAAGACATCCAGAAAACATTAGGCTTTCTGGTTGATGGCTGGGGGAGGAGAATCGAAGGCAGAAATGCCAATTTCACAGTTCACTGCAGATACCAAAGAAGGGACTCTCAGAAGCAGCATCAGTGAATGGCCATGGTAATGGAAACGACTAATAAAGAATGTGAAATAGAGCTGATTTTCCTATATGGAAATTATTTTTAATACAGGGAATAAAATTAACCCAAGATATATTTTTTTGTTACTGATAAGATCTGAATGACAGTTGAAGCTTAATTAATAGCTTTATAATATTTTCTTAAATTTAATGTAATTATGTAATAGTAAATATATAAATGTGTATATATGTATATACATAAATATATACATGTAAATGTAATATATAAGTACATACATAATTATATATGCAATATATATAACTACTATATACATGGGATCCTAACCAATTGGCATGAAAAGTCTCAAAATTTTTTTTGTTTTTGTTTTGGGGCTATCATTTTAACAGGACCTTTAATTGTGAAAATAAAAGCAATTATATACTGTTTACTTGGCTAAGAACTAAGTGCAATGAAGAAATCTAAAATAAGATATTATAATTGTGATATGGAATTCTACATAGAAATATAAAGTGGACTGATTTCAGTGGAATTATATTCATGTAAGTTAAAGCATTTTTTTCTTCTAGATCAAGATTTATTCTTTTATAGAATAGAGAACCCAGAAATCGACCCAAGCCACTATGCTCAATTAATATTCAACAAAGGAAGCATGAACATACAATGGAGTCAAGACAGTTTCTTCAATAAATGGTGCTGGGAAAATTGAACATGCAAAAATATGAAACTAGACCACCAACTTACACCATACACAAAAATAAACTCAAAATGGATAAAAGACTTAAACATAAGGTGGGAAACCATAAAAATACTAGAGGAATCCACAGGCAGCAAAATCTCAGACATATGCCAAAGCAATTTCTTCACTGATACAGCTTCCTATGGCAATGGAAACTAAAGAGAAAATAAACAAATGGGACTACATCAAAATAAAAAGCTCTGCACAGCAAAAGAAACCATCAACAAAACAACCAGAAAGCCCACTGTATGGGAGAACATATTTGAAAATGTTATCACTGATAAAGGCTTAATCTCCAACATCTACAGGGAACTTATACAACTTAATAAAAGAAAGATAAATGATCCAATAAAAAAAATGGGCAACGGACCTAAATAGAATCTTTTCAAAAGAAGACAGAAGGAAGGCCAAGAGACACAGGAAAACATGCTCAACGTCACTAATTATTCGAGAGATGCAAATCAAAACAACAATTCGGTACCATCTCACACCTGTCAGAATGGCTATCATGACCAAATCAACAAACGACAAGTGCTGGCGAGGATGTGGAGAAAAAGGAACCCTCATGCACTGCTGGTGGGAATGCAGACTGGTGCAGCCACTGTGGAGAACAGTATGGAGTTTCCTCAAAAAACTAAGAATGGAACTCCCATTTGACCCAGTAATCCCACTTCTAGGAATATATCCCAAGAAACTAGAAACACCAATCAGAAAGGATATATGCACCCCTATGTTCATAGCAGCACAATTTACCATAGCTAAGATTTGGAAACAGTCTAAGTGCCCATCAGCAGATGAGTGGATTAAAAAACTGTGTTACATCTACACAATGAAATTCTATGCTGCGGTAAAAAAGGAGTTCTGACCATTTGCAACAGCATGGACGGAACTGGAGAGCATTATGCTAAGTGAAATAAGCCAGTCAGAGAAAGATAAATATCACATGATCTCATTCATTTATGGAAAATAATGAACAACATAAACTGATGAACAAAAACAGATCCAGAGACAGAGAAGCATCGATCAGACCATCAAACCTCAGAGGGAAGGTAGGGGAAGGTGGGGGTAAGGGGGAAAGATCAACCAAAGGACTCGTATGCATGCATATAAGCCTAACCAATGGATACAGACAATAGGGGGGTGAGGGCATGAGTGGGGGGAAGGGGAGGAGTAATGGGGGAATAAGGACACATATGTAACACCTTAATCAATAAAGAAATGTTTTTAAAAAGGAAAAGATTCATTCTTTTATCTGCCCAAACACTATTTTGTTTTTCTCAAGACAGATACCCTTGCTTTCTTGTTTAAGCATTTGTTGCAAGGTATTCTGAAGCTGGAATCATGGTTTTAGGGAAATGCAGGCTTGGTCTTTCTATCTCCTGTCGAAGAAAAGAACATGAAAAGTAAATGAAGTAGCCAGTTGTGTTGTTACCTGCTCTGTAGTGCAAGTGTCTCTGCCCTGGTGCCATTTAAAAATGAATGACCTAGACTGCCAAAACATACCTTGGTTCCCAGCTTGGGGGCCATGCCACACCTATAATGAAGATGAGATTTCATTTAAATTATGATTTATTCGGTCACTCTTGAACAAGAAAGTAGATCTGACATACACTGGGATAAAAAAAAGAAAAAAAATTTTTCCATCCAGCATCTGGGGAAAGTTGAGCCTCATTCGGAGGCATGGAGGTTCTGAGAGAATTTCAACAGTTAGAGTGACCTGGCCCTGCTACTGAGACAGACCACGGAGGTGACAATATAATTGAGAAACAAATCAAGGAAGGAAGACTTTCCATTAGTTCTGTTATTTTAAAAAAAAACTGGGGGGGGGGGGTGGTGGAGGGAGCTCAAAAGAACAGCCCAAGCTGGATTCTTGAATAAAATGTTTGGTGAACAGGTAGAATGAAACGGGAATAGAGGCTACTAGAACCGTGAAATTTGAGAACTAGTGGTAACAGATAGATAATAAAAAGCACAGCCTTGGTTTATATCAGATCCCTTTGGTATTCTTTAAGAAAGACCTGTAAAAATAAGAATGCTGAATAGAAAGTTTCAGTTGTTGGTTGTGCTATAAATGTGTAACTAAAGAGGGACATGCTTATGTTTAAACACACAGGACCAATACTCATTTGAATACCTGTGCAACTGAATTGGTTCACTTGCTTTCTGGTTAACAGAAGCTTTAACTGAGGAGAGCATAATTTTCTCTTTGTCTGGGTGGAGAATTATTTGACCTTCCTAGATTATAGGAGGGTGAGATGAGGGAAGGAATATAAGGGATTGAACTTTCTAGGGGGCTGTGTATAGTTGATGAGATTCATCGGGGAGGGATGGCTTCTGACACTGGCAGAAAGAGTGGCTTGGAGCACTAACGCACGGTGTAGGATGCGAGATGATGGACAGACAAAGGCATTGCAATGTGATGTGCCTGCCAAGTAAATGTCATCACATAAGCTAAATTGGATTTTTTCTGGAGGCTCAAGAGGCAGAGTTTTGTTTCAGGTTGGCATCAGGTAAGAGGGTGGGTCTAGGTTGAACTGAAATATTCTTCTTGGGTTTAGGAACAAAAACAAAGGGGGTAATAAAGAATTAAGTTTAAGAATATGAGGTTATATGTTGGGCATAAAATTTGCCTGGGTTATAAAATCAAGGGATCAGCTCAAGATATTTAAACTGCTAAAAGGTTAAAAAATTTAGAGAGGAAAAGACCCAGACAGTAGGGACACATAAAGAACAAATGAGTTCCCACAGGAAAAACTAAGCATAGGACATCTGTAGTTCAAGGAACAGTAAAGCTTTGGCTTCTCTTACAGATAAAAGGAAGAGAAATAGAGCCAACAACTCTCCAAGTGTTATGAAGAATACATCGGTATTCTGTCTGTCAATGACTGAATACATAGGCCATGAATAAAAAGAAATTGAAAATTCAAAAGTAAATAGATTAGGAGGTGTATGGTACAGAGTAGTTTTGTTTTAAAAGTAATAGACTGACACACTGAGATCTGGACACTTCTTTAAAAATATGAGAAAGAGGCTTCGGAATCAATATAATTTTTGTTTATTTTGAACATGAGTCAAAAAGTAGCAACAGTTGTCATAGAATTGTTCATAAAAAAGAGGCTGGGGAATCAGAGACAGGTGTGTTTTTGTGAGAAAATGCTATTGTCCATGCACAGGACTTTCCTTCCCCTGAAGGATCTGGAGACCTCGGCAAATCAATCACACAATAGGTTCCCTCCCCCATCATTTTTTAAATATATTTTATTGATTTTTTTACAGAGAGGAAGGGAGAGGGATAGAGAGTTAGAAACATTGATGAGAGAGAAACATTGATCAGCTGCCTCCTGCACACCCCCCACTGGGGATGTGTCCGCAACCAAGGTACATGCCCTTGTCTGGAATCGAACCTGGGACCTTTCAGTCCGCAGGCCGACGCTCTATCCACTGAGCCAAACCGGTTAGGGCCCCCATCATTTTTATAAAGCTGAACTTGGGTTGAATGGAACAACTTTTTCACTTAAAAGAAAAAAAATATAGAACCTCAAAAAAAAAAGGCGCTCACAACATTAGGACAGGCAGCGGTGTGGTAGAGAAGAATTTATGGACTGATGGTAATAAAATAGACTTAACATATACTAATTATATGTGCCAGACAATTTGCTAAGCACTCTATATGTATTGTTTTTACTTAATTCGCATTAAAAACTTGTAAATAGGTAATAGTAGTATCTTTACTTTATAGGAAAAGAAACATATATAGGGCGGTAAAAGTCTGTTGCCCAAGTACAAGTGACTATTACTAGTAGTACTAATACTATCAGTTATTAAACACATTATATGCTAATAACAGTTCTAAGAATTCCTCATACATTAGTTCATCATTTAATTCTCATTTAAGCCTATCTGTAAAGATATAATTTTCCTTTTAAAGATTATACTGCAAATGACTGAGTCATGTTCTAAATCCAATTAGCAGGCCCTACAGCCATATATTTAACTTTTGGTCTAGGTTGCTCATATGTAATTTGCCCATAAGCCTACCAGAGGAAGACACTCAAAGATCTGTGTTTCAGTCAATTTACCTGATCACAAATTTAAGGCTTCTTCTTTGTTAGTGCCCCTTGAAGAGGTCTTGAAATAGTAAAGAATGATGGAACCAACCCTTGCATTTAGTTATTATCCTTAACATCTGATTAACTTTTAAACATATTGTTAAAGAAAGTGACAATTTAGGTGAAATCAATTGATTTATATCTTGAAAGATATATAGTTAATATAAAATATGGCCATTGACCTTTTCCAAAGCTATCATACATAATGTAAAAGTTTTTAAAATACAGTTTTACAACATATTTAGAAATTTATTTTTCTTAATAGAAGGTTAGAATTTGTGGTATTCAGATTTTAGTTTGCATTTTTCATAAAATTTTCACCAAGCTCCAAGCATATATCAAAAAAAAAAAAAAAAAAGCCCTAGCCTGTTTGGCTCAGTGGATAGAGCGTCTGCCCAGAGACTGAAGGGTTTGGGCAAGGGCACAATTCTCACATACCTCGGTTGCAGGTTCGATAAATACACTCAGGACAATGGATCTAGTGTGTGCTCTCCCTCCAAGGAGCATGCCTGTGCCATTCCCACCCAGGCACATATTCCCCAACCTCTAAGGGACCCCTCGAGATTTGCAATTAGGGGAGCAATGGGCAGCTGCATCTCGCCTGGGGCTAACCCACCGAACCTGTCTCCAAGGCCTCCTTTTGTCTGTGAAGCCCTTCCTTTTGGAAATTCCCATCACCCATCCCCTATTTCTTAAATAAATTCAATTTTTCTTTAATCACCAGTCTGAGGTGTCTATTTAACCTGCCCCCCAACCACCACATTAAACTTTCACTACCCATCTAGTTTTTCAACAAATTAATAAGTATCCGACCTTCAATAGGTTCACGTCTTTTAAACTTCCAGTCTTATTGAAAGAGGCAAATATTAGTGTAGATTCATAAAATCCTTAGTTATTATTCCTAACATATGATTAACACTTGTAAAACTGTATCAATATGTGGAAGTTTCATAGGTTTTACCAGGATTCTGAACATTTCTGCAGAAGATACTCTATAGAAATCTTTCTCCTTATTTAAATCAAAATCATAACTTTTTTCTAATACCAGAGAAGTAATCTAATAAAAATTCAGACACAAGGCAAAACACACTTTACTCAATTTTTACTCTTCCCTGTTCTAGACAACTGATCAATATGTTTACAGCCCTTGATAGAAACCTATTTTTCTACTATCTCTTCCTAGGTATGAGTGAAGACTTATCTAATATCACTGAGTCAGATTTATCAACACACTAACTAGTCCCCCTGCTTTATTACTCATCTAAGAATGAGTTACTATGGTAACAGTGGTAGATCTGCAAATAGCCCAGTGAAAACATTTCACTTTAACAGGGAATCTTAGTGTTTCATTCCTGTTTCTGAGAACAAGTTTGCTTCAAAACCTGACATTTTCAAAAAGCAAGCATTTAAAAATTAATTTAAAAGCTGTGCTCTTAAAAATATTTCTTAATACACAAAATAAATCTGATTAGGAAGCCTACAAAATATATTCTGGTTCACATTTAATTTGGCTGAAATGGAAAATAAATTTATCTATGGAGAATCTACAAAGCTGGATGCAATTACAGACAATAATGATTGTTTTTTCAGAACTAACAACTAACTAATATAAAAAAGAATGAGCAGTGTAGCCAGCAGTTTTGTTTGCACATGCTAACTGGCTTGATCACAGGGAGACTCACCTCAAATATGTGAGGCCTCTGTCTACATATGGATACGTGTTATCCAAGGCCTCTTTCATCTATAACATTCAACTTGCTACTACGTCTTTCATACCTCCCTCCCCAAGAATACCCATACATAGAATAATTAATCTACAGAGCTATTCAATAGTAACAATACACTTCACAATGTATTGTTCCCAAATGATGACATTTTTCAAATGGTCAGGAATAAAGTAAAAAGCTGATTCAGGTAATTAAATATTTTATTTAAATTACATCAGACAAATGGTTTTCATTAATACAATCTCAACAATAATTTTGCCATTTTGTGTTGGCATTGACAGATATTACAAATATAAAGGGTGTCAGAGCCCGTTAAGTTTTGATATCTTGTGTTCCTTCTTTTCAGGATGTGGATGTCAATTTCGCTAGCAAATGTGATGAAATTTTCATTTTGCTCACTGTTGAATCCCAAGTACCTTTCAGAGTATTTGACACACAGATGACATCAATAATTAGCTAAGTAGATGAATGAGTAAGTTCAAATTAGGTAGAAGTGAAACTGGAAAAGTCAGCGTTCCTGCTGCCTGTCACTACCGGAGCCAATAAGTAGAGACAAGGATTGAACCTTCATGGGCGATCTGAGGAGAGAGCGGGTTATGTACCCTAAACACTGTCTTACTTCTCATCTGAAGAGAACGTTTTTTATAAGGAAAAGAAAAGTGTCAGTAAAGAGTTTGGAATTCAGGGAAAAGGTTTACCAGGTAAAAGCTGCAGTCCTGCGATTTTCCTAGCATCACTTCATCTGCTGATCAGTGAGTCTTTATCTGCATCCTGGGCAGGGGATGCTAGGAGCACAATGGCTCACATGCCATCTTGATTGCTTTCAGTCCTCCTGGGCACAATTGTTCGCTCATCTCCTGGAATCAGGGTAGATCAAGTCATACATTTCCGTTCCTGGAACAATAGCTTTTTACTTGCATTAATTACCAAGCCTACTGACTATATAACTGAAGCGGAACATTTTTAACTTGTTGAGTTCCCCACCAGAAGGAACTAAAGAGAAATAAATGGAAAAAGAATAATGTTTTAGTGCCATTGATGTGGTGCCAGGTGCTATGCTTTACATTATCTATCTCACCTATTCTCAGCAAGTGTTCAAGAACTAGGACTCAGGGAAGATTAAAATGAATTGCTTAATTAATTATGAACAATTGGAATTCAACATTTCATTTTTAATACAGTAACAACAGAAAAAAATTATTCTTATGCCTAATCCCTTCACTTTTAATTTAGAAAGTCATTCTTACCTTGAATAAAATAATTTTCTTTCAATGACTATTAAAACCTTATTTATGGTTACCTTCACCATTTTACTAATTTGTGTAGTATTTGAAGGCCAAAATTAATGATAAATACTTTGTAAGGAAAAAAGAAAAAAAATGTTTCATGGATGTGCAAAGGTTGTAATCTTTTAAAGGCAATGATGACATAAGAAGGCATCTGGTGAGTTGATAAAAAGAACATTGTAATTATAACTATTGACTATCCTCTTCTGCTTCTCTGTTTAAGAATGAAAAAGGGAAAGAAAACAAAGGTGTCTTTCTTGCCAGTAATCTCAACTAAACCTACACCTTCAAATGTTTTCCTAGAGTAGCAAAATGAACTGAGGTGTTTCGATTCTTGAGCTCAGAGGGCTCCATTCTGATGTAAATTAATTTCTATTGTTTCTCCATCTGAGAATGTGACTCCAGAGCAGTTACATGATTTAATTAATGAGTATGAATCAAATGTATTCAGAGTTTATCCAAGAAAATAGAATTCTAGCAACACTAACAGGCTATTTAAAATGGTTCTTTACATTGCTGGTGGCTCTGCTCTACAAAGGAAGATCTGCCACCTTGTTGGAGACCTGAGCAAAAAATTGCATGCACACTAGTTTCCCCAGATACATAGAATAAGTAAGACCAAGAGTGTTAGAGAAATCACTTTTTAATGACCCAAGATTAAGCTTGACTTTCTCTGAGCCTGTATCACATCCCCCCGCCAATGTACTTGAAACTGGTTCGATATTCTTACCTCTGGCTCTGACTTAATAAAAATAATATTGTATTCTACAAAACCCTGCGAAGGCTGACTAGTTAAATATGTATAAATCTTTTCTAAAAATTTCATATCGGTTATGGCAAAAACAATATGGCACCTCTCTTTCACTCTGGTGGTTTCAGTTCATTTCAGTTCAGCAGCTACCCTGTAGTGCCTCAGCTAGGCAGGCGGGATTCACAGACACAGCACAGTCCTATTTCCTCCAAGGGCTAATGTTAGCTGTCAGGTGTTTCAACAACCCCTCAAAATTTACTCATCAGGGAAAGCCGCTGATTGGTAGTTTGATGCATGTTTGTTCTGCATTATTTTTCACTGGGATCAACCTCACTGCATTCTCATTTGAATTAAAGTATAAGCCTCATCAGGATGCTTACTCACAATTTTCTTCTTAGTTTTCAGTGAGGTCTGACAAATATTTAGTTTTAATGCACATGCGTTCAACAAATGTCTTTTGTAGAATGAGAGAAGATTCTTTCTCCAGGTGTTATCATTCCCGAGGAGGAAAACCAAATCATTCATGAAATACAGATGATTATGCCTTATTTTTAAAATTTTAGTATGTTTTTGAGTAGCAATATAACTTTTCTAAAAAATTCATTTATATTTATTTGTGCAAGTTTCTTCTATTCATTGTCTAAAATATTTTTGTTTGGTTTCTTTTCCCTCAAGTTATTTGATGTGAATGGATGTGTATTGATCACTCATCCTGAGAGGACTTTTCACTGCTTAAGCATTTAGTAATAGATAGTAGAAGAAATTCTATATTGTTATGTTGGGATAGCTTTTAAAATGTCAATGAAAGTATGGCTCAGTTGCTGGGGTGTCATAGAGTGCACTGAAGGTTGCCGGTTAGATACCAGGTCAGGGCACATGTCCAGTTCTTCCCTGATCCCCTGTAGGGGATATGCAGGAGGCAGCCTATCGACGTTTCACTCTTACATCAATGTTTTTATCTGTCTTCCTTTCCTCTCCCCCCACACTTTTCTCTTAAGATCAATTTTTTTAAATCTTAAAAAAAAGACTTCTGGAACAGAAACACTCAACAAGTGTTCATGGCCAACATGATAAACTTTTACTCCCAAGAATGAATTAAAGCATTAATTCCAACAGCTTTGTTGTAACCATTGGTTATCATAAATCATCAGTGTTCAATGTTTTAGCACTTGCCAAACGTGCTGCCTATACACATGGGAATGATTCACTTTTCATATTCAAATGCTTGAGCTTTCTATTGCATTTTATACTTAAAATAGCAACAAAATGATTTTTGTTTCTGTTGGCAGTGTCACTCTACACATGCCATGCTTCTGTAGGAACCTTTATACTTCTGAAAGGAGGGTGGCCTTCTTTATGGATACATATCTACTGATTATCACAGAGATACAAAAGATAAACAGCATGCCTTTGATACTTACGAATTTTTTAAAAATTAAAAAAAAATCTATTGGATGGATACTCATTTTCTGTATTTCACTCAGGATAAAACTTGGCTTTTTATGTTGTTCAAAATAGTCTTCAAGTGGGTTAAAGGCTTCCACTTAAAATTTATCAACAGTAATAAATATGATTAGAAAAAAATTTGCTTCAACATCGTTAAAATTATTTAAGTAAAATTTAGTAATCTCAGGGCAGTAGGCTTAAACTACTTATTCTGATATTATGAGTAGATTTATAACTGCCTATCTTTGAGGGGCAGCTTTCTTCACCTTTGCTATTTCTCACCATCACTTAACCAATAGGATTTAGAATTCTAAGAAATGATGCTTAGGATATCTGCAGCAAGCAGGAGATTTACCAAAAATCCCCTCTAACCAGAGTATTTAACTTATTAACCATATAACGTATTTCAAATGTAGATTCAGAAACAATTGTATTACCTGTAAGTACTTGTTATAATGAGAAAATGAAAAACCCAAAGCCTAATCAGAGTCACCATTATAAGTAGATGAAGTCTATAAATTTTTCTCAAAAAACATAAAGCCACACTGTTTGATTAAACAATCCAAATATTATTTTGTTTACACTATGCTATTCAAACTATTATATTACAAATTCCCAACTTTTTTGAAATAGGTTATCTACATTGAGAAAGCAAAAATAAATGTGCAAAATGACTAATTTCTTCTCTCTAAAAACAATCCTATCTAATAAAAGTGTAATATGCAAATTAACTGTCACTCCGTCACAAAGACGGCAGTGCCCGTAGCCACAAAATGGTGGCACCCAGTGCTCTCAGACCCGCCAGAGTCCCCCAGTCCTGGGGGGCAGCCACTAAGAGCGGGCAGCGTGAGCAGCCTGGCGGAATGCTTGCTGCATCACCATGGCGACAAGGCAAGAGTTCCACTCCGGCCGCTGAGGGCCTCTGGGCATTGGGCACAGAGTGGCTGCGGGGAGGGGAATGCTTGCATTGTCACCCCAGAGACAAGGCAAGTGTTCTGCACCTGGCCGCGGATGGGCCTCTGGCCAGGCTGGGGAGCAGGATGCTTGCATCATCGCCCCTGCGATGAGGAAAGCATTCCACGCCTGGCCGCGGATGGGCCTCTGGGCCGCGGAGAGACTCTGGGCAGTGGCCGCAGAGCGGCCAGGCCCCACAGAGAGCTACTGGTGCACGGATTCATGCACAGGGCTACTAGTTTACAATAAAACTAAAAAATATTCCTTACTCTGTAAATAAATCAATTCTTTTGCAGGTTTATTGGTTTGTATAAATTTGCTTCAATGTAGTGTACTTTTTACATTAGCCATGTAGAGGGAGCCTCTCCTATCCCACCCCATGAACATATTCATTAAGGCAAATAGTGCAAGAGCCCCTATAAGGAACTCACCAGGTGTCAGCCATGGTATTCATATTAGTGAAATTCCTGAAAAAGTCACCAAAGTGAGGTTGGTGAGAGAAAAATAAATAAATCAGAACCTATGACTCCTTAAATCAATGTGTAAATGAGTTTTATATTGACTCAGAGCCATGAGCTTTGCTCTCTTCAGAAAGAATCTTACAGCGCAGCCCAACTCAAGCCAACTCTGACTAAGGTATAACAAAAAGGAAAGAAAAACACTTGACTAGACTCAGCCATTTAAATTATTCCTACAGTAAAAATTATCCTATCTAATAAAAGAGAAATATGCAAATTAACCATCACTCTGCTACACCCACAAGCCAATCAGGAGCGAGTATGCAAATTAACCCAACCAAGATGGCTGCGGCCATGGAGAGAGCAGGAGGGAGGCTTGGGTTTCCCCGGAGATGGAGGAAGCCAAGCTTTCCACACACCCTGGCCAGCCCAGGCCTCCACTTAAGGCTACAAAGTTTCAATTATAGAAGATAAATAAATCCTAACAAAAATGGTGGCAGCCACAGAGCTGGAGAGAACAGGAGGCTAGGGTTGCCCCTGTTGATGGAGGAAGCCAAGCTTTTGCATCCTTGGCTTGCTTTGACCTCCACTCAAGGCTACAAAGTTTCAATTATAGAAGATCAATAAATCCCAACAGAAATGGCTGCTGCCATGGAGTGAGCAGAAGGCTTGGCTCCGCTCCAGGCTACAAAGTTTCAGTTATAGAAGATAAATAAATCCCAGATACCAGGGCCTCCGCTTGGGTCTCCGGGGGCCTTGGCCTGCCTGCAAACCACCACAAGGCCCTCGCCTAGGCTGCCCCACGCCCCAAGGGAACCCCCAACCTGATCCGGGACACCCTTCAGGGCAAACCAGCTGGCCCCCACCCATGCACCAGGCCTCTATCCTATCGAATAAAAGAGTAATATGCAGATTGACCATCACTCCAACACACAAGATGGCTGCCCCCATGTGGTCAAAGATCCTGCCCCCATGTGGACACAAGATGGCCACCACAAGATGGCCAGCAGGGGAGGGCAGTTGGGAGGGACTAGGCTTGCAAGGGAAGGCAGTTGGGGGCGATCAAGCCTACAGGGGAGGGCAGTTAGGGGTGACCAGGTCAGCAGAGGAGGGAAGTTGGGGACAAACAGGCTGGCAGGGGAGCAGTTAGACATCAATAAGGCTGGCAGGGGAATGGTTAGGGGGTGATCAGGCTGGCAGTCAAAAGCGGTTAGGTGCAATCAGGAAGGCAGGTAAGTGAACAGTTGGGAGCCAGCAGTCCTGGATTGTGAGAGGGATGTCTGACTGGTGGGATCGGGCCTAAACGGGCAGTCGGACATCCCTGGAGGGGTCCCAGATTGGAGAGAATGCAGGCTGGGCTGTGGGACAATCCCCCTCTCCATGCATGAATTTCGTGCACCGGGCCTCTAGTGTGTGTGTGTGTGTGTGTGTGTGTGTGTGTGTGTGTGTGTGTGTGTGTGTGTATATATATATATATATATATATATATATATATATATATATAATTTTGTTGGTAAAATAATCAGAAATAAAGGTGAAAAATACCTTTTGTGATTAAATGAAAGACAATGGCTTTGGTACATGGGATAGAAAAACTGACAAGGAAAGATTTCAAATTCTCCATTTTTACCAATGAAAGCATTGAATTAAGTGATCACAAAGGTTTCCTGTAATTTTTTTAAGATTCCATAAATTAAGTAAGTTGTTAAAGAAGCATACTTATAGAGATCATAGAAATTACTAAGATATCAATAATAGCAGCATCTGATTTTTTTTTCTACATCATATTCTTGTATATAATGTAGATGGTAGTAGATCAAGAGGGTTTGTGGGGAAAGTGAAAGAAAAAATAGCTGCAAAGCTGGTAAATCATGGAATTAAGGAACAGAAAACATCCGTCTCTGAGGTCCAGAGTTAATTAAATCCATGCATTTAAAAATCCAAGGATACAATTGCAGGTTGCAATAAAAGTATTTGGTCCAAAAGGTTATTTTTTTGAAATTCAAATGCAACCTGCCCTCACCAACCAATTATAAAGACAGGCATCGTTGTTGTTTTTTTCTTTTTTTCCACAGCAGCTTTGTGAATGGGTGCCACAAGAATCACGTATAATTTCATTCTCATACTCATCCTCTAATCAATGTTACTACTCTGAACAGCTTCCCAGAGGAGGAACAATATGGAATCTCTGGGAAAAATAAAACTATGTAGATTTTCTTTTGTAAAACGTCCATTGCTACCTTTCTCTCCCTTTCTCTGCGCCATATTATTTAGTGCATGTCAACCGCATGGCAGGATGTGAGCTGGTCGGTGACCTGCTTAAAGTCGGCTTGCACTTCGTCAGTTCCAAATCAAAGACTCCCAAGGCTGAGCGAGGACTCCGGAGGTCGTTTATCTTGGACCCCTGCGTGGAGGAGTCACTGTTCCAGCCCCTCCTAGGCTGAGGTTGGGACGACAAGGAGTCCTTCCAAAGGACCCCAGGGTGCTATAGAAACCGGCGGCGACTCACTTCTCTGCATTCTCCTTCGCAGTCAGGGCCCAATCAAAGTTCCTGAGAGGTGGGAAAAGGCCACCGCACGTTCAGATGTTCTGCCTTTCAAATGTACTCGAAATGAGTTCCTCACAATGAGCAGCCATTTAAAACTTCCTAAGCTAGCTGAAAACTAGAGATTTCACGGCTCATTTAAAGAACTAAATTTCACTTCTTTTCCTTATATCATGTCAGTCACTTACCAGTCTTCCACTTTCTCAACACGTGGGGCACTGAGTGGATGCCGAAACATCACTTATGTCATTTATTTCCCCCAGAGGTGAGGACTGTTGTTCATTGAGTTGTTTGTGTGTTTGCCATAAATAAAAGTCACAGGGGCACTAAAATGTACTTTATTTAAATATTTTAAAGAATTAAAACTTATATACTGTGTATATGTGTGTGTGTGTGTGTGTGTGTGTGTGTGTGTGTGTGTGTGTGTGTATCCTCTGATTCATGTACAAAAGAAAGTGGGTCACATATTGCCAAGAGACATCTTTATTTGATTATCATGTACATTCATGCTTGGAACCTTGAATTTAGAAAACTGATGATGACAAGGTCGTGGGTAGATTGAAATTTAGGTTATACCTAAATTAGGTTAGTCCCAATCCCCCATGTTAACCATAAATTTCATAGACATACTCCTGTCTCCTAGTAACTAGGAGTAATGATATAACTTTTTGGTCACTGATATGTACTTCAATTAATTACTTTTCTGAAGTATACATAAATATATACATATATATGCAAACGCAGACATATATGCATGCACATGTATATTAGGTATCTTTTTCCTCACTTTTCTGAAATATCTCATGAAAAACATCTTTGAGCTGAGAAAAATGATCCTTCATTATATACTAACTTTGTCTCCAAATTTAGATACACAATCACCAATAGATGTCACGGATCTCAAGAGGAACAAGCAAAAGGGTCATTGATAGTTCTTTTTCAATCCAATCAGACTAGTGACAAAAAAATGAAAAGTGCTTTCTTGGAGGACAGTGATTCCTCGTTTATTTTGACATCAAGAATAAATATAATTCTCTCAATTTACAGATAATGTCAATGATAATATGTGTTAAAACAAATAGAGGACAGTATGAGAGGCATTCTTCCAGTTGTGTCTGTGTAGCACATTATGCACATTTCCCTACTGATAAAGTATACAAAGGAGGAAAATGTGACTCTATGATAAATACTTGGAATTTGCCTAATATAGGAAGAAGATTCAATAAAATGTGAATTTTACACATACACTTGGAACTCAGGTCAGAACACATCCCTAAAAGGAAAGACCCCAGAATCATGCACATAAGTGAATGCAAAGGATCCATTTAACCTGAAATTTGGGTGATTATGTATAGCTTATTGGTCTTTGGTTCCTAAAGATCTTTAAAGATTTAGTACATTTATAATGGTAGCATTCAAACCTGTAGACAAAAGGTGAAATCAATAGTGTTTAATTGCCCAAGATAAATAGATAAATAGATAGGTTAATAGATAGATAGATAGATAGATAGATAGATAGATAGATATTATTTTGTATTACATATGTCAATAAACAAATTTTAAAGGGACAAATAGCAAATTTTTTTGGTTGTGCAGATTTCTGTCTCTCTACTCAATTCTGCTGTTGTAGTGTGAAAGCAGCCATAAACAGTTCATAAACTAATTGGCATAGCTGAATTTGGCTTACTGTGAATATTTGGCTCATGATTTGAAGTTTTCCAACCCCATCCTAAAATTTAAAAAATTAGACCATGAAAATTTCAAAAATTATCAAAGATGTAAACATAAAATAATAAAACCATAAAAGTACTAGAAAAATGAGAGAAAATCATATAATACTAGAGGCCCGGTGCACAAAATTCGTGCACGGGGGGGTGGGGAGGTCCCTTCAGCCCAGCCTGCACCCTCTCTAATCTGGAACCCCTTGGGGGATGTCCAACTGCTGGACATCCCTCTCAAAATCCTGGACCGCTGGCTCCTAATTGCTCACCTGCCTGCCTGCCTGGTTACCCCTAACTGCCCCCCGCTGCAGGCCAGGTCACCCTCAACTGCCCTCCTCTGCTGGCCTGGTCACCCCTAACTGCCCTCCCTGCCGGCCTGTTCACCTCTTACTGCCCCCTTGCTGGCCTGGTCACCTCCAACTGCCCCCCTCTGGTGGCCTGGTCACCCCCAACTGCCCACCCCCTGCCAGCCTGGTTGCCCCCAACTGCCCAGCCCCCTGGCAGCCTGGTCGCCCCATGAAGCCTGCTTGTTCAGTCCTTTGGTCATCCCTCACTAACCTCCCTGCCAGCCTGGTCATAGGCAGCCATTGTGAGGGTGTGAGGGTCAATTTGCATATTACCTCTTTATCATATAGGATTAATGTCAAATATATTTTAAGTATCATCCCCAGCCCCGTAATAAAAAAGAAAAGGATGATAAACTTGATCATGTAAAATTAAAGAAAACAATAAACATGACAAAACACAGAAAAAAAACCCACAAAAAACAAAGGCAGTTACAATAGAAAAATATTTGTTCAAGTCATGTAGTAGACAATAAACTGATATATTTACTATATAAAAAGTCCTCTTAGATAAGAAAAGGGCCAGAAGAAGAGGATATAGTCCACAGAAAATAAATAAAAATGGATTTGAAACTAATGACCCATATGTTCAGCCTCATTATTGGAGGAAAATTTGAAGTTAAAATGACCAGGAGTTATCATTTTTCATCTCCAAGATTGGCAAAGATCATAAAGTTTGATAATACATTATATTCAGGAGGGTGTATTAAAACAGGACCTCTAAAATATTGCTGGTGTGGATATAAATCAATATATTTCCATAGAGAACAATAAATCTTGCATTTAACCTTATATGAAAAAGGTTTCAAAACAATGGTTAGTTGATGTGTATACTTTTTAATTGACATTTTAGAACTTGTTTTGATTGAAATTTAAATCTTATTTGATAAAATCAAATAAAGTAATTAAAATCTTAAGTGAATTAGTGCACAAAGCAAATGCAGGCATTTGATTCATCCTCATTTACTTCCTCATAAGTCATTGCAGTTACATGCAGAAAAAGATTTTTAAAGTATTAAACCCATTATTTGGACTTTAAACGACAGCTTTGCTGACCTCTCTGACATCATGTAAAGGCAGTGGCATATTATCCCTACTTCATATAGTGTCAGTTAATTCAGAAAGAATTTCTAATTTCCATAGAATATTATACTATGAATGCTCCAGTAGCATGTTTCTATATTTCGATTTCTTCTGCTTTTCCATTTCTTTCATCAATTCTACAATTTTTTTATAATCCTGCTCATCACTCACTGCCTATAAGCAGCCTCACCTAACCTCTTTCAGCTCACAGTGGTCACATGGCCTGGCAGCCTTCAGGAGAGTTTCTGCCCTTATCTTTTATTATTATTATTATTATTATTATTATTGTTTAAAGTATTACAAAGAGTAGCACATGTGTCTCCTTTTTGTATCCCCATTGACCTTCCTCCAGCCTCCCCTACCCCCTGGAACATGCCTTCACCCGCCTCCCCCCCCCCCCCCCAGTGTTTTGCTTCCATTGGTTATGCTTATATGCATGCATACTAATCCTTCGGTTGATCTCTTACCTCCCCGCCCCCAACCCTCCTCAGCCTTCCCACTGTAATTTGACAGACTGTTCAATGCCTCTCTGCCTCTGTATCTATCTTTTTGTTCACCAGGTTATAATGTCCTTTATTTGCCATAAATGAGTGAGATCATGTGGTATTTTTCTTTCTCTTACTGGCTTATTTCACTTAGCATAATGCTCTCCAGTTCCACCCATGCTGCTGCAAATGGTAAGAATTCCTTCTTTTTTATAGCAGCATAGTATTCCATTGTGTAGATGTACCAGAGTTTTCTAATCCACCCATCTTCTGATGGGCATTTAGGCTGTTTCCAAATCTCACCTATTGTAAATTGTGCTGCTATGAACATAGGGGTGCATATATCCTTTCTGATTGGTGTTTCTGTTTTCTTGGGATAAAGTCCTACAAGTGGGATTACTGAGGCAAATGGCAGTTCCATTTTTAAATTTTTGAGGAAGTGCCATACTGTTTTCCACAATAGCTGCACCAGTCTGCATTCGAACCAGAAGTGCACAAGGGTTCCTTTTTCTCCGCATCCTCACCAGCACTTGTCATTTGTTGACGATAGCCATTCTGACAGGTGTGAGGTGGTACCTCATTGTTGTTTTGATTTGCATCTCTCTGATGATTAGTGACTTTGAGCAGGTTTTCATATGTCTCTTGGCTTTCTGAATACCCTCTTTTGAAAAGTGTCTATTTAAATCTTTTGCCCATTTTTTGATTGGATTGTTTATCTTCCTTTTGGTAAGTTGTATGAGTTCCCTGTAAATGTTAGAGATTAAACCCTTATTGGAGATAACATTTGCAAATATGTTCTCCCATACAGTGAGCTTTCTTGTTGTTTTGTTGATGGTTTCTTTTACTGTGCAGAAACTTTTTATTTTGATGTAGTCCCATTTGTTTATTTTCTCTTTAGTTTCCATTGCCCTAGGAGCTGTATCAGTGAAGATATTGTTTCAGCATATGTCTGCAATTTTGCTGCCTATAGATTCTTGTAGGATTTTTATGGTTTCCCATCTTACAGTCAAGTCCTTTAGCCATTTTGAGTTAGTTTTTGTGTATGATGTAAGTTGGTGATCTAGTTTCATTTTTTTTTTTGCATGTATCTGACCAAATTTCCCAGCACCATTTATTAAAGAGACTATTTTGACTCCATTGTATGTTCTTGCCTCCTTTGTCAAATATTAATTGAGTATAAAGGCTTGGTTCAATTTCTGGGTTCTCTATTCTGTTCCATTGGTCTATATGTCTGTTCTTGTGCCAGTTCCAGGCAGTTTTGAGAACTGTGGCTTGGTAATATAGCTTGATGTCTGGTATTGTGATCCCTCCAACTGTATTGTTATTTCTCAGGATAACTGTGGCTATTCAGGTTCTTTTTCTATTCCAGATTAATTTTTAGAGAGTTTGTTCTAGATCTTTGAAATATGCCATTGGTATTTTAATAGGTATTGCATTGAATCTATAGATTGCTTTAGGTAGTATGGACATTTTAATGATGTTGATTCTACCAATCCATGAACATGGTATGTTCTTCCATTTGTTTATGTCTTCCTTTATCTCTTTTTTCAATGTCCTGTAGTTTTCCAAGTACAGGTCTTTTACTTCCTTAGTTAAGTTTATTCCTATGTATCTTATTTTTTTGGTGCAATGGTAAATGGGATTGTTTCATTTCTATTTCTGTGAGTTCATTATTGGTGTTTTAAAAGGCCATATATTTATGGGTGTTAATTTTGTATCCTGATACATTGCCAAATTCATTTATTAGGTCTAGTAGGGTTTTGATTGAATCTTTGGGGTTTTCTATGTATAGTATCATGTCATCTGCAAATAAGGACAGTTTTACTTCTTCTTTTCCAATTTGGATGCCTTTTATTTCTTCTTCTTATCTGATTGCTATGGCTCTTACTTCTAGTACTATGTTGAATAGGAGTGGTGAAAGTGGGCATCCTTGTCTTGTTCCTGTTCTTAGGGGAAATGGGTTTAGTTTTTGCCCATTGAGTATGATGTTGGCTGTAGATTTGTCATATAGGGCTTATATTATGTTGAGGTATGATCCCTCTATTCCCACTTTGTTGAGAGTTTTTATCAAGAAAGGGTGTTGGATTTTGTCAAGTAAGAAAAAAAGAAAAAAAATGTAGTTTCTTAAATAAAAGATAAATAAAAATGTGCAGTAGTGAAGGTCATTCACTTCCTCTACTGTTCTGTTTGGCATGCCTGTTTCCTGTCAGGTAGTCAGAACAGTATTGAAGTTCCCTGCATTCTACCACTCCTCTGTGTTGTAAGCCACAATCCTGTTTCAAGCAGGCAGTATTTTTTGTTTCTCAGCCTGCCTTTAGTTGTATTTACACAAAGTCAGTTTGCGATTCAACCCCTGGGTGGCAGTGTTTCTGTATTGACATCCGGGGATATAAGTCCTCTCTACCCAGTATTTAGATTTTTTTTCCCCTGCCACACTTAATACTGGTTTTGGGGAATGGACTGCCCCAGAGCTTATTTTCTGATCATTTCTCCCCACTCTGATCCCCAGGTTCCACAAAAACAACTTTCCCCTGCAGTCTCTGACAGTGTTTTTAATTGGGTGATCCTATGTACTGGGCTTAGTAATCAAAAGCAAGGATTTAAAGAGAAAAGAGAGCCAAAGTAAGCGCGCAAACTCACGACTTTTTCATCCCGACACTGCGACACTGCGGGTGACTCTGTGCAAGTCTCTGCGCATGTCTTTTTCCCCCAGCACAGCGCAGCCGGTATACTGGTAAAACTTCAGGCAGCCTTTTAGTGCCCAGCCCAGCTATGGTTGATTTCTAGAGTTCCCTTCTGCCAGCAGCCCTGTGGACCCCCTTCCACATTCGTGGACTACGCTGGCCCCAACGGCTGTGGATTTTGTGGGGCGCAGACTTCCTCTGAACCTCTAGATCCCGCTGCGCGCGTTTCTCCCTCCAGCTTGGATCGCAGACCTCACTTTTCTCTGGGTGAAATCTGACCTTTCCGTGAGAAGGTGCAGAGCTCAGCGGAGTCCCCGTATTCACACTGCTTGAGACCCAGTGTTCAAGGGTTCGCAGCTGGTGCTTGGGTGTTGTGGTTGTATGGTCCCAGCAGGTATCTGATTCTTCCTGGTTGAAGGTAAGGCTAGGCTTCTGATCACAGCCACTCTCCCCTTCAAGATGGCGTGGTCTCTGTGGCAGAGTCTGCTGCTCCGGGAGAGATTTCAGCAGCAATAAGGGCTGCCGGGTCAGGGGAGCCCGATCCGGCAGCCCCCAACAGTACCTTGGAATATAGCTGTTCCTCACTCACAAATAGACACTCCACACACTCTCCTTTCATTCTCTCACTCACACACTATCTTGCAGCCTGCCTTCCCATCGGCACCCATCTTCTGCCTTTCTTATCTTGCTCTCCTCATATTGTTGGATAAAACGTGAAGTGTAAAAAATAGAAACTTCAGAATCTTTAGATACTGCAAACTGGAGAGGTTTGGAGTTACTAGTAAAAGCAAAGCTTTTTGATATTCATTTTAAAAGTGTGGGATCCTATCTGCAATCAAGCTTCCATTGAAAGTCTTTAGCTCTGACATGATCAGGTGAGCTATAGGATTCAGAAACAACTCAAACAGATGTATGGAAGCTGGGTTTCATGACAGAGATTGCAGGCAGAGTTTAACTAGATGTCTATTACAATAGCCCTCATGAAAGAAAAGAACATGAAAACAGGAGTTAAGAATTACAAAACAGTTAAATTAGTTCATAAGGCTATGAGTGTGTGTCTATGTGGGGGGTTGTTTTGCCTACTCATTCTAATATCTGTTATGAAACAATTGACTTATTGCTGAGAGGTAACTAAATTCACTTTATGGAGAAGGCATTTAAGCCAAGACACATTTCCCATCCCGTTGGAATAACAGTTGACATCTGCTTAGCAGCAACACTCTTTTCTGTGATAAAAAAATTTTAAGTATTAATGCCTCATGCTTTTCTAAAGAGTACATTATTCCTGCAAATGCATAGGTCACCTCATATCTCAGGTGGGTTTTAAAGCCTTTTTTATACTTTTCTTACGAAAATAAGAGTTTTCATTAAATCTTTTGATTAAACTGCACAAATGCAACCTGAAGCATGTGACACCTTTGTAGTCTTGGGGGAAAAAAACTGTTTCCAGCAAATAATGCAACAACCTTTCATTTGTATGAGATGTGTTTCATGAACACAGACATTTGATTGGATAGTATATTGCTGGCATTTTTTACATTATTATAAAGAATAGACACCAACAACCAGTCCTCGTCTCTTCTTATATTTGCCAGGCACAACCAGGCAGTCTGAACATAGCCATGATTAATTTATTTCTGATTTTATAAAATGTCCAGATGCAAGAGTGTGTTTCTTATCCTTAGAGATGCTCTATGCTTAGTGAGATCAATGCAGAAGCAATTCAAGCACTAGTTAGCAGATTGACATTGACAACCTATACATTTCCATGATTCTTTGTCCTAAATATAATATTCAATAAATCAATCAGAGCTTATCATGACAGAGAACTAATAGGTCAGGACTTGGCTGACCCCTAGGTTTGAATCTAACTCCATCACTTAAAATTTAGCTGACTGTGGAAGATGCCTCCATTTTCTCCTTTGTAAATTGCAGACGGCAATATTCCTTACTTCGTATGAGTATTCAGTGAGTCAACACATGTAAAGTGCTTAAATATCCCATAGCACATAGTATGCACTTAGTAAATGTAGCAATTATTGATTTGAGTTCTTCCACGTGGGGACAGAATTAGCTCAGGCCATTAGGCGGATTGCTGACTTTTGAGATGAATTTCTAATTCAGATCAGCTAAGAAGTTGATCTTATTAGGGCCTCTTGGTTAAAACTTCCCTCTAGGAATAATAAAGGCAGGTTTAAAAGGTAAGGCCCACCTTGGGGAGAAAAAGCACCTATTTCAGGAACAACAGTGTCCATATATTCTGAGATGTTTTTCATCCTACTACATAAAAAGTTTTGCTCTTATTTTGTTACATGAACTCCAAGTAAACATTTCCTTGTGCAGTGACTATACTCAGCTGGCCATGCCACCAGCTCAAACCAAAGCACATAGGACATGATGCAAAGACTGAAATTAGTCGGATTAAATAAGGAGAGCAGAAAACAAATTATATTTTAGCCCTTTTCTTCACATGATTCATCATAATAAGAAGGTCATTCCCTTTCTTGAAAAATATCCATTTTGCCCTTCTCATTTGATCAAAAGGGAAAAGAAACTTCTGCTTCAAAACCCTTTTCATAGGTCAAACAGCACTATAAAGAATTGAGGGAAATTTAGGAAATAGTTTAATAACCAACAGTAAAAGAGATCTTTGCAAAGAGCATCTCTAGGAATCCCTGGAGGTCACTCAAGGGACCATAGTTGCCTGACACACAATGTTTCTTTAAAAGATTTCCCAATTCCCAATAAGAAGATTGGTATTCATTATCCCATGAACTTTGCTACTATTCTGCCTTTGTGTAACTTCAAGTGCACTTCCTTTTTAAGTTCACAAGTTTTACAGTTACCTTTGAATAGCCCTGCTAGTTGAGAGAGAAGAAAATATGGAAAATGCATTATCTTCAAATCTCATTTCAAATAATGAGGTATCCTTCCACCTGGGTAGTGCTGTGGCTAGCCCAAGCAATAACTTTAAGGAAACTAAAAATGGAAAATATTCAGGCAGGTACTACCTGGCTCTAAGGCTACTGGCAGAGAAATCAAAACTACCACTTGCCTCTTGGGCAATGTTATGCAGTGCACAATCTGTACAGCCACCTGTGGCATCTTGAACTTTGAAGAAAATAAAATTTTACTTGACAATTTTACTTTGTAAATTGATAGTAGGGACAAAAATATGTGCTGCTGAGAAATAAATTAGCATTTTAATTTAATCAACTAAATTAAACATATCTATAATAATAAAAGTGTAATATGCTAATTAAACTGGACAGCTGAACAACCTGCCGAACATCTTTCCAGATGTCCTTGCAGAAGATGCCACAATGGTGGGGGCTGTGGCAGAGGGGTTAGGGGTGATCAGGCAGGCAGGCAAGTGGTTAGGAGCAATCAGGTAGTAGGCAGAGGGATTAGGGGTGATCAGGCAGGCAGGTGAGCAGTTAGGGGTGATCAGGCAAGCAGAGTGGTTAGGGGCGATCAGGCAAGCGAGTGGTTAGGAGCCAGTGGTCCTGGATTGTGAGAGGGTGTAGGCTGGGCTGAGGGATCCCCTCTCCCCTGTGCAGGAATTTCATGCACTGGGCCTCTAGTTTAAAATAATTGAATGATCCCACAGCCATAATCCTACCAGCTTCTCTCAACTCTATGTGTTTTGTATATTATATTTATCACACATATTGTGTATACCAGGCGTCCTCAAACTATGGCCCATGGGCCACATGTGGGTATTTTTGCTGTTTTGTTTTTTTACTTCAAAATAAGATATGTGCAGTGTGCATAGGAATTTGTTCATAGTTTTTTTTTAAACTATAGTCCGGCCCTCCAACGGTCTGAGGGACAGTGAACTGGCCCCTGTTTAAAAAGTTTGAGGACCCCTGGTGTATACATTCCACCAAAGTACATATATCTAGTTTATTTTCCTTAATGTTATCAAGAAACTAGAGGCCTGGTGCATGAAATTCATGCAAGGGGGGGGCGTCCCTCAGCCCGACCTGTACCCTCTCCAATCCGAGAGCCCTCAGGGCATGTCCTGCTGATGGCTTAGGCCCGCTCCCTGTGGTTCTCTGCTCTCTGCGGGGCTTGCCTGCTCCACACCATAACGATGGGCAAGCAAGCCCTGCTGGGTGCTGCCTGCAGGCCCACTTGCCTGTTGTGGGTCGCCAGCAGCTACGGCCAAGCAGGCCCTGCTGTTTGCTGTCAAGCTGCGTCGCTGGACCCACCCCCAGGCCCACCCTGAGGTTTCCTGTCTAGCCCTGCCTGGCTCCCCGGGCCCCACAGCAGCTGCGGCTGCTGGGGTCTGGCCCTGCCTCCCTCTTTGGCCCTTGAAGCAGCCACGGTGGCTGCTGACCAGGCCCTTCCCCAGTGCAGGTGCATGGAGGCGGGTCCAGGCGGCACCGCCGCCACCGCCCCCCCCAGAGAGACCCCTCAGTGTTGGAAGGTCAGAGCAGTGGCAGTGGTGATGGCGCCCCCAGACTTGCGAACGCTGATGGGGGCGGGTCCAGGCTCCACCGCCGCTGCCACCACCGCAGCCCCCAGAGAGACCCCTCAGCGTTGCAGGTCTGGGGGCGTCACAACCACCACCGCTCTGACCCACGAACACTGAGGGGTCTCCCCTCAGCGGCGACGGATCCGGCCATTGAGAGGTGCAGGAGGCGGGACTCGTGAGTCCCGCCCCCTGCACCTCTCAATGGCTGGATAGGCCACCCCAAGTCCTGCCCCCCAGCCTCCCGCTGCCCAATCGTGGGCGTAGCGGAGTGATGGTTATTTGCATATTACTCTATTATTAGATAGAATATATGCATGTTTCATAAATATTTCTAATTATTCTTTTGGGTAATGCAGGGGCTGACCAGCAGACCCTGAGCGATGAATGAATGGTGTTTCTGTGAAAGAGAGGGCTAAGGGACTGCTTGGCTATAGGAACCAAACAACCCTGTTGGCCTGCCTCCTTAGGCTTTTATTGTAACAGCAGCTTTTATTGTAACAACAGCTTGAACTATAATTAACTATTAGATACTATCAGTAGGGTAAGCATCCTTGAGAAAACAAGTGTATCTATCTGTAGTGTCCTTTAAGCAAGGACATTTTGAAGGTCTAAACATAAAGATTCCAGTAAAACACCTGGGGGCTCACTTTGGAAAAGTCAAGGCAGGGTCTGCCGCCTTTGGCAAGGTCCCCTACAGGCCCCTGACCTTTTGGAGAATCCTCCTCACAGACTTTCCAACCAAGTCCCGTGTTTCCATACAGGTTTATTAGTACATTCCATTTTAAGTAAATAATTTGAGATATTTCATGATTTAATTTTTTTCTTAGTGTTTATAATCTCATTTCTCAACACTTTTTGTACTGTTATCTCAAATTTTTGTTAATTTAGGAAAATTACCAAGATTTAGCTCTCTGAAATATTACATGTGTTATTCTTCCTATCTGGGAAATTTTTATCACTTTGTACCTCTGATCCCCTTACTTTTCTAGCTAATTCTACTCATCCACCATGTTTTAGTTTATAGGTTATTTCCTGTGGCTGAAGCTAAAAATTATCCAATCGCCAAATCCTACCATGATCTTACTTAAATTAAGGGTGGCAGTCCCTTGATTTCAGAAAGGATAGGGGCCCTCCACCAGTGCCAACTTATGAATCATTATGAGATTAAGTTAACATGGGAATCACAGTCCCTCCTGTCAGAACTTCACATTATCATCCTCTCACGGATCATCATTCTGGGAAATAAGTAGTATAGCCCCCTGATAAAAAAGACAAAACTTGAGGAGGAAACCTATGGTACAACTCTATTCTTTTTTCTTGAATGCCACAGCTCAGACCTGCAGAAATCATCCTTCCGGGATTGAAAACCCAGAATGCTAAAGATGGCAGAGGAGAAAGCAGAATGGCATGTTTTATCATATCACTGGCTCCTTGATATCCCTGAGCTTTTCTTCCAAACCTGGTATTACCTACCTCTTGTCTTATTTTGTAATTAATTATATATATTTATTTTAAATCATTGTTTTGGCTAATGATTAAATATATTTATTTCTGTACCACTGCTAATCAGATACTTTGTTATTCATAACTCTATTCTAATCTGTTTGCTTCATTTTAATAACCTTCTCTGTACTCCTAGGGTTGATAGCATTCTTATGTGATTCAATGGCAGAGATCAAGAAGTTATCATAGGATAATAAAATTGTCTATTCATTTGAATAAATAAAATACTGTCCCCTACAAGGAATGTGTCTACCTTTTTCAATATTTTATCCTTGGCATCTAACCTAGTACCCAGGGCATAATAAATTTTAAATAAAATATTGATAAGAGAAAAGGTTGAATTAATTTGTTATTTTTCTCTCATTTGTATTGTTTATAATAATTTTATAATAACAGTTACAGACCTACCACCCTAGGACAAAATTTTAGCATCAGAATTACTATATAAAAGGTTATGTACACTTTTGTACATTTTTTTAAATCCTCACCTGAGGACATGTTTTTATTGATTTTAGAGTAAGGGAGAGAGAGAGAAATAAACATAGATGTACATGACTGGTTGCCTCCTGTACAGGCTCCCACCTGAATGGAACCCCACAATCCACATATGTGCCCTGACCATGAATCAAACTTGCAACCTTCTAGTATATGGAGTGACACTCCAACCAACTGAGCCACCTGGCCATGGCCTTACTTGTACATCTTTATTATAAGAATCTTATTTTGATGTCATTTGCTACCCAGAGCTGTGCCAAACTCAAAATAAAGAGCACAGTCCTGCACACTGCCAAGTCCACCCAAGATTCTGACATCATTCATAAGTTTGGGAGTTCCCAGGGCCACCACAATTCAAACTGGCTGGCTACAAATTTGGGGTTTCCCTGACCAACATCACATTTGATAATTATCCTCACAGTACCCAGGACAACACTATACTTACCGTTAGTTTTGTTATTCCAAAAGAATATGAAGCAGAAACACACAAAGGGCATACATAGGACTTGGGGAAGGGTTTCCAATGCAAAGCTTCCAGGACCTAAGGGATGGGATACGTAACCCTCTTAGCAATATGTACATGAAACATTGCCAAGCCAAGATGCTCACTCTAGCTTTGGTGTCCAGAGATTTTATTGAGTCTTTGTTAGGTAGGCACGATTGATTATCGTCCACCTGGTTCAACTCAATCTCTAGCCCCAGCCCCTGGAGGTCAGGTCAATCTCTCAACTCTCTAATCATATAGTTGGTATTGCTAGAAAGGCCAGTCCCTACAGTAGGTCATTTCTTTAGGATAAACTATTACTTCGGATCTGAGGAGTGTAACATGAGCCATCTTGTTAGTACAAGCTACCAGAAATGTCCAAGAGGCCCACCACAAATAAAAAAGACATTCCATTCACTCAGGATATTCCACGGGTTTAGAAGTTACCTCCCAGGAGCTAGGATTAAGCCTATACCTTTCTGGGTAAAGTTAATTCTTCACTATACATCTGTCTAAGGGTCTTTTCATTATTATTTTTAACAGATGCTGGGCTCCTGTAAGTTAGCATTTTCACTCTGATAGAGATAGAGAAATGTTAAATAACTTGTCAAAAAAGCATTCAGAATAGAGCGATAGAAGAAATGGTAAATGTGGATAACCTACAAGTTGGATCATGAGCCTATAACCATTTCTTTCTGTCTAATGACATATTCAGTTAATATACCTCCTGTCCATGCTCAAAAACACTGCTTATAGCTATGGGTGAGAAAACAGCTTAACAATGCTGAGAGGGAAGGCGTCCAGTTTGTGGCCCAGAAGTCACAATGCAAAAAGAGTTTCTTGGCTTCTCCTCACAGCCTGCCTCAGAGCACCGTGCTGGGGTCCAGAACTGTGAGGGTCTCTTTCCAGCTGGCTTAATGTTGAAAAGTGCATCATCCTGGCAAGGGCTAAGCCAGCTACGCTCAAGCCTCGCTGGTGGGACGATGAACAAGGACATTAGAATCTGGACACCCTGACATGGCATACAGAGAAAGGGCAGCCATCTGGCTGCTGCAGCACGTTTTATTGGCTTTAATTGACCCTTCTTTCTGTCCTATCTGTTTTCCTATTAATAAGCCCACAGCTGACATTTCAACTGGTGTAATGTAGACTGAATGTCTGAGAACTCACTGCCCCGATTGCTGGAATGAGGATTTACAAATGTTTAGAGGCATATTTTGTTTCTCATTAACATATCTGTGTTATAGTCAGTACTCCTCACATCTGAAAAATAGAGAAATTATTAATAGATTTCCTAATCTAAAAGATTAATAGGGATAGCAAGAAAAAGTGATAAAGACCATGGACTTATTGTCTGAAAATCTAGTTTCTAGATATCACTATGAGCGTCTTTAATTCCCAGATTTATAGGCTGTAAAATAAAAACAGGCATGGGCTATGTCTCAAAAGGGAATTATAAGAATTTTTTGATTATACAGATAAATTGTTTAGGTTCATATTTGATTTATAGTGAATGTACAATAAACAATAGCTGTTATTATATGATGCAAAATATTCTTAATGGCTAATGTTTAGATATGTATAGATAATGGTAACTTTTACTGCATATATTTTTGACTCAGTATGAGAATTCTATGAATTGGTAATCAAATGAAGCCCCATAGGTCTTCAACCAACTTCTAAAATACAAATCTAGCCACCCTAGTGAAGGTAGCAAGGCCATTATCCTATATAATAAAAGCTTAATATGTAAATTGTCCCCTCAGTCAGTCGTTCAACCAGGAGTTTAACCAGTTCAACTGCTTGCTATGACGTGCACTAACCACCAGGGGGCAACACTGAACATGGCAGCGGGCAGCAGTGGAGGCACTGCCAGCCCCGATGGGCCCTGACAAGAACTGGACTGCAGTGGGATGGTGGAGCAGGTGAGTGGGCCGTGCCAGGGCAAGGCGGGTGCAAGTGGGAGCCTGATTGATACACCCCACAGATGGCGACCAGCAGCGGAGGGACCGCCACCCACCTTCCAAGCACTGAGGGAGCCGGGCAGGGGGCCTGGCCCCGACCCATCACTCTGCAGATGACCACCAGCAGCTAGCAAGTTCTGATCGCCCGATTGTGGCTAGGCCCCAGGCTGGGTCGAGGAATTGGGGATGGGTGGTGGCGACCAACCTCCAGTGGCACCCAGGCAGGGGCTGCGACCTCTCACCAGCTACCTGGGGGTGGGGGTGAGGGGGACGGAGGTGCGGTGAGAATGCAGGGTGTCCACCGAGCTCATTCTCACTCCCCTTGCTACCCTCCCCTGGGATGCCAGGGCTCACGCACCTGGGAAGCCCCCATGCTCAGGTGCCAGGTGCCCCCAAGGAGCCCGCTGGCACCGGCGCAGCCTCTTCCGGGTGAGCCGTGCCACAGCCGCCGGGATCGCAGGGGCCCCTTGGGCTCCCCATGGGTTCGCGCAGGAGCTGTTCTGCAAGGCCGGCCAGGAGAGAGCGTGCTTCCCCCCCTTACCGCCCCCCCCCCGCCCCCCGGCTTCTGTGAAGCACTGCTGGGTGGCCCAGAGGCCCACGCTGTGCCCCGGCCTGCAGTGTCTGGCTGTGCTCACCACATCTCCGCATGGGGACTCAGGTGCCATGACTCAGGCAGAGGAGGACAAGCAGGAGTCTGGGGGCCCAGGTGCTGCCCAGGGCCCAGAGGTCAGCTGGGACCTACCCTTCCACGCCAGACGCTTGTGCTTCGATGGCTGGCCAGGCCTAGAGACCACACCCGTGCATGAATTTTGTGTACCGGTACTCTAGTATTAAATAAATATAGAACAATGTAATCAAGCTTGTCAACACCTCTTTAGTTTTCTCATCATTGAATTTAAAATATTGATATAAAGACTGAGCTAGACTACCAATACCATAACCATTGCTGTATTCATTGTACAATAATCTTATGAAAGCACATTACCTCCTTTATAATGTGCAGTAATAAACTCTGTTAATAGGTTATTTATCTTGGTCCTTCCCTATACTTAGTCTCTTAAAAACAATTTGCTTTTATCAGGAAGGAATAGCGGTGACTTTTACTCTGCTAGTTCAGACATAAGTATGTGCATTCTCCTATGGCATTTTTTACATGAATAGGTGTCGGAAGTTGCCACAGGCCCACAGATGATGCGTTATATTGATGATAGATGAGCATAGTTGAGAATGAGATGAGGGAAAGGCCAGGCTTTCAGCTTTCAGAATCACCTAAAGGGCTGCAGAGTAACTAATGAGCCATTAACCTAACTCAGTGGTTGGCAAACCGTGGCTTGCGAGCCACATACGGCTCTTTGGCCCCTTGAGTGTGGCTCTTCCACAAAATACCACTGCCTGGGCAAGTCTATTTTGAAGAAGTGGTGTTAGAAGAAGTTTACGTAAAAAATTTGGCTCTCAAAAGAAATTTCAATCGTTGTACTGTTGATATTTGGCTCTATTGACTAATGAGTTTGCCGACCACTGACCTAACTCAACCAATGGTGGGACAACCAGCACTGAGGTCTTTGGATACTAGTGAATATGGCTATTTGGAGTCATCTCTAAGGTCAAGATAATCTTAGGTTGTTCCACCAAACAAGTAATAATAAAAAATAGCTACTCAAATAACTTGGAAAGGATTGTGTTTTGCAATATTCCCACCTGTAGCAATAATAATAGAATCTGTCAGAAGCTTGGTGCAGAGACTAATCAGTGACCAGGAAGGCTGCTATCTTATTAGGACAGGCTTAGGAGCAGTTAGACTCTCCTCTTGGTCTTTATTCGTTAATTAATAATGACAATAGCTAATATGGATGCACTTAGACACTCTTCAAACTGGAACAACTAAGAGAATATTGGGTTTCATGCTGGCTGGTGTGACTCAGTTGGTTGGCGCATCCATTGCCCTGTACACCAAAGGGTGGCAGGTTCCATTCCTGGTCAGGGTACAGGTCCAGGTTATGGGTTCAATCTTGGGTCTGGACACCTGCAGGAGGCAGCCAATTGATGTTTCTCTCTCACATCAATGTTTCTCTCTTCTCTCTCTCTCTCTTCCTTCTCTCTAAAAAAAAAAATCAATAAACTTTAAAAGTATTTCTTGAGTATTGAGTTTCTGGAGGAAAGCACTGTCATAACCTACTCTGCAACATCTTCTAAGAGGAAAGTAAGACCTCACATTGGCTCTCATAAGGTCTGAGAGATTGAAGATATCATTGTAGAGACTCTGAATCACAGCTGGAAATTGCAGCCACTCACCCATTTCTCATATGCCCTTTCATGAGCATGCTGTCTATACCAAATTTGCACTAAAATTACAAAGTTGAGTATAGTTGTGACAGAAGACATATGAATCACATTGTCTAAAATACTTCCTATCTTTCTCTGTATAAAAAAATTTTTTTTCAACTCCTGGTCTGCATGATGCAAACCCCTCATCACAAACTATAAGAAGGATCTATAGAAACTCCATTTTGTCTGTCAGAAAAGCTACCAAAATGAGAATATGTTGAAGATTTGGGGTATGTGCACAGATGGGCACCATGGGATTCTTTGAAGGAAATGACTGTAGCTACAGTATGCCCTAGTTTTCCTCTCATTTCAAATCCCCTATATGACTTCTGATGGGATAATGAACTGTCTGTAGCCAATGTTTCATACATATCAACATACTTATATTAATTAAAATGTGTAAACATTTTAGAAATGGGATTATTCTATACTTGCATTGTAAAATCAATCATAATACATATGGACTAGGTCAAACTATTACAAAAGAAAAATTAAACAAGTTGTACTTTTTAAGCACAATTTCATTTTAAGTATGAAACTGTACTTTTAAGAACTATAGAAGCTATTGCTAAAAATTGAATAATGAAGGGAAATAAGTATAAGAGTCTTGGAAATGCAGGGCTCTTGGTAAAAAGGTAAATTAACAATATACTATTTTTAATTTCCAAGTATTTCAAACATTGATAAAAATATAAAGAATAGTCAAGCCACGCTCAGATACTCTTGTACATCATGTTCTTTAGGTCTATTTATTAATAAAATGAAATATTCCAGTTACAGATTAATTTCCATGCATGCTTTTATATTTTTACTATACTTGTGCATATCCACATATGACATATAGTATTATTTTTGTTTTAAAGTTATGTAAAAGTGGTCATATTTGTTCTTTAAAAATGTTTTAAATGTGATTTGTTGAAATCCATTCACATTAATAGACATAGTTTTAGTTTATACATTTTACCTGTTGCATGTTTTATTGTCATATGACTTATACTGAGTGAGTGTATAATTCATATTAATCATTTAGTCTTCACAACAAAAACATGAGGCTGGTACAATTTTTACCTCCATTTTACAAATGAAAGAGCTAAAGCACAGAGCTGCATTTTGGCCCAGAGTTGAAGAGCTGGTCTTCAAACACTGGCAGTGACTCCAAAAAAGTCACTTCTAATTACTGTGTCAAGCACATTCTTTGTTCTGCTATTGGTGGAAATTTAGGTTGAATATAATATTTGCTATTACAGATAGTGCTATAACTAACATGTTGGAGCATGTCTTATCTTGCTAATGTGAAAATTTATGAACTTAGCAGGGAAATTGTTGACTTGTAAGGTATATGCATCTTCAGCCTTACATTGATAAATGTGCTCTCCAAGGTGGTTGTGTGCATGCAAAATCTCACTAAAATATATGCAAATATACTTGGTATTTATAGATTTAAATAGTATTTTTTCTGAATCTGATGGATTTAAAGTGATACATTCTGACTTTGAAATAGTTCCTCCTTTAATTACTAGTGAGTTTGAGCAACTATTCGTACGCTTATTGATAATTGATATTTCCACTTACCAGAAAAGTTTTGCTCTCTTCATTTGCCTATGTTCTTATTTTTTCTTAGTCTTACTAAATTGTGAAGCTTTAAAACTACATTTAAACACTATTTTTAAATTTGTCAAGTAATAAATTTATTCTCTAATCTGTGACTTGCTTTTATTGTGTGTTTAGTTCAACAGAACTTTTGAATTTCAGTATAATCAAATTCATGCATTTTTATAGCTATGTTTATGTGTTTCACCTTACTCATAAGTTCCTTCTTCCACTGATAAAATATTATTTTGCATTTTTTCTAAAATTTTAAAGTAATATATTTCACATTTAGATTTTCATCCCTCTGTGTTTGATTTTTAAGTATGTTTGAGGTACAGTTACAATTACTTCCTAAAAAAATATGTGGTGAAATCACTTACCAGTAACACTAAATTTTGAAGCCATTTTTACATATTCATTTGTATCCCCACCTAATTGTTACGATATGATGGATTAATGGGTTTATTTTTAAGTTCTTGATTTTATTGCATTACTTTATCATTTTTATTTACATAAGACAAGTGTCCCTATTTTGTTACATTTCCTCATGAATGTCTCCTCTATTCTCAAGCTCTGATATCTCATAAATATTTTATTAAATCTTACTATGATACCAACTACAGTTTCATTGAATTTGTAGAGTAATTATGTATATAGACTTTTGCCATATGATCATTGTAGGTATAGCCTAAATTTGGTTATTCTATTTTGAATACCATAGAGTTTTACGTTTTTAAAGATCTTACAAGATATTGTTGTTGTTATTGTAAAGTTTGTTGTTATTATAAACTAGAGGCCCAGTGCACAAAATTCATGCACAGGGGGGGAGGTACTGTCCCTCAGCCCAGCCTGCACCCTCTCCAATCTGGGACCCCTCTCACAATCCAGGACTGCTGGCTCCAAACCACTCATCTGCCTGCCTGCCTGATTGCCCCTAACCGCTTCTGCCTGTCAGCCTGATCACCCCCTAACCACTCTCCTGCTAGCCTGATCAACACCTAACTGCTCCCCTGCCTACCTGATTTCCCCTAACTGCCCTCCCCTGCTGGCCTGGTAACCCCCAACTGCCCTCCCCTGCAGGCCTGGTTGCCCCCAACTGCCCTCTCTTGCAGACCATCTTGTGGCGGCCATCTTGTTTCCACATGGGGGTGGCCATCTTGTGTGTTGGAGTGATGGTCAATTTGCATATTACGCTTTTATTAGATAGGATGGTCTTTTTAAAGAGAAATTTTACAAAATCTGGCGTTTAATGTGGAGGTAGTAGAGATGTGCTATTCAGATATACCTTTAACCTTTTGCACTCGGATGTTGAGTGTGACTCGACACAGTTAGCATTAGAATAAAGGAATTGAGAAAAAAGCAAGCGAGTGCAAAGGGTTAAGGATGAAACTTGTAAAGAGCTCAGTCAGATAACAGCCTTGAGTTGTTGCATCTTTGGTATCCATTGTAGCAAGTAAGTCAAATACACACTCTACCCAGGCAGCACTCTGCCAATGACTGATCACGATAGACATATTAGTACCTGGGTTTGATTGCCCTATACAATACAGTTACCTCTTGAACAACACAGAAGTTAGGGGCACTGACCTCACTCAGTGGAAAATCCAAGTATAACTTTTAACTCCCCCTGTTTTTTTTTTTTTTTTTTGTAGTTACTGTAATTACTGTGAAATAAGGCAGTCCTGGGAGTTCTGGAGGCTGAAACAGTCCCCCCAGAGCCTCTTTGACAACTACATTCATCAGGAATGTCTTCGTGGAAGGATACAGGCCCCATTGGCCTGGCATAACCTCGGTTACTATCTTTTGTTACTTGGTGTGTTGCATGATTGCTTAACAGGAAATCAATGGTATTGCTTCTTTTCCCTTTATATACATTAAAAAAAATAAATCACAGCAATGATGAAATCAGAACATTGGTGAAACTTATTTCAGAAGAACCAGGAAGCACATCACAATGGAACCTGCTGGGTGCTGCTGCAAGTGTGGGGGTGAGCAGGAACATCAGCCTCTTGTAGGTGAAGTGACGAAGGTGTACAGGGAGTTTTGTTTTGTGTGTTTGTTTTCAGTGGTGGTGAGTACAGGGTATGTTGGAGTGTTAGAATATCCATGTTTCATGAGAAGATTCAAAATGTGAATATATGAGACAGGATTTGGATCCTAACATTTACCCTGGGCCTTGGGCAAGGAAAATAATCTCTCTAAACCTCATTTCTTTATTTATAAAATGCAACAGTATCATTGTTATGAGGATAAATGAGATACTATACAGTGCCTAGAATATTGTTTAGTAGATGGTCACTATTATAATGATTATTTATAACTAATTTGGAGATAAGCTATATTTAATAGTGAATATAAGGGCTTAAAAATACAGGAACTTGTCAGACTCCAGAGTCCAAACATTTACACTTTATACCACATGGCCTCCTGGGGGATTTGAATGAAAACACAAAGGAAATCTCAATTTACACAATAAATATCAAAATCAAACCATGACAAAAAACACAATCATTAGTGTTCTCCCAGTAGAAAGATATTAATTTATGCTTCTGCCAAATAACACAAGATATTAACCCTAAGTCCCAATCTTTAATAAGAAAATCCTGAATTATCATAGAACCTACTATAATTTTCAGAGCAAAGTTATTAAAGATGTTTTCATAAATTTAAATATGTATATATTTAAATTTATGAAAACATCTTTATATATATATAAAAGGCTAAGTGACTGGCTGACCATTTGACCATCCAACTGGTACCTATGAAACCCACTGACCACCAGGGGGCAGATGCTCAATGCAGGAGCTGCCACGCTGCAGTGACTTGGCAGCTGTGGCTTGGGGTGACACACCCAGAACCAGAAATGAGGGAGCCCGATTCCAGGGTGCGTCACCCGAGAACTGCCCCCTCGCAATCTGGGACCCCTCGGGGGATGTTGGAGAGCTGTTTTTCACCTGATCCCGCAGGCCAGGCCAAGGGACCCCACCTGTGCATGAATCTGTACACCAGGCCTCTAGTATGTATGTGTGTGTATGTGTGTGTGTATATATATATACTTATTTTCTCCTTATTTGATCTATCTACCATTTTGATAATGTGCTCTTCTTGCCATAGGACTCCCACCTAAACTACTGATAGCCTTACCAATATCATAAACAGTCAATTAACACATATTTTGTATGTTACATGTATTATATATTGTATTTTTGCAATAAGTAAGCTAGAGAAAAGAAGGTGTTATTAAGAAAATTGTACAAAAAAGAAAATATATTTACAGTACTGTAATTTTCCATACCGTAATTCTATGTTTACAAGATGGAAAAAATCCACCCATTAATGGACCAGTACAGTTCAGACCTGTGTTGTAATAATAAAGATAGGGTTTAATTTAAAATATTAACATAAATTTATAATCTGAAAAGCTCCCATCCTGCTACCTAAATAATCTGTAACCCATTTTTTAATCACTTTTCTCATCAGACTGCATGATATAATGTGCCTTTCCATATCGCAGGATTTAATTTGTCGTGCTAGTTTTTACCATGCAGTGAAACTTCCATGAACCATGCTCAAAAAACATCTGACTACATTTCTGTCTCAATCACGACCTACCTCCCAACCCAAACATATTTTTCTGTCAAATTGGAACAAACCTGAGCTGCCAAAAAATTTGAGTTCATATTGTTACTAAAACATAGGAAACTTACAGGAAAATAGGTGAGAGATTATTAAAATTCACACATAAATTTTCATATTGTCAAATATGTAGAAAAATGACACAAGTTAATTAGGCCAGGTGATAAGAATGCTGCACCAAAACCAATACAAACATTGGTTACCATTTATGACTCTAAATATTTCAAGACATTTGGTTTGATATTTATACCGTATAGTTTGTGAATCTTCCATATGGTAGCTTTCTATTTTATATAGGTTATACTAATTAAAGAAGATATTGTCCTTTTCTTCAATGTGACATTTTCCACCCTACCTACTTGACTGAAAAAGATGTTGGTATTTCATATAACTAGAGATATATTGGAAGAAAAAGCAACTAGATTACTACATATACAAGTATTGAATGGCCTGTCTTAGATTCTTTTTGGAATCCACTTACACAAAGGATAACTACAGAGACAACCAATGTAATTAAAATTCATATTTTTGGCCTGGCCAGTGATGCTCAGTGGTTGAGCATATGAAGCAGAAGATCATGGTTCAATTCCCAGTCAGAGCATATATCAGGTTGCAGGCTTGATTCTCAGTGTGGGGTGTGCAGGAGGCAGCCGATCAATGATTCTCTCATCATTGATGTTTATATCCCTCTCTCCCTCTCCCTTCCTCTCTGAAATAAATAAAAATATTTTTAAATGATTATTTGTTGATAAAAAAATGACCCAAGATTGAAATATATCCCAACTACTTAAACTGTCTGACCTCAATAATCTCTCCTAATTTCAATTTATTCATCTCCAAAAGCATGTATGTTTCACTATATATGTACTACCTATTCATAAGATTTTAAGATGAGTTTTAATTTGGACAACAAATATGAAAATTTTAAAACTATGATCTTCAGCAGGCGAGGGGATCCCAAGGCAGGTGATGGGCGTGGAGGCCACAGGGGCATAGGCTACCAAGGAGACAGAACTGAACTTCACATCACTCTGTGTGGCCCTGGAGGATGGCTGGTTAGCCAGATATGGGTAAGATTCCTCAAGGAAGGAACAACCTAAGACAGGCACAGTCGCAGAGGGGCCATCAGGAGAGAACTTGGGGGTCAACAGAGGTGGGGCACAGACCCTCACCCCCCCAACTTTGCAGGGGCCTGAACCCTCACCCCTTCTGAGGGAGGTCTCCTGCCCCCATGGCTGCTTAGCTTCCCATGCCCAGCTCAAATCGGGACCCAGGTAACAGATAGAGACTTGGCCGATAGCAACTGCCCTCTCATTGCAACAAGACTTGTTTGAGTTGTCTTGTACCCATGGTGTTGGGAAGTGTTTTTTTTATATCTAAATCCAGCCTAGCACCAGGAATGCTCAGGGCCTACTCGAGAAGGCAAATAATCCTTTCCACTAATATTTACAGGGTAAAATAAGATTGTTGTTAGAGTATTAAATTTGACAGTACAATAGTAGTCAAGTTTTCAGGCTAATTTAAATTGGCTAATCGAAATAAGTGAATATTCTAGAAAATTAATTGTACTGGACAAAAAGCTGTTCCTAAAGTATTAACTAAAATTTTTATTGGTAGTACATCTCATGGTAAAAATGAGTAACATGTAATGAACCTAAAGTAGTCATATTTTAGTGCACAAAATTAAAATTTAAAAGCTATCAAGACTACATTATAAAATTTCCAAAAGCCTCCTAATATTTAAATCAAAAAAGGGAGGATAGTAGAAGAATATCATGTAAGGAAAAATGTCCTGTAAGTAAATTACATCTAGAAAAGTTTTACTTTAGAAAATTAACTTTCATTTGTAATGCTAACAGCAAGACACCCATGTAAAACATACATGGTGTCAAAACAAGCCAAAGGAAAATTGTTTGGGCAAAAAATTAAAAAGGATCGCAAGTCAAATTTATAGAAAAGATTCCTTTATTAACTTTTGGTCGAGAATATGCTTGTATATTTTCAGAAAACAACTCCAAGACCATGTGGATTCCTGCAACAGAGAGGAATTGACAGGACTACTCTAGCCATGAAGACAGAAGAGAAACAGTCCAGAGATGGAAGACGCTGACGACACCTTGCCATACTAGCAGTCAGCAACTGTGTGTCACTGCAGGTTGCCCAGGACCAAACCAGAGAGGGTCGGACCTGCATTACCACCATTTGTCCACCATCCAGAACTGAAATATCATTGCTGACATGTACACATAAGGAACTGTTTGACATAGAAATTGGGACTCAAAAGAACTGTTGGTCCAGAAAGAAACTCACTACAGACTGATTCATTTGCCTGTCACCATAACCATTATTGCTTGTCTCATTTTCGGTTCTTATAAGTGTATTTCTAGTAGCACATGATCTCACTCATCTAGTGGAAATGATGAACAACATAGACTGATGAACAAGAACAGACCCGGAGACATGGAAGCATAGATCAGACTGTCAGAGCTCAGAGGAAAGGTAGGGGAGGGTGGGGATAAGGGGGAGAGATCAACCAAAGGACTTGTGTGCATCCATATGAGCCTAACCAATGGTCACGGACAACAGGGGGGTGGAGGAATACATGGGGAGGGGTTTGGGATGGGAATGGGGGGATGAGGACAAATATGCGATACCTTAATCAATAAAGAAATTTTTTTTAAAAAGATAAAAAATAAAAATAAAAACTAGGTAGCCCTAGCCAAAAAAAACAAAAAACAAACAAAAAAAACCCTATGATCTTTACTATTATTCTTGTTTCTACATAAGTACTTATTCTTTTTTTAACTGATTTTTTAGAGAGAGGAAAGAGAGAGAGAAGGAGAAGTAGAGAGAGGGAGGGTAAGAGGAAGAGAGAGAGAGAGAGAGAGAGGCATTGATATTGATGGACTGCCTCCTCCACATGCCCAGACTGGGTATGTGCCCTGACTGGGAATCAAACCTGCCACCTTTTGGTCTATGGGACAATGCTCCAACCAACTAACTGATCCAAACTGGTCAGGGCAAGTACTCTACTTTTACCAAATCAAAGATATACAATATATACAAAAAAATCATCATTATTAAAATTCAAACAATAGTTCATTCTAATGCCAAAGTTTAAAAAATACTTCTGACAATTTTATCAAATAATCTGGAAGATGCTTATATTAGTTATGATGCTTTCCTCTTCAAATAACAGGACACACAAATCAAAATGGCTTAAGCAATATGAAATTTCATGTCCTCATTTATAGAATTCTAAGAATTGCTGGAGCAGTTTTGCTCTACCATGTTATTATTCATGGTGCAATAAGCTTACTGACAGAGTTCCGTACATCAATGCTGTGTAGGACATTGTCTGATGGGACAAGAAACCGTGGTGTTACATGCCTGAAGTGAATCCAGTCACTGGCAATGTCAATGAAACTGCCATGGTGAGTTGTGCTGAGTCATCCAATACAATAGCCAGTAGCCACATGTATTTAACTTAAATTCATATTAAGTAAAATTAGAAATTCAGTTTTGTTATCTTACCAGTCACATTTTTGGTACTCAATAACCTGATGAGGCTAATGGCTACTACAGGGTGTTGACAAAAGTAGGTTCACAATTGTGATTACATGGAATACAGAGTTTATTCTGGTATTGTTATTTATTAACTATTGTATTATTTTCCATAGGAACAAATGTAAACCTATTTTTACCCCATCCTGTATATTGGAATGGAGCATTCCAGATGTCACAGAAATATCTATTAAACAGAACTGAACTTTAGAACAATCAGGATTTACTTTTTCCTTTTTTTAATATAATTTTTTAAATAACTTTTATTGATTTTAGAGAGGCAGGGAGAGAGAGAGAGAGAGATAGAAACATCAATGGTAAGAGAGAATCTGCATGCCCCTGCATGCCCCACACTGGGGATAGAGCCCCGAACCAGGGCATGTGCCCTGACTGGGAATCAAACCGTGACCTCCTGGTTCATAGGTCGACACTCAACCACTGAGCCATGTCAGCCAGGCAAGAGTTATCTTATTTGAAAGCTGAATATTTGAATAAATTGCCTTTCTATTCAGTAAGGAATATAAAAGATTGGGTTAGAGTATACAACATGCTATATCTGCTACATTATTTTTTGAGGACCAAAGACTGTCACATCATGCAAACCTTACTCCAAGCATTGCATATTCTATATACCTCTCTATATATACCACATTTTAGCTGGCAAATGGTAAGGTGGCAGGTATATTCACATAATAACATCTGTGAATTCGAGTTAATCCTATAAATTGGACATAAGACAACTACTTAAAGCTGCAAATAAAAGAATGCCCAAGAAGATGGCATAGAAAATATATGCATGAATTATACCACTCTCCATAGCAAAAGAAATGTGTTCATATTTTAATTTCTGCAACAAATGCCTGGTTTTGTTTTCATATTGACAGTTATCAAATGGAAACATATTTTATATTTAGGAAATATAGCCTATTGTTTAAAACTAATGATCTGCATTATCTATAGAAAGAATTTTATTAGAGAAATTATTAAAAACTCCAAGATGAAGAATAACTGCTAATAATTATTAAGACTTTCTCAACAAATTTGGATCATGTTAAAGTTATGAAACACTGAGACTGAGAGAAAACGTTAGAATGCTTTCTGGTGGCTGAGATCAAGGATGTTCTCTCTTGTACAAGAAAGCATAACAGGGCAAATACACCGCACAGGTCACAAGGGACTAAGGCAGTTTACTCCTGTTGTGTTTTTATCAACCGTCCTTCATCTATAATCCCTGACCTCGGAGAAATTTTAGGCTTGGTGCCTTCCTTCTCTCCCCTGCTTGAAGGTCACGCTCCGTTCTGCTTGTGTGTCTGAAACAGCTGAGTGCTTTCATGCTTCGGTTTCAGGACCTCCTGAGCATCTAATTAGCTCCATCTTTTATCTCCCATTTCAGTGGCTTTCGACCTTTGGCTACATTGTTTCTGATGTTCCCTCCAACTCTGACTGATCCCGAACGGCAAAGATGGGTTACAGCCCCGAGCAGGACAGGCCCGGCCTCCCTGAACTCTGCTTACTACATCGCCCAAAGAAGTCTAGTCTCCAGAGAAGTAGAAACCATTCTTTAAACAGTGAATTCAAGCTTTTCATTTATTGTGTGCCTTTCTTTTATGCTTTATAACACACTGAGATTTAAATATAAATCAAACAAAAGGCTTGAGGGCATCTTAAAAGTGAGAAGGATATCTTATATATGTGATAGCCTAAATTGATCTCTCAGTTTAATTGATGTCTGATGGATATTTTAAACTTTGTATTTAGGTTAGAATCACTAAAACCCATTTATGATTTGCATTTTTTGGGTAATTATCTTCAACACAAAATGACACACAAACTAGGTATTTTACTCACTTGGTGAATCTAGATGTTGTGTTTTATATGTATACTTTTGATTCTTAACCTTTAAATCTTATTTTAAAATGAAAAAGTGTTTATATTTCTAAATATTTAAGATGGCCTCAGGTGGTCATCATTCTTTCAATATTAAGCCTTGTCCCCCCAATCCCATCCAGCTATGGGGCAAACCTCTGGTGTCTGTGTAGCATACAGAGGAATATGGCTAGGACGGTGTGAACACATGGGGGCAGGACACTGCCTCTGAGTCTCACGTTCAGTAATAACTAGGTGAATTTGGTCATGTCTTATAACTTCCCATTGTCTCAGTTTTCTCACTTGTAAAACTAGAGTGCTTGTGAAGATGATCTCAATTTTACTTTCATTTTCAAAATTTTATGACTCAACAACAAAAATGAAAGCAATCCAATGGAAAACAAGGGCAAATGAGTTGAATAGGCACTTCTCCATAGAAGATATACACATGGATAATAATCACATGAACAGGAATAAAGTACTAATACATGTTACAACATGGATGAACCTCAATATTATGCTAAGTAAAAGAAGCCAACCACAAAAGGCCATATCCAGAGGTGGGCAAGCGTAGATTTGTAGTTATTTGTGTGGAAAATATTACAATAATAAATAATTCAAGAATAAACTCTGTTTCATGTACTGACAACTGTAAACCTATGTAATTTATAGTGCTATTTATATTAAACTAGAGGCCCGGTGCATGAAATTCGTGCACGGAGGGGGGTTGTCCCTCAGTCCAGCCTGTACCCTCTCCAATCTGGGACCCCTAGAGGGATGTCCGACTGCCCGTAAATGGGCAGTCGGACATCCCTCTCACAATCCAGGACTGGTGGCTCCCAACTGCTTGCCTGCCTGCCTTCCTGATTGCCCCTAACTGCTTATGCCTGCCAGCCTGATCACCCCCTAACCACTCTGCTGCCAGCCTGTTTGCCCCCAACTTCCCTCCTCTGCCGGTCTGGTCACCCCTAACTGCCCTCTCCTGCAGGGTTGATCACCTCCAACTGCCCTCCCTTGCAGGCTTGGTCCCTCTCAACTGCACTCCCTTGCAGGCCAGGTGCCTCCCAACTGCCTTCTCCTGCTGGCCATCTTGTGGTGGCCATCTTGTGTCCACACGGGGGCAGGATCTTTGACCACATAGGGGCAGCTATATTGTGTGTTGCAGTGATGGTCAATCTGCATATTACTCTTTTATTAGATAAGATAGAGGCCTGGTACAGGGGTGGGGGCCAGCTGGTTTGCCCTGAAGGGCGTCCTGGATCAGGTGGGAGTTCCCTTGGGGTGTGGGGCGGCCTGAGCGAGGGGCCTGTGGTGGTTTGCAGGCTGGCCACGCCCCCTGGCAACCCAAGCAGAGGCCTTGGTATCTGGAATTTATTTTCCTTCTACAATTGAAACTTTGTAGCCTGGAGTGGAGCCAAGCCTGGGGCTCCCTCTGCAGGCAGCCATTTGTGTTGGGGTTATAATTGAAACTTTGTTGCCTTAAGCGGGTGGGCCCAGCCAGGGTGTGCGGAAAGCTTTGCTTCCCCTGTTGCTGGCGGCAACCCTGGCCTGCTCTCTCAAGCTCCATTCTGCCGCCATTTGATTGAATTTGTTTACCTTCTATAATTGAAACTTTGTAGTTTGAGTGGAGGCTTAGGCCTGGCCAGGGCAGGCGGAAAGCTTGGCTTCCTCTGTTACCTAGGAAACCTTACTCTCTGTGGCTGTAGCCATCTTGGTTTGGGTTAATTTGCATACTCGCTCTGATTGGATGGTGGGCATGGCTTGTGGGTGTGTCGGAGGTATGGTCAATTTGCATATTTGTCTATTATTAGATAGGATATCCGAATAGACCAATTCATAAGGACAGTAAGTAGATTAGTAGTTGTCATGGGATGGAGGAGGGGGATGGGGAATAATTGCTTAATGGGTATGGAGGTTTCCTTTGCAATGATAAAAAAAAGTTCTGAAACTAGATAGTGGTGATGGTTGTACACATTGTAAATTTATTAGATGGCACTGAATTGAACACTTTAAAATGACAATGTTTGTGTTATGTGTGTTTTAATGCAGTAAAACAGGTATGGCTCAATTTATACGAAGTAGACATATGCATTTCTACTAATGTAAGAAGGCCTACCACATATGGAAATAGAAATTCCGTTCTTATTGGTTATTGGCAGCAGCTGAAAAGAGAATCGTTTTGTTTACATAGTTTTATGATTTAATGAAATAGCATTCTGAGGCACAATGAAAAATGGAGCTCTGGGTTATTAATTTTCAAAATAGGCATGAGCTGCGGATCTTCAGGAAGCCGAGTCTTCACCTTTTATCTACGTGTTGCTTTGTTCTAATTGCGAAATTGCCCCCTCTCTTTCTCTTTCTTTTTCACTAGCATCGTCTCTTTTCAGTATATGCTGGGTTTTCTCATAGTTAATACAAATAGAATTATCCCCCAGTTATAGTAGTTCTGTGGTTGTCATTGTTTAGTTTATGACCCGTGGTTCTCACACACTACTGTGCATTAGGACACATAAAAACCTCCAAATACTTCAAATTAAAATGTGGCAGCTGTGGGCTTCCTCACTGTATTCTTATATTTGTAAAAATTATCACACATTCAGTGTTGGGTATAATGATGCAAGCAGCTGAACTAAAATTTCAGTTTGTCTTCTACTTTACTAAGTAACACAAAGGTGTAGGTATTTAATAATTCCAGCCCCAGTGACAAACATGGTTATGAAAGAAAAAGTATCTATTTTTTCTTTCTTAAACTCTTAGTCAGAGCTCCCTGCTTGCCTATTGTGGTCTCTTTAATTTAGTCATTTCTAGGTTTAATTTCTGTACAGTGCAGTGATTGATTTCTCATTCAATTCCAATCTGTAGTCCAGTATTATTCTCATTTAAATGTTTCCCCTTGTCTCTCTCCTTTCCCGTTTCTGGGTTGTTTCACATTTCTGGTGGCCTCTGCATGCCTTCTCTAATGCTGTCGACACTGGTTTGCTTATCCTGTCTCAGGTGATACCTATGACTGATAGTAATACCTATGGCACAGTGATGGCAATGGTAGGTACTGCAGTTCAGAGGGCCATCGGAGTTCTGTCAAGAGTCTGGGCTTGGGTGGAAGCTCCCTGGAGATGTGCTCTGCCCTGGGGGACAGCTTTCTTTCTCTAAGCCCCTATAGTGATCCAGCCCACATTTTTAGACAATACATTTCCTTGATGGAGCCCCAGCTGACCTGTTGACTCTTCCTCTCAATAGCCTCAGCATTTCGCTTGAGGCCACAAAGGCTGTGGCAGTCAGAGGGCCATCCCCAGTCTGGCTCCACCTGCTGCTCTGTGGCACTGGCCCTGGAGCTATGCTTTGTGTGTCCCTTTTAGGTATCCCAGACATGAAGCCAGCCACAGTGTCACCTTTTCTTTTTTTCCTCACACTTCAGAGGGAATTCAAGAGCGATTCCAAATTCACATTACACGCTAACTTGAATAAGACATGTAGATGACTCAGTTTGATTGCACAGGATTTGCAAACATAGGATGATCAGCCTACCCAGTTCCAACTAAATAAAAAAGGAAAACTTTCCTTCTTTTCTTCTCTTTCTTCTTTGAACTACAGATAACCAGAGAGCAAGAGGACACTTTGCAGTTTAAACGCGACATTATTTATGAAATAACTATTCCTTATTTATGAAATTATTTTATCTTATTATTTTATTTAAGGTGGTTTGACTAAAAGCATTCCTCATTTGGGTGAAGTCATGATTTGAGGTGTGGTGAGCCAGATAGTGGGTGTGCATACCCATAAAACCATCTGACCCATTCTCAGTCCTGTGTTCTAAACCCCTTGCCTTGACACATGAGTTCTGTTTACGATACTAATGTTTTTGTGTGACTATTTGTTCTTTAGCTTGCTCTGAACCTCATTCTTACTTTCGCTTTATATCTACCTTACACTGATTACCATGACTGCAAGATGGTGAGTTGAACACATACTACAGCCTGTCTCCCTTATGTCCCTGATCCTTATAATTTTTTTAAAGACAAAAAATCCAAAAATCACAGCAGTAAAGTCAAGGAGGAAGCTCATTGGCCCATAAACTGTGAGAATCCTTGGAAGTCCAAAACAGTTGAAGAATTAAAGAAGAAAACGACTGAAGGAGATTATTGCTACAAAACAGCAGAATCAGCACCAAAGTGGGCCACCCCTGGAAGTGTTTGTGGTTGTCAGGAGCAGAGCTGGTTCAAAGAGCAGAAGTGAAATACTCTGATGGGTATGCTTGTCACAACAGCATTGGCCATTAACTCCCCCTTGTTGTGGTCCAGGCAGCAGCCGTGAGAAGATCTAAAGGCAGAGAGTACGAGAGTTTCATTTAGATAGTCAGAGCAGGAAACTCAATTTTTTTAAGAATTAGTCCAGCATACAGTATATGTGTAGACTTCAGGTCTATATGCCCTTACAAGTTCATATTCCTTAAATAACACAGGGAGTTTAGTTCTAGTCAACCCTTTTCTCTAAACATAGAGACAACATACAAACAAGAGAATACAAAAGATGGCCTGGAAGTGCAAAGCAGTGGGGAGTGGTAAACCTCTCCTCTTTCCTCCCGGCCTCCTCTTTCTTTTGTTCCTTGTCTGAAATCTGGCTGTGGCAGAATAAAGATCTAAAGCTTATTTTGCTTCTGTTTTGAAACGTTTTTTTAATCATATTTACGATAATCATTTATAGCAGCAATTTTCAACCTTTTTCATCTCATAACACATGGAAACTAATTACTGAAATTCTGCGACACACCAAAAATTATATATTTTTCCAACCTAACCAAAAAAAAAAAAAAGATATAATTTTGATTCATTCGCAAGAAACAGCTATTACTTTGTTGGCTGTTGTCATTTTGTGTGTGTTTTTACAATCTAATGGAAAAGAGGTCAGTGTGTCTGACAAAAAGTTAGGTATTGCATGTTTTAAAAATTATTGGGGCACACAGGTTGAATATTGCAGATTTATATGATGACGACAGTAGGTCTATTTTTCCATGTAAATATCGCTTACCTTACAATTTTACAAAACCATTTTAAGCCACTGCAATGTCATTCTCACTGAGCCAGACCTGCGAATCAGTAATATTTGGAGTTAATTAACTCTTCCCACTTTAGAAAACAGGCTCTATAATGGGTTTTCTATACTAAGATGCTGCTAAGAGCCGGAGTAGCTAATCTGAAGTGTTAATCACCAGTGTCTGCTTAGTTCCCAAATAATCATTATTTAAGGAAAGTTCTCAATGTGTTCTTGGCAAATGAGGCTTCTTATTTTTCCCAGAGTGTTCTAAAAATTCGTGGACCGCTGTGAAATGCTATTGTAGACATTTTAAACAGATGTGCAGAAATAACAATGATAAACCATCCATTTGTGATAAGTGACCTTTTAAACGTAGCACAAATGACAAATGCACGAAAGAAAATACATCCCCTGTCTAGGCTCACATAGGAGATGCTGCACATCTTCGAATCGCCCATTCAAGATGAACTGCAGCAGCTTTAGAAACCAGTTAGTCCAATTCTTCAATTAATAAATAAGTAAACTGGAATTTAGGGTAATTAAGTGATATGGTGTTCCACAGTCACTTAGTGGCAGAATCAAAACTAAAACCAAGATTTCCTCACTTCACTCCAGTGTTTTCTTACTACATTGTACTAAATAGGCCACTGATGCGCTGTAATTTTACAACCAATCTACACTAGTCTGAAAACGCCAATTCAGTATTTCATTTAAGCCAACTGAAAACAAAAGTCATAAAACAGAACTTAAAAATACTGAAGGGAGTGCTGGCTGATGTGGCTCGGTTTGTTGGAGCAGTGCCCTGTACACCAAAACGTTGCAGGTTCAATTCCCAGGCAGGGCACATCCCTGGCTCCATCCCTGGTTGGGGCAAGTGCAAGAGGCAGACTATCAATGCTTCTCTCTCACATCCATGTGTGTCTCTCTCTCTCTCTCTCTTCCTCTCTCTCTTTCCCTCCCTCTCTCTAAAATCAACTTTAAAAAAATATATTGAAGGGAGTTAGTATTCACTCCATTATACAGTTAATAAATATTTCTAAAAAGTACACTTCTGTATTAGTAAATAATTTATCCTTCCCAAAGACATGAATTCTGCATGTTATACTTTCTGTTTCATAGGACAAATTGTGGCAAGTAAATATGTATGTGCATATTTTTTTGAAGTGATGGTTAAAGCAGTACTACACCTCCCAAATAAATATATGGCTAGCCAGGAGTTCTAATTTAAAAGGATTATTGACTTCTATTCAGTTTCTTATAGGAAAACTTATGGAAGGGGTATCCAAGTATCTAGCGCTTGAGGAAAACGGTATAAATGAAACGTAGGTGGGAATCCAAGAGGGTGAGGAGAAATAAAATTACAAAGTTATTGAAAGGAGTGGTAGCACTTAGTTTAAAATTTCGCCCAGCACTGTCCCTGAGAATGACCATTCGGCACTGTAGGAGTGTCTGTTGATCTTCCCAGATCAAATCTTACTCTTCCTAAGGAGCAGCTTTTGATGTTACTTTTGAGTGTCTGCTGAGAAGAAAGAGAAGCTGTAGCCCCAAATTCGAACTATCAGGACAGAAAAATGAAGGCTGTCTCCACCAACATGACTTTTATGTATTCTGGAAAATTGTTCCCCAGGAAGATAAAGGTGTAAATCAGTAAATAATTTCTTTGCTTCAGGAATGTTCCCAAGACCAATTTTCTGAACGGAGTATGCTCAGCCAGCCTCTTTCTAGAACAACAGTTTGTGTAGGTAGACAGCCTTCTTCTCAAGGCAATATTTTACTGAACTGGGCAAAGAGATCCCTCTCCTGAAAACTGGCAACGTAACTTTGTTAAGACCCTCACTTTCCTTTGTCCACAGATCCTAAACCATTATATCAAAAACGGTGTCCATTCGCAATCAGATTCAGCCGCTAAACACTTTGACTTCAACCGACAAAAGCATTAAACCCTACGTGTATAACTATTCCCCACCTACTGCCCTTAAGAAACTAAGTCTCTCTTAAGGTGATGCGCTCTTTCTGTAATAAGTTAATAAACTGCAATTTCCCTGACTTTGGTGTTCCGTTTTTAAAGTTGGCAACTGACACTACTGACAGCAAAGAGCTTTCTACCCTGGGACTTGCACCTACTTTGTTATACAGAAGATAGCTACATCATGAAGTTCCTGATAGAATTTTGATTTCTTTTCTAATGTACCACTTATTTGTAAGACAAGAGGTTATGCAAAGTACCTGTTTGTGCCGGACAAACCCTTGTAACCAGAATTGTCTGTTCTTTTTCCGCATGAGCCTTCCACGTTCACCAGGAAGTGAAGCTGCGGGATTCTTCCCCTCCATCGCGCTGCTGTGAGACTGGGCAACTTGGCAGGCTCACTCCTCCACTCTCTCCTCTGACTAGGATCCTGTTACTGAACTCAAGGGGTTCGCTACATAGGGTGTTCTATTCAAGAAGGAGATGTGTTTGCATTAGGTAGTTTTATTTTCTTGCAACAAGTAAGGGAGGGAGACAGTGGTCATCCCAAGGTCTATCTCCAAGAGGGAGGCTTATAAGCAATGAATTTGGTTAATTACTTGTTGATTTCTTCTTTGCAGTTGCTAACCTTATCTGGTTTAGTTGCAGTTCTCTGGGAAATACTGTTACATTTTAGCAATTAACAAGAGTAGATTTGGTTATGACCTCCCAGACCTTGAGACCCTGTCATCTACCTCTGGCAAATACAGCTGATGTCTCAGCTGCCTTGCTAACTCTCAGGTCAGCTAACTTCGTTGGTCCCCTTGGGGGCATGAAGAGGTCCTGTTGACATCACAAGTGAAACTGAGTGAACCTGCAACCCAGGTACTTACCCTTGACCTAGAATTAAACCAGTGACCTTTCATTGCACTGGCCAGTGCTCTAACCAATAAGCACACCGGCAAGGACTCATGCTCTTTTGTCACTGTTTGACATTCTTAATAATTTTAAAAAATGTATCTTTATTGTTGAAAGTTACAGGTACACTCATTCCCCCTCCCCCTATTAACCCCCTCCAACCTGCTCCCACCCCCTCCCAGGCCTTCACTGCACTATTGTCTGTGTCCACGGGTTATGCACATCCTACCTAATAATAGACAAATATGCAAATTGACCACACCTTCGCTATGCCCAAGCCACTCCCACCAGCCAAGCCATACCCACCAACCAATCAGGATGAGTATGCAAATGACCCCAACCAAGATGGTGGTTAATTTGCATATCAAGACAGCCTAGAAAGAAGCCAAGAGCTGCAGAAGGGAGCAAAGCTGCGGAGAAGCAAGCAAGCTGGGGGGAGGATAAGGGAGGAGCGGAGGCAGGGCCGGGGGAGAAGGAAGGAAAGCAGGCAGGCTGGCGGAGAAGGCGGGGCGGGGGAGAAGGGAGAAAAGCAGGCGGGCTGGCAGAGAAGGGAGAAAAGCAGGCGGGCTGGTGGAGAAGGCGGGGCGGGGGAGAAGGGAGGAGCCCAGGCGGGGCGGGGTAGAGTACAGCAAGAAACCCTATTGCAGGATTCTTCCTGCAATGGGAACGCTAGTATTCATATAAATTCTTTGATTAATCTCTTCCTGCTCCCCTCTCCCCCCTTTCCTCTGAGATTCCTTAGTCTATTTCAGAGAATAGATCTATTCTCTGGATCTATTTTGGTAGTCAGTTTACTTTGTTCTTTAGATTCCACATATGAGTGAACCATGTGACACTTGTCTTTCTCTGACTGGCTTATTTCACTTAGCATAATATTCCATGGTGTAAATGTACCACAGCTTTTTTTATTTATTCATTTACTGATGGGCACTTGGGTTGTTTCCAGATCTTAGCTATTGTAAATAACACTGCTATGAACATATGGGGGCATATTTCTTTCTGATTGGTGTATCAGGATTCTTCGGATGTATTTCCTAGAACATACTGGGTCAAATGGCAGTTCTGTTTTTAATTTTTTGAGGTAACTCCATACCGTTTTCCAAACTGGCTGCACCAGTTGGCATTCCCACCAGCAGTGGACATCTTTGCCAGCACTTGTCGTTTGTTGATGGTAGCCATTCTGGCAGGTGTGAGGTGGGATCTCATTGTCATTTTAATTTGTATCTCTCTTATGATTAGTGACTTTGAGCATTTTTTTCATATGTCTCTTGCCCATTTGTATGTCCTCTTTGGAGAAGTGTCTATTTAGGTCCTTTGCCCATTTTTTTAATTGGATTGTTTGTCTTCTTTTTGTTAAGTAGTATGAGTTCTTTATATTTTGGAAATTGAACCCTTATCAGATTGATATTCTGAATAATTTTGAACGAGGGAACCTGACTTTTCATTCGACAAAGTGCATAGCTGACCCTGAGCAGGTTTCTTCTTCACCTTCTTTTCTGGACACCATGCAGAACCCCGTAATCCAGGGTAAATGTAAGATAAATTCTCTGAAATCCTCTCTTAACAATCTTGCCTTTCTTGCAACAAAATAGTGTCTGTCTTGCTAAAGAATCAAAAATCCAAATTTAGGTTAAAAATTTGAGTAACTCTCCCTTTTGAAGTCTCTTTTTAATCATTTTTACCTCCACTCTGGCTTCTCCAAGGCAGCAAAAATCTTGGGATGTTTAGGGAGACACCACGTATATAGAAATTCAAACAGAAAAACGTATTAGCATAGTTTTTATGTTATACACTTGTTTAAAAAAATAGATGGTTTAAATATTGGCCTTAAATATGATGAAGTTCCATCTTTTGTAAGAAATGCAGATTAATAAAAGTAAAATAAATACCACAACAGAAAAACTCTTGAAAATAAATACAAATAGCTCATTAACACGTGAAATAGAAATCATTTGTCAAAAATGAAAGAAATAGAAACTAATACAAGAAGGCACTTTATTTGCAAATCAACTATAAAATAATTTTAAAATATAAAAATTCCTTTAGAATTGTAAAAATCCATTCTCATCCAATGCTGCCAGCAGAATTGAGTAAAATATATGTAATCCAGACCTTTTAGTTATTTATTTTTAAAATGTATTTTATTGATTTTTTACAGAGAGGAAGGAAGGGGGATAGAGTCAGAAACATCGATGGGAGAGAAACATTGATCAGCTGCCTCCTGCACACCTCCCACTGGGGATGTGCCCACAACCAAGGTACATTTCCTTGACTGGAATCAAACCTGGGACCTCTCAGTCTGCAGACCGACACTCTATCCACTGAGCCAAACCAGTCAGGGCAATACATTTTATCCAGAACTCTTGCTTGAAGAAATCCACCATAATGATAGGTGGTGTCAAAGAGTTATGTATAGAAGCCCTGGCTGGGTAGCACAGTTAGTTAAAGCACAGTCCTGATATACCAAGGTCACAGGTTTAATCCCCATACAATATACAACCAATGAATGCATAAATAAGTAGAGTAACGAACTGAACTCTCTCTCTCTCCTCCTCTCTCTCCCTTCCACCGTTCCTCTCTCTCTAGAAATCAATAAATAAGAGTTATATTCACAAGTTTATGCGTAGTGCAGACAGCATGACTCTAGACATTGTGATAATCAGAGATGCAGCCCACAATTTGTATATAAATATGTTCCCTGCAGTGTTATTCATAATAAAAGACAATTTCAACCTTTGTTTATAATTCCTTTTTGAATATATGTATGTATTCTGAATATCTATGGGATGAAAAACAAATTTACATAGAATAAAAAGTCTTTTATTCCATGTACAAAAGAAATATATAAAAAGAATCTCTAATACAACCTTGCCAAAATTATAATTTGAGTGAAATATTTCCAGATATTATGCTTTATATTCTATCTTGTTTCAGTTTTATCTTGGGGATGATACTTTTTTCTTATTAGTATGTATGGTTGGTTCTTTCTTATATTTTCACTGAGTAAAAAATGAGTAATTGTAAAATACAGTAAAATCCTTAATTAATTATACAAGCTCAAATAACCAAAATTGGATAGCCTAATGAGTTTGCTCATTATTTAATTATTTGCATTAAAGATTCAATTCAGCATGTGAGAGGTATTTTAGGCAGAGTAGCACATATTTTTTGAGAGTTTGGATTTTTATAAATGAAATATATTTTTTCGGACCACCTGTGGTTAAAAAGAACCCAGAAGAATCCCAAAGTACACAACATAAATTTTGAAATAGGAGCACTAAAAATACTTTACAGGAAAGGCTGCCGATTCTTTGGATTATTGGAAGAGCTATTCCAGGTAGAGAACATTTCAGTACTCAGGTTTTCTGGACAACACACACAATCTTGACTATTTTAAGAGCAATTGTACTTTAGGGAAGAAAAGACTTTCCCTCAACCCCTTAGGATTCTTGGCTGGTTCTGAAAATTAAATTGACAAAGACAGATTAACAGGGAAAAAGCACATACATTTCTTTAACACACTTATTTTAAACACATTTATTTAACACATTTAACATTATGTGGCACAGGAGGTGCCATAAGTAAATTAAGACACAAAGAAACTGCTAGACCTGCCTGAGCAATTTTTATGCTAGCTTTAATGAAGAGTGTGTAGTCCTATAAAATATGACAGAGAGTGGGAAGTAAGCATAGTTGACTGGGGGAGATTTAGCAAACCGGCTTGCTAGGATTCTTCTTGGTGTCTTTGTGTTCAGGGATAAGGATGCCCCTTGGTCTTGGTATAGGGAAGGTACGTCTCACATGAAGGTTTTAGGACATGTTTTTAGGGAACAGTTAAATGAAGTGTCTCAAGGTATGGACAGTTCTTACTAAATGCATTCTTGCTGACCACGAAAATGTAGCACAGTATTTTGCAGATGGAGCTGTAAACAGGATGAGCTTGACAAGAACCTTCCCTGATAAGTATAACCAACTACAAAGAAAAAATCAACATGTAATTGTCTAACATTGTATATAAACAATGGCTAAGCCTCCCTCCCTTCCAGAAGACAGCATTTTGGGTGTGAATTCCCTGTCTCCTTTACTTGATGCAAGTAAATAAAACTACCTTGTGAAACCATGCCTGATTCTTGAATGAACACCCCAAGTGGTGAGCCTCTTGAGTTTAGTAACAGAATAAGGGCAAGGGGAAGGTCATAATGACCTTCCTGCTTCTCTGTTTGCTCAAATTCCTTTAGCTTAAATTATTCATCATGGCAAGTTTCCACATTATGGGGTGGCATCTTCTGAACCGAATTAGGGCCATCATCCCAGGGATATGTGGGCCTGAATGTTCAAGATCACGGAGGAGACAACATTCCTGCAGACATCATGTTCTACAACATTCCTATTGAAACCTGGGTCCTGATTTAGTGTAAAATTTATATTTAACATGTAGCCGCGACACTCAGTTCAACTTCTTCACAGCATGTTCCATGAGCTTTGGCCCTTTCCCTTACATTTAATATCTCCCTCTGGCAGCACGAAATGATGGCCAGGCCCTGGCTAGTGGCCACAAGGTTGGGTTTTCTTAAGCTAAAGATTAACTTGCCTAATTTGTGTTTTAGCTCCTGAGCGCTAATGCAGAACTACCTCCTGGCCATGACCCCATTAAACCAGACTGAGGGAAGCCAAAGATGAGCCTAAGGCATAAAATTATATGTTATTGTCTTTACCTCACTCTTGACCAATCAGTTTCACCCACAAATCCAAACTCCTTACTCATGATGATATGTGATTTTTGTTGTAAAAAACCTCTTGTCTGTCAGCCATCTGAGATCTAGGTTTTTGGGAGCATGAACTCACAGTTCTCTGGATGATACCAATCCTAATACACTAATTCTTTTCTCCACAGCAAACTCTTGCTGTTCTGGTCTGTGTGCCTGGGCAGATGAACTCTTGTTTACCTTGGTAACAGTTTTCCACCCTTTGAGCAAAGTTGTAGATTAATTTTGTGATGCAGCTGGCATTCTTATGATTCAACCTGTTGTGCCAGATTTAAAGCAAAATTTTCACCAAGGTCTGATAAAATAAATTCATGCAACTTGTTTTAATAATGTGTACTAATAAGTCTTAGATACAGATAAGAAGACAGATAATAAATGCTTTAAATTACTGGAAGTTTTCCATGACATCTCTATTTCCAGATTGTTAACATAAATGCCAAGCTCTTCTATGTCCCTTTAGCACTTCCTATTATAAACAGTACTGTCACCTTTCTACAAATATTTATTAGTTCCAATCTATTGTAAACTTCTTACAGGCAGAGAATTTGTCCGATACTTTGTTGTTTTTTTCAGCACCTGATAGTGAGAGGCACATACACTGTGTTTAGTAAATACATGTTAAATAAACAAGTAAGTATTGTTGAGCAAATGAGTAGTTCCGGTCCAGGCTGGAAACTTCTGTAGATCTGCTTAAAACCAAACTGCATAGTCTAAGGTTTGCCTTGATCCAACTCATGAGTGTGCCATAATTAATCCCGGTGTTCCCTGTACTACATTTCAGGCACACCAAACTACCCTCGGCAGTTCCATCATTACCAAAACCAACCACAACATTTGCAGACTTTTCCTTTCATATATTCCTAGAGCAGATAAAAGAATGTAATAGAAAATAATTGTTTAAACATATTGAGTTGCCTGGAAGTGTAGGGAAGAAAATAATTTTCTTTTACCCTCTTCAGTTGTTTTTTGTTTTGTTTCATTTTGTTTTGTTTTGTTTTGTTTTTTGTTATTCCTGGTATGAACTAATTTGACAGAAGATGGCTTAAGAGGAGGGAAAAAACAAACAAAAATACAAATTGTATTTAATGTTAATATTTTTTATGTGTACAAGGATTCACAGAAAAGAAGTGAAAAAAACAAAGAAGTGATTTGGCTAGGGGGCTTATATATCATTTTAACAGGATATAAATTGTGGTGAGAGGACTAGGAATACATGGTAAATAACTGCTTAGGTGAGTGGTTTGTTTTTTTTGTATGTTTGTTTGTTTTGTTTTTTTAGGTAGAATTGTTTATGCAGACTCATCTGAGAGCCATCTACAGTCTTTCTGGTATGAGAGGGGCATCCTCACAAATGAAAATTTACATTGCATTCATAAAGGGAAATGTATGCCCTACTGTTAGGCAGAAAGGGAGAGGGCATAGGGTTGTTTCTATGTCTACTATTTCTCAACTGTCTGCAGCTTAAAATAATCCTCATGACAAAGTGGCATGTTTTGGGGTGGCTTATTTTGACCCTCCTCAGAAATTTCCCCTTTTGAACATTCTAGCATTTGATTATGTGCCAGTGTTATATTTTTCTCTAGATTGGTGTCAGTCCCACATCCCTCAAAAGAACCTATAATTACAAGGACACATTATATTTTAGGTACCAAAATATCTCGTTTGTCTCTTTAACATGCCCGTGTATTCTTGCTCTCCACACTCCAAGACAAAACAATAGATCTTAGCTATTTCTAAAGGCTGTTTTGAAAAAGATCTGTGGATCAATAAAAATACCTTGTATTGGGAGAAAAAATGTAAATCACTTTCATGGACATATGAAGTGAGAAATGATTTGAAAAGAGGAAAATAAAATTATACCTCTAGGCTATATTGGTTTATTTTTCTCCAAGCCTTACTATCTCAGTATGCTGCATTTATTTCCCGCAAATTAAATTTCTTGTAAGCGGAATGTCATCCAGGCCTTCTTCAGTTGGCCTTTGCTATTTGCATATAGCTGTCATTCCAGTGAATATGGGTTTTGATTGGCAATTAATCAGTGTCAGGATGCCTTCCATTGCAGAAAGTAATTCTCATGCAGATAGTTCCCTTAACTTTCTTTATTGAATTCCGAAGGAAATACATGAAGCATCTGGAATTCTGACATACCTCTTGTGTCAGCTGCAGTGATAAGGTTTTCATTGAGGAGATGCAAAACACCTGGGGTGCTAACATTTAATTGAAGCTTTTTTTTTTTGGAAAGAACAGAAATAAATTTGTACTTTGTCATAATCCATTTCCCAGAAGATGCAGTTACTCCACAGTAATCAGACAATTAAATTGTTACCTCATTTGATTTTTAGCCAAATGATCAGAATGCTCATTATCTAAGGAATACTAATGCAATTGTAATGAAAACACTGGAAATAAGAATGCATGCTATCTTGTGATATATGTATATTTCAATGAACAAAAACATATCATCAATATAATTTTACTTTTACTCTCTTTGTTAGCATAGGTAATTAGTTATTAATAAAGGAAGGGAGCAAAGGGGATCAGACATTAGTAAGCCTAATCTACCAGGGGGCTGAATGGGACAATAAGCCTGATTAAGTCTGGAGGTTACAGCTGTAGACACCCAGGGATCGTAGCATTGCCCCACCAAGGGGATTAACACACCTCCCTCCCCCATGTAGGGAAGAAGGACCAGCTTTCCAGTCTCCCCAGAGTCAAACCAGTCTACTCGCCCATACTATGGTGGGGAGGAATAGACAATAAAGAGGAAATCCTGCTGGGTGCATGCCCAGAAGAAGATAAGATGTTGCAGGGGAGGTGCTTCCAGGATGACGCATGAGCAGTAGGAACCAAGAGGGGAACCATAGAGGCCTGCCTGTCTAGCTTGAGAAAAGGATCACATTGGATAAGGGACACAAAACTGTGGAAGATCTAGGAAATTAACTGGTTAGGGGGAAGACCCAGGAGCAGCCTGTGAAGAATTGGGAAAAATGATTGATTAGTTTGAAAGAGCACCTGGTACTTCCCAAGCCCAAGATCCTGTATAATAAAAGGCTAATATGCAAATTGACCGAATGACCAGTTGCTATGATGCACACTGACCACCAGGGGGCAGACACTCAATGCAGGAGCTGCCCCCTGGTGGTCAGTGTGCTCCCACAGCGGGAGAGCTGCTCAGCTAGAAGCAGGGCTCATGGCTGGCGAACACAGCGGTAGTGGTGGGAGTCTCTCCTGCCTCCACGGCAGCACTAAGGATGTCCGACTGCTGGCTTAGCAATCAGTCAGACATCCTCCAAGGGCTCCTGGACTGTGAGAGGGTGCAGGCCAGGATGAGGGACCCCCCTGAGTGCACAAATTTCATGCACCGGGCCTCTAGCAGTATATATAATCCAAGCTTAACAACATGCTCTCTCTCATTTCCCCTTCCCCTTCCTCTGTCTATCCCACCCCCTACATCTGTAACATCTGTTTGCACCTGTGTTCAGCACGCCCTTTCAGTAGCAGTTTTGTGGTCTAGCAGCCCTGCAGCCAGCAAGCCTGAGTATGGCAATGTAGTACCAGCCGAGCGAAGCTGGGAAGAGACTACACTAGCTGGACAGGGACAGAGGCTAAACTGGACCAAGCTTTGGCATGGCACAGAATTTCTAGACATTGGCACTACTCCTGGGCCTGATAAAAACAAGTCTGAACTTTTTCCACAGTAGGATGGACAGAGATGGTCCACCGGGAACCTGGGGACAGCCTTCCATTTCTATTCCAATAGATCTCACTACTATCTCATCTTCTCATAGGTGGGTACTCGGAAATTCTTTTCTTATGACTCCATAAAAGGACCCTGTTTCCACCAGCAACATCTTCAGGCTATAATATTTAAAGACAGGTTTATCCCAAATATCTTGTCTCATTAAATTTGGAAGAATATAAATTCTGTGTTTAAATTTCCTACATGCAAATAATACACACAATAGCAAAGTACATTGCAATTGGCTAAGTGCAAAGAACTTCAGGATGGCAGTCCTGGTAAATCCGATCATTTTAGAGAAGGGTCTTTCATGTTTTAAATTTCAAAAATGATAAATAAATAAAATTATTTTTCTTCTCTTTTATCTTCCTAGTCCATGACACTAAATAGGAGCTATGGAAGTGGAGCATCTTTATACACAAATATTTAAAATCTCCTATCCATGCAATATAATTTTTTTCATTTTTATTGTTGATGAGAACTTAGAATATGTATTGAACATATTGTTAAGGTTAAATTATGACATACTTACCAAATGAATATATTTCACAGATTTTCTTCAACATCATAATTTGGAGGGAACCAGCAAGATGTACAAGCTGCTTCAAATGAGAATTCAAAGGACACCAAGTATAGAGAATTAAAACATTAGAGTGAATTTACAAATGCATGCAGATTTAGCCAATAACGATAAGAGTAGTGATCACACATATAATACCTCAATAAAAAAAATGTGAAAAAAAAAATAAAAATGTGATCTATCAGAACATTAAAAAAAAAAAAGGGTATTGATCAATTGTATCTTCACTGGTCAAAATTAATTGGATTTCTAAAAAAAATAATTATTTGCATTAGTATCAGTTTGTCACAACTTACTGTGAAACCCTGAGGAGAAAGATTAATTTGATGTGAACCTGGAAGAATTATTTGCTGAGACGGAATTCCCAAGGTCACCCGAGGGCCATTGGCTGACCGGGGCTCCTCATGTATTCTGCGTACAGGAGCCTCAGACTGAACTCTTGGCTTTCTGCACTATGCCGTGCTTGCTTGTACCATTTGAGTCAACCACTGCAAGGAAACCTGGCTTTGTGTTTCTTCCAAAGGACTAAGACCTGCCCCATCCTATCTGCACAATTTGGATACCATGTTTATGTAAAAAAGACCTAATTGGGAACCTGTTGGGAATATTCCCTATAAAAGGTGGCCTCCCCTTTGTCTCAGTGGAACCCAATTTAGGTTGCTACCTGAATCTCTGTGTTTCCAGGCTGCAGTCCCCCCCCCTTTTTTTTTTTAATTTATCCATAATGTTGAAAGTATTACAGATGTCCCCCTTTTTTCCCATTGACCCTTCTACCCCTCAGCACCCCCTGTCCCAGATCTGCACCATACTATTGTCTATGCCCATGGGTTATGCCTATATGCATACAAATTCTTTGGTTGATATCTTCCCACCCATCCTCCTACCCACCCACCCGCCCACCTTTGCCTTCCCTCTGAGATTCATCAGTCTGTTCCTTGCTTCTGTGTCTCTGGATCTATTTTGGTCATCAGTTTATTTTGTTCTTTAGATTCCACATATGAGTGAGGTCATGTGATACTTGTTTTTCTCTGACTGGCATAGCTCCCCAGGTCCCTCCATGTTGTCTCAAACGGTAAGAGATCCTTCATTTTCATAGCTGCATAGTAGTCCATGGTGTAAATATACCACCACTTTTTTATTTACTTATTTGCTGATGGCACTTGGGCTGTTTCCAGATCTTAGTGATTGTAAATCGTGTTGCTATGAACATAGGGGTTCACATTTTCATTCTAATTGGTATTTCAGGTTTTGTAGGATATATTCCTAGAAGTGGGATCACTGGGTCAGATGGCAGTTTTATTTTTAATTTTTTAGAACATATTTTTATTGATTTCAGAGGGGAAGGGAGAAGGAGAGAAAGATAGAAATACTAATGATGAGTAAGAATAATTAATTGGCAGCCTTCTGGATGTCCCAACCCAGGCATGTGCCCTGAATGATAATCAAACCATGACCTCCAGGTTCATAGGTTGATGCTCAACCACTAAGCCACATGGGTTGGGCTCTATTTTTAATTTTTTGAGGAAGTTCCACACTGTTTTCCACAGTGGCTACACTAGTCTGCATTCCCACCAGCAGTGTACTAGGGTTCCCTTTTCTCCATATCCTCACCAACACTTGTCATTTGTTGATTTCTTGATGGTAGCCCTTCTGACAGGTGTGAGGTGATAACTCATTGTCATTTTAATTTAATTTAAAGTCACTCTGATGATTAGTGACTTTGAGCATTTTTTAAAATATATTTTTATTGATTACAGAGAGGAAGAGAGAGGGGGAGAGAAATATAACCATCAATGGTGAGAGATAATCATTGATTGGTTGCCTCCTGCATGCCCCCTACTGGGAATAGAGTGTGCAACCTAGGCATGTGTCCTGATCAGGAATCAAACTGTGACCTCCTGGTTCAAAGGTCAACACTCAACCACTGAGCCATGCCAGCTGGGCTTTGAGCATTTTTTCATTTGTCTCTTGGCCATCTGTATGTCCACTTTGTAGAAGTCTCTATTTATGTCCTTTGCCCATTTTTTAATTGAATTGTTTGTCTTCCTTTTAAGTTGTATGAGTTTCTTATATAGTTTGGAAATTAACCCCTTATCATATGTATCATTGGAAAATGTGTTCTCCCATACAGTGGGCTCCCTTTCCATTTTGATGGTTTCATTTGCTGAACCTTTATTTCATTTCATGAAGCTTTATTATTTTGATATAGTTCCATTTGTTTGTTTTCTCCTTTGTTTCCCTTGCCCTACGATCCATAAACATATTGCTATAAGAGATTTCTGAGATGTTGCTGCCTATGATTTCTTCTAGAATTTTTACGGTTTCATGACTTGCATATAAGTATTTTATCCATTATGAGTTTCTTCTTGTGCATGGTGTTAGTTGGAGGTCTAGTTTCATTTTTTTGCATGTATATGTCCAATTTTCCCAGCACCATTTATTGAAGAGACTGTCTTGACTCTTTTGTATGGTCTTGCCTCCTTTGTCAAATATTAATTGAGCATAATAGCTTTTATTCTTTATTATTGTCTAAAATTAATTGTGGTTTTCATTACAAAGTTGTAAAATAGATTAAAAACCAGGAAAGGCTAAAATAATCTGAGTATTCTGAACAAGATACCAGTAATCAATTTTGTCTATTTCATATTCTTTTACGGTTTTTATTGACATATATCAGCGTGAGCTCTTAATTTGATAAGGAAGGTTAATATTGCATTCTACTGTGTTGCCATGGAATTAATGAAATAAGAACCAAACTCACAATAAGCCTCTTTTCAAAAGTGATTTATCAAATTTGAGTATTTGCTAGCTATGTATCTGATAAGAAACTGCAATTAACCTTTATCAAGTTTAACTTTAATCTTATATCTCACTTCACATGACCATGTATGTGTTTGGTCTTCCTTTGTAATAATTTTTAACATAACATGACAATGAGTTGTGTTAACTGAAAAATGAAAACATAAGAAAGCATGGGACTCTATAAGTCTATAAACAAATTAGTTTTGAGTTTTATAGTGTGTTTTGTACATAGTGAAATTTAGATGTAAACTCTCGTGTGAATTTCCCTCTGAAATTTTGCAATGTAGTAGAGTTGGTATATTTGCCTGAATTCATATTTCAAGGATAAAATCTAATTCTTAACGTGATCCACAGTTCTTAAAAGGTTAAAAACTTGTACTTCAGAACAAAATTACTCTGACCTACTTGTCTGCCTGATATTATTTCATTCAATCTTTTAGACTATTTATAGCAGGGGAGACAGCTGGGCTATCATAGAAACTCAAGTGTGCTGGAGAGACAAGCAGATTTGTCTGAAAATCACCCTGAGAGCTCACACTGGTTGTCTGGACACTAAGCTATTTGGGAACTGAAGGAGACTCAGTTTTGCCTTCCCAACATGTCCCTTTTGGGATATTGATTTTAAGCTAATTATTAAGAAATAAAGACTCAGAACCTTTGACCATCTCCCTTTTCTGCCTAAGGGAATTCAATGGGAAGGTCTGCTTTAGGAAGGGGATCTTAACATATTCACCTTAATATTTTCTCTTATCTTATTAGAAGTAAGTCTGGTAGACAGGAAGGATTCATGCAAAAAAACTGTTTTCCCACTGTGTCCCATTGTTTCTGTGTTGCCTAACAGGAATGTTTGTCATGCGTTCACTCTTTCTCATTTACCTGTAAATTGCCTACTTCTCCTTCAAAATCCTAGACCTGTGTCTCCCCTTCTCCTTTGTCCAAAAATGGCATATAAATCCCAACTGCCCGATGCCTTTCTTCAGTTTTATATTATGGGCCCCCCGAATGTGTATCTGGAAAATAAACTTTGGACATTTTCTCCTGTTAATCTGAATCATGTTAGTTTGATTATTAGTCCAGCTAGAAGAACTTAGAAGGTGAGAGGAAATTTTCTGTACCCTGACAGAACCCCTATCTCCCTACTCACACCTTATTCCATCAAAAATGGATGCATCAGTATTAACCTTCTCAGAGAACTGATGGCTTCTTGCCCCTCACAGCTGAAGCCACTACCAACCCCTACAACTGCTGCAAAGCCTTGGTACTTCTACCCTGTCTGTCTGGGACAATTATTTGCCAATTGCTGTTTAAGGAGGGAGAGCAATGGGCTTATGGAGTGTCTTTCCTGGAATGCATACACAAACTACATTTCATAGAGAGACCCTGGCATGATGCCAGCCTGGGTGATAATATTGAAGATCATAAAATCTGTGCCTCTTATTAAACCTTGTCTGCAAGTTCCTCAATAAAGACTTTCCTATTCCTCAGCCCTATGCCATGAGATATTATGGATTTTTTTCCTAGCCCTGCGGAAATACAATTGATGATGCTAAAGGGACATAATTTTGGAAGAGGTGATGATCATAAAGAGATCAGACATACACTCCAATCACCATCATGTGTATTCTCTAATTTTCCTGATATTTATGAGCTTGCTGAGAGAAAAAATATCTGAGCTTTGAGGATTCAGAGATGTATAAACAAGTGTGGTAACCTTGGTGTTGGCAAGGATGTGGAAAAAAGGGAACTCTCATGCACTATTGGTGATATTGCAAATTGGTACAACCACTATGGAAAATAGTATGGAGGTTCCTCAAAAAATTAAAAATAAAATTATCATATGATCCAGCAATTCTACTGCTGAGTATTTATCTGAAAATATTCAAAACACTAATTCAAAAGATATATGCACCCCTTTGTTCATTGCAACATTATTTACAATAGCCAAAATATGGAAACAACCTAAGTGTCTATTAATATATGATTAGATAAAGTGGACGTGGTACATATATACAATGGAATATTACTTGGCCATAAAAAGGAGTGGCAACATGATAGACCTAGAGGATATTAGGCTAAGTAAAATAAGAGAGAGAAGACAAATAGCTTATGATTTCACATATATGTGGAATCTAAGAAAACCAAAATATACCGACAAGAAAAACAAAAACAAACTAATAGAGAAAAAATTGATGGTTGCCAGTTGGGAGGGGGGATTGGGCAGCTGGGTAGAAAAGGAGAAGGGCTTGAGAAGTACAAATTGGAAGCTATAAAATAATCATTGGGATATAAAGTACAGCATAGGGAATATTGTCAGTAATATTGTAATAGCTATGTATGGCATTAGGTGGCCATCACACTTAAGGGGCTGATCACTTTGTAAGTTATATTAATATCTAATTATCATTCTGTGCACCTGAAGCTGATATAACATTGTATGTCAACTATAATTGAAATTTAAATAAATACATAAATAAAATCAAAGTCTGGTAAATTTAGAAGGCAGCAGAAACGGCTGGACTCCAGGTACCTTGTGACATAATACACTATTCAGAAGACAAATATCAACATCAGGACTCAACAACTGTAATGAATTTAGAGAGCAGGAGGGATATTATGGTAGTGTCATTTGAATACTACATCCTTGTCTCAGCCAATGTGGTAGCACACTCATACCATGGATATGAAAGTACTGTTTCTAAAACAAAAAATGAGTTTTCCTTAGCTTTGGAACCTAGTAACTCTGATGTGGTACCCCTATAAAAAGAACGGATCATCAAGTGATAGGAGACATTTCTATACTTAAACTAGAAAATTAAACACAGCTTGTCAAGAGCATTGGAAGGCATTTGTCAAATGTCTGAGATGAATAACATTAGTGAGAAGAGCAGACTGAGAGAGATCAGTCACACAGTGAAAATAAGTACCAGGGAGCTTTAAGCCATCACCTGGAGCAGCCCAGGAGCAATGAGAGAGCAAGTGTCTGGGCCACATTCAACAGCAGTTCATCAGCAGTTCAAGGTAGAGATGTCAGGAATTTCAAGGGCAAGGACATAATTTGACCTGCCTATTCAGAAATGTTTGCATTGATTGACATACAAACATATAGATTTAACATAAAGTACTTATTGCAATATAAATGATAATCCATAATAGCCCTTTTGCTTCTTGGATGTACCTTGGATATCTTTCCAAGCTCAGATGCACAGAGCTATAGTTTAAAGCCTGGTTTGCAACATACTGAGCACACCTCCCTTTGGGCTTTGCACTGTGGTTCCCTTGGCCTGGAAGTTTCTTTCTCCATCTACATAGTTTATATCACTACTTGATACATATACACTGAGTGGCCAGATTATTATGATCTCTGAATGCATAATAATCTGGCCACTCAGTATATATATATTAGAGGCCCAGTACATGAATTCGTGCATGGGTGGGGTCCGGCCAGCCTGGACAGGGGGAGGGGACATGGGTGGTTGGTTGGCCGGCCTGGCTGCTGGTTGAACTCCTGGTCGAGGGGACAATTTGACGTATTAGCCTCTTATTATATAGGATATACACTGAGTAGCCAGATTATTATGCGTTCAGAGATCATAATAATCTGGCCACTCAGTGTATTTTCTGTGTCATCACCATGCTCTCTTGTTCTTCTCTTGCGCCTTTCTCTCATCACTCTTTATCCAATGGCCCTACTTGATTTTTCTTGATAGCACTTAGCATTATCCACTTTGACATTACATATTTATCTACTTATTGTCTACTTTCCTTACTGAAATGTGAGCTCCAGGAAGATAAGACTTTGTAGGTTTTATTACCACCATATTCACCAAGGCCTAATATAAGGTAAGTTCTAGATAAATATTGTTGAAAAGATAAATGCATAAAACATTTCATTTGGTGATTATCCATGATATAACTTTCTTGTATGCAACCTTGTCCTCCACACATAAAAATGGATATAATAATGATGCCTAGCTTATATGGTAGATGTAAAGACAAAAAAAGAGATTATAATAATAGCTCATTCTTATTGAGTGTGTACTGAGCAGACTTCTCATTGACTCTCTCAAACATACAAAATACAGATTAGTTAAACCCACTGTAGATGAGTAAACTGAGGCTCAGAATTTAAAAGTGATAAGAATATGATTTTATCCCAAGTAGCTATGTTTCAGAAATCTTTGTGCAAAACTACATCATACTAGTTCCTTAATATCCCAAGTAGCTATGTTTCAGAAATCTTTGTGCAAAACTACATCATGCTAGTTCCTTAATATATGGGCTCAACTGAAGATGATTAATATTGTTGTAACATTATTGTTGTCATTGTCATGTTCTTGTCATGGCCACATAGTGTTCCATCACATGGAAATACTGTATTTTATTTAACAGATTCTCTACTGTTGTATATTTAAGCTACTTCCATTTTTATGGATCACTACAAGCAATGTCTCAATAAGATCCTTATGTATCTGCATGAGAAAATATATTTACAGAATAAATTTTCAGAAGTGTAATAGGCAGTTCCAGGATTTCAAATTTTTATATATCTTATCAATTTACTTGTTCAAGAGACTGCACTTTTACCTTTTGAGTCCTTACAGAGTCTTTGCATATATTTGTTGCTCACTTATGCCCCTGACCTCATCAGCACTATTTTATTTTACATTAGAAGTTTATAGGTTACTCTTCAGAATTCCCAAAGCCATAATCTCCTTGCAAAACCATAACAAATTTACCCTACTTGTCTCAATACTCAAACTATTGTATCTGATTTTGCTGTTTTCTTTAAGAAACTATTACTGTACAACCTTGCTTGAGTCATTGGGTTTCAAAAGGAAGCTTTCATATTTACTTATATTTTGTGAAATGGTGCATATGTCTTGGCCATTTGATTTTGAAATTTCTAAGTGATTATAAAAGGTTCTAATAAATCATGAACTATTCATACCACTAAATATTTGGGGGGGGCTTACCCTAAAGTGTTCTGAGCAAAAAGACTTCTGGAGCATTTATTAAACTGCCATAAATGTCTCTCTGACTTTATATTATTTTACAAAATATTTAGGCAAAAACTGAAGAATTTAAATAATATACATCCTCTTATAGAACAAAGTTGGTTCAAGAAATACACATATTTTAAAGGCAAGATATCCAAATTATGTTTGCAGTCTCTAGCCTATTCAAGGGAGCAGCACAAGTCACAAACAGCATTGTGGTGGTTGCCCGAGAGAAGTGGGTTGGGGGAAAAGGGGATCTTAATATATGATGACAGAAGATTTGACTTTGGGTGGTGGGTACAGGGTGCAGATCTTGTATCATAGAAACCCCACCTGAAATCTATATGATTATATTGACCAATGTCACTCCAATAAATTTAATTTTTAAAAAAGGAATACATGCCTTAGCTATGTTACTAGATGGATTACTGAATGCTTGCATAAATACTGAAAACATTTGAGAAGTGGTTATGGTTTAAGATTACTATTAGCATTATTAAATGGAATAGAGTACCTATAAGATACTAACTTGCATAAACAAAAGATTAAATGTAACTACAATCATCTTAATTGTCATCACTTTTCCACTGAACCTTTTCAAAAGATACTTGAAAAGGTTTGCCAACTTAAATCATGCAATTATTTGGAAAGCCTTGCAAAGTACCACTTGCAAAGAGCATGTAAAATAAATGAAATGCAGATTTCACATATTTGATTGCTTCTTCAAGTTCTGTACAGGCAAGCTAGGAGTGTGTGTGTGTGTGTGTGTGTGTGTGTGTGTGTGTGTGTGTGTGTGCGCGCGCGCGCGCGCGCGCGCGCACATATCTATTTCTTTGTGAGGAAATTGTTGAAAATTCAGAACAGTTTGTTATAATGCTCCTGCTATTTATTATCAATTGTATTTATTTTAATTGAAATAAGCACAAGATACTTTTAACTGAAAGCCTTAAGTTAATGTTAAACAAAATGGAATTAGCATAGAAAGGCTTGCAACAACAGCAGGTGATTTCCTATCTGAATACGTGTGGCTATTTCTTTGTATCTAGGGCAAGCTTAGTTCAATATGGAGCTAAAAATAAGTAAGAAAACAACTCTTGCATCTTCCTCTTCTTTTCAACCTCACTGCCATCCTCTCAGTTCAAGCCCCGATTACTTGTACTAAGTGCTTGTACTGGCCTCCTCTCTCTTCAGAGAACTACAAATTGGTGGGATTTGACAGTGTCAGCTTTACCCCCAGTGAAAGGTAAGTAAAAACATGGAATTTTATCTGAGCCGTAATCTAAATGGAACACCTATTATATTTTTTATGTGCTCACATTTTATGTAAAGCGTTATCAGGGATGATTTTATGCATTAGTTTTCTGAGAGATTCATTTTATAAATTTACACACAGTTCATTTTTATGACATATATTACTTTGATATTTCTAACACATATCACTTTTTTTTTAACTCTGTGAATCTAAGGAACCTAAGGGAATACATCCTAAAAATATAGGGAAAAATGATTTACATTTTCATTTGTAAACACATTCATCATCGTGTTTAATTAATTTGGAAACATATACATAGCAGGAAACACCTCCTATGTGAAAGATATTTTTGAATGTTCAGGGGTGGGGGTGGGAGGGAGCTAAAGGGGTTGGCGAATGTAAAGCTTTAGAAGTTGGGATTCCTGTCACAGAGAGCTCACAACTGAGTTAAAGGGATACTACAGAGTTACATAAAAACGAAATTCAAGGGCGTGTGTAACTTGGCAGGAGAGGAGAGAGATGTAGACAGTGAGTACTATGGAAATTCATAGGATGAAGATAATAGTAATTTGCAGCTGAAAAGTCCTTTGAGTTACTCATCTTCCACATAATTATTGTATTTTTATTTGTTTATGCTCCTGGCTAAGATTTCTTCTAAAGAGAGGATTCTGTGGGAAAAATCAGTTTGAAAATTACTGTTCACATAATGAAGTGGACCAATGGCAAAGCTTTGTAAAACAATATTGGGTAATCTAACTAATATGCCTGCGCTTGCTTTATGATGCATCTGGTGGTGATTTGAAAGCATGTTGATTTGCTTTCTAACCTGCCAACCTGCCTTGAATTTCAAAGGAAATATAGATGCCAGGGTCTTTTCAAATCCTTCAGCCACCTGCCATTGCCTAAAGAATAAAACCCAAGCTCTTTATAGCAAAACACACTCCCCATGTGGTTCCAACTTCTCTTTATTCTATTTATTCTAATTGCAGCTTAACACCAGATTCCTCCACCATACCCCACTCTGAGATGTCTATTAAAGGGGACCAGAACAGGCCTCCCCAAGATGTGTCACTTTGGCATGTGAGTTATTTTGAGCTGATGGCAATTGATACCCTGTGGGTTCATCAGAAATTTTCACCTCTCCCCTAAAGAATTTAAATTTAGAACCTTGCCCATAATGAGAGTTATATATGACAAAGCAAACTTCTAATTACTGAACATCTGCTCTTCTTATCATCTTGTGAATGTCTGAACGACTTCCTCCCCTCTGAAACCCCACAGAGCCTTAGCTCACTCTTAGCTCAGAAGGTCACATATGCCTCATCCCCCTTCTGTCTCTGAACCTCTCAGGTATGTGTAGTCTCTGACTCTCATGTATGTGGGGTTGCCATACATGAGTATACAATTAAATTTGTATATTTAGTTATTAGACCAGCCAAAAGAAGCTTGAAGAGTACATTTTATTCTTTGTTCAAATTACTTTTAATTTCCATCTTCTTTTTTTTTACGTTTTGAAGACAGTACTATTTATTTTAATTTTAGTTTTTTGACATTTTTATTTTCAATTAGAGTTGATGTACATCATTGTATTAGTTGCAGGTGTACACTCCAGAAGTTATGGTCACTTCTCTCTTCTTGGCACTGGAACCCTGAGGTGGGTGGGGGGCCTGGTGTGGGACTTGGACCCCTCACTCCTCAGGGGGGACTTCCACAGTTGAGATACACACAGTTGAGAACCAGCCCTTCCACATCTCAGCACATTCTACCCGTTTCTATGTGGCTTCTTATTTAATTCTCTAGTTGTAGGACTTCCATTCAGCTCAATTTCAGACAATTCTGAATGATGGCTATTTTGTAGTTTACTTATTGTTTTGATGCGATTGTGGGAAGAGGCAAGTATCGTGTTTATCTACTCTGCCAACTTGATCAGAAGTCTCTAATTTCCATCTTTCAAATGAGAAAAATGAGGTTTAATAAGGCCATTCAACAGTAGATGAGAGGCTGTTACATTACCTTAGGTTCATCTGCTTCTAAATGTGTGCTCGTTCCTTAATGTTATTTCCCATGAGTCGTTCACCTCTACAACTTCAATGTTAAACCCATAATCCTTGTTCATTAAAGGAATAACAAGCAGGAAATTAAATATAAAAGAGAAATATGAAATAAAATTTCACCCTCAAGCTACTGCCTCATGATTGGAAACATGGCATAAAATTGTGCAAACATTTCCTAATCTCTCCATGTATTTTCTTCTTTAGAGGAGGGGCACAGTTTACCAGTCTTTGATGGTCTCTGAATATTGCTTGTTCATTTATCTCAGAGGCTGATTATTAAATGTTATGATAGCAATATTTTGAGAGTTTATGTTACCTCATTTGGGAAGTGAAATGCTATAGTGTCTCAGATTTCTAGAATATTCTATGGATGCTGTGGTCAGGTGAGAATCCTATCTAATAATAGACAAATATGCAAATTGACCATACCTCCGACACACCCACAAGCCACACCCACAAGCCACGCCCACCATCCAATCAGAGCAAGTATGCAAATTAACCCAAACCAAGATGGCTACAGCCACAGAGAGTAAGGTTTCCTAGGTAACAGAGGAAGCCAAGCTTTCCGCCTGCCCTGGCCAGGCCTAAGCCTCCACTCAAGCTACAAAGGTTCAATTATAGAAGGTAAACAAATTCAATCAAATGGCGGCAGAATGGAGCTTGAGAGAGCAGGCCAGGGTTGCCGCCAGCAACAGGGGAAGCAAAGCTTTCCGCACACCCTGGCTGGGCCCACCCGCTTAAGGCAACAAAGTTTCAATTATAACCCCAACACAAATAGCTACCGGCCTCGGCCTCGGAGGGAGCTCCAGGCTTGGTTCCGCTCCAGGCTACAAAGTTTCAATTGTAGAAGGAAAATAAATTCCAGATACCAGGGCCTCTGCTTGGGTTACCAGGGGGCGTGGCCGGCCTGCAAACCACCACAGGCCCCTCGCTCAGGCCGCCCCACACCCCAAGGGAACCCCCACCTGATCCGGGATGCCCTTCAGGGCAAACCAGCTGGCCCTCACCCCTGTACGAGGCCTCTATCCTATCTAATAAAAGAGTAATATGCAGATTGACCATCACTGCAACACACAATATAGCTGCCCCCATGTGGTCAAAGATCCTGCCCCCATGTGGACACAAGATGACCACCACAAGATGGCCAGCAGGAGAGGGCAGTTGGGAGGCACCTGGCCTGCAAAGGAGTGCAGTTGAGAGGGACCAAGCCTGCAAGGGAGGGCAGTTGGAGGTGATCAACCCTGCAGGAGAGGGCAGTTAGGGGTGACCAGACCGGCAGAGGAGGGAAGTTGGGGGCAAACAGGCTGGCAGCAGAGTGGTTAGGGGGTGATCAGGCTGGCAGGCAGAAGCGGTTAGGGGCAATCAAGAAGGCAGGCAGGCAAGCAGTTGGGAGTCACCAGTCCTGGATTGTGAGAGGGCAGTCGGACATCCCTCGAGGGGTCCCAGATTGGAGAGGGTACAGGCTGGGCTGAGGGACAACCCCCCCTCTGTGCACGAATTTCGTGCACCGGGCCTCTAGTAGGATAAATAAAAAGAGGGGACATAATTCGTGATTTCATCAAAAGGTCCTATAGTGATTTCTATTACTTTTATAGCTGAGTATATTTTCATGAACTCAGGCAAACACCTTATATTAATTTCTATACAGCTTACAAAAAAACAACAACATATAAAGTGCCAGGTATACACAGTTCACATATTTCACAATACTTGAAAAGAGAGAAATTTGTATCTAGCCAAGTTACAAAAAAACAAAACAAAACAAAACAAAACAAAAAAACACAACAAAACCCAACAACAAACAAACTTCCTCCAGTTGACTTCCTGAATTTTTAGTTAAATGTATGACAAACTTATTTACTATCTCCCAACTTCTCAAGCAGGGATTAAGAAATAACTTCGGTTTTTCTGTCAACTCAGAATAACACAAGTCTTTGTAGAGAGCTAGCTCCTAATCACCAAATTTAGAGAAAATGTACATACACTATTTTTAAAAATATTCAAAGCAGAACTGAAAGAACTCTACCTTCTCCATAATAGCAATTAATAAAATGACATCAATCTATTCCTACTACAAAGAGAGACCGAGCTAGGTATATGCAAAGATTTTCTCCTTATGAACTTTTGAAGAAATGAAGAATTTTATTAAATTTGATGTTACTGAGATAAAACATGATAGAAGATCATCTTTAATAAATTATCCTATTTACTTGCTACTTGACTTTGGGGAGGGGGGAAAGAAAATGCACATCTTAATTTGCCCCAAATTAATAAAACTTCCTCAAATCTTCCCTAGAATCTCCTATTAAGTATAATATATCTGTGCATTTATATCTTTAATAAGCAACTTGAGTTAGAAAAGTTTTTGCTTTGTTATGAGAGTTAAAAAGCCGTTTATTCCTGGTGCAAACCTTTGTTTCTGATTGAGGGGCTGATGCACCTTAATAAAAATGGCAAGTCTTCAAAGGGTTCTGAAAGCAACTGTGATATTTGAAGATAAAAAGGATGAGGGCATTGCCTGTGTTCTGCCCTGTAAACCTGAGGGAGAAACCCTTAGATGTTCAAATGAGAGAACCTTAAATTCCTTTATCTTCCTGCTTTTAAAATGCTGCCCAGGAATTCTTTTCTAAAATATCACATTATATGTTCTATACTGAATCATTGCTATTTTGTATGCAGACTAGATAAATACACTCCATTTGAATGTCACTGTCTCATTACACTTATTTTTTATATCTTCACTATTTTACAGTTAAGTGGAAATCATGGGTATCATTAATTACATTAGGGAATTAAAATAACCTAGACCAGTGGTCAGCAAACTCATTAGTCAACAGGCCAAATATCAACAGTACAACGATTGAAATTTCTTTTGAGAGCCAAATTTTTTTAACTTTAACTTCTTCTAACGCCACTTGTTCAAAATAGACTTGCCCAGGCCGTGGTATTTTGTGGAAGAGCCACACTCAAGGGGCCAAAGAGCCACATGTGGCTCGCAAGCCACAGTTTGCCGACCACGGACCTAGACAATTCATTACCACAAAAATATGTACTGGCCCAACCATTATCTCATTATTGATCAGCATTTTGTTGGCATTTAAAAATGAACTTAAAATTCTACTTTCATGGTTTTCCATGGCTGCTAATTGAGTATCAGAGAATATATATATACTAGAGGCCCAGTGCATGATTGAATCATGCACGTGTAGGGTCCCCTACATGCTTTCACTTTTCGCGGTGGAGCTGGGTGCCTGTCTGCTGGTGCACCAGGCTTTTCAGAAGCCTCCGGCTCAGCGGAGGCTTCTGAAAGGCCTGGTGCCAGAGCAGACAGGCACCCAGCTCCCACGCTTTTGATCGTCCGCGGCCGCTGAGGGTGGCTACCCTGCGCCTCTCAACAGCTGCTGAGGGGGGCTGCTGCGGACACCTGGCTACCCTGCCGTTGAGAGGCGCAGCTGGGTGTCCGCGGCAGGCCCCCTCAGCGGCTGCGGATCTGGCCATTGAGAGGCGCAGGGGTGGGATTCCCGCCCCCTGCGCCTCTCAACAACAGGGTAGCCCCCCTCAGTGGCAGCGGATCCGTGCCTCTCAATGGCCGGATAGGCCACCCCGAGTCCTGCCCCCCAGCCTCCCGCCGCCCAATCGTGGGCATAGCAGAGTGATGGTAATTTACATGTTACTCTATTATTAGATAGGATATATATATGAAAAGAAATTATATGGAACCTGAATTGCCCTATGGGGTAAACCTATTTACTCATAGAGAAGGCCCAGTCTTCTGCAAATCCCCACATGTACACTACCAATATTTCCGGAATTTACCAGGAAATCTTATTCATACTCCCAAACTTAGCCTGCTCCCCATGGTCTCAGGGCTGACACTCAGGGCTACTGTGACTCATTAATGGTGTGAAGCTTCACCACACTGCCCTGCGGGCTACACGGCCTCTCCCAGGGCTCTTCCAGGTCAGAGCACTTACTTCAGAACATTCCTAGGGACTGTTGGAACACACCTACTTTGATTGACATTTTGAAACTAGAGACATGTCATTTTAATATGGTCTCTCTATATATGTTTATAAATTAATGAATAAAAGGAGTATGAAGTGTTGTATCTACACTAATAAAGGAGAAACATGCAAATCACCATCACTCCGATATGCTACCAGCCAATCAGAGTGAGTATGCAAATTAACCTGAAGACATGGCGGCAGCCCCACCCCTCTGCTGCTCAGGGCCTGTGGGGGTCGGAGAAGTTGGGTGCCAGCGCCTAAGGCTGGCTGCAGCCCAGGAGATGAAGAAGCTGCCTGCCCCGTGATCCCAGGCCACAGCCAGCCAGAGAGTCGCCCATACTGCATCCCAGGGAAGACGGAGAAGCCTCCCGCCTGCGGTCCAGGAGCCAGCACCTGCGGCTGGCTACAGCCTGGTAGATGGAGAAGCCACCCACCCCTCAGTCCCGGGCACCAGTACCTGTGGCTGGCTGTAGCCTGGGAGACAGAGAAGCTGCCCAATTCCGTGGTCCCGGGCACCAGCACTTGCGGCTGCAGCCCAGGTGAAGCCACCTGCCCACCATCCCCTGTGGCTGCAGCCGGCCATGGGCGCCTATGGCTGACCAGAGGGAGGGATGCCCGGATCCCGGGTGCCTGTAGTCAGATGGAGGAGGGAATCCTGGGTCCCGGATGTGGGGCTGAGGCAGAGGTGGTTAGGGGCAATCAAGCCAGAAGGGGAGCAGTTAGGGACAATCAGGCTGGCAGGCAGAAGAAGTTAGGGGCAATCAGGCAGGCAGGCAAGCAGTTAGGAGCCAGCAGTTCTCGATTGTGAGAGGGATGTCTGACTGCTGGTTATCCCCTGAGTGGTCCCAGATTGGAGAGGGTGCAGGCCGGGCTGAGGGACACCCTTCCCGAACCCCCCCCCCCCCCGTGCATGAATTTCGTGGACCGGGCAACTAGTATAATATAATAGAAGTATGTACTGGTCATAAGGGGGAAAAGTGGTTAATTCAAACACTAGAGCACTACTTTTCAATAGAGATTTCTGCAATAATGGAACTATCATATTTCTTTTTGTTTTTTTGTAAATATTTACCTGAGGATATTTTTCCATTGCTTTTCAGAGAGAGTGGAAGAGAGAGAGGATATGGGGAAGGGGGGGCAGAGAAACATCGATGTGAGAGAGATACACATTGACTGGTTGCCTCCCAACTGGGGGTGGGGAAAGAACCTGCAACCTAGGTACGTGTTCTTGATTGGGAATCGAACCTGTGACCCTTCTGTGCACAGTCCAAAAGCTCGAACCACTGAACGACACCAGCCAGGAGGGAAATGTTCTATTTCTACTTTAACCAATATGGTAACCACTAGCCACACATGGCCATTAAACACTTGAAATGTGGTTGGTGTACCTGAAATGAGAAACTGAATTTTTATTTTTACTTAATTTCAAGTCATTTATATTTAAGTTTAAATAACCACATGTGGCTTGTGGCTACTATAGTACTTCCCCTCCTTCTTATCCCTGTTTTTACTTTCAGTTATCTATGTCCAACAGCCATCTGAAAATATTAAATTAAAAATTCCAGAAATAAAAAAAAAGTAAGTTTTAACTTGCATGCCTTTGTGAGTAGTGTGGTGAGCTGTCTTGCAGTTCCGCTCCGTCTTACCTGGGACACAATCATCCCTTTATCCAGTGTCTCTACGCTGTGTATGCTCCCCACCAGTTAGTCACTCATTAGCCTTCTGCATTATCAGATGGTCTGTTGAAGTATCAAAGTGCTTGTTCTGTTCATGACCCCAAAGAGTGAACAGTAGTGATGCTGGCAATTCAGATATGCCAAAGAGAGGCCATAGCATATAAAAAAAATGCAGTATACACTGAGTGGCCAGAGTATTATGATCTCTGAACGCATAATAATCTGACCACTCAGTGTATATCCTATATAATACACGACTAATATGCAAATTGTCCCCTCGACCAGGAGTTCGACCAGCAGGCAGGCTGGCCAACTGCCCATGTCCCCTCCCCCTGGCCAGGCTGTCCGGACCCCACCCATGCACGAATTCATGCACTGGGCCTCTAAAATATATATATATATGTATGTATATATATATATATATATATATATGTGTGTGTGTGTGTGTGTATATATATGTGTGTGTGTGTGTGTATATATATGTGTGTGTGTATATATACACACACACATGTATGTATACACACACACACACACACATGTGTGTATATACACACACACACACACACACACACACACACACACACACACACACACTGAGGCCAGATTATCATGCGTTCAGAGATCATAATAATCTGGCCACTCAGTGTATATAGGATTCACCACTATCCACAGTTTCAGACAACTATTAAAGGTCATGGAGTGTATTCCCAAAAGATAAGGGGAGAGAAGAAGGGGGACTGAAGCATTCATAGAGGAGGAAAACCAGATCATAAGTTAAACCTTTGAAAATGAGAGAGTAGTTACCAGGAGAACCAGACCATGAGCTAAACCTTTAAAAACAAGGTGCTATTTACCAGGTAATTGCCATTGAGTAGGTTTGGAGTGAGGGTCCAAAAATTAAAATTTTTACTAACTGTTTACTAACTGTCCACAATTAGTAATTTGTCCACAATTCCAGCCATCATTCTAATATTCTGGTTGCTCCTCAGACCACAGTTGGAGACACATCAGCATATTAAGGGTATGTGACCAAAGGCAGTGGCCTAGGAAATGTGGGCATTTAAGAAATAAAGACTGGGAAAAACACTGAGAGGGCCCTGCCAGCTTTGGGGAATGAGACAAGGAGATGTTTTTTTATTTTTATTTTTTATTTTTTTAAATATATTTTATTGATTTTTTACAGAGAGGAAGGGAGAGAGATAGAGAGTTAGAAACATCGATGAGAGCGAAACATCGACCAGCTGCCTCCTGCACCCCCCCTACTGGGGATGTGCCCGCAACCAAAGTACATGCCCTTGACCGGAATTGAACCTGGGACCTTTCAGTCCACAGGCTGACGCTCTATCGCTGAGCCAAACCAGTTTCGGCAAGGAAATTTTTTTTTAAGAGCCAATCAGGGAGTGGTGGGAGATGAATGGAGTGGTCAGCAGTTTTATTGCGATAATTAAATTAAGAGGTGGATTGAGGCCTGGCCGGTGTGGCTCAGTGGTTGAGCATCGACCTATGAATGGAACCAGGTCATGGTTCCATTCCTGGTCAGCACATATGACTGGGTTGTGGGCTCAATCCCCAGTACAGGGTGTGCGGGAGGCAGCCGATCAATTATTCTCACCATTGATGTTTCTATCTCTCTCTCCCTCCCTCTCTGAAATCAATTAAAAACATTAGATTTGGCAGCGAGGCAGCTTTTGGCAGTGCCCTGTATGATGTAGTGGAGTGGTGCTAATGGCCAGAGGCTTCATGCTATTCACATGGGAGTGAATAATTATTTTGAGGATTACACTACATAAAGATATGATAAGGCAACAGCAAGAAAAGCGAGTTAAAATATGGCTTTTTTTTTTTTTGCCCCAGCTGGTTTTGCTCAATAGATAGAGCATTGGCCCTCCTACTGAAGGGCCCTGGGTTTGATTTCAGTCAAGGGCATGTACGTAGGTTGTAGGCTTGATCCCTGTCCCAGGTAGGGGCATGTATGAGAAGCAACCAATTGATGTGTCTCTCTCACATTGATGTTTTTCTCTCTGTCTCTCACCTTCCCTTCCACTCTCTATAAAATTCAATGAATATCCTTGGGTGAGGATTAACAACAACAACAACAACAACAACAATAACCTGGCATTTTTTAATGAGGAAGATTTGAATTTGTTTATGGCCTCTCAGAAAAGGGCTATAGACTGTGTAAGAGAAAAAGACAGAAATGAGCTACAAATATCTAGGAAAAATCAAGATTAAATTGGGTAAGAATCCCAGGTGATGATTCCCTGCAAGTATATGAAGTTCTTATTTTATAAATAGTCAACAGTATTTATTGAGCCCTCATTATGTACCTTTCACTAGTCTCTCTGAGGATTTTAATCAAATTAAGCCATTTAATCTTCACATCAACCCAATGAGGTAAGAAATTAATTCCAATATACAAAGGGGTGTGCTCAGGGAGGAAAGAGACTCACATGAAGTTAGTAAGTGGCAAAGTAGAGATTATAGCTAATTCTTTCATTCTCCAAAACTCTCCTCTCTATTTTTTTCTGGATTTATTTAGCTATAATTTTAAAATGAAAATTATATATATTTAAGCTGTACAATGTGCTGATTTGAGAGATTTGATATATGTTTACATTGTGAAATGATTACCCTAATTTAACTAATGAATATATTTATCACCTTACATAGTTACTATTTCCTTGTGTGGGTGTGTTGAGAACACTTAATATCTACTCTTTTAGGAAATTTCAGGTATACATTATAGTCTTATTAACTATAGTCACCATTCTCCATAACTTTTTTATTTTATAACTAAAGTTTGAACCGTCTGCCCAACATTTTCTTCTTTTCCCCAACCCACCTTGGCAACCACCATTCTACTCTCAGTTCTTATGAGTTCTACTTTTTTAGAATTCACATATAAGAGAAATCATACAATATCTGCCTTACTCTGTCTGGCTTATTTCACTTAGCATAATACCCTCAAGGTCCATCCATATTGTTACAATTTTATGACTGAATAATATTCCATTTATATAGATATTTTATTATGATTTTATATGTATATGAAAACATATATATATATATATATATATATATATATATATATATAATTATCCATTCATAAAAATGGGTCCATCCATTCAAAAGTCTCCTCTTCAGTAGGTAATTTGTTTTCTTCTCAATGTCCCCCCAATATACCACTTGGATATTATCTAAAGCAGCTTCCTTTGCCACCTGACCTCATCTCTTGCATAATAAGCATAACCTAAATTGGTCTTTCTGGGTGAAACCAACTTCTCTCCCTGGCCAGTAGTCCTCATATCCCACGCCCCAACCCCCACATGTCAATAAAATCCCAATACCTTAGAAAATGATGTTCTAATATTCTCTATGTGCTTAATATTAAAACAATCACAATCTAATTTTTATCTCAGCTCCACTAAACACTAGTGTGTGTGTGTGTGTGTGTGTGTGTGTGTGTGTGTGTGTGTGTTTGAGGTAATATATATTTGAGGTAATATATATATTTGAGGTAATATATATTTGAGGTAATATATATATTTGAATATATATACACATACACACACATACATATATATATATATATATATCAAACATCACACCACTATATTCTTTGTACTAAATAATGATATAAGTTAGTTCACCTGCAAATAATTCAAAAGAAAGCTGTGGAATCAAAAGTTCTGAGTATGAGTCCTGGCTCTGTCCATTTTTTATTATAAATGGGGATACTGGAAACACAGCTTACCTACCCCAGCTCTTTCAATATGCCTCATAGAAGTATTTTGAGAATTGTCAAGACCATAAAAATGAAAATCCTATATGGTGTGGTACACTTAACAGGATACTGCTTCCAAGTATGTGTGTGTATGTTTGTTGAAATATTCATATATCATACAATTCACTGTACAATTCAATTATTTTTAGTATAGTCATAGAGTTGTACAACAACTACCACAATCAACTTTAGAATATTTTCATTAACCCCCAAAAAAAGAACTCACACATTTTAGCCCTCACTCCCCAATCCTATTATTTTCCCATCCCTACCCCACTAGCCTCAGTTAATGAATCAATCTACTTTCTGTTGCTATACACTTGTCTATTCTGGATATCTTACATAAATAGTGTAATGTAATGTGTATTTTGTGTATCCCTATTTTAAGATATATCAGTGCTTTATTATTTTCTGTGAGCAAATAATATTCTATTGTATTGATATAACAACTTTTATTGATTCAGTCATCAAGTGATGGACATTTGGGATGTTTCTATTTTTGACTCATGAATAATACTGCTATGAACATTCATGTAAAAGTTTTTGCATAGACATACGGCATTATTTCTCTTGGGTATATCCCTAGGAGTGGAATTTCTGGGGCATATGATAACTCTATCTCTAACCTTGTGAGGAACTGCTACACTGTTTCCCAACATGCCTGCCTAAATGTGTTGAACAAAAGAAAACAGAACTTAAGCTTTACCACTATCACTTTCTGTTTCCTTATGCTAAGTGAAATAAATCAGACAGAAAGGAAAAGAACAATATGACCTTAGTCATATGTGGGATATACTAGTAAAACAAAAAGTAACAAACAAAAACAAGGAAGGAAGATGGGAGGGGAATATAGAGGCTAAACTAGGTCAAACATGGTGAAGGAAGCAGACTTTGAGTGGTGAGCATACAATGAAATATACAGATGATATATTATAAAATTGTACACCTGAAAGGCATATATTGTTAACCAATGTTACTCCAATACGTTAATTTTTTTAAAATTCTGTTTTAACTTTGAGCCTCAGCTTGAATGTTACTGAATTGTAAGCATTTTCTGATTTAGTTTCCTCTTTTTGTGCTCCCATGCATTCTATGATTATGTCATAATAGCACATCCTGTTTATGCTCATTGACCATTTATTTCTCTGACATCTCTCTGAGTGCTTTCTGCACCCCTGATTACCTAATGCTTAACGCATAGCAGGTGCAAAATCAATATTTGTGGACTGAAGCAATGTGTTTGAGTTATAAGAAATGTTTGCTCTTTATACTTCTTTGAAATTTCTATTTTTTAATAATGAGTATTTATTACTTTTTGTATTATTTTTATAATCAGAAAAAGTTATAAAATTATAACATAATTAGAAATAGATTTAGAAGTATATATACATAATTTACTTTTGATTAATTCTACTGAACGTGTTTAATTATATCATCAGGTAAAAATTAACTTATTATTTAAAATATATGATATCAACTATTTTCTTTAGCATAAAATAAATTGTTTATAGTAGCCCTTTTGGGTAGCAATTTTATGAAATATATATTTTACATTCTGATTCTCTATAATAAAAGTAATTTATGTTATATTGAAAAGTTCCTTACTTTGGAATGTAGCATTCTTTTATTTTTCCTTATTGAGCTCATGTTCAGCAAGAATTCTCATAAGCTGGATTTTGTTTCTAAGAAGCACTGAAAATTTCCTAAGCAGAAGACATGAATATTGTGATCTTTAAAATTGTAAATATAGCCTCTAATATACAATGAGTACATTGTCATTCTGGAACTTCATTTAATAAATCAGCCTCTGAAAGCTGGATTAACTCTGAATGCACTAACAAAATTGAGTTTTCACATCTGTAAAATTGAGAACCAGAGTATGTGTGGTGACAACTTCAAGCTATTGTCATCATATAGGACTCAGCCTAAAGCTGGCAGCCAGTCTTCCTCTATGAGACAGCTGTTGTATTATCATGAACTTTAGTAAATCTCTCTATATAAAAGTCTAACATGCAAAGTGTCCCCTTGGGAGTTTGACCAGGAGACCAGGAGTTTGATCTCTTGCTATGACATGTGCTGACCACCAGGGGATGGCACGGAATGGAGGAAGGCCCTGGCAGCTAGGATAGGGAGGCCCCGGCCAGCAACTGGAAGGCACTGATCGGCCCTGATTGCTGGCCAGGCCTAAGGACCCTACCCATGCAAGAATACAATAAGATTAAAATATTTGTGGCTCAGATCATTTCAGATTTTTAAAGTACATAAAGTATTTTTTTAATTTAATTTTATTGTTTAAAGTATTACATATAGTATTATATATGTCTCCTTTTTCCCCCATTGACCTCCCCCCAACCACCCCCACCTCCCAGCACATGCCCTCACTCCCCTAGTGTCTGTGTCCATTGGTTATGCTTATATTCATGCATATAAGTCTTTTGGTTGATCTCTTACCCCCACCACCCCTCCTCTGCCTTCCCACTGAAGTTTGACGGTCTGTTTGATGCTTCTTTGTCTATTTTTGTTCATCAGTTTATGATGTTCATTATATTCCACAAATGAGTGCGATCATGTGATATTTATCTTTCCCTGACTGGCTTATTTCTCTTAGCATAATGCTTTTCAGGCCCATCCATGCTGTTGCAAATGGTAAAAGTTCCTTTTTTATAACGGCATAGTATTCCATTGTGTAGATTTACCACAGTGTTTTAATTCACTCATATGGTGATGGGCACCTAGGTTGTTTCCAAATCTGAGCTATTGTAAATTGTGTTGATATGAACATAGGGGTGCATATGTCCTTTCTGATTGGTGTTTCTGGTTTCTTGGGGTATATTCCTAGAAGTGGGATTACTGGGTCAAATGGGAGTTCCATTTTTAATTTTTTGAGGAAACTCCAGGCTGTTTTCCACAGTGGCTGCACCAGTCTGCATTCCCACCAGCAGTGCAAGAGGGTTCCTTTTTCTCCATAACCTCGGCAGCACTTGTCATTTGTTGATTTATTGATGATAGCCATTCTGACAGGTGTGAGATGGTATCTCATTGTTGTTTTCATTTGCATCTCTCAGATGATTAGTGACTTAGAGAATGTTTTCCATAAGTCTCTTGGCCTTCTGTATGTCAAATTTCAAAAGGTGTCTATTTAAGTCCTTTGCCCATTTTTTTTATTGGATTGTTTATCTTCTTTTGGTAAGATGTATGAGTTCCCTACAAATTTTGGAGATTAGGCCCTTAAATGTAAGACAGGAAACCATAAAAATCTTAGAAGAATACATAGGCAGCAAAATATCAGCCATATGTCGTAGCATTTACCAATACAGCTCCTAGGGCAATGGGAACTAAGGAGAAAATAAACTAATGGGACTACATCAAAATAAAAGGCTTCTGCACAGCAAAAGAAACCATCAACAAAACAACAAGAAAGCCCACTGCATGAGAGAACATATTTGCCAATGTTATATCCGATAAAGTACATAATGTATTTTCAACAGAGTGAATATCAGTGGGTGAGTCAGTATGTGATTGCTCCCAGGCAAAGCATCTGCTTTAGCACAAGATGGAAGTGTGGTTAAGGTGTGGACTTTGCAGCCACACTGCCTGCGTAGTAATCCTGGTTCTGTATCTTAGCCACTGTGGGAACTTGGATTTATTAATCACCTCTGTGTCCCTCAATTTCCTCATTTGCAAAATGAGCACACAAGTACCTACCTCATAGGATTCATGTAAGGATTATATATTAATGCTTACACAGTATAATGACTATATGTGTGAGAACATACTTGGCGCTATATAAATATTAGCTAAGATTACTGAATCTATTCCTTTTGGCCAGTGACTGGATAATTTTAAATGTTTGACTCTGTGTCTTTCATAAATCAACCTATATATAATATAGCCATTTTAACAATGTAAGTAATCATATCCTCAATTGATTCAAAATATTGGCAGTTTACATCCTTTTCAATGTCTTTCTTATGCACATTTTCACTCAGATAGTCTAATGATGCATATAAATATAAATGAAAACACATTGATATTTTTTATCCTTTTTATTAACTAAAAATTCAAACATAGCGAAAAAACACTCTAAAAACTTAACCTTCCTTGAACTTGAAAAAAACCATTTCATTCTTTGTAGATATTAGTGTGCTAGACATACCTTCACATGTTTAGTGGAGGGAATATAATTAGAGAAAGTAAAAATGTACTTCTCTTTTGAATTAAATGTTGAAAGCACTGTAACCTCAGATTAAATATGAGCAGCCGCTGGTAAAGTGAATGAAAAAGATGCTATAAAAATCACCACTGGGGAATATAAGGAAATAACTTTCACATTAATAAGTTAAAACTATCAGTGTAGAGTTCTGTCCATTCTCCCCTGAGCTGCTATTACTTGTCTACTGAAGGGAATAGTTATATTAAAGCCAACTTTGAATTTTGTTTCTTTTTTTCCCCTATAAATTCTATGCATTGACCTTTTTAAAAAAAAATCATCCTTTTTCAATTACTATTGCCTTTAAGGAACAATGGAATTTAGTGCTCTGCAAAAAAGAAATGACAAAATGTAGGGCAGCCAAGTCAAGACAAAAAAGAGACAGAGCTGTACCTGGGGACTCACTGGATTGCCTTGATAGGAGAATGTCCTCTTTGGGCACCTTTGTGCATGTAACTCTCAGCCTCTACTCCAGTGATTGTCAGCCTTGACTGCACATTAGAATCACTTGGGGAGCTTTTAAAAATCCCAGCGTTCAGGCTGCACCGTGGGCCAATTAAACCAGACTCTAGAAGTGAGACCCGGGCATCAGTATTTTTTAAAATCCCCCAAGTGACTTCCGTGTGCAGCCAAAGTAGAGAACCACTGCTCTAGAAAATCTCTTCCACCTCCTTTACAAAATGTATTAGAGGCCATTGCCCATGACCAATACGTTGTTCATTAGTAATCATGCCAGGTTTTCCAGTATTTCAGAATCTCTTCTTGCTTTAGCTATTTTTACTCTTTTATTTCTATGAAATTCTCACTATTAGACTATATTGGCAAGAAGAAAAATGGGTATAATATTCAGAAAAATATCAATTAAAATGTTTACACCCCCCCTTTTTTATTAGCATGAATTGGTTGATCAGATTCCTGAGACGAAGCAAATCTTAAGCCTTTAGAAGATGAGGTCTGAGTGGGAAGTTTTCAGTGTTGAGAGATCTGGGGGATGGGAATAACAAGGGCAAGGAGCGATACAGCCTCTTAACAAACACTACTCACCTATCACATGGCCTTAAACATCCCATTAAAACTCTGCCAGCTGCTTTAGATTGTCTACCTACGGTGACCCATTAAACTGATCTGGTCAGCTAGGTTAGCTATGATTCCAGGAAAAAAGAAGTTGATTCCCCTTTACAAGGTGATTCTTACCCTATTTCCACATTAGAATCTCTCCGGAAGATTTTACAATATACCTAGGCTGCAGCTCACCTCCGGAGACTGCGGTGTACTCAGTTCAGGGTGCAGCCAGGACATGGCATTGCAAAAGCCCTCCAGGGATTTTAATGTGCAGCCAAGACTAATGCACAGCTCTAGGGAGAAGCAGCCCACCCAAAATGAAGTGACAAATAAGAGAAGTGATGACTTCACAGGGTGTTACACAAAGCGATGCTCTGGAAAGTGCTCTGAGGATTGCATACAATGCTTTTTAAATCACCTCAGTAAAATCAGAATGGCAAACAATGTATTGGGCATATCACAGGGAAGCATGAGTATTGCTATCAGGAAACAGGTCTACATAACCTAATAGAATAAGAGGAATTCTGAGCTGTTTCTCCAGAGAGCAGTGCCTTTTTTCTCTTGGTCCTGAGTTATGGCAAAGAAAAATAAAACAGAGCCCTGAAGGACCCCTGTAGGAAATGAATGGAGGAAAATACCACTTGATATAAATGCATGTTGAGTAGGTAGGAGTTACAGAATCTGACCTGGACCTGATTTTTGCTCTACTTTCAATATTTCTGATCTCAGGCAATAATTACTTAGCACATCAGCAAAATATGTTTAAATTACTACTCTCATACAACAAATAGAATGTGTTAAGAGCCAACTATTTCATGCAGCACTGAAGTAGCTGCTCACATCCATTAACACATTTTTTTGTCATAAAATACTTCCAAGTAGGTCACCATTTTTATCACCATTTTTTCAATGAAGAAATAAGCTGAGAAAAATGAAACAATGTGCTTAAGATCACACAGCTAATAAGTGATGGGTGGGTGTCCAAAGTCAAGTTTTCTGGACTACGCACCCATGCGCTTTGACAAGAGTACTCCACAGCACTCTTACGGTGGGCCTGCTGCTGGCTCAGGGGCCGGGCAAGAACACTTACGAAGGCAAAGTTGTAACTACCAAAGACTTTGAGTAACATTTCTGGAGTGAGCAAATGTTCCCTGAAGGCACCAATTCTCTTGTCTCTCTTTCCCATCTGCCTCCAACTAAATCAACAGATTGTCTTAGGATATATCTTTCTTCAGAATTATAACAGAGGATGAACAACCTGCCGTAGGAAAGGAATCCACTTATCCCAAAGGCCAACACAGAGATCATCGAGTATGTGGGTCCTTACAGGAAGTTAGGGAATAAAGATGGGTAATGGTGTTAAAATTCCCAACTAGAGCCGTAGCATAGAAGGTGAACTGTCCAACCAGCAGCATCCTCATCCAAACGGAGTCAAACGTGGAGTCCAACCTGCACAGCGAGGTCCTTTGCCTGGGATATGGGGAAATGTATCTCGTCAGGCATGGGGATTCCGAACTCCAGGTTGAGGAAAACTAGAACTGCAGCTTCTAATCTGAAGGTAATGAGACAATGAAAAATGAAAGTGAAGATTGTACAGAGACAGGTAACAGACTTCATTCCCTTGCCTTCCCTGCAGCCACCTGAAGAGACATGTCAGTGTTTCCTTTTACTTCTTTCCTAATCCTTGAAGCAAAACCAACGGGTAGCTGTAAATAATCAAGGCTGTATGGGAGCCTATGGCAAAGGCTTCGAGAAAAACCACGTGCACTGACGTTCTTCTAACTAGATTTTGTGCTTTCTGTGTGTTCACTCAAGAATGAAAACACCATTATACATGTTGTGTTTTCCAGACGAGGCAGATGCTCATCTTGGGATGAAGTTACACACACAGATAGAAAATGAGCTGTAACAAGTTTTTTTTTTTTTTTGCAGAGAATAAGAGGGTTTTTTTAAGGAATCCTTGATGAAGTCCCAGTGTAGCATATATATTCCTTATTACCCAGATTTATTCTGTAAAACTTTCCTTCTGCCATTTTTACCAGCCAACTGACAATTTCCAGTGTTCCTGTTATGACTGCTTACTTGGTATAAAGCAGAAATGATGTTTTACAGCCGCTCTAGGAAGTACCATTGAGAATTAAATTGCTTTCCCTTCTTCCTCATCATTGTGAATTTGGTGCAGATGAAAGAGGGAAGATTGGCAGCCAGGGAGTCGAAAGTCCTCTGTTATCTGTGAGATGCACATGATAGGGGCAGAGGCAGCCTCAACTTTTCTCTCACAGCCATATGCCAGCTTTCAAATCCTGGAAAAGAGCTCTGTGGGAGAGTGTGTCATTTGTAAAATATAGGATTTCCAGACAGGCTTTCTTTGAAAAAAAAAAAAAAGGCGGGGGTGGGGGTGGGGAGTTCAGATTTACAAAGCAGTTAGAGGGAAAAAGAAAATAAGTTGGGGAGTGGATATTCAAAGGTGTTCTTTGGGTTCCTGTTCAGTTTGAGAACAATGTGAGCTCTACTTCCTTATTTTTTTATTATTATTCTTTTCAGTCCTTGCCTTCATCTGTGTGTCTGTTTGCCATGCTGGTATTCTCTGCCCATGTTTGTTCTAGGCAAATAGGCTCAGGTCCTGTAACAAACTCACTGTTAGTCCCAGCCACGTCCCAGCTCCCTATCCTAGTAAACAGACAGGATCTGAACCTGCAGAGCATGGTGCACTGGCCCACATGCTGGTCTTTCGGCTCTCTCCCCGTTTCCCGCCTGCTGATAGAGCACTCTCACTGCCTTGCCCCTGGTCTCGCCTCGCAACCTCGCTTCACTCCAGCTTTGTTCCTGGACAAATCTTTGAGCTCCCTTCTTGCAGCTGGTAGCCAGGTCCACACCACCCTCTATGGAGCCCAGGCTTTGAAACTCTGGCCCAGGCTCAGGGAGTTCTGACAGGATGCCTCACAGGCAACATTTGTCACCAGCTTCTTTCCATCCTGCCAGAAGCCGCCTCTTCCTTTTGTTTCCCGTGGAGTTCAAAGAACTTCTAAACTGCCCGGGCCTTCACCATGAGGGCCTACACCGAAAGCTTTGGTCTAACTTTTCCCTCAGCCTTCCTGCTGCAGCGTTTACCTCCAGGCAGATACATTTAGCCTGTGCTGCGAAGCATAAGCTTGCATAATGCAGAATTTAATTAATGTTTTCATTATGATGATAGTGTGCTAACTGACCCCATGATTCTACTCTGTCTAAATTAGATTTTTCATCTCTCTGTGCAAACCTGCTACTCCTGTGATCCCAATTTTTGTTCATAGTGCCACCATTTTTCCAGGCTCCCAGCCCTCAGTGTCATGGGCTCCTCTCTGATGTCTCCCTGGTTAGCACATGACATCTCTTTCCAGATCCTGTTGAGTCTCATCCATCCCCAATGTTCTGTTCCCACTAAGACAGCCCTTATTCTTTTGGATGGAATAATGAAAGAGTCTTCTAAGTTGCCCTCTGCCTGCTAACATTTCCCCCTTTGAATCCACTGTACACCCACTGCCTGACCAAGCTTTCTCATGCATTTGAATTCCTGTTCTTCACCTGCTGTCAGAGGCACAATAATGAATGCCATTAGGCTTCAGTTTCTTATCTTTAAATATGATAATATCTCAAAATAGTATTTTTTAGTGCTGCGTTGTCACAGAATACAGCATAAAGCTCATAGCCTGCTCTTATTGGCTTTTAAACGTCAGCTTATTTAGTCAAACTTATTTCCAAAATTGTCTTATTTGTTTGCACTTTAATGTCTAAATGATGATGAAGATGATGACAATGTTAACATGTAATAATATCTATGTACCAGAACTATTTTCATCACTTTACATGGGTTAACTCATTTAAACCTCAAACTATAATGTCATAATTACAGTCCCCTCTGTACAAGCAGGAAAGTAAAGCCAAATCAGTTAAACGTGCCCTAAACCACACAGCAAGGAAGTGGAGAAACTAAGATTTGAACCTATGAATTGTCCTCAGAGATTGCCTTCTTAGGCAGTGTTCTAAGTGCTCTACATATGACAGCTATGTCTTATTTTTTTAACATTATTATTTCAAAAGTTGTTTTTTTATTATGAAACATTAGCAACAGACAGAAAAGTGTACAAACATGCATAATTCATTGAGTCACCACAAAACAACTCCCAGGTCAAATATACAACATTGCTAAAACTCCTGTAGCCACCCTACTACCTCTTCTATCCATAAACATAACTACTTTCTTGATTTCAGGTTTAAGGGAAACATTTCCTGGGTTTTATTTGTACTCTTACCAGTTTAACTTGTACCCTCATCATTGTAGAAGAGTTATGAAGATTTTGAAATCTATGTATATTCAAACACACAGTATGCATTATTTTGTGTCAGACTCCTTTAGCTCAATATTTTATTTGTGAGATCCATCTTGTGGTTGCATGTTCCTGTGGTTCATTCCATTCTATAAAGTATTCCAATGCACGAATTTGCCATTTTCAATCCATTTTACCTTTGATATACCTTTGAATCAATGCTGCTGTACATATCTTGTATGTATCTTTTGGGGTATGTGCCCATGCATTTTTGTAGTGTATATGCCTAAAAATGGAATTACTGGGTTGTAGGAAATAAGTATATTCAACCTTGGAAGAATATACCAAACATTTTCCCAAAAAAACAATTACACATACTTCCATTAGCATCATGGGTGTATGAAAGTTCTCATAATTTTACATTCTTAGTAACATTTAGTAAATTGTGGTAAAGTCTTTTTAATTTTGGTCATTCTGGCAGAAGTAAAGTGAGATTTCTTCACAGTTTTATTTTTTTTTATTTATTTTTTATTTTTTTAAATATATTTTATTGATTTTGTACAGAGAGGAAGAGAGAGGGATAGAGAGTCAGAAACATTGATGAGAGAGAAACATCGATCAGCTGCCTCCTGCACACCCCCCCCACTGGGGATGTGCCCGCAACCAAGGTACATGCCCTTGACCGGAATCGAACCTGGGACCCCTGAGTCCGCAGGCCGACGCTCTATCCACTGAGCCAAACCGGTTTCGGCTCTTCACAGTTTTAATTGGTACTTCCCAGACTACTGGTGAAGATAAGTAGAGTTTCACTGGTTGGTTGATTTGAACTATCCTATTTTGTAAAATGCCTGTTCAACCCTCTTGCCCATTATTTTTTCTAATAATTTGAATAAATTTTTAATGTATTCTGGATATGAGTGCTTTGTAGTTATAGTTACTGCAAATATCTTATATATTCTGGCTTGCATTTTTCAGTTGTTTAATGTTATCTTTCAATTTTCAGTATTATAATCCAATATAGCAAGTTTTTTGTTGTTGGTGGTGTTTTTTAATGGTTACTGATTTGGGTATCTGGTTTATTGAGATACCTACCCTAAGATCTTTATCTTTACCCTTACATTCCTGAGATCAACATTTCCTATCTTCTAGAAGACTTATTGTTTTAAATTTCATATTTAGATCCATAATACATATATTTAATTTTCTCTTTTCAGTATGAATTGTGGTTCATTTCATTTTTATGAGCTCTAATTGACCCATCATCACCTTTTGTTGAAAAGATATTGCTCTGCAGTGTAACCCCTGGTGTGAGTAAGTGTCCATGGGTCAGTTTTGCATGCGTCAGTTTCTTGACTCCCTATGTATTTCCATTATTTCATTAAGAAAATTTTCAAACATACTGCAGAGTGGAAAGAATGATTCATTAAACCTCCAAGAATCTACATTAACGTTTTGTTATGGTTGTTTTATCGCATATATCTCTCTCTCCCTCCAGTCATCTATGAATTCACCTTTTCGAAGTATTTCAAAGTAAATTACAGCTATCAGTACACTTTATCCCAAAACATTCCAACAATAATATTATTAACTAGAATTCAATATATGCATTTTTTTTTTTTGGTGGGGGTTGTAATCTCTTATATAAAAGGCCCATGGCCATCACGCTGTAATGCTGTCATGACCAAATGAGCAGTGGCTCTCACAGTGGGCAGGGCGGCACAAGCTACTAGCGGCGGAGAGCTACTAACAGCTAAGAGCTATGAGCGGTGGAGGCCGGGGCGCGAGCTACTAGCGCAGGAGAGCTACTGGACTTATAGTTTACATATAATGATATGTACAGATCTTTATCATACTGTTTAATAATTTTGATGCATGCATACAAAGATTAGTTTAGCCTATTCTCCAAATTTATGCAAATAAAATCAGTCTTTGCCTACTTTTCATTAGTATAATATTTTTTAGATTCATCTATATGCTTTTGCTGATTAGTATTAAATTTCATTCATATACTAGAGGCCCAGTGCACAAAATCATGTACTGGTGGGGTCCCTCAGCCTAGCCAGCTGGCTTGGGGAGGGGTTGCAGGAGGTTTGTCCCAGCAACATGCTAACCAATGGCCAATTCCATGAGGAATTGGGCTCCCTCCTCCCTCCTGTTTGGGTCCCGGGTGCAGGTGAACCAGATTCAGGGATGTCAGGGCCCCAGAAGCAAGGTCTGGGTCAGTGTGCGTCATAGCTACCGGCCGGTCATTTGGTTGTAATGGTCACTTAGGCTTTTATATTTATAGATAGCATTGTCATAACCATGGACACAGACAATAGGGTGGTGAAGGCCTGGGGCGAGGGTCGGGGGAGTGGGCTAGAAGGGGTCAATGGGGGAAAAGGGAGACATATGTAATACTTTTAACAATAAAGATTTAATATACAAGTACATATATAGCATTGTGTTACTCTATTCTCCTACCAATAAACACCTGAGATATTTCCATTTTCAGCTACTCAGATATAAAGGTGCTATGAACATTCTTGTAAAGTCTTTTAGTGGCCAAATGCTTCTCTACCTTGAGTAAATACTTATAAATAAATTGCTACCTTATAGGGTAGGTACATGTTTATGTTCCTAGAAAATTTCAGAACTTTTACAAGGTGTTTCACACTTTCCTAAACAATGGAGAAAGAGGTCTGGTGACTATGCATTTTTGTCAACCATTAGTTGTAGGATTTTGTTCCTTTGTTTGCTCTGAAATTCTGATGATTGTAGTTATTTCCATAATGACTCATGATGTTGAAACCATTTCAAGACCTTATATATATCTTGGCCATTTGTACTAGTATATCTTCTTTTCTGAAGTGACTATTCAAGCATTTTGCCCATTTTTGAAATTTGAGTCTTTCTTTTTATTATTGAGTTATAGGATATACAAACATAGATACAGGTATGTGGGTTCAAATCCTGTATTGGATATACACTTTGCAAATATTGTCTCTCATATATGGATGCTTATTTAGTTTCTAAGTAACCCTTTTGATTAAATAGAATTTCTTAAATATTTATTTATTTATTTGTTTTTATTCTTTATTGATTAAAGTATTACATATGTCTTTTTTTTCCCCCATTGACCTCTCCCCAGCCACTCCCACCTCCCAACACATGGCCTCACACCCCTACTGTATGTGTCCATTGGTTATGCTTATATGCATGCATATAAGTCCTTTGGTTGATCTCTTACCACCTCCCACTCCTCCCCTACCTCCCCACTGAAGTTTGACAGTTGGTTCAATGCTTCTTTGTCTCTGTATCTATTTTTATTCATCAGTTTATGTTGTTCATTATATTCCACAAATGAAAGATCATGTGATATTTTATCTTTCCCTGACTGGCTTATATCACTTAGCATAATGCTTTCCAGTTCCATCCATGCTGTTGCAAATGGTAAGAATTCCTTCTTTTGTATAGCAGCATAGTATTCCATTGTGTAGATGTACCACTGTTTTTTAATCCACTCATCTGGTGATGGGCACTTAGGTTGTTTCCAAATCTTAGCTATTGTAAATTGTGCTACTATGAACATAGGGGTGAATATATCCTTTCTGATTGGTATTTCTAATTTCTTGGGATATAGTCCTAGAAGTGAGATTACTGTGCCAAATGGAAGTTCCATTTTTAACTTTTTGAGGAAATGCCATACTGTTTTCCATAATGGCTACACCAGTCTGCATTCCCACCAGCAGTGCATGAGGGTAGAATTTTAAAACGTTTATGAAATCTAATTTAGCTTTTTCCTCCCTCTTTTATTGTTATGGCCTTCTGTCCCTTCTGGAAAAAAATCTTTGTATACCTCCAAGTTGTGATAATATTGTCTTCTTTTTTTGAGTTTTAGAAGCTTAAAAATCTAACCAATGTCACCACAATAAATTAAATAAAAATAAAATAAAAATTTAACTAACATAAAAAAAAGCTTAACATTTTTTGTTGCTGTTTTTGTTAATCCTCACCCAAGGATATTTTTCTATTGATTTTTACAGAGAGTGGAAGGGAGGGAGAGGGGAAGAGAGAGAGAGAGAGAGAGAAAGAGAGAGAGAGACACAGAGAGAGAGGTCAATAAGAGTCATACACATCAATTGGATGCCTTCCACAAGCACCCCAACTGGGTCGGGGATCAAACTTGCAACCAGGTACATGCCCTTGACCATAAATTGAACCTGTGACCCTTTGCTGAGTGGGCCCACCCTCTAACCACTGAGCAACACTAGCCAATACTTAACATTTATTTTTAATGCTAAAGTCTATAATCAATCTAACATTAAATTTTGTATATGATAGGGTTGAAATTATTTTATTTTTTATCTCAAGATCTAAGTATTTATACATGATTTATTAAATAGACTCTCATTCTCTCATTGGATTGCTTTAGCAACTTTATTGAGAATTAGTTGTACAATTGAGGGATTCTTTTTGAGTTCTCTTTTTAACTCTATTAATATATTTGTCTATCTTTATGCCAGAATCATTCTGTCTTAATTACAGTGGCATTATACTGTCTTCTTCAAATTTTTTAAACTCAAGGTTGTGTATATATTCTCATAGAGACATTTACATTTCCTTTGTATTTCCACACAAACATTTGAATGTTTATCTATTTAAAAATAAACAAACTGCTAGGATTATTATAATTGCATTGAACCTATAGATCAATTTAAAGGTAATTTACATCTTAAAAATATTCAGTATTTTACTTTTAGCAAATAAACATGATATATTTCTCCATATATTTACATTTCATTTAATTTTTTCATCAATGTTTACATGTGTTTAGTATACAGGTCTTTTTTATTGTTTTTGTTAAGTGTTATTTTAAGTATTTTATATATATAAAGCTATTTTTTTGAAAAATCAACATTATTGAATTGTAAATTACATATAACTAATTGAATGTTCTAAAAATGTGCAGTTTGATGATTTTAAGCATTTAATTTAGCTATTTTTAAAATTAATAAACTTGCTATTTTAGAAAAGTTTTACATTTGCAGAAAAATTGAACAAATCACATAGAGAACTCTCATATAATACCCCTTCACCCCATATACAGTCTTTCCTTTTATTAACATCTTGAATTAATGTGCTAAGTTCATTATAATTGGTGAATCAATATTGATACAGTATTTTTAACTAAAGTTCATTGTGTACATTTGGGCTCACTCTTGATATTTTACATACTATGGGTGTTAGCAATGTATAATGACATGTACCCACCATTACAGTCTCATACAGAAATAATTTCACTGCCCTAAGATTCCCTATGCTCTTCTTTCTTTTCCTCCCTTCGTTCCTAGAAACACCTCAAAACTACAGTCTTTTTACAGTCCCTGTAGTTTGCGTTTTCCAGAATGCCTCCGTCCTTCAGAGAGCCTGTTCTTTCCTCCAGGCGGAAGGCTGGAGGGGCTAGAGTTGGGTCTTTACCTTCCCTGCGGATGCTTAAGCTCCGGTAAAACCCAACGTGCCCAAAACTTTGGCAAATAGTTTTCCTGAGGATAAGCTTTTGTTCAAGTGAACATAATGCTCTAACATTTTTCAGAAAGGTTACTTCCTCTCCTCACACCCACCTCCCCACCAGAGTACAAGGGGATGTTTCTTTGACTTTGACTCTGAGTACCTGGAGGGGCTCCTGGAGGTACAAGGAAGGAAAGTTTTTAATTCTCCAGCTTACTCACCCTGAGCCTTCCAGCAATTTCATCAGTTACACATTCTGTTTGATCCTCCCTGGTCCTAGCAGCAGAGAGCTGCTGGTGGGTGTAAATTCCAGTCTGGTGAACTGCAATTTCTTGTATTTGCTTGTTCCTCGAATTTTGAAGACAGCAGTTTACCCTGTGATTTAAATGTAAGAATAGTTGTTGATTTTTAGTGTGTCTAGCTTTCTGCTTGTTGTTGATAACTTCTAAGCTTCTTACATGTGAGATCAGAAATAGGAAGTTAACAAAATAATTTATACATTTAAAAAATATTTTTCTAGTTTGTTTCATTGAAGTGGAATGGTTGACCCAAAATGCATTGTCTGATATTACTGAAAGCAGATGTCTCCATTATTATCTACTTTAATCTTCATTTCAACTGTATGAATAGTTCATTAATGTACTATTCTTCATTAGTTCCAATTAATAGCTTGTTTTTATATCTTTACTTGTATTTCTCCCTTACTATCTGGAACACCTCTCTACTAGCTAAAGTAAGTTATTTTTATTTTGGTGTATCAAAATTCTACCCATCCTTTATAAGCTAGTTGAAATTGTATCTCTTATCAATTATTGGTATTGAAAGCATTAATACCATTAGTAACCTTGTTATTATTATTTAACAGGAAAAATAAAAGGAAGACTAGATAATATAGACATGACATTTTTACAGTTTTACTCGGAAGCTGCAGTTAATATTTTCCAAGTCGGTTCCCCATAGGTCACTGGGGGAAGGGACTGGACAATAAATGCATGCCCATTAAGTCAAGTATTTATATGTCAGTCACACCTGGGAGCAAGTCATTGGCCAGAATAGGCATGGCCACTGCAAGGGCAGGAGACCTGAGATATTTAAACTCCTGAACAAAAGAAATGCATACTCTCTTGGCTCTCTCTCTCTCTTGGCTCTCCTGGCTCTCTCTCTCTCTTGGCTCTCCTGCTTGCTTGTGCTCGGGGACTCCTGTTGCAGGGGGCACACTCCCCTACGTTCACCCACATGGCTCCTGGCCATGTGAGACCCACAGAATGGATTGATGGACTTTTAACTAGCTTGATGCTGCACCAGACTCAACTCCACCATGGAATGGCAGCTCTGGACACTGGCCCTACTTTTGGCTTTGCTGGAGCCTCAGCTACATATTTTCCAGGACTGGTTTAAAGAAAATGGGGCCTTACAACCCAAGGTATGTCATCCCATGCCATTAAAAACCATTCATTCTCTCATGCAAATCTTAGAAAATTCATTTTATGAAGTTATCCCAAAAGCCACCCTACTCCCACTAGTGTCAGGGAAATTGAACCCATTGACTTCTCCAGCAACAGAATTACTGTGCTTATTAGTTTAATATGATGTCGAATCAACTAATTTATGACTTAAGTGAAGTTGTCTTAATCCACTTGTTTGAACCAAGACAAACAATGTTGTTTTTAGAAGTAAAGTTGTTTTCTATAAGAATGAAGTAAGCTGTGCCAAGATGTCATCATCTATTGTCCATTGCTATGCAGTCAGAAGCCAGCTGCTGAGGGCTCCACTGGAGGCTTACCATGAGAAATGATGTGGAAAAGCAGCTAGGGCAAGGGAACAGTTAGACTGTAAATACTGAGAGTTTATGAGGACTATTCAAAAGTTTTGGTTTGGGCAAGGACTCTTTGCTAACTTAAAAACTCTCTTGGGGGCATTAGCTCCTGCATGGCCAAGGCAACTCTTTGGTTGGCTGTGGTGAAAAACGAGGCAGTGGCCCTTTAAAGTGATCAGCAACCGCCCCGCCCATCCCACCAATACGACCAACGTCCTTCATTCCCTAGCAACATTCATTAGCAAAAAGGGATATTTTTGTTTTTTCATTGGCAGCTGGACATCAGCTCAAGGTTGGTTATAACGTTCTCCCCCAAGTTCCTACTCATATGAAAAGGTACACCTCATATTAAATTTGGACATTATTCCTTTTATCTCCCCTTGCCTGGAACAATAGTGTGAACAATCCGTCATTTGTTTAGAGTATATTATTTCTAAATTTGGCTTATTAAAAAATATCATTCTGTATGCTATTGGTTTGTGAAATTGTTGTAATTCCCACAGTGAACCTGTGCTAAATAAATTGCTGGCAAAGAGAGAATCAGTCTCTGAATACAACTTTGACACTGAAAAACAAGATAAAATAATGACTTTTCTTCTTAAACTATCTCAGCACTTTATTTACACTGTTCTTATGGTTCATATTACATTTTTAATACATTAGTTATTAATGAACAGATAGGTTACTATCTGTATATATAAAAGCCTAAGTGACCATTACAATGGAACGACTGGAATGACCAGAATGACTGGTCGCCATGATATGCACTAACCACCAGGGGGCAGACGCCCAACACAAGAGCTGCCCCCAACCTGCAGGCCCTGATCACCAATGGGGCCTGCCAGCCAACCTTCTTAGTTCCTCCCCTTGTTCCTCCCCCCAGATGGCAGGCCCTGATCACCCCACTGCCTGCCCACTGCTGTGGTGGCTGGCCCCTCCCCGCGGCCGGCAGGCCCCGATCGGCTAATTAGGGCTGGGCCCTGGGCTGGGATGGGGAACCGGGGTTGGGTGGCAGCAGATGTGGACAATTAGGGAAGGAGGAGCGGGGGAGGCAGGGAACCTGATTGGCCCTGATCCCTGGCCAGGCCTAGGGACCCACCTGTGCATAAATTTCATGCACCGGGCCTCTAGTGTATATTATAAAGGTGTATGTTTTCTCTGATCAATTTTTATTTACCTCCCAGAACTCAATTCAGTGCTTTACAATTAATGAAATATACTTACTCAGATTTAACATGATATCCCCCTTCTTAAAAGAATTAACCCTAATAAAGTCAATACTGATTCCAGTCCTACATGATAATAGTCAAGACTGAGAAAAAATAACCCAGAAACTTCTTCCCATAACTTACTAGAAACTCATTTTCTTCTGTGATCTTAAATCGCAAACCCATGTTGGTTCTCACAAGTATGGTCACAAGTTAAATTATATTTTATGCCACGTAAATAGATATGCTTTTTCCCAAAACTCTTCCATTTCTCTGTAAGGTGCCCATATTTAGCAATGTAAGAGTTGGCAGGGTTGGCAGGGTAGGAGGTAGAAAAAGCAGATGAGACCAAAAATTAGCTATGCTTCCTGTTAGAGATGGTAGTGGGTGAACATAGGTGCTCTGAGGAAAAAAGTCTCTATGACTACCAACCTGGAAAATTCTGTCACCAAGAAGTGTGTATTTATAAATTTGCACTGTGACTCCACAAAATATAAAGCTATGTAGTTCGTTTAATTTTTTGTGTGCCTAAAACCCATTTCTAAGACCTAACTTGTGGGACTAGTGTGCTCAAATACATTTTGTGGCATTAAGCATTCTCTCATACCTTAGAAACTGGCTGCCTGTAAATTAGGATAAATATATGTAGGATGGTAAGAGTAGGAAATCACTTTCCTTCCTATGTTAAGGCAAGGCTACGCTTTCCCAGAAAGATAGGAAAAACGAAGTTGAAATGTAATAGTGAAAATTTTTTTCCTCAAAATGGAAACATCTATTAGAATGTGCATTAGTCATGCTTCTACTAGAATACCATATCTACTTTTGGTTTTCACACCTTAAGAGAGATTTTGAGAAATAGGAGAGGGTCAAGAAAAGTCACAAAAGTAATTAAAGAATTGTAAATGAAGAACTTGGAGGATAAAGTCAAAGTGACTATATCACTTAATGTAAATAATTTAATTCCACAATTACATATTAAGTGTGACTTTTCACTCTCCATGATTATATCTTATATAAGAGAGAATATGCAAAATGAGTTAGGCACAGAGCAAGTACTCTTAGCATTTAGAAAGATAAATTTTTGCAGGTCAACTGTTAGCCATATCTTTTCCAGTGGAATACTATTTCACTGATGGTTGTAGTTAAGAGCACAGTATTGACCTTAGATCTGTTTCATGGCTCATTTGGGCAAAATGTTATGTTTCCTTTATAACGTGAGACATATAACAGCACCTAATTTAGTGAATTAAAGGAGTATTATCCTACTATATGTGTACATACATAGTTTCTTGATTGGTACACATTCAATACTTAATAAAATATATTTTTTCTATATTAGATTGAAAGCAACTCATATGGAATGCCATATTCTATTGGTATAGAAAGAAGTTATTTTGCAACTACTCTGAAAACCAAATTAACTTTAATAAGGAGAAATGTTTATTATTGGAAAAGGGCAATAAATCCATGATAATAATAGCCAATAATTATTAAGCACCTACTGTATTACATTTCTGTTATAAGTACATCACATGTATTGACTCATCTAATCTACACAAAAACTCCATGAGGCACATGCTCCTCTTATGCTTATTTTACATGTGAAAAAGAGAGAGATTTTAGTACTGTTTGCTACATCACGCAGCTAATAAGGGAGAAATTGGGATTTGAACCCAGAGAGGGAGAGAGAGATAGAAACATCAGTTATGAGAGAGAATCATTGATCGGTTGCCTCCTACTGAGCCATATGGGCCAGGATGACCCCAGAGTGTTTTGATCCATTGATCTGGTGTCATGAATAGGCAGGCAAATACATTTAGGGATTCTTTAATACTGAAATAGATTCTTACCTGGTGTATTTTAAATATGTTTATTTCTACATTAAATTCTGTGGAAGGTGGCACATTAACAAGATCTGAGAATTATTTTAAATTTTAGCATACCAACTGAAGTACCATTCTTAATACTACTTAAAAACCAACTAACATACACACACACGCACACAGAGTCTGTTCTTGGCCTATAGGCAATAAAACAAAATTTTCGTTTTCTACACCAACTGTGTGTTTGCTCTTGGCCAGTTTGCTTTCTGTGTATTGAGTATTGCTTTATCAATGCCAATATTTTTGCAGTATGTTGATTGTAACAACATTCTGTATTTCAGAATGCAAAATGTAGTTGATAGAAATGTCAACTACAGTGAGGATCATAATCAACATATCCTATGTTTGATAATTTTAATATAATTTCATAATTGATATCAATATCAAAGACATGGTTCATTTTAAGGAATTTTTAAAATTAATCATTTCTGATATGTAGTGAATGTATGCAAATTATTAAAAATTATATAGTGGATTAGACATATATAAAAAAGAAGCCAAATAAGTGATTCATTTCTGCATGCATACATAAATGTTCTCACCCCAAGATATCAGTTCCAAAGATGTAGCCACAAACGGATGAAATAGCACACACCAGTGACACAAACTTATCATTCCTAGTGTGATTCCCAGCTACAATTTCCTTGAATTTAGGCCTGAATGACAAACATAGAAAGGTGAGTGAGGGAATATGAAACAGTCAGGGCTAAAGACATATTAGCTCTGAAGATAACAACCTTTGGCCTGATGCTAGGTGTAGACTATAGCCTATAATTGACTGGTGATCCACTAAACAAGAAAGCAAATTGGAAATGTGGTGTACTTTGCTAATCTGTGTTTGTCTTTTTTTTTGCTCTTTCAACATTAGATTTGTATGCTTGTGTATACTTGAACATTAGGTTGGTATTAATGTAAAAATTTTCCACATTTTCTTTCTTTCGCCTTCTCATAAATGATACGTGATTTAAACTATTTGATTCTATATGAATTATTTATTTTTTCTTTTAATTGATTTTCATAGTATAATTAACATAGATTCATTGTTTAATTTTTATATCTAGAGTTTTATTGCATTTTTAAATTAGCTGATAAACATAATGATAGCAACCAATAGGAGAATATTCCCTTGAAGAAAGAATATATTGTCTATTGTTAGTGATTATGACCCTAAGTACATCATTCTTTTTGTTGTTTTTAATCCTCACCTGAGGATGTTTTCTCACTGATTTTTAGAGAGTGAAAGGGAGTAAGGGATGGAGAAAAAGGGAAAGAGAGAGAGAAACATCGATGTGAAAGAGACACCTTGATTGGTTGCCTCCTGCATGCATCCTGACTGGGGCCAGGGAATGAACCTGCAACCCAGGTACATGCCCTTGACCAGGAATCAAACCTGTCACCCTCTGATGTGTGGGTCTATGCTCTAATCACTGAGAGCACCAGCCAGGGCAAGCACGTCATTCTTTTTTTTTTTTTAATATATTTTATTGATTTTTTACAGAGAGGAAGGGAGAGGGATAGAGAGTTAAAAACATTGATGAGAGAGAAACATCGATCAGCTGCCTCCTGCACACTCCCTATTGGGGATGTGCCCACAACCAAAGTACATGCCCTTGACTGGAATCGAACCTGGGACCCTTGAGTCCGCAGGCTGACGCTCTATCCACTGAGCCAAACCGGTTAGGGCAAGCACATCATTCTTAAATGTATTAAGTGTTTGGAAAAAAATACTGGTCATTCATATCTGTGTGTGGGGGTTTTTTTGCGTGTATTTTTTTATTTCTTGGCTTGTGATGGTGGCAATGTCTTCTTCTAAAATATTAATTGGATATTAAATAATCACAGATCTATGTTTATTCACATGGAGGCCATATCATTTGACATGAAAATTATGATAAGATATTGGAGGTAATAATGAAATGTGTTTAACCAAAATTAAAACATTATTTAATCTATATTAAATTATTTGCATATATCGATCAGTCAGCAAGTATTTACTGAGTTTTTACTTTGTGCTTAAGTAAAAGGGAAGGTAAACAATGATTTTAGAGAATGTACTGTTTGTCTATCAGTATGCTGGCACTTTGCATACACCTTTGCATTTATTTCTCAGAAAGCTCAAGTAAGCTGGACATAGTTATGTCCATTTTACATAGAATATAACCAAAGCACTATAAGTAAATTTCCCCAGGTCACATATGTAGGAAATTGTGTAGTCAGGATTTGAATTTATTACCATGTGTCTTAATGTTTATACTATTTTTACCCACACTATGTTTTCTGCTTTAGTTAGATGGTGAGAAAACTTAAAGAAGTGAAGTAAATAAAAAAAAAAAAAAAGATCAAACAGATATCAATGAGAGCCAGAAAGTTTGGGGAAAATATAGTTAGAATACTGTGGGGAAAGGGAAGAGGACAGGTGTATTTCTGTAATAGGTGCCACGTTGTGTGTTCCAGGCTAGCAATACCTGTGATGGCCAATGATTGGGGATGTAAGGGTAAAATCATGTTGCATGTTCATAAGCTCAGTCATTTATAATTTCTGGATTATGTTTGGGAGATTTTGGTAGAATTTGGGACTCTTCCAATAGTTAAAGATAGTTGAGGATTAATAGCGCCTATCATCAACTTCATAATCAAGTAGGGAGCAAAAAGGCAAGTCTTAGAATAAATTCTTACTTACAGGCATTGATCAGCAAGTACATGCAAATTTATTCATAAAACTCGCCAGTCAGCTCTCTGTCTTTTCAGGTACTCTGCTAACATCTTGCAGGAAAAGTTCACTCACGGTAACCAAATTGCTATTCTATTTCAGATAAAAATATCCTTTCACAAGTGGATTGGTATGGGACCTGTTCACATTCTAAATGTAGGGCAGTATTCCCAGAGGTATAGCTATTGAGTCTGCTATATTTTTATACCCTGTTCCTAAAAGGGTGGGAGTGTTTAACAGTAGTACAGTATTTCTATCTAATCCACACACAGTCTCCAAGGGAAACTGATGTTCTGGAATTTATTATGCTAAAAGAAAATATTTCTAGATTTTAACTGAAATAAAAGTTGCTTCCACATTTACATAATGATATGTTCCTATAGTGGTGTGTGTGTGTGCGTGCGTGCGTGTGCATATGTGCACAAGTATGCACGCATGTGTATGTGTGTGTGTGTGAGTGTGTTTTAATTAGGTATGGGTTTTTTAAGAGGATAATCCACTTAATTGAGCACACTTTTCTCCTTTAAAATGAAATAAAATATACTATTTAAAAAGACAATAACATATGATTTAAATTTTTCACACTGCATTTAAAGTATGAAAGACACTAGCTAAAGCAAGTATTAGAAGAAATTATCACCTTAAACTTTTTATCAGCTTTCTTTTCTAAGCCTTGACTTGCTTACCTTTTGCTCACTCACGCGGTAGTGCCTCAGACTGCATTTACAACTATGACTGACAAGAAAGTTTCAACTTATATTCAATTCAGCTACAATAATACTATAAATTCATCATTAACACTCTTAAATTCATCATTAATACTATTTGGCTACTTAGGCTGAAACAGGAAATTTTCTTAAGAATCTTTTATTTTATTCTCAAATAAATTGTCCCCTTAGTCATCAATTTCCAAAGATCAGTTTGAACCTCTGTTTTTCTCAATTCCACAGACTGAGCACCCTTTGATAAGGGCTGGGAGGGGTGCCCGGGGGGGCGGGGACGAAGTGGAGGGGCTGGTCAGGCTCTGCAGCTTGATCTGGGGCCATTGCAATGCATGAGTGCACCCTATCAAAATCCATCTGCTACTACACGAATGAGTGTGCACTCCTCTCTAGTATGTTAAACATTTATTTTCTCAACCATCTAACCATCTTTTTTTTTTTTATTATCACCTCCCTCAAGGAAGAAAAATTAAAAGAAATTAAACACTCAGGAATAAGACCTTTTTCTGTAGGGTTGAATTTTGGGGGCCACAAACCATTGCCAAATCTAAGAATGTCATGGCGTCCCCTCACCCATGTTAAACTTTTTTAAAAGTTTTGTTTCTTCTTTGTTTTTAGTTCAAAATCACTCTAGTTTCTCTTTGAAGAATAGATCAAGAAAAGCAAGGAGAACAACATTCTGCAAGAATAAATCCTCAAGGGTTCTCTGCCTGGAGTTTCAGAACTGAGACAAGGCCAGGGCCTAGTCCCACACAGGTACTTCAAAGTAAATGTAAAGAAGTCAGAGCCCAGATAAAACCCCTCAGCCCACTGGTGCTCCCAGGTAGGTCAGACACTGGCTCTCTCAGACATGGCCCAGATCATCCCAAGTCTGGGAGTGCACTCTGTGCAGCGATGCCACAGTCAAAAATATTCTTAGTCCCAGTGAAACCCAAACCTTGAATGTTCCTGCAATAAACAGTTATTTCAGCAGCTGGGAATTTCCCCTTATGAGACTGGCTGTGCTGAGAGCTGGTTTGGGACAGGAAGGAAAAGGGGATGACAGCTGATGATGATCTACATACATTTATATACATCTACATGTATGCATGCTTTTAATTACATATTTTATTTTTTCCCTTTTGACCCCTTCACTACTGTGCAGAGATTGCTCCAATAGATAGGAATGGGAAGCTGTCTGTTTCTTATGGTTTGGGCCTGAAAACCAGTACAATATCTTGAACTAATGCACAGGATCAAGTTGTTAACTGAGACTCACATCAGTCAAACATCTCACCCAATGCTGAGCTTCACTAATCATGCCAAGAGTATAAGCAATCCAAAGGCTCATTCAATATCTGGAGAGGTCTGAGGCATCAAGGGTATGCCTCTGAATCATTCCTGAATCAGAAATGCCCCTCTAATTCAGAATAATAGATGTAATCTCTTCATAGGAGCAGTCTTGGGCAAAAAATACAACAGATTCATGCTGTTCTTATCTAAAATTCAGTACTTTCCATGAATATCTTGGCTTGTTGTTTATCTTTGATTGATTCCCAGAGTGCTGAATCGTTTTTGAGTTTTAGCCAGCTTACATTTCAGAGAGTTATGTTTATGTGACATTCTCCCAGAAACCATACCTCATAGATTTCAAAGTTTGTCTTTTTTAAAAAAGTTATCTTTTAGTTAGAGAACATTCTACTGAAGGCTTTCAATACACAGGGTCTCCTCCTCTCAGCAAATAATTGTAGGTCCTGAACCTAGAGGTGCAGGACATTAGACCAGGTGTAATGCATCCACTTGTTCCCCCAGGGACATGCCTCTAGTAAAGAAAGTTAATAGATCACAGTGAGCTCTGTTCATCTTTTCTTCCCACATGACTTCTGCTGTACTATTTGTCAAACAGTCATTAAATGCAGCCCAGATTCAAGGGAAATTAGACTGCATTTTCAATGAGAAAAGTGTCCAAAATACTGGTAACCATATTTAATCTATCACATTTCTCTTATCCATTCTTTAATTTTCTGATTCACTCTCTAAGAAACTACTCAATTATATTTTTCAAGTCTTATAATGAACATTATTGCTATCATATTTTTAATTTCTAAAAAGTCATTTTGTTTTCTGAATATTTTAGCACCTTTTCTTTGTAATGGATATATATATAATTTTATCTTTCTGGGGAGATTGATGGTAATTTTACATATGTAATATATATATATAAGGATGTAAGCTTACACATGAATAGGCATTACACATCAAAATCACATATATACATATACCAGTGGCCCAGTGCCCTAAATTTGTGCATGGGGTGGTGGGGGGGTTTCCCTCAGCCCAGCATGCACCCTCTCCAATCAGGGAGCCCTTGGAGGACATCCCTCTCACAATCTGGGACCACTGGCTCCTAACCACTCACCTGCCTGCCTGCCTGATCGCCCTTAGCTGCTCTCCCCTGCCAGCCTGATCACCCCTAACTGCCCTCCTCTACCAGCCTGATCTCACACCCAACAGCCCTCCCATGCAGGCCTGATTGCTCCTAAGTGCCTCTGCCTTGGCCCCCACCACCATAGCTTTGTCCAGAAGGAAGTCGGACATCCAGAAGATGGCCAGTTGACCCAGTCTAATTAGCATATTACTCTTTTATTAGTATAGATAGATTATATAGGATAGGATTGCTTAAATGGGGGGGGGAAGCCTTTTTCAGCAGGAGGAGATGCTCTTGGCAGACAAAAATACATAATCCTTATATCTGGACTGATAGCCAGTCATATGCACTATACTGCCAAACTGGTCATTAAAAAATTGAACTGCTTTCTTACACCTTACACTGACTGACTTCCAGTATTCAGTCATCAGTTCAGTGTTTTGGACGTTATGGACCTTGGCTCTTTATATATAGAGATATAGATATATACACATCTATCTATCTATCTATCTATCTATACACACATATATAATTTTTTTCTCCACAAATAATAGTTTCTCCTGATTTTGTCTATTGTTTTAGTTTCTGGTATTCATATTAGAGGAATCTTGGCTGTCCACTCATGTTCACCAGTGGGGAACTAAAAAGTTCATTGTAAACTCTGAGCATTTAAAGGGGTCTTCTGACATTTGAGATTTAGTGAGATTGACAATCACTTGGACCATTTTTTAAAATATAAAAATATTAACATCTTTAGGTCTTTTTGAGTTAGTCAGATATTTCCAATATTAGGCATATAGTACAACATTTTGCAGCATTCCGGGAATCCAAGTCAAGGAAGAAAACTGTGGAGCCTTAAAATTCATTTAACAGTCAGAATATATAAAACAACTTAAACCTTTCTTTTTTGATATTGTACCTACACATACAGCTGAGCCCTGTGTCCTCATATAAAAGCTCTTCTCTTTTATTATCTTCAGAGGATAAACATCCAACCATCTACTGTGGTGTTTAATAAAGAAAATAGGGTGTAAGAATCTGTTCCACAAACATTTTTTATCCTATCATCTTCCTTTTAGCCTTCCACTTCATTATTGAGGTTTTTGAGGATTTTATGATGTAAACTGGGTTAGTTCTCAGCTTTCTCCACTATTGGTTTTGGATTAAGCTTCCTTGAATCTGCAAAGTTAGTTGTTATTCCCTATTTTTTTGCAAGTTTCCAAAATTTTCTTGTTACTGCTTTCTTTCATATTCTCCCTTTGGTTTTTTTATAGGTTAATGGCATTTTAGAAGAATCTCTTCATAGTTGTTTTAGTGAGAGCTGGGATTGGAATAAATTTAGCTCTATATGTTCAATCACTTCCTACTTTGAAGTTCCCCATTCCATTAATATTTCTTGAATTGAATAAAATGTCTCTATATGAGGAAAAGGAACATACTGAAATGTTAATATAATCATTCCTGTTGGTTGAATTGATTATAATATGTAAAAAAACTCATTAAATTCTTTCTTTTATTTTGATACATTTCCACTTTGCTAGAACATTTAGCCAAATATTGGAGTTTCTCATAAAACTAAAATTGCTAGCTATTTTTTATGATACCTATTTTTTTCATAAAGTCAAATGATATAATTGAGAGTGAAAATAGCCCACAAGAAATCTCACTGGAAGCTTTGCATCTTTAAAGTAAGAAAAATATTAAAATATATTTAGTGCAGGTTACATGAAAGATTTGATGTTTTAAAACTCTGGAACGCATATAAATATTATAACTTTTTACAACTTGTAAATAGCTAATCATAGAATTTCTATTGTTCTAATAACAAGAGAATTCAGAATTTTGCAGCCTTTAATCAATGCCTTCAACCTTAAGATGTTAAGATACTAAAAACCAGGAATACTGTACCACCCTTACATTTATTATTGATGTTGTTGTTGCTGTTGCTAAATTTCAAAATTAAAATAATGTTTCAATATTAAAAGCTTAGAAATAGTGTAGTAGACATTCAAAGGTCCCATCACACATAATAAAGCACTTTGCTGTGTTTACTTGAGATCCTTTAGAAAAAAACTACAGGAAATGGTTTAAAATTTTTGAAATCTCCAACCTTTTCCCTTGCTCTCTACTACTTCCCAGGAATATCATCATTCTGAAGGTTCTAGCTCTTATTCCCATGCAATTTTATTTACACACTAGAGGCTCGGTGCACAGATTTGTGCACATTCAAAGGAAATTAATTAGAAGGTGGACGGCAGGGCGGGACTGGGTGAGATGGGCTGAACAGCCCTGGAGCCAACTTCCCGTGGTCCCTCCCCAGCCGGCCACACCTGGGGCAGCACTGGGGCTCAAAGGCCATCTGTGGAGTGAGTGGGGTCCCTCCGGCAGGTGGAGCCCCTTGGCCTGGCCTACAGGGATTGGGCCAAAATGGGCAGTCCGACATCCCCTGAGGGGTCCCAGAATACAAGAGGCATTCTGCAAAGTTGCTGTCTCTCAGTAGCTCCTGCATTGAGTGTATGCCCCCTGGTGGTCAGTGCATGTCATACCTACTGGCTGGTTACTTAGGCTTTTATATCTATAAATAGAGGCCCAGTGCATGAAATTTGTACATGGGGGGTGTGTGTCCCTCAACCCGTCCTGCACCTTCTCACAATACGAGACTACTGGCTCCTAACCGCTCACCTGCCAGCCTGACTGATTGCCCCTAACCTCTTCTGCCTGCCATCCTGATCACCCCCTAGCACCTCCCCTGCCAGCCTGATTGATGCCTAACTGCTCCCCTGCTGGCCTGATCGCCCCCAACTGCCCTCCGCTGCTTGTCTGATTGCCCCCAACTGCCCTCTCCTGCCAGCCTGATCACCCATAACTGACTTCTCCTGCCACGACCCGCCTCCTCTGCCGGGACTTGCCTCCTCCGCATGAGGTGGCGGAGCCACTGGGACCAGCCTCCTCCGCGCCATGCAGAGCCACAAGACCCCCAGGCCTCACCATACTGAGCGGCCACCAGGCCAATCTTGTGGTGGCCATCTTGTGGTGGCCATCTTGTGACAACGTCACACAAGGGCATGACGCCATCTAGGCTTTTATTATAATAGGATAATAAAAGCGTAATATGCAAATTGACCAAATGACCAAACAGCAGAATGACCTGCCGGACAAAGCTGGGTCTGTGAGGGCCAAGGCAGTAAGTAGCCAGGGTGGCTGTGAGGGCCAGGGCTGCAAGGGCCTACTCTTGCAGGAATTTCATGCATTTGGGCCTCTAGTATATAGATATACATAAATAACATACAGAATTCTTTTGTGATTATGAAATGTATTTGTATTATGTTGTATATCTCATTCTATGACACTCCTCCCCAATTTTGATAAATGTTATTTGACTTTTGATGTAGATATATAGTTTATTCATGTTCATACATATTTTAGTTCTTTTTACCTGTTTAGTACTCTTTTGATATATGAATATACCTCAAATTATGTGCCCATTCTCCTTTGATGTAGGTTTCTGTATCCCCCCCTATTTGGCTATTAAATATAACATTTTGGTAAACATTCTGGTATATTTCTCCTTGAATTTATGTGTAAGAATTTCTCCAGCATGGAAATTTAAAGAGGAATTGCTAGAATATAGAGGATATGTCTTTCTAAGTTTATTAGATCCTGCAAAAATGTTTTCTATATGGTGATTTTACCAATTTATACCAGGTTGAGTAGAGTATGAGAGTTGCTAGTTGCTTTGCATCTTCATAACCATTTGGCGTTTTGTGCTTTAAAATGTTTCCAACCTGAAATGTGACAAATTGTTTCTCATTTTAGTTTAAAATTGTATTTTTCTGAATACAAATTATATTTAATTTCTTTTCATATGTTTATTGGCCACTTGGCATTACTTTTCTGAGAAATGTCGAATAATATTCATTACTCATATTTCTTTTTTATTTCATCTCTGTACATTGATTTCTAGGCTGAAAAATAGTATTTCATCAGATATGTTTGTTGCACAAATAAAACCTTACCAAATCTATATTGTTTCTGAAGTTTATCTTTTTTTTTAATTAATGTAGGCACATTTATCCATTATTTTGTTTATGGTTTGGCATTTTTGCATGTTATATAAGAAATTATTTCCTACTTTTATGTCATAAATATGTCTGCATATATTTTCTTCCAAAACTTTTGATTTTTACATATAAATCTTTAATCCATTTGATATACACTGAGTGGCCAGATTATTATGATCTCTGAATGCATAATAATCTGGCCACTCAGGATATATATATATATTAGAGGCCCGGTGCATGAATTTGTGCATGGGTAGGGTCAGGCCAGCCTGGCCAGAGGGAGGGGACATGGGCAGTTGGCCGGCCTCCCTGCTGGTCGAACTCCTGGTTGAGGGGACAATTTGCATATTAGCTTTTTATTATGTAGGATATACACTGAGTGGCCAGATTATTATGTGTTCAGAGTCATAATAATTTGGCCACTCAGTGTATACTTAATAAGATATGAATCCAATATTATCTCTTCCATGTGTAAAACCAGTGTTACCAGGACCATTAGTTAAATGGTTCAAACTTGATCTACTGGTTTTTCCTGGCTAAGCCTGTCCTATACTAAGTTTCCATATATGAAAAGGATAGCTTCATACTGTAACCTACTAACCTATTTCTTTCTCTCTTTAGCAGTACCATGCTGTCTTATTTACTGTTAAATGATAGCACACTAATATCTGGTTGCACATGGGTCCTTTGATAGTTATTAATATGCCCTAATTATTCCTACTCATTTAACATTTATGAATGATTTGGCCCTGCTTGTATAGGTCTAAAATAAAATTAGTTGGAATTTTGAATTTTAAAAAAAGTGAGGATGGAAGGAATCACTAACAATAATCCTATATAATAAAAGGTTAATATGCAAAATGACCCTAATAGCAGAATGACCATAATGACCACTGGACCAGTCACTATGAGGTGCACTGACCCACTCTTGGTTCCCTTTGCCAGCTGGCAGGCTCTGATTGCCTGTTGGTCACCCGCTGCAGGGGCAGGGCCAGCGAGCAGGAAGGAACAACCAACCTCTCAATTTCTTCCCCCGTCAGTCAGGCACCAATCATCTGATGGTGAACGGGAACCGGGGGTGGGTGGTGGCAGGGGGTGGGGCCAGCTGTGGCAGCTGAGGAAGATGGCACTGATTGCAGGCCAGGCCTAGGGACCATACCCGCACACGAATTTTGTGCACTGGGCCTCTAGTGTAATAAGAAATGTAATTTTAGAGAGGTCATTTTGAAAGCTATCTGAAGAACTTATTTTGGCCTCCCTCAATGCTCCACATGGCTTAGTTTCTCTAATGTGGGAGGAGGATTAAAAATATGTTTGTTTTAATATATTTACAGCAACATGATAAAGTAATTAGTGTGCCTCGAGGGCTGTAGGAAATGAACAACACTTTATTAAGCTGAAAATATGTTATTACGTGACATAGTACAAACTGTTGTGTAGGTTTACTTTTAATGTTTCAGGGGTGATATCGTCTAAGCAGTGAAAGAAAAGCAATAATGAGGGAGCTTCAAAAGGCAGCCCTAAGATATAGATCCCAAGTTAAAGATGCTGCATTTTCCTGATGGTTTTTCTTAGCACAAAACAAATCTGAATCATACACAAATTGAACTCACATAGCTAATTGTTACATGAATTTAAAAATATTTTATTTCCATTTATATACTTACATTTTAACACCTTGAGGGGGAAAATCAGCTAACATCTCATTCAGAAATTCCTCTCTCTTTTTTGATTTGGGATCACTGCCTATGTTTCATGCTGATCAAGTCTTCTGTTCTTTGACCTTCTTTAGATCATCTCTCTTTTGTGCAACTTTTATGGTAGATCTTTATTGAGTCTTTTCACCCTAACCTCCTAATATTTGTCAACCTTTAACCTTGTTAGCTCAGTACAGGTTCCACATGCTCAGAAGCCACTTGATACAAGCACATTTTCTACCACAGCCTTTGAACTTTTAAGTGAGGGCAAGACCTGCTTTTTTACATGTGCTGCTGTCTGAGTTATCTTGAAAATCAGAAGTCTGCAGCTGTTAGCTCAAGGACAACCCAGAGGAAATGTCCTTTTCCTCCTAAACTTCTGAGGAAATGTCTTTGTGTTTAGTGTAGGCAGAAGGAAGGAGGGGGAGATAAAGGCACTATCATAAACTGACCCCTTAAGTCCAAAAAACCTTTTTTACTTTCTCCTTAGGGAAGTAAATAGGTGTGGGAAGGACATGATATCAAAATTTCATGGTTTTTCCTAGCAGAATATATGTGCATCTATTTTAAAACAAGATCATTAAAAGACTTGCAAGTTTAGGAAAGAAAGAGACCTAAAGTCAATTTTTTCATCCTTTTAAACATCCTTCACAATTTTTCTTCCCTGTACTTTAGAAAGACATTGATTAAAAGCCCAAATAAAAAATTGAAAATACATCAGAAAGGCGACATTTTCTGTGTCCTTTGGCAAACCAGTAAGAACACAGGATGTCTAATGACTAGATACAAACAATATTTTCTGTGTATGAATCACTTTTCTTTCAGACTGTCTTTAACATTTTATTCTCAAAGAATCCTATTAAATTCAAAACAAGCTTTATTATCACTGAGAATGAATTCCACTAAAATGTTTTTTAAGTAATTTAAATTACAAATGACCAAGACCATACTCTTAATTGGTGATATAACAACCAGTGTATTTCCATCTTTTTTCTTTGTATATCTTCTCATGCAAAAAAAGATATATGGCACTCTTTAATTGGTTGGAAATATTATTACTTATGCCTAAAATAAAATGTCAGAACATGTGTGGTAATGATTGGGTGCTGGGGTTCTTTTCCCAGCCTTACAAAGGGTTCAGCATTCTGGAGAAAGGGGCTACATGTAGATGATTATAGAGTCTGGAGACAAAAGATAATTTTGAAAGGCATTGGGGGTCAGAGGATCTTCAGTTGAAGGAGCTAAAGACTTTCTTGTCTCAGGACCCCGTGGTATTCATTAAACACAATTTGTCCTAAGGCAAGGTGGAGATATACACTTCAAAGGGTAAGGTTTCAAAGGGTTTACAGAATCATTGTCAGTTTTGGGGAATAGCCTATAGCTGTTCAGGTGTTTGGCCAATAGGAGGCAATAAAATGCCCTGAGCTGTCTGGCAGCAAACAATCCTATTCAGGTTTGGGGAAGTGCCATTTAGCCATTTACAACACGTAAACTACATATGTGGCTCACCCTTGTTGAGCCGCCCAAGCTTCACCAACCTTTTGGTGAAACACTTACAATTACATGCTGGAATTGGTTCCCAGCATCTCACCCTTTTTGATTTTTTAAATTTAACAAAAAGGTATGTTTTAAGATTTTTAAATTCAATGGAAAGGACAGAGTTCTATCAAGTCCCTTAACTTGCTGTCAGGCATTAAAGGAATAAGCCTGCAGTCAGTTTCTTTCTGGGACAACAGTTCTTTAAGTTCCAATTTCAATGTCTAAGAGTTTTGAGTCCCAATTTCAATGTCCAACAGTTTCTTATGTGTACATGTCAGCAATGATATTTCAGTTCTGGATGGTGGACAAATGGTGGCAATGCAGGTCCAACTCTCTCTGGTTTGGTCATGGGCAACCTGCAGCGATACACAGCCGCTGACTGCTAGCATGGCAAGGCGTCTTCACCATCTTCATTTCTGGACTGTTTCTCCTCTGTTGTTGGGGGCCACTGCTTATTCTGTGGCTAGAGCAGTCCTGTCAATTCCTCTCTGGGATCTGTTGTTGCAGGAATCCACATGGTCTTGGAGTTTTCTGTAAATATACAAACATATTCTCGACCAAAGGTTAATAAAGGGATTTTTTCTATAAATTAGACTTGGGATCCTTTTCATTTTTTGCCCAAACAATTTTCCTTTAGCTTATTTTGACACCATGTATGTTTTCATGTGTGTCTTGCTGTTAGCATTACAAATGAAAATTAATTTTCAAAGTAAAAAATTCCTTTATGTAATTTACTTACAGTATATTATTTCTTACAGGATATTATTCTACTATCCCCCCTTTTTTATCTAGTTATTAGGAGGCTTTTGGAGATTTTATAATGCAGTCTTGATAACTTTTAATTTTAATTTTTTTGCACAAAAATATGACTACTTTGGATTAATAGCATGTTTAGCAATTTTACTATGAGATGAACAATAATAAAAAATTTTAGTTAATACTTCAGGAACAGGTTTTTTGTCCAGTACAATTAAGTTTTCTTGAATATTAACTTTTTTCAATTAGCCAATTTAAATTAGTTTGAAATAAAGTTTATTTTTTAACTTCACTTGTCTTAGGTTATGGACAGTAAATGACATTAATTGCAATTAGTCTTTGAGTAATTTAACATAAACTTTGCCAGGAAGGCAAAAACATGAATTACTTACTTTAGTTTATGAGGCCAAGTATATTGACTTTTAATTACAGTTCTTCAGATGTTTGAAGAAAACCTCTCTTTATTTCCTTCCAAAATAATTTTCAGGCTACAGAGAGTTTCATTTAAAAATCTTTGTCTTTCTTTACACCAAGCAACCTACAGGGCAGCTGCTTAATACTGGCTTGTACAGCTGAATAGCTAGCAATATTACAAGTAACTACATTAAGGTTGGCTAATAATTTACTGTCAGATTTAATACTTTAGCAATCTTTAGTTTACCCTGTAAATATTAGTGGAAAAGATTTCAAAGTTTTCAAATTTCTCCTTTTTATTAAATTTAGAATTATATTTTTAAAGTATCCCCTTTGGCTAATTTGCATATACAGAGGGATCATGGGAGGTCTCAGTAACTTTCTTAGAAGACTTAATTTCAAATTGCTTACAAAGACATTGGCTTATTCAAAGGGAGAGGTTGGCCTTATTCAAAGGGAGAGGTTGGCCGCCTTTGCTGTTTCAAGATGGCGGCCCCCAGGGGAGTGGCAAGCCATGTGGCCAACATGGCTGCTGCCAAGTCAGGCAGTCCAAAACGGCGGCTGTCTAAACTGTTCTTTGTCAGAAAAGGTGGTTAGTTTATTATCACAATAAACAAGGGAAGAGCAAACCAAAATCCTTAAAAGATAGACAGTCAAAATTTTATTGCAGACGAAACAGAAATCTCACTAGCTGTTTCTGGTAGATTTATTAGAATTTAATTGTTTGTAAAAATATTGGCTTTTCATTTAACTGAAATTATAGGAGACCTTTATTATATTTTTTAAAAAGCTAATTTATTAAGTAATTTAAGTAGGTATCTTTAATAAAAAGCAAAGCAAAGAGAATTTAGTAAACTTTTACATTTGACTCACAAGGCACAAAATTTGCCCCACCTCTGGCCTATTTAAAAATGCAAGTGGCTAGAGGCTTTAGTTATTTTAAATTTCCTCTGTTGGATTTTAAGAAATATTTAGTTACTTATTTTTGCCCTTCTTAGAGGCCAAAACCTTCATAACATTTATAAGTAAAATATAGTTATTAGTTTTTATTTTATAAAGCTTTCCATGCGATTTCATGTATATTGGGTCAGTTAAATTTAAAATATTTCCTTTAAGAAGAGAGAATAACTTCTTGAAAACATTTCAAGGCCTTGAAAATGCTTTAAAGTCATCCCTCAGCTAAAGTCTTAAAATTTTAGCTTGGAAAAATGATCAAACAAATATCAACATATGATTTAAATATTATATACTTTTTATAATTATCTTATCAATTAAATTTAAACTGGTCTTTATATTAAAAATTTTAGTTGGGATCACAGAATTAATCCTTCTTATTTAATTAGACCAATAAGTAACATATTTTGAATTCCTAATTATTTCAGAAGAAAACACAAAATTTTGTTTTCTTCAAAAATAAATTTTTACACTTTAGGCATTTAATTACCACAATTACATTTTCTCCCAATTTAATTTGAATCTTGAACTTTTAGAGCTGAAAAGTCAAATATTTAACATTTCTAGATTAGTATTACCTTATATTTTTAAGAATAAATTTCAAAAATACAAGACATAATCAATTAATAGATTCAATTCCATCCTCTAAATTTTTTCATAAGGAAGCAAACTTCCAAAATTTTAAGCTGCCAAACCCACTTTTCTTAAACATGGCAAAACAGGTTTGGTCTATTCAAATGTAAATTACCACATTCCTTAAAGATGGCTGCTGGCAGGAAACTGATCTACTTGTCTGCTGGGGGAAGGGCAAGCAGCCCCTTCCTCCATTAACAAAGGGTGTAGCCAGTCTTTACCTGGGCTACTTGATCTTTATAATTAATATGTTATCTATATTTCAACAATTTCTTTGAGATTCTAGAGTCAATTATAATTATTTTAAAGCATTTTCTTTGGCAAATTTTTTTTGACATTTTTTTTTATTGAGGTATTATATGTGTACATATCTTACCATTGCCCCCCCCCCCCCATACCCATACATGACCTCACCCCCCAGAGTTTTGTGTCCATTGTTTATGCTTATATGCATGCATAGAAGTCCTTCGTTTGATTTCTTATCACCCCCACCTCTCCCTAACTTTCCCCCTGTAATTTGAAAGTCTGTTTGATGCTTTACTGTCTCTGTATCTATCTGTTTGTTCATCAGTTTATAATGTTCTTTATTATCCATAAATGAGTGAGATCCTGTGGTATTTTTCTTTCATTGACTGGCTTATTTCACTTAGCATAATGTTCTCCAATTCCATCCAGGTTGCTGCAAATGATGAGAATTCCTTCTTTTTTATGGCAGCATAGTATTCCATTGTGTAGATGTACCACGGTTTTCTGATCCAGTCATCTGCTGACGGGCACCTAGGCTGTTTCCAAATCTTACCTATTGTAAATTGTGCTGCTATGAACATAGTGGTGCATATATCCTTTCTGATTGGTGTTTCTAGTTTCTTTGGATATATTCCCAGGAGTGGGATTACTGGGTCAAATGGGAGTTCCATTTTCAGTTTTTTGAGGAAACTCCATACTGTTCTCCACAGTGGCTGCACCAATCTGCATTCCCACCAGCAGTGCACGAGGGTTCCTTTTTCTCCGCATCCTCGCCAACACTTGTCGTTTGTTGATTTGTTGATGATAGCCATTTTGACAGGTGTGAGATGGTACCTCATTGTTGTTTTGATTTGCATCTCTCGGATAATAAGTGACTTTGAGCATGTTTTCATGTGTCTCCTGGCCTTCCTTCTGTCTTCTTTTGAAAATACTGTGTTTAGGTCCGTTGCCCATTTTTTTATTGGATCATTTATCTTCCTTTTATTAAGTTGCATAAGCTGCCTGTAGATGTTGGAGATTAAACCTTTATCAGTGATAACATTTGCAAATATGTTGTCCCATGCAGTGGGCTTTCTTGTTGTTTTGTTGATGGTTTCTTTTGCTGTAAAAAAGCTTTTTATTTTGATGTAGTCCCATTTGTTAATTTTCTCTTTAGCTTCCATTGCCCTAGGGGCAGTATCGGTGAAGAAGTTCTTTTGGCATATGTCTGAGATTTTGTTGCCTGTGGATTCCTCTAGTACTTTTATGGTTTCCCATCTTATGTTTAAGTCCTGTATCCATTTTGAGTTGATTTTTGTGTATGGTGTAAGTTGGTGATCTAGTTTCATTTTTTTGCCTGTATCTGTCCAATTTTCCCAACACCATTTATTGAAGAGACTGTCTTGACTCCATTGTATGTTCATGCCTCTTTTGTCAAATATTAATTGAGCATAGTGGTTTGGGTCGATATCTGGATTCTCTATTCTGTTCCATTGATATATATGTCTGTTCTTGTGCCAGTACCAGGCTGTTTTGAGAATAGTGGCTTTGTAATACAGCTTGAAATCTGGTATTGAGATCCCTCCTACTTTATTCTTCTTTCTCAGGATTGCTGTGGCTATTCAGGGTCTTTTTTTATTCCAGATGAATTTTTGGAGGGTTCTTTCTAGGTCTGTGAAATATGCTGTTGGTATTTTGATAGGGAGTGCATTGAATCTGTAGATTGCTTTGGGTAGTATGGACATTTTAATGATGTTGATTCTACCAATCCATGAACACGGTATGCTCTTCCATCTGTTCACGTCTTCCTCTATCTCTTTTTTCAGTGTCCTGTAGTTTTCCGCGTATAGGTCTTTTACCTCCTTAGTTAAGTTTATTCCTAGGTATCTTAATTTTTTTGGTGCAATGGTAAATGGGATTGCTTTTTTAGTCTCTCTTTCTGTAAGTTCACTATTGGTGTATAGAAATGCCATAGGTTTCTTGGCGTTAATTGTGTATCCCGCTACATTGCCGAATTTATTTATTAAGTCTATTAGGTTTTTGATGGAGTCTTTTGGGTTTTTTATGTACAATATCATGTCATCTGCAAATAAGGACAGCTTTACTTGTTCTTTTCCAACTTGGATGCCTCTTATTTCTTCTTCTTGCCTAATTGCGATAGCTAATACTTCCAGTACTATGTCAAACAGGAGTGGTGAGAGTGGGCATCCCTGTCTTGTTCCTGTTCTTAGGGGAAATGGTTTTAGTTTTTTCCCATTGAGTATGATGTTTGCTGTGGGTTTATCATATATAGCTTTTATTATGTTGAGGTATGAGCCTTCTATTCCCACCTTGTTGAGGGTTTTTATCAAGAAAGGGTGTTGGAATTTGTCAAATGCTTTTTCTGCATCTATTGATATGACTATGTGATTTTTATCTCTCAATTTGTTTATGTGCTGTATCACATTTATTGATTTGCGGACATTGTACCATCCTTGCATTCCTGGGATAAATCCTACTTGGTCGTGGTGTATGATCTTTCTGATGTACTGTTGGAGCCGATTTGCTAGAATTTTGTTGAGGATTTTGGCATCTATGTTCATGAGGGATATTGGTCTGTAATTCTCTTTCAATGTGTTGTCTTTATCTGGTTTTGGTATTAGGGTGATGCTGGCTTCATAGAAGGAGCCTGAAAGTGTTCCTTCCTCTTGAATTTTTTGGAATAGTCTGAGGAGGATAGGTTTTAGTTCTTCCTTGAATGTTTGGTAAAACTCTCCTGTGAAGCCATCAGGCCCCGGGCTTTTGTTTGCCAGAAGCTTTTTGATGACTGCTTCAATTTCTTCCATAGTTACTGGCCTGTTGAGCTGTTTAGATTCTTCCTGATTGAGTTTTGGAAGGTTGTATTTTTCTAGGAATATGTCCATTTCCTCCAGGTTGTCCAGTTTGTTGGAATAGAGTTGTTCGTAGTATTTTGTAACAATCCTTTGTATTTCATCGGGGTCTGTTGTTATTTCACCTCTTTCATTTCTGATTTTGTTTATTTGGGTCCTCTCTCTTTGCTTCTTGGTGAGCCTAGCTAGAGGTCCATCAATCTTGTTTATCCTTTCAAAGAACCAGCTCTTGGTTTTGTTGATCTTTTGTATTGTTTCTTTGGTCTCTATGTCATTTATCTCCACTCTGATCTTTGTTATTTCCTTCCTTCTGGTTACACTGGGCTTTTCTTGCTGCTCTTTTTCTAGCTCTTTGAGTTGTTGGTTAGGTAATTTATTACCATTGTTTCTTGTTTTTTGCAATAGGCTTGTAGAGCTATGAACTTCCCTCTCAGGACTGCTTTCGCTGTGTCCCATAGATTTTGGATTGTTGTGTTTTCATTGTCATTTGTTGCCATGATGTTTTTTATTTCTTCCTTGATGTCTTTGGTAACCCAGTCATTGTTTAATAGCATGTTGTTTAATCTCCATGTGTTTGATTTCTTTGGGTTGTTTTTATTGTAGTTGATTTCCAGTTTTATGCCACTGTGATCTGAGAAGATACTTGATATGATTTCTATCTTCTTGAATTTGGAGAGACTTTGCCTATATCCTAACATATGGTCTATCTTTGAAAATGACCCGTGTGCACTTGAGAAGAATGTATATTCTGTTGCTTTGGGGTGAAATGTTCTGAAGATGTCGATTAATTCCATCTGGTCTAGTGAGTCATTTAGGATTGATGTTTCTTTGCTGATTTTTTGTTTAGAGGATTTGTCCAATGGTGATAGTGGGGTATTGAAGTCTCCTACTATGATTGTATTGCTGTCAATCTCTCCTTTGATATCTTCCAGGAGTTTTTTAATGTATCTTGGTGCTCCTGTATTGGGTGCATATATGTTTACCAGAGTTATTTCTTCTTGTTGGATTTCTCCCTTTAGTATTATGAAGTGGCCTTCATTATCTCTTGTTATGTCCTTCACTTTGATATCTAATTTGTCAGATATAAGTATTGCTACCCCAGCTTTTTTTCATTTCCATTCGCCTGGAAAACCTTTTTCCATCTCTTTACTCTCAGTCTGTATGCGTCCTTTTTTTTGAGGTGGGTTTCCTGTAGACAGCAGATATATGGGTTTTGTTTTATTATCCAATCTGCTACTCTGTGTCTTTTGATTGGGGCATTCAATCCATTTACATTTAAAGTTATTAGTGATAGGTACTTATTTGTTGCCATTTTTATTCTATACCCCTGTGTTCCTTCTTTGCTTCCTATTTCTTTCTTTCTTTTTTTTTTTTTTTACAGTAGGCCCTTTAGCATTTCTTTCATTGCTGGTTTGGTGGTGATAAACTCCCTTAGTCCTTTTTTGTCTGTGAAGCTCCTGATTTCACCTTCAATTTTGATTGATAGCCTTGCTGGGTACAGTATTCTTGGATTGAGACCCTTCCTTTGCATGACTTTGTATATTTCATTCCATTCCCTTCTGGCCTGATGAGTTTCTGTTGAGAAATCAGTTGCTAGTCTGATAGGGGTTCCTTTGTATGTAACTCTCTGTCTCTCTCTGGCTGCTTTTAAGATTCTTACTTTGTCGTTGGTGTTTGCAAACTTAATTATAATGTTCCTTGGCGTCGGTCTTTTGGGGTTCATTTTGCTTGGAACTCTGTGAGCTTCTTGGATTTGTGTGGGTTTTTTCTTCCCTATATCAGGGAAGTTTTCTGTTATTATTTCTTCAAACAGGTTTTCTATTCCTTTCTCAGTTTCCTTTCCTTCTGGTACCCCTATTATCCTGATGTTGTTTTGTTTTGTGTTGTCCCGAAGTTCCCTTAGGCTCTCCTCATGCTTTCTAATTTTTGTTTCTAGAAGCTGTTGTAATTGGGTATTTTTTTCCATCTTGTCTTCTAGCTCGCTTATGCGGTCCTCTGCTTCTTCTAGTCTACTCTTGATGGTTTCTATTGAGTTCTTTACAGCAACGATGTCATTTTTCATTTCCTCTTGGTTCTTCTTCATTTACTCTTTGTTCTTACTCATATTGTCGAATTTGTCTTCCATCCTTTTCAGCCACCTTATGACCATTTCTCTGAATTCTTTCTCTGATAGGTTGTTTGCCTCTAATTCGTTTACTTTCTTTTCTGGTGATGCCTGCTTTTCTTTCCTATGAGGGCTATTTCTTTGTCTCCCCATGGTCTCTCTTCTCCGGATGTCTGGTTATATAGTTCTCTCTCTCCGGCGTTGATTTAAAGGTACAAAATACAACACAACCAGGCACAACACACAAGGCACTGAACAGAACTGTATTCCCGATATTAATAACCTCCAATAAAGGTAACCACCAGAGAAAGACAAATTAGGGTATAGGAGTGGAAGAGGGAGAGTAAAAAGAAAGAACAACAACAAAAAAAAAGAGTGTGAATCTGAATTTGGGAAAAGAGCAGAAAAAAAAGTAAGAGAGACAAGAACAACACTAAGAGAGAAAAGGGGAACAAACTATATATATGGGGCGTAAACTCCACTAGAACAACCACTAATCCCGGCAAATTCCAACAACACGAGCCTGGAGATTAATACAAACTGCAACACCAACTAATATCAAGTGAGGCAAGGGAAAACAAAAGTAAAAAACAAACAAAAACAAAGCAAACAAAAGAACCAACCAATCAAACAAAAAGCATAATCAAAACAATCTCATAAAAAAGCATAAAAATTCAATCTAATCAACATTCAAGCAAACAACAACAAAAGGCCAGAGAGAAAAATAATTTTTTTAAGGTAGCGTAGAGAGAGGTATGTATGGATTTGGAGCAGGGAGTTGGGAATTAGATATATAAGTAGGGTGAAATTTTAGCAGAGGGTAAACTGAAAAAGTAGGGAAAATCTAAAGCCAGAAAGGGTTAAGATAAACAGGAGACCAAAAGGGGAAAGGTTAGGAGGAGAATGATGGCATAATGTTAGTATTGAGATAGGGTAAAACGATCGTAAGGGAAAGATGCAAATAGAATATAGGACACTAATCCCAAAATAAAAGAAAGAGAAAATCAAATGACATTTTTAAAAAAAAAAAAAGTAAAGTAATAGTAATAATAATGCTGATTGAAAATAAAAATGTAATAATTAAAAAGGTGAAAATCGAGTGAGGAAAAAGAAAAAAAATTTAGTTTCTTAAGTAAAAGATGCAAAAAATGAAAATAAAAAATTAGAATAAAAAAATTTAAAAAATTGAAAAAAGAATTTAAAATTAAAAAATAGGAAGACTAAAATGTGCAGTAGCGGCTGTCATTCACTTCCTCTATTATTCTGTTTGGTATGCCTGTTTCCCAGTCTGGGCGGTATTTCAGTTCAGCTTCGTTCCACTGCTCCTCAGTGTTGTAAGCCAGTCCTGCTTTTTAAGCCGGCCGTGTCTTAATTTCTTGTATTTATTTTTGATTACACCAGAGACAATTAGCATTTCAGCCCCTGGGTGGCAGTGTTTCTGAATTGATTTCCAGGCCTCTCTAGCTTTTTTTTTTTTTTTTCCCCCTCTATGGCACTCACTACTGGTTTGTGGAGGTGTGCGCCTCAGAGCTTGTGGAGGTGTGCGCCTCAGAGCTGCCTCTCTGATGGTCACACCCAGCTCTGCTCCCCAGGTTCCGAAAAATCAACTTCCCCCTGCAGTCTTTCAGGGTTTTTCCCACCTGGGTTTTCTATGTATTGGGCTTAGTAATCAGAGTCGGAAAGAGCCCAAGTGTGCGGACAGTGGGTCTGTGGGCCAGACTAAGGAGCCTGCACTCCTTTGAAAATTCTTAGTCTGACCCTCCTCGTCAGATTAAAATGAGTTGCTTTTAAGGGGTCACTTCTGTTAGCAGCTCAGAAGACTCCCTTCCACATTCACGGATCACGGCAGTTCCAACTGCCGCCGATTTTTCTAGGCACAGACCTTCCGGTTCCTGCCGGTGCTGCGGCTCGCACGCTTCCCTCTCCCACCGCGGGGATTAGAAACCACACCTTATTTCATGCGAAATCTGACCTTTCCGTGGTGCAGTGAAGAGTTCCTTTGAATCCGAGTGTTTGCACCTATAGGGGACTGGTGTTCTGGTGCTTACAGCTGTTCAGTGTTTGCAGTTGTCACGGAAAGTCAGGTTTCCAATAAAATCCTCCTTTCCTTGCAAGATGGCGAGGCGCCTGGTGAGCCCGCAGCTCCGGGAGGGGGTTCTTTGGCAAATTTTTGTAACAAAGACAATTTACTGATTTTCTTGAAGGCCTTAAAATAAGGTTTCTTTAACATGGTTCATTAGCATTTTAAAAACGACTCTTTATTATGGAAATGCCAATCTCACTGCTGGAACTAGCCTGTGTCTTCTCCTGGGTCAAATCGCCATCTTTCTTAGGAAAAAAAAAACAGTTCTGGGTTTTTCATTTCTGTAGGTTTAGCAGAGAGTCAAATTCAGCTTAAAACCTATCTAATATGTCCAAAAATTGGACAGTTGCGCACATTTGTTTCAAGCTAGCTTCTCTCCCCACGAGCACAGAAATCCCAGACACATTTCTAAATTTTGTAAAAATTGTCATGGCGAAAAGGAAATTTTAAATTAGCATACTGGGAGAGTGGGCATCCATATTGGATTGCCATGTGTTTCTCCCTTCCCTCACATACTGCTTGCTTTGGGGGAAGTTTTCAGTAGCAGATCTGGCTGTTCATCTTTTCATGCTTAATAGATAATGACAGATCTTAAATTTTTTCCTTTTTGGCTTTCCAAAGCAATTACTAGCACCTAAGCTTATCTTGGCCAAAATTTGGTTATCATAAGATGTTCTTCTATAATTTTTAAACAAAACTTTAAGTAATCTCATTGCGGGAGAGCTAATAGCTCTGCCCTTTCCTGTCACCTTTGAATATCTCTGCACCAGAGGTGGTTTCGGCAGCGGGGTTTCATTTCTTAATATAGATTTTAGATTCCAAATACAAGTTAAGATTTTAATTTGAACAAGAAACCACATTAAAGATGACCACGGCACTCTTTTTTCAGCCTGATTTTAAGAAGTACCTTTTGATATTCCAATTTCTTTATAATTTTGCCTTTTGACCAAATTTTTCCCCATTATAATCTGACTTAAACACAAAGTATCACTCATGCACTTACGGATCCGCGGTGTTCCGAAGCTGACATGGGCTCTATGCACAGTGAACTTTACCAACATTCCGGTGAATCCTTCTTTCTCCAGAAGCTTTCCATTGATGTTTGTTTTTCCAGGGTTAAGCCCCAGGTCGGGTTGCCATAAATATTGGTGTCCCTTGTTCGGGCATCATAATTCTGGGGTTCTTTTCCCAGCCTTACAAAGGGTTCAGCATTCTGGAGAAAGGGGCTGCGGGTAGATGATTAAAGAGTCCGGAGATGAAAGATAATTTTGAAAGGCATTGGGGGTCAGAGGATCTTCAGGTGAAGGAGCTAGATTCTTTTGTCTCAGGACCCTGTGGTATTTATTAAACACAATTTGTCCTAAGGCAAGGTAGAGATATACACTTCAAAGAGTAAGGTTTCAAAGGGTTTACAGAATCATTGTCAGTTTGGGGAATAGCCTACAGCTGTTCAGGTGTTTGGCCAATAGGAGGCAATAAAATGCCCTGAGCTGTCTGGCAGCAAACAATCCTATTCAGGTTTGGGGGAAGTGCCATTTAGCTGTTTCCAACACGTAAACTACATATGTGGCTCATCCTTGTTGAGCCGCCCAAGCTTCACCAACCTTTTGGTGAAACACTTGTAATTATTACATGCTGGAATTGATTCTTGGCAAGTGGGAGCAGGGAATGAATCAGTAGAAATTATTAGGAATCTGTCAAACTCTCAGGGAAAAGAAAACTAGTTGCATGTAGTTATCAACTACTAAATTTCCTGTTGGGAGAGCCAAGAGACTCCATGAAGACACCTCATGTACTCAGTTTCTTGTCTAATTGATGAGATGAACAATTAGAAAACTAGTGTGAGATTGTATTGGCTATATCTGAGAAGAAACTACAGAGATGGAGGCAGCATTTTCTGTGAGCTTTAAAGAACTCTTAATTAGAATTGAACTGCACCTTTGAATATAGACCGATTGGCTCAGTGGATAGAGCATCTGTCTGCGGACTGAAGGGTCCTGGGTTTGATTCCAGTAAAGTGCACTTGCTTGGGTTGTGGGCTTGATCCCCAGTAAGGGGTGTGCAGGAGGCAGCTGATCAATGATTCTCTCTCATCATTGATGTTTCTAGCTCTCTCTTCCTCTCCCTTCCTCTCTGAAATCAATTAAAATATATTTAGAAATAAATGAAAAATAAATATGAGTAGTTAAGTTGCTACAGGGGAGAAGCCTGTTTTAGGCTATTGTGGGGTTTCTGTGTGTGTAAGGGAGTGAGGAAGTGGACAGAGATAAAACCCCAGCCAAGTCCCGATGGGACATAATGCTGGTGAGAAAGAATATTCCCATATATCTCTCAGAACACGTTATTGAAGACACCATTATAGAGCTTTCTTCCATTTCACATGGAGAATTTATCATTTCCCAACTGTTCTGCTTCAAATCCTTATAATGACGTTAATATAAGTAATTATTTTAATCAAGTACATATTCTTTTCAAAGAGATCTCCCCATCCCTTCTCAACTTGATAGTAGATCCATAAGGCCAGGAGTTGTATTTTAAATATTTAACATAATGCCTAAAACATATTAGGTGTTGATTAAATATTTGTTAAAGGGAGGGAAGGAAAGGAGAGGAAGAATGAGGGAAAGAATGTTTACAGACTACTAGAAAATCATCACCATAGGAAAAATGCTATGTAGTTTTTGTTTGTTTCCTTTTGGCCAATCAGCCTTCTCCCAAATTAGATAAAACTAGTCCTCTGGGAATATGACTAGTCCTCTGGGAATATGACTAGTTTTATTCAGATGAATAAACTTATTTTGTCATCAGGGGCACATGGCTTTGAAAGCATCTGTCATATCAATCATGTTTATTGTGATTTTTTTTTATCAGTATTGTCTTGGATCATTTTTGTACTCAAATAAATTTTAATATTGTTGGCCCAGCTGGGTGTGGCTCAGCAGTTGAGCATCAACCCAGGAACCAAGAGGTCACAGGTTCAACTCCGGGTCAGGGCACATGCCTGGGTTGTGGGCTCAATCTCCAGTAGGGGGCTGCAGGAGACAGCTGATCAATGATTCTCTCTCATCATTGATATTCCTATCTCTCTCTCTTCTTCTCTGAAATTAATAAAAATATTTTTTAAAATATTAATATTGTTGGTAAAGCTTTTGAAAAAAATTTTTAATTTTATGGTATTTTATACAGAGATTATTTGAAAAACACATTATGATAACATTTAATTGCCATTATTAGACTAGGTATTAACTAAGTATACCGGTAGTAGTTGCATTGAAGGACTCATATTTTCCAATCAGTCTGCCTTAAAATTAATGGTGTATTTTACTGAATTGCTAAAAATTCCCAATACCTTGGAAAACATAAATTTAATATACATGCTGTAACTATTACTGAGTAATTTGTCACTCATCTCCACCCCTTAGAGAAATTAATATGTGTTAGTTAAAATTAACATCTATTTTTATCAGAACGTATGCTTAACAGGCTGATGGTACCTGACAGGCTTTGAAAGGAGTAGGGAGTGTGAGGTTGTAGACCCATCACTGACAAGGTGCCATTCCCTTCTCTTCATTAATAATCTAACTCCCTTAAACACTGCTCTTAGGACGTTCTTGCCTGAGGCCGAATAATGCCTACTCCAATAAAGACAATGGAAAAGCCCTGGAGGAAAGAAAAAGAAATGACTACCTTATAACAGAATCTCTCTTAAAAGTCAAAGAGGCAGGGAGATTTTGAAGAACAAAAGTGTCAAACTGAACACTGTCTTTTTGTGGTAAAAGGGAAAGGTCACTGAAAAAGAATGCTTAAATTAAAACTGAACTCTAGAGCTTCAAGATCTAAATGTTGACCTAACCTTTTACGAAATAAGTGTAGAATTGTAAGATGGGGTGTTCCTTTATATCCTCTCCTTCCGTCATCACCTCTTCAGGGAAAATGTCATTTCCAATATGTAGATATTGACTCTTCTCTTTGGCCTAGGTTGAAAGAGCTATATGAAAATAAGCAGTGTGAAGAATTAGACTTTAAATAATGCCCTGATTTGTAACATGAAGGTGCTTTGCTGGGTGAGAGGTTATTATCATTCTGTAACCAAAAGTTCAATAACATTAGCAGAGATAGTGTGTGGAGCTATAGAAAGACTATGAAGGCCAGAGCTTCCCTCTTGTTGGTGACCTGTATTCTTTTGGTAAAGTTGATTTGATCATATCAGTGGGTCTCCTCTGTAACAGATTATCACTGAGTCCCTGGTCCAACTTTATACAAATAAGTCCACCTATCACTTTTTCATAATTTTCAATTTGATCTCAGTAAGTTTTTCTTATGCAATTTCCTTAAATAAGTTTTTCTTATGCAATTACCTGAAAACTTTATATCAATTTCATATAAGCTTACATCCTAGATATGCAACTGTTAGAAATATTTCAAGCAGAGTATGAACACCACCATCAAATTAATATAATTTGAAGCAGTGAAAATTCTAAGAAAATAAGGCACATCAACCGGACAACCACATTTACTCATTTTATATATTTTTTTTTTTATTGGTTAGAGATTGGAATGTAGTACACATGCAGTTATAAATCAATTTGACAAAGCTATTTAGTACACACTATGTATAAGGCTCCCCAATAAAAGCTGAGGCTTGAGATCCCAGAGGCAATAAGACACGGAAACTGCTCTCCAAAAAGTAAGGGGACCCTGGAGAGAAAAAGACAGGCTTACACAGCTCTAAAACAGTGAGGTTACAATAAAATTGCAAATGCAATGCTTCGAAAATATAAAAAATGGAAGACTACTTTCAGCTTTTATGCTATGAAGGAGAGAGAAGGAGATAAAAATAAACTTTATTTTGTATTTATTCCAATATGAAAACCTGATAAACAGGATGGCTTGTTTATGCAAAAAAAAATGTACATATTCATATACACAGAATAAATTTATGAATAGTTACATGTTATTTGGAGAATTTCATGTTATTAGAGACCCAAGTAAAAAAAAAACCAACACAACATTTTTACCAGTGATTTATTAAATGTTTATGACATACCAGGTCCCAAGTTAGGCCAACCAAGTACTAATGCTAGATTAGATATAAAGACAGCAAAACCAACTTCTACTTTCAAAGAAAGCAGTAGAATAGAATTTGGGTTTACAGTATATATGATATGTCAAAATAAGTTAAGCACAAGAATATTGTGATTTTAGTTTTTAAAAGTTCAATAAATTGATGTTTAGTCTGTTAAAGCCTCATTCATGGTAAGTGTGGAACTAGATTTACTGGATCACAATAGCCAATTGTTAATATTTTCAGGAATTTTGTGAGCAAGGTGATGACATGATGATAGTGGGAAATCAGTCATGAGGGGAGTATTTACACCAGAAATGTTACAAATGTTCAACATTTATCAGCAAAGTTTTGCTAGAGTATCTTCAACATTGTGCATATCTCACCTGGTTCCCTATATTTTTCTAAATCTTACATCTAGATTTATTCATCTAAACCTAGACCCCTGGGAAAATCTTTCTTAGTTCAGGATTATGTTAGAAGCCATTGTCCATTTATTCCTTGAAATACATGAAGCTCCTGCCCCATTCCTAGGACTGCTAATCAGCTTCCAATCTTGTGTTTTCTATTCATGGATCTATACAATGGTATCAAGCCATGTACATTTCCTTTAAGACTGTGGTTTGCCTTACTCATGATAGCCTTGCTTTTGATTCAGAAGTTTAACCCAAAATTTAAGCTCTGTAACAGATCCTGCTAGAACCTCTGCATCATGTATTCCTAATTCTCAGCCAGCCTTCTGGCATAACAGTCTGTTACACATTCTTTATCTCCCTAGCACCTCTTGCCTGGACCATTCTTACCAAGTATTAGCCAGAAGACGCTGTCATGGTCCGCTACGTGCTTCTATTGCATCTCTGTGGTTCGCCCACCTTCACGGCATTACCCTCACAGACACACTAACACATCCCATTGATCTTACTCACTGCCAGAAAAATGTGTTTGCAGCCAGTTCCAGAATTAAATACTTGGATTTGTTGAACATTTTTTCATAGTAGTATTGGTGACATGACCAATTTGGTCATATCAGATGCATTAATTCATATAAATCAAGAATGATTAATTCATAAGATGGCAGCCCCATGTAAATAGTTGCTGGGCACTCTGCCACATGCAGATACTACCTGATTATGTCTGTATCAAATGTTCCAGCAGCAAGCATTTTATCTGAGAAGAAATGTTAAAAGGTAGTCCCTTGCTCAATACATTTCAAATCTCATTTTTTACAGAGGTACTAAATATTGTGCAAAGAATTATCTGACTCATTGTATAAAGATTTGACAACTATTCATACAATAGAACAATAAATTATCCTTAATGGAAAAGAAATCACATTAGCTAGAGCACTTGAAGCTTTCTGCTTATTGATAATAGACACTAATCTAAAAAGCAGTAATCTCTCCACTTACTTTCATTTTGATTTACATTTGCTTGAGCAGGAGACATACTGTCTCATCAAGCATGATAATGCTCTTCCAGTTCCTCGAGCTACAGAGTAAACCTACAGCCATGAAATATTTTGCTTTTCCAAAAGATATATGCCAAGCTCCCCCCACCCCACTATTTTCCCCCAAAATAATTTGTATGGGTACAAATATATTGGATAATTATTCAAATATCTTTGAAACTTAATGCTGCTTCTTTGTGTTAATTTATATTTTGGGGTTACATCTTAAAGTTTATCCTTGAAAAACCTTCATATAAAGTGTGTTCATCGGAGCAGAGCTTTTTAGACATATTGCAATAATTGCAAGTTCAATGACTTCCTCTCTAAATACATTAGTTTAGCTGTGAGGCATTACATGAGGGACATGAACTGTCATATATGTTGGGTACTATGTCTGTTCCTTCCAGGTTAAGGTTTAATACCATTCCTCTTAGAGTTTTCCAAAATTCTTACATTTATATTTTATCAGACATCCAACTCTTACAGTGATTTTATGTTATGCATGACTGATATTAGGATTATCATTTTAGAGCTACCAAAAACACATAGAAAAATGCCTTGTAAATCACAGGACTCATTCTTGGCAGACAAAGCTACAGCCAAGAGTCTCTGATTCAGTAAATGCATTGTATTTCCATAGAGAGAAAATGTTTTCATTATAGCGTTTATACACATATATTTACAAACAATATTTTACAATGAAAATGTACTTAGACTATGAAAATAAAAAGATAAGTTAGATACACCTTCTTCCTTCAAGGAGAAGACAGAAAAAGAAAACATATAAATACATATCAAGTAATGACACTTGAAATGTGCTAAATCAGAATATCAGGGTTAGGGATGATTTCCAAGAAGAATGATATCAATCTAGACATTTATGTGAGAAACTGTTCAGTCAAATTCAATGAGAGAAGTGGGGGAAAAGAAGGAGAGGGAGGAAAGTGAGGATACAGTTAAATGCCTAGAGGCAAATAGAGACCAACATGCTTGGAGAACCATGGGCCGCTCAGAGCAGCAGGACCACAGGGTGTGAGGAGGCAGTAGCATGAGATGGGCTGGAACGTTAAGCAGAGGTCACGAGGGGGAAAGGGTTCTGAGGACACTGAGCACCATTAATTCAGCATAAGCGATCAGACAACCAGTGCTGGCTTAAATGCAAAATTCCAGATAGATGCCACAGGCATTCTTAAAAATGTCTTTGCTTCCCTATTGGCATCCTGCTGTTAAAAGACATTTCTCTAAGCAAAATGCAGTCACATCTATGGAAGGCTCCCAACATGACCTCCATTTATAACCTGTATTTTATTTTATCTCTAAGAAGGATTTGAAACAATGGATTATCTATGTAATCTATCCCAACACCTGGTCATTTTAATCTACTATGTGGAAATAACTATTTATTCAATAAATCAATTACTTTTTATTTTAATTTAATGCTCTGGTTTGCACTTTAATCTTGACTAGTACAGCCATAATTTAAATTAAGAAGACTAAAACCTGGATGATTTTTGAAGAGATGATGATATTTTAGCAAAGCTAGGTCACATGTTTATAGCATGAAAGTGACAAAAACAACAACAAAGAACACCCAAGGGACACAGACTATGTGGGCAGAGGAGAAGAAATCATTGCTAATTATTGTCTAAGCTGGAGGGTCGGTTCTAGGGAATTCAGTATATAGTGCTCTCTAGTTTTGCATGATGATAAAAAAACAAACATTAATACCTTGCTTAGCATTGGCTTCTTTATGATTATCAGTGAAAGCATCCATTTTGAGCTAGCTGGGGAATTCTTACCTCTGAAACAGTAAGAGGTCTTACGGCACTTTTTTATGATTAAGAGGCTAGCTTGTATTCCAGTTTTCCCAAATCAGTACATAACATTAATTTGATCTTAATAAAAATTTCAGCAAGATTTCTTTTTTTTTTCTGGAGGTAGAAAATTCAATTCCAAAGTTAATATAGAAAAGTAAATATCCAAGAAGAGATAAGCAAACTCTGAAAAGTGAGAGAAATGGGGGAAGGAAGCTAACACCAAATACTAAACAGAGTAAAGAACCAATATTTTAACCACTTAGTACTGGTTTATTAATAGATCAAGAGAGATTCTAAAAAAACACCAACTAGTTTGGTTTCTGCACTGAAGTGACAAAATAGTAACTTTGCTAGCAAATGTAGAAAAAAAAAAAAAGAACATGAATAAACAGGTAAAACCAATTCAAAACATTTCAAAGTGTGAAACATAACCTGAGGAAAAAAAAAATGTACATATTAACGTTAGCTTATGTATTAGCATAAGTTAAACATTTCTGTCCCAAAACAAATATCAAAACAAAGCAAAATTCAGGAAAAACAAAACAATAACTAATAAAACTTTAGAAAATTGATGAGAAACTAACAAACTTGGGCCAAATATTATTGATGAAAAAATTTTACTGAAGTTTTGCAAGTTAAAACTATTCTCAATCGTAAGTATTGTGTTCACTAGAAATAGTAATTTAAACTCATAATAATAATACAACTTGTAATGATCTCTAGAATCAGACTTCCAATTTTCTCTTTTTTTAATTAAGAGCTACATAACTACATAGATTAATGAAAATTTACAATGAAGTGGCCTTACATAAATTGAAAGAGTGAACCATCTCAGCAGCAAATTGTATAAAATAAGCTACAGCCAACCAAGGCTAGTGTCACAGCCACAGTGATGCATGGGTAGAATTGTCTAGCTTGTAAACAGAACATCCCTGCTCAAAAAAATAAGAGAAGCCGCCCAGCTGGTGTGGCTCAGTGGTTGAGCATTTACCTATAAACCAGGAGGTCACGGTTCGATTTCCGGTTAGGGCACATGCCCAGATTGCAATCTCAATCCCAGGTGTGGGGCATGCAGGAGGCAGCCAATCAATGATTCTCTCTCTTCATTGATGTTTCTACCTCTTTCCCCCTCTCCTTTCTTCTCTGAAATCAATAAAAATATATTTAAAAAAATAAAAGAAGCTATGAAGGAAGTCAAATACATTTAGACTAATGCCTGGGGGAAATAGAGTTGAGATATTTTATGAGAGGGTACCACACATTGGAAGTGTTGAGGCTTATCAATGAGTTTACTGCCCTTGTGTAGTCAGTTGGCCAATGGTTTCTTAAAATTCCTGCATTGGTATTGTATAGGGCTTTGGCGCCAGAAAGGCCCTGGTTTAAATACCAGTACTGCCACTTATCAGCTATGTGAGTTAAAACAAACTAATCTCTGCTGGCCTTGGTTTCTAGAGACATAAAGTGGGGAGAATTCTTATCTTTCAGGGTTGTTGTGAACTTTAAATGAGTTAATAAGCATGAAGAACTTACCCTAAATGCTAGTATAGAATAGCTAATTGCAATTATTGATATGTAAATATACTCATTATTATTCATACACATAATATTATTATATGTTCATACTCAATAAATAGTGACTATTATTATTATTATTATTATAAGATTATTGTATAGCAAAACAGCATTATAGATTATACCCCACACAGATAATACTACAAATTTGGAAAATATCTCCCATTGCATGGTTAAGGGCACTGAGCTAATAACTCCTTTAAAATCCTTTCCTTTGTTTCAGGCAAAGGACCCAGAGGGCAGTATGTTGTATGAAGAGGTTTAAAGTTAGAGCATTTTTCACCAAGATTAGGTGCTGAGAGATGACCCCTTCAATATATTTCAGAAGAAAAGCAAACTTTGATTGATTGGGGAAAAAATGAAGAAAAAAATATATATAGAGAGAGATTTAATCCACAGAGAGCTCAATCTCCAAAGAAGGCACAGTGGACCCCAAGGTGGTCAGGTTTGTGGGACCTGAGGACCTTTAGCAAATTGTGGTAATAGAGGGATGGAAAAAGTAGAAATTTACAAAGTATAAGGGGCAAATAGCAAGAGTTTTTTAGGTCACCTTTATTTATTTAATTGGTTGTAGAATGGACTTGAGAATAATAATTAAATTTGGAAGAAAGAAAAGAGTAAAATCTATACTAATAAAAGGGTAATATGCTAATTAGAATGGATAGACTGTACATCCTTCCTGTCAAAGTCGGGGGCGTGGCTGGCCTGCAAACTGCCCAGGGCCCCTTGCCCAGTCCGGCCCTGCCCCCACTGGGGACCCCCTACCTCGATCTGGGGCCCCCTTCAGGGCAGGCCAGCCAGCCCCTACCTGTGCACCAGGCCTCTATCCTATATAATAAAAGGGTAATATGCAAATTGACCCTAACGGAAGAATGACCAGAACAACCGCTGGACCAGTCACTATGAGGCACCCTGACCACCTCTGGTCCCTTTCCCTGGCCAGCAGGCTCTGATCACCCGATAATGAATAGGGAACTGGGGTAGGTGGTGGCGGGGGGGGGGGGGGCTGGCTGCGGGCAGCTGGGGAAGATGGCCCTGATTGCAGGCCAGGCCTAGGGACCATACCCACACACGAATTTCATACTCTGGGCTTCTAATTATACTATAAGAGTGAGGGGCTCTATTTTTATCAAAATAGAAATCAGATTTAACCTTCGGTGAGGTTGAGCTTCCTTCCTTTCTTTCTTCCTCTCTTCCCTTCCTGCCTCCTTCCCTGCCTTCCTTCTTCCTTATTTTCTGACAACATCCAGCTTACTGAGTACTAAGTACATATTATTCATATTTATTATTGAGTGTATTGTGTCATCTGTCTGGACACCCAAATACTGGTAAATTCCATGCATGCCTCTAGACAGACTGATCAAAATAACCACGCTCTATAATTATTCTTTAGTGGTTCTCGAGCTTTTTTCTAAGTATTTCCAAAAGATCTGACACTTCCTTAGTAACCATAGCCCACTTAACAAGATTCTTAGAGAGCCTAACTGGCATGGCTCAGTGGTTGAGTGTCAACCTATGAACCAGGAGGTCATGGTTTGATTCCCGGCCAGGGCACATGCACAGGATTTTGGGCTCGATCCCTTAAGAGGGGCATGGAGGAGGCAGCCAATCAATGATTCTCATCATTAATGTTTCTATCTTTCTTTCTCTATTCCTCTCTGAAATCAATAAAAATACTATAAAAAAAAGATTCCCGGAGAGTAGGGAAATGAAGTTCTTAATATGAACTAGTATGAATTGCTACCCTTCCAAATGATTCTTTTATTTCTTTGAAAAATTCACCATAAATTTCTGCAGAAGAATGGTCAATGGTATCAGAAATTCTTTTGGTATATTCATAAAAAAGAAAAGAAAAGCTAAAAATGTTTTGTGTGTTATAATCTAAATTTTAAAAAGTAATCTATGTATGCAAAAATGAGACTAAATATAACAGTGTTTACTTGTGTCTTGTTGAAATTACAGCTAACTTTTAATATAAAATTTTTAGATATTCTATATAACATTATTTTAACAACTTGTTTGAGATATCATTTATATTCCATATAATTCACCCATTTAAAAACTGTAAAACTCAATGTTTTTTAAGTCTCTTTACAAGGTTGTGCAGTCATCACAATCAATTTTAGAACATTCTGGCCTGTCACCTCCCCAAAGTATGAAGGAACTCGGTCCCATAAGCAATCATTTTTTAGTATTCCCTTACCCTTGAACCAGTCCTAAGCAGCCACTAACTACATTTTATCTCCAGAATTTGTTTCTGGGAATTTCAAATACATGGCAAAAAATGGCTTTTGTATTTGCCTTCTTTCACTTAGCTTAATGTTTCAAGGTTTATCCATGTTATAGCATGGATCAGTATTTCATTCCCTTTTTATTATTAATAATATCTCATATTACATCTTGTTTATCCTTTTATCAGTTGGTAGATATTTAAGTTGTTCCCATTTTTTGGCTATTCTAAATAATGTTGTTATGAACATTAATGTACAAGTTTTTGCATGGATGTGTGTTTTCATTTTTCTTGGGTATATTCCTAGTAGTGAAATAAAAAATCAGAATCCTTATACAATGCTGGTGGGAATTTAAAATAGTATAGCCACTTTGAAAAGCAGTTTTATAGTTCCTCAAAAATTTGATAAATTTTTCAACAGATAAAATACTATTAATATATTAAAATGTTACATTATAGTATTATTTAAATAACATGTAATTTGTAATGATATAGAAAATAATTTTCTCTATACTTGTGAAGCTGGATAAAAATTTTACATTTTTAAATCTATACATTTAATCATTTTTGCTTGACATTATATTTTATTTAGTCTTTCAGTTTTTGAGATATAATCCTATATAATAAAAGGCTAATATGCAAATTGACCAAACGGTCGCTATGATGCGCACTGACCATCAGGGGCAGACACAATGCAGGAGCTGCCCCGTGGTGGTCAGTGTGCTCCCACAGGAGGAGCTCTGCTCAGCCAGAAGCCAGGCTAATGGCTGGCGAGTGCAGCAGCAGTGGCAGGATCCTCTCCTGCCTCCGCAGTAGTGTTAATTATTCAGTCTGACTGATGGCTTAGGCCCGATACCCTGGGGGAGCAGGCCTAAGCCATCAGTCAGACATCCCCCAAAGGCTCCCAGACTGTGAGAGGGCACAGGCCGGGCTGAGGGACGCCCCCTTCCCAAGTGTACGAATTTCGTGAATTGGGCCTCTAGTTGATAACATAATATTGTGTAAGTTTAAGATGCACAGGTGATGATTTGATATACATAGATATTTCAAAATGATTCATACAGATTCAGTTAACATTTCTTTTTTTTAAAACATATTTTTATTGATTTCAGAAAAGAAGGGAGAGGGAGAGAGAGATAGAAACATCAATGATGAGAGAGGATCATTGATCAGCTGCCTTATGAATGCCCCACACTGGGGATGGAACCCACAACCTGGGCATGTACACTTGACCAGAATCGAACCCGGGACCCTTTAGTCCACAGGCTGACGTTCTATCCACTGAGCCAAACCAGCTAGGGCCAGTTAACATTTCTATCACTGCACATAATTACCATCTTTTTCTGTGATGAGAACATTTAAGATCTATTCATGTAACCTTTACCTATCTATCTACCTACTGGGACTCTATTTTCAGACATCCTTTACCTTTTTATCTAAGTTATATCCTTAAGTGAAGTTAGACCAGCAAAAATCTTATATGGAATTATTCTTACTAGGATTCATGTAAAATTTCTCCCTATAGAAGGCTTTTATAAAAGAATCTCAGTACTCTGCCCTTTGAAAAATATTACTATATGGGGTATAGCAATGCTAACAGAACTCATTTACCACATTGCTCATATTGCTGTTTCCAAGTGTGTTAGTCAGCTTGGACTGCCATAACAGAATACCATAGAGTAGGTGGCTTAAACAACAGGAATTTTTCTCAGAGTTCTGAGGCTAGAAGGTCAAGACCAAGATGCCTATAAATTTGGCTCCTGATTAGGACTCTCTTCCTGGCTCACAGATGGCTACCTTCTCACTATGTCCTCACATGGCCTTTTTTTCTGTGCACACATACTTCTTTTTTTTTTTTAATGTATTTTATTGACTTCAGAAAGAAAGGAAGAGGGAGAGAGAAATAGAAACATCAATGATGAGAGAGAATCATTGATTGGCCGCCTCCTACATGCCCCACACCGGGGATAGAGCCTGCAACCTGGGCATGTGCCCTGACTAGGAATTGAACCGCAACCTCCTGGTTCAACTACTGAGACACAGCAGCTGTGTCTACTAGACACATACTTCTTGAATCTCTTCCTTTTTTCAAAAGGATACCAGTTCTATTGTATTAGGATCCTACCATTATGACCTCATTGAATCTTAATTATTTAAAGACTCCAAATTCAGGCATGTTGTGGGTTAGGGCTTCAACATATAGATTTTGGGGAATCACAAGTCACTCTATAACATTAAGGTACCTTGCTTTTGCTTTTAGATCTTAGTATCATAATGCAGTTTTGATGACCTGAAGAATAATGCAGTTCTCCTCTATGATAACCATAATTATACTACTTTTTGCTTTAGTTGTTTAGTAAATATGGAGTCTAACTGAAGGTTCAATGATCACAACTCTGTGGACCATAAAACCTGAGGGCATGGATTTGGTTGGTTCTTTGCCATTCCTATTCCTTCCACATTCTCATCTCATTAACTGTACCTGGTAATGACTATGTACTTTGCTTATATTTTACCATATTTTTGATTCTTACTTCTTACTTACTTTTGCCAACATTTTATTATTCACGTTATAGTGCTTAGATGCCTCAAATATTTTCTTAAACAAAGAAAAAATACATAACAAAAAATGAGTAGTCAATAAAGTCAGAGGGCTTGAATCAATTCAGTGACACAACCTATATTCAATATAATGTATAAGCTGTGTACCTGGGCCTGTAATTCTAGTTTACTGTTTCCACTTTGTCTTCAATTTCACTTTCCTTTTGAATTCCACTATTAAGCAGAAAGTTAAAAGGTTTTTGAGGGACTACATTTCCATTCATTATAGCAAAAACATATTGGAAGTCTTTATAAGCAAGTATCGAAAGAATCACACTATTATTAACAAGAAAAAAAAAAATAATCAGAGATCAACCAAAGGACTTGAATGCATGCATATAAGCCTAACCAATGGACACAGACACCAGGGGGGTGAGGGCATGAGTGGGGTGGGGGCAGGCAATGGGGGGATAAAGACATATGTAATATCTTAATCAATAAAGAAAAAAAATTTAAAAAAATAAAAACAGAGAAATTAAATAAAATTAAAAAAAAGAATCGCAATGTCATTTTCAGTACCTACTTATTCTTTTCCTAAAATAACTAAGAATATTTTGGGGAATAGGAAGCAAAAAAAAAAGAAACCCAGTCATTCTTTTCATACCTTATCCATATTTACCTATTTGCCTGGAAGCTTTCTTAATTTCTGAAGGAAGACTATCATGCCAAGATTTTTTAAAAATTCTTTCTCATAACTTTATTAAATATCTTCCAAAGATATGTAAGGCAGAATTGAAGAAAGAAAGAGAACAAAGATTAAAAATTGAAACCCTCTTAATGGAATTTAAAACTCAGTAATATATACTTTCAGGTGCAACTATTATTTGCTTAGAAAAGATCAAAGTAATTAGGTCAGATGATCTCCAATAGATGGGTGTAAATGGGAGAGGTCAAATACACCTATAAGAGATATTCAAGACTAGTATTTGTTCTGGACTTCACTGGGTAAATTAATTAATTTGTGAGTTTCTCAAAGAACATAACTTATTCAAAGAGGAAAACTTATTGGCCAATTGATAATGAAAACAAATTGGTCAATTGTATTTGTTTATAAAAATAAAATATGCATAATAGTTTCTTGAAAACAAATTTTAAAAGTTTCTGCAAAGGGGAAACGCACAATGAGATAGGGTGTGATAAAAGAATAGAAATGCATGTAACAGTTTTGTCTGGGTCAGGGGTGGGGAATCTTTTTTCTGTCAACAACCATTGGATGTTTATAACATAATCTGTTTAATATAATTCACTTAACATAAATTTATGTTGCTATGAAGAAAGCTCCTAGATTTATTGAATTTCAAGTCCCACCTGCAGTTGCCTTGGCAGGGCCAAAGCAAATGATTTCCTGGGCCTTATATGGCCCTGGGGCCAGATGTTCCCCACCCCTGGTCTAGGTCATTAATAAATCTGAGGGCATTTCTAAAAGAGTATCGTGGCTTCTAATTACAGATTTATCAACCATATTAACATATAATCTTATTGCTAGTTGAAGACATTATATTGTGGTGAAAAGTGCACTAGAACAGGAAGTAGAAATGTAGGCTTGAGTCAAGGTCCAACTTTCATTTGCTATGTGACCTTGAACATCTTATTAATATTTCAAAGCTCCAGAAATATTTTTCCTATCTAGCTGGCTCTATTGTTTAGCAATCAAAGGACAAAGGAGTGAAGGAGAGATAAAAAAATTATTCATATTCAAAAGATAGTACCACTACTATTACTTTATTATTTAAAGATATAAGCTCATATTTTTTTCAAGTGTTCTACAATTGGCACACTTTATTTAACACCTGAAATATTTTTATATTGATTTTACAGATGCCACAAATCCATCAGTAACATGAAAAAATCTGACAGCAAGGAATTTCATTATCAGCGTAAGCAAAAGGGCACTTAATCTAGGGTTGAGAAGAGCAAACCATGCCCTTATGTGCTAAGACTGCACAACACAGAGATGAAAGACTCCAGAGTAGCAGAGACCATGGGCCAAAAGACTGTGAGCGAATTTATGAATTATGAAGACATGATCTCAGAGGAGCTACAAACCTTATTCCTTAGCTACCACTGCCCTATAGATAAAACAGCCTTCTGTAGAACATTCTAGAACAAGATTTGATAAACTATGGCCTGGGGGCCAAATCTGGCATGCTGCCTATTTTTGTAAATGAAGTTTTATTAGAACATAATTATGTTCATTCATGTGTCTATTTTTGTACCAAAACAGCACAGTTGGGTAGCTGCAAAACAGACTTTATGGTATGTAATATGTATTATCTGGCCCTTTACAAAAATTTTGTTGACTGGGACCTAAATCACTGTCTCATTGATATATTTGGAAATCTCCCAGAAGTTGTGTGAGAAGAATAATAGACACAAACTCATATTTATAGTCATACATACACTTGGATGCTGACTTAGTTTGCTGATATAACATAGTATCTCTCAAATGGAAATATGAACACTATCTGTGTAGTATAAGGGGAGAATGATGAAATTCTTTTTGAGAAGGGAGTTGCTGCCTTAGGGTGTTTCCTTAAAACACAAGAAGTGTGGTTAGAAAGGGTTAGCTTTTTGATTACACAACGTAAGCTTCTGGGCCTTTTGACCCTTAGCACTATGAACATTTACCTCCAGGGTCCCTCACAGGCATAGGTGACATCATTAATAAGTCTGTCCTCTTATTTCTCAATGGAGTAAAAAAGTTTTAATTATTCTTTTTTTCTGCTTTTTATATAAATTTGTGTAAAATTTTGTCTAGATTCTGTAGCCACTTTTTTTTTGGTGGGGAGGGAGTGCTGATTTTTAGGGAAATGGGAAAGGAGGGTAAAAAGAGAGAGGAACATTGATGTGAGAGTGAAACATACATTGGCTGCTTCCTGCCAGGGATCAAGCCAAAAACCTGGGCATGTGCCCTGACCAGTAATTAAACAGCAACCTTTCTGTGAGTAAGAGGGAGCTCAACTAACTGAGCCATACTGGCCAAGGCTATGGTCACTTTTATACGAAAGATAGCAGAATATGCCAAAATATGGTTCTTTGGCATAAGAATTATTTTCAGCTGATTATTTTTTAAAAAGAGCAGACATAAGAGAATCTCTGAAAACAGAATAGAAGCTACCCTTTTGTAAGAAAAAAAAAATTACTTTTATAAGGGAAATGTCCACCATAAGGGTGTCTCTCTCTTTGTAGCAGGAAGAGAAGGATGGCTAAAACTGAAGAAATAGGATTTTTTGTTCGTTTGTTAAGCCTCACCTGAGGATATTTTTCCATTGATTTTTAGAGAGAATAGAAGGGAGGAGGGTGAGACACAGAGAGGGAAACATCGATGTGAGAGAGGCCCCTGACCAGAATCAAATCTGGGACCCTTCAGTCCATGGGCTGATGCTCTATCCACTGAGCCAAACTGGGTAAGGCAGAAGACATGTTTTTCATTGGAGAATGCATGAAATATGCATAAATATGCATAACAAACCTTAGTCTCATTTCCTGTGTGTGTGTGTGTGTGTTTTAACTCCCTTAACTGGCTTCCCCACTCCCCAACATCTTTCCTTCATCTTTAGCTGTAGATGGTATTTAAAGTGGTGGCTTGGACCATTTCTGGGAGTTTACTCATTTTATCTGGGTATTTCTCATGTGTATGTGAGTTGTACATGTTATTAAACATTTGTTTTACTCTTGTTAATCTGTCTTTTTATTTCAAGGGGGTCTCAGCCAAGAACCTAGAAGGGTAAAGTAAGAGTTATTTTTCCTCTTATGTACATACACCCTACTTTACTTGAGTGAAACTCTAATAATGCTAAGCCAATATTAAAATGATGTTCTCTCTCTCTCTCTTTCTTGTTTTATATTAGTATGGAGGGTTCTTTTATTAGAAGGTTTTATTTTTCTTACAGAAGGAAGCTGACTAAGATGCAGATTCTTCTTTTCAGGTTTCATGTGGCAGTCAAGATTCTGCATATCTCATAAGCATCCAGGTGATGCATGTACTGATGCTACAAGGACCACATGTTTGAGTAACTAAATGCAAATAGAAAAATTATCTTTAGATTTTCTAAAACTAAACTAAATGTAGCTTGTCAAACCCCATTTCTACTCACAGCCACTTGCAATTTAAAATTCAGTCTCTTTTGGGTAATGTAGTGGAGGAAATATTATTTTACCTCTACCCTTCTAAGTTTTTAGCTGGAAATACTGTAATAAAAAAGATTAATATGAGGAAAACAAACAGAAATTTATTAATATGTATCTCTCATGTACACATGGGAGATAACCAAGGAAAAAATTAGTAACTCTCAGAAGTGGCTTAAAATTCAGGCTTAAATACCATCTTCAACTACAGACAAATGAGGGGAGTCCAGTCATGGGAAGGTGACCAGGCAAAGTATGAAAACAAGGGTAAGCTTTCTCATGCAGGTTTAAGCCCATGCCTTCTCCATTGCTATGAGTTTTTTCTTGATTTAGCCATACCTATCTTCCTGGTAAGGAGAGGGAGGCATCCTTACCAATGGAGATTTCCTTTATAAATGTGAAATCCTATACAATAAAAGCCTAATATGCAAATCAACCCAATGGCGGTGGAACGGCTGGTCGCTATGATGTGCACTGACCACCAGGGGGCAAACGCTCAACACAGGAGCTGCCCCCAGCCTGCAGACCCCAGGCCAGCCAAGGCGGGTGCCAGCAGCCAAGGCGGGTGACAGCGGGGGTCCCTCCCCCCCCCCCGATTACCCTGCTGGTTGCCCCACAGAGGGAAGCGACTGGTGGTGGCGGTGGGGGGCAGGACCAGTGAGACACCAGGCCAGCCAAGGCAGGTCCCAGTGGGGGCCCCTCTGATCACCCTGCCGGTTGCCCCACAGATCGACCCTGATTGCCAGCCAGGCCTAGGGACCCTACCCCCGCATGAATTTCATGCACTAGGCCTCTAGTTTCCTTATAAAAGGGTAACTTCTACTTTGTTTTTAAAATTTCTCCTGTGTCTGCTGTTTCTCAAAATAATCAGCTCAAAACAATCCTTAAGCCAAAGAGGGATATGTGGGGTGACATATAGCACCACCCTTCAGAAACAACTGAGTCAAATGCATAGCTCTCATCTTTTCTCTCTTTTTTCTCTCTCTCTCTCTCTCCATCTCTCGCTCTCTCTCAACAAGGGGGTTTTCACTTCTGAGGTTAGGGGAAATTTACATGTGTCTTCGTGTTGCTTGCATGTCATTCTCTGTATCCTGATGGCACCTGCTCAGGTTTGACTTGCTTGGGCCTCTGCTGCTGAGGCTGGTGTCCTTGCAACGAGGCCAGTGGCTTGGTCCACCCTATTGAAGACCTCCTTATTCCAGGCTCAGAACCTTTGTTTCATATGGTCTTTCTCACCTTTCTGCACCTTATCAAGCCCCAGATATGTACCCTCCTGATGATGTAGCTAGGAACTTTTGGAGGCTTCTTGCAAAATCAACAAACTAGCCCTTTACACGATGCGTGGCTTCTCCAAAACCAGTTCCGCATCCTGGACTAGGATGGGAATGAGAAGGGACTGTAAGGCCAAACTACAAATTCCATTATGACCATCCCTCTCCTGGACTCACCTAGGATAAAGTCATGACTTATTGTCCTTTCAGAGACATTTATGCACTCATATAGTCTTGTCTTTATTTAAAATTTTTCTACTTGTTCCATCCTGGCCTTTTTTTTTTTTTTGCATTTCTTTTTATTTTAAAAGAATTGCATTAAAATGTTACTTATCTTGTTTACTGATTTTTTTATACCCCCTTACATTTTGCACCCAATGCGAGTGCCTTGCTCACCTCACTCTAATCCCAGTCATATGGCCTATTTTCTCCTCCCTCCCCAAAGGCAGTGAACTATAACCCCATTTGAGTGGGAAACCAGTGCTTGCATTATCATGCCTAAGCATTACCTGCATTTGTTATAGATGATCTCACTACTCCGCTTCCTTTGGAGCTTGTTTTTTTGACTCTCAAATGCTTTCCCCTCATTCAGGAAAGAAAAAAGGAAGAAAAAAGATGTCTTACTCCTGTGAATTAAATGTATTGACTTTCATGACTATTGTTTTCTTCCATGAGATTAACGATTAAAGATTATTATTATTATTACTGCTACTATTATTATTTGCCACCTTCATCCATTCTCCCCCTATATATACATTGCAAAAATAAAGCCATGATTTTTTGCCCAGTGAATAAAAACACAATTAATATCTCAAAATACTGCCTTCTATAGTTTTACAATAATAACTAAGATAAGGTTAGGCAGGTAGAAAACTGAGCACTTTGCCAGTATTTAGCTGCTACAGTGGAGATGAACAGATAATCATACCCTTTTAAAAAGACAAGATAAGAAAATATTTAGTTGAATGTTAGCTCTTATGAAGGTAAGGATTGTGTTTCATGTATTTTGGTAGAGAGGGAGAGTTAACACATATTTGGCTGATAAGTATAGGATCATAGTTCACATTTTAATGATGCATTGTTTATTTCCTATCTACTACATTTTGTGGCATCTAAAAAAGTTGACCAGAATAAGAAAAGTCAATCATAAGAATAGATGTTTCTCTAACTATTTTATGCAAAGGCTATTGGCTATTAACAACTGTAGAAATAGCTCTTGGGTCCTCATTTCCAAGATGACCAAGAGAAGAATGAATAGAGGTCATGCCAAAAAAGGCCGTGGCCACATGCAGCCTATTCATTCCTATTTGTTGCACCAACTGCGCCCCATATGTGCCCAAGGACAAGGCCATTAAGAAGTTTGTCATTCAATATGGTTTTACTTATATGTGGAATCAAAAACAAAATAAATGAACAAATAAAAAAGAAACATAGGTATAGAGAACAAATTGATGGTCATTCCATGGGAGAGGATATTTGGGGGCGGGGGATGAAAAAGTTAAAGGGATTAAGAAACGCAAATTGCCAGTTATAAAAAATAGTCATGAGGATGTAAGTGCAGCATAAAGATTATCTATAACAATAAAAGTGTAATATACTAATTAGACTGGATGTCCTTCCGGACGAAGCCAGGGCTGGAGGGAAGCCCAGGTCCGGGTGCCTGAGGGAAGCCGGAGTTGGCAGCCGGGGGAAGGAAGGCCTACTCTTGCATGAATTTTGTGCACCGGGCCTCTAATAGTCAATAATATTGTAATGACTATGTATGGTGTAATGAGTATTAGGCTTACCAGGGTGATCACTTCACTTCGTAAAATATGTTGTACACCTGAAACTGATATAATATTGTAAGGCAACTGTGATTGAAATAAATAAATCTGAAGATCACTTGAAGAATAAAAAGTATTGGGAAACTTGACAACCCAACAAAAATGAAAAAATAAACTGTATTTAGAAGAAGAAAAAAGAAGTTTGTCATTTGAAACATAGTAGAGGCCTCAGCCATTAGGGGCATTTCTGAAGCGAGTGTCTTCGATGCATATGTGCTTCCCAAGCTGTATGTGAAACCACATTACCGTGTGAGCTGTGCCACTCACAGCAAAATGTTCAGGAATCGTGCTGATGAAGCCCGAAGGACCAAACACCCCCACCCAGATTTAGACCTGTGGGTGCTGCCCCACGACCTCCACCAAAGCCCATGTAAGGAGCTAAATATTTAATGCCTGAAGAAAAGTTCTCTGGGAGAAAAAAATAAATAGAAATTGTACTTAAAATAAAATTGCAGCCCTCACCAGCTTGGCTCAATGGATAGAGAGTCTGCCCACGGACTGAAGGGTCCAGGGTTCAATTCCCGGTCAAGGGCACTACCTTGGTTGCAGATTTGATCCCCTACCCTGGTCAGGGCACGTGTAGGAGGCAACCAATTGATGTGCCTTTCTCACTTCGATGTTTCTCTCTCTCTCTCACTGTGTCTCTCTCCCTTCCTTCCATTCTCTAAAAATCAATGGAAAAATATCCTTAGGTAAGGATTAACAACAACAAACTGTAGAATAAAACCTTTTTAAAGTAAGGAATTTAAATTCAGGCCTCATTTTGAAATAAAAACCTGGAAGTAGAATGGAAGTAGGGTGAAAGGGAGTGGGAAGCAAGATATAGAAAATAAACCTTCCAAATTGATTTTAAAAAGATGATAAACTGGGCAGAAAGCATAAAAGTCCTGCTGTAGGTGGAATAGCTTGATGGCAATTCCAGAGGAAGGAAGAGCCATATACGGTTTGTAATGGATGTGTAGGAGGCGAAGCAGTCCCCTGGGAGCTGTACAGTTAAGGGAATAATTGTGCGTGAGACAGAGTGACCACTGCCCTCTTGCTCGTTGAAAGAAATCAGCATGAAGGAGGTTTGGAGAATGTCCTAAATTTCACACTATGTTCTTCAAATAGCTGGTAGCTTATTTTTATGAGAGCCCCGAGACCTACTTTCACTGATCATTTATCCAGACAGTTGAGTTTCTTTAATGAAATAGCATTACTCCTTTGGGAAAAAAATTTGAGGACAGGAAGCAATCAGGCCTCTTGGCAACGCCCACTATGAGAGGTGTTCCCTGTGAGCTGGCTGGCACTCCAGGCAGAAATGAAGCAATTGTACTTACATAGTCACGCATTGCTGAGAGGTGGGGAATAGTTTTTAAATATTTCTTTTTTAAGTCTATCTCACCCACCTCTCCCATTTACCTAAATGAACACAATGTAAGTTTAAGAAATGGATATAATATAGTTTGGGAAACTAAAATAATGATGATGACAATGACAATCCTATCTAATAAAAGAGTGATATGCAAATTGGCCATACCTCTGCTACAACCACAAGCCATGCCCACCAGTCAATCAGGAGCGAGTATGCAAATTAACCCAAGCAAGATGGCTGCAGCCACGGAGAGAGCAGGAGGCTTGGGTTTCCCCGGCGATGGAGGAAGCCAAGCTTTCCGCCTGCCCTGGCCTGCCTTGGACTGTGCTCAAGGCTACAAAATTTCAATTATAGAAGACGAATAAATCCCAACAATAATGGCTGCTTCCATGGAGCGAGCAGGAGGCTTGGCTCCACTCAAGGCTACAAAGTTTTAATTATAGAAGATAAATAAATCCCAGATATTTATTTATCTGGGGCTCTGCTTGGGTGGCCAGGGGGTGTGACCAGCCTGTAAACCACCACAGGCCCCTCACCCAGGCCGCTCCATGCCCCAAGGGAACACCTACCCTGATCAGGGACACCCTTCAGGGCCAACCAGCCAGCTCCCACCCGTGCATCAGGCCTCTATCCTATCTAATCCTATCTAATAAAAGAACAATATGCAAATTGACCATCACTCCAACACACAAGATGGCTGCCTCCATGTGGTCAAAGATGACTGCCCCCATGTGGACACAAGATGGCTGCCACAAGATGGCCAGCAGGGGAGGGCAGTTGGGAGGGACCAGGCCTTCAAGGGAGGGCAGTTGGGGGCAATCAAGCCTGAAGGGGAGGGCAGTTAGGGGCAACCAGGCTGGCAGAGGAGGGAAGTTGGGTGTGACTGGGCCTACAGGGAAGGGCAGTTGTGGGGGACCCAGGCCTACAGGGGAGAGCAGTTAGGGGTAACCAGGCCTGCAGGGGACGGCAGTTAGGGGCAAACAGGCTGGCAGGGGAGCAGTTAGGCATCAATCAGGCTGGCAGGGGAGTGGTTAGGGGTGATCAGTCTGGCAGGCAGAAGCAATTAGGGGCAATCAGTAAGGCAGGCAGATGAGCAGTTGGGAGCCAGCAATCCTGGATTGTGAGAGGGATGTCTGACTCCCGTTTAGGCCTGATCCTACCTGGATCGAGCCTAAACGGGCAGTCGGACATCCCTTGAGGGGTCCCAGATTGGAGAGGTTGCAGGCTGGGCTGAGGGTCACACCCCCCCCCCTTGCACGAATTTCATGCACTGGGCCTCTAGTATAACAATATCTTATTTATAAGTTTTAATACTACATTATAGACTTTCTTAAAGAAAATGAGTATTTTACTCTGTATTTAATGTGACTAAGTCCACATGTGATTAGTTTTATTTTCTTATTAGGTAACAATTTTTAAAATTTTAAGTTATATTATTTTAGGTCCATATTATTAAATGACCCAGAAAACCCCCTAATTTCTCTGTGGTCTTCCTTATTTCCTTAGCATGACAAATGAATCCAGGATCAGACAGTAGATGGTGCTATTATTTCAAAGACTATACAGTCCCAAAGACCTATAGAATTTTTTAAAACTACAGAAACAAATGAGAGAGAAGTGTGAAACCTTAACATAGTTTTCTGGTTTGCAAAGGTTACAGAGTGGAAGTTACTTTTATGCAGTGACCTATTCTGTCCCTTTTGGGGGTAAAATAACAATCAAAGCCTCCCTTAGTAATTAATAAGTTCTGTCTCCCTGGAAATAACTATGCCCACATTTAATTTTCTCCTTTGAAACAGAAACAAACGCAGATGCTGTTGCTCATGCCAACTGCTAGTGCAGACAGAAAGCAATTCACAAGAGCTCAGCAATGCAGAAGATATTAAAATGTAAAACACATGAATGTGAAGTTTCCTTAAAAATACTGAAAAAAAGATTTTTCTAATATAAAGCAATTTATATGTAAAACATCTGTAATCACAAAAGCACCTTAAATACAATATTCAAATGCAAGCAATAAACGCAATAAACCCCTCCTCCCCCCCCCTCCAAGTACCTGACAATGATAAATCAACATATTAAAAGCTTGCCTCTACTGGTGGCAGATGCTCTTTGAAAGGGAATTGGTAACAGATGATACCTTAGAGGGGTTCAAACAGTGGTGACACAGGCAAGGGGCCAGTGGAGCCAAAGCTACTCTGCTGGATCAGGAAACCTGCAGCTAAAGCACAATTGCTGTCGAGGTTCCTAAAGAGCAACACTACAAGTTGTCTCTTTAAAACCCCATCACTCAGAGATAATGGCTGTTGGTGGGAATCCTTTACCTGTCTCATGGCAAAGGTTTAGGTTATTCTCATTTTTCATGCCTAGACAAAACATATGGTGATGGGCTGTCTTAAGGATGATCAACATTTGCTACATAAATTTGCAACTCAGAACACCTAAATGTAAAGAAAAGAAAAATTAAACCAAATGACTGCTGATATTGCGAGAGCAATAGCAAACACTGACATTTAAAACACTGATGAATAATTAATTGCATCATCTTAAGTCTCTGTGATTTTTTATTTGAGGGCCAGTCATAGTTTCAAGCATGCATTTCTAAGAACTTTCACTCTTTTAGATGGTATTGCTTTTAACCCTAAACCTCCTAATAGTTTCATTTTGAGTTGGAAATGTTTTTACATTGTTGATTAACAATTCTGCTTCTGGTTTTGTTCCATCAGCATTGCTAACATCTCATGTCCATTATATGCCCCCTAATCCTGACTGTTACATAATTGCATGAATAATGTCAAAAATAAGTAGTATCTAATGTTTAGTAAGTTCTTTGAAAACAGTTGCTAGAACTGCTTTTACTTCATATTGAACACGTTTTTTTTCTGTTATTATCTATACAAGGGGCCTGGAGCACAAAATTCGTGCACTGGGGAGGGGTCCCTCAGCCCAGCCTGACCCCTCTCACACACCGGGAGCCCTCAGGGGATGTCTTACTCATGGCTTAGGTCTGGTCCCCGTTGGGAGCAGACCTAAGCCACAGTCTGGCCTCCCTTTGTGGGAGGCAACCGGGCTGATCAGGGGAAGGCATCAGCCCCATCACCCCGCGGCTGCAGCCACTGCCAGTCACCAGAGCCGCCAAGGTATTTTCATCAACACGGACTCCAGTCTCTTCACCATGAAAAAATGACAACTTTTTTTAAGCAGTTTCAAGATGTGTCTTTCATAGAATATGACATGTCTTTATTTTTCTTTTTATCCTCACCTGAGGATATGTTTCCATTGATTTTTTTCCCCTTCCCTCAGATCCCTGGCTTGGCCCCTGCCCAAACCTAAAGCCTCTGCCTGAGGCTTTAGGCTTGGGAAGGGGGCCCCCCACCCCTCCGATCGAAGGCTCGGCCCCTTCCCCCCGCCCCTCTGATCGCAGGCTTGGCCCCTTCCCAAGCCTAAAGCCTCCACCCGATGGCCAGCTGGGAGTGACCTGGGTGCTGAGGAGGTTCCCGGGCCCCAGGTATGTATGCAACTTAACTGCCATATTTGTTGGGTTAATTTGCATACTCACTCTGATTGGCTGTGGGCGCAGCGGAGGTACGGTCAATTTACATGTTTCTCTATTATTAGGTAAGATGTGGCAGTGTTAAACACGACCTCAAATTCTTGGACATTCCCACTCAAACATGACTATGATTAAATTTAGCTTTAAGTCCTAGATCTAGAAAGCATATTTCCCTCTATATCTTCACCTCAGAGACCTAACCTTTCCGCCAGTAATCAGCAACCCCCAGGAGGCAGCAGAAGACAATTGCATAGACCTGACTGATGATTAGGGGGCCCAAACCTCTAAGGATAAAGATAGCATCTTGACCTAAGTTATGTCTCAGCTCCTGATCCAAAAATGGAATGACCTCCTGGCTACTTTCCCATGAAACTAGACAGAGGAACACTGTAACACACCTCAGAACTATCCTCAGGATCTGAAAAATAATTTATTACCCTTACCTCACCTCTGACCAATCAGCTCCCAGCACAACCTCCAACTGTAACCCCTGGTGTCTAGTGATTTTGCCCTGTATAATTGGTAACATGCACACCATTGGGAGTGGGGTCTTTAAAGCATGAGCTCCTTATTCTCCAGATTGGCCAATTCAATATTAAATTATTTTTATTTCTAAACTGCAAACTTCTGCTTGTGGATTTCTTTGGGCTGGTGCACACAGGCAGCCAGATGCAAATTTGAGGTCCTGGTAACACTGTCATTGAAAAGTGATGTCTATGCCCTTTTTCCTTGACTCTGGTAATTGCTTTGATACAATGCAGAAGAAACCATGTTGCATGACTTTGACTTCAACATAAAATCATATAAAGCCTTGAATCTTTGCCTTGGTCTCTCAGAATGCTCACTTCCTCCCCGCAGGATCCATGTACACAGGATCTCACATCCTGAGAAGTCCCAGTTGCATGAAGAGGTCAGGCCTTAAACCCTAACCGGTTTGGCTCCGTAGATAGAGCATTGGCCTGTGACTGAAAGGTCCCAGGTTCGGTTCCAGTCAAGAGCAAGTACCTTGGTTGTGGGCACATCCCCAGTAGGAGGTATGCAGGAGGCAGCTGATCAATGTTTCTATCTCATCGATGTTTCTAACTCTCTATCTCTCTCCCTTCCTCTCTGTAAAAAATCAATAAAATATATTAATAAAAAAAAAAAGAGTTCAGGCCTTGATTAGGTTCTCTGGGTCACAGTACTAGCTGAGGATAGTCTTTCCCTCATCCTAGCCTAGGTACCAAAATGAATAAAAAACTTGCAAGAATTCCTGTCCCCAAATGTTGAATCACCTTATTAAACAAAAAAAAAGTTCACAGCTAAAAGCTCTTTTAAAAGAAAGGGTTTATTGAGTTGATGGTAGCCGGAGAAGGACCAGGTCCCAGGGCACAAAGGCTGAGCCATCAGCAGCAGGACTGATACCACTGTAATCAGCTAGTTATTAATAACAGGAAAGGAGCAAAGGGAAGGGCAGACATTATATGCATGTCACTTGGGCAGCTTCACCAAATTTCACACGCCCCAGGGAACCACTGGCCCATTCCTTGCAGATTACTGGGGGAAAGTCCTGGACAAAGGGGAGATAGACACATGCACAGTGAGTGGGGTGACATAGGAAAGGTACTTGCCTATCAGTCAAACCTGAGAACCGAGATCATTGGCCACAGGGGATGGGGCCACTACAACCCTGTGAAAATTTGGGTATATATAATCCCAAAATAAAGGAGCTATCTCACTTATTACTCTTGGTCCTTAGCTCTTGGCTCTCTGGTTCCTTTGGCTTTGCTTCTGCCCTGTTCTTCCTATGGCCATGTAGCCATGGAGACCCCACATTCAATGGATTGAGGGACTGCAGTGGGGAACACAAAGTAAGCTAGCTTGGTGCTGGATTGGACTGCTCCAACAGGGAACAGAAACTCTGGACACTGGCTTTGGTCTTAGCCCTGCTGAAGGCAAATGGGACTTCTTCCTCAGCAGGACAAAGGGAAATGAGACTTTGGGACCTCAGGGGTTTAATTCCACAGAAATAAAGCTTTCTACAATATTTCATCCTCAAGTCTCAGAAAAATTATTTTTGGGGGGTATTGCAAGAAGTCCACTCCCCCCAGTACCTGGTGGGGACGAGGACCTTTCTCTCCCCACCAATACAGTGCTAAGTGGAAAAGGCAACATGTCCACCATCCTGGAGTTGACAGGCACTTTACGCATTATGGAAAAGAAAAATAAAGATATAAGTTATTTTGAAAGAATTTACATTGGCTACAGATAAGCAGTGTCGGAGAGAAGAGCTTAAGTGGGACAATTTTATGATAGATGCAGTCTATTAGGAAGAAATATCTACCACGTTTGATTGGGGTGGCCGACAGTCTTGAAACTTCAAGCATAAGTGGAATGTGGTGGCTTCTAGTGATTTCTACAGAAGTTGATTCAAACCTCTAACATACATTCAGGAATGTGAGCTGTCCTTTGTTAGTTAGCCCACAGCTATTAACTCATTAACTATTGTTTCTTTCTTTCACTCTCAGGCTCACTGTAACTTAATTTAGGAAATCTCAGAACTTTTATCAACCCAAGACATTCAAAACCTTCCAGCTGAGCCCTCACTGTGCCCTTTTGGACTACGCAACCACAGAATCACTAAGTATAGTGGGCTGGTTTCTTACTCAGAAATTGGCAACTGGAACACCAGAATTGGATTATAAATTGCAATCACATTATCAGTCATAAACTGTCAAAATATTCAGGTGAGTATGTTTAGTCTTAGACAATTCTAGTGTTCCTAGCCTCCTAGTTGGTGTCCTGCCTTGACTCTCTCCAATATGTCCCACAATCTTTAGATGGTTATTCACTGACCTTCATGCTCTTTCACCTCCATATACACATTTATTTCCAACTAAACTTACAAACTGTTTACTACATCCTGTGAATTTTAAGAGAAAAGAACTAGAATCTCCAGGGTCATTTTAATGCTACATGTCTACTCTGTGAAGGCCACCTCAAACCCAAGCACTCCCTGGAGAAGCACTGCGTTAGTTTTCAGTGTTGCTGATGGGTTTATGGCTCACCTTAAACTACAATGAAGGGCATAGGTTTAAATAAAAACCTCTAAATGTTAATGTTATAGTCATTGTTCCTCAATATCATTGCTTTTCCTACCCTTACTTTCTAGGATACTGTCTTCTGGTGCTTCTTCTTACTTTATGAGTCAAGTTCTTTTTTTGCAAAATAGCATTTGCATTCCTTCTCCCTCGCTGGTCTTTCTAGAATGAGGAGATGATTTTCTCAGATATCATACATTGACTACTCACCTATTGCCAGGCATTTTGCTCAGTTTTTTAAATTCAATATCATGTATCAATTCACTTCCTCAAATTCATTCTATGCCAACATCTTACCCTTCTGTATTGTTTATCTTTTTACCATTATTGTTTCTTTGAATGTTCAATATGAAGGACAAGGATTTTGTTTCTCTTATTTTCCTTGGTGTTCCTAGAATATTTATATAGGGAACTGAACATAATAGGTGGTCAATAACAATATATCAGAAACAATCCAGCTAAAGACTATTAGAATTTATAGATAGCTTCAAACATTGGCTCTTTTCATTATATCAATCAGGTGCTTAAATGCTGTAATGCAATTTAATTTTGTTAGTGATTGTATAATTCCAGTGAGGCTACTTCAATCACAATCTATTCTCAGGTGGCTGTTTTCACATGTCAAATTAGATATACCTTTTTAGGAAGAGAAATAAGAGCATTACATATTTCTTGACATTTACTGAAGTTAATGGATAGCCACAGTATTTCGTTACTTCAACCTAATTAACCCCTATTTTTTATCAAGTACTAATGATATATGCTTTAAATATAAAATCATCTCTTCCAGCCTAGCCAGTTTGTCTCAGTGGATAGAGCATCAGCCCATGAACTGACCGAGGGGTCTCCTGTATCTCGCCAGTGGGCACCCTGGCAGTGGGCACCCACAGCGCACCCATTTCTCAAGAGAAGATTGAAACCGAGAGAGTCCTCATCAGCCAGCGTGGGAAACCTGTGCTCAGCATCAGCTGCAGGCCAGCCTGTGACCATGGCAGCCCATTTGAAATCCTTCTGTTCAGTGCATCCAAGTGCAAGTGCCTCGCCAAGCTGCACATCAGGCCCTGCTGAATGCCTCCGGACCTCGGAGGCCTGCACGCGCCACCTACACTACAAATGGATCCCCGTGGAAGACAGCCGCACGGCTGACATTAATTCCACTTTCAAGAAGCAATAGACTTCATTGACTGTGTCAGGGAAAGGGAAGGCAAGGTCCTGGTCCACTGGGAGGCTGGGATCTCCTGGTCACCCACCATCTGCAAGGCTTACCTCCTGAAGACCAGGCAGTTGGGCCTGAAGGACGCCTTCCATTACATCAAGCAGAGGAGGAGTGTGGTCTCGCCCAACTCTGGCTTCCTGGGCCAACTCCTGCATATGAATCTGAGACCCTGCCTCCCACGCCCACCCCCCAGGTTCCCTCCTGCCAAGAGGAGGCAGCCAGCTCTTCCTTCAGAGCCCATTTGTAGACACTGAGCCCTGATGTGCAGGATTCCTACTGCTCATTCCCTCAGAGCTGGCACCAGTGCCCACCCACTCCACAGTCTCAGAGCTCAGCAAGAGCCCATGGCCACAGCCACATCCTGCTAAAACTGGATGGGAAAACCGCCCAGCCCCAAGAACAACTGTGATTTTCTTTTTTCAACTCGTGGACATTTCATACCTGTGCAATACCGAAGACCCCCTCTGTCCCGCTGTCCCCGTGGGATAGTGAGGGGACCCCAGGCTTGCAAACAAACTTCAAACTGACCTCAGGGATAGGTTCTCAGACCGAAGGAAGGCCAAGCCATTATGAGAGCGCAGCCTGTGCTCCAGAACCCCTGCCCTCTCAGGAATGCTCAGTTCTGGCACCTCAAAGTTTACCTCTCATTTCAAGTGTAAGGCAGTAAACACCTGCAGCAACATGGGAGAAAGCAGCTGCTAGAACGGGAGAAAAGGCAGTTAAGAAGCCAATTCATTCTGAAGGAAGCACAATTTCCACCTTTCTTTTTGAACTTTGGCAGTCTCCTTGTCTGTCTCTGGTGCTTCAGGTAATAAGCTGATCATCTAGTCAGGAAAGTAACCCTACAGGATTTGTAGGGACCCAATGTGTATGCTGATTTGAACCCTCATATCCTTTTGAGATTCCCTCTTGGGTCCCACAGAGGCAGTTTGTTGAAGTAGCCAGATGTTGACACTTCTGGGTTGCCTTTCCACTGTGGCTATGACTTGATGTTGGCACGACTCTTACTCATACTTGAACCTTGATTGTTACACCTTGATTCAAAGCCACTCTTGTATCATTTTGAAGAGAGTTCCTTAGACCATAGACCAAAAAACCAGTTTGAGGTGGTGTCTATGGCTGCCAGGAGAAAAAGGGGTACCTATTATCTGGCTCAGTGTCACTGACACGGTCTTTGCCCCAGCTGGCTGTTCTTATATGTGCTTGTCTCATCTCTGATGAAAACATTTGTTTTCTTTTTGTTTGTTTTTTCCCTTACCCCTGGAGATTGTCTTCAAGATGCTGACTTCTAGGGTTTGTGCATTTTTCAGTGTGGTACTATTTTATATTTTGTCTGTAGGTTATTTCTCCAGGGGAAAAGGCAATAATTTGCTAAAAACCATACAAATGTGAAGAAAAGCAGTATGTTATTGGTTGTTGTTGTTTTTATGGTGTAAAATAAAAATAGTGAAAAGAATCAATGGAAAAATATCCTTGAATGAGGATTAGTAACTAAATCATCTCTTCCATATTAGGTTTAAAAAATGTCTAATAAACATTCACATTCATGATGGGCTTCAGAAATCTATAAAGGAATTGAATAAGAAGTCATAAACCCCCTATAGTTAGAAAGATTTCCATCTAATTTTCCTGTTCAAGGTGCATTAATACTTGATAAAGCTCATTAATTTCAGAAAAATAGCACATGTCTTTCAAACAATAGTGTACTAGTTTAATATGTGAGTTTCTCTCACTCTTTCCACTATCTTACCTACTTATTTTTATACTAGATGCCTGGTGCACAAAATTCATGCATGGGGGGGTGCGTGTGTCCCTCAGCCCAGCCTGCACCCTCTCCAATCTGGGACCCCCTCTCACAATCCAGGACTGCTGGCTCCCAACCACTCGCCTGCCTGCTTGCCCCTAACACTCGCCTGCCTGTCTGCCTGATTGCCCTTAACCACTTCTCCCTGCCAGCCTGATCACCCCCTAACCACTCCCCTGCCAGCCTGATCGACGCCTAACTGCTCTGCTGCCGCCCAGTTGCCCTTAACTGCCCTCCCCTGCTGGCCTGGTCACCCCTAACTGCCCTCCCTTGCCAGCCTGGTCACCCCTAACTGCCCTCCCCTGCAGGCCTTGTGCCCCCCCAACTGCCCTGTCCTGCAGGCTTTGGTCCCTCCAAATTGCCCTACCCTGCTGACCTGGTCACCCTTAACTGCCCTCCCTTGCCAGCCTGGTCGCCCCTAACTTCCCTCCCCTGCTGGCCTGGTTGCCCATAACTGCCCTCCCCTGCTGGCCATCTTGTGGCAGCCACTTTGTGTCCACATGGGGGCAGCTATCTTTGACCACATGGGGGTGGCCATCTTGTGTGTTGGAGTGATGGTCAATTTGCATATTACCTCTTTATTATGTAGGATTATCTAATGCCACAAATATATATGCAAAAATATGTTTTCCCATATGTCTGTATTTTACTGGTTCCATGAAATTTTTTCTTATGCCATTAGAGCAGCCAGTAAGTTTCATTAAGACAAAAGACAAAGATCTTTTTGCTATAGATGTGTTTAGACAACCTTTTGTTAAAAATTATTTTTGAAAAAATCTATCTTTGTTGCAACTATAAAAGATCAAATGCTGCACTTAGTAATTCAGACTACTGCAATATGGAAAACATTTATTAATGAGGAAGATATCAACAACAACAAAAACGGAGATCTAGAGTTATAGAAAGGCAGATTAAAAGTGAGCCATTTGTCCAGCCAGGTGGCTCAGTGGTTGAGTGCCAACCTATGAAGCAGGATGTCTAGGTTCAATTCCCATCAGGGCACATGACCAGGTTGCAGATTTGATCCCCAATGCGGGTGGGGGGGTAGCCGATCAATAATTCTTTCTCATCATTGATGCTTCTATCCCTCTCTCCCTCTCCCTTCTTCTCTGAAATTAATTAAAAATATATTATTTTTAAAAAGTGAGCCATCTATATGTCATAGGAGTCATGAAAATGGATGGAGATGAGTTATTGAAGTATAAAAGTGGGTCTTATCTGGGAATAAAAAGGCTTGGGTGATCCTTTGCTGTTAGCCATTAATTGGCACACAAAAAATGGGAGCATAGAGCTCAGATAAAATTTAACATTGTTTCAGGGAATGGGGACAGGAGATTGCTAGAAGTAAGTACACACAACAAGGAAGGAATTCTGATGACTCTGTGGTAGAAAACAAAATATATGACTCTGGGTATAAAAATATAATGACAAATTATGACTGGAGGAAGAAATACTTTCAATTGTAAAAATTAGACTGAGGAGAATGCATTTCTAATTCTTTTAGCTTCATTTTCTCTATTCTCAATCCTTGACTTTCGATTGAGAATATAGGGTTATGACTTTCTTAAAACATGAAAGGCAAACAGAGCTATTGAAGAGATTGAGAGTAGAACGTGCAGAGGAAGAATCTAAAAATGTTCTTTGAAAGTGACCATGCTGGAAATTGTTATTATACTTCTCATAAATGAGAATAGAACTACAAAGACAAATGGAAACATGACTCTGGCCTTAAAGTACTAATAAAGTTTTTAATGTAATTTTATAAAAACATAGTCCATACCGTGATTATTCCCTAAGCCCTCTTTTAACTTAAACTGTGCTTAGACAACACACAGAGTGCCTTTTAATGTCAGTTAATGCTTGCATCACTTATAGCTACATGCAAGTCTTCCAGGCTACTAAGAAACAGAACTTGCTTCACAAAAGTAGTGGGTTTCAGTCCTTGTAGAAAGTAAATGAGGAATGGAAATCAACTTCTAGCACTTAATCTCACTGTGACTGCAGTCTGTGTAAAATGGGCACGTGATGATTTATTTGAGAAGGCAAACTGGGATAGATCTGACAGAGTAGCTGCTTGAGTGTGACTGCGTAACTATATAAAACACTGGCGGAATGTCTAAGGTCAACTAAGAGGTGTTTCTTGTTAGATATGCATTTTTAATTTAGTTGATTAATCTCCTTTTATAAACACCTCATTTTTTATTGTAACTTTCTCACGGATATCTATCTACCTCTATCTATGTATATATCTATGTATCTATCTATGTATCTATCTATGTATCTATCTATCTATCTATCTATCTATCTATCTATCTATCTATCTATCATCTATCTATCTATCACCTATCATCTATTTCTCTCTGTCTCCACCAGACTGTGTCTGTCTCTGTCTTTGATACACACACACACACACACACACACACACAAGCGCACACAATTTGACTAATGTTTTAAAGACTTTTACTGAAGCCAGTTTATTCCTCATAGCCTCATCTTCACATTTGACTTACCATAGATGAGGCAACCGACCTACATACAGACTAATGACATGCTTTGTTCAGAATAACTTGGTGACACATCTAAAATTAGAACCTAAGCTTGTAAACTACGACTGCTATGCAAAAAGCTGAAACTATGCATATGAAATGAATGCAAGACAGAGGAAAATGATTAAAGCAGTAAATAGAGAATCTCTACTCATGGAGATAAAATTTAGGGGAAAGAATTATTTATTTGGTGTTATTAATTTTAATTGCCTAATGGTAAGGGGAAAAAGGAAGGCCAGAGAATATATTTCCAGTTGTGCTGATTACTTGTACTTAATTATTGTTTGTGATATCTATCTACAATTGTAATAATAAAAGTACTGCATGTATTTCTGTGATTTGTGAGGAATATAAGTACAACAGAGTTAGCTCTACTGAAACTTAAGATAGACTGAGTTTTTGTGGTAAACAAAACTTTGCTTCAGAGTATACTCTATCTTAGCATGTAATTGCTCGACTTTTAAAATTTAAAATTCAGATTTAAAGTGTAGAAAACAGCCCAACTGGCATGGCTCAGTGATTGAGCATTGACCTATGAACCAGGAGGTCAGGGTTTGATTCCTGGTCAGGACACATGTCAAGGTTGTGGGGCTTGTGGGAGGCAGCCAATCAATGAGTCTCTCTCATCATTAATGTTTCTATCTCTCTCTCCCTCTCCCTTCCTCTCTGATATTAATAAAAATATATACACATAAAGTAAAGTGTAGAAAACAATCTTTTAAACATAAATTTAGGTTTTATGATAAAGCAATATTATTATTAATCTTAAATATATCACAACTATATGTACAAATATTTAATTGCATATATAATCTTTAAATTTCATTCTATGCATTTTCACATCAATATCTAAAAATGAACACATTTGTAATAATTATTTGTTATGAACTATTAATTGTAGTAATATAAGGCTTCAAGTGCTTCAAGTTACTCTTAAGTTGATTTTAAAATCACAACTGTTTCATTGTCAACTAACCCTTGGATAATTTTATCACTTTGACAAAAAATATTTCACTGTTCAAAATGTTTTCAAGAATTTTTTAGTTCAATTTTATTCAACAAAATATGAAATATGATGAGGTCAAAAGTGAGTTAATGTCAAAGAGCTTTAACTAGGCCTTACAAGATGAGAAAGGTATGACAGAAAATTGAGAAGAGCTAAGGGAATAAAACCATATGAGAATAACATACATTCATGTGACTCATAATGATGACGATTGTTCTGAGAAACATGTTGTTAGGCAGTTTCCGCATTGGACAAATATCACACAGTGCACTGACACAAACCAGCATGGTCTAGCCTTCTATACACCGAGGCTATATGGATAGTCTATTGCTCCTAGGCTGTACACCTGCACAGCATGTTACTGTACCCAATACTTAGGCAATTACAACACAAAGGTAAGTATTTCTATATTTGAACCTATCTAAACATGGAAATAAGCAGTAAAAATACCATATAAAAGGTAGGGCTCTTACCATGAATGGAGCTTGCAGGCCTGGAAGCTGCTCTGAGTGGGTTACTGAGTGAAGGGTGAGTGAATGTGAAGGCCTAGGACCGTGGTTGGCAAACTGCGGCTCGCGAGCCAATGCGGCTCTTTGGCTCCTTGAGTGTGGCTCTTCCACAAAATACCACGGCCTGGGCAAGTCTATTTTGAAGAAGTGGCATTAGAAGAAGTTTAAGTTTAAAAAATTTGGCTTTCAAAAGAAATTTCAATCGTCGTACTGTTGATATTTGGCTCTGTTGACTAATGAGTTTGCCGACCACTGGCCTAGGACATTGCTGGACACTGCTGAGGACTTTGAAAACACTATCCCACAAACCTCTCCCATGGCTTCTTTCTGATAAGATCAGAAATAGACCATCAAAACTGCCGATATTATTCTGTTCACAGGGATGTAGGCTGGATTGATTGGAAATAGCTAGGAGACACTGGATGGATAGGCATAGGTCACTGTAATAGAGACTGTCAAGAGTAAGTGAAAGGTGGCCTGAGGCTCAGTAGGAATAAAAATAATCAAGATGGAGAGACAAAGAAACACAGGATTGGCAGGGAAATTGGGTTTTAGCTATTACATGTTGGAATAGTGGTCAGATTAAGGACATTCATGGTATTTAAAAAGAGGGCATTAAACATGGAAAAGGTATAGAGCTGAGAACCCAATATTATGTCTCTGAAAATTGTTTGTTTGTTTCATTAACCCTATCTGGCACAAAGGGCTCTCTCTGGTTTTAAATTGATGGAAGAAATAAACTTAAGTGTTTTACATCACTACAATCTAAAAATATTTCCAAAGTACAGGGACAGGCAAGCATCACACTACCACAGAAAGCTTTTACTAAAATGACCGTGACACTTAATGCTTGTAAAAGCAGCTTTCTGGGAACCTGTTTATTGCACATGATCTTAGGCCCTCAATGAAAAATTTATGGCCATATATTCTAAAGACCATATGCTAGATCTGGGAGGGCTGGAGCCCCCTCTGAATAGGTGGAACTGGGGGAGCAGGTTCCTCTGTGCTGGAGTAGGTTGGTGGCTGACTGACTGGGATGTGATTTGTGCACTCAAAACTGAGGTGCCGTGAGTGAGAGATAATCCATTGCCGAGTCCCACAGATATTGTTCCTATCAGAAAGAAAAAAACAATTTCCTGAGCCACACATCATTCCATTTCTTACAGGAAATTTGGCTCCTTTATAATCTTATGGGACCATTGTCATACGCATGGTCTATTACCCAGGGCATGGCTGTAAATGAAATCAATAAGGTAGGGAAGTGGGTGCAATATAAGGGATAATGGTTAAAGACTCTGATGACTGAAGTTAAATATGTAGTGAGGTTTTTGGTGACTTGGTAAGTAAAATGCCAGGCTAAAGAGTTTGTATTTCACTCTCTTTATAATAGAGAGCAGTGTAGGCATTTCATAAAGGAAATTGCTATGCAGTCTTTGTTTAGGAAGGGAAGGGTGATGGTGATAGGAATCATAGATTGAAAAAAAATGAAAGATTGGAAGTCAATACACCAATCAGGAAGTTATTGCAATAGTCCTAGCACACAGTTCAGGACCTTTGGTTCAGCATCATTGGGAATGGATGAAAAATCGTGGAAACAAGAAGCAAGAAGTGACAGAGTTTAAGAAGTGGATTAGAAAGAAAAGTTGATGGTGACTCAAAACAACATAAAGGCAGAAAGCAGCATGGGAAAGGGAGATAATGAGGTCACTCCTGGGCTGATTGTGGAGCTGGCAGCATGGTTACATTGAGATGTTTAGAAAGTAGCTAAGCATCAAGGCTTGATAGTATGGACTTGGGAGTCATAAACTTAACTTTTTGCACTCGGATGTCGAGTGTGACTCGACACGGTTAGCATTAGAATAAAGAAATCGAGAAAAAAGCAAGCGAGTGCAAAGTGTTAAAGGTGAAAGTTGAAACTCTGAAGGTAAATACTTTCAAGGGGAAAGTGTTAAGCAAAAATAGACAAGATATTCAACTAGTGAATGAACTCACACTTAAGCAATTAGAGGAAGAAGCAACAAAGGCATCTTCAAAAGAATAGTCATACGAGTAGAAAAATTTGATGCCTATGGGCATTAAGAAAGAAAAGAAAAAGGTGGTGTTCAATAATTTTAAGAACTGAAGTCTTAAATATGCCCATTAGAAGGGCACTAATCACCTTTGGCATAGCATTATCTGTGGAGTAGAGCTGTGGGAAAGGAGATTGTGGTGTGGCTGAGTGTATTGTGAAACCACAGTGAAATAGTCCTGTTTTGAGATACTGGCAATAAAGGAGGAAGTAATTTGAAAGTGAAGTAGAATCAGGAAAAGGATATTTTAGCATAAAGTCCGATTTTAAAAGCTTTTGTGTCTTAGGCCAAGGAGTAAAGAGTTTATGGAAGCTAAACTGGAGAAAAATGAAGAAAAAAACATACACAAAAAACCAAAAATAAAACCAACAAAAACTTTGAAGAAAAACATTAAGAAAAATACAAGCTCCATCTGTAAGTCAATGACATTAATACTTAATTCTGGACCTATTGTAAGGCTTGGTGGTTAATGGCAACTATTATTCTTATCATTAATATGAAAAGGGATAGAATTCATTTACATGCTACTAGGCAATATAGAAGTTCATATAAATGCATTTCAAGGAAAAGAGGATTTCCTTTTGAAATGCCAAATGTTGTTAATTTTTAAAATATGTATCATATAATTTCTCCTTCTTTGAGAATAAAGAAAAAAACATATTTATCCTCTCTAATGATTTAGTCTCATTTTGAAACCATCAGTGATGTATAATGGTATTCTACTCTAATAAGAATACTTGCTTATAGAATGTCCCAGGAAAGCCCAGGCACCAGAAAAGTGATAGTGAGCAAGAAAAACATCATTGTGGAGATGAGCAAGTGCCAAGAAGAACAGTTCTTTCTTGTGGCGGCAGAAGCACTGAGTTGAATAAACACAGAGTCCTGCTTTCAAGTTAACAGCAACATTTACTGACTTCACGTTGGTTTCATCCTTTCCTTTACTTATCTCACAGGATCAGTTTAACCAGCAGCTAAAAATCTACTTGGTTACCTGAAGTGGTTTATACAAATGCAGGGGATTGTAGCAGTCAAATTTTCAGAAAATTCAGAATAAAGAGCAAGAGGCAAGCATAATTTAAACAGTTCCTCCCCCTGCTGTGTTCACATATACCTTTTCCAGCTATTTTGAGGGGACTTCAACTTGGTTTCTAAATGATCATTCTCATGGAGAAGACCCATGCAGAATTTCAGCTCTGAAAATCAAATGGCACATAGTAGAGAAATAGAAAGATTGAGCATCCTAAATAGAGTACTTTTGTTGACAGGATTGTTTTAGGATGCTCTCTCCTGGGAAATTGGATTGGACTCCTGCTCATCCCCAGAATTTGTCACTGTACCCTTCATAATGTATTTACTGCATACTGTGATCCATCTGAAAAGCTAGAGCAAGCCTATTGGATTACATCTGAGTACGGCCTGATGCAGTGGTGTTCAAACTCTGGTCCTCAGCATCAGAGGGTTCTGTAAGAATGACTCGAGAGCATGTGATTAGTATGAAAGATGGAAGGTGTCCAAGAAAGTGTCCAGGGAGGCAGAACCACCAATATCCGTTTACTTTACTTTAATAAGAGTAACTCTACCAATATCTGTTTAAATATCAGGAAGAGAGAGAGAGAGAGAGAGAAAGAGAGAGAGAGAGAGAGAGAGAGAGAGAGGAAAGAAGAAAGAAAGGAAAAGGAATTAGGGGGAAAATAACGGAGAAGAGTTAGAATGTGGTGTCAAACAGAAGATGGTGCAAGGTGATGCATTTAAAAAACATTTTCAAAATAAATGGATTATGATTTATGTCAAATGACTTCAATTAATGATGTTGGTGAGAACAACAATGATAGAAATTAGATTGAGGGCTAAATAAGTGTGGGAGTGTTTGGAATTTCCAGTAGGAAAAATGAAATGGGGTTTAATTTGAGCTAAATACTAGAATTGGCTAACAGCAGGGCTGCCCAGCAGAGGCAACTTATTACATAAATCATAATCATTCTATAATTTTTCCCTCACTTCATTCTGCAAGTAAATAGCAGGAAGAAACAATATCATCTGAAAGGTGCAAATTGGAAATATAAATACTAATCAATTTTAATTCAGTCTTAATTAATATTTGGATTATAAGTTGAATAATAATGAAAAAAACAGAGTAAGCCTATTTCATGTGATACTAAGTTGTATAAAACTTGTGCTGTATGTCATATTATTGGACTCCATAAAATAATGACAATAATTTAGGCATTTCTTTGATGTTTAGGGGTGAAATATATATGAACCTTTTATCTAATTGCTCATATCCTCATCTGTCATCAAATTTTTAAGAAGAACTCTACTGTTAACTTTTAAATAACTGAGATCTGGCACTGAAGATGAAACACAGCTAATTTTAAAATACTTAGTTTTGTATCTTGGTTATGATCTTGTGTACAAGAGATGAATGAAGTGAAGGGGTGAAGAGCACAGATTTGGAGACCAGTCTCCATGGCTTTGGGTACTAGCTTTACCACTTCTCAGTTGTGTGCCTATGGGCAAGTTACTAAAACTCTCTCACATTTCTTATCTGTAATATTGGAATTTAAAAGTACCAAATTCATAAGAAGTTGTATTAAATAAAAAACTTCATTTAACAATTCATGGCCCACAGTAAGTACTAAATAACAGTTGACTATTATTGACAATGCTATTATCCTTTAAAATGTGGGATCATACCATCACCATAATACTTTTAACTTCAATAATTCTCTTGAGACCTGTTATCTTCAACTCTTTTAACTTTATCTCCCATCAAAAAAAATACTACCAGGAAGTAAGTTTCAAAGGAAGACATTTTTGGTCAATTTTGTTCACTGCTTTGAAACCAGGACCTTAAATGGTACCAAGTATGTCATAGGCTCTTAGTAAATATTTCTGAATTGATTTATAACATTTTAGTGCTTTGTAATGAAAGATGAGAAAGCAATTGTATCATCATGCTTCTCTCTCCTTTAATGTCTCTGCTTTTGTTAACAGAAAGAGAAAAATGTTTATTATTTAAAATCACAGCCAGTGAAATGATGGGGGTATCTTGTCAGTCTGATAAAATGGATGCTAGTACTAAGATAAAAATAAAAAATGAGAAGCCTAGATAGAAATGCTATTTGAATTGTCTGAGCATACTAATGAAATGGTTTGCTTGGTCACATCTTATTAATATAGAACATGCTACTTTGCTGCCAAGAGACTGAAGAGGTCATGTTAAAATAAGGAAGATGTGAAGATAATTTTAAAGGGGAAAAAACAAGTCACTGGACTTTCTGTGTTAGCATGGCTACTTAGGAATTATCAAAGGAGCCATTCTGCACTTGATTGTCATTTATGTTAATACCAAGTAAAAATGTTTTTAATATCAACTAATGTAGTATTTATACTGACATTCTGTCCATTTCCCAGGAGAAATACTTGCCATGGTTGGAATCACTCAGAAGATAAATAAAAGGACATGGTGCAAACTTTCAGTGATGTAAATTGATGAATATTCTGCTTGAATAAAGTTTCATGATTATTTGAAGTGGAAAAAATATACTTCTCTTATTCAAAGTTTGAGTAATATGATTCTGTATAGTTATATCTTTGCTATTTTTCTCTCACTGTGGGTCAAAGGGGGCGGTGCAGGGAGAACAGATTCAACTACAGTTAGCTGGAAACCCAGCACATCAAAATTCATCTAGATCAAGCATGTCAAACTCGTGGCCCAAGGACTGCATGTGGCCCATAATAAATATTTTTGTGGCCCAGCCAATATAACTGTATGTAAGAAACATTTTAATAAAAATCTCGTAACTTAATTTTTAAAATATCCTATTACACATAATTATTAATAACGAACTACAACTTTCGCTGACTGATTACTATAATCGTGTTGCATTCATTTCCCTTATGCGCAGGCGCACCATCTCTCTGCACTAATACTAGCAGAGAATATTTTAGCAGCCAATGGTCACATCATTAGTCTTGCACTGACTTGTTTGGTGTACGCCACAGGAAATATTTCACTTTGGAGAACAAGAAAAATAGGTTTATTTGCATTATGCTTATTAATTTGTGCAGTTATTCAGTGTCTGGTAAGTTCATGTTCAAGAAAAAAATTAATTTTTATTAAAATGTTCTATTATGTTATGTTAACAATTACTCATTTATTTCAGCCCTTTGTATTCAGCATGTCTGTACATATCTATGAAAACTGAAGCTTTCATTTTTTTGCAGCCCATATAAACTTAAACCTTGTTTATTTGGCCCATGTTAGCCTTTAAGTTTGACATGCTTGAGCTAGATAGTAGGCATAAGACTGTTATCATGGTGCAGACTATTTCATTGCTTTCAGCTTTGAGAATATTTTTTCCCCTTTCCCCTTGGGTGATTTGATAAAGTAAATCAGCCCTGATGACAGCCTTAGGTACGCTTGCAAAAAGGGTCCCATATTTGACAGAGATTCCCATTCCTCCTACATGTGCCTATTACTTTAACTCATCATCACTTGAATACTGTCCCCAAATCCATTAAGGTGCTCTTAGTGGAAATAGCAACTTTATCTGGAGAAGGAAAGAAAAAACTCCAGCAAGATCTGAAATAAAACTGAAGCTACTTGGTAATCAACTTGAGTAATCAAACAAGTTGACTCATGCAAGGCTGAGTCAACTTCCTTACCATCTAATATGTGGTACATTAGCTTTCACATCTGCCTAAAATTCTGGGGAGAAATTCTATCTGCACCCCAGTAACTAGTTTCAAGGTAAGTAAGATCCCTAATTGTGGAGCTTGAGACTGGAAATAGTTAATCACCACAGAGAAATTTCCCTTGACAATGGTAAGAGAATAAAAGTAAGATATAACTAGATAAAGGCTTATGGGATAAGTTCAAAGAATTTCATAATTCTCACTAGCCCTAAGTAAGGATTTATCAACCATAGATAGGCTTTGTTTTAAATTTAATTTATTGGAGTAACATTGGTTAAAAGAACATGTAGGTGTGGCTTATTTTGCTTAGCATAATACTCCCAAAGAGGCCCATGACCAGACATATGTACCACAGCTTCTTTATCCAGTCCTCTATCATAGGACGCTTTGGTTGTCTCTATGTCTTGCCTACCGTGAATAATGCTGCAATGAACTTAGGGATGCATATATCTTTTCAAATAAATGTTTTTGAGTATTTTGGATAGATACCCAGAAGAGGATTCCTGGGTCATATGGTAACTTTATTCTTAATTTATTTTAGGAACTGCTTTTGGTGGGAAGGAAATTTTGCCCCTAAGTAGTAGCTTAAAGAAACTATCTTCCGCTTCCCACTATTGCCTGAATGGTCTTTGCTCTAAAGCAGTAGTTCTAACCCTGGATGCACGTTAGAATCCTCTAAGAAGCTTAAAAAAATGATCAGGGTCACAGTCTCGACCTCCCAAATCTTGGTGTAAATGGCTTGGACTGGAGCCAGGAGTTGGTTCTTTCCCAGAGTGCCCTGGGTGATGATGATGTGCAGCATGACGTAACAAACATTGGCTTCAGAACTGCTATCTTAGACTCTCCCTACTTGTCACCTAGCATCTGTAGTTCAAACTAACGCCATGACCCCTTTTTATGGAAAAGGAGTTCTCAAAAGATGAAGGATAGATGTTTAACCATTTCCTTACCATCTAATATGTGGTATATTAGCTTTCGCATCTGCCCATGACTATCATGCAGACTCATCAAGTTTGCTCAAGACACTCCTATCTACTGCTTTTCTTCTGTACCTCCTCCCCATCTCTCTTTCCACCAGCTCCTTCCCATGGTGCCCCCATGCTGTGCTTCAACTTCTGTGGTTCCTCCATCTGGATCTGCTCTCTTGACCATGGCCCCTACCCTGGACAACATGGGGTGTTTCCATCTGCCTGAGTCTATTTTTTCTCCTACATGGGAGCTTGTAAACTGCTTAGGTGATTACACTTGATGCTTAAGAGTTTTGTTATAAATAGGTGTGATTCATCAGTTCTTCAAGTAGCAATTTATCATAATAAAGTGAGAATTTTAACACCTTCATAAGTTAATAAAAGAGAAATTTTAAAATAGCGTAATATTTCCCCAAACTGATTCTCCAGAAATCCAGCTCCCCAAATTATTCTAGAGAGAAAGAAAAATTATTGTGATAAAATAAATTTGTTAAAAGCTGTATTCTATGTCCCTGGTTTGAAGAATTCATGTACATACTAACATATTAAAAGCACTGGCATTTTCTTAAATAGATTATTTTGCCTGGCCAGCATGGCTCAGTGGTTGAGCATTGACCTATGAACCAGGAAGTCACGATTCGATTCTAGGTCAGGGCACAGGTCAGCTCGATCCCAGTTAGAAGTGTGCAGGAGGAAGCCAATCAATGTTTCTCTATCATCATTGATGTTTCTAGTTCTCTCTCCCTCTCCTTTCCTCTCTGAAATAAATAAAAATATATTTTTTAAAAATAGAGTAGTTTTTACTTTGTTTTGTATAGTGTTTTACAAAATATCTGATCTCATAACCTGTGGTTTCCCCATAAAACTTGTCCAATTATCTTGTATATAAAATTGGCCATTGCCCAGCTGGCATAGCTCAGTGGTTGAGCATCGATCTCTGAACCAAAAAGGTTAGGGCACATGCCCAGGTTGCAGGCTCGATCCTCAGTGTGGGACTTGCAGGAGGCAGCTGATCAATGATTCTCTCTCATCATTAATGTTTCTATCTCTCTCTCCCTCTCCCTTCCTTTCTGAAATCAATAAAAAATCAATAAAAATAAATAAATACATAAATAAAATTGCCCATCAATGAAGATTGCATTTCCTTAGGGGGCTCCATCTGGAGGAGTTGGGAATGGATTCAACTCACCCAGTGTTCATGCATGGAAGAGTGACAATGGCAAAGAAGAGAAATAATGTAATGAAGCTATCATTTGTCGAATAATTTTATAGTATTATTTACCCTGTATCATCTCATAATTTAAATCTATGGTGTGTGTGTATCAGTCACTGTGTTAAATGTATGTATAAATGAAGGGGATACCAAATATAGGGTGTGACAAAAGTAGGTTTACATTTGTAAGTATGCAAAACAATTTATTCTTGTATTATTATTTATTAAGTATTGCATTATTTTAATACAAACAACTATAACTTACTTTTGCCCTGACTCTGTATTGGTTAAAAATCTCATTGAAGCAGATCCTTATTTAATCAAATTATAATCTGCACTATCTAGAAAGAGAAACTTAGAGAAAATAGGGCATCAATCCAAGATAACACAGCTAAGACATCAAGAATCTGGGAATCAAAATCCTGTCCAATTCCAGGCACATTTCTGAACTATTAGGCCAGACCACCTCCTATAAGGTTGTGTAGAAATACAGAGGGGTGTGGTAAATCATCTCATCTCATTGCATAGCACCCTGAGACACTTTCCTTATCAATATAAACAGTTTATCTTATTTTAAAGTATTAGTATACTTTTATTCTCTTTTGAACCAGAAACAGATTATTGACAACAAGAAATATGTTTTAAATAAGTAAGGCAATTCTGCAATGCTTGTTACAGGTAGGCATAAAAGTCAATTCTAAGCTTTTTAGCAGGCTATGTAAAAAGGGAAATAAAACCCATTGCATGATCCATAACATCCAAAATATAAAAACAATATAAATGACTCAACACAAGCAAACCTTTTCTTGGCACTGAGATAAAAGATTTTCATTTCCCAAGGATATTCATAGTTAGCACTATGAACAGTGTCCTCACACTAGATATTATTCTATGTTTCTTTGGGTTACATCTTTTCACATTTTTCAACATGGAAAAAGGGCAATGTACCAAAGCATGAATAGGTAATGGCTGCTCTCCCAGGCAGTGTGGTGGGAGCAGTGGGGTGGGAGGGAGGTTGCAAAAGCGATGTCATACAATGCAGGTGCACAGTTCTTTGTTGCTCTCGGCTAAATTCAAGGATGGGTTATTTTGGAAGATCTAAGATGAGCTGTGATAGATTCTAGAATTTCTTCAGTACGGTTTCCCTCAGTCCAGTGAAGTATTTGATAGTTATTGAGCAGCAGTGAGTTCTACTTTGTATTCCTAGCATATGCCCAGACAATCTATTGTCCACCAAACCAAATCTGATCACCAAGCATATGTCTTCCTAGGTATTTCTTTTCTTTCTTTCTTTTTTTAAAATTTTTATTCCAAGTAGGTTTTTTTATTTGTTTTCCCCGAACACCACATACACAAAAAAATAACCTGTGAAGAGTTAAACAAATGTCACCCACAGGAGAATAAGAACTACTGATTGACTGCAAGGCTCTGTAGTAGGCCACAGCCCCGCCCCACTGCTTGCACTTGGCATAGACTCAAATCTGAGGCAAGGGGAGGAGTGGGAAGAAATCTTTATGGTGGCCAAACGGTATGGCATGGGGAAGCTGGAGTAGAGGAGCGTGCGATGTGTCTGATGATGTGGTGCATATTTGCTTTTCCCCTGTTGGAACCAAATTTAGGGGTTTGTGGGGGCAGGGTGTTTGGGGCGGGGAGAAAAAAAAGAGGGAGGACCTTGGTTCAGCCCTGACTATGACTTTCTGGGGCAAAACCCCCACCCCCCACCACTCCCCATCTCCCCCACACACACATCCCTCCTGGTCTATCAATCCCTGCCAGAGCTGTGGTTTGTGGTTTCCCACCAGGAACCTGTCCTCCTAGGTATTTCTGTGAGGTCGCTTTAAACTCTGTTCCCAGATCTACCCCTTCTTATAAAGAAGAAACAACTTTATTTTTCTTTTCCAATAATTTTTCCTGAGGAAACTAGACAGCTTTAAAATGTTAGCTGCCCCAAACTGTCATTTTAAGGTAGTTTTTTTTTTTTTTTTTTTCTATAGTCTTTGTTCTTGTTTGTTTTCTTGCCAAAATGTGGAAAGGGGTTAGGTGGTAATAAGAGAGGCTGTGGTCCAGTCATTAATCACCCATCCCTGGGTCTGCGCCAAAGCCTCCTTCCACAGCAACCTCAGAAGCAGTGCTGGTCTCTTCTTTGGTCATGTGTGTGGTCTGAACCATATGTTCAAACAAAGGAAAAGTCATTGTCATTTTCTCTGGCAAATCTTTGTGACCACTTACTCTGGCTCAAGGCTATGGGACCTATGCTTGGCATAAACAGCAAGGGAAAGAGCACCTTCCTCTGTGAGCCCTGAAACTCATTTCCATGTGTAGAATGGTTTAATTTAGTCACAGAAATTAAGAAATTATATGATTTAAAGATCTATTGCTGAATTAAATCAGTAAAGATTTCCATCATATCCATGGTTAGTCTTGAGAACTTTGAATAAAAAAGGAAGTTGTGGAACCCTGGCTGGTGTGGCTCAGTTAGTTCAAGTGTCATTTATACCAAAAGGTCACCGGTTCGATTCCTGGTCAGGGCAAATACTCAATAAAAAACATATCCTTGGGTAAGAATTTAAAAAAAGAAAGAAAAAAGCAAGTTGTGGAGATTTAAGAAACTAAAATATTTACTTTAACATTCCTTTAAAAGTAGCCTATGTGATTGATATTTCTGATCTAATTCAGCCAGGGCCTATTACTGTTGAGGGTTAGAGGGAAGGAGAGAGGAAGAATTAATGGGTATGATTTATTTTGCTTGTTTTCCCCTAGAAGTTCTAAAATTGGCCAGCAATTTTTTTAACAAAGCAGGGACTTACAGCCAGAGACAAAACTATCTAATTTCCTGATTTCTATTGTTGAAAACATAAACAAATTTTCTGATTTTCAGACCTCTCCCATAAAATGCTAAGAAGAGTTTTGTAAAGTCATCTCATTGCATATTAACTTGGCTTTTCCCCCAAATTCCTTCCACAGTTGGAACGTTAACTAAGAAGATGGGACAGGCTCTATCTTCAGAAAGCTTTAATGTTTTTTATAAAATTTATTTTTACAGAACTTCAGTGCTGAATAGGAATGGGAGTAAATGGACAGGACAGAAGAGAGAGGCTGATGAAAAGGTGGTAAATAAAAAGGTGGAAACACTTACTGTGTGTGGTGCCATTGTTGGTGTTGACAAGATCCAGGTTGCCATCGTGTGAGCAGGTGACTTGGTGGGAATAGAGGAAATAAGCCTTATTCTAAGGCAGTCAGGAGATATAGCCCTGGCCTGTGTGGTCCAGTTGGTTGGAGCATTGTCCTGTACACCCAAAGGTCACAGGTTCTATTCTTGGTCAGGGCACATATCCAGGTTGTGGATGTGATCCCAGGTTGGGGTATGTGCGGGAGGCAACCAATGGATGTTTCTCTCCCACATCAGTGCTTCTCTCTCTCTCTCTCTCTCTCTCTCTCTCTCTCTCATCAATAAACATATCCTCAGGTGAGGATTAAAATAAAAAGAGATCTACTTCTTAAAACATGTGATTCAAAGCTGAAGTTTCTAAGAATGATAGGATTTTGTAGAAAAAAATACTTAGGAATCTTGGGAGAGGACACAGATGTAACAACACTGGCAAATTCTGAGGACATATTGCAAAAGAAGTAAGAATTTGTGAAAATTAGAGGAAAATGTATTTGAGTATAAAAACTAAAAGTATAAAACTGTTTTGCCTAAGCCTTGAGGTACATGAAGTGAGTCTGAGAAGGAACAAAAAAAGTAGGGGCGGGGGAGCTCAGATCTCAGGAGATGACCTAATGATTAGTTAGAAAAGAGATGTTTAGAGAACAGTTTACAGATATAGAGAAGTCTGTTGATCCTAGATGGTAAATATGTTCTGAAATAGGCCAGCATTTGTTTTACAGGGACATACAGCCCCAGGATATAGTAAAACAGGCGTGGAGAGGAAAGGTGAGAGTAGATAAGTCTTAGTAGATAACATTCGAAGCCATATGTGAGTAAATGTGTATGTGATGACTGAACACCTAGGAATCTTGGGCTTTGCATGAAGATGGGGATGAAAGGAGAGGAGTTATTAATAACACAATGGACCTCAGACCTCCACTTTTAGTAAAAACAAGAGGAGAGAAGATTTCATTATGACTAACATGATCCTCCAGACTGGAGATGTTAGGAGGTTGCAAATATATAAGAGGTAACAGCCTTCAGTAGGTTGAGCAGGCAACAGCCTGTGTGGGATCATAGGCTCTGCCCTATTGTACCTGTAGCAAAGGGTACAATTATTCTTTATAAATTTATAAGATCCACCTATTTTCAAACTGATTAATGCATATTTTATAAAAATAATATTATGACAACCACCATGATAATCATAACTACCATGTATTAAGCACTTGATATATGTCAGGCATTTTGAAAATAATATATAATTAATTCTTATAATACCCACTTACCTCATTTCATTGTGCTTTGCTTTATAGTGCTTCACAGATACTGCATTTTTTTACAAACTGAAGGAAAGGGCCTCTATATGCAATAAGAGAAGGCTCAGATGATGGTTAGCATTTTTTAGCAGTACAATATTTTTAAATTAACATATGTACATTTTTTAGACACCATGCTATTGCCCACTTAATAGACTGTAATCCTATCTAATAAAAGGGTAATATACAAATTAACCATCACTCTGTCACAAATATGGCGATGCCCATAGCCATAAGATGGCAGTGCCCAGTCCTCTTAGCCCTGCTGGAGTCCCCCAAACCTGGGGGAGCAGCCGCTAGGAGCAGGCAGTGTGAGTGGCCTAGTGGAATGCTTGCTTTGCTGCCCCGGCAATGAGGCAAGGGTTCTCAGCCCGGTTGTGGATGGGCCTGTGGGCTGCAGAGAGCCTCTGTGCAGCAGCCACGGAATAGCCAGGCCCTGCAGAGAGCTACTGGTGCACGAATTCATGCACAGGGCTACTAGTATACTATAAACATAACTTTTATATGAACTGGAAAACCAAAAAATTTGTGTGACTTGTTTTATTGTGACATTTGCTTCATTATAGTGGTCTGTAACTAAACCTGCAATATCTTCAAGGCATGTCTGCACTGCAATCTTAATTTTCAGTGAGGTAACTGTCATTCTTTGAGGTCAAGGTCATCAGCAACTGAAATATGACAAATCTAGTTCTGGTTCTTCTGGCTTCAGAATAAATGATCTTTCCAACTTTTCAGATTGATTTCTACTATGGTAGAAATTAACTTCTTGTTTTACATTTTTATTTTTATTTATTTATTAAATGTATTGGGGTGACATTGGTTAATAAGATCATATAAGTTACAAGTGTACATTTCTATGATACATGATCTGTATTCTGCATTGTGTGCCCACCACCAAAGTCCAACCATCTTCTGTCATCATTTATTTGGCCCCTTTTACCCTTTACTAACTTGCACTATATAAAAAAATAATAAAATAACAAAGAGCTTATTGAAAGGTTAATAAAATTGGCAATTTTCTGACTAGTCTCACTAAGAATAAAAGATAAAAGACTCATATAAACAAAATCAGAAATGAAAAAGAAGTTACCACAGACATCACAGATATACAAAGGGTCCTACTAGAATACTATCGAAGACTATAATTCAATAACCTAGAAGAAATAGATAATTTCCTAGAAATATATAACCTTCCTGGACTAAATCATGAAGAAATAGAAAATCTAAATAGACTGATAAACAGTGAGAAAAGTAAAGCAACCATCAAAAACCTCCTAAAAAATAGAAGTCCAGGACGAGATGGCTTCACTAGTGAATTCTACAAAACATTTAAGAAGGTTTAATACTTATTCTTCTCAAACTCTTCCAAAATATTAGTGAAGAGGCAATACTTACTAACACATTTTATGAGGTCAACATAATCCTGATACCAAAACCTGGCAAAGATAACACACAAAAAGAAAACTAAAGACCAATATATCTGATGCATATGGATGCAAAAATCCTAAACAAGATACTAGCAAATCAAATATAACAACACATTAAAAAAATAATACATCATAATCAAGTGAAGTTCTTTCCAGGGGCACAAGGATGGTTCAACATAAACAAATAAAACAATGTAATAGAGAACATTAACAAAACAAAAGATAAAAAACATATGGTCTCGTCAATAGGTGCAAAAAAAAGCATTTGATAAGATACAACATCCATTTATGATTACAACACTCAATAAAATAGGTATAGAAGGAAAGTACCTCAACATAATAAAGACCATATATGACAAACCCTCAGCCAATATCATACTCCATGGTGAAAACTGAAATCAGGAACAAGACAAGAATGTCTACTCTCCCCACTCTTGTGAAATCAATTTCTAGTGAAATCTATTTGTTACTTTACTTTGGTATTTCTCAGTGTCCTCCCTGAACCAGCAGAGTCAGCATCACCTGTGGACTTGCTAGAAAGTCAAATTCCCTATTTCCCCAGACCTACTGAGTCAGAGAATCTCAGAATGGGGCTCAGAAATCTGCAGTTACCAAGTTCTTTGATTCTGATGCAGGGTAACTATTGAGAAATACTGCTTCATCATAAATCTTTGTGGAATAAATAGGACATATGATTAACAACACATCTTTGTTTTTTGTGTATAAGCAGGATTTGAGCAATTGTTCAACATAGTAATAGCTTGATTTCCCCTGAAATTCTAAATTTCAACTTTACAGTAAAATCTTGTGAGAGACATTGCTTGGAAATGGCCCTCAACTTCGTATAGCTGTGTTAGGTACCCCAGGCCTCAAAAATCTACCTAGCCATAGGTCAGGTCTTAAGGAATCACAGGTGTACTTCATCTTTGCTACTCTGTCAGGTCTTTCTCATGATATTTCATCTATTCACCTCTATTTTCAAGTTATTTTCCTTTCATGCCTCCAAAGACTTAGATCTGTTTCTAGGTTGGGTTTTTTGTTTTGTTTTGTTTTTGCCTAAAGGAAATGTGTATCCAAGCTATGGTTTATTTCAGCATAGGCACCTCAGGAAGTCTTAGCAGAACAAGGTCATCCCCTCATTACCCGCTATCAGATACACTGGTGTGCTGATTTGAAAGTTTAGGCACTAACTTGGTAAGACCTGATATTACTGGCAAACACTCTCTAGAAGACAGCAGTGAACAAATTTATTCTGTGAAATAACTTTGCTGAAATAGGGTTTTAAAGGCTCTGACCTGAATGGCTAAACATTTTCAAAAAAGACTGTGCCTGGTATAGAGTGAAGAGTCAAAGAATGTGAACCAGATAAATAAATGTATGAACACTTTTCAAGAATTGGGAATTCAGCCTACATTATGATGAAACAAGACACAATTATGATACATCTTATGGTAGCAGGACTATATGGAAATATGACCAGTGTTTTGAATCTGTAAATATATTAAAAAGATAATTGTTAATTAAAAATAATTTTTCTTTTTAAAAAAATTTAATTAAATTTATTGGGGTGACATTGGTTAATAAGATTATGTAGGTTTCAAGTGTACATTTCTATGATACATGATACATATTGCACTGTATGCCCACCACCCAAAGTCAAGGCACACAATGCAACTTTTCTAATATATTCAGTACCCAAAAAACATTTGTATTTTTTGTTGATAACAATTAAGAATACATCTTTAGAACATGATCTCACTTATAAATATAATCTAATGAACATATTAAACTGACGAACAAAATAGGAACAGAGGCATGGAGGCATGGAACAGACTCACATATCTTAGAGGGAATGAGGGGAGACCAGAAGAGATTAACCAAAGAACTATATACCTATATGCATAACCAATGGACACAGAAATTGTGAAGGCCTGGGGTGGGCAGGAGCAGGGAGGAGGGAGCTGAAGTGGTGGAGGAAATTGGAGGACATCTGTAATACTGTCAACAATAAAATAAAATAAAAATACATTGTTAAAAATACTGTTTTTATTCATAGATAGTGGCATTGAGAATTATGTTGGGTTACTACATAACTATTTGTTGTTTATATCCACAAGGTACAGGGATTTCATACCCACAGATATACAGTATATATATATATATATATATATTAATAAAAAAAGCCAAGAATCAATGCCAGTTAATATACATATATATATATATATATATATATAAAATATATTTTATTGACTTTTTACAGAGAGGAAGGGAGAGGGATAGAGAGTTAGAAACACCAACGAGAGAGAAACATCTATCAGCTGCCTCCTGCACACCCCCTACTGGGGATGTGCCTGCAACCAAGTTACATGCCCTTGACTGGAATCAAACCTAGGATCCTTCAGTCCCTAGGCTGACGCTCTATCCAGTGGGCAAAACCGGCCAGGGCTATACAGTATATTTTTAAGAGTAGCTAATTATTTTAATTCATCAAAACTAATGGGAATAGTTTGAATATATAAATAACTAATGAAGGGCATGTGCCTCTTGACAACAGCTTTCAACTCTACTGGGTCTTCCTAGCTATTCTGGACCACGGTTGCTTCACTTGCAAAATAATAAAATAATAAGGTAACTGTATGCACAAGGTACTGATTTCTAACTCAGTTTGGGATTTCTTTTGGAAAAAAAATCATATGAGACTTTTTTTAGAATACAATTTAAACTTCAGTTTCTTAATGAAAAATATAAACCTGTGGCACCCATCTGCACAGTTAGAATGTCTACAAGGCCCCAGATTGGGACATGCTATCCTTCCTCCATACACAAAAGCCTTTTGAAGTGCAGTGCCTCCTGTGTGAGCTCTGGGCTCTGACTTCCATCTAGAAAGGGATGTAGAAAACTACCACCATAGTAAGCATGAACTTAGTAACTATCACTGTGCTAGGTATTCCCTCATGTATTACCTCATTTAATATCACCTGTTAGATGCAAAGGAAGTAATATATTTAGAACTACATTATAACACTATATAAATATGAAGCAAATATTGTGTACTCTATTATTTCTTCATAACATTTTTAAAAAATATATCTTTTTATTGATTTCAGAGAGGAAGGGAGAGGGAGAGAGAGAGAAAAATCAATGATGAGAGAGAATCATTGACCAGCTGCCTCTTGCAAGCCCCCCATTGGGGATCAAGCCTGAAACCAAGGCATGTGCCCTGACCTGGAATGGAGCTGTGACCTCCTGGTTCATAGGTCGACACTCAACCACTGAGCCATGCCAGCCTGGCTCTTCATAACTTTTCATGTGGAAAATTGAACAGGTTCCTTGGGAAAAAGAGTTCAAAGCACTATGCAACTGCAGTGTTATTAATAATTACCTGCCTGCGCTTTCATAGCCTTGATCCCAAGGGATGCTGAAGGATATAAACTGCATTGGAACACAAATTCTTTTTGTTTATTGATATCTAACTCTCTCAAAAGATTTTCTAATCCTTGTCACTTTTTCAGTTTCCAAAACCTCATCCCCCGGCCCCTCCACTCTGAATGCACATTGAAGACTAACATTCAGGAACTAGGAGGAGTTGCTAAACACAGTAGCAGCACTTTGAATGACATCGATGATAACTGTTAACTTGTCAGTATTTACTCTATCCCAGAACTTTAAGAAAATCTAGGTATTTTATTTCTATTTTCTTATTTTAATCACCATGTGAAACAGGTAATATAGCTTTTAAGCCCATTTTATGGATAAAAAGACAAAATCACATAGAGGTTAAATAACTAGCTGGAGGCACAGCTAATAACTGGAGGGGCTGCAGACAACCTCAGGCGGTATGCCTGAAAAGCCTGCTTCGACCTCTATTCCTGGGGCCCTTTAATTATATCATATAGGATGTTAGACCCAGACCATTTTTAGAGCATATTTTCTTCACCCTTAAAAAATGGGGCCCTAGCCGGTTTGGCTCAGCGGATAGATCATGACTGAAGGGTCCCGGGTTCGATTCCTGTCAGGGGCACATGCCCAGGTTGCAGGCTCGATCCCCAGTGGGGGGCATGCAGGAAGCAGCCAATCGATGATTCCCTCTCATCACTGATATTTCTAGCTCTCTCTCCCTCTCCCTTCCTCTCTGAAATTAATAAAAAATATATTTTAAAAAATGGGAAAAATTTTAATATTCTACTCCTTTAATAAAGTTCTGTATTTCTAAATTACATCTGCTTTGAAATGAATAGGAAACTAAACATTCATGGGGATGTGCACTAATTTAAAATATGCAATGATATACAATAAACAATATGTGTGCACCATGGGGTGACTGTTTGGTACAAAGACTTAACAAAAAAATCACGATTACAGATGCATTCTGTGGGCCCTTGTCTCTAAGGATTTCCTAAGAGAGTAGCTTGCAAATAACACATGTTTGTAAAGAAATCTGCATGGTTGGAAAGAACATGGGGAAGGTCAGGAAAAGTAAAATTGAAAGCAATTATGATATACACACTTTAGAATTTGAAATGTAACTGGCTTACAGGATTATTGGTGAAACCCAGGTAAGTGGAATGCCCTTGAGGAACCAGTAGCAAAAAACTCAATTGAGCCACACAACTGTCATTGATTCCTGGCTTTTCTCAATAGGGAATATGGACTCAACTCTCACTTACCAACCTTCTGATTTTTGAAATTCTTGTTTGATTTGGTCGTGGTTTTTTTGTTTTGTTTTGTTTTGTTTTTTAATTGGAGTTATGTTCCTTCATGTAATTGAATATTTAAGTCTCAGTGGAGTCTTGACCAACCTCAGTGAGACATAGGTAATTATAGAATCCCTTTGAAATAATAGTCACTAACGATTTAACCAGGTTCTTAGTATCAATCTTGAGCCCTGGATGGATACCTGTAGATTCATGACCCCTGATCTAATCAGTTGTCCAATTTTCCTTTGCTGTTTCATAATTGGGTTTTGGTAGTCCCTAATATACTTCTTTATTACTGACTACAAACCTTTATTCAGAATCCTATACCATTACTTTTAAAATACCATCAAAGACTAATTCTCTGGAACCTGAACTTTTATGTTCGCACAGCACTGCAAAAAATTAAGTTCACTAAAAAGTGTGACTGAACTTTGATTAAATTTTATTGCAGCACAGCTGGATAAATGAATATTGCATAGAAATCTGTATAGAAAAAAAATGGTACAACTACATCAACCTTTTTCAAAAATAATGAGAATTTGAAAATGTGCTGCTTATTTCAAGAAAAGGATTATTGTCAAATTTGTGGTCATTCAGTTATCAAGGGCACTGCTGCCTACACTCTATCAATTAAACTATGTTCATTCTTCAAGACCCAGATAAGTCAAACTTCTGGGAAACCTTCCCTGATCACGTTAATCCACAATGATTTCTCTCCCACTAAACTCCAGCATCACTCTCTGACTCACACTGCTCAATAGTATTTAAATGCTTCTTTACTTAGACCCATATATTCAGTCTTATTTAATCAACAGAATTGTAAGATCTTCAAGGGCAGAGATCAGACCTTATTTTGCTTTTCATATTCTCCCGGGTATTTAGTCACGGGTATTTGTTGAAGAATTCCCTGAATCAAGTGTCATGTTATTACTCACTTTGGGATCTAGATGACACTCATTGAGCTGTGAGAGATAGTGACCCAAAGAGGGAAGAGAGATTTGTTTTTTAGCAGAACTGGACAAACAATTTGAATCAATTCAGACCAATGAGCATTTATTACCTAGAATGTTAGAGGCCACATGGATCTCTTCCTTCTCCAAATTCTGAGCACTCTTGTCTCTAATACTCAACAGAATGCTCACTCCTGTGCTCTCTTCTATCACGAATGAACTAAGTGCTTTGGGTGTGTTTGTCTTACTTCCCCTTCATTAGGTTTTATGAGGTTGAACCAAAATATAACTACTTACATTTAAACATTTTGATCTACACACATTTCAACATTGTAAGGATCTGTCTAAAATACTCTTTAAAGCAGGATCTATGTCATATTTTGTTTTCCATCAGCCCTGAGAGCTTGGTAGGTGTTAAATACTTATTTACTCTTTTCAAACACAAACCAAGGTTGAAGGTGTCCGAAATTATGCTTTATGATAAATTATCTAAATAAATGAATATTTATTGTGTTATAAATATTACTTCGTTCATTCAAAATAATATATGTGTGTGTGTGTGTGTGTGTGTGTGTATGCACACAATTTTATTATATCTACTAGAGGCCCAGTGCATGAAAATTTGTGCACTTGGGGGGGGGTCACTCAGCCTGGCCTGCACCCTCTCACAATCTGGGACCCCTCAGGTAGGGTCCCTGAGATCAGGGCCTATCGGGGCTTTCCTTCCCCAGGCTGCAGGCATCTGGCCCCACCCCCACCACTGCTTTCCATCTGTGCAGTGCTGCCCCCCCACCTCTGCCACTGGTGGCCTCCCTCTGCAGGCGACAGGCTGGGGTGCAATGGCTTGGCTGGCCTGCTCCTCCCTCTTTCTTTGCTGGGGGTTGGGGCCAGCCCTGCAAGGGGCTGTTTGCCTACCTGATCGCCCCTAATCTCTGGTCTGCCTACCTGATCACCCCTAACCACTCTGCCTGCCTGCCTGATTGCCCCTAACTGCTTGTTGAGGGTGGGGCCAGCCCGGTGAGGGGCCATCTGCCTACCAGATCTCCCCTAACCACTTGCCTGCCTACCTGATCACCCCTAACCTCTGGTTTGCCTACCTGATCACCCCTAACCTCTGGTCTGCCTACCTGATCACCCCTAACCCTTCTGCCTGCCTGGCTGATTGCCCCTATCCACTTGCTTGGGGGTGGGGCCAGCCCAGCGAGGGGCCATCTGCCTACCTGATCACCCCTAACCACTGGTCTGCCTACCTGATCACCCCTACCTCCTCTGCCTGCCTGCCTGATTGCCCCTTACCGCTTGCTTGGGGGTGAGGCCAGCACTGACTTCCAGTGGGTCAGCCTCCGGTCATTACTGGTTGTTACAGCCCAGGGTTTTTATATATTAGGATATCTGCATCTATATCCTCTCTAATAAAATGGTAATATGCAAATTAACCATCACTCCGCTACATAAGCCATGCCCACCAGCCAAGCCACGCCCACCAGCCAATCAGGGTGAGTATGCAAATTAACCTAAACCAAGATGGCTACAGCCACAGAGAGCAAGGTTTCCCAAGTAACAGAGGAAGCCAAGCTTTCCATAGCCGTTGCAGGCCTAAGCCTCCACTCAATCTACAAAGTTTCAATTATAGAAGGTAAACAAATTCAAACAGATGGGAACAGAACGGAGCTTGAGAGAGCAGGCCAGGGTTGCCGGTGGCAACAGGGGAAGCAAAGCTTTCCGCACACCCTGGTGGGGCTCACCCGTTTAAGGCTACGAAGTTTCAATTGTAGAAGGTGAATTAACTGCCACAGAAATGGCTGCCGCCCCAGAGGGAACAGCAGGCTTGGCTCCGCTCCAGGCTACAAAGTTTCAATTGTAGAAGGAAAATAAATTCCAGATACCAGGGCCTCCGCTTGGGTCACCAGGGGGTGTGGCCGGCCTGCAAACCACCACAGGCCCCTCGCTCAGGCCACCCCACGCCCCAAGGGAACCCCCACCTTGATCCGGGACACCCTTCAGGGCAAACCAGCTGGCCCCCACCCATGCACCAGGCCTCTATCCTATCTAATATAAGAGTAATATGCAGATTAACCATCAATCCAACACACAATATGTCTGCCCCATGTGGTCAAAGATCCTTCCCCCATGTGGACACAAGATGGCCACCACAAAATGGCCAGCAGGGGAGGGCAGTTGGGAGGCACCCAGCCTGCAAGGGAGGGCAGTTGAGAGTGACCAGGCTTGCAAGGGAGGGCAGTTGGAAGTGATCAACCCTGCAGGAGAGGGCAGTTAGGGGTGACCAGGCTGGCAGAGGAGGGAAGTTGGGGGCAAACAGGCTGGCAGGGGAGCAGTTCAGCATCAATCAGGCTGGCAGCAGAGTGGTTAGGGGGTGATCAGGTTAGCAGGCAGAAGCGGTTAGGGGCAATCAGGAAGGCAGGCAGGCAAGCAGTTGGGAGTCAGCAGTCCTGGATTGTGAGAGGGATGTCCGACTGCCCGTTTAGGCCCGATCCTGGGGGATCGGGCCTAAACGGGCAGTCGGACATCCCTCCAGGAGTCCCAGATTGGAGAGGGTACAGGCTGGGCTGAGGGACAACCCCCCTCCGTGCACGAATTTCATGCACCGGGCTTCTAGTTTATATAATAATTAGCTCCGTTTAAAATGAAACAATCAGGCACAGTTTTTGTTACTTAATCAGAATATGTGAGAATCTATACTAAGTAAAATGATGAACCTTCTCTCAGCCAATATGTGAAATCTGGTCATACCACAGATGCTTGGCGTCCAAGAGGTCTACCACCTGTTCCAGGCAACTCAGTGAACGAACTCCTTGGAGCATATGGTGTATTCAATGAGTTCCCAGAATAGAGATTCCACTAGCTGCACTGATATCTATTTCAGTGTCTGATTTCCCTGGCCATCAAGAAATGTCTTTGTATGTCTAGTCCGTTTTTTCTTAGTTAGTCCTCTGTGAAATTATGTCACTATTGATCACTGTTTCCTCCTTTCCCTTCACTGGCTGGATTGCAAGAAGATTTTAAAATTGCCATCTAGTTCACAAGCACTCAGGAACCTGCCTGCACCATCTGTATTCATTTAATAACTGCTTTAAAAAGTCTGAGTGTAAGAGAAAGGAAATGAAGCATTTCAAAGTGATGGAAAGGAAATACATATGTAGTGACTTGGGTTCAAAATACGGGCCTTATGCAGAATTGTTATTATAATTAGCATCAACGGTGATAGACAACCTCTTTGCAACTCTCTCTGAGAAACACCTGTGAAATATGTTATGAAAACAGTCTGGCTACTGACTATCTATCAAACACAGACTCAAATACCTGTAGCCCTCAATTAATAGAATTCTGCCTTCATGAGTGCTTTTGCTTCCTTTCAGAAACCTGTAAAGCAACCTTGTCACTACTTCCTTCTCACCTCTCCCCACCAACCTTTTCCCTGACCCAGTGTGACACATCCTTAAGGGACAGTTTAAAACTATCTCTCCTAGAAGACTCATCTCTCCTCTGATCTATTTCTGTGTTTGTAATCAGACTCCATAATGTAAGTTAGCTGTAGGTTTAATTTATTTTTCAATTGATTCATATGATTTACTCTCTTTCTTGTTATACTGTAAAACCCTTTAGGTCAATGATAGACATTAATAGATTAATAGTCTCTAACAAAATTTTTCTTCTTTTGTCTAGAACAGGAAAAACAAGACTTTTGTATAGTAAAGTACATGTACAAACATAAACACACAACCATCAGAAATCATTGGAGATTCAGATTCAATATTATGAAACAATAAACCAGATTTCCTCTGTATGTATCACTGTTGGCTCCTGGCTCCCCTCAACTTGACATTCTTGAGCTGCCCATTTGTCAGAACTGATTTTAGCAAGCAGCAGAAAGACCATATGACATCCTAGATATGCTCCCACACGTTTGGCAAGGCACAATGAAATCAGTTGTATCTCCAATTCCTGCCTCAACCACATATTGAGCATGTTTTTCTGGACATTTTCACCATATCAGAGCAAAGTTCTTTTTAAGCTGGCTGTGCCTAAACACTCATAACTCCTTGCTTTGATTTATTTTTCAACAAAAAATATATAAAATATCTTATGTAACAGGTACTAAAAAAATAGAAACATTAGATTGAGGAGGTAGGAAACAAGGGCTCCTAATCCTAACCATGGAGATGAGCTTCATTACTTACTCACAGTGTGGTCTTGAGTAAGTTACTTAATCTTTCTGGTCCTAAGTTTTCTCATCTCTGCAATAGGAATAGAAATAACAATACTCACATCACTGAGTTGTATTAGGAATAAGTAATTTACCTTGTGAAGTTAGAATCATACCTGGTACTTAGCAAGCACTATGTAAATATTAGCTATTAATTTTTTAGTATTATTAAATTCACTAGAGGCCTGGTGCACGAAATTTGTGCATGGGGGGTGGGTGTGTCCCTCAGCCCAGCCTGCACCCTCTCCAATCTGGGACTCCTCGAGGGATGTCTGACTGCCCGTTTAGGCCCGATCTCACAATCCAGGACTGCTGGCTCCCAACTACTCTCCTTCCTGCCTTCCTGATTGCCCCTAACTGCTTCTGCCTGCCAGCCTGATCACCCCCTAACCACTCCCCTGCCAGCCTGATTGATGTCTAACTGCTCCCCTGCCAGGCCTGGTCCCTCCCAACTGCCCTCCCCTGCTGGCCTGATTGCCCCCAACTGCCCTCCCTTGCAGGACTGGACTCTCCCAACTGCCCTCCCCTGCTGGCCATCTTGTGGCAGCCATCTTGTGTCTACATGGAGGCAGCCGTCTTGTGTGTTGGAGTGATGGTCAATTTGCATATTACTCTTTTATTAGATACAATAGAGGCCTGGTACATGGGTGGGGGTTGGCTGGTTTTCCCTGAAGGATGTCCTGGATCAAGATGGGGGTTCCCTTGGGGCATGGGGTGGCCTGGGCGAGGGGCCTGTGGTGGTTTGAAGGCTGGCCACACCCCCCAGTGACCCAAGTAAAGGCCCTGGTATCTGGGATTTATTTATCTTCTACAATTGAAACTTTGTAGCCTGGAGCAGAGCCAAGCCTCTGCTCTCTCTGTGGCCGCAGCCATTTTTGTTGGGGTTTATTTATCTTCTATAATTGAAACTTTGTAGCCTTGAGTGGAGGCCAAGGCAGGCCAGGGCTGTGGAAACTTGGCTTCCTCCATCACCGGGGGCAACTCAAGCCTCCCGCTCTCTCCAGCTCCATGGGTGCTGGCATTTTTGTTGGGATTTATTTATCTTCTAAAATTGCAACTTTGTAGCCTTGAGTGGAGTCCAGGGCCAGCCAAGGTGTGTGGGAAGCTTGGCTTCCTCCATTGCCAGGGAAACCCAAGCCTCCTGCTCTCTCTGTGGCCGCAGCCATCTTGGTTGGGTTAATTTGCATACTCGCTCCTGATTGGCTGCTGGGCGTGGCTTGTGGGTGTAGCAGATGTACAGTCAATTTGCATATTACTCTTTTATTAGATAGGATTCTATTAAAATAGCTTTAAAAGACTGTGGGAAAATTGTACCAATGTATGGTACATGTGGCTAATGTGTATAATGGGGATATAGATGAGGTGAAATAGAGGCACCATGCAAGGAGTGCCTCAGTTGCTGAGAGAATCAAGAGTTTCATAGAAAAGGAGCTAAAGGTGATTTTGGAGTAAGGAAAATGAGTGTTTAACATGCAAAGTAAGAGGAAGCAATTCTAGGCAGAGGAGACAGTTAGGCTGTGGAATTATACTAGGAAAACGCATACAGCACAAACACACCATTGCGATGTAGTCTCTGCCCTCTGGGAGCTTATGTGTGGGGAAGATGAGACACATGGCAAATAACCATAGCACAGGGCTAAATGTTCCATATTCATGTGAGCACCAAAAACCAGTAAATAGCCATCCAATTGTATGTGTTTTTTATTGAATATCACCTAGTCCTCACCCCGACGCTGTACTGTACATAGTTTCTCCATTTTACAAGTAAAGAAATTGAGGTCTACATGTCAGCAATGACATTTCAGTTCTGGATGGTGGACAAATGGTGGTAATGCAGGTTCAACTCTCTCTGGTTTGGTCCTGGGCAACCTGCAGTGACGCACAGCTGCTAACATGTACACATAAGGAACTGTTTGACATTGAAATTGGGTCTCAAAAGAACTGTTGGCCCAGAAAAAAAAAACTCACTACAGACTGATTCATTTGCCTGTCAGCATAACCATTATTGCTTGTCTCATTTTCGGTTCTTATAAGTGTATTTCTAATAGCACATGATCTCACTCATCTAAGGGAAATAATGAACAACATAGACCGATGAACAAGAACAGACCCAGAAACAAGGAGGCATGGATCAGACTGTCGGGCCTTAGAGGGAGGGTAGGGGAGGGTGGGGATAAAGGGGAGAGATCAACCAAAGGACTTGTGTGCATGTATATGAGCCTAACCAGTGGTTAAGGACAATAGGGGGGTGGGGGCATGCGTGGGGAGGGGTGTAGGATGGGAAAGGGGGGAAGAGGACAAATATGTGATACCTTAATTAATAAAGAAATTAATTTAAAAAAAAAAAAGAAATTGAAGTCTAGAAAGATTTTAAAAGGTCTTGCATATAGTTAGGATGAGATATGCAAAATTAATTTATTGCCAATTATGAAAATAACAACAAACTGTTTATATTTAAGCCATATATTAATGGGAGATTAGAATCTATTAGAAGAAATGAAGGTTTGATAGTTGGTGTGAAGTGTGTGGTCCTTAATTTTAACATTTGGCAAAAGCAACCAAAACTGAGAATCAGTTTATTCAAAGTGGACTTACCTTCTTTTCTCTTAAATAAAACACCTCTGAAATAGCTATTTTATCAAACAATATTTACATTTGAGGAGAAACAAGATGGATAGATATAATTTTTTTTGTTATTCAAAATGTTAATTATTAATAGAATATCTATATGTGAACATTTATAGAATTTTTTCTCTAAAACTGTTTTGGGCAGAATTAAAACTAAAACCTTGGGAAATATATTAATTACTCTAACATAAATTATTGGCTTGGAGGTTGCATCTGAATTGTTTGCCTTATATATCCTACTAGAGGCCTAGTGCACGAAATTCATGCACTGGGGGGAGAGGTGTCCCTCCGCCCAGCCTGCACTCTCTCCAATCTGAGACCCCTTGAGGGATGTCTGACTGCCCGTTTAGGCCCAATCCCACGGGCAGTTGGACATCCCTCTCACATTCCAGGACTGCTGGCTCCCAACTGCTCACCTGCCTGCCTTCCTGATTGCCCCTAACTGCTTCTGCCTGCCAGCCTGATCACCCCCTAACCACTCCCCTTCCAGCCTGATTGATGCCTAACTGCTCCCCTGCCAGCCTGTTTGCCCCTCACTGCCATCCCCTGCACGCCTGGTCACCCCTAACTGCCCTCCCCTGCAGGCCTGGTCCCCCCTAACTGCCCTCCCCTGCAGGCCTGGTCACCCTTAACTTTCCTCCCCTGCAGGCCTGGTCACCCCTAACTGCCATCCCCTGCAGGCCTGGTCACCCCTAACTGCCCTCCCCTGCAGGCCTGGTCCCCCCTAACTGCCCTCCCCTGCAGGCCTGGTCACCCCTAACTGCCTTCCCCTGCAGGCCTTGTCACCCTTAACTTTCCTCCCCTGCAGGCCTGGTCACCCCTAACTGCCCTCCCCTGCAGGCCTGGGTTCCTCCCAACTGCCCTTCCCTGCAGGCCTGGTCACCCAGAACTTCTCTCCTCTGTCAGCTTGGTCACCCCCAACTGCCCTCCCTTGCAGGCCTGGTCCCTCCCAACTGCCCTCCCCTCCTGGCCTGATTGCCCACAACTGCCCTCCCTTGCAGGTACAATAGAGGCCTGGTACATGGGTGGGGGTTGGCTGGTTTTCCCTGAAGGATGTCCTGGATCAAGATGGGGGTTCCCTTGGGGCATGGGGTGGCCCTGGGCGAGGGGCCTGTGGTGGTTTGAAGGCTGGCCACACCCCCCAGTGACCCAAGTAAAGGCCCTGGTATCTGGGATTTATTTATCTTCTACAATTGAAACTTTGTAGCCTGGAGCAGAGCCAAGCCTCTGCTCTCTCTGTGGCCGCAGCCATTTTTGTTGGGGTTTATTTATCTTCTATAATTGAAACTTTGTAGCCTTGAGTGGAGGCCAAGGCAGGCCAGGGCTGTGGAAACTTGGCTTCCTCCATCACCGGGGGCAACTCAAGCCTCCCGCTCTCTCCAGCTCCATGGGTGCTGGCATTTTTGTTGGGATTTATTTATCTTCTAAAATTGCAACTTTGTAGCCTTGAGTGGAGTCCAGGGCCAGCCAAGGTGTGTGGGAAGCTTGGCTTCCTCCATTGCCAGGGAAACCCAAGCCTCCTGCTCTCTCTGTGGCCGCAGCCATCTTGGTTGGGTTAATTTGCATACTCGCTCCTGATTGGCTGCTGGGCGTGGCTTGTGGGTGTAGCAGATGTACAGTCAATTTGCATATTACTCTTTTATTAGATAGGATTCTATTAAAATAGCTTTAAAAGACTGTGGGAAAATTGTACCAATGTATGGTACATGTGGCTAATGTGTATAATGGGGATATAGATGAGGTGAAATAGAGGCACCATGCAAGGAGTGCCTCAGTTGCTGAGAGAATCAAGAGTTTCATAGAAAAGGAGCTAAAGGTGATTTTGGAGTAAGGAAAATGAGTGTTTAACATGCAAAGTAAGAGGAAGCAATTCTAGGCAGAGGAGACAGTTAGGCTGTGGAATTATACTAGGAAAACGCATACAGCACAAACACACCATTGCGATGTAGTCTCTGCCCTCTGGGAGCTTATGTGTGGGGAAGATGAGACACATGGCAAATAACCATAGCACAGGGCTAAATGTTCCATATTCATGTGAGCACCAAAAACCAGTAAATAGCCATCCAATTGTATGTGTTTTTTATTGAATATCACCTAGTCCTCACCCCGACGCTGTACTGTACATAGTTTCTCCATTTTACAAGTAAAGAAATTGAGGTCTACATGTCAGCAATGACATTTCAGTTCTGGATGGTGGACAAATGGTGGTAATGCAGGTTCAACTCTCTCTGGTTTGGTCCTGGGCAACCTGCAGTGACGCACAGCTGCTAACATGTACACATAAGGAACTGTTTGACATTGAAATTGGGTCTCAAAAGAACTGTTGGCCCAGAAAAAAACTCACTACAGACTGATTCATTTGCCTGTCAGCATAACCATTATTGCTTGTCTCATTTTCGGTTCTTATAAGTGTATTTCTAATAGCACATGATCTCACTCATCTAAGGGAAATAATGAACAACATAGACCGATGAACAAGAACAGACCCAGAAACAAGGAGGCATGGATCAGACTGTCGGGCCTTAGAGGGAGGGTAGGGGAGGGTGGGGATAAAGGGGAGAGATCAACCAAAGGACTTGTGTGCATGTATATGAGCCTAACCAGTGGTTAAGGACAATAGGGGGGTGGGGGCATGCGTGGGGAGGGGTGTAGGATGGGAAAGGGGGGAAGAGGACAAATATGTGATACCTTAATTAATAAAGAAATTAATTTAAAAAAAAAGAAATTGAAGTCTAGAAAGATTTTAAAAGGTCTTGCATATAGTTAGGATGAGATATGCAAAATTAATTTATTGCCAATTATGAAAATAACAACAAACTGTTTATATTTAAGCCATATATTAATGGGAGATTAGAATCTATTAGAAGAAATGAAGGTTTGATAGTTGGTGTGAAGTGTGTGGTCCTTAATTTTAACATTTGGCAAAAGCAACCAAAACTGAGAATCAGTTTATTCAAAGTGGACTTACCTTCTTTTCTCTTAAATAAAACACCTCTGAAATAGCTATTTTATCAAACAATATTTACATTTGAGGAGAAACAAGATGGATAGATATAATTTTTTGTTATTCAAAATGTTAATTATTAATAGAATATCTATATGTGAACATTTATAGAATTTTTCTCTAAAACTGTTTTGGGCAGAATTAAAACTAAAACCTTGGGAAATATTAATTACTCTAACATAAATTATTGGCTTGGAGGTTGCATCTGAATTGTTTGCCTTATATATCCTACTAGAGGCCTAGTGCACGAAATTCATGCACTGGGGGGAGAGGTGTCCCTCCGCCCAGCCTGCACTCTCTCCAATCTGAGACCCCTTGAGGGATGTCTGACTGCCCGTTTAGGCCCAATCCCACGGGCAGTTGGACATCCCTCTCACATTCCAGGACTGCTGGCTCCCAACTGCTCACCTGCCTGCCTTCCTGATTGCCCCTAACTGCTTCTGCCTGCCAGCCTGATCACCCCCTAACCACTCCCCTTCCAGCCTGATTGATGCCTAACTGCTCCCCTGCCAGCCTGTTTGCCCCTCACTGCCATCCCCTGCACGCCTGGTCACCCCTAACTGCCCTCCCCTGCAGGCCTGGTCCCCCCTAACTGCCCTCCCCTGCAGGCCTGGTCACCCTTAACTTTCCTCCCCTGCAGGCCTGGTCACCCCTAACTGCCATCCCCTGCAGGCCTGGTCACCCCTAACTGCCCTCCCCTGCAGGCCTGGTCCCCCCTAACTGCCCTCCCCTGCAGGCCTGGTCACCCCTAACTGCCTTCCCCTGCAGGCCTTGTCACCCTTAACTTTCCTCCCCTGCAGGCCTGGTCACCCCTAACTGCCCTCCCCTGCAGGCCTGGGTTCCTCCCAACTGCCCTTCCCTGCAGGCCTGGTCACCCAGAACTTCTCTCCTCTGTCAGCTTGGTCACCCCCAACTGCCCTCCCTTGCAGGCCTGGTCCCTCCCAACTGCCCTCCCCTCCTGGCCTGATTGCCCACAACTGCCCTCCCTTGCAGGCCTTGTCCCTCCCAACTGCCCTCCCCTGCTGGCCATCTTGTGGCCACATGGGGGCAGCCATCTTTGACCACATGGGGGCAGCCATCTTGTGTGTTGGAGTGATGGTTAATCTGCATATTACTCTTTTATTAGATACAATAGAGGCCTGGTGCATGGGAGGGGGCCGGCTGGTTTTCCCTGAAGGATGTCCCGGATCAGGGTGGGGGTTCCCTTGGGGCATGGGGCAGCCTGGGCGAGGGGCCTGTGGTGGTTTGCAGGCCGGCCATGTCCCCCAGCGACCCAAGCGGAGGCCCTGGTATCTGGGATTTATTTATCTTCTACAATTGAAACTTTGTAGCCTGGAGCGGAGCCAAGCCTTCTGCTTGCTCCGTGGAGGCAGCCATTTCTGTTGGGATTTATGTATCTTTTATAATTGAAACTTTGTAGCCTTAAGCGGAGGCCTGGGCCTGCCAGGGTGTGCAGAAAGCTTGGCTTACTCCATTGCCGGGGGCAACCCTCGCCTCCTGCTCTTTCCAGCTCCGTGGATGCTGCCATTTCTGTTTGGATTTATGTATCTTCTATTATTGAAACTTTGTAGCCTTGAGTGGAGGCCTAGGCCAGCAAGGGCAGGCAGAAAGCTTAGCTTCCTCCATTGTCAGGGAAACCCAAGCCTCCCTCCTGCTCTCTGTGGCAGTAGCCATCTTGGTTGGGTTTATTTGCATATTCACTCCTGATTTGCTGGTGGGCGTGGCTTGTGGGCATAGCTTGTGGGTGTAGCGGAGTTATGGTTAATTTGCATATTACTCTTTTATTAGATAGGATGGGCGATCTAGAAAGGAAAGGAAATAATATGAAAAGAGAAAGGAGGCAGAAAAAATTTGGAGAAACAGGTATGTTATTTTTCTACCAGTCACCTCAATCCTATCGACCTTTCCTTCAATTTAAACTATTCTGGTCCCTTCTGTTTGCTTTTCATTCTCTGCGCTGATGTATTTTCATTTCTGCTCTTTTGTTGGCTTTTGGTTCCTATTTCACTGAAGTTCACAGCCCCGTGGATACTTCCTCCCACCCCTCAGTAGGAGGTTGGGTCTTCATACACAAACCTACGTGGGCATCCTAACCCAGTTATCCAAATGTTTCCGATTAATGTATTGGCAAATCTGAACTATCCAATTTTGTCTTGTCTCCCCTTTTCCATAGCATCTGTCCTGTGAATACTGTAAATCACATAGCTGAAGCCATAATTATGCTGATGAACACTCACTCCATTCAGTCAAACAATTAATTTAACTGACTTCCCCTCCCACTGACTTGACTGGTCAGTGGGAGTAACAGATTAGTTGCTTCAGGGTCTTATAGAAACAGCCTTTGAAATCATGTGATAAAAGCATCTCTTGAGCTAGCTCTGGGTGGCTCTCAGACGCTTCATGCGTCCTGTGTGGTTATTACTCTCTCCATGAATGAGTGGTAGCACTGCATTAAAACAATTATATGCATTTAAAAAGTAATTACCAGGGAATTTCAATGCAAACAAAATATCTATTTTGACTAATATGAACAACTCCGTACCAACATCTCTCCCTCTCTCTCTGTCACAGATGTGGCTATCCATTTCACAAAAGACTTAATTGCGAATTTGTCTTCCTTATCTTCTGGGCCCACACTGCTGCTTGAGGAAAACTGAAATAATACAGGGAGTGGTGGCAGAAGGGTTAGAGTCAGGAGAGGGAAAGAATAAATGATTAAGGTGACAGAAATTTTTTTAATAGAAATACATGTGGCCTTATAACCATTAACTTCAAAATGTGTTATTTACAATTTTTTAGTAATTAACAAAGTCTAAGAGAGCAAGATGACATATCATAACATAATGCTATTATTTTTATTGTTTTGTAAGAAATATATTTTTTAAAATGAATGGCACTTTGGATTTAGTTTTTTGTTTATTTTCTTTTTCTCTTATTGAATTATTGAACACTTTTTGGTACTTATCCCTATACATATGGGCATGTACTAGATATATAGAATAAATCTTATTTGCTGTTATTTTAAGTTCTATAATTTTATGGAAGACTAGAGGTCCAGTGCATGAATTCATACACAGGTGGGGTCTGGCCAGTCAGCCCCCCTCCCCCGCCCCGATCAGAGCTGAGCCAGCTGGAGGGAGGGGCCACGGGCGATTGGCTGGTGGGCCCCACCCCCGATTGATGTGATCAGGGGCAGAGCTGGCTGGGGGGAGGGGCTGCAGGATGGTCAGGGTAGTAGGGGCTGATTGGAGGTGGGGCCAGCTGTGGGGAGTGGCTGTGGGCAGTGGGCCAGCTGGCCCCAATCCTGAATGGGGTGGGGGGCCGATCGGGAGCCAGAGGCCTGGGGGAGGGGCCGTGGGTGGTTGGCTGGCTGGCCCTGTCCCTGATCAGAGTGGGGGGGCCGACTGGGGACAGAGCTGGCTGTGGGGAGAGGCCGCAGGCAGTTGGCCAGCTGGCCCTGCCCCTGATCAGGGTGGTGGGGGCCATCTGACTCAGGGCTGGCCGGGGAGAAGGGCTGTGGGCCGATGGGGTGGGTCGGGCCCATTGGCATGGGGCCAGCCAGGGGGAGGGGCTGCAGGAGGTTGGCTGGCTGGCCCTGCCCCCTATTGGTTTGAGGAGGTGATCAGGGGTGGGGCTGGCTGGGGGGAAGGGCTGGGGGCTGATCGAGGTGGATTGGGCCCATTGGGGGTGGGGCCAGCTGGAAGGAGGGGCTGCAGGAGGTTGAGTGGCCAGCTCTGCCCCCTATTGGGGTAGGGTGATCAGGGGTGGGGCTGGCTGTGGGGCAGGGCTGAAGGAGGTTGTCTGGCTGGCCCACCCCCTATTGGGTTATGGGTGGTGATCAGGGGGCTAGGGGGTAGGGCAGCGGGCGGTTGGCTTGCGCTCTGCCCTCAATCAGAATGGGAGAGGCCCATCAGGGGCAGGTGGCTGGGGGGAGGGGCCCTGGGAGGTTGGCCGACCAGCCCCACCCCTGATCGGGCCAGTTCACTGGCTGCAGTGCACGTCATAGGGACTGGTCTTTCCAGTTGTTACTGCGTTCTGGTTGCTGGCTTTTTATATATATAGATGATTTTAAAATATAGGATTTTATGCATTTCTTAAATTCATGGGAATACTGTTCTCCAAGAATATGAGGCTGCTCTTAACCTGTGATGTACAGTACAGCCATCAGCACATGTGACTATTGAGTGCCTACAACATGGCTAGTCTGACTGAGATGTACTGGAAGGGTAAAATACACACTGAAATCTGAAGACTTAGTTTAAAAAATATATATATATAGGAAAGTATCTCATTAGTAATTGTTTATATTGATTACCTGTTGAAATGATGCTCTTTTGGCTATATGAGATTCAATAAAATATATTATTTAAATGATTGTCACCTATGACTTTTTTTACTTTTTAATGTGACAATTAGAAAATTTAAAATTTCCCATGTGGCTTGCATTATATTTCTACATGATAGCACTGCTCTAGATAAGGATGGGCTGTGTCATGAATCTGTAAAGGCAATGAGAGAAGAGAGTATTCATTTTGTAGGATTTGGGCCTCTGTGGAGATAGAAGCTGACACTGCTGGGAGGAATGAAACTGATTACTGACTGCATTCTTAATTAATCTTGGAATTCGAAAGCTACTTAATCCACAATGAGCCCACTGACTACATTTTTGGCAGAAAAATACTGCCATTTCAGTTACAGAATAAAATATTGAGTCATCAAAGAGAGCATTAGTTTGGGGATGCAGAGGAATAAGGGGAGAAGAAACAATAAAGAAGGCCAAAGCATCAATAGAACTTAACCATTAAATATCTTTTATAAAATTTGCCTAGTTTGGTACCATTTAATAGCAAATACAGCTAAGTAAATTAACATATATGTTAAGTATATATATATATATATATATATATATATATATATATATATATACACATATATACATATATATATATATACACACACACACGCACACACACACACACACTAGTGGGGCCTGGTGCATGAAATTCGTGCACATTAAAAGGGAATTAATTAGAGGAAATATTTTAATATTGCTATTTGCCTTTTCTCTATAATAGAAGTGACAGAGATGAGAGAAAATTAGTAAAATGTATATGAAAATCTCCCTCCTGTCAGAGTCTGGGGTGCACTGCGGGATCCAGAGCCAAGTCCCCACCCACCAGCGCACGCCTCGAAATTGTGCCAGACCCAGACCAGGCTGGCCCCACCCCCATAAAGCCCTGCAGGGCAGGAGGCACAGCCTCAGGTCCCCTGGCCCTGACTCGAGGGCGCGAGAGCGCGAGGGTGCAAGGGCGCTACAACCATTTGCATTTTAGCTTTTTATTATATATAGGATATGTGAATACATAATATATACAGTATGTATTTACTGGCAAGAAGAAACCTATATTTCCATTTGTTTCTCCAGTCAGTGACACACCCAAGCAATTTTGTGGTTTACTAGGCTTTGGTTCCTGTAGCACAGTTTTGGGAATTTTACTTTTCTTTGGTAAGAGGTTCCCCCTCATTGATACTTGAATAAATAGAAGCATTTCTACTGCTATATTTTTTTGACCCCTCTTGTCAGGGCTAGAACTATACTCTGCATGTAGATTGAGTCTATACTGATACTGATATTTTCTGATCAAAATAAATTCCATAAGCAATACTTTCATGTGGTTGGCAACTTATGGAGAGTTTTTAAACTTCCCCTTACCGTTATTATAAAGAATACAATTTAGACCCTGGCTTGTGTGGCACAGTTACTTGAGCACCTAGATGTCTCTGGTTTGATTCTCGGTTGGGCACATACCCAGGTTGTGGTTTGATCCCTGGTTGGGGCGCATGTGGGAGGCAATCCATCGATGTTTCTTTCTCACATGGATGTTTCTCTCCCTCTCTCTCTCTTCCTCTCCCTTCCTCTCCAAAGAACACAAAACAAAACAAGAATCTAGGAGCAGCCAAATGGCAGATATATATAGGGCAAGGTGTAGGGGGAGAGGGATCAATGGAACTTTCATGCCCTTTCTGGATGCCCTCCCAAGCACTTTGATGTGTTTCCCAATCCACTTTACATTATTACTTTCAAAATAATGTGTTCAAAATATTATTTTTAACATAATTTGAATTAATATTTTAATCACTTTTAATCAGAATTAATCACTAACTTCTATACATCCATACTACCCACAGCTTCAACCTACATACCTTTCTATTAAAGTACAGTCAATATAATCACCAAGTACCTGAGTTTCAGGACTGATTCTTGTCCTAACAGAAAGTGCATGACTCTTGCCCTTTATCTTTTGAAATATTCATGGTGATATTCAACTCTGGAAGGCATATTGCACCCCACATAAAAGAGATCCTCTTTTGTACTTTCTTAGTACCATGCACAGATTCCTAGTATAGACTTTACTACTTTGAACTTGAAATGATCTTTTCCATCTAGCTGTTACTTGAACTAAGTTGTCTCTTAAAATAGGGACTCTCTGACTACATTGCCAGTACCTTGGACATTACCTAGAATACAGAAGTTGGTTAATGTATTGTTGAGCTTCTTACAAATATTAAGCAAGTCAGAGCTTTGCCTTAGCATGAGATCCTTCTCCTCCCATGCTCTTATTTCTGGTGCTTTGTATTGTGCTCCAAATAAAGGCTTTAGTAGAAATACTTTATATAGGTATAAAATGTATGTCAATGAAACAAATGGATTTGGGTATTATGGAGAGAAGAAAGTATTTACTTAATGTCGGTGAATTCTCTTGATAAAGCACTTAATGAGCATTCAACCTCAGAATAAGCATGTGATGGGAGATGTTCACTTGTGATTCCTATAGTTTGCCTCAGATTGCACTTGACTCCCAGAATGTGAACATCTTGCTATACAGTGTGTGATTCTATTATTTAAATGTCTATCTAATCTATCATCTATCTACCTATCATCTATCTATCTATCTATTATCTATCTATCTATCTATCTATCTATCTATCTATCTATCTATCATCTATCTGTTATCAGTGGAAGTAGAGTTCTGGATGTGGAGTTCTTGGGGAGATGCAAGGAAAATAATTTCCAGAGGTCCCCATGGGAGGATGGGTTTTGTGGAAAGCTTTATTGATGATGTAAAATTAAGGAGGTTCCCCTCTAAGGTCCCATCTATGTTCATCCATTATGGAAGAAGTCCAGCCATGTCTTCAGCCGGATCAGAATTAAGGCCACTGCCCAGAATTCCTGCTCCATAGTTAAGCATCTGGCTAGCTTGGCTTGTGCTCCCAGCTGTGTCCATTGGATATGAGGTTCACATGGCCCTGGGCCATGCGACTGCTTAAGGCCACACAGCTGTGGAGAGAGCACATGATAGCACACGGCCAGTGCGCTCGTGGAACAAGAGAGAATTAAAAGAGAGGGAACTCTTTGTTTGGGGAATTTAACCTTCTAAGATTTTGCATGCTGCCAGTGGCTCCACCTTTCTAGGCAATCCATCGTTCCCAGGCTAAATTGACAGGCTAGCACCTTCCGTATATCACCCAGACTTCACTATGCTTATGCCCATCTCCCCCAGTGATCTGCAGGGAATGGACTGGTAGTTCCCTGGGGAGTGTGCAGTTGCAGCTTCCTGGTGAAGCTGGCCAGTGACAATGCTTATAATGTCCGTCCTCCCCTTTGCTCTTTTCCTATTATTAATATTAATAAACTAGCTAATTATGATGATATATCTATTTGTCTATCTAGGAGAAAGACCAATAAGAAACCCACCCCTTCCACCACAAAAGAAATGATTGATGTTCTTATCTAATACAAAGGAAATACTGTCTGGCTGTTAGTATTTAAAAACGGTATTTTGGCCCTTGCCGGTTTGGCTCAGTGGATAGAGTTTCGGCCTATGGACCAAAGGTTCCCGAGTTCGATTCCGGTCAAGGCCATATACCTTGGTTTTAGGATCCTCCCCAGCCCGGGCCCTGGTTGGGGCTCCTGCATGAGGCAAGCAATCCATGTGTTTCTCTCACATAGATGTTTCTCTCTGACTTTCCCTCTCCCTGCCACTCTCCCTAAAAATCAATGGAAAATTATCCTTGGGTGAGGATTAAAATAAATAAATAAATAAATATGGTATTTTGACTCCCAATTTAGTATATTTAGTAAGAGATTTAAGGAATGTTCAAGAATAGATTTTTTCAATTGCCTTCTAGTGATTAAGACAGTGAACTTTTTAGCCTAGCCGGCATGGCTCAGTGGTTGAGCATGGACCTATGAACCAGGAGGTCACGGTTCGATTCCTGGTCAGGGCATATGCCCAGGTTGTGGGCTTGCAGGAGGCAGCCAATCAATGATTCTCTCTCATCATTGATGTTTCTATCTCTCTCTCTTCCTCTCCCTTCTTCTCTGAAAGCAATTATATATATATATATATATATTTTTTTTTTTTTTTTTTAAAGCCCTAGCTGGTTGCTCAGTGGTTAGAGCATCAGCCTGTGGACTGAAGGGTCCCAGGTTGGATTCCGGTCAAGGGCATGTACCTTGGTTTTGGACATCACCAGTAGGGAGTGTGCAGGAGGGAGCTGATTGATTTTTCTCTCTCATTGATGTTTCTAACTCTCTATCCCTCTCCCTTCCTCTCTGTAAAAAAATCAATAAAATATATTTTTTAAAAAAAGAATGTGAACTTTTTAGATCAGATAAATATGGGTCAACATTTGGTTCTCTCAAAAATTAACAGTTAAATTGGGAAAGTTAGGTAATGTCTTTGGACTCCAATTTTCTTATCTGCAAAATGGAAATAATAATAGGTTTGTTGGGAGATTAGATGAAGAAATTAGATTAGATAGAGAATAGCTCCTTTAATGATTTTTCTAAGTATAATACCATAGGCTGCTCACTGTATTGGCAAAGCATTTAACTATTAGTATTATTATTCCTATTTCTAAGTGTTTTGTTGTCCTGCTTTACTGACTTGCTATCCTTGAAACCCACTGAGCAATTCTTTTTTCCCTAGTGATAATTTTTCTTCAAAGCCCTATTACCTTAGAGTGACAGCAATTTTTTCAAGTCTACATTTTAATTGAATGAAGTATTCTGATAATTGTATTTAAATTAAAAAAGGAGAATTTTGACTTTTGTAATAAAAAGCATTTCCCATATAAAAATGTGGTTAAATGTTATATGTATATTTTTATTCCATAGTCTCCATAGCAATGATTTTTATTTCATTTAAAATAATTTCTTTCTAAAATCCTAAAAATAAATAAATGAACAAAAACCATCATTAAATCTCTCATCCATCAACCAACTAGATTATGAATAATCACTGTGGAATTGTACATAATTGATCTGCAGAAATCAACACAAGAAAAACATAGCTCTAAAATAAACTTGAAAGGAGAAAAATGTTATTTTTTATTTAACTCATATTAGTTATTCATTTAGTTCTTCACAGAACTCAAAGAACATTAATTTATTTTTTATTCATAAAAGGTTTTTTTAAACTCTAAATTTATGTCTAGCTATAATAATGATAAAATGTGTGGATTGACTATATTTGAAAAATGTTAATTATAATTTTTAATTGGTTGAATGGCCATTAATTTGTAAGTGGCTATTTGCAGAGCAATTGGTGATTGATACATAGTCACAAAGTTTTCATACCCAGTACTGCTCTAATAAGGGATTTATCTTGGATCTGTGTTTCTAAAATTAATGATTAATTAGTTTAATTTAGCATAAGACCTCACAGGGGCCCTGTTCTCTGTTCCCATATTGCCTTTTTTAGAAAGCAGCTTTAGCACAGGAAGAAATATTTGAGATTCAGGTTCATGCAAATTTCCATTAGCGATCATCTCTTATTTCCAATATTTCTGGTATACACATTAGTTACCTTTCTATTCCAGGGACATTTTGACATCTTTGCATTATCCATTGCTGAACATATTAAATTAACATTTTTTTATATCTTTTGGGGAAATGTTAGCTTTCATCTAAAAATCAAGTATAATGAGCATGAGTTGAATGACATCTATCTTATAGACCAAAATGAAAATTATTTGAAGGTCAATTTCTTCTTTCTTTGTTAATAACAAAACAACTCATCCAGTTTACGATCAGATCATTAATGGAATCTCAATTATAATCCTTTCAATTGGTTCAAATTGATAACATCACATTTTCAAGAATCAGTACCTGGAGAGGGAAATTAGCTGTCCCCATTCATGCTCATCAGCTGTGCCCACATCCTGGGACTGCAAGGAAAAAGCCACTCCTGGCAGAGGTTCATAGGAAGTTTGACTCATCCAGATGCTAATTAAAAAATTCAGTTTCTCCAGCCCAACACCAGGGTACTGAATATAAATCTTTGAATGCACAGCAGCGAAATCTGCATTTTAAATATTTTAAAGGTAATCATTTTTTTATGCACAAAGACATAAATGGTAAAGTCAGTGGGTAAGTACCCATATTGAGAAACATCTTCTGTCAAAGATCTTTAACATGTCACTAAGTGACCACCTATATTGAATCACATATTTTCACTTCTTGGTTATGAGCTGCACATGTAGACGACTTGGAAATATCACACAGCAAGGGAAAAGGCTCTATTAGCCATTGAGGAGAGGTGTCCTGCCTAGGTAAAATGATAGTGGCATTGAACTAGCTGAGGAGAAGAGTAACACCTATTTGACGACATAGAGATAAAATAAACAAGTATTTATAAAGCAAACAAGCCATAGCTTCCTGGAGACTGGCATAACCACTTTCTAAAAAGTGAGAAGAAAGGCAAAGTCAAGCATCAGTGTATAAGGAGGCCTTATGACTTAGGGAAGTTGTAGAGCTAAGGAGGAACAGCTTTTCAACCTGAATCATTTGCCTACACATCACTCTCTTTATTGCTTCAGTAAATATGCACACAGTTCAAAACATTTGCTTTGCATCTCTATGGAATCAGCTCTGGCTAAACCAATTATGGTGCTTTGACCAACAGCCTAGGCCTCCTGTGGAAGCTTGTTCCCATTGCAGAATCTCAGATTACACCCTAGGTCCACTGATTCAAACCTGAAGCTTAACCAGGAGCCCAGGCAAAGTACATTTCCATACAAGTCTGAGAGGCTAGCACTAAAAAATTGTCAGTTCAATTACAAAGCAGTCACAATGTGACTTCTCTCTTCCTAGCTTGTTCCCCCAATCCTAGATTCCATTCTGGATCCCATCTTTTGAATGATGTCTTCTTAAGGAATCAGGTTCCAGTAACACCCCTCTGCTAAGAATGTATGTAAATTTTAATTAGACAATTTTTACATTAATTTATATTCATGCTTTTTCATTAAGTGGAAAAAAAATACCATGTTTATATACATTTATATCTTCAGCATTCAGCGGTGTGTTTGCTTTAGAATTGGTGATTTATAAATGTCAGGGACCAGCCTGACAGGTTGAACTGGGCTGAGGTAAGGAGGTGGGAATTGAGAAAAGAAAGACTGGAGAGCGGGGTTGGGAGGAGTCTGCAAGTCATCGACCGACTGCAGCTACTTTATTAATCGCGTAATGCCTTTTATATATAAATACTGAATAGGAGGTCAACAAAGAGGAATGTACTCTCTGTTCTTCTTAATCTCTAAGATAAAGCAAGAAGCCAAATTCTCGGTAAATATTTATAGACTTTTGATAAGCTATGAAAGGTCTCTCTTATTCTGCTCATCTACTAACAATAGAAATGTGCCATCAAAACAAGTTAGATCATTCTGTGTGGGTAGGGGTGCTTACACCCAGTCTCCAACATATAAAATTAAAAGAATTGAAAAAATCAAAATGATCTGGAAATCAAGTGATCTGTTCAAAAATAGCAAATCATGATAATGCAAGACCATGATGACAAATAAAAAGGTTTATTGAAAATGCTAATTCAATCAACATTTAAAATTTGCAAAATTATATCATAATGATGACGATTGCTTTGTTTTCATTTTCATTATATCCCTTAGTTCTTCATGGTCTTTAAACTGGCATACAAACTAATAAATGAATTTCAAAGAACTAGACTAAATTTCAATATTTTCATAATCTTTATTTTGTTTATTTAAGGTTAAAAAAGAAATTGAACTTTAAAGTGAACAAGTAAAGCCATATATATCTAAAATAAAAAATAACCTGTATTTTTTTTTAAATCTTTCCCCTCTTTTCTTAGGTCTCCTACACAACTTTTGCAATTTTATTGTAAATAATATGTGAGCTTATGCACAAAGTAGTATAAAATGTCTGATTTCCTTCTTAGATTTCTTTCTCAGAAAATGTGTATTAAATCATAATAGTAGTTTAAAAGGACTCAGCCATCATAGTAAAAGTAAATTTATTGTTCCTGTTTTGTTTGAGTCTTTGCAATAAACAAGCAATTTTTAATAGCACATTTTAAGTGAAATACAACAAAAAGTATCTAAATACCAGAAAATATTCATTAGCCTACACAATGAACAATAAAAACATAGCTTTGAGCTATAGCTATGGAGTCTACAAATGTAATTATTTTGTCTCTTTAATGGAAAACTCAGTCAGTTAAATGTCAAATTAGTAGGAATTTTGTCTAACAATGTTAAATGTAACCAGTTTAACTGACTCATTTTTACCCATTTTTAAATATATCTGCTTAAATAGAATTTTCATCTTAGTTTTTGAAATATTTAAATCACAGGGTAAAAACAAAAATAGTACAAGAGAATTTACAATATTAACACTTGTTCTCTCCTAATACTTTTCCCACCAACCCAACCCCATCATTCTGTTTTAATCTTTGAATGTTACTGAAGTAATTTTAAAGGGTAACCTTGAACTACTATTTCTTAATTCAGATAAAACCTCTTGGTATTAATGCCATAACATATTATGTTTCACTTCCTTCTTCCTCCCTCCTCTTACCATTCATATAGTTTGTCTAATCAAACTTCTACATAATGTTCCATTTGCTTTTAATATTTTCAATTGGTTTTCTATCTACCAAGATATTAAATGCTTATATTTTCTCATTCCTTTCATTTGTTAGTTTTTATAAGACAGGTCTGCTCTTTTTTATTCCAAAGCAGGTGTTTATGTGTGTATGTTTAAATTTTTTCCATGTTTATGTTTATCTTTATAAAACTATTTAGAGTTTTGTCTAATTTATTAGTATTTATAAGAACTAGCTTTTGGACTTTTGATCCACTCTATTGTGTTTTTGTTGGTTTTCATAGTATTCTTCCTTTTAATGGTGGTAATTAGCATTTCTCTTTTCTTTTCTATATGCTATAAAAGTATGCTTCCATCCAGATTACTCATTTTCTTTCTTTGGATGGCTTATATGACTTTCTCATTGATTCTATTGGTGACCAATCTTTCATTATCCATTCACATTTGAGTTTGGGAATTGTATTAATACTAGTAGTATTAATCCAGCTCTAATGTGGATTGCCTGGAATTGTGCTCTTGTTAAATCTCCACTTTTATTTAGAAGATGGGAAAAGAGCCATATGCATGTACACAGTTTGATAGCCAGCATAAGTTCAACAGATATAGAACTATTCATTTGACTATTTACTCCCAAAATACTAGGATGAAGAGAGTTTTATTCCTTGATGTCCGTGTTAACAGTGAGAGCCCTAGTTCCCCACAGTTAGCTAAATATGTTTAGTGGGATGTCTTTTGGTTTTTGCTTAGGGTAAAATACTAAAATGCTGGTAGCTATTGTTGGAATTACCAGGTGATGGGGGAAAACCCTATTGCAACTGTTTTATAGACAGCTTTCCAATGAACCCTACACTTTTCTCATCCCATCACCCAGAATTGTGGACCCCAAGACTAAGTCTTTCTAATTCATTTATTGGAGCCCCCTCTAGCAATATTCTGGCTGGCAGAATAAACATACTGAAATCAATGGCATTTTTATACACCAATAATGAACTCTCAGAAAGAGAAACTAAAAACAAACAAACAAACAAACAAACAAAAAAAACCACACAAAACTATCCCATTTACTATTGCAATGAAAAAAAAAAAGATACATAGGAATAAACTTAAATAAAAAGGTAAAAGACTTGTACTCAGAAAACTATAGAATATTGAAAAAAGAAATAGAGGAAGATACAAACAAGTGGAACCATATACCATGTTCATGGACTGGATGGATTAACATAATTAAAATACCCATACTACCCAAAGCAATCTATAGATGCAACACAATCCCTGTTAAAATACCATTAACATACTTCACAGATCTAGAACAAATATTCCAAAAATGTATATGGAACCAAAAAAGACCCTGAATAATCACGGAAATTTTGAGAAAGAAGAACAAAGTTGGAGGGATCACATGCCGGATATCAAACTATACTACAAAGCTATTATAAGCAAAACAGCCTGGTATGGGCACAAAAACAGGCATTTAGATCAGTGGAACAAAACTGAGACCCCAGAAATCAACCCACTCCAATATGGTCATTAATATTTGACAAAGGAGATAAGAGCATACAATGGATTGAAGACTTTCTCTTCAATAAATGGTGTTGGGAAAATTGGACAGGTACATCCAGAAAATGAAACTAGAAGACCAACCTACATCATACATAAGAATAAACTCAGAGTAAATAAAAGACTTAAATGTAAGTCATGAAACCATAAAAATAATAGATGAAAACATAGGCATCTCACATAGCAAAATTTTCACTAATTCATCCTAAAGCAAGAGAAACAAAGAAAAAGATAAATAAATGGGATTACATCAAACTAAAGGCTTTTGCATAGCAAAAGAACCATACTCAAAATGTAAAGAGAACCCACTGTATGGGAGAACATATTCATCAATGATACATCTGATAAGGGATTAATTTCCTAAATATATAATGAATTCATATAACTCAACAAAAGGAAGACAAACAATCCAATTTAAAAATGGGTGAAGGACCTGAATAAACACTTCTCCAAAGTGGACATACTAGTACAGATGGCCAAGAGACATATGAAAAAATACTCAAAGACATTAATCATCAGGGAGATGCAAATCAAAATGACAATGAGGTACCATCTCATACCTGTCAGAATAGCTACCATCAACAAATCAACAAATGACAAGTGCTGTTGAGGATGTGGAGAAAAAGGAGCCTTCTTGCACTGCTGGTGGGAATGCAGACTGGTGCAGCCACTGTGGAAAACAGTATGGCGTTTCCTCAAAAAATTAGAAATGGAACTTCCATTTGACCCAGAAATCCCACTTCTAGGAATCTATTCCAAAAAAACAGAAACACCAATCAGAAAGGATATGTGCAGCCCTATGTTCATAGCAGCAGTTTACAATAGCTAATATTTGGAAACAGCCTAAGTGCCCATCAGCAGAATAGTGGATTAGAAAACTGTGGTACATCTACACAGTGGAATACTACACTGCTGTAAAAAAAGAAGGAATTCTTACCATTTGTAACAGCAAGGATGGAACCAGAGAGCATTATGCTAAGGGAAATAAACCAGACAGGGAAAGATAAATACACATGATCTCACTCATTTGTGAAATATAATGAACATTATAAACTGATGAACAAAAATAGAACCACAGACATAGAGGCATTGAACAGACTGTCCAACCTATGAGGGAAGGTGGGGGTAAGGGGGTAAGAAATCAACCAAAAGACTTGTAGGCATGCATATGAGGATTACCAATGTACACAGACACTAGGAGGCTGAGCGCATATGCTTAGGGGGGTGGGGGTGGCCAAGGAGAGGTCAATAGGGGAAAAAGGAGAATCATGTAATACTTTAAACAATAAAGAATTTAAATTAAAAAAAGAATTTAAATAAAAAACAAATAGTACCTACCTCATACAGTTCATATGAGGATTAAATAATATTCCATTTTTAAAGCATATAAACAGTGTTTACAGGAGTGGGGAATACCCAGCCCTCAGGCTGTATCATTTGGTCTGGCCCTGCCACAGATGGGACTCGAAATTCAATACATTTAGGAGCTTTTTTCATAGAAACATAATTTTTACATTGATAATTTTGTATGGCCCACAAATGACGTTATAAATGTCCAAATGGCCCTTGGCGTGCTTGTACAACCGGACAGACACCCACTCCCCAGAACGCATTAAAAGTCTCGCTTTCGTCATAAAAAAAAAAAAAAAGGCCCTTGGCAGAAAAAAGGTTCCCCACCCTTGGTAGAACATCACAAGGAGCATGTGAGATAAATAAAAATACAGACAGTAGTTACTATAAGGGCTTACGTAATTCATACAACATATAGTATGTATTGATTGTCTATTATAAGATAAACACTATTCTAAGTGCTGGTGGTAGAGGTGTTAAAAAATGAAGCCCCTCACCTCATCCTGGAGTTTTACATTCTAGAAGATAAAGAATAAAACAGACAAATTAATAAGTAATATAATAGCAACTTAAGCTAAAAATTAAAAGAGGAAATGACACACAAGAAAGCTGGTCAAAGACAGTGATAGAGGCTACTGTGTGGATGTCCGGTCAGGGAGGTGCCCTCTAAGAAAGAGACAGTTGAGCTATGAATGAAATGAGGAAAAAATACTGAGGCAGGAGCTCAGTATTGACCAGTCCAAAGAATAGCATGGACTCCAGTGTAGCTGGAATGGCCTGAAAGAGTGTAGAGTAATAAAAGACAGGTAGCCAAACCACTTGAGGCCTTAAAGGCCATGGTAGGGACTTCGGATCTTATTCTGAAATGGAATGTTATTGGAGCATTTTGAGCAGAGAAGTAGAATGACAGCATCTGCATGTTACAAGGAACACACTGTATAACTTACCGCCAGTGAATTGCAGGGTAGAAGTGCAGACGAAGGCAAATGTATTAGTTTTCTATTGTTGCTGTAACATTGCCAAATCTTGACACCTGAAAATAATAAAAATTAATCCTCACAGTTCTAGAGACCAGAAACGCAAAATCAGTTTCATGGGGTTAATAAAAAGGAAGGAATCCATTTTCTTGCTTCTTAAAACCACCAGCATTCTTTGGTTTATAGCCCATTTCCTTACATCAATCCAAATTTTTGCTTCCATTTTCTCCTACTTCCTCCTATGATCTTCTTGTCTCTCTCTTACAAGGGCCCTTGTGCTTATATCTAGGTTCCACCTGAAAAACCCAAGATACTGTCCCATGTCAAGGTCTTTCATTAATCATGCCTGCAAAGTCCTTTTTGACATGTTCCAGGAATTAAGACATGGATATCTTTGGGGCCATTATACAGACCACCACAATAAAATACTCAGAAAGCTATTGCGGAAGTCCAAGTCAAATGGAAATAGTGGAGGAGGTGGGGGACTATTCGTGGCAACTTATTTTTGGAATGTGGAGTGCATTCTTTGGTGAATAGATGTAGATGTTGATGGACAGTTACAAAGGAGTGCAAGTAATACCAATGTTATTAACCTGAGCAACTGAGTGATTGTAGGTGCCATTAAATGCAAAGGGATATCTTTTACTGTTAACATAATAAGAAATATTGATGGAGATAGTGGTAGGAAAAAAGTTGATATAATTTTTGCCAGATAAGTGACAGGATCTGGAGGAGTTTTAGTTTCTTTGTTTATTTTTTCTTCCTTTTCTTTTTAGGGAGGATAAGAAACAATATTCTATATGAGGCACTGAAGCGTATCTACGACACAATTCCATCTCCAGTGGTAAGACACTGTGAGGCAAAGAACAGCCACCACTTGAGAAAGATTTATTGAGTTAGGATTCACGAATTGCCAAGTTTTAGTTAGAGCAAAAACAGGATGGAACAATACAGAGGCAATTGAGCATTTTGTGCCCCATGAAGGGCAGGGTCAACATCCCCCAAACACACACATAACATTTGTTTGACCCCTAGCAGGTTTGGCTCAGTAGATAGAGTGTTGGCCCAGGAATTAAAGGGTTCCTGGTTCGATTCCGGTCAAGGGCACATACCTCAGTTGCAGGCTCAATCCCAGGCCCTGGTCAGGGCATGTGCAGGAGGCAACCAATCAATGTGTTCCTTCACATGATGTTTCTGTCTCTCCCCTCCTTTTCACTCTCTCAAAAGAAAAAAAAAAAAAATCAATGGAGAAATATCCTCAGATGAGGGTTAACAACAACAACAAAAATAAAATAAATTTGTTTGAATGCCAAGACTATGCGACGCATGCACCAAGAAGTTGTAAAAACTTTTTATTGCTTATCAAATGGAACTTTCTGGAGCGAGCAGATCCTTAGCAACTTAAGTGAAGAGAGAGGTGATGACATTGGTATATACTGTGGTGGTGGGTGGTGCGGGGTGGGGGGAGTGCGGGGGTTGGGACTGGCCGACAGTGCCCACACTGGGTGGGGATTTGAGTGGTCTGCATTTCCATGCTGGTGTCAGGGGGAAGGAGCAATTGGGCCCTACTCCATCTTGTCAGTTGTGGTGCAAAGGGAAAGGCAGAGGTGTGGCACCTGAAGGCTAGTGAACATTAACAATGAATTCAGATGCTCATTACAATGATGATATAGGGCATTTTGCCCATGACAGGCCATGGGTTCTATAAGGCTCAGTGGAACATTTACTGCCAGAGTCCAATTGGTGGCAGTTTGAATCAATTTAAAAAATATACAGACAGAGTCATAAAGACAAAAGTGAACTGAAATGCCTGAGTTTTGTGGTAATTGTGGTAAATTATGATGAAGAACTTGTTAGGACTAGTTCTAATTATTGCTTCCATTTGGGAGTAAGAACAATGATAATATATTGCCATATAGCCAGCACTACTGAATGACACTTTTTTTGTAAATTATATTGTTAAGTCTAAATAGCCTATTGAGCTATGTATTTTATTATTATTATTATTCTCCCCTTTTAGAATTGAAGGCATTTCAGCTCAGAGAGATTATTTATCCATGGTTTTGTAGCTGGTAAATGTCAACTTTGGGAACCTAAACCAGGCTGCTTTCTTTAGGCGAGAGTAGCTAAAATCTACACATGATTTCACCAGTAATTTCTCCTCAGTTAGTAGAGAGGCGTCGAGGGTGAACAATTTGCTAATATTGATTTGAATCACCTAGGAAATTCTAGCCTGAAGAACTCAGTATATTTTCAAAACCTTTCTGTTGCTCTCTAACTAACACCAAACACCTGAATTGAAAAACAGTCACAATCCATCATCTCCAGATATTCTCAGGTCATGTAGCTACTGACTTTGACAACTACCAGATCCACCTTTGGATGGGTTAGTCCTCTAATTATACAAAGCCAAGAGCAGATAGTAAATCCTTCACTGCTTTCTATTGAAGGTTCCAGTCTGCATTGATTTATCACATATCAATATTAATTTTTGTTGAACTAAAACTGTCATGCACAATTTCTATTCTGTTATACACTTTGGTGAAAGAAAAATGATTCCAAACACCTTTTTTAATTTAATTTTTCCTTTTTTTTAAAGTTATAAACATGAGAAGATAGATGTCAGTGATTTGCAGGCTAAGAGTGAAGGCCTATTAAACTCCATATGGAGTCAGTAACATTGTCTGCAATGATGTATGAATTGTTATGGTTTTGAGTTGACATCTTGCTGAATCTGAATGAGCTGTAGCAGTATGTATACTGTAGCTTTTCAAATCAGTTTCATACATCTGAAGCCAAATTCTGCATAAAGTAGATTAAAATGGCCCTATAAAAGCAGTGTAATAAGAACTTAATTAATTTTGTCACCAAAAGAGATAAGGGGAAAAGCCTGAGGATCATGTAGTGCATTCAACTCAGTTAATTTTCTTCTCTTCAATGTAAAAAATGGCCATTAATAGTAAATACATTTAGATAATAATTTAGAGAATGTGAAGATTCCACAAAATTATTTAGTCAATATTGAGGGAGTAATTTTAAGAATTATGGATAGATTTTAAAAAGTTACCCAAAATGATGGCATAGGACAGATTAGAAAGCTAATTATACTTAAAAAACAATTGACAGGTCCTAGCTGGTTTGACTCAGTGGATAGAGCATCAGCCTGGGGACTAAAGGGTCCCAGGTTTTATTCCAGTTAAGGGTAGAGGCCCAGGTTGCAGGCTCGATCCCCAGTTGGGGGCGTGCAGGAGGCAGCCGATCAATGATTCTCTCTTATCATTGATGTTTTTACTCCTCTCAACCTATCCCTTCCTCTCTGAAATCAATAAAAATATAGTTAAAAAAACAATTTACAGAAAGATTTGCAGATTCTTCTCCAGTGAGATTATCTTTTTAAAGTCAATGGACACATCCATTTCAATTTTCGTTTTCTCTAGAGTTTTTGTTAAATGATTTAAGATAATAATGGATATTTTCATAGTTTCGTACATTTGACAAATAACAGTCATCTCTACTGTTTCATATTAGGAAAGAGAGATATGGCTTCACCTAATAGCTTAGATAACCAAGGCTCAGAAATTAATATATTTGCCCAAAGTCACACAGCAGTCTTAAATAGTAACATAAATCATTTACTCCAAAACCTTTTATTTTTCTTCTATATTATTATGTGAATTGTGGAAGCTAAAATGGTTTATTAAATATAGATAAACTGCTGTTAGTACATAAAGCAGGTACTTCATAAACATTGTGTGATTACAGAATATTTTGTGTTTTGATTAACCGAAGATAATACTCTATCCATAAAATACAGGCAACCACTTAAAGAAAAAGGGGAAAAGACATTGCATGTACTGGTATATTTAGTGTATAATTTATAATCGTAAAACATATATATTGATCTATGGCTCACATCTATGCATTAAACTTCTCAACCTGAATGCCAGATACTAAAGCTTCTCTTTGTTCTCAACTATAATACCAAGAATCACGTCATACACACAGTAAGTGCTTATTGTTGTTTAAGAGCCTTTAGATTCAGGGCCAACTCAGTATGAGTGTGAATACACTAATGGGTATTGATCTAAAGGAAATTTCATCTTACCTAATAATAGACAAACATGTAAATTGACTGTAACTCTGCTATGCCACCAGCCAATCAGGAGTGACATGCAAATTAACCCAACAAAGATGGCAGGGGCATTCTGCCCCACCTCAGGTCTTTCAGGGCTTCTGGGCAGCGTGGGAAGGCAGGGCCAGAGCAGAAAGAGGAGGCTCTGGGGCCTGAGTGGAAAGGGGCTGGGCCAGAGTGGCAAGGAGGCGCCGGCAGCCAGGGAAAGGAAAGCCCATTCTAGCACAAATCTTCGTGCATCGGGCTTCTAGTTAGAATATAATGACAGTGCACAATGCCAGAAAAATTTCACTTGTATGCCCCAAGGAGGCTGAGACTAGCTCAGAGACTAGAAAATATAGGTAGAATTTTTGTTGTTGTTAGGCCAGCACACATTTTTTGTTTTGTTTTGTTTTTAAATTGAGCGAACATTGGAAAATCATGGCATACAACTTAAATATGGAGTTTTAAATTTTTCCAGAATATTGAAAAATCTAGTCTTCATTACTAAATATCATCTCCTTGCACACATCTTTAAATTTTCTTAAAATTTACTAAAACACAGGCATACTTCATTTTACTGAGCATCACTTACTGCACTTCACAGATACTGCATTTTTCACAAAGTGAAGGCAAGACCTTTCGTCAGCAAAAAGATAAGGACTCAGTTTATTGTTGTGGTCCAGAAGCAAACTGCAATATCTCCAAGTATGCCTGTACTCCTTAAAAAAAAAGATGTATGTGGTTAGATTAACCCTCTACTTTCTAACTTTTGTTGCAGACTGGCCAATGGAATTTTATCATTAAAATTAGTGTCATTTTAATAATTTAATGCTTTTGAATTTCAAACTTAAAATAATAGATTATTATTAATTCTTAGCAACACAGGCTGAACACTTTTATCAGTGGTTCATATTTATGATATTGTTCAACTCATTTAATATCTCAGATTGTATACAATGCTCTATAGAATCTGGAACTTATTTAACAAATGTTCTTAAAACCATAAACAGAACATATTACTCTTGACTTTTTTTTATAAATGCTAAAACTAAGAGTTGGTTCATGTAAAAGGTTACCTCTCAAAACGTATAGCTAAGATTTCATTCCTGTTAATAATTTGCTGTCAACATTACAGTCACATTGACTTACCCACAGTAACTACAGTGTCTGCAAATGATATGAGCAGTTTCTGAGCACAGGATGTATTATGACAAATGTGTTAAAAAATGGGATTGCTGCAATATTAAAGAAAAAGTTTATTATAGATAATTGCTTGCTCTGTTTATGCTGCTTCTGTTGAGGTAAAATAAGCAATATAAGTTACAGAGATTTATAACAGTTTTCATGAAGATGTATGAAATCCCAAACTTGCAAGCTTTTTTAATCCACCTATAAATCATTTTATACATTTAATTTCTTTCTCTATAAATTTTATGGGACCATATACAGGCAGAAAGTTTAAATTACTACATTCTTTCTAAAGAGGAGGAAATATACAGGATTTTTCTTTATACATGTTTTCTATCTAAATACATGATATAAATTCTAAAAGTTTCATTGTAAACAGTTAATGCATACTATTTTATTGTTCAAACATCTGCAGCCCTGTGAGGTACTACACAAAGTCTGCCTTTGAGATAGACTCAGTTAGGTGTGTTACACTACATGAGAAACTATAATGTTATAGATCCCATCAGTCTTAAGAATGACAAGATCTAATCCCACATCGGACCAATATATTATTATCCTAAGGGTTTGATCTCAAAGTGGGACATAATTGACTCCTAACTTCAATATTCGAATTAAAATTATTTTTAGTTGCAGTGCTGTGCATTACTAGATGTAGAAAACAGTGGTTCCAATTTTCTGAAAACTTTTAGACAGTTTTCCCATCATTGTTCACTAAAGGGAAGCCCAGTCATAGTGTTACCGGAGAATCAGATTCCTGCCTCACCCATGGGAGTGGGGTGGTTCTTGGGGTGCTGCTGAAATAAGACTTTTCAGAAGCCCCCATGGGAGAATGAGATGTGGTGAAAGGCTTTATCTGCATGGAGTTACGTTACTTGGGTTGCAAAGTCCCATGCCCCCTAAACCAGTCCTGAAAAAGGAGCAGCTGGGAGCTCAGCGGAGCCTAAAGGAAAGCCAGCATGTGTCTATTCCATGTTGCAGCCAGGTCCAGTTCAGCATTCGGCATAATTAAAAGTCCATTAGTCCATTATGGGGGTTCAGAAGTTTAAATATTCAGGTTTTGCATCCTCGCAGTGGCCACCCCATTCTGGCCACCTACTTGCTCCCAGATGTGATTGACAGGCAGGTAGGTGCCTTCCCATGCTACTCAGACCTTAATGGGCATGCATCTAAACTACCTTTGTCCAGTCCCTTCCCCCTTCAGTCAGTGGGGATCAGACTTGGAGAGTGTTAACCTCAAGCTTTCTAGAAAAGCTGTATAAATGGCATGCCTATGTTATCTAGTCTTCCCTTTACTCCTTTCTCGTTAAATAAAAACCAGATTAGGATCCTAGGGTATTGTGACAGGTCCTAACTGGGCTCAAGGAGAAACATTCTCAGTCAGATTTACAGCTGCTAACCTAATTAAAAGCAGAGTAGGCCCTACAGAAGTTGTGTTAATTTACTACTGGCAGTTCCAGCGTTATTTAACCTAATTCTAGGAAACTATCTGGCTCATCCTATCTACAGCCTGTATGTATATGATTTGATATGGAATGGCAAGTTATGCAAAAACACAGTATAGTTTGCTCATGCTGTTGTTTACTGGAATTTTTTTTAGGGGGTAGTGGGTGAAGAGGTGGCCATAGGTTTAAGTATGACTGTTGGGGGAAAGCCCAAAAAGTCTTAAATTCAGAATTGATTCTGAAGAGCTGACACATAGCCTTATTCAAATTCCTAGGAGCTTTAATAGGAGAAACCAACGTACACTGGTAAAGCAGCTGCTCCCAGTGGTGGCCAGCTGGGAAGAATGAATACCCCTCCCAGGACAGGGTCTCTTTTCTACAGGGGTTAACAGTAAAAGTTTATGGTGCGCAGTCACATAGGCCACCAGAAGGGACAATGCATTTCTAAGTTAACAGATAACATCAGCATTGGTCACATTCTGTACATTCATTAACCGCCTTTCTGGGAGCATGGCATTTGTGTTTGGGGGGCTTTCCAATTTCTGGGTAGTCAGCCAAACCTGAGGCTACAGAGAGTTGAGTCCAACATTCCCCAGCCACCATTGCTGCTGGAGTAATATAGCACCTCAGTGAGTTCCCCTTCAATACCATACATATTTCTGACTATTCTCAAGCAGATATTTAAAGTCCCTCTTTGTCTAAACATATTAATAATCAGAATAAGACTGAAAATCAAACTTGAACTCCTTGGAAAACCCCATGGATTTGATCTATCTTCCAAGGTAATGAATCTAGTGCTGAGGTTTTGTTCAGATGGGCTCATTGAAATAGGACTTTGATTTATTTAGCCCCTGTCTTGTGTTTTCCCCAACAATGAGACCTTTTTTGGAAAATGCAATTTCCTTTTGGCGCAATTTCAACTCTTTATAGGGGATCTGTCTCCATTCATTTCTCCTACCTTTTCTTTAGGAAAACAAAGCTTTTGCACTGTGAACATTTTAATTTCTGAAGAATAGCATGTCTACTCACACAAATACACAAATTAAGAAAGTACTTTTATATATGACTGCACTAGGAAAAAGTTATATAAAATAACGATTGCAACTCCAGTGAAGCCTTTAAAAAAAGAATCAAAATTTTAATGTTTCTGCTTTAAGTAGATAAGTTTAATCAAATATACATGGGTTAGAATGCAAATTTTTGTTTTAAAATATATTTTGAGAATGATTTATGATGAAAGAGACTTGTTGCTGTCTCTGTCTTAACTGTTTCTCCACATATAAACCATTTAATGAATTTGATTGATATTGACCAAGCTGTTTCTAGATTTATGGCATATCTATGGCTCAGAATATTAAGCCTTATTAAATCTACCTCTTAAATATGAAATAATTGGCTATTGCTTATAAAGTAACAAAGTCTAATTCATTTGAGAGGTTAATAAAAATTTTAAAAAACTACTGGAAGAGTAAATGCTAGAATTACTTTATGCATGCAGCCATGAGTGTGTATGAATGTGTGTTTGTGTGTGTGTGCATGCTCCAATTTTAGGAGTACTTCTATGCTTGACTCCTGAGGATTAGAAGCTTGCATAGAACCAGGAGTTTAAAAATTTAATTAGCTATGGAGCTGTCTAGAGCTTTTCTCTTTCTTTTCTTTCTTTCTTTTTTTTTTTTTTAATCACCATTGGCATCATCTAGAAAATGAAATAATTCTTAAGTTTCCTTTAGACTCCAAAATTCCATGAACCCATCTACTTGAAAGTAGAGCTTCTTCAATTTTAGTCTGCATCAAAATCATCAAAGAGGCTTACTAAAACACCAATTGCTGCCCAAGCTGGTTTGGTTCAGTGGATAGAGCATCAGCCCTCAGACAGAAGGGTCCTGGATTTGATTCCAGTCAAAAGGCACATAACTCGGTTGCAGGCTCAATCCCCAGTCCTGGTTGGGGCTCCTGTGGGAGGCAATCAATATTGTGTCTGTCTCACATAGATGTATCTCCCCTCCCTTCCACTCTCTTTAAAAATCAATGGAAAACTATCCTCTGGTGAGGATTAACAAAAACAAACAAACAAAAACAATGCAGATTGCTGAGCCCCACCCAAAATTTCTGAATTTGAAGTTCTGGAGGTAAACCCACAAATTTGCATTTCTGACAAGTTCTAAGGTGATGCTGATGTACTAGTAAATGTAGGAACCATGTTTTGGAAACAAATACAGAAGGGTTCCACTAAAGTGTTAATTTTTTTTAATCCTCACATCAGGACATGCTTAGAGAGAGGAAGGGAGAGAGAGAAAAACATGGATCAGTTGCCTTCTGTATGTGCCCCAATTAGAGATCGAACCTGCAACCCAGGTATGTGCCCTAACTGGGAATTGAAGTGGCAAACCTTTGGTGCACGGAAGGATGCTCAACTTATTAACACACCAGATTCACAACTGTCATGTTAATGGCAGATGAATTTACCTGATTTCAACTAGTAAATAAAGGAAGGCTCTTCATTTAAGTGAGTGGGCATCCCCCTCCTTACTGAGCAATATTTGTAAACATAACATGTCTTCAAAAACATCTCCTGCTTATGAGATCTTATTGTGTAATTGAAGACTTATTTATATATTCTTAATACCCCATAGGAAATAGAATTAATTAAAGATAAAATTAAAGATAGGTGTGTAGGTAAACTAAAAAAGTATCACTGAAAAGTAGCCTGAAATGAATAATAGATTTTTTATGTAGTCACTGAATATTCTAGGGACTCTAATAGTTTCTTTAGAGTAAAATTATAATTTTAGTTTAGACATTATATAAAACATCAATGAACTAAGCACCTCTTTAATACTGCAATTCAAGTTACCTTTTGGGACACTCAAAAACAAGTAGTTACCTGTGCTAAAATGTTACCATTGTTAGTTATCAACTAGTATTTTAAAGAAGCAAGTTAAATTTGCATTATGTTTATTGTTATCATCAAACATAACAGTCAATATTAATCTTCTAGAATTTAATTTTACTTGAGTTTTAATTCCTTTCCCCGTTGCCATAGAGGTTTATAGAGTATTTTTCATAAGTGACTTTATAGAGTTCATGCATGAGAAGATGATATGCTACAGTACTAAAGTAATTTTCTAGTTGATAGTTTAACATTATCTTCTTATTTCCAATATTTTACATATAGTGCAAGTCATGTACTCCTAAATTTTTACTTAGTTTAGCACAAACATGATGCCTCTAATATTTTCCTAACAAGATAATCAATTCAGTTAAGTAACACCACCACCAACAACACAGATACTTCCTACTTATATGCCAATATCTTATGACATAAACGGATCTAAATTGAACACTGATTAATTTTGAGTTTAGTAATACAGTAGCTTGGTTGCTTTAGAAATGAGACTAATTTTAGAAAGACCAGAATTCTAACAGGATGAGAATCAGTTTCAAAACTCTTAACAATTATGTTTTGAGAAGCTGATTAATTTAAATTTATAAAACATTGTGTATAGATATTGTGGTAGGCCTTAAAAATATGAAGTTAGCTCTAGTACCATGAATGCAAAAGAGATTACAATATAGTAGAGAAGTAAAAGACAAAGGTAAGGAAACCATGAGAATTCAGTGATAAAATGTAGCAACAAATCTAATTAGAAAGTAGTGTTATCTCAGAAATGACTTATTGTCCGGATATGGGAGTGGCATGCTTCACACACAAAAATTAAAACGTGATCACTCTTTCACCTTTTTGTTTGTTTGGTTTTGACAAGAGTCACAGCAAGGGCTGTTTCAGGGAGAGGAAGTAGGTGACATAGTCATAATGGTATAAACACAACATGCACATTGAAGGAATTCAATTTTGTAATGATGGTGGGAGGGTGCACTAAGACAGGAATGTCAGAGGGAGGCGGGAACCATGACAGGGAGGGCTTCTTCTGCCCTGCTAGAGAGAGTTTTGAAAGGAATCTCACTAAAGAGTTTGAAGCAGGAGAGTTTGAAACAAGCTGTTTAGAAGGTAACTCAACAATATAAAAAATAAATTGAAGGGCAGATGAGCCAAGGGGGTTAAGAGATTAGGAAAGGAACCTCTTCCAAAAACTTTTTGATGAACAATAGGCACTGGATCTAAAAAATTGAGACATAGAACAAAAGATTTCAAAAGACTTTTTGAACTTGTAGCTGATTTAGATATGGTGGGCAAAAACCCACAGTAGTCTATGATGAGTCCCATATATTTTCCTTAGGTGACCAGGAGCATATTGATGCTAATGTCTGAGGTTTGTGCATACAGGTGGAGAAATGTATTAGAGAGAGTTTATTCTTATATTATTGGTTATATTGAATCCAGGGGCCAGTGAAATATCAAATTAAAATATTTAACCTTTTGCACTTGGATGTGGAGATTAAAATTACTCTTTGAATATATCAATAATTTGAAATATAAAAAAATCCAAATAAATAAGTTTGTATGAAAAGAAACTCCAGTTTTTTATTCTACTGCCGCGCTTTGTAAAATCTGGGGTATTTAAAAAATTAAATCCCGAGTAGAATAAAGGAATCGAGAAAAAAGCAAGCGAGTGCAAAGGGTTAATAAACAGAAGGATATTTAGGTAAGATCATAAGAAGGTACTGAGGTCAAAGATGAATACATATTATTGATCAGAGTATAGTAAATAAAGCATAAATGTGGGTATGGAAATTGTTTAACAAGAGAAGGTGGGCAAGAACTGAACCCTGGGAAGACCAACATTTAAAAGCAGACTTACAGGTGCCTCAAAAGAAAATAAGGAGCATTCAGAGAATCAGAGAAGCCTGGGGGGGCGGGGGTGGAGGGGGGAAGTCAAGATGAATGACTTTTTAATTAAAAAAGCAACAATCACAAAACAACTTTTCTTCTATTTATTTATTAATTCAGCATACATTTAAAAAGCATTTGCTATATCCTGGACATATAGTAGTACACAAAATAAGCATGATCCCAATCTTCATGGAGGTTATAGTTTAATGGGAAGGAATAAGTTTTTTTTTTTTAAGTAATAATAATACAATACAAAGTATAACATGAGCTTATAAATTGAATCCCTGGCCTACCTTGGGGAGAGATGAAAAAGTAACTTTTAAGTCAAAACTTTGAAGGCTGAATAATGACTAGTCCAGTGATAAGGAGAGAAAGTTCACTTCTGGCATACTGAGCAGCCAGCAGTGTGAAACTCAGAGAAGAAAGAGATCATGGCATGTTTAGGAAACTCACAAATGCATCCCTGAAAAGTAGCCTAGTGGGTTAAAATGGGTTAGAGTTCTCTCCTTACTTGACTTATGAGAAATAATTGATGCCAGTGTCCATTTTCTTATTGAAACATTATCTCCTTAGTTTCTCTGATATCATACTCTTCTCACTTTCCTTCTAACTCTCTGAACTCTCATCATCTTTTTAGTAAATTCTTAATTAATTTTAGAGAGGAAGGGAGAGATAGAAACATCGATAATGAGAGAATCATTGATCGGTTGCCTCCTGCACACCCCCTACTGGGAGATCAACCCTGCAACCTGTGCATGTGACCTTCTGGTTCATAGGTTGATGCTCAACCGCTCAGCCACACTGGCCCGACTGCACTCATCATTTTTGTCATGTTACCCCTTTTTATACAGCCTTTAAATCATTCTTCACTGTATACCATCTCTCTATATAATCTCACATACTCCCCAAAACTTCCATTGGGATCTCCATCACCATTATACAAACCTGACATAAATTTATCTCTAGTCCAGACTTTGTTCCAGAGCTCCAGACACAATGACAGAACTGCCACCTTGGCATCTCCCTTTAGCTGTCTATCATCTCAAATTGAACATATACAAAATAAAATTGATCATTTTTCCAAATATGGTTCATAGCTACTCTGCCTCATCTTAGTAGAAGCCCAGCCACTCAACCAGACTAGCAACCCAGATATATGGTAAACACTCTTGAGCCTACCATTTCCCTTAACTTATATCCAACTCCAGTAGGGTAACAATATAAATAGTTTAAAGTATTTGTCCATATGTCTTCCTTTTTTTCTACTTCAAGCAAGGCTCTTTATTTCATCCTTAGGAATGTTTGTTTTAGGACTGAAAGAAGAATTTGATCTAAGATGATGCCTCTTTTTGTCTTTCACAGCTACCTAGTTGTAGTTTTATAGCAAAGAGAAGCCCAGCACTTTGAGGAGGAAGCACTACCAAAGAGGTGACCCATCTGAGAGTAGATGGTTTATGTGGTCCAGTGGAGGGAGCATCAGGAAGGAGATGAGACCCTGTGTATGGCACAAAAACAACAGGTGGAACGCTGGACTTGGAAAATAGTCTTTGAGACTTGAGATTCAAGGTATTTCTAAATACCTGTTTTTGATATGATTCTTAGCCTACAAATTTAACCACATAAGAAGCTTTTCTATATTATCAGAACCCCTCACACATCAACACACAGCTACTTACTAACAGTTTACCTCAAAGTCCAAGAGACTATGTTGTAGCTCCCATGGTGGGGATAGGGACTCTAATCTTGAATCCTTTCCCCTCAGTTCTCACATCATCATTGCATTCAACTTTTTCAACTGCTTTTCTTTCAAGTTCCATAGTATAGCAATAGAATACTTGTAGGCACCTATAATGTGCCAATAAATGATGTCTTATTCTAGAGACACTCTTGAAAATATCACCCATTAAAGTGATTTATTGTGGCTTTATTTTTATTTTGTGAGACGCTTCTGCAATATAAATGGGCCTAGATGTCCTCAATGAATACATTTAGTTATGGACATTTAAGGGGAGTTGCATAATACAAGGGACATTAGGTTATAAAAATATCTTATCTTCTTATTTAAAGGCCCATATATAATCAGTTTGAAATATTTATATCCCCTAGTAACTGAGTGACCCAGCCATCTTTCACTGAACATAGTACTGCAACAGTAATAGGCTAAAGCTGATACAGGAAAGCTTGTATGTTCAAAGGTCCTTTCATTGATATATTATTTCTACTTGAAAGTTTTGAAAAAATAGAAATCTGACTGCATGATATATATACATATATATCTTTTTATTCTTTTTAAAAATTTGCATTTGAGTTCTAATAACCCAGACCTAGAATCAGGGAACTATCTTGATTGTTTCTGTGTGACCTAGAGTAAGTCACCTAATTATGTGAACTTCATTTTTTCTTTTTCTATTAAGTGGTAGATAATCTCAGGGACCTCTCTTAAATTTTACCATTTCATGATGCAATATATTTATATTTTTTATCTGCTTCATTTTGGTTTGGTGTATTAAGGTCTATTTACAGGAAAATCAAAGATGTTTAATATAAGGGTAATGTAAATATTTACTAACTTTTCTCTCATATATGTAAGATTATTTATGGCAAGGGGAGACTTTCTTTAAACATCAGTGCCATCATTGTTCTAGTTATCTATTGCTAAATTAAAAAATACCCGAAAATTAGAGGCCTAGTCAATCACTTAATCACAACTATAATCACTAATTGTTCTCAGCAGCCCACTGGTTGGGCAATGCTATCTCTGGTCCATGTGGCCATAGCTGGGGCAACTTGACTGAGGCTGGATGACCCATTTCCCAGACTGCTGCTCCCACCCTGGAGGGAAAATTGGTGCTGCTGTTGATTGGGAATTGGCTTCAGACTGTCAGTTGGGGGCTTTGATTCTTCCCCATGTACCTCTCTCTCAAAACTGCTTAGGTTTCCTCACAACATGATGACTGAGTTTTGAGGGCGAGTATTCCAAAGGGAGCATTCCAAGAGGGCCAGGCGGGAGCTTTTAAAGGTTTCTTGTGGTCTAGCATCAGAAGTCCCAGAAAGCCACATCCACTGCATTCTGTTAGTGAATCAAGTCACAAAAATCAGCCACATTCTAAGGGGAAGTCCAGCTCCTCTAAATGGGAGAAGTATTCTGTAAACAAAGAATTTGTGCTCATCTTTAATTTACTGCAAATTGTCTCCCTTAAGATTCTTTACTAAGAGCTTGCCAACGGAAGCCTGATTTTCTAAGGTGGAATTTATGATACTATAATTAGATTTATAACTTTCTGTTTCCACTGTAAGGAGATAGGTATTATAATTTGAAACGATGCATTTAGAATTAGAATAAGATATATACAAAGAGCTATAGAAACACAGGAAAGGCATTCGCCAACTCAAAGCTGGAGAAAGCTTCAGAGAGGACGTAACAATGAGTTAATTCATTATATACCCATGCACAGGTGTACACTGTAAACAACACACAACTGCTCTGAAAGTCCCTGAATTCTCAGGCATGGAAGGGAAAAATGTATCCTAGGCACTGAGGACAGCATTTTCAAAGTCATGGAATTACAAAAAGAATTAGTGGTTAGCAGAGAAATGTGAGGATGTTTGTCTGGTTAGACAACACTGAACAGATTAATTTAGGGTATGAAATATTAAGATGCTAGCTGAAGCACTGAAGCAATTTTTTAAAAATGTTAATAAATATTAAAAAAAATATTTTCTCTTTGCCCTTCACCCATTCAGTTGGGTACTAAGGTTAGTGCTTTAATATTTCCAGGAAGGTTTATGTCAAGATAGAAAGTAGAAGTAACTGAGTTTATGAAGAAACAGCTCTTTTCCTTTAAGGTAGAAGAATATGCACTAAATAACGGCAAATCTAAAAGAAGGTGCAGAGAAAGAAGCTAATAATGTAAATAATTATGTGTTACTTTTCTACAATAAACTCCAGTGTCACAGCTCATTTATGATCACCTACATTCTTCATTAGTTCTGTTTCTACATAGACTCAAGCCCAGAGAGAAGAAGAAATCCTGTCACTCCTATTGTCTTCACTTTTAATCAGCTTTGGAAACTCAGCCCATTTCACTGTGCACTTTAACTGAAATAGTCCTGCTGAGAAAGGCACTTCCTGATCGGCGTTTCCATATTTCATGCAGACCCCAGACACACTGTATAAATAATGCATAAATAATACCCCTGCCGGACGGGCCGATCTTTCACCTGTAAGGACGCCTCTCCAGGAAGCCATGCTGCTTCCCTTGTAGTCATGCTGTTCTAATTCTTGCAAAGGTTAGCACGGCTTTATCGCTAATAGCCACTTGATCATTGCAGAGATTAACAAGTCACGTTGGAGACATTAGTCAGGGAGGCTGTGGGATCCATCGTGAACTCTTTACACACCCCAGCCTGTGCAGCAGCACACTGATGGGCATTTTCCTGCTGCGATCTCTAAATTACATGCGGGAATTGAAAGGGTATGTTTATTAGACAGGAGCCCATTGGTTTTTAATCAAATCTAGAGAGCTGCGGAAAAAGCTGCTCACCAATCTTTAGTTTTTGCTGACAGTAATGAATGCATCATTCTCCCCGTGACATTCCTCAAAGGGAAGTCACACCGTTTTCCCTAAAGCCCCTGAGATGATCCAGGGGACCAGTGACTTGCCATAGTAAAGGCGGGGCTCCTGAATTAATGTCTGATTGTAATTTAAGCAACACTGACCTAGAGTAAGGATACAATACATAATGAATATTTTAGAGATTCTTTCAGATAGCTGGTATTACAATGACTAAAATGCAGTGGAAGAAATAATAAACAGTGCCATGGAAATGCACACCTTAATGACAATTCCCCAGACTCTTCTCCCTGTCATTGAACTTACACATTTCAGTCCTCAAGGTGTACCAAAGCTTTAATGACGCTCTCATAAACGGAGTAGGCAAACTCCAGCCTATGCAACAAATCCAGTGCTCCATCTGTTGTAAACAAAGTTGTATTGGAACACAACCACGCTCACCCATTTATGCATTTTCTGCAGCAAGCTTTCATGCTAAAACAGCAGAATTGGATAGTTGCAACAGAGACCAGATAGCCCACAGATCTTAAAATATTTTCCTTCTGGCCCTTTATAGAAAATGTTTTCCAATTCTTGCAAAGATAGTAGTTCTGAAAAAAAGTAGTTAGTTCTAGATATGTGAATTTTGAAAGAAATTGAAGTTAAACACGTCACACAGTTCATTTAAGTTTTTCCTTAAAACAGTTGATATCAACCTTTTTGTAATATGCATTTTTCTGCCATCTTTAATGAAGCATATTCAAAGTGATTTTGATTTCAACTGATGATTTTTTAAAATATCACGTGTGTGTTTTTTTCCACTATAAAGTGCAATATTTATACTGTGCTAGAGATATTCGTCAGGTACTGGAGTAAATGAGCACTTATCTTAGGAATAGGAGGGCACTTATTTTCAAAAAAGGAATACAATCTCCTGATATTAGCTGGGGTTTTGCTCACTTGCTTCTTTACACTAAAGGTAAAGTGAAGGACACTTTAAGGCTGTATTTCTGCAAAAATGGATTTTATAATGAAAGATTGAAGTAGACTTTTCCCAGGTGCTTTCCTTACCCTTCAGGAAATTATGATCATCATTGCTATTTCTATACCTATCCTGAGATTTGTCATTGGCATCCTAAACATTGCCTGTGACTTCTACATCATTGGAACAATGAAGATAAGGTACCTCTTATTCAGCTTGGATCTGTTTGTCAATTTCACAAGGTGGGGGGCAGGCATGTCTGTTGTCATTTAAAAAAAGTAGTAGGATATTTTGACAAAGAATAAATCTTAGAAAACTCTTACAATTTGATAAAGTGAAGTTTCATTCATATGAAAAGAGTGAATTTTCTCTTTTGAAGAACAGTATAGGCATATGCAGAGTAAAAATTATAATGATACAATGAAATAAGTTTCTTGTATATTGTTTGCATATTTTTGACAAACTCATTTGTAATGATATTTTACAGATTGAATTATACTCTGATTTATAGGTTAAATAAATGAAGCAAAATTGGCTAGGAAGAAAATTATAAAATAAAAATCTTCTTAGTCATTAATCTTTCTTTTGAAAAATGAGTTTGATCAGTGTTCTAGCAAAAGTATTTTAGCTTTGCTAAATCATATGGCTACAAAAGAATCTTTCACTGATGGAGATAAGAGTCTGATAAAATTATGTATTATAGTTTCTTCAAATATAATGGAAAGATGGTAATTTTGCATACCTCACATAATATCTGTGAGTAAAATACTTGTAAATCAAGTAGTAGAATGATACACAAATAGCCTCAATTAATAGTATACATGATTGCCAAAACCGGTTTGGCTCAGTGGATAGAGCGTCGGCCTGTGGACTGAAAGGTCCCAGGTTCGATTCTAGTCAAGGGCATGTACCTTGGTTGTGGGCACATCCCTGGTAGGGGGTGTGGAGGAGGCAGCTGGTCGATGTTTCTTTCTCATCAATGTTTCTAGCTTTCTATCCCTCTCCCTTCCTCTCTGTAAAAAATCAATAAAATATATTTAAAAAAAAATAATATACATGATTATTTTTATTTTTGTTGTCAGTGTATCAAAGTGCTTATTGCAAAGAATAGACAAATAGAAGGCATAATGAAACATTTTAGGTAATATTTTCAATTAAAATTAATTATAAATTTTGTTTTATGAGATTCTGCAGTAATAGAATATTGATAAAGTAGCATATAAATATTTAAGCAACATATACATGATTCATTAATGTATGCATACATAAAAGTCAAAACAATAATTGAGCTTTACCAGTATTTTAAAACTTCTCAGAAGATCAATTAAACAAATATTTTTATAACATTAATATATGCAGAATTTATATAATAGCAATAATATTTAATTATTTGTTGATAGATAAATATGTGACTAGAAATATTCTAAGGACTTATATCTATGAACACATTTGATCATTTACAGAATAATTTTCCCTAGAGGAACAGAATACACATTTTTCTTTTAAATGCACCTGAAACATACTCTAGGAAAGATTGTATATAAGGCCCAAACAAGTTCTAGTAAATTTATAAAAATCTGAAATAATGTAAAATATATTTGCTGATCACAGTGGATGAAACTGGAAATTGATTACAGAAGAGAAATTAGAAAATTCAATATTATGTGTGAATTAAAGAGCACACTCTTGAACAACCAATGAGTCAAAGAAGAAATTATGAAGAAAATTAGGAAATATCTTGAGACAAATGAAAATAAAAGAACAATCTATCAAAATGTATTGAATGCAGCAAAATTATGCAGGAACATTTATAGCTGTAAAACGTTAAAAAAGAGCGAAGGTCTCAAAACAACAACCTAACTTTATATCTTAATGAATAAAAAAAAAAAAAAAAAAGAGTAAACTAAGCATAAAAGTAGTAGAAGAAAAGAAATAATAAAGATTATAGTGAATATAAATAAATAGTTAAAAACAATAGGGAAAATAAATGAAACTAAAAGTTGATCCTTTGAAAAGATCAACAAACTTCAGTTAGATTGATTAAAAAAAGAGAGAGATGACTCAAAAAACTAAAGTCAGAAATTAAAGTGGTGACAATATTACCAATTTTACCAAAAAAATGGATTATAAGATAAAACTACAAACATTTGTAAGTCAAAAAATTGTTTAACCTATATTACATGGATAAGTTTTTAGAAACACAATACCTATTAAGACTGAATCACAAAGAAATAGAAAATCAGAATAGATCTATAACTAGTAAAGTTGAATCAGTAATTAAGGTGGTTGAATCAGTAATCAAAAACTTTCCCAACAACAACAAAAAAGTCATGGACCAGATGACTTTGTTGGTAAATTGTATTATTCTTAGAAGATCAAATTCTTCCAAATTAAAGAGAAAGGAATACTTCCTAACATATCTCATGAGGTCAGCATTGCCCTAATACCAAAGCCAGACAAGTCAACCTGTGTTTATGGATTGGATGACTTTGTTAGAATGACCATACTACCCCAAGCAGTCTATAGATTCAATGCAATCTTTATCAAAATTCCCTTGTCATTTTCTTTTTGCAGAAATATAAAAATCCAAGCTAAAATTCACATGGAAATTCAGAAAACCCCGAATAGACAAAACAATCTTGGAAAAAAGAATAAACTTTGAGGACTCACACTTTCTGATTTCAAAATTTACTGCAATGATATAGTAATCAAAACAATGTAGTAGAGGCATAAAAATGTAGCAGAGATATATACTGAAGGAATAGAATTGAGATCCCAGAAATAAACCCTTACATACATGGTCAAATGATTTTTTACAAAGGTACTAATACAATGCAAAAAGGACAGTCTTTTCCACAAATGTTGTTGGAAACTATAGCTATTCACATGCATAAGTTTGAAAATGGACCATGACCTTACACAAAATACCAAAATTAACTCAAAAGATCAAAGTGGTAAACATAGGAGTTAAACCACTTAGAAGAAAACACAGGAGGCATGCTTCATGACAATGGATTTGACAATAATTTCTTGGATATGATACAAATGACATAGGCAAAAATAACAACAAAAATAAAATTATGGACCTCATCTAAATTAAAAATATTTTGTGCATCAAAGAACATTATCAAAACAGTGAAAAACTAACCCATAGAATGAGAGAAAATACTTTCAAATCATGTATCTGATGAGATTAACATCCAGAATAATGTAAAGAACTCCTACAATTCAAAAACAACAAACCAATTTAAAAATATTGCTAAAGGACAGGATAGACGTTTCTCTAAACCTAGGGGACTGGTGCATGAAATTTGTGCATGGGAGGGGGCTTGTCCCTCAGCCCGGCCTGCACCCTTTCCAATCTGGGACCCCCTGGCAGTCGGACATCCCCTTCACAATCTGGGACTGCTGGCTTCTAACCACTTGCCTGCCTGCCTGCCTGATTGCCCCTAACCGCTTCTGCCTGCCAGCCTGATCACCCCCTAACCACTCTCCTGCCGGCCTGATTGACACCTAACTGCTCCCCTGCTGGCCTGATCACCCCCACCTGTCCTCCCCTGCCGGCTCGATCACCCCCAAGTGCCCTTCCCTGCTGGACTGTTTGCCCCCAACTGCCCTCCCCTGCCAGCCATCTTATGGTGGCCATCTTGTGATGACCATCGTGTGGTTTACATCTTGTGATGACATGAGAGTGGCCATCTTGTGGCAGCCATCTTGTGATGATGTCATGCATGACACCACCTAGGACTTTATTATATAGGATATGCAAAACATTAAGCCCATGAAAGCACAACATTACAAATCATTTGGGTTATAATATAAAAACCACAATGAGATATCTTCATAACTGTTAGAATGGCTATATAAAAAAGAAAGAACAAAAAGAGAGAAAGGGGGGGATGGATGAAAGGTGAGGGAGGTAGAAAAGGAAGAAAGAAAATAAATGACCGGTCTTAGACAGGATGTGTAGAAATTTGAGCCCCGTGCACTATTGGTGGTTATGTAAAACTAGAGGACTGGTGCATGAAATTAGTGCATGGGAGGGGGGGTGTCCCCTCAGCCCAGCCTGCACCCTCTCCAATCCGGGACCCCTTGGGAGATATCCAACTGCCAGTCTAGACTGGCAGTCAGACATCCCTCTCACAATCCTGGACTACTGGCTCCTAATTGCTCACCTGCCTGCCTGCCTGGTCTCCCCTCACTGCTTCTGCATGCTGGACAGATTGCCCCTAACTGACCCCTGCTGCTGGCCAAGTTTCCCCCAACTGCCCCCTCCCTGCCGGCCTGGTCACCCTCAGCAGCCACCCCTGCTGGCCTGGTCGCCCCCAACAGCCCCACTGCTGTCCTGGTCGCCCCCAACTGCCCCCCCCAACCCTGCCAGCCTGGTCACCACTCATGGCCCCTCCACTGGCCTGGTCACCTCAAGCAGCCTGCTTGTTCAGTTGTTTGGTTGTCCCTCACTAACCCCCCTGGTGGCCTGGTCACCCCATGCAGCCTGCTTGTTCAGTCATTTGGTCATCCCTTGGGCCAGCCCTGTGTGGCTGGGAAGCTGGCATCCAAGGCTTGCCTGCATCTTGGGCCAGCCCTGGGTGGCTGGGTGGCTGAGGGGACTGGGTGCTGCCATCTTTGAGGGTGTGGCAATTAGCATATTCCCTCTTTATTAGATAGGACTAGAGGCCCAGTGCACAAAATTCGTGCATGGGGGGTGTGTCCCTCAGCCCAGCCTGTACCCTCTCCAATCTAGGACCCCTTGAAGGATGTCCGACTGCCCGTTTAAACGGGCAGTCGGACATCCCTCTCACAATCCAAGACTGCTGGCTCCCAACTGCTCACCTTCCTGCCTTCCTGATTGCCCCTAAGCGCTTCTGCCTGCCAGCTAATCACCCCTAACCACTCCCCTGCCAGCCTGATTGATGCATAACTGCTCCCCTGCCAGCCTGTTTGCCCCTAACTGCCCTCCCCTGCAGGCCTGGTCACCCCTAACTGCCCTCCCCTGCTGGCCTGATCGCCCACAACTGCCCTCCCTTGCAGGCCTGGTCCCTTCCAACTGCCCACCCCTGCTGGCCATCTTGTGGTGGCCATCTTGTGTCCACATGGGGGCAGGATCTTTGACCACATGGGGGCACCCATCTTGTGTGTTGGAGTGATGGTCAATTTGCATATTACTCTTTTATTAGATAGGATGCTGCAGCTCCTGTGGAAAACAATATGGCAGTTCCCACCTAGTACTGAGGTAGGAATCAAGATGAAGATGAAGAACAACTGTTAGAATGTTAAAGTTTAGTACATAATCTATTGACTTGTACTTTAATTTCTCCTCAACAGAATGAAATTTTGTCCTTTTGCTAAGAAGGGGCTCTTAAAAATGTGGGTAATGATCCAGACCTTTTTGTATGGAGCAGCTTCCAACATTAATATTATGTTGATATTTAGCTATCTTTAACTTCTCATATTCACAGAGTGACTCACAGAGTTGACTGGGTGTACTTGCTGATTCATTAGTGACTTCAAAGAGAAGGAATGAAGCCAGGCTTGTGTGGCTCAGTGGTTGAGTGTGGACCTATGAACCAGGAGGTCACAGTTCGATTCACGGTCATGCCTGAGTTGTGGGCTTGATCCCTGGTAGGGGGCTGCAGGAAGAAGCTGATCAATTATTCTCTCCCATCATTGATGTTTCTCTCTCTTGTCCACTTCCTTCCTCACTGAAATCAATAAATATATGTTAAAACATATACATATTTTTTAAAGAGAAGGAATGCATGTGTTAGCAGGAATGGGAACACATCCACATTTAATTACTCATAGTAGAATTAATTGATAAGATATTTTCAGAGTGCAGCTCAGTGGTAGCTATCAATGTTTAAATTCCTATCTGATCTGAAAATTCCCCACCTCAGAATCTTTCCAGAAGGTTGTACAAAGATACAAGTCTAGAGATGCTAATAGAATTTTATTTGTTATAACCCTACATCATATAGTAGTGATGATAATCAAATATGTTAATACTCATAAAGTGCTTAGAATAAAGTCAGGCATATAGTAGTATATGCTTGCTGAATAAAAGGTAGAATGGTTAATGAATATTGCCCTTTTGAAACAATAAAATATATGATGCTCCTAAAAATAATGAGGTAGTTATTTCATAAAAATATGTTATTGAGTGAAAAGGTAGTTTACAAAATCATATATGGTGCAATTCCATTTTAGTAAATATGAAATATTTAATATAATACATAAAAATGCATTATGAAGTATCTTGTTGCTTCATTATTTTAACCAAATGGCATATATTTGGGTATTATGTTTGGAAAACTGCTAACAATCTTGAGTTAAGAATGAGGAATAAAATTTCTAGCACGACTTTCATTTCTCTGAAGGGCTAAGGGGAGAAGACTGTGCACACTGTGCATGTAACACACAGGGACGGTGGTACTACCTAATTCTCGCTGAGGCTCAGGAGAACCAGAAACATTAGAGCTCTAATGTGTGGCATTGCAGCTAAGGAAAGAGTCTGTGAGGTTGTTGGGAAAGCTGTTCAAGTCAAACCCAATTCCACCATCTCCAAAAGAAGCTAAAGACATTTCTATTGCCTTAGCAGTAAATTAATTAATTAATCATGTAAAAAATCATAGAATTTACCAAATGACAAAAACTGGATGTTGGATTGACATTGAGAAGGTCTTATTGGAAGTGATGGAGATTGAGGAATGCTGAGAAATCCTTTCTAATTTCCTAACCTATTAAGACTTTTTGTTGAAGCCCTTTGTTGAGTTTACAAAGGAAGTTTCCTTTATATGATGTCCAGGGTAAAAACCAATTTTCCAGTTATAGGCTTTTTTCCTGAAACTTACTAATTCTGACTGCTAATTCTGAATTCCCCTCTATCCTAAAGTAGAGATTTCCTATGAAGTATTTGGTAAGCTGAAATGATGTAAAGTGAAGGTTGTTCCTTTCTGAAAGTTTGTTTCATCACTTCCCTTTAGTAGTTGTTTTCACTAACGGAAAAATATCCAAAGAAGAGTTTCACTTTTATGAACAACAACAAAAAAAAGCCATTATTGTACTAATGTAGGTCTTTTGTTAAAGTGGCTTAATGTGAACTTTCAGAAATCGGAGGACACCTGTATTCTCTTTTATTTAACATCTCTCATGTATGTTATTTCCCAATTGTGTATATAAAACTTAAATTGATTGCCTCATATCTTCTTAAATAAACTAAAAACCTCTTAAAGTAGTTAACATAAATTATATTTCACAGCATCATCATAGTTTCTAAGAATATCAATTTGCATATTTACAGGTATTCTATAAATCTTAACTAAATGAGTAAACAAAACTCAGCTTCAATGATTAAACAATAGACTAGAGGCCTAATCCTAGAGATGGCTGTCATGATAATTATGACTTTTATTATTTTTTATAATAATAATCACCAGAATTTTAATGGAATTAGAAGTCTAATTATTTGTTATTGAAAACCACACTATCTATTAACATAGTCATCTGAATATATTTAAGTCTCCCCAACGTATTATTTTTATCTTTACAATTTAGGCCTAGAAAATATTTTATAAGGTGCAATTAATCTGTCCCCACATAGGGTGCTAAAGTCTCTTTTGTACATGAAGTTTGCATGTCTAGAAACTTCAAAGCTTTGCCACCCAATTCTGAACTTTTTTTGGGGAAAAATAGTGCATGTTGTTTCAAACTTTCTTCTGTTTATTTCTACTAAAAAGCTATGGCTACTTCTTACAAATGGCAGAAAACTATAATTGCCAATAATATTCAGAAAGAGTTATACTGCAATTAAGTAAAATCAAAGTAAATTTCTTTTAAAAGTTCTCAAAAGTTAGCAAGGCAAACTTACAATTCAGCTTAGCAATGATCAAAGTAATGTTAACTGCTAAGAGTTTAACTCTGCAGACATACACCCTTTAGAAGTGAATTAAAACTATAAATGAGAAATAAATACTTTTAACTTTACTTCATTCACTTCTAATAATGTAACAAAATTTGTATTATTGTCTTAAAATTAATTTCATAATGGGTAAAACTTGTTACCCTTTCCAATTGCTTCCAGATTCAGTACCTACCTCAAAAATAACTCCTCAGAAGGGTCACAATGAGTATAAGCTTAATTGTATCTAATGGTTTCACAATGACTGAAATTATATCTCTAAGGCAATTTCACTCTTTGATGCTACCTTTCAATAACATTTGCTTGGCTTCTGACTGCATTCATTTTTAAGAACTTGCATTTTCCCACAAGATCTGATGACTTTTAAGTCAACTTTGAAGAAAAAAAAATAGATGTTTAACTTTTGTTTAACTACTTAAAAGAATGTGAAAAATTCTTAAGAAAGTTAAATCATTGGGGAAAAAATAAACACCTTGGTGAATCTTATTGTGAAATTCTGGTTTCCACTGCTGATGTAATTTTAGTAATGTTGGAAATCTTAAATGTGAGATGAGAATATGTTTTCGACCTTCTGGGTCCCCTTTTAATCCATGCCTATCCCCCCTTTGCCAGTGTCATATTTTATCTTGTGTCTCAACTTGTGTATATGAACTACTGACCTATCTAATGAATCCCAGAGTTACTATTGTGTCATCTTTGCTATTTTACCCAATAGTTATTATACCAAAGGCAAGTCAATTTTCTCCTATTTTTATCTTATATGATCACTCTATTAATTTTCTAACTAAAATAAATTACAGTGATTTTAATTCTCACATGTTCAGATAGCCTAGTTAGATGTTCCTACTGTAGAATATAAATCATTATTCTGAATTAGTGGGGTTTTTTGTTTACTAACAAATACATTTTTCTTTATTAAAATATTTTTTTTTATTGATTTCAGAGAAGATAGCAGAGGGAGAGAGATAGAAACATCAATGATGAGAAAGAATCATAGACTGCTGCCTTCCGCTCGCCCCACACTGGGGACTGAGCCCATAGCTTGGGCTTGTACCCTGGAATCAAACCATGACCTCCTGGTTCGTGGGTCGACACTCAACCACTGAGCCACACTGAGTCAGGCTACAAATATATTTTTATCACTGTGCACACTGCATAATTGTGCATGCATGTTTTCTGTTCCCTAAAGCTTGAAAAAGTATGGGACCTTATTAAAGGACAAAAATTATAAACAAAAATTAAATACAAACATGACTTATTTAGAGAAATAAAGAAATATAAAAAAGCAAGTTTAAAAAGAACTGATTTATTGCAAGTATGAAAAAAAGAAAATAATATTTTTTATTTGTGTCCACATATTTTTAAAATTTATTTTTCTGCATTGTTTAAATTGCAAATACTTGGTTGCCTTTGGATAAAACAATTATTTTACAATATTTTTTTCCTAAAGAGAATATAAATGGAATTCAGTTTTTTCTCAAGACTGCTTGATTGAATTTTATTATTATTATTATTATTATTATTACTGGAGGCCTGATGCATGAAGATTCGTGCAAGAATAGACCATCCTTCCTCTGGCTGCTGGCACCACCTTCGCTCCAACCTGGAGCCGCCTTTCTACCTTCCCACGTTGCCCAGAGTCCCAGAGCGGCTGGGGTGGTTTAGAACACCTGCGTCATCGCCATGGCGACAATGCAAGCATCCTGTCCCCGGCCGCTTGGTGCCAGTGTATGCAAATTAACCCACCACCTTTGTTGGGTTAATTTGCATACTTACTCCTGATTGGCTGGTGGGCATAATGAAGGTACGGTCAATTTGCATCTTTCTCTTTTATTAGTGTAGATTATTATTATTGAAAGTTCAGATTTATCAACTTCCACACAGATATACTTTTTGTTTATAGTACTACTATAGATTTTGGCTCATAAACTTATGAATTGTGATAGTTTTTTTTTAAAATATATTTATTGATTTCAGAAAGGAAGGGAGAAGGAGAGAGAGATAGAAACATCAATGATGAGAGAGAATCATTGATCGACTGCCTCCTGAATACCCCCTACTAGGGATCGAGCCCACAACCCAGGCAAAGGCCCTTGGCCGGAATCGAACCTGGGACCCTTCAGTCCGCAGGCTGACGCTCTATCCACTGAGCCAAGCCGGCTAGGACTGAATTGTGATAGTTTTGCTGAGTGTGATTTTCTATCAAAAATAAAAACAATGCATCATGAACTTAAAGTTACATGTGTTTATATTCCTGACAGAACTTATGTTTTTAGTTGGCAACTTTAAGAATCTTATCCTTTGCTTACAATTTTATACATTTGATAAGAAAATGTTTGATATAGTAGTTTATGATTCCATACATTTTAAGCCTTCTTCATCTCCACTTCCCATGTATTCCCAGGAGTGTCTACTACTATGGAAAACAATCATATTGCAAATAACTTCCAGCCCTGCACTTTTGGGGGTGTCCTCACAGAGAAAGGTAGGCATATTCCTGGAAGCCACGCCTGCTCTTGGACAGTTGCACACCGTATAAATATTCCTCACTCAAGCCAAACTAAAAGTATTCTCAATTCAACATCTCTTAATTAAATCTTATAATTCCTACAGTCATGTTACACCAGTAAACACAAGTAGGAGTACAGCATTGTAGAAGCTATAGTATAAGGAGCAGTGAACTTAACTGATTATTTTAATTTTACAAATTTGGCAAATACATATGACCATATGAGCAGAATGCTATGTCCCATTCCAAATTCTAGAAAAGACTGTATACAATAGACTTTAATTTTAAATCTGCCCTTGAGTATACATGATATTTTAAGCACTTGGAGGGTTTTTTGACATATTTTATTTATATTCTCAATCAATCTCACAAGTTTTGTAAGTATTCCTATTTTATCAATAAAAATCAAAGATTCAGTTAAGCTACAAGATTCTCAAGATTCTACAAGTAGTAGGGGAAGAACAAACTGGTCTCATGAGACAGATTAGTAGCAGAAAATAACCAAATTTAATACATACATATGTATGGGAACTGTGCATGAGAGGTTCAGAGATAGGAAGAGAACATAAGTATATAAGACCTCCTGAGCTAAGGATAGGAAGGGAACATCTATCTAAAATAATAAAAGCATAATATGCTAATTAGACCAGACATCCTTCTGGACATCCTTCCGTCCTTCCGGACGAAGCTGGGGCTGCGAGGGAAGCCTGGTCCCAGGTGCCTGCCAGAGGCTGGAGGAAAGCCCAGGTCCCAGGTGCCTGCCAGCAGCCGGAGGGAGGGAAGCCCGGGTCCCAGGTGCCATATGGAAGCCTGTGCTGGCAGCCGGGGGAAGGAAGGCCTACTCTTGCACAAATTTCATGTATCGGTCCTCTAGTATATATAGAAAAGGCTAATATGCAAAGTGTCCTCTTGGGAGTTTGACCAGGAGACCGGGAGTTCGATCGCTCACGATGACTTGCGCTGACCACCAGGGGGCGGCGTTAAATGAAGGAAGGCCCCGGCTGGCAGCTGTAATGCCCTGATTGGCCCGGATCGCCGGCCAGGCCTAGGGACCCTACCCGTGCACAAATTTTGTGACTGGGCCTCTAGTGGGTATGTAAGACATTCTGAACTAGGGATGAGGTAATAACCTGGGGAGCTTCAGAAAGTCTTTGCAGGATGTAAGAGCAGAGGCTTGGTAAATAGAAGTTTGCCCTATAGATAATTCAACGGAAGTTATTTCTGCTAATAGCTTATTATGGGCAAGGCTCCAAATTCTTCTGGGTAGTTGGGGGTGGGGGTGACAGAAGTTTACCTTGAGCCTGAAGCTAAAATTGCCTTTAGTTAAAAATAACCTGCAGACTACAGAGGCGAGTCTTGAGGTGACTTGTTCTGCACCACACACCAGTGTTTAATTCAGATCTATATTTTTCGATAGTACTTATTAGCCTTTTTATACAGATTGGTCATAGACATTAATAGGCAAAGTAGTTGATACTTCATAAAAAGAAAATTTCTAAGCGTCATCCCAAACCGAGGACCTCAAGTTATTCTGATATAGATGGAATAAGGAAATACACTGGGAAACACTGTTTTACATCAAGCTACTCTGATAAAGTCTAATTTCTTAGTGCTTATTAAAATTAATTAGAACCAAGCCGTCACATGTCTTGGTGAGTTAGAAACCTTCCGTGGTAAACTTTAACTGAAGTAAAAATCACTGATCAGAAATCAAGTCAACCATGGTGGTGTGAGGGTGGAAATGATTTCAAGGAAATATAAAGAAGACTCTTGACTCAGGCATAAACAGCATGTATCTTCTTGTTCCTTAAACAATCTTGCTGTCAGTCCTAGATATACATAATTAAGTTCATTTTAGAATATCCTCACATACAGACCCTTTTGGATCTTATTCACCTTGAACTCTGAGGCAAGTCATCAGTTATTTCTAAGTCCTATGACTGACATGGGTAGAGAAGCTTACTCCTTTTATTTTTAAACATTTTATTTTTAATTTTTAGAGAAGCTTATTTTTGACAGCAGGCTTCACTTCAGTCAGGGTAGTGATTCTGGAAGACAGTAGTAGAAGTACAAGTGCAAGAAGATAGACCAATAAGATCAAAGGCTTGGGGAGACAATAGATGAGAAGAGCTGAGAGACCAAGTCAGGTGAAATTTATACTAGGGAAGCTGTACTCAGCATAAGCTTTTATCTCTACAGTATGTATAGGTTCAATCATATGGTGAAAACCTCTGTACTCACTAGCCCCTTTTATTTTTAATTGGGCAGGAGGCAATCAGGACCAGCAATAGGCATATTTTCTTCCTTTTTTTTTAATTAAATATGTTGCGTTGAAATTGGTCAACATGAACACATAGATTTCAGGTGAGTAGGAATATTTTCTTGAGAGTGAAAAACTAAAGAAATACTGCTGCCCCACCTGGCCATGGTGTTTTGTGATGTAGATGGAAGTAGTCCATGTGATTTGTCTAAAGAACTGGTAGAAACTTGCCCTTTGGTAAGAACAAAGCAGACTCATTCACACATAGTATTTTCTTGAAGTGTATTTTCATTGCAATACAATTCTCATCACCATCATTAAAAACAGTTATTAAGTATTTTTTCCATTCAAAGTAATATGTTGACAGATGTATTCCTCGTCCTCTAGACAAATTTAGCAACTGATCAAAACTATACGACCACACAAAACTATATGAGAACAGAACAATCTGTCTCTTGGCTTCAATTACACCAGTGGCCATTTTGCATAGAGCTAGTCTAATATAAACTGCATTAAACCAGATCACAAGGCCTATGTATTATCATTCTATATAGGTTTTCCCCCTAGCACACAGTGAGTCAGAAAGTAATGATGATTTCTCTCATATAGTGTACTGTGATTCTCTTCAACTCCCACTGAGGACTACATGCTTGGTTAATCAAAAGCAAGCACACCCCTGGTTTTAAAAAAATAGATAAAATTTACTGGACCATTTGGTCTTCTATGGATTTTTTACAAGATAAGATCTTAGATCTAGAGACTCAGAGTAGTTACAAACAAAACTACCTCACAAACACATTCTGTAGTTAATATACTATACTGATGGCTACATGGGGTTCAATTTTCTATACATATGGCCAGATGAAAGAGGTTTTGAAAATTCACTCAGTTGGCTTTTAAACAACCTCTGCTATGACAAGATTAATTTACAAGAGTAAACCCCAAGTATGGACTAGAATGGAACAACATTCTTTGACACCAACTTCAGCAATAAATGTAAAGACAAACAGCATGTACTTACCCATCTACAAAGGACAAAAGCACCTGCTGTCCACCTGCAAAATAGACTACCTGAAACCCAGGTCAAAGACACAAAATGTAATTTACAACTGACTGCATCGATTTAATGAATTTTTTTTTCCCTCAGGAAAGAAGAGAATTTGGTGAGTTAAAATAACAGTTCTTCAAAAATAGACAGAGGCAAAGAAGCATCAAACAGATTGTCAAACTACAGCGGGAAGGTAGGGGAGAGTGGGGGGGGGTGGTAAGAGATCAACCAAAGGACTTGTATGCATGCATATAAGCACAACCAACAGACACGAGGCACTGCAGGGGGGAAGGCAAGTGCTGAGTGGTAGGGGAGGCCCGGGGGAGGTCAATGGGGGAAAAAAGAGACATTTGTAATACTAGTTGTAATATCTTAAACAATAAAAAAAAATAAAAATAAAAATAAAAAAAAATAAATAAATAAATAAATAAATAAAATAACAGTTCTTTAGCCTGGCTGATGTGGCTCAGTGGTTGGGCATTGACCCAGGAACCAAGAGATCGTGATTTGATTCCCGGTCAGGTTGCAGGCTCAATACCCAGAAGGGAGCATGCAGAAGGCAGCCAATCAATGATGTTTCTCTCTCATCAATATTTCTCTCTCTCTTTCCCTCTCACTTCCTTTCTCACTAAAAATCAATAAAAACATACTTTAAAAATAACAGTTCTTTAGTGTTCTTAGAACTAATATTCTAAAAGTCTGTTTAGCAATGTCTACCAGGCTGTTTTATAATTAACCAAGCCATTAACAAATATTTATTAACATTAAAAAATTTACCAAAATAAAAGTTATTGTAATGAGGACTTTCAAAATCTACTCTCTCAGCAACTTTCAAATGTATAAAACAGTATTATTAACTATAGGCATCAATTACATCCCCAAATGTTATTTATGTTATAACTGGAAGTTTGTACCTTTGATTCCCTTCACCCATTTGTCCCACTTCCCAACCCTCATATCCTGCAACCAGTAGTTTGTTTTCTGTATCTATGAACTTGTGTGTGTGTGTGTGTGTGTCTAAAATAAGAAAGAAGTTATTCATTATTTATTTGTCTGACTTATTTCATTTAGCATACTGTCTTCAAAATCAGTCCATGCTGTCACAAATATATCAATTATATTACAAATTTACTAAGACTTCCGAAGCAGAATAGAGATATGCCATACCAAAATATTCCACTTCGGCATAGAAGTATTTTGAGCAGAAGACATTTGAGTCCCTGAAATTCCTTACCTGCGTAAAAACAGAACCTCCCAAAAGAACTCAATTGTTATAAAATCTGCTCCCCAGAAATTCTCTTTAAGATAAGAAGTCAGTACTACACCCAAACAAAGATTGTCAGGAAACTCTCCCAGATCCTATCTATTTTCCTAAGGGGCCCATTTTTTCTTTTCAAAAAAGGTCATTTGTATGTTTATAAATGCCCTTTCTCTGCCCTTCTAGGAAGTAATTTGTTCTCACATGTGTCCCTTCCCCTGCCTTTCCCCTAGTAATATGATAGAAGCTCTCAGACTGGCTGGTGTTGCTCAGTGGTTGAGCATCACCTATGAACCAGGAGGTCACAGTTTGATTCCTGATCAGGGCACATGCCCTGGTTATGGGCTCCATCCCCAGTAACGGGCATGCAGGAGGCAGCCTATCAATGATTCTCTTTCATCATTGATGTTTCTCTCTCTCTCTTTCCCTTCCTCTCTGAAATCAATAAAAATATATTAAAACAAAAATGACAGAACCTCTCAAATCTTATTACTTCTTTGAATACTCATGTATTCATGATGACCCATACACATAAAATTTTAAAGTAATAAATGTGTGTGCTTTTTTAAAATCTAGCTATTCTCAGTTTAGTTCACAGAGTCACCCCCACCCCCACTAAACTTCAAAGTGTAAAGGAAAAGTTTTTCCACTTTTATAGCTCATTGCTATGTTCATTACAGAGTGTTACTAGAGCTCAAAGTTGTATTTTGTTCAACTAAGAAACCTCCAGAAAAAGAAATTGCTTAGTGATCATTATATGATTCACATTCTCATAACTATTTGGGTAAATAAGAAACAGAACGAGTTGCTATATAAGTGTATTTAAAAACTAAACATGTTACCAGTCCAAAATTTTTAAAAGGCCAAAACTCAAAATGCCAGAGTTTAGAGTAAGTAAAGTTTAATTAATCGAAAAGACACCAACCAAGGCAATGGGAGACCTAATGGTTCCTCAAATCCATCTTGAGAAAGTACAGAGGTCAGGCTTCTTTTATGTCAAGGAAAGGGGCAGAGGGAGGGGCAAAGGTGAGTGACCATTGCAGACATCTGAGCAGCAGCAGGGTCTGAGGAAGATGTCCTAGTTGATTTGAGTTTGATCAGGAGGATCGGGCAAATCTTTGATAAACAATACATACATCCCATATCTCCTCAGGAGAAAGACTTTCTGGTATTAGCATGGCAATATGAAAGACTAAGCGGAAGCTATTAAACAAAGCAGGCTTGGAGTCAGAGCCCAGCATTTCACTCTGTTACACACACATGGGCACCCCCATGTTGTTCTCTTCTATAATTCTCATAATTTCACAAGTCCTCAGTTTCCTCTCTCTAGAAGAAGTTGTTACCCAAGATTAATGCATTTTTCAATATGTTAATAGGTGTTTTGTAAAAATAAATAAATTAATAAGGGATGTATGGAGTTGCAGTTAAATGTGGAAAGCATTGAAGAAATAACATTGAATATACTTCCTCATGATAAGATATTTCAGCAACTTAAATATGCTAATTTGTGTATTGACTCGCTTAGAAATGTTAAGTTTCCCAAATTAGTCCAAGAAACAATTCATACTGATGGATTTCTAAGAGTCTTCCAGCTTTTAAAATGCATAATCTTATGAAATTCCAGGCCGATAACTTAGCTCAATGGAAATTTGTTTGGCCTGCTCTCTGAAAATAATCTAATCATGCCCCACATCAAATAAACTTCCAAGAAAAATGGAGAAAATGCCACATAATTCTGTAGTATCATTCTTTCCTTCAATTAAAATATATATGAGATTAGTTTTTAAATTAACTTGTATTACTGTACAGCATTCTACCCATGATGAATTATTTCTTAGCTTAATCAAACTCTAATGTGTAAAGAAGACATACAGTCCATTTTTTTTAAACTTGGTGTTGTAATTATTTAGATAGCTATAACAGTAAGACTAATGAATGAACCAACCTAACCTGATTTTTGGATTAAGCAGAGAACAAATTACTCCTACTATATTACTCTAATACTAATGATACCAATTATAATATTTTTATATTGTCAACATATGAAATGTTTAAACCTGTAGAGATTTTTTAATGAATTTTTTTGAGCCAAACTGATAACAATTGTTGGGAAGCAAAATCTCACAGGTTTGAGAAAATGCTCCAGAGAATGGCAATATTGCACCTTATTTTAATGCATAATCAAAGGCGGTGGTGTAAAAGGTTACATGCAATCCATTGGTGATAGATTAGTGAGGTAGAAGAAAGCAAAATAGGGAAATCTCTGGGATTGGACAAAAATTAAAATAAATAGACACATACATCTTTTGTATTTGTGAGTATAGGATAGTTAGCAGTTAACAATTAACATGATATCAATATCAGTGAGGGGTTTTGTGTTGTGATCTCTGCTCTGGTGCAGTGAGTCCAAAAAAAAAGATATTACCCTGACATTTCAAAGGTATGTTATAGTAGATGCAAAAAGACAATAGACAGGCTCAGTTAGATAAAGACTGACCTTTTTCAGGGAGGATACAGGCCTAGGACATGACTACCCACCATGACTATGCTTTTATTTAGAAAATTTTAATTTCAGATCATCCTATGTATTTACTTTAGGTCTCTAGTAGCCATGCAGGCATCCTCTGAGCTTGTCAGGTTTAGTATGTAGCCTCTTTTTTGTCCACATTACTGAGCTTTGATTTATCAGTTGGGTATTATTTTAAAATTTGTGTGTGTCTTACTTAAATTTTAATTATATATTTATTTATCCTTACCCAAGGATATTTTTTCCATTTATTTTTTTTAGAAAGAGTGGAAGGGAGGGAGGGGGTAAGAGAGAGAAAGAGAGAGAGAGAGAGAGAGAGAGAGAGAGAGAGAGAGAGAGAGAGAGAGAGAAAACCATCAATGTGAGAAACACATCAATTGGTTGCTTCCCATATGTGCCCTGACTGGGACTGGGAATCAAACCTACAACTCAGGTATATGCCCTTGACCAGGAATCAAATCCATGACCCTTCGGTGAGTGGGCCTATGCTCTAACCACTAATCCACACCATCTAGGGCACAATCACTGCACCAAAGCAGAGATCACAGAAACCCTCATTGTTGTTATCACGTTAATTTTTAACTGTTAACTATCCTGTTCCCACCTACATAAAAAAAGCATGTGTCTATTCATTTTACTTTTCAGCCAATCCCAGAGATTCCCCATTTTGCTTTCTCCCATCTCCCTAATCTCTCTCCAATGGATTTCATATAACCTTATTTCATCTTTTTCTTTGATTGTAACATATAAAATAAGGCACAAAACCGCCATTCTCTGGAGCATTTTCTCAATCAGTTGAGATTTTGCTTCCTGGCAGTTGTCCTCCATTTGACTCAAATAAACTCGTGAAAATTCTTGCATATTTGGAAGTTTATTATCTTGACACGAGTATGAATGATGCAGCAGATCCCTTGAGTAATAGGACATTGTGAACCTAGAGAGATAGTCAAAAATTAAACACCTTTGTATTTTACACATAGACGGTTTTTTATTTAGACACATAAACTTTGTGTAGTGTTACTGGTCCAAAGTCAGCGTGCCTGACTCTCTGAAAGGTCAAAACTCAAAATGTCAGAGTTTGGATTAAGGAGAGGTTTATTGATTGAGAAGACACCAACCAAGGAGATGGGAGCCTTAGTGGTTCCTCAAATACATCTTAAGAAAGTACAGAGTTCAGTGTTTTTTTATATCAAAGAAAGGGGAAATGGGAGGGGCTGTTTTTGTGAAACTTAAGCCACTATCAGAATTCCTCTAAAGATTATCATGTCTGTGTAAAAGACAAAGCAGGAGGTACTAGCCTGAAGACCATGGGAAAAACACAAGCTTGAACAAGAAAACGTCAGAGAGACTAAGCATTTCACTCTGTTAGATAGTATTGTCATTTTTTTTAGGATACAGAGTGTTATTGAAATGTCTCAGTAAAACTGACATCATCAATTCCTCATTACACCAATAAAATGTGGAAAACAGTCTTGACCTACCTGAGGATTTATCTCCAAATCCTCTGACTCACATCCTAACTCAAAGCTTTAAAATTTGCTGAAAAGATTTTAGTTATCAGAGAGGATTTTATCAAGTGTTTCTAAAAATTGTTACCAGACTAAAGGGGTTTGTTTGCCTGCATGCATCAGAGCCCAATAAAACAGGAACAAGAGCTTGTATCAAAAAAGTAAGGATTTATAATACAAAAAAATAAAAAGAAAGGGTTTATTTTTAGGAAATGCTCCTTACCCAGAGACAGATGAGCTAATGCTCAAAGACTTGGCTCCCTGGTGGCTTCCCTGGGATGGATTATATTGGTGTAAAGTAATCATAGTGATTAAGGGAGTGGTTGTGATCAAGGTCTTGGTCTCCACTGACTGGTCAGAGCTAGAGTAGGCAATAGTAGATCAGTGCATCTGGTCCTGGAATTTCTTTATCTGGTTTTGCCACTTTTCTGGTCCTGGAGCTGAAACACGACTGAGGTTTAATTGTTATCTCTAGTTTTGTTAATGGTGAACAGCACCAGATGTTAGATCTTAGTGCTTCAGTTTTGGCTAAGAATTCAGAATCAAAACTAAAGAAAGTCACAGAGGTAAAAGAAGTGAGCCCTGGAAGAAGTGAGCCAGCTGGAACCCATGGGCTCAGAAAACAAGTTACAGAGACAAGATAAGGTTTCTTGGCACTTAGGAGAAAGAAAACAAAGGTATCCACCTTTAGGGAAGAAAGGGGGAGGAAAAGCGTGGGTGTGCCCAAGAGATAGAGAGCTACATTGGGTTCTTCATCTTCAGGGTTTTTATCTGGAGTTTTTAGGGATGATCTCAATAGAACAGTCATCAGCTTTCCAGGTGTGCCCTTTCAAGGTCATGGTCTCCACTGACTGGTCAGGGTCAGAGCATTGCCGCTGGTCCTGATACCAGCCATGGCATTGCCCCACCTGGTTTTGTTGCTTTTCTGGGCCTAGAGCTGAAACACAACTGAGGCCTGGATATTAGCTCTAGTTTGGCCTAAACACTGGCTCTGTAGTCAAGGACTGGAGGCTTTATTCTTAAAATTATTTGATGTGGGTCAGAACCTCACTGTCCTGAGGGCTTAATAGTCGAGGGAGTGGTCATGCAAGGGAGTCATACGAGGCTATTCTCCAGCTCTCTTCTCCTCTAACGGGTCTACCACATGACTTGTGACATGCCAGGGGAGGAAAGGCCAGTGGAGGGTCCAAACCACATGACCCGCAATATGAAAGGTCAGGGGATCTAAACCGAATGACCAGGGATATGCTGGGGGAGGAAAAGGTTACACTGGGGCTGAGGTCTCACCCTACTATTGTCTGTTTCTAGACACTCCTGGCTTTCCACCCTGGGTGACCATCTGTTCCTGGCCTCTTGTTCTTACTCTGCTCATGCCCATCTAACTGCTGCCATATTGTTTTGACTGAACTGTCTCTGTGATCAGCAGACCCAAGACATTGTTTCTAAGATTATTTGATGCTGATCTGACCCTCACTGTCCTGAGGGCTTAACGATTAAGGGAGTGGTCGTACAAGGGAGAAGGCAGCAGGTGGGTCAGGTGCTGGATGAGGCCAGTTTGAATCAAAAGGAAAGAAAGGAGAAAAGGTCATTTTAAAGAAATGCAGTTTCTATGTGGTTACAAAATTAGTGTTTAAGAACAACCGGAGAATTTTGTTAAAATTCAGGTTCTCAGGCCTAAGCATGGACATGGATGACTGATTAATGGGGTCCTGGTAACAAGCATCTTAAGCAAGCACTCTAGGTAAGACAAGGTAATGCAACGGAGCCACGGACAACACGACGAGAAACAAGAGAATGTTCCAGAGATACAGAAAGAACATTCACAGGGCTGCTTCGAATTCCTGTGGATGTTATGTGAAAGCTATTTTTGATCTTGAGCCCAGACTAGATTAAGAAAATGTGTGTGAACCCCAAGAAGGAATTTGTCTGTCAAGATGAACTCCCTGTAGTTAACTGGGCCTAAATTCAAAACTAGAGTTTAGCAACCATTTGCTAACAGAACGCACCAGATTGAACTTTCAACCTCCTGCCCTCCTCCCAGCCTATTTTCTCTGAGTCAACCACTGCAGGGAAGCACCTTATTCCATCATCACCATATGGCCATTTACCCAAGAGACCTGCCTGATCAATAAGAACTGCACAGGTTGTACCCTTCACTTGCATCTAGATCAAACAATCCAAACTCATCAGATTTAAATTCCTCCTTTGCACGCACGGACCCGATTGAAAACTTTTTCTATAAAAGATCGCCTCTATTTTCTCTTGGCAGAACATAGTGTGAGTTGCCACTTGAATCTGCATCCCCCAGATGGCAGCTCTTTTTGCTTAGAGAAGTACTTTTTATCTTTCATTACAGCCTAAACAGTTTTTGGTTGATAGGAAGCGCACTAATGGCACCAAAACTCCACGTGTCAAGGTTCTCCTGGGTAACTGGAAGCCTTTTATGTACCTCGTGTAATCCAGTTGTCATGAAAGAACATTCAAACCTACAGAAAAAGTTGGTAAGAGTTTAGCTGAGTCAAAAACCTGAGGACATTCCCGGAAGCAAGATCTCTGTGGACTGAGAAAATCATCTGGAGAATGGCATATTTGCAGTTCTTTTTATACATTTAGAATCAAAGGAGAAAATGTAAGGAAGGCTGCATGAAATACATTGGTAGCAGATTAAGGAGGTGGGAGAAAACAAAGTGGGAAATCTCTAGGATAAAATAAAAAAGTAAAATGGAGATTTATGTAGTTTTTTTTTTTTTTTTTTTTTTTTTTCTGTTTTAAAATGAGGAGAACTTTTGAAACTGTGAAAAAGTTCCATGGGGTAATGGGCTGCTGAGAAGTCGCTTGGAAGAAGAAAATTGAACAGGATTGGCATAGACAGGGCATTTCTGACTCAGGTTTTGCTAATGTTGTTGTCTAGGAGAAAGTTGGCTATGGAAATAAAATCAGTAACCCAGAGCAAACAAACAAAAAAACAAAACACACACAAAAAAACCCTCAAAATCTATCCTGTATCCTGGTGGGTACAGGATAGTTAGTATTTACAGAAATAGAGGTGGTATATTGGCAACAAGGTAACAATGAGGAGTTTTTGTGCCTATGAGGGTTGTTGCACGTACAATTCTGAGGGTCTGGAAAAGAAGAGCACTCTTTTTCATTTTTTTATTTTAAATATATTTTTATTGATTTCAGAGAGGAAGGGAGAGGGAGAGAGAGATAGACATCAATGATGAGAGAGAATCATTAATTGGCTGCCTCCTGCACATCCGCCACTGGGGATTGAGCCCACAACCTGGGCATGTGCCCTTGACCAAGAATCGAACCATGACCTCCTGGTTCATAGGTCGATGCTCAACCACTGAGCAACGCCAGACAAAGATCACTCTTTTTCATTTTGAAAGTATGTAATCCCATCTACATAAGGGCAAAGGAGAGGGCTCAATTAAGGTAAAGATTAATTTTTTACTAAGAGTGCTATAGACTTGGAGCATGACTGTCCAACACAACCTTCCCACTGAGGAATCCTACCTAATAAAATGGTAATATGCAAATTACCATCACTCCACTATGCCCACGATTGGGCCGTTGGGAGGCTGGGGGCGGGACTCGGGGTGGCTGATTGGGCTGGTGGGGAGCGAGTCCCCGCCCCCCGTTCTTCCTGCCGGCCCCAACAGCCGGCGCTGGGGGAGGACCCATGGGGCTGGCGGAAGGTGCCAGTGGCAGAACTCAGGGTGGCTGATTGCGTGGCTACCGGCACCAGTTTTCTGCCAGCACCAGTTTTCCTCTGGCCACCCGCCAATCAGAGCGCCTCCCGCCAGCGCGATTGGCCACCCTGAGTTCCTCCAGGCCAGAGGAAACGGCGTTGGAGGAACTCAGGGTGGCCGATTGCGCTGGCGGGAGGCACTCCGATCAGCGGGTGGCCAGAGGAAAACTGGTGCTGGCTGAAAACTGGTGGCAGCAGCCAGGTGAAGGAAGGTCTTTTGCACGAAACTTCGTGCAACGGGCTTCTAGTTATTTATAATCAGATTATCCAATTTGGGTACTTTCAGTCAGTGACCTTGTCAGGCCTGCCATGTAGCCATCCTCCATCACCCTCCCCACTTCAGCTTGGCAGATATGCTACCTTGCCCCCTTTTCATTCACACCGTTACTATCTTGAAGTATTCTGCAGCTGGAATTTAGCTTGGATTAAATTGAAACAACCTTCTCTTCTCCCTCTAAACGCATTGCCTAATTCAACATATTTTATGTAACTTAAATAACAAAACATCCTACTGTATGAAAGCCAACATTGTTTTTGTGAAGGAAAAACTTAGGATGTTTAAGGAGCTGAAATAAACATGTAGCTAAGAGACCCTAGCTAATATATGTCAGGGAAGAAACATTTTTCCTCTACTCTTCTAGGTTCTTCTGGCTGGCATAAGAAATAAATTGACATGACATAGATTACCAGGAGAAAATTAAATTTAATTTTGTAGACTGTTGGGTCCAAATTCCTCTTCCAGGGACTTGACCTCTTTGGATACTGGGAATTGGAAAAAGACATGAGCAGCCATAGGTAAGTGGGTCATGCTTTATTGCAAACAAAGCAGCCAATAACCAGCTGGTCAGTGGCACCTTATACACTCACTCAAACAAAAGAGGTCTCATGCCAAATAGGAACATCTGTGCTACGTTAGCAGAACCAGGTTATATAATGGTGCGCCTGAGCAGTACCTATGATGCTACTGCTGTCATTGCCCTCACACATGCGTAAGGTGAGTGGGCTTTTAACCTTCAGTGTACTCTGGTCAGGGCCCCCACATAGGTTTAATAATAATGTGATGCCCAAAGGGCAGTCACTAACTGAAGCTTATATGACATCCTGAGCTAAGGAGAAGGGGGTAGGGGTCTGGGACTTCAAGGGGAGGAAAGCAATGCACATGGAAATGGGAAAACACATGTTTAATAAACAAATGTTTGCTATGCCCTGCAGAGACAGTGAGGCAAAGAGAGGGCCTTGGACAAGCAGGCTTTGCTTAGTTCCCTGGCCTACCACACACAGCTCATAGTCTTTATACCGTAGTTACCTAGTTATGTCTCTGTGATAGCTCCCTTCCTGGAACAGCCCTCTATCTAAATTCTTTTAGGCAGTTAAGGGGAAGTAAACAGCTCTTCAAGAGCTTTTTATTTCTTGGAAGTAATCAGCCTAAATTAATCCCCATACCAAAGAGACCCTTTTTGGAATGGCACATTTTGCTCCCCTATATACAATACATTTTCAAAGGACTTTTGAACATCCAATATCAAAAACAATAATAATAAGATCATTTTTATAGTATTGGATGGAACTCTTTAAAACATTGGATTAAGGAGAGAAAAAAAACACAGTAGTGAATGAGAAGTATAAAAATAAGATAAAAACATGAATTTTACTGTATGGATGAAAGAAAAAGAAAGGTGTTCTCTGGAAAGTAACCTCATAGGGTGATATGACCATAAATTTCTAACTGGGCAGGTCACTGTGAGTAGTCATGCCCCAGGCTTATAAGGTCTTTAGTAAAAGGCTTATCTTTGCCTTAAGCAAGCCCTGTCCATTGTTTCTGTCCATCTAGGTTAACACACTTGTGAAATAAATTGTAATCATCACCAAGAGAGCTAATCCCCTCCTTGCTTTCTCCCATCCTCATGTAATCTTTCCTATGCCCCTTCATAATCTCCCCTCCCCCCCTTCTTAATCTTAAATACACTAAAGAAGCTGCAAACTGTTATTCTTCTGAGCATTTGAGATCTTGCTCCCTGGTATATGTCACCAGTTTGGCTCAAGTAAACTCAAAAAATTCTCTACAGGATTGGACTTTTTTTTTTCTTTTCACTTTGACAACTAATATTTTAGCAAAGAGAGTGTATATAGTGAATATCAAATGGGGGGGGACTTTTGCTCTTTTATATCTTGTCAAATTATTTAATCTCTTTTGTAGCACAGGTAATATAGACTGGCCAGCATTTTTAAATAAATGTCTCTAGAAAAAATGTTGCCTATAAAATAGACAAAGTCAAATGGATATTTCTAAAACCCTGATCTTTTACACCTACCATTGCTGTTCTAAATAAATCTTCACCTGTAATAAACCTGTTATATATGATGAATATCCAACTAGTACAATGATTGAATATTTTACTCAAATGATTAATATATAGTCAGAACCAAACTGATTATTAATACATAGGACATAATAATTTTTGTGTGGAGTCTATAGAAACATCACAAAGGAACAGACCATTAGCCCCCCAATTTTTATTTCAAAAAATAAATAGCATGGTTATTGAAGTGAATATAAGGAATGCAATACTTGGAACAGGTCCTGTATGCCTTTTTTTTTTAATCTATGAAGAGCTCATTGGTTCTATTTTCAAGTCTGAAACACCTTAAATTATTAAGTGAGTCATGTACATTGAGGAATTACTTTCTCATGAATTACTGAAACACTTGATTGCATTAGTAACAAATTAATTTCACTGTCATATTTCAAGCTCAACCTTAACTAAATCTATGGTGCAGAGATAGACCTGCTGCAATTCCAGATTTATTGATAGAGATTTAAGAGGTCTCTGCTGTATTCAAATTACTTTACATCCATTTAGCACATTTGCTCTAATTAAAAAGTAAGACTTCACTTTCTTATAAGACTTCCTGTGTGTACACTGGGGCCATTTAGCTCAACAGAGAAAGATCAAGTGACAGACCAAATGAAAAAGTTAAAATATAAATTAAATGCATTAAGTTGCTATCTCTGAATTTAAAAATGCAGTCAGATAAGAGTTGAAATTTTAGTAAATGGATCCTGATTTTCTGTATATTCATTCCCTATGCTGATTATATCCCTTGCATATAGGAAATGTCTAAGTCACATTAAGAGACAAATGGGTTTTCAATTAGTTCTAATTCAAGAGAGATACTCTATTGTCAGGATGTTCAACTTATCTGAAGAGTCCATTGAGACTGTTAGAATGTTAGTCCACTGCTTTATTTAAAATTTATTTACTTCTCAAGTTAAACATAAAGATTTCCCAGATTAAGAAAAGACAAACTCTTTATTTTATCTTTGAAAACACAAATGGTGGACTTGGATTTTGCCCCTAATCATTTAGACTTAACCCGATTACCTAAGTAGTAGCTTTCACTTTTATGGTTCTACCAAATTGGTTCTGAGCTACATCAAAAGCCAAGCAACTCACAATTTTCTAAGAAGCTAGTTTGAAGATACTTCTGTTGCCATGCCAAGAGCTAAGGAAGATTAATCACATTTAATTTCCTCTTAAAACTTCAGCTGTTGTAGAGTATTCAACCATAACTCATTGCCTTTATTCTCTTTCACAGATACTGATTTCATTTACTGTAGCCCCCTCTTCTCCAAGGGGGATGTGTTCCAAGAAACCACTGATATCACCAAACCCTATATATATATATATATATATATATATATATATATATATATATATATATATATATATATATATATGATGTTTTTTTCCTACACATACGTACCTAGAATAAAGTTTAATTTATTAATTAGGCACAATAAGAGATAACAATAACTAAAAATAGAGCAAGTATAACAATGTACTATAATAAAAGTTATGTTAATGTGGCATTAAGTAAAATAAGGGTTACTTGAATATAAGCACTGCAATACCATGACAGTCAATCTAATGAACTGCACACGACTACTAGTGACAAACAGGTGGGGAGTGTATAGAGTATAAAGATGCTTGTCAGAGGGATAATTCATTTTCTGGGCCAGGCAGAATGAGATTTCATCATGCCACTCACAATTGCATGCAAATTAAAACTTGTGAATTGATTATTTCTGGAATTTTTCATTTAATATCTTTGGATCACAGTTAACCACAGGTAACTGAAATCAAGGAAAGTGAAACTCAAATATATGGGGGACTACGATATTTATTCATTCATTCTCTCTCTTACTGATGCTGCATGATGTGCCTTGTTCATTGTGATGGGCACTGTGGCCATTATTATACTTAAAAGAGAATACACCCTTTATGGAGCGCTCGGACAAGCTTACTTCTTCATGTTGTAGATGTATCATTGGTTCTAGTGGCACATCATAATCCAAAGAAGGGTGTCAAGAATTTTAGATATTAAATATAGTGATTGTGAAAATAGCCTAAGAAACGAAGCCCGCAAACCTACAATTTTCAGGTAGATGAAGTAAGTAGAAGGGTCAATAGGTATTTTGATGGGCTTGAAGGTATGACCCGCCAGGAAGAATCCCTGTCTACTGTTGCCAAATCTGATTTTTTTAAACAGAGGCTGCAATTCTGATTTCTTATGTGACTCTCATAAAGTTTCATTTAATAGTTACTCAACTTAAAATATGTGGTGGCCAAACATTATTAGGCTTCCAGATTTGAACCAATATCCATTATTTATCAAATTCTACCATAAGTCATAAATCAGCAAAATTACTGACACCCTAGGCTGTTGTTGTTGTTTTTTTCTCTAAACAGTAACAGTTTGCTGAGTGCTTTGAGCAGAAGATATGTTTCTACGTATGTCAACAAATTTATTGTGTCTTAATAAATGACTAATTTTGTACTTAACATTTTAAAAAATTGCTATTTATACTTAATAGTGTGTTTTGGAGAGCATTTTACATAAAAGCATGAAGAAAATTGTTTGTTACATTAACTATTGCATTATATTCCTTCATATAGATTTGCCAATTTAAAAAAAATGGATATTTAGACTATTTTCAAATCTCATTACTAAACATAATGCTGCAATAAAATATCTCTATATGCACTTCTTTGTACAGCTGTGTGTGTACTTCTAGGATATATACCTACATGTGGAACTGCTGATTATACTTCTCTACATTTTGATAAACAATAACAAATTGTCTCCCCAAATCCCAAACCAATTTTCAATCTCACTAAGAGTGTGTGAGAGTATCTATTCTCTACCTACCATATCTTAGCAAGCTTTCTTATTATTTTGCTCATCTGATGGGTAGAAATATTATATCTCATAATTTTTTCATTACTACTACAGAATTTGAGCATTGCATATGTATATTAATTTTTATGTATGTTATAGTTTCTCATCTATTAATTTTTTCTCATTTTCTTACTGAGAATGCATTATGACTATTGGATATTAATCCTCCTTCTACTACATATACTTCAAATACTTTATCTCAATGTTATTTTGTCCTTTGTCTAAAAAAATTAGCTGTCAAATCTGCCATAAATTTTGATGATGGCATCTGTTTTTATGTTAAACTCTGGAAGACCTTATCACAAGATTCTTATATTTTGTTTTAATGTTTACATACCTTTATTGTGATTGCATTTGGGATTTATTTCCATACATTGCATGAGATAAAATTCAAAATTTAATTTCCTCTTGCAAAGGGATTGTCAGTAATCTCAACACCATCTATTAAATACCATCCTTTCTTCATTAGGTTAAAGTGCCTTGTTTATCATATGATTTATCACTACATATTCTCTGGTCTGTTTTGTTTTGTGTGTGTGTGTGTGTGTGTGTGTGTGTGTGTGTGTGTTTAATATATTTTATTGATTTTTTACAGAGAAAAAGGGAGAAGGATAGAGAGTTAGAAACATGGATCAGCTGCTTCCTGCACGCTCCTACTGGGGATGTGCCCGCAACCAAGGTATATGCCCTTGACCGGAATCAAACCTGGGACCCTTCAGTCCGCAGGCCGATGCTCTATCCACTAAGCCAAACTGGTTAAGGCCTCTGGTCTGTTTATTAATGTGTTGTGTTGCATTTAACTATTTATCAGTCCGCATGATAACACTAAACTGTCTAAATTACAATAGCTTTACAATGTATTTTAATAGCTTATAAGGTGAGCATCAATTTTGCCCCAGGAGTGTCATGTTTTCCCTGAGTATGCATAGCTTTACCAAACCACTCCCCATTCTTACTGAAGCCAGTCTTGTCGCTGCACTTATCTTACACAAGATGGTTTATTCTAAATGCTCTCCACTCAGCAGTGCCTCTACTCCTGCTGCTACTGCTGTTTACACTTTGTTGGATGTCTTCTTTGTGTCAGTTAACTTTCTAGGCATTTTAAATATATTTTCTTATTAAGGCTGTACAGATCGTGATGGAAGGAGACTTGACTTGGGGTGATGAACAGGCACCATATAGTGTACAGGTGATGTGTTGTGAAATTGTGCACCTGAAACCTTATAATTTAACCTGAAACCTTATAATTTTAAGTGTCACTCCAAAAAGTTCAATAAAAGGTGGGGGGGCGGGGGGAAAGCTGCACAAAATCCTTCCAAAGTATTGTAATACCTGTCAAGCGCTCAAAGCATATTCCCTCTGGTTCTCTTACATTTTCTTACACAGTGGCTTCCCTGCGATTTACTACCCATGGCTAATACCTGCGTTGCTTTGTGATAGAGCTTCCCTTGTGCTGCTAGACTGCTTTGCCTGTGCATATGAAGAGGCGAGTTCTTGGGACATTCCCCCAAGGTAGCCTTACCCCATGACTGACAGTGCAGAGTATAAATTCTCCACTTGCCTCATCCCCTGGTTGAGCCAACACAGAGGTGAAACCTCCATTTTCATCAGAGTCCCCTGTGGGACTGAATTGACAACTCATTTGCGTCTATTGCCATCCTTTCCTGAGAATACTTTCTAATACATCAGTTTTTGCACAAAAGCTCACCTTGGGATCTGCACCCAGGGAATCCATGCTAAGACAGATAGTTACAATGCCAAGTCCATTTTACAAAAGAAAAACAGATTAATGCAATGTCACACAGAAAGTGGCAAAACCTAAGTTTTATCACGGAATTACTCATAATCTTAAGATATTTGGATTCAATTTACTTTTTTTTCTATTTATTTATTTATTTTCTTTTAGAGAGAGAGAGAAGAAGGAAGAGTGATTGGTTGCCCCCTCCCCCCCACCCCCACTCCAACAGTGCCCTGACCAGGAATTAAAGCAGCAACCTATGGGTGTGGGGGCCGATGCTCCAACCTACTGAGCCAAACTAGCCTGGGCAATTTACTTCTGTCCCTAAAACCATTCACAAGTTCCACTTCTCTTATGCCATTCCAGTCAACCCACAGCAATGCCTGTGGTTACAGCCCCTCAGGGTCAACTCTCTAGTCAAGGAGCCCTAGGGAGTGGTAGCGAGGAACACACTGGGAGTCCTATTTTAACCAGTCCGAGTGAGGACCGTGTTTCCCTGGACCCACTTTCCCTTGTGCTTCTAGGTTAAAGTTGGCCAACAGATGAATTTGGGTAAGATTTGGAAGGTGGAAGTGAAGCAGCAATCATTATTCTTTTTTTGGCTTTTATTACTAAAAAAAAAAAAAAAAGCATTTTAAAATTTTATTTGGCTTTCTGTGTTCTTGTGCCTTCAATACTTTCACAACGATTTTCTGCTCCTCAATAAGAAAACACGCTTGATCCTGGCACAGACACATTTAGCACAGATGGGCCCATCATAGGCCCTGCTGACATGTTTTCATTTCAGACAACCTCACTAGAAACTTAGGTCTCAGCATGAACTCCATGAAGTCAGCCTGGGCACACATCACATGCAGATTTTGGTGCTTTCCCAGCCTTCTTGGGAACAATTCTATTCCCAGGGGTTCAGGACAGCCTAGTTTTGTCAGGGGCTGTGTTGTAGGACAGCCTCTGACGGTATGTTAAACGCTGGACCATGGTGAATACTGAAGTTGCCGTCCACGGAAGAGGAAAAGGAGTCATTATTCTTGTAGGGTTTTTGTGGTCAGAGGCAATGCAGAGGCGCCCAGTGGGTCCTTTCCTATCTGTGTCTCTCCCTCCTGCTGGCCAGCAGTGACCCCAGGCTCATATTAGATGTTCGGCTGAGGAGCCTCAGAAGCAGAACACATAGAAGCAACAAGTTCAAAGACCTCAGCATGAGCTCAGTTTTTGTCACCCCACTTCAGCAGCTGGATAGACATGACTCCTTAGATTTACTGAAAGTTGATTTATTCACCTGCACTGGTTTCTCAGGAGAATGGGCTAATGACCCTTCCTTCCTTCAATTCGCCCTTCTGCTTCACTTTCCAGCTTCTTCTCTCATCTATGCAATATCTCATTCCTCTTCCGAGTTGCTTATTCCCTTCATGCTTAGTAGCCATGCTTCTCTGACTGAACTCTGACAGATGCAAAGTGTTAAATATAAACTAACATTTAATTGAGTCTTCCTCCCGAAACACTTGCAATAGCACCACAAAGAGAAAACCTTTAAAGTGGGTAACTGTCAAATACAGTTTATTTTCTTCATTCAGGAGCATTTTTAGAAGCATGTCCTCTGAATATGCAAGATATCTTTTTTAAACAAGAGAATTGCTGTTTCTTTTCCTTTTTTCTGTTTTCTTTTTTTGTTTTGTTTTTTTCAAGCTGAAACAATGCCTAAGGAATTAATTTTGAAGTAAGACCATGCTGCATGCCTTTTTTTCTAGATTCCTTAGGAAGACTTTGTTTCTTTGATGTTATTTAAAAACTGACAATACCAGAAAAATGAGTTTATGAAATCAGGTCAAGCCAGTTCATGAGCACAAAGATCAACATTCAAACTACGCAATTAAGAAAAAGAAAAACAGTATTGGATGTATTAAGAATTAAGCTTGCTTTTACTCATAAAGATATCTCACCATTTTTATAGGTTAATATGTGGTTCACATATGACATTTAATTTTAAAGCTAAAAAAAAAAGAAAGAAACTTAAGAATCCCAAATGAGAGAAAGGAAATTTGAAGAATTTAGATGAGATGAAAATAGCCAATAATTGAAATATTTCCATGATGATAAAAATCTTTAAAATGGTCCTGAAATTTTTTTTAAAAAAGGGCTATTCTCCTTATCCTACCACTTGACCTAAATAAAGTATTACATTTTATCCCAGTGGGGGGGGGGGGGGGAAAAAAAAAAAAAAAAAACTAATGTAAAATTTAGAATGTCATGAGCCTGGAGAAAATCTCATAGGTAAGCAGCATTTTGGTCTCTGTCCCACGTAAATAATTTTATAAGCACAAATGTCCAAAGAGTGTCATTAAAGTCAATTAATGTCAGGAGAAGAATGAAAAGGAACAGAAAACTAGATGAAACTAGAAATCTAATACAGCAGAGACCTTTAGTGGGGAGACTTATTATAACAGAACTGGAGGCCTGGTGCACAAAATTCATGCACGGGTAGGATCCCTAGGCCTGGCTGGCAATCAGGGCTGATTGGGGCCTTCCAGCTGCTGGCTGGGGGCCTCCCTTCCCCAGCTGTCGGCTGCTGGCTAGGGCCTTCCTTCATTCCATGCTGCCCCCTGGTGGTCAGAGCATGTCATAATGAGCGATGAAACTCCCGGTCTCCTGGTCAAACTCCTGAGGGGACACTTTGCATATTAGCCTTTTATATATATAGGTTGAGGAAGTCATCTAGATGGAGGAAGGTATGCAAAGAACTGCTTCCTATCTCTCTTTCCAATTGCTGGGGGAATTACAATTGGTGAACGTTTTTTTCTTACCCGTGAAATCTCAAATTCAGCCTTAAAAAAATGGGTTAATACAATATAATTTCCATGTTTGTAAGGAACGATGATTTTAGTAGAAAAAGGTAGAGCTCATGGTGAAAGAAGATCGGGGGAAGAGGTCATGGTAGGGGAAGTTGGTGTTGGTAACGCATGATGGAAAAGTCAAGATTGAGGGCTTGTGGAGGGAAAAGTTGATGGTAACAGCTCATGGGAGGAGAAGTTGAGGATGATGGGCTGGCGGGGGGGAAGGAGCTGGAACTGATGAATCACAATAGGAGAACGTCAGGGTTGACAGATCATGTTCCCATTTGGAGAATAAGGGATCACTCCTTATTTTGTGAGACACAGTGTAGCTCTTCTTTCTCTTCTCCTACAATCACAAATGATGAGTAGAAATTGAATAATAGTTTCCATTAAGTCTGAAGGTGAAGCAGCAGGCCTGGGTTAATGTGAGTCCAGAGAAAAGCCTAGGAAACAAAATTTAAGGAGACGTTCACTCTTAGGGTGATGCAAGGGTGGACCCTGCACTGGTGCAACCCTGACTGTGAGTGAATGCTTTATTAAATACTGTGGACCAGGCTCCTCTCTTGCTTTACCAGCACTCCTTTCTATTCCTGGGGAAAGCGAGAACATGTGGAAATTTGTTTATGAGGCAGAACCAAAGGGATATATTTTAAGCTAGAGAAGGTAGATGTACACATGCACAAAAAGAGAAAAATTCTGTTTAAGTGAGAGACTGAACGATGCTCCTTACTCTCCAACAAAAAAAGGGAGTGGTGGCTCATCTGGGCAGTGATGAATTACCTAAGTCTCAACTTACCAATCAGAATGTTGTAGGTACCATAGTGCAAAATTCCTATGATGGCCTGATGCTAGATTCAGGACACAGTGATAAAGAAGATGTTTGTCAAAGCAGGTGGTTGACTTCAGAAAATCTGAGCACATGGTATTAGTAGGGTCCTGATAGATACAAGGGAACCAGGTGACTAAGAGTCTGGAAACAGTCATATATGAAGTCACACAAATTGGAGTCCCAAGCACACTTCAGAGAGTAAAGGCAGAACTCTATCTAGCTCTAGTGAGAGAACTTTAGGACAAGGTAGTGGTTAATCTGAGAGGTATTAGGTACAAACATAGACTGAGAGAAATTAAATAGTGAAACCATTGCAAGAAATTGGCTACTAGGTGAGGCCTTGGTCAATGAAATGAGTCAGATCTCAACTGTGAGATGTTTGAGTGAATTATGTAAGTGCTAGGATTCAGAAGCCCAAATTATCCCTACCTGATGAACAAACGAATGCCCTAGCTGAGCCTTCACCGAGGTTTCCTAGCTGACTGTAAAAGAGAATCTTCATAGTGAACCACCATTCTTCTGGGAAGAATGATGGGCTATCAAAAATGCCCATGTCCTAATTCTCAGAACCTGTGAACAGATTAGGTTACATGGAAAAGACATTAAAATTATGGTAGCAGATAATAAGGTCAGCTGAACTTATATTACAGAGACTATCCTGGAACATCCTGTGAGCCCAAAGTAATCACAAGTGTCCTAAAACATGAAAAAGAAAGGTAGTATCACAGTGATGTGATGTGAGAAACCAGCCATTCTTAGGTTTGAAGTTGGAAGGGACCACACGCTGAGGAATGCTGGCAGCCCCTAGAAAGGCAAGAAAATTGATTTTATTTCCCCCTAGTACCTCCAGAAAGGAACATAGCCCTATGGACATTTTTATTTTAGCTCAGTGATCTCACTGATGCCTTTCAGGAATTCTAAAATCCAGGACTGTAAGCTTAAAACTTCATTGTGTGTTCAGCCTCTAAATTTGTGTTAATTTGTTACAGCAGCAACAGGAAACTAAAACGAGAACCAGTGAATACATTATGATTGGTGCAAAGTGAGGCAGTCCATTCCCTCCACCTCCCAGCACACATACTTCCGGTGTCACACTAAGGCAAGGTGAGCTGATAAAATACACAAAGTCAAAAGTGAACACAAAGGTCAAAACACAACAGAGAGATTATGGGATTATAAGGCTGGCTTCTTTAAGAAGTCTGGTTATTTTGGATGGAGAGAAAGAAAAAAATAAAACTTTTCAATCAAAGGGCTCCTCATAGGTAAAAGCAGAAAGCGGGGAATTGAGTGTGCCGATGACGGTGAGGAGAGCACACAGACCTGGAGGAAGGCACACGTGAAGAATGATAATACAGACAATGACTGTGTATTGTGTGAGAGGCACTATTCCTTCCGCCATCGAATTATCACTCACTGAATTCCCATTATGTGCCAGGCACCGTTAGATGGTGGCGATAGAGTGGTAAACAAGACGGATAAGGCACTTGATCTTCTATGGGTCCATTCTAGCAGGGGATATATTTTTAGGAAGTGTTTTTATTGATTATTATTTTATTTCATTATTCTCTGCAACCACCATATAAAATGGTAAAAATGAGGACATTCTCATTTTACAGGTGAGAAATAAAAAAGCTTACATTTACAGTGTAAGTCAGAGCCTGCATGCTTAATCACTATGCTGCCTGCTAACAAGTAAAGTTTGGGTGGATCAGGTGGCCCAGATGGTAGGTGACTAATATGTTAAAGGTTTTCATTTTAAAACATCACAAATAATAATGAAAACTGTCATTTGTAAAGCAATTCTTTGGTATTCTGTATTGTGCTAAGTGTAGATTTTCTATAACCCTCAAGGCAATCTTGCAAGATGGGTATTCTTTTCTATTTTACATATGGAAAGATTAAAGCTCAGAGATCTTAGGTTATTGCCCAAGGCCACCCAGCAAGTAAGTCTCAGATTTGAAATCAACACCATGTTGTGTGTAAGGAAAACAGTTACCTTAAAACAACTCTAGACACTTTCTCAAAACTGAACCTGGATTAATGCAAGATCCTTTCTTCTATTGAATATATCATTATCAGACACATTTATATTTTGTTATAGCATAATGCAATTCCCACAGACATGGGGTAAACCCATACAGCCCCAGACTTTCCTTTACCTATTTCCATTCTTCCATAAATCCATGAGAATAAAAAATGTTGGAGACAGTTGAAACATAAAATCTGTAAGAAAGTAATAAAAGATGCAGTAGTGTAGCAATCTAGACGTATGCATACCTGGCAGCCAATAGCCAGATCTCCTTGTCATTAGAGCTTCTACCTTATCAACAAAGCCCTGGCTGTCCTCTGCTATCTCATGGCACAACTGGCTCAAGTGTTGGGGAAAGAAAGATCCAAATAAAATTGACTTTCCTGCTTAGAGTTGCTTAATTTTAGAAATTAATGCAGAATTACAAGCAATCATCAAAACAAAAAATCACACACACACACACACACACACACACACTTAAACAGTAAACATTTATTTCTCACAGTTCTGGATCTTGGGAAATCCAAGGTCAAGGTGAAGCAGATCTGGTGTTTGGTGAGAGCTCACACAATCAGCCACCTTTGCACTATGTCTCACATGATGGAAGTTTTTCTTCTTTCTACTTTGAAAAAATGAACAATGTGTTTGAATACGATGTTGAACAATATTTTTTAGCCTCAGGGGTTAGACAAAGATGGTGCTTCCATAAAACTTATAACAAAAAACTTTTTAATAGTGTATTCTATTAGCATATTATTAACTTAATTCTACATATTTAATGATTAAACTTGATATAGTCCTTATTCTCTATTTTCCTTCTGATATGTATCTGTCATAAATGGGTTGTAAAAAAGCTATTGAGAAGACCAGCTTTTTTTTTTCTTCTCAATTTATACTTGACCCTCAATATTATTTTGTATTACTTTCAGGTGTACAGCATAGTGGTTAGACATTTACATAAATTATGAAATCATCTCCCTGATAATTCTAATAGACACCTAACACCATAAAGTCATTTCAATATGATTGACTATCTTCCCTAGGCTGTACTTTACATCCTCATGAGAGAAGCATTTTTGAGACCCTAGTTTCTCATACAAGTCTGTGTTTCATTAAGCCCTGCCATCAGTTTAATTGGGGCATTCCTTTGTGAAAATATGATTTATTTATGTTTTATTCAGGCCTTTCCCCTCTCTTTCTTCAGTGAAGTAGAATTTGAAGAAGGAAAACATTTGTATTACACGTCTCCAGTAATACCTTTTCTTCGGGGTGCATATGCCAAACCCTGAGGAAAATGGGAAAGAAAACCAATAATTTTTACTTTGGAGAATATTAGATGCAAATTAAATGCATTTGCTGAATAATACATTTATTTAGTATCTGTGATGGGTAATAATCAAATGGAAAGTTATTTCTTCAAATATAGGAGTTTAGGGAGAAAAGTACCAATGGGCATGAAACTTGGTGTTGTTAATAATGGAATTTTATTCCCCGGCATATATGCACAACCCCTCTATAAATACATTTATAGTGATCATGATCTACTTCTCAGGGCCAGCTCTTGTCCTAGGGATAGTGAATGAACTCACCCTAGGAAATTCCACTCTCAGGTCGTCTCATTGCACTAGTTTGCTGTACTCATTTACTAAATTATCTTCTCAGTCTCTGCAGCCCAGGGTGTGATTGATTTTGATGTGGGGAGCTGGTTTATCTATACCACACAGAGCTAGTTTGATCTTGGAAATTAGAATATCTTTTCTTTTACCAACATAGTATATTTTTTATCAGGACATTAACTCTTAAGCTTTTATTTTTTCTTCCAGGTAAATACAACATTACAAATGCAAGACTATAGCCTCAAGTTTAGTGTTGCTATTAATTTCTAAAAACTAAAATTAAATCAATTTTAAAAACTGCAGGACTAACACAGAGTCCTCAGATTTTATTGATGGAGAATTTCAAGGTGTCACAACTGTTAGGAAAGCAACAGTTCCATTAAACAAACCTGATTTCCAAATGGCATTTAAGAAAAAGGGAGATGGAGACAAAAACAAATAAAATTGAATAGGGGAGCTGATTTCATGGATTATAAATGATGTACCTATTAGCAGAGTCATAAAACAAGAAAACAAGGTAATTGGACCGACTGCTGGAAGGAAAAAGTTATGTAAATGAAGAGAGCCTCATTAAAATAATCAAGACAAGTGATTCACTGATTTAGAAGGTAGCAGGTTTTTTGGTTTTTTTTTTAAATTGCTACTATAATTAATCTTTTTCTTTGGTAAGCTATTTTTTCAAAGGTTCAGTTTCACTTGAAACAAATTAAGGTGGGTTAGACATAATATCAATCTAAAGTTTACATTTCAAAGCAATGCTATAGGTGGATATAGCTCTACGGAGAAAACTGCCATAAAATATACTTTGGAAATCCTCAGAAATTACCTGGTATAAAGTAGTATGGCCTCCTTTTTACTTCAAACTACCGTGTTTTATTAGTACTTTAAGAGATGATAGAGAATTGGTAGAACCATCTATCCCCAGCTCTAGAAATGCTACTGGCATGTAAGGCCTCTCATGGCTAGAGCTTTATTAATTCACATGAGTCCATTGTTAATACTGCCCTGTGATCATCTGCTAGGTTCAATGAACATCCTACAGGACTCTGCCCTGGAGAGAAAAAAAAAAAGTTCTGGTCTCAGGGAGTGCATAACATTTATGAGATTATCTTAATAAAAACATACAAAAAAATCCTATCTAATAAAAAAAGTAATATGCAAATTGACCGTCACTCCAACACACAAGGTGGCCACCCCCATGTGGACACAAGATGGCCACCACAAGAAGGCTGGCAAGGGAGGGAAGTTGTGGGTTACCAGGCCAGCAGGGGAGGGCAGATGGGAGGGACCAGGACTGCAGGCGAGGGCAGTTAGGGGTGACCAGGCCTGCAGGGGAGGGCAGTTGGGGTGAACAGGCTGGCAGGAGAGAGCAGTTAGGCATCTATCAGACTGGCAGGGGATGGTTAGGGGGTGATCAGGCTGGCAGGCAGAAGTGGTTAGGGGCAATCAGGCAGGCAGGCAGGCAGGCAGGCAAGCAGTTGAGAGCCAGCAGTCCTGGATTGTGAGAGGGGTCCCAGATTGAAGAAGGTGCAGGCTGGGCTGAGGGACACACACACGCACCCCCCGTGCACGAATTTCATGCACCAGGCCTCTAGTAAGAAATAAAAGACAAAAGTAATTTCTTCCACTTCCACGTACCTGAAAGCATAGAAATATGTATATGGACACACCGACATAATATATTTCACATACAAAACAAAATAAGTTACAAATTTCTAGTAAAGATAGTTATGGGATCATCTTGGCAAAATTAACTGAATTTATAAATGATAACATGGCTGCCCTCTTCCAAAGGACTTGAAACATTGAAACATACGTTCTGGGTTTTTACTATCACCTCATTTGTAGAAAATAAACTCATGTGCATGCATAATTTCTGCAGGGGGAAGGAGGTAAAAGCAATAACTCTAAGTAGATTATTGATTCTGAACCCTGTTCTTAGCCACTGAATTATACTATGCATTCAATAATTTTTTAAATTATTTTTATTTTTTTTTATCTTCAATGATACAAGAAATTGATTATTTATTAAGTTGTAGATACTTTTTTATTTATTTTATCCCCAGATGCTCCTCATGGACATTATATGTTTGAAGATACAACATGTTTCTTAATACTGAGTCTATCTTGAAGAAGAATACTATTTGGATATCCATGCCAAATTATTGGGTAACAGCTTCCATGTTTTATTCTGTAGCTATAGACTTTCTGTATATAGGCATGACCTTAATTATGCTTCTATTTTATTCTATGAAGCCAATTACTGTAACGGAATAAATCACACCTCACCTAGGGAAAGACACAATTCATGATGCATCGTTTTCCGAGTATTTCCTGAAGTAAGAAGAGATAAGTGCAGGAAGTTAAAACTAGTAGATTTTAAAAATTTGAACATAAATATTATGTAGAGTCCAGTACATTCCACAAAAATTATAATCATGTTAAATATATTTATTGTACTCTATATTTTATTTTGCTGTTGTTGTTTTTGTTGCTATTATTGTTAGTCATCACCTAAGAACATTTTTCCATTGATTTTCAGAGAGAGTGGAAGGGAGGGTGAGAGACAGAGAGAGAAACTTTGATGTGAGAGAGACATATCAATTGGTTGCTTCCTCTACATGCCCTGACCAGGGCCAGGGATCAAGCTGCAACCAAGGCACATGCCCTTGACCAGAATCAAACCCAGAACCCTTCTGTACACAGGCTTACACTCTATCCACTGAGCCAAAATGGCTAGGGCTATTGTTCTCTATATTTTAGACCTTTGCTATTGAAATTGGAAGATGATAGAAAAAAAACCCTCAAAATATTCTTTTATCCAAGAGTTAGATTATAAAAATATGGAAGATATAAAGGCCACAATGTCTAAAATTAATAAACTTAATTACTATATTTCTTTTAAACCTAATTCAAAGTGGCACCTTTAACATATTTTCTCAATTCATTTTAAAAATCCTTTGCTTTCATTTTAAAATTACTATTTAAAACAATCATGAATTCCTAATGAAGTAAAACATTAAGTCTTGAATAGATGATTGGGTAAATTAGTATGTAATTCACAGCAGAGAAAACTGAATGATATAATTAAAAATGTGTTCAATCTTACTTGTAAACATACAGATGCAAACCTAAAAAAACCTTTTGTAAAGTTTTCAGACTAGCATAGATAACACTCACTGCTGTTGAGCATGCATTGAGATCAAAATCCTGAAACACAGCAGATGTGTTATAAATGCCCACAGCTTCCTAGGAATTAGACAAATTATATATGCTGGGGGCTAATTCCAGCAGGTCATAAATGCAAGAAGTTCATCAAAAGGTTGGTGGTGCCGAAACCAGTTTGGCTCAGCGGATAGAGCGTCGGCCTGCGGATTGAAAGGTCCCGGGTTTGATTCCGGTCAAGGGCATGTACCTTGGTTGCGGGCACATCCCCAGTAGGGGGTGTGCAAGAGGCAGCTGGTCGATGTTTCTCTCTCATTGATGTTTCTAACTCTCTATCCCTCTCTCTTCCTCTCTGTAAAAAATCAATAAAATATATTTTTTAAAAAAAAAGGTTGGTGGTCCTTGAGGGTTCAACAGGGCTGAAGATACATATTATTGCCTGCTGGAATAGCTAAAAGCATTTCCCCAAACCTAAACATCTGCATATATTATTGCCTGCTACTGGAACAGCCGAAGGCAGTTCCCCTAACCTGACAATGCCTACTGTATACCAAACCTTACCTTTGATATGTATATCTGCTTTGCTTTAGGGCAATTTGTGTTAAGAAAAAGCTAGGGGTCCAGAGATTAGGAGAACTTGATTACTGAAGCTAGGTCTCCTCTGGCTCTCCAAAATGCCTTCCAAGTTTATATTTCATATCTAGTCTCTTTATTAACTTACTTGCAGCCCTCTCCAGATTCCTGAACCCTTCTAGATGCTGAAAACCCCCCCCCGGCAGATATATACAATTGACTTACAAATGTTTATGATTTTTATTCTATTATTTTTATCTTTAGAAAGAAATTATAAGAAAACAACAAAGAACATAAAAATGCCTACAAATACTAAAAATAAAACTTAAACATTTAAAAATGGAAAAAAGCTCATGCTGGCCAGTGTGGCTCAGTTGGTTTGGTGTAATCCTGTGCACTGAAAGGTCATTGGTTCGATTCCTGGTCAGGTCACATGCCTCGACTGTGGGCTTGATCCCCTGTGGAGGGTGTGCAGGAGGCAGCTGATAGATGTTATGTTCTCACATCGATGTTTCTCTCTTCTCCTTTCCTCTCTCACTAAAAATCAATAAACTATTCCTTAAAAATAAATAAATAAATAAATACATAGATAAATAAATACATAAATAAATAAAATGGAAGACACTTAATTCTACAAAATGAGAATAATTCAGTGAATTATGTCATAGCCATGGAATAGTATACTATATAGTCATTAAAATTATGTTCATAAATGTTTACTACAAAAGAAAATCTTTATAACATTGTTTTAAAAATAATATCAAAAATGTAATCTCAACTCTATGAAACACATATATGCATAGGAAAATCAGGATTGTAACAATATAAGTAAAAATAAATATCTATCTTGGTGAAATCCATAGATTCTTCTTCCTTTAAAAAAAATATTTTTATTGGTTTCAGAAAGGAAGGGAGAGGGAGAGAGAGATAGAAACATCGATGGTGTGAGAGAATCATTGGCCCGCTGCTTCATGCACTGTCTCCACTGCAGATCAAGCCCACAACCCAGGCATGTGCCCTGACTGGGAATTGAACCGTGACCTCCTGGTTCATATAGGTAGATGCTCAACCACTGAGCCACACTTGCCCGTCTCTTGTTTTTTTTTGTTTCTTTTTAATTCCTCTCCTGAGGATATTTTTTCCCACTGGTTTTTAGAGAGAGTGACAAGGAGCGAGGGGGAGAGAGAGAGGGAGAGAGAAAAACATCAATGTGGGAGAGACACATGCTCCCATCAGGGCTAAGGAGCGAACCCGAAACCTAGGTATGTGCCCTTGACTGGAAATTGAACCCAAGATCCTCCAGTGTGCAGGTTGATGCTCTAACTGCTGAGCAACACCAGCCAGGGCTCCATAGATTACTCTTATTACCTTCTTTATGCTTTTAAATTTGGGAATGAATATGTACTACTTTAAAAATAAAATGTCTTATGCATATGTCTATGCACATATATGCATGTATATACTATACATACAAATACAAACACATATTTATATTTCATAAACCTTTGCTATCAAGCTGCTTTCTGGTTAACTATTTTTTCTGTTCTCTTTCACATTGACATTTTTATCTGCAGTTTCAGTTCAAAAGAAAGCTGCATTAACAAATACTTCAAAAGCATACCTTTGTTCTCTCAATTTCTCAGTTCACAGAATAGCTTTTGCTTATAAAATATTAATAAATGATTGGTCACTGGTCTCCCTTTTAAAAAATTTATAGGTTCTTTTTAATCTATTTCTTTTCCCTCTCAGCATATGACTTTAGTTATGAAAAATGTCACCCCATCAATTTGGACTATGTTTGTTTCAGTTAAAAGCATTGGTTTTTCTAAGAGGACAATAACTTTGTTTACTATAAAACTGATTGACAAAACATATGACTGTTCTGAAATGGCACTATAACCTATCTGACCTTATCATATTCAACAACTTTATACTTTTTGCTCCTTACTTTATATTAAAAATGTGATTTCTGCCAACATTTAGAAATGATGCTTTAAAAGTTAGGCTGTCTAACATTTCTGTAGATCAATGATCATCCAAATATTTTTTACTGGAGTGAAAGCATTTCTTAAATTTTACACAAAACCCATGCAGTTCTTGCCTGTATTGCTTCCACTTCAATCAGCCCCATGCCTCATGTCTCTGAAGGAAATCTCTAGGATACTTCAAGGATCTCTAGGGATCTGCAGAACACCATGTGAAAAACAGCACTTTAGATGATTTAACTTATCAAAGTTAAGGGTATAATTCATAATGTATCTAGACCAAATTTTCAGTAAATTATACTTGTCATAGTGACTATGTCATGGTCACTGTGAGAAATGACTCTATGAAAACATCTTATTTTATCTAGAATGGGCATGTTTCAGGTCAGAGAATCTTCTTTCAGAGAAAAATTTCTCTCCAGTCTAAGTTTCAGGAAAATTTTAGTTTCTCTTGAACAGACAATTTGTTCTAAAGACACTGTGACTCAGGTAACAGTGTTTCTCACTGTGTTGACTGTAGGGAGGCATAGAGAAATAAAATCTTTACAAGATGTCATGGTGTAAATTCTTTTGATTTCATATTAACTAACTTTTTTATATTCCCACTCATTTTTCCCTTTACCCGCAATTATTTCTTTTTGAGAATATTTGTAGTGTCAATGAAAATCAGAAACAAAGCTGATTTTCCCATTTTATTGAGATACTAGTAGCCCTGGGCACAAATCCATGTGCCAATAGGTCACCTCCCTCCTCCTGTAGCTCCCCCCACCCATAGCTTTCTGCCCTGCCCCCTCCTGTAGCTCTCCACCACCCACTTGTAGTTTGCTGCCCCACCCTCCTGCAGATCCAGGTGTTATGAGGTCAGTCGTTATGCCTCAAGGCGTAATGGTTAATTAGCATATTCCTCTCTTATTATATAGGATAATGACAATGACATTGGATTAGTTTAAAGTGTACAATATAATCATTTGGTATATGTAATATGCTGTGAAATGGTTGCCACAATAAGTTTAGTTAACATCCATCATCCCAAATAGCTACACAATTTACTTCTGGTGATAAGAAATTTTAAGATTTACTTTCTTATCAACTTTCAAATAGTATGCGATACAATATTGTTAACTACAGTCATTGTGCTGTGTATTACATCCCCAGAACTAAGTTACCTGATAACTGAAAATTTGTACAATTTGATCATTTTAATCTATTTTTCTCAATTCTCAACTCCCACCGCTGGTAAGACCAATGGAGTCTCGGTTTCTCTGAGTTCATTTGCTTGTTTTTGATTCCACATATAAGCACTTGTCTTTCTTTGACATTTTTAAAAATATTTTTATTGATTTTTAGAAAAAGGGGAAGAGAGAAGGAGAGGGAGAAACATCAATGTGTGTAAAAGTGAAGAATTGATCAGCTGCCTCCTACACACCCCCTATTGGGAATAGAGGATGAGGCATGCAACCCCGGGTGTGTGCCCTCAGGGGAATCCAACCAGCAACCTTTCAGTGCCTGGGGCACTGAACCAATTGAGCCACACCAGCCAGGGCCATCCTTAATTATTATCATTATTTTTTTTTATTGGCTTCTGCGCATTAGATAAAACAACCACCTCTCCAAGTCTTGATAAAGTAGCCTTGTGTAGGAAAAGAACCTTATCATTCAACTCTGCCCTAGCTCTTGGTTTTTTCTCAAACCTTAGCGGTTGTCCAAGCAGCCTATTTTATTGTTAATGTTCCCAGTTGAAGCTGTGCCAACACCGAACAGTGTTCCAAAGGGGAGGATCTCAGTCAGCACCTGCATGAAGGCTGATCAGAAGCTGGACCCTGAGGTAGCAGCCTTTAAAGGATTCATTAGGCCACTTTCAGGGGAAGACTGGGCGATGGGCTTTTCTCACTGTTCCTCTGTGCTGTGCTCTGGGGGTATACCTGGTTAAGAATTGATTTTTTGCATGCTTGTTTTTGTCTTTGTCTTTGTTGTTATCATGTTGTTGGACCTACAAATGCAGTGCCCACTGGACACCAAAGCCTGGTGATCAATGGGTGCATGCCCTGGGCAGCAGCTGCAAAAGCTGGGGCACCAGACATGTGCACTAGTTCCTTCCAGGGAGACTAGTTCCTTCCAGGGAGGCATTGGTGAACATGGAGATGGCACCACTGTCTTCCTTGGTCCCAGGAAGGATGACGGTTGGTAGCTAAATGTGTGCTAAGTTAGAAGCCTGATGCTCAGGTAACAGCTTTTAAACTATGCAAATAGGCATCTTCAGGGAGAGACTGTGAGAGGGTGTTTCTGTCTGCTCCCTCTTTGTTGAGTGAGCCCCGAGAGGAGAGCCACAGCCCCTCACATGTCTGTTAAGAACTGTTTCTTTGTTTACCAGTCCTGTGGGTCTTGTGGCTGCAAGCCCTGTTAGGTTCCAGCAGTATGAGGTTTGGGGCTCATCTCTCAGGTAGAAGTCTTAAAGGTTGGGGTGTGAGATGTTGGGTTTAAATCCTTTGTGCCTCAGGGAGAAGTGGAGAGTTGTGAGTTCTTTCCTCTGCCTCCTGCACGCCCCCTACTGGGGATAAAGCCCAAAACCTGGACATGTGTCCCCACCGGGAATTGAACTGTGACCTCCTGGTTCATGGGTTGATGCTCAACCACTGAGCCACACCAGCCGGACACTGTGCAGGTATTTTGGTGGGGGTATTTTCTCATTCATTTAAGTGTAGTTGGCACTCAGCTAGATTCTAAATTTCTTTAAGAGGCATTGCTTCCCGTGTAGCTATAGATTTGGTGTGTCCATTGGAGGTTCAGGAAACTCCTACCTGACCAGCTTTGATTGGAACCTCACAAAACAGACTCTCAATCTTAAAAATGTGTGTGTATTTATAAATATATGTGTATTTTTAGACTGTCCCCAGAAAAGTTAAGGCTACCTTTATTACTGCCAATATTTTTCTGAATGTATTTGCTAGCATTCATTTATTCATTCATATAGTTGTTCATGGTATACCTAGACATGCTCAAATCTTTGTGTGAGCAGAGTTACAACAGTGAACTAGACTCAGCTCTTAATTTTACAGATTCAAGGGAGTCCATTTACTACAACTACCAAATATTACTGTAAGCCATATTTTACCCATAGCCCATGGCGTTCCAACAGTTCATTGTAAATATTTCAAGGCACTCAATGAATTAAATTCAAAATTGAAATCTACTTAACTCAGATAAGTAAATTATTTTAAAATGAAGCCAATATAATATAAAATCAATAAAGATTATATGCATTCTTATTGGCTTTTTAAATACATTTTGTGATTTCATTGTCTAATACATTTTGTTAAAAATCATTCAATGAGATATAGCTCAACCAAAATTAGTTTTGATGGAGTACTTTAGCCTTTTTTTCAAGAGAAAGAAGAGTTATCTCTCTCCAAGCCACATAGTTATACATTGTCTAATTAGATAAAAATACCAATATCAATATTAATAAGCTATACAATGAATTTGCATGCCCACTAATGCTATTAACATTTTTAGAAATCCTTTTGAACTATTTATTTAATCACATTAAACCTACCTAATTTTAACTTCAGGTTTAAATTTAAGTTTTCAGTACTGTTCATTTTTTGAAGTTTTAAAGAAGAAAATAAAGATATTTTTTTATATTTCACATAATGATAATACAAAAAAGATCATAAATTAAACCATGTAGATTTTTAAATAAATACCTTCTTCAAAGAAATTTCCCTTTTAAAACATAATTATTAATCTGATGACATACTGTATTTTAAAATTGAAATAAGAATGCATATTATTATTGATCAAAGTCTTTTGTAAAATTAATTTTAACATAAATTTACATTTACTGTCTCCTAAGAATCTTCACAAGGAAGAAAAATTATGTAGAAAAGAATCAATGTGAGAATATTTTTTTCCCACTTAAACACAAAGAATATACACTATGCTCTCTCAACATTTATTTTTCTAATTTTTACCTAAAAGTAGAATTTTGAAAAGCTAGTGGAGTGGGGTAAAATTTAGGAATCTCTGTTGCTTAATGACATTTATATTATTTATATTAGCCTCATTTGTTTTCTTCACTTCAACTGATTCTTTTACATATTTATAAAAGTTAATTACCTAGTCGAGTGCAACTGGAATGTGTTGCTCATCTAATTTACCTGATCCAGAAACCCCGTACTTGTCAATAGAGTCATTACTGAAATTCTAAGTATTGACATGAATCACATCAAAATCTAATAGTATTGCTTAGCACTATCTGATAGTGCATTAGCTTGCATATGGAGAGATATTGTATGGATTTTACTAGAGCACCACACTTAGCCTTGTCCTTTTCAAAATTGCATCAATCATGTGGTCATAAATGTAATACAACATTCATAAAAGTTATGCCTAACTAATATATATATATCAGAATAAGGATTTAAAAAACTGGAGTAATGATTAAACTAACAAAATATAGTTTATTAGAATATTAATAATAGTTACCATTTATTGATTTATTATTATATCTTAGGCCTTATGCTAACACTTTAAATATATGGTGACAGAAAGAGATTTGACTTTGGGTGGTAATCACACAATGCAATATACAGATGATATATTATAGAACTGTACACTTGAAGCCTATATAATTTTATTAACAAATGTCACCCCAACAAATTTAATAATTAAAATATATATTATCTCATTTAATCTTTACAAAAACCTTTGAGTAGTTATTAATATCCACACTCAACAGATGAGAAAGATGCTAGGAATTTTTTAACAACATGTTCCAGTGCAGATAGGTACAGCCTGAATTCAAAGCCAGATCTGGACACAAAGACGGTATTTTATCCTCTGCGGTACATTGCCTGCCATCTAAGTTTCAGAAATTGAACTCTGAATTCAGAAAAGGAGAAGAAAGACAGACATATGAAAACAAGACAGAGATTTTGTCTACAGCAAGGTCAATATAAGTATCATAGACTTAAATCATCATAGGCTTCACTTATAAAAGTAAAGTGCCAAGAACAAAAATCGCAGCAGTACTTAACTGATGGTCTCAGCGCACCCCACCTGGGACTCTGCATTGAATTCTGGGAGCAACACTCTCAAAGGAACATTGACAACTGGGAGAGCTGCTATAAAGCCAGGGTGATAGAATGTAATGGCTGCCATTACAGCCACCTTTCATTTTACACATGCCATGGACCTGGTGCTGTATTTACACTTTATAGTTTTCTTACTTAACCCTCACAATATTCCTGGAAACTGGGTGTGATTTTCCTTATTTCACAAGAGAGAGAAGTGGATCTAAGAAAGATTAGGTAATTCTCCTGAGAGCACATAGTTAATATATATTAAAGCTGGAAAAGGTGCCCCGAGACCACACAGCTAACTAAATTATATTAGAGCTGGTGTTTAACAACAAAGTCAGGACACTTCCTATTATACTACCTTACAGTGTTGAAAAGAATTGAGGAAGTTTAGTACTAAAGAGGACAAATATTCAAAGGATTGAGGTTGTATTATTGCACAGTTTCAAAGAACTAAAGTAGAAACAAGTGGAGGCAGTAAAAGAGACATTTTCTTAGAGTAAGGATTTTCTATTGACCAGGCCAGTTAGAAAATGTTATTTTAAGCCAAGCCAAGGTAGTGCCTTGCCACTTGATGCCACTTTCCCCCACATGATCTCATTATTGTTTGTAGTTCTCTTAGCCTGAAGTGCTCTTTCCTTTCATCTTTGTCCCTGAGAAGGTAGCGTTTGAGCTGAGCCTTAGAGCTAAGGGGTAACTCCTTCGATTGTTTTTGGAAAACTAACCCTGATCTCATTACTACATTACACTTATTTATTTTTAACTTTAATTATTTTTCTCCCCCACCAGAATGAATATTCCAAGAAAGAATGAGGCACAGAACAGACACTCTGAATAAACGTTGTTGAAGCTATTCATGCCTTGGGTGAAGTGTCATTAGATTAAGATCTCATTCATTGTAGGAATCCGATTCTCCCTTTAGCCTAATAAATAATGAAGGCAGCAAATGGGAGATGGTTTGTTTAAGAACTATACAGTGTCTTCAAGACAACTTAAGATTTACAATAATCCCATCAAAATAATGTTTAAGTATGTTCAAGGAAATATACAATTATATTGTAGAACTTGTGAAGAATCACTAAGAATTGCACTAGAGAGTTAGGACCATTTTAATGTAAGTTAATTGTTAACTGAATTCAACACAGATTTTCAAAATCCAGCCCTGGCTGGCTGGCTCAGTTGTTGAAGCATTGCCCTGTATACCAAGAAGGTGCGGGTTCGATTCTCAGTCAGAGCACATACCTGTGTTGCGGGTTCGATTCCTTGTATGGGAAGCAATTAACCGATGTTTCTCTCTCACATCAATGTTTCTCTCCCCCCCGCCCTTCTCTCTCTCTAAAATCAATAAAAACATACCCTTGAGAGAGGGTTTTTAAAAAAGTCCATGCACCATGCTCTTTGACAATATGATACTTTTTCGAGTGCATACAAAAGAAATGAAAGTATGCTTTGGCACCATAATAAATAGCATTCTCTCAATGATCTTAATGTGTTCATGATAGCATAGAGCATTACACATGTATTACATCTTTTAATCCTCAAGCTAGACTTATTAGGCAGTATTTCTGAGCAATAATTTTCCCATTTTACAAACCAGGAAAGTGGGGCACAGTGGACCCAAGAAACTTGCCCAGAATTACACAGTTTATCTGATAAAGTCATATTTGGATGTTAGGTCCTTCTGACCCCACAGTCCTATTGTAAGTAATCATTAGACATCATCGTACAATCTCATCCTAAATGTCATCAAATACAAGGGAATAGTTTCAATATCACCCAGAGGAGAAACATAAAATGGAACATTATTTTATTTCTTTAAATCTGATTTTTATACATGAAGAATCACTTTAGAGGTCAATTTGAACTCAGTATTTCCTTTTTAGGTTCTAACATGTACTCTGGGGAATTGTTATAAGGAAAAGAGAGCAAACTGCACCTCTTTGTAGTAACCAATGATATATCTCACTGTAACTCATTTTCTTCTCAGAAGTTCCCAACGTTGGAGAGGCTGCTCTGTAGAAGTGGAAATAGTGTATGCTGTAAGGTTACAGGGAAAAACTAGGATCAATGGGTAGATGTTACAAGGAAAGCAATTTTGGCTTAATGTGAGGGAGAAATTTCTATCAAGCTGGAAAATGAGCTGCCTTGAGAGTTGTGACCACCATTTAATGAAGAAGCACTTGTAGAGACAGGAAAACTATTATCAAAGTTATAGAAAGGGAGTTAGCAAGATTTTCCTGCGAAGGCACAGATAGTATTTTAGTCTAAGCTGGCAGTATGGCTCTGTTGTAACTGCTCAAAAATGCCTTTGTGGGGCAAAAACAGAGGATATAGAACTGAGGGGTATGGCTGTGTGCTGATAAAATTTCATTTATACAAATAAGCTACTAGTACAGACCAGATTAGGCCTGAGGATGAAGTTTGCAACTAACCTCTGCTCCAGCGCTCACTGCAGTTACAAAACCTCCAAGTTTCAGTGGCTTAATATAGGATTGGCTGACTAGGGTCCAAAGGCTTGTCTGTCCCACAGCCTGTTTTTGTATGACTCACAAGCTAAACATCGTTTTTATATTTTTAAAAGTCTTAAAGGAGAACAAGTGACAGAGACAGCTGTGGCCCACAAAGTTATTACAAAGTATGCCCACCTAAACTAATGTGCTTTGTTAGACAGCTTTCCTCCAAGCCCACACAAGGGTTTACACCCCTAGCATTTGGGGATCAACATGTTTACCATGGTGTGTTGGGGGAAAGCATGAGAAAGACACATAGGACACATGACTCTTTGTTGAAAAAGTGATACTCATTTTTGCTCACATTTCATTAACCAGAGTTAATTATGTGTCTCTGCCTATTCAGAAGAGGGCTAAACATACAGGGAGGGGCGAAAGTAGGTTTATAGTGGTTCATATGGAAAGTAATACAAGAATTAATAAACAATAATATAAGAATAACCTTCATTTTACATACTCAATACTGTAAACCTACTTTTGCCCCAACCTAAGCATATGCTTAGCTGTATAGCTTTCTCCCAGTACCTACTTCATACTATGGAAAAAGATGCACTGTTGTTGGTCAGAGGGTTGCCTCCACCACATAGAAGAAATATGTACATCAGATTGAGGCTTGAAGTAGATATACCCTGTGAACAAAAAAGGAGCTCTGTAATACTCTGACAAGGTTGGTGACTGGAAGTAACCTCACAAGATGACCTGATCCTAAATCCTTAACTGGACACATCATGGTGGATAGTCATGCCCCAAGCTCATACCTTCGTTAGTAAAAGATTTATCTTGGTCTTAAGCAAGCCCTGTGCATTGGTCTTGTGCATCTAGATTAACACACCTATGAAATGCCACAGTAATGTTTTTCAGAGTCCTTGGGGAGAGGTAACTACCCTCAAGCTAAATAAACCTTGTTAACTATCCTGTAATCCAACCATAGGATTTCTCTGCCTTGATTTCTCCAAACTTTATATAATCTTTCTTATGTTCCTTTCTGAATTCCACATGTATAAAAGAAACTGCAAAACTGACATTCTTGGAAGCATTGGAGATCAGCATGTCATCAGTTTGGCTCAAACAAAATCTTATAAAATGCTCTTCAGGTTTGGATATTCTTACTTCAATAACCCCAACAAGAATTTCAATGATAAGGCATGATATTTCTATGTTTCTACGATCCTCAAAGTTGTAGAAATATAGTATCTATAGGCTAAACAGAGGCTTATTCTCCCTAACATCGTATCCTATAGCTTGTTGCTTTTTAAAAAAAATAAATTAGGAGTGGCATGAGAGTTTCCAGATACATTATCATAATAAGTTTTGTCTCATAAAGGTCTTCATGTATTTTAGCTAATATAAAGAATCTCAGCATTATGCACTCATATGAGAAAATTACAAGTTTGAGCCTCATAAGTTATATATGTCAAACACAAGGGAATATTTTCAATATCACCCAGAGGAGAAACATAAAATGGAACATTATTTTATTTCTTTAAATCTGAAATTAGAAATGATACAAAAATTTTAAAAAATCTGAAATTAGAAATGATACAAAAATTAAAAAAAAATTTTGGCTTTAGAACATTCTAATTTAGCCTCTATTTTTTAATAATACATTTGTGAGGTTTTTTAAAAATATATTTTTATTGATTTCAGGGAGGAAGGAAGAGGGAGAGAGAGAGAGAAACATCAATGATGAAAGAGAATCATTGATCAGCTGTCTCCTGCAAGCTCCCCTCTGGGGATCAAGCCCACAACCCGGGCATGTTCCCTTGACTGGAATCGAACCTGGGACCTTTCATTTCGCAGGCTGACGCTCTATCCACTGAGCCAAACCAGCTATGGCTAGCCTCTATTTTATATACTTTTTTTTTTTTTTTTACCTTACTCCATCATCCATATTTTTATATTCACTCAGTCATGTCTTTTGTGATTGATTTTCAGTTACTAGGTTCAGCAAAGTTACCAATGATAGAAAAAATAAAAATTATCCCCCTTTTCCCTCTCAGTTTTATTGGCTGGTCTAATAATCAAATTTACAGGAAACAGATTAACAAGAGAAAATAACCACGTTTAGTTTAGTATATACATACACGGGTTCCATAAGAATAGGGGGCCCAAGGACAAGTCTGGCAATTGATGCTTATATGCCATCTTGAGCTAAAGAGAAATGTGGGGTGACAGGGCGTAGTGGTTTGAACTTCAAAGGGGAGAAAGGCATTCACATGGAGATGGAGAAGCAAATGTTTTGTAAATAAATGTTTGCTGGTCCATCTTTAACAATGAGACCGAAAGAACCTCGATCTAATGTTTCTCACTAGGTTTCTTCCTGTGTATCACACACTAAATCAGTGATGGGCAACCTTTTGAGCTCGGTGTGTCAAACTTCGCCAAAAAGCTGAGCATAACTCGGGTAGTGTGTCGCTTTGAGGAAAAAACATTATTTCGCAAATGTTTACACGTGTCAGTGCTGACACGCGTGTCATAGGTTCGCCATCACTGCACTAAATCATATTAAATATGGTTATATGCGATGGTATCTACCTTCCTGGAACTGGTCTTAAAAAAAATTTTTTTAGGCAGGTTGGAGGAAAATCATTGGATTTTTCTAAGTCTTTCCTGTCTTAAAAATAGTCAACTTAAAATAATATCAGAAAGAAGGTATATTATGAGATGGAAAAAAAAAATGTGGGAGAAAAAGATGGCGACCGGCAAGAAGGTAGGGAGAGAAAGAGTGTGAGTGAGGAACCCATAGAGGAGAGTGTAGACGTGTAGACGTGTGTGGTGTGTGTGTGTGTGTGTATGAGCTAGGGTCAGTTAGATTCTGCAGGGCTTCCAAGGGGCTGCCTAACCGGGCAGTCCTAGAGGGCGGAGCCCCGCACACAAAGCGGACACTTCTCAGCGGATGGTGCGGACGCGGAGACCACTCCATCTTGAGAAACAGAGCTGCCTGAGACTCGGATCCTGTCTTCTGACACAAACCAGGACCCTGCAGCCACTGGGGACAGAGAACTGCTATCACAGCTTCAGACGAAGAAACAAGAATCCAGACTTCCCGGCAGATTCCCTTGAGTCAAAGAGCCTATCCCCCTCCCCGCAGGCGCGTGCGGATAGCGCCATAGTAACTGATAGACACGCCCCTTGCGCAAGCTGCAGAGCTTTGCGCAGAGACGCGCTCCGCCTTAGGGAATTTGGCGCTCAGGACAGAAGCAGCTCACCTTTGGGGAAATCTGTCAGTGCGCACAGAGGGCTCCCCTTCGGGGAATTGGGGGAATTTGGCGCTCAGGACAGAAGCAGCTCACCTTTGGGGAAATCTGTCAGTGCGCACAGAGGGCTCCCCTTCGGGGAATTGGGGGAATTTGGCTTGCGGGTCACAGCTCCCCTTCGGGGAATCTTAGAGCGTGCACAGAGGGGTTTCCCTTTGGGGAATTTGGCGCCCAGGACGGACTCCGCCCCTCTTCGGGGATTCTGGGAGAGTGCACAGAGGCAGCTCACCTTCAGGGATTTGAGAGTGTGCACCCTAGCCGGTTTGGCTCAGTAGAGGGAGCACACACAGGACGCAGCTCCACTTCAGGGAATTTGGCACGCCGGACACAGCTGCCTGGGATCCCTGACTCACAGCGCATTCACACTAAGAGCCAACGACCCCAATTGTTGGTGCATGCACACACAGAGACCCTTATTCTCAACGAGAAACAGCACAAGGCAACAGCGACTCTGACACTCGATTCTTGGTGCAGACACAGGGAAACTCTGAATCCTGGCACATGCTAAGGATCTCCTTTTCGGCACATACCAACAGTGTGGTGCAGACAGGGCCCCTGATTCTAAGTGTGCACACGAGACCACACGGAACACTGAGGACACTGACCCTGGGCAAGTCTGGTTCCCACCAACCAAAGGCAGCCACACGTCTTAGTGTCAGAACACTTCAGTGAAACTCGGGTGGAGCGAAGTCCCCACAGCACACGGCCCAGGTCCACGCAAAAGGAAGCTTGAGATTTCTGGTGATAGCCAGAATGGGGAAACGAAATAACTCACAGAGGAAAGAAAATGTGGAGTCGCCAAGAAAGGAAATTAGTGAAACTGAAGCTTGCAACATGACCGAAAAGGAGTTCAGAGTAATGGTCGTAGAATTTATACATCGGATGGATGAGAAAATCAACAACTTATGCAAGAATCGGGAAGAAATGAAAAGTGATATAGCTACAATCAAAAACACCATGGAAAGTTTCAACAGTAGACTACAAGAAGCAGAGGACCGAATTAGTGAGTTAGAAGATCAGGTACAGAAACAAGCCCAATCTGAACAGCAATTGGAGAAAAAAATTAAAAAGCAGGAGGAAAGCCTAAGGGAGCTTCGGGACAACATGAAACAAAGTAACATGCGTATAATAGGGCTGCCAGAAGGACAAGAAGAGCAGCAGGGATTAGAAAATCTATTTGAAGAAATAATGACAGAAAACTTCCCGGATATGGGAAAGATAAAAGTTACGCAAGTACAGAGAGTCCCAAGCAGGATCAACCCCAAAAGACCCACACCAAGACATGTCATAATTTCAATGGCAAATATAAATGATAAAGAGAGAATCTTAAAGGCGGCAAGAGAGAGACAGATTTACCTCCAAAGGAACACCCATCAGATTGTCAAATGATTACTCAACAGAAACACAACAATCTAGAAGTGAATGGAAGGAGGTATACAAAGTGTTGCAAAGCAAAGGACTGAATCCAAGAATACTATATCCAGCAAGACTATCAATCAAAAATGAAGGGGAAATCAGGAGCTTCGCAGACAAAAAAAGACTCAGGGAGTTTATCACCACCAAACCAGCAATGCAAGAATTGCTAAAGGGAATACTGTAAAAAGAAGAAATAAACAGGTAAGAAGGAATACAGACACAAAAATAGATATGACTACAAACAAATACCTTTCAGTAATAACTTTAAATGTAAACGGACTAAATGCTCCAATCAAAAGACATCGAGTGGCTGAATGGATAAAAAAACATGACCCATATATATGCTGTCTACAAGAGACCCACCTCAGAGCAAGAGACTCACACAGATTGAAAGTGAAGGGATGGAAAAATATCTTTCAGGCAAATGGAAATGAAAAAAAAGCTGGGGTAGCAATACTTATATCTGACAAATTAGACCTCAAAGTAAATGCCATAACAAGAGATAAAGAAGGCCACTTCATAATACTAAAGGGAGAAATCCAACAAGAAGAAATAATTCTGGTAAACATATATGCTCCCAATATAGGAGCACCCAAATACATAAAAAAACTCCTGGAGGATATCAAGGGAGAGATTAATAGCAATACAATCATAGTAGGAGACTTTAATACCCCACCATCACCATTGGACAAATCCTCTAAACAAAAAACCAGCAAAGAAAGAGCAATCCTAAATGACTCACTAGACCAGATGGAATTAATTGACATTTTCAGAACATTTCACCCCAAAGCCACAGAATATACATTCTTCTCAAGTGCACATGGGTCATTTTCAAAGATAGACCATGTGCTGGGTCACAGGCAAAGTCTCTTCAAATTCAAGAAGATAGAAATTATATCAAGCATCTTCTCAGATCACAGTGGCATAAAACTGGAAATCAACTACAATAAATACAATCCAAAAAAATCAAACACATGGAGACTAAACAGCATGCTATTAAACAAGGACTGGGTCACCAGAGAGATCAAAGAAGAAATAAAAAACATCATGGCAACAAATGACAATGAAAACACAACAATCCAAAATCTGTGGGACACAGCGAAAGCAGTCTTGAGAGGGAAGTTCATAGCTCTACAAGCCTATTGCAAAAAAAAAGAAACAATGGTAATAAATTACCTAACCCTACAACTCAAAGAGCTAGAAAAAGAGCAGCAAGAAAAGCCCAGTGTAACCAGAAGGAAGGAAATAACAAAGATCAGAGCGGAGATAAATGACATAGAGACCAAAGAAACAATACAAAAGATCAACAAAACCAAGAGCTGGTTCTTTGAAAGGATAAACAAGATTGATGGACCTCTAGCCAGGCTCACCAAGAAGCAAAGAGAGAGGACCCAAATAAACAAAATCAGAAATGAAAGAGGTGAAATAACAACAGACCCTGCTGAGATACAAAGGATTGTTACAAAATACTATGAACAGCTCTATTCCAACAAACTGGACAACCTGGAGGAAATGGACATATTCCTAGAAAAATACAACCTTCCAAAAATCAATCAAGAAGAATCTCAACAGCTCAATAGGCCAATAACTATGGACGAAATTGAAGCAGTCATCAAAAAGCTTCTGGCAAACAAAAGCTCGGGGCCTGACGGCTTCACAGGAGAGATTTACCAAACATTCAAGGAAGAACTAAAACCTATCCTCCTCAGACTATTCCAAAAAATTCAAGAGGAAGGAACACTTCTAAGTTCCTTCTATGAAGCCAGCATCACCCTAATACCAAAACCAGATAAAGACAACACATTGAAAGAGAATTACAGACCAATATCCCTCATGAACATAGATGCCAAAATCCTCAACAAAATTCTAGCAAATCGGCTCCAGCAGTACATCAGAAAGATCATACACCATGACCAAGTAGGATTTATCCCAGGAATGCAAGGATGGTACAATATCCGCAAATCAATAAACATGATACATCACATAAGCAAATTGAGAGATAAAAATCACATAGTCATATCAATTGATGCAGAAAAAGCATTTGACAAAATCCAACACCCTTCCTTGATAAAAATTCTCAACAAGGTGGGAATAGAAGGCTCATACCTCAACATAATAAAAGCTATATATGACAAACCCACAGCAAACATCATACTCAATGGACAAAACCTAAAAACATTTCCCCTAAGAACAGGAACAAGACAGGGATGCCCACTCTCACCACTCCTGTTTGACATAATACTGGAAGTATTAGCCATTGCAATCAGACAAGAAAAAGAAATAAAAGGCATCCAAATTGGAAAAGAACAAGTAAAGCTGTCTTTATTTGCAGACGACATGATATTGTACATAAAAAATCTGAAAGACTCCATCAAAAAACTAATAGACTTAATAAATGAATTCGGCAATGTAGCAGGATACAAAATTAATGCCAAGAAATCTATGGCTTTTCTATACACCGATAGTGAAATTACAGACAGAGAGACTAAAAAGGCAATCCCATTTACCATCACACCAAAAAATTAAGATACCTAGGAATAAACTTAACTAAGGAGGTAAAAGACCTATACACGGAAAACTACAGGACACTGAAAAAAGAGATAGAGGAAGACATAAACAGATGGAAGAACATACCATGTTCATGGATTGGTAGAATCAACATCATTAAAATGTCCATACTACCCAAAGCAATCTATAGGTTCAATGCACTCCCCATTAAAATACCAATGGCATATTTCACAGACCTTGAAAGAACTCTCCAAAAATTCATCTGGAATAAAAAAAGACCCCGAATAGCCACAGCAATCCTGAGAAAGAAGAATAAAGTAGGAGGGATCTCAATACCAGATTTCAAGCTGTATTACAAAGCCACTATTCTCAAAACAGCCTGGTACTGGCACAAGAACAGACATATAGATCAATGGAACAGAATAGAGAATCCAGATATTGATCCAAACCACTATGGTCAATTAATATTTGACAAAGGAGGCATGAACATACAATGGAATAAAGACAGTTTCTTCAATAAATGGTGTTGGGAAAATTGGACAGACACATGCAAAAAAATGAAGCTAGATCACCAACTTACGCCATACACAAAAATAAACTCAAAATGGATACAGGACTTAAACATAAGATGGGAAACCATAAAAATACTAGAGGAATCCACAGGCAGCAAAATCTCAGACATATGTCAAAAGAACTTCTTCACCGATACTGCCCCTAGGGCAATGGAAGCTAAAGAGAAAATAAACAAATGGGACTACATCAAAATAAAAAGCTTTTTTACAGCAAAAGAAACTATCAACAAAACAACAAGAAAGCCCACTGCATGGGAGAACATATTTGCAAATGGCATCACTGATAAAGGTTTAATCTCCAACATCTACAGGCAGCTTATACAACTTAATAAAAGGGAGATAAATGATCCAATAAAAAAATGGGCAATGGATCTAAATAGAATCTTTTCCAAAGAAGACAGAAGGAAGACCAAGAGACACATGAAAACATGCTCAACGTCACTAATTATCCGAGAGATGCAAATCAAAACAACAATGTGGTATCATCTCACACCTGTCAGAATGGCTATCATCAACAAATCAACAAACGACAAGTGTTGGCGAGGATGCGGAGAAAAAGGAACCCTCGTGCACTGCTGGTGGGAATGCAGACTGGTGCAGCCATTGTGGAGAACAGTATGGAGTTTCCTCAATAAACTGAAAATGGAACTCCCATTTGACCCAGTAATCCCACTCCTAGGAATATATCCTAAGAAACTGGGAACACCAATAAGAAAGGATATATGCACCCCTATGTTCATAGCAGCACAATTTACAATAGCTAAGATCTGAAAACAGCCTAGGTGCCCATCAGCAGATGACAGGATCAGAAAACTATGGTACATCTGCACAATGGAATATTATGCTGCCATAAAAAAGAAGGAATTCTTACCATTTGCAGCAACCTGGATGGAATTGGAGAACATTATGTTAAATGAAATAAGCCAGTCAATGAAAGAAAAATACCACATGATCTCACTCATTTATGGATAATAAAGAACATTAAAAACTTGAACAAAAAGATAGATACAGAGGCAGTAAAGCATCAAACAGTCTGTCAAATTACAGCAGGAAGGTTAGGGAGAGGTGGGGAAGATAAGAGATCAATCAAAGGACTTGTATGCTTGCATATAAGCATAACCAATGGAAGCAAAACTCTGGGGGGTGAGGGCATATATGGGAGTGGGGTGGGGGGGGGCAATGGTAAGATGTACACATATAATACCTTAATAAAAAAAATTGGAAAAAATAATGTGTTCCCTATCAGTAGCAACAAAAGAGAGAATCAAAATCAAAATTTTTATCACATTATTGTTTCAGTTCTCATTCTCACAGATTTTTAGTAGGAGAGAAAGATTGAGAGAGAGAAGGTAAAATTTGAAATAAACCTTACCACTTGCTATAGTAAACATCATGAAAGGTATGAGAGACTAATTGACAGAACTTTAGAAATGAATTAACGAGAAAATGGTTCAATCACTCAAATAATTAAGTAAAAAAGAACATGGTGATACTGTTGTAATTAGCTAGTTATTAATAGTAGGAAAGGAGCAAAGGGGAGAGGTCAGACAATATAGACATGTCATTTGGGAGGCTTAATCAGGAAGATGTAACTTTGCACTCTCTAGGGAATTACCAGCCTATTCCCTACAAAACAATGGGTGCAGAACTCCAACAAAGGGAAAACAGATGCATGCCCAGTAAAGTTCAGTGATATGGGGAAGGTACTTGTCTGTCAGTTATGCCTAGGAGCAGAAATTATTGGTCACAATGGGCATGGCCATTGCAAGCTCATGAAAACTTGGGGATACATAATCTCCTAAACAAAGAAATTCTCTCTCTTGTTGCTCTTAGTATACTGCTACTTGGCTTGTGATTCTGGGCTGTCCTGTGCTCTGGGTTCACTCTTGGCTCTCTTGTTGTTCCCGCTCTTGGCACGCTGGCTCATGATTCTTGGCTTTCTTGTATTTGCCCCTATGTCCCTCAGCTATGTGGACCCCTCATGCAATGGAGTAATGGACTGCAGCTGGACACACAAATTAAGCTAGCCTCGTGCTGGATTGGACCATGCCCTAACATAGAATGGAAACTCTGGACACTGGCTCTGATTTTAGCTCTACCGAAGCCCTAGCTACCCTTCTTCTATGACTGGACTAAGGGAAATGGGACTTTGGACACCCAGGGATATAATTCCATGGAAATAAAGCTTTCCTCATCCTCTAATGGGTGCCTCTGGCAATGTTTCTCTTAGTGGTACCCCAAAAGCCCCACTTCCATGAGCAACTGGACAAGATGAGTCCCTCTCCCCTCCAGTAACAGTGGGAGTAATAGAAACTGCAGAGAAGTAATCAGCAAAATAGACATTAAATTGGACAAAACTAAAGGATAAGGGAAAGAACCAAATAGTCTGTCTGAAAGCAAGTGAGAGAACCTTGATCTTTAGGATTTATTAAGACAAAAAAAGCAGTAACAAGTACACTTGTTGACTAAAGTTACCTTAAAAAAGTGGGATCAACCAACACTTTGTTTTAAGTCAAAAACATCATATCTGAACTATGTGATAGCAAAGTTATTAAATGGCAAAAATTTCCTATATACCTGGGAGAGACCCAGGAAAGCTGAGTAACTCTTTAAAATGACCCAGGCCACTAACTCTAAATGCCATTTTCAGCTAAAGACAGAAGACATTGGAGATGGAGGGGAGGAGGAAGGAGGGACAATCATGGCAGGTAATCAGGCAAAGCACAGTAAACAAGATGAAGTTTTTACGCAAATTGAAGTCTTCACCTTCTCCATTGATAAGAGTTTCTAGAGATTTATTCATTTTATTTCTGGTACAAATTAGGAGACACCCTTAAAACTGGAGAATTTCCTTATATGTGTAAATTTCTCTTATAAAAAGCCAACTTCTACTTGGTTTCCAGAGCTATTTCCGTGTCTGCTTTTTCTTATAAATAATCAGCTTGAGATAATTCTTATAACAAAGAGGCATATTTTGAAGTGGCATATTGTGCTCCCCTTTAAAACCAAACAGGGATTTCAAATTTTGTGAAGGTGAGCAATTAAATGTTAACATGTATAATCTTTTATATGCATCAGAGTTGAATTAGTGCCAACTGTTATTTGTGATCTTAATATCCATTGAGAGTTATCCAGATCAAATTGTCCAGCCCTAGCAAAAAAGATTTAGTCACTTTCCAAAAAGCAAAAAACCAAAAATAAGGGGAGAAGAAATATGTAAATATAGGACATGCAGGCTGGGGGTTGTAGATAGAGACTTTTAAGGAGAAGCTTTTAAAGTGAGAGGCAAGAGGCTTATGGAGTATGAAAAGTCTGTCAAAGATAGAAAAAATAAAAAGACATTTAAAAAATCACTTCTCTGGACTATTTGTCACCTTCATAATGTTTCAATAAACTTCTATTTGCTTTTCTTCTGTTAATCTGTATTTTATTAAAGAGGGGTCTCAACCAGGAAACTAGAGGTGTACAGGGAAAATTATTTTTCTCTACTAAAATTTTCCCCTAAGATCATAAGTGAATAAAAATGTCCACTATTTTTTTTTTTTTAATCCTCACCCAAGGATATTTTTCCATTGATTTTTTGAGAGAGTGGAAGGGAGGGAAGAGGGGGAGAGAGAGAGAAACATTTATGTGAAAGAGACACATACATTGGGTACCTTCTGCACATGCCCCACCAGGGCCAGGGATAGAGCCTGCAACAGAGGTATGTGCCTTGGATCAGAAATCGAACTCTGTCAGCAGGGCTGATGCTCTAACCATGAGCAAAACCAGCTAGGGCAAAAATGTTCACTATTAATATACTTTTCAACACTGCCAGAGGTACTAAACAGCAATAAAGCAACAGAAAGATGTAAAGTTATTAACATGTAAAAGAAGAACTATATATGGTCATTCACTGAAGTTATTATTATACACTGACAAAATCCAAAAACATCTAAAGACAAATTATTAGAATTAGAAAATGAATTGGATACAAGATCAATATAGAAAAGGCAACTATATTTCTATGCGGTAGGAACAATTAGAAAGTGAAATTTGAGAAATTATGCAATTAAATATTGCTGCAAGAACCCTGAAATATGTACTTAGGAATAAGTGTAATAGAAGATGAGCAAGACCTATACAGAGAAAACTACAAAACATTGTTGAGAGATATTTTAAAATGTTTCAATAAACTTCAGAAATTTTATTTTTTTCAGTTTGGAAAAGTCAATATTTGAATGACATCAGTTCTTTCAAGGTAAACTAGATTCAATGCAATCTCAGTCAAAAATTTCCCAGAGCCTAGCCAGCATGGCTCAGTGGTTGAGCATCAACCTATGAACCAGGAGGAGGTCATGGTTCGATTCCTGGTCAGGGCACATGCTTGGGTTTCATGCTCAATCTCCAGTGGGGGGTATTCCAGGGGTAGCCAATCAATGATTCTCTCTCATCATTGATGTTTCTAACTCACTATGCCTCTCCTTTCCTCTCTCTCTAAAAGTCAATAAAAACACATTTTAAACATATTTCCCCTCCAAAATAAATAAATAAATTATAGAAATTAACAATGTGAATCTAATGTTTATGTGGAAATGGATAGGCCCAATAATAATGTAACAATCTTAAAAGAGAATAAACACCACTAAATTAAAACACACACACACACACTTATAATGATACAAGGATGGTAGGTTGGAAGTAATAAACTAAGAACCTTATATGCATATATGCGTGGCCCATGGCCACAGACAATGGGGTGGTGAGGACCTGGGGTGAGGGGTGGGTCAGGGCAGGCTAGAGGGGATCAATGGGGGGAAAAAGGATACAATATTTAAGACTATGGTGTTAGCACTTAGAAACATACGGAAGACAATGGAACAGAAAAGAGAACATGGAGCCAACCCATCTGTGCAGTCCCTTGATTACTTTAAGGTGACACTACAATATAATGGGGAAAGGGTGATCTTATTAATAAACTAGAGGCCCAATGCACGAAATTCCTGCAAGGGGCTTGGCCCTCGCAGCTGCGACTTCATCCAGAAGATCATCTGGAAGGTCATTCAGCTGTTCAGTCTAATTAGCATATTATGCTTTTATTATTATAGATGGTGCCAAGTTAATTGGATATCTATATAGAAAAAGAGAACAAGAATTTGAATTTCTGGCCCTGGTTGGGTAGCTCAGTTGGTTAGAGCATAGTCAGCATACTCCCTGGTTGTAGACTTGATACCTGGTCAGGACACATATAAGAAGCAACCAATAAATGAATAAGTAAGTGGAACAACAAATTGATGTTTCTCTCTCTCCTTCTCTTTCTCTCATCCTTCCTCTCTCTCTCTCAAATCAATAATTAAAGAAAACGCATACACACACACACAGAATTTGAATGTCTGGGCCTGTAGTACTGAAGGCATTGACTTAGAGAAGACAGCTACCTGAATATTTTTGTTGCTTTTTCAATTCCCCTTGGTAGGTGGCTTGCCTTCAAAGATACATTAGGTGACTGAATACCAAATATTTTACTATCTTGCAACAAGAATAGAAGATATTGCTTCTATTCTGCAATATCTGATTCTTAATATTTAACTCACCATTCCCTCCTTTAATTAGTTCCACATGATAAATTCTAGTCCCTGAGCATAACTTTTCTAATCATAAAGCTTAACTAAAGTAACAGAGCAGCCCTACCTCAAAACAAACTAACAAAAACCAGTGACTTAAATAAATTAGAAATTTTATTTTTCATCATATATAAGTCATTATTGTACTGGCCAGTTATTTTATTATTTTATTTTATTTTTATTGATTTCAGAGAGGAAGGGATAATGAGCGAGAGATAGAAACATCAATGATGAGAGAATCATTGATGGGCTGACTTCTGCACACCCCCTACTGGAAACTGAGCACACAACACAGGCATGAGTCCTAACTAGGAATTTAACTGTGACCTCCTGGTTCATAGGTCAATGCTCAACCACTGAGCCATGCCGGCTAGGTTATAGTCCATTCTTGAAAGAGGTTGGGATGAAAAATTGAGTCCAGTTTAGAGCATCTACCTCAGCTTCCATGATATCCAAAATTCTGTAATTAAAAAAACCCAAAAACTGTCATCTACACTAATAAAAGAGAAAGATGCAAATTGACCGTACCTTCATGACACCCACCAGCCAATCAGGAGTGAATATGCAAATTAACACAACAGAGATGGTGTGCTAATTTGCACATGCAGGCGCTGAGCAGCTGGGCGCGTTCTGCACCACCCCAGCCGTTCTGGGCCTCTGGGCAGTGTGGGAAAGTGGAAAGGTGGCTCCGGGCCAGAGCAAAGGCAGAAAGGTGGCTCCAGGCTAGAACCAAGGCAGTGCTGGCAGCCAAGGGAAGGAAGGCCCATTCTTGCACGAATCTTCGTGCATCAGGCCTCTAGTTTATTAAGAATCTACTCTGTGCCAGATGAAACAATACTTTCTATTTCATCTAATACTTTCAAATATTTTATAGACAGTTTAATATTCTCATTTTATTAAAGATGCAGAAACAGACTAACTAAAAAACAGTTACAATAAAAATATATATTTAAAAAACTTGTCCGAGTTTAGCAATCTAACTATGCAAAGCCAAAGCATAAAACAAGTTCAGTGTGGCTTCAGTAATGAGATTCTTTTTACCATTCTTTGCTTTCTCTAAAAGTGAAATTGTATCAGTACAACAAGGTTTTTTTTTATGTGTAAATTTTAAGTTTATTTAAGGTTGGACTAAAACAAACTCAGGGATGTATGAAAAAGTTGTGTTAGTTTTAAAAGATGGATTTTTTTTAAATGATTGACGGGATGCCTAGCTCATTCAAAGGGAAAGCACAAACAAACCCAAAATGTTAATGTTGATGCATTCAGTGAGTCAGAATGTGAATGTTATACTGTAGAAAACTCTAACTCCATTTAATTGATAGTTTGCTCTTGGCAAAATAACTGAGGATTTGGCCAAAGATAATAGCTTAGACATCTGTACTAAGACCCCTGAGCAAGTGCTACATGTCATCTGTATTCAGCATCACAAAATTTTGTTATATCCAAGTTTCCCTGTCAGTCATGAGATTTAAAATATGACAGAAATGTCTTTAAACAAATATGGCAATGATGAATAGATCCAGAAATTAAGGGCATAAATGCAATACTGAATATCAATTACTTTTCTTTCCTTCATAGACTAAGCAAAAGTAAACCTTTGAAATATTTTTTATTTAAAAAAAAAGAGAAAGAAACATCGGTGAAATCCATCTAGACTTAAAGCAGGTACAAAAATGACATAGAGTCCCCCATCCAAAAAATGCATAATTCATAAGGTCTTTGCTTTTAATAAGGCTGAAGACAGATGAGAGACTAAGTAATGTGAAAATGTACTGAAGACCTTGAGAGTTGGCTGAAATTCCACCCAAGAACATGCAAGATTTAATCAAAGCCCCCTTTGTTGAAAAGCAGATTTTCAAAAACATTCCAAATGAAAGTGTTCAGAGCACCAAAAATCAGAAGGCTGGAAGAATGAAACAGAAGGTCACTTCTTATATTTCTTATAATTGCAGCATTCTCTGCCATCCTTCTTGCTCAGCTACATCACAAAGAAAGGTATTTGACTCTTTATTGTAGTTAATGCAGTGAAAGTAGTACAAAGTACAAGTTACCAATGCTATCTCTGGAAAATAAACTTGGAAAAATTAACATAAGTAAAAATGTAATCGTAGACAATGGAATCATTAAAATACAAACATAGCCATAACTTAGTGGCCTCATTTGTGGACAAAAACAAATAAACTAACAAACACAGAAAAACAAAAAGGATTCCATAAAAATTAACCTCACAGGGTGATCATAATTTACTAACTAGGTAGGTCATGGTGGGTAGTCACAACCCAGGCCTATACCTTCTTTAGTGAAAGGTTTTCAAGCCAGCCTTATCCATGTTCTTCTGCATTTAGGTTAACACACCATGGAAATGGCAGAAGTAATACAAAGGCATGGCCACCTCAAGAGAGTTCATTATATTGTCAACTATCCTGTAATCTAAACCCAGCCTTGCTTTCTCCCACCTTCATGTAATCTCCCCCACACTCCCTCCTTAATTTCAAATACATGAAAGAACTTACAAAACTGTCCTTCGCTGGAGCATTTTAGATCTTGTTCTCTGGCATAAGTCATCAGTTTAGAACTTCCACCCTGACATATATCATTATTTTGGCTCAACTTAATTAATAAAAATTTTCTATAGATTTGGATGTTTCTTCCATTGACACAGTTTAGCATAATATTCATTTTGTATAGGTATCTGAGATAAGCACAAATACAATTTTATTTAATTATTGCTATTGAAATAGCCTTTATTTACACTGAAACATGCACAAGGGACTATGCTGGGTACTTTTCATGCATTGCCCTCTTTATCTGACTTTGTTGTGTTGAATTTTTTCATAGCTTGGTAAAATTTCCCTTTATTTTCTCACTGAATTTTGACTCATCTGCCTGATAAAAACTCTTCAATTTATATCTTCATGTAAATTTTTCTTATATATGCTATTTTCCTCTAGTCCACAACCTAATTGACGTCTGTGCTTGAATATATCATAAACATTTCAAATCCATCATGTCCAAAGCTAATCTCTTGGTTTTCCCAACCAAAGCTCATCTAAACTTAGTTCCTCTTCCCCAAGTTAGTTTCAAGGTATCCTTGCTTTTCTTCATCTGCCTGTCCTCAACTATCTAATCTGTCAGATCTATCAGTATTGCCTCTGTTCTATTTATCAAGTCCATCCTATCTCTCCATCTCAACTGCCAATGACTTTTCCAAATCAACTGTAATTTCTTCCTTGGACTACTGCTTTGAAGTCCTAACTGAAGTCTGTGTTCACAGACACTCTCCCCACACCTCATTTTTAGTAGCCAGAGTGATTTTCAAATAAGATCATGTCCATCCTCCTTTTAAAATTTTTAAAATATAAGAAGTAACAGCCTTTTACCTACAGGTCCTTGGATAGTCTGGCTTCTTGCTAAGTTCTAGCTATATTTCAAGCCATTGGACAGTTTGAGAGTAGGGATGTTAGGAATTGGGGCTGAAGGAAGAGTGCATATTTTATTTCCCTTCCATCTCAGTGACCAGCATGGTTTGGGCAAATGATCCAACATCAATAAATATAATTGAGTAAATGAATAAGAGCCACTGAGAAGCAATCATAACTAGTCATATTGATGGTGCTCTTTAATTTTTTAAAAAAAATTAATTGTTTTTGGTAGCGCTCTTTCAGACATCAATGTCGAGGATGATAATACAGTAAATGCAATAATATAATGTCTATTCATGGAGCATATTAACCCTTTACTGTACACGATAACAATGAAATCCATACTAGTTAATCTCTACATAAAAAATAGGTTATCGTGAAGTTAAATACAAATTACATGACTATTGGCAAAACTGAGATTTGCCTCATGTTTGTTTCACTCAAAATCTCATGGCCTTAATCTCTTCTCTTAGCAAAAATTGACTCCGCACTTATAAAATCATAATGCTGCCAGTAGAAGTGTCGGAGCTGGGATGTATGATCTTAGCCTAAATGAGTCCACTCCTGCTTACATGAGTTTTGTTGAGTTTTGGAGTCAGGTGACAGGAACCTCAGTGTACTACTCACTATTTGCTTTATCTTTTTTGTCAATGAAAAATTTGCTATATTTTGTTCATAATATGTTTCACTTTCTTTGAATATGTCCACATAGTAGTAGAGTTAAATTTGTGTTTAAAAAAACACACATATATTCCTAACGATATAAATAAATAAATGGAAAACATAAGTTCCAAGCAATTTTCAGGAAGGAATTACAGGGACTGGATTTTTCATGTGACTACAGCTACAGAACGTAATGCGTTAAACAGTGACTACCACTGTCAGTGAGTGTGTTTATGACAGACAACATGAAGTAATAGAAAGGACCCAGACTTTACAGAAAGACAGAGCTGGGTCTGATATTGCTCTACTATTGTTTAGAAGTGTCAAAGTAGGCAATTTTAATGTTTTGTTAACCTCAAATATCCACACCTATGAAACTGATATTAATGCATAACATTCAGTATTCTTTTATTTTTTTGTTAATCCTCAGCTGAGAATATTTTTTTCTATTGATTTTTAAGAAAAGTAGAAGGGAGGGAGAGAGGGGAAGGAGAGAGAGGGAAACATTGATGTGAGAGAGACACATAGATTGTTTGTCTCCCACACCCACCCTGAATGGGGCTGGGGATCAAACCTGCAACCCTTTGGTGTGTGGGCTGACACTCTAACCACTGAGTCACAGCCATGGCACTTTCAGTGTCTTTTCAAAGATCTGCAATGGCAGTTTGCTGTTGTTGTTTTTAACATAGTCACTTTTTTTTTTCTTGTGATGAGAACTTTAAAGATTTACTCTCTTAGCAACTTTCAAATACACAATACAGTATCATTAACTATAATTACCATGCTGTACATTGTTTTATTATTACTGTTATCAGCATCATCATTAATAGAAACTACAAACACTTTTCTCTTATTCTCTCAAAGTATATTCTGTGTTTTGTTCTTTTTTAGTTAGTTTGTGTTTTTTTCCTTTTTTTCCTCTGTTATTATTCTCTCAGGAAAACAAAGGTGTTAAGATTGATCACATACTTTGCTTTTCCCTCTGGCCACCATTTATCTCTGTTGCAAGTAAACAGCAAAGTAAAATCTTCTCTTATTAAATGAGATTCCATACAAATATCACACAGTCTATACCTGTAAGAAAAAAGAAAGGTCTCTCTTTTAGGTGCCCAGATTTGGTCTTTCTGTGTAAATCAATAGTTACCTAATTACACCATTCCTTGGTCTTTAGTTAGCCAGTATAGGAACGCTACATTGCATACCAGATATGTTAAGCCCTTTTTCAATTAATTTGAAAGAAAACCATCTTATTTAGTCCTCTTACTGTTCAGCTAATTCCTATATCCCTATGACATCAGTCTAATTAGGAATTGACAAACACAATTTAGAACTCGAACTCAAAAAATACAATTAAAAGGCTTAAATGCAAAAAAAAAGTGATTTGGGGTATTAAATGTAAATGGCATTTTAATTCTAAAATTCATCAGTTTGGAACTTAATGAAATTAATGAAGCAAGAAATAAGATGCAAATCCAAAAGTTTATATTCCTCTGCTCAGTTGGCTGCCCTGGGCGAACCCTAAAGAGGAATCAAAGCCAATTACAGCTGTAAGTAGTAATTTGGAATGTGCTTCCATTAAATAGTTATATATAAGGAGATAGTCTGATAAGGACTTTCTTAACAAGCAGCACATTCAGTTGAATATATGTAAGTATGTGTGTTGTATGTGAATAAATGGGTGATAGGGAAATAAAGTGTAGGATGTAGTGGATGGATATTATCATTTTTAAAAACAGATGCTTAAATGTCCTAAAATTTAAGGGTGAAAATCTAGAACATAATTATAACTGGAAAGTAGAAAACCCTTGGAAATGCTGAAATCTTGGCACTCTTAGCAAATGATTACAGGTATGTTAGTAATATGAGAAATTTCCTTACTTGTATGATAGCTATAATACATCATTTAGAGAAAAACCCCCATAATCACCTATCTACCTCCCATATTATAAGAAAACTAGTGACCTGGTGCATAGATTAGTGAATATTAAAAGGAAATTAATTAGAAGAAAGATTCGTGTAGTAATTATGTTACTGCAAAAAATTACATGCCAAAATAGTATATATAACATCTATCTAATAAAAGAGTGATATGCAAATTGACCATCACTCCAACACACAAGATGGTTGCCCCCATGTGGTCAAAGATGGCTGCCCCCATGTGGACACAAGATGGCTGCCACAAGATGGCCAGCAGGGCAGGGCAGTTGGGAGGGACCACACCTGCAAGGAAGGGCAGTTGGGGGTGATCAAGCCTGCAGGGGAAGGCAGTTAGGGGTGACCAGGCCGGCAGAGGAGGGAAGTTGGGGGTGACTGGGACTGCAGGGAAGGGCAGTTGGGGGGGACCAGGCCTGCAGGGGAGGGAAGTTAGGGGAAAACAGGCTGGCAGGGGAGCAGTTATGCATCAATCAGGCTGGCAGGGGAGTGGTTAGGGGGTGATAAGGCTGGCAGGCAGAAGCAGTTAGGGGCAATCAGGAAGGCAGGCAGGTGAGCAATTGGGAGCCAGCATTCCTGGATTGTGAGAGGGATGTCCGACTGCCTGTTTAGGCCCGATCCTACTGGGATCGGGCCTAAACAGGCAGTTGGACATTCCTCGAGGGGTTCCAGATTGGAGAGGGTGCAGGCTGGGCTGAGGGACACACCCCACCATGCACAAATTTCATGCACCTGGCCTCTAGTCCTACCTAATAATAGAGTAATATGCAAATTGACTGTACCTTCGCTATACCACCAGCCACGCCCCCAGCCACGCCCACCAGGAAACCGTCGCAGGGACGCTGGGGTGCGGCCGAGCTCAAGGCCAGGAAAGCCTTGGGCGGAGGCTTTCCCGGCCTTGGGCACCAGCAGGGAGCCTGCACGGATCGCAGGCAACCACCGGGGATCGGCTCCTGCAATCCGTAGCAGGGAGGCTGGGGTGCAGCCGAGCCCAAGGCCACCGCCCTGGGCCAAGCCCCGACCCTGAAAGAAGGCAGAAGGCGGTGGCCACAGCCAAGGCCTGAGTCTCCGGTGCCGGCAGAAAACTGGTGCAGGCAGCCAGGTGAATGAAGGTCTATTGCACGAATCTTCGTGCAAACGGGCTGCTAGTCTATATAATAAAATCCTAAGTGACTGTTAAGGCGGAGTGACCAGAACAGCCAGTTGCTATGATTCACACTGACCACCAAGGGGCAGATGCTCAACAAAGGAGCTGCCCCCTGGTGGTCAGTGCGCTCCCACAGGGGGAGCGCCGCTCAGCCAGAAGCCAGGCTCATGTCTGGCGAGTGCAGTGGTGGTGATGGGAGCCTCTCCTGCCTCTGTGGCAGCACTAAGTAGCAGCAGCAAGCCCAGCAGTAAGGAGCAGTGAGCAGGCAGGCAGTAAAGAGTGAAGGGTCCTGGGCTGCGAGAGGGATGTCCAACTGCTGGCTATTCCCTGAGGGCTCCCAGATTGTGAGAGAGCACAGGCCAGGCTGAGGGACCCCTGTGCCCGAGTGCATGAATCTTGTGCACTGGGCCTCTAGTAGTATTATAAAATTAAAATACAAAATATTTTAATATCATTATTCACCCTTTTTCTATAATAGAAGTGTTGGAGATAAAAGAAAATTAGTAAAATGTATATGAAAATAATATATAAATTGATTTAATAAATAAACAATAACATGATCTAAAAACAACAGACATTATATAAACAACAAAAATATTATATAAAAACAACATTGATAAAAACAATGACTGATAAATTGATTAAACTTATTCTAATATCTCCCTGTACATCACATTAAGAGTAAAAACACATTCAGAGTGCTTGACTAATTTCTCTTGTGATGAAGTATTTACAACTGTAACTTTAATGTCACACACTCTTCAAACTCGAGAGAAAGCAATATATAACGGACCATGTCTGAAAATGGGTTCAGGTAGGAATATTTCTACTCCATCTAGTTTGTCCTTGTGATTTACGAATAGTCATCGCAAATGCTGGCATCATGGGAAACTGTCTTTGAATTAATTTAAATGGGAGGCCAATAGTTGGTCTTCAGATACTTTCTGGCATCACGTGCAATTGGCGCCAGCGAGAGCTTCATATGTATCGTGCATGCACAAGTCAACATTCATTTTTAAATTGCCCGTGTGTGTCATATGTACCGGCCAGGCAGCCAGTTAGACGTTCAGACAAATGTACAGTCATTCACTTAGCCTTTTATATATATAGATGTCTGTGTTTATATTTTTAAAAAATACTGTATCAAAAATACTATCAAATTGACTGGTATAATTTCCATACAATAAAATGCTGCCATTTAGAGTGTGATAAATGCTGAGAGATGTTTACCCCTACATAACTAATGTTATAATCAAAATATAGAACATTTCCTTACCTTCCAAATTTCTCCAAGTCCTCTCAGCATCCTGCTGGCCCCTGGCCCCAGGTCACTATTGATCTGATTTCCAGCACCATGGATTAATCATGCCTCTTCTAAAGTTGTATATAAAAGGATTCATGTGGGATGTACCTTTTTTGACCTGATTCTGACACTCAGCATAATGATTTGAGATTCATTCATGTTGTTGCATATTTCAGTAACTTTGGGGGTGGGGTGGACATGTTTTTATTTCCTTTTTTCTGTTGTTTTCATTAGAAAACAAATTGACTGTTTCTTTAAAAAATCTATTTATATATATTTTTAAAGCAAAAGTATTATTCTGAAAAATTATTTTAAGCATGACACATTAGCATATGTTCACATACATATCTACAAAATGGTCCACTATTGTGACAGGTAGCCTTCTGGGGGGGTTGGGCATGGGGGTGGGAAGAGATTAAACAGGGAATTTATATGCATATATTCATAGCCCATGGACACAGACAATAATGTGGTGAAAGCACTGGGGGGTGGAAGGGGGGCAGGTGCAGGGTGGAGAGAGTCGATGGGAAATAAAAGGGGGGCATCTGTAATACTTTCAATAATAAAGATAAATAAAAAAAGAAAATAATGTTTAACCTCTCTATAATCAAATACATGCAAATGAAGAATATAAGGAGATAATAGTTTTTAGCTGTCAAATTATAAATGATAAAAATAATTCCATCATAGAAAACAGGCTGAGCGTGGTCCAAAGACCAATTTTATTTATAACTTGATATAAACTACATATCTTCTCTGGAAAATAATTTAGCAACATGCTTTAAAGTCTTGAAGAACGTACATCTTTTGATACAGTAATTTTAATTCTAATAATCTATCAGAAAGAATTTGTCAGAAGGTAGGCAAACATTTATATATAGGCATGTTTACACTTTACAATAATAAAAATAGACAAACATATGTTAAAAATGAGAAAAACGTTTTTGAAAAATCCCTGCCTTCTCGTATTCACACCACTGTGAAATCCCTTCTTCTTGTATGTGGGCAGGACTTAGTGATTGTTTATAATGATTAGAACATAACAAAAGTTTAATTTCTGAGATGAGGTTGTAAAAGGCTGTAACTTCTGTCTTACTAGCACTCTCTTAGTCCTCCTCTGTGTTTGCTCTGACGAATCACTCTGGAGAGGTCCTCCTGGTAAGGAACTGAGGGTGGCCTCTTTCCAACCAGCAAAAAATAGAAGCAAGCCCCCGGACCAAAAAGACTTTGGAAACAGATTCTTCCCTAGTCAAGCTTTTTATGAGACAGTAGCTCTAGTTAACATCTGATTTGATTAAGCAGTCTTTTGATAGACTTTAAAACAGAGGATTCAGTTAAGTTGTGCTTAGATTCTTTCTTTTTTTAAATATATTTTATTGATTTTCACAGAGAGGAAGGGAGAGGGATAGAGAGTTAGAAACATCAATGAGAGAGAAACATCAATTAGCTGCCTCCTGCACACCCCCCACTGGGGATATGCCTGCAACCAAGGTACATGCCCTTGACCAGAATCGAACCTGGAACCCTTGAGTCCGCAGGCCGGCGCTCTATCCACTGAGCCAAACCAGTTAGGGCTGTGTTTAGATTCTTGATTAACACAAAGAATGACATTTAAAAAAATGTGTTGTTCATAGCCACTAAGTTTTGGGGGCAATTTATTATCCTATATAATAAAAGCCTAATATGCAAATTGTTCCACCAGGAGTTCAACCGAGAGTTCAACTGCTTGCTGTGACATGCACTGACCACCAGGGGGCAGCACAGTACATGGCGGGCATTGGTGATGCGGTGCTGGCAGCAGGCAGCAGGCAGTGGAGGTGCTGCCAGCCCCGATGGGCCCCGAAGAGAACAGGACCATGGTGGGATGGTAGAGCAGGTGAGCGGGTGGTGCCAGGTCAAGGCAGGTGCGAGCGGGAGCCCGATTGCCCCGCCAGACGCCCTGCAGATGCAGTGGGGGGCAAGGCTACTTCCCGTCTCCCAGGCGCTGAGGGATCTGGGCAGGGGGCCCGGCCCTGATCAATCACCCCACAGACAGCAATGGGAACTGAGGGTGGGTGGCGGTGACCAACATCCCGCAGCATCTGGGCTGGGGGCTGTGACCACTTGCCGAATACCTGAGGGTGGGGGTAACAGGGACAGAGGTGTGGTGAGAATGCGGGGTGTCCATTGAGCTTGCTCTCACTCTCCCTGTGAGGCTCCCCCGGATGCCAGGGCTCGCACGCCAGGGAAGCCCCCACACCCAGGTGCCGGGTGCCCATGAGGAGCCTACCCTGCACCCATGAGGAGCCTCCCCTACCCCCATGTGGCCTCTACTGGATGAGTCGGGCTGCAGCTGCCAGGACCACAGGGGCCAGTCGGGCTCCCCATGGGTTTGCGCAGGAGCCAGTCTGTAAGGCTGGCTGGGAGAGAGCACGCTGCCCACCTGGCTTCCATGCAGTGCCACTGGGCGGCCCAGAGGCCCACACTGTGCCCCGGCCTGAGGCATGCAGCTGCGCTCACCACATTTCCATGTGTGACTTGGGCATCATGACTCAGTCAGAGGCGGGCACGTGGAGGCCCGGGGGCCCAGGTGCTGCCCAGGTCCCAGAGGTCAGCTGTGACCTGCCCTTCCATGCCAGACACTCAAGCTTCGATTGATGACCAGGCCTACAGATGGCACCTATGCACGAATATCATGCACCAGGCCTCTAGTCCTATCTAATAAAAGAGTAATATGCAAATTAACCACCACTCTGCTGCACCCACAAGCCACACCCACCAGCCAATCAGAAGCGAGTATGCAAATTAATCCAACCAAGATGGCTGCAGCAACAGAGCAAGCAGGAGGCTTGGGTTTCCCCGGCAATGGAGGAAGCCAAGCTTTCCGCACACCCTGGCTGGCCCAGGCCTCCACGCAAAGCTACAAAGTTTCAATTATAGAAGATAAATAAATCCCAACAAAAATGGCTGTGGCCACAGAGCGAGCAGGAGACTTGGCTCCACTAAAGGCTACAAAGCTTCAATTATAGAAGATAAATAAATCCCAGATACCAGGGCCTCCGCTTGGGTCACCAGTGGGGGGGGGGCATGGCCAGCCTGCAAACCACCACAGACCCCTTGCCCAGGCTGCCCCATGCCCCAAGGAAACCCCCATTCTGATCTGGGACACCCTTCAGGGCAAATCATCTGGCCCCTACCTGTGCACCAGGCCTCTATCCTACCTAATGAAAGAGTAATATGCAAACTGACCATCACTCCAACACACAAGATGGCTGCCCCCATGCAGTCAAAGATGGCTGCCCCCATGTGGACACAAGATGGCTGCCACAAGATGGCCAGCAGGGGAAGGGCAGTTGGGAGGGAGCAGGCCTGCAAGGGAGGGCATTTGGGAGGGACGAGGCCTGCAAGGGAGGGCAGTTGGGGGCAATCAAGCCTGCAGGGGAGGGCAGTTAGGGGTGACCAGGCCAGCAGAGGAGGGAAGTTGGGGGGGACCAGGCCTGCAGGGGAGGGCAGTTAGAGGCAATCAGGCTGGCAGGGGAGCAGTTAGGCATCAATCAGGCTGGCAGGGGAGTGGTTAGGGGGTGATCAGGCTAGCAGGCAGAAGCGGTTAGGGGCAATCAGGAAGGCAGGCACACGAGCAGTTGGGAGCCAGCAGTCCCGGATTGTGAGATGTCCGACTGCCCGTTTAGGCCCGATTTTACCGGGATCAGGCCTAAACAGGAAGTCGGACAACCCTTGAGGGGTCCCAGATTGGAGAGGGTGCAGGCTGGGCTGAGGAACATACACCTCAGTGCATGATATTCTTGCACATGGCCTCTAGTGTAGAAATAAGTAACTAATAAATATTTTAAAGCATCTCATTTAATAAGGTTGATCACTCCGTGTTCAAATGTTAGGGAAATTAGTGACAGGGCACAAATTAAAAAGAATCAGTTCACTAGATGATCATGTACCATAGTGTTATTTGTTAAACAGTGATATCATCATCAATTATATAAAAAATTTTTAAAGTTGACTTTTTTTTGGTTTGAAAACTGAATTGCTGCCTTTCTTCTCTGTGTGGGTTCTTGAGAGATATATTAATCCAGCAGTCTTAATCTCTGAAAATAAAAACAGAAAGCCTTTAGTTCAAACCCCTGTTTTTGAAAAGCTTTTCTAATGTAATGCATTGCTCCACTTTCCTGCCTTTATAAATATAGTGCAGTGAACTTAGATACCTTCTTTTGATAGCTTTCATGCAATGCCTCAGCTCTACATTGTAAGTGGATTCTCAGTCTGCAGTAATTTGGATGTAAGAAGTGAAGGGAAGGGAAGCACTCAACCTAAAATATTTACTCAAATGGTTTTAGGAATAAAATATTAAAACTTTGATTCCTTTCTTTTGATTTTAATTTATCAATCTATAATACTGATAGTGTATAATAACAATAGTAAAAATAATGCCAAACACTGTGAATTCAGAAGTTTCCATTATATACATACATACATATATATATATATATATATATATATATATATACTAGCATTCCCGTTGCAGGAAAAATGCTGCAATAGGGTTTCCTGCTGCACTCTACCCCACCCCGCCTGCTCTCCTCCCTTCTCCCCCGCCCCACCTTCTCTGCCAGCCCGCCTGCTTTTCTCCCTTCTCCGCCAGCCTGCTTGCTCTCCTTCCTTCTCCCCTGGCCCCACCTCCACTCCTACCTTCTCCTCCCCCCGCTTTGCTTGCTTCTCCACAGCTTTGCTCCCTTCTGCAGCTCTTGGCTTCTTTCTATGCTGTCTTGATATGCAAATTAGCCGCCATCTTGGTTGGGGTAATTTGCATACTCGTCCTGATTGGTTAGTGGGCATGGCTTGGCTGGTGGGCATGGCTTGGGCATAGCAAGGGTGCGGTCAATTTGCATATTTGCCTATTATTAGGTAAGATATATATATATATATTGCATTTTCTATAGTAATTGTTTAAAAATTGCATTACTAATATTCCCTTATTTTTGTTAAAGGCTTTTGGGGTAAAAACAAACAAACAACAAAATTTCTCTTCTTTTTCCATGTTGTAATCCATAATAATTTTTAGTTAACCAATATATCCCTTAGTTATTACACTATCATATTACAAACATATGGAAGAATATTAAAATGGAAGATAAAAAACATGACAAATTAAGACATGACAACTTTTTTAACACATACTCTTATACTCCTGTTCTATATTTAAGATCTTACCCAAATTATAAAAATGCTAAGCCAAATGACTATGAAATCTGAGTGAAAAATTGTGAAGACTGTTATCTGTGTGGAAAAAACACAGCTTGAATTTGGTATCCCAGGTGGAGTTTTCTGCTCTGGAAATTAGGAAAACAAAACCTTTGACATCCATGCTAGAAAATATAGATATGGAAATTATTCTAAGAATTACCATGCAACCCCAATCTGTCAATTTAATTTTTGTTATGGGGATTATTACCACATCTAACATATTCTTACATGCTTGTTTTCATACCAGACAAGATTTAACAACAATGAACGTACAAAAATATATTGATTACTTAAATTCTACTCTCCACCATTTCCTTTATCTCTCCCCCCATTCTTATTTTTATAACAGGATGGATTAAGAAATAGGTCAGGGCCCTGGCCAGTTTTCTCCAGGGTTAGAGCATCAGCCCTTGGACTGAAGGATCATGGGTTCAATTCCAGTCAAGGGCACAGCCTATAGTTGCAGGCTGGATCCCTGCCTTGATCTGGGCACGTGTGGGAGGCAACCAATCAATCCTCAGGTGAGGATTAACAAAACAAACAAACAAAAAAAGTTCAGGTTTTCCATTTTTATCGTTGAATGGTCAAGGAAACCTTATGCAATATAAATTTTGAAGAGATATTATTCTGATGGTTTGTTTTATTTATTACTCCCCTAGAGTAGCTTATTTTCCTTGACTAAGAAGTATTGAGAAGTTCAGACTAACTTCAAGAAGAATTTGCTAATACATCAATGTGCTTCAGTTGAGGGTCACTACTGTCAACTTGGGCTCAAATTACTCACCTGTCAACCAGAAAGTCAGACATTAAATCTAGACTTACTATCATGGCTTGCAGCTGGAATTTATCTGTGAGACACCCCAAGTCTACAGGTAATTAATTCTACCTCGACTTTCTAATGTTAACCCTAGATGACATTTCCTGAAGAAAGAAATAATGGTAGGTTTAAAAATGTTTATGCTGTTGCGGATTACAATCATGCAAAAAAAATTCTCAATTTTATTTTAAACATTAGAATTGCTTATCCATCACCTGTATAAAGTCATCTCACACCATGTTCCAGGCTGCCATGGAGCTGAATTCAAAGAAACAATCCAACAGACAAAAATGAATAAAAGTAATATGATTTTAAAGAAGACTTTTTCATCAAGAGCACATCCTAATGTACATAAAACTTCTTGAGAATTATTGGAAAATTATAGAAGGTCAAGAAATAAGTATAGCAAGGACAAACTCTTTCCTATTAACTAGCAGAAGAATGAGAAGAAATTGAAAGCATTTATAATTATGTTTTTTGTCATTAATTTCAGCTATAAAAAATATTTGCAAATTAATGACCAGAGAGTTATAAAATGTTACCATAGTTCCATTAGGCCTAGCAATAAAGAAAATTCTGATTTTTTTAATGTGAAGCTATTTCTTCATATTGATAAAAGACTTTCTGCAATAACATAATTCTTATTGGATATAGGTCCTTACAGAAAGAGAAATGAAGTTTTATCAAAACTATTCTTTAAAGTATTTTAATTCAAAAAATATTTTAAGAGTTAAAAAGTGTGTTGGGGTTTGATGTATGTGTAAAAAATATTCAAATAGTCATCTTCATAAATTTTAAATACTATTTTAATAGAAAAAGAAGACAGATTGATTTATGCAGCATTTTTTTAAAGAATAAAAAATAATATAAGAAAGCTACATTATATAAGACAATGTCAAATCATCTATAGCAAAACTTAACTTGGGGTGTTTTTTTAAAATGAAGTGAAACTGTCTGTCTGTTCCTTTAAGTGTTAAGGCGATACAACTCTATTCTTGCAGCACCAATTTAGTACTCCAGAAAGACGGACTTGGAATTTTAATATTTTACTATTATTTTAAAAGTTTTCATTTTCTAGTTCCAATTCACTTTGAAGTTGTTACTTTTTTATTCCTTTCCAAGAGTAGGCAATTTTATTTTCTAGAGCATTAATCTTATAAAAATTTGATTCAAATCTGATCATTTTGCTAGCCTTCAAACATCTCATCATGTTGTGTTTATTTCAGAGGCTGCTGCCTTATATTTCAGTGTGTATTTTGTTATAATGGATAGCTATTCAACAAATTAAAGGAGGAAAAACTAAAGTCCTGTGATGGAACCAGTGATATGAAAGTTAGAACTGTAACTAGATTAGGGCACGTTTCTGTTTTCCTATTCTTTATCTTTCTTGAGCAAAAAAAGACCGGGAATCAGGTCTAAAAGGGTCAGAGTTGATGACAATGGTTGGATCTCTGTTGAAAGTTCATTCAGCCCTAGCTGGTTTGGCTCATGGATAGAACGTCAGCCTGTGGACTGGAGGGTCCTGGGTTCAATTCAGTCAGGGCACATGCCTGGGTTGCAGGCTCGATCCCCAGTAGGGAGTGTGCAGGAGGCAGCTGATCAATGATTCTCTCTCATCATTGATCTTTCTATCTCTCCCTCTCCCTTCCTCTCTAAAATTGGTAAAAAATATATATTTTAAAAAAAAGTTCATTCAAAAGAATACATTTATTTTCTCTCTCAATCAATTCACCACCCCTTTCTGGCCTTCCCTGCTTCCTCTCTGTAAGACTATTCCATAGGAGAATTATCCAGAACTCATTTCATGAGGAAGGAGGCCAAACATCTTTCTCTTCCGCCCAAGTAGCTGGGATGCCGACTTCCCTGGGTCGGCATCCTTATCATATCAGGCTCTTCTAATACTCCTTTCTTTCCCCCCATGTGACTGGCCTTGAATTTTGTAAGGAAAGGAGCCTATTAGATTTGAGACCGCAGCATTTATAATCCAAACCAAGGCACTTTTGTGAGTCAAAGGAACACTATTTATAATTGTGCTGGGACATAAATCAAGAACATATCAGCTAAACATGCCTTATAGTCTTACAAGTCAGCCCAGCTTATCAAAACTTTGTAATTGTTTTGCACTACTTTCTTTCCTTGAAAAAAAAAGGTATCTTGCATCTGTCTATGTCATGAACCTCACAGGAAGTTTAGATGGTGGCCTGGGCAACATTTTAAATGACTTAAAGCTCATGAGCTCTGAAATGGGAGCACCATGTTCTAATACCTTGTCCTCTTAACCACTGACTGACTTATTTGACATTTCTTTCCCTCAGTTGTTCATCTATAAAATGCAAGTAAAAACAGTACATATTTCGTAGGAAGGGTAGATGAATCACTGAGACTTGTGTAGCCCAGCGTATGGTCTGCCTTAGTAAATGGTTCACGTGTGATAGAAAAAAAAAGTGCATTCAGCTGTTGTTGGGCAGAGTGTTCTGTCAATGACCATTAGGTAGGTCGGATTATAATGTTGTTCAAGTCCTCTAAATGCTTACTGATTTTCTGTCTACTCGTTCCATCAATTACTGGGAGAGGAGTGTTGAAATTGCCACCTATAATGCAGATTTGTCAATTTCTAATTTCAGTTTAGTCTGTATTTGCTTCATGTAGCTTCAAGATCTTTTATAGGATACATTCACATCCAGGATTGTTGTTTTCCTGATGAATTGCACCTTTTAGTAGTATACTGAAATATCTTATTTTATCTCGGGAAACATTCCTTGTTCTACACTCTACTTTGTTATATTGTTCTGTTTCTTTCTTTTTCTATCTTTTTTTTATTTTAACCTGTATACTTATACTTAAAGTGGGTTTCCGGTAAGTAGCCTATAGTTCAGTCTTACATTTTTATCCAAAGTGACATACTATGTCTTTTAACTGGAGTATGATTCAACTTAGATAAAAAGTGGTTCCAGATATGTTTTGGTTAATTATGTCTATGAACTTCCTATATGTCCCATTTTTGCATTATCTGTTTTTATTTGAGTTTACTTAAGTATTTTTAAAAATATGTTTCTATTGATTTTAAAGAGATAAAGAGGGAGGGAGAGAGAAACGTTGATGTGAGACACATTGATTGGCTGCTCCTGCATGTCCACTCCTGGGGATCAAGCCCACAACCTGGGCCTGGGCCCTGACTGGGAACCGTACTGGTGACCTTTTGGGTCATGAGACAATGTCCAATCAACTGAGCCACACCAGCCAGGGCTTAGGTACTCCTTATTATTTCATTTTGTCTGCTCTGTTTCATGTTAACTGTAACTCTCCTTATTTTTCAGCAGTTGCCCTGGAGCTTCCAATATGTATCTTTAAGTTGTCACAGTCTGGCTTCAAATAGCATTACTCCATTTTATGTATCAGCATTTATATCTCTAACATACACGTTACTTTGACATATTTTAATAAGCCCTACAATATATTATTTTTCGTTTTCCTTTGAACAATTATCTTCTTAAAATACTAATAAATGAGAAACTTTTTAATCCCGCCACATACTATACTATTTTACCATTATTTAATCCATTGTGTAGATCCAAGTTTCTAGCAATGACTTTTTTTGTATATATTTCTTTTTATAAAAGTTATTTACTTCTATTTTATCTTTATTCTAGGGCTAATTTAGACTGACTATTAAAGCATAGCCCGTCTAAGCTCTACGGAATGCCTCACCATGTCCAACAAGATTTTGTTCCCCTACTGTTTAGAACTCAGTGTCTTCTAGCCTTGTGTGAGACTCAGTGTTTTCTAGCCTTTCCTACCTCACAGATTTTTAGTAGTTATTTGTTTACTGCCCTTGCTGTGTCTCATCCTCTGTATCCACAGATTACTGTTCAAGCACTTCTGTACATATTTCTAGAGCACTTTTTCTGTACATTTTCTACCTATGTAGAACCTTGCCTTGTGAAGTTTAGTTATCTCTATCCCCTTAAATGCCAATTTCCCTGTCTTCAATTCATTAAGACTACCATGCTCTGCCGACTTTTCCTAGCTTGTGCTGAAACAGATAGTGCGTAAAGGCAGAAAATTGGGACACTAGTAGAGATCGCCTATGTTCAGCCTTTGCCAGGAGGAATACAGTCTTGTGCTGCCTGTTGTCCAACATTTGAAAGCAATGTTTTCATAAATTTTGTCCAGGTTTCTAGTTGTTCAGAAAGAAACATGTGGAGGCAGTTCAAATTATTTCAAACTGAGAATGAAACTTGGGATATTGAGAGAGTTTATGTGTTAACACATATTAAGTGCTAACAACAGTTCTTGGCACATAGTAGTTAATCAGTACTAGAAAGTGCTAATTTTTAACTCCACTTAGTCTTCCATCTTTTGCTACACATTCTTTTACTTTATGACCTCCAAGAGGGCCAGGCTTTACTCTGTCTCATCAATATACTGAGCTCTCTTCTGATTCATATGATATTAGAATGTGCCTGATAGTATTCACTTTGTCTGGGAAGGTCTTCCCCAAACTATTACTAGTATACTATATGTGCTCCAAGTAACTCCACACTTTTCACTTATATCTCACCTTACCTGTAATTTTCTGAGATTTTTTTTGACACTCCACCTGCAGTCTGACTTCAGTGACCCTTTTTATTATTTCATGGAACTTAAATTTTTGTTCAAAGGCATCCTTACAGTTTTTAATGACATATGTTTTTGTATGATTATATGATTAATAAATCTATCTCTCCCAAAAATGAATATTTAACATGGTCCCAGGTTTAATTAGAAAGAATACACACATGAATGAGGTCAGGGATACTACCTTCACTTGCTCACAGTTGATTCTAAGTGTCTGTTGAATTCCTGAGCACAGAGAATGTGCTCAATAAAAACTTAGTTGAAGAAATGAATTTGGGCACTCACTTTGTGCCTCTTCAAGGAATATTTGTAGTTTTGCCTGAGCATAAGCAAAAGAAGCAAATACTGTTATTGTAGTTACCTGAAAATAAAATTCAGTGAAATAAAATAAAATGCAGCTTATAGATCGTTTATCATTCCCTAGTTCTGTAAATAGGTTTCACTTCTGCTAAGCAAAATGTTTTTCTCAGAAAATATAATTCCATCATTTCCCTAAATGAAATAGGAAGCAGCGTCAACAGAAAGAACAAACATCAAAACCCTTTGAAATAGTTTAAACAGACTTCCAGTTAGCCAGGAAATACCAAAGGAAACAAACAAATTCAAACTAACTCAACCCCTTGCCACATTTCAGCATTTTTCATATGGGATTTCATTTTCAAGTTAGTTACAAATCTTCCTAAGTTAACCAAGAAGAGTTAATTTCCTCATTTGAATTGAAATCTCCTGCCTCAGGGTAAAAAGTCCTTATGGGACAAATTTTAGCTCCAACTAGAAAAAACTTCTAAGAGAAAGTGAAACACAAAAAGAAGTGTAAAGACACAAAATTAATATATCATAAGAATCCCACCCCAAACTTCTGTAGGTGGTTGGCATCTGCTTAGGAGACAGAAAACTAGAAATGATACTACTTCCATGTATCCTTGTAACATGCTACGGCATCAGACACAACAGCAAAGCCTCCATCTACAAAATAATATCTCTGAAGAATAGAGTCACAGTCAACCCTCTAACTTGAAACCTAAGGAAATATAAATGCTTCCAAGGAGAGAATGAAAACACTTGTTTTCTGGGGCAAATGTCCTATGGGAAGGTAAAAAGAATTCAGATAAACTTTTCAATGAACTTCTAATTGTCATAGACTCCCGTGAGAGTATGAACAAAAAGCAATTTTATTCCAGTTTTATGTTCTTCTCCATGGACTGGAAAGCTTTTACATGAAAGATTAGTGGCAGAGGAAGTATCTGAGAAAGCCTCCTCCTGGTGTACAGCGGGAAGAAAAAAAAAACAGAACACAGCATCCATAAACTGTGAGACAACATCACATGTCCTAACGTGAAGATAATTGGAAGCTTTATAGGAGAAGAGAGAAAGAACAGATACATATTGGAAGAGATAATGCAAATAATTATTCAAAGTTAATGGACGATATCATATCACAGGTGACCTGGCTGGTGTGGCTCAGCTGGCTCAGTGTTGTCCCATGAGACAAAAGGTTGCCAGTTTGATTCCTGGTCAGGACACATGCCCATGTTGCAGGCTCGACCCCCAGTAGAAGACGTGCAGGAGGAAGTCAATTGATGTTTCTCTCTCTCTCTCCCTCCCTCTGCTTTCCTCTCTCTGTAAATGTCATAAAAACATATTTTTTAAAAATTTTAAAAAGGATATACCACAGATATAAGAACCTAAGAGAACATCAAGCAGAATTAACAGCAAAATAAGTTAATGAGTTAAAAAATAAATAACTAAGTAAATTATTAATCAGTCCTTCAATTAATCAACCAGTCAATCTAGACATATCATATTCAAATTTGTTCAGTCATAAAAAAACATGCAAATATCCAACAGGAACATGAAAAGGTGCTCAACATCACTAATCATCAGGGGAATAGATTTCAAAACCACAGTGAAATATCACCTCACACTTATTAGAATGGCTACCTTCAAAAAGGCAAGATGTAACAAGTTTTGTTCAGAATGTGGAGAAAAGAGAATAATTGTGCACTGCAGGTAGGAATGTAAATTAGTTCAGCTTCTATGGAAAACAGTATGAAGCTTCCCCAAATAATCAAAAATACATTACCATAGGATCCAGAATCCCACTTCTGAGTATACAGCCAAAGAAATAAAAATGATTTCAAAGAGATACCTGCAATCCCCTGTTTGTTGTACCATTATCCACAGTAGCCAAGATATGGGAAAAAATCTAAATGTCCTTCAACAGATGAATGGATAAAGAAGATGTGGAATGCACATTCATTGGAATATTATTTTGCCAGGACAAAGAAGGAAACCCTGCCCTTTGCAGCAACATGGATAGTTCTTAAGGGCTCAGTGAAATACGTGAAAAAGAGAAAGACAAATACTGTATAATATCAAATACATGTGGAATCTAAGAGAACTGAACTAATAAACACAGAGACCAGAATGATGGTTACCAAGGTCTGAGGTATGGGGGAAATGGTAGATATTAGCCAAAGCGTTCAAACTTCTAGTTATAAGTTGAATAATTTCTGGGGATCGAATATCAGCCTGGTGATTATAATTAACAATACTAAGTTGTATACAGGGTGTCCCCCAAAATGTATGCGCACTTTAACAGCTAGTAGCTCAAATTTGAAAATGAAATATATTTAATAAATACTGCCTATATAGTTATACATTTATAATTATACATTTTTGGGGGTTACTATATTTGAAAGCTGCTAAGGGAGTAGATCTTAAATGTTCTCATTTTCACAAAAACTAAATGGTCATTATGTGATGTGATGGTAGTGTTACCTAAGACTATGGTGGTATTCAATTTGCAATATATATATCTATCAAGTCAACATATTGTATACCTGAAACTTATACAATATTTACGTTAATTATATCTTAATAAATCTCAATAAATAGTTAGAAAGAGAAAATTTGAGTAAAGAACCTTCTATGACTGTTTTTTGTGGTTTGTGGTTTGTTTTTGTTTTTTTAATCCTAACCGTAGGATATTTTTTCCATTGATTTTCAGAGTGAAAGGGAGGAAGGAGGGGGGCGGGGGAGAGAGAGAAACATCAACATAAGAGAGACACATCAATTGGTTGCCTCCCACCCTTGCCCCAGCCTGAGCCAGGAATTGAACCCACAACTGAGGTATGTGGCCTTGACCAGAATTGAATCCACAACCATTTGGTCCATTGAGCCAAACCGGCCAGGGTGACTGTATGTGCTTTTTATTGGAGGTTTTAATATCCAGACTCTTTTCCATTGAACAGTCAATTTTTTATTCTCATATTACTCAACTCTCTAATGGTCATTGCAGGAGGATAACAGTGGATGTTTAGTAAATAGAAGTTTGTCCTGCCCTATAGACAGATCAAAAAAGATTTAGTGTGATAATCTCTTATTATGGGCAAGGCCTCTAATTTAGTTCTTTTAGGTAGCTAAGGGAGGACACTTGCATTTCAGTAAGAAAAAAATTTCTGAAGAATAAGAGTCTTATAATTCCAACAGCAGGGGTTATTAAATGTTGCAAATGTACTAAAAGTATAATGCTAGGCTAAATGCCTCCTCGAGGACAATGAATTTATTTTTCACTTGATTTTCCTTTGGCACTAATAAAAAATCTGAACCATATACTAGTAAACAAATATTTAAAAGATGCCCCAGAGGATGCTATTCTAATAAAATTCTAAGCAGAAAAAAGCAACAAGAAAGTCTTATAATGAAATAATTATAAATCAATGCCACTTTAAGTATGTTTTCTCTACTTTCTATCACATTGCTCTGCAGTGTACTTTGTAAATTATAACCTTTTTTTGGGTACTACATCAAACCAAGCTTAGTCTAAGCATTTATTTCCAGCCAACTTTCAACTTTCTTTAAAGTGACACTAGACAATCTCTGACTCTCTCCTGAGAAATTTAAAGAAAATAAATTTTAAGAATGCATTTGACTGCAACAATGAATGGCACAACACTTTAGCTACTGATTTTGTTCTTTATTAACAACACTATTGGATTAAACATGGGGTGGATTGTCTTCAGGCCAATAGAGAGACAGATGCTCACAATGTTGATTGCCTAAGAAATGAAAGGAGCCAGGATCCTCAGGAAGGGAGGCCAGCCAGCAAAATGAACCCAACTGCATGGTAATGCCTGTTAAACAACATGCAAATTGATGGCTCTTGTTTTCCCTCATGTGCTATTTACTTTTCTTCAAATAAAATGTCATAGATTCTTGTGCAGAATGTACTACATTCGTGATATCTATAGGTAGTGCCTTTTGGATTCAACAAATCAAGATGGAAATATAAAATGGAGAAATTATAATTAAACACATCACTTGTGGGGGGGAAATATCTAGTTTTAAGGTGATTTTCAATTAACGACAAGCCAGAAATTTAATGCAGCAACTATAGTAAAGGCAAAAGCAATAATAGAAGTCCAGCAACAAATTAGAATAAGATAAAAAGTGATTCCTACTGATATTCTGATCTGTGTTTCTTTGAGTATGTCTGAAATATTGTATTCTGTTCTGTAAGCCAGAGGTTTAGAGGAATGGTTAAAGACAAAATAAAAACAAAAAATCAAGCAACCAAAATAAATAATAGCCATACAATAACAAAACGCAAAAAACTAGATCACATACATCGAGAGAGGACTTATTAACGATGTGTGGACTGAGCAATGGCCTAAGCAAGTTGACCTACGGGAAAGGGCACCTAAATGCAGTGACATAGTTCTCTTCAACAGTATAAAAAGTAGGCCAGAGGAACCAAGATGGTGGCAAAGTTAAACAACTAAACTGCCACCTCCCACAACAATTTAAAAAATACAACTAAAAGACAAAACGTCTACCACCTAGAACCACGGGAAAGCTGGCTGAGTGGAAGATTTACAACTAAGAAGAGAAACGAGCACAAACGCTGAAAAGCTGAGGTACGGAGGCACGCGAATCGGGCGATTGGCGGGCGACTGGGTGCATGGCTTTTCTTCAACCCGAAGGGAGACAAGCTCCCGATCACTCTGAAATCCAGTTTCTGGAGACACGCAGGGGACCCAGACACCTACAGGGAGAAGTTGGACTCTCGGCCATTGGGTTGGAAAGTGAGAGTGACTTTTTTGTAGAGGTGCACCCAGCAATCAGTGCTTACTGTGCTGGAACGCAGGACATGGGGACGTGGAAACGTGGAAAGGCAGAGAAGGCTGGCTGGCAGCCATCACTGTTTGCCACGCCCTAGCCTAGTGACGCCCAGAGACCCTGCCCCGCCCTGAGACCCCGTCCCGCACATTCTACAAACCCACCCAGGCTCCACACAGCGGCTTTTGCATATAAATGGCCTGTTCTGTGGCAGCTCAACCAAATTAACTGCAGCTCCAGTCAGACTACTCCAAAACCACCCAAGCAAAGAGGAGAAAACTGTAGCTCTTGCTATACCTCCTGCTGGGGGACCTCAGACAATAGCTGACCTGCATCCCGTTGGAGATCCAGACACTAGTGTATCTAGTGGTCGGTGTGGACGACACCAGATTTCAACCACTCTCATAAGGGACACATCCAAGAGGCAGACTCAGTGAGCACCAAAGCCCTACTGGAACAAGTCTTGCCCCATAAGCGTGTCTCCAGCACAGCAATTCTTCCGTTATAGACACAGCGGGTCCTCACAGCCAATTGGCATGGAGGTCAATTCCTCCCAGTGACACCAACAATAATCAAGGCTTAACTACAACAAGGCTGTACACACAGTCCACAAAGGGGTGCACCAAGAGTGTCCACCTCAGGTAACTGGGAGGTTGACCCGTTGAACCAATAGGACACCTAGTACACAAAGCTACCCTACCAACTCAGGGAAGCAGCGAAAATGAGGAGACAAGGAAACAGATCCCAAACGAAAGAAATAGAGGAGAACAAACGACGGGACATAGAGTTCAAAACCACGGTTACAAGGTTTTTCAAGAATTTCATGGAAAAGGCCGATAAATTTAATGAGACCCTTGAGAATATGAAAAAGGACCAACTAGAAATTAAACATACACTGACTGAAATAAAAAATATTATACAGAGACCCAACAGCAGACTAGAGGAACGCAAGAATCAAGTCAAAGATTTGGAATACAAAGAGGCAAAGGACACTCCTCCAGAGAAGCAAGAAGAGAAGAGAATTCAGAAAGTTGAAGATAGTGTAAAGCCTCTGGGACAACTTCAAGCGTACCAACATCAGAATTATGGGGGTGCCAGAAGAAGAGAGAGAGCAAGACACTGAAAACCTATTTGAAGAAATAATGACCGAAAACTTCCCCCACCTGGTGGAAGAAATAGACTTACAAGTCCAGGAAGCACACAGAACCCCAAACAAAAGAAATCCAAAGAGGACCACACCAAGACACATCATAATTAAAATGCCAAGAGCAAAAGACAAAGAGAGAATCTTACAAGCAGCAAGAGAAAAACAGTTAGTTACCCTACAAGGGAGCACCCATACGATTATCAGCTGATTTCTCAACAGAAACGATGCAGGCCAGACGGGAGTGGCAAGAAATATTCAAAGTGATGAATAGCAAGAACCTACAACCAATACTACTCTACTCAGCAAAGTTATCATTCAGAATTGAAGGGCAGATAAAGAGCTTCACAGATAAGAACAAGCTAAAGGAGTTCATCACCACCAAACCAGTATTATATGAAATGCTGAAAGGTATTCTTTGAAAAGAGGAAAAAGAAGAAAAAAGTAAAGATAAAGATTATGAACAACAAATACATATCTATCAACAAGTGATTCTAAAAGTCAAGTGAATTAAAAATCTGAGGAACAGAATAAACTGGTGAACATAATAGAATCAGAGGCATAGAATGGGAGTGGGTTGATAATTCTCAGGGGGAAAAGGGTGTCTGTGTGGGGGGTACGGGAAGAGACTGGACAAAAATCATACACCTATGGATAAGGACAGCGGGGGGGAGGTAAGGGCAGAGGGGGGGTGGGAACCGGGTGGTGGGGAGATATGGAGGGGAAAAAGGAGAAACAATTGTAATAATCTGAACAATAAAGATTTATTAAATTAAAAAAATAAAAATAAAATAAAATAAAAGGAGGACAAGGCTAAAGGCTCTGGTGGGGGACTGGGCTGCACCTGCCAGATGGGTTGAGTGCAATAAGGCAGGCAGCCACAGGTTTGAATCCCAGCCCTGCCACCACCAGCTGTGTGATCTCGGGCAGGCCACTTCCCTTCTCTGAGCAACAGATTCCTCATTTACAAGACAGGATTTGTTTGAGAGCACTTAACTCGTACCATGAGAGCCTGCATTTGTCCTAACTCTCTGCCTGCCACAGAGATCCCTGGACAAGCCCATCTCTACCAACATGAACACAGAAATTAAGGGTTGAGAACTTGCAGAGCAATTTGACAGAGTAATTTTATGTCTTGACTCATAATAAAATATGCTTATGTTTTGGGGAAAAAAAACCCAGTATAAAAAGTAGATATGTAGGAAAAGGCCTTGATATTATAGACAGAAGAACAATACATAGTTATAAAGCATTACAGAAAATAGAGGGGTCCAACATTAAATGAAGCTGCTTTTTGAAATAATGTATTTCAATTACATCATCAAAATGTTTGGAGAGAGGTTCAATAACAATGCAATAAATGCAATAAAAAACAACAACAAACCAATAAAGACAGTTTTGAAAACCTATTATGTGCCTGGTGCTGTTTTATATATAATGTTTAACTTAGCTTTCAAAACAACTCTTTGAAATAAGTGCTATTATCCCCTTTTTGCATCATAAGAAACTATCTTGTCCATTCTCAAAAATCAGTAAAAGCCCAGCTGATGTGGCTCAGTGGTTGAGCATCGATCTATGAATCAGGAGGTCACAGTTCAATTCCTGGTCAGGACACATGCCCAGGTTGCTGCCTCGATCAGCAGTTGGGAGCATGCAGGAGACAGCCAATTGATGATTCTCTCTCATCATTGATGTTTCTATCTCTCTCTCCCTCTCCATTTCCCTCTCTGAAATAAATAAAAACATATTTTTAAAAAATCAATGAAACAAAAACAAAATTCATAGCCAAGTACTCTAATTTTAGAATCCCATTCCCAGTTTCCAGAAGTGGTGAAAATATGCTACACAAATTGGTTAAAATGCTGAATTTGACAAATCAATGTAATTTCTATCACTTCTATCGATTCTACCATTAACAAGTTAATTCAATATATTTTGTAAAAATGCTACCAAAGATCATCTTATCACATAAGCCAAAGGACTGTGCTTTGATATGGAGTGGAGACTGGACAGTGGCTCTGATCTTAACCCAGCTGAAGAGAAGACTGGACTGTTTCCATGCTGGAATGGAGGGAGACCGGACCTTAACAGGGAATTCCTTTAACCTTACAGCAAGCATGTCAAATTCGAGGCCCTCGGGCCACATGCAGCCCATAACAAATATTTTTGCGGCCCAGCCAATATAACGGTATGTAAGAAACGTTTTAATAAAAATTTTGTAACTTAATTTTTACAATACCCTGTTATACATAATTATTAATAACGAACTACAACATTCGCTGATGACTGATTACTATAATCGTGTTGCATTCATTTCCCACCTTACTCGCAGGTGCACCATTTCTCTCCACTAATACTAGCAGCAAATATCTTAGCAGCCGATTGCCATGTCATTAGTCTTGGACTGACTTGTTTGGTGTGCTCAACAGGAAATAGTTCACTTTCAGAGAACAAGAAAAATAGGTTTATTTGTGTTACGCTTATTAATTTGTGCAGTTATTCAGTGTCTGGTAAGTTAATGTTCAATAAAAAATACTATTTTTTATTAAAATGTTCTATTATTTTATGTTAACGATGACTCATTTATTTCAGCCCTTTGTATTCAGCATGTCTCTATGGAAATAAACCTACGTTCCCATGAAAATTGAAGCTTTTGTTTTTTTTGCGGCCCACATCAACTTAAACCTTGTTTTTCTGGCCCCTGTTAGCCTTTGAGTTTGACATGCTTGCCTTACAGCATCAGTAAAGCTTTCCAAGATACCTTATCCTTCCTTGAGGGCCTCAGGAAATTCTTGTTCCCGTGGCACCCCAAGAACTGCACTGCTACCAGCAACAGCTGGGGACACAGAGACCACCCCACTGAAAGCGCTATTATTAAGGTTATTTTATACAGAGAAGTACATCCATGTTATACAAAACATTATCTCGAAATAAATCAGGGATATTTTGCTCCATTTTATTAGATAATATAAGCCAATATTTGCATTCAGTGGGATTAATGCAAAGACTTTTAACCTGCTGAGGAGCTTATGATATTTTTCCATGTTTCAACAGAGAGGTATCATGATCCAATTGCTTATCCACTGAACCAGCCTGAGACAGAATATGACATTATCATAAGAAGGGAGATAAGAGGTAATTTAAAAAGCCAAGACGCTTGCAAATGAGAGTTCTTAAGGAAATGAACTAGGGATGGGAGGGAAAAAACTGCGTGGAAGACATTAGAAAAAAACAAGAGGTCCTGCCAATAGACTGAGGCAAGTTAAAAAGTTAAACATAACTTTTAATTTTTAGTCACGAAGGACGTGGAGTACCATGTTGCCTAACAAACAAATACAGGAGTATGGGGGAAAGCTGCTAGAGATGAATGATGTTATGTTTGGTTTTGAATATACTGTTACAGATTTAAACATATCCAGGGGTGAAACATGGAAACTATTTAAATAGTTTAAAGAGTATTGTACTTAAGATATATTTCATGGATTTAAAGCAGAAACAAATAAATTTATACAACATAGATAGCTTAAATGGAGAAGTTGCAGCCCCCCTACCCCCCCCTCCAGTAATTGAGTAGCCTATTAAAACTATCAGATAAAAAATAGAGTAGCCCGGCTGGTGTGACTCAGTGGTTGAGTGTCAATCAGGAGATCATGGTTTGATTCCCAGTAAGGGCACATGCCTGGGTCTAGGGCTCGATCTCCAGTGTGGGGCGTACAGGGGGCAGTTGATGGATGATTCTTTCTCACCATTGATGCTTCTGCCTCTCTCCCTCTCCCTTCTCTGACTAAAAAAGAGTAAACAGAGTAATTTATTATAATGCTTTCTTTGATGTAATGAATTATAATTCAACTAAATAAAACACTAATATTATTTGTCAACTATTCTCAGGATGAGACAGAGAAATGTTATAATTTGCTAACAAAAAATGTATTTAGGCTGTAATAAAAAATGAAAAGCATTTATTTGAGCAAAAGAGGGATCACAATCCAATGGCACAGATTCAGATAGCAACTTAAGTGGTGCTTGGAAGGGTAAAGGAGAGTCAAGTTTATAAAGGGCAACGCATAAGAGCTGTTCTCACTCCAGACCTTCAGGTAATGAGGGATGTTGGCTAGGTCAGTTGGAATTGATTAGGCCTATTATGTAAATGACGGATGGAGGTTGTTGAAACGGGGTTGGTTCCTTTCAAGGTAAGAAATGCAGATGGTCTAGCCACCATGGTGAGAAGGAAGTAAAGTCTATCTATGTCCATGTAGCAGTCATTGATCCAGGATGTTCCTGTTTGGCCTTGAACTGAGTTCAATAACAGTTCAGCAACTTAACAATAGCTCCAAGAACTGACACATGAGACCTGCATAGGCCCCCATTTCCTTAAAGGCCTCCCAACTTCATTTTTAGTGACTCTCTTAGCAAAGCTTAGTCCATTTTATTTTCTCCTTTATCATAATCCAAAGGAGCAGCTATTCAAACACATCTCTTAGGATTTGGATTGGTTTTTATAATGGACATGAATGGTGGTCTGGGATTGTATTATGTCAAACAGAAATCAGAAGTCGAGTGAGGATTTCCCAAAGGACTAGCTGGTCTACCCCATTCCTTTTACCCAAGCTCTTCTCACTGGCTTTGGGTCTTGGGCACAACAAACTGGACCTGAGCTTACACAGCACTTCTATGCACAGGGCATGGCATCATCAGTGGCTAGCAGGGAGGAAACTCAGTTCCAGCAGGGAGGAAACTCAGGGCACCAAACCACCTCCAGCCTCAGATGTTTATGACACAGAGATCGTGGTTGAGTCATAAATTTCCTTTTGCACTATTGATAGAGAAAGTATGTGCGAGTCAAATCAATAGCTAACAAAACTGGGAAAAAAATGTTTAGCCTTTATAATGATAAAAAAATTTTAAGTAACATTTTAGGAAATGAACTGAATGCTACTAATTACAAATGAGATTTGTTACTTCACTCAAACAGGATTGGGTGACGTTTAACATGACAATATGCCATTTTGATTATTATATGTATTTGCAACACTGGTGACTATGGTGGGGAGGTGGATGGGTGGAGGTGGAATAGGGTATATGAGGGATAAATGTTGTTGGAAAAAAATAATAAATTAAAATAAAGGAAAATAAATTATATGTATTTAAAAGTAATAGTGCTTGTTATCTTATACTTTTTATAGTATTATACTTCATTCTTTAGAAAAAAATATTGACTAAGTTCTTCAATACAGTTATTTTAATTTTAAAACATGGATTTTTCAGTGGAAGTACTTATGTTTACACAGGATAACATATTATATTCACTTAAAGGTAAGTTGCAACTTTTCAATATTCTATCTTTAATTAGTTATTCTCTCCCTCTTTTCTATTTCCTACTCTCTGCGACTAGGTACCAAATTGCTTTCATGTACAGACACTTACAGACACACACACATGCCATCCTGGCATTCAGGGGAATGGGAACTTAGGCAGGCTGAAACAATTGCTGACTTTCTTTAAACTGATATTTAAAAGGAAAGAAAAATTCAACTCAATCTTTCTGTCTCTCTTTCTCTTTTCCCCTCATGCAAGCACTGTTTGCTTTAAAATGAGCCATCCAAGAATTACAAGTGATAAAGAAAGTTTTAAGAATCTCATTTAAAAATTTCAGCCCTGGCCAGTGGTTAGAGCATCAGCCCAAGTACTGAAGTATTGTGGATTCAATTCCCAGTCAAGGACACATGTCTGGGTTGCAAGTTCCATCCCTAGCCCTAGTCAGGTGAGTCCCGGAGGCAACCAATTGAAGTGTCTCTCTCACATGGATGTTTCTCACTCTCCCCCCTCCCTCTCTCCCTTCTGCTCTCTCTAAAAATCATTGGAAGAAATCCTCAAGTGAGGATTAACAAACAACAAAAAAACTCAGAATATAATTAATCAGCTTTGCTTTATATTTCTTTTTGCATCATTTTTTTTCTTCCATAAATAAGAGTAAAAAATCTCAAAGATTGATGAACTTTGCCAAGGGTGGTACTCTCTCCCTCTTTATTTTAGATTACAAGTATTTAAAGAAGGAGATTATTTTCTGAGTATATAAAATTCTATATAGGAAATTGGTTTTCTATTTTATTTGTTTTTAATGCTATTTTTGAATTAGCTGATGTTAGATTATGTGTCAGAAGACAAATCTTTTGATTTAGTGTCAGTGGTAGCCTTTTTGATGCATAACTCCTTCAGATTCTCCCACTGCACTCCCACTGCTTCTACAGTGCCTGACTGGAGGAGTGAGCTCTCTTTTCAGATTACTGACATTATTTTAAGAGCCTAAGTTTCCCCTGGATTTTAACAAGTAAGTCTTGAGGCTGTACAGAGACTGCAGGTAGATAATATGTATTTTTCTCATTTTTATGACTAGCATTTAGACTACATTTTCTTGCCCCTTGCATCTAAGTAGTGCTATATCATCATTTATCACCAAAAAAATGTGAGTAGAAGTGACACATGTCACTTCCTGGCTTGAGGAGGTTAAGAGCAGGCATGCTTTCTCCAGCTCTCGCCCTTTTCCCATCTATCAACTGAAGAGAGAAAATTCAGGAAAATAGAAGACAAAGCTACAGGCTGGAAGGAGCCCAGGTCCCTAGATTACGGTGTAAAGCAGAGTGGCCCCTTTCCTGACTGGTTGATGACTGATGTTAGTAAGAAATAAAACTTTATTATTAAAAATTGAGATATAGAGGACTTTTGGTTGTTATTTTTATTTGTTTATTTTTACAATAGGGAAGTGTACATAACACAAGCAAGAACTGACTGACTACATAAAATTAGAAAATTTAGCAGCAGTCTGGCTGGTGTGGCTCAGTGGTTGAGCATTGACCTATGAACCAGGAGGTCAGGGTTCAATTCTGGGTCAGGGCATCTGACCAGATTGCAGGCTTGATCCCCAGTAGGGGGCAAGCAGAAGGCAAGCAATCATCAACGATTCTCTCTCATCATTGATGTTTTTATTTCTCTCTCCTTCTCAGACATCAATAATTTAAAAAAAAAAAAGATTCAGATAATATGCTGTATTAAATTGAAAGTACCTAGCAAAAGAATTTTAAGTATACCTTTTCTGGGATTAAAATACTATCAATGGCTCTTATTTTGATATTTGACTTTCTTCATCATACAGATTAGAGCTTTTTATTTAACAAACTTCCTACATTATTACCTTTATATTACAACTGCTGAAGAAGAGATTTTTAAAAGGACCTGTAACAAAATACAAATCAATAAACAAAGAATTGAGATTTCAAAAAAAAAAGAAAAAGGAGATAGAGATATTACATAAAATTTTCAGATCGTTGATATGTCAAGAAGAATGAATGATGCAATTGCTAGAATTAATTTCCCCCAAATCAATTCAGAAACAGTTATTTTTCTACAGTTATGCAACACATAACATGTTTGTCAATTTCAGACTGCATATACAATGGTGATCCCATAAGGTTATTTTGGAGCTGCATTCACTGTGGAAAATGGGAGGATACATGGTTCAAGAGGCTTTTCTTTCTGTGTTGGAGCAATATCTGTAGGACATGCAATAAATTCCCTGGTACAGCACCTCCGTTCTGAGTGCACAGATCACATCCCAGTCAGCGAGGCACCAAATTGTTTCAGCACAGAGGAGCTTGCCACTCACTGGTACATATTTGGAAGGTGCTACCGCCCTCCCAGAACTATAAATTACTTTTTTGATTTTTAAAATATATTTTTATTGATTTCAGAGAGAAAGGGAGAGGGAGAGAGAGATAGAAACATCAATGACGACAGAGAATCATTGATTGGCTGCCTCTTTCACTCCCCACACTGGGGACCGAGCCCACAACCCAGGCATGTGCCCTTGACTGGAATCAAACCCAGGACCCTTCAGTCTGCAGGCCGACGCTTTATCCACTGAGACAAACCAGCTAGGGCTGTACATTGCTTGTTGAGGACCTAAGCGCCTGTGTAAAGACACAGGTCCACTGGAGCCACATTAACAGGTATTAAGGGCACTGCCACTGTAGCAAAAGCTCTCTGTGGTCATGTGGAGCCGCCTGTCCCTGTACCTCAGAAATATTTCTAGGTTGTAATGATGTAAAACATGGATAAGTTTTAGTTCTTCCATCAGTTCAATGCCGTAGAGAGCCCTTTGTGCCACATAGGGTCAATGGAATAAAAAACGAATTCCCAAAGTCAAAATAATTGAGTCCTCAGTTTTACACTCTCTCAATGTTAAACACTTCTTTATTAAAAAAAAAAAAAATTATCTTCATTTTTTAAAGTATTACAGATGTCCCTTCCTCCCATTGACCCTTCCATCCTGCTCCCTGCCCCCGCCCCAGGCCTTCCCTGCACTATTGTCTATATGCATATAAACATCTCTTTTTAAAAGACAAATACCACAAAGTTTCTTTTTTTTAAAAAAATATATTTTATTGCTTTTTTACAGAGTGAAAGGGAGAGGGATAGAGAGTTAGAAACATTGATGAGAGAGAAACATCAATCAGCTGCCTCCTGCACACCTCCTACTGGGGATGTGTCCGCAACCAAGGTAAATGCCCTTGACCAAAATCGAACCTGGGATCCTTCAGTCCGCAGGCCGATGCTCTATCCACTGAGCGAAACCGGTTAGGGCACCACAAAGTTTCTTAATCGGCTCACTGCGCCAACATACAATAGCCAAAACAACATTGCTACAGCCTTCTGCTATGTTCCATTATCTCTCTATATTGATTTCTTACTGCTACAGATCTTCAGGCCACCTTTTATTTCCTCCTGACAGACACTATTGTGGTGATTTATACCTTATTCAGCCTGTTTCTCCTTGATATTTCCAATTGATCCAGACCACATCTCTGTTTATTGACAGCTTTGATATTCTATTTCTGACTCAATGGGAAGTAAGCAGGGGAAGGACTTGTGGGAGAGTGTTTATAAAGTCTACAGTAGTGACAGTAATGTCCCACGTCTTCACATTCATGCCCCACTAACTCACTGACTCACCCAGAGCAATTTGTCCTGCAATCTCCATTCATGGAAAGTGCCCTATACAGATGTTCCATTTTATATATTTTATATTTTAGGAGTGGTAGTCTATATCATGTTGCCTAGGGGTAGTAGACTAGCGATGCATTTCTCAGAACATGTCCCATTGTTAAGCAATGCATGGCTGTATATCAAATGACAATTGGTATCTTGATTTTTTTTTTTTTTTAAAGAGGAAGGGAGATGGAGAGATAGAAACCTTAATGATGAGAGAAGTCATTGGTTGGCTGCCTTCTGCACACCTCCTTTTGGGGATTGAGCCTACAACCTGACTGGGAATCAAACCATGACCTCCTGGTTCATAGATTGATGCTCAACCATTGAACCACACTGGTGGGGCAAAAAAAAAAAATACTGTTTTTTAAACAAATTTTCCATCATATAAAGCCTTAAAATTAAAGATAATTTTTTGTTGATTTTACAGAGAGGAAGGGAGAGGGATAAAGAGATAGAAACATCAATGAGAGAGAAACATTGATGTGAGAGAAACACATTGTTAGGTTGCCTCCTGCAGGAGCTCATACCAGAGCCAGAACCCGAGAAGCCTGCAACCAAGGTATGTGCCCTTGACCAGAATCGAATCCGGGACCCTTTAGTCCGCAGGCCAATGCTCTATCCACTGAGCCAAAGCAGCTAGGGCAAAGACCATTTTTAAAATAAAAATTTACATTGAATCTTTTCTAGTTATTTTAGGCACTGATTATATAAAAACCAATCTTCTCTGGTTATTCCATCCTGCTTTGACTTTTATAATAAAGTTTTTAGCATTCTATACACTCAGGTATATTTGCATACATTTCATATGTGATCCACATATTTCACTTACTTCTTCAATTAGGCTTTTAGCTACAGTGGGAAGAATCCATAAGGTCACGTGTCTCTGCGTAATCAGCTTCATCTGGGTTTCTCAAAGGACTTCCCGAGTGAAACAGATTCATGGGGATGCCCTTCCAAGCCCGCTATCAGTGAATACAGCTGCCTGTTGCTGTTCTGTCCCCGTGGCCTTAGCATGGTCAGCGCAGTGCTCTCCCCTTGGACACAGCCCTCACAGTCTGCAGTGGAATGCGCCACACCCCTTTAATGAGGGGCCTGTGGAGCCACTGGGAATTTGTGTTCCATGAGCTGAACTGCTCATTGGAAATATGTATAGCCTTTCATGGAAGCAAAGTTAGGTTATTTTAAGTTTGGTACACATTTCACTAATAATTTTAAGTTTCCTTATCATAGTAATATTGCGTAAGATTTTTCCAGTATGCCCCATCCTAAATAGATATACACAAAACCCTTCTACTTTGCCCCGGGTATCATATACATTTAATATTCTATGTATGACATGATGTGGAAAATATTGCAAAGTTTATAACCATTTTAATAGTAACAAACACTAACGCATATATTAATTTTTATTAACTTATATTCATATTTAAATGTAAAGGTGTCAACTCTCGATATTCCGGTACAATTTAGATCCATAGTTTTTGAGTTGATAATTATATTAAAATTTGATTATGTAGTGATTATTTGTCAGCACAGAGTACTTATATGGTACTTAATAGGCCTTAGGCATACAATATTATTTAATTTTTACAACAACTCTCTGAACAAGGTTTTATTATCTCTTTCACAGTTATTTGAACCAGGTAATTCCCCAAGGTCACAGAGCCCATATACAGGGAAGCTCAAATCTAAACTATTATCTTTGCTATCACTATATACTCTCTAAAATCCGTAGTTATATTAACCTAGATTTCTATTTAAATGTTTAAATAACTTATAGAATAAATTCCTATTATAAATCAGATAATGGAGAGCATATTAATCAACATCACTAATCCCTACTATAATATTTATTTGTGTGGCAGTTTCTTCTTTTCTATATAATTGGTCTCTTTCAATTTAATTTTTCTACAGACATGCCCTCTCCTACATTGTCAACTTTTAAGGATAATAAATGCTAGGTGAGAAGGATGGAAGGAAAATATTTGAAATTGATACATCAACTAAGTTAGGTTTGGTGCCTCAATAAATCAAGAAATTAAACTGAGTCAATGTCCATTACTTCTAGTGAACAAATTCATGTAAAAAAATGAAAAACTTATTCTTTGTCAAAATACTATAAATTTGAACCATAACTGAAGTATTGAGGATGTCTACAAATGTTTACAGAAAAGGGTTCTTATCACCAGTTTGGTTTCATCACTTCCAATATTATCTATTTCTGAAAGTTTTTCTTGATAAGTTATGACCACATATGACCCAGGTCTTCTCATTCCCCTGTCCTGTAGGTTTTAATGATAATTTTTTATTCTCACTGGACCATGTATAAAGTAAACCTCAATTATGAAATTGTCCAATAGATATCTACAATATGTTCCCTGAGATCCAGAAGATAAATTAGAAAGAAATGCAGATCACCATTATCTTCAGAGGAGACCCTTCTTGTCCAAAGTCACAGAGTAAGTTATTGGCAGACTTGTTAAATGTCACCTCTCTTAATACTATATCATTGTTCTTGCTGTCACTAGAACAAGAGTAACTTCACTTACCTGTGAGCTGGACAGCATGCTTTCCTGAACACTTAATGGGAGAGAGCATTAAACTAACATTCTTTCTTCTTTCATAACAAGGTTTGTGAAATAGAGCCTCCTCTACTGAACCCTTCTTGATTGAACAGAAATGAATACAAATTGCCTTGCCCTACTTCTAATTCCAGAGGGCAACTTGTATTTCCACAGTGTGAGAAGTCATGGGAAGCTCTACTAAGGCTTGAATAATCGTAGTACCTAACACTGTGACTACTGACTTCTCTGAGTACAGCTTCTTAAAAGAATTTATAACATTTGTAGAGCAAAAGTTTCTTCACTGTCCCCTTTCTACTATTATTTGAAAATACATGTTTATTATCTGATTTTTTTGAGGCAAATCTCCACATTATGGGAGACTAAGAAACATTGTGCTGTATTCTCCGGTGGAATAGTCTGAACCAGGTTGGCCATGAGAGACAATCCTAACATTATGTATAATATAGACTCATATACATATCAGAAATCACTAGCCTAAGACTAATTTTACAAACGGAGGAAGCCATTACTCAGAGAGGGCAATGATTTTTGCAATTGACCTCAGTTATGAGCAGAATTATGAATATGATTTAAAAAAAAACAACCTTATTGTTGAAAATATTACATATGTACCCTTTTTCCCCCATTTTCCCCTCTTCTAGCCCACCCCCATCCCTCACACCAGGCCTTCATCACCCTATTGTCTGTGTCCATGGGCTATGCATATATACATACAAGTTCTTTGGTTGATCTCTTCCCACTCCCCTCACCCCCCTTCTGCACCATCTTCCCTCTGAGATTCCACAGTCTGTACTATGCTCCTATGTTTCTGGATCTATTTTGTTCATCAGTTTATTTTTTTCATTAGATTCCACACATGAGTGAGATCATGTGATACTTGTCTTCCTCTGACTGGCTTATTTCCCTTAGCATAATACTCTAGAGGTCCCTCAATGCTGTCTCAAAGGGTAGGAGATCCTTCTTTTTTACTGCTGCATAGTATTCCATGGTGTAAATGTACCAGAACTTTTTTATCCACTTATCACTGATGGGCACTGGGGCTTTTTCCAGATCTTAGCTATTGTAAATTATGCTGTTAGGAACATAGGGGTGCAAACATTCTTTCTGGTTGGTGTTAGGGGTTTCTTAGGATATATTCCTAGAAGTGGGATTACTGGGTCAAATGGCAGTTCCATATTTAATTTTTTGAGGAAACTCCATACTGTTTTCCATAATGGCTACACCAGTCAGGAATATGATTTTTTAACAGGTGCACTTTTTACTGCAGCACATGTTTCTTAATAGTTATATTGGTGTTCTGTATATAACAAATGCAATAAAATGTATATTAAAATGCAAATAACTTTAAATTTCTATTGACTTTGATGATTCATCTAGTAAATGTTAATTGTTTCAATATCACAGTTCATTTGGAACATAACCTTCAGAGTTGAAACTTCTGGGTTTTGATCTGTCTTCCACAATATCATAATATGTAGAAAGGCTAAAATAATACATAATTAGAGACAAATATTTCTACTGGGAATTACACAAATCAGATAAATACTATTCCTACATATGGTATACAAAGAAAAGCATAGGGATCTAAATGATAAAAATGTATTCATTTAATTGCATGCAAAGCACTATTTATTTTAAGATACATCATTAATTTATATAATAAATAATACCAATAGAGCTATGCTGCAATGCTAAGATTCACTTGAAGACAGATACGGTGATATTTCAATGGTAAGATGCAAAGGAATTTGTTTTAAAATTTATAAAATATTCTATATCTTTCTTAATTATATATAAAGTCAGGTAAAATAAGCAATAATATCATGTCTTAAACATAGTCTAGTCCAAGATCATCCAGTCCATGATTGTATATTGACTTTTGGCTTAATGCTTTAAAATATATCTAGATAGATAGATAGATAGATAGATAGATAGATAGATAGATAGATGATAGATAGATTTCAGAGAGGAAAGGAGGAAAGATAGAAACATCAATGATGAGAGAGAATCATTGATTGGCTGTTTTCTAAACATTCCCCCCACCCCTTTACTGGGGATCGAGCCACAGTCTGGGCCTATGCCCTGGAGTAATCAAACTGTGATCTCCTAGTTCATAGGTTGATGCTCAACCATTGAGCCACCCAGCTGGACATGTTTAATGCCATTTTATGAGCAAAAACTATGCACTCATAATTGTGTAAACCAAACAAACAAATAAAAAGACTGAAAACAAAAATTTGTTCAAAGGACTGAATATCCAACTGAGCCCAATTTTTATGCTTTTACAAAAATAAAGTAAAAAAGAAAAATTGAGCACGGACTCATATATTTCTAGTACATTATTTTTTCCTTTTTTTTTTTCTACCTTTTACTTTTGCCTTCCAGAAACACAATAAAGTCAGTTAAAACTTGAAGAATGAGTAATCTCATTTGGGTGATAGGCAATAGGAAGGTTTCTGTTTTGCCGTTGTTGTTCCTTACCACGGTGGACAGTTTTTAGGAAGTTCAAGTTAGTTGGGTTTGTGCACTACCTACCATGCCTGTAGTATTTGTCAAAAAAGAAATGAAAGAAGGAAAGAAAATAAAGAAAACACATACACACATATCAAACTAGTATGCATGCCAGAACATCACAGAGAATTCAAACAGAATTGGGAGCTTTGCACTAGGGAGCATATTTACTGAAGCAAAAAGTATTCTCTGTGTGAATAAGCTTCTCAAAAGTATCTTGGCATAAATGTGCTTAAACTCACTTAGAATACCGCACTCTCTATGACATTTATGCTTGTCAACTTCCTCAGACTACACTACAAGCTAACTCCTCATGCTGTGACTATTTCGCACTTGTTTGTGATACACATTCAAAATTTTAAAACCTTATCAATATTTTAAAATTTAATAATCATTATTTAAAATTATCATTTGCTAATGTCATTATGTGTTTTAATAGTTTTAAAATCAGAACATATATAAATGTTCATTAATTTTATATAAATACAGTTCAAATTAATTCATTTGTCTTAGTTTAGGGATGTAAATTATTCTGATTTCCATTTGCCTTACCAAGTAGGGATATTAAAAAAGTGAGAGTTAAAAAATTTTTGTCCTCTTTTTTCTTTTTTCAATCCTCACCCTATGATATTTTTCCACTGATTTTTTTATAGAGAGTGGAAGAGAGAGGGAAAGACAGAGAGAAATATCGATGTGAGAGAAACATATCTATTGGTTGCCTCCAGCATGCACCCTGACCAGGGCCTGTGCTGGGGAGGAGCCTGCAACTGAGAATTGAACCCAGGACTCTTTTGTCTGCAGGCCGACACTCTGTCCGGCTAGGGCTGTCCTTTTTTTCTTGGAATAGGAGCAAACATGGATTATAGGAAGCTGAAAATTGCGAAACTCAATTAATTTATCCCAGAAAGGGCCAGACATTCTCCAGATAATTCTAGTGTGCTCTGAGGCTTAAGGACCACTGACTTATACAACCGAAGGGTAATATCATGAAAGGTATTAATTAATACAGATGTACTTTCTGGAATCTAAGGCAACATTATGACTAGGTCTTGGAAAACAATGAAACCAGAATACAAGAAAAGATTGAGAGAACCAAGGAAGTCTTTCCTCTGTCCTCTTTGCTTCTTTCCACTTGTTACTGTTGCTCTATTTTCCTAAGGTTTTTCTGCTACTTAATCTGCATGATTGAAATAGGGCTACCAATACCTTTGAAGTTCACAGTTCAGTCAAAATTACTCTGGCCCTGGCCAGTTTGGCTCAGTGGATAGAGTGTCAGCTTGCGGACTGAAGGGTCCCAGGTTTGATTCCAGTCAAGGGCACATGCCTGGGTTGCAGGCTCGGTCCCTGGTGGGTGGCATGCAGGAGTAAGCCAACCAATGATTCCCTCTCATCATTGATGTTTCTCTCTCTCTCTTCCTCTCTGAAATTAATAAAAAATATATTTAAAAAAAAGGTTACTCTGAAGTTTCTCATCTCTAATTACGAATTGTTGGGAGTAAGATTGGCCATTATTGAGTCATACATACACCCTTAACCTCTCAGCTGTGGCCTGCACCTGGGGTCATATTTTGTGCACTGGTTGCATTCTCATGAGTATGGGTAGAAGAAGATAGAGGTGGGAAAAGGAATATAGACAGATAACCCAAAATGTTGCCAAAAAAAAAACTTGTTAATTTAACTTTAATGCTCTAGCCTCTATACTATGTACATAGCGGTAGATTAGGACCTGGGGTATATGGTTTGGGAAAAACACAGGATCGTGCAAGGAGATTGCCAGGGCTCCTTCCTGCGATTTTGAAGGGTCTGAATGAGTGAAGGGCTACAAACTTTAGGATTTTTTAGCTTCTTAGTATATCTGTTCTAGAATGAGCTTGTTTTAATATTTTTTTTTCTCCCAGAATAACAGACGTATTTATGAGAAGTGAATAAAGAAATATTATATTGTTCTGGTTAGCTTAATATGTTCTGTAGTGGAAATTTCAAAATGAGGAGTGGGGTTAAGAAGATGGGGCCTACTGATTTCTCCTTAATGTTAAAATTAAGTTAAAAATGAAATGAAACCAATATGACAATTATAATAATCTCTTCACTGTGGGGGTGACTTCAAATCTGGTTGGTAGAGGTTAGTTTTGTTGGTACAGCAATATAGAAGTGGCATAAGAATGGAAATGCAAAAATCAAAACCTAGTAGTGTGCGATTGAAATGTAGAACAACAAAGGCCTAATTTTAGATTCCTGATTTCTTAAAGCAGAAGCCAAGATCAGACATTGCCATAGCAATAAGAAAGAGCAGAATAAACAAGGAAAAAACACACAAAAGGCAGAGACTTTGTGCAGTAATTTCTTAAAAAATTACCAATAAGATGAGAAATAGCAAAGAGAGAAAGCTTCTCTTAAGCCTGATTATTCAGTTGTATTAATAAAATAAGCTTTATGAAAACAATCTAATTCACTTGCTAATTTATTATCAGTTATTTTTCAAGTTTCTACTATTTGGTAAGCACTAAACTGGTGCTCTGAAGTTACAATTTATGCCACTATCATTTTGACAACACAGGTTGCCATATTTGGTCTTCCAAAATGACAAAGAGGAACATGATACCCAGAAATGTCCAAGAGCCAATATTATACTCTAGATCCCCTAGCAAGAATTACCAAGTGCCATGATTTCATTAATATATTGTCTTAATTTGAAGTCTTTTTAAAGGACAAAGAACATGACCTTATTAAAAGGCTTTCCATCATTTTAGAATGATAAGGTTTTTCCTTTTGCTTGGGTGTAGAAAAAGAGAAATTCTGGATTTATTTACCTATTTTAAATTATATTTATTTATTTATTGTTATTTTATGAATAGTTGGTATACAATGTTGTATTAGTTATATTCATATCAGATGTACAATAGTGTTTCACCATTTTCATATCTTACAACGTTATCACCTCACTAATTCTAGTACTCATCTGTCACTGTGCACACTTATCACAATATTATTGACTATATTCCCCTTCACCTTTTTACCCATCCCCCACCCCCATCTAATCCACTCTGGTAACTATCCCTTTTGTCTCTGTTTCTACCAGCCTGTTTTTATTTTGTTTTGTTTGTTTTAGATACTTTGTATGTGAGACCATACGATATTTGTTTCACTGTCTGACTTGTTTCACTTAGCCAAATACCTTCTAGGTTCATCCGTGTTTGTTGCAAATGGCAAGATTTTATTTTTTTATTGCTGTGTAATATTTCATTGTGTTTTTTTGTGTAGAAAAAGAGAAATTCTGGATTTATTTTAAATTGTATTTATTTTTTATTTTATGAATAGTTGGTATACAATATTATGTTAGTTACATTTATTTTAGTTGTACAATAGATACACATATGTATGTATTTATGTATATTTATATATGTGTGTGTATATATATATACATGCATACACATATATATGTTGCATATGGCAAGATTTCACTCTTTTTTATTGCTGTGTAATATCATTGTGTGGGTTTATATGTTATATACACATATGCATGTATATTTGTATATGTATATTATATGTATGCACATATACATATACACTATATCTTTTTTATCCATTCACCTATTGATGGACACTTAGGTTGCTTCCATATCTTGGCTATAGCTATTGTGAACAGTGCTGCAATGAACATAGTAATGCATGCATTTTTTTTAATTGGTATTTTGCATTCTTCAGATAAATACCCAGACGTGGAATTGCTGGGTTTATGTTAGACCTATTTATACTTTTTTGTGAAATCTCCATAATGTTTTTCACAGTGGCTGCACCATTTTGCATTTCCACCTACAGTGCCCAAGGATTCCCTTTTCTCCATATACTTGCCAACACAGGTTATTTGTTGACTATTTATTAATAGCACTTCTGATGTGAGGTCGTATCTCATTGTAGTTTTGATCTGCATTCCCTTGATGATTAGTGATTTATTTTTAATTTGATAAAAATAATATTCAGAACAATTTGAGTTACTCTTAGTAGTGGGCCAATTAGCTTGAAAAAGTTGAAAATGTACAGATAATAATGCTAAGTTTGTAATTTTTTGAAATTCTCATATTTTTAAAATTATTTGTAAATTCCATTAACACTTTAATAAAAAAAAAAAACTAGGGCATTTAAGACAGGCAAGAAAAAATTCTAATTATCTTTTGTTGCAAAGCACCATATGTTGCTGCTTTAGCATCAGAAAAGATAATGAAGAATATTCAGATATTACACAAAAGTTTAATAGATCAAGCCGGGGTAAAAAAGTTAAGCTGGTCAACACATTGCAAAGTAAATCTACTTATGACATATTTAATCATCCCAAAATATTTACCACTCAGAATAAGCACCCATGAATGAAAGGAAAATTGTAGTTTATCATTTTAATACTCAGCATAATTTTGTATCCAGCTGTGGCCCTCCAGAAATTTGAAAACTTTTTGTGTGGGATTGAGGTTTCGAAAGGAGAAAGATGAAGGGGAGGTTGATTTGTGAGTCCTCTTAAAAAGCAACCAGATGTTTACCCTGGCACTTTGCATTAACTGAACATTAAAAATATTGACAGTGTGTGCACTTTGGATAAAACAGGTTTTAACGTGGCTTTATTATATATTTAATCTCTTGCAGAGAAAAACATGGAATAGTTTCTTAAATATTTTAAAAATAAATATGCATCTAATTTTGTTTTGGGAAATGTTGTATTACCATACTTGTATTTTTAGTTGGAAAGAAAAATATGAAAGGAATTTTTATCAACTATTATATACAACAAGTGTGTTCCAGTCACCATCCTTATGTTGTAGTTAGCTGGACCTCTCTTCCTCAGGAAGAAATGACTGAGCATCAAGTAGGTATCAGGCACTAGTTAAGTTCTAACAAATCAACAAAATAGCATTTGTCCAAAGACAGGCAGGCTTTTTTTTTTTTTTCCTGCAACTTCCTGTTATGGTAAAGTTTAAAAGCATAGATTGTTCTCAGTTGTTCTCTCATGTCTTTGTGAGACCCATAATCAAAATATCAAGAAAATATCACTTCAAGATTTAATTTAAATGAAGAATCGTGAACAACGTATCCCAATGTATTTTAACTGATCTAAACTTTGACTTCTGAGGACTTTTGATCCAAAGCTACATTCATATAGAAGAGAAACAGTTATTTCAGAGTATTTTAAGAATTACATGTAACTGAAAAAATACTGATTTATGGATAGAACTTATCAAGTTTTATTAAGGTACTTTTATACTGTGTAGACTTGTAGTCTTGAAAAGCACTTTGTTTTGCTAAATAATTCATTCGATTTGATTTCTACCACAAAATCTGGCTTTTGGTATTTCAAAAAACGTTTAGTTTCTCTCCAAGTCACTTCTCTCTGTCTCATACATTTTTCAAGTTGAGAAGACCACAATTTAAATGGTTTTCTTTCTACAGACAGACATATTCTATTGTGTGAGAAATATCTCATGGCATGGTCAGCCCCAGGGTAAGGGTTAAATTAGTGAATTATAATTAATTGTTTTCCATGTTCCAAACTTTGTGATTTCTTTACTGTCTGAAGCTCCCTCTTCTCTACCCCAAACCCCAAATATTCACATCCGATTCTTCAGCTACAGAAAGCTCATCCAGGCCCCACTCTGGCAAAATGATGCTCTTCTCCACAACTCTCAATACTCCTATGCATCAGAATTGCCCTTGCAATTCACCCTCATTTCTACGTTCACTAAATATCCCATTTTCTTGATGGAATTTGAGCTTATTCAACTGAATAAATGAGTCATATTAAATAGTTAACTCACTCACTTTAAAGAATGAAAGATTAATAACCAAGGCTGGTTGAATTTTTATCTGAACTGAGTTTATTTCCAAATTAATTTCTAACTAATCTCAGTATAAAATGTGTTTTTAATGGAAAATATCTGCTCAGAAGTTATTAAAATTAAATTCATAAAATAGATGAATGATTTTTAAAAAGTAACATTTTTTATTTCATAGAGAAAAAGGAACATTTGTAATTTTTTTGTATATGATATCTCTTATATTTTGATTTCTCACTAGCTATTCTTATTTCTCTTTTATGCTTGGTTAAGACTTTAGGAGGTTTTTACTTACTGCTTTTTTTACTTTGAAATTTTATTAATGTATGAATTCTATAAGCTTTTTGATTCATTCAATTTTGTTCATAGATGCTCAGGTCCTTTTAAGATAATAAGACCACATACTGGTATATGTATGTATATGGTCTTATCATATTGACTATGTATTAAAAATTAGGTTGCATCAGGAAAATAAAGAACCCCCCAGCCACATAAGCCTAGCACCTAGTAACCAGCAAGTGTAGGATGTGCTGGGATGGGCAAGTGTGTGGAAAGAAGCCTCATCTGAAGCACAGGCCTGCAGCATCTCCTGAGAACTAAGAAAGGTGGAGCTCTGATGTTGAGGAAGGCCTTCTGGTACCCCAGGAGCCATACTAAGGACAAGGCACCCAAAGCCAACCAAGGAGGACTTTGAGTCTACTTAGAATGCTGAAACTCACAGAGAATATGGCATCCATGCTAATAATGAGAAACAGAAAGAAAAACAGATAATCTACTTAATTTGATAAAGTGAACAATTAGATTCTAAATTATTTTTGCGTTAACAATTGAAGCAAAATAATGTTTTAAGAAAAATAGCTATGAGCAAAAGTATAATATTAAAATCTTAGCAATGTCAAGCTTCTGACAAAATTTTTTAAATGGTCTATTTTAAAAAATATATCTTAAAATGACTCCAGATTAAGGCAATGAGGCTATTTAATAAATTGATGACATTTCTTGAATTACTGGATCACTGCCTTCCGTTAGAACAACAACAAGAAGAAAAGTGTTTTCAGCCTTTGGTGCCTGTCACCACACCGTGCTACCAGATGCTGACATTTCTTCAATTTCTTCCATAAGCGGTGTCAGAATTCCGCCTTTATCAGTCAATCAATCTGCCAACTAACAGTGTCCTCTCTTACCCTCACATTCTCTAAGTTATTTCATAGTTCAAAGGCTACTAAGGGAGAGCCAAGCAATAAGGAACAGGACAGAAAGGCCACCATTCCCATAGTTTTCACTAGCAATAACCCATGGCAGCTATTCTTAAGAGGTGTCTGTTTAAGTTACTATCATTGCCATTATTAATAGGCATCCAATGTCAAGGCATATTTAGTGCGAGATATAAAGATATCCCTTGACTTATTGGCTTACATTTCTGAGTATAAGAGAAGCAATTCAATTAGTGCAGGAAGTAGGATATAGAAAATAAAATAAGGAAAAATAGAAAAAAATATCACTGAGGATTAATATATATCAATTAAAATTATTAAATTGACTTAATAAATATTTAATTAATATTCTACTTATTCTCCAAAAACTGCTGTAATATTTAAAGATTTAGGTTCAAGAAATGCTTAAGAAATTAATCATTACATTTATGAAAACTTCTTACATTTTTGCCCACACATTATATAAGGGAAGAAACTACTTGACTTCTTTCTTTTTTTAATATATTTTTATTGACTTTAGAGAGGAAGGGAGAGGGACAGAGATAGAAACATCAGTGATGAGAGAGAATCATTGATTGGCTGCCTCCTGCACACCCCTCCTGCACACCCCGAGCATGCAACTTGGGCATGTAGTCTAACTGGGAATGGAACCGTGACCTCTTGGTTCAAAGGTTGATACTCAACCACTGAGCCACACTGGCTGGACAGAAACCACTTGATTTTTGAGAGAGAGAATCTTTGTAGAAACCATCCCTAACCTTAGTTATTACCTCTCTTCATTGAAAAACAAGTTGACTTGTTTCTGGGCTGAACATTCTATTTGACATTGGTTTTAATAGCACTCTTAAATTTCTTAATATTTTTGGAGGGGTGGGGGTGATTATTGGTTGTTTTCTTGTTGGTTGGTTGGTTTAGTTTCATCAAAAACTTTGTTTCCATGTGAAAGATAGCAATTGCATTTTCATTATTGCTTCTTAAAATGCAATTACTTACGTTCCTCATTTATTTTCAATCCCAAGGGGAAACAAGTTGTATACATTAAAAAACAGTAAATCACCATTATGCATTTGGTTATGGAAATGATCCCATTGTGAATTTTGTGAAGAATCAGGCTGGGGATGTAACCCAATACTGAAAGAATCCCACATAATTAAGGAGACTGACTAGTATGTATACCTATTTCATCAAACACTGTCAACTTGTGGGGTTTTTTTCTTGTAGAGAGAATAAGGCCCATTTTAATTATATTACTGAAGCAGTGTTGAGATTTGCTTCTAATTACTTTCCTTATAACACAACTTTGCAGTATTGACATAAGAAACATCAAAACCTAGAGAATTTTTATGAGATTATTTGAGTCACGCTGATGACAATTGCTGGTGTTACAGCAAAATTTCCAGGTGGCAGGAAGACAAAACAGCCAGGCACTCGGAAGATCAGGAAATGCACTTTATTGCAGGAGCACTGGTACTGAATGGCTCAGGGGAATTGGTTCCCAAATCTGAGCGCCAACATGGAAGGCCTTTCCCTTTTATCCCCCCAGTTTCTTTGTCCCCCAAATATGAACTAGGCTTCCAGACTTTTCATGGGCTTTTGCAGCCCCTGTGATGGTTGTAAGGGGATAAGTGAGATTTTGACCAAGACCCCGTCTGGCGCCAGGAGCCTGAGCCTTTGCAGGTGTTTTGCATAGTTTTATGGCCCCTGTAAGACAGGTTTTTCAAGGCTAGGCCACAAGCAGAAAGGGGGTTAGGGGTTAATTATAGGCTTGTATGCATACACGCTGGAATGCAGGTTTGACTGGGCACAGACCTAGGTTGCCACCCAGAACTGCCTTCACACTGGGAGGCAAAATTTAAATGGATTGAGAAAATGTTCCACAGAATGACAGTTTTGCAGCTTATTTTATACATTAGAATAAAAACAAGAGATATAAGGAGGTTTACATAAAGTAGATTAAGGGGGCAAGAAAAGGCAAAGGGGAAATCTCTGGGATTAGATAAATAGGCAAAATAGAGAATCACATATTTCTTTTATATTGGTGGGTACAGGATAGTTAATGTTAACATTTTCAACACATAGAGATTGCACATGTGGAACAAAATAACTATAAGGGCACTGTGGTCTCATGCTCTGGTGTGGTAATTATGCCCCAAGGGGTCTGGCAAAAGAGATTACTCTGACATTTCAAAGACATGTTATCTTAGATGCAAAAAGACAATAGACAGGCTCACTTAAAGTGAAGCTTCACCTTTGTCAAGGAAGCTACAGGCTCACTTTTAGTTAGAAATTTTTATGTTCAAACCATCCTGATTTTTGAAGGTTTGCCACACAGGCCTCCCCTCAGCTTGTCAGGGTTAGCATGCAGCTGTTTTCATTCACAGCAGGATAACTAGTCCTGTACCTGGTCAAGAAAGCTGTTTCTTGGGAGTTCATTGATAAGTCTTTCATTTTTCACTGTGCACCTCATGTCTGTAGAAAGGTGTGATTTTTTAAAAAAAAATTTTTATTGATTTCAGAGAGGGAAATGGAGAGGGAGAGAGAGAGAAATATCAATGATGAGAGAGAATCATTTGATTGGCTACCTCCTGCATGCCCGCTACTGGGGATTGAGCCTGAAACCAGGCATGTACCCTGACCTATAATCGAACTGTGACCTCCTGGTTCATAGGTCGATGCTTAACCACTGAGCCACGCTGGCTGGGCAAAACATGTGGTTTTTGATAGATCAGGTGATATTGAGTATCAACACCACATGAGTAGAGAACCTCCTAGCTCTGTTTTCTACTGTCTTTCTTTGCCTAGGTCCGTGCCTAGAACTGAGTCTGCTCCATCATAAGTCTTGAATATATATATTTTTATAAAGGATTGAGTGCGTACTTAAAGAAGGATTTCAAAGGTACTTATGTCTCCTCTGAGGTTTACCCTAAGCTACTGTGTATTACATACTTGGAGAATGATCTTGCATCTCCAACTACTCAAGCAGCATGTATTCTTGTGAGAAGGGCCTGTAAGAGCCTGATGATAGGAACTCGTGAATGTGAAGAAAATGTTTGAACCTTTGGCAGCAGATTTGCATGTTGATACACAAACATTCCCCTCGCCACCACCACCACCTCCTGTACATCTAACAATGTTTTAATTATAATGTTAAAGGAACATGTGATGCACTTATTTTAATTTTAAAGAAAAGTGTCATGCACAGGTGACAAGAATCCTGAAATTCTGATAAATATAAAGTGTTAATATGTGGAAAATTATGGATGTTATACAGAAGCTGAATGACACTTCTCAAATTATGGATGTGTAAAATGAGATTTTCTACTATAGCTTCTTCTCATCTGTGAAAATGTTCATCATGCTTTAGGCTGAAGTGGGTGCCACATAGTGTGTAATGTGTAATTAAAATAAGATGATGGTTATGAATTATCCAACATTTTTTAGATTCTGTACTTATGATTTATTTTTCACTTATTTCTCTTAAAGGAATGACATGTTGTAGATACAGCATTTTCTACTTCATTAAAAAATAAGCAATGATTAAGTATCATAGTATGAGTAATACTGTGTTAAAAATTACTAGGTTAATTAATAGGTAAATAATGGAATTATGGAGGAGGAGATTTTAAAAACAAATTTGATTTATAATGCATTTAGAAAACATGTGCTTACACCCCAATGAAGAAGAATTATTATAGTAAGATAGTAGGGGCAGCAAAATAATATTTCAATCTCTATAAATCCCATGCCTCAGGAAAACCAAGCAATATAGCAAACAATCAAGTTTATGAATTGATCAAGTCTGCTGAATACAAGATCAAAATGTAAAGCTCAACTGCATTTCGATAGACTAGCAATAAACTACCAGAAATTGAATTTTTAAAAGTATAGTTTATAATAACACAAAAATTAATAAATAATCTCACAAAAGTATGTAAGACTTCTATTCTGAAACCTATAAAATATTGGTGGAAAAATTTTAAAAGTCATAAATAGAGCGATACCTTGTTCATGGATTGAGAGAATCAATATTGATAATATGTAAATTTTCTCCAAAAGAAAACTACAGCAATAAAACTTCCAGGAGAAAACTTGTGATACTTTTGTGATATTTCAATAGGCAAAGATTTCTAAAACAGTGCACAAAAACACTTAAAAAATCCAAAACTATTTATAAAGTGGACAGCATACTAACTAAAAACTCCTATTCATCAAAAGGTCCCATTAAAGAGTCAATAAAAAAAAAAAAGGACATAAAAATATCTGAAAAAATACTTTCAGAAAAGTATAGCCTGGGACAAATTAGGTTGAAAGTTGTTCATCTGGAAAATAATACAATGATTAGTAAATAATACAAGAACAAACTGTTTTGTATACTCACAACTGCAAACATTCTTTTGCCTCACCTTGTATATATCCTATATAATAAAGAGGTAATATGCAAATTAACCCTCACGCCCTGACAAGATGGCTGCCTACAACTAGGCTGGCAGGGGGGCTAGTGAGGGACCACCAAATGACTGAAAAAACAGGCTGCATGGGGTGAACAGGCCGGCAGGGGGGTTAGTGAGGGATGACCAAACAACTGAATAGCAGGCTGCGTGGGGCAACCAGGCCGGCAGGGGGGGCAGTAAGGGGCGACCAGGCTGGCAGGCAGATGAGCGATTAGGAGCCAGCGGTCCAGGATTGTGAGGGGGATGTCCAACTGCCAGTTTAGGCCTGATCTCCGAGATTGGGCCTAAACCGGCAGTCGGACATCCCCCGAGAGGTCCTGGATTGGAGAAGGTGCAGGCTGGGCTGAGGGAACCAACCCCGTGCACAAATTTTGTGCACCAGGCCTCTAGTAATTATATAATACTAGAGGCCCGGTGCATGAAATTCGTGAAAGAGTAGGCCTTCCTTACCCCGGCTAAAACAAAGGGACATCTGTAATACTTTCAACAATAAAGATACATTTTAAATAAAGAAAAATATCTTGGTTTAAAAGAGTTTTATGTGAAATAATATAAGTAATTGCTCTACACTGTACTTCATATTCTCAACTCCTCTCAAAGAGATATTAATTGACCCTATGTTCACTTAATGTTAATTGACCCTATGTTCATTGACTGCAGGACTGACTTCCACCATGCGGGCCCAGCACTGACTGCCTCAGGAACTGCGATCAGACCCTGCTTTTTTTCTCTCCTGGCCTCTGTCTAGGCCTGATCGCAGCCCCCTCAGCAATCAGTGCTGGGTCGCCTCAGCTGAGGCACCCGCAGCACTGCAGTCAGTGCTGGGTCACCACAGCAACCCAGGGCTGACTGCAGGACTGACTTCTAGTTGGTCGAGCCTCCGGTTGTTGTGGATGTGACAGACCCAGGGTTTTTATATATTAGGATATACTAGAGGCCCAATGCATAAAATTCATGCAAGGGCCTTGGGCCCTGCTACCGTGTCGGCCGCCTCTGCCTCGGCTCCCTCCTGCCATGGCTTTGTCCAGAAGGAAGGACGTCCGGTCTTATTAGCATATTATGCTTTTATTATTATAGATATATATACAATACATTTGAGTTCATATTGATATTTTTAATTCAAATTCAGGACTATAGGATTATTATTTGTTCTTCATGATGATATTGATTACCTAAAATGAAGTAGATGGGTAGCTTTCTAAGGTATTGCTTGATACATTTAATAAGAAATTTTTCTGTGACTGGAGGCAGAAACTTGACGCTAGTTATCACAGTGGGAATCCATGCTGCCCCACCAGGTTGCCACATCTAAGCCAGTTATTAGAACTAGAATCTATTGATTGGGGGAGAGGCTGGGTCAGCCTCAGAAATGCAGCCACAGTTTCTGCTCTAAATCATCCCCAGAAGGTTGTCTATGTTTTCAGCAGAGAGACTATGACCTGAAAAATGTAAATACTCCAGAAAAACATGATTTTAAGATAATTATGAATTGTTGTTATTATCTGAAAAACCCATATTTCCAGAGTGATTATGGAGATCAGATCACATTGTAAACTTGAGAAAGACATACTTGGCTATCAAATGAATTCCCACATTAGTGAGAGATATTTTTGTGGGAAAAGCCATCACAGCCTTTGGAACTGTTCCCTGCATCTCCATTTTACATCCTTACATCACCAAATTCTTGAAATATTCAAGTGTTTTGATTCTTATTTACACTTCAATTTATCTTTTCTTGCATTATGCAAAATGTCAGATGCATTTTGAAGAAAAAGCCTGTATTACAGAAGACATAATCAGATGGTGAGGTTAATGTGAAATGCCATTTTACTGATCAATTCACCCATCATCAGTTGACCTGGAAGGTCTTTTGTCAGATGTAGTTAGCCTCGCAAAATGGGAAAATTCACATGTAATATCCTATCTCTGTAATGCTACGTCAGCTTCTCTGCTCCCTGTAATTCTGTTTTCCAGATAAACTTGCATGTCTTGATATCCCTTAGAATACCAAGTTTATCATCATCTGACCCACCATATTATACAGTTAGGACTTGGAAGCAGTCAGTTTCCTTCATTACACAATTGTACCTCTCCAGAGATTTCTTCCTCAGATGACTCTACCAAGGTGCTATTAGAGAATGGTTTCATAGTCTTCCCTTTGTATTGTTTGAAATACCTTATTCTCCTAGACCAGTCGGCAAACTCATTAGTCAACAGAGCCAAATATCAACAGTACAACGATTGAAATTTCTTTTGAGAGCCAAAAACCGACTTCTGTGCATGGGCCACGAAGTTTCAATTGCACTGTACGTGCGCGCCCACACGTGGTATTTTGTGGAAGAGCCACACTCAGGGGGCCAAAGAGCCGCATGTGGCTCACGAGCCACAGTTTGCCAACCACTGTCCTAGACTTAAAATGACATATCAGATCAGAATCCACCTTGATCTCTTTGTTAGTTCTTAAAAGCACATATGATCTGAAACTGGGATCTATGTCTGCTGTGCCCCTAATGCTGATCAGTTCCTGAAAACAAAAAAACAAAAAAACCCTCCAACTGAGGGTTTTTGTTTTGTTTTTCAGCCTCTCTGAGATGGACAGTGTCTGCTACCTAATAATGCCTGTAGCCAGAATCCTCATACACTTTGTACCACAGGACTGCATGTCTGTATGGATCAGAGTTTAGTCTGTTCTATGCCTGCTCATGAGAGGGACAGCCCTACTTTTTCTACCAATTCCTAGCTTTTATTTTTTCTACCTCCATTTATGACATGCTAGAGTAACTTGTAGCCTGTACCATGTGACTTGTGCATATGTGTGCATGAGCCCACATTCTTGCATGCACACACATACATGTTAGTAGAGGGATACTTGGCATGAAATAGTTAGAAAGTCAACCTGACCCTTGTGTGTGCAGATGTGGAAGTTGAGGGGAGAGACCTCACCTGCAACATCACTTCACAGGAAGCTCCGGGACAGCTGTGTTTCTGCTCAGTGTGTGGGGAAGAAGCTTTATTCACTTCAGTCCTCAACAAGGAACTTCCACTTTCCACAGGCGTGAATGAGAGCTGACTCTCCCCAAGCACAGAATGCTGATTAGCATAGAGAATACACATTTAAAAAGCAAGTGGAAAGCCAAATCTGTTTGCTGTAGGGAAAGAAAGGAGGAGGAGAGATAATGACTAAGGTAGAAAGCCATCATTTTGCAAACTTCTTCAGAATTATCTACTATTTATATAAATTATTGAATACTGATTATATAGAGATGACTAATTAAATGAGGTATATTGATATTATCTCCCTCAAACATGAGAAATGACAGATAGAAGAGAAAAAAAAAAGTAAATTCAGATATTAATCTGGAAGGATGACCTGGAATGGGGGATGGGAAGAAACAGTGAATGAACGTTTTTAGCAAAGTTTTAGAAAGAAGATGGAAAAGTAATAACTGACCATAGAGTTGAAGAAGTTAAATCTATGTGCCCACAGAGTCAAATACCTTCGAGAAGAAGGTGACAAGCTCTGCAGATCAGCTGAGGATCTCAGAGAGACCACACAGACCATGCAAGCAGGAGGCGAGCAGAGGACTCGGAGGAGTGTCTATGCAGTGTCCTAGTATTTGTCCCTCCAGGACCCTCCCCTGCCTCATGCATGAGATGACTGCTACTCCTCATCAGTGCTGCAGGAGACAGCTCGTTTACTCTGTAACACCAAAGAAGCAAAGAGACTTGAGGTCCTCAAATACAGGGGAAAGGAAGTGGGAGCCAGGGGCTAAAAAGGTATTTTGTGCAAGCATGCATTAGGAAATGTGGACCCTCAGCAACGTCCTTCACTATCTTCAAGGAAGACTGCCATCCAGGCAAATTGCACTCCCCACCGCAGCAAGAAACAGAAGATTTTGCCCTAGAGCAGTGGTCGGCAAACTGCGGCTTGCGAACTGCGGTTTGCCGCTCTGTTGACTAATGAGTTTGCCGATCACTGGGATAGGGGCTTAATCACAAGGAACAACAACAGCCTGTAATTATTGGAATCGAGAGTCTAGGTCAGTGGTCGGCAAACTCATTAGTCAACAGAGCGGCAAACCGCGGCTCGCGAGCTGCATGTGGCTCGAGAGCCGCCGTTTGCCGACCACTGCCCTAGAGAAACTGAATGGTGCAGAGAAACAATCTTTACACAAAAACATATATTTCATTCATTTTAATTGTTACCCAGAAAGAATATTTTCTAAACATCTCTGATCAGCCCTAACCGGTTTGGCTCAGTGGCTAGAGCGTTGGCCTGCGGACTGAAGGGTCCCAGGTTTGATTCCGGTCAAGGGCATGTACCTTGGTTGTGGGCACATCCCCAGTAGGAGGTGTGCAGGAGGCAGCTGATCGATGTTACTCTCTCATCGATGTTTCTAACTCTATCCATCTCCCTTCCTTTCTGTAAAAAAAATGAATAAAATGTATTTTAAAATAAATAAATAAATAAACATCTCTGATCAGTGATACCAAACACTTACATGATTTCCAGAAGGGCACGCTGGCAATGAAGTGCCCTGTACACTGTGTTTGCCTGCTGTGCAGCACCAGCAAACTCTTGCTCTAAATAAGTGCTAAACATATTTTCTGTGTCTATTAATGAATTCAGCCACACACTTGTCAAATCTCAGTGATCAAAAATCATTAAGTGCTGAAAGAAACTTTTGTAGGTCAACTAGTATGTTTCCTGGGCACAATAACTCCAAAACAGAGTTTTCTATCATATTTCTGTACAATGTCAAGATACAAGTGAACAAACCCACATGGAACTTTAGAACTCTTACAGTTTTGCTTTAGTGAAGTCAACCCAAATTATTTAATAGTTTAAAGTCAATCTCCTATCTTATCAAAATTTCAGCATCAGCATTCATGAAAGATTTCAGTGGAGTTTTAGAACAGCAACTGAAAAAGACACTGGTAGTCTACTGTGTATCCTTGGAAATGGAAAATGAGGTGACTTGTTGATGAGATTATGTTATCTTTGGGATAGGTTATAATGACACTGGTGAAAGGAAATGCAGGACAGAAAAGGGCCTGAAGCAAGCCCGTCCTCATTAATTTTATCTCAACTCCATTGCTTTCATTTGTCATTGACACTGTATTTTTCAGCCCACCAGCGCTGTGAGACATGTCTAGTTGTTCCTAAAATTCATTGAGAGTTCTGACTTTCATGGAATATTTTTGATAACTCACTTCCTATTTACTATTCAATGAGGTTTTTTGGGAACCTCTTGGTTACCGTTAATATTCTAACTTTTAGAGTAAATAATTATGCTCCTTCTCACTGATCTCCTTAGTAAAGGAGCTATCCTTTGAAACTATCTCAGTTTTATATCCTGTCTCATTGGTCCCTATACTGTCTCATAGGAATCAATGTGCGTAGAGTGCTTAGTGAAGTACCTAGCATGAGTCAGTGCATGGTAACTTGTCGCTGTTTGGATTGTCACATCATTATTATTAGTAGCATGCAATTTCATGCACTCTTTGTTAGTATCTTTCTTTATTTTTTTCTATATCTGGCTAATGGTTTCAATCATGTAGAATCATAATAAATGTTATTCCTTCCTTTGATGACTTCTTTTCCTCTCTATTCTTTTCTTTTGAAAGCAAATGTAAAGTCATGAGGACTCAAGGTTGCATAATTACAGGTTTGAGGATCCCCGTTTTCCTTAATCACATTATAAACCAATGCCAGGTAAAGTGTTAATTCCAGTTCTGCTTTGTCCTCTTTGAAATATCTCTATCAAGAAGCATTTCTGTTTCCATTTATTCCTTAGGGCCTAAAATACAAAGTGTATACTCAGTATTATTCAGTTGAATCCATTTTTTACTTAAGTATCTGCTCAGTAAATTATATATATTGTGTTATATATTTATATATATTAACTATACTGCTAGAATATTTATTTGCCTTCTCACTGAATTCTATTCTTTTTGTAAAACTAAGTACATTAAATTTCACCTGCCTTTTGTAATTAGAGTTACAAACATTCAGGTTGCCATGGACACGTTGCTTTATGCCTGTTTTCCTGGAATCCCTTCTAGTTTGCATTTGCACTTGATTTCCCATATTTTAACAAATACAGTGAATGGTTGCATTAATTTATACCACAATGGCTCTGGCAGACTCCATATTGACCTTCAGTTCTATCCTGTTCTGGTCTGGTTAGTATTCTATTTTTTTTTTTTTTATCCTCATCCAAGAACATGCTTTTCTTGATTTTAGAGAGAGAAAAAGTGAGAGGAAGAGAAAGAGAAAGAGACATCGATGTGAGAGTGAAACATCTATTCACTGCCTCCTGCACACATCCTGACTGGGAATCAACTCACCACTTTTCTGTGTACCAGACGCCACTCCCACCAACAAAGCCACACTGGACAGGGCAAGTATTCTTTTTTTTAATTTTTATTGACCTCTAATACAACACTCTATTAGCTTCAAGTGTACATCAGAGTGATTTGATATTTATATACATTACAAAAGAATCCTCATGTTAATCTAGTTACCATCTGTCACCAGTTATATTATTATTAACTACTAGAGGCCTGGTGCACGAAATTTGCGCACGGGGGTGGAGTGTCCCTGAGCCCAGCCTGTACCCTCTCCAATCTGGGAACCCTCAAGGGATGTCCGACTGCCCGTTTAAGCCCGATCCTTAGTAGGATTGGGCCTAAACGGGCAGTCGGACATCCCTCTCACAATCCAGGATTGCTGGCTCTGAACTGCTTGCCTGCCTGCCTTCCTGATTGCCCCTAACCACTTTCTGCCTGCCAGCCTGATCACCCCCTAACCACTCTCCTGCCAGCCTGATCAATGCCTAACTGTTCCCCTGCCAGCCCAGTCGTCCCCAACTGCCTTCCCCTGACAGCCCGGTCACCCCCAAATGCTCTCCCCTCTATATTACCTCTTTAGTAGGTAGGGTTTTTTTCTTTAACATATTGGACAGTGTACCTGCCATGGTCTTCACAAACCAGTAAAAATGTAAACCCAAACTAAAAGTGTCATAAAATAAATTTAAACAGGAATTTCATGAGACCTTAGAAAGGTGATATGATGTGGTTGTTTCTTCCTTTTTTCTTTCTTTCTTTTTCTTGATGTTTCAACTTTTGTCCTTTCTTTCTTTTTTCCTTTTATTCCTCTTCTGTCCTCTCTTTCTCTTAACTTTTCCATTGGAGGAATTGTCAGTACTTGAATCTGTCTTGCTTCCAGAAGACAAAGAAGAGGGAAACACACAGTCATCTGAAGAAAAAGATGATCTATGATGGGATCGGTGGTGTTTCTGGTTTTGCTCTTTTCCCAGTTTGATTGTCATTTCTGTCGGCTCCAGCATCTTCAGGACTTGTGCATGGGCACTTCTTATTCGTGTCTACAAAACCTCCCTGCCTTGGTGAAAACTGTAGGGGAAAAGGCCTTCCTGGGTGGGCTCAAGCCCTGCCCAAGGTGCTGAGGAACCAGGGTGGGGAGCACTCTGCACCGCCACTGCAAGAGCCAACCTCCGGACCTTGGGGTACTCTCCAGTAATGTAACTGCAATGGCCAGGTTTGCCTTCAGAAATTAGTTGTAAGTTACTTCCGATATGAAACCCACCTCAGACATTTCCATGTGGTTCCTAAAGATTTTAAACAAAACCCATTTACCTCCCTAACCTGGTCAGAAGTTTCTACCCAATGGGAGAGGTTTGCTGGGCAGCATCTCCCAGATATCACCGCCCATCTCGAATCACTCGGCTGGCGGCAAGGGAAGTTCCAAGGCTATAGTGTGTGTGGGGGATCACTCCATGGGGGTGCAGCCTGACACCCAAGGCTGCCTCTTAGAGGGAATAGCTCTGGGGGGCATGGCTGCCTCCCAGGCCTACACCTCCCAGCTGCAGATGGGAGCTGATCTCAGAGGGGGTGGGGTGGGGGGTGGGGAGGGAGGTGTATAGGCAGTTCCTGGGTCTCCCAGGCCCACAGCCCAGGCTGGGACAGGCAGCAGATGGCTCTGGCCCTGCACGGGCACCTCGCAGGCCCAATGCCCGGGCCGCTGTGGGCAGCTGATCTTGCCGGCCAGTACTGGCGCCTCCCAGACCCATGGCCGGGGCCTCGGCAGGCAGCTGATAGTGCACGCCTTGTGCGGGTGCCTCCCAGACCCACGGCCCGGGCCTCCTCGGGCAGCTGATCTAGCAAGCACAGTGCAAGCACCTCCCAGACCCACAGCCCAGGCATCTGCGGGCAGCTGATCTCGCTGGCCCAGTACTGGCACCTCCCAGACCCACGGCCCGGGTCGTGGAGGGCAGCTGATCGCGCTGGCCGTGTGCGGCCGCCTCCCAGACCCACGGCCCAGGTCAGGGCAGGCAGCTGATTGAGGCGGCCCAGTACTGGCACCTCCAGACCCACGGCCAGGTTCAGGGCTAGGAGAGGATCTGGCCGGAGGGCAAAGCTGCCTCCTAGGCCAACAGGCTGGGCTGCTCGCTGCTTGCTCTCAGCGGCAGCCTTCCCTGGGACTGGGGGACTCCTGCGGGCCTGAGAGGACTGGGCGCCGCCATCTTGTGTCTATGGGCGCCGCCATTTTTGTCGCAGAGTGATGGTTAATTTGTATATTACTATTTTATTAGATAGGACTAGAGGCCCAGTGCATGAAATTTGTGCATGGGGGGGGGGGTGTCCCTCAGCCCGGCCTGCACCTTCTCCAATCTGGGACCCCTTGAGGGATGTTCGGACCAGGGATCGGACCACAGGGGTGTGGCCAGCCTGGGTGAGGGGCTGATGGCTGTTTACAGGCTGGCCACATCCCCTTCAGGGTGGGGGTCCGCACTGGAGTGCCTAGCCATCCTGGGTGAGGGGCTAATGGCTGTTTGCAGGCTGGCCAAGTCCCCTAGCAGGGACCCTGACCCCCTGGGGGGTGGCCATCCTGGGTGAGGGGCTGAGGGCTGTTTTCAGGCTGGCCATACCCCCTTCAGGTTGGGGGGTCCCCACCTGGGTGCCTGGCCAGCCTGGGTGAGGGGCTGATGGCTATTTGCAAGATGGCCACACCCCCGGTGACCCAAGCTCCCAGCCCCTCCTTTTTTTCTTTCTTTTTTTTTTTTTTTCAGGGCCTCCTTGAGCAGAGGCCAGGGTTGGCTGGAAGCAGGTATCTGGGTTTTATTTACCTTCTATAATTGAAACTTTGTAGCCTTGAGCAGAGGCCAGGGCCAGCCAGGGCAGGCAGGAAGCTTGGCTTCCTCCATCACAGGGGGCAACCCAAGCCTCCTGCTCACTCCAGCTTCATGGCCACTGACATCTTGTTTGGGTTAATTTGCACACTCACTCTGATTGGCTGGTGGGTGTAGTGGAGGTATGGTCAATTTGCATGTTTCTCTTTTATTAGGTAGGATAATTATTAAAACTGAAAATAACCCAGTTTAGGATTAATGTGACAAATATATAAAGCAATACTATCAAATACTATCAAAATCCAGTAATTCAGATAACATTTCAAGTGGAATTCAAGTGGAATTCTCTTTCACATTTAGGTTGGCACCCAGTTTCAATATTTTTCTCTCTATAGTCTAAAGTAATCGAATGTGAAGTAATCAATTCTGCTTTATGCTTCCTCATTTAGCAAACATCTATTGAGTGCTTCTTAGGTTTCAGGTGCAGTATTAGGTGTCTTAAGCTTGTTATTTAAATTAAATACTGACAAAAGCTATATAATGCTGTGTTGTAATCCTAGAACTCCAAATTATCAAATTGTCCAAGCAACTTATTGAAAACTGAAATGTATGCATTCTGGGAACTAAACTTATTTTTGCCTTTCCTGAGGACCAGTAATGAATGCGATGTCTAAAGTTGCTCTCATTGGAAATAAATATTCACATTGTACCAAAAAAAAAAAAAAAAAAAAAAAAAAAGGAAAGAGCAAATACACAATAAATATATTTAACATTTTTCTTATTTTGAATCTATTCCCAGTTTGAAGGGATCGTGACATTATCAGGGAGATGACCTTAGGGTCATAATCCTATTGATCACATTGAGTGTCTTGAGAATTTATTAATATGAACTGTATGCACTGAGCTCTTGTCCATCACAAACACATAAAAACAATTGTAAATGTAACCCAAGTTTAAGGTATTAAGGAAAAGAATAATTATCTCCTTGAAAACTTTCATTTTCCTCTGTCTGTAAACAAATAAAAGCTCTTCTCTACCTTATGGCATTCATTATGTTTCAAATATTAGTTATTGTTAAATACTCTAATAAGACATTTTAAAGTTATTTCCTGAAAATAAAATATTTTAGATGGACTCGGGGTTCCTAAGCCTCTATCCTCTTCTTTTCTGTTCCCCTGCTATACAAGAGTACGATATTCAGGAGAAGGAATTCAGTCTCAACTGATAGTGAACCAAACATTAGAATCTCCTTCCCTATCAATATGTCTATTGGGTCTTAAAAGAAACCTAAAGGGTTGGTTTTGGTAGAAGTGGAAGTGAAAGTATGTCTCTCTTGAAACTAAGCAAACTGTTCTCTGTTTCATTTGCTTTCCCCCAGAGTTAACGAGGACCAGTCATGTCTCCACCTGATACCTTTGAAGTTCACCCTCCTGCCTTGCCATATTTCCTTCATCTTTGGATGTTCCTGCCCCTCCAAAGACAATGGCTGGTCCAAAATTCCAGTCACCGACTCTCTTATTACAAAAGTCACTCCAACACTGTTTGACTATCACTCTTCCTTCCCATTTAGGAAAATCCCCACAGGGTATCTGAATTTTCTTTCTCTTAAGAAACAGGAGAAAGTGCAGTGCAACTTGGATGAAGACCAACAGTGTCCCAGCCCATTTCTGTTCTTCAGATGCCTTTTACCTTGTGCGTATGAAGAGCAAGAAGTAGAAGGCTTCCATGTTATATGTTTCTTCTCATAGCTCGTTGTCTCTCCTCCGTATGGTTGCTGAATCCTATGGTAATACTTGCATTACTATGTTTCTTATTTTCAGGATTCTTAAGAGATGGGTCTTTGGTTACCTTACTCACATTCCTTATGCCTTGGCCCTTACTTACTCCCTATCTATGATAGTGAGTACCTGCCTACAAGCTTCAAGTCTACAGAACTTTTGGATGGCACAAGGCAGGTGTCATACCTCAAAACTTCAAATTTTCTCTGTAACTTTCCCAACCTCTTCCCACTGATATAGGCACAGACTGTTTCACAAATCCACATCCCACATGTGAGAATAAAATAAAGCCCAAACCTCCCTTTTTTTAGAACAATCATGAATTTAGACATTCAGATTCTATTGTACTCATAAGCAAGTAAAAATAAATGTTTCAAGTTAGCAATATATGAGGTCTTCATTTATTTCTTGTGCAGATCTAAATTGCTAGATTAGTTTAGGAAGCAGACACTGAGGAAGATTCCAAGAAGTCAGTAATTATAAAGAAATACTTTAATGTAAAACACAGTTACTTGAAGAAAAGGCAGAGCAATTGTGTGGAGTGTACCTTTCGGGCCACCAGGTTTTAATGAACTCAGACATTTCACTAAAGTCTCTAACCAATGCTTTCTTGTATTCCTATGTTCTGACAAGTCTGGGCAAATTACTTCTGTGGTTTGTAAATTAAAATTGTTTTTATATGTTATGAATACTATTATAAATACTGTACTTACTGCATATCTTTGTAGGGCGATTTTTTTTTTAAAATGTATTTGACCTTTGTGAGCCTCAGTTTCCTCATTGGTGTAGACTACCTGGATCATTATTTTTCAACCAGTGAACTTCAGAGTTATTCCATCAAATTCACACCATTGAAAATTGTGATAAGACAGGTTCCATTCCATTTCCAATACATAAATAAATTAACTACTTTAAAGATTTCACTTTTGAAGACAATTCTCTCAGAAGCCTTGAGTGCTTATACCGTGAGCATGTGTAGGTATTGGTAAGCATGTGATTACGCTCATAATTCCATCGCTCAATCAGCTGATGACTCCTTAGCAGTTGTAACAATTAACAAATTTTAAATTACATTTTAACTCTGTCATTTTGATTCTCAAAGTGCACTGATGGAAAGAATGTATAAATAACATTGATACTGAAATAAAATATGGACCATATATCATGAACCATGCAAAAATGGCAAATTTTGATTTTTTTTAATGTTGAAAAAGGTGAGTAACATATGACATTCTGAAAGGAGTTAGTAAATGCTTATTAACCCAATTAATGTGAAGCTATTATTCTCTGTGTGGGGTAAAAGAACTCAGATTTCAACGTGAGCGAGCCTCTCCCTAATTCAGTGGCTTTTGCTTGAGGCCTCTTGAAAACCAACATAACGTTTTCCTTTTCTAATGATTCCAGATATAAAAGGTAATTTTTGTTAGAAAGAGTTACAATTGAGTAGTTACAGAATTTTTTATTTGGATGTTTCCATACTGTCTACTCAGCCAACATTAGTAAGTTTTTAATGAAAATCCCTTTCTAAATTATTAAGTTTTAACCAGTTACCAAAATAAACTAAAGCCCTTGTGTTTCAGTTTCCATAGTATCAGATGGTGGCAACAGAATGGGCCTACCTTCTATTACCAATTTAGTTTAATGAGGAACAATAGCTTGTAAAAGGAAACATATCTGAGTCTTCTTAAGAAAAAAATAGCATATTTGATATCTATTAAAAATGGATGTGTCTTCACATACAATAAAGATATTTTCTGACTTAAGACATATTTGGGACCATCTCTTTTCCAGTACTTTCTTACTAAGAAAGTTATTAACAAATTCAATGTGAAGTAAAGAATATAATATTTCAAATGCCAGCAAAGTAAAAAGGAAGAATAAAATAAGAGTTAAAAATAAATAAAATCTCTAATCAAGCTGTGTGTACTATTCCAGCTTGTCATTTTACTAGTTTCTGCTTACAGACAAATCATTTATTATTATGTTATATATTCTCATTTAGAAAATGGTAAATATATGATAACTAGAGGCCCAGTACATGAAATTCGTGCACGGGGGTTGGAGGGGGTGTCCCTCAGCCCAGCCTGCACCCTCTCCAATCAGGGATCCCTCGAGGGATGTCTGACTTCCTGTTTAGGCCCAATCCAGTAGGGCAGTGGGACATCCCTCTCACAATCCAGGACTGCTGGCTCCCAACTGCTCGCCTGCCTGCCTTCCTGATTGCCCCTAACCATTTCTGCCTGGCAGCCTGATCACCCCCTAACCACTCCCTGCCAGCCTGATTGATGCCTAACTGCTCCCCTGCCAGCCTGTTTGCCCCTAACTGCCCTCCCCTGCAGGCCTGGGTCCCCCCCCTGCAGGCCCAGTTGCCCCCAACTTCCCTCCTCTGCTGGCCTGGTCACCCCTAACTGCCCTCCCCTGCAGGCTTGATCACCCCCAACTGCCCTCCCTTGCAGGCCTGCTCCCTCCCAACTGCCCTCCCCTTCTGGCCATCTTGTGGCAGACATCTTGTGTCCACATGGGGCAGCCATCTTTGACCACATGGGGGAAGCCATCTTGTGTGTTGGAGTGATGGTCAATTTGCATATTACTCTTATTAGATAGGATAGAGGCCTGGTGCATTGGTGGGGGCCAGCTGGTTTGCCCTGAAGGGTGTCCCGGATCAGGGTGGGAGTTCCCTTGGGGCGTGGGGAGGCCTGGGTGAGGGACCTGTGGTGGTTTGCAGGCTGGCCATGCCCCCCGGCGACCCAAGTGGAGGCCCTGGTATCTGGGAGTTATTTATCTTCTATAAGTGAAACTTTGTAGCCTTGACCAGAGACCAAGGCAGGCCAGGGCTGCTAAAGCTTGGCTTCCTCCATCGCCGGGGCAACTCAAGCCTCCTGCTCTCTTCAGCTCTGAGGCTACTGCCATTTTTGTTGGGATTTATTTATCTTCTATAATTGAAACTATGTAACCTTGAGTGGAGGCCTGGGCCAGCCATGGTGTGCGGAAAGCTTGGCTTCCTCCATTGCCGGGGAAACCCAAGCCTCTTGCTCGCTCTGTGGCTGCAGCCATCTTGGTTGGGTTAATTTGCATACTCGCTCCTGAATGGCTGGTGGGAGTGGCTTGTGGATATAGCAGAATGATGGTTAATTTGCATATTACTCTTTTATTAGATAGGATGTACTTTATTGAGCTGTGAAATTAAAACAAGAATTCATGTAAATATCACATAGTAAATTCTCAATAAATGTTTTGGCTTTTGTTATTAAGATCAGTGAATTTCATGATTTACATTGAAATATTTTATCCATTTTGAGTTTATTCTTGTGTACAGTGTAAGTTGGTGGTCTAGTTTCATTTTTTTGTATGTACTGTCCAATTTTCCCAACACCATTTATTGAAGAGACTGTCTTACTCCACTGTTTGCTCTTGTCCCATTTGTCAACTATTAATTGAGCATAATGGCTTAGGTCAATTTCTGGGGTCTCTATTCCATTGATCTATATGCCTGTTCTTGTGACAATACCAGGCTGTTTTGATTACAATGGCTTTGTAATATAATTTGATATCTGTATTATAATCCCTCCTACTTTGTTCTTCTTTCTCAAGATTGCTGTGGCTATTCGGGATCTTTTTTGGTTCTGTATAAATTTTTGCAATATTTGTTCTAGATCTGTGAAATATGCCATTGGTATTTTAATGAGTATTGTGTTGCATCTATAGATTGCTTTGAGTAGAATGGACATTTTAATGATGTTAATACTACAGATCCATGAACACTGTATATTCTTCCATTTGTTTGTAGCTTCCTTATTTCTTTTTTCAATGTCTGTAGTTTTCTTAGTACAGGTCTTTTACCTCCTTGGTTAAGTTTATTCCTAGGTATCTTTTTTATTGTTGTTGCTGTTGTTGAAATGGTCAATGGTATTGTTTTTTTAGTTTCTCTTTCAGAGAGTTCATTATTGGTGTATAAAAATGCCATCAATTTGTGGGTGTTAATTTTATATCCTGCTACTTTGCTGAATTCATTTATTAAATCTAGTCATTTTTGGTTGAATATTTAGGGTTTTTATGTACAATACTATGTCATCTGCAAATAATGATAGTTTCACTTCCTTCTTTTCAATTTGGATGCCTTTCATCTTTTCTTCTTGTCTGAGAGCTGTGGGTACCACTTCCAGTACTATGTTGAATAAGAGTGTTGAAATGGGACGACCCTGTCTTGTTCCTATTGTTAAGGGAAACACTTTTAGTTTTTGCCCATTGAATATGATGTTGGCTATAGGTTTGTCATACATGGCCTTTTCTATGTTGAGGTATGTTCTTTCTATTCCCGTTTTGCTGAGAGTTTTTATCAAAAAATGGGTGCTGGATTTTGTTGAATGCTTTTTCTGAATCTATTGATAAGATCATATGATTTTGCATCAGCCTTGCAACCCTAAGTAAATAAATCCCACTTAGTCATGGTGTATGATCTTTTTAATATATTGCTGGATTCATTTGCTAATATATTGTTGAGGATTTTAGCATCTATGTTCATCTGGGATATTGGTCTGTAATTCCCTTTCTTTGTCATGTCTTTATCTGGTTTTGGAGTTAGGGCAATGCTGGCCTCATAGAAAGAGTTTGAAAGTGCTCCTTCCTCTTGAATTTTTTGGAATAGTTTGAGGAGGATAGGTGTTAGTTATTCTTTGAATATTTGATAAAGCTCCCCTGTGAATCGGTCTGGACCAAGGCTTTTGTTTGCTGGTAGGTTGTTTTTTTTTTTTAATTATTATTATTGCTTCAATTTCATCAGTAGTTATCAGCCTACTAAGGTTTTATGATTCTTCCTGATTGAGTTTTAGAAGGTTATATTTTTTCTAGGAATTTGTCCATTTCACCCAGGTTGTCCAATTTGTTGCCATATAGTTGATGTAATATTTTGTTACAATCCTTTGTATTTCTGTGGTGTTAATTGTTATATAACCTCTTTCATTTTTGATTTTATTTATTTGGGTCCTCTTTCTTTGTATCTTAGTGAGTTTGTATCTTATTTATCTTTTCAAAGAACCAGCTCTTGATTTCATCCTGTAAAAATCCTAGAAGAAACCATAGGCAGCAAAATATCAGACATTTCTTGTAGCAATATGTGTGCTGATACATCTCTTAGGGCAAAGAATACAAAAGACAAAATAAACAAATGAGACTACATAAAAATAAAAAGCTTCTGGACAGCAAAAGAAATCATCTACAAAAATGAAAATGGAGCCCACTGTATGGGAGAACATATTTGCCAATGATACATCAGATAAGAAGTTACTTTCCAAAATATATAAAGAACTCACATAACTTAACAAAGGAAAACAAACAATCCAATTTAAAAATGGGCAAAGGACCTAAATAGACACTTTTTCAAAGAGGACATATAGATAGCCAAAAGACATGACAAAAATGCTCAAAGTCACTGATCATCAGAGAAATGCAAATTAAAATGACAATGAGGTATCACTTCATACCTGCAAGAATGGCTACTATCAATATATCAACAAAGGAAAAAAAGCTGGAGAAAAGGGAACCCCAGTACATGCTGCTGACTGGTGCAGCCACTGTGGAAAACAGTACGGAATTTCCTAAAAAAATAAAAAATGGAACTCCCATTTGACCCAGTGATCCCATTTCTAGGAATATATCCTAAGAAATCAGAAACAACAACCAAAAAGAATATATGCACCCCTATGTTCATAGCAACGGTATTTATAATAGCTAAGATCTGGAAATAGCTTAAGTGTCCATAAGTAGATGATCGGATAAAAAATATGTGGTATATTTACACAATGGAATACTAGGCAGCTGGAAAAAAGAAGGATCTTTTACTCTTTGAGAGTAAAAGAGGGACCTGTAGAGTATTATGCTAAGGGAAATAAGCCCGTCAGAGAAAGACAAGTATCACACAATCTCATTTATATGTGGAACCTGATAAACAAAATAAACTGACAAATAAAATAGATTCAGAGACATGGAAGCAAGGAACAGACTGATGAATCTGAGAGGGAAGTGGGGATGGGGTGGGAAGAGATTAACCATAGAACTTATATGCATACTAGAGGCCCGGTGCATGAAAATTCGTGCATTTGGGGAGGGGGTCCCTCAGCCCGGCCTGCACCCTCTCACAATCCAGGACCCCTCAGGTAGGGTCCCTCAGCCTGGCCTGAGATCAGGGCCTATCAGGGCTTTCCTTTCCCAGGCTGCAAGCAGCTGGCTCCACCTCAGCCACTGCCACTGCTTGGCATCTGTGCAGTGCTGCCCCCCACTCCCTTGCCACTGGTGGCCTCCCTCTGCAGGTGACAGGCAGGGGGGAAATGGCTTGGTTGGCCTGGGACTCCCTTTTTCTTTGCTAGGGGGCGGGGCCAGCCCTGTGAGGGGCTGTCTGCCTACCTGATCATCCCTAACCACTGGCCTGCCTACCTGATCTCTCCTAACCACTCTGCCTGCCTGCCTGATTGCCCCTAACGGCTTGCTTAGAGGCAGGGCCAGCCTGGCAAGGAGCCATCTGCCTACCTGATCTCCCCTAACCGCTTGCCTGCCTACCTGATCACCCCTAATCACTCTGCCTGCATGCCTGATTGCCCCTAACCGCTTGCTTGGGGGCAGGGCCAGCCTGGTAAGGGGCCATCTGCCTACCTGATCACCTCTAATTGCTGGTCTGCCTACCTGATCACCCCTAACCACTGGTCTGCCTGCCTGATTGCCCCTTACCACTTGCTTGGGGGCGGAGCCAACACTAACTTCCGGTTGGTCAGCCTCCAATCATTACTGGTCGTTACAACCCAGGGTTTTTATATATTAGGATTTTTATTTCCCATGGACAAAGACAATAGTGTGGTGGGGCCTGAGGGCAGTTAGTAGGGTGGAGATGGTCAATGGGGGAAAAAAAGGGGATATTTGAAATACTTTCAACAATAAAGATAAAACATATCAATGGGGAGTGGGTGGCAAACAAGATACACGCTTGAAATAGAATCATTAAATTAGTATGCTTTAAAAAATTTATCTCAAAGAGTGAATTTTTACATCAAAAATGTTCACTAGTGTTTTTATCAATAAGCCTGTTATATAAAAAAGAGATATCCATAATTTACAGAGAAAGCAAAATATCGTAATTTAAAAAACCAATTCACATTTTAAAAACAATAAATCTCTTTTCTAGTACTATAATGAAATCCTTGTCCAAATATCATCAGGACAAATAATAAATTTATAAAACTAATTGGATTCATACAAAATGAGGAAATGAGTGTCATTTGGATCAAATCCTCAAATTACAAATAAGTGTAATCATATGTCAACTGAACACTTTTCTCAATAAGTCTTTGTACTGCTTTTCTTACTTCTCAGACACGTCATTTGAGATTGCCTTCTAATTTAGTAAACCATGTTTACCTGGGTTGGATCTCTCACCCAGTGGCAACTTTTACCTTCAAACAGCAGTTAATTCAAATATTGTATAATGCAGAATGTAATTTGGAGGGAGACCACACTTTAATTTTACTAACTAAATCACTTTTCCTCTTATAAATCTACCTCAAGAAAGGTGTGTGATTCTATGAAGAAACTTCCAGTGCACCTTGTTCATGAGAAAACCACCCTCAGTGGGGAAAGAAGTTTTCTTCTCTATTGTGTGGATAATTTTCTTGAAACCCTGCTTGATTTATGAACAATCTTCTCTGCTCTATTGAGCCCTTAAATCCAAAGTATTATCACATTTGGAATACACAAAAGAAGTACACAGCAAAAAATTATTTCTATGAGTAAATTTTTAGAGGAGTGAAGTAACATAGCTAGAAAGGTCAGCACTATAAGATTTCCCAAATGGAGATAGAATGATGGAATCTCTGTGATCTTAAGGATGAGCATTGCTCTGGAATATGCATTTTGCACTATAGGAAAGAAGTTAGGATTTATGGTTCACTTGGCTTCATTTTACTTTTACCTTCCAAACTTCCTTTAGTCCAAATTGTGTCACCCATTTTTTATTTTATTTAAATTTGTATTTCATATGTTATTGTAAACATAGTTGGAAACAAACCAAGGACTATATGAAAATATGAATAATAACTAATGATAAAAATTAAGAAATAGTGTTGAACAAATGCAGAGTGAATGAAAAGAAAATGTATTAGTTTACTAATAGATTTACTGGTAGATAGCTTAAAGGTGAGAGGATTTTGGATTTCAAGAAAAATGGTGCAAAATAGGGCAGAAGCAAATGGCTAAAACAATTGTTTCACAATTTTTTTCAAGCAATTGTCATGCATTTTTATTTTTTTCCCTTTTCATTTACCATTCTTTGTTTCTTTCCTACATTTCACTTTTCTCTATTTGAAGACTTCCATGTTATTTGACATGAAATATTCAGAGTTCCTGTGATGAAAAGCATGTTGGTAATATGATGAGATTAGATGTTCAGATCTCTGATATTAAGCGGTAGAAAGAAATTGGTAGGGTATTTAAGTAGTGAATTAAAAAGAAGGAGAAGGAGAAGGGGTGGAAGAAGAAGAAGAAGAAAGAGAAAAGGAAGAAGATGAAAAGGAAGAAGAAGAAAAGCAGAAAAAGAGAGAAATTACTTGTAAAGCTGCCATGAACGAGAGGTTGGGAAAAAAATCAATTACTCATGAAGGTGACACAGGAGAATTAATGACATGAATTCATAGCTTCTCACCATAAAACTGAATAATGACACAGACACTTAGACTTGGGAGTTAGAAGAAAAAAGGTGCATGTAAGGTTCTTCTATTTATACCTGATTGAGATGTGAAAAGAAAATGAGGAATGGGATTACTAAAGAAAAATTCCAGACAGTTAAGCAATTTTAGAAATGATTCATTTTAAGATATGGCCATCAATTATTTATGAGGGTTAATAAATAGATTTATAAGCAGAGGTACATGAATTCTAGAAATACATAAATGCCCTACAAATTATTTACAACCTCAACAACTCATAACACATGTAGTACTGCTGAAAACACCACTTACTTGACTTTAAAATTTGCACCATAAACTATAAAAGAACTGGTTACAGAGCATCAGCCATTTGTAATGAGCTGTGCAATATTTAACATCAACTAAGTGTGTTTTCACTAGTGCTGAGCAGTTGGACTAATTTTATAAGAATTCTTAGTGACTAATGATTTGTTTGAAGGTTAAATAATCATAACTATTTAACAATTACAATTATGAATAGGATATAACTTGGATTTAGTACATGCAATTTAATATCAAGCATCCAAAATATAAAAAAAACAACAATTGCCCGAAATAACTTATACCACCTATTATTTTTATCCCCATTGGTATCCAGATCTTCATATTTACTTCTTTCCTTTAATTATTACATTTAGGGAATCTCTCAGCATGCTTTTCATTGGTGCATACTTTCCCATTCTTTGTACTTAAGTGTATTCTACTTGTCTAGTTATTTCCCCAAAAGCTTTTGGTTCCCAAAGGGAGATGTTTTTCTATTATGTGTGGCAGTGAACAAATAGAAATATTCCTTAGTTACCCTGGTTTCTGGAATGAATGCCGACAATCAGAGTCCCTGTCATCACCCCAGAGACTCTGACTGCCACGATTCTCAGTTTGGTTGGCGCCTTATTATGTCTTCACTCATCCACAATTCAACTCTCCGAATCATAATGTCTAGAAATATATGTAAGTTTATGATAATAATTTTAGATCGATATCCAAATCGATTGTATCTCATGCATTAGTAGCAGAGAGAATAAAGGTTTGGAGGTTGATAATAATCTGTCTTTAAAATGCCATGACATCACATTCTCTTCAGATTTCATTTCATTCTTCAGTTTAGGCTAAGTTATGCAGGAGGAACAAAACAAAATCACGAAGTTGCTGAACTAACTACTTGCTTCCTTCTCGTTCATTCTCCAGGCTGAATGTAAGTTGTCAGAGGGCTCTGCTCTTCAGATTGACTCAAGCACCAGAGTCCCCAGACGCGGGTAAGAGGAGAGCCTGGAACTAGAGCCGAGGCTAGGTAGGTTCATCAGTTTCTGTTTACATTCATTTTTAAGGCCTTTTCCTAATCCTTGTAAATTTTACAATTTTTAACATGTAAAATGTTAACAGTTGAAAAGTTAAGCCTTTATTAAATGGGATATACCCAAAAAAGACCCATACATTGTAGTCCACCATTTTCATTGATTTTTATTTTATCCTTGCATTCCTTCTTTCTAAAATAAAAAGAATCCCTTCTCTCTTTCAGGAAATTTACCATAATTTATTCATTTTTTCCTCTTCATGTACCCAGGACATTACACCACATTGACTCTCAGAGGTCTCCTCCTTCTGTTTCTGCAGCTGCACAGTTCTCTGCCCTGAGAATGCACTGTCTTTTCACCTGACCCCTCTGTAGGATGACGCAGGCTGTTTCTCATATGTCACTGGTATAATGATGCTGCAACGAATATCTTCTGCATATTTGTTTTCACGTTGTCTGAGGTATATCTTTAGGGTAAACTCCTAGGAGTGGGGTTAGAGAGTCAAATGGTATATATGTAATTCTGTTAAGATATTGCCCAATTCTCCCTGCCAGGGGTCACACCATTTTGCATTCTCCCAACAATGGATACAGTTTCTGTTTTCCTGTAGTTTTGCCGAAGTATATAGTCAAGCATTTTATTTTGTGTGTGTGTGTGTGTGTATGTGTGTGTGTGTGTATGTGGTCAATTTGATGATTGAGAAAGGTTTTTATTATCATTCCTTATCATTCCCTTCATTCTGAACGTATTGGAACATTATTTCATATGTTTAAAGAACACTTGCTTATTTTTCATGTCTTTTGCCCATTTTTCAAAAGTGTTCGGTTATATTCTCTCATGTATCAGAATCCTTTATATATTAGGGCCATATATATATATATACTCAAATGTTTTCTTCTGGTGTGTTGTTTGCCTTTAGCCTTCACTTATGTTGTGCTTTTATTCCATAAATCACACATTTTTCTTCATTTTTATGTTGTCAAATGTATTTCTTAATCATGTTAGGAGATGACTCTGGGTCATCGCAGTTCATTTCTGCTAGGCTGCAGGTAATTTTTGAAAATATGTTTTTATTAATTTTTAGAGAGAGAGGAAAGGAGAGGGATAGAGAGATAGGAACATCAATGAGAGAGAAACACCATTGATTGGCTGCCTCCTGCACGCCCTCTACTGGGGACCCAGCCTGCAATCCCAGTCATGTGCCCTGACCAGGAATCAAGCTGTGACCTCTCGGTTCTTTGCTGATGCTCAACCACTGGGCCACAAGGGCTGGGCAGTAAACTCAGTTTCTGCTCTTCCCTCCTATTCCAGGGTCCAGACAGAAAGAGCAGCACATTCCTGGGTACACCTTTATTTCATACAGAAAATAGGAACTAGAGACCACTAATTGAATCACACAGTTGCATTTACCTTCCATACAAATGCCAAAACACACCAAAACATGTCCCTGTTACAAACCAAAAGTCAATGAAACAAGTCTTGTAACAATAGGCAGGAAAGTAGAATCTTGTAAGAGGGAAGGTAAAAATAGTTGAAAAATTACCCTATGTAATGCCTCTATATAGTTTAATAATAAAATAGAAATAGTAGCAAATGTATTAGCTTAATAATGTCTCAATTACAAATAAGCAGTGAACTTAGGAAACCTGGAGAATATAAAAGAGAATAAGTAAGGAAGGAAATATGTATAAACTTGATAGCTAGTTATAAAGGCTATCGATGTTTTATATATCTTCATGAGTTAATATTACATAATGTTGTTCAAAATATTATCAAATGCTGTTATTAGTAGATAAAATAAAATTTTTATAGTAAAGAAGACTATATATGTGTTATATTAAAAATATACATACTTTAGCGCTGGCCAGTATGGCTCAGTGGTTGGAGTGTTGTCCCATTCACCAAAAGGTCACAAGTTCAATTCCCAGTCAGGGCACATGTATCAGACAACCAATTAATGTCTCTCTCTCCCCCCTCTTTACCTGTCTCTGTAGAATCAATAAAAGCATAGGCTTGGGTGAGGATTAAAATATATATATAATATATATATGTGTATATATATATTATATATATATATATATACACGCACACACAAAGTATATATATAATATACTTTATCTGTGCAAAAATATGCCACAATTTATTGATTTTCATTTTATCTTGAGCCTTTTAAACTACTATTTCTGGTTTTAAATCTGGCTATGGAAGAAGACTTTTGCATGACAGCTCATTTATTTCTTACAAAAGTCACCCAATTAAAGGACCTTTACAAACATTCGTATGCTATCAAATTTACATAATTTGACAGTTGGCTCAGTTGAGAGCCTTTACTTTAAGAATGTCATCTTTGTTAGTTGTCTATTTTATTGTTTTACAATTATGCTTATACTGCTGAAAGCTATAGAAAGAATGACTCCAAACTCAGTCTGAATATGAGGCAATAAGACAAATAGATGCTGAATTCATTAGTCTGCAACTTTCCTGAGGGCAGGCTCTTTGTATTCCCCAAACTCCTGACAGAGAATAGACACTAAATAAATTTTGAAAGACTGCATTAATAAATAGTATCTCTCTCTTCATTGCTCAAATTGACCAAAGAAAAATCCAGTTTCATGCAAGTCACAGACATGTTCTGAGGAATTTCTGAGCTTTTCAACAAATACGATTTAAGAGTCTTTTATGAGACAGACACTGTGCTATGTATCAGGCTGAATTGGCAGCAAGGACTTTTTAGCTGGCTATGGACAAATGCCTCCAGTGAACAGATATTAGCAATATACTAGAGGCCCGGTGCACGAATTCATGCACCGGTGGGGTCCCTCGGCCTGGCCTGTGGGATCGGGCCAAAACCGGCTCTCCAACATCCCCCGAGGGGTCTCAGATTGCGAGAGGGTGCAGGTCAGGCTGAGGGACCCCACCGGTGCATGATTGGGGCCAGGGAGGGACACGGGAGGTTGGCCAGCTGGGGAGGGACTACGGGAGGGATCCAGGATCCTGGCCCATCTCTCTCAGTCCTGATAGGCCATACCCCAGCAGCAAGCTAACGTACCAGTTGGAGCGTCTGCCCCCTGGTGGTCAGTGCACATCATAGTGAGCAGTTGAGTGGCCTTAGCATATCATTAGCATATTATGCTTTGATTGGTTGAACAGATGAGTGGACACTTAGCATATTAGGCTTTTATTATATAGGATATTCAGTTGCAATATTTAGACAGTTTAGGCTAACCCAGATATTCCCATTCTTGAATGCACATTAGACTAGCCTACACAGTATTTTTTATATCTATACTAGGCCCCACCCCCAGAAATGCTAATTTAGTTAGTCTGGAAGGAGGATTGTACATAGATGGTATCAAAAGCTCCCCAGATGATTCTAATATAGCACTTTAATTCAGAATCATTAGTCTAGTTACTCCAGTACCTTGCTACTATAATGTGGTTCTTAGCATCATTTCTCACATAAGAGGTTGTTAGAAAGGCAGAATCTCAAGGCTCATCTCAAACTTACTGTATTAAAATCAACATTTTGACAAGATCTTCCAGGAGATTTATATGCACATTAGAATTTAATAAGTGCTGTGCTCAGTGTATAAGGTATTATGACAAAATGATGTCTTGGGGATGGGTGAGAGAAAGGAGTGGTGTGACACTGTGGGAGGTAGTTAGATAGGCATGAGCTGAGCAGGAACCATAGGCCAGGTGCAGAGGATCACTAGAGCAGAGAGCCGCAGGTGCCTAGCAACAGGCAAAGCTACAGCCGGTTGCCTAACCACTCCCTTAAGCATTAACCCCTGGAGATGACATGTGGGCCTTTGCTGTGTTTCAGCTCCAGGCCCAGAGAAGCAGCAAAGTCAGATGGAGCAACACCAAGGCTGACATCAGGGCCAGCTGTGATGATTAATGAACCTTGTGCCCTGGCTCCAACCAGTCAGTCCGTGGAGACCACGACCCTGAGGGGGCATACCTGGGAAGCTGAAAAATATTCTATTGAGGTCCTCCCCTAAGACCGTCATATAAAATCTCTTAAGGCAGGGACCCCTCACATCCTCTCTCTCTTTCTCTTTGCTCTTTCAGGCACATCTCTCTCTCTCTCTCTGTCCTCAGCTCCCAGAGCCCTTCTTTCCTCTCTGTAACTTGTATCCTGAGCCCATTTCTTCTATGGCTCATTTCTACCTCAGGGATAGGCCCACAAAACGCCTAGCTCTGCAAGCAAACAGGGTTTGTGCCCATGAGACTTATGAGACTAAAGCAAACAAAGTGGCAGTTCTTTTTTTTTTCTCCTAAATGCATAAATTTATTAAAACTGTTAAGACATTTAACAATTTATTAAAGTCAGAAATATAAATTCTTAACTCTAAAAACACAAAAATTCAAGTTCAAAGGCTTTAGAAAGAATCTCTTAAAGGATTAATACTAAATTTTTCTTAGGCTGGTACTTGGAACAATTTTGATATCATTTGAAATGGAATTTTTGGACTGGAACCCGGATTCTTTGTCCACCAGAGTCAAAGAATGAACCCACAGACAGAGGTGGTGTAGCAAAGGTGGAAATTTATTGAAGAACAAGTACAGACTCCCACGTGGGGAGACGAAAAGAGTCGCCAGAATGGACTCCCACGTGGGAAGGGGGAAAGGGTCCCACCGACTTCCTGTTTTCATGGTTTATAAAAGCTGCAGTTCCTGTGTCCTGATATCCCCCTGATGGCAACTCCTGAACTCAAAGGTCAAACACCACATGGGACATGTGATGCCCTCCTCCCTCATTGTTCTTTTCTTTCTGGCTTTCTTCCTTCTTCTTTATTTTGTAAATATAGACCTTTTGGCTACTTCCAGATCCCTTGTCTTATGTAAATGCAACTGTTGCTGCTCCCTTTACCTGGCTTCCTTGTGTTATGGAGATGTACCTTCTCCCAATCTGTAGCTCTGTGTTTTTCCATGGACCCCAATTCTAAAAATTCCCTAAGCCTGCCTATATTCCCCTAAAATGTCTGTTTCAGTTTCACCATTGCACCCCTGACCCATTGCCTTGATAAACTGACTGGCAGTAGCATATGAAATTGTGGAGTGATGAGAGTCTCACATTGGTATTTATGTAAATGTAGCAACCAGGTTTCCCATTTAATGAACTGCCCTTTCTTTTACACTTCTTTGGAGTAACAAGCCTTTACATTCTCATTGTCCCCAATCAGAGAAGACCACACAGGTGCCTTTATCCTAACACACCTTTAAGTGTTTGTCAGGAGTTAAAACACTGCCTAAATTACCCTTTATAGGGATGTAGGTAAAAATGTCTCAGAAGGTGCTTTACTCTGTTCTTTCACATGTCAAATTCACCTGGCTGGTCACAGGTAGGCAGGTAGAAATTTATTAAAAATTTTGCAACCCATGATTTTATCCACAAATAGGTTAAGATTATTAGTAAAAAGCATGACGTCAGAACCTGAACCAGCAGTCTGCCCCAAGGTGGCTCTTCAGGTATGAAGTTGTGAAAAAAACCATCCCAGCCACCTTGTGCCTCCATCCAGGTACGGTGTTCCCCCATGAGCCAACCACACAGGAAGGTCACCAGTCCTGGTCAACAGTGGCATCCCTTCCCTTCAGTGCCTGCGTGTGGCCTGCTGGCGGTCTCTCCAGGAAGACACAAGCACCACCACGCTGACCCAGTTGGGGTCTGTGCCTTCTGGAACTAGCCACTCCATCTGGTCCACCATCTGCTCAATGCGGTTTCTCTGTCTTTCAGACCAGGAGCACAGGGTACCCAGCCATGAATGAGCAGCCAGGGAGCGCATTGAAAGGAGTTTTTGGGGTAAAATAGAAATTTTTAGGGGGAAATAAGCAGGTTTAGAAAAACTTTAGAAATTAGGGGGCCCCATGGAAAAAACACAGGGCTACAGAGCTGGGAGAGGGCACATTTCCATAACACAAGGGAGCCAGGTGCAGTTACATTTCCATAAGACAAGGGAGCAGCAACCATTACATTTACATAAGACAAGGGAACTGGGGGTAACAAAAGGCCTATATTTACACAATAAAGAAGGCCAAAGAAAGCCCAGAAGGAATAGGAGGACAATGAGGGAGGAGGGCCTGGCATGTCCCATTTGAGGTTTGACCTTTGAACTCAGGAGTTGCTATAGTGACCAAATCAAAAGGGGGATAGGGGCCAATCAGAGGGGATATCAGGAAACAGGGACTTGCAGCCTTTATAAAGTGTGGGAGAAGGGACTGGGGGGGGGGGCCTCTTTCCCCCTCCCCACGTGGGTGTCTTTGCTATGAGATTCTTTGCCCTTCTCCACATGGGAGTTTGTACTTGTTCCTTAATAAATGTCCACTTTTTTTATACCATCTTCTGTCCGTGGATTCATTCTTTGACTCGGAAGGACAAAGAATCCGGAGAACCATCCTACCCAGGGAAACACAGTGTTCCAGTCCAAAAATCTTGTATCAACATCACTGCGGCATTGGGTGTGGCCGGCAGCTGAGAGGCAGTGACAGGCCTCCAGGCAGGCCTCCAGGCGCAGTGCTCCAGGAACTTGGTCAGCAGCCGTAGGATGCACAACCTCATCTCCTCCTCCATAGCCAGTGTCCTCCTAGAGAGCACCTAAGAGGCCTCCAGATGTGACTCAGATCAGATGCCTCCCCCTGGGTTGTCCTGGATGGTCCAGGAAAGCACAGGAGGCTCCCACACTGAGCCCCTTGCCTCCGTGGCCACTTCTGCCCTGAGCCTTGAGCCCAATAGGCAGTTGTTAATGGTGAGCACACGGCTGTCCTCCCTAGGCTCAGCATGGAGAGAACAGACACAAATGCCTATCTCACATCTTTCTATAATGTGGATTCATCTGATACTTCAGAAGCAGATCCTTAAGGGTCTGGCTTACAATTTTAGCAGACATCTAATGGCTGGCTGTGACCCTCCCGAGAGACTGGGGATACTAGCAGACATTTCCTCCACCTTATCTGTCTAGCCTGTTCTCACAATAAAACAAAGTGATCGATATCTCCCTGAAAGGGGTTTGTAACACACAAGCTGGTGCTTTAGCTTTTGCAGGTGATGTGTGAGGAACTGTCACCCAGCTCACCTGGATCTGATAGCAAAGCAACTTTCATTCATGAGTCTTACAAGATTGTAGGGGGCAGGGGAAGCAGTTCAAAGCACTTTGGCTCTCTCCCTGGGCTCCTGAAGGCAAACAGGCCCATCCCTCAGTCTTTCCGTGAAAGGGATCTATCTGCATACTTGACAAGCTGCTGCCTGATGGTCTGGCTGCTAATTTAGCTGTGATCCTCCTAAGAGACTGAAGAAATCAATGGATATTTTCCTCCCTTTCTCCGTCCAGCTCACTACAACAATCATAGCAAGTTGCCAGTATGTCCCTTGTGTGAGCTTTACAGGTCTGATGCCCCAGCTTTTCCAGTTGCTATAGAAGGTATGGGCCCCAAACCACCTATCTCAGGTAGTCATCAGGGCTTGCATTCACAAGTTCTACAGAAATACATATATTAGCAATAGTACCTCCATATCCATTAATAGTATTTGAAATGTAAGGACTACATCTTTGAATCAAAAGACATAGAGTGCCTGAATGGATAAAAAAACAAAACCCAGTCATATGCTGCCTACAAGTGACTCACTTAAGCTTAAAAAACACATACATAAATGTGAAGGGATGGAAAAAATATTTCATGCAAATGAAAATCCAATGAAAGCAAGGAGGGGTAGCTATACAGCTATACTTAAATCATATAAAATAAACTGCAAGTCAAAGACTGTAGCAGGAGATAAGGGAAGTCACTATATGATGATAAAGGCATCAATTAATCAAGTGTGTATAATATATGTAAACATCTATGCTCCTAACATAAGAACATCCTATATAATAAAAGGCTAATATGCAAATTGTCCCCTCGGACGATTGTTTGACTTGGAGTTCAACCGAGAGACCAAGAGTTCGACTGCTCACTGATGTGCACTCACTTACCCTGCTACCCTCCCCAGGGACGCCAGGGCTCGCGTGCCAGGGAAGCCCCCGCACTCAGGTGCCAGGTGCCCACAAGGAGCCTTCCCCACACTCCACGCAGCCTCTTCCAGGTGAGAAGGGCCACAGCCACCAGGACTGCAGGGGTCAGTTGAGCTCCCCGTGGGTTCGCACAGGAGCTGGTCTGAGAGGCCAGCTGGGAGAGAGCGTGCTGCCTGCCCGGATTCTATGCAGCACTGCTGGGCAGCCCAGAGGCCCATGCTGAGTCCTGGCCCGTGGTGTCCAGCCACACTCACTGCACTCCGAGGGGGGACTCAGGTGCCATGACTCAGGTGGAGGGGGGTATATGAGATCCCGGGGGCCCAGGTGCTGCCCAGGGCCAAAGCTTTAGCTGGGACCTGCCCTACTGCACTTTGATTACTGGCCAGGCCTAGAGACTGCACCCGTGCATGAGTTTCATGCACCAGACCTCTACTCCTATCTAATAAAGAGGGAATATGCTAATTGACCATCACGCTTTCACAAATATGGTGGTACCCACAGCTAATAAGGAGGGAATATGCTAATTTATTGCCACACCCTCAAATATGGCAGTGCTCACAGCCACAAGATGGTGGCGCCCAGTCCCCTCAGCCCTGTTGGGGCGGCAGGCATGTGGCAAGGCCAGGCCCACCCCCAGGCGGGTCCAGACGTTCCGTGCACCTGCTTCTGGAGTTCCCCAGTCCCCTCAGCCCCAGCCCCCCAGCCACCCAGGGCCGGCCTTAGGCATAGGCAAACCTCAGATGTTGGCTGCCCAGCTGCCCAGGGCCGGCTCAAGGTGCAGGCAAGCCTCAGATGGTGGTTGCCCAGCTACCCAGGGCTGCCCAAGGCTCAGGTAACCAGGGCTGGCTGAGGCTTGCGCTACCGGCAGTGGCAGCAGCAGAGGTGTGATGGGGGCTTCGCCTTCCCCTGATTGCCAGGGTCACCTCCTGCCTCTGAGGGTTCCTGGACTGTGAGAGGGGGCAGACCAGGCTGAGGGACCCCCCTCCAGTGCATGAATTTTCATGCACCGGGTCTCTAGTCTTAATATATAAAGCATATAATAACAGAGCTCAAGGGAGATGTAGCAGCAATATTGTTTTAGCAGGAGACTCAATACCAGTTTCATAACTGGATAGATCTTTTAGAGAGAGAATCAGTAATGATACTTACACTTACACTACACATTATATTGAATGAACCTCCAAGATATATACTGAAAAATGCAACCAACACTAGCAGAATGTACATTTTCTCAAGTGTATATGAAATATTCTCCAGGATAAATCATATGTTTGGCACAAAATAAGTAGCAATAACTTTAATAAGATTGAAACCATATCTAACTTATTTTCCAATCACAACAGTATAAAACTAGAAATGAATTACACAGAAAACAGGAATATTAATAATTATGTAAAGATTAAACATTCCCTTAAATAGCTTATAGTCAAAAAATAAATCAATAGGTAAATAAAGAATATCTGAGATAATAAAATTGAAAACACAACATACCAAAATTGGGGTAGAGTAAAAATATTCTAAGAAATAAGTTTGCAGCAATATATGCCTACATTAAGAAAAAAATCTCTAATAAACAACTTTATGCATCAAGAAACTAGAAAAAGAAGCACAAAGCCGAAAGTTATTAGAAGGAAGGAAATAATAATAATCAGAACAAAAACAAATAAGAGATAAAAAAGACAATATAAAATATGGATAAAAGAGAGCTGTTGTTTGAAAGATAAATAAAATAAATCTTTAGGGGACTCAAATAAAATTATATATGAAAAAAATCATTACAACTGATACCACAGGAATACAAAGAATCAAAAGATTTAATGAGCAATTATACACCAACAAATTGGGCAACCTAGAGGAAGTGGATAAATTCTTAGAAACATACAACCTACATATATGAATCATGAAGAAATAGAAAATCTGAAAAAAACAATAAGAAGAAATAAGATGGGATTACCAAACAAAAACAAAAAAGATAATACAGGACCAGATTGTTTCAGAGGTGAATTGTACCAAACATTTAAAGAAGAATTTATGCCAATACTCAAAATCTTCCAAAAAAGTAGAAGAGGAGAAAACAACCTCCATTCATGATAAAAAATCTCAACAATCTGTATATAGAGGTAGCATATGTCAACATAATAAAACTCAAATGTGACAAGCCCACAGCTAACATCACACTCAACAGTGAAAATCTGATTTTTTTTTCTCTAAGCTCAAGAACAAGATAAGGATGCCTAATTTTGCCATTTTTATTTAACATAGTAATGGAAGTCCTAACCAGAGAAATTAGAAAAGAAGAAAAAATTAAAAGCATCCAAATAAAAGGAGAAGAAGCAAAATTGTCTTTATTTATAGGTGACATCATATTATACAAGAGGCCTGGTGCATGGAATTTATGCACTTGAGGGGTGTCCCTCAGCCTGGGCTGAGCCCTCTCACAGTCCTGGAGCCCTCAGGGGATATCTGACCACTGTGGAGGTGGGAGAGGCTCCCACCACCACTGCTGCTCTTGCCAGCCATAAGCCCGGCTTCTGGCTGAGTGATGCTCCTCCTGTGGGAGCGCACTGACCACCAGAGGGCAGCTCCTGCATTGAGCGTCTGCCCCTTGGTGGTCAGTGCATGTCATAGCAACCTGTTGTTCTGCCATCAGGCCAAAACCAGCTCTCCAATATCCCCCGAGGGGTCCCAGATTGTAAGAGGGTGCAGGCCAGGTCAAGAGACCCTACTGGTGCACAAATCAGGGCTGGGGAGGGATGCAGGAGGTTGGCCATCCGGGGAGGGACTGCAGGAGGGCTCCAGGGTGTGTCCCATTTGTCTCACTCAGTCCCAATCAGCCAGACCCCAGGAGCAAGATAACCTACCGGTTGTAGCATCTGCCCCTGGTGGTCAGTGCATGTCACAGCAAGTGGTTGAGTGGCCTTAGCATAGCATTAGCATATTATGCTTTGATTGGTTGAATGGCCAACCAGACGACTGGACGCTTACCTTATTAGGCTTTCATTATATAGGATAGAAAAAACCCTGAAGTCCACTAAAAGACTATTAGAATTAATAAACAAAATCAGTAAGTTGTAGGATTCAAAATCAATATAAAAATCTGTTATGTTTTATACATTGACAACAAGCTATCAGAGAGAGAAATTAAGAACAATTGCAAACAATAGCATCAAAAATAATAAAACGCTAGGAAAAATTTTAATGAAGGAGGTGAAAGATCTGTACACTGAAAATTATAAGAAATTGAGGAATAAAATTAAATTGAAAAAGACAAGCAAATGGAAAGATATTAAAAGAAAATGTTATATATGTGCTCAATGGAAAGCTACTTGGCCATAAAAATGAAATACTGCCTTTGGTGACAACATGAATGGATCTTGAAAGTATTATCTAAGTGAAATAAGTCAAATGGAAAAGGACAATAAAATTATGGTTTCACTCATATATGGAATATAAAATAAAATGTAACAAATGAACTAACAAAACCAAACCAAATGTATAGATACAGAAAACATGATGGTGGCTGCCAGTGAGTAAAGGGGTGAGGGGAGCATGAATTGGTTAAAGGGGATTAAATATATGGTAAAGGAAGAAACAACACTTTTGGTTGTAAATACATAATAGAGTATATAGATATCAAGTTATAAAGTTGTACACTTGAGATGTATATAATGTTATTAACCAATGTTATTTCAATCAATTTAATTAAAGATGAAAGATACTTGGTGCCCATGTATTTAAAGAATTAATATTGTTAACATGTCCATACTACCCAAAGCAATCTACAGATCAAGTGCAATCCTTACCCAAATCTCAATGTCATTTTTTTCAGAGAAATAGAACAAACAATGCTAAAATTTGTAAGTTGAAAACAAACAAACAAAAATACGAAAGACCCTGAATAGCAAAGCAATCTTGAGAAAGAAAAAAAAGCTAGAGGCAACACACTTATGGATTTCAAACTTTAGTAATCAACACATTATAGTATTGGCAGAAAAACAGATACATATTACAATAGAACAGAATAGAAAGCACAGAGGAAAAACCTATTCATACTGAGTGGGGCAAAAGTAGGTTTACAGTTGTGAGTATGCAACACATGAGTTTATTCTTGTATTAATATTTATTAATTATTGTATTATTTTCCATAAAAACAATAGTAAATCTAATTTTGACCCACTCTGTATTTGGTCAACAGATTTTGCTTCTTTTTTTTTAAAATATATTTTTATTGATTTCAGAGAGGAAGGGAGAGGGAGAGATAGAAACATCAATGATGAGAATAATTGATCAGCTGCCTCTTGCACGCCACTTCTGGGGATCGAGCCCGCAACCTGGGCCTGTGCTCTGATGGGGAATCAAACAGTGACCTCCTGAGGTTGATGCTCAGCCACTGAGACACACCAGCCTGGTTCACTGAGGATTTATATATTTACTAGAGGCCCAATGCACAAAATTTGTGCATGAGGAGGAGGATATCCCTCAGCCTGGCCTGCACCTTTTCCAATCTGGGACCCCTCGGGGGATGTCCGACTGCCGGTTTATTACTAGAGAGATTGAATCAGGAATCAAGACCTTCCTGAACTGGCAGTTGGACAGCCCTCTCACAATCCGGGACTGCTGGCTCCTAACCACTCGCTTGCCTTCCTGCCTGATTGCCCCTAACTGCTTCTGCCTGCCAGCCTGATCATCCCCTAACCACTCCCCTGCCAGCCTGATTGACACCTAACGGCTCCCCTGCTGGTTTGATCACCCCCACTGCCCTCCCCTGTAGGCCCGATGTGCCCTGTAGGCCCAGTTGCCCCCAACTGCCCTCCCCTGATGACCTGGTCCCCCACAACTGCCTTCCCCTGCTGGCCATCTTGTGGGACCATCTTTTGGTGGCCATCTTGTGACAATGTGTGGGTGGGCAATTTATGACAACGTGGGGGCGTCCATCTTATAATGATATGAGGGCGTCGCATGAGGGTGCGAGGGCTACCTAGGGTTTTATTAGTATAGATGTTCATCAGGGATATTGGCCTGTAATTTTCTTTTCTGTGGTGTCCTTTCTGATTTTGCCACAATTTAGGGTAATAAATGCTGGTCTCATAAAATGAGTTTGAAAGTATTTCCTCTTCTTTTTCTTTTTAAAGAAGAGTTTAAGGATCGGTATTAGTTATTATTTAAATGTTTGGTTGGATTAACCAGTGAAGCCATATGGTCTTGGACTTTTGTTGGGAAGTTCTTGATTCTTGATTCAATTTCTCTAATAGTAATCTATTTTCAGATTTTCTATTTCTTTGAAAGACTAGTAATTTTCCTTTTCTTCTAGGTTGTCCAGTTTGTTGGGACATAATTTGTTCATAGTAGTCTTTTACAATCCTTTGTATTTCTGTGGCATCACTTTTTGATTTTTGAGTTCTCTGAGTCTAAAGATTGGTCAATTTTAGCTTTTAAAAAACCCAGCTCTTAGTTCATTGATCTTTTCTATTGTTTTTTTAGTTTCTATTTTTAATTTCTCTTTTGATTTCTTTCTTGATCCATTGATTGTTTGGTACATGATGTTTAATCTCCACATAGTTGTGAATTTTCCAGTTTTCTTGTAGTTGATTTCTAGTTTCATACTATTGGAAAAGATGTTATTAAGACTGATAGCTGTCAGAGGGCAAAGGGTTTGGGGGGAGGGAGAGGCTGGATGGAAAAGTTGAAGAGATTAAGAAAAAAAAATCACCTCATAGACACAGAAAACAGTATGGTGATTACCAGAGGGAAAAGGGGAGAGAAAAACTAAAATAAATAAATAATTAAAAATTTATTGAGACACGTTGTGTGGGGTAGCATGATCTGTCCTGTAGAATGTTTTCATGTGTGCCTGAGAAGAATGTGTATTCTGTTCTTTTGCATGGAATGTTATGGAAATGTCAAGTCCACCTGGTCTAACGAGTTGTTTAAGCCACTGTGTACAGTAGCACTGACTGATAACACTGCTAAGTATGAGCATTAATTGGAGAACAGTCGGTTTGGAAAGTGCACTCCCTGGGGCTCCTGCCTCTGTTCGTGGCCTACTGTGCAATCTTGGCCAAACCACAACCCTTCCTGGCCTGGGCTAGCCCATCTGTTAAAATTACAGGATTTCCCTCTTTTTAAAAATTATATAAATTAGTAGCTAGTTTACAAACTTAGGTTACACCTGTGACAGATGGCATATTTAAGGAATTATTTTTTAAAAATCTTTTTTTATTACCCTTTCCAAGGAGACCTGCAACAGGAGTTTGTACACTACACATTCAACGGCAAGCATGCAGAGCAGCCCTGTTTTGCTGCCACCACAGCTGTAGCAAGGAATGTCTGGTGTAGAAAATGAATTTTGTTTCTGTCACTCTATGTGGAACATTTTTAGGCCAGCTTTTAAAAACTCTAAGAGTTAAGGTAAACAAAACAGGAAATTGTATAATCCTCATCAAGACTCCATTGGTGTATCTGAGCTCCTGCTCGCAAAGGGCCACTCATAGATGAATTGCTTGTATTACCAAGAACAAGCCTTTCTCATCTTCCAAATGCTTCATTGACTGAAGAGACTGTGCTTATATCCCAGACCCAGAGCCCTTCTTTCTGACCCCCAAAGGTATAAATAAATGACAGGTCAGGGCAACAGGCAGAACAGAAGAGAACTCTCACGTTCATGTCTCTGCACTAAACCAGATTGGCCTAACTCCCAATATGTCCCAGATCTTCACCTATTTGTCTGCTGACACGGTCACAAGACAATCCTTGATTTGACTGCTGAGATCAAGACCAGAGATTTCAGCATTGTGTGCATTAAGTGTAAAAATTGGCTCATCTGAACATGCATCCAAATTATATACAAAGCAGTCATCTGTACTGGCCAAAAAATGACAAGGTGAAAAGTGATTCCAAGTCACTCTCTCAATCTGCCCGCTGAATCGCCACATTCGAAGGCTTTCCTCTGGACTTTGGCAGTCATACAAAGCCACTGACTTATCATATGATCCAGAAATCGGAGTCTGTGCTTCAAATGGATGAAACTGTAGAGTCTGAACCTTGTCTGTGTGCACAGCAAGGCCAGCTGCTGGTTTCCCCAAGGACACATCCCTCAGAATCACAGTGCTGTCAGCTGATGTACTTGCCAGCATGTTTCTGATCAGCTTATTTCATGAATTGTACAGGGCAGCAACAGTATACCCTTCTGCTGAGGAACTTCAAAAAAATATAATTTTAAAAAATGGGCAAAGGACCTGAATAAACATCTTTCTAATGAAGACATACAAATGGCCAACAACTACATGAAAATAAGGTGCTCAACATCACTAATCATCACTAATCACAAAACCGCAGTGTGATTCCCCTCACAGCTGATAAAATATCTATTATAATCAAATGGACAAGAGCTAACAAATACTGGTGAAAATGTGGAGCAAAGGGAAGCCTTGTGCACTGTAGTTGGTAATATGAACTGACATGCAATATGAAGTTTCTTCAAAAAATTAAAAATAGAACTATATACTTATGACTCAGTAATCCCACTTCTGGGAAAGAGCCAAATGAAACAGAACCATTAAACGGAAGAGATTTTTGTATGCTTATGTTCATTACATCATAATTTACAATAGCCAAGGTATGGAAACATCTTACATTTCTGTTGATGAGTAAATAAATAAAAAAAGAATATATATATGATGGATATATATAATGAAATATTTTTCAGTCATGAGAAAAAAGAAAATCCTGCCATTTTTAACAATATGGATGAACCTGGAGGGCTTTATGTTAAGTGAAGTAAGTCAGAGAGGGAAATATAAATACTGCATGGTATCACAAGTGAAGAAAAAAAAAGCTTGACTCTTGATCATAGAAACAGAATAGAAAAGTGTTTGTGAGGGGTTTGGGATGGGAGGAATGGGGAGAGATTGGTAAAGGGTACAACTTTCAGTTATAACAAGTGAATGAGTTTTGAGGATCTAATGTTTAGCATGATGACTGTAGATGATAACACTATTGTATAATTGGAATTTGCTAAGAGAGTATAAGTTAAATGTCTCTCACACAGAGAAAAGGTAAACATGTGAGGTGTTGGATGTGTTAATTAACCCTGTGGGGGGAATCCTTTCACACTGTATGTATATATTTCGAATCTTCACATTGTACATTTTAAATATCTTACAATTTTATTCATCAATGTACCTCAATAAAGCTGAAAAATTAAAAATAGTGTTAATGAATCTTCTAAAAGGCCTTATCAGATTTTTAAATTTCTTCCTCTTGAAACATTTTTACTCTGCTGATTGAATATCATGAACAACTTTTCCAGAATTCCTCCTTATTCATTCATTATAATCCTACTCTTAGATGTAAATTATAAATATAGTCGATATGCAAAGTATGCATTCAGAGTCTGCATTTATTTCCTTAGTGTAATGTTGCCAGGAAGAATAAAGTGTTTTTCTATTCTGTTACCAGATTCTGCAGACAACTTTATTTTGATTGAATAGGAAATGTGAATTAAAGAGTTATCTAGCTGTCAGCTTACTGAGCACACTGTAGTGTATACGGATAATGAATTATAATGTACATCTGAAAGTTATATAGTGTTATTAACTAATGTTACCTCAATTTAAAAACAAAGGCTATGAAGAACTTTATTATTCTAGTAGTAATCTGTAATACTTTTAAGCATGGAATGCTTCAAGTTAAAACACTTTGGGAAGTGTCTTTTTGATAATTATAATAATCACTCTATCAGTCAATGTACTGTTAGTGTTCCCTCACTCTGTTATGTTATTCTAGCATAAAAATCTGATCTTGTTAACCTCCTACACCATATTTTTTCATGAACCCTTTCCCCCCTCAGACCTCTCTCTTCCTTCCCCCACCCCACGCCCACCCCCATGATGTGGCAGTCTCAAAGATCTGGCTGCTCCCCCTTTCATACATTATGCTCTCTTCCTCCTACTCTTTTACTTTGAATTTCAACAATACTCAATTACTTGCCAGGTTTGTCCATATATTGGTACATATTGTCTAAATGACACACTTCTATTTACCAATTTAGGTGATCTTAAATACTTCCCTAAACTCAACATTGCCACTCTCTTAACTCCTCCTCTTCTCTTCCCTCAGTACTTTGCACAATATGTCTGCACTAGCAAATGCTTATTTGTTCACAGAACACATATGTGTTCAGGGCCCCCTAATGTGACAGGTATCTGCATCTGTGAAAGCCCTTCAGGAACTCCAGAAGAGTTCCACTGAGAAGAGAGCTCCTAACTCTGTCCAGAACCTGGATGTGTCATGTCTTGTCTCCACTCCTTGTCTACTAGCACAGTGATGGCGAACCTGTGACACGCATGTCAGCACTGACACGAGTAGCCATTTCTGATGACACGGGGCCGCTGAGGCGTCCACATGCCGAGGATGAAACGTTTGCTGCTCCTGAGGATGAAACATTTGCGACTAGAGTCTTGGAGTTAGAGTCTAACTTCAAGACTCTAGTCGCAAATGTTTCATCCTCCCCTATTAGACACTCTGTGCCGGAGGTCTGTAGGCCAAAGAACAGAAGTCCGGCACAGAGCGTCTAGTTCTGGGACTTCCGGTTAAGCCGGGATCTTTGCCCTCACTTCCGCCGGCAGAGCAGGGAGCAGCAGAATGCAGCAGGGGACGCATCTCTGGGGGCCCTGCCATTACCAGTAACCAAATAACAGTTAACCACAGCAACCATTATCTATTGTTCTGGGGTGTCATGGATTTCTAACCCATCATTACTGAGATAAGTGAGGGGGAGGCTGGGAGAGGCGAGGGTTTGTGGCGTGCTATGGGTGCCGTTTCCCGCCATTAGAAATAGCGGCAGCCATTTTAATTCACGTAAGGAACACCATCTTGCTCCATAGTGCAGACTCCATTTCGCCACTATTACTGTTGTGCATCCTTATTAACCCCTATTTCTGCTTATTAACCCTGCCCTTTCCTAAAAGACAGTTATTCACCATTTTGTGGTTAATTAGGCTAGTTAATCCCTAATTGCCTGTAGGCCTAACAAGCTATCTGTAATTCTATCTTCTGTCACTGCCACCCTGATGGAGAACCCAAAAAATAAAAAACTAAGGTTAAGTAAAGGAAGTGGTAGTAGCAGTGGCCGACCCTTTCAAAAGACATGGACTGAGATATATGGCTTTATAGAAAAAAATGGCAGATCATTTTGCATTCTATGTACTGAAACAGTAGTAAGAAGAATGTGGAATATAAGTAGACATTTTGAAACTAATCATTCCCAGCTCTTGGAAAAAAGTGAGGATGAAAGGAAGGAATACATTTCTAGGCAGCTATGCCTTTATAAGAGCCAATCTAATTCCATCCTTAAATTTATGAAAGGCTCTACAAATTTAACATCTGCAAGTTTGAGCATTGCTCACTCTATAGCTCAGCATGGAAAAGCGCTCAGTGAGGGAGAATTTATTAAAGAAACTCTCCTAAGATGTGCACCAGTTCTATTTCATGATATGAAGAATAAAGATGCAATTATTAAGAGAATATCTAAGTTACCACTCAGTAGAAATATCATAAAAGACCGAATAATGAGACTGAACACAAACGTACAACATCAATTAAAGAGAGACATAAGGAAGTATAAATACTTTTCGATCTCTCTTGATGAAACTACTGATGTCACATCACATGCTCAGTTGGCCATTATTGGTCGATATTCTGATGGTCTCACAATGAGAGAAGAGTTGATAAAGTTAGTATCAGTGTCAACAAGTAAATCAGGAAGTGAAATATGTAAGGTTGTTATACAAATATTTCGTGACCTAAGCATTGATATCTCTAAAGTTGTGTCAGTGATGACAGATGGGGCACCAAATATGGTGGGGGAAAAATTCGGATTTGTCAAATTGTTTACAGAAACTATTGGACATCTGATTGTGCCTTTTCATTGTATTATCCACCAGGAGGCTTTATGTGCCAAGGCAGGATTCACCGACTTAAACGACTTAATGTCAGTTGTTACAAAAATAGTTAATTTAATAGCTGCTCTCCCCCTTCACAAGCGAGAATTTTTGGCACTTTTACTGGAGGTTGAGTCCACCTACAGTGGACTGCTGATGTACAATAATGTAAGATGGCTGAGCTGAGGCAATGTTCTTGAGTGCTTTGTGGAGTGCTTTGAAGAAATTAAGGTATTTCTTGATGATAAGGATCTGGGAAACTTTCCTCAGCTTAATGATGATAAGTGGGTCAACACCCTGATGTTTTTTTACAGATCTCTCTGTTCATATTAATGAACTGAACTTAAAGTTACAAGGTTTTGGCAAAAGTATTGACGTTATGTTTGGATACATAAAAAGCTTTTGAAAGTAAAGTTAAAATTTTCAAGCGAGATGTAGAAACTAAAACTTATAAGTATTTTCCTCGAGTAACAAAGTATTTTGAGAAGGCCAGTGCAGTTGTACAAAATGAAATGGAACTCTTGCATATGAAGTACCAGCATGTTTTAGACTCATTACTTGACCAGTTTAGTGATAGATTTAGTAAATTTAGAAGTCTAGAACAGACCATGAAAATAATTAAGTATCCTGATGTAGTAGTATACAGTAGTTTGGAATTAAATGGTTTCCAATGGATGCAAATTGATGATTTGGAGATGCAACTTGCAGAATTTCAAGACAGTATCTGGGCTCAGGTGTTTGTCGACTTGAGGTCAAAGCTTGAGAATCTGGAAAGGTGCCGCTTGGAGAATCAAGAGGAGTGCCACTATGAATAGGAAATTTGGAGTGCCTGGAACTGACTACCAGACACTTTTAGCACCCTGAAAAAGATAACAATGGCTTTACTCACAATTTTTCCCTCTACATACTTTTGTGAGGCCTTATTCTCAGCGTTAAATAATATCAAAACCAACAAAAGAAAAAGATTGATAGATGAATTTAGTAGCACTTGCTTGGGCCTGAAGTGTACAAAATGCCATCCTTCAATTGAAGATTTAGCCAATGAAATTCAGCAACAAAAAACTCACTAATAGACAGGTTAGTTAAAGAATTCCCCCTCCCCCTCACTTATCTTAGTTCACGGCACCCCACACAAGCTAAATAATATCAAGACCAACAAAAGAAACCGACTGACGGATGAACAAAGAAGTCACTAAGCAGGTAAGTTAAATATTTAGTTTTTGGTTTATTAAATACAATTATATATAACAATTATACATTTATGTTATTTAAACTATAAATATCGCGAAATAATGTTTTTTCCTCAAAGTGGCACACTACCCGAGTTATGCTCAGTTTTTTGGCGAAGTTTGACACACCAAGCTCAAAAGGTTGCCCATCACTGTTCTAGCATTATATTGATGTTCTTTTCTCTCCTGAGACTTCAACTTTGTTCCATTTAGTCCGAGCTTGAGTTTGGATTCTTTCTAATTTCCCTCTTTGGAAATTAGAAACTCACCCAGTAACACATAATCCAGAATCTTGAATCCCAGCCTAGAGAAAGCACTAGAGGCTTCAAAAAATAAAATAAAATAAAAAATGGCAGTCTTCTATAGGCACTTCTTTTGAACATTATTTTCTTTCCTTAATTCATTTCAAAGGGAGAAATTATGTTTATGCCTGGCATAAAAAATACTGTACATCAAGCATGTCAAACTCACGGCCCATGGGCTGAATGTGGCCTATATTGAATATGTTTGTGGCCCAGCCAATATAACCGTATGAAAAAAACGTTTTAATAAAAATTTCATAGCTTAATTTTTACAATACCCTGTTATATATACACTGAGTGGCCAGATTATTACGATCTCTGAACGCATAATAGTCTGGCCACTCAGTGTGTGTGTGTGTGTGTGTGTGTGTGTGTGTGTGTGTGTGTGTGTGTATTACAGGCCAGGTGCATGAATTCGTGCATGGGTGGGGTCCAGCCAGCCTGGCCAGGGGGAGGGGACATGGGTGGTTGGCCGGCCTGCCTGCTGGTTGAACTCTTCTTGGTCGAGGGGACAATTTGCACATTAGCCTTTTATTATATAGGATATACACTGAGTGGCCAGATTATTATGTGTTCAGAGATCATAATAATCTGGACACTCAGTATAATAATTAATAAGGAACTACAACATTCACTAATGGCTGATTACTATAATCGTGTTGCATTCATTTCCCTTACGCGCCTTAAACAGAGGTTCACCATTCTCTCCACTAATACTAGCAGTGAATATCTTAGCAGCCGATTGTCACAACATTAGTATTGGATTGACTTGTTTGGTGTGTGCAACAGGAAATACATCGCTTTTGGAGAACAAGAAAAATAGGTTTATTTGTGTTACACTTATTAATTTGTGCAGTTATTCAATGTCTGGTAAGTTAATGTTCAAGAAAAAATTAATTTTTATTAAAATGTTCTATTATTTTATGCTAATGATTACTTATTTATTTCGGCCCTTTGTATTCAGCATGTCTCTATGGAAATAAACCTACGTTTCTATGAAAATTGAAGCTTTTGTTTTTTGGCGGCTTACAGGCTTACATTAACTTAACACTTCTTCATTTAGCCCATGTTGGCCTTTGAGTTTGACATGCTTTCTGTACATATGTAAACCTAATTAAATGAGTGAACAAATAAATTAATTTATTATTGCTACCTCGCTCAATACAGGGTGATTTTTGACAATGACATTCAACTCAATTTTCCCTCAAGTAGTTATGGTCTAGCAGAGTGCTTTTTAAATTGTACTCTGAGGAGTCCTCAGCGGGTGATGGAAATATGCTGGGGGCAGTGGATGAAAGACAAGAAGGGCCAAGCAGGCAGGGATCCAGGCTGCAGAGAAAAGTCCCTAGTGTGCATTTTCTGCATTGGACTTCTTCCAAATATTTCAGCTGAATAAATGTTTCCAAGACTCCAAATTAAAAAAAAATAAAATAAAAAAAAATTAAAAACACACACACCAAAACCACTGAGGCAAAGCTAAACAAGAGAGTGGCACCGGGTAACTTCCTATAGCACTTAAACCTGTTTCCATTGTACTTTAATACGTTTCCTAAAACTTTTCTAACTATGAGACTAAATTTTCCAAGAAGACAAACAAAGCATTACATGCTTGCCAAAGTTGCTTCTACAACTTTAATGATGACAGACTTCCCATGGGCCAAATTTGCATAACAAAAAGATTTATTTACCAGGCATCCCTCACAGAGGAAATTCAATGATTTAATAATTCCATACCACTTTAACTCCTTGGCACCTAGAACTTGGAGAGTCTCCTACCAGGAAGACAATTGCCAACAACAATGGACACCTTGGAAAGTGCTAATGCAAAAGGATTAGTGAGCTAGTGCAGACAAAATGAATTATGCTTAGCACTTACGGGTTTTCTGCGGGCAGTAGTAGGATAAACGAGGTATTATTAGTACTGTACATTTTGTGCCAGAGGCAATATCTAGCACTCCAGTGCTTTATACTACCTGATATGCCAGCCTCCACAGTACGTTCATCCAAGCTGATGCTGACAGAGCAAAGTAACACACTGAGAGGAAATCCTTTAAGTTCCTGTGTTCCTTGAAATAAAGAAAGATAAAAAAGAATCAAATACAAATGTACTTTGGATTAATTTTTTTTACATAACTCCTATGGCTATTAATCACACTAAAAAAATCAAAGGAACTGGTTAGTCTGTCAAAAAGGACTTACAAATTTCAAAGGTACTTTTGATTTTACTTTATTCTTTTTTTCTTCTCATCACTGATAATCCACATATTGGGGAAAAAAGTGGGGGAGGGCTCTCAGGGTTTAAGGGAGTGATTTCGCTCATGGTGTTAATATCTATAGCAGAGACAGTTTGCAGTTTTATGACCCTAAAGGAAAAGCAGCAAAATGTCATCTCTGCTCCTTCTAAATAGATGGTGTATTGATAGCAATGAACATTATTTGCCAACATTAGCACAGAAAGAATGTCCCACTTCAGATCTCAATACTGAGAAAATGGAGACAAGGAGCTGTAGAATGAGAACATCACATGTTTATGTCAGTGATGCTTTGGATCCAATGAGACCTAAGTTGATATGTCATACACTTTGCCTGTATTAATACGTGTCATCACTCATCTTCTTGTCTGAAAGTCACACCATCCTCCACTTTTTAAATGAGGCACAGTAGACTAGACAAGCATTTCATTAGTTTGAAAAATGTATTTGCCAGTAAATATTTTTTCATTGATTTTTAGAGACTGGTAAGGAGGGGGAGAGAGAGAAACATTGATGTGACAGCATTGATGTGAGAGAGACACATCGATTGGTTGCCTTCTGCATGCGCCTTGACCAGGGACAGGGATAGAGCCTGCAACCTAGGTAAGTGCTCTTGACTGCAATTAAACCTGGACCCTTCAGTCTGCAGGCCAGTGCTCTATCCACTGAGCCAAACAGGATAGGGCAGTAAATGGTTTTTATGCAAGAAAATAGGCACCCCAAATATTTGAACATTAGCCTATTGTAAACAGTACAAATTATTTAAAAGTTACCTCTATCTTCACAGAGTACAGCATTTGCTATATCATCATTTTTAAAGTTATGGCAGCCGATAATAAAATATTACAGAATCAAGTTTTCACTTTCCCTTGGTATCTCTCAATGTGTGATGTATGCCTGAATGCAAAATCAAGAAAGTCATTGCTATTGGTCAACTGCAACAATCAAGGAATTTATTTATGTTTGCATCTATTTAGTTATTCATTCAGTATATAAATGGTCTACTACGTGATAGGTAACTGTACTAGGTGCTAAAGGCCTAAATAAATAAATCACAGTTTCTGCTCTTGAGAGGATGACAGTATTATGGGATAGATGCATGGAAAATAACATGAATAACAAAATGATCATAAATGCTAGGACAGAGATGAACACTGGGTGCTATGGCTGCAGAAGCTAGAAGATAATCTGGTGAGTTCTTCAGTTATTTCCGTACCCTCCTGTTTCCAGTAGGATTTGAGAAGACTTGTATTAGCTTCAGGACCCCCTGCTAGGATTCAGAGCCCACCCTTTATCTGATAATTCTTCAGCCATAAACTTTTTGCCCAAGATGCTTCGTTCTGGCTGCCAACTGCCTGGAGAAATTGCATTCTTGGGAAATGTATCTATGCAGCTTCCTTTATATTGAAGAGAATTTAAAAATCTCTCTGAAGTCACACCCCCTTTTGTTACAGCTTTGCAGAGCTTCCCTCACTTCTCCAGATGTAGATATAATTCCTGTTTCCACCGTCGGAATTGTAGCCCTCATTCAAACCGACACATGCAGCTCTACCACTCGCCTGCATTCTTCACACTCCTCATTCAAGTGTCCGCTCATTAGAGTGAAAAGGTGCGCCAGTCCTGCGCAAAGGCAGAGCCTTCTTCTGAGTCAAGGACGTATCAGCCTCCAAAGTTAGCTGAGTTTCAAGGACCAATGATTTCCAGCTCAGATTTTAAGATATTTTAACAATAATAGCCATTCTTGAAATATACTGTAGTGTAGTTGTCATGCTATTAGAACATTGTTTTCAGAGACAGAGCTTGCAAGAAAAATGTTATGAGCTTATAATCACTTCACTTTGAAAGCATTCAGATGTTAAGAAACAAATAAGTTTTGTTTCTTAGAAGCTTTCCTCTCTTACTGTGAATGTGACTGTTTCAATCCCAGGAAATGCCAGCTCTCCCTTGGAGAGCTTTAGTCATCACTTTTTTATTATCAAGCATCCTAGAACACAATCCCATACTGATTTGCTTCCTCTATAGCTCATTTTACAATTTCTCCTCCTCACTATGCACTAGTGCATAGCAAACTCCATAATGTGCTTTCTGCCTGCTCCTGTGGCTATCTCTTGCATATAGCAATTTGGAATTTCATATCAGGCCCAAACCACCATATCCATCTTTGCAATAAGATATTCAGGTAGACAAGAAAGCAAGTAATATGGAGTTATATTTATGCTCCATTTAAAAGAGAGTGAAAGAAAGAAAAAATATGTTTTTTTAGTTTAGTACCATCTAGATTGATAGTTTTCATCCAGTCAATAATCAATTGCTCTTTGAGTCCTTTTATTCATTAAAATAAATCATGGAAAAATGGAACAGACCTGAATCTCAGAGGGAAGGGGTGGAGGAAGAGATTAACCAAATACCTTATATGCATATATGTATTGCTCATGGACATAGACAATAGGTCGGTGAAGGCATGGGGCAGGGACAGAACCAGGAGGATGGGGAACAAGGGGGATAGGAGGGGTGGGTAGACATCTGTAATACTCTCAACAATAAAGATAAAAACCCCCACCATTTTGGAGTAGCTACTACGTGTCCATTACCGTGTAAGGAGCTGAAGATATAGTAATGGATGTGAGGGACGTGATCCTTGGCTTCATGGACCTTGCTATTTACTGGTAGAGACCTATTTAATATATATAATTGATTTCAGAGAAGAAAGGAGAAGGGAGAGAGATAGAAACATCAATGATGAGAGAGAATCATTGATTGGCTGCCTCCTGCATGTCCCCTACTGGGGATCGAGTCTGCAACCCAAGAATGTGCCCTTGACCAAAATGGAATCCAGGACCCTTCAGTCTGCAGGCTGACGCTCTATCCACTGAGCCATACCAGCTAGGGCAAGTAGAGACCTATTTTAAGTAATGTTTATTCCCACAATTAATTGATATTAATAGTGAGTAATGATATTATGTAAAAGTAGAGCATTTGGTGTACATATAAATGGACTCTAAAAAATCTGGAGGGTAAATGATAGCTTCTTTGAGGAAGCTGAGACTAAAAAGATGAATTATGTACCTGAATGTAGCAGAAATAACACTCTAGGCTGCCAAATATAAGAAAGAACAACGTGAAGACACTTGAGGAATAAGAAGTTCTAGCTCCCTTAACTGGATATTAAAAAGCCAATATTCGCCCTAGCCGGTTTGGCTCAGTGGATAGAGCGTCGGCCTACAGACTCAAGGGTCCCAGGTTCGATTCCGGTCAAGGGCATGTACCTTGGTTGCAGGCACATATCCAGTGGGGAGTGTGCAGGAGGCAGCTGATCAATGTTTCTCTCTCATTGATGTTTCTAACTCTCTATCCCTCTCCCTTCCTCTCTGTAAAAAATCAATAAAATATATAAAAAAATAAAAATATAAATAAATAAAAAGCCAATATTCATAGAAAAAAGGGAGTAAGACTAAGACTGATTGTAAGATTAATCAGTGTCTATATATTTTGTATGGGGTTCTATCTATTGGGCAGAATGTGAAAAAACACTAGGAGACCCTTTAGAGATTTCAACAGATGTGTGGCATGAATAAAACCTCACTGTACAAGAACCACTTTAGTGATTATATGGATGGATTGAGGTGGGTCAAGCACCAATATGATGATTTCACAATCCTGCAATTTCAGTCCTAAGTTGCTACCTCAGGGAAATTAAAATATGTCCACATAAACACTTGCATATAAAGGGAGTATTTTTCATATTAGCCAAAAAGTGGAAATGACTCAAATATTCACCAATTGATAAATGGAGAAATAAATTATATGTTTATATAATGGAATACTATACAGCGATAACAAGGGATGACATGCTAATGCATGCTACAATATAAATGAAACTGGGAAGTATTATGCTATGTGAAAGAAGCACACAAAAAGACCACATCTATAATAATCTATAATAATAAAAGCATAATATGCTAATTAGACTGGATGTCCTTCTAGATGACCTTCCAGATGAAGCTGGGGCTGTGAGGGAAGCCCGGGTCCCGGGTGCCAGAGGGAAGCCAGTGCCAGTAGCCAGGGAAAGAAAGGTCTGCTCTTGCATGAATTTCATGCATTGGGTCTCTAGTATTATATAATCACTAGTGGCCCAGTGCACAAAATTTGTGCACGGGGGAGGGTGTCTCCTAAGCCCAGCCTGTACCTTCTCCAATCCAGGACTCCTCAGGGTATGTCCGACTGCCCTTTTAGGACCCATCTCCGGGATTGGGCCTAAACTGGCAGTCGGACATCCCTCTCACAATCCTGGACTGCTGGCTCCTAATCGCTCACCTGCCTGCCTAGTCTCCCCTAACTGCCCCCCAACTGCCTGCCTGATCACCCCTCACTGCCTCTGTGTTCTGGCCTGATCGCACCTAACTTCCCTCCTGCTGGCTTGGTCGCCCCTAACTGCCTCCGGCTGCCAGCCAAGTCGCCCCAAACTGCCCCCTCCCTGCTGGCCTGGTCACTCTTATCTGCCCCTCCGCTGGCCTGGTCACCTCTTACTGCCCTCCCTGCTGTCCTGGTCGCCCCACGCAGCCTGCTTGTTCAGGCATTTGGTTGTCCCTCACTAACCCCCCTGCCAGCCTGGTTGTAGGCAGCCATCTTGTGAGGGTGTGAGGATTAATTTACATATTACCTCTTTATTATATAGGATAATAGAGGCTCTCCTATGGTTACACACCTCTGTTATTTGCTAAAAATCATTGAATTATATAGTTAAAAATGGGTGAATTTTAGGATATATAATTGACACCTGTAAAGAGTTGTTATAAACAAAATTAATAAGGATGTATTTAAAAGTCATTGAGGAAATAAAATTGCCTGGGTGTTACAATTGACTGGCTATAACCATTGTGGGAGAGATTGATGCGTATATTTCTGGCAAGAACAACAGGGTGGATTGTGGACCAGATTTTGTGTAATGGGGTGAAAAGTTCTGTTATTTATAAGAACATCCTGATTATTCCACTTTTCCAAATTAAGTTGCTACTCTTCTACTAAAACATTGGCAATGCATGCTCTTAAGAAAAAAAAGTCTAAAAGTACAAAAATCCTACCATCAAATCTAGCACCATCTTCTAGCCACACTGCTCTTTTACAGCTTCTTATATACAACAAACCCAGACCAAAAAGGGAGGCTTTGGGGATGTCTTTGGTAATCCTGGATATAGTAGATGCCATGGTAACTTTCAGTTCTGTGGTACCTGGGCAACTTCTCAGAAATTAACAGGATGTATAACGCTGATTAGAGCTGGCAGTTTCCCCCTTTGGCTTAAAGGAGACATAGTCTACGTACATGAATCTCTGAGTACTCAAAAGAAAAGTGGAAGAAGAAATACACACACACACACACACACACACACACACACACACACACACACTACAGGGATCTTAATAGAAAATATTTTTTGAAGAAAACATTCACTGTGCCTTCCTTCTACATTCATTCATGTATTTCTTTCTGTTTGGTCCCAAGACAACCAGCATATTTGGATTTTGATCTTACTGGTAAATAATATACAAAAGTGCACAGGCAAGTAATTATCAACTATAGTTTATATATATATTTTTACTATGTGGATAGTTATTTTTTTTACAATTTATTCAATCTTTACTACATCATAATCCATAACTCTCAATCCTTTTAGAATTAAACATAATATGGATACAAATAAAGGTCCAAATATGGGAGCAACAAGTCATTATTTCCCAATAAGAGGTATTGTTAGGCAAATGGAAAACCCAGTATTTTCTTTTCCAGGTAGTTAGTAGTTAAGTTTTCTATAAGATAACTTTATTCCCACTTGTAGACACACAAGATCACATTCATTTCTCCTTAATAATAATAATAATTAATAATAATACTTATCAAGTACTTATTATGTGCCAGGCAAATTTATAAATGATACACACACACACACACACACACACACACATATACACACACACCTACACACTGAATCCTCAGTATGATCGCATAAAGTAGGTACATTATTTTTCTTAGTTTATATTTAAGGAAACTGAGGCATAGTGTAGTCAAATAACTGCTCATATCACATGCCTAATAATTGGCAAAGCACAGAGATAACCCAAGGCTTTGTGCTTCCATGGTTCACATGTTTTACTACTATGCAAAATGACATACCTCTCCTAAAACTTTATTTCTTCCTATACTGTAAAAAGTTATTTTTTTACCCAACCAACATCATTAACTAACATGTTTTGGGGTTTATAAATTCCAGTTTCTAACTTTATAAACATTTTACAATTCTTGAATTGTCCTTTCTTTTTTTATCTGTTGCTCCATCAAAAGGTCCAGAATTATCAACTAAAACAACAAAAAATACACTGGCTGTGAAAGAAGAGATGTTGTATAGGCTAAGGGGAAAAACAATCAGAAAGACTTTGTCTAGTTATTTTTCATAGGACTTAGTTGACACATCATAAAATCTCATTCACTTATACAATCAATTTTGATTTTTAGAATTATGTGCTGATAAATGGAGTTATGAAATAGCATGATGTATTCTGCAAACTACAAGCTATCCAATTTTGATGAAGAATAATACTCAAAGCAAAGAATATTAAGAGATGAGGCAGGAGAAAGATCATAGACGGCTTTATAGGACACTAAAAGAAATGCCAGCTTTATTCTGAAGATATTTTTGTACACCATTAAAGCTTTCAAACATGGAAGTGATAAGGTAATAGCTGCACTTTTAAAACAATAGCTTTGTTTGTAGCATAGCATATTAGTTTGAAACACACAGGACATGGAGCTATGCTGGAGGCCGTTGCCATAGTCAAGGGAGGAGTAGCAGTGATGATGATGGAGAAGTCATTCTATAAGAAATATTTGACATGTTATTGGATGTAAAGAGTAAAGAATCAAGTATAATTTACAATTAACAAGATTAAGTGACTCATCAAATGGAGGGGCTTCCAACAGTTAAACAGAATACAGAAGAGGAAGAGGTTTGGGGGATCACTAATCCTCTTTAGTGTCTATACATGATTCTCTATAAGAAAATAGAATTTCAAGTGGAAGGAATTTGAGTTATTTCTGAAAAGGGTTATAAATGGAGGCTATAGATTTTCTATTCCTATACAGGGATAACAATATATTTTCAACTCCTTCTCTCAAAGGCTATCCTAATTACTCTTAAAATGATGAATTAATTTTAACAAAATTCTTATGATTTTAGAGTTCAAAGTGTTATCATCATTTCATACTATTTGCATCAAGTAACAAACAAGAAAGAAATGTGAATACCTCAACTGGACTCTATTTCAACTTAGGAAAGGAGAATTTATGAACACCAATGTATAAGCTACTTTTATATTTTTGAGTTGCCTTCACTTCAAGTTTATTCAGCAAACAATAATTGAGCCACTATTATGCATTCAGCAGCCTGCCTGGGTCTGCAGAAATAATCAGTTGAATTGCCTCTATCTTATCTAAATAGAAGCACAGACTTATAAATCAACCACTTCTTCGTCTGCTATCAAACTATTTCTTTTCTTCATTTTTTATAGTTCACATGCAGCTACTCTTTTAGTTTTTATTTTTTTAATTGCAGTTTACATTCTATATTATTCTGTATTAGTTGGGTGCTTGAAATACCGGGTATGCCACCTTGTAAAGTACATGATTGTCTAACTGCTATGCATTCATCTGAAACTAATATAGAATAATATTGACTAGTGAGTGTGCTGTTACTCTTTTAGACTGATTAGAAATTTCAACATTTCATATTTCTTCATTACATTATATGTTTAAAATTTAAGAATTTAAGAATAGATTTGTATTCTGCCTCATAGTCTAAACCAGTAAAATATATGGATCATGTCCAGGACTATTATGCATGCAATGTTTGCAAATTGACTTTTTTAAAAGGGCATTTTTTGGTAAAATGATTATTTCCCTTTAGACATTGAAATATTACACAATGTTTGTATTATTTATTAATATTTATTTGAAATGTTACAACAATTTGATGATATATGAGCTGTTATACCCACTTCACAGATGAAAAAACCTGAAGCTCAGAGTAGTCAGAGAGCTGAAGTCTTTTCACAATATTAATCCACCTGAAAGTGCCATAAAACCTTCTTACCCTTCCAAATACCCTTTATACCACAATTCAATCTTTTGCGATTCCCTTTTTTCCCCTGCACATCATTCCTGATTATCTTTCGGGCTTCAGGAGCAGAAACTGTGAGTTGGTTTTGCCAATTTTCCCATAGAAACTCTGTTAAGATTATTACTAGATTGCTTCAAGTAAAAGCTGTCACTATCACATTCGATTGATGCAGCATTTTGCCTACTTTGATCTTTTGAAATAGTTTTTCTTTATTCCAAAAATTATGAAAAGAAATGTTCTTTAAGTTTATATATGTCCATAGGGAATTGAAAGGTATGATTGCTAGTATTCATTCCACCAAATAATTAATTGTTTTATTTTTTAAAAATATGATTTGGGGATCTAAACTGAGTATTTTCAAAATGTTACCAGTTTTGCCTCTCTCCCTTCTGCCCAAATAAAATGAAATAAAAGAATAAGAGAAAGAAGCAAAGTAAAAGCTGCACCTTTGATTCTGAAAGGATCACACAAATGCAGCTCTCAAAGCTGGTGTTTCTGTCTCCACATGACATTGCTAACTTTCTGAAACAATGTGGCTGTGAGCTTTGAATGCAGAAGGGTTGAGTAACAGATAGCAAATCATGAACATATTAGAGGCCCAGTATGCAGAAGGGTTGAGTAACAGATAGCAAATCATGAACATATTAGAGGCCCAGTACATGGATTCATGCACGGGTGGGGTCCCTCAGTGTGGCCTGCGGGGATTGGGCCGAAACCGACAGTCCAACACCACCTGCTGCTCCTGCCTGCTGCTCCTGCTCATCCCGGCACCACTGCACCTACTGCCACCGCAACTCAGTAGGCTCGCTGTGGTCTCCAGGCTGTGGCAGCCAGCTGTGAGCCCTGCATCTGGCGCCTGTACTGCATTGAGCATCTGCCCCCTGGTGGTTAGTGTGCGTCAAAGCGACTGGTTGACCGGTCGAATGGTTGACCGGTCACTCAGGCTTTTAGATGTATAGACTAGAGGCCTGGTGCATAAAATCTGTGCTTTGAGGGGGGGTCCCCTTGGCCCAGCCTGCATCCTCTCCAATCTGGGACCCCTTGGGTGATGTCTAACTGCCGGTTTAGGCCTGATCCCGGGGATTGGGTCTAAACTGGCAGTTGGACATCCCTCTCACAATCCTGAACCGCTGGCTCCTAACCACTCACCTGCCTGCCTGCTTGGTCACCCCTAACTGCCCCCCCTGTTGTCCTGGTCACCCCTAACTGCCCCCTCCTGCCAGCCAGGTTGCCCTCAACTTCCCCCTGCCTGCTGGCCTGGTCGTTCTTAACTGCCCCGCCCCCGCTGGCCTGGTTACCCCTTACTGTCCTCCTGCTGGCCTGGTCACCCCCAACTGCACCCCACCCACCTGCTTGGTTGCCTCTTACTGACCCCCCTGCTGGCCTGGTTGCCCCCAACTTCCCCCCTCTGCTGGCTTGGTAGCCCCTAACTGCCCCCCCTGCCGGCCTGGTCACCTCCCAACTGCACCTCCTGCTGGCCTGGTCACCCCCAACTGTCCCCCCTGACCGCCTGGTTGACCCTCACAGCCCCCCCACCAGCCTGGTCACCCCACGCAGCCTAGTGCTCAGTCGTTTGGTTGTTCCTCAATAACCCCCCTGCCAGTCTGGTCACCCCACGCAGCCTGCTTGTTCAGTTGTTTGGTCGTCCCTCACTAACTCCCCTGCCTGCCTGGTTGTAGGCAGCCATCTTGTGAGGGTGTGATGGTCAATTTGCACATTACCTCTTTATTATATAGGATGTGTCCTTCTGGACTCAACCTGAAAGCACAATTCAAGCAATGAAACATAATAGGAGTTCAAATGTAGAAAGCAACTTTTGATTCATTTAACACAATTTTCTCATTTCATAGATGATGAAATTAGACACAGATAAACAAACTTATTTACTCAGGTCTTTATTTGCCAAAATCTATGCAATACACAAATTTGGATAGATTACTGCTGCCTCTTACATTTAACATCAATGTACTAGTACATTCTATGCTGAAGTTTGGCTAAAGAATGGAGTTGGGCCTTCGCTGGTTTGGCTCAGTGGATAAACTATCGGCCTGTGGACTGAAAGGTCCCAGGTTTGATTCTGGTCAAGGGCACATATCTAAGTTGCAGGCTAGATCCTTGGCCTTGGTCAGGGTGTATGTGGGAGGCAACCAATTGATATGTCTCTCGTACATCAATGTTTTTCTGTGTGTCTCTCCTCCTCCCTTCCACTCTTTCTAAAAATCAATGGAAAAATATCCTTGGGTGAGAATTAAAAAAAAAAAAAAAAAAAAAGAATGGAGTTGGGAAATGAAAGATTTTAAATTGTTCTTTAGAATAAAATCAATACACAAACATCAATCAACAAGCATTTGTTGAGTGTGTACTATATCTAACTCCGTCAATTATATCAAGAAGTTGCCAGCTATAGTAGTTCAGGAAGTACATTACTTGCCATAACATTCTTAACTCATGTGTTTAGAGTCAGCTCGGTTTCCTTCATTTTCGCTCTCCAACTGTGATAAAAGGTGTTATTGAAAACATGTATCAAAGGTCAGATCATGTCAAAACCATGAATTTTATTTCAGTTTCCAAAGGAGTTTTGTGTGGGTGTTTCACATTCATTAATTGCATGTAAGCCATGTTTTTAAAAACGATTTTAGCCTTCCTGAATGTCTCACATAAATTCCCCAAGGATACTGCAAATGAGCAGCAGTCACTTTCAAATTTCAAAACAGATCTGCTAGACTGTCCCAACGTGGTTTAAAGGTCCTCTAATAAAGATGATATAAAATTCACTGGACTTCTGAGTGGGCAATCACAGTAAGGTTTTGACACAAAATGATAATCATCCTTAGGGGTGGGTGTAATAAAGGAAAGAGGAAATAGATTTAGGGGAATGAGTTGCCAAAGACAGACTTTTTCTGTTCATGGAGTTTTAGCATTTCAAAAGTGGTAGGAAAATTTGCTGACACTTACTTTACTTATTTCCCTCTACATGTGAAGAAACTGATGCCAGGAGAGGGCAAGGGACATATTCCCCAGCACACATCTAGGTAGAAGAGAAGCAGGAATTAGAATCTATGTATTCTGATTTTAATGATTATGGCTATATAAACATTGAATGCGCTTCTTCGTGAGACAATCTGTTATAAAATATATTATCGGTTCATTTCTGATTATATCGAGTATAATTGCTTTTCTGAAAAGTGATAATCATCCCAAAATTAAACTAAACACAATTTACATGAGAAATCTTTCATATATGAAGACATTAACACCCATTTGTTTTTCCTTAACTGTTCCCTCTCTTTATCTCCCGATCTATCTTACATATTTGAAGTTCACTTTATTGTTTTGATTTGACTTAAACAAAGTACAATGAAACCATTACCTTCCCTTCCCCTCCTCTTTTAAAACTGGGTTTTTCATTTAGATCGGAAAAAAATATTCATTTCAATTCACACTGATTCTAAACGCAAATAAAAGCCTTCAGTCATAGAAGCACAGAATCTTTGGATTGAATGGGGCACTAACCGGCATCTCTACAGTTTTCCCCTTGAAGTGGCTGTCCCTTGCCTGCATTTGAACAGTTCCAATGACAGGCTACATATTACGTCCCGAGAGAACTTGCTTCATATTCAAATAGTTCCAGCTGTTATTTCTTCCTTATATTGTGCTTAAATCCATGTCCCAGGAGTATCAAAAATGGGTCCTAGTTTGCATTCCTGGGGCCATAAAGCCCTATGCAATCCTTCAAATATTTACAAACAACTCTTTTGCTCTCTCTCTGAATCTTTTCTACTCCAAACAAAAGTTGATTTTCCTCTACTGTTTATACACAACAAGGTTTAGGGTCATCCTTAACTCTGTTGAGTATCTAATCTCTGTTTTCTGAAACAAACTCAATATTTTTATATCTTATTTCAAGTAGCATATAAAGAATTAAAAACTGTTTCTACAGATGTATCTGGCTAGTGCCTAATAGTCTACTTAATATATAGCAAAAGGAATCTAAGGCCACTATTTTTTTATTATTTCCTTCTAGCAACTCATAAACTACTTGCTAATGGCTAAATCCCTCACCTTTTTTTTCTTTAGATGTGCTACTACTAATTCCCCATCCTGAATCTCTGCTATTTGAATTTCAGAACCAAGTATCTATTCACTTTAAAGTTTGGTTTCTTAAATTTGATCATTGAGTTTTGCTTGTCATGTTGTTTTTTTGTTGTTTTTTTTTGGAGGGGGAAAAGATCCTGATTTGGTCCTCCACATATTTATTATTTCTTCCACTTGGTTTTGTCAAACAGTCATATAAACATATCTTTAATTTCTTACTTACTAAGTCATTGCTTTAAAAATAAGAATATGACAGGGCTAACAGTTTAAATTTCTGCAGTACATACCCAGATAATTTTCTTTAGTCTATAATCTCATTCACCAATCACCTGGACCTTTATTTAAGTAAAATACAGCATGGAAACACAACAATTAAAGTAGATAAAAGCAGAGCTGATCTAGTTGAAGATCTGTTAATATAAATGTGCGAGCAGGCTTATGTGTGTGCGCATGTGCACACAGACACACACACACACACACACACACACACACACACACACATCCTCTCTAATTTCCTGTTTTCTTTGGGTCAGTGACTCTCTAAAGTACCTACACAAAATATCTAGAGAAACTAATAACATAATTTTAATTACGACAATAATTACATTTTGAAACTAATTATCTTATAAGCAATGATTCCAATCTGTATTCATTTGCACACAAAATTATCATGAGATACTAACGTATGCCCAATATAAATGAAGTTATGTTATATATACTGCCCCAAATATGTCTTTAAATAAATGAATTTTAATAAAATTCCCAGTGGAATTTTATTTTCTAATTGATAAAAGAGTTTAAAGTTGATGTGAAAAAAAATTCACATACTTATAGAATAAAATTTTGAAAACAAATTTTTTTCAAAATTCCTGTTTGGATATCAGTAAACAGGAAGAGTAACACTGATATCCAAACACATATAACTATTTTTATATACCTTTATACACAGGGAAAAACAATGGATTATGTACTAAATGGTGAAATTGGAAGTCAATTTGGAAAAATTAATTTAGTTATTTCACCAAAATAAATTCCAAATGAAATTAATATTTTTCTGTATAAATACCATTTAATTGCTAGAATTAAACATAAGTGAATGTTTATATAGTATCCTCTTTTTCTTTTAATCCTCACCCAAGGAGTGAGGATATTTTTTCCATTGATTTTTAGAGAGAATGGAAGGGAAGGGAAGTGAGGGGGGGGTGAGAGAGAGAGAGAGAGAGAGAGAGAGAGAGAGAGAGAGAGAAACGTTAAATGGTTGCCTCCCACATGCACCCTAAACAGGGGTAGGGATTCGACCTGCAACCCAGGTACATGCCTTTGACTGGGAATCAAACCGAGACCCTCTGGTGCACAGACTGATGCTCCAACCACTGAGCAACACTGATCAGGACTTTTATAGTATCTTTAATGCATTAGTTCCATGGCAGAAACCACAAATTATGTGACTAACTTAAAAGTCAGATTTGAGCTCTGGCCAGTGTGACTCAGTTGGTTGGAGCATTGTCCTGTACACCAAAAGGTTGTGGCTTTGGTGCCCTGTTAGGCCACATACCTAGGTGGTGGGTTCAATCTCTGGTTGGGGTGCCTAAGGGAGCCAACTAGTTGATGTTTCGCTCTTACATTAATGTTTCTCTTCCTCTTCCTTCCTCTCTCTCCAAAAAAATCAATAAATATATCCTCAGGTGAGGATTAAAAAAATTTTTTAATCAGATTTGAGAAAATAAAACAAAATTTAAAAGAAAATTACATAAAAGAACAATATGAAAATGATATAGTTTCATATCATACCTAATAATAGACAAATATGCAAATTGACCATACCTTTGCTATGCCTACAATTGGCCAGGAGGCACAGGGGGGCGGGACTCGGGGTGGCCGGGGTAGCTGAATGGGACGGTGGGAAACTGAGCTCGTGTCGCCAGCGGCGGCGTGAGCTCAGCGTCTGCGCAATGGCTGTGCTATGGCACAGAAGGGGCCTCTGGGGAAGCAAGCTCACGTCCCGCCGCGGACCATCAAAAGCGGGGGAGCTGGGTGCCTGTCTGCTCCGGCACCAGGCCTTTCAGAAGCCTCCGCCATGCCGGAGGCTTCTGAAAGGCCTGGTGCCTGAGCGGACAGGCGCCCAGCTCCCCCACGATCGAAAGCGAAAGCGTGGGATCTGGGTGCCTGTCCGCTCAGGCACCAGGCCTTTCAGAAGCCTCCGCTGAGCCGGACAGGCACCCAGCTCCCCCGTGATCGACAGGCACCCAGCTCCCCCGTGATCGAAAGCGAAAGTGTGTAGGGGACCCTACCCGTGCATGATTTAATCATGCACTGGGCCTCTAGTAACAATATAATAATTTCTCAAAAATTTCTCAAATCATACAAGAAACTTAACATAGGAACATGAATAGGCAATGCATTAAAAAAAACAAAAAACTACAAATGAGCAATAAACCTGAGAGTCATCAATCTTTTTGCAATTAAAATGACAAGAAGATAGATTTTTCCATAACTGTGTTGCCTAATTTTTGAAGGATTGCTAATGCCAGGATTGATGTGTCAGAAAATGGGTATATTTTTCTCTCTACATGGATATAATCAATTAACTTTTGGGTGAGGCCAATTTGAAAACAAGTTTATGTCAATTTTGCAATACAATGAATAATAAAGGTGATTAAGAGTGATGTAGATTCATAATTATTGACTTGGAAAGATATTTATAATATATGCAGAATGATAAAAACAAACTGGAAAATAAAAGGTAGATTGTATTCCACTTCAGTTAAAAAATACACATAAAAACAAAATATGTGTCTGCTTTTACCTATTCAGTAAAATTAGCTCCAGGCTTTGCCTTTTCTATTCCATTCTTCACAATTACTGACAAATTCATAAGAATTTTCTAAGTGCAGTTATAAATAAGAAATATTTTTATTACTTTGGGATGTAAATTATCAATAAAAACAAAGTACTTGAAGAAGCTAAATGCTGATATTCATTCAATATGTTTTGTAAAATACTCAATTTGTTAAAACTATACATGAAGCATTATCAATATTGTTGAATTCTGGCAAGAACTAGAAAACCATAAACACTGAAAATTTCCAGCTTGCCTCACCTGACCATAGTTTTTCCTTATACCTTACTTCAGTAACATGAAGAACCACACATCACTATTTTTTGTAGTTTCATATATAAACTAGAGGCCCGGTGCACAAAATTCGTGCACTCAGAGGCGGTCTCTCAGCCTGGCCTGTGCCCTCTGGCAGTCCGGGACCCCTCGGGGGATGTCCGACTGACGGCTTAGTATCAGTCAGCCTAAGCAGGCAGTCGCAGTTGGACATCCTTAGCACTGCTATGGAGGCGGGAGAGGCTCCCGCCACCTCCGCTGTGCTCACCAGCCATGAGCCCAGCTTCTGGCTGAGTGGTGCTCCCCCTGTGGGAGTGCACTGACCACCAGGGGGCAGCTCCTGCATTGAGTGTCTGCCCCTGGTGGTCAGTGTGCGTCATAGCCACCAGTCATTCTGCTGTTCAGTCAATTTGCATATTAGCCTTTTATTATATAGGATAATATTGCTATTCTTATAGTATTTACTATACACCAGGTACTCTGATATTGAAAGAATTAACTTATTTCTTTATTTTACTATAAACTTTACATATATTGCCTCAGTTCAATTATTCACAGTAACTGATTTTATATGCTTTGTTATCTTTATTTATTTATTTTAAATGTTTTTATTAATTTTTAGAGAGTGGAAGGGAGAGAGAGAGGGATAGAGAGATGGAAACTTGAATAAGAGACAAACATTCTTGTTTGGCTTCCTCCTGCATGCCCCCTACCGGGGATTGAGTCAGCAACTTGGGAATGTTCCCTAACCTGCAATTGAACTGTGACCTCTTGGTGCCTAGGTTGAGGCTCAACTACTGAGCAACACTGGCTGGGCAATGTTTATTTATTTCTAACTAGAGGCCTGGTGCATGAAATTCATGCATGGGTAGGGTCCCTAGGCCTGTCTGGTGATCAGGGCCGATCTGTGGGGCAACTGGCACAGCAATCAGGGGGGCCCCCTGGCACTTGCCTTGGCCAGCCTGGCGCTGCCCACTTGCCGGCCCCACCAACTGGTGGCTGGGCAGTGCTGGTCCGCTCACTGGCTGGCCCTACCCCTGATTGCCCTGCCACCACCAGTAGCCTCCCTCTGCAGGGCGAAGCCCCCTGATCGCCCTGCTGCTGCTGGTTGCCTCTCTCTGCGGGACGACCAGTGGGGCAATTTGCGACCTCTGGCACCTGCCTTGGCTGGCCTGGGGCCTGCTGGCTGGGGGCAGCTCCTATGTTGAGCGTCTGCCCCCTTGTGGTCAGTGCATGTCATAGACGCCAGTCGTTCCACTGGTCATTCCGCTGTTCAGCCAATTTGTATATTAGGCTTTTATTATATAGGATGTGAAAAGATGATTAGAGAAATTAAGTAATTTTCTTATTATCTAATAAGAGAAAGCAAACTAATTTATTCAATCCACATGAGCAGCAACTTTCCTTCCTGAGAAGCACTAACCTGAGAATGAACTGTGCTCTACATGCACTTTTTCCTGTTTTGTGGCACCTGGGTGAATAAACTGAACTTTGCACAATATTTAAGTTCCAAAATATACATTGTGCATTCATCTCGCACTAGCATTTATATCTAACATTTCAATCACATTTTGAATTAAGAGGAAAATAACACACCTAAAACTCATATATGAACAGTTACATTTACAATGGGTTCATTAGATTAAAAACACATTCCTGGTGTTTCATAGAATTTCAATTACTATTTTGTTAAAAACTATAGGATAATGGTTAAAACCATGAGCTTTACCATATGAAAGATCTGTTCACATTTCAGATCTACTACTCCTTATGTGGGCAAATCTATTCACTAGACTATAAGCCCATAAAAGCATTCTTTACCACTGATTACCAGGGATTCATATAGTCCTTATATAGTTGACTGCTCAGAAAAAAGGAAAAAGTGATGAATAAGTGAATTTATTTCTCTAAACCAAAATGTGGCAAAAAGAATCTACATCCTAAAGTTGTTGCAAGAGTGAGATTAACCATTACCCACAAAGGGCTTAATAAAGTACCTGGCAGATAGCTGTAATTTAACAAATAAAAACTATCTGCATTAACATTATGCAACTCATTATAATTAAGCATTATAATTACCATTGTACTACCCAGAATTCTCAGACAAATCTAAGAAAAGAACTCTGAAAAAGATTATGAGAATGCTCTATACCTAGTATATATTATAAATGTGTGGTCCCTAAATTATTGATACATATTTCTTCTTTCATTTCTCAACATTAGGATCATAGAACTATGAGCATATATACCTTAGATTGGTAAATATCACTGCTTATTTCTGAGAATTTTCCCTTATTATACAGTACAACTGGAGTGCAACTTTTATGATTCCACATTTCATTTGGATAATAACTGTATGAGTGTACACACCTACTGTGTCTTTGCATTCTTGTAATTGACACATTTTCTGATCAAAAATTGCTCGCAATTCTTTCCCTTATTTAAAAAAAACACACACAAAAACCACACGAAAAAGCCAAAGCTACCCACAAATGTACATCATTATTTTCTTTCTTCCCGAGAACCAGCATGTGAAAACTACAAAGAAAATCTCTGTACCCTCAACCTCAAGTAATTTAGCATCACCCTTGGGTAATTGCATGTATACTTTCTCTAATTTCAAAGAATTCAAATAAAAATTCAGTATCAACAACAGACAGCCTACCAAAATAGCTGCCTTTTAATTTTTTTAATTTTTATAAGTATCATGGTAGGTGCAAGTATAATTGTAGCCTTTTCTCTATGCCATGGAAATAAAATGTATTGAAAGATGTTGCTGTCACTGCTCTTTGCTCATTAGAAATGAGTATAGCATCCTGATATGACCTGATATATATATATATATATATATATATATATATATATATATATATATATATATATATATATAATGTCTATATAATTTGAATCACAAAATATTGGGACTGAAGAGGACTTCAGTCTAGCATCTTATTTTATAGGTAGATGTCTTGGATTGGGTTCCAGCGAATGATGTATTAGGAAGCACTCTCAGTGGGACTAGCAAGGAAATAATAGAAGCGGGACAGGGAAGAAATAAAGAAGGGATTTGATTTCAGGAAAAGTCCTAGCCTCAGCCTGATCATGGAGCAGAGCTCTGAAGTGTACCTAACACACAGTCTATTCTGATTGGAAAGAAAGGGGCTGAATCTGCACACTCCTGTATAAAGGAGGCTTTTCGTCTTTGGCTAAGAGCCACTGTAGGGACATGTTCATTCCCACACAATCTTGATACTGAATTTTTCCAGCAAATAGTGTCCTGTCTGGTGAGGAGAAGCAGAGGTGTAGGTCCTTAGAAGTGAAAGATCACAGATGTTATGGAAAGGCATACAGAACCAGTAGAGGGATCCAAGGGGATCTGCCTGGGGCACTGATAGAATCACATACAAGAAAGTGGAATCCAGAAACTATGTAATATGCCCAAAGACACAGTGCTAACCATTGTAAGGGTCTAAATCACCTGACTCAAAATCCAGGACATGCTTGTGTTGATTTAAAGCAAGTAGCAGGATACCAAGCCAGGATAATTCCAATGAATCCACATAAAGACAGATTTGTTAGTTATGACCTGTATTGCAATCCCCCACAAGCAAGAGGAGTTTTAAATTATCATTGTGGACCCTTTTGCTGCCAATGATATTTACAATTCTAATTCCTTCTGACTTTTAAGGACTTAGTGGAGTAAACATTCAACCTTTGTTTTAGGAGAGATTGCTTTCATTAAAAAACAAAACAAAACAAAACAAAACAAGAACAACATCTAGGGAATACAATAAAAATGCCAGTAATCTGACAAATCAGTTAGCTAAATTCATAAACAGAACTTAAAATTATGGATTTGTTCAAATTTTATTTAACACTAGAGGCCTGGTGCACGAATTCATGCACAGGTGCGGTCCCTCAGCCTGGACGGTGAATAAGGCCTATTGGGGGGGCCCGGCCAGCAGTGGGGAAGAGCCGAGGGAGGTTGGCTGTGGGAACTCACTGACCACCAGGGGTGGCTCCTTCATTGAGCATCTGCCCCCTGGTGGTCAGTGCGCATCATAGCAACTGGTCAATGGTGTTTCAGTCATTCTGATCATTCCAGTCATTCAGTCATAATGGTCCTTAGGTTTTTATATCCTATCTAATAAAATAGTAATATGCAAATTGACCATCACTCCAACATACAAGATGGCTGCTCCCATGTGGTCAACGATGGCTGTCCCCATGTGGACACAAGATGGCCATCACAAGATGGCCAGGAGGGGAGGGCAGTTGGGAGGGACCAGGCCTGCAGGGGAGAGCATTTGGGGGGGACCAGATCTGCAGGGGAGGGCAGTTAGGGGTGACCAGGTTGGCAGGGGAGGGCAGTTAAAGGCAATCAGGCTGGCAGGGGAGTGGCTAGGGGGTGATCAGGCTGGCAGGCAGAAGTTGTTAGGGGCAATCAGGAAGGCAGGCAGGCAAGCAGTTGGGAGCCAGCAGTCCCAGATTGGAGAGGGTGCAGGCTGGGCTGAGGGACACCCCCCCATGGACGAATTTCGTGCACTAGGCCTCTAGTATATAGATAATAGCATACTATTTTTCTAACATACACATTTGTGCTAGCTCATTTTTACTCAATAACCCAAAATGCAAAATTTCTGGATATATTTATGCCAGTAAGGATGGTTATGAATGAAACTTGGTAGATTTTAGCATCTGGGAAAGGACTGTGTCTTAGATAGCTATCATATCTGGGCTTACGTTTGGTAACATGTAATGAACACCTGCCCCATGTCCCTGATTTGCAAAAAAATAATAGTGAAATTGGTAATGATGCAATCATTTTTATCTTTCCTTAAAAATAATTTAAATTACCCAGTCCGTGTGGCCCAGTGGTTAAGCAGTCTCCCCATGAACTAGGAGGTCACTGTCTGATTCCCCTGATGCAGGCTCAATCCCCATCAGGGTGCATGCAGGAGGCAGCCAATCAATGATTCTCTCTCGTCATTGCTATGTCTTACCTCTCTCCCTCTTCCTTCCTCTCTTTGAAATCAATAAAAAATTATTTTATAAAAATAATTTGTAGAACATTTTACTAAAAAAAATTTAAAAATCTAAATTAAGCAACCAGGATGAAAATAGAGGATATAATTACAGAGGTATATTAAAGGTTGTTCAAAAAGTTGTTATTTCCTTGTCTCATGAGTAGATTTCCATTCTTTGTATACTTAAATAAAAGGAAATAAAATATAAGTAGCAAACTATTTACCTTCTCTTTGTTTAAGAAGAAAGAAAAATGAGAAACCCTTTGCTATGAGGACAGGTATTATACAACAGGATGCTTATCTCTTCACAAGGAGGGTGGAAGTTGGTTTGACAATTGCTAATAAAATTTATTTTAATATCATAAAAGAACACAAGAAAGTCTTCACAAATTTATGTTATGTTTTGCCCAAGACTTATGAGAGCAATTGAAATGAGATGTGAAAGGTGTAAAAATGATGATGAACACCTGACAAAGAACTTTTGCACAGTAGGCATTTAACCAAGTATACTGAATCTGCAAAGGTTTCCCTTTTATAAATACAAATGCAAGGTCAATTTTTGATAATACATAATAAATAATATTTTTGATTGATTTTTTTTTCCATGATGTTTTTTTCTGACTCTTATTTAACTTGTTATTTTCCCTTCTCTCAAACTTTCCATTCAGCAGTGGACCTTAGAAACACAAATACTTAATTAGCTACCTCTTATGCTATCTAACTCCTGAGACAAATGAAGATAATGCTACAATTTAAGAGAGGAGGCATATGGAGCATTACAGTTTCCCTTCTCTTTATGTTTTAGTTCTGTTTCCACTTTTATTTATTTATTTTTTTTATTTTCCTGGGCAGCAAGTCTGCCTATATCTTGATGGTTGAAAACAAGAAACAGTCCTGATCAAACCTTATCTAGTTATCTCCACCTCTTCATCAAAATGGTTTGATGTAAGATTAGGTGACTGGCCAGAATTTTAGACACACACACACACACACACACACACACACACACACACACACATCAAGTGCAAATTCAAAACTCTTTTCCAAGACCAATACAAATAAAGTTTTATCAATAATCTTTTGAGATATTTCATTGCCATTGTTTTTCTGATTAACATTGATAATGGAGATTTGATTACATTTATGTATACCATGCAGGTAGTGCCTTTTAGCAACAAAATACTGTATATTAATTACTTGAGAGGTAAGATATTCTACAAGTAAAAATCTCTGGAGCACATTTCTAAATCTACAGTTGGGACACCAGATTGCAAATAGTGTAAGAGGGCATGAACTACTGTTTCAGAAGTGAATGTTTAGAAGTAAATAAGATTAAACATTTTTTTCCTGTTAGAAACCCTACAGTGTTATTTTTTGAATGAGGATTTCTCTTCTTCTTATATCCTAAAAATATGTTAGAGTCTTCCAATTTTATGTAAGAACATAGTCTCTCTGAAAGTTTATTGAAGATATTCATCTCTTTTTAATGAGTTGCTTATTTGAGATAATTATATTTTGTGCCAAAAATCTAAGTGTCCTCTATGTGGAAATAAACAAAAGAAAAAATATTTTGAGATGATTAGTCGGATGGAACACCATTTCCAAAGCAAAGAGGTAACAAACAACCAAGTTTGAAATCCATTCAGACCAGCATTACTGAGGCTCAATAGTCTGGCTATTGCTCCATGTTATTCCATCAATTGCCTATACCAGTGGTCAGAAAACTCATTAGTCAACAGAGTCAAATATCAACAATACAATGATTGAAATTTCTTTTGAGAGCCAAATTTCTTAAACTTAAACTTTTTCTAATGCCACTTCTTCAAAATAGACTCACCCAGGCCGTGGTATTTTGTGGAAGAGACACACTCAAGGGGCCAAAGAGCTGCAGTTTGCCGACCACCAGATACCAAAGACAAACTTCATCCCCACTTGAAGAAAAAGAGTCAGCCAAAGATTGTTTAAAATTTCCATTTATTTAAAAAAGAACTTTTAAGGAAGGAAGTTGAATAACAAGGGACAGAATATATATCCTACCTAATAATAGACAAATATGCAAATTGACCATACCTCCGACACACCCACAAGCCACTCCCACATCCAATCAGAGCGAGTATGCAAATTAACACAACCAAGATGGCTACAGCCACAGAAAGCAAGGTTTCCTAGGTAACAGAGGAAGCCAAGCTTTCCGCCTGCCCTTGCCAGGCCTAAGCCTCCACTCAACCTACAAAGTTTCAATTATAGAAGGTAAACAAATTCAAACAGAAATGGCGGCAGAATGGAGCTTGAGAGAGCAGGCCAGGGTTGCTCCCGGCAACTGGGGAAGCAAAGCTTTCTGCACACCCAGGCCGGGCCCACCTGCTTAAGGATACAAAGTTTCAATTGTAACCCCAACAGAAATGGCTGCTGGCGACAGAGGGAGCCCCAGGCTTGGCTCTGCTCCAGGCTACAAAGTTTCAATTGTAGAAGGAAAATAAATTCCAGATACCAGGGCCTCCACTTGGGTTCCCAGGGGGCGTGGGTGGCCTGAAAACCACCACAGGCCCCTCGCTCAGGCTGCCCCATGCCCCAAGGGAACCCCACCCTGATCAGGGACACCCTTCAGGGCAAACCAGCTGGCCCCCACCCCTGTACCAGGCCTCTATCCTATCTAATAAAAGAGTAATATGCAGCCGAAACCGGTTTGGCTCAGTGGATAGAGCGTCGGCCTGTGGACTCAAGGGTCCCGGGTTCGATTCCGGTCAAGGGCATGTACCTTGGTTGTGGGCACATCCCCAGTAGGGGGTGTGCAGGAGGCAGCTGATCGATGTTTCTCTCTCATCGATGTTTCTGACTCTCTATCCCTCTCTCTTCCTCTCTGTAAAAAATCAATAAAATATATTTAAAAAAAAGAGTAATATGCAGATTGATCATCACTGCAACACACAATATAGCTGCCGCCATGTGGTCAAAGATCCTGCCCCCATGTGGACACAAGATGGCCACCACAAGATGGCCAGCAGGAGAGGGCAGTTGGGAGGCACCCGGCCTGCAAGGGAGGGCAGTTGAGAAGGACCAGGCCTGCAAGGGAGGGCGGTTGGAGGTGATCAACCCTGCTGGAGAGGGCAGTTAGGAGTGACCAGGCTGGCAGAGGAGGGAAGTTGGAGGCAAACAGGCTGGCAGCGGAGTGATTAGGGGGTGATCAGGCTGGCAGGCCGAAGCAGTTAGGGGCAATCAGGAAGGCAGGCAGGCAAGCAGTTGGGAGCCACCAGTCCTGGATTGTGAGAGGGCAGTCGGACATCCCGCGAGGGGTCCCAGATTGGAAAGGGTACAGGCTGGGCTGAGGGACAACACCCCTCCGTGCACGAATTTCATGCACCGGGCCTCTAGTATATATATAAAGCTCTCGCTGCACCAATCGCACGCGTGTGTTTTGATCTGTCATTGTTGATCGTGGATTTGGTTGACACTTCTATTACAGAGAAAGGGCAAATAGTGATATTAAGATATTCTAATTACTTTCCTTTCGATGTGCATGAATTCGTGCACCGGGCCTCTAGTAAAATCATAATAATGAAAGAGAAAAGTGATAACAAAGAGCTTAGAAAAATGGTAAGAAGGGGAAAGAAGTTACTCTATTGAGCTATGCTATAGTAATATTAAAAATAAATGAAATATTTTGTTTCACTAATGATACTGTCTTCAGGAACTCTTCCAAACACAGCAATTGCAGCCACCACCAAAAAGAGTTAAAACATCACAGTAAATATTTCAAACTTTCTATTAAAACTAGAGGCCCGGTGCACAAAATTGGTGCACGGGGGGGAGGGGAGGGTTTGTCCCTCAGCCCAGCCTGCACTCTCTCCAATCTGGGACCCTCTCACAATCCAGGACTGCTGGCTCCCAACTGCTCACCTGCCTGCCCTCCTGATTGCCCTAACCACTTCTGCCTGCCAGCCTGATCACCCCTAACCACTCCCCCATCCAGCCTGATTGATGTCTAACTGCTCCCCTGCCAGCCTGTTTGCTCCCAACTTCCTTCCTCTGCCGGCCTGGTCACCCCTAACTGCCCTTCCCTGCAGGGTTGATCGCCCCCAACTGCCCTCCCTTGCAGGCCTGGTCCCTCCCAACTGCCCTCCCCTGCTGGCAATCTTGTGGTGGCCATCTTGTGTCCACATGGGGGCAGGATCTTTGACCACATGGGGCAGCCATCTTGTGTGTTGGAGTGATGGTCAGTTTGCATATTACTCTTTTATTAGATAGGATAGAGGCCTGGTGCACAGGTGGGGGCCAGCTGGTTTGCCCTGAAGGGTGTCCCAGATCAGGATGGGGGTTCCCTTGGGGCATGGGGCGGCCTGGGCGAGGGACCTGTGGTGGTTTGCAGGCTGGCCATGCCCCCCGGCTACCCAAGCGGAGGCCCTGGTATCTGGGATATATTTATCTTCTACAATTGAAACTTTGTAGCCTGGAGCAGAGCCAAGCCTTCTGCTCACTCCATGGCAGCAGCCATTTCTGTTGGGGTTAATTCACCTTCCATAATTGAAACTTTGTAGCCTGGAGTGGAGGCCTGGGCCGATCAGGGCAGGTGGAAAGCTTGGCTTCCTACGTCGCTGGGGGCAACCCTAGCCTGCTCTCTCCAGCTCCGTTGCTGTTGCCATTTTTCTTGGGATTTATCTTCTATAATTGAAACTTTGTACCCTTAAGCGGAGGCCTGGGCTGGCCAAGGTGTGTGGAGAGCTTGGCTTCCTCCATTGCCGGGGAAACCCAAGCCTCCCTCATGCTCTCTTCATGGCTGCAGCCATCTTGGTTGGGTTAATTTGCATAATCACTCCTGATTGGCTGGTGGGCATGGCTGGTGGATGTAGCAGAGTGATGGTTAATTTGCATATTACTCTTTTATTAGATAGGATTGTCATCATGCAATTTCTAATCACACATGATTCTTGAGAAACCTGTCTCATTTTCATTGGAGAGTTATTTTGTCTCTGTTTAATTTTATATTGCTTAAATTTCATATTTTTAGCTTAAGCTGTTTAGTTAACAGATTATCTCAACTGCACATGTACATTTTACTTAAACATATTACTGGGATTCACAAAGCTTATGGCTTTCAGAGACAATTTTTTCATTACCTAAAAATAATTCCATGCTGTGATAATGATTGTAATTATCACTCAATACCTAATAATATGGAATTCTTCTGTAGTTACACTTACCTTGACATATAAGTCCCTCCTAACAACTGCTGAAGTCTGTCACAGCACAGTCATTAACACTAGAAGAACTTGTTTTGCAATAATTCCCCAGAAGAACTCCAATGTAACACTTTCATTCAGTGATAGAGAGTTCACTAAGTTCTTGTACTAATTAAGAAAAGAAATCCTAACAATTTCATGAGGAGGACGTGTGGGCAAAGTACCAGGATAGAGGAATTTCCAATTTAACATAATGAACTCAGAAACAAAAACTTGGGAAATAAGAATATAAATTCCAGGAAGAAGAATCTTTGAAAGATTTCAGATATGTGACATGCTGTTGAGTAGATTATTAGGTTTTACCAAAGACTAGTCATCCTAGAGGAAGGGAAATACCCAACTTCAGCCCCACCCCCCACCTTTTTTTTTTCTTTTAGAAAGAGAGAGAGAAAAAGGGAGCGGGGGGAGAGAGGGAAATATTGATGTGAGAGAGAAATATCAATTGGCTGCCTCCAGCACACCCCAACCCAGGATTGAGCCTGAAATCTGGGCATGTGCCTTGACCCCAAATTGAACCAGCAACCTTTCAGAGCACTGGAGGACCCTCAACCAACCAAGCCACACCGGCCAGGGCACAATCGCATCCCTTCTAGTTTTCCTTCTCATGATGGGCAGCAGGTGACTGAGAAGCTCTTGTGAAGGTCAGAGTCCAGGGTCACACCTGACTAGAGGGCTGGGATAAGCATAGGATTATAGATAGTTCCTCTCCAGCTCCACATAGGATTTCTAATAACAGATTAGAGTTGAAAGACTGCAACCCTCAGACCTTATTTAACAAAGGGTTTCTAGGGAAACCCAAAGACAATAGAGACAAAAACAAGGACACTGAGGGGGATTTTAGCATCTGATATTGCAGCTACAGCAAAGAGTAAACACGGTCTAATTCCTAGCCAGAGATACATAAATCTCACCCTAAAGTTATTTTCCTCCAGTTTCTTTTACTCAGTACATCGCGTATGAATTTCAAGCACAGATTACAAGTCATGCTAAAGGACTAAGAAAACCTTGAAGAGATAATGCAAGCATCAGTTTAGCATCAGCTGTGGCTGAGATATTCGAATTATGAGACTTGGAATTTTTAAAAAATATATTTTTATTGATTTCAAAGAGGAATGGAGAGGGAGAGAAAGATAGAAGCATCAATTATGAGAGAATCATTGATCTTCTGCCTCCTGCATGCCCCCTACTGGGGACTGAGTCCACAAACCAGGCATGTGCCTTGACCAGAAATCGAACAGTGACCTCCTAGTTCCTGGGTTGATGACACTCAACCACTGAGCCATGCAGGACAGGTGAGACTTGGAATTTTTTTAAAAAAATCATGATTAAATTCTAAGAGATCTCATGAAAAAAGTGGGCAACATGAAAGAACAGATGCATAATAAAAACAGAGAGATAGAAACTCTAAGAAAAATAAAAAGACAATTTTAGAAATAAAAAGTAATGTAATTGATATTGTAATAACTATATATGGTGTCAGGTGGGTGCATGATTTATTGGGGGGTCATTTTATAAGTTATGTAAATATCTAACCACTATGTTGTACACCCAAAACTAATATAATATTCTGTCAGCTATAATTAAACTAAAAATAAGCAAAAAACAAACAAAAAATATAATATAATAGAAATAAAGAAGCTTTGATGTGCTTGTAGGTAGATTGGATTTCACCAAGGAAATAATCAGTGAGTTCAAGGAGAGGTTAATAGAAACTTAAACTAAAAAGCCAAGAGAAAAAGGAAGAAAAAAAAAAGCAAGAGAATACCAAAAGATGCATCATAAATGCAATGATGTGCCAGAAAGAGAAGAAAGAAAAAGAAACAGAAAAAATGTTAAAGTATTTTCCAAAATTAATGACAAACAAAACCACAGATCCAGGATATATAAAGAATTAGAAGCTTAATAAGCGTAATTTGAAAATTATAACTAGGCATACTATATTAAAATTTCAGATAATTGATAAAGAGAAAAACCTTGAAAAGAAGCCAGGTTTCAGGGGATGGATAGAGAATAGAGGGACCAGGAACAGAGTTACATCCAACATGCAAGCAAGGGGACAGAGGGGTGAGATACTCGAAGTGCTGAATGATTAAACAAAGTAGAATGGCATACCCAGCAGAATTATCACTCAAAAGTGAGGGACAGCCCTAGTTGGGGAGCTTAGTTGCAGGTTCAGTTTCCAGTCAGGACACATACCTAGGTTGTGGGTTCAATTTTCGATTTGGGCACGTATGGAAGGCAAACGATCAATGTTTCTCACATTGATGTCTCTCTTTCTTTCTCTCTCCCTCCCTCCCCCCCCCTCGCTCTCTCTCTTTCTCCCTCTCGCCCTCCCTCCTCCCCTCCCTCTCTCTAAAAAATCAACGAAAGCATATCCTTAGGTGAAAATTAAGGAAAAAAAAAGTGAAGGAGAAATACTTTGTCTTGCTTACTTTTCTGTATCCAGGCTTCGTCGTACCCATCTCTCCCAGGCAAACTTGCAGGGTTTTGGGGGGAAAGATATATTGCCGTTTTCAATAATTTCAAAAGCATGGAAAGAAAGCTGAACACTGCAATTTCAAAAATTCAATATACTCTTATTTTAATCAAAGCTAAAATATATATCCCAAAATATGGCATCTGGGATCTTGTGTCATAAAGAGTGTTCAAAAATTCCTCTACTTTGCCCTAACCGGTTTGGCTCAGTGGATAGAGCATTGGCCTATGAACTCAAGGGTACCAAGTTTGATTCTGGTCAAGGGCATGTACTTTGGTTGTGGGCACATACCCAGTAGGGTGTGCAGGAGGCAGCTGATCAATGTTTCTCTCTCATCGATGTTTCTAACTTTCTATCCCTCTCCCTTCCTCTCTGTAAAAAATCAATAAAATATATTTTTAAAAAATTCCTTTACTTAGAGAACAGACTATTCTGAAATGTAATTATGCAACATACAAGTATATTGATCTTAAATAAATCATGTTGATTAATCAAAAGTCCGTGCCTGTCTGTCACTCTCAATAATAGTTGCCTGATAATCAGTGAGGTCAAACGAATGGTTGCCCCAAAGATGAAGAAGTCAGAAAATCATTACACAGAATATGTTCTTGTCTTTTTATGCTCATTTTTTTCACCATTTAAGTCATAGCTCCATGAGCTTCAAAACAAAATTATGAAAACTAAATAGAAGATACAAACTGTAAACTGGTTAAAAACTGCATCAACCACAAAAGCAAAATCTATCTATGCTGCAGAATGTGGCTACAAAGTGTAGAAAAATAATTATGCACTTAAAGGAAATATGTGATCACAATTTATTTTTCTTTCTAGCTAAGTTGGACAGATTCACAAGATATTTGAAATGAATATTTCAGCAACCATTTCTTCCAATCTCTAATCAGAATCCAATCTGTTCTTTTAGAAAAAGCCCCTGGCTTAAATTTTTTAATCTTTGCAAAACTGTTTTACACCCACATTTTCTTTAATAGCTCCATCCTCTTAACTGCTAAAGTTTTATGTGTGTTTATGTAAGGCATGGAGCGCATTGTGCATTATGCATCCTGCTGTTAGCTCCAGGGCAACAGGGGCAGAGCTCTGAAGACAAGGGCATCCATTGAAAGTTTATGGATGATCTGCATCTTTCCTCCAAATTAGTAATGATTTTTCAAGCTGAAAATAAAAGTTTCCAGCGTGAAAAGAAGAAACATTATGAAAGGGAGGCAAAAGTAAAATTGTTTCCCCAGGCCTTCTGTTCCAAAAATAAATCACCATTTATCTTGATTTAGATTTTTATTTCAGTTAGGTTTCAAATATTGTTTTTCTGGGCTCACCTCATAAACCTCAGAAGGTGCATCATTCCCAGTCCTCTCTCCCTTCTAGTGTGAGTAGCAAAGCCTCCTTTTCAAAAGCCTCCTACCTGGTCTCCTTGCTCCTCTCCTTGCCCCATAGTGAATCCTTCACACAGCTGCCAGAGAAATTCTTACACGCAAGGCAGATCTGTGCTAGAGCCTTCCCCAGCTCTAGGTCTTAGCACACACCTTCGAAAGTCCTAGGAACCCTTCCCCAATCCTTCCCCTCCTCCCACCTCTTTCTTCTCTTCTCCTGCTCCTCTTCACGCTCCTGCCCCATCGCTCTAGCCTTTGGTGATTCTAGAGCACACTGGACACAATCCTTTCTCAGGGCCTTTGCACCCTCTGCCAGAAAATCCCTTTACCGGCCAACCCTATATGGCTAATTCCCCCACTTCTTTGAGGTATTTGCGCAAATGTCACCATCCCCATGACACCTACCTTGAACACTTTATTTAAAGTAGCCACCCCCATAATTACACTTTGGCATTCCAAACTATGATCTTACTTTCTTTGCTTATTTATTTTATTTGTTTGATTTTTTTATTATTGGTGTTCCCCAGCTATATTGAAGATTCACAAGGAGAGGAATCTTTGGATTCTAGAATACTGCCCAGCACATATTGGGTACACAGCCTGTTTGCTGAGTCATATAGCTGAGTCCTTGACATCTTTCCCACCTACCTACTCTCCAGCACTACTCTTCCTGTTAAACCTTTTCCTAAACACACACTCTCACAGATGATATTTTTAAAAAGTACTTAAATATTTTAAATCCTTATTACACGTATAGTTCTGATAAATTATAATTGTTTGGTTGATGACCGTAATAATAGATAACGCAAGTAAAGTACTTTTTTTCAAATGAGCAACGAAGCATAAACCAATGTAGAATACTCACAATTCACATTTCTAACCACTGTACTTCTTCTGATAAGAACCTGAGATCAACAACCCTTTTAAAGAGTAGAATCCACCATCAATCAAGGCAAAGAAAACTGGACCTTTAAAAAACATGAATCAAATAGAATAAAGCTGGCCCATTTTGCTCTACCATATATTTAAGCTTTCCATTAGTACTAATTTCTGACATTTCTTTGGTTCTGAAAAAATGTGGCATTGGGTCTTCCTGTCCTGTACAAGGCAGCAGTCTTTTCTCACCGTCATCAGTTGTCAGAGACTTGTCGGTGTTGCAATCCTAATGACAGACTTGCATCCTTTGGCTTCCTCTGGGTATGTCAGGTTTAGTTTCACATATTGCTGATTATCTAACTTTCATTTGTATGCATATTGGAGATGTTGTGGTGATGTGATGTGCAGAATACCCAATTCTAACCTGTTACTCATTTGGGGACTTAAAAGCATTGAAATAAATAGCAGTTGGATTTTCTGGAATATTTTTTGAATGTCCTGGCAATATGATGCTTGGTCCATTCACACCCCACGTCTCAGGTAGTGGAGACAGCAATTCACATTAAGAAATATAAATCTCAATTTCTCTCAGCCTATACATTCTAGATTTTACTCCCAGACAAAAAGTACACTATCTTTACTCTTCAGAAATCAGGAAGTCGTTTTTAGTCTAATCTACTTCTGATTGGCACTAGACTTGCAGCAGACATATCACTCCCTAAACCTCCTGGAACAAATAATACTGCATTGTTGTAGAGAGTACTGGGATTGATCATGTCTCCTTATAGTTGTCAACTTTAGCATAATCGTATCTTATACGCTTTCTACTGTTCAGAAGATTTTCCGAAAATCTTACTGATTCTCCAAATGTTACATAAAAGAAAGTAGGATGCACAAAGGCCAAATGATTTCCATAAAGTCAAACAGTAGGCAATTGCATGTTAGGGACCCAATCCTGATGCCAGATTTTTAAAATACTACTCTAAATGCTGCCCAGTATACATGCAGAGTCATTCCCATGATAAAACATGAATTCAATGAGCAGTCTCAAGTGCACTCTATGTTTCCATCTGCATTTACTTGACATTGTCTCTTATGCACCTCACTGTTACTTCTGGTTGTCCCAGGCTTTCATATACAGCCACAAACTTATACCCTGAGATCTCCTATCAGCCTGCACTGAGTGACATCATGCCCACTGAGCAGGACACCACCTCCTCCTTCCTCCCGTGCTCAGCTAATGCTTCTCTAAGGAGACCTGCTGAACCTGCTATCTCCCAAAGCTGCCATGTTCTCTGCAGAAATGGGGAGAATGACCCCTTCTCCATGGGACTCTGACCTAATCCATATCACCTGGAGAACAGAAGCCTCATTAATTTTTCCTCTTCCCAGTCTCCCTTTTATTTTATTCTAACACTAGTGGCCCTGTGCACAGATTTGTGCACATTGAAAGGAAATTAATTAGAAGGCAGCCAGCAGGGTGGGACTGGGTGAGACGGGCCAACCTCACCCAGTCTGTCCCCAGCCAGCCACACCTGGGTTGGTGCCCCGGCTCAAAGGGCATCTGTGGTCACCACAGCGTGGCAGTAAACTAGATTTGGGGCCAACAGTGGAATCCAAAACCCACTGCCAAAGTGGAATCACATGGCCCCATGAGGATTCGGTCTCCCTCCTCTCTGGTTCCAGGGTGCATCACCTGAGAACCACCACTGCCAAATCACCACAGCTCGGCAGCTCCTGCATTGAGTGTCTGCCCCCTGGTGGTCAGTGCGCATCACACCTTCCAGCTGTTTGGAAGGCCGGCCAGTCACTTAGCCTTTTATTTATATAGATGAAAAGATGCTCAACATCACTACTCTTTAGGAAAACGCAAATCAGAATCATAATAAGATATCACCTCACACTCACTGGAATGGTTGTTATTAAAACAACATGCTAATCAAGATGTGAAGAAATTGAAACTTTTTCCTGGCTGGAGTGGCTCAGTTGTTTGAGTGTCATCTTGTGCACTGAAAGGTTGCCGGTTCGATTCTGGTCAGGACACGTATAGAAGGTAATCAATAGATGTTTCTCTCTTGCATTGATGTTTTCCTGTCTCCCCCTCTTCCTCTCTCTAAGAATGTCCTCAGGTGAGGATTAATTAAAAAAAAGAAGAAAAAAATTAAAACTCTATTATTGGTGGGAATCTAAAATTGTATAGACACACTGGCAAAAGTTATGGTGGTTAAGTAAAACATTACACATAGATTACCATTTGATTCAGCAATTCCACTTCTGGGTATGAATAAAACATAACTGAAAGCAGAGACTTGGACAGATATTTGTACATCAATATTCATATCAACATTATTCACAATAACCGAAAAGGTGCAAACAACAAGGATGTCCCTCAGTGAATGAGTAGAATAACAAATGTGGTATATACATACACTGAAATATTTTATAACCTTAAAAAATCATGAAATTCTGATGCATGTTACAACATGGAAGAACTTAAAATACATACATTATACTCAATTGAATAAGTCAGACACAAAAGGACAAGTATTGTATGAGTCCACTTGTATGAGGTATCTAAACTTGTCAAATTCAAAGACAAGAAGTAGAATAGTGATTACCAGAGATGCCAGGGGTGGGTAGGGGAGTGTAGAGCTAGTATTTAATGAATAAAGAATTTTAGTTTTGGAAGAGATAAAAAAGAAAGTTCTGGTGATGGATAGTGATGATGGTTGCACAACCTTGTGAGTGCATTTAATGCCCTTAAACAGGATGTTTAATATATTCAACATGATACATTTTATGTATATATTTTAAAAAATTAAATGTATCATGTTTTAATTTAAAACACTCAAATGAATGCATTTTGTGATTGGTAACCATTGTATTTTCCGCTTTAGTTTCCATTTGTTCAAAATTCTTTAACATGGCCTACAAGCCCCTATGCTCTCATGTCAATCTCATCTCATGTCCCTTTAAGCTTGCTTCTGGGCCCCTGTCAAAGGCATCTTGTTGAGTCACTAGAACATATCTTTGGTTTGCCATGGCCTTTGCATATGCGCTTCCTTCTAATCTACAGGAACTACTCTTCTCTATATTTGGATTTTTGTACTTTTACTAGAAACGCAATATAGATATATAAAACTTCTTAGAAAATTTATAAAAATCTACATAATTTTATTAAACATGTATTTGAAATTTGTTTTTTATACAATACCTTACGTTCTTTAGCTCTTTCCATGGCTAAGATTCTTCATTAAAAAAACCCCACAACTTCTATGTAGACTTTTATCACAGTAATACACTAGAATTAATTTATTTATCTCCATACTGAGGGAAATTATCCTCCAGTAAATTATTTTTGTTTCCAGGAGAACTTCTGAAAGAGTTTGTAAAGACAGAAAACATTGATGGATATTAGAATAAAATAGGAGCATCTTCAATTTTATTATTTTGTCAAATTGAGTTTCGTGGTGGTTATAGTTTACAATCTCTTGAGCAACATGCTTCTTTGCATACAACCTTGCCAGCAACTAGCATTATCAATTTTAAAACTTTTTTTTCAGTCTTAAAGGAGATAAATTATGTATTATTGGTAACCTAATTTATATAATACAGCTTAATAGTGATATAGAGCATCTTTTAATATGTGTATCTATCTTTGGGGTTCTTCTTATATAAATTGGTTGTTCAAAATCTTGCTCCATTTTGTAAAGAAATTGATTTGTTTTTATTAAGTTTTAGGAGTTCTTTGTATATCCTGATTTAAAATGTTCTATTGTTTGTGTGTGTAAATATTTTGGAAAATCTGTCACTTATATTTCTGTTTATAACACTTTTGCTAAAAATAGTTTTAAAGATTTAATCTATACATATTTGTACATACCTACACATGTAGTTTGTGTTTGTTGGTTTATTTAAGAAATCCTTCTGTATGGTAAGCTTATAATATTTTGTTATATTTGTGTAGGAGTGTGAAATTTTAATATTTTATATAGAGTGAGGTAGGGAATTTTTTCCCCCATATGGCTAGGCAATTGTCACAATGCTATTTTTAAGGGATCTGCATTCTTCTCTAGTATGACATACTTCTTCCCTAATTACCTGGTTCCCAAATATACATAAGTTTGTATCTAGGTTCTCTGTTGCATCCCTTTGATCTGTTCATCTAGCTCTGCAACATGTCATGGTATTTTAAATTATTTTTACTTTAATTAATTGTGGTATGCCATAAAAAAATTCTTGCTCATATTTTTTTTTATTGCCTTGAATATTTTTTATCATTTACTTTCCAGTGACTATTTAAAATCTAATTCTCTATCTTCTATTAGTTGCAATAGTTCCCAGAATCTCCTTGATTTGTGTACAATTTTATTAGTTGTGAATAATGACAGTTTGCTCTCTGCCTTATTTTATTTGACTCGCTCAACCTTCCAGTAAGTGAGGACTAGGAATGAAAAAAAAAAAAAACAAAACAAACAAAAAAAAAAAAAACCAAAAAAAAAAAAAAAAACACCTCAGTTAGCTTGTTTTTTTCTGTTTTTCTTGTCACTGACTTTAAAGAAATCAGTCTAATACTTCATCATCCTATATAATAAAAGGCTAATATGCAAATTGTCCCCTTGGGAGTTTGACCAGGAGTTTGATTGCTCACTATGACATATGCTGACCACCAGGAGGCACACAGAACATGGCAGGTGACCAGCAGTGGCGGGGCACTGAGGGAGTGAGAGAAGGAAGAGGTGGGGAGGCAGGGAACCTGATCAGCCCTGGTCACTGGCCAGGCCTAGGGATGCTACCTGTGCACAAATTTTGTGCACCAGGCCGCTAGTCAAATATAATATATTTCATCAATTTAAGTTATATATTTCTTATCAAGTCATAGAAACTCTGTTCTAGTACTTTGTTAACACTTTTTGTCATAGATGGATGTTATATTTTATTAAAACAACTTTTTTTTTCTCTCTCATGTATTTGTTTTCCTCCTTAATTTGATATTATAATGAATTGCTTTAATAGATTTTTCAAAATTAAGTCATGCTTGCAATTTGAGATAAATGGTTCTTGGATTATTTTTAATGCATTGCTTAATTAAAATTTTCTCTATTTTATTTAGATTTATTACATCAATTTTTGTACATAAAACTGGCACATAATTTTGGTTACTTGGATAATACTTAGGTATTGTCCTGGTCTGGTTTTGAATCAGAGTAACATTAGCATTATAAAATGATCTGAGGAGCCTTCTAATAGAGCAGGATTATCTGTTTCTTTGAGATTTCATAGAATTTCCTGAGCTTGGTGAGTATTTTTTATAGTAGAGGTGTGGTAAAATTATCAATGACTTATTCAATTTCTTTGATGATTTGAAACTCTTAGTTTTTGTTTGTTACTTTTTAAAACAATGTTACTATCAAAATTTGAGTTGATACAAAATATATTCTTAACATGAGCAGGCAGGAGGCATACCATCTTCATCTTTCTTGTCTTTTAGCAGCTTTTGGTCCAGTTGATTAGTCCCCCTCCAGGCTTCTGGCCCCTGTCTGCTGTTTTCCCTCCAGCTCTCTGGCTGCCCTGTGCAATCTCCATTCAGGTTCCTCTTCATTTATTGGACTTCTTCACCTGAAGTGCCCCAGTGATCAGCCCCATATCTTTCCAGTCCACACTCATTTACAGGTGGTTTCTTCTGGCCTTAAGCTGTTATATCTCTTGCTCAGATCTTTTCCCTAAACCCTAGACCCATATATCCAACAGGCTACTTTTAATCTTCAACTGGATGTTCAATAAACATCTCAAAGGTAAAATGTTCAAGCTGATGCCCTGATTTCCCCAATCTTCTCCCTCAGTTAATAGCAAATCCACATTCTTTGCAGCCTGGGGGAGAGACCTTGAGCCAAAGGACACAGCTAGCCTCCCCCCTCCTCCCCAACAGCCTCCCACCCACCGCTCCAGATTTCTGATTTTCAGAAACTGTGAAATAATTAGTTTGTTGTTTTAAATTACTATGTTTTGGCATGTTTTATGCAGCAATAGATGACTAATACAATACATATTACATATTTTTTTTCTATTTTTTTAAAAGAACTTGCCTAAGATTGATAGATTTCTTTCTTAATATTTTTATAGAATTTATGTGTGAAGCCATCTGTCCCAGATATTTCTTTTGGGGAAGGCTTATAATTATAGTTTCAAAATTTCATTAGTAGTAATATTAACTATTTCTCCTAGTGACAGAGCTAGTGAGTTTCATTTTGTCATGTGTGTCACATGCTTAGAAATTGTAGCTCTAGAATGAATGTTAAAATAACTTACTTATTGAAAACATAATGATGGTAAATAATATTGGATCTTTTAAGAGCATTATGCCATGAATGGAAGAAAGTCAAATTGATGAAGATCATGGCTTTCCAAACTTTCTTAAACTGAAAATCTTTTTATCCTTCTCACCACAACTCAACTGTAAGTATATACAGCTGTACTAATCAGGTTTCTCAAGAATCTGAATGAATAGATGATGATAGATAGATAGATGATAGATAGATAGATAGATAGATAGATAATAGATAAAATAGATTAAAATATATATATTATGTAAATGTATAAAAATACCTTTAAATATCTATTTATATGTTATATTTGTAAATATATTTTATATATTATACATATAATTTATTATAAGGAAGTGGCTCACATGATTGTGGAGTTGGGTAAATCCCAAGATCTACTGGCTGAATCAGTGAGCTGGAGACTCAGGAAAACCAATAGTTTAGTTCCAGTCTGAGTCCAATGGTCTGAGAAGAGAGACAATGATGCAGGTTCCAGGTTGATGATAATATACTCAACACCCAGAAAAAAATAATGTTTCCGTTTGAGCCAGAAAGAAGGACAAAGCCAGTGCCCCCATTTGAAGGCCAGCAGACAGGACGAATTCTCTCCTCAGGATGTCTTTTTCCTCAGCCTTCAGTTTTATTCTGCCTTCATGTCATGGCATGGGGCCCACTGACATTAAGGAGAACAATCTGCTTTGCTCAGTCCCTTGATTAAAATGCTCATGTCGTTTGAAAACACCCTCCCAGAAACACCCAGAATAATGTTTAACCAAATATCCAGGCATCTCATGGCCAAATCAAGTTGACATATAAAATTAACCACTATAGCTGTTTACTATAATCTCCACTTCAGCTCTATGGCTTTCACAGTGAGAAAACACACCTCCAAAATCTGAAATGGATTTTTTGCTTTGAATGTTACTGCTATTATGGTTTTTCATCTTCTTGGTATTTTCACAAATACTTTAATGAGAATATTGGAATGTAATACTACTTGATTCTAAATGCAACCAGAATCCTTAATTAGCACTTAACAAATATTTTATTAAAATGTTTTAATATATTCTAATAAAAAAAGGTAAATGTTGAAAGTGTAAACATTTATGATATAGTCCTTGTTAATAGTATAACTATTATATTCTAATTGGTCTTTAAATTTTGTGTCATTTATCAAAAGGCTAAAATAAGTATAAAGTGACTCATGTATTAAGAAGTGATCAATCACAAAGGACATTGAAAAGTATATCTTTGGGTACTTTGTAATTGTAATTTTGAGCGTTTCTCTATTTGTACAAAATTTTTTATTTAGTTTAAAACAGAATCATCTTATTTGTAAAGATTTTGACACAAAGGAAACAGTAAACAGCCAGTTTTCAGACTTACAGGATTACTCCTATAAAATGTCTGTTAAATAAATGCCTTTGCTGCAATTCAGAGGAACCTTGATACCTTAAATAGATATTTGGTAAACACTTCACCATCTAAGTTCTTGAAGCAGCCCAGAATATTTTTATCTTCCCCTCCTAAGCTCAGTAAATTCTTTCTTATCAGTAAAGAAAAAGGAAGAGTCAGATCGGACATTACCTAAGTAAATAGTCTTGAATAGTAAGTACTCATAAACCTGAGGAATAATAGCAGCAAATGATCCTGTCAGATTTAAACAAGTGTCTAGCTAGAAGACCTTTGCTTACTTTCATTTCGAATAGTATATGACCCTTTATCTCATTGTATTTCTGGAGGAAAATCACTTCAGTATTTAAAGGAAAGATATTCATCAAAGTTGGGCAAAAATTCTATTACAATAATTATAAATAATTAGAAACCCCGTGTTTCTTCTTATTTAAAGAAAATGCCATAATATTTGTGAACTAATTATGATAATTTTTGTAAATAGTGACCTAATAATTTTTCCTAATATCCCAGAAAGCTTAATAGAAATCTCAGAAACAGGGATATAATGTGTTTTTAGAAGAAATTACTACTATATTAATTTTCATAAATCTTTTTTTAACTTTTATTGATTTTTTCACAGAGAGGAAGGGAGAGGGATAGAGAGTCAGAAACGTCAATGAGGGAGAAACATTGATCAGCTGCCTCCTGCACAACCCCTACTGGGGATATGCCTGCAACCAAGGTACAGGCCCCTGACTAGAATCGAACCCAGGACCCTTCAGTCCACAGGCCAAAGCTCTATACATTGAGCCAAACCAGTCAGGGTTTCATGAACCTTTGAAGTCACCAAAGAGAAGTAAAAGTTCAGATGCTGATGTCAAGCAAAGGGACTATGTCACACTATTTTCCCAAGTCAGATTCTTGTATTTGTTGTTGTTGTTGTTAATCCTCGCCCAATGATATTTTTTCATTGATCTTTAGAGAGAGTGGAAGTGAGGGGGAAAAACAGAGAGAAAGAAACATCGATATGAGAGACATACATTGACTGATTGCCTCCCATATGCACCCTGACCAGAGCTAGGCATAGAGCCTGCAACCAAGGTACATGCCTTTGATTGGAATTGAACCTGGGACTCTTCAGTCCACAGGCCAATGGTCTATCCACTGAACCAAACCAGCCAGGCCTACATCAGAATTTTAAATGGTACTTCAGCACAGTGAACCTCAACTTTTGATGTGTTTAAATATCGCTTCAGAACTCTGGGGAGTGTTGTTGATGTATTCGTTGAACCTTGTAATCTGTCTAAAAGATAAAGTATAACTCTTTCTGCTTCCCTCCTACCCATGGCAACCCTGACTACCATGGTCCCTCAGATATAAACTCTCACAAACACCCAACAACCTAGACATGCTTCTTGGTCCAATGATTTGGACCAAGGATATCTTCTAGATAGGGTGCTGAATATTAAGATTCTTCTGGAAAAGGGGCAGTGTGAAATCTATATCTAGGCCAGTGACTATGTATCTAGTGAATATATTAAGATTTCTCACATATGATCAATTGAGTTAACACATATAGATCTCTCTGTATAGATGTGTTCTTACCATTATTACTAGAGGCCCTGTGCACGAAATTCGTGCACTGGGGAGGGTGTCCCTCAGCCCATCTTGCACCCTCTGTAATATGGGACCCCTCGGGGGATGTCCAACTGAGGTTTAAGCCCGATCCCTGTGGAATCGGGCCTAAACCTGCAGTTGGACATCCCTCTCACAATCCGGGACCGCTGGCTCCTAACCGCTCACCTCCTTGCCTGATTGCCCCCTAACTGCTCCCTTGCTGGCCTGATTGCGTCCTAACTGCTCCTCTGCAGGCCTGATTGCCCCCAAATACCCTCCCCTACTGGCCTGATCACCCCCAAGGCTTTTATTAGTATAGGTATGACCCTGCACAGAAAATTTTACTAATCCTGCTTTACAATAAGGTCTTGACGATTGAATCATTAGGACCAGACACCAAGATATCCTTTCTTTGAATAGTGGAGGGAATACTTATCTTGTCTTTAAGTTGCCCGGAAATTAAAATGAGATAATGACTTAGAAAAGTATAAAAGCACCATATAAAGACAACTGTCTTTTTAATGAAGTGGTAAAATGAAAAACACTATTTTTATTCTCCCCTTCCTTCCTTCCTTTACAGCTTTTATTTAAACTTTGAAATTTATAAAAATTTCACTCCAATTTTCATTTCTTTACATTCAACATTATTTTGTATTGGTTTCAGGTTTTATATTAGTTACAGAATAGTGGTTAGACAATCATATACTTTACAAAGTGTTCCCCGATATTTCTAGTACCCACATGGCATCATACCATCATTACAACACTATTGACTATATTCCCTGTTTAAATGACAATGAGTTTACAGGTTCCTTTCAGTCTTTCTTTTGTGTTGCTTGTCCTTCCTTTTCTTTCTCACTTCTTCCCTCTTTTTCTTTATATAGTATCTCAATTGGCCATCAAAGCTCAGTGAAGGCACTGGGACACGCTTCATCCATTTTATAGACCAGGAAACTGAGGCCAATTCCAGTTGGCTGTGGAACTTGACTCAGCACACAGGAAGCCCTCAGAGCCATGCTCTTTGTGCTTCCTAAGGGGCAGCCGCCCAGCAAATAGAACAAACCTTCCAGTCAGGCTTCTGAGCCTCTTTCTCGAGCACCTCTTCATTGCGGATGCTCCACAATCTTTCCTCTCCCCGTCCCCTACCCCCCATTCTTTACTGCCCCCGCTTCTCCAGAGCAGGTGGAAAGCTTCGCACTCACTGCCTAGGCATGCTCTTCCATGGGGCAGGGCACCGTGGGCTTGCTTTTGGGTCAAGGCAGGAGCAGGAGTCACTGCCTCTAAAGTGTGAAGGCCGCCTGAGCGAGGCCCGTTAGCACTGGGAGCTTCTCTGAATCACATCAGTCAGTCCAGTACCCTGCAGTGCAGCACCCCTCCACTGAGGTGGCACCACCCCTCAACCCCTGCCTCAGGGGTGAGGGTCCTTGCCCCTCTGCCAGGAGTCCTTCCATGCCCCTTGATCCCTGGCTGGGCCCAACCACGTCTTGGGGGCACTGCAGAACCTCTGTCTCTCTGCAGATGAGGCAGATCCCTGCCCTCGGTCTCTGCAAAGCTATGAATCTGTGGCCAGAGACCTGGTCTGGGTCTCAGAAACCCCATGACTGCAATGTCCCCAGGGACCCCAGGAGCAGCTGGGCAGGTCCCGCCTCACCTCCCTGGGGTGCTGATCTCCCCAGGGACCTCTGGGAGCGGCTGGGCGGGTCTGGCCATGCCCCCCTGGGTTGCCGATCTCCCCAGGGACCCCCAGGGAGTGGCTGGGCAGTCCCGGCCACGCCCACCCAAGGCCGAAATCTCCCCAGGGACCCCCTGGAGTGGCTGGGCAGGCCCAGCCAGCCCCCCGGGTTGCTGATCTTCCCAGCGACCCCCAGAACTAAGAGGACTGGGCGTCGCCATCTTGATCTTCTCAACAGCTGGATAGGCCACCCTGAGTCCCACCCCCCAGCCTCCTGCCGACCCAATCATGGGCGTAGCGGAGTGATGGTTATTTGCATATTACCCTTTTATTAGGTAAGATAAAAGATGATGATATTCATCTGTTTAAAAGATGATGACATTCATCTGTTTAAATCACTCATTTCTTTCCTTTATTTTAGTTTAATCTAATAAAAGAGTAATACGCAAATTGACCGTCACTCCAATACACAAGATGGCTGCCCCCATGTGGACACAAGATGGCCACCACAAGATGGCCAGCAGGGGAGGGCAGTTGGGAGGGACCAAGCCTGCAAGGGAGGACAGTTAGGGGCAATCAGGCTGGCAGGGGAGTGGTTAGGGGGTGATCAGGCTGGCAGGCAGAAGTGGTTAGGGGCAATCAGGAAGGCAGGCAGGAGAGCAGTTGGGAGCCAGTAGTCCTGGATTGTGAGAGGCATGTCCGACTGCCCGTTTATGCCCGATCCCTCGAGGCGTCCCAGATTGGAGAGGGTGCAGGCTGGACTGAGGGACACACGCCCCCATGCATGAATTTCATGCACCAGGCCTCTAGTTTTATGATAAGAGCAAAGAACTTTCCATTGTGCTAAGCTGGTCTTTTCTCTCCTCAGCCCTTCAAACTTAAAGCATCTTGGCTCTAAGTTTCACAATTGGCTTTTTAGCACACTTTATACATCATTAAGACTGATTTTATTTTATTTTATTGTGATTATAATAATGCAGCCACATGATAAAAAATCAAATAGAATTGGGGATCTTATTCAAGAATGTAAACTTCACATGTCAGCCATTCTTATACTTATTGCTTAGAGACAACTTCTTGTACACATATTGATTTTTGTTCTTCTGGAAGGTATCCCCATAATTCACAATCATAGGCTTTCACTTCCATTTCTTGACTTATTAATTTTGAATTATTTATTACCCTCATGATTTGAAAAAGTATTTAATTTTCACTTATGCTTCTACTTCATCCCAGTATTCTCTTCCCAGTGTTTCATTTTTATACAATGATTTTAAATACAGATTATCAATAGCCATACTCGTGGGATACTCTGAAAATGTTCCTGGTTTCAAATCCAAATGCCCATCTACCTTTATATAAACAGTCAATTGCCTAAATTCATGAAGAGACCTTAAAAAAGTGTTTGAATCATTTTCTTACTTTGGGGATTCATTGCATATTTATCCTCCCTTATATCAGGCTAAACCTCTATTTCCTTTCTTTAAAAAAGAAACATTCATCTCAGAGCTGGTGGCTCCCATACCTTTCCTTCGCAGCTACACTGAGCTAGATTGGCTCTTTCTTGAATTTCTTGTCTTCAGTTTTCTTGGCTTATTTTCTCTTTTTGCTAGAGAAGTCCCTCTAATAACTTGTAAAGTAAATGGTTAATAGGAGATAAACTATCTAAATTTCTGGATGTCTGAATATGTTGTTTCACCAGATGGATGATTTGCCAGTGTATAGAACTTTACACAGATAATTATTGCCCCACAGAACACTAAAAATCCTATTGTCCATCATTATGTAGTACTAGCAGCCCCATGCATGGATTCATGCACACTGAAAGGAAATTAATTAGAAAAAAGATTCATGTGGTAATTACGTTACTGAAAAAAAATTACATGTCAAAATAGTATATATAATTTAGTTTTATAAAATTAAAATAAATTTTTTTAAATTTTTATTTTTCAATTACAGTTGACATTCAATATTATTTTAAATTAATTTCAGGTGTACAACATAGTGGGTAGATAATCATATACTTTACAAAGTGATCCCCCCAATATTTCCAGTATCCACCTAGCATTATACATAGTTGTTACAATATTATTGACTGTATTCTCTATGCTGTACTTTACATCCCCATGAGTATTTTGAAATTACTAATTTGTACATCTTAATCCCTTCACTTTTTAATTTTTTTTATTAAGGTATTACATATGTGTCCTTATCCCCCCATTGTCCCCCACCCCCAAAATACAAAATATTTTAATATCGCTATTCGCCCTTTCTCTATAATAGAAGTGTCAGAGATGAAAGAAAATTAATAAAATGTATATGAAAATAATATATAAATTGATTAATAAACAAACAATAACAACATGATATAAAAACAACTGGTAGACATGATATAAAAACAACAAAAACATGATATGAAAACAACAAAAACATGATATGAAAACAACAAAAACATGATATAAAAACAAATAGTTGGTCTTCAGACACATTCTGTCAACGGTGCTGTCTTCTTTTAGCTTCAGAGGTACATTGTGACAATAGTTGCATTTCAGACATATTCTGTCAATGATGCCGCTTTCTTTCAGGCTTCAGAATGTCAACAAAGTCAACAAAAACAACCAAATTTATGATTGACAATGGGAAATCAAAACACACGTGTTCAATTGGCCCCAGTGAGAGCTTTATATGTACCGTGCATGCAAGAGTCAACTTAGCCTTTTATATATATAGATAAACTTGCTTAATTATACCTGCTTTCTGATTTAGCTAAACTTTGTCCAGCCCAGTGAAGCACCACAACTTCTCTTTCAGGTAATTGTCAGCAACACAGCAGTAAATATCAACATGAAGCAGATTATTATTGTAGATCATGCAGGGAGAACAAAGGTGAAATATTTAACTGTAGCAGTGTATGACTATATTCTGCACAGTGAGAAAACCTGAAGTCATTTTCAAGGTCAACCATTTCTTACTTCTTTTCAGTCGGGTCAATTTTCTAAGTTTTCTAAATCTCCATTTTCTGGCTAATGAAAAGAAAATAGGATTCCACCAAGTCTCCTATCTACCTACTCCAGGACTTCTGTGAGGATCAAATGGGATGAGGCATGGGAAAACGCTTCACAAACATTTGGTTAAACTTTGAAATGTTTGCACCTGGTTATAAAGCAAGTTGGGATCCTGGGATGAAGAAACTCCAAAGATGCTAGTCTCTAAGGAGAGGAAGCCAGGTGTTGCTATGTGATATCATTACCCGGCACCCACAGTGACCATTTCCAGGCTGGGCTGGGCTGTGGGCCTCATTTTGCACCATGGGGTCTTGGCAGTGTTGGCTATAATTTTGGTGGGGTGTCGCTCTGGGGTGGTGGCAGGGCCTGTGTCCTACTTGGGGGAAGCTGAGTGTTGGTTTGTCAGCTCCAGGTCCGTGATGCCGTTTCTTTTTAAATTGCAAGTGTGCATCATGGCAACTCCTGCGTTGAGCGTCTGCCCCCTGGTAGTCAGTGCACATCATAGCTACCAGTCGAACGGTCGGACAGACACTTAGGCATTTATATATATAGATTCCCTGTTGCAGACAAACATTTGATGTCAGTCTGTTTTTCATTCCTTTTTTAAAAATTATTATTTCCTGCCCCATGTTAGAAGTATTTATCATCTTTTTTATTGCTGCTTTGGTGAAATTCAAGATTATGTAAGTTTACCTGTGGTCATTTTTTTTTTTTTTCATTGTGTTAAATGGTTATTTGGTGAGCTTTTCCAACCTTCCCCAGTTTTAGAAAACAGTTTCTCCAGTTCTAGAAAATAGTTGTATAATATTCTGCAATTATTTTTTCTTTCTAATTTTGTAACTACATCTTTTCTGTTTATGTGTTCAATCTACATGTCCTTTTGTTTAACATGATAAGAAAATGTATTTTCAAAATGAAATGGAATTATCCACTTAAATTAACTTCTCCAGAAGAAACCTTAGCGTTATTCAGGCCAAAATTCATTAGAGAAAGAAATTCTAGCTGTTTTTGTGTGGTGTGTTTGTTTTGCCAGAAAATCATTATCAATTACCTGTCGTTTCAATGTAGGGGTGAGATGAGGATTATGGGCACTGACTGCAACAGTTGTTTTCCTCACTGTTGTTTTTTTTTCCAGAGCAAATTCATATACTATCCATACTTTCTGCTACAGTTGCTGACATTTAAAAAAATGCATTTTTATTTATTTCATAGAAGAAGGGAGAAGGAGAGGGAGGGAGAGAGAGAGAGAGAGATATCAAAGATGAGAGAGAATCATTGCCTCCTGCATGCACCCAATTGGGGATAGAGCCAGAAACCTGGGCAGGAATCAAATCGGGGACCTCTTAGTTCATAGGTAGATACTCAACCAGAGAGCCACACTGGTCGGACACAGTTGCTGACTCTCAGTCTTCGGTGTTACATGGCACGGCAAAGAATCCCCAACTTCTCTTTGCCCACACAAATCACACTCAAATTGCAACTTGTCTCATCTGCCATCCATGACTGTTTGGTATTCATTTTTACACAAATTTACTGGTAATTTTTATTTGGTGCTACTGAATTTTTACTTTTATAAAAATACATTTTAATTTATTTTAGAGAAGAAGGGAGAGGAAAAGAGAGATAGAAATACCAATGATGAGAAAGAATCATGGATTGTCTGCCTCCTACATGCCCCCTACTGTTGATTGAGCCCAAAACCTGGGCATGTGCCCTTGACTGGAATTGAACCCAGAACCCTTCAATGCACAGGTCAATGCTCTATCAACTGAGCCAAACCAGCTAGGGCCTGAATTTTTATTTTTATTTAGCCTATAAACATTTATTTCAGTGAGGTATCAATAACAATAAATAAAAAAAGATATGCATGCCCTATTTGCCACCATGAATTAGTTATTTTACAATATCTGTAATAGTCATTTTTTAAAAATTACTAGGAATAAACTAAATTTTATTTTATTCCATTTCTATTGTAAAAGTCAGGCTGAATTTAAAAATTAATTAATAAGATCATCAAACATTTATCAAGTTTCTAAAAGACCCCAGTCAATGTGGATGAAATATCTAAATGCAATATAAATCTCAATGTGTAAGGTAAAAATTAGTTTTGGGAAAGAAACTCAATAAATACTTGGTAAATGAAATAATGATTGACTCTGGACAGCCACATTGTTAAGGTAATTACATTGTGACAATAAGGCTCTAAATTCAGAGATTTTAGTTGTGTTGTGGAAGTGAATAAAAGTTAAAATCTGGCTTTCATTTATTCTGGCTCTGCCTCCTTCCACCTGGAATTAGAAATCTAACTCACTTACTTCCTAAATAGAGGCTCTCTGTTATGTAGGTAACAATATTTGTCTTCTTTGTGATGTAGATGCTTCAGCTTTATAATCCTATCTAAGCCACTCATTTCTTTGTGTTTTCCCCTATCACAAACATGAGACCTTTCACTCCACATAATGAAAGAGTATATTTTATCTAAAAGTACTATGAGTTCCCAGTTCCCAGGAGGAGATCACATTTGAATTTTCACAGTATTTGATTTTCTTAAGATGACAGAATCAACTCTTGGAAAATTACATTATTTTGTGCAAAAACAATTTTAGTTAAATATATAACTTCAAATTTCCTATTTCTTACAAAACAAACAACCAATAAATTGATGTTTTTAAAATATTAATAATAAATCCCACAAAATAGCAAATTACTCTAGGAAATATTTGTAGTTTATTTACACTTCAGTTGATTCTAAGATTTAGAACTATGGTTGCAAATTCTAATTCAAGTACATTTCAAATCAATTATAAAGATCTATAGCCTATTTTGGTTTGGGTTGCTTAGTTTACTTCCTATATTATGTGCCTTAATTCATATACCTCATAAATGTGAATAAAATATATTCAGATTATGATAATCTGCAAATACTAATAAATAGATTTAAAGATTAAATATATGAACACAACTATAAACTTGTCAAAGTGATACCATTGTAATTAGCTAGTTATTAATGATAAGAAAGGAACATAAGGAAGGCCAGATGTTATAGGCATGTCATTTGGGCAGCTTCACCAGGAAGTTGCAACTTCACACTCCCGAGGGAACCACTGGCCCATTCCCTGCAAAACACTGGGGGGAGGGATCCAACAAAGAAGAGATGGGTACATGAGCAGTAAAGTTGGGGTGATGTAGGCAAGGTACTTGCTTGTCAATGTAGCCCAGGGAACCATGGATTGGCTAGAGAGGGCAGGGCCAATGCAAGCCTGTGAAATGTGGGAAACTATGATTCCCTTGACAAAGAACCTCACTTGCTTGGCTCTCTGGTGCCTTTGGCTGTGTTGCAGCCCATGTTCCCTCAATAGCTACGTGGTCCTGCATACCCCCCACACAGTGGACTAATGAACACAAATTAAGCTAGCATGATGCTGTATGGGACTGTGAAGATATGGAATGAAAACTCTGGGCAACAGCTTTAATTCTAGCTCTATTGAAGCCATGGCTACACTTTTTCTATGGGGGGATGAGCAGAAATGGGACCTTGGGAACTCAGTGGTGTAATTCTACAGAATAAAGCTTTCTACAATAACTCACCCTCCTGTGCAACTCTTTGAACATTCTGTTTCTCAGGTTATCATAGGAAGCCTCTCCCACAAGCAGCCAGTGGGGACAAGGAGAGCTCCCCACTGACAACAAAAGCTTCAAGTTTATTTATTTATGATACTTCAGGTATAAGATAAATACTACTTGTATAATGCTGATATAAATATGACATAAATAGCTACCTAACAATACAGTCAATTTGGACCCAAACAGTGGATTTGGAATACTCTCCATTCCAAATCAAACTATTAAGAGAGATCTTGCATCTCATTATCTAAAGTTAAGTACTAGGCTGTAAAATATCTTCGCTGGTTTTAAAATAAGAATAAAATATAAGCATATTATTAAATATTAAAAATGGCTTTAAATAAATAACTGCTTTATGGTAAATATTTGAAGTTTGAACATTTTCTTTTCAAGAATCTATTTCCCATTCATGCTTTTGTACAACGAATAAGCTTACTTGATAAAGATTCCAGAAGGTTGTCCATTTGGGTATGTTTTCAAGAAACATTCTATATTGATTACAGGATATTTGTCTGACAATAATTAGCAGTGGGATTTTACCAACTACCTTAAATACAATTTATTTTGTAGTGGAAGTGCTTAGCTGGTGGGTACATTTGCATCCCTTATATAAAATAGGAAATCTGAGGCAGTGATTTAAAGGATGATTTGAAGCTTGGCTCCATAGTCACACTATTTCTAGTTTTGCTCCCTCCAATTCATTCTTCACACTAAACTAGAGAAACGGTATTCTAAAAGATGAAATTGATTAAATTACAATTCTACTATAAATCCTTCTTTTATTTCTATTTCCCTTAGGATAAAGTACCTAGTTACTTCCTAAGTCTTTATGCTTCGTGCTCTGAAAACTCCGGCAATATCATTTTTGAGGACTATCTTCCTCACATTCTACTGTTCTTGGCATGTGCCGTGCTCTCTTGTCTTCAGTGTATTCATTCTTTTTTTTGCCCGATTTTCCCCACACAACTCTACCAAGTGTAGCTTCTCAAATTCCAATTCACTTTTCCTATAAGACTGCCCTAACTATTGACTACTAAATTAATTACCCCTCCCATAGGCTTCTATGGCACATTATCTATAGTAATTATCAAGCATATCTCCCTGTGCTGCAATTGGCCTGTTTACTTGTTCAGCTCCACGATTTCTCTAGAAACTTCCTTATGAGAGTATGGATTACCCTGCGTTTATAGTCATATATGAAGTATTTGTTTAGCGCATGATGAGTTCTCAGTAAATATTTGTAGAGATAACAAATGAAAGAATTATAAGAAATAAAGTTATCCTTAATTTAAGACCCCAAAACATAGGTTATAAATAGCAAAAATATAGTCCTATATTATTGTAAATGTTCCCCAGCCTGAAAATGTACACTCTAGGGCCTAGGCAGAACATAGTTCCTTCAAATTAAACTTATATTATCCAGTTCTTAGAATTTGCATACTGGCTTTTTAAATGTAATTTCCCTTCCATTTGGCCTTGTTATTAAATGACTTATGTGAACAACCGAGTTTCTCAAAAATCTCCCATAAAGAGGTAGAAACAAGAAATATTTGACCTAGCTACAGTTAAGTTTAAGAAAGATAAATGATGTATCACATTCACTGCCTGTTCTGTTCTCCTATTCCAACATAAGTTGTTTGCCACCTGAGTATTTGTCACTTTCATTTTAATATTTGCAGATGTCAAATACAACTTGGATCTCTGACTAGCAAATAGTGTATGGCTGGAGACTCTTTTCAGATGAAAAAACAAAACAAAACACTTCCCTCCTGTGTATATGTAGTTAGCAATGATGAAGCCAATTCTGAATAAACACAAACAACACTGAGAGCTTCTGTCATAGGTGGTGAGTTAAACAGAAAATAGCTGATGCATCAATGGGGGGCATTAGTGCATCAAAAAATTGAATTTGTTGTAGGGAAAAATTGCCTGTAAAATTGCTGTTCAAAGTGCTTCTCCCTAACAAGATCCAATTGTGTCAAGAAACTAAGTAAATAAGCTTAACTTCAAAGACTCAAAGAAAAGTAGAAAAGACTATAGAAATGGTCCATCCAGAATTCTGTATAGAATAGGGCTTTTGGGGGCTTACAAGAATATTTCAGAGCATCCAACAACCCTACCCATGATCTTTGGTGACTATGCTATCTCATGAGTGGCCAAGACTATGTTCCCTATTTAGAGTTGAGGCAAATTTGTATTCAGGTGGTGAATCTTATATTCTTTGAGGTGAACTTACTTAAAATAAACAACTTAAAACGAAACTCTTTTAAGGCCGATCTACTTTATTTGAGGTACTTTAAATATAATATGCTTTGACTTCCATGGTATCTGATTTTTTTTTCCATTTTCTTTCCTATAATGAAGACTAACTCCATTTTTAAAAAATATATTTTTATTGATTTCAGAGAATAAGGGAGAGGGAGAAAGAGATAGAAACGTCAAGGATGAGAGAGAATCATTAATCGGCTGCCTCCTGCATGCCCCCGACTGGGGATCGAGCTCCCAACCCAGGCATGTGTCCTGACCAGGAATTGAACCGTGACCTCCTGGTTCATAGGTCAACGCTAAACCACTGAGCCACTGACTTATTTTTTTTATGTTACCCGCTGACAGATTTCAAGCCCCATCTAAACAAAGGGATAAGATAGACTGAATGTGCTTTTCTCTGGCTCCAGTGAGAAGTTGAAACCACACAATCCCTTGTTTGTGGCACACCCCTTCACCCTATCACACTCCCTAGCCACCATGTATACTGAAGTCATTTTCCTTCCCTGGTTCTTTCATGACATTTCAGACCTGTTTTCCTCATATGCCTCATTATGTGAGTTTTAAACCTTGTTGTACCCTCTCGGTGCTTCTGTGACTACATGAGTCTCAACATTTTGAGGGACCCTGAATTTTGAGGGATCACACAATCTCACACATTGTCTATAGATAGAAATGAAAGTACAAAATAATGCACGTCAAACACAGTCCACAGAATGTGTTTCAAATATGGGTGAGAAAGAAAGAGAATAAAGTTAAAAAAAAAACAAAACAGGCTAAACTCACCTTAGAAATAAAATGTCAAGCAGATGCAAGATCAAATATACCTGTATTTCATTACCAAATAATGTAAATATTAGTGAGGACAGTATAATATGCAGCGACTATAAATTAGTTTATAAGGCAAAAGTGTAAAATACATAGAAAGAACTGAAGCAGGTAGACAACACATCTTCATTTATTTCAAATGCTGAGAAGATATTAAAATAAAGGTATACTTCACCAGGGTAAGACACATTCCTGGAAGTTATTTATAAAGTAATATAGCATTATATGCTAACATTTTTTTCTCATTGAGTACAATATAAAATATAAGATATGTTCTTACAAGGAAACAAAATCATCAACATACTTATTTAAAAATTATTTTGAAAAAACTAATTCAAGGTAGAGAAGAAATTAATACTCTTCTTAAGCTTAAAATATTTTTAGAAGTTAACTATATTAAGTTGTAATAAAATGCACACATTTCAAATGAACAGTTTGATGAGCTTTAACATTCGTTTTCATTGTCCAGAAAGTATGTCCCTTTGCAGTCAATACATTTCCCAACTTCTTCCCAGAAAATCACAGATCTGAATTCCAGCACCCTAAAATTATTTTGCCTCGTTCTTGAAATTCACATAAATAGAATTAAACTGTATGTATGCATTTGTGTATTACTTATTTTGCTCATCATGTTTTTAAGATTCATCCACTTTGCTTTATTTTTATCACTGTGTAGCATTATGTTTTAAAATGTACAACAATTTGTTTATTCATCCACCTCAGGTAGACATTTGAGATGTAACAAGTTTTTTGGGTTTCATGAATAAAGATGCTATGAATATTTTTATCTGCAAGTTTTTAATTGCAAGTTCATAATATTTTTCCAAACTTTTCTTCTAAAAGTTTTATTGTCAATTATAAATTAATTTTCTATGTGATAACATGTAGAAGTAAATATTCATTATTTTTTTCTTTCAGAAGTCCATTTCTCAACACCATTTGTAAAAAGCAAAAAAACTTTAGCCATTGAATTATCTTGCTGTCTTATTAGAAAAGAAAATGTGTGAGGGTCTATTTATGGACTTAATTTCCTTCTATTTATCTTTGTGTTTTTCTTTACCCAAATGTCATATAGTTTTAATAAGTAAAGCTTTTATAAAATATTCTTGAATTTGGGTAGTATAAGTCCTTCAAATATGTTTTTTTTTTCTCCCAAAATTGATTTGGCTATTCTAGTTCTTTGACTATCAAGATATATTTTAAAAGTAATTCCAGTTTCTACAAAAAAAATTTCTAAGATTTTAACTGACATTGTGTTCAATCTATAAATCAATGTGAAGAGAATGAACATTTTAACAATACTAAATCTTCCAATTTATGAACATGGTATAAATTACCATTTAGTTAGCTCTTCTTTAATTTTTCTTAGCAATGTTCTGTAGTTTTCAGTGAGAATGTCTTGATCAATTTTCCTTAAATTCATTCTTAAATATAGGGTGTTACTCCCAAAATATATACACACATTTTGAGTAATTTTAATGGCAGTGCTTATTAAAATACATTTGGTTTTCAAAATTGAGGTATCAGCTGTTAAAGTGTGTATACATTTTTGGAGATACCCTGTATTTTTTGTATATGCTCATCAGATTCCAGCCACTTCACTAGCCCTGAACTCGATTTTCCTAAACTCAGTGGACCTACTATGTCTTCTTGTACTCTAGCTATCTACACTCCTTTCAAGAAAATGTCCTCATACAGAGAAGCAGGGAGAGCATGAATTTCATTTTTTTTTCATAGAGAACAGTCTTGCTTGTTGCCTGAAAACTGTTATTTCATATATTTCTCCCAGTTTTGTAGTTTTGTTTTGTTCATTTAAATAAGAAGTTTAGTACAGTGTCAGTTACTTCATCAAGACCAAAAGTAAAAGCCTGCTTGATTGGGTTTGTTTACCTTAAATTTTTATATGAATGTCTTCCATCAGTTCCAACTTTCTTTAAAATCTACAAAAAATCATTTTTACCTGTATCTGTATTTCCTTAAGTCACTCCTAACTAAATCAAAATTATTAGAAGTTGAAAATGTATCTATTTTTCAAATTTGAAATGAACTGCAATCTTTTTTTCAGCAATTCTAAAATTTCCCACTCTAAATGATAAAAACATCTGTGCATTTTGTCTAATTTAGCTATCCGTAAGTCCACTACAAACCAGGAACCTTGAGTGGTCTCCCCAGAGAAGTGAGAGAGGATTCTGTCTTGTGTTATGTCTTGTTTTTATTACATGAACTTCAAATTCTTCCCCTGATTCTATTTGGCTTATCCATATTAAAAAATATTGTGTAAAGTTGGAAGTCTGTGCATATCACTTGTCACTGAGATTCCAAAATTTCTCAGTATGAACAGGAAAAATTATTCCCCAATTTTTCTTCCATCCAAGGATTTAATCTCGGTTGAATGTGATATGTTGCATAAGTCTCAGCAGTGACTGAGGTAAAATGTTTCCAGACTACTCCAGAATATTAGCCAGTAATTATTCCTAAAAGAAGGAGTGGGTGTTTTTTTGTTTGATTGATTGATTTTTAAAAAAACATGTTCCGTAAGAAAATGTAAGAGAATTGGAAAAGTGATTGTACATAGTCAGGCATCCAGTGTTGAAGGAAGCACAGCTTTAGTTAATGCTATGAAAAGAACAAAAGAAAAAGGGACAGACTCTTCCTGAGATTTGTTAGCAAGAGTGGAGAACTAACCTTGTAACAATCTCCAAGCAGGCAAGGTTATTATGCAAATTGATGTGTCCAGCTGTTATTCCTTTCTATGATGGATAAAAGAAAAGAAAATAGGCTCAGAATGTAGCACAAGGGACTGAGCTTTGGCAGCTTTGCAAATGGCCCTTTGCTTACCAGCCCAAGGAAAGTGGCAGCTGATTGCAGGAGGGTATTAAGGAATACTGATTTCACTATTGATTTATGGTATCTACACTCCCAATCAGAATGCAGACCAGTGGATGCTAAACTGTATCATACTGTGTTTACCTCACATATAGTATAAAATTTTTATACACAATAAGGAGCACAGAGAAAAGTTTATAGATTTTTAAAAATTGTGTTTGTCTAAGGAAGAGAAATTGCTCCCTACTTCCCTGATTTAATTTTTAAGTGCTTTTAGTTCAATGGTTTTTGACTCCTGTATAATGCAACAATAATAGTAAAAATAGCTATATGTGTACATGGAAATTTAGACTTTTCAATAGCTTTTCACCCATATTATCTCATTTGTTCTTCAGATATGCTTATTCCCATTGTACAGACCAAGAACTGGGGTCCATGAAGGATGGGCGACTTGGCTGTGTGAGCAGTGATGACCCTGGAACAGTCCACTTGGAATGCCAGCCTCCTCTTGCTCAGTCTAAGGATCTTTCCACTGAAGCTGCCAGTGGTCTCTCCTCAATGTGGGATGCACAGCTCTAAAGGTCCTCTGGTTAATGCCAAGGGGCTTGACCAAAAAAAAGCCCATCATAGTGCTTGTCAGACCCTCAGACCTTTGGGGAAACCCTGGTCAAGAACTTGAGATGAAAATAAGCTAAGAAAACAAGACAGCAGCAGCAGGTTCTGCTAGAAAGCATCAGAGCTATCACACAAACCTGGAGTTATTAGGAAGCAGAAAAGACAACTATTCAGAAACAGCTATGCAATAGAGAAGGACTCACTGATTAGAGGGTGAAAAAGCCAAGTGGAAGTTGAATATCAGGGAGAAAATAGAGCAAGAGAGAAAGAACCAGCAGATGCCCACTTGGCAGTGCAGGTTCAACACCGAGAGGATCAGAGAGCGTTTGCTCCTCTGGTCCCCCTTGTAGTCTCTATTCTCCATGTCCTCCCAGGGGAACTCTATACGGGACAGGTTTGTATGTTCTCCTCCTTCCTAAAGGCAGGCTCCACTGGACTCCCTCACCATGTGCTCTCTCTGAAGCTGCACTGAGAACCTCCTGGATGCTTGGGTGTGTGTACCTTCCCCAAAAATACCATCTCTCCATATTTGGCAGTTTCCTTACGGGAGTCACTGGCAGAGTTATTTAATAAAGGTCCCCATGTAGTTATGAATGCTAAGGGATGCCTAGAAGGTTCAGAAACTCTCCATTCAGTCCGTATTACAAAATGCAGGAACCAATGAAAAAGTCTCAGTGCAGTTGTCACTGCTCCCATCTAATGATGTGGAAGCATACATTTCACTGGTCCTTTGGCATGTGGAGGTTTCTTACATGTTCCTTTTGACAAAAAGGCCTCAAATAAACCATATCACATAGCACTGAGACAGATAGACGAAAAAGAGTGAATACTGACAGACCAGAACAGAAATTAATTTAAAAACAATAATGACTAAATGAGGAAATTAATTTAAAAACAATAATGACTAAGTGACACCAAGCCATTTAGTTAATAGGGTATTTAGAAGTGTGTGTTCTTGTGAAAAAAAATAAAAATAAAAGTGTGTGTTATTAGGAAATGTGCAGATGGCTTTTTCTATGTGTGTCTTATGTCTTTGAAATCCTAGAGTAGTTATTTACTACACAGTGTAATTTTATTTTTTAATATATTTTATTGATTTTTTACAGAGAGGAAGGGAGAGGGATAGAGAGTTAGAAACATCAATGAGAGAGAAACATCGATCAGCTGCCTCCTGCACACTCCCTACCGGGTATGTGCCCGCAACCAAGGTACATGCCCTTGATTGGAATCGAACCTGGGACCCTTGAGTCCGCAGGCCGATTCTCTATCCACTGAGCCAAACCGGTTAGGGCTACACAGTGTAATTTTAACCTAATCATTTAAGGTGCTGATTTTTTTGTATGCCTGGCTCGCTGTAGTGAAAGTCCTTTGAAGTAAAGAATTCTGTATATCTAAAAACGTTAGTCCTACGCAGTGCCTGTCTGTGTGTTGTCCTGAATTCATGTTTTTTTGAAGAGGTCACTGACCAAATAAAGGAGGGTTACTTTTGACTAAATACCACCATGTTTTGAGAACGATACTGGATTCTCTTTGTATTCTTTATGATTTGATTTAATATTCATAAAAGTCTTAATAATTATGTGCTATTACTCATGAGAATATGATGCCTTAGTATGACAAGGGACACAGCTGCTATCCTACAATTATATGTGAGGAAGCTAGAAGTTGCATTAGCATCTCTGATTTACTAACCTCTGATATTTCTATCACCCAACACTAGCTCTCATCAACTCCTCCATTCATTCAGACAACGGAAATTTATCAAGAGATGATTCTGTGCCAGACAGTGGTCTAGGAACTGGGATCCAATGTTGATTAACAATAACAAAAATAAAAAACAAGACTCCCTAGATTATGCAGCTTCTTTCTCTTCCAACTAGTCACTTGAATTTTATGACTCACAGATTATCCCCAAATGAGTGATCTTTATTCATTTCTTCACCCTCATCTCCCATCTATGAAATCTAATGTGCAAGGCTATCATTTTGCACATGCAAAATTAAGTATCATGCCCCTTCAGCTTTCTTCAGAGAGCCACGTGCCACCTAACCGCACAGAGCTCCCTCCCCAGGGCTTCTCTAGGAAGGTAGTGAAGGCATATATGTGATCACAAGGTCAATTACAGTAGGTACTTTTTTGTTTTTCAGAAGATTCTAGGAATTTTAATAATAAACTGTATTCTTTCCAGACCACATTTTAAAATTAGTTTTAATTGGAGAAATATTCCGTTATATTTAATTAAGTCCCCTGGAAAGATACATTGAAATCCTAATCCCCAACAGCTCAGAATGTGATCTTATTTGGAAACTAGAGGCCCGATGCACAAAAATTCATCCAAGAGTAGGTCTACCTTCCCCCAGCTGCCGGCACCAGTTTCCCTTCAGCACTCGGGACACGGGCCCGCTTCCCTTGGGCCACCTGCAGCCACCTGAGATCCCGACTGGCTTCCTTCCGGCCCCGACTTTGTCAGGAAGGATGTCCGGTCTAATTAGCATATTACCCTTTTATTATTATAGATGGTATTGTTGCGGATGTACTTAGTTAAAATGAGGTCATACTATAGTAGGGTAGGCCTCTAATTCAATATGACCAGTGTCCTTATAAGAAAAGGGAAATTGGGGCACAGATGCAGAGAGAGAAGAAGATGGAAAGAGACCCAAAAAGACAGCCCATGTGACAAGGGGGGCAGAGGTTGGAGCGATGCCTCTATGAGCCAAGGCATGCTAAGGATTGCCAGGAAACACTAGAAACTAGAAGAAGCAAGGAAGAATTTTCCTCCACAGGTTTTAGAAAGAACATGACCTTGCTGACATTTTCTTATTTTACAAACTGTGAGACAATGAATTTCTGTTGTTTTAAGACATCCTATTTTGGTAATTTGTTAAGACAGTCCTTTCTACCGCTTTCTCTTTTCCTCACCCACCTGCTTCTCTCTTACTCTTTCTTCTCTTCTCCCTCTACTTCTCCCTCTACTTCTTATTCTTTTCCCTCACCTCTCACTCACCTTCTAGTGTGGATCCCAGTGGCAAGAATAAAAACAGCATTACTCTACCACCATTTCTTCCTACTAGCTTGATTTCCCAGGTCTGACATCTTGACAGATCCCTTGCAGGAAACACTGGCAGAGTTATTTAATAAAGGTGCCCATTTATTTATGAATGCTAAGGGATGCCTAGAAGTTTCAGAAACTCTCCTCTCAGTCCATATTACAAAATGCACGAACCGATGAAAAAGTCTCAGAGCAGTTGTCGCTGCTCCCATTTAATGATGTGGAAGCATATGTTTCACTGGTCCTCTGGCATCTTTATGTCTTCAGAGACATCCCATCTCCCTCCATCAGAGAGTTATCCAGTGCGCTGCAGACGATTAACAAGTCCTGAAACATGTGAACATGTGGATGCTACCAGTCCCGGGTAGACAGGGCATTTATCCTCAGTCCTCAGTGTCACAACTAATCATGTTTTGCATCTCTGAGAAGCACTGGGCCACTGCACAAAGTGATTTTCTACTCCAGATAATCACACTACCCTGCTGGCTATGCAAATATCCAGTAGAGAGCATCTTTCCTAAAACCCATTGCTCAAGGACATGTTATTTCAAAACCTGATTTTGTTCAACTAAAAGAGAACACTTGTCACTGGCTATTTTCTTCTCTAAACATCTCAGCTTGTAAGGTTTTCTTGGTTACTTTGCCCTTTAATGTCAGGAACAATAAATAACAAGAAAAAGGCCTGGGTGGAGGAGTGTATGGGGGGGCAGGGAATGGGAGACATCTGTAATACTGTCAACAATTTAATAAAAAGAAAAAGGCACAAAAACATTAGAGAGCCCTCACTACCCTTTTTTAGGTCAATGTAGTTTTATATGTATAATACACATTTTAACATAGGAATAGACAATATTATTTAAAATGTGTTCATTTTATTTAATAAACAGGTATGAAGTGCCCTTACTGTTCCTAGGCACTAACTGTAAGAAAGACAGAGCTAAGAACAATGCAGCCCATTTCCTTAAAGAGGTTTCAGTCTAGCAGAGGAGGCAGACATTCCTACAAGTGACTACCTTCCATGCCCAGGCTGTGGGGTGCAGGCTCAGTGGTCAGATTATCTGGGTTCATAGTCCTGGCTCAGCCACTTGCTAGTCTCTGATCTCGAGCAAATTACTCAAGTTTTCTAAACCTCAGTTTTCTCATTTGCAATGAAATCTCTCAGTTATAGGGCTATTCTGAGGGCTTTTCAAGTTAATGTACATAATACCTTAGCATAGTTCTGGACACACAGGAAAGTGGGGAATGTTATGTAGAATATCTCTTATTCTACAAGGGGAAAGGCAGCTGGGTAGGAAAGTTGCATGAAAGTAGCCCATCACAGTAGGAACACTGGTGTAAAGCATTAATCTGAAAGCTATTCAACTTCAGCTGTGCTGAGCAGCTTACAAATCTGTAGAACTCTATCCAGAGAGACCAACTAGTGACAACAACCAAAAGAGGAGGGGAAAAAAAAAAAACTACAGTGAAAATGAAACAATGCCTTAAAAAGTGGCAGTGACTTTATCACCACCTGGCCATTCCTCTTCTGGGATTTCAGCGTCGGCTCCAAGGAGAACACTATCTGTGTCATACACAATTACTTGGCTGATTTTCTGCAGGGAGTTGCTATTTTTCTGTTGACAAGGCACATTGAATTGATCATTTGGCATTACATCATATTCATTGTACTGTCTCATAACACTTTATTTGTTTTATATAAGGAGCTGCGTGCCAGAGGGCTCTGATGATGTTGAAAATGCATCATTTCAGTCACTTACCTCCACTGCTAATGGTTTTGCTGCCAGCTTTTTAAACTTGAATTAATTTGGCAACTTAGCGCTCCAGCAGAAAAAAGTAGAAAATCTACTTTTGAACATAGGCAAAGCCAGCTGGAGGCTAAGGTGGAAGAAAATTTGTTTGGGTGGAGGTTGTGATGACAGATTTTTACTATTTGTGAGATCAGCTTTTCATTTTGTTAAATAAAATTTTAATTTTAGAATAGTTTTAAATTTACAGAACATTTAGTCTGCTCCCCCCACTAGATTAAAACATCTTTAGGGAAATGGGCTGTATTATGCTTAGCTCTGTCTTTTGTACAGATAGTGAAACTCATTCTGAGAGTTCTTATATACCTAACACTCAGTTTCCCCTGTTGTTAACATATTAAGAATGGTATATGTTTGGCCACCAATAAAGCAGATTTGATGCATGATTATTTACTAAATCTCATACTTTATTCAAATTTACTTAGTTTTTACCTAGTGTCCTTTGTGTTCCGGGCTGTCACTAGGGATGCTGCATGATTACTTTAGTCAGCGTGTTTCCTTAGGCTGCTCTTGGCTCTGACAGCTCCTCAAATTTTCCTTGTTTTTAATGACCTAGTTCTGAGGAATACTGGCCAGACACATTATAGAATGTCTCTAATTTTAAAAATAATGTTTTATAATATTTAAAAAAAACTAGAGTCTCGTTGCACAAAGATTCATGTAAGAATAGGCCTTCCTTTCCCTGGCAGCTGGCACTGGTTTTCCTCTGGCACCCTGGACACAGGCCTTGGCTCTGGATGCCGCCTTCTGCCTTCACTCCAGCTGGAGCCTTCAGTCTTCTCTCCAGCCAGAGCACCGCTCCTGTAGCTCCCTTTACCCCTCACCCTCTCCCATGTAACAGGCTTCCTGCCCTGTCCGGCTGCTCCATGCCTGCATATGCAAATTAATTCGCCATCTTTGTTGGGTTAATTTGCACACTCACTCCTGATTGGCTGAATGGGCGTCATGGAGGTACATTCAATTTGCATATTTCTCTTATTAGTGTAGATAATATTTATGATTACACTGAAATTTAGAGGTTTTGTGAGGAAGACAACAGAGGTAAAGTTCTATTTTCATCATCACTTCATATCAAGGGTTGATCTATCAAGGCTTATCATTAATGATGTCAACCTTGATCACCTGGCTGAGGTAAGGTTTGTCAGGATTCTCTGCTGGAAAGTTATTCTTTCCCCTCTTTGGAAAAAAGCCACTTATGAGGTAGGATAAATGCTCCACCTTCTTGAAGGCTGATTACCACTAAAGTTATTTGGAGTTCATCTGCACTTGAGATTTGTTTATTCTCCCCATTTATTCATTTATCCAATCATTTATATCAGTATGAACTCACAAGTATTTGCTTTATACTTTGAGTTAGAATCCAATATTATTTGGCTTATTATGGATTTTGTTGCTCAAGTAGCTTTGGCTTTGGCCAGTGAAGCTGTGGCACTCTTTCAGTTGGCTCTTGTATGCCTTTTCCATACCCTCATCACAGTGGGTTGTTTTGTTTTAAATACTTCCTTACCTTCTAGAAACAGAAGATATCCCAGGCTCATCTAACCCTAGAATCACACATTTCTCTAAGAAACACTAGACAGTTTTATTAGAAGGTGATAGCAGAAGCTGAAATCTGAGTATTGGGTGTGCTTGTTGCTCCTGGAGTGTCATTGCTTCTGACACCAGCTTTTTTACCACTTGCTCTTCCTCATAATTCCCCTCTGATCCCTGAGAGCTCATACTGCCCAGGACCTTGCCTGGTAGTGGCTCATCTAGCAGCACTCTTCACCACCTTGCCATAGCACAGCTGGACTAACCCCCCTTCTCTCCCTTCCTTCCATCAGAAGTTATCCAATTGTGTCCTATTCCTTCACTGGTATTGTGATCAACTTCTGGATATAACTAGTTATTTGAATCTTGCACAGTCTTTGGATGATTTTCAATAAATAGTTGTTACATTGTATTAAATCTGATAATCTATTTCCCATTAAGTTGTCAAAAACTGATAATAAATTAAAGGGCCACTACTCACACAAGATAATTGAATTTTTAATAGAGAATTTCTGAAGATAGAGCTATTCCCTAAGAAATGACACCAAGAGGTGGCAGATACTTAGGAAGATGTATTCAAGGAAGTAAACATCAATTTAATGGGTGCTGGCCAGCATTTTTTAAAAATTAAAAGAGAATAGAAAATATGGCATCACATGTAATTAAATTAACATTGCTTTGTGAAATGTTTGTGTGTGTGTGTGTATGTGTGTGTACTGAGTCATGATGTACTTCATATCACAATTCAAAAGGTCTAAGTGGCTGCATTTTCTACCATTTTATATATGGATACAGAGGATATTATAAATATTAAGGATGTCTATGCTAAATTTCAACTTAGCAAAGCAAATAGCTGGTTCCTTTTTTTCTTAAACTCCTTTGGAAATATGTCACAATCATCAATGTGCTCAGTGGATACATACCATATTGATGAATTTGGCTATGCTATGGTCCATTTTAATGGATATGAAAGGTATGAACTGTGTGCGATAGAAGTTCACATTCCTGTCTTTTACTTTCTAGTTTATTATCTTTATAAAGAGGTATCCCCATCCATCTAGATGGCCAGGTGAGCATAAGACAACATAATGCAGCGGTTAAGCATGCAGGCTCGCCTTTACTCTTACTAGTAACACAAACTCTTCCATTTCCTAACTGTGTGGCTTTAGTCCAATAGCTCAGTTTCTTCATATGTAAAATGGAACTAATGATAGTATTTCCTTATAGGGTTGTTGTGATAGGAACATTAGAATGGTATACCTTCAATAAGTATTGTCATTAAATAAGTCAGTATTTTGTAAACTGTAGGTCACAGCTCTTGAGTGGACCATGAAATCAATTTAATGTATGCCTGCAATCCTATATAATAAAAGCATAGTATGCAAATTGTCCCCTGACTGGAGTTCTTCCAGGAATTCAACCACGGGGCAGGCTGGCCAGGGAAAGGGAGGGAGGCCCCACTTGGCAGCTAGCAGCCACTAGGGACCCTACCAGTGCATGAATTTTGTGCACTGGGCCTCTAGTCTTAAATAAAAAACAGACTAACATAGCATGATAGAATATATACAAGTATTTAGAGGAAATTTAATTCCCGAAGCTTTAGTACTATGTGTATCTGTGTGAGATACTGGGTCATTAGATAAAATGCATTTCTTACTAATGGTCACAATCAGAAATATTTGAAATGTCAGCCAGCTCTTTCCTCCTTAAACCTTCCCCATTCTTCAATTTTAAGCTCTGGTGTCCGTCTTTCAGATAACCTTCCTTTTCTTCTGTCTAGTTTCAATCTCTTATTACATCATGAAATCCTGAATTCTACCTCTTGTCAGAGCTGTGATTTCACATTTACTCATGTGATTGTTTGATTAACAGTTGATATCTCTTTTTAAACTATAATTTCTCTGATAGTCATGATTGGTCATTTTTGAACACTTCTATATTCCCTGCATCTAACAGTGTCTGGCACACAATATATGCTCAACAAATAATAAATAAAGGAATAAATTATATCCTTCATTTCCTACTATACCACCCCATGCATAAACAGCCATTAACTTCTGTGAATTCTTTCTACATAATATATCTCAGGACCATCCAATTTACTAAATTATTTAGGAGACAGTTCTTCTTGCTTAAACTTCAACAATGTTCATTTAACTAGTCTCCTTATCTACCCCCTGCTGCTTTTCCTTCCACTCCAATCCAATTAATTTTCTCCCTAAGTGATTTTTTATTAAAATAAAAATATGATAATGTCACTTCTGAACTTAGTATGTTTCAATGGAATCTGTCCTCAGAAAGAAGTTGAACCCTGTATTATGTACATTTGCAGTCACAAATGCCATTGTGCAAAATTTTAACTTTATTTATTTTTAACCTTTTGCACTCGCTTGTTTTTCTCTCGATTCCTTTATTCTACTCGGGATTTAATTTTTTAAATACCCCAGATTTTACAAAGCGCGGCAGTAGAATAAAAAAACTGGAGTTTCTTTTCATACAAACTTATTTATTTGGATTTTTTTTATATTTCAAATTATTGATACATTCAAAGAGTAATTTTAATCTCAACATCCGAGTGCAAAAGGTTAATATGTTTTAATTGATTTTTAGAGAGAGATGAAGTGTGGGGCAGAAGGGAGAGAGATAAAAACATTAATGAGAGAGAAACATGAATTGATAGGCTGCCTCCTTGCATGCCCCCTACTGGGGATTGAGCCCAAAACCCCAACATGTGCCCTGACCTGGAACAGAACTGGTGACCTCTTGGGTTGATTCTCAACCACTGAGTCACTGGCCGGGTTTAACTTTATTTTTTTATAACTCAATTTGATTTCTGATTTCAAACTACTGTATATCTTCCTGATTCAGAATCAATTTGGTCAATTTCATGTAAACTCAGTCTAATTTAGTGATTTCTCAGTCAATAAGGTTTATATTTCAGTCACATAAAGGATTATGTCATTTCTTTGTACTTCTCCTAGGGTTTGGGATTAAGTAAATATGCTATGAAGTGAAGATGGTACACAATTGCTACTACCAAGTTTTAAGGAGGGGGGGCTTCTCTTTCTTGGCTTCAACCCACCCCAGATCTACATTTGACTTCTAATTCTGGATGTGTTCTCTGATTCTCAGTTGTACATGAGGAACTCCATTAATGGTGACTTGGGCTGCCTAGGTCTGACTTCGCTCATTTAGCCTTTTAGGAACTGGGACCTACTAATGGGCTCTCAATCTGCCCCTTAAACCTTCCATTGGGCATTTAACTACTGCTTTTCCCTTCCTTTAAATTCCTTTAACTTCAAGACCTCTTGGGGGGCGGGGCGGGGAGGGGAACCTATTCTACAAGAGTCTCATATTTCTCAGCACTTGCTAAACCCTACCATTTAACTGTATTTTCCCTCCAAAGCTCATCAACTTTTCAATATTGGGAGTGAAAGAAGAAGTTGAGCTTTGCCCATTTGCATACTTAATTTCAACTTCAGATGGATGGATGATAACTTTAGAATTTACAAATAATAAATTTGTCTTTGTTCATTTTATTTTCCCAATTTGAAAACCTCTCCCTGGAGTTAATGAGTCCACAGACTTCCACAGGAGCCTGGATGCTTGTAGTGGAGATGGCATTGATTTTATTTTGTCAAGCACTGTAATAAGCAGTTTCTTTTATTCTTTAATTTAATTCTCAAAACAAACTTTTGAGGAAAGTTATTTTTTTTTCAATTTTACCTATGAGGAAACAAAAGTACAACAACAACAACAACAAAAAATGAAGAAACCTATTAAAGGTTGCATAAGATGTGGTTACAGGAAACCTAACCCAGGAACTCAATCTGGAGCCTTTGCTGTTGATTATTTATTGTGCTGCAGACACCTCCACAATTTATAACACCTCAAGTCTTAGTACCAGATGCTCTAACTTCTGGGTAGAATGTTCTTTCTCTGTTTTCTTTCTTCTTATCATTTGAAATTCAATTCATCACATTATCTCCTCTGAAAGATTTCTTCTTTATCATCTTTCTCCTTCTCTTCCCTAGCTGATTTTGCATGCTTCAATGGCTGGCTTAACTAATTTTTGTCTCCCACTAGACCATGAGCTTATGAACAGCAAGAACCAAGTCCTCTTGTTATCTGTATTCCAATGCCTAATCTAATGTCTGGTGTGTAAAAGTACTTGGAGCAATTTGTTGAATGAATTAATGATGAATGAAGAAGTTTGAAAGCTGAAGGCATTCTGCAGTGATGATATAGAAATAACAGAAACTTTAAAAATGGGAAACATGACACTTTTAAATAATGTCCATCTGGTAACAATAGAAAATCGTATTTTTAGATGTCTGAGAGACTTGGGCATAAAGACCAACTCTCCCGAGGCTAATGAGCCTCACTATCCTTGGATATCTATTTTGTTCCCTCTGCTTTGAAGGAAATACCTAAAATAGTATGTTTTCCCAATGGTGTCTATCATTCACAGATTGTGAAGTTTCTGAAATACCTGTACAATAAATTGTTTCTGCTGCTTGCAAGGATTATCTACGGTCTTTTGAAAGATTAATGCTCAGAATCACAACAGGGGAAAAGATAACTGCAAATTAGTATAATAAGCCCTAGGGGTCTGATTTTAAGCAATAGCTATGGAAAGAGTGTGGACAGTAACCAGTGAGACCTAAAACACTAAAGGTGACACAGCAGGGGGCCACTATTAAAACATAACTGGGAGAAGCAAAAAAAAAAAAAAAAGGTCATGGTCCAAGACATCTGGAATCCTGGTGAATTTCCCAATCACTCTCCCCAATAGAAATATCAGTATTGGTGAATAGAGCAGAAATGGGAGTCATGCCTTCCACACACAGCATTTATGTTCTCTGACCAATAGGTTAATTTTCAAGGCTACCCAGAGCAAATGGTCAAACCTAAAAAACTGCCAGAACCTACTACTGACCCATTCAGAAAGACAAATTTGTTCTCGCATATTCCCTAGGAGAGATACCTATTAAATGTCAGTAGTTGATGTATTAATAATAGATAAATCAGGAATCCAAACAAAATGTTTGTAGAATGTTAGAGATGCAAAATGTTGAAATAATTACTTTAAATAGATTTTTATTGATTTCATAGAGGAAGGAAAAGGGAAAGATAGAAACATCACTCATGAGAGAGAATCATTGATCGCTTGCCTCCTGCACATCCACTACTAGGGATAGAGCCTGCAATTCGGACATATGCCCGACCTGGAATCACACTGTGATCTCCTGGTTCAAAGGTTAATGCTCAACCACTGAGTCAAACCAGCCAGGCTGAAATAATTAGTTTAAAATAACTACTTGGGATTTGACCAAAAATCAATTTATTAGCTACAACATTATCACTTTTGTATTAAGAAGGAAAATAAAACATGGCAAAAAGAATATAAACTTTCTGGTAATAAATAAATAGCATTTTCAGTGTAAAAATGCACAATATTAAATGTTGATATGATATTTAGCTTGCTAATAGTATTTTTTAATTCAATAACAATATTGAAAGCATTTAAGAGCTACAATATTGGGGGATGGTTTCCAAGTAATAATAGGTAGTGATTGAACACTTTAGGGAAGATGAATGCTACCAAATTCTTCAGACAGACATATATAGCTCTGACCAAATGTGAATTAAGAATCATAGGTTTGAAGCTACCTTCCTCTCCTATTTTCATTGTAGCAAGCTCTACATGTAGATCTTTGATTAATTTTTAAATGAAATTGTGTTTGCACATATCATAATGACCTATTTCTAATCAATTGCTTGTGCTATTTATACAGATAATTTTGTAAAACTTTCACTTCTTTTTTTTTTTTTTGCATACTGTTTTATATGCATAAAAGTTTTACATGCTGTTATTCTTTGACTTTTGTTTATTTTTTTACTTCTCTGGATGTCTTGAAGAATAAAAGTATCTGGAGCCAATTCTAGCTACACAATTGTGTCTCAACATATGACTTGCCTTTTGATTGTTCTCAGCCTTTTAAGGACAAGGACTTGGGCCCTACTTGCCTTGAATCTCCATAAGCACAAATCAACTAAAGGCCACAATTAAGGCAGTCCATTAATATTCAATTAACTTATTTTACCAGAACATGGAAAAATTATGCCTGTTGCCTCATATAGTGATTCCTCTTTGCCTGACTTTTTTCCCAAGGATTCTTTAATTCTAATTAATCAATCTTTAAGCCAGTTAAGAGTCAACACTGTGTGTGATTATTTTTTCAATGATATTAGCCAGTTTTCAAATATTTAACAAGCCTGCTTTTAAGATATAGTACACAGCAAGGAGTAATGAGAACAGTTACATGTTATAATCTGGGTATTAATGACCATCTGGAAAAGCTGATAGCCCAAGGACAAATCCTGTGGTGATTTTATGATTTCTATTATAGTTCATTTGTTTCATTTTAATTAGGTAAGAAAAGAAATCTCTTCCTCCACTGTGGTCGATTGAAGAATAATAATGCCCTAGGGCCTAGGCAACAGGTATATCCATTTTTAATGAATTGGCAACAAAAAAACGATTCAATTTCTTAGAATTTATTAACCCAGTGGGGAGGAAGATTTGGAAAGTAACATACAAATTGTCATTGTTCAGTCTTCTTATATATATATATATATACTAGAAGTCTGGTGCACAAAATTCATACACTGGAGGGGGGGGTGTCCCTCAGCCCCGCCTGAACCCTCTCATAGTCCAGAATGCCTTGGGGGATGTCCACCTGCCGGCTTAGGCCTGTTTGGGCCTAAGCCGGCAGGTGGACATCCCTCTCGCAATCCGGGATCCCTCGCACCTGACTGCATGCCTGCTCGCTCCTTACCACTTGGCTCGCTGTGCTCTCCTGCTGTGAGCCCGGCTTCTGGCTCAGCAACCACTCCCTCTGTTGGAGCTCCTGAATTGAGCATCTGCCCCTGGTAGTCAGTGTGCATCATAGCAACCGGCTGTTCTGGTCGTTCTGCCGTAATGGTCACTTAGGCCTTTATTATATAGATTTATAAATGAAGAAACCTATGTGTGATCATAAAATACTTCCAAAGTATTTTTAATATATTTTAAGATTTTCTTATTAATCATCTGCAGAATATAATTGATTTTTCCAGAATAAATATGCATTCTGACACAATATTATATGAGTGCTCTTTGATTACAATATCCAAAATACTGCCGTTTCAATAACAACAAAAGTTACTTTTTACAATGATAAATAGATTACACATATCTGATAGTGAATGGCTATAAAAATGTGCATCTTGTCAGTGCTGTTATCTGGTTGTTTTATTTAAAATAAATGAATATTGAACATTTATGTGTCTTCAGAAATCATTATTTATTTTACATAATAATCAGAGATGAGACATTTCAAAGCATGAAATACAAAGCAAGGTCCTTTGCTCCATAAACATCAAATGTAGATTAGAAATAAATAAATTGTGTACTAAAAGGAATAGAGAAACATCTTGCTTCTTTGTTGGAGCAGAGAGAGGTCATGAAAAATAGGAAAGAGGACAAGACAAGAAGGATTAAAGAAAGGCACTAAATAATGTTTAGTACAAAAGCTATAGAAAAACTAGGGAAATAATGAAAAGGAGGAACTAAATGTAGAAGAAGATTATATTATTCCACAAGTATATAAATAATAAGAAAAAAGATTCAACTTCTTCATCTGAAAGCTCTATAATTTATGTTTGACAGGATCATGAAAATGTGTGTTTCTTTTTCCCCCTCCAGAGCTATTTAAATGAATACTTCATGGGTACTCCCTCATTAATCTTTTCTTACTAACTGTGAAGAATGTAATTACTTCTGTTTTATATATTTGAAAAAATATGTTTATGGTCTATTTTGTTGTAAAATGCTGTTTTGCCATGAACAAGATTTGGGAATAAAGATGAGACAACCCAGCTCCATTTACCAAAACATAGACAGGACTGTAAATTTTGTTGGCAAAATATAAAGGAGACTCAATACATTTCTGTGTAATTTTTGCCTATGAGAACTAAAGAGATAGATGATAAAAATGAGCTCCCATTTCTAAATATATATAACTTTGTGAAAATATATTGAATTTAAATGTGTGGGATGGATAAAACATATTTTTTAATTAAAGAAAACACTTTTACAAAACAATTGGCATATCACAAAGAAAATCAGCAGCAATTACTTTAAACTATGTACAAGTGAGAATCTTAATACTTGCTAAATGTTGGAAAACTCCACACACACAGTTTATTTTTGCTCTTACTGATCCAAACATTTTTACATGTAATTTTTAAAATTTTATCGACATTTTAGAGAGAGGAAGGGAGAGAGAGAACCATTGATGTGAGAGAGAGACATTGCTTGCCTCCTGAACACACCCTGAGTGGGGACCAAACCACAACCTAAGTATGTGCCCTACCTGGGAATTGAATCCACCACCTTTTAGTGCATGGGATATGGCTCCAACTAACTGAGTCACCCAGCCAGGGCTGAACTTTGCATTTAGAATACATTTTGAGCAAGTGGAACATCCTTATGGCTGTCCCTTGGAGCAACAACAACAACAACAAAAATGCATTCATGTTAGATGATTATTATTTTGGGGACCCACTAAAAGTAACCTGTGTCAAGTCCAGATTCTTATCACAGCTTTCACAGAAAAGGTTTGCATTTTAGAAAGATACAGGTGGTTTAGTGCATGACACATTGACAAAGAGAACCTATAAAGATACTCCTCCAACAATGCAAAATACATGTGAATAAGGCAATCATTGCCACATTGCTTATAATTGCACAAAATTTTGGAATTAATCTAAATGCCAAAACACTGGAAAATGGTTGATTAAACAATAAACACAATGTAAATGCAGCCATACGTTAATGATGAAAATCTCTATGAATGGATATGAAGTAAATTCCAGGGTATACAACTAAGTGAAAAAAAAAAAAAAAACAAAGTGAAAAAAACACTTTATAGTATATTATCTGTCATGTAAGATATAAAGGGATATAAATATATTTACCTGCTCTTTGGTGGAAAAAATTGAAGGACAAAAAGATAGACAGGAATGAATGAGCTTGTTCACCTATAGGTTATGAGTGAGAATAACACGGTGACATGGAGAAAATGAGGAATGAGGACACAGTAGAAGTGATGATGAGAGAGTAGATATTCTTTGAATATATCTCTGTGGTATGACTTTTAAAACCAAGTTAATATTTCACATTTTCAAAAAGTAAATTAAAAATTTAAATCAATAGATCTGTGGGAGAATTGAAAATGGATTACAAACAGTAAAAGGGAAACCAAACCCTGTCTCTATTACAAATAAATAATATAATCACATTGAAAGGAACAAAGAATGAAACTAATAAATAAACTTTGGACAATAGTGTTTTAATTATATACTCTAAGTGAATGAAAATTGTGCGCAATCATTGCACTCTAGTTAATAAACTTGTTTTCACATAGATATAGGTTACTGATTTTAAAACTATACATGTTCTAGGATTGAGCAAATAAGTGACTATATTATAGATAACTAGAGGCCCAGTGCATGATTGAATCACGCACGTGTAGGGTCCCCTACACGATTTCCCTTTCGATCACGGGGAGCTGGGTGCCTGTCCACTGGTGTACCAGGCGCCGGAGGCTTCTGAAAGGCATCCAGCTCCCACGCTTTTGCTTTCGATCGCTGGTGCACCAGGCCTTTCAGAAGCCTCAGGCGTGGAGGAGGCTTCTGAAAGGCCTGGTGCCTGAGTGGACAGGCACCCAGCTCCCACGCTTTTGCTTTTGATCACAGGGAGCTGGGTCCCCGTCCGCTGGTGCCTGAGTGGACAGGCACCCAGCTCCCACGCTTTTGCTTTTGATCACAGGGAGCTGGGTCCCCGTCCGCTGGTGCCTGAGTGGACAGGCACCCAGCTCCCACGCTTTCCTTTCGATCGCTGGTGCACCAGGCCTTTCAGAAGCCTCTGGCGTGGCGGAGGCTTCTGAAAGGCCTGCTGCCTGAGTGGACAGGCACCCAGCTCCCACGCTTTTGCTTTTGATCACGGGGAGCTGGGTCCCTGTCCGCTGGTGCACCAGGCCTTTCAGAAGCCTCTGGCGTGGCGGAGGCTTCTGAAAGGCCTGGTGCCTGAGTGGACAGGCACCCAGCTCCCACGCTTTCCTTTCGATCGCTGGTGCACCAGGCCTTTCAGAAGCCTCAGGCGTGGCGGAGGCTTCTGAAAGGCCTGCTGCCTGTGCGGACAGGCACTCAGCTCCTCCACTTTTGATGGTCCGCGGAACGGGATGTCAGCTCACTGCCCCAGAGGCCCCTTCTGTGCCGCAGCACAGCCATGGCGCAGATGCTGAGCTCGTGCTCCTGCTGGCGACGCAGCTCAGCGTCCCGCCAGCCCAATCAGCTACCTCGGCCACCCCGTGTCCCGCCCCCCCGCGCCTCCTGGCCAATCATGGGCATAGTGAAGGTACAGTCAATTTGCATATTTGTCTATTATTAGGTAGGATGAGAACCATATTTCTTTTTTGTTGTTGTTAATCCTCATCTGAGAATACTTTTTTTCCATTGATTTTTAGAAAGAGTGGAAGGGAGAGAGAGAGGGAAGGGGGAAGGGAGAGAGAGAGAGAGAGAGAGAGAGAGAGAGAGAGAGAGAGAGAGACATCCATGTGATAGAGACTAATTGATTGGTTGCCTCCTGCACACACACTGACCAGATGGGAATGGAACCTTCAACCCAGGTACGTACCCTTGACCAGGAATTGAATCCATGTCCCTTTGGTGTTTGAGCAGATGCTCTAACCACTGAGATATACATGCCAGGGCAAGAGCCATATTTCTTTTTTTAATTTTTTTTGTACATAAGTATTTTTTTTTCTTTATTAAGGTACTAGAAGCCTGGTGCACGAAATTCGTGCACGGAGGGGGGTTGTCCCTCAGCCCACCCTGTACCCTCTCCAATCTGGGACTCCTGGAGGGATGTCCGACTGCCCGTTTAGGCCAGATCCCCCAGGATTGGGCCCAAACGGGCAGTCGGACATCCCTCTCACAATCCAGGACTGCTGGCTCCCAACTGCTTGCCTGCCTGCCTTCCTGATTGCCCCTAACCGCTTCTGCCTGCCAGCCTGATCACCCCCTAACCACTCCACTGCCAGCCTGGTTGATGCTTAACTGCTCCCCTGCCAGCCTGTTTGTCCCCAACTTCCCTCCTCTGCCGGCCTGGTCACCCCTAACTGCCCTCTCCTGCAGGGTTGATCACCTCCAACTGCCCTCCCTTGCAGGCCTGGTCCCTCACAACTGCCCTCCCTTGTAGGCCGGGTGCCTCCCAACTGCCCTCTCCTGCTGGCCATCTTGTGGTGGCTGTCTTGTGTCCACATGGGGGCAGGATCTTTAACCACATGGGGGCAGACATATTGTGTGTTGGAGTGATGGTCAATCTGCATATTACTCTTTTATTAGATAGGATTACATATGTGTCCTTATCACCCCATTGCCCCCCCTCCTCACTCATGCCCTCACCCCCCTGGTGTCTGTGTCCGTTGGTTAGGCTTATATGCATGCATACAAGTCCTTTGGTTGATCTCTCCCCCTTACCCCCACCCTCCCGTACCATCCCTCTGAGGTTTGATGGTCTGGTTGATGAAGAGCCATATTTATTACTGTTAAATAAAAGAGGAAGGTTAGAATGAACTTTGTGGTGTTAAATTAGAATCAAAGTTACGAGGATAAAAGTTATTTTAATACAGATATATAAATATAAAATAAATATAAATATGCATTGTTTATATGTTTGCATACATCTATTTCCTAGTTCTTTCCACTGAAAGGACCCCAAAACAATGACAGACTAGTAGCAATGGTCACAACTAGTACCTAGATCTTGGTTTCTAAACACCATTCCTCCAACAAAAGGAATTAATGTTACTTGAAAAAAATATCTAATTCAATGACTAGTACAAGGAAAGAACCAGGTAAGTCTGGAACATTTTGTTGTCTCAGAAAACAAGGAAGTCTCAAAAAATTTGAAGATGTCAGATAAAACGTAAGTTAATATAAGGAATCTTCCAATATCTAATTTCAAGACAATTTGAGCTTCATACTAGATAATCATATTAATGCATTATTTGATGATTGATTTTATGTGTCAACTTGACTGGGTATAAAATATTCAGATTAAATGTAATCTTGAGTGTGCCTGTTCGAGTGCTTCTGGATGATATGAGAATTTGAATTGATAAATTTGATAAAGTAGATTGCCACCCCTTGCCCTGCACCCCCCCTCACCCACATACTTGCCAATGATGGTAGGCATCATCCAATCCATTGGAGGCCTGAATAGAACAAAAGGTTTGTGAAGAAAGGAGAAACTTACCCCTTTTGTTTCCTGCCTGTCTGTTTGAGCAGACACATCTTATCTCATCATCAGGCCTCAAACTGGGATTTATATCATTGTCTCCTCTGCTTGTCAGGCCTTTAGATTCAGACTAGAACTGTACTACCAGTTCTCCTGGGTCTCCAGCTTGTAGGTACCACATTGTGGAACTTCTCAGCCTCCATCTTCACATGAGCCAATTCCTCATAATAATTACCATATGTTCATATCTATCTATTATCTATCTATCTATCTATCTATCTATCTATCTATCTATCTATCATCTATCTATCTATCTATCTATCTATCATTCATCTATCTATCTATCATTCATCTATCTATCCATCATCTATCCTACCAGTTCTGTTTATCTGGAGAACCCTGACTAATACATATTATAACCTGTATTCTGATTTATTGAATATTGAATATAACCTACAACCAGAAAAATGTTTGTGTCCAAATAAACAGATAAATACATAAATGAATAAAACAAATAAATAAATGTGTAAAAGAGATAGCTCTTAAAAGATAAATATAAAGGGAAAATAATAACTTTCTAGTTGAGAACCTGGGAGACGTCACCTAAATAGGTGATAATAGCTCATATTCCAGCAGTAATAAAATATCTTTATAATATACATTCTGATGTGATGCACTGAGAAAGCACAACATCGTTTCTGTAGTATTCCTGCCAGAAATTCCTAAACTGAATTCAATCCTGAGAAAACATATCAAACCCAATTTGAGGGACATTCTACAAAACAACTGGGCATTGCCCACAAAAGAAAAGGAAAGATATGAGGAATTCTTCCAGACTAAAAGAAAATAAGGTGATTTGACAATTGTGTGGTCCTGGTCCACAAAATAAGGGACACTTGATACAATTTAATTAAAGTTTGTAGCTGGTAGAGTTCTACCAATAATTCTTGCATTTGATAATTGGCTATGGCTATTAAAGATGTTAACATTTGGGAAAGCTGGGTAAAGTTTACAAGGAAATTCTTAATACACTCTTTTCAACTCTCCAAGCCTAACATTATTTCAAAATTAAGATTTATTACTATTAAAAAGAAACACAATGGGGCAACTAACTGTAAGACATGAGTATAGACCAACTATTTTGAACGTCCAGATTCTAATATATAATGGATCACACTAACACACTAAAACAGCACAAGAGCAGCAGAATGGCCAACTTCCACTATCAGAGAAGCAAAAATTCTGAATATAAAAGTTTCAAACAACAAACACTGCAGTTTTATATTTTAGAAGACCATCTTTCCATGGCAGGATTGACCACAAGTATGTGCAGATTTGTTTTTTTCCCAAGACACTTTTAAAAATTAACTTCATTTAAAAGCAAAAGATAATGATTTTTTAGTGCCAAAACTAGCTACACTACATAATGTAACAGCCTACATTTAGACAGAGGACTTTAGCATTTTTATTAGATATTTATAACTTAGAGAATTATGACTGTTTAGCATACATACTCATGTCCATTGTTAGCTACTGTTGAACAAGCCATCTATAATAATAAAAGCATAATATGCTAATTAGACCGGAAAGCTGAACGACCTTCCGGACATCTTCCCGGACGTCCTTCCGGGTGACCTTCCAGACAAAGCCGGGGCTGCGAGGGCCAAGCACCTTTCATGAATTTTGGGCATTAGGAATCTAGTATTAGGATAAATTAGCCCCCATAACTAAAACAAATCAGAGTTTGAAGCAGACATTCCAGATCTGCACAAATTCCCTCATAAGGAAAGTAAGAAGAAAAAAAAATGGAGGACAATGAACTCTGAAGGTCTACAGAACTAACCTCAGAAATCAATAAAACAAAATGAAACAAGTTAATACAAAAGCAAAACAAAACAGGAGGCAATTAGTGTCCCCATCTGGAAGATCAGCAATACAGCAATAAGCAAATGTACATCATGACCCACAGAGACAGGCTGCAAAGGGAATGAGTATGATCCCCAGGCCATAATCTTTTGCAACATAGGTACCTAGTAATTACTCAATAAATGTAAATTATCCCTATTACACTGACATTAGCTTTTCTTTTTTTATATTTTATGTTTTAAGTTTCTACTTTTAGGAATGCACAAATTCGTGCACCAGTGGGGTCCCTTGGCCTGGTCTGCGGGATGGGGCCAAAACTGGCTCACTAATATCCCCCGAGGGGTCCTGGATTGCAAGAGGGCACAGGCCAAGACAAGGGACCCCACTGGTGCACGATCGGGATGCAGGAGGTTGGCAAGCCGGGGAGGGATGGTAGGAGGGCTCTAGGGAGTGTCTGGCCCATCTCACTCAGTCTCGATCAGCTGGACCACAGCAGCAAGCTAACCTACCAGTTGGAGCATCTGCCTCCTGGTGGTCAGTGCACATCATAGTGAGCAGCTGAGCAGCTTTAGCATATCATTAGCATATTAAGCTTTGATTGGTTGAACAGCCGACCAGACAATTAGACACTTAGCATATTACGCTTCTATTATATAGGATACTACATATAAGTTGTTTTAAATAATCTATAATAATAAAAGCATAATAATGCTAATTAGACCAGATGTCCTTCTGGACGTCCTTCCTTCTGGACAAAGCCACGGTGGGTGAGGGCCGAGGCAGAGGTGGCCGCAGCGGTGGCAGGGGCAAGGCCCTTGCACGAATTTCATGCATCAGGCCTCTAGTTTACAAACAAATAGCAAATAAGAAAGGTGCTAAAAAATTTTGCATTGAGGGCAATGAGGGTTGTTGTTCAATGGGTATAAACTTTCAGTTATGCAAGATGAATAAGTCCTAAAGGGCTACGTACAATATCATGCTTATACTTAACTAGAGGCCTGGTGCACGACATTCGTGCACTGTGGGGGTGGGGAGGTCCTTCAGCTCAGCCTGCACCCTCTCGTAGTCCAGGACCCCTCTGTGGGAGTGCACTGACTACCAGGAAGGGAGCAGCTCCTGCATTGAGCGTCTGCCCCCTGGTGGTCGGTGCGCTTCATAGTGACCAATCTTTCCGCTGTTCAGTCATTTTGCATATTAGCCTTTTATTATATAGGATAGTTTATTGTGAACTTAAACATTTCTTAAGAAGGTAGATCACAAGATAAATGTTATCAAAATAAAAATGAATAAGAAAGAAAGTGATTAAGAAAAGAACAGTGATGTCAAGAATGCTCTATTTATTTTTCTATTTCTATTTGGTAAACTGTATTTATTAATGTTTGCACTTGGATATATGTAGATTATGTTTTGATTACAAGGAGGGAAGGTGGTTGCAATCCTTTTGTGTAGAAGTTCTCCAAATCAGATATCCGTCAAATCAGATGGAAGAATTATGTGGCAGAGCAGTGATCACCAAGGTGAATTGGTCTGACCTAGCCGGCTTGTCGGGTCTACCTTTCCTCTCTACCTGGCCATACCTTTGTATGGGCCCTGTTCAAGAGTTAGAACCGTAAACAGCAATCCCAGTGAGCTGATCTACGACCTCTGCCTCTGGCCTGGCATCACCTTTCCTGTTGATTGAAAGCAGGATTGAGTTCACAGTTGACAATCCTGGCAAGAAAGTAGGTCACAGTTTGAGTGGAAAACCTTGTTCCTTGATCAGGTATGGTCAGGGAAACTAAGTAGACTACAGAAATATGAATCAAACCATATTTAACTCTCTGGTTGCGGAAGTTACAGGAAATATGTCCGCACATAGTCCCCATGTAGATGAAAATGCATTCCAAAGTGGCAACCCTGACAGCTACATGTGAAGAATTACTTCTTCCTAGGATTGTTTAAGTTCAGCAACCTCTACGTCTGCAATATTCATCTCTTGCTATGAGACCATTTCTGCCTAATAGAAATCCATGCAATACAAGAAGATATCTTTAAACTTCCACAAGATTTAGCATTTGAAGACTGTCTTTTGCCTTTTTTTTCTTTGACCCACCTGTTCATGGTAAATGACTTGCAAGATCATACTTGTACATTTCCTGTAATTACTTGTTGAGAGAAGAAATCATGTGCAGTAAGGTGAGAGGTCCTCTAAAATTTAAGAGGCAGTTCTGAGTTGGGGCAGGTGAATGCCCTGCCCTATTAGTGGGAACAATTAAAACAACCCAGGTCTTATGTGTTAGCAAAGAAGTCACAGCTCTTTGCAAAGGGAGAAAAACATAACCCACAAAACTCAGGAAGCTGCTTTAAGAGCTGGCAGCAGGTGTCAGTGGCCTATCTGGGACCAGAGGTATGTCATCCCACCAGTCACTCAGGTTAGTGAACATTGTCCCTTCAAAATAATCCTCTTCAAAAATGTAATTGCTCATGCTATTGGCTGAAAATGTTTTTTCTTCCTTCCATATTTATGCAGTTTCAAGACAGTACAAGTCTTTAAATAAAACATTTTAATTATCTAATAAAAGGGAAAGACACTAAAAAACTAAGATCCAGGGGAGCTACCAGTGACATAGCTGGGCGGTCACACAAGTACAAAGCCCCGCAGGATCCCACCTGTACCTGTCAGCCTTCTTTGTCCATATTTTTAAACATTTCAATACGACCCTCACCTTAAGTATCATGTTTATGGTTTGTGTGGCTACTTCATCCTGCCTCTTAAGTTTTGTGCATCATAGCCTCAGAAAGAATATCTCACAGCACATGGATATTTAAATAACTCTTCTTCAGTATCTGGTTGAAGTGACACTGACTGAACATGTGCCCTCACTGTCATACTAGCCTCACACTACTACCTAGTAGCCACATCTGTCCTCCCCATTGTGATGTTAATTTTATGTGTTAACTTGATTGGGCCATAGGGTGCCCAGATATTTGGTCAAGTATTATTCTACATGTTGCTGTAAGGGTGTTTTTGGAAGAGTTTAGCTTTTAAATTCTTAGACTGAGTAAAGCAGATTGCTCTCATTAATATGGGTGGGCGTCATCCAATCAGTTTTAAACTGAATGAAACAAAAAAGGGTTACTCTCCCCTGACTAAAATGGAATTTCTGTTGCCTGAATACCTGAAGCTGGAACATTTTATTTTCTGACTTTGGACTTGAAATTAAACATCAGTTCTTCCTGAGTCTCGAATGCCAGCATTTGGACTGGACCTACTCCATTGGCTGTTCTAAGTCTTCAGCTTACCGACCATGGATTCGGGATTCGTCAGCCACCACAATCATGTAAGAGAATTTCTTAGAATAAATCACACACACACACACACACACACACACACACACACACACACACACTCCTTATATAGACTTGGTTGGAAAGTTTGTAAAGAGGACATTCTGAGAAAAGGAAAGTGTGCAGAAGGCCACCTGCCCTGTTTATCGAATTCCTACTTAAGGGAGTGTCGAAGGCGGCACCCCTAATTATTCCTTGATTTTTTCAAACAAGTCTGTGCTCATGCAGACCTCCGGGTGCTAACTGGAATCCTTATGCCTAATCTTTGGATGCCCTTCCCTTGAGGACAATACAAACACTTGTGTCCTCCCAAGATTACTCACCCTACTGATTGTATCTAAAGACTACAATAAAAGCCTACTGAGGCAGGCAATTGAGGCTGTCTGGTAACTTTAGCCAAGCATTCCCTTAGCCCTCTCTTTCAGAGCAAATGTTGTGTCGGAGTAATCCATTCATCCATCCCTCATGGTCTGCTGGTCAGCCCTGGCAATATATATACATATAAATTATATTATATTTATATGTAGATATATATAAGTCCCTCAAATACATGGGAAATTAACCCTAAGACCCCTCACAGTGATGTGAGAAAGACACATCAATTGGTTTCCTTCCATATGCACCCTGACAGGGGCTGGGGATCCAGCCTGCAACAGTGGTACATGCCCTTGCCTGGAATCAAACCCAAGATCCTTCCAACTGCAGGTGGACACACTAATCACTGAGCAAAACTGGTCAGGGTTCAAAGCAGTATTTAAATGCTATTTTCTGAAGGACCAGTGGGCATCAAAAACAACACAAATATTTTTCTTATCATATCCTAACACAACACACCAAGCACCATGTCTCCATCTTTCAGCAGTCCTTATAGACATAGCTCTTGCCTATAACTCAGGCTTCCTCAGGAACTACAGCCTTACCTGTCGGCACCAACACCCACATCTCATAGAAAGTTAATGATCCTCTATCTATAATGTAGTCTACTAGAAAACCCATTTGCCACCATCAACAAATGTTAATTGTATATTCGCTAGGAAAGTTCAATATTTTTCTATCTGGCTAGGGAAAACTTTTAATATTGTAATTTCACTAAGAGTATAATAGTGACTGTAGCCAAAATGGATAACATTGCTTTTCTTAAGAAATTATCTTTGTACTAGAGGCCCGGTGCACCAATTTGTGCACAGCTGGGGTCCAGCCAGCCTGCCCCTATCAGGGATGATCAGGGCCGGACCAACCATGGGGAGGGGCTGAAGGAGGTTGGCTGGCCAGCCCCAACCCGATCGGGCTGGTTGGCCAGCTGCAGTGCATGTCATAGTGACCGGTCGTTCTAGTTACTTGGCTTTTATATATATACTAGAGGCCCAGTGCATGAAATTAATGCACGGGGGGGTGTATCCCTCAGCCCAGCCTGCACCCTCTCCAATCTGGGACCCCTCGAGGGATGTCCGACTGCCTGTTTAGGCCCGATCCTACGGGGCCTAAATGGGCAGTCGGACATCCCTCTCACAATCCAGGACTGCTGGCTCCCAAATGCTCGCCTGCCTGCCTTCCTGATTGCCCCTAACCGCTTCTGCCTGCCAGCCTGATCACCCCCTAACCACTCCCTTGCCAGCCTGATTGCCCCTAACTGCCCTCCCCTGCAGGCCTGGGTCCCCCACAACTGCGCTCCCTTGCAGGCCTGGTACCTCCAAACTTCCCTCCCCTGCTGGCCATCTTGTGATGGCCATCTTGTGTCCACATGGGGGCAGCCATCTTTGACCACATGGGGGAAGCCATCCTGTGTGTTGGAGTGACAGCCAATTTGCATATTACTCTTTTATTAGAAAAGATAGAGGCCTGGTGAATGGGTGGGGGCCAGCTTGTTTGTCCTGAAGGGTGTTCTGGATCAGGATGGGGGTTCCCTTGGGGCATGGGGCAGCCTGGGCAAGGGGCCTGCGGTGGTTTGCAGGCTGGCCAGGCCCCCCGGCGACCCAAGCGGAGGCCCTGGTATCTGGGATTTATTTATCTTCTATAATTGAAACTTTGTAGTCTTGAGCGGAGGCCAGGCAGGCCAGGGCGGGTGGGAAGCTTGGCTTCCTCCATCGCCAGGGGCAACCCAAACCTCCTGCTTGCTCCATGGCTGCTGCCATTTTTGTTGGGATTTATTTATCTTCTATAATTGAAACTTTGTAGCCTTGAGCGGAGGCCAGGGCCGGCAGAGGCGGGGGGAAGCTTGGCTCCCTCCATTGCCGGGGGCAACCCAAGCCTCCTGCTTGCTACAGCTCAGTGGCTGCTGCTGTATTTGTTGGGTTAACTTACATACTCACTCCTGATTGGCTGGTGGGCGTGGCTGGTGGGCGTAGCAGAGGTACAGTCAATTTGCATGTTTTTCTTTTATTAGATAGGATAAATTAGTATGAGGCTGTCATTCTTTTTCTGATCCCTCTGACACTTTCTCACCTTCCTACATCATCCTTTCTCATCATATTCTCTCATGTTTTTATACATATTGTGGACACATTTCTCTTCCCTACTAATTAATAGACATTTTAAGGCAAACACTTGACTTTATTCTTCTTTATCAGAGTCCCATTGTAAAACACTGTATACAAACACATCTTACTCATAAAAGAAAATTATTTAAATTCAAATGGTATTTAATTTGATTGCTTTTCTGCTATTCAGACTGGTGAACTTTCTCTCAACTTCCATCATTTTTTACTGTTAGGAAGGTCCAGGCCATTTTGAGCAGAGTAAAACATCAGCCTCTCTATCTCTGTGGTTTCTCTCTCCTTCACTTTCTCAGACTAGAAATGTCCTCTTGCCAGTTACCACTGCCCAGGAGTCCAGATCTCCCACTGACATGGGTTTTGCTCCTGTTGTTTCTAGAAGCCAATACCTCATTCTACTCTATGGACTCCCCTATTATAATAGCATTCTTTTAGTCTTAAAGCACAAACTTTATCCAGAATTTTATGCAGCACCATCTTGAAGTAAATATTTGTTATTTGACTGGACATATTTCCAATTAGACAGCCCAAATATATATATATATATATATATATATATATATATATATATATATATATATATATATATATATATATATATATATATATATATATATATATATATATGTATATATATATATATATATATATATATATATATATATACACACACACACACACATACACACACATATACACACACACACACATTCTGAGTGGCCAAATTATTATGATCTCTGAATAATCTGGCCACTCAGTGTGGCCACAGGGTGTATATCCTATATAATAAAAGGCTAATATGCAAATTGTCCCCTCGACCAGTAGAATGGTGGTTGCTAGGGGCTGGGAGAAGGCCTGAAGTGGGGTAGGGATTGATGGATGTCAATCAAAGAGCACAAACTTAAAAACTTCTAGTTATAAGATCAAAAAATTTGGGGTATCTAATGCACAGCATGATGACTATAATTTACAGTACTGTACGACATTTTTGAAAGTTGCTAATAGAGTGGATTTTATATGTTTTCACCACATAAAATTGATAATTACATAAGGTGATGGAGGTATAAATTAAGTCTACTGTGGTAATCACTTCACAAGATATGTGTATCAAATCATGACATTTTACACTTTAAAGTTACACAATGTTATATCTCAATAAAGCTAAAAAGAACAAGAATGTTAACATTGGTGCATTCTATTGATAAGAAGACTTGCATAAACCTGGGATGGCAGAACATGGGAAACAGATTACAGTCAATTTATATGACTCAAAATATAAAGCTAAGTTGGCCTTTGAATCAGTGGTTATTCATGTATGGAATCATTACAAGAGCTTGAGGGGGGGTGCGGGGAAGCTAACTTTAAAAAAAAATGGTAAAAGGTAATCTGGTAAGAATTAATTTCCAGGAGATGGACAAATGCAAAATTACTAGGACTATATCTGCAGTATGGACCACCAGCTTTTTAAATTGTCTGGATTCTTTTTTTACAAGGCTGGGCGCTTGCTACCTGACCGGAAGATCCAGTAAGATGTTCAGATGGTGTTCATGGGCATTCTCTTCCACATCTCCTCAGAAAATCATCCCACCAGCATGAGAAATCAGCCATGCTCAGTACCGAATGGTGGCCCTTGCATATTGTATGGCAGTATGTATTTTCCTTTCTTGTCTGCCTTCGTCATTCCCCTTCCTCCTGCTCTCTGGGATGGCACACACTGATAAAGTAGCAGCAGATTAAAATTTGAATTTATATATTTTCTCTGCAGGACCTCATCTGAAGAGTGAGTGTGAGGAAAAGGGTTTGGTTTCTTAAGGACAAGTGCTCGGCTAGGTTCACCTGGAATAGGAATGGTTAAGGAGTAAGATAGGGTGTCAAGGTGAGGGTTTCAGTTCACCTGACTTACCTCAGAATTAGGGCATCAAGGGAGTGTTGAAAGTTATAATGTGTTTTTCCATATATTTCCCTTCTATTGCTTGGAATAAGGTGTTTAACCAAAATCTATTGCAAATACCTCCTTTTTACTGTCTCCAAATAGTGCTAACATCAGTGAATCTTCTGAGAAGATGCTTCTGATTTTTACTCAGATTTAACTCATGCAGGATGAGTTTGGGGGCAAATCTAGAAAAGGTAGTTCCAAAAGTGTCAATCTTATGATACCTTCTGCTTCTGTAATTTGAAAGTAATATTTTAAATACATGGGTGACTTGAAAATGTATTATTAACATGAAGAGAGAAAATAGCTCTTTGGCTCTAAAAATTGAACCAACGCTCAACATGGAAAATCCCACATCCATTGCCTCCTGGGCGTTGAATCTGTTGTTACTATAGAACTGTGTCTGAATATTCTTAAAGGGACAAATTACTACAGTGATTTAAATGATGAGGAGTAATGACTAAATGCTTTAGAAAAGACCCACAATATGGTTAATAGAAAAGGATAATCTGCTAAGATATTTAGTTTCCATTTTCTCCCTCTTATTATCAAGAACATTTTATAGACAGGCTTGTAACCTAACAGTGTTTTAGCTTTAAACCTTTAGCTTTAAATGCCTGATCAGCAACTTCAAGCCTAGTCACACACAAAAAGGAAAGACAGCGTGTAAATTGTCACATATCTCATTTCCCAAGACGCTTATGAATGTCAAACATTTCTGTCATTCTATTACATAAGTGAGGCCAGATGTCCCTGAGAAGTTCTGTCTAACAATTTTCAGTGGGATTAAAAGCTTTACACACATTTTTTTTTGCGTTTCACTTTCCAAGAGAGAAGGATTAAAATTCAGGCTGAGTAGAAAGGTAATATAAGGAAGAAACCTTTCACCATAACTTTGGTTGCTAATCCTCATGTCCTCCTCTTGCTGAGGATGGTGACTTGTCAACCATCTACTTACCCTCAACCGCTTTCTTAGGTCTGGTAAAAGCAGCTATTGAGAGCAAATGCAGCATTTCACTTATGCTCATTTCATAACTAGTGGCCCGGTGCATAAATTGGTGCACATTGAAAGGAAATTAATTAGAAGAAAGATTCGTGTGGTAATTGTGTTACTGCAAAAAATTACATATTAAAATTGTATATATAATATAGTATTATAAAATTAAAATACAAAATATTTTAATATCACTATTTGCCCTTTCTCTATAATAGAAGTGTCAGAGATGAAAGAAAATTAGTAAAATGTATATGAAATAATATATAGATTGATCCTATCTAATAAAGCGGGAATATGCTAATTGACTGCCACACCCTCAAAGATGGTGGTGCCCACAGCCACAAGATGGCGGCGCCCAGTCCTCTCAGCCCCGCTGGGGTGGCAGGCATGCGGCAAGGCCGGACCCGTACCCAGGTGGTCCCGGCCACTTTGTGCGCCTGCCTTCGGAGTCCCCCAGTCCCCTCAGCCCCCCAGCCACCCAGGGCCGGCCCGAGGTGCAGGTAAACCACGGATGGCAGCTGCCCAAGGTTCAGGTAATCAGGGCTGACCAAGGCTTGCACTGCTGGCAGTGGCAGCAGCAAAGGTGTGATGGGGGCATCGCCTTCCCCTGATCGCCAGGTCACCTTCCCCACTGAGGGCTCCTGGACTGTGAAAGGGGGCAGGCTGGGCTGAGGGATGCCCCCTCCAGTGCATCAATTTTCATGCACTGGGCCTCTAGTTAATAAATAAACAATAACATGATATAAAAACAACAAAGACATGATATAAAAATACCAAAATCATGATATAAAAACATTGGTAAAAACGATTGATAAATTGATTAATAAATAAACAACATGATATAACAACAATAAAAACTTGATATAAAAATGTTGATAAAAACAATGGCTGATAAATTGATTAAACTTATTCTAATATCTTCCTGTACACCACATTAAGAGTAAAAACACTTTGAGTACTTGACTAATTTCCCTTGTGATGAAGTATTTACAACTCTAACTTTAAGGTCACATGCTCTTCAAACTCAAGAGAAAGCAACATATAATTGACCATGTCCGAAAACGGGTTCGGATAGGAATATTCCTACTCTGTCTAGAGTTTGTCCTTGTGGTTTATGAATGGTCATCGCAAATGCTGGTATCATGGGAAACTGCCTTTGAATTAATTTAAATGGGACACCAGTGTCAGATGCAGACAATTCAATTATTGGAATCAAAACAACCTCTCTTTCTGCAGATCCTATTAATACCTCAGCTTTGATTATGCCAGTGTGCGTCATATGTATCAACTGTTGAATCACGTGCGATTGGTGCCAGTGAGAGCTTTATTTATATGGAGCATGCATGAGTCAACGTTTATTTTTAAACTAGAGGCCCAGTGCATGAAAATTCATGCACTGGAGAGTGGGTCCCTCAGCCCGGACTGCCCCCTCTCACAGTCCGGGAGCCCTTAGGGGCTGGAGGTGACCCGTCAATCAGGGGGAGGCGACACCCCCATCACACCTCTGCTGCTGCCACTGCCGGCAGTGCAAGCCTCGGCCAGCCCTGGTTACCTGAGCCTTGGGCATCCCTGGGCAGCTGGGAAGCCACCATCTGAGGCTTGCCTACACCTCAGGCCAGTCTTGGGTGGGTGTGCAGCTGCCATCCGAGGCTTTCCTATGCCTCAGCCTTTGGCTGGATAGCCACCATCTGAGGCTTGCCTGCGCCTCGGGCCGGGCCTGGGCGGCTGGAGGTGGGGGCTTAGAGGATTGGGCGCCACCATCTTGTGGCTGTGGGTGCCGCCATATTTGAAGGTGTGGCAGTCAATTAGCATATTCCCTCCTTATTGGCTGTGGGTACCACCATCTTTGTGAGGGTGTGATGGTCAATTAGCATATCCCCTCTTTATTAGATAGGATTGTCAGTGTGCATCATATTTACCCGCCTGTTGGTTGGACGGTCGGTTGGTCACTTAGCCTTAAATATAGATAGATAGATTGTCTCCATTTCTTAATTTTATCGTATTACTGAGACATTGGCATAAACTTTTTCACAATTCTCATTATCTGACTGTGGTCCTAATAACATATAGTAATATTTTTCTAATTATATTCCCTGCAAAATATCAAAATGGTCATTTTAATCAATATAACCAACCCACACTTTTCCAATATAAAAATCCACCTGAGACAGGAGGTATATATTTATTTTACTGTGTCTCCACAGATATATAAGTAACTATTTAATAGGTATTGTGATTACTTTTTGTAATTCTCTTCACATCTCTTTTAAAATGTTTATTTTACCAATGCCTTGGTTTTCAACTGTGTTGGAATCTTGTTCTGTTCATTAAAATAAGATTTGATTGCATATGGGTAAAATCTAATCTCTATAATTTCGTAGTACATCTTGAACTGACAGACTTGAGAAGTGTTGTTACTTGTGCCAAAACAGTAAACTGCAAATATAACTTATTCTCCTCCTTACTCTAATGTCTCTTAAATACTGCTCTGAAGGTTTTACTTCATTAGCCTGTGGTTATCTCTTCTTTTTTATTTACATCCAATTCTAGTTTTATTTGCATTTATTCAAGCATTTCAAGCATCTACTTGTACTTTTTAAATAATTAATGTAAGGTAAGAAGACAAAATCCTGCCTCAAGTACCATAACCCCTATAAACAATTGTCTCCATATGCCTGGTAGGATTTTTGCACATTTCAGAAAGGTGCCAGATGCCTTTTATCTAGAGCAGCAACAAAAACACCAGAAGGTGAGTATGAAGAGATTATCCTCTTTTGTTTTTAATGTGTTCTGAGTAATTAAATATATATATTTACATCTAGCTTCCTAAATCACTCCCTTGGCCTTGTTCATTTCAATAGTACTTCAACATAACTCAATATTATACATATATATATAAACTTTTTTGTGACTTTGTACGAAATGGTAGAATAAAAACCATTTTTGTGATTTTATAATAAAATATTTATCTCAAATGTATATTAATAAAGCAAGAAATTAAACATTTTAAAAGCAAATGAAAATAAAGCAAATCAAGTATTAGTGATATTAGTTGTGCAGAGGCAAAGAAGGCGCAAAAAGGAATCACTGACAGGGACCAAGACAAGAAAAGGCAGCCTCAGAGCACTTAGAAGCCACAGAAAAATGCTATTGATTTAAATAATGAAAGATACTTCTAGTTAAAGATGCTATGGTACCAATTTCATATATCATATCTTTAGGACCAAGGAGTATAAAATACGCACTAAAGGTGTTTTTTTTTCCCTATAAGGACTGAAATATGAATTTCAAAGGTATAATAAATTCATTTTCAATTTTCCCAAAGTATGTGCCACTTTCTGGTTCCAGGTTTTTTACTGATAATTGTATCCCACCCTAGGCAAGTTATACAACCTCTACAACCTTCAGTGTCTCCCTCTGTAAAATGACTAGGAGTTTAGGGCTAAATATATTATAGCTAAGATTGCTTCTAGCTTTTTAAAAAGCATATATATATATATATATATATATATATATATATATGTATATATACACACACACACACACACACACATATATATATATATATATATATATATATATATATATATATATATATATATATATATATATATGAATAATTTTTAAGTTACAGAAAAATTGCTAAGATGGTACAGAGAATTCCCATATGTCCTGCTCTCACTTTTGGCTATTGTAAACATTTCTATTTGTGTGGTATATTTGTCAAAATTAACAAAACTATATCAATACATTATTATTAACTAAAACCCACACTTTATTCAAATTTCCTTACTTTGTAACTAATTTCTTGGTCTATTTCAAGATCTTATCTGGAACAATGCATTGCATTTAGCCAGTGATGGGCAACCTTTTGAGCTTGGTGTGTCAAACTTCGCCAAAAAACTGAGCATAACTCAGGTAGTGTGTCACTTTGAGGAAAAAACATTATTTTACAAATGTTTCATCCTCAGGAGCAGCAAATGGTTCATCCTCGGCATGCGGCCACCTCAGCGGCCGCGTGTCATCAGAAATGGCTACTCGTGTCAGTGCTGACACGCGTGTCATAGGTTCGCCATCACTGCTAGCTGTCATTAATGACTGACATTTTTGAGGAGTACTGACCAGATGTTTTGTAGAATGTTTTCTTTTTTTTTCTGGGTCCTCCTAGCTTTTTAAAAACATTTTATTTAGCAGTGATCTTTGTAAACAACAGTTGGCACATAGCAACTAATAGCATATTAATAAATGAGTGAACAAATAAAGGAACAAGAACAACGAATGAACAAATGAATGACTAAAGAACTGCATGTATCATTCATGTGTAGAAAGTAATGCATTGATATTAATAGAGAAGTGATTCGTTGGTCTCTATTTTAATACCACACTGGCACTATATCACTCCAGTTTAACAAAGACCAAATTGGAATATTTGATTATATTTTCTCTTTTTGAACCAAATTTATAAACATTTCAGCAAAAGACTAACTTAGAAGTTTAATAAGAAAACATAAAATATCATTGGAAGTTATTTAATGGTAATAGAAATTCAAGTGTTGGAATGTAAAGGATATTTTTTAAATAGTGAGTGATTCTCAAATTGTTATATTCATATTATCTTATTTTTCCATACAATCAGGGGGAGGAAAACAAATATAAAGGGAAAAGAGACCAAAAAATATATTGAAAGACTGAGGAGTCACAAAATAATATCAACACATTATTATTAACTTCATTTGATATCAATAAATAAATGAAATTAGATTATTCTGCCTGAAGGACAACAATGTGTTGGAAATATAGTTCTGGTAAACATAACCTTTCCAACCTTTATTCAAGGTACTGGCTGAAAATTTTCTTTTCACACATAATTTCATCAAGCAATTATCTTAGAGTAAGAAGATAAATATAACCTTGACAAGCAATGCAATCTTTTGAAGTAGTCTTTTCTCTTTCTAAAAATCTGGTTCCACCAGATATAATTTCAGACTAAATACAATGCTAAATTCTCTGATAAGAAAATGTGAAATCATTATACAGGTTAACAATACATTGATTAATATATTTTGCCCTAATTCAATAATGTAATAGCAATTTACAAAGCATTTGGTTTCATCACTATTATTTCAATTATGAACTCAGCTGGATAATAAAACAATAGGCTTTTTCTCAGTGGACTGTTCCTCAATTTATGCAATTTACCTTAAATGTTAAGTTTAAAGAAAAAAACTTGCCATTTTATCAGTTATTTCAGGTTGTGATATTTTACCATAATATAGCAAACTAATAATTATCAACCCTTAAGTGCCTACTATATTTTGCAAATTAGTTTCAGAAAAGCAATTTAAAAGTTTCTCCATTTTTCTCAGTAGACCACAAGATAATATTCTTTTAATTACAAGGATTGAAATGCCTGATACTTTCCATTTTTAATATACCATATTGACTTTTGCAGTCATTATTCCACTTTGCACTTTGCTACTGATATTTACTTCTGTGCTATTCCATTTCAGATAAATTAATGAAAATTTATTCAGATTCATCCAACAAATATTATTGAGAGTTCCATTTGAGCCCGGATCAAAAGTGCCTGTTAGTGATACAAAGAAGTGAAAGTTGTCTTTTCTAGCCCTGCAATGGGGTTCCCAAACTCTCATACAATGGAAGAGAAAACTTGTACCACAGAGCATGACACCCCTCCAACCTACCTATGTGACTCTTCTACAAATGCATACCACTGATATTAAAACCCAAAATATGGTCGGCTCTGAGCTCTTTGTTTCATAAAACCAAAAAAAGGATTCACGTACAAAAATGGTGGGAAGAAATCAAAACTTATTGGGGTGAAAACAAAGCTTGGGGGAGATGTATGGATTTCCTGCTGCAAGACAGGAAGGGGGTCCAAAATGGGTTGCCCACTTAAACTCTGTCTAGCGGATATTCATGTACTCTGCTAGCTTCTGATTGGTCCCATCAAGGAATTCTGGCAATATCCAATTACATCAAAGTTCAAGTTCCTGCCTGTGGGAGTACCTGATTGAGGACTGTCACTTCAGGTCTGAGGTGACATCACTGTTCCTGCCTGGCTGGGTCAAGGGTCAAGTTTTCCCCACCCAGCCAGGTTCCGCCCTAGATAGTTCTAGGTCCTTTGTTTGCCTCCATGTCTGACTTGCCTTATCCCTACCTCCATGTGATTTTGTTAACTAGTGTCACCCCATTAAATCTAATAAAAAGAAAAACAATTTAAAAATAAAAATTCAAATCTCAGAGGGAAGGTGGAGGTGGGTGGGAAGAAATTAACTAAAGAACTTGCATGCGTATGTGCATTCTCCATGGACACAGACAGTAGTGTGATGAAGGCCTGGGGTAGAAGTGGGGGGGCAAGCTAGAGGGTTCAAAGGAGAAAAAGGGGACATCTGTAATACTTTCAACGGTAAGATTAAAAATAAATAACAAAATAAAAACTAAAATTAAATTTATTGGAGTGATATCTACACTAATAAAAGAGAAGCATGCAAATTGACTGTCATTCTGCTATGCCTACCAGCTAATCAGGAGTGAGTATGCAAATTAACCCAACAAAGATGGTGGAAACCATGGAGCTGGAGCGATCAGGAGGCTTGGATTGCCCCCAGTGATGGAGGAAGCCAAGCTTCCCACCTGCCCTGGCCTCCGCTCAAGGAGGGGCTGGGAGCCTGGGTCATGGGGGGCGTGGCCAGCCTGAAAGCATCCCTCAGCCCCTTACCAGGCTGGCCACAACCCCATGGGGTAAGGGTCCTCACTGGGGGGCTTGGCCAACCTGCAAACAGCCATCAGTCCCTCACCCAGGCTGGCCACGCCCCCATGGGGTGAGGGTCCCCACTGGGGGCTTGGCCAGCCTGCAAACAGCCATCAGTCCCTCACCCAGGCTGGCCAGGCACCCCAGGGGGAACCCCCACCCTGAAGTGGGTGTGACTGGCTTGAATACAGCCTTCAGCCCCTCACCCAGGCTGGCCATGCCCTCCCCAGCAGGGACCCTCACCCCATTGGGGGTGTGGCCAGCCTGCAAACCACCACAGGCCCCTCACCCAGGCTGCCCCACACCCCAAGGGAACTCCCACCCTGATCCGGGTAACCCTTTAGGGCAAATCAGCTGGTCCCCACCCGTGCACCAGGCCTCTATCTATACTTATAAAAGGGTAATATGCTAATTAGACTGGGAGACCTTCCAGGAGACCTTCAGGATGTTCTTCTGGACAAAGCCATAGTGGCAGGGCCTAGGTAGAGGAGTTTAGAGGCCAAGAGGGGAGGGCAGTTGTGGGTGATCAGGCTGGTGGGGGGAGATTGGGGGTGATCAGGCTGGGGCAGTTGGGGGTGAGCAGATCAGCAGGGGGGTCAGTTGGGGGCAAGCAGGCTGTCAGTGGGGGGTCAGTTGGGGGTGAGCAGGACAGCAGGAGGGGCAGTTTGGGATGAGCAGGCCAGCAGGGGGGCAGTTGAGAGCAAGCAGGCCAGTGGGGAGGGCAGGTGGTGGTGAGCAGGCTGGCAGGGCAGGCAACTGGGGGCAAGCACGCTGGCACGGGAGCAGTGGGGGTGATTAGGACAGTGGGGGGGGGGCATTTGGGGGTGAGCAGGCTGCCAGTGGGGGGGGCAGTTGGGGGCAAGCAGGCCAGCAGGCAGAGTGGTTAGGGGCAATCAGGCAGGCAGGTGAGCAGTTAGGAGCCAGCAGTCCCGGATTTCAAGAGGGATGTCTGACTGCCAGTTTAGGTCCGATCCCTGTAAACTGGCAGTAGGACATCCTTCAAGGGGTCCCAGATTGGAGAGGGTGTGGGCTGGGCTGAGGGACATTCCGCCCCCCCCCCCCCCCCCCAATGCACAAATTTCATGCACCGGGCCACTAGTTGGTTAATAAAATTATATAGATTTCTTTACCCTTCACTACCCCTCCACCCCTTCCCTTTGCTAACCACCATACTCTGTGTCTATAAGTTTTTGTTTATCTTATTTGTTCATTTGTTGCTTTCAGTTTTATATCCCACAGCTGAGTAAAGTCATATGAAGTCATTTACTTCTATGAGTCTGTTTCTTTATATGAAACAGTGATTAATATTAATTTACTGATCATTTTGTTGTGAGGATAAAGCAAAACAATGTACAACAAAGTGCTTTGCACTGCTACCAGGCATATGATGAACAATTATTAAATAAATCTGCTTTTCTCTGTGTATGTATATTTTCTACATATTTAAGATATTACACTGTATTTATTAAAACAATTTTGAGCAAAATATGCCTTAATTATTTTTACATATTTTCCTTCCTTCTTGTACAACTTCTTGTGACTATCTTTGAAGCTTTTCAATGTCAGCACCTTAAATATCAATATACTTTTCTATAACACACTTGTGTGTAAGTTCTTTACTAAATACATCCAAGTTCCTATGATTTAGTTTCTTTGAGTTATCTTTAAAAATATTTTAATTAATGAATTCTGGACTACAACTAGTTTATTTCAAGTGATATATACTTTTAATAGAATTTACACTTCTAATTGTACTTTCAAATATCCCAAAGGAAATATATCCTTCAAAAGCACAGCTCTCAAGAAAAGAATGTCCACAGTACTTTAAATAAAATTATTACCTCCAGACTATGGATTCTCAAATACAATTAATAGAAAACCTACTGATTTCTGAAAAAATCTAATTTCACCTATAATATTGTGATTAGATTTATCTATAAAGCTTAAGTAAAAGCATTAATTTTTACTTTTATACATAACCACTTATAATCAACTAGTAGCCCTGCGCATGAATCCATGCTCCAGTAGCTTGCCAGTAGCTCTCTGCCCACTGCCCTGCCCTCCTGTAGCTCCCCACACCCTGTTCCCCCTCATAGTTTGCTGCCCTGCCCCCTCCTGTAGCTCTCTGTTGCCCGCTCATAGCCAGTAGCTTGCTGTGGCCCTCCTGTAGCTCTCCGCCCACTGCCCTGCCTTCCTGTAGCTCCCTCTGCCCCCCTACCCCCCTCATAGTTTGCTGCCCGACCCTCCTGCTGATCCATGATCTGGTTGTTATGTGGTCGGTCATTATGCTTCATGGCGTAATGACCATTTGCATATTACATCTTTATTATATAGGATAATGTGCTAAAATTAAGATTCAAAGCAGATCCATAGTAATTTCTAGTTAAGTTCAAGAACTCATCTTATAAAGCAGAAAGAAGGTTGGTAGCTTGGTTGATATTAGTCACTTTTTTTTTTAAAATATATTTTATTGATTTTCCACAGAGAGGAAGGGAGAGGGATAGAGAGTTAGAAACATCAATGAGAGAGAAACATCGATCAGCCGCCTCCTCCACACCCCCCACTGGGGATGTGCCCACAACCAAGGTACATGCCCTTGACCGGAATCGAACCCGGGACCTTTCAGTCTGCAGGCCGACGCTCCATCCACGGAGCCAAACCGGCTTCGGCTGATATTAGTCACTTTTAACCAAATATACTCCTTTTATAAATACATGTGTTAGGTACTGACCGAGGGAAATGGTATGATTACTTGGAATCATTGTTAGAAATAAAAATTCAATATTTTCACTATTTAATGAATGTAATGCTTAAATTTCCTGGGAAAATTTACTTAACTTTTGGTAATCAGAAGAAAGATTCTTTATAACTTAGAGTAAAAAAAAAAAAGAAGACATCATTACTGCTTAGGCAGTTGCTTAAAATGACATTTATTTGACATTTTCACCTTATAGAAAGGCATCTTATGACATACACTTTTTTTCCAGGCAGTAAAGTTAAAATGGTAATCATATCAGCAACAGTTTTCAAGATTATTCTTCCCTTTGAAAAATGTCATTCAGTAGTTATTATATATTAGATGTGATTTGTATTCTGACTTTAGGCAACATTTTATATATATATATATACAGAAATGCCATATTTTAAGACTCTTATATCATTGAAAACACAGTATAGCCTAGATATCTTTTTCTCCCAAAACTCTTAGTTATGAAAAAGGAATTCTGTGAATAAATAGTAAATATTCAGGTATCATTAGTTTATTAGTTAAGGCATTATATCTAGGTGGCCTAGGTGCAGATAGTATAAATTATATAATAAGAACAAATATAAAGCCTAATAAAGTCTTTCCAATTACTTTTATAAAACTAATATAACAACAACATTAAAACATGACAAATTTTACAGAAGAAAAGTACAGTTCATTCTCACATATCAACAAAGATTTTTTTAAAGCTAATTAAATTAAGTTATATATTTAAGTAGTAAAATAAGAATGAGAACATATTTTGAGTGAATACCATATTTAATATTCAGGTACAGATTAATATAATTTTGCAAATAGAAGGATGAAAGGAGTAAAATGATGGAATATCTTTAGAAATGTGAAGAATGTAAGGTCATAAACCTGGCATTGCTAGGCCAGAATTATAAGCAGTTTGTGAAGCTTATTTCAATGTGGTTTAAAAATTTTTTTAAACACAATTAAGAAAAGCATGGACATTTATGAACATTTACAGAGTCACATATAAATTAACTGAATGGAGCTGCGTATAATCTGAGTGTTCTAAGACATCTCATTAAAGTCTTGGTTGAAGGCTAGTTTGCTACTGCTTTGAATTCCAAAGAAAGCATTTAAAGAAAGAACTCCTGTAAGACACAGAAGTGGCACTGAGGCCTAAATAACCTTCCATTGGAGCTGATTTTTCTTTTGTGATGTTAAAAAATGAAGATTGCCAAACAGATGGAGATCTAACTCAATTTCAAAAGTAACATAACACAGGAAAGAAAAAAACAAAACAAAACACACTTTACTTTCAGATGAAATGTTACAGGTCAATCATTCATAGCTGAAAACAAAAAGAAAGGAACAAAACGCATGACAGAAACGCCTATCATTTAGCTGTGCATGTGTCTGTGCTGGTGTGCTGTTTGTTTTATTCTTCTCATTTAAAAGTAGGAGTTTGAAAGTAGATAGCTGTCCAAATCAGTTGGAATGTTTTATTCTAAAAACCCATCAGACCTAGCAGACAGGAATTTAGACAAATTTGTCTGAAGATGAGCGTTAATGCTGTTCGTTTGACACTAACTCGTACAGCTGTAATTAAAGTACACACTGTTTATAATATATAAATAAATGGAGCCAATTAAAACAAGGGGAGTCTCAGGATATTTGTGCCAGCAGTTAATTATTGCTTGAGAAAACAGCATTAATAAACCTCGAATTTCCTTTTTCAAAAGTAGAACTGTAGCATGGCTTTCTTCCTAGAGCAGCATTCTTAAGCACATTTTTATAGAAAATTCATCCTCCCACTCAGGAGAGCTGAACTAGAGTGCTTTGTTATCTCAAACGTATCTCAAAAGTTTCCCTGCAGGTGTAACTTTTAAAAATGAGCTTTGGCTAGTGTAAGTTACAAGGTCAAAGAGGCTTTATTCCAATGACTACAGAATTTTCTTACTAAAACCTCCCCTTTCATCTTTTCTCTCTTACCATTGGAAAAAAAACACACAACATACACATGTTTTAAAAGTCAAGAATTGGAAAGGAACAGACATAAAACATATTATCTATTTCATAAAAGACTATATGAATACAGTCATGCACCCCATAATGATGTTTCAGTCAACCAATATATAGTTGACTGTCCAATAAGATGATAATGGGGCTGAATTTCCTGTAAGAAATGGAAGCTAAATATGTAGTTCAGGAGGAATTTTTTCTTTTCTCTAATAGGAGTGGCATCTTCGGGGATTGGAGATAGATTCTCTCTCACTCAGAGCACCGTGGTTTTGCATGAGCAGATTATAGCCTAATCGGTCAGTGACTGACCTGTTTCAGCACAGGGAAGACTGTTCCCCAGCACAACATATTCCGAGGGCACTGCAGCCCTCCCAGATCTAGTGTGGTGGTCAGAATACATTGCTGCAAATTCTTTGCTGAGGGCCCAAGACCCTGTACAAGGACACAGGCCCGCAGGAGTTACCTTAACAAGTATTAGGTGCCATTGCCACTTTAGTGAAAGCTCTCTGTGGTCATGTGGAGCCAGCCTTGTACTTTGGAAACACTTTCAGGTTGTAATGATATAAGGCATAGGTCACTTTTATTTCTTCCATCAATTTAGTGCCAGAGCCCTTTGTTCCAGATAGGGTCAATAGAAGCAAAACAAATTCTCAAAGTATTGACTCCTCAGTTCTCCATGTAAGACACCTTAATTTTTTAATTTATTTGTGAATACCACAAAGTTTCTTAATCTGACCACTGCTCCAATGTGCAATAGCAAAACCACATTGCCGTGACAATCTCATTTGTTCCTTTGTGTCTACATCTTGATTTCTTATTCCTACTGACCCCCAGTCTACCTTGCACCATCTCCTGGCAGCCACTAGTATGGTGATTTATGCCTTACCCAGCAACTTTCTCCTTGAAATTTCCAACCAATCCAGCCCACATCCCTGTTAATGGAATGGCATTGACAGCTTTGATGATCTATTTTTGACCCTGAAGTCAAGCAAGCGCTAGTGGGACAGTTATTTACAAAGTGTTTATGAAATCTGTAATAGTCTAATGTCCTAGGCCTTCACATTCACCCACCACTCACTCACTGATTCACCCAGAGCAACTTGTCCTGCAAGCTCCATTCATGGAAAGTGCTCTAAGCAGGTGTTCCATTTTACACATTTTACTAGAGGCCTGGTGCTCGGATTTGTGCACCAGTGGGGTCTCTCAGTGTGGCCTGCGGGGGGGATCAGGCTGAAACCAGCAGTCCAATGCCACCTGCTACTCCTGCTCATCCTGGCCCCACTGTGCCTGCTGCCACCACCACTCAGTGGGCTTGCTGCCACTCCGCTGCAGTCTCTGGGCTGCGGTGGCCAGCCGTGAGCCCTGCGTCTGGTGCCCGTTGGTCAGTTGAGTGGTGCTCCCCCTGTGGGAGCACACTGACCACCAGGGGGTGGCTCCTGCATTGAGCATCTGCCCCTTAGTGGTCAGTGCGCGTCATAGTGACTGGTTGTCCAGTCGAGTGGTTGACCGATTGAATGGTTGCTTAGGCTTTTATATATAGACTAGAGGCCTGGTGCACAAAATTTGTGCATGGGAGGGGGTGTCCCTCAGCCTGGCCTGTGCCCTCTAACAGTCCAGGACCCTTCGCTCCTTACCATCCGCCTGGTCCCTGCTCCTTACCACTTGGCTTCTGCCTGAGCTGCACTCCCCCTGTAAGAGCACACTGATCACCAGGGGGCAGCTCCTGTGTTGAGCATCTGCCCCCTGGTGGTCAGCGTGCAACATAGTGACCGGTCGTTCTGGTTGTTCTGCCATAATGGTCACTTAGGCCATATATATATATATATATATATTAGTGATTTTTTACAAAGAGGAAGGGAGAGGGATAGAGAGTTAGAAAATCGAAGAGAGAGAAACATCAATCAGCTGCCTCCTGCACACCCCTACTGGGGATGTGACTGCAACCAAGGTACATGCTCTTGACAGGAATCGAACCGGGGACCCTTGAGTCCACAGGTTGATGCTCTATCCACTGAGCCAAACCAGTTAGGGCTCATTTAGGCTTTCATTATATAGACATCTATATCATATTGCCTAGGGGTAATTGGCTAGTGATGCATTCAATATAGGAAACAAGTTATTTAAAGTATTTTGGGCAGTAAGAGATATAATACAAGAACTTGGGGTTAATGAGATCATTGGAAAGGCTGGGAAAGTAGAAATATGCAGTTAATAGCATAATAGTACATACAGTCCAGAGGAAGTGGTTGCTGTCCTCCAGTGGTTGAGAAGATACAAGAAATACTGCTCATGTTTTGACTGTCCCAAAGGTTGGTTGTGGTTAGACGGTGGTACAACTATGATCAGCCTCCATGAAAATACCCCATCTGTTGGAATCTGCAAATCAATCTCCACTACTTTTAGAATAAGGTTCTCTGTACTTCTGTGCTTTCCAGGGCTCATGTCACTGGCAGATCCTAAATCTGATTTACCACCCTTTTGACCAGGGAGTTTGGAAAAGGTAGATGTAAAGATTTAGGACTATGAGATCTGGAGAGAATATGAGAGTAGGTGATGATAAATGCTAATGGCCACTAATGGCCACTAAACAATTTTCAACTCTCTCTCTCTCTCTCTCTCTCTCTCTCTCTCTCTCTATATATATATATATATATATATATATATATATATATATATATATATATACACATATTCTAGATGTTTTAGTGTGGGGCTATTTAGATTAAGAGCTCAGACTCTGTACTGACAGTATTCAAATCATTCACCAGTTATCCACTGTGTGTACAAAAGATAATTGATCTATTCTTTCCAAAAGATCTTCATGTAAAGCTAGTATTAAACTTTCCCTTTTACACATGAGAACAGTGAACCCTACCTCAGTAAAATTACCTACATAATTGCTTTGTTTGTAAGATTAATAATAAATAGCACCCACTGCAAATACTGACACATAATAATTGCTCAACAAAATATGTTATGTTATTACAGTAACATTTCCATATTTGGCCATTGAAGCATCTGCTTTCTTATTATATTTATTTAGTACATTGTCTTTCTATAAAATATTTATTTTAATCAGCTAGTAAAATTAAAAAAGCTGCAGAAACATATTCATCTTAAATATACAATTCATAAGAATTAGCATTTACTTTAAAATTTTGTAAAAATAGTGAAGTAATTTCTATATTACTATCTGCATTTAGAATTAACAGATGTTAATTTTTGTCATTAACTTTTATTGACCCATTTTTTACTATGAATAATATTAATTTTTCTATAGTTAATTTCTTAAAAATATAATTTTTATTGAAATGTGGATTTTAAAATAAAATCTAGGAAAAACAGTGTAAGTAAAATAGGAACATGAGATTAAAGAAATTTTTAGCTTGATTCCTGACTTAACATAAATGTGTCTTACTGACTTAAAAGTCTCTTAACCATGTAAGTGTATAGCATAAAACATTGCCTTTTGTGAAATGAAAAATTTAGTAGATAATTAATCATGCCAATTGTTTTAAGATGGATATTCATTTTTAATGCATAATTTGAATGAAAACTACTGAATTACAGAAATAACACATGAAATCTTTGGCTTATAGGCATTTGGGGAAAGCTAAAGGATGGCAATGAACATAAAACTTCCAGAAGAGATCACTTCAAAGGCTTTATTCTCTCATATTATGGAATTTCTTCTTATTCAAATTCTGCTTATATTCAACTGGCAAAAAAACAAGTCCTGGGAAATAAGATATCAGAAAGCTGTGAGAAAATGACTGATATGATTGAACACTGTAGATTAGGTGAAAACTGAGTGGGATAATTTGCAGTGTATATTGAAAACAGCAAGAATTCACAGAAATAATATACAACTATTAAAATAATAAATTATTGGTTTATTATTACTATTTCTTGGTATAATTTTGTTGGTGTTGGTTTTCAAATAAGTATGACTTTAAATAGTTTTCTTTTTCTAACAGAATCATAAACTTATTCAAAAGTTGAAAATACTGTTTAAATATTTAAAAAATTTTTCTAGTCCATTATTTTCAGATAGACACTTCAATATCTTCTATAAGCAACGGGCTTCTCCTAATAAGCACAATAAAACCATCAAAATCAGAAACTTAACCTAGATATGTGACTATCATCCTATATAATAAAGAGATAATATGCAAATTGACCATCACTCCAACACACAAGATGGCTGCCCCCATGTGGTCAAAGATGGCCGCACCCATGTGGACACAAGATGGCCACCACAAGATGGCCAGCAAGGGAGGGCAGTTGTGGGTGATCAGACCAGCAGGGGAGGGCAGTTGGGAGGGACCAGGCCTGCAAGGGAGAGCAGTTGTGGGTGATCAGACCAGCAGGGGAGGGCAGTTGGGGGGGACCAGGCCTGCAGGGTAGGTTAGTTGGGGGGGACCAGGCCTGCAGGGGAGGGCAATTGGGGGTGATTAGGCCTTCAGGGGAGGACAGTTAGGGGTGACCAGGGGGGCAGTTGGGGGCAACCAGGCCTGCAGGGGAGGGAAGTTAGGGGTGACCGGACCAGCAGGGGAGGGCAGTTGGGGGTAACCAGGTCATCAGGGGAGGGAAGTTAGGGGTGACCAGACTGGCAGGGGAGCAGTTAGGTGTCAATCAGGCTGGCAGGGCATTGGTTAGGGGATGATCAGGCTGGCAGGCAGGTGAGTGGTTGAGAGCAGCAGTCCTGGATTGTGAGAGGGGTCCCAGATTGGAGAGAGTGCAGGCTGGGCTGAGGGACACACACCCACCCAGACCCCAGTGCACAAATTTCATACACCCGGTCTCTAGTCTAATTATAAGACTCTATTCAGTTCGTGCCAATTGTCTCAATAATATCCTTTACAGCAAAGGTTTCTATCCTATATAATAAAAGCATAATATGCTAAGTATCTGGTCATCCCTTCAACCAATCAAAGCATAATATACTAATGATATGCCAAGGCCACTCAACCACTCACTATGACATGCACTGACCACCAGGGGGCAGAAGTTCAATGCAGGAGCTGCCCCCTGGTGGTCAGTACACTCCCACAGGGGGAGCGCTGCTCAGCCAGAAGCCAAGTTCACGGCTGGCGAGCACAGTAGCAGTTGTGGAAGCCTCTCCTGCCTCTGTGGCAGCGCTAAGAATGTCCAATTGCCAGCTTAGGCCTGCTAAGCCATCAGTCAGACATCCTCCGAGGGCTCCCAGGTTGCGAGAGGGCACAGGTTGGGCTGAAAGACCACTCAAGTGCACAATTTCGTGAACCAGGCCTCTAGTTTAGAATAGCATGTTACGTTTAGTTGTAATGTCTTTGTCTCAGCCTGGAACAACTTCTTAAATTTCATGAGGCTGATATTTGTAATTACGGTTGGTTTTTTCAAGTTTGCTTTGTCTTATGTTGCCTTATGACAAGATTCATGCTGCTTCTCTGGCAGGAAATCAGAGAAGTGATGCTATATTTTTCTCATTGCATCTCATTCGTTTGTCCCATTATTAACAGTGTTTAATAATTTGTTTAAGGTGGTGTCGCCCAGTCTTGTCTACTATCAGGTAAGTCTTTTCTCCCTTGTAATTATAGGTGTTTTATGAGAAGATACTTCAAAATATCCCATCCTCATCACTTATTTTTTAATCTCTGTCATCTCATGGTTTCTTATTTTATTTATTGGATTATAATCTATTCTGTCATCATTTATTTGATTCTCAAATTATCTAGATTTGATCAATGGGAGCTCATCAAACTAACTTTTGTATTCTTTTATGACATTTATTATTCTTTGAGCACTTTCCTAATGCCACAAGAAGAAATTCTAGGCTTATTTTATGTTTTTTTCTCCCTCAGCCCTGATACCAGCTATGTCTGCAATGTACCCTTGTTTCATTTAATGGAATATGTAAGCAGAAACAAATATCAGAGCACTAGATGGATTCATTGCTATTGGGCTAGCAATTGTCTCCCAAGACCACAGTGAATAGAACTTGTGAATACATGTATTGTTTTACATATATATTAGTTCATTTATTGTCTAATTATTCTTCTATCTATCCACTAACCTACCTGTTAAAAAACCATGAGTTCATTTTGATACCTCCAGCACTATAGGCTTATTCTAATTTTCTCCCTTTCCATATTTATAATGACCATCTTTGGCAGTGATAAAAATATATTTAATATATTTACATAGGTGATTAATATCTCTATTGTAACCAATGTCCATTTGCACTGCCATCCTTTTTCCTATGTAGATGCCTTAATCTCCCTGCACAAGCTCTGAGACCCTATTCTAGGTCCTAAACTGTTTGGCACCACCCTCATACTGCTTGGATCCTGAAATCTTACACCAATGATTCCCTTTATACAGGCATGCAGTTCATTAGGAGTGTAAATTACCTAGGAAAACAGTTTGTTATGTCTATAAAAATCTAAAGTGCACCTGTCCTTGGAAACCTTTCTTCTGATAGGAATTTAGCCTACATCAGTGCTCTCACAAGTACACAACAATGTGTATATAAGAATTTAGTCCAGCTAAAAAGGGAAACTGCATAGAAGCAATCCAATATAGAGACATTCAAAACAAATATATAAGTTGAAATTAAGTATCCATTAATTAAGAAAAGGTAGAGCAAGAGAAAGGCATCCAAGTTTAAGAAAATAAAATAACTATATAGAAACAATGACTGCCAATAAACCAAAACTATAAGTAACTAGAAAATTAATGATGAATAATAGAGAGATAGATAACAAAGGAACGCATCAGACAGAAAGAATAACTTCTTAGAAAAATTATTCTTGCACTCATACAACTGTTGTTTTGATAGACATATGAAGCAACTACATACACTTTTAGCCAGACTGAATTTCTTCAGTAGCTTGTCTTTAGTTCTCCATCTTTGCCAATATTATGACCTCTTTATATCTAGAGCACACCACACATTCTCATCCTTTCCCCATCTCCAAACCCCAGAAGCCCCATATTTCTCCCCCCGCCGACACACCATTTTGACAGGCTCTTTTGCCATCGCACTTGCCCTTGACCTGCTCCACCTAAAAATACTGAGTGTTCTGTTTCCTTTTTTCTGGAAGCAAATATGCAATGAAGCCATTTCTAGAACAGAATTACCTGTTAATTTGGCATGTAAACTTGAGCTGATAATGGCACAACTGATTACCTTTCTTAGGCTATATTTGCATATTAACATATCCTTTCCATCCTGAACCTTTCACCCAGGGGCTAGGGCAGAAGCAGCGTTAGAGGAGACAAATTCCATTTTTGCTCACTTCTCCTGGTAGGTAGGATGCCATATTGGTTTACTGCATTGTATATGGTAAGTTTTTAATCAAAGTAGGTAAATAGCAAAATAAAACTTCTGATATTCATCCAGTACAATGTAATGCATATAATATCCCATGCTTATTTGTAATTTGAGATTATTTATTTTTAAGTACTACTTCAGCCCTAGGAAATAGCAACATGGTATTTTGAGACAGTATATTCTAGAAACTCAGAATTCCACTGAATGTCCAATTCCACTGAAACTCTTCTTTTTCTATGTTTAGAATGTAGAGTGGCAAGTTCCACAGAAAATCTTTGGTCAATTCAAAACAAAATTTTTAAAAAATATATATTTTATTGATTTTTTACAGAGAGGAAGGGAGAGGGATAGAGAGTTAGAAACATCAATGAGAGAGAAACATTGATCAGCTGCTTCCTGCACACCCCATACTGGGGATGTGCCCACAACCAAGGTACATGCCCTTGACCGGAATGGAACCTGGCACTCTTCAGTCCACAAGCCGATGCTCTATCCACTGAGCCAAACTGGTTAGGGCTCAAAACAAAATATTTATTCCAATCTGCAACCCTCTCCATTCTCATTTCAAATTCCTTTAGCATATATAAGAACATGTGTTTTCTATCCAGGAGAACATAATAGTATAACTAACTATAGTTTTGGCTGTTTAGACAAATACTAGAGGCCTGGTGCTTGAAATTCATGCATGGGGTTAGGGGTCCCCTCAGCCCAGCCTGCACCCTCTCCAATCCGGGACCCCTTGGGGGATGTCTGTCTGCCGGTTTAGGCCCGATCCCTGGGAATCAGGCCTAAACCGGCATTCAGATATCCCTCTCACAATCCTGGACAGCTGGCTCCTAATCGCTCACTTGCCTGCCTGCCTGGTTGCCCCTAACTGCCCCCGCCCCTGCTGGCCTGATCACCCCTCACTGCCTCTGTGTGCTGGCCTGATCACCCCTAACTGCCCCCCCCCCTGGCTGGCCTGGTCACCACTTACTGCCCCCCATGCCAGCCTGGTCACCCCTCACGGCCCACCCCACCAGCCTGGTTGCCCCACGCAGCCTGCTGCTCAGTCATTTGGTCATCCCTCACTAACCCCCCTGCTGGCCTGGTCATAGGCAGCCATCTTGCAAGGGCATGAGGGTTAATTTGCATATTACCTCTTTATTATATAGGATAACTTTCCCTGATGTTTCTAGAAATGAACAAATTTTCTATGTAAATTTCTCATTCAATAGGGTGGTGAAAGTCTGGGGTGGGTTGGGAACCAGGTGGAGGGGGGCAAAGGGGAAAAGGGGGAATGTCTGTAATACTCTCAACAATAAAGCTTAAAAATAAATAAATAAATGTGTCATTTTTCCTACTGGGAAAAATTTTACTTTGGACAAATCCAGGAAACACCATTTATTTAAAGACCTTCCTTTCATCTTCTCAAGAATGTGGCACATTCATAGGGGCTTACAGAGGGTTTAAACATCGGTTTTGTTGAATTGTTGAGAGAGGAAGTTCCTGGATTCATTAATAGTCCTCTGCAGTGTAAGATGTACAAGTTGAAAGAGCCTCGCTTGCATCTGTCTTATCATTATTGTTCCATGCAGGTAATTGCAGCATATTACATTATGTTTTCTGACAACAAACCATCACCATGTTGCACCCTTTTTTTAGCACTTCCTTGCTATTCATGGACCACAGGAGACATAATTACATTGAAATTTTGAGGGTGTGCCAAGCCCACCTGCCAACATCCCCATCTTTTGCATTCAGTGGTTGCCAGGAACTCCACAGAGAGGGTGAAGAACTTGTCACAAATTAACTCTCAGATGTCCTATATTTATCTGGATTTTCTATTTCTCATCACTTCTCAACAGGATGTTAGTGAGAAAGAGACCACAGAGTTTTATTTTCAAGATCATCAACTAGCATTTCATTAACTGTATTATGTTATTACTCTTTCTCTTTCCCTAGACTAATTTTTAGCTAGTCTTGGGTGGGAAGGAGAGGACAACCTATGTCTGATGAGTGCATATAGTTTCCAATCAATTGTAAAACCCTGGGTCTTAAGCTTAAGAAATGCAAATGTCAAGGATTTCTGTCTCTGAGTCATTGCCACTGGTGAATAGGATAACTGGGTTCGTTAAAGAATGAAAATAACAATTCCAATGGATTATATAAAAAAACAATATCACTTCACATGTAAATGATTCCTAAAGGATCCAGTAGCAATCCAGTAGCAAACTTCCCTACTTGTTGTGTTGTATGACTTCCTGTGTTTATGCTCATTCTCAAAGGCACTTGTTTTTTTCTTTTTATTGAATTTATTTGGGTGGCAAATTTAGTATATAGGGCCTATATTAACTTCTTCTCTTGGAACTTTTTCTAATAATTTATTGCCTTAATGAAAACAGAATATTAATATAGGTTTTTCTCCCCAAGTTCAAAGGTATTGTAAGCTAAATCCATTACCTAACCATTGTCCTCTAGCAAACTAGCGTGTCCCAGGTCCTAACCCATACCCACCTTCATCTGCCCTATATACTAAATTTGCAATTCATCAGAAAGAGTTGATAGAGAGTATATGGATTATTTCAGTAGGGAGGGGCAATTGACTTTGAGGAAGGGCATGTGTTGGGGACCCTGGAAAGCCAAGGTCAGTTAAAGGAAGTAAAAGATGAAATGGAAAGAGGGAGGTCACAAGAACAAACAATTAAGTTTTTGTGAGACACTTTGAAAAAGTTGACGGCATTCATGAGTGGATCCCTGTAAAAGAAAACATAGGAAGCAGTGTCCTGTCTCTTGTATCACATGAGAGGGAACAAGACATTAAATAAATGCACAACCTCATTTCTTTCATCCACCCCAAAATACAGTTTTCTGCTTGAAATACCAACTGTGGTTCCTGTTATTTTTTATTTTTATTTTTATTTTTTTACTTGTGCATAGGCTAATTGTGGAGACAGATATTAAACAGACACAAAAGTAAATATAATCATACAATTCTAAGATGAAAAGGGAGAAAAATACTTATGTAACTGCATAACAAGTGAATGGATCTATTTTAGGCTGTGGGCAGGCCCAAATACACTATGATGAAAAATTTCATTTATCTACATTCTTGTCCTTTGTGGATGAAAAAGGGCTACTGTAATAAATCTAACTGAAAGATACCTAACAGGGTGATCTGATTATAAATTCCTAACTGGATAGCTTCTGAAGGTAGTCAAGCCTCAGGCCTAGAACTTCCTAGCAAAAGGTTTATCTTTGTCTTAAGCAAGCCCTATCCATTGTTTCTGTGGGTCTAGATTAACACAACGCTGAAATGCCTCTTTTTCAGACTTCTGGAAAGTATAACCACCCTCAAGGGAGCACATAATCTTGTAATTCAGTCCTGAAATTCAATTCCTACCTTGCTTTCTCCTGTGTTCATGTAATCTTTATGTTACTTCCTTAATTTCAAATGTATAGGAGAAATATCTAACTCATTCTGGGAAGCATTTTCTCAGTCTGCTGAGATCCTGCTTCCAGGTGGTCCACTCTTTGGCAAAAAAAAAAATAAATAAATAAAATAAAGAAAAAATCAACACCTCAAATAAACTTATAGAAATTCTCTACATGCTTGTACGTTTTGTTATGCTGACAACCTAAAGTTCTTACCAGTATGTATGTGGTAGGTTTCAATTCCTACTCGTCAGTAAATGAGTCACAGATCTTTATTACTTGTTCTGACATCTCTCTCATGCTCTAAATTTTTCCTTTCTCTTACTTCCTGGATGTTGTCACCATCTTTTATGTCAAATTCAATATGTTCAAAAAGCTTATCACCTTCCCTTGTAAATCTTATTTGTTGCTTGTTCCTTTTCCATATTTCTATGACATAAGTTTCTGTATTAAAAGGGGAGCTAAAAATTTAGTTCATTTTTATTAGACTAATTTGGATGAATACTATTGTTAGACATCACAATAACTTTCCTAGCTTCTAATTTTCTCCAATTCAGTCTATCCTAAACACACTAATAAGTAAACCTTTAAAAACAATTTTGGCTGTGTTGATCCTTTTTACAAAAATCTTAAGAAGTCCTACAAACTAAGACATAAGGCCAAGTATGAATTACCTGCAACCATTCTTTTAAATTTAATCCCATCACTCATCTATGATATAACCATATAGGAGATTTTCTACTTTGTCAGAGGCATCTAAAGCTTTCTGCCTGACTGATTTTTGTTTAGTCTCCAAGGAACATATCCTAATGTTTACCTTTTCTATCTTAAGTTAACACATTTTCTATCATTATCTTAAATTTTATGCCATCCATAAAAGAATTCCTGGTGCTGCTTGAGCTATATAATTGCTCTGTTAAATGTTCATTGTGTGTGTGTGTGTTTTTTCTTTGTGCAGTTCACATGACATCTTTCCTATGTTATTCATGTGATTTTAATATTCTCTTACCCCTTGATACTTGGAAATCTCTCACTCATCTGTGTATTCCATAGTGTATACAGTAGGTGCTCAGGATTGCATCAGAATCCCTCAAGGAAGTTTAATAATACAGACAGAACAGTTATAAATGGTAGGTAGCATTCAGTAAGTGATTATAATGCAGAAGATACATTTACCTTTAGCTTGAGAAGCCTTGCATTCAGAAGGTTAATTAGTTATCATACTGGTGTGGTAGCAAACATGTGAACTGTTTTATCCAGGAACAGGCTTAATAAGCAAGTACTTTATACTTCAGAACTGCATCATTACACATGTGGAAACTAAGCCAGGTGTTAACCTAAAACTAAAAATCCAAAATGAGAGGCAACAAGTGTTTGTTTAGGATGAAGGGATTGCAATGCTGGGGGCACAGATTCAGGCAGAAACCCAAATAGTGTCTCAATTACAGCGTAAGGGCAAGATATATATATATATTTTTTTAATGAGAAAAGTAAGGAAATAATTATATGAATAGAGGAAATAAATTCCTATTGGTGTTAACAGGCTAAATTACTCTTTAGTTATACATGGCTGGTTACTGATTCTGTCTCTAGATAGAGAGTCATAAATCATCATTTCTTGTGGTCAAGAGGTCTAGTATTCTGCTAGCTTTACAAACAACTGTTTGCAAGACATGGTTGGTTTGGCCCAGTCTGAAGATCTGGCTCAATTCAAATCCAAAGGTTCAAGGGCAAGACATGCAAGATTGTTCCTCTTGAATGGCTGCTCTGGCTCCATTTTACAATGACTCCACTTATGCCAACTTTCACACAGGGAATCAGTTAAGTGGAACTTTTTTTAACCAAAGAGAGAGAGAGAGTTCATTGGATGAGCTGAAGATCTCCCCAGGTCAATCTGCTGTAGCTATGGTGGTTGCTGGAGAATCCTAGTAAGCACAAGTAATATGCACAGCAGAATTCTTTCTCCCAGGTATCTTTTACTCTCCTTTCTTTACATTGAGCTCTACTTGCCCCGTGAGATCTGTTATTTTACTTCTCAAACAATGCTTTAAAATTTACAAGAATATAGTTCAAATCTCTTCAAAATCATCAGATACTTAAAAACAAAATATTTTTCAAACCAAATTCCTTTTCTTCACAATAGATAAATAATAATCTGTATGTATTACAACTAGAGAGAAAAAGAAGGTTATAGCCTTGACCGGTCGGTGCTCAAAGGTCTCAGGTTTGATTCAGTCAAGGGCATGTACCTGGGTTGCAGGTTCAATGCCCAACCCCAGCTGGCATACATGCAGGAGGCAACCAATCGATGTGTCTCTCTCACATTGATGTTTCTCTCTCTTTCCCCTTCCCTCCCTTCCTTCCATTCTTCATTCTCTCTAAAAATCAATGGAAAAAATCCTTAAGTGAGGATTAACCAAAACAAACAAACAAACAAATAAACAGAAAAGGTTAGAAAACTGCTTAATAATATTCATCTATGATAGTTAGCTGGATTTAATCAGAGAGAGTCAAGGGGATAAAACTTGAGGGTTTTGTTTTTTTTTAATTCTACCAATGGGAAGTAGGAGGTGGTGGAAATTAATCATTTTGGTTCTTTACATCATTTGATTCCAACAGACTCAATTTCCTGAGACCAAGAAGGTGATGTGCATGTGTAATAGTCTTTGAACACCACAGTTCGGCTTTGATACCGTATACCTGAGAACAAAAGTCTGCAACTCAGTCTCAAGTTCCAATGGCAGCATATAAAAATCCTGCTGGCAGGAACCACAAAAAGGAGTTTTTATATTCAATTTAGTCAAAGGCCTTTCAATTTATTTCACTTACTGATTTTTTTATAAGTTTGGTTTTTTTACAATTATCAGAAGAAAAATGAATCAAAGAGAAAGTAAATGATTTTCCCATACAACATTTACACAGAAATGTATGTAGTGATTGGATGGATGATGATTCTCTGTTAACAGTATGAAAATAATTTAAAAATGAAATTGAATGGTAGGAAAATTTTTAAAATGAAATAGGACAGGCAACTATCTCTCATCACTTAATTTTATCCATAAAGACGATATCTCCTCTAATAAATATATTAAATGACAAGAATCTGTAAACTTGAGTAAGATTTTAACTCAAACTGGTTTTCTATTAGCAAGAAGTGAATTTATTCACACTCTATAACAAAAGAAAAGAACTCTTTCCCAAATGGTCCTGGAATATTTCTAAATGCAGTTTCTCAGATTCATATATTGATAAAAGAAGAGATACAGATCTCAAGAGCAGAACAAAAAGTGGACATAATCCTGACTGGGATTAGAATAAAACTTTACTATGTCTTAGTAACATTTTTGTTACCTTAAAGGAGAAACAGCGATTTAGTCCTATCTTAAATTTTTTCAGCCAAGAATTGACATGATCTCACAATTTAACACACAATTTAGCATTTTATTCACATCTATTAAGTGAAAATATCATCTTATTATTTACTTGAATTGAATAGAGCATAATGCTTAAGAAATAGTAACTTCCATAGTTGTAGTTGACAATAGACATTTTAAAATTACCCTTGCAGTCTACTCCATTCCTGCAAGGAAGTTTGCTCCTCCTTTCTTTCTTTTTAAATTTATATGTCTACTAGAGGCTCAGTGCATGAAATTCATGCACTCGGTGTGTGTGTGTGGGGGGTGGTCCCTCAGCCTGGCCTGTAACCTCTCGCAGTCCGGGAGCCTTTGGGGGATGTCCAACTGATGGGCAGGCCTAAGCCGGCAGTCGGACATTCTTAGCATTGCCATGGAGGCAGGAGAGGCTCCCACCACCACTTCTGTGCTTGCCAGCCGTGAGCCTGGCTTCTGGCTGAGCAGGGCTCCCCCTGTGGGAGCACACTGACCATCAGGGAGCAGGTCCTCTGTTGAGCGAATGCCTTCTGGTGGTCAGTGTGCATCAACTGGCTCTCTAACATCCCCCGAGGGGTCCCGGATTGCGAGAGGGCACAGGCCAGGCCAAGGGACCCCACCAGTGCACAATCGATCAGGGCTGGGGAGGGACCAGAAGTTGGCCAGCCAAGGAGGGATCGCAGGAGGGCTCCAGGGAGTGTCCGGCCCATCTCCCTCAGGCCTGATCAGCTGGACCCCAGCAGCAAGCTAACCTACCTGTCAGAGTGTCTGCCCCCTTGTGGTCAGTGCATGTCCTAGAGAGCGGTTGAGTGGCCTTAGCATATCATTAGCATATTATGCATTGATTGGTTGAATGGCCAACTGGATGACTGGACACTTAGCATATTAAGCTTTTACTATATAGGATTGTTATGATAACACATTTTACCTAGTTCTATGTTCAGTAAAAAAGAAATTAACCATCTACATTAGGCCAATGGTTGTTTTATCCTTTTAGGATACAATGTCTTCAAAGTGTATTCTTCTTCAACTACACAAAATCATAAAAAATATGTTTGAGAATACAATTTTGTAAATTTCAAGGTGAAAATAAAGATTCTGTTGTAAAAATATTCTATGTACAGCCAAAAAATACTTTCAGAATGAAGGTAACGGAAATATAGTCTCCAACATTAAAAATCTAAGAAGTTTACCTCAGAGGGCTTTGAATTTTAGGTGTAAATGTGAAAAAGATACAATTATACTCAAGAAGAATGTAATGAAGTAAAAATAATTATAAAAGCAAAAAAAAATGCTTTTGTGGATAAAGTCAGGATACAAATAATTTTAAGAACTAAAATGAGTTAGAGATAAAGAGATATTTACATTTTACTCTTATATAAATAGTAAACAATTGAAAAATAACAATTCAATAAAAAATCTCTTGGAAAACGCTGACTACTAAATCGAAACGGAGAAATTGAACTAATACATTAAGACTTACCTCCTAACCACATTCTTACTCCAAGTCTTACCCTTCTCTTGACACCTGAACCAACTTACCTGTGCCCTGTTCTTCCCAGAAAGTCTTATGATGTGAGTGAAAAAACCTTTTCATAGTCTGTTATTGAATGTGGTGTCATCAGTCTTAATGTTTGGACTATTCCTTTAGGGGAATCCTTCCCACCCTCCATGGGGTTCCTCTAAACATTTACACTTAAAACTATAATTGTAATCTTAAAAAAAATTACTACTCTAGATTCCAATAGTGGTGTACCAGGTCCCATTTATAAGGCTGGTGCACACAGATGCTGTAACTTCAGCTGCTGGTAGCTGACAGTTCTCTTCTCTGATGAACTGGCCATCATCAAATGGGAACACCCTTGCCTGGGAGATTATGCTCTCTTAGGAAGTAGCCCTCAGCCAGTGATCGACTGAAACTGGGGAATATTAAGAAATATGAAAATTCTGAGATTTTACCCTCCTTACAAGTTAACAAGTTGGCTAGCCAGGGTTTTGTGAATGCTTGCAAAGGACACAAAATTTCATGGTCAGAGACAAAGGCCTTTATTACTCACAGTAATTGCAACAGCCAGAGTATCAGAGCTGGTTCCCAGAGGAGAACATGAAAGGGACCGGTAACAATTATGTCCCCAGAGGGGAACATGAAAGGGACAAGTAACAATTGTGCATGAGGTGAATCGCATTAGAGGAGAAGGATCTTGAGCTTAGGGAACAAAATTGTTTATGATGGCCCATAGCTTACATTGCTTTTGACCTAGCAAGAGACATTATCTTTATTATATGGTACCATAAATAAACCTGTCCTTCAATCCAGAAATAGACACTATCTCTAGCTTCCAAGGCAGTTTACTATAGAAATAATCTTTAAAATGTAGTCCAGAACACAGGCTGTCAGTGCCTCTGCTCACAGATAGACAGAAACACAAGATTTATAGAAAATTGGCTCCCAACAGATAGGTTTATGGTACTAATCTACCATGATATGTTTAAAAAACAAACAAACCAGAAATATGTCAGGAATCATAATTAATGTAAATAAAATAATCTCTTCAATTCAAAAATTAGACTCTAAGAATGATTTTTTAAAAAATCCCAACTGTGTACCTTAAAGGAACACACAAAAATATTTGCAATAAAATTGTAGAAAAATATATGCCAGGCAAATACAAGGGTGGGCAAAAATAAGTTTACAGTTGTGAGTATGTGAAACAGAATTAATAAAGCTATTATAATAAGCATAATGTGAATGTCTTTTTCCATACAAACAACTGCAAAACTATTTTTTGCCCACCCTTGTATTTAACCAATAGAAAGCTAGCATTGCTATCTATATATATAAAAAGCCAGTGACAGTAACGGCCATAACAACCGTAATGACCGGTCACTATGACACCCACTGTGGCCAGCGAACCAGCCCGATCAGGGGTGTGGATGGCTGGCCATCCTGGTGGCCCTTCCCCCTGCCGGCCTGCCCCTGCCTGATCGGACTCTCCCATCCTGATCAAGAGTGGGGCAGCTGGCCAAATGCCCCCTCCCTACCCCCTGGCCAGCCCTGCCCCCGATCAGCCTGCCCCACCATGATAGGCCCGCAGCCCCCTCCCCCTGGCCAGCCCGCCCCTGATCACACCCCACACCTCAATAGGGGGTGGGGCCAGCCAGCCAACATCCCACAGCCCCTCCCCTTGGCTGACCCTGCCCCTGATCTCCCCCCACCCCAATAGGAGGTGGGACCGGCAGGCCAATCTCCTTAAGCCCCTCCCCCACCCAGCCCCACCCCAGATTGACCCCCCGCACCCTGATCAGGGGCAGGGCTGGCCAGCCAACTACCCATGGCCCTTACCCCAGGCTGCTGGTCCCCAATCGGCACCCCCACCCCGATCAGGGACAGGGCTCACCAGCCAATTGCCCATGGCCCCTTTCCCCAGCAGGCCCAGCCCTGATCGGGCCCCGATCGGGGCAGGCCAGCTGGCCAATCTCCCACCATCTCCTCCTCCCAACAGGCCCAGCCCCAATCTGCCCCCATTGGGGCCAGGCTGGCTGGACCCCACCCATGCACAAATTCATGCACTGGGCCTCTAGTATTAGATATAATAGACTAAATGTAAAAGGCCTTACTATAAATAAGTTTAATTTTTCATAAATAATAATGGTCCTTAATTTGTATGCTCCTGGATGCAGACTTAAAATACATAAAACAGAGCCTGGCTGGTGTGGCTCAGTTGGTTGAGTGTCATCCCATGCACTGATTCCCCATCCTTGGTCAGGGTACATGTCTGAGTTTGGGGCCCAATCTCCTGTGGGAGCATGCAGGAGGCAGCCCATTGGTGTTTCTCTCTCATCGATGTTTCTATATCTCTCTCCCTGTCCCTCCTCTCTTTAAATTAATAAAAAGAATATTAGAAAAAAATTAGAAAAAATACACAGCAGAGATTTTCAACTAGTGTGCTGTGGCACATTGATGTGCTACAAAAAAATTTAAAACATGCAATACCTGACCATTTAGTCAGGGGTACTGATGTCTTTCTCCTTAGATTGTCAAATTAAAAAAAACAACAACAGCCAATACAACAATAGCTGTCCAGAATGAATTAAGAAAAATTATACCTACTTCCTTTGTCAGATCAGCAAAAAATATAACTTTTTTTTTTTTTTTTTGGGTATGGTGCAGAACTTTAGTAATTAGTTCATGTGTTCCATGAGATGAAAAAGGTTGAAAATTGCTATCAAGCAAATATTGAGAGAAAGCAGAAATTAATGAAATTATTATTATGGTAGAAGATGTTAAACACATCTATCTTAGTAATTGAGAGATCTGACAGGTAAAAATCTGTTATAGCTGTAATATTTCAATATTACAATTAGCAAATTTAATTTAATGGACATTACATAATTAATGTACTTAGTGAAAACATTATGGCACATTTGCCCAACTGTCAGGTACTAAGCAGAAAAGCTAGCACAACAAATTCAAAGGATTTTTTATCAGACAAATCACATGATCTGACTACAATTCAACTGTAAGAAATTAACAGCAATAAGATAACTAGAAAAATCCAAAAAGTTTACAGATGTTGAACACACGTTAAACTAGCTCATGGAACAAAAAATAAAAAAACAACTCATAGTGGATATTAGATTTTATTTAGAAATGCTTGATAATGAAAATATTGTATATCAAATCTCAGGTGATATAACTAAAGCAATTATCAAAGCAAAATTAATTAGCTTAAATTAATAATTTTAGAAAATTAAAAAAAATTATTAATGGTACCTGTTGCTGAATCTAAAATTGCAAATTTCATAACCAGTCCATCACAAGTCTTTAAAATTCATCCCATATCTGTTCAATTTTCTCCAAGTTTTCTGAAACCACTATAACCCAAGTCACTCTCCTCTTGCCTGCAGTATTTCAAGAGCAATCGTTTTCTTGTTGCCTTCTTGCTTTCCTAAAATCCATTTCCCCTGGAGCATTTATTATGATCTGTGAAGTATATGTCAGATCACATTGCTAAAACTGTTAAAACTGTCAGGAATGCCCTGCTCTCTGATTGTTGCAGGATTGACATTTTTGAATTATTCCCATCTCTATTAGCTTTCGGTGCTATCATTATCTTCCCAGACTGCCAAAGACTTACAACCCAGGTGCTGGCTCGGTTGTGTTCTCATCTGGAGCTCAACGATCTCTTCCAAGATTGGCTGAAGTCCGTTTCTTGCAGCTGTAGGACTGAAGTTTATATTTTCTGGCAGGCTGTTCCCTAGGGAGTTGTCTCAGCATCTAAAGCCTGCTCTCAGGTACTAGCCATGCAGCTGTCTCACAATGTAGGGCTTTTTTTCCTCAAAGCCTTCTAATTGGTGAAGATGGAGGCTTATCTAATGTAATATAATCAAGGGAGCTACCATGACATCCCATTTGCTATATAATCTAACCTCCCCTAATCAGGTGTATGAGTTCAGAACTGTTCCCAGTTGAAGTGGGGTCCCCATCCCCACCTGTTGCTGTGGGAGTGGAATTCTTGTGCTATCCCCCAAAAAATAATTTTCTGAGACCCACATGGGAGAACGAGTGATTTTTATTTCCATGGAATTACATCCCTGAGTTTCCAAGGTCCTATTTCCCTTTAGCAGGACTAAAATCAAAGCCAGTGTCCAGAGTTTCTGTTCCCCATTGGAGCAGTGTCCAATCCAGCATCAGGCTAGCTTAGCTTGTGTTCCCCTCTGCAGTCCATCAGTCCATTGCATGTGGGGTCTGCATGGCCACATGGCTATGGAGGAAATATGGGCAAATGCAAGGGAGCAAGAATGAGAGAGCCTTATGAGCCAAGAGCCAAGAGTGAAGAGCAACAAGAACCAAGAGAATTCCTTTGTTTAGGGCATTATGTATTCCCAAATTTTCACAGGCTTGTAGTGGCCATGACTATTCTGGCCAATGATCTCTGACCCAGTTTTTTGTTTGTTTGTTTTTTTCATATATATATACTTTTACTGATTTTGGAGACAGAAAGGAAGAGGGTGAGAGAGATAGAAACATCAATGATGAGAGATTATTATTGATCAGCTGCTTCCTGCACACTCCATACCAGGATTCAGCCTGAAACCCAAGCATGTGCCCTGACCTGGAATCAAAATGTTACCTCCTGGTTGATAGATCAACACTCAATCACTGAGCCACATGTGATGGGCTCTGTCCCCAGGTTTGACTAACAAGCAAGTACCTTCCCTATCTCACCACAACTTCACTGTGCACGCGTCCATCTTCCATTTGTTGTATCCCTTTCCCCAGTGATCTGTAGGGAATGGACCAGGGGTTCCACGGGGAGGGTAAAGTTGCAGCTTCCTGGTGAAGCTGCCCAAATTACAGGCCTATAATGTCTGACTTTCCTTTTTGCTCATTTTCTATTATTAATAACTAGCTAAGTACAACAGTATCAGAACTAGTCACCCAAAGATGTGACTCTGTGGTTTATGGATTGTTTTGAGTTAAAGGTAACCAAAGCCCTACAGGATCAAGAGAAACTTCTGCCCCTCTGTTATCTACTTGGAATAATTTAAATTAAGGGACCTTGCCCAGAATGAGAGATGATCAGAGATACCTTTTTTGACCTATCTATAGGGTAAACTACTAATTACCAAACATCTGCTCATCTTATCCTCCTGCAGTGACTTTCCTCCCCTGTGAAGTCCCAAGGTGTCTTACCTCACCTTTAGCTCGGAATACCATATGTACCTCATTTTAACTTTCTGTCCCTGAAACACGTCTGTATATGGGTTCTCTTTCTGTCCCATGTGTGTGGGGGTTCCCATATGTACATATGTAATTAAATATGGTTACTTCTCTTATTATTCTATCTCATATAGATTTAAGTATTATACTTAAATATTATACTGCCTGAAAAAATCTTGAAGAGTAAAGGAAAAGTTTTTCCTGCCTCACAAAGAAGAGCACCTATGTCATTATATTAACAGGCCCCAATGACATTTAAAGCAAAGGGCTTACACAGGGTGTGTGTACCAGACAGTGGGAATCTTGGGGACATCTTAGAATTCTGCTTTCCACCCGATCTTTTTTAAAAAAGTTCCTGATGTGAGAGAATTAATACTTAAAATAACTACCATTCCATTACCTTCTTAATTTTTTTTCTTCCTTTTTTTTTTAAATCCAATCATTATTAGAGTAGACACCTTGTCTGTCTTGACCACTGCTGTCTTACCATGCTTAGCACAGACCCTGAACATGGAAGATGTTAAATAATGTTGCATTTGTGAAAACATAATATGATATTGTTTAAAAGAATATGACCATTAATAAAAGAAAAAAGAGAATATGGCTATGGTAGGGGAGGAAAAACAACTTTCCCTCTACATTTCTAGGTTCTAAGACCCTCCTTTTAATAAAAGACAGATTAACATGAGAAAAAAATGAGTTTAATAAAATGTCTCCCTCCTGTATACATGGGAGACACCCAGGAAAACTAAGTAACTCCCCCAAATGGCCCAAGTCCCCACCTTAAATATTACCTTCAGCTAAAGACACAAGAAAGATGATGAGAAGTTGCCAGGGGCAGTTAATGAGATAATGGAAGCTTAGCAGGAAAAAAACATAGTAAACAAAGGTGAGATTTTATATAGATTTAAGTGGTTGCCTTCTCCATTGATGAAAACTTTATAGAGATTTAGCAATTTTCCTCTTTCTGGTATAGAGAGGGAGACACCCTTACAAATGGAGCTTCCCCTTATAAATGTAAATATATCTTACAAAGGGATAATTGCTATTTGGTATTCAGAGATTTTCATGTGTCTGCTTTTTCTTAAGAATAACTAGCTCAAAATAATTCTTATCAAAGAGCATATTGTGGAGTGGCTTATTCTGCTTCCCTTTGATACCATTGTAATTAACCTAGTTATTAACACAGGAAAGGAGCAAAGGGAAGATAGACACATGCCCAATAAAGTTGGGGGCACTAGCAAATATATTTACTGTCAATCACACCTTGGAACAGAGGTCATTGGCCAAAATGGGTGTGGCCACTGCAAGTTCAACAAGATTTGTGATGCTTAATTCCTTGAACAAAGGACTGTGCTCTCTTGTGCTCTTGGTTCTTCCTATGCTCTTGAGACTCATTGCTGGGGACACACTCTCCTGTACTTGCCATGTGGATCCTACAGACCATGGAGTGCAAGTAGCCTGATATTGAACTCAACTCCGTTCCAATATGGAAACAATATTCTAGACACTGGCTTTGCTTCTAGCTCTACTGAAACCGCAGCTGCACTTCTATAACTGGATTAAGGAAGATTGGGCTTTGGAAACACAGAAATTTAATTCCATGCAAATAAAATCACTCATCCTCCCATGTGATTCTTAGAAAATTATTTTTCTCAAGATATTGTAAGGATCCTGCCCCCAGCACCCAGCGGGGAAAGGACACATTTTCTCCAACAACACCTTCACTAGACATTGTTTTGGCAGAGGAGAAAACCTATTTTTACCTCTACCTTACAAATTAACACCAGAAAAAAATAAAGATCAGATATGTGATGAAATGTATAAAGATATAAAGCACACGTAATACAAAGCATACATACACTTACACTCATTCCCTATGACTGAGGAGACATATCTAAGAATAATACCCAATTGGGAGCTATAAAACATAAGTGTAAAAGATTTGACTACATAATAAAATTTCTGTACACTGGAAAACACCATTAAAAAGTTTTTAAAAATACAAAATCCAAATTTATAAAATAATTATATATGTAATACAATTTTGTAACTATGAAAACTAACATCATAATTTTTTATGACCAGATAGCTGCACCTTTCTGAAGTTTGATCTTTGGCTCTGCTTGAGTGACTAAGCAGTTTTGCAATTTGAACTCTGACTCTATCTGACATTCCACTGAACCCCCTGCGGTGTTCATTTAACCACAAACTTGCTTTAAATATAAAAACTGATGAATTCATCTGTCCTGTGACCTCTTGCTGATCATGCTTTATAACATCCACCTGCAGCCATAACCCCTGACCCCACCTGCTAATCCTAAATTATCGAAAATTGGGAAGCCCCATTGCCCCAGCCATGCAGAAAATGTGCAGTGTATACTTGTAGCTTTACTTTCCTTACCAACCAATCCTCTTAAAGGTCTGCTCTTTGCAGTTTTTGCCTTTAAAAACTCTGCCCTACTGTCCCTTTTTGGAACCACTTTCAGTTTATACTAAAAGTTTTGTCTCTCTGGCTTGCAAGCATACTTCTTATGAATAAACCTATCTTGATTTAAATTTCAGTCTTGGAAATTAGTTTGTTAATGGAGAATGGCTTCAAATATTTGACCTCGTTCTTGAGACTGGCTAAGAAAGAATTCAGAGCCAATACTCCAATACAAGTAAATGTTTATTTAGAAAGTCACAGAAGAAGAAGTGAGCCGTGAAATAAACGAGCCAGCTGGGCTGTGTGGACGCGGGAAACAAGAGGTGGAAAGGAAGGAGTGGGCATGCGAGAGAGAGAGAGAGAGAGAGAGAGAGAGAGAGAGAGAGAGAGAGAGAGCTGGGTCCTTCATCTTCAGGGTTTTTAAAGGCAGTGATTTTAGCGCAGGATCTCAATAGAATATTAGTCAGCTTTCCAAGTGTGTCCCTTCAGGGTCTTGGTCTCTACTGGTTGGTCTGAAGCATAGGCATTCCATCTTGTTCCCATAACCTCTATATTGTAAAAACTGCCATTTGAAATTTTCCACTAAGCATAGATGGTCCTTTGTTCTGTAAATTAACTCTGCTATTCTTGGCTTCTGTAAACACGCTTACTCGAATAATAGGGAAAATAAGCTCAATTATCTGGCCTTGCAAGCCTCTCTGCTGACATAAGGGTTGGTCTGGTCCATCCCTGGTTACTCCCATGCCAGGTGTAGTTTAGTTATCTAAATGTTGTCTGAATTGGGCTGTGCTCAAGGCAACTGAATTATGCTGTGCTCAAGGCTAAAAGCTTCCTGCAAAAAATCTCCCAGCAGATAGGGCTCCTTGTAAAGCCAGTGAAAGGTCCTGAAGCCCCAAATTTTGGAGACAAAGGGACTGGGGGGATGGGTCGGGAGTGGGGGATGGGTATAAAGGGAAAGCTTCCTCCATGTTGCTTTGCTCAGACTCTGGAGGCTACTCCTCTGAGACCACTGGCATAATAAAGACTCCAAATTTGGCTTACTAAGGCATCCTCTGTTCAGCTCGCTGATTTCCAATATAACAGGTCAGCACCAGGGCAGGGGATCACTAAGCACTGCAGCTGGTCCCGACATCAGCCATGGCATTGTTTCTTTTTTTCTTTTTTAACATTGACAGGCTTTATTGGGGAGGTTCCCACCTGAGATCCCACCTCTTAAATAAAAAAATGCACAGAAAAGAAGGAGTTTAGAAACCTTTGTACAATATCTACATTGTGTTTCATCTGGTTTTGCTGCTTTTCTGGGCCTGAAGCTGAAACACAGCTGAAGCCTAGATGTTGTTTCCAGTTTGACCAAAGTGCTGTGTTTTTGGTCCATAGACCGGACACTTTGCTCTCATGATTATTTGATGCAGGACAGAGCCTGATTGTCCTGAGGGCTTCATGCTTAAGGGAGTGGTCATACAAGGACCTGTATGGGAGTTAGATGAGGTTATTCTTTGGCCTCCTTGTTCTACCCTAAGGGGGTCTGCCATATGACCAGCTACATGTCAGGAGAGGAAAGTTCAGGGGAGGGTAAAACCACATGACCAGCAATATGAAAGGCCAGGGGTTTAAACCACATGATATGCTAGAGGAGGAAAGGTCACCCTGGGGGCGAGGTCCCACCTACAATTCTTATTCTCCCCGTTTCCTCATTGTTGGGCACCTGGGGCTTTCTGCCCTAGTGACCATCTGTACCTGCCTTTTGTGCCTACTCTGCTCATATCTGTCTGTCTACTACATCAAGTTGACATAAGAATGATATATTCTAGTAATAAGAATATAGAAATTTTAGGAGGAAGACAAACATCCTAAATTTTTAAAAATTGGACTAAGGTCATTAATACCAAAATCTTAGAGGAAGAAATACAAAGGGCCATGGTTCAAAGACACTGAAAAATGCTATAATTTTCTATCAAGGCAGTAAACACTAGGACAGTGAGATGCCACGATTTTTTCATTTTCTATTGACAAAGGTAAAAACAATGATGCTATTACACATTGTTAAAGCTTTTCAAATACCATTAGTAGAGAGGAACATTGATACACTATTTGTGAAGAGAAATTAGGCAATCAACAAGATTTTTATTTATTTTTTTATCAATTCAACAGCTTGGAATTAATTGAACATCATTTAAAATTATTGTTCTTTTTTTTTTATTAAGGTATTATATGTGTACATCTCTTACCATTGTCCCCCCACCCCACTCTCATACATGCCCTCACCCCCCAGAGTTTTGTGTCCATTGGTTATGCTTATATGCATGCATTCAAGTCCTTCGGTTGATCTCTTATCTCCCCCACCTCTCCCTAACCTTCCCCTATAATTTGACATTCTGTTTGATGCTTTACTATCTCTGTATCTATATTTTTGTTCATCAGTTTATAATGTTCTTTATTATCCATAAATGAGTGAGATCATGTGGTATTTTTCTTTCATTGACTGGCTTATTTCACTTAGCATAATGTTCTCCAATTCCATCCAGGTTGCTGCAAATGATGAGAATTCCTTCTTTTTTATGGCAGCATAGTATTCCATTGTGTAGATGTACCATAGTTTTCTGATCCAGCCATCTGCTGACGGGCACCTAGGTTGTTTCCAAATCTTAGCTATGGTGAATTGTGCTGCTATCAACATAGGGGTGCATATATCCTTTCTGATTGGTGTTTCTAGTTTCTTCGGATATATTCCCAGGAGTGGGATTACTGGGTCAAATGGGAGTTCCATTTTCAGTTTTTTGAGGAAACTCCATACTGTTCTCCACAGTGGCTGCACCAGTCTGCATTCCCACCAGCAGTACATGAGGGTTCCTCTTCCTCCGCATCCTCGCCAACACTTGTCGTTTGTTGATTTGTTGATGATAGCCATTCTGACAGGTGTGAGATGGTACCACATTGTTGTTTTGATTTGCATCTCTCGGATAATTAGTGACTTTGAGCATGTTTTCATGTGTCTCTTGGCCTTCCTTCTGTCTTCTTTTGAAAAGATTCTATTTAGGTCCGTTGCCCATTTTTTTATTGGATTGTTTGTCTTCCTTTTATTAAGTGCATAAGCTGCCTGTAGATGTTGGAGATTAAACCTTTATCAGTGATAGCATTTGCAAATATGTTCTCCCATAAAGTGGGCTTTCTTGTTGTTTTGTTGATGGTTTCTTTGGCTGTAAAAAAGCTTTTTATTTTGATGTAGTCCCATTTGTTAATTTTCTCTTTAGCTTCCATTGCCCTAGTGGCAGTGTCAATGAAGAAGTTCTTTCGGCATATGTCTGAGATTTTGTTGCCTGTGGATTCCTCTAGTATTTTTATGGTTTCCCGTCTTATGTTTAAGTCCTGTATCCATTTTGAGTTGATTTTTGTGTATGGTGTAAGTTGGTGATCTAGCTTCATTTTTTGCATGTATCTGTCCAATTTTCCCAACACCATTTATTGAAAAGACTGTCTTGACTCCATTGTATGTTCATGCCTCCTTTGTCAAATATTAATTGAGCATAGTGGTTTGGGTCGATATCTGGATTTTCTGTTCTGTTCCATTGATCTATATGTCTGTTCTTGTGCCAGTACCAGGCTGTTTTGAGAACTGTGGCTTTGTAATACATCTTGAGGTCTGGTATTGAGATCCCTCCTACTTTATTCTTCTTTTTCAAGATTGCTGTGGCTATTCGGGGTCTTTTTTTATCCCAGATGAATTTCTGGAGAGTTCGTTCTAGGTCTGTGAAATATGCTGTTGGTATTTTGATGGGGAGTGCATTGAATCTGTAGATTGCTTTGGGTAGTATGGACATTTTAATGATGTTGATTCTACCAATCCATGAACATGGTATGTTCTTCCATCTGTTTACATCTTCCTCTATCTCTTTTTTTCAGTGTCCTGTAGTTTTCCGTGTATAGGTCTTTTACCTCCTTAGTTAAGTTTATTCCTAGGTATCTTAGTTTTTTTGGTGCGATGGTAAATGGGATTGCTTTTTTAGTCTCTCTTTCTGTAAGTTCACTATTGGTGTATAGAAATGCCATAGATTTCTTGGCGTTAATTTTGTATCCTGCTACATTGCTGAATTCATTTATTAAGTCTATTAGTTTTTTGATGGAGTCTTTTGGGTTTTTTATGTACAATATCATGTCATTTGCAAATAAGGACAGCTTTACTTCTTCTTTTTCAATTTGGATGCCTCTTATTTCTTCTTCTTGTCTAATTGCAATGGCTAATACTTCCAGTACTATAGCAAACAGGAGTGGTGATAGTGGGCATCCCTGTCTTGTTCCTGTTCTTAGGGGAAATGGTTTTAGTTTTTGCCCATTGAGAATGATGTTTGCTGTGGGTTTATCATATATAGCTTTTATTATGTTGAGATATGCTCCTTCTATTCCCACTTTGTTGAGAGTTTTTATCAAGAAAGGGTGTTGGATTTTGTCAAATGCTTTTTCTGCATCTATTGATATGACTATGTGATTTTTTTCTCTCAATTTGTTTATGTGATGTATCACGTTTATTGATTTGCGGATATTGTACCATCCTTGCATTCCTGGGATAAATCCTACTTGGTCATGGTGTATGATCTTTCTGATGTACTGCTGGAGCTGATTTGCTAGGATTTTGTTGAGGATTTTGGCATCTATGTTCATGAGGGATATTGGTCTGTAATTCTCTTTCTTTGTGTTGTCTTTATCTGGTTTTGGTATTAGGGTGATGCTGGCTTCATAGAAGGAGCCTGGAAGTGTTCCTTCCTCTTGAATTTTTTGGAATAGTCTGCGTCTCTCCATGGTCTCTCTTCTCCGGATGTCTGGTTATATAGTTCTCTCTCTCCTGCGTTGATTTAAAGGTACAAAATACAACACAACCAGGTACAACACACAAGGCACTGAACAGAATTGTATTCACGATATTAATAACCTCCAGTAAAGGTGTCCCCCAGAGAAAGACAAATTAAGGGATAGGAAAGGAATAGGAAGAGTAAAAAGAAAGAACAAAAAAAGGAGTGTGAAAATGAACTTGGGAAAAGAGAAGAAAAAAAGAAAAGAAAAAAAAAAGTAAGCGAGACAAGAATGATACTAAGAGAGAAAAGGGGAACACACTATAAATATGGTGAGTAAACTCCAATAGAACAACCACTAATCCCAGCAAATGCCAGCTACACGACCCTGGAGATTAATACAAACTACAACACCAACTAATATCAAGTGAGGCAAGGGAAAACAGAAGTAAAAAACAAACAAAAACAAAGCAAGCAAAAGAACCAAACAAACAAAAAAAGAATAAGCAAAACAATCTTGTAAAAAAGCATACAAATTCAACCTAATCAACATTTAAACAAACAACAACAAAAGCCAGAGAGAAAAACATTTTTTTTTTTTTTTTTTTTTTTTTTTTTTTTTTAGTTAAGGTAGCGTAGAGAGAGGTGGGTATGGTCTTGGAGCAGGGGGTTGGAAATTAGATATATAAGTAGGGTGAAATTTTAGCAGAGGGTAAACCGAAAGAGTAGGGAAAATCTAAAGCCAGAAACGGTTAAGATGAACAGGAGACCAAAAGGGAAAAGGTTAGGAAGAGAGTGATGGCATAAAGATAGCGTTGAGATAGGGTAAAATGATGCTAAAGGAAAGATGCAAATAGAATGTAGGACACTAATCCCATAATAAAACAGAGAGAAAATTGAATGACATTTAAAAAAAAAAAAAAGGTAAATAATAGTAATATAATGCTGATTGAAAATAAAAATGTAATAATTAAAAAGGTGAAAATTGAGTGAAGAAAAAAAAATTTAGTTTCTTAAGTAAAAGATGCAAAAAATGAAAATAAAAAATTAAAATTAAAAAATTTAAAAAAACAACATTTAAAATAAAAAATAGGAATAAAATATGCAGTAGCAGCAGTCATTCACTTCCTCTATTGTTCTGTTTGGTACACCTGTTTCCCAGTCCAGGCTGTATTGCAGTTCCCTTCATTCCACTGTAGTGTTGTAAGCCAGTCCTGATTTTTAAGCAGGTGGTGTCTTAATTTCTCGTAATTATTTTTGATTAAACCAGAGACAATTTGTGTTTCAGCCCCTGGGTGGCAGTGTTTCTGGATTGACTTCCGGGCCTCTCTAGCTTTTTTTTTTTGCCCTATGGCACTCACTACCGGTTTGTGGAAGTGTGCGCCTCAGAGCTGCCTCTCCGTTGGTCACTCCCAGCTCCGCTCCCCAGGTTCCGGAGAAACAACTTCCCCCTGCAGTCTCTCAGGGTATTCCCCAACTGGGTTTTCCTATGCATTGGGTTTAGTACTCAGAATCAGAAAAAGCCCAAGTGTGCGGACAGTGGATCTCCGCGCAAGACTAAGCAGCCTACACTCCTTTGAAAAATTCTTAGTCTGACCCTCCTCGTCAGATCAAAATGGGTTTCTTTTTAGGGATCCCTTCTGTTAGCAGCTCAGAGGACCCCCTTTCACATTCACGGGTCACGGCAGCTCCAAACAGCCGCGGATTTTTTTAGGCCCAGACTTCCCAGGTCCTGCAGTTCCTGCTGTTCGTGCGTTTCCCTCTCCCGCCGCTGGGACAAGAAACCTCACCTTATCCCCGCAAAATCTGACCTTTTCTTGGTGCAGTGAAGAGTTCCTTTGAGTCCTCGTGTTTGCGCAGATTAGGGACCGGAGTTCTGGTGCTCACAGCTGTTCAGTGTTCCACCGTTGTCTCGGAAAGTCAGGCCTCCAATAAAACCCTCCTTCCCTTGCAAGATGGTGAGTTTTTCTAAAATTATTGTTCTAATGGAAACTTGAAAATGCCAAATTTTTCTTGATTAAATTGCATGCTTTATTTTAAAATGCAACATAATTTATTCATTTAAAATAAAGTATTTATTTGATTTTAAAAATAATGTATTCAAATAAACAATTAAAATTAAAATACAGATACAGATTTATATTTGAATAGAATGCAGGGCATTTATACATACACTAGAATTTATAGCAGATTCTTGCACTGGTGGGGTCCCTTGGGCGAACTGAAACTGTCTCTCCAACATTCCCCAAGGGGTTCCAGGTTGCGAGAGGGTGCAGGCCAGGCTGAGGGACTCCACAGGTGTGGGAGGGCTCCAGGGTGTGTCCTGCCCATCTCTCCCAGTCCTGATCGGGGCCAATCGAGGCCAGGGAGGGAACCACCGGAGGTTGGCTGGCCAGGGAGGGACCGTGGGAGGGCTTCAGGCTTTTTCTGGCTTGTCTCGCCTAGTCCTGATTGCCCGGATCCCAGCAACAAGCTAACCTACCTGTCGGAGCATCTGCCCCCTGGTGGTCAGTGTATGTCATAGCAACTGGTCGAATGGTTGCTATGACAACAAAGCATATTAGCAAAACTATGATAACTTAGCATATTAGGCTTTTATTATATAGGATATATCTATGAAAAATTACATAAATAGATATTTACAGCTATTTAAATACTCCCCTACCTAGCTGAAAGGTAATAGAGGTTGTGGATCATTTTATTATAACTACAACACTTCTTTATAAATAAAAAAATATATATGTGTATATATATACACACACACACACACACACACACACACATATATACTGGTATAGGAACTTCTTGGCAAAATTTTAAATAATCTGCTAAATGTTGGTGGCACAACTAATGACATGTATATATATATATATATATATATATATATTAGAGGCCTGGTGCATGAAATTCGTGCATGGGGGGTTGTCCCTCAGCCAAGCCTGCACCCTCACCAATCTGGGACCCCTCGGGGAATATCTGACTGCTGGCAGTCAGACATCTCTCTCACAATTCAGGACTGCTGGCTCCCAGCTGCTAGCCTGCCTGCCAGCCTGATCACCCCCTAACCAATCCTCTGCCAGCCTGATCAACACCTCACTGCTTCCCTGGTGGCACAATTGCCCCCAACTGCCCTCCCCTGCAGGCCTGGTCACCCCCAACTGCCCTCCCCTGCAGGCCTTGTTGCCCCCAACTGCCCTCCCTTGCCAACCTGGTTGCCCCTAACTGCCCTCCCCTGATGGCCTGATTTCCCACAACTACCCGCCCCTGCCAGCCATCTTGTGATGGCCATCTTTGACTACATGGGGGTGGCCATCTTGTGTGAGGGCAAGAGGATCAATTTGCATATTTCCTCTTTATTATATAGGAATGTATTATACATTCATGTTTTCTTAGCTTTTCATTATAAATTTGTAGCTCGTGACCTGGAAAAAAATGTTTCAATATTAGTTTTAATGAACTCATTTTCAACTGGGCACTAAGCCCTTTAAAGTATCATTTAAAATATAATGCATAAAATACTCAAAAGTAGTCAAACATGAAAATGTCAAGTATGTGGGATTATTTTTGCCACAGAAATGCAAATCAAAACCTCACTGGGATATCACTTCACACCACATCTGTTAAAATGGCTATTATTTAAAAAACAAAAGTGTTGACTAAGATATGGAAAAAAGGGAACCCTTGTGCACTACTGGTGGGAATGTAAATTGGTGCAGCCTTTGTGGAAAACAGTATGGAGCTTCCTCAAAATGTTAAAACTAGAATTACCATGTGATGTAGCCATCCCACTTCTGCGCATGCATATATTTGGAGAAAATGAAATTGGTGTCTTGCAAAGATAACTTCACTTTCATGTTCATTGCAGAATTTTACAATAGGCAAGGTATGAAAATAACTTAAGGGTCTGTCTACAGATAAAGAAATAAAGAAAATGTGGAGAATATATACACTAGAATATTATTCAGCCTTAAATAAAGAAGTAAATCCTGTCACAAATGGCAGGATTTACTTCTTTATTTAATTGTGACAACATGGATGAACCTTGAAGGCATTATGCTAAGTGAAATAAGCCAGACACAGAAAGACAAATATTAAATAATCTCACTTATTTGTGGAATCTAAAATAGTCAACCTCATGAAAGCGGAGAAAGGAGTAGTGTTTACCAGGGGCTGGGAAGTGGGGTGATGCTGGTTCTGAAGGGTGGGTCAGTTTTGGAGATATAGTGTACAACATGCTAACTACAGTTCATGATACTGGATTGTATGGTTGACATTTCTAAGAGAGTAGATCTTAAGTGTTCTTACCATACATAAACGAATATGGTAATTATGTGAGGTGTTAAAGATGTAAATTAGCTTGATTACAGCATTTTCTTCAGAAATAGAAAAAAAATGATGTATATGTGTATCAAAACATCACATTATGCACATTAAACATATACAATTTTTGTCAATTTTATCTCAATAAAACTGGAAAAATAAAATAAATATATAGTACAAAAACATATATTTAATATGTATATACAATATATAGTACAAATAACTATTAAATATGTACATATTTTCAAGTATGTGTTTTTTAATGTCCTATCATACATACACACACATATATATATTTAATCGGTGGAAGAAAAAGCATGTTAAAGGGCAATAAAAAGTGGTAACTCATACAGATTTAATATTAACACATATTATACAGACTATGTAATTCTATTAATGAGGGAAGTGTTAAGATGTTAACACCCATTCAAAGGAGAACTCAAAGAAAACACACATACATAGATCAGGAATATTGAAGTGAGTATGCAAATAGAGGCAAAATTGGCTGCTTCCACATTGGGAGTGGGAAATAAATTGAAACTCTACAGGTCAGAATTAACATATCTAAAAACAAGATTTTGCATTCTTATCAATTATCTATAATTTAGAGTGCGAAAATAGCTCAAAGGCAATATAATGCTAAAATTGGTAACCAAGATGTGTATGCTCTGACCATGCATAATTTTCCATTGAAGCACAAAATTCCCCCTACAAAACAAATGGAAAATACATTTGGTTACACATATCAGTTAAAATCTTTTTTGGCTACTTTCTCATAGGTTATCCAGGATAATAATTAGACAATTTTAAAAATATTTCATAACTTTTTATATAAAAGTTCACACACATACATGCACACACACACATACATTCTTTCCAGTATGTAATGAATACAGCATGTAATATTTACTAGAATTGAATACAGATGCCCAGAGATTTACAACATAGAACCTGAGATTCTAAGGTGTTGGATCTAGAATTTCCCTCCCCTCCCAAAATTTCACCATTTTCTTCTACTCCTGAACATTCTAAATTTAGGACTGGAATGGAATTAGGCACAGACCTGTGAGCTTGGGGCTCCTTAGATTGGTGGGAATTTCTGAGAGCTGATCTATAAGTTAGGCCTCTTCACTGTCTTTCGTTAAGTTTTATGGCTATAAAAATAGAAATGTATTAAAGAAAAAAGTAGGAAAGGCAAGGAATATGACCCTGTCAAAATACCTCACCTGTCTCAAATGACATTCTCTCCCCTACGTAGGAGCATTGACCTCACCCAAAGCTTCTTTCTGCTTACTTGCTGGTTCTATTGTCCAAATATAGCTCAAGCCTAGCCCTTCTTCCAGAGTCTGCAGGAGTTGCCTTCTGCCACTTCTAACTTTGGAACAATAATCCTTTGACAGCCCTTCTGTTACTTATTTAGTCTTTACATCTTGATGCACCCAAATTTGCAGTCATCTAGGTGGAATCAAAATCTGGAGGTGATTTATCACTTTGAAGAAACTAGACACATTCTTTCACAGTCCTTTCCTATTTTTTTTTCCTACCCCATCTCTAATTTCCGCCCCTGGAGACAAAAGGTTATATAAACTAACAAACACAAACAAAAAATAAATAAATAAAATAAACATCTTAGATAGAAAGAGTTTAGACTTAAAGACAAAAAGAAGTTCATAAAAAGAGCAACCTGATTCATTTTGTTAACATTTCAATAGAATTAGGGCCTTCTGAAGAGGGTAGGGTAGGATTCCAACAAGTGTCATTGAAAATAAATACTTTAGAACTCCTGACAAGCTAGGGAAGAAGGCAATAACTTTATTTAATTTGTTGTTAGGTTCACTCATTAAAGAGAATGAACAGTTTGGCAGAATAAAGCTGTGATTGCAGCTTTTCTATTCAGTGCACTGCAACCATCAATGAATGTCTCCAACCAAGAGTGAGATCTTGGCAGTATTTTCAAATATTATATGCTTATACAAATTATTTGTCTTATCAAATTGGATTATTTGATAGTCCAATTTTGATAAACTGTAAAAAAAATTCTTAAATAATGCAATCACCAAAATTATTGTCTCATAAGAGTATAGATACAAATAAATTCATTGATTCAAAAATTCACAATGTGTGCTTAATGTAGTTAATTTTAAGCACAGCAGGATTTAGCCATGTCTATACTCTGAAGCTACATGGTTCTGAGGAAAGAGCATGAAAATAACAAATTATATATCCTTTGTGTCATATGTAGTTTCTTTTCCCCAAATATTTTCTCTATTCATTCATGATACTTATTAATTAAATATTCCATTATTTGTATATGTATAGGAGTTTGAGAATCAATTACATTTAAACCATGTCATAAACACATGAATACAATAAGTCACATCTATATAGAATATTTTCTGATAGATTCACAATTGATAGTGTCTTTCTAGACATATCAAACAATTTAGAATTTTTTGTTTGTTTATTTTGCTGAAAAGTGACAAAAGGGTATTAACTTTATCAGAACAACTGCACCATTTTTTCCCCTTGAAAGTTGGGGTAATATTTAAAAAGAATAAAAATGGAGTGATGGAATCATGCAGAGGCAATACACATATGATGCATTTTCATTCTGTGTCTCAGCTCTTAGCCATTTAGATAAAAAACAAGAATTATGAAAGATAAAAAAGATATATGTAATAATATAGTAATATAGTATTAATGTAGTACTAATATAATGTAATACAACATAACCTTATATTGAAAGAATTCTTTAATTAACTAATTTAAAAATATTTTTATTGATTTCTGAGAGGAAGGGAGAGGAAGAGAGAGATAGAAACGTCAACAATGAAAGAGAATCATTGATTGGCTGCCTCCTGCACACCCGCCACAGGGGATCGAGCCCACAACTCCTGCAGGTGCCCGGACCAGGAATCAAACCCCTGTCCACACTGGACTGGGCAAAAGTTATTTCACGTATAAATGTCCTGTTTAGCATCTATGTGCAAATTGGTAGAAATTAGGTAAAAATGTATTCAATCTATGCACGAAAAACTGAAAAATGAAGAAAAGAGATAAAAATTGATGTATGAGAGCATAGGAGTTATGAATGATCTAGGCATTTAAATATATTGTTTTCCAATGGAAAAAAAATGTCATTTCAGATCTGATCAAGCCCATGCCATTCTTCTTAGGATATGAATATTGGCTTTGGTAATATTTAAATTCAGCAATTATTTAAAACACACCTCCTGTGCATCTAGTACTCTGCTTAATTTTGTAGAGACATAAAATATAGTATAAAATCCCTGCTGTAAGAGTTCACTTTGGGCTGTATCCAAGGATGCCACGAAAGACTAGTTCATTTTCCAATTCTTCTCAATCAATCCTTGGTGGTGGTCTGTGGCTGAGGTGCACACAGCTATGGGTGCCTTCTACAGCAAGGTAAGCAGAACCATAATATGACTAAGTCAAGGAGGAAAATAATTCCCTTCTTCCCTTCTAGGTTTTCTGTCTGTTTCAAAAATTAAATTACCAGGAGATATTAACAGGGGAAAGTCCAGTATAATCTTGTATATACAGAAGTCCCACAGACATGGGACTTACAGAAATGACTAAAGCAGGCCACTTTTATGTTTTTTAGACAAGGAAACATTAAATTTGTGAAGAACTGACAGGATAAAGAAACTTGTGCCTGGGTACTGATTCGCGAGGAAGCTAAGCAGAATTTATTTACAGTCTCGACACTGAATGTCCTCTCTCTGGTGATAAGGACAGCGATTTACCTCCTGTGCAGGGAGGGCCCCGTTCAAAGGGGAGATTTAGTTCCTGCTTTCAGGTTGACACAGAGGAGGGTCAGAGGTCCTCCTTGCACTGGTTGTTCCTCAAGTAACTTTAATTAAAAACAATCAACATGCCAAAGTAGCATATTTTGGGCTGGCGTATTTTGCTCCCCTCTAAGGTAGTATTGAAATAGTAGGTACTTGCAATGTGCTGGCACTAAATTAGGCATTTTATATTCACATTTAATTTAACTCTCATAATAGATGTGTGTCATTTTCTCTTCCCTTTTAGCAGTTGAGGAAAGTGCTACTTGAAGCAGTGAAGCACATTTCCCAAAGTCTCCTGGGTGTTAAATGTTAGAAGGATGTGACTCCAGCTCTGTTCAAGTCCACTCCTTAGGCCCATCAGCATTCCTAGAAGGCTGCTCCTGCAGAACACACAGTACCCTGGGATGGAGTGTGACTCTGGGAAGAACAGGAGGAAGAAACAGCTGAAGGGAGTTGGGGTGGGTGAGTGAGAGGAGGAAAATGAAGAAGGGAGACTAACGAGCCAGAGAGGACCTTTTGTCCATGTGAACTAAATTCTATACCAACAGAAATAGCCCTTGTGAAAAATGAATAGATATTTTACATTACATTCAAAGGGCTGATATGCTCAACATGTACTGATATTAACAGTAAGTTCTTTCTGGCTGTGCTCTTTATTTTAGGTGCCATCAGCAGGGGAAGCATCTGACTGAGGACCTGGGATACTGGCAGGAAATTCAGGAGCATCAGCTCAGGTCAGGGTGGGCCTGTAGGCTGAAGCCTCACCTTTCCATCCTGATTTCAACCAACTGAGAGTTGTTTTACAGACTGAATAGTTCTTCACTTACTAGGTCTTTGGTACATGGAAACCTAATAAAAACAAGATGCAATCAATGATAGATTACATGATTATTACATCAAGTTCAGACACATTTGGGCTTCCCAATTTTCACCTTTATCAAAGATCTAGTCATCCATAACACATAGAGATGAAAAGATTGATAAACAAATCCAGTGAAATCTAGGATTTGCTTCAAAATACTCAAGGAAAAAAGTGGAAGACTAGATGGAACAAGAATGACGAATTACTGATAATTATTGAAGTTGCATAGTGATTATACCAAGGCTTTTTACAATATTTTTTCCTTATCATATTAAAAAATAAATAAGATGATGTATAGGGGCAAAGAGAGAAGTTGATCAAGATTAAAATAGGATACAGGGAGAAACCAAGATGGTAAACACCTATACTGCTGCCTCGCACAATGATTTCAAAACTGCAACTGGAAGACAGAGTGGACATTGTCCAGAACCACCAGAAAGCTGGCTGAGTGGAAATTCTACAACTAGAAGGAAAGATAAAAGGACACTGAGACCCAGAGGAGTTGTGGAGGACAGGTGCGGAGACCCACACACGCGGAAAGGGCAGGAGGCTGAATACGCAGCTGGCTTACTCGCGGCTCTCCAAGAGGGCAGGCAGCAAGTGTGCAGCTAGATTTCTCATTTAGGAGGGAAACAAAACCTCCCGACTGCACTGAAATCCAGTTCTGGGTGAGACTTTGAATACCCAGACTCATTTGGGGAGAAACTGGAATGTCTGGCAACGGGCAAAACTCAGGGCAGCCTTCTCTCAGAGGTGCGTGCAGCCATTGCCGCGGGACACTGAGACACCGGGGCCTCGTAGGGTGTGGCTGATGGGAAACCAAGGTTGTCTGCTCAGCACTGAGACTCCGCCCCATCCAAGCTGAGCACAGAAGCTCTCCCAGTGGAGACACAGCTGATCCTCACAGCCAATTGGCCTGGAGGTCAACTCCCCCCAGGATACTAACAACAATCTAGGCTTAACTACTACAAGACTGTGCACACAGCCCACAAAGGGGCACACCAAGAGTGTCTACCTCAGGTAACTGGGGAGACAGAGCCACTGGGCCCTGCTAGGACACCTAGCACACAAAGCCACTCCATCAACTCAGGGAAGCAGCCAAAATGTGGAGACAAAGAGGCAGGCCACAAATGAAGGAAATGGAGGAAAGTAAACGAATGGACATAGAGTTCAAAACCACAGTTATAAGGTTTTTCAAGAATTTCCTAGAAAAGGCCGATAAATTTAATGAGACCCTCGAATATACAAAGAAGGATCAACTAGAAATTAAGCATACACTGACTGAAATAAAAAATATTATACAGAGACCTAAAAGCAGACTAGAGGATTGCAAGAACCAAGTCAAAGATTTGAAATACAAAGAAGCAAAAAACACTCAACCGGAAAAGCAATAAGAAAAAAGAATCCAAAAATTTGAAGATAGTGTAAGGAGCCTCTGGGACAACTTCAAGTGTACCAACATCAGAATTATGGGGGTGCCAGAAGAAGAGAGCAAGATACTGAAAACCTATTTGAAGAAATAGTGACCGAAAACTTCCCCCACCTGGTGAAAGAAATAGACTTACAAGTCCAGGAAACACACAGAACCCCAAACAAAAGGAATCCAAAGAGGACCACACCAAGACACATCATAATTAAGATGCCAAGAGCAAAAAACAAAGAGAGAATATTAAAAGCAGCAAGAGAAAAACAGTTAGTTACCTACAAGGGAGCACCTATACTATTGTCAGCTGATTACTCAACAGAAACTATGCAGGCCATACGGGAATGGCAAGAAATATTCAAAGTGATGAATAGCAAGAAACTACAACCAAGATTACTCTACCCAGCAAAGCTATCATTCAGAATTGAAGGTCAGATAAAGAACTTCACAGATAAGAAAAAGCTAAAGGAGTTTATCACTGCCAAATCAGAATTACCATATTTTCCAGCGTATAAGATGACTGGGCATATAAGATTTTCCTGGGTTAAAAAGTTGTCTTATACGCTGGAAAATATGGTATATATACGTGTGTGTGTGTGTGTGTGTGTGTATACCATATTTTCTGGTGTATAAGACAACTCTTTAACCCAGGAAAATCTTATACGCCCAGTCATCTTATATGCTGGAAAATACGGTATATGAAATGCTGAAAGGTATTCTTTAAGAAGAGGAAGAAGAAGAAAAAGATAAAGATAAAAATTATGAACAACAAATATGTATCTATCAACAAGTGAATCTAAAAACCAAGGGAATAAAAAATCTGATGAACAGAATAAACTGGTGAATATATTAGAATCAGGGGCATAGAAAGGGAGTGGACTGACAACTCTTGGGGGGAAAAGGGAGTGGGGGGTGCGGGAGGAGACTGGACAAAAAAGCGTACACCTATGGATGAGGATAGTGGGGGGGAGGTAAAGGCAGAGGGTGGGGTAGGAACCTGGTGGAGGGGAGCTATGGGGGAAAAAAGAGGAACAATTGTAATAATCTGAACAATAAAGATTTATTAAGTTAAAAAAAATAGGATACACACCACACACACACACACATCTTAACTCATTCTAAATAGACCATGATTATTTTGAAATGTTATGTGGTGTGCGCGTATATTTGCAGTTTGGAATATGTCATGTTTAATCACGTCTGTTAAAAAGCAGAATTCTGCCCTTGATTCTTTAACTTTAACTTGTATTCCATCTTGTGTGCTCACTTTTGTAGAAATAATATTCTCCCTTTATATGACATTTTGATACTAAAATTTCACATAATGAATAAAACAATGCATTAGCAAGATTAGAGCTGTTTTAGAAGCAAGAGTGTAAGTTCTCTATAAGATATTTTCTCAACAGTTTTAAATTGAGGAGGATTTAGGATTTATTTTGCCTTTAAGCATTTCATAAGTACTTCCCTGTTCTTTTTATGAGTAAAGAGACAAATCCTTTATAAAGAAATGCAGCACCTGGATTCTGCCCTAGATTCTGCAAAACATTCTAAAGAAATGCAGCAATTCTACACCCAAAGCTTGTCATTTTAAGTTTAGACAATTTGAACAATTCAGACCCAGTTTTCTTCAATTAATAAAAAAGTGGGATGTTCTGAAAATCTCTTGGTATGGAACTACTTTACTTACTTTAAAGTAAAAAGAAACAAAATACTTTACAAAGTTGAGGAGGAGGAGCAGTAATAGGGAATACATATTGAAAAAGAGAGCTATCTACATGTATAAAAGCCTAAGCAACCAGCTGATCCCCGGCCAACCAGTCAGTGGCTATGACATGCACTGACCACCAGGGGGCAGACACTCAATGCAGGAGTGGAAATCACAGGAACAGGTTGATGAATCTCAAAGGGAAGGGGGGAAGGAGGAAGGCAGTAAGAGAGTAATCAAAGATCTTATATGCATACTAGAGGCCCGGTGCATGGACTCTTGTGCCTGCAGGGATTGGGCCGAAACTGGCTCTCCGACATTCCCTGAGGGGTCCCAAATTGTGAGAGGGCACAGGTCAGGTTGAGTGACCCCACCAGTGCATGAATCTGTGCACTGGGTCTCTAGTAAATGATAAACAAATGACAACTTGGGCAGAATGAAAGAGAATCTATGGCAGAAAGAACAGTGACTATCTCCTGGCAGTTATACACTGAGTCAAGTTTACAGAAGTATAACAGCTCCCACTACAGAAAGAGAAAAACAGAGGGAGCCGGGGGTGATGAAGCGCTGAGCTAATGAGCACCCTTTTCCAGCTCATCAGTGTATTGCACATTAAGATTCCCTCGGCTGGTGACTCATTCTCTGTTATCTTTTTTTTTTTTTAAATTTACTTTTATTGATTTCAGAGAGGAAGAGAGAGGGAGAGATAGAAACATCAATGACAAGAGAGAATCATTGATCCGCTGCCTCCTGCACACCCCACACTGGGGATCCAGCCTGCAACCCGGGTATGTGCTCTGCCTGGGAATTGAACCATGACCTCCTTGTTCATAGGTTGATGCTCAACCTCTGAGCCACACCGGCTGGGTTCTTGGTTATCTTTAAAGTAAAATATTTTGCAAATTAAATTTTGGGAACTGTGTGTGTGTGTGTGTGTGTTTCCCATTAATATAAATGAGTCATGCTTTATAAATATCTCAATAGAAAGTGAGCCTTAAAACTAAGTATCAGTGACAACTTTTATAAATTCTATTAAAACACCTACAAAGGCATAAAACTATTTTCAGTGGATGGGTGATTTAACAATCCGATGATATTTAAGAGCAAACAACAAATGGATACTTGCTATTGTCTAAACCAAGAACCAGATAGAATAAAAGCAATTTGATATTTTATTTCTTATACAAATATTTTGTTTCTTCATATTCACAGATTCTTACATTGCTCAAATCAGTATAAACTGGTCATTAAAACAATGATAAGGCCTGGCCAGTGTGGCCCAGATGGTTGAGCAACATCCCTGGCACCGAAAGTTGCCAGTTCGATTCAAAGTCAGGGCACATGCCTGGGTTTTGGGCTCCACCTCTCTCTAAAATATTAATAAAAAATATTTAAAAAAATGATGAATGAGAGATGAAAATATATGTAAAAGCTTCTAAATCACACAAAATTACAACTTAAAGCTATACCTCAGTACTTGTAGTCATAGATTCTGAGTTGTTCCAAGTAGCCATATTGTTAAAATATGTGGACCTTGATATAAAAAAAGTTAACATGCAATTCATTCAAAATAATTCAGTGGTATTAATCATAGACTAAAAAAAATCTTAGGCAAGATCTTGGGTTTCATGTGTTTAATGAGGGGCTAGATTTAAAAAAAATTTGTTTCAGTGATTGTGTAGCAAGATATAACAAAAGACTAGAAATGGTTTCAATTATCATTGTAGAATGCCAGTCACACTTCGTTTTTAATTCACCACACCAAGAAATATAGCACACTCGTTCAGTATCTGAACACAAATTATTTCCATTTGTTGAAGTAAATCTCTGTGAGTAATTAAACATTTTAAACTTTGGTGCATTTTACTTGAACACTAAGCTATACACTTTTCTTTTTTAACTTTTAATTTATGTCCCTAATTCTCTATCAAATATCATCGTTTTTACTGTTCAGTATTTTCTGGTCCAACTCTTTTTCCAGAAGAGGATTGATTTGAGGTTCAGAACATAATCATGTAACTCTAATTGGTGTGAGTAAATTATACATCAGTTGTGCAATTTCTCAGTATCTAGGGCTCATTTGGCATAATTGGAATTCAATTATTTAATTGCTAATTGTAATATAATCAGGTTTTTCTGGTCTCAAGATAATATATAGGAGGCACTTCACAGAATATAAAGTCTATAGTGTTCCATGCTTTTGATATTCATAATATTAAGGAAATATTATATATGAATTAAGTAAGTTAGGATTATGAATTAAAGGACAGTAACAGACATCTCTAAGTGATTAGTTTACACAACCAAAGGCGCCACGTCCCTTTCTAATCATTTGCTTGAGAGGCATTGCACATTTTTCATGAGCCTATCATCATTCAAAGCCATTTCAGAATTGCCTTACCTGTTTCCCCAGACACAAAAATAAAACTAGGTTCATGTTTTGAGTGATATCTTCTTTTGACCAAAAGTAGTACCAGCCTGTTTGATCAGACACACTCTTTACCAAGATGGCATTAAAACTGTTTGTTTTGTTTTTTCGGGGGGAAAGGAGGTATTTAAAAAAGTAAATTCATCTGCAAAGAATGAAAATATGCCAACCTCAAGGACATTATATTTATTGTGTATCAGTTTTTCTAAACTGGATGCAAAAATAAGAATAAATATGACATTCTTTTAATTATACAATTCAGGTCTTTAATTTGATCTTGAATATAAAAAATTGGATCTACACATAGTAGCTGTTTGAAAAAAAATCAAGTACTTGTCATACCTAAACTGATACTTAGTGTGCCATTTGAGTTTTGGGACTCTGAAGTAGTGAGCATAGAAGATCCTGACTTGTTAACAGTGATTTAAAGATGTGACTAGCCTGTTACCTCACCTTCTCTATGTATGACCTGGACATACATACACATACACAAGGAATGTCAATAAAGAATCATTTTCTGTTACCTTTAATAAAAGTAATAGATAGTTTATCAAATATACCTAAGATGACATTAATCCTTTAATCAAAATACATGATCAGAATTGTTATCTAGTCAACTGAATTTGCTTTACATAGATGCTGATCAAAATAGCAACTTACTCTCCAATTTATATTCCTTATACTATCTTTCAAAGCATCTAAGAATCTACTTGGCTATGTGTTATAAGATAATTATTACCATGGAATTAACTTCTACTTGGTGTAGTGCTCTGAGGTCCTTAATTCAAGTATCACTTTCTTGGTAAAATATCTTGTGGGTAGATGTCATTTTTAATGGATTGAATGCCCCTTGATTGGATGTAATAAGTGCATTTCAATGGAATGAGTTTGTTTCTATAGTTAAAATAACATAGAACTTAGAACTTGGTCCAAAGTAAAACTGAGTGTTAGCATATTACCAAAAGAATGGAAGAAAAGGCAGAGATTATAATTAACTCACAATTTAATCTATGGTGCCACAAGTAAGTTTTATTTGTATCAATTATTGTGCATACTCTAATGATATTATTTTTTAAATGAAAATTTACTTTTCACACTTAAAGTGGTCAGTTATTTTCCAACCATAACTTTCTGTGACTAAAATTATTATTTTAAAATTTTCAGAAGCTTTTCTCTAAAACAAATAAACACTTCTGTGATGAAAAATTAAAATAGTTTCTCTTTGATTATAGCCCGTAGGGCACATCATGGTAAAGAGTTTCATACTAAGTAGTTATCCTAATGTTTTAGTTTCTATAATGCTGCCGCAAAACATAAGCTATAGTCCTTTAAAATGCAAATGTGTAAATACATTTCAGTTAAAATGGCATATCTTGTAATATTCAGTCATCCATAGGAGAGCTGTACCAGGTGGGATATAGTCTCTATTCTCCAGGAATTCAGGTGCAAACTTAAAAATACAGACAGATGCCAACTTAAAAAGGCATTATCATGCTCTAAATATTACCCATCCAGGTACTCAAACCATAACCTATGGAATCAGTCTCCAGTCCTATGTACCCACTTCAGAAGTATATTTAGTCTTAAAGTGAATGAAGTTTATCCTTTAGGAACCTCATTTGCCTAGTCTCTTCAAAGGCCTTGGAACAGGCTATAGAAATTGGGGTGGGAAACATTGCAGATTTGTGCTAAGCAATTAATAAAAATATTACATCATTTTATTTATTTTAATTGAATGCATTGGGTGACATTGATTAATAAAATTATATAGGTTTCAGGTGTACAATACTATAATATACCATCTGCATATTGCATTGTGTGTTCACTACCCCAAGTCAAGCCTCCTTCCATCACCATTTATCCCCTGCTTTACCCTCTTCTACTTCTCCCTTTTCTCCCTTCCCTTTGGTAATCACCATACTGTTGTCTGTGTCTATGAGCTTTCTTTCTTTCTTTTTGCTTAATCCCCCCACCTTTTCACCCAGCCCCACCCCACTAGTGCCCCTCTAAGCTGGCAGCTGTTCTTTGTAACTATGAATTTGTTTCTATTTTATTTGCTAGTTTACTTTTTAATCATTATTGTTGAAAGTATTACATATGTCACTTTTTCCCCCATTGACCTCTTCTAGCCCAACCCACTCCCATCCCAGACCTTTACATACAAGTTCTTGGGTTGATCTCTTCCCACCGACCCACCCACCCCCACCTTTCCTCTGAGATTCTTCAGTCTGCTCCATGCTTCTATGTCTCTGGATCTTGTTCATCAGTTTATTTTTCATTAGATTCCACATATAAGTGAAATCACATGCTACTTATCTTTTTCTGACTGGCTTATTTCACTTGCATAATGCTCTTCAGCTCTATGCTGTGGCAAAGGTAAGATTCCCTTCTTTTTTACAGCTGAGTAGTATTCAATTGTGTAAATGTACCACAGCTTTTCATCTACTTGTCCACTGATTAGTCATTGGTCTGTTTCCAGATCTTGACTATTGTAAATAATGCTGCATGAACATAGGGGTGCATATATTCCTTAGAATTAGTGTTTTAGGTTTCTCTGGATATATTCCCAGAAGTGTGATTACTGAATCATAAGGCAGTTCCATTTTTAATTTTTTGAGGAAGCTCCATACGGCTTTCCACAGTGGCTGCACCTATCTGCGTTCCCACCAACAATGCACGAGGTTTTCCTTTTCTCAACATACTTGCCAACACTTGTTTGTTGATTTGTTGATGACAATCATTCTTCAGGTAACAGTTGATATCTCATTGTGATTTTAATTTGCTTTTCTCTGATGATTAGTGACATCGAACATGTTTTCATTTGTCTATTGGCCATCTGTATGTCCTCTTTGGAGAAATGTCTATTCAGTTCCTATCCTCATCTTTTAATTGGATTGTTTGTTTTTTTGTTTTGGAGTTTTATGTTTTTTATAAATTTTAGATATTAACCCCTTATTAGATGCATCATTGGCAATTATATTCTTCCATTCAGTGGGTTATCTTTTCATTTTGTTGATAGTTTCCTTTGCTGTGAGAAAACATTTTATTTTGATGTACTCCCATTTGTTTATTTTTTCTTTTGTTTCCCTTACCTGAAGAGATATATCAGGAAAAATATTGCTATGAGAAATGTCTGAGAATTTCCTGCCTATGTTTTAGGATTTTTATGGTTTCAATGCTTACATTTAAGTAATTAATCCATTTTTATTTTGTTCTTATGCATTGTGTAAGAAAGTGGTCTAGTTTCATTCTTTTGTATGTTTCTGTCCAATTTTACCAACACCATTTACTCCATTGTATGTTCTTGCCTCCTTTGTCAAATATTAATTGATCATAAAGGCATGGACTCATTTCTGGACTCTCTATTCTATTCCATGATCTATATGTCTGTTTTTATTCAAGTACCATGCTGTTTTGGTTACTATGGCTTTGTAGTATAGTTTGCTACCAAGTAGTGTGATAATTCTAACTTTGTTCTTCTTTCTCAAGATTACTGAGACTATTTGAGGTCTTTTTTCAGTTCTATATAAGTTTTTGGAATATTTGTTCTAGTTCTGTGAAATATGCCATTGGTAATTTTTATGGGAACTTGATAGAAATTACTTTGAATCTATAGATAGCTTTGGGTAGTATGGATATTTTTATGATGATAATTCTTCTAATCCATGAACAGGGTATATGTTTCCACTTATTTGCATCTTCTTCAATTATTTCTTCACTGTCTTATAATTTTCCAGGTACAGGTCTTGTATATCATTTATTAAATTGTATAGGTATTGTCCTAGCTGGTTTGGCTCAATGGATAGAGCATCAGCCTGCGGATTCCGGTCAAGGGCACATGCCAGGTTGAAGACTCAATCCCCAGTGTGGAGCGTACAGGAGGTAGCCCATCAATGATTTGATCTCATCATTGATGTTTCTATCTCTGTCCCCCTCTCCCGTCCTCTCGGAAATCAATAAAAAAATATATATTTTAAAATGTATAGGTATTTTTGATGCAATTACAAATGGATTGTTTCCTTAGTTTCTCTTTCTGATAGTTCATTATTGGTTTATATAAATGCAACTAATTTCTGGATGTTTATTTTATATTCTGCTTCTTTACTAAATTCACTTATCAGTTCCAGCAGTTTTTTGGTGGAATCTTTAGGGTTCTCTATATACAGTATCATGTCATTGGCAAAAATATTATGCTCTTTTTCCAAAATTTTGTGGCGTTTGTGGTATCATTGTATAAAAATAGTTTATCTGATTTGTTTCTCATGCTAAATAAATATTTTTACTTAGTTTTGCATTTTTAGTTTTTTTTAAAGATTTATACATTATATATGCTTTAGAGCTCATAAAACTTGTTTCCATCGTCTAAAAATATCTTTACCCTACCCTCTTTATGCCAATTCTAGACTCTGAATTTTTCCACTTGATTTCTATTGTTTCCAGTATTGTTCATCTCTGATCCAAGTTTTTTTTTTTTTTCTTATTGCAACTACGCAATTATTTCAAAATTACATACCTGGTATTATTTTTAAAAACCTGATAATTTTCCCCATGACCATAGGATAGAGCATAAAACCATACATGTTTATATTTATCTTGGTTCCTAGTGTTGCTGTAGTAAATTAACACACACCTTGTGACTTAAATGACACAAATTTAGTATCTTACAGTTCTTGAGGTCAGAAGTCTTAAACTCAAGATACCAGCAGGCTCTACGAGGCTCGAGAGAAGAGCCAATTCCTTCCCTTTCCAGCTTCTGAGACCACCAGCATTCCTTCACTCACGGTGCCTTCCCCCATCCTTAACGTCAGCAGTGTAGCAGCTTTAAGCTTCTCTTCTTTCTGACATCTGCTTCCCTCATCATCTCTCTGTCCCTGGTTCTGACTCTTCTGTCTCCTCTCTCTCAGAAGCCACTGTAATTACACCAAGCCGACCCAGATAATGCAGTATAAGCTTCCCATCACAGGACTTTTAATTTAATCACATCTGCAAAATCCTTTTTGCCACATAAGCAAATGTACTCACAGGTTCTGGGGATTAGGACATAGACACGTCCAAGGCATTATTATTTCGTCTACCATATATTTGGCATATCTATCCTTTTAACTAGCACCTCTCTACATTTCTAACTCTTTCTCTCACCTCACATAACCCCCTCACACCTAATATTTTGATCTCTTAAAATATGCTCAAGCTAAGTGCTACTTTAATTTTTATGACATTGTGAAAGATGGCTACCTTTTATAGATGAGGAAATTAATAGGTTTGAATATGTATACAAGGGACATGGAACCACAGAATCAGATATTGATGCAGACTCAGATATTAGACTCCAGGCCAGGCACACCCTATTAACTGTTAACCACTATTCCATTATGCTTGTAGTTTCTCCAGGTAGTTTTCCTGATGCACCAGGAAAAGTCATAACTCTACCGTTTCCTCCACATCTCTCTCTGCTTTTTTGCCTTTATTTAAGGCTCAGCTCAATTATCATCACCTCCAAATCCCTTTCTGCATCTGCTCACCCCTATGAAATTTTCCACACCCTTCACTATATGTAAAATTAAGTTCTACTGCAACCCCCCCCCCATATCCTCTCTGAGCAATTATTTATCTGCAGGTCTCCCTTTATAAGATCTCAAACACTCTAAGGCAAGAGGCCATGCCTGCAGTGTTGTATTTTCCAAGAACCTTCTGCTGTAACTGAGACATAGAAGGCACTTAATAAATGTTTGTTGAATAAATAGTTGAAATGTAAAGTATAGTGTGGAGAGTGGCTACAGTGTTTTGACAGGTTCAAGCCTTGGACTAATGAGAGGGCACAGTCCTCTCATGGCCAGTCCTCTCATGGCCACGTGCAAGTCCTGGCTTGGAGGGCAGAGCCCTCCCAGCACAATTATAGCCAACAGCTATAGTTGTAAGCTTGAACCTATGGTCCGAACACATGGCCCCACATGCCTAAGTGATATAGGCTGCAAGTAAACAAAGCTTGATCAGGTGCATGTAATTGAGAAGGATCAAAACTCACGAGAATGTTGTAAACATCTTGACCACGCCCTTACTTTGCCTCGAGGCATCTGGCTATAAAATAAAGACACGACTTGTAGTCTGTGACGCTGTCTCTCCATCTGGGAGCAGTGTCCCACCGAGACCCAGCTTTCATTCTCTTGTCTGTCTTTTCTCAATCCTTCACTGCCCCACCTCAGGGTCACTGAACCTGGCTGAGCTGGTGCAGCACATAAGGTGCCCCGGGGCTGAGTGTGCATGGCAGTGTCACAGTATAGTAAGTGGTAGTGATAAACTTTGCATAGGAGGGTGAGGTCACAAAGGGGTGAAATAGCACAGTTTGTTTGAGAATCACAAATATTTCAGAATGGCTGGAGCACAGTGTCAAATGAGGATGAGAATCAAGAAGGAGGTGGAGAGACGCCGAAGGGGAAGATCACAGGAAGCTGTGTCAAGCCTTAGAGACGAGACGTTAGCAACAGGTGCTGGGATATAATGGCAGAGTTTAATCCTACAATGGATATTAAATTTGCATTTTAAAGATTTTTTGCTTAACAATTGATTTCAAGACCATATGTAATTATTTTTTTCTCCTCCAATTCAGTGTGGTAGGATTAAAAGTCAGAGAAATTACATCTTTAGTCATCATTTCTATCACGAAATAGCTCAGTATCAGCACATCCATTCTGTTAACTCCATGTGTTATCACCAGCTTTGTAAGCAAAATGAGAAATTGAGACATTGACATTCTCCAGACCTTGGTCCCTCAGCTTGCTTATCAAGGGGAGAGAGGACGTGTATTTATGTGTGTGTGTGTGTGTGTGTGTGTGTGTGTGTGTGTGTGTTTAATACTCATTATCAAGTTTTGTTAAAAGGAATTCCCTACTTTTTAAAGAAAATATACTTTATTGATGTTTTACAGAGCGTAAGGGAGAGGGATAGAGAGTAAGAAACATCGATGAGAGAGAAACATCGATCAGCTGCCTCCTGCACACTCCCTACTGGGTATGTGCCCACAGCCAAGGTACATGCCCTTGACCTGAATCGAACCTGGGACCCTTGAGTCCGCAGCTGATGCTCTATCCACTGAGCAACACCGGTTAGGGCAGGAATTTCCTACTTTGTAAGAAATGCTCTGAACTTTAAATTTTTGTTGATGAAGTAGGCTCAGAAATTAATAAGCAGAAATCCAGTGAATGTTGTATAACATACCATGGCTATGAGAGTAGAGAGCAACTTGGACTATTCCTGTGAAGAGTTTGAAGATCAAAAAAAAAGATGAAGGCCTGGGGAGGGGATGAGAGTGGTCAATAGGGAAAAAAAAGGGGGGGGGCATCTGTAATACTTTCAACAATAAAGATAAATTTTTTAAACAGCAGTTCATATTCAGGTCAACAGAAGGTGTCCTTCAAGAATTCAGGAAAGCAATTGACTTCTCCCATTAGCAGAATTGGGAATCTGAGGTAAAGACACTTAGTCTTTTTATGGGAAGAAATTGGATTACTAGTTAGCCTAGAGTACTGAGATGAAAATGCACATACATGTACTCATAAATATTTAATCAGCAATGATACAAGTAATTATTGTTTTGCCTATTTCTGCATATTGAAAAAAGATACTTAAATAGATTATTTTCAAGATCACAAAGTTAGTTAGCAGTGGCGCCAGCCCTTTACCTTGGTTGTGCCAGCCTCTAAAGTCCCCAGTATTTTCTACCCATTTTTCTCTAACATTCAAGGGAAGCCAATTAAATATTAGCTATGTGCATGTAGTTCTATGAAACAGGCCCATATCTTGCCCTCCCAAGGGCAAGATAAGGGCCTGTTCAAACTCCAATGTCGAGTTTATCATTCCCTCTCTTACACGTCATGGTCCTCCTTATGCCACTTAGGAAATGGACGCTTCATAGTTTCAAAGATGACTCATCTATACTAAATGGGTAATATGCTAATTACACCGGAAGTCTTCCAGACATCCTTTGGGACAAAGCCACAGCAAGTGCAAGGGTCAAGGGCTGGCTGCACAGGAGAGACAGTGGCATAGGCTGGTCCAATGCCACAGCCCCTTTCACAGAGGCTGCAGGAGAGCCCAGCTCTGCAGGAGAGGCCAGCCCAGGGAGAGGGCGGGGTCGCACGAGAGGGTGGGGCTGCAGCCACTTTTGCAGAGTTGGCGCGGGAGAGTCCTCCATGCAGGCCAGTCCAGCGCAGTGGCCCCTTCTGTAGAGTAGTTGCTCTCTACTCTCATAGCCATGGTATGTTATACAACATTTACTGGATTTCTGATTATTAATTTCTGAACCTACTTCATCAACAAAAATTTAAAGTTCAGAGCATTTCTTACAAAGTAGGAAATTCCTGCCCTAACCGGTTTGGCATAGGAGAGGCCTCAGCGCAGGAGAGGCCGTGGCACAGGCTGGTCCACCATCGAGGCCCCTTCTACAGAGGCAGCGGGAGAGGGGGCTGTGCAGTCCTAAGTTTCAGTGCTGCCCCTTCCGCAGAGGCAGCCACAGAGGCATGGCTTGGGCTGGTCCCAGTGCCACACCGCCACAGAGGCTAGACAGGGTGAGACCTGCTGTGCCTCAATCTCCCACAGCCCCTCCTCCCCCAGCTGGCCTGGCCCCAGATTGCCCCCCACCCACCAGTGGGCGGGGGCAGGGGGGGCAAGGCCAGCGCAAAGAAGCAAGGGCCAGCAATGGCAGCAGCAGCGGGGTGATGGGGGTGGCACCTTCCCCGATTGCCAGTCACCTCCCACAGAGGGAATGGGGAGTGGGCCTAAGCCCCTGAGCGCTCCTGGACTGTGAGAGGGGGCAGGCTGGGCTGAGGGAAACACACCACCCCCCCCACCCCCCCCCCCCCCCCCCCCCCCCCCCCCCCCGTGCATAAATTTTCGTGCACCGGGCTTCTAGTAAACAAATAATTTTCATAAATGATACTCATGTGAGACACGAATAAAATTTTTGAAGGTAGAAAATGGGATAGGGGTTGTAAGCTCTACAATTAGCTGTTTAAATTTAACTGTCATTACAGATTTGTCAGATTTAATTAGTTAGATAAGCCTTCATTCGTTAATGCCTGCAATGTGTTAAATACCATGTTAGACACTAAAAGTCAAGGACAAGCAATAAGACTTTTTCTTCAGAAACAATAGAGACAAGAATGATTTAATAAATAATTATAAAACAAGTTTGTTAAGTGCTATGAAAATGCATTTCAAATGTTGTACATATATACAATGGAATACTCTTCAGTAGTAAGAAGAAATAAATTTGATCATGTATGTCAACACTGATGAATCTTGAGAATAGGTAAGTCAGACAGGAAAAGTCAAGGACCATATGATTCCACTCATATGTGGGATATAAAACTGAAAACAACAAATAAAAAATAAGACAAACCAACAAAAGCTCATAGACATGGACAACAGTATGGTGTTTATCAGAGGGAAGTGGGGGTGGGAGATAGTGAAGGGAAAAGAAGGTCAAATATTTGGTGATGGTAGAAGATTTGACTTTGGATGGTGGGCACACAATGCAATATACAAATGATCCTATACAATAAAAGGGTAAAATGCAAATCGACCAAATGGCGGAACAACTGGTTGCTATGATGTGCACTGACCACCAGGGGGCAGACGCTCAATGCAGGAGCTGCCCCCTGGTGGTCGGTGCACTCCCACAAGGGGAGTACCACTCAGGCAGAAGCCGGGCTCACAGCTGGCGAGCGCAGTGGTTGTGGTGGCAGCAGCGCTAAGGACCCCTCAGGGGATGTCCACCTGCCAGCTTAGGCCCAGGGGAGTGGGCCTAATCCAGCAGGTGGACATCCCCCGAGGGATCTCTGACTGCAAGAGGGCACAGGCCGGGCTGAAGGGCCCCCCCCAATGCATGAATGTCATGCACCGGGCCTCTAGTGTATTATAGAATTGTACACTTGAAACCTACATAATTTTATTAATCTATGTCACCCCATGGACACAGACAATTAAGTGGTGAAGGCCTGAGAGGGCAGGTACAGGGTGGAGGGTGTCAATGGGGAAAAAAAAACACAAACAAACAAAGGGGACATCTGTGATACTTTCAACAATAAATATTTAAGAAAAAAAGATAATAATTGTAAATGCTCATAAAAATTGCAATATTATCAACATTGTTATTACTTCACAAATGTAGAACTAATTTTAGATATTAAACTGGAAGTTGTATGTGTGAAGAAAAAAAAAAGAAAATGTATTTCAGGGACTTTTAACCAAATCTGGAGTGGTCAGAGAAAGTTTCTAAGTGAAAGTTATGTCTAAGTTGACAAAATAGAACAAGTAAGGATTAATGAGATGAAAAGGGATGTGTGATGACAATATAAACCACTGGCAAACGTCCTCATATCATTAAGGAATACAGCTTCTAGAAATGAAACAGTAAAGTGAAGGGAAGGTAATGATCAATTATATTGAAGGTCATGTCTCTCACAGTTTACTATTCAATGTCAAGAAATAAAAAGCACCAGAAGTATTGTAACAGGTATGATATTTCACAATTACAGCAGTCCATATAACAGAGGTGTAAAAATGGAATTTTTGTTGACTAATTTTTGAGCCTCTTTCAGACGAGTTACTGTATACGCTTTTAGGTAAGTTCAGTCCTATTGCACAATTTTTCAGGCCACTTAAGAAGAGCTTAGCCACTTCAGGGGCACTTCAGTGGTGCTCAAAGGCTCATCTCCATGTCATTGTTTCTCTTAAGAGTCTTCTCCCATTTTTCTCTCCTGTTTTACTTTTAACATCATAGGTTGTGGGCCCTGCATGCTAATTCCCAGGAGTGGTGTTCAGCACAGAGTGTGTGGTGGTGGTGAGGGAAGGAGGGGCACGTTTCAGGTCTTAGTTGAACAGCACCTTGGTAGTAATCACAGCCTGTCATGTTAGACTCCAGAGCTGGCCTAGGCTAGTCCAAGTACTGATGTCTATGCTTCTTGGACCGAGCCAGGTGCTGTTCCTGGTGCTTATTCAGCCCCCTCTGAGAACCCCAAGGGCAGTGCATGTGCACCCATTTGAGGTGACCCCCCTTTTTTCTTGAAGTTATTTCTTGGCTTACTTTGCCAGCCTCTGCAGTTCCCTCTGGGACTTTGGGAAACTTACACCCCCATGCCATGCTCATACCTGTAAGAAGCTAAGGGGGTTATCTGAGTACCGCGCTCATGCCTAGATGTCACGATCTTTCCCCCCCGGCATATTTGGGGGCTTTCTTTCTTGTGCTGCAGTTGCAAAAACAGGACATCAGTCTCTTCTGTACTTACATTTGCCCTGATTGTATAAGGAGCTCCTTTGTTCCTCTTCCTTTCCTGACTGGCTTTTGGGAAGGGGACACAAGCACCACATTCTCTACTCTGCCTTCCTCCATCCCTTTTCTCAGTGTCCACTTTAGGCCTATCTTGGGGCTTCTCAACCTTAGCACCGTTAACACTTGAGGCCAGGTCACTCTTTGTTGTGGGAACTGCCCTGTGCACTGGAGGATGTTTAGCACCACCCGTGGCCTCTAGTCACTGGATTCGAGTTTCATCTATCCAACTGTAACTATCAAAATTGCCACCCCGCCACCCTCCCCACAAAGTAGCAATTTTGTCTACTCTGGAGCAAGGGAGATAAACTGATTCCATCAGAATAAATTCACCTGAGGCCCCCCACCAGCTGGGATGGCAGAGGAGCTGTGCCATGATCCCTGCACTCCTGCCAACAAGGCACTGTGAGCGGTGGGGAGAGTGCAGGCTGGGGCCTGCAGCCTGCACTGCCTTGATGGCCCAGCACCCTGCTCACCCTGGCCCTGGGGCCTGAGGGCGGGTGCTGTCAGGATGCTGCACAACAGACCCAATCTGCTTCCTGTCCATAAATTTGCAGAGAAACATGAATGGGTAACAACAGAAAATGGTATTGGAGCAGTAGGAACCAGCAACTTTGCACAGGAAGCTTTTAGAGATGTTGATTACTGTAGTCTGTCTGGAATTGGGACGAAATTGAACAAACAAGATGAGTTTGGTGCTTTGAAAAGTGTGAAAGCTGCTAGTGAACTCTATTTTCCTCTATCAGGAGAAGTAACTGATCAAATGTTTCCAGTAAATCCAGGACTTGTCCATGAATCTTGTTACGAAGATGGTTGGCTGACACCGGGCAATACTTCAGAAGTAGATGAACTAAGAGTGAAGAAGCATATAAGAAATAGACAACATCTATTGAAGAGTGAAAATGGAACCCCTTAAATTAGGTAGTTGAAACAAAAAAATTCATTTGAAAAGATTTTCTCTTATGCCTGAAATCTAGGTTTTACTTTTTTCTCTCTAATTTCAAGGACACTCTAGAGCAGTGGTTCTCAACCTATCTAATGCCACGACCCTTTAATACAGTTCCTCATGTTGTGGTGACCCCCAACCATAAAATTATTTTCGTTGCCACTTCATAACTGTAATTTTGCTACTGTTATGAATCGTAATGTAAATATCTGTGTTTTCTGATGGTCTTAGGCTCTACAGCAGTGGTTCTCAACCTGTGGGTCACGACCCACAGGTTGATAACCACTAGCAGGGTCGCCTAAGACCATCGGAAAACACAGATATTTACATTACGATTAATTAACAGTAACAAAATTACAGTTATGAAGTGGCAACGAAAATAATTTTATGGTTGGGGGTTACCACAACATGAGGAACTGTATTAAAGGGTCACGGCATTAGAAAGGTTGAGAACCACTCCTCTAGAGAGTTGATATCTTTTATTTACTGAACCCTGGTAAACTGTCTCCTTGCCCCTCAGGGGTAAGTGTAACCCCTAGGCTTCCAGATTGAGAGTCAGATGCTAACAGAACAAACATTTCATATTGGTTGGTGCTCCTGTGACACAAGTTAATTTTACCTACCACCTACACAAAGGTAAGTAGTTAAGCATTTCTAAGCTTTTGAACAATGCAATTATTTATTAACTTTCAATATTTTTGTATATATATGTAGAACTCATTTAAAAAATAACCAAATGACTGCTATATGGCTAGCTCTATATAATTCTCAGAGTAACTACTCTTTCTTTTCTATCTGCTCACATTATACTCACTTATTAAACTACTAGAAGCCCGGTGCATGAAATTCGTGCATGGCGGGGGGTTGTCCCTCAGCCCAGCCTGTACCCTCTCCAATATGGGACTCCTGGAGGGATGTCCGACTGCCCGTTTAGGCCCGATCCCACTGGGATCGGGCCTAAACGGGCAGTCGGACATCCCTCTTACAATCCAGGACTGCTGGCTCCCAACTGCTTGCCTGCCTGCCTTCCTGATGGCCCCTAACCGCTTCTGCCTACCAGCCTGATCACCCCCTAACCACTCCGCTGCCAGCCTGGTTGATGCTTAACTGCTCCCCTGCCAGCCTGTTTGCCCCCAACTTCCCTCCTCTGCCAGCCTGGTCACCCCTAACTGCCCTCTCCTGCAGGGTTGATCACCTCCAACTGCCCTCCCTTGCAGGCCTGGTCCCTCACAACTGCCCTCCCTTGCAGGCCGGGTGCCTCCCAACTGCCCTCTCCTGCTGGCCATCTTGTAGTGGCCATCTTGTGTCCACATGGGGGCAGGATCTTTGACCACATGGGGGCAGACATATTGTGTGTTGGAGTGATGGTCAATCTGTATATTACTCTTTTATTAGATAGGATAGAGGCCTGGCTGCACGGGTGGGGGCCAGCTGGTTTGCCCTGAAGGGTGTCCCGGATTAGGGTGGGCTTCCCTTGGGGCATGGGGCAGCCTGAGCAAGGGGCCTGTGGTGGTTTGCAGGCCAGCCACACCCCCTGGCAACCCAAGCAGAGGCCCTGGTATCTGGAATTTATTTTCCTTCTACAATTGAAACTTTGTAGCCTGGAGCGGAGCCAAGCTTGCTGCTCCCTCAGGGCGGCAGCCATTTCTGTGGCAGTTAATTCACCTTCTACAATTGAAACTTTGTAACCTTAAGCGGGTGAGCCCGGCCAGGGTGTGCGGAAAGCTTTGCTTCCCCTGTTGCCGCCAGCAACCCTGGCCTGCTCTCTCAAGCTCCCTTCTGTCACCATTTGTTTGAATTTGTTTACCTTCAATAATTGAAACTTTGTAGCTGGAGTGGAGGCTTAGGCCTGGCCAGGGCAGGCAGAAAGCTTGGCTTCCTCTGTTACCTAGGAAACCTTGCTCTCTGTGGCTGTAGCCATCTTGGTTTGGGTTAGTTTGCACACTCTTTCTGATTGGCTGGTGGGCGTGGCTTATGTAGCAGAGTGATGGTTAATTTGCATATTACCATTTTATTAAAGAGGCTCATTATTACCTCATGCTACTGATCTATCACATCTTACCTTCTTTGCTTTCGACCTTCTGCTATTTCTATTGTGACAGAGTCAGAAGGATTGGGAGAACCAGCTCATATGACTCTTGGTTAAACAAGCTGCATTTGTTTCAATGTGATATACACTCCAGTAGATAAATATCTAGAAATCACATGTATTATTTTGGTCTGTCTTAAAATAACTGTTTTCCATACTATAGCTATGTGTTTAGTGGTTTTACAATTAAGTTATGATATATTTTAGAGTAAAGAAGAAAAGCAATTTTCAAAGGGAATACAACTTTAAGTTTAATGAAATCTAATATGAGCCCAGTTGGCATGGCTCAGTGGTTGAGTGTCGACCTATGAACCAAGAGGTCATGATTTGATTCCTGGTCAGGGCACTTGCCCAGATTGTGAGCTCACTCTCTAGTAGGGGTCGTGCAGAAGGGAGCCAATCAATGATTCTCTCTCATTATTGATGTTTCTATCTCTCTCTCCCTCTCCCTTCCTCTCTGAAATCAACAAAAATATATTTTTAAAAAAAGAAAATTAATATGAAATCAATCAATAGTATTAGGAAAGAGAGAAGGAGATTGAGAGAATTGAAATTGTTATGGACTATTTCATTTTAATGGTCTAGTTCATTTTAATATTCCTACTATAAATGTCTGGGTTCACACATTATTATAAACAGAAATTTAAATCAGTGCAGCCAGTTTAATGATATAAACAGAACATTAATATGCACAACAAAATTAGGAGCAATAATGCATTTTCAAATGGGTATTTATACTGCCAAGTTCTAAAACCCAAACACATAACTAACCTGATAGCATAATTTTTGAAGTATACATTATACAAAAGACTAATTATTTTTCTATAAAAATATTGTTACAAGATTAAGTTTTAAGCGGGCATTTCCACTGTAAAATGAAGCTAATTAAAATTATACATAAAACTTGGTGAAGGTTAAAAACTTGTTTCTGAGTTTTTATTCATTTTGGAAATCCCAATAACTAGTACCATTTCAGATGCATAGAGTAGGTGCTTAAAAAATTTGCATTTGAAGATTAAAGGAATTAAAGTTTTGGAGAATAATATATGTGCTAAATAGAGTAATGAGAAAAAAAAATTATTATTTTAAAGTGTGCCTGCTCAATAAATGCTGTGATCTAGGCTGAAAATGTTGTTATGAAGGAGTTGAGGAGAGAAACCAGAGTACTGATAAAGAGTTTACCACATGGGGCAGGCCATATCAGAGGGAATGAGTTTGTCTTCCTGGTAGTCACACCACACCAGTGTGTAACCCTCATCTTTGAGTGGGGACGTGACCTAAACACTCAGGTCTAATGAATGGATAGGGCCTGGGGGGATGGCACTTCTGAGGTTAGGTCACAAAAAACTGGCTTTCCTCTCGCTTGCACTTCCCTGGCTCTTGCTTGTTCAGGTGAAGTTTTGAACTGCTCTGTGGAGAGACCTACATGACAGTAAACTGAGCATAGCATCTGGCAGCGTCAGTGAGTAACAGAGGTCCTCAGCACAACAACCCATACAAAACGGAAGCTTGACAACAGCCATGTGCATGATGTTGGAAGTGTTTCCTCCCCTAACAGAGCCATGGGATGACGACAAGCCCAGCCGATATCTCAACTGCAGCCTGTGAGGGACCTGGAGTCCGGGGACCCAGGTAAGTCATGTCTGGATGCCTGAGCCATAGAACCCATGGGATATTAAATGTTTTAAGCTGCTAGGGTTTGAGGTAACATGTTATACAGCAATAGAATGTTATACAGAATAGAGGACCCCAACCCTCCCAGGAAATAATTCTTACTTTCCATAAGAGCATTACAAGCCTGAGGTCAGTAAACTAGTGAACTTACTTGACCTAGAGGTTATATATTAAAAATAAATAAATTCGTGAAAACTGACATTGTTTTTTTCACAATCACGAATTTATGAGTTTTATCTAAAAAATCTTGCAAGAGGGTAAAACTCAGATTTAGGGTAGGGGATCTGAGTGGTTGTAATAAATGGAAATAATAGTTGGGAAGGGGACAAGGCAGTAGCAGATAGAGTAATAGAGAAGAAACTGATGCAAGTCACTGGCCTGTTGGCAATTTTGTCACACAAACAATTGCTGAACACTTGTAGAATTCCATGTCTGATGCAAAGCTTCTTGAAGACAACAATCATTAAAACTTGTCCTTTGTTTTGAAGAGTAAATATATAATTGTATATTTAATTGTAGTACAATGGTAGAGACAGACACACAGAAGCACACACATACACACGTGTATATGTGCACACACATACTTTTCATTGTGATAAAATGTGATAAGTGCTATGGAAAATCTTTGCAAAGCAGCAGGCTTGACTCATAGAATCAGGTGGTAGGAATCTAGGGACAGTAACACCTGAGATGAAGATCTGCGAGGGCGTGACTTTGCTTTTATGAGAAATAATCTCTCCCTTCTCCTCCCTGCAACACTTCCCCTTTCTGCCTTCCCAAACACACGCCTTAATAAGAGACAACTTTGAGAAGATGTGATCTACTGATCTGCTGCAAAATACAATGTCAGGTGTTAAATATTTCTCAATAGTATGGAGGGACCTGGAGAGTATTATGGTAAGTGAAGTAAGCCAGTCAGAGAAAGACAAGTATCACATGACCTCACTCATATGTGGAATTTAATGAACAAAATAAACTGATGAACAAAATAGATCCAGCCACATAGAAATATGGAATAGGCTATTGAATCTCAGAGGGAAGGTGGGGGTGGGTTGGTGGGTATGTGGGAAGAGATGAAAAAAAGAACTTGTAAGCATATATACATAACCCATGGACACAGACAATAGTATGGTGAAGGCCTGGGGCAGGGGCCAGGGGTGGGCTAGAAGAGGCCAATGGGGAGAAAAGGGGGACATATGTAAAACTTTCAACAATAAAGATTAAAAAAATAAAATAGTTCTCAAGGTTGTCTATTTCTTTCCATCTCAGTAACTACCAAGCTAGTCCAACCTCCCACTCTTTCCTGCATGAACTATTACAAAAACCTTCTAAATAGACCCATTTGTTATCCCTGCTTTATCCATCTCACATAAAATGCTGCAACAGGAATACTTTAAATATATAAACAGAACTGGGATTTTTTCCTACTTTAAAAACTTCAATAGCTTTCCATTACTTTTATTGTTATTACTAGAAGCCCGGTGCACGAAATTCGTGCACGGAGGGGGTTTGTCCCTCAGCCCAGCCTGTACCCTCTCCAATCTGGGACTCCTGGAGGGATATCCGACTGCCCGTTTAGGCCCGATCCTGGGGGATCGGGCCTAAACGGGCAGTCGGACATCCCTCTCACAATCCAGGACTGCTGGCTCCCAACTGCTTGCCTGCCTGCCTTCCTGATTGCCCCTAACCGCTACTGCCTGCCAGCCTGATCACCCCCTAACCACTCTGCTGCCAGCCTGGTTGATGCTTAACTGCTCCCCCGCCAGCCTGTTTGCCCCCAACTTCCCTCCTCTGCCAGCCTGGTCACCCCTAACTGCCCTCTCCTGCAGGGTTGATCACCTCCAACTGCCCTCCCTTGCAAGCCTGGTCCCTCACAACTGCCCTCCCTTGCAGGCCTGGTGCCTCCCAACTGCCCTCTCCTGCTGGCCATCTTGTGGTGGCCATCTTGTGTCCACATGGGGGCAGGATCTTTGACCACATGGGGGCAGGCATATTGTGTGTTGGAGTGATGGTCAATATGCATATTACTCTTTTATTAGATAGGATAGAGGCCTGGTGCACGGGTGGGGGCCAGCTGGTTTGCCCTGAAGGGTGTCCCGGATTAGGGTGGGCTTCCCTTGGGGCATGGGGTGGCCTGAGCGAGGGGCCTGTGGTGGTTTGCAGGCCGGCCACGCCCCCTGGCAACCCAAGCAGAGGCCCTGGTATCTGGAATTTATTTTCCTTCTACAATTGAAACTTTGTAGCCTGGAGCAGAGCCAAGCCTGCTGCTCCCTCAGGGCGGCAGCCATTTCTGTGGCAGTTAATTCACCTTCTACAGTTGAAACTTTGTAACCTTAAGCGGGTGAGCCCGGCCAGGGTTTGCGGAAAGCTTTGCTTCCCCTGTTGCCACCGGCAACCCTGGCTTGCTCTCTCAAGCTCCCTTCTGCTGCCATTTGTTTGAATTTGTTTACCTTCTATAATTGAAACTTTGTAGCTTGAGTGGAGGCTTAGGCCTGCAATGGCTATGGAAAGCTTGGCTTGCTCTGTTACCTGGGAAACCTTGCTCTCTGTGGCTGTAGCCATCTTGGCTGGGGTTAATTTTCATACTTGCCCTGATTGGCTGGTGGGTGTGGCTTGGCTGATGGGCGTGGCTTATGTAGCAGAGTGATGGTTAATTTGCATATTACCATTTTATTAGAGAGGATTTTTAAAAGATCTTTATTTGGTCAATAAGAAGCCCTTACATTTGACCCTTGGCTTCATCAGAGTTTTATTTTAAATGTCACAGCCTCCCTGATAATCTAGACTAGGGCATTACCTATGTTTTACTTTATTTTATTTATTTTATATTATTTTATTTTATTTTTTAATAATGGAAGACACTTTATTATTTTTTTTAAATCAGCTTTCAACATTTCAACTCTTGGTAGAAATCAAATGCAAAACATCTGCATTTTTAAATTAGCATATATTTAACTTTCTCACTCACAGCAACTTCATACAGTAAGACACACACCAAGGAAGAGCATGGTCAGAGCAGTTCCTGTTCCAGTATTTCCGTGATGATACAAATACTGGACTTTCTCTCTGAGAACAAGTTAGCCATTCCTGCTTTTGTCCACTGCATAAGTTGTGTGGCCTCACGGCTGGTTAAGAGTTACTGTAGTGCTGGAGAGATCTGGACATGGAAAACTAGAACATTAGAGCTCTCAGGAGTGGGAGAGGCATTAACACTTCTGAAATGTGGAAAGGAAGAACATCAAAGATGAATGCCCCAGAAAGGGGTGGTCTTAGTAATAAAGTTGGTTAAAATTCAGCTTTACATACACATGGAATATCTACATCTGATCTACTAGGTATATAAAAAAGACATAGAAAATTTGAAAAACCTTACAATCACTCAACTGAGTTAGAAGAACACCAGTAAATTCGCAGTGGCCTCAGGACATGGCTAAAAGCACTAACATGTTGCCCGCTTGGACCAGTGAAGTGCTCCTGCCACTGCCCCCGAAGACGCCCAGCAGAGTGAGAGGGAGCTTCGGCTGCCGCAGGACCGGGCCTGGTGGGCTCTCACCTATATTATTTTAAATAATACTTATTTTATAAAATTATCTTTGTAATTGAATATCACTTAATTAGTTGTTTGTTTCACCAATTAGATGTTTATATAAATTATTTTTTTCTGTCATTGGAATTTAAACTTTAGAAAGACAGAAATCCTATCTATCTTTTTTACTCTTGTATTCTCCGTGCCGCCTAGCACAGGCACACATTAGGGACTAAAGAATATTCAGTGAAAGGATAGAAAGAACTGGGTTATATAAACTGTCTCCTCCTCTATCTCAGATTTCATTAAAGGACACCCAGCATTGCCCAGCTTAGAAACCTAGGACTCTGTCTGGGGAATCTCAGGCTCCTTCTACCACTGCTCTTTCCCACCCTGGCTAGACACTCACCAAGCTCTGTTGGTTTTACTTCACTGAGCAAGTACTTCCCAGTCTACCTCCTCCCCATCACTACTACCACTTTTATCTCAACAGAAAACAATAACCTCCTAATTAGACTCCTCTAGTCCTTTTTGATTTTTCAAATAAAAGGAAATAAAAACCTTTTAATCTCCTATGTTTCTTATATATAAAAAACTATTTTATAATTAATGTATTTAATTAAAATATGCTTACAACTTACAAGTTTCACATCTTTAATTGTCATAGTAACATCATAATGGGAACTAAACTTGTTTTAAGCCCATTTTTTACAAATAAGAAAATTGAGGCGGGTGAATAACTTTCTAAGGGCCACACAGCTTATAAGTGGACATTACTGATAGAATTTGAATATATTAGTGGATATGAAACTATTGGAGATAGTTAAAGTAGTGAGATTAGTACCTAAAAATCTGGTACACACTAAAATTCATCCTTTGGCGTAAACATCTTTCTAGAAAACAGATTGCCATACTCTCATTCCTTCCCCCACTATTGACATTGGGACAAAATCCAAGTTCTTTAGTGTGACATACAGGATTTCTCATATGCTGGTGCCTTCCTGGTTTTCACCTTGCCCTGTAGCCTTACAAAGTTGTTCATAAATCCCTACTTTACTGTGTTCTTTCCAACTTCTGTATATTTGTGCACACCATTCTCTTCCTTAGGAAAAGCACCCCTGATTTCTGAGTTTGGAAAGGCAGGGTTTGTCGTGTTTATTGTCCAAGAAGACCTTGAGCTCTTTTTATCCAGTGTGCGTATGTAATATCAGAGTTTTAACTGAGGCTATTGAACTGTGATATAAAAATAATCATCAAGGGCACCACCATTTTTTTTTTCAGATATGTCCTTGTGTGACTGTAAAAGTGATATAATAAAGCAACCCAAGGCAAAACTAGAAAAGAAAAAAAGATAGAAAGCACAGCGAATGCAGTAGTAAGAAGGTGTCATGGAGATCATAGAAGTAAAGATAATAAGTTTTTTCTTTCAGGTGATGTGAACACTTGATCTCCAAATAGACCAACAGTTAATGCAATGTTTCCTTGGTTATGCTTCTAGCTTCGATTCTAACGGAGGTGGAGGCAACAGAAGGGAAGAAATGTCAGCATAATACACTATTGATCTGACATTTACTTTTGAAATTATCTCCCAACAATCTTTGCTGAGGCATCCTATTCCTACTTTTATGTTCTCCACAATGCACAGAAAAGTAAACTCAGTTCATCTCTAACATTAGAAATTCTGGAGGAATCTGGCATGAAATTACATTGCCATCTCAACCCTCCTATAAGCATTGGTTGGGTGAGGTAACAGGAGTGATGGTGAATATAGAGGGAATTGATTCTTTCTCAGGAGAGAAAGGGTAGATAGTAATAAATCAGATTCTCCCAGCTTGGTAGTCAACATCTGGCAGTACATAAAATGCATCTGAAACAATATGAAATATTCAATTTTTAAAGTAACAAATATAAAATGGGAAAAATAAGATTTTTTTAAAAAATAGAAAAGAGATACTAGTAGTCAAATTAAATCTGCCCTGTCAAATAGTCACTTTGGGAGAATGTACAATGATAGAATGCATATGTCATTGATAAAAATGTGGAGAACTGCTCTTTTGGAATTATCTTAAGGATACATTTTTAAACTACTCAAGAAAATGAAAGTGAATTGAAAATTCAAACAAATATTACAGAAGGAAAAAAAGCAGATTAATGAAAGCAGCTAAAGCAAATAATCTCAAGTAAGGTCTTAGAATCAAGTATGAATTACTAGCATCATTCTTAGCCCATTCTTCTCCCTTCCCCTACAATGCAGTACACCCCACACCAGTAGACGGAGTAATAGATTGTCACTAAAATGAAATAATTACTGCAGTCATATTTATAAAAGTATAGAGAACCTATTCAAGTAAAAAATAAACAAAAACCAACACATTCAATCTAAGTGCTTTTCAATTCTTTAGATTGACCAAAATCTTAATAAAAATTTCTTTCTGCTCAGCTCTATCATAATGTCATTGATTAAATTACCAACTTTTTATTTATTTCAAATTGAATCATACATGGTGAATGATTTTAAAATCACATTATCACCAAAGAGTTTGAGTAGAGGCAAACTTTTAGTAACTTCTGAAAGAAGTTTACTTCATCTTGTATTAAGAAAAATATTTTTTATTTCCCATTCTTCCCTCTATATAGAACAACTACAGACCGACAAATAACAGTTTATATGTTTGGGTTACTTTCTTATATACCTAATCATTGACACCATTTAGAATCTTTAAATATATTTTCAGAGAGGAAGGGAGAGAAACATAGAAACCTCAGTGATGAGAGAGAATCACTGAATGGCTGCCTCAGGCCTCCCACTGGGGACCAAGCTGGTGCCCCAGCCAGATATTACTATGACATCCTGATTCATAGGTTGATGCTCAACCCGAGCCACGCTGTCAAGGCAACACCACTTAGTATCTTTAGATAGGATTTTCAAAATCCTCCTTGGTTTCTACTTTGTAAGTGCAAAAACTTTCCACTTCAACTTTGTAAACTCGGGAGATAATAAAAGACAAGGAGCCCAATTAATACATTCATGTACGTGCAAACGCACACGCCCTCACACATTTCCCCCCTCTTCCCACACACAGGCAGGCTGCAAAACAATGCATACTAGGGAGTTTACTCCTAAGGTCAGAAGAATTGAACAGTTGTTTTACCTTGAATCACAAGCAGTTCAGAGTGGAAGAGGTGAAAGAGGTCACAGCTGAGGGTATGGTACATTGTAACATTCTGAGTAGGCATTGATGTGTTTTTAACTGTGTGTGTGTGGTGGGGGGTGGCGGGGAGGTGGGGGGAAGCAGGCTGATTTCCTTCACTTGGAACCAAAAATTAGCCCTGGCAGGTGTTTTGCTGCATTAAGCATATGGGCCTCAAATTGTTGATGACATCCCTACTGCTTTCATTTTTTAAGTCAAGCTATTAATAACACTGGACATCTGGGTCAAAAGCATGTGCTATTTAGCCTTATTGTGACATTTGGGCTCATCAGGATACCGCCAGTGATTACTCAACCTTGAGAGTTGTGATCTTGTGTCTTTTTAAATTATGACTGCTCAACAGAATAAAACAACCTATAAATTCTAGCCAGAAAACTTTATAAGGTTGTCCACATACGGTAACTGAATCTACTGGCCCAAGTAGTCAGATCCTCTTATGTGTGAAGCAATATCAGCCTTTAGGGTCGATGGAGTTGATTGATCTGTAATGTTAAAATTTAAAGGGCCTTGGCATGGAATGCTTTTCAATACAAATACCCCCAAAGAGGGTAATACTCCATTTATTTTCCTTTGCTGATACATAATTAGAAAACTTAACTAGGCTGGGTATACAGAGGAGAAGATTAAGGAACTTAAGAGGGAGGTTGTTTAAAAAAAGGGGCACAGGAGGAGGGGGTGGGAATCTCTAATAAAAAATGATAGGTCCTACTAATTATAAAAGCTCATATTGATCTGGGGCTCACTGAACTTTTATGCTCTGGACATTTATGGATCTATTTATACTTCACAGCCAAAAAATACTAAATACTAGGCATGAAATGGCCAACACACAATTGCTGAGAATCAGGTCTGGCAGAATTAAACACCTGGGAGAACCAACAAAAATATCCGAAGTCTACATCCATCCCTCAGAACAGACATTGGAAAGGGAAGCTCAGAACAAAACAGAGGAATGTGTCATGTCTGAGCATGAATGCATTCCTCTGTATGGACCAATAACCCAGGGCTCAGCTTGTTGGATTCCACAAACATGGAGTAATATCAAAATCTTACTCAAAGGAAAACAGAAAATAACCCTCCTAGGTACAATTTATTTTTCTATCTATCTATCTATCTATCTATCTATCTATCTATCTATCTATCTATCTATCAATTGTACTTTTTGTTGTTGGTGTTCTCTCTTAATCTTCTCTAAATGGATCTAGATTTACTGATAATAAACCCTGAGTGGGCAGAAGTAGGTCCAGTGAGATCTGATGCAGAGTCCAAACTTATCTGGAGCATTCAATGCTGCTGGCATTGTTCTGCCAAACATTCTTCAGCCATTCCCCACCTGATAGAGTACAGGGTAAGCATCGATATTTTGATGCTCAGGCCAGACTTCCTGCCATATTATCTCCTGAAGGGGCTTTTTGAAATGAGATATGAGGACTGCACACTCTTGGAGCACCCTGACCATCAAAGTAGGAATAATGCCAGCTGAGATCACTGAAGTTTGGGGAGAAAAACCACAGTGTCTGCTTTCTTGTGAGTTGAAGGCTCTACCAGAGTCCAGAGCAGCTACCGTTAAAAGCACAATTGTGGCTATGGACCAGGGCAATGCAGCGGCACAGGCACCTTACAAAGCAGTGTGTGTGTTTCACTTGCTTGGCAGTATAAATAGAAACATATGCTATAAAATATAAATATGATATAATATGCAGGGTGTCCCAAAAATGTATACACACTTTGAATAATTATTAATTCCAATGGGTTAAATCTGAAAAGAAAGAACCATCAATTGAACTATCAGCTGTTAAACGTGTGTACATTTTTGGGGGACTCCACTCTATTTGGTGTGAAGTATAAATAGATCCACGAATGCCTGTGCATAAAAGTTTAGTAAGCCCCAGATCAATACTAGCTTTTACAATCAGTAGTACCAGGGACCATTTCCGAAGCAGCACTCATCACTGAAACCTAACGTTGTTGTTTTTTTGTTTTGAATTTTTAAATATGAAAGTGCAAAATTTTATTCAAGCAGCAACCAAGTCCTTAGAACCCCAAAACTGAATGAGCATATATAATTGCCTGACCTCCAAGCCCTCCCTGTCCACTCTGGGGGGAATGTTTGCTCTATTTCTTTAGTGACTTGGTAGTAAATGTTAGTGATGGTGAATCTAGCTCTAAACCCGCAGTACAAATTTACATTTTATCACCAAGCGAGTTAGTTTAATTTTTTGTCCATTTGTTTCAGGGGTAAGTGTTAAAATGCATCATTCACTTTAAGCTTAATAACTGTAACATACATATCATATACATACAAAACTGGTTTAACTTTTGAGACACTGGACCCATAAGTAAAATAAAACAATCTACATGTCATTAAAACAAAACAAAAAACACTGTTACATGGGGAATTTTTTTTTTAATGAACACCTTTGCCGTTTTTTAAAAATATATATTTTTATTGATTTCAGAGAGGAGGAAGAGGGAGATAGAAACATCAATGATGAGAGAGAATCGTTGATCGACTACTTCCTGCATGCCTCCTACTGGCGATTGAACCTGCAACCCGGGCACGTGCCCTTGACTGGAATTGAACCCTGGACCTTTTAGTCTGCAGGTCAATGCTCTATCCACTGAGCAAAACCGATGAGGGCTGTTTTTTGTTTTCTTTTTAATCTTCACCTGTTTTTATTGATTTGAGAGAAAGTGAAAGAGAGAAGAGAGAGAAACATCTATCAGTTGTTTCCCGACTAGGGATCGAACAGGCAACCTCAGTATGTGCCTTGACTGGGAATCGAACCTGCAATATTTAATTATTCTGGATGATGCTCCAACTGACTGAACCACCAAGCCAGGCACACGGCAAATATTTTAATACTGATCTTTACAGGTAGGCATGGTAGCTGCTTTTTGTTGCTTTTTGTTTTTAAGAACGTTTAGTAATGTGTCTGTCAAGCAGCTTTTATGCTCCCAATAGCATCTGCTTCCCATGCAGTGAAACAGACTTACAATGAATCTGAGGGAGAAATGTGTTCCTGTTGATAGGTTTTGAGTACTTAGTGAAAAAAATGTGTTCGCCTTCACTTGGAGTAATCCTTGGGAGATGCAGAATTTGATATACCATGTAACCTTAATAGCAACATTTTTTCCCCTTTCCCTCTGGTGTTTTAAAAGAAAGTGTGCTCCTCTCCCCCATTTCTAAACGAAAGATGCTGTACAAGAATGATTTCTCATTTCCCTGGTTTTTGTATTTTTCCTCACACCAGTTGTTTATCCAAGTTGAAAAGTATGCACTTAAATATTTTAAGCAAAGATGGTATTTGAAATTATTTTTATCACTTATTTTCTCTAATCTTTAAACATCATCACTGTTCTTTTTTTTTTACTCCTCATTGCAGAATGACTGAGGTTACATAACATTGATCATTTCCTCTTCTAAATATTTTAAAACGAAAGGCTAGAGGGAAAATGCAAGTGTTTAGTATAACTGTTGCTTCAGTAAAGAAAATTCACAGTGGGAAAAGGTGAGATCAGCAAGAGAAATGTTTGCCAGCTCCTGGCGAAAAGGGGCCTCCGTATAAAGAAAAGATCATATTCAACTAGGAGAAACAGGTCCTCTACCGCCTGCCTCGGCATCCTGGCATCCTCTCAGCCTCAGGACGGCCCAGGCAGTAGAAGCGTGTAAGAGCTGTAAATGGCTGAGTCATAGCAATTGCCGGTATAGGTGGGTGTCTCAGCTCTGGAGATTTCAGAAGCCACCCATAAGCCTTCCTTTCTCCTTACTTTGTTATGAATGCCAGTCACCATCCCTGGAATGAATCTTGTGACTTACCTGGGGAGTATAGTGTATCCCGTTCCTTTGGTGTATTGGGACAGTAAACATACATGTTATCCTTTCCAAGACAAATTGAGGCCAGGTCAAGAGCCATTTCTTCCAAAGTGAGTTCATGAAACGTGGGCATTGTTACCCAGATGCAGCGCTCGCTGCCAACCATGTTGTGAAGGGGAGACATCTGAAGCCACCACCGGCCCCTCCCAACCTCTCAAGCTGTCCCTCCTTGTGTGGGGGGACAGGAATCGCCTGCTTTAGGAAGGCAAGGGGAGAGAGCAAGATGCCGGCAGGGTCTCTGTTCATACTGAACTCCACCAAATCCAGTTTTCAAAGTAACATTATAAAATGCATTAAATCCTCTATGTCTTGCTCCTGACCACCAGAAAGCCCTCTTTGGCAAGAAATGGAGACCATATCTTAAATGAATATGGCAGTGGCTCCTTACATTTTATCCTTCCAGTTTCACCTTTTATGGGAGATGGGACACAAGTATTAGGTGGAAAACTCCTCTCAAATGCAAACGGGTAAAAATTTATTCAAGCAACAACCCATTCCCGGAGCCCCAGAACTGAATGAGCCATGATTGTCTGACCTCGCTGTCCCTCTGGAGTATCGATTCGAGATGCATCGTCTGTAGTTTCTAATTAGCTGAGACTACAGGCAAATTTCTTAACTTTTTATATACCTCCACTATATGAAAAAATGGGGAAAGTAAGTACATTTTCTCATGTTTTGGTCATTATTACAATAAAATATAATGTAAAAAATGTTTAGCACAATATCTAACACACAATACAGGCTCAGTGGAGGTTAATATCTCGCTCTGCCCTCCCATGGCATACCACCATTCTAGGTCCCTTTCTTCTCTTTCTACTCTGTTCAAAGAGCCTTTTGTTTGCACTTATATCCGCCCCCCCCCCATCCCCCCACCCCCTGCCACACACACACACACACACACACACACACACACACACATACTTAGTTTGCCTCTCTGATTTCAAGATCAATCCAGTTAACTCCTAACATCTTCAGCTCTTGGTTCAATGAACTCTTCTCAGCTGTGTCTTTCTTGACTGTTTAAACTAGATCAGATTCTTTGGTTATTCTCAAAAGACCTGATTGTTTTTCTTCAGAGTCAAAATCTTACTGTGTTTGTTCATTTTATATGTGTTTCACTCATATGATATTAAACTCCATGAAAACAAGAACAGTGTATTTTCCTGCTCACCATTTTATAGCCAATGCCTGGAAAGTTGTTAGACTCATAGCAGGAGCTCCACAAAATACATTTTAAGTAAAAAGAATCAATTTGATGAATGCTGTCATTTGCAAGCCATTTTTTATCATCTTTTAAGAAACTCTGCTCATTAAAAACCATGATGATCACTAACACTATCTTGTCTGCTTCATCCATATCATTTTAATAAATATCTTTATTTAGAGTATTATATCAGCTTCCTCTATGATATCAGCATCTAACTCAAACATTTCCTTCCCATTTTGTCCCTTCTCTTATCCTTACACTTTTCCAGTGGCAAAGTTGGTCATTCATTCATTCATTTGATTTAAACAGTATTAGAAATTTTGTTTTATTGTTGCTTGTTTGCTTTTGTTTGTTTCTTTAGTTGTGGGATGGGAGCAGACATATGCTTATAATTAAGAGTAAATATAAGTATAATATAAATGGGTATGGTTTAATGACAATTGTCAGCACATGGAGTTCCAACAGCTTGGTATTGCGGTCCTCAATGTAGGCTGGGAGAAGTGTAGAAAAATTTCCAGAAGGGGATGGAGGAGGAAAAGAAAAGCAGTGCAATGAGAGCCAGAAAAAAAAAAAGTGCGACTCCAAAATGTTTGTTGTAATTACAGCATGAAGAAAGAGGCGGGGAGATGCAGAGACCCGCTGGGATATTGGCTGAAGTGAGATGATGTTGAACTTGGAGTATCACTGTGAAGAGACTTTCCTCTGTCCTGCATAATGCGGGATCGTCAGAGGATTTCAACAAGAGGAGATTTATGGTCCGGCCTGCTGCTTACAGTGAGCACAGGAGGCCGCGTGAAGGACTTGCAGGAGCCCCGAGGCTGCAGGGCCTGGAGGCTGTTGCGGCAATCGAGGCTGATTGCAGTCGTGATCCTGGGGTTCAGTGTGCTGCTGCCCGAGAGGAGAGTGAGGCTTGAGAATCAATGGTGCCGTAAACCATAGGGATGGTGAGCATTTCCTGGCTACTTTCTGACTAGGTAGGAAATGGAGAAATAAAAAAGAGGTATATGGACTGAGGGCAATAAAGAGAGTGTGCATCAGGAAGGCTCTGGGAGGTTAAAGCATTGGAGAGCCATGCCCATGAGTTGTGAGTTCCTGCCATTTAGAATTTCTTGAGAAGAACCAGTTCTGACTCTTACTGGCAAGAATCACATCCCTCCACCCTCAACACTACCTGTCAGGAGACCACCAGGCCTAATTCATCTATGCCCTTTGTCCCATATCTTTATGCTTTCCCTCCTGTGCCCCCAACCCCTAGACATTAGCCTGTCTCTCTCCTCACACCCATCAGTCTTTGTTCTAAGAACCCCTACTTTACATCACCCTATTTAAAATAACACCTTCCACAGGCAGACTGTACCTCTCTCTCACTTTACCCCTTTTTTTCACACACAAAAAAATGCTTATCACATGATACATACAGGTGTTCATATAATTAATTATCACTTGCCCACTCCTATTACATGAGATTATAGACCTCATTCTTTTGCTGCAGCTTAAATTTCTAGAACAGTATTTTACATATACCAGGTAATAAAAAAACAACAACAACTAGTTGTAGGGATAATTTTTGCTGATAACTTTTGGGGTCCAAGGATTACAGATTTCTTCACAATGCTTGAGAATAGAATAAGACAGAAATACATTGAAGAAGCATCCACCAAGTCTGTGGAGGGCTGGAAAGGGCCCTGCAAAGGGACTGCTTAGAGATGCTTAGGGTGAAAATCAAGGTGTAAGATCTAGGGATTTCAAGACTTTGGAGAACATCAAAAGGTTTGTTATAGTCTAGAGTATTGTTGGGGTCCAAGATAGGTTGTCCTGAAATATCACAATTGTTTATCAATTACTTTGTTGTTGTTTTTTTTAAAACTATTGCTGAAAGTATGACATATGTTCCCCTTTTCCCCCCATTGACCCCTTCTAGCCTACCTCCACCCCAGGCCCTAGACCTCCCACACTATTGTCTGTGCCCATGGGTTATGCATATATGCATACAAGTTCTTTGTTTGATCTCTCCCTACTACCCACCCACCCCCACCTTCCCGCTGAGATTTGGCAGTCTGCTCCATGCTTCTATGTCTCTGGATCTATTTTGTTAATCAGTTTATTTTGTCCTTAAATTCCACCTATGAGTGAAATCATGTGATACTTGTCTTTCTCTGACTGGTTTATTTCCTTAGTATAATACTCTCCAGGTCCCTCCATGCTGTCTCAAAGGGTAACAGAACCTTCTTTTTTTTTACTACTGCATAGTATTCCATGGTGTAACTGTACCGTTGCTTTTTTTTTTTTAAATCCTCACCCAAGGATATTTTTCGAGAGAGTGGGAGAGGGAAAGACAGAGAGAAATATCGATGTGAGTGAAACATATTGATTGGTTGCCTCTTGCATGAGCCCTGATCATGTCCTGGGCCAGGGAGAAGCCTGCAATCGAGTTACATGCCCTTGACCGGAATTGAACCTGGGACCCTTCAGTCCACAGGCTGACGTTCTATCCACTGAGCCAAACCTGCTAGGGAAACCACTGCTTTTTTATCCAGTCATCTACTGATGGGCACTTGGACTGTTTTCAGATCTTAGCTACTGTAAATTGTGCTGATATGAACATAGGGGTTCACACATTTTATCTGATTTCTTGGGATATATTCCTAGAAGTGGGATTACTGGGTCAAATGGAAGTTCCATATTCAATTTTTTGAGGAAACTCCATACTGCTTTTCGTAATGGCTGCACCAGTCTACATTCCCACCAGCAGTGCACTAGGGTTCCCTTTTCTCCACATTCTTGCCAGCATTTGTCATTTGTTGATTTGTTGACGGTAGCCATTCTGATAGGCATGAGGTGATTCCTCATTGTTGTTTTTAACTTGCATCTATCTTTGAGCTTTCTTTAACATTTCTCTTGGCCAACTGTATGTCCACTTTGGAGAAGTGTCTCTTTAGGTCCTATAAAAGGCTTGGGGGTATTCTCCTCCTTCCCAACAGTATCATGGTGTCTCCAAGGCTTCACTAGTCAGAAGCAAAGCCAGCCATAATGATGGGGCTCCTGTAACTATTATTAATTAACCATACTGCTTAATTGTACTCCAACAGGAAAAGCACACCACCCTGGCTAGGTACTCACCAGTGGATTCCAAATACCTACTACAAGAAAAAAACAAAAAAACAACAACTCTGCTTTGAAACAATTTAAATTTGTATTTAAAACTATTTAAGGAAATGAAAATATTCCCTCCTTTATCCTAAAAGAAAATATAGTTTCTACTCTTTAGACTATCAATGGGCATCATGAGAAGAAATCTCCACCATATTCCCTCCACCTCCCACTGCCAGTTACTGCTGGCTCCCACATACCCTTTGGTCATACAGTGGCATCTGGTTTGCTGAGACAGAAGGTACATAAACAGCTTTAAATATAATGAATTTCTCAGTTGATGAAGGAGACTATAAGACACTTGCATTCTTAGTGGGCCCTTTATGTGCATTTATGTTTGATTGCTACATCAACTTTCTTTGTTCATCATTTGCTTATCCAGTGACACAGTATTAACCTGAGTTCTTAACTTTAGTTTTCCTGAAATTCTAATTGAACTAGTTGATAAAATAAAAATAAAAAACCCTATCCTATTTTTACGTATAAACGCAATAGGGAATATATCTTCTGGTTCCATAATGAGTGCTTTCTGTATTCTAAATTGGTTACATTTGTTAACTCTTATTAGAAATTGAGAAGGTAGGTCCTGTTTTATTTTGCAGCTTGCTACGGAGAAGCTCTGAGAGTAAGTGGGGTGTAATTAATGATGGGATGTAAGCGTGATTCTGTTACAAATTACAAGCACCTGCACTTAGTGCCAAACTTCACTGAAAAAAATTTAATCAAATCATCATTGTCTATGATGTATTCTTCTAAAAAGCAAAATTACAGAGGGCAGGAATTGCTCTTTGTTTAGTCAGTGTTTCTAAAGCATCATCACCTCATGCTAGGCCTCTTGATACTGAATAAATACTGATCTATTAAAACTATACATTGGGAGATAATGATCTCCATTAATCAATGGAGAAAGTTATAGGGAATTTTTAGCTACAGTTCAGGGACAGTGAGATGCTAAATGGCCTAGTTCAGTGGTCAGCAAACTCATTAGTCAACAGAGCCAAATATCAACAGTACAATGATTGAAATTTCTTTTGAGAGCCAAATTTTTTAAACTTAAACTTCTTCTAATGCCACTTCTTCAAAATAGACTCGCCCAGGCCGTGGTATTTTGTGGAAGAGCCACACTCAAGGGGCCAAAGAGCCGCAGTTTGCCAACCACGGGCCTAGTTGGATGACTTCAGTATCATCACCACTCAGTAATAACACAAGGTCAGAGTCTGTGTGTGTGGTGTGTGCGTGAGTGTGGGTAGATAAGCATGCCATTAATTCTAGACAAATGAAGAGGATGGAGAGCATTTGTTTAGTTTTGAACATCGTGATGTTTACTGCTAGAAAGATTCAGAAATTTACTCTTCCCAGCTTAGCTTCTTTTATTTCACTACTAATAGCCCGTTTGCACGAAGATTCGTGTAATAGACCTTCATTCACTGGCTGCCTGCACCAGTTTTCTGCCGGCACCGGGAACCCAGGCCTTGGCTGTGGCCACCGCCTTCTGCCTTCTTTCAGGGTCGGGGCTTGGCCCCAGGAGGTGGCCTTGGGCTCAGCTGCACCCAGCGTCCCTGCTACCGATCGCAGGAGCTGACCCCCAGTGGTTTCCTGCGATCCGTGCAGGCTCCCCGCTGGTGCCCAAGGCCAGGAAAGCCTCGGGAGGCTTTCCCGGCCTTGGGCTCCGCCACACCCCAACATCCCAACAGTTTCCTGGTGGGCGTGGTTGGTGGGCGTGGCTTGGGCGTAGTGAAGGTGCGGTCAATTTGCATATTTGTCTATTATAAGGTAAGATTCCTGTAACCCTTTCTGTTGTTATGCAGCAGCCAGCAATAGCATATTGTTCTTTGTCAGCAACATCTTCCACTTCCACTTCATTGATAGGATGGAGACAAATCCAAATTCAAGATTCAAAAATGAAATAGTCATAATTTTCTCTTTTTCAAAAAAATATTTATGTTGTATATCTTTCACTCTCATTTATGACAAGATATATGTCTTTAGACTTTTAGAGGACATTGGGACTACCTCAATTTCATTTTTGCTGAATAATGGTACAATTAGATGTTTCTTTAAAAACTATACTTTCATTTTCAAATGCGTTTGAGTAAGGGCACAGAGTCCATCTCTTTAGAGATTAGCAATGCTCATTCATAATTGCAAGAAGTGCTATAAAAGGTTTTCTCATAGTTGAAACCAATGTTTTACCATATTTTTAAAATGTGAAAACATTTTTTAAACATAAAAAATGTGTTAACATTCTTTTGGGAAAGCTCTTAACCTAATTTATTCTAATGAGGGAAGAGCTCTACCTGGAGGAGAATCAGTGAAAGTAATGAGTAGAGTTGGACCTTGAAATCAGTCAGCAGCTGGGTTCCCAACATCACACCACAGTATTCAGCCCTAATTCAACTTGAATCTGCAGCTGAGAGACAAGTTGTTTTTCTGCAAAGAGTAATTTCTGCAAGTAGTTATTACCAACATCAGGATATAAATTCAAACTAAAATGAACCACTGATACATAAAGGTAAAAGGAAAAAAAAAAGGTCAATATTCCTCTCCTTGTCATATTCCAAACTATAAATGTAAAGCCACAAGAGGAAATAATAACTACATTTTGAAGTGTTTAAAAGTATGAACCCTAAAACATTATAGTTATTGCTGATTCTTAAAAACTGATTTTAGAGAGAGGACAGGAAAGAGAGAGAGACAAGCAGTGATGTGAGAAAGAGAAATATCAACTCCTGCACACGCCTCGATGCAGATTGAACCTGCAACCTGGGTATGTGCCCTGACTGGTAATAGAACCCATAACCTTTTTGGTGTGTGGATCAAAAGGGGCCACGTGCTAACCTGATTAGCTCAGGGAAGGCCAGTATGGTGGCCTTTGCAAACTCAGAGGCCTAAAATAACCACAAAGGATGGTCTGGAATTAAAACTTTTTAAACTAAAAAGCAGTTTATAGTGGGTAGTCCTTTCCTAGGCCAGTATCTTAGCTGACAAAGGTCAATCTTCACCCTAACTAAACCTGTCTATCATCTTTTTGCATCTAGGATAACATATTGTTGAAATATCAAAAGTAACTTCCCTTTTTATGGACCCCTCAAAGCATAGGCACCGCTCCTTGCTATTGACTGTTAACTACCCGGCACCCACCTAAGTAAGAGAAGTGTGTGTCTATCATTTGATTTTTTATCCAGTCCCAGAGGTTCCTCTCCCGCTTTGCTTTCTCCCACCTCCCTAATCTATCACCAATGGATTTCCTGTAACCCACTTACACTTACGTCTTAAACAAGATGCAAAAATGCCATTCTCCAGAGCATTATCTCAATCCGTTGAGATTCTGTTTCCTGGCATTTGTCAACAATTTGGCTCAAATAAACTCACAAAAATTCTTCACATGTTTGAATGTTTCTTATGTTGACAGGTGGATGGGATAACAAATCAACCAACTGAGCCACACCAGCCAGGGCTATTGCAGATATTTTTATTCTTTGGTATCTCAATGCCAGCCTATTCTTCATTATAAAAAACAACGGAAGTCAGAATGCAGAAGGAAATGAAACCATTTTAGATATGTAAGAAACTTCTCTGAGTCACAGTCAGAGTGATTACCAAATAGTAAAAATTAGCAGAATCAATGGTAACTGCGTACAGTTGTCCCTCAGTAGCCATGGGACAGCTGAGGGTACAAGATCCAGGATGCTCAAGTAAAACAAAGTAGTATTTGCATATAACTTACTGTACATCTTCCCATATACTTCAAATCATCTCTAGGTTACTTGTAATATCCAATACAGTGAAAATGCTGTGTAAATACTAGTTTCACTGTGTTGTTTAGGAAAAAAATGACAAGAATTACAAAGTCTGACCATGTTCAGCATAAACACAATCATCATCGTTTCAACTACATAGTACATGTCAGCAACAGTATAATTTTTTTCCCAAATATTTTTCTTTTTATTTTCTTTCTTAATTTTTTCTTTATTGTTGAAAGTATTTTTGATCTGTCATTGGTTGAATTCATGGATGTGGAACCTGCAGATTCAGAGAGCCAACTGCATTATATGCTGACTGTATGGTAGGAAAAGTTATGTTTGTTGTCCATTAAAAGTCTCTGAAAAATAATAAAATGGTTGAGAACATTTGTGTGGATTTTGAGAAACTCACCTTGATAAGTTGTATTTAAGGAACTGTAGATTTAGTAATCTCCTTTTAAGAGTATCAATGGATGCATATTCATCTCCAGGTGTTTCTTGAGTTAGACAACATTAAATTTCAAATGGTGGTATATAATATAATGAAATATTATGGAGGCATAAAATGGAATGAAGTAGTAGTTTATGCTACAACATAGATAAACCTCCCAAACATTATCTTAAATGAAAAAAGTCAGACACTAAAGATCACTTATTTTATTATTGTTTTTATATGAAATATCCAGAATAGATAAATCTGTAGAGGCAGAATGCAGATTGATTTTTTGCCAGGAACTGGGAGAAAAGTGTGGGGAAAGATTGCTTAATGGGTACAGGTTTCCATTTGGGTTATGAGGATGTTTTGGAGCTTGAGAGTAATGGAGGTTGCATAACACTGTAATTGTACTAAATGACAATGGATTGCTTACTTTAATTTATGTTCTGTGTATTTTACCTCAATTTAAAAAAAGATTGAGTTAAGCATCTGGCCTCTTAGAGTTTTGCTTCAAATGTAGCTTCTGATTTTAGGCTGGAAATAACCCCGTGCCTTTTTTTGTGTTGCTTGATGTTAAAATAACATCTTTTCTTGGCATCTCTCTTTTTCTCTTTCCTGTTTCTTAAACAGCATGTCCAACTTACACAGATAGATATCCTTTCTTTGAGAAAAATTAACTGTGTAAACTACTTTAAGAAAATTACAAAAACCAAGTTGATGTCCAAATTAGATGCATTCTGTGCTTTTCCCCCACTGCTCTCTTACATATAACCTCAGAGAAAATAAGTAACACTTTGTAGTCAGGAACTAGAGAGGAAAGACACACATGTAAGAAGCAGCTCTGACTTAGGAACTCTTTGAAATGTGAGTGGAGGGTGGAGGGCATTAGCTGTATTGGGTACAGAGCATATTCTTCCAGCTAGAGAGAAAAGAAAGAATAGAGATTTAGAGGATGCCGGAAGCCAGTAAGTAGCTTGCCTAACACAAGCTCTCAAAAGGAGAGGTAAAAAGTCGTTTCTTAGGGAAAACTGCATTTTAATTTTCAAAGTTTAATATCAACTTACTGCTGGTTGTTTTGAACTTCAGAAGCTGGTGCCTCAGTGTATGGCATCATCACCAAACCACTTGTTCTTATAATTTATGAATTTATTTATTCACTCATGCCTTTTTATGCCATTGCACCCCATCTCACCCCCAATGACAGCCCAATCTATGGACTCCCTGTATAACTTTGGTTCTTTCTATAGAGTGATTGAAGGAGAGCATTTCTATGTAATTCCCTCTCAACGTTGTCCTTTCTGAACCTTCTCCTTTGTTGTAATTCCTGCTCTGACAGAACCCAAAGCAATCTTCTGGAAAAAAGCAATGGCGGTTAGTGGGAAGAAGGCCCAGGTTCAGGGGCAGATGATTTATGTAGAGTACCAGATTTTGGGAGAACTAGAGGCTTCCTTGTTATTAACAAATTGAATATCAGTCTATGATTAAACCACTTCTTTGACTGTTGCAGTTCGACACTGCAGTCACAGAAATAGGTAAATCGTGTGTACTAAAGCTGTACCCCTATCTCAGCACGAGAAACCCATTCCTCCCACACCGGGCAGTCTGAATGCAGGGCCCTCTCAGGGTTGTAAATATGAAAGTGCCAGGAAAGAAATTCACCAAGTGAGCTGGGTGTGAGCACTTTCTAAGTTTATGGAGAGATTTTGCTTAAAAAGTTTATTTGTAAATCAGCTTTTCAGAACTCAGCATGAATTTCCCCATAGGGAGGATGTTTAATATCTACGACTATACAGTTATATCCCTACGCCAATCCAGAGAACTTATTAAAGCCCAGGATAACTGGGAAGTAATATTAGTATTGCTAACCGTATTAGGAATATAGCAAAGAGTGCTTGGTGATACTTGTTGGGGATGAAATGTGGGGGTATGTAGATTATTTCCCCGCATATCCTACTTGCTATCTTTCTTCCTTGCCATATCATGGTCCTTGGTGAAAAGATAGACCATGATTCCGAAGTTACATTTTTTTAATATTTCCCCAGCTTTACCCCCTGCAACCATTTTGTTTGCTTCAGGAACTGAACCCAGTGCCACTGGAAATGGTCTCCACCCGTTGTCTAATGTTACGTCTCTATCCTCCACAGAAAACCATGTTTGCAAGCCAACAACTACTTCTAATACTTGCTGTTATTTGAAGAGCATCAATTAATATTATATGATGATATTATACTGCCAATTAATACTATATGATGATATTACCCAAATATTATTTTTATGGAGAATGAGGAACAGAAATAAAATCAGAAAAAAATTCAAAACAGAATTTACTCAACTTCACTCAAAGTTGAACATGTGCATGGAATTATTTAAATTAAGTAATTTAGTTAATCATGAATAGACAATATTTTTAGTAATCAATACCATTTTTAATGCTAATAAGACATAGTTTTCTCAAAGCTTATCACTATATAGTGAGAAAAGACAGTTCATTAGGAAAATTCGCCCACAGCAACTAAAGGTATTTCCCCCTCACATTTAAGGACTTTTATTTTTAATTCACTCTGATTTGATTATTATCATGCACTCTCAGAAAATGAATTGAGGAAATCTAAAAGGTTTCTGCTTTATTATTGTTTCTAATCTGTCTTCAATGACATCATTATAAGGGAACTAAGGTGATTTGATAAATTCTGTTATGTTGTTTGGAGTGAAGTATACTTGTCTCTTTAACTGAATATACAAAATATATTTAAATATCCTACCTAATAAGAGTAATATGCAAATTGGCCCTAACTCCACTACACCCACAAGCCATGCCCACAAGCCACACCCACAAGCCAATCAGGAGCAAATATGCAAATAAACCCAACCAAGATGGCTACAGCCACAAAGAGTGGGAGGGAGGCTTGGGTTTCCCTAGCAACAGAGGAAGCCAAGATTTCCACCTGCCCCTGGCCTAAGCCTCCACAAATCCAAACAGAAATGGCGGCAGCTACAGAGCTGGAAAGAGCAAGAGGCAAGGGTTTCCTGCGGCAATGGAAGAAGCAAATCTTTCCGCACACCCTGGCCAGCCCAGGCCTCTGCTTAAGGCTACAAAGTTTCAATTATAGAAGGTACACAAACACCAAAAGAAATGGCTGCCAGCCACAGAGCGAGCAGGAGGCTTGGCTCCGCTCCAGGCTACAAAGTTTCAATTGTAGAAGGTAAATAAATTCCAGATACCAGGGCCTCTTTTTGGGTCACCAGGGGGCGTGGCTGGCCTGCAAACCACCACAGGCTTGCTCAGGCCGCCCCACACCTCAAGGGAACCCCCACCCTGATCCGGGACACCCTTCAGGGAAAACCAGCTGACCCCCACCCGTGCACCAGGCCTCTATCCAATCTAATAAAAGAGTAATATGCAGATTGACCATCACTGCAACACACAAGATGGCTGCCCCCATGTGGTCAAAGATCCTGCCCCCATGTGGACACAAGATGGCCAGAAGGGGAGGGCAGTTGGGAGGCACCAGGCCTGCAAGGGAGGGCAGTTGGAGGCTATCAACACTGCAGGGGAGGGCAGTTAGGGGTGACCAGGCCGGCAGAGGAGGGAAGTTGGGGGCAAATAGACTGGCAGGGGAGCAGTTAGGCATCAATCAGGCTGGCAGCAGAGTGGTTAGGGGGTGATCAGGCTGGCAGGCAGAAGCGGTTAGGGGCAATCAGGAAGGCAGGCATGTGAGCGGTTGGGAGCCAGCAGTTCTGGATTGTGAGAGGGATGTCCCTTGAGGGGTCCCAGATTGGAGAGGGTGCAGGCTGGGCTGAAGGACACCCCCTCCTCCGTGCACGAATTTCATGCACCGGGCCTCTAGTGTTACATAAAACAGAGACTTTGTGCTTAATGATTGAGAATAGTGAAAAGATGTTTATATAAGAAACCTTCAGGGTTGGACAGCAATATCAACAATTCAAATAAAATTCAGAGGCAAATAACAAAAGGAATGAACACTGTGTTGTATAATTACAGATATTAAGCTATCAAATGCCTAAAAGTCACTTTTTTTCTTGTGGCATGGAGTGACTATATACATGCTTTATATGTTTCATCTGCATTCATTGAACGCCTGAAAGTCATTATATGACATTATGGGAGATACATATACAGAATCCCTGCTTTCAAGAAATAGAGTCTTGGCCAGGGAGCTCAGTTAGTTAGAGTGCCCAGGTTGCGGTTTGGTTTCCGGAGAGGTCACATACACGTAGTAAACAATGCATTCATAAACAAGTGTGGAACCACACATCATTGTTTCTTTCTATTTCTGTCTCAAAAAAGAAAATCTAATAAACTATGATGCATAGTTACAAGTTACATGTTTGTTTTAAAAAATTAGTGTCTAGCATGGAAAATGTTTAAATCAATCCTGCCATCATATTTTTATAACTTGGGGGTGGCAACAGAATACAGTTTCAAAGTCAGAATGCCTGCGTTCAGATCACAACTCGGTCCTTCAGAGCACTGATCTTACTTCTCTAAGCTCCAGGATCCTCTTCTATAAACAGATGATTGAATATTACAACTGGTATAACTACCTCACCTAGCACCTGGCACATAGGTAGTGCTCCATAAATGTCATCGTCTTCTGATGTGAACACCCTAGAATATTAATTCAACCTTCCAATTGCCTTTTAGTGGAAATCTGCATTTGGTTTCCACTAAATACTGTTATCCTGAGAAGCTCAGAGTTTCTATATAAGGAATTTTAAAACTCAGCTCAAGTCATGCCAGCCTGATCTTTTCTCTCTTTCTGTTTGGTAAAGTGTTGAAAAACAATATAATCAACAGGAATATTCTATGTGAAGACCATTTTACAACATGTCATTAGGTACAACTACCTAGGTTTTACTGATTGAAAAATACATCATTTAAACTGTCTTCCTCCTTATATTATCATTATCCTCTATTAATAGAATTTACAAGACATTTTAAGAAACCAATAAAAAGCAAGTTCTTAAGGGCAAATGTGAGATTTTCCTTTTCTAAAACTCAGTTAATAGGAGAAACCTACTACTTACTATGATGTTAATGGTTACTATTCTGCATATAGCAACTAATGATTATAAAGCAACTGATGATGACAAGTAATTATAATGATTATGAACTTTCTTTTATGTGGAGAACAGCACTTGGACTATGTAACAATAAAAGGGGTTGTAACTTAAAGTAATCGTTTACATTTTTATGCAGTTGAGAACTGCAGTTTTGATTTGAAAAAGTGCAAAAAAAGACTCATTTCTATTGGGTTCATTTTAAATGTGTCTGCTCGATTACACATGCACCACTCCAATAATGATTTCAAGAAAAAAAGATTAGAATAGGCTAAACACCAGAATTGACGTATGTTTGCATCTGTAACATTTCTAAACACAACAGTATTCAAACTGGGGTAGCCAGGATATGGTCTGAAACACTGGGAAGTTCAAAAAGATAAATGTGTGTACAGACTTTACAAAGTGCTTTCCATAGCACATTTAGGCATTTCTACATTAACCTAATTAAAGTGACAGGTTTTTTTAAATTAAGTATATTTTTATTGATTTCAGAGAGGAAGGAAAGGGGAGAGAGAGATAGAAACATCCATGATGTGAGAGAATCATGGATCGGCTGCCTCTTACAAGTCCCCCACTGGGGATTGTGGCCACAACCTGGGCATATGCCCTTGACTGGAATCAAACCTGGGACCTTTCAGTTTGCAGGCCGACACTCTATCCACTGAGCCAAACCAGCTAGGGCTAAAGTGACGTTTTATAGAGAATTTATAAGTTAAGAAATCTGTAGAGAAAACACAAGGAAATTGTATGCACACTTAGAAAATTGTACATTTGGTCATACTATAGATGCATTTAGTGTATTTGCTTGTTTTTTATATATTTAATAGAGGCCCGGTGCACAAAATTCATGCACAGGGGTGTGTGTGTCCTTCAGCCCAGCCTGCACCCTTTCCAATCTGGGACATCCCTCTCACAATCCAGGACTTCTGGCTCCCAACAGCTCACCTGCCTGCCTTCCTGATTGCCCCTAACCTAAGGTGACCAGACGTCCCGCTTTTGGTGGGACAGTCCCGATTTTAAACAATTTGTCCTGCCTCCCGCGGCATTTTAAAAAAGTCCCGATTTTTGGAAAGAATGCACGACAAGCTAGGGAACGGCGGGAGAACGGGAAGGGAATATACGGTTTTCGGCGGCCATGTGGCTATTTAGCCAGGATGAGTTTTATATTATTTTTGTTAATTTTATAATGTTAAACTTTAATAATAACAAATAATTGTTGAGAACTGATTATCGATAACTGCTTATCAAAGTTCGCATTGTTGATCAGTTGTTAGAATTCGACCACCATTGTTTGGATTTAATGAACAATGGCATTTTTTGGGATTGGCAATTATGAAAACATTTTGTAACTGTCTCTCAGACGATACACATCGTACTGCGTGCTAGTAAGCTAGTTAAACAAGTGATGTCATTACAAATCAGCTATTCAGATAATTTAGGTAAGTAATTTATTTATTTATTTCATAAATACATACATTTTCTTGAATTTACCAGACAGTACTCATATTATTTATATTTTATAGTGGCGGCAAAAAGTCTAGTGCCGGCCTTGAAAGTGACACTTACTACTTATGTTACGGCAAATTCAGAGGAAAAATAATACAAGTTAGTATTGTTATTATTTAGAAAGAAATATAAGATTAAAATAATTTTTAAAATATAGTTACTTTATAACAATCAAATTAATTTAATTTATAAACTAACAATAAAATATGTTCATGTAATTATGTACCTACTTACTGTGTTTTTAAATAATATGTATATAATAATTTATAATATAATTTTAAATTATTTTTTTTAGATTTTTAACATAATGAGTAAGAAAAGAGAATGCAAATTCAACGATGATCTAAGAAGTGAATTTCCTTTTATTAAAAAAACCAAAAGCTATTACGATATAGACCAAATTTTTAATCAAGACGCGCCCCCCCCCCCCCCTGGGCCAAAACCGCTTTGGCTCAATGGATAGAGTGTCAGCCTGCGGACTCAAGGGTCCCAGGTTTGATTCTGGTCAAGGGCATGTACCTTGGTTGCGGGCACATCCCCAGTAGGGGGTGTGCAAGAGGCAGCTGATCGATGTTTCTCTCTCATCGATGTTTCTAACTCTCTATCCCTCTCTCTTCCTCTCTGTAAAAAATCAATAAAATATATTAAAAAAAAAAAGAACCCCCCCCTCCAGCTCCCGGCCAATGGTGTCCCGCTTTACCAATGTTAAAATCTGGTCACCTTACCCTAACCGCTTCTACCTGCCAGCCTGATCACCCCCTAACCACTCCCCTGCCAACCTGATTGATTCTTAACTGCTCCCCTGCCAGCCTGATTGCCCCTAACTGCCCTCCCCTGCAGGCTTGGTCCCCTCCAACTGCCCTTTCCTGCAGGTCTTATCCCCCCCAACATCCGTCCTCTGCCAGCCTGGTCACCCCTAACTGCCCTCCCCTGCAGGCTTGATTTTCCCCAACTGCCCTCCCTTGCAGGCCTGGCCCCTCCCAACTGCCCTCTCCTACTGGCCTGATTGCCCACAACTGCCCTCCTTTGCAGACCTGGTCCATCCTCTGCTGGCCATCTTGTGGTGGCCATCTTGTGGTGGCCATCTTGTGTCCACATGGGGGCAGCCATCTTGTGTGTTGGAGTGACAGTCAATTTGCATATCACTCTTTTATTAGATAGGATAGAGGCCTGGTGCATGGGTGGGGGCCAGCTGGTTTTCCCTGAAGGGTGTCTCAGATCAGGGTGGGGGTTGCCCTTGGTGTATGGGGTGGCCTGGGTGAGGGACCTGTGGGGGTTTGCAGGCCAGCCATGCCCCCTGGCAACCCAAGTGGAGGCCCTGGTATCTGGGATTTATTTATCTTCTATAATTGAAACTTTGTAGCCTTGAGTGGGGCTATGGCAGGCCAGGGCGGGCAGAAAGCTTGGCTTCCTCCATTGCCGGGGAAACCCAAGCCTCCTGCTTGCTCTGTGGCTGCAGCCATCTTGGTTGGGTAAATTTGCATACTCACTCCTGATTGGCTTGTGGGCGTAGGGGAGGTACAGTCAATTTGCATATTACTCTTTTATTAAATAGGACTAGAGGCCCAATGCATGAAAATTTGTACAAGAGTAGGCCTTCCTTCCCCTGGCTGCTGGCACTGGCTTCCCTCTGGCCCCTGGGCCCCAGGCTTCCCTCTGGCAACCGGCAGGCACCCGGGACCCAGGCTTCACTCCAGCCCTGGCTTCATCCAGAAGGACCTCCGGAATGATGCCTGGTCTAATTAGCATATTACCCTTTTATCATTATAGTTGTTTTTTTATTGCTTTCAGAGAGGAAAAGAGGGGAGAGAGAGATAGAAACATCAATGATGAGAATGAATCATTGATTGGCTTCCTCCTGCATGTCCCACAGTGGGTATTGAGCCTGCAACCTGGGCATGTGCACTGACCAAGAATTGAACCATGACCTCCTGGTTCATAGGTTGTTGTTCAACCATTGAGCCATGCCAGCCTGGTTTGCTTGTTTTTTTTTCAAACACAAATTTTTTCTCATAGCTAGTGTGAATGAAAAGGGGCCACATGCTAACCTGACAAGCTGAGGGAAGGCCTTTGTGGTAGCCTTGCAAACTCAGAGACATAACATAACCACAAAGGATGGTCTGACATTAAAGATTTTTAACTACAAGCAGTTTATGGCAGGTAGTCATGTCCTCGGCTAAAATCTTCCCTGACAAAAGTCAATCTTTACCTGCACTGAGCCTATTGTCTTTTGTATCTACAATAACATACTTTGGGAATGTCAGGGTAACCCCCTTTTTTCCAGGCCCCTCAGGGCACAACCAATGCACCTGAGGCCATAAACCCTCTCCATGTCATTGTTATGTTAATTGTTGACTGATAACTATCCTGTACCCACCTATGTAAAAGATGTATGTATCTATCACTTTACTTTTCATCCAATCCCAGAGGTTTCCCCGTTTTGCTTTCTCCCACCTCCAATGGATTTCATGTAACCCACTTGCATCTTCCCTTTTGATTTGTAATGTATAATTTAGGTGCAAAATTGCCATTCTCTGAAGCATTGTCTCAATATGCTGAGATTTTACTTCCTGGCAAATGTTGACAGTTTAGCTCAAATAAACCCACAAAAAATTCTCAATAGGTTTGAAGTGTTTATTACACTGACACTACTTATCATATCTTTCTAGACAGGAGGCTAACCCCTGCCCCAAAGAACCATAATCTAAATGTCTTCTTCTAAGTCATTTTCTTTCTTTCTGACTTGGTTTTCCCATTAGAAAAAGCTCTAGAATTCCTTCTGCATTTTTAGTGTCCAGAGGGCTTCCCACCTTTGACAACAGAACTCCCCTTTTATAGGTTCTGCAGCCGAAAGGAGACACCGCAAGTCACAGACTGCTTGTCTTGACAGTTAGCATTCACTCTGAATTATTTTTCCCCACTCTAAATTAAACGCTGTCATGTGTAGCACTGAGTCATGTCATATCTGGCATTGTACCAATTATAATTGCTGTATGTAGGCAAGTTTCAAATGCAAAGATTTCCCAAAAAACCTCCTACTGGCAGCTGACTAAGGAGCTGCTTTGGGGTGTGGAGAACGGGGTACCAGGAGAGAGGAGCTGGCTCTGGCAGGTGCTGAGGAGGCAGCTATGAGGCTGTTCATACCTTCACTCCAGAAGTTCATGACATTGGGGATAATATCTACACTTTTGCCAGAATTCATGCTCCAGAAATGTGCAGGTTGGAACTTTAAGAAATGTCTCTTATTGTAAGGTTAACATTTAGCATGTCCCCCCATCCAGAGTAAGGCATCAGCTCTTTGACAAGGAAAGTCATGTTTCTGTGAGACATTTAATTAGGAGCCATTTCTCTCTAAACTCTAAACCTGACAACAGTTTGTATTAGACAAGGCAAGGCCATGAGTATTGATTTTAGGTGACTTATAGAGTTTTTCAGTAACCCCAAAGCCTGATGGGTTTTTGGTGAATATAACTTGTGGAAAAAAACAGCATGTATTTTGGGAGCAAATCCATATTTATTTTATGTTTCTGTGGGACTAAGATATCTACCTGTGTTTATAGAGTTTGTATGCTAGACTATGTTAAGGTGGAGGAGAAAGTTATATTAAAAAAAAATTAGGTTAAATGTCTGCCATCTAATGGGATGAATACATTTAATTTCACATAAAATGCCTCTTCATCTCCAACCTCTTTTAATTCTCTGAAGGTTAATGCCTTCTAAAAATACAAATGCAAATCTTTATTTATTGTTTACTTTGGATTAAAGAGACAATCTCCAAAGGGCATTTCAAATGTGTTTCATATTCAAAAATAATACTGGATGTGACCTTAAGAAATGCCTCAGCCAGTCGGAGAAAGATAAATATCACATGATCTCACTCATATGTGGGATATAATGATCAACATAATTTGATGAACAAGAATAGACCCAGAGACAAATGGCAGGGAGGCGGGAGTTAGAGAGCAACAAAAGGACTCTTATGCATGCATATTAGCATAACCAATGGACACAGACACTGGGGCAGTGGGGGCTTGCACGGGGTGGGAATGGCTGGGGGGTTGTGGTTAATTGGGGGGAAAGGAGACATATGTAAAACTTTAGACAATAAAAAAAGAGAAAGAAATGCCTCAATCTAGGAGGATATTTTTTGTGTGTGTTTATTTATTCACATTCATTGATGATCAGGTTGGAGTGTTTTTTTGTTTTGTTTTTGTTTGTTTTTTTTCTGGTTTAAAAACACCCTACAAAGACAATTCAGAGGAATGTTCATGTTATTTACATTATATATATCCATAGTATGTAACGTATTATATTATTTCATTACCTGGAACTGATTACAAATAAAGAAAATAATTCAACGTTTAATCATAACATTTTCACATAGGCATATATCTAAATTATGAATGCTGTAATCACAGCAAATTTATTTTTCGTATTTGTGGCCAATCATTTGTTAACCTTAGAGACAAACCCTTCATCATGCCTATGGGTCTACATGACCTGGTCACAGACCACCTCGCTCTCAGTCCTCCCATCTCTTCCACTTGTTCAAGTCAGGCATCCATCAACGCTAGCCTTTTGCACTTGCCACACACACAGTCACACCCTCTGCCTTGCTTTTGTCCTTCCTGTCATTAAACTTGGAGCAGCCCCCCACCCCTAACACCCCACACATATCCACATGACTCAGAGCCTCACTAGAACCACATCTCTTTTCAAATGTCATTTCCCCAAGGAGGCCTTCTTGGCCCCCTTGATTAATATATCACCCACATCATATTTACACACCGCCTTACCCTATGCCCTAGTTTTATTGCCTTTTTTCTTCACCGGACTGTCAGGAGAACATAGAGGAGAAAAATAAGTTTTGTTTGAACCCACAGCCACAGGAATAGTGCTAACACATGTATCTGCTGAGTAAATATTTGCTGAAGTGCAGTGACATTAGCTCATTGAAGGCTCACAGGACCCTAGTAGTTGGTAAACCTAAGGTGAGGAACAGAGAGCAGTAGTGTGCTTTGCCTACAACCCAGGTAAATGGGCACCACTAGGTATCTCACTTTTTTTTTTTTTTTAATGTTCACCTGAGGATCTGTTTATTGGTTTCAGAGAGAGGGAGAGGGAGAGAAAGAGAGATAAACATTGATGTGAGAGAGAAACATCAGTATTTCACCGACTCGGGATTGAAACCAAAACCTAGGTATGTGGCCCTAACTGGTTTGGCTCAGTGGATGGAGTGTCAGCCTGCAGACTCAAGGGTCCCAGGTTTGATTTCGGCCCAGGGCATGTACCTTGGTTGCAGGCACATACCCAGTAGGGAGTGTGCAGGAGGCAGCTGACCAATGTTTCTAACTCTCTATCCCTCTCTCTTCCTCTCTGTAAAAAAATCAATAAAATATATTAGAAAAAAACAACAAACAAAAAAATACCTAACAGGGAATCGAACCCGCAACTTTTTGGTATAGGGGATGATGCTCCAACCAACTGTGACACCTGGCCAGGGCAGTATCTCATCTTTTCACATAAGTTTCCTTTCTGCAGTCATAGAGAAACGTAGAGGATACAGGGACGAACGGAGGATTACTGGCCACCTGAGCCTCACCACCAGCATCATGGCAGTGGAAAGAACCAGCTCAAAAGGATTTAGTTGGCCAGGTTGTATATAAAAGTCAGAATTACCTTTCTCACTGTTGGGATCATCTTTTCAAGATCACTGAAAAGTTTCCAGATGGCTTCAGAAGTGGTAACAGTTGGCCTCAGAGACATTTCTTTAGTTCTTCTCCATATCCAGCATTTAAGTATCAACCACATAACACACTTACACATACCTCACATATGTTCTTTAAGAAAGGGGAAGGCACATTGTTCTAGAACAAAAAGAACTACAAACTTAATAACAGAGGTGCTACTTATACACAAGGATTTTGAAAAGCTGTAACAGCATTAATCTTGGGAAACAAAGTGAGAGAAACTCTAGCCCAAATCTCCATCTTTGGCTGGGGAAAAGGCCTTTTCATTCTGATTTTCCATTCTCATTTCTAAAGTCTCCACTATTGTTTTCATCATTCCAAACAAAGGCAATTTATAAAAATGCGTTTTGATGAGAAAATTAGAAAAGTAACCATTTAATTGTAATATCTCTGAAAATAAAGATATCTTATAGCTTACTGTGAAAATATATGAGCTATCAGAGGATATTACAATTTCCACTGTGACCGTGACCAGGAAAGTTCTCTATGTACTTTGATCTGTTCATCCTGAGACTTCTCCTCATGTTCACCCATATATTCACAACATTTTCCCCCACATAGTAAAGAGTTATTACAATGTTTACCCAGTAAGAAGACTATTAGTGGAAATGTGTATCACACTGGTCAAGTCTCTGGGATACAAACAATAGTAGTTAGTTGAAGTTAAAATAAGCAAAACAAAAATTAATTGGATGATAAAGAGAGCTCATGTTGACAGAAGGCCTGGAGAAGCCGTCTTTGGAAAATAGGTGGGTTACAAATGAGGCTGAGAGGCTCGAACTACCGTCAAATCATGCAGTGGGCAGAGTCTAATTACAATGCTGCGGACACACCCTGGACCCTGGGGATGCTCCAAGCAGCACCTCCTCCCCCTCCACCACCAGGAACAAAATTCAAATATATCTCTTACTTATATGCATTAGTCTGCCAGAAAGAGTCAAAATGGGAACATCTAGTTGGCCCTGCTTCTATTCTCTGGTCATTGGAGATCAGGAAGAGGAAGAATCCAAGGAGAATGGCTTCCTCTAAAAGGGGCAGGGGAGCCCTGGAGAGAGGTGGGCGGCGGCAGGTTGGCCTGCCTTCCTTCTGAGCCCACCCCTGTCCATGGCTGCAGGTCTTTGACCTTGAAAGTACACTCTAGTTCTGTCAGCCCATGGAGTCACCTAGAGCTGAGACGTGGCAGGGATTTCATAAAAATGGACAGAACATGTGAGCAACTATAGGTAATTTTGTTCTAATGAATACTAGTAGTGTCAGAAAATTAATCAAACAGGAAACAGAGTGACACAGAGAGAGAGACAAAAAGAGAGTTGGAAAGAGATAAAGAGAGACAAAGACAGAGAAAGAAAATTAAAAAAATGATACTGTACTATTCCAAACCAAAGACAGATTTTAATTGAAAGCCAAGTGACAGTACTTTGTAATGTGTGCATATGACATCTGGTAGAGGACTCATCCAAGGCTGGAGTTCTATCGCTGAGCAAGCTCAGGAAATGTTCAAGGAGCTTAAACCAGCAATGTGGCTGAGGTCTCTGACTCCCTGTGTCTAATTATAAATGCAAAAAAGGAATGTGTTACCCCATATGCCACTAAAATTGTCTTGGGTGCATTTATATCTTGAGGTATGTATCTAACTCTGAGAAGATAGAATGAGAGAATTAAGTGTTTGGAACTCATTTCCATAGTTTTGTTTTCAATCCCCGATGCTAATGATCTTTTAATGCAGATTTTATCTGTGAATTCTACTTATTGTAAGTGGTCATTAACATTTGCTAGCTAATGTATTTATTTATTCATGTTAGGGAATAAAAATGCAGAATATGTGTTGGATTCTTTGATTATAGGCAGATAGCTCAATCACATTATAAGAATCACGTTGCCCACAAATGTTTAAATTGATAATAGACTATTGTGTATACAAAATGCTATTTAGAAAACTCTCTGCTTTATTTCTGAACAAAGCAATAGGTATAGGCCTGTTATAAAATTATATAAATTAATAAATGCCAACTTCTTTGGGTTTAATAACTCTTCTTATGGGTTTCATAGCTAAATATAAAGCATCAATCTTTAAAGCTGGGGGAAATCATGTTTATTTTCAAGAAAATATGTAATGTTTAATTGTTTGACTCTCTAGAATAGCAGATAAATTAAATATGTGAGTGGCCCAATAGTCAGATGAAAACCATGATGCACTGTAGTACTAATTAAAAGGGAACAAACAAAATCTATGACAATGGAGACTAACACAGGTCACACAAAACTAGAGAAACATCCATTATTTGCAGTCTCCATGACTCATTACTCACATGGTCCTGCAGTTCCATCTCTGTTAAAATTTCCAGGAAAGCTTTTCTGATTCCTGGATGAATTTTCCCTTTTTATTTAATTATCCCCAGCTCCTACTCACTGCCCTAAAGGATACCTACCTCCTTGAGACGTTTATACCACTGATTACTGTCAAGAGATGTCATTTTCTACATTAAAGGGGGAGTCAGCTTCACAAGCATCCAGAGTTAACTGCAAAAAGCCAGCAGGTTTTTCTTTTGTTTTTGTTGCTTTGCTTTTTTAATACAGTTGGGTCACAGTATGGATTATAAAACTTGAATAGCCTTCCATCTCAGATAATCTCCATGGGGGAATTTAAAGTGCAAAAACCTTCTTTATTATGCTTTGAGAAACTGTTTGAGTATAAACTATATATATACAAGTAAGCCAAATAAACTACATTATAGAATACAATGCCATCACATATCTTGGTCATGCATCTCAGGAGTTAGATACTTACAGATTCTAATCTGTATTGTTCCCAGTCAGCAGCTATATCTCACTCAAAATTATTTTAGTTTTTCAATTTCTCTGTATTTGCAGTTATCACAAGGATAAGTTTTATAGGCTACATATAACACACAGTGTGTGCTTGACACTGATCAATGTACTTCATACATATTTACTCAGCTTAGCACATAGTAAGTTACTTACATAAAGTAACTGTTGTTCTTCCAGTAGCTACTGAAATTTGTTTTGCTTATGTTTGAAGATATCTGTGTAAATGACTGACACTTGGCAACTGTGAGCAGCCAAAGCTCGCAAAAAGCCATTTCCCGTCACTACAAAGATGCTAGGCATTTTCCCACTGGTAAGGGAAATAACAAAAACCAATGCTATTGTTATTTTGGATTACATATTCTTTATTTTTCAATACCTTAAGCCAGTGATTTTTAACCTCTTTTATTTCATGGCACACATACACTAATTACTAAAATTCTGTGGCACAACAACAACAACAAATATATATATATATATATATATATATATATATATATATATATATATATATATACACACACACATATATATATACTAGAGGCCCGGTGCATGAAATTTGTGCACTGGGGGGTTGGGTGTCCCTCAGCCCAGCCTACACCCTCTCCAATCTGGGACCCCTCAGAGGACATCCCTCTCACAATCTGGGACTGCTGGCTTTCAATCACTTGCCTGCCTGCCAGCCTGATCACATTCCCTAACCACACCCCTGCCGGCCTGATCAACACCTAACTGCTCCCTGCTGGCCCAATTGCCCCCAACTGCCTTCCCCTGATGGCCTGATCACCCACAACTGCCCTCCCCTGACAGTCATCTTATGGTAGCCATCTTTGACCACATGGGGATGGCCATCTCTTGTGAGGGCATGAGGGTCAATTTGCATATTACCCCCTCATTATCCTACCTAATAATAGACAAATATGCAAATTGACCACACCTCCGACACACCCACAAGCCATGCCCACAAGCCACACCCACCATCCAATCAGAGCGAGCATGCAAATTAACCCAACCAAGATGGCTACAGCCACAGAGAGCAAGGTTTCCTAGGTAACAGAGGAAGCCAAGCTTTCCGCCTGCCTTTGCCAGGCCTAAGCCTCCACTCAAGCTACAAAGTTTCAATTATAGAAGGTAAACAAATTCAAACAGAAATGGCGGCAGAATGGAGCTTGAGAGAGCAGGCCAGGGTTGCCACCAGCAACAGGGAAAGCAAAGCTTTCTGCACACCCTGTCTGGGCCCAAGCCTCCGCTTAAGGCTACAAAGTTTCAATTATAATCCCAACAGAAATGGCTGCCGGCCGCGGAGGGGTCCCCAGGCTTGGCTTAGCTCCAGGCTACAAAGTTTCAATTGTAGAAGGAAAATAAATTCCAGATACCAGGGCCTCCGCTTGGGTTGCCAGGGGGCATGGTCGGCCTGCAAACCACCACAGGCCCCTTGCTCAGGCCGCCCCATGCCCCAAGGGAACCCCACCCTGATCAGGGACACCCTTCAGGGCAAACCAGCGGGCCCCCACCCCTATACCAGGCCTCTATCCTATCTAATAAAAGAGTAATATGGAGATTGATCATCACTGCAACACACAATATAGCTGCCCCCATGTGGTCAAAGATCCTGCCCCCATGTGGACACAAGATGGCCACCACAAGATGGCCAGCAGGAGAGGGCAGTTGGGAGGCACCTGGCCTGCAAGGGAGGGCAGTTGGAAGTGATCAACCCTGCAGGAGAGGGCAGTTATGGGTGACCAGGCCGGCAGAGGAGGGAAGTTGGGGGCAAACAGGCTGGCAGCGGAGTGGTTAGGGGGTGATCAGGCTGGTAGGCAGAAACAGTTAGGGGCAATCAGGAAGGCAGGCAGGCAAGCCGTTGGGAGCCAGCAGTCCTGGATTGTGAGAGGGATGTCCGACTGCCCGTTTAGGCCCGATCCCACTGGGATCGGGCCTAAACGGGCAGTCGGACATCCCTCGAGGGGTTCCAGATTGGAGAGAGTACAGGCTGGGCTGAGGGACAACCCCCCTCTGTACACAAATTTCGTGCACCGGGCCTCTAGTATAGGATATTTGCTGATCTGACAAAAAATAAATAAAGGTATAATTTTGATTCAGTCACACTAGATGGCTATTGTTGGCTGTTGTCTTTTTTTTTTTTGACAGTCTAAGGGAAAAGAGGTCAGTGCCGCTGACTAAATAACAATGTTTTAGAAATTCTTGCGGCACTCCAGTGTGCCTCTTTTGGCATACCAGTTGAAAATCACTGCCTTAGACTATATTTGGAGTTACTACTAAGTATAAGGCAACATGTTATAAATATGCAGGGTGTCCCCAAAAATGTATACATACACTTTGAATAATTATAAAAGCAGTGTTTATTAAAATACATTTCATTTTCAAAATTGAGCTATCAACTGTTAAAGTGTGTATACATTTTTTCGGGGGGGTGCATCCTATATGTTACAACAATATATGAGACTTGGTTCTTGTTTTTTGCAGTGTGTCTGAAATTGCTCTGACTATAGTTTTCTCTCTTCATTGCTTGCCTCAGAGCTCACTATCTGACTTGCTGGACTGAGGTGATGCAAGCTTTATTATGCAAACAAAGTCTTAAAATGTGCTTGTAGGATGGGCTTCCCTTGGTGCCATGAGAAGAACATATTTCAGACAGACACGTCACCACCCACTGCCAACCCAAAGCAGAAACACCTCAGTGGAGCTAATATCTATCCTATCTAATAAAAGGGTAATATGCAAATTGACCGTCACTCCAACACACAAGATGGCCCCCATGTGGTTAAAGGTGGCTGCCCCCATGTGGACACAAGATGGCCACCATAAGGTGGCCAGCAGGGGAGGGCAGTTAGAGGTGACAAGGCTGTCAGGGGAGGGCAATTAGGGGCAATCGGGCTGGCAGGGGAGCAGTTAGGCGTTGATCAGGCTGGCAGGGGAGTGGTTAGGGGGTGATCAGGCTGGCAGGCAGAAGCAGTTAGGGACAATCAGGCAGGCAGGGATATTCTCAAACCACAACACCTAAATATAGACCCCCTCACCTTTTCTCTGTAAGTCTCTATCACATATATTCCTGTGCTTATCACAATTCATAATTATCTATTTGTTTTGTCATTTATTATCATTATAGCTAGTCCCTGAGATTAAAGAATATATGGAATTTTTCTTCAGTATAACTACAGTGAACCCCAGAGTGACTATTCAATGTATGTGTGTGAATCAACTCTGAGGAGTGGTTTCACCCATTTATCATACCCCAACCCACCAAGGCAACTGCAAAAATACCACCCTCAGTTAACAAACTCACAGATAATAAAATGTGCCCTGTTTGAATACAGACCTTTTTTTCTTTTGAACATTCTAAAATTTTATTTTTTAAAGTTCAACGTATGAAATAATCATGTCTGATATGCTGATAATTTCATGTCAGAGCTCTGAAGAATAGTCAGATGTTTTAGTTTTTTGTTTGTTTGTTTGTTTTTCCCACCATAGTTTTCGTAGAACCTATAATTTAATGTTTTCTAGGTCACTGATTAAGAAAATAAAGATTTAATAGTGGGAATATATTTATATTCATCAAATTCTGGTTACAACTGGTACATTCAAGCACCAATTTATTTTTCCTCAGCTTGACACTTCACTCTATGGTTTTCTGATGTAACTGGGTAGCAAACATCATCCTATGATTTGTTTCTTCCAAACCATTTGGCTTTAATAGTATATGCAAAAGTGCAAAAAAGACTATTTTTTTCATTCACATTTTTACCCCATTTTTCTTTCAGTCAATATCTAAAGTATTTGCTAGATAAGAGCTGTATTCTTACAAAGTATATAGATGTATAAACACATATAACATCTACAATTATTTTATAGCCTAACAAAGAATTATTCTTAAAGATCAGCCAATTTTTATGCATTTATCATCAGCCCAATTTTATTCAAAGCATTGAGTATGCTTTTTATATCTAGAATTTTTTAGGAGTTATTTTCCTCTTTGAATCAGCTTCTATAAGAAAGAAAAAAATAAGCTCCAACTTTTAAATTATAAGATGACACAAACTACACAATAACAAGAATGCATTAGTTATTCTGTAATTTATATTCAAAATTGGAGAGATAATGTGCAAACACCTCATAAAAAAAAAATCCTGAGCTAAAAGAAATGTTTGTCAGATTTTTCTCTCACTTTTTTCCCTGTGGAATGCAGATGTTCATATTTAAATTTGTCACGTTTTTATAGTTCTTTCTTTTTTTATAGTTCTTTCTAACTACTTTCCTCCTTTGATTTCTCCCCCCCAAATACAGAACAAAAAGCAAGAAAATTAAAATTCATAGCTATGAAATAAATTTTACAAAGAAACTTTTTATTTTCTGACTTTTTTTACCTTTCCCAAAGTTCTGTTTCCCAATATGTTTTAAAATAAGCTTAGTTTATATTGAAATGACTAAGCATTAGAAACATTGTAAGTTTCAACTTGTCTCCTAAGATTCAGTGCCATCTTTTCTGCCACTGTGTGACATTCTTCTCAGACTTTCAAATTCACCATATTCCAAATCAAACTAAGAGTTACCCTGCAGACAACTCTTTATCCCAGTTTTGTATTCCCTCTGGGATATACCAATGTTTCCAGAACCAGATTACCATTTTTTTGAGTCACTGAAACCATACATCCCATCATCCATTGAATCCTTTGGGCTATCTTTACCATACTCATCGCTATGACTCTAGTCTCTACTCTTCACTGGACTATTGAAATTGCTTGTTCCTTCTCCAATCCCTAAAGTCTACTCTATATCTTCATATGGTTTAGCTTTATAAAGACCAACTCCACTCATATTCTTTGCTTGTTGAAAACGTCTAAGAGCGCCCTCTTTTGCATAAGTCAGGTACAAATTTGAAGGCAGGTACAAATTCAGTTTGGCACTTGAGGCATTCTATTCCTCGACTCCTAACCTATTTTGTGTTTTCCAACTACCCTCCTTCATGAAACCCTCCCTCCTCTATCCACCATATCTCAAATGTGTGCTACAGGTTTAAATAATTTCTGCTGCCATAAATATTTTTTCTCATTTTCTTTCAACTGGAGAGACTCTATGGTTTCAGAATACCTCACACTCCTTTTAATTTAAATGAAATAATTACTGATAACATCTAGTCATTAACTCTCTAGGACATAATTTTTTGGCCTCACTCATGATACTTGCTAACATAAGCTAGATAGAGTTCAGATATAACTATGTCATTGCCAGTGGAAAGAGGGATATATTAATTGAGGTAATACCGCAAATAGCCTTGAGCTAGATGGAAGATGAGAATTCCACATTGTGTGTGTGTGAGTGTGTGTGTGTGTAGTATAACATACCCACATATGCTAATTGAATTGTGCATCAGGGATACCATTAATTAAAAACCAAAACAAAAAACATCTGTACTTCTTAACTTGTTAATATAATGAATAGAAAAGTAAAAATACCAAAATTTCTGCCATCCACACTCTCCTACTACTAGTGCCAGGATAAGATAGTCATGCTCCAGGCATGTTACTCAAAAGCAGTTGTGACTGGCAATAATTGTACAGCTAGTGACATTTTAGACCATTCTGAATGCCATTGGGTATATCGGTGAGCTTTTCCTACATAACAAAACATTTTAACACTTTGTGTCTTAATACAACCACTATTTGTTTAGCTCATGTCTCCTTGGGCTCAGCTAGAAGTTCTGGTCAGCTCTGGGTAGACCAAGTCTCAGCATCTGTCAATTTGGCCAGGTACAGATTGATCTACGCAGTCTCAGCTAGTAATTTATCTCTAATCCACATGGTTTTCCATCTTTTATCAAGTTCAGCCATGTTCTTTCACAGCAGCTGAGCAGATGTCAATAAAATAAGCAGAAATATGTAATGACTCTTAAGGCCTACATTCACAGTGGGCACACCATTGCTCTTACCTTAATCTATCAACAAGAGGAGCTATAATCGCACTGTAAGGGGTGTGGGCCACCACATAGGGCTCTCACATTCAATTATTTTTTTCACTTTCTCTGAACAAACAAGAGGTTCCTTTCCCCATCCCCCTTTCCTGACTGGGCTCAGGCTTCTCACAGAGCATCTCTGCTTCAGCCCATTCCTCGGGCATCTCCTCCAGGGCTTCTGCATCATGAGCATGGAGGAATTACTTTGACTGGATTGTTTTAATCCTTAGACTTGTTAGAGAGATGGAATGAACCAACTGGTTTATCTAATTTAGGAGGGAAATGATCTAATTTTATCTAATGATGAGTCTAAAGTTCCTTACCTTATCTAATCGAATAATTAGCAACCAACACAGATTTAAAATAAGTTTTATAGATATAATTCAGGGGAACACAAATAATTAGGAGTCAAGAAGACAGTACTTGTATAAAAGTGAACAGGCAAAGGCAAATAAAAGGTTCTTATCCAGGGTAAAGAGAGGAGATGTACTGAGAAAATCAGGACAATTAAGGTCTTTGTACAAACAATTCAGGAATATCTATTCCTCAGGAAACAGGAATAATTCTGGAATATTGTACTAATAACTGACCAGGATAAAAGGAAAAGAATATGGAAACACAGCTCTGTGATTTGAGACAAAGCAGAAAAATACATGGACACCCAGAGCTAATCAAGTAAGTGCACAGTGATGGTTCTGATTGGCAGTATTGCCTGTTGATAAGGACCTTTAGTGGAAATACTGAACTTCTAGAGAAGCCAGCCAGTGACTGAGCAAGGCAGTAATATAAGAGACTAACCGTTTCTGACTAATATGGGACTCACTAGCAGTCTTTGTTGAGGAACTCTGCTGAAGATAATGTGGTACTTTGCAAATCACCATGCCACTAATTGCTTTAAATCTGAATGGTTATGGTATTTAACCAGTATGCTATGATATGGATTCTTATAGTAGCCAGGAGGCTGACAATTGGCCTCTTAATGGTATGGGAGAAGAAAGCAAAGGTAGAGGTTAAGAAACTGCATGTAAGAGCTAATTTTTATCGACCCTTGATTAGTAGTAACAACAACAAAAACCTATAACTATTGAAATTTAAAGATGATCCAAATCTTATTCTAGTTTCCAAATCGCATTTTCACATTCACTTTACTGTTTCCTCGCATATATTGTAACGTCTCCCCCTTTCTATTTTTTTCCAGTTTATGAGCATATTACTACCTTAATAGAGTAAATAAAAGAAAACTCAAAAGAGAGGTGATATGAGTGAGTGCTCAATAACCAAAAAGATGCTATCACAAAGTATCGGTATAATCTCTGAAAAAAATAAACAGAGTGGGGTGAGTCTTCATTGCCGTGATGATGGTAGTACAGAAGAGTGGAAAGCAAAGAAGGGGAAGAGGTAGTGAAAATTGAGACATGGAAACAAATATTCAGATTAAGGTGTGAAATTCACAGGAGCTGATAGGAATCAGGATTACTTCTATTTTTTGCTGTTCATAAAAAGTGAATTTTCACAAAAAATAATGCTGTTAGTATAAGTGTTATCTCTCAGTTTGATAGACACTGACACTTTTTAACTTTGTCCTCCTCCAATATCTATATATACCTTCCACAGAACAGGGATAAAATCCTGACTTTTATTATGTGATCCAATACACATGATTGAAATAACCTAGGAAATCTTACATCACAGCATTCCCACACAAATAAGATTTTACTCACCTATGCTGTATATCTAGGAGAACTATTTATCCATCCATTCACATATCCACCCTTTCATGTATCCATCTGTTCACCCACCTAACCTTGTTTGCAAATATTTGGAAATCATTATTAAGTTTCAGCATATTTCAGGTTTTGTGTACATGTGTTCTTCACGTAACTTCCAGGCCATCACATATTTTCAGTAATGCACCTAAATTTTAATCTGCCTTAAAGAACAAGCCATATTTGTGATTTTAATGTCAACATAAAATTATTCTGGGATTTACTAAGCTTCTTGCAAACCAAAGCAATGTTGTACTCCATTTTGGGTCTCTTCTAAGAAAGTACAGATATCTGAAAGGGCTTGTAAACAAGGAAGATTTTATGGACTTCTACTGAAATATATTGTAAGAAATCGTAGACTATCTTTAACAAAATACAAATTTTCTAGAGATGTTATTTGAAAAGAGGAGAAAAAAAAGTCCTATCACATACATCTTTCTTGATAAGATCTTAACGCAGCAATTTTCAGCTGATGTGCCACAAGAAATTTTAAAACGTGTAATACCTGACTATTTAATCAGGGGCACTGACCTCTTTTCCCTTAAATTGTCCAATAAAAAAAGGACAATAGCCAACACAACAATAGCTGTCTGGTGTGAATGAATCAAAATTATACCTTTTTTTTTTGTCAGATCAGCAGAATGTGCCGCAGAATTTTTGTAATTAGTTTATATGTGCTATGAGATGAAAATAGTTGAAAATTGCTGTCCTGAGGTATTGCATGTCTCTTTTGAAAACCATCATGGGTTAGGCCACATTTCAATCTAAGAAGATGAATTAGGTACATTGGACATTGAACATGCCTTCTGAAATTTGGAACATATACCTCTAATGTGTTCCTGAATATATGAACATATTAAATTCTTGAAATGCTTCCCCGGATATTTGAAAATAGCTATTTTATCTATCCATAATTTACACATGTTTACATATATGTTTTCTGAGTAAAAAACCCCACATACCATGAAATGAGTTACTCTGAGATTTTTTTTTAAAGTAGAAGCCATTTTTTAATTTTATATATTTTTATTGATTTCAGAGAGGAAGGGAGAGGGAGAGAGAGATAGGAACATCAATGATGAGAGAGAATCATTGATTGGCTGCCTCCTGCACACCCTCTACTGGGGATTGAGCCTGCAACCCAGGCATGTGCCCTTGACCAGAATCGACCCTGGGACCCTTCAGTCTGCAGGCCAACGCTCTATTCACTGAGCCAAACCAACTAGGGCATTCTGAGAGTTTTTATAGACTAAAAATTATACTCATAAAGAGCTAAAATGGTATCAGAAGCATTGTGTTGTGCTGTCTGAGCATGATTCTGATGGAATGGAGTTGATTTTTAGAAGGAGTCACTGTTACATTTATCCATGAGATGCTCAATACCACCTTCAGAGACCAAATTAGGATTTCAGACAATTACTGAACTGATGCTCTATGATGTTAGATTCATTATTGTATTCACAAACACAGGTGGAAGAAAGCAATTTTAAATTCAGTTACATTATACATATATCACAAATACACCTTAATATTAACACAAAATGAAAAAGATATAACAGTAGACTTAAGATTTGTCCCATATAGATAGGACTTTAAAAACAAAGGTTCTGTTAATCACAAATTATCATCATTAATTGTAGTTAATGAATGTGTAATTCAAAGTGATAGAGAAAAGAAGGGTTGGGTACCTATTGTCAACAGATGTTAACGGTATTGTTCAACATAATGGCCTCAAGTCTGAAATTCTTCATCTTCTTATGTAGGGTTTGGTATTTTACAATTTTAAATACAATTTGCCCAATGTTTCTGTTATGGAATTTATACAAAAATTAACATTCTTTGTTGAAATCCACATTAGGAGAGGAATCATACATGGCACTTCCCTCTTGCCACACAGTAAACTGGTCACATCAATAACCATGCCCCTTGTCAGCCTGAACTTTTGTGATGGGAAACTGGCACATCATAAATCCAGTTGCATGAAAGTGGTTTTTGTAAAGAAGAAATGACACACACTTAACCAGGTCTTGTTACAATCTTCAAGCTGTCATCTCTGTCTCAGATACAGCCATCAAAGGGAGCTGAGTGGCCCTGTTGTTCTCCATTGTGTTATAATAATACCACTGAAATACGGGGATACAGGAGATTTAGCATTTTAGGTATAGCCATTTTCATCAACGTCTCTGCGGTTTATGACTTAGTGCATGAACCTCCTTTTTTATAATTCAACTAGTGAGGCTAAATAAAATTATCCCACATTTTAAGAATAGAAGTCACATAAGGAAGGAAACCATTTTATATATATGTAAAGGTTCTTTTCTAAGACTCAGTAGACTTTTACTGGTAGGTTAATGTAAGGAAACAATATAGTTTGGAATTCATAAAAAACAGAGTTGCCCTAACCAGTTTGGCTCAGTGGATAGAGCGTCAGCCTGCGGACTGAAGGGTCCCAGGTTCGATTCCAGTACCTTGGTTGCAGGCACATCCCCCGTAGGGGGTATGCAGGAGGCAGCTGATCAATGTTTCTCTCTCATCAATGTTTCTAACTCTCTATCTCTCTCCCTTCCTCTCTGTAAAAAATCAATAAAATATATTAGAATAAAAACAAAGTTATCTAATAAAAATGCCTTTTGGATTAAAAAAAAACAATAATTGAGGTAAAAGTGATGTGATTATGTTAATAGCTCATTGAAGAATTCATTGAGGAAGGGAGGATACAATTTATTATAATTTTTTTGAGCTGAATGAGTTATAAGCTTCCCTGTTGGGATAACTCAATAACTCACAGATACCATAAATCTCTTAATTTGAAGTGCATCGTTAATTTTATGACAAAATTAACCCAATACCATCAGATCAACAGGCAAATCTTGACACTTTTTTTTTTTTTAGACCTTTCTACTTGATATTTGACGGGGTCCACAAACAATTTTGACAGTTCACTAGGCTTTAACCTTGAGCCTTCTACAGCTAATAGGATCCTAGGATCAGCAGGGACATGATCATAGCTAGTGCCCTGTGGGTGGTCAGTAAGCGGCACAGCTCACTGTGCTACATGGACCCTTTCCTTACCACATGGGACCATCCTTGATGTGTTCTCTCTAACAGCGGAAGATTACTCTTAGCTCCCTGCTTGCAGTGTTCTGATAACCTGGCATAGTTAATTGTATATGAGAGTCAAGTGACTTCTACAGAGCATGCATTTTAATTAGCTATCAAATGAATAGGGAGGCTGTTTGTCTAAATTTTCTTTCTTTGTACTAATTAATTGGGAGTCAAGGGTCAGGATCTTGTCTTGCAAAGTCCATTGAAGAAATTAATTTCAAATATTTATATACATCTGCTTACAAGCATGGGATTCAGAGTTCATTTTACATTATAATATAGGCCAAAAAATGCATTTATATGGATGTGTAGGCATCATGCGGCAAACAATAATGATGGTAAGGTAAACATTAAAAAAAACCATTTGTTTTCTCTTGCAATCTTTAAGGTAAAGTGTATTTAAAACTTATTAAGCAGGCAGGAGAGAAATCTGTAGGCAATGATTATATCTTAACTGAATTTAAGCAGAAATTATATTAAAAATAAAGGGGTAAATAATTCAGGATTTGATGTTTTGTAGAAAACAAATGGGCTGTAGAATGAAGGCAGTATTCTGAATATTCCCTAATACGTTTGTGTTTAATTATTTAAAATTAAAACCCTTGGGAAAGAGCTCTTTCAGTTTTAAACTTTGCCTTGCGCCTGAAGTAACAGCACTGCCAAAATACCTGGCTATATCAGCCTTGCAAATAATTTTAAAATGGATAAAACTATAAATATTGTGTTAGTTTATAAATTTTGTGTTTGCTATATCTATGTTTCCTAAACAGTGACACTGTGTGGTTCTGCAAAATGTGAGATGACCAAGGTTCCTAAAGAGGGCCAAGGCAGTCCTGGGGCCAACAGTGAACATGTATTTCTGTTCTTCATCATAAAAGAAAACTTGCATCCCCTCTTCTGGTGGGGATCAAAAAGAATGCATTTGACAGACAAATAGCTGCAAACCGAGTGTCATAGTCTATGCTAATACATTTTTGTAAAAATATCACATCTAGCAAAGTATTGCAATTGGGGCTACAAACTAGTTAAGTTCATAGTAGTCCCTTGTCACCTGCCACCATACATTTACTTATGTGTTTATTTTTTATCAAATGGTTTAAGATGGGAACCACCACGACCACATTCTCTAAATCATTAATCTCTGCAATTCCTCAGGGGATGGGTTCTTGCTTCTGATTTACTATTTTGAGCAGAGGGTAGTGTAGTTCCAGGAACTTTCAATTAACTCATTTTAATCACTTCCCCTCTCCAGATCAGAGTGTGCTTGTCAGAGTTCTGCCAAATTCTCAGTGTGTGCATTACATCTGTGTATCGAGGGGCCAGGGAATAACTACTGGGTGTGTCCTTGGCTGCACTAGATCTGCTATAAGACAAAAGTGGGCCAGAGCTTTATCTATTTCTTGGACTCCGTAGTATCCCACTCAATGAGGGGCATGATGATTTTTAGGGTATTTATTATCCTTATGAATTTATATACTATATCCTGAAGTTCTGAGTACAGTGTTTATTTTTTCTATTGTAAGGTTAAATCTGATAATTAGCTGAGAACACTTTGGGGACAGATTGGAGGGATATTTACCCTTTCTCAAGGGCATTTGTTTTCACTTCCAACTATTGGGCTGGGGGTTTGTGAACTGGCTTAGATTTTGAAACTGCATCAGCGATTATGATGTTTATTCCACTGTTGTGGAAAATCTTGTATTTGCTATCTTAAAATTATTTTTTGGTTGAAAAGTCAAGTAACACCCAAGTTGGCTGTCCATTTATCTTGCTATCATAAGCTCCTTGGAGTATCAACCATTGCCACAGATCCAAGCACCCTGGTTGCCACTTCAACCTTGCTGTCCATAACAGTAAATATTTCTACCTTCCCTCTATGGAGTAAATGTTGCCACTTAAAGCTTGCCATTCTGAAATCCTATTATCCCCACTGAAACTAGAGAGCCCAGTTTCAGAAAACGACTCTACTATCAAACTCTGCATATAGAGGCTTTAATTTGCCCTCTGCCAATAATATCCCTTACTACCTTGTGAAGAGAATTCCTATTGGATTTTAAACAAGACATGTTTAGTCCATACACTAAATCTTAATATGCAATAGATCTGATCCAACATTTTCACCCATCTCCTTGAGCCTTCTGATCAGGTTACTCTGTTAAGATTGTTTAACATCTCTACTTCATTTATTGAGGACTGTATTTTTTCTTAACCATACTTTAAAGATTCACCTCAGTAGTACAGATAACTAGTTATATTTGCTCTCACCATGATGTTGAACTATCCCCTAATATTCTTCTTTGCTGGTCCAGAATCTTCATAATCCATTCCTAAATATGCTCCCTTTCATATTAACCAAGTTTTCCAATTCTTCCTGAAGCAGGGACTGTATTTCCCTGCTTAAGCTGGTTGAACCTGGATACTGGCCTGGAGACAATGAGATGGGCACAAATGGTGGGTGGGGCATGTATCACCTTGCAAGACACCTGCCTCAGCTGAGGTCTTTACAGCATCTCCAGGAAAAGGCAGGTGGTTTTCCCTTAGCAGGTGGGAAAGAGTTCCTTGTTTTTGTTTTTGTTTTTTTGTTAATCCTCATCCCAGGATATTTCCACTGATTTTTTGGGAAAATGGAAGAGAGAGGGAAAGACAAAGAGAAACATCAATGTGAGAGAAACAACAAGATTGGTTACCTCCTGCAACAGCCCTGACCAGGGCCTGGGCCTGGGAGGAGCCTGCAACCAAGGTAGGTGCCCTTGACTGAAATCCAACTCCGGTTCCTTTGGTCTGTAGACTGACGCTCTAGCCACTGAGCCAAACTGGCTAGGGCAGAAAGAGCTCCTTTTGTCAGTCTAGATATTTCAGAGAAATTTGTAGGTTCAAAATTTTTATACTTGTCTACCAAAATATTTCCAATTATCTTTCTATAAGATCACTGACCTTAGATACAAGATTCGTCAAGTCTACTAGTATGTCAGAGTACCTCCTTTGTAGCTCTGTTTCATTTGAAATAAAATCTGGGCCTAATGTTTAGTATAGTCTGTCTGAAGCTATAGAAGGTAGGGGTCTCTTTAACTGCTTCCAATATGGCCTTGACCTATACAGTGCAATCTGAGTTGATTGTAGGCTAACCTGAGCCAGTTATTTTCTTTTTTAAGGCTTAAATAAGCCATCCAACAATACAATACTTATAATATCATTCACATATTATTCCAGAACCATTGCAACATGTAAGCCAATGCTTCATCTTCTACCTGTAACTCATCCCACTAGTGAGACACTTAGAAACAGTGATGTTAGAGAATGTAAGAGTAACCACCACCCCACTTATCACACAAAAAAATAGAGTCCTTATTATATCTGATTGGTGGGTGGATCTGGTTTAGACTTACCGCATGATTCTTTACTTTGAAAGGCCACTTCTTATTTCCAAGAGTAGAAACTGAGACAAGGGCTTTATGTAAGCCGTTTACAGTGGGTAGTGATCAAATGAATAGGTGTGGAAAATTAGGAAAAGTAGAAAAGTCATACATGTAGGTGTTGTCAATTTATTACTGCTTGTTTCTCAGAGACCTTCAAAAGAAACAGGAAGAATAAAGCAAATGACTAGCTGATAGATGGAATGGGGCATTTGTGTTGGTTAATGGTGGCTCCATGGTGCATTAACACTTTCATTTCTCCAGGTTGCATGTTTCTGAGTACCAGGTGGATTCCTATAGAAGTTCTTATCCTCCCCATAGTCTGTCTCCATATCATTTGTCTTCAGACAAATAATCAAGGTCAAGTAATACAGCTTGAGGAAGGAAGATTTGTAAGACCTGGTTGATATGAGGGAAAGAACAATCCAGGGTGGATCATGGAGATGTTTAATATCATGGAAAGGGCATCTAGAGCTAGTCCTTCTGCACTGGCTCAGAGGTGCACAGGGCAGTAGCAAGAGTGCATCATGGGTCAAATAACGACCCTCAGCACCAATGATGTATGTACCCCAATTCCAGGAGTCCGTAAATATGTTGCTTTACATGACAAAAGGGACTTTTTAGATAGAATTAAGGTTAAAGACCTTAAAATAAGATTATTATCTTATATTATCCTGATTACTCCAGTCTTATCACATGGGCCCTGAAACACAAAGATCTTTCCATGGCTAGAGGCAGAGGAGGTCAAAAGAAAGATAACTCAGTGAGATTACAAACGTGAGGGAGATTCCATGGGCCCACATACTAGGACCAGAGAGATATATGGGCCCACATACTAGGACCAGAGAGATACATCTAGGAGCTAAGGATGGGCGCTACCTGATAGCCAGCAAGAAAACTGGAACCTCACACCTACAACTGCAAGAAATTGTATTCTGCTATTAACGTGAATGAGCCTGGAGATTGTTTCTTCCCAGAGCCTCCTGATAAGAGTTCAGGTAGCCAACACCATAATTTCAGCCTTGGGGACATGGCACAGAGAATCAAATTAAGCCAACCTGGACTTGGGACCTAGAGAACAATAAGAGGAAATACATGTATTATCTTAAGAGGCTAAATGCGTGTTAAGTCAGTACAGCAGCAATAAAAATCTCACCCAGAGAGAGACTGAGCACAGTGGAGGCCAGGTGTTCTCACGTTGCAATTGTGCAAAACGGAATGCTATAGGGAGACGAGAAAGAGAGGTGGGAAGTGAGGATGCCTAGTGGGAAGAAGAGGTGTCTAATGAACCTTAAAAAACAACATCTGGGGGAAAGGGATAGGGCTACTAATCTCTGTGGATGAGTTCTAAGTACTGAAGACTGGCTGTGGAGAGGGGAGAGTAAGCAATGTTCTGTCATATTGCACCAAGCATGTTAGTAAGAGTTAAGGAAGAAACTAAATGTTTGAAAAGGCATCTGACAAAGAAGCCCACGACCTAGTCATTTCAAATTTTCTCTAAAACCCTTAGGGAGGCCAAAATTTTGATAAATCAGTAAGACACACAAGCCATTGAGAGTTTTTAGGTGAAATAGAGCTAAGTAAATCAAACAGACAAATCATTGGTAATCTACCAGTGTTTTCTCTGATGAAATTGAGTTTCTGCTTAGAAAAAGAAAAAGAAAAAAAAGAAGAAAAGAAAGAAAAGGAATTGTTTTTCTCCCATAATCTGTATCAGGATGCAAATTCCTGCAATCTGTGTAAGACAATGAATGGGATAGCTGTTCCACAAACAGTCGGTGCATCTCAAGGTGTGCATTATTCTTTGAATGAATGATTGCTGTCAGAAAATAGAACTGACATCTGGAAATGTTTTCAAAAAGGGAACAGGCACTGGATCACTAAAAAAGGCTGGTGCTCTCCTACTGAATTCATGGGAGGTTATAGCACAACATGGGACCAGAGATTTGGGGTTGCAGTTAGGTGTGGATTATAGGAAGAACCCAGCACAATAGCATACAGGAACCCAGGCATTTTATGCACTTCTTTACTTCATTGTTAAAGTGAGTAAATATATATATATAAGAATGGGAGTAATCATACTGTGTTCTGGAAGAGACCCACTAGGAGAAACAAGGGAAAAATGGACCAAGAGTTATAGGCCTAAGAAAGCTATTCAGAGGCACAGAATCGATGGAAGACAAAAATATTGTATGCCTTATCTGCTGGACAACACTGGAAGTAGAGTGTTTCTTCTGTAATTAAACATTAGTAAATGGAAAAGGAAATAATAATAAAGCACCTTAGATTATGTTTTTTAAAGTTCCATAGGACAAGGTCATGAGGATATCATTCTCCAGATTTATAGACTTTTCTCAGAAAAAGAACTTTTTAAAATTAGTTGGTATCATGACTAGGAAACAAAAAAACAGATTATGATGAAAGCTCAGCAAAAAACTATGAGAAGAAAAATCAATAAACAGGAAAAAAACACCTAAATTAAAAAGGAAACTGAATAAAATAAGAAAGGACTCATTGCTGAGGGATAGGTATGCAAAAACACACACACACACACACACACACACACACACACACACACACTCACACATGCAAACTCAATTGAGTCTGCAGAGGTAAAAAGTAAATAAGGAATGCAGGCCAGGGATTTTAAAATCTTTCAGGAATATAGGATAAAAAGAAAAATTATTAAAATGATGGATGTAGTAAAGAAAAAAGAAAATAAATAAACTAAGCACTGTAGGTGTTTGTGTGTATTAAAAGAAAACAATTGAAGTAAAAGAAGTAATAAAGACGTCTAAAGAAACTAATCCCTGCTGAAAACAGATTGTAGTAAGTAGAAACAAATTAATAAAAAGATGTGGGCATAGCCCTAACCGGTTTGGCTCAGTGGATAGAGTGTCAGCCTGGGGACTGAAGGGTCCCAGGTTGAATTCCGGTCAAGGGCATGTACCTTGGTTGCGGGCACATCCCCGGTAGGGGATGTGCAGGAGGCAGCTGATCGATGTTTCTCTCTCATCTATGTTTCTAACTCTCTATCCCTCTCCCTTCCTCTCTGTAAAAAAATCAATAAAATATATTTAAAAAAAAAAAAAGATGTGGGCATATTTAGCCTAAGAGATTGTAGTAGGCAATTAGACAGCCTTGAGCAGAGCAGGAACCAAATGCCAGGTGCAGAGGATCCCCAGGGTTGATAGCCCCAGGTGCCTAGCAGTGGGTAAAACTACAATCCCTTGAATAACCCCTCCCTTAAGCATTTACCTGTGGAGATGACATCTACGCCTCAGTTGGGTTTCAGCTCCAGGCCCAGGAAAGCAGCGAAACCAGACGAGTGAGTGATGCCATGGCTGACATCCGACCAACTTAGATGACTAATGAACCCCCTGCCCTGGAGCTGACCAATCAGTGGAGTCCACGACGCTGAGGGGACACACCTGGAAAGCTGATGAATATTTATTGAGAGCCTCCCCTGAGACCTCCGAATAAAAACCCTAAGGACAGAGGACCCAATGCGACCCTCTCTGGAGCACACCTGTGCCTTCTCCCACCACTCCTCTCAGGACTCTTTCTCCACAGCTCCCAGGGCCCTTCTTTCCTCTCTGCGACTGGTTTCCTGCGCCCATTTCTTGTGAGGCGCTCTTCTACCTCTGTGAGGCTTCTAAATAAACATTCTCTTAGAGTTTGAGTCTTGCTCTGAATTCTTTCTTAGCTAGAACTCAAGTACTGAACTTGTTGAGCAGAAATCTAGCACCTGATCCTGTTTCAATGCCAAGAGTAAGTAGACAAAATTAATAAAAACATGTGCATATATTTAGCATAATACTTAAATTATGTGATTCGTTTTCTTGTGTTTTTTTTTTTTTTAATTTATTTTTAGGTTGGGGAGAAATGTTACAAATAAATTAAAATCTGTTTGGGACCTAGAGATTTTAAATAAATTAAAATCTGTTTGGGACCTGTTGGAGAAGGAAAAGCCTCAGAAATGTATACTCATTTGAGTTGACATTCATATTTGAAGGTCGTAAAAAATATTTGTAATATGTACAAAAGCTCAGCAAATATACCACAGAGAAATATTTTTCATACATATACTTGATGAAATATACCAATAAAATAAGGCCTCAATCAAAATACAAACAAAGAAAAAATTATACAGTAATGATGAGTTTAAAAAAGAGAAATTGTAAATATAAAAATTGAAAATATTCCAAATAATTGATGAAGGGAAGTAAAAAAATATAAATAATTCTTCCATTAAAATATTGCCAAACTAGAGCCACAAAATATGTCATCAAAAACAATGAAGTTGAGTTAGATTAGGGGAATCTAAAAATGTTAAATTCCTCATCTTAGTGGGAAAAAGACATTTTTAAAATCTGGATTTCATTATTAGAGTATTTTTCAAAGCTCAAAGTTTTTACCAATGGAACACATAATGAAATAACTTTTAAATCAAAAGAAAAAAATAAAACCAAGGAATACTGATTTTATATACAAAAAATATGAAACTGAGCAAAAACAATAAAAGCCCCTGAAAGACAAATCAAATATTTTAATGTTATAATTTTACATTTTAAAAGCAGAATAGAAACATTAAATTTAAGCATGATTCTAAAACAGTTGAAGAAAATTCTCTAAAATTATAATTTATTCTCTCTATTAAGTGGTAATTTTTCTTCCTTTTTTAACATTTATTTTCTCAGTTTTCTAAAATTACTATATATTTTATAGTAAAAATAATCAATATAACTATGGTAAAGTAGGGAAAGAGGAATATTGGCTTCCTGTAATGTCATTTTGGGTAGAAGAAAAGGAAAAGCAAATGGGGAAATATATAATGATTTTATATAAAGAAATCAAAACTAGAGGTGAATTACCACTTGGATAAGGGTAGTGATTTCTGAAATTATAAGCCAGAGAAGCTAAACATGATTGAATTTCAGATAAAATAGAAAATGCCATTTTCATAATCAGTGAGTTGCCAAAAACAGTTTGTGAGGATATGTGAGTGTATGTGTATGTTGTTGTTGTGTATTTATATAGATTTCCACAAACATACCATTGATATGTAGACTGCAGAGATGGAAGTTACTCCAGTTTGAAATGTTATCCAGTAATTGCCTTCCTACCTAATTTCGACACTGTTCCTTGAGAAATGTTGTATCTCATTAGTCAAGTCATTGTAAACTTTAACTCCTACATTTTGTTCACAACTATATTTTACATTTACTCTGTATGTGAAAAATAATTTCTAACTTATAAATTTTTATATTACCTGAATAAGATATGCATGGTTTTCATTATTGACCTTATATTGTGAAAGGTTAGAACACATATTATTGGCTTCTCAAGCCACTACAGCATTAATAAGCAGGAAATCAGGAGGCTCATAATTTATGTATTAAAAATGCATAAGAAACCACAGTTAAAAATTATCTTGGAGTGAACAGATGACTACAGCGTCAGGATTGCATTGCTTAAGTTCACCAATATCTTACAAACCACGTGCGGAAGGGGCAGACTATCCATCAGAGAGAATGAACACATTTTAAGCATAGAATTTATCAAATAGGCCATCTTTAGTACCAATTTTTCTTTTGATTTTTTTATCACTCTGGATACAAAAAATGATTGGATTCACTAGAAACTACTTTTCAGAATAAATAGCAGTCACATAAGTATGATATCTACGTGAAAAAGTTAAACTGGAGAACTCATTTCATTTATTTCTCTCTCTCTTTTTTTGGGGGACTAGATACATGCACAGTATGGAATAAAGTGCATATCCCTGGGACTATGGATATGATGACACAAAAACTTATTTTTTTCTGAATGAAACTGCTTCCATGTACTTTTAGTTATCTTTATATTTTTTCTGGATGAGTTAATGTTCTGGAAATGTTAACTCAGCAATCGATTTGGCAGCAGAATTGAAAAATGAACCATTTTTGGCTCTTTTTGTTGTTGTTCTTCTACTACATTCAAAATAGATGGGAAAAAATTTTTTGTGTGCTATATTATGGTTGTCATCACAAAGATGTGTTTGAGGTTTTTTTCTGCAATCCATAATTAAAGGCTTCTATTTTAAATAATGACTCGAATCTACAATAAATTTAAATATGTCATCTAATATTGAGAAAGTCATCCTTAAAAACTCTGACAATAACTAGAATGGGGCCTAATGTGAAGAAAGCTTCTTTCAAAAAATGGTTAGCTTTGTTGTTCTCAACTCTGCAAGATTCTTTGTCTTTTCCATTTTAATCTTTTAAGAAAGAGTTGAATCTATAAATAATATTATAATGTATTTTTAGAGAGAAATAAGATTTTATATCCAGTATCATTATGATGATATGGAGATTAAAGAGGATAAAGAAAAATTAGCAATATATATGTTTTATATTTCTTTTATCACATATACCAATATTCCCTGTTAGGGATTTGGAAATTATGGGTATTTTGTGTTCTATACTAGTTCATTATAACAGCTGTAACATACATTGAGCATTGAATGTCTTCATATTTGAATCATTATAAAAATGGAAAGTAGCATTCCTAGAAGCAAAGTAAAAGCTTAAATCTCAACCTCAAGAACCAACAAAACAAGCATAATGAACTCAAACACAAAACAAAATATTATCAAGATATAAAATGGCCACAAATAAAACACAATGACATAAATGAAAATGGCCCAATTTGTGTAAAGCTGTATCAATTTCCAAATAAAACATTTTCCCTTAGTATTAACTTTTTATGACATAAGCAGTTTACTATCAACTCATGCATCATCAGCATTAAAGAATTAAAATCTAAACTTGGAATGTCACAAATTTGATGATGAGGGGGGATCTCTTTATTGACTCAGCTGTTCCAGCTGACTGTTGTTTAACAGTGGAAGACAGAACACAGCCCTAGATCAGCAGTTCTTAGCAACAATGGTTTTGTTCTCCAGAAGGCATTTGGCAATGTCTGTAATTGGTTTGGGTTATTGCAGCTCTGAGTGGTGCCAGTAGTAACTAATGGATAGAGGCAAGGAATGCTGCTAAGTATCCTACCCTATAAAGGACAACAAAGAATTACCTGGCCCAAAATATTAGGAGGTTGACGAACCTTCCTTTGGATGGAAAGGCATTTGGGTAAGAAGGAGAATTTACCAGGAACCATTCATTTTTAGAAAATATGTCCATTGAAGCCTGAATTCACATTTTATTGAGTATTTTGGTGATGGCATGTATATAGAATGGTCACGAGTAGTAGAATTATGCACCTGAATTTCTAGCATTTATATAAATTTTTCAAAAGAAATTTGAAATAGGAAGAGCTAGAACAATATAAATAGAGTACTTGGAAAAATGTCTTTGTCTTATAAAGACTAAATGCAAAGTAGTTGCAAACAGAACTCTGAACTCTGAGGTGGTCTTGAGTGAACCAGCCTGAGGTGGTGAAGCATAATGTGGAAATAAGGCCCATAAAAATGTAAATAGGGCCTAGGAGTTAAGAAGCACATCCTAAGCTTTCTTGACTATGGCTTTAACCAGTTCTCTACTGAGAATAAGGTCACAGATGCCTGACCCTGAGTCTTGGTTGGTTTATTGTATGTCATATATGATTTGCTAGATATGTATGCTAATGTTAGTTGTATGAAGGTCATTCCAATATGTGAGCTCTGTTTCATTCAAATAATAATTTAGTTACAGTCATAAAGCTCTAATGTAAAAAGGCCTCTTCAGATAACATAACTCAGTGACAGCACCAGTAAATCAGACCCTCATGTGCATTTCTAGTCTGATACTCCAAGTAGGTACACCAATAACCATTCCACTTACAAATAAATGTCCAAACAACATCTAATGGAATCTGAGTGTTCCATAAAGTTCACCTTTTAGAATGGGAAGGGTCACTGAGAGCTTTGGCTTATTTCAACATGATTGTCATCGACTGTGTATGTAACCCGTCTTTGAAACATGAAGTCTAAGATGAGCAATATAAGACAGGAGAAAAGGAAAAAGTAAGGGAAATGTTTCTGATTCAAGAAGAAGGAAAATACTTTCTCTACCCTGCTTTTAAAAATGATGTAATAAAATTAATCTTACCCCAGAGAATATGTTCTAAGGCTATAATAAACATTATGTCTCCTGTTTACTAAAATAATTTTCTAGGAACATTAAACTCCAAAAGAGATAGGAATTTTCTTATTTTTAAAAACTACCCAACACACATACTTAAATATGTAGAATTTCATTTAAATAAGTCAGTCAACAATTTTTTATAAAGTATTTAACACTTCATTGTAGAAACATAGGCAAAATGACTATTATAACCAAAATGAAAAATACTGTTCAATTTAAAAAATGTACTTAAACAAGAACCTGAAAAAGTTTATGATATGCATAACATTGTTCAAGCAAAATTGCACTAGTATTACATAAATCAATAGTTTATAAAGGCCTCAATATGGCAAAGTTTAGAAATAGGTAGTATGCATGCACATAGTACAACAAAAAGTCTCTTTATAAAACAGCAGTTTTTTTTAATGCTTGTACAAAGGGATAAGAGCAACCACAAACATATTTCATCTGTTAGGTTAATACATTATGACAGCTAAAAGTCAGTCATGTCTATCAGAGGAACAAAAAGCCCTCCATACCTTGTGAATAAATCTTTTGTGCCTTTAAAGATATTTGTATAAAAATGCTATCCTTTTTTATACAACTTAAATAAATCGTACTTGTTTCAATTAAAAATTGAAAACAAAGAAACAAGTGAATGGGGTCCATGTGTTTTTGCATAACAAAAAGAAACCAGGGTACCAGGGAAACTGGTCAGCATTTATTCCCTCCACCTTCGATTATGGGCAGATAATTAATTATCCTATAACTGGGCAAGTCCTTTAAGAATATATTTTTGATAGGGAAAATAATGAATTAGTCATACTGTATATTGAAAATATTTATCAATTACTCTATACCATAATGACTGTTTTGCTTCTTCTTTTTGACCTAGAAAAGAAAATGCATCCACATAATTGAAATTCTGTCATCAATTTGTGTGCTTATATATTATTCTTTAGTGTTCTGTGTGGTAAGGGGTTGGGTTACTCTTCCACAAAAAGCACATGATTGGGAAGAAATTTCTAAGACGTGAGCAACCAATACCCTGTTGTGCTCTAGGCTGGCTATTTACCTCAGGACTGAGGGAGAAAAAAAGGTCTTATCACATAGCAATGTGGTTTTTTCACTTTGGGTTATATTTTTGCTATGTTCTATCACCTAAATATAACTATTGGTTGCAGGGTGTATATGTTTAGTATATCTCATATAGTTCACTAAATTTTGGAAAATGTAGTCATATGTGTTCATGCAAATTATTCATTTTATATATTTTCAAAGATTTTTCTCAAAATTCTCATCTATCACTTGGCAATCTAAGGCTAATTTCAAAGCAGGAGATGCTGAACTTGTGAGGGCTATATATTTTCAGAAGTGGAATCGATCTTAATGGGCGCAAAGAAGAGAGTTGCCTTTTAATCATTCTTTTACCAATTGAAACATAAAAGTAAAATGACATTGTATTCAGCTTTCAGATCATATAATGAAAAAGTGTAGAGACTCACTCTGTGGATTAAGTAGAACCAAAAAAGTTCATATAAAATAGATTGCTCATATTCACACTACAAAGGAATATGTTGTTTTTAATTTTAACAAATTCAAAGGGGTGTCATATCAGCAGCATTTTTGTAAATTGTACTGTAGTGCAGTTCTTGTTTCATAAAAATACCATACAAATGGTCAATCAATGGTCATCAGCAAAAAATAAAACTCAGAAAACAATTAACCAGGGGAAAGATAAAGAAAGAGGTAATGCTGATGCCAAAACAAGTATAATACTGTTGGAACATACAAAAGTAATCCTTATATTTTATACATTTTTACAGTATATAAAAGGCATCGCTGATTATGCCACTGTCTCTCTTATTCCAATGTCTATTTTCTTTGGAAGCAGTTCTTTCCTTTCGTCAACACTTCCTAAGGAGTTTCGACAGTTTGGCCCATCCATGTATAATTTTGCATACACTGGATTGGAGTAATTTGTTGGCTGAAGGAGAAAAAAACAGGTAAGTACAATTTTATTATCAGTGTTCACCACATTAATTAGCTATTTTCTGGGTGCCTGTCTTTTAAAGCTGACAACATTTATATGCAATACTTTTAATTTACTAAATAGTACTGATTTCAATGTAATTTAATTTGTGTGTATAGGCTTTTGTTGACTTTAACATGGTATTAGGTAAAATCATAATTGCATGTTTTTCAGGTAACTTGTGAACCTAATGGGAGCTTTGACATAAATATTAAAGTTCCAAAGAAATCACTGTGAACTCTATATTCACTGAGATTTTATTTAAAAGCATAAAACATGAAACTAATGTTTTATTTCCAGTCCATATGCTTTCCCTCCTTATTGCTGTTGCAGCGGCAGGAAAATTGTGTTTACAGAAAGTAATCTAATTGCTCAGTGCTGATAATTTTTCAACATGAAGTTAAAAGCAAGAAAACAAAGAATGAAAATATAATACATTGATGGAGTAGATTTTAAAATAAAGACAATATTTTTGCTTCAAACAACCTCTATGTACTTATCACTGGAAATATTTTTGTAGTCTTTCAAGGAATTGAGGAGTACCTAGTCATCTTAGGTTGCACAGTTATTTAGAGCATATTGAAGTAGAATTGAAACATGCAGAAATGATCCCTTTCATTTGAAAAAGATAAACAAATGTTCACATTTTACTAATTGCAACTTAACACAAGAAATCATTGCCTAGTGTTTTAGTTTTTTGTTTGTTCCCTTTGTCTTTCCAAAAGCAGAACATTACATCTTAGTTACAACAAAGAAACATTATAATCTTTGAGCCATGCAATTGACAAAAATGATAAAAATGATAATGAAAAACAGTTGATGGGAGACTTGATACCCTTATTTTATCCCTCTTCTTACATAAACCACATGACTTTAGACAGAGTACTTTTCTCTAAAAGCTAGCTACTTAATTAAAAAAAAGAATGGTTTTATTAGACAATTTCTGATTTCTCAATATGAGGCCTTGTTTGTAGTATATTTTTATTTAACTGGATATCAACTTTGTATATATTGAATAAAATATCTTAAGAAATGTATAACAATTTAAGTTTAGATTATTCAGTTTAAATTTCTAGCTAGAGATTTCTAAGAATAGCAAAGCCTCATGTTTATTGTTAAAGTTCTATAACATGTTCAAACTCAGCAGAAAAAATATTTCTACTTAATAGCTTGCCTGAAATATCATGTATTACATGAAATCTTTCATAGGCAGCATACATAATGTAAGCCCCAATTTTAATGCTGTTTTCAAATCTCTTGGTTAATTAAAAACTCAATTAAAGGCAAGCCCCTACCTAAATCTAGTAATCGACTTTGATTATGAGTGGTACTGTGATGGAATGGATATGAAATAATGAATTTGCTTCTCTCACCCCAGCAGTTAGTGGTCCTTTCAAATCAGAGTTTAAGTAGATGGGTGGCGCTGTGTGTGGAAGCTTAAAAGCACTGGACACACCCCCTATATACCTGCCCTGAACACAAACAGAGAATTTTAGTTTCTCATCTAATATGGAACTCTTTTCATTGACATAAACTCATGTTAAGTCATAAGAATAACATAAAAATATTCATTAATCCTGGGGCATGAACAATGTACTCATGATAGCTTTAATACTTTAAGGACTATTGATATTAAATATTTGATCCATAGGTTGACATTTCTATTATGTCCAGATTAATTCAATTTTATCCTCTGCAATAAAATCACATCTTTGCTAACAGCACTGTGAAAAATACACCAGCCATCCTGACTTCAGGTTTGGTCACTTTGAAAATTTCTGACAGTAGCCCATTCTGGACACTCAAGTATCTGACATCTTCTAATTAAAGATTCATCACCACCGCATATTTTTACAGAAAAAAAAAATAAATTTAATATATCATAAAACAAACATCTGTATTTTTGGATTTCTGTTAGTCTAAAACAGATTAACTAGTAATTAAATTGGCGCACTAAGTCTTCATGTAAGAGTACTGACTTGAGACTTCTTTGGAGGCTAAGGGTAGAATTAGCCAATCTGATGTACTCATATGCATAATAGAGTATTTATTGGTGACCCTCAAGGAGAAAAACTAGATGAAAATTTTAATGAATATACATACTCTAGAAATCTTAACTAGCAACTTTTAACAATGAATGATTACAAAATCTGGGACAAGGTCAAGGGTGTCAGGAAAATATTTTAAACATAAATTTAGGTCAATATCACCTCTTTATTCCCCCCCAAAAAAAAGGGTCTTATTTAGAAGATACTTAAAATAATCTAAGTAAGAATTGAATGAATTTCGAGATAAAATCGGTAAATACTAATTTCCCTTTTTTGAACTCTTCAAACTATTCTGTGATTGCCTACATAGGCAAGTCTTTTAAAAATAACTTCATTAACCATTTCACTTCTTTTTATTATAAGGTATTATTAAGTAGAAATTTTATCTATTTTTAGAACAATAAGAATAATTTCTACCAAAATCTTCTTTATGTAATACAATTTATATATATTTGGTTACATCATGGATATGTCAAAGCATTGTAACACAGTGAGTACTATGAAAAACATTTTATCCTTAAGATTCTTCCATGTGGCTGGCTCTCTGATTTTCAAAATTGCTTATCTGTATTAGGACTACCTATTATCTGCAGCTCTTAGGCGACAATTCATATTTATATTTCCAACATCAGGAGACAGCTAGAATCAACCATCTAGACACACTTAATATAATTTTGGTCAATCAGTCAGCAAATTGGTAAATAAATATTTATTGAGTGTTATGTGCTTAAATAAATATTCATTGAGTGTTATGTGCTAAGTATATTAAAATATATTTGAGGGGCACTGAAGCATAGTTTTATCTTCCTAGAGTAAACATGGAAACATTTTTAAATGGAATACTAAGAAGCTAGTTTCCTTAAGTGTCCAAAATTGGCTTAATTCTATCACAAGAAATAAAAATAATGGGGAAAATGAGAATTCTCCTTCTTATAAAAAGTATGCTTTAATATGTCCTCATTGGCTCATATTATATTTACAGGTACCATATTTTAATTTCTAAGAAAAATTAAAGAATATGAGAAATCCATTATTTATGATGTCTTTCTCCTTCGTAGATAAATTATCAAATAACAATGTTCTCAGTGTATATACTCTTTAAATTTGAAGTAACAAACAGTGAAACTTAGATTATAAGGATTTATTCATGAATAATTTCAAATGTAGGAGTTGGTTACTTAACTAATAATTAATACTAACTATAAAATTATTCTTAATTCGGAATAATAACTTTAATACCCTTGGATTCAGAACTAGATTAAATGTATGGGACTTAATTCAACTTCTTGGAGAATAACTGTCACTATGAATATAAAACCATTTGGACACAGATTGATAACTGTGATTATTTGTAATACAAAGATATATTTTATACATAGTACCTTTACATATCAGAAAATACATATTCAACAAATTAATGAATAAGCTAATAAAATAATATCCATAATATAAAATTGATGTTCTTAATTCATAGTAAAATATTCTATAATTATTATAGAAAATATTCAGATAATACAGTGAAGTGAATCTTTGCAAGTTTATCTGGATATTGTATCATTTATTTCTCTTAAAACGTGTCAATAGGAACATACAATAATAAAAGCTTACAGAAACTTAAAAAAAAACCTGTAGCTATTTAGACTATATATATCAGTGACATGTCTCAAAATACATTACAGTACAAAGAAAAATATTTTTCAAAAGTGATTTTATTATAAACAAATCCATGGACAATATTTAGATGAGTCTGCAATTAAACACTATTAGAAATAAAGTACTTATTTTGACAATAAAGTACTGTACTTTTATTATTAAAAGTACTTCAGACAGTACTTTTACACTAGTCTGTATATTTAGATGTGCTGGTACCTCAACACGTTTGAATGAAAGATGCTATTTTAAGTAAACTATACATGTTTATAAATTAGGTGAATAAATAAGTATGTATTTTCCAAAACATGTTGTACTAATTTCATGCTTCAGGTGAATGCAGTCCGCAATCTTATTTTTTTCTTTAGAAGAGACAATATCATTTAGTGCATCCTAAACTTTCTTCAGAAAAAAGAAACACTTGAAATTTAGAACCATTTTGCAGTGCTATGACTCAAGTGTGTCAGTGGTCATTGCCCATCATCTTACCTTTGTTGGATCTATCATAAAACCGGGATCTAGAAGACCTCCATCGTTGTGATCATGATCCACCTCATACATGTTGTAAGATGGATTGCCAATTTCTACGTTTATTCCTCCATTGATAATAGGTTGTCTTCTAATAGTTTTTGTCCTAGAATACACAAACCTTGTTTAAGTATGAGTTTAAATATCACAATCATGGTGTATGAAACTATCATATTTGTAGATTTATTGAATTATCTCAATATAACTAATGGTAAGTTCATAAAAAATGCATTCAAAATCAAGTCACAGAGGAACAAAAATAACAATGTGATGTTATTTTTCCAAATTATTTAGATTATTATTATTTTTGTCAGATTGAATAATAAAAAATGCCCTTGGAACATATTCCTCCTAAGTACCTAGTTCCACATTAGTTGAAACTAAATATTCACCAATCAATTATTTTTTTTAAATTCTAGTTTTTTTCCTTTTTAATGAAAATCATCCCTTAAAAAATTGATTAAAAATTTAAAATAAATTGCCTTCAACCCCCCAAAGCCTCTTTTACATAATTCAAAAACTGCCTCACACACTCTTGGTTTGTGATGATAACCACAGACAACCCACTCCTTCTGGATATTTATAACTGCATATTCAACTATATTAAAATGACACTTCCAGTAATATATAAAATAAACAAATGAATCATTTCTGATATATAATACATATTCAGTATCATTGTATTTACATTACTAATCTTTCATAATATAATATGATCCTTTTCAAAGACTCTTGAGTTTTCAAGGAAAAACTACCACATATGTAAAATCTACTAAAGTTTTAATTAATATTTCCCCTTGTTAGTTTTATTAGAATATATGAATAGAGACATTTCATCAACATTACATGGGAGAAGGGTTGTCTGAATTATAATCACTCAAAATGAAATAAAGGGGTAAAATTGTTTGAAAACAGAATTTTAGTTAAAATTTATGTTTTAACGAATTAAAAAGTTATCCATGTTTCAGTAACTATTTGTGCAATTTATTTATGAACTGCTAGTCTAGAACATTGCATCGTACCTTCTTTTTCTTTTACAAAGCACTAACCCAATTACTAAGGTGGTTATCAAAGTTACCAGGAGCACCAGAGGCACGATGATGGCAATGCTTCCTGAAAGAGAAATGAGTAAGTACATAAACACATAAATAAAATAATGATTGATATAATTGAACACTTTATTACACCTAATCATTTGACCATTGACGTAAAGTAAAAGTAAAGCCTAGGCCAAATATCTATAGTCCTAGTTCAGAAGTACATTATGAAACATCACTCTCCTATTAAATAATTGATCTGTTGGAAATGTTTCCTCAGATATCATTCACTTATATGTTGCAGTTAAGTATCTTGCTGTTAGAAATGCTGAATCACAGCACACACATTACTTGCAATGATGTAAGTACATGCTGGTAACTCCTTGTAAATTACATATTTGCACAATTTTATTGGCCATACTACCACCCTTAGTTTTGTTCCTCTATCTATAAATACTCTCTGGCCAGGAGTACATGTGCCAAATCAGATGGAAGCCTGGCAAAACAAAAGGGACATCAGTGTTAAAACTGGATGGATACAAGCCTAAGTATCAGTTCCACAACTTATGCAAAGTGAGACCTTAAAATGGGTAATTTAAAATCTGAGGTTTGACACATTGAATATTATTTAGCCATTATAATATCAAATGATATATAAAAGTATTTTAAAATATGATATTAAACATAAAGTCAATTAAAAAAAATGTTTTTGAGGCTTATGCTCTTCATCTATAAAACAGAGACAAGAAGACCTACACAAGGTCTGTTACTTTAACTCAACAAAATAGGGGACAAGGGGAATTCTCTTCCTCAAGTTCCAGAATAGTTTTAATTGAACATATCTGGGAGATTTGGCTTATGTTGCAAATTTGGCTTAGAGTGGAAGGGAGGGAGGCAGGGGGAAGGGAAGAGAGCGCACGAGAGAGAGATAGAAAGAGAGAGAGAGAGAAAAATCAATGTGAGATATACATGGATTGATTGCATCTTGACCAGGGTAGGGATCGAACCTGCAAAGTATGTGCCCTTCACTGGGAACTGAACCTGGGACCCTTCTGTACGCAGGCCGAGGCTCTAGAAACACTGAAACACTAGCCAGGGCAATATGCCATTTATGATAAACTAACAAGAATGATCTTAGGTTGTATCACCGATCTACAAGCTGGAATAAAAGATCTATGGAATAAGTCTTCAAAAGTGGTCTGAGAAACTGAGTGTTAGTTTTTATGCATCTGAGCATAGGGGAGAAGCAAAACAGAGAACCTCTGTCCTCTATTTCTAGGTTAGCAATAAGAGCAACCAATCTTTTCTTTTCATGAAGGAGTCAATCTTGATGATACTGTGATCCACAGGAGGATATGCCTGGAGTTATATGTCACTTATGCAGGAAGAAAACTGAATGCAAGTGTTGCTGACAACAGGAGAGTATTAAGTAGCTCTACCCGGTACCTAAAGTTAACTTTCCACAGACAAATGCTTACTTCCCATGAGAAAAAGGCTTCATTTATTTGGAATAAGCATCTGGTTGATTCAGTCAACTTAGCCTAATCACTGGTTAAATGAAGAAACAAACCAGCAATGCAAAAGCTAATTGAAATTTAATGTGGGAATCTTGAATGATTCAGGAATAAAACTTCAAGAAATATTAAGTATTTAGTTTACTTTTCAAGGACATGTGTGGCAGAAATGAATTGTAATACTAAGCACAATAAGCAGCTGCTTAGGGACTTTAAAATAGAAATATAGATATGTTTTAATAGCTATAGCCAGAAAATATCTGTGTGACATAGTCCATGGTAGAAATTCCTTACCCAAAATACCAAAAAGTCTTTATTAAGGAGATGTCACATATAAGAGAATATTTTAATTTGAACCTTCAAAAATAACTTGACTAAAATAGCCAAATAACTATCTCTTCCATGCAAAACAGACAATAAACATGGTTTGCCTTCTTTAGTCAGTTTATAGAATGCAAAACTCATTTTATTTTTTCATGTTGTTACCAGGATTATATAGCTCAGTGAGTATGATATTATATGGTTTTGGGAAAGTAAACTTGGATTTGGGAAAGTGAACTTTATATGAATGTGTAACTTATTAGTAATTAGTAAAAATAGAGAATCTGGCAGATTGGATAGCAATTAACATTTGTTCACAAATTGTAAATGCCAGTGAACAGCTGGTTTCTTTATAAACAATGACTTTAACTGATTGATCATGACTTTATAAATAGCCTTCCTTCATTACTTATCTTTTTTTCCTGCTAAAATTTGTAATATATTGGCATGTATTAAACATACCAATACTTGTTTTAAAGTATATAAAGTTACATTCCCTTCAATGCAATTGTATGTTATTTAGAAAATTGGATATTTGTCTACATAGGATTTTTTATTCCTTTAAGGTAGGACTGTTAATTATGCATGCTAGCAAACAAATAACTTTTTCTTCTTTCTCCCATCACAGATGGCAGTTCCAATCCCTTACATTACAGCACTTTGTTTAAAGGCCTGGATTTCTAATGTATTTATGTAACCAAGCAAGGTAACTGCAATAATGCTTAATCTAGCCAATAAATAATGCAGGGTAGCAATTTGGCAATGTATAAAAATGTAAAATAGTTGATATTGATGGAAACAGTTGGCAACCACATGTATTTTTGGACTCATATTATAGATATATATCAAATTAGGTATATATTTTTAAGTAGAATATATAGCAGTAAATGTCATAATGCAACACATGACAATTCATATTTCAGGAGATTTTTAAATAGTGCATTATTGGTGGATTTTTCTAAAATGATTTCAAAAAGCACATTCTATACTTATTAAGGGGATACCTCAAAGACCTCATGTAAAATAGAGCAAGTCTTTCTTGGCCACATTGGTCTGAAGCCTCGTCATCCAATACTTTTCTATTGGGAAAAAACCTGCATTCTTAAATTGTTATGCTCTAGAGACCCCTTCACCGAGACAGGCAGCACAGCATGGCAGCTGAGATAATAAATTCTGCAGCCAGGCTACCTCTGGTCACACGTTGGATTACTAACAACATGACATTAGGAAGATTATTTATCTTTGTCTCAGTTTACACACATATACAAAGAGTGTCATCATTAATAGCTACCTCATAGTCATTTGTGTTAACAGGATTATGTTTATTACATAGAAAGTGCTACATACAGATTTATTAATTCATTAAAATAAACTGTCACAGAACTGTGTATGCCTCTGGTTTGCTTGTTTTATAATATATTGTAGAAATCAGTTTCTTTGTAATTTGAGGGTTTAAGCTGTTTATCTCTCTTTGTCTTGCAGATAACACAGTCCCTAGGACATCATAGGGACTATACATTCGATTCTTATTTTAGCAAACATATTTTAAGTGTTGCTATGTCCCACACACTCAGCATGCACTCTGCTTTGCACTAGTGATACAGATGTCCCTGCTCTCACATTGTTTGATATAGTTTAGAAGGTGACAAAGAAGTGCGTTTATTTAACATGGTGCGATAAGCGCTTCCCTAGGGCAAGTCTCATTGCTCTGGAAACATAAAGGAGTATCCAACTAGATCCAGAATAGAGGAGGACTGGTGTGCCTTTGAGACCTGCGAGTGAGTCCTCTTTAGTCTCGTAGAAGAGAATGCAGGTCAATGGGTGGAGGAGATACTGAATTAATCTAGGAAGAGAAATTTTATAGAACAACAGTCTGGCTGAAGTGCAGAATAGAGAATGATGGAAGATGCGGCCATAGAGGACAGCGGAGGGGTGTGCTGAAGGGCTACATAGGCCTTGTCAATGAGCCAGGCATTGTACTGCTTAACAAGCGGGTGAGGTTCTAGCTGGCTTAGCTCAGCGGGTAGAGCATCCGTCTGAGGACTGAAGGGTCCCAGGTTTGATTCCAGTGAAGGGCACATGCCGGGGTTTCCGGCTCCATCCCCAGTGGGTGGTGTGCAGGAGGCAGCTGGTCAATGGTTCTCTTTCATCATTGATGCTTCTATCTCTCCCTTTCCCTTCCTCTCTGAAATCAATAAAAAATAATAATAATTTTTTAAAAAGAGGTGAGGTTGAAGAACACTTAGGAACTAATATCTACTGGATATATTATTTGACTTGACTTTAAGAAACATTAAGAGCAACACTTAAGTGATTTTTTTATAAGCCATTAATATATATAGGAAGGCAAAACAAGGTGCATGGAATTGCCTGGTTGAGTAGATTTTTTAATAAGATTTTTTTATAAGCCATTAATATATATAGGAAGGCAAAACAAGGTGCATCGAATTGCCTGGTTGAGTGGAGGAAGGTGATGAGATCATTTTGGGATATATGGAGCCTAAAATTCCTGTGGAATATAGATATAGATAGATAGATAGATAGATAGATAGATAGATAGATAGATATAGATATAGATATAGATATAGATATAGATATAGATATAGATATATATAGATATAGATATAGATATATACAGATACATATACATATAGCAATGTGCAGTGGGATATATGTCTCAAATTCAGAAAAAAAGCCAGGATTGAGGATAGTAATTTAGTGGTAATCAGCATAGAATTGATAACTGAAACAGGAATTACTGATTTCCAAGAAAGTATAAGTATTGATAAAAAGAGTGTGAGTTAACCAGAGGAGAGAAAAAAAGCATTTCACTAAGAAGACATTGCCACTTCAAGAAGGGTAAGAGGGAAACCAGGAGGTCAAAAGAAGAGAAGCTTTTGCTTATTGGTTGCATTTATCATAGAAAATATAAATGTAAGTTATACCACCACAACTGACCACTTTTGACATGTTGCTATATTTTCTCTTAAGTTTACATTTATATATATATATATATATATATGTTTACATTTATATATATATATATATATATATATATATATATATATATATATATATATAAATTAGAGGCCCAGTACACGAATTTGGGCACGGGTGGGGTCTGGCCAGACCACCCCGATTGGGGCGAATTGGGCTGGGCCAGCTGGGGGGAGGAGGAGTGGGAGGTTGGTTGCCTAGGTGGGGCCAGCCGGGGAGAGGGGCCAGGGGCGATTGGCAGGCTGACCCTGTCCCCTGGTCAAACTCCTGGTCGAAATCCCAGTTTGCATATTAGCATTTTATTATATAGGATGTGAGTGTATATATACTTTTAATGATTATGATGCCTTCTCCATAAGCACTTTCATAAATTTTAATGTTCAAAATCACAATGAAGTTCTTGCTTTGGTAGCACATATACTAAAAACATTCATGAAGAAAATCTCACATTCTAGTGACCTTCAGGAGGCTGCCTGTCATCTTGGTTCTGCATATTCATCTTCACTGTGTACCGCTGTCCCCTTGGTACTAGAACACTGGTTCTACCAACCTCTTGAATGCATCTCTTTCCCTTTCCAGAGTTTTTATACCTGCCCTTCCATGGGTTTGAAACCCCATGAGCCTCTCCTTTTCTTTTTAATCCTTCAAGTTTCAGTTTAATTATCATCATCTCAGAGAAGTGACTTCTGACCTCACTTCTCCCCTGCCGTTCTCTATAATTGGCCCTCTTTGGCTTCCTTCACAGAATCAATGGTTTATGGCTGTGTGCCCTCTAGAACCTCAGCTTCATGAGAAGAGGCACTGTGTCTGTCTTACCTATTGAACTACCTCTGAAATCTAGTACAGTCCATGGCACTCAGAGGCTTGACAAGTATTTGCTTTGGAAGAATTAGGACAAATGCATTATTTTGTTGCACTTTTCAGTTCTCTCTATATATTTGCAACTTTATGATTCCTTGGTATCATATAATTTCCTCTCTGTTTTTTAAAACATGATGGAATAAAAGAGATAAGGGCAAAATAAAAAAATAGGAGACACAATCCTTAATGGATATATTTCTGTTGTCACTATGGTAAAATACATCTCCAATGCCCCACAAATGCTGAGTATATTTTTATGCTCCTTAATTTTAGCATATACAAATAGCATAAATCAAACATTGAATATATACTCCCTTCAAACTGGTAAAATTAAAATAGAGATATATAATGAATATTTTATCATCCTTAGTTTAATATTCTTCAAAATAACTCCAGAAGAGTCAGATGAGCTTTTTCAAGTGGAACCTAAGCAGTCGTAGGACACTAGATCTGCTTAATTCCATGAGCTAAGTTTTAGATACTTTAACAGTAATGGCCAGAAAACACTAGTATGACTACTCAGAGGTGGTTAAGAAAGCTGTGCATCAATTAAGAAGGTAAATCTGCGTGCCAGTTGGCAGTAGTTAGGCCGACAGAGGCAGTGTATTCTCAATTACTCCAAGGTCCAGTGATTATGGAACCCTTCACTGTAAGCAGAAATGCAGATTTAAAAACGCATCCTAAAGTATCCATCTTTCTTATTGGGCAAATGACTCCTGCCCGAGTTCAGGGAATATTCACAACCATTCAAAACCACTGCACTTCACTACAGAATAAAAATTACCCTCCTACCTTAGGAAGATCAGTTTATCTCTTTTCAGACTTATTAAAGCAAATTTCTCCAAGTGTAAATGTCTGATGATAAGTACTTTCTAATAGAGTCATTATTTGGTCAATTTTGCTCATATCTGAGATAATATGACATTTACATAGCTAATAACCCTTTCAATGTTTATTGGTATTTCCATTATATTCAATGACCTTAGTCAGTGAACAAAGGGAGTTAGAATCTTTGGGAAAAGATTTACAAATTCTTGCAACTCCTCTTATTCCATGTTCCCTGATTTAGCACTGTTACATGTAATTAGAGGCATCTCCTTATAACACAGCTTGTTGCCCATGCAAACAGTTGGAGACATCACCCTCCAATAAAAAAAATATCTGGCACGCCTCTCCTCCATACCATTTTTTTAGTGTATTTTTATTGATTTCAGAGAGGAAGGGAGAGGGAGAAAGAGAGAGAATATCAATGATGAGAGAGAATCATTGATTGGCTGCCTCTTACACTCACCCCACTGGGGATGGAGCTCGCAACCCGGGCATGTGCCCTTGACCAGAATCAAACCTGGGACCCTTCAGTAAGCAGGCCTGCGCTCTAGTCACTGCCACTGAGCCAAACCACCTAGGGCCTACATACCATTTTCTAAACACCAAACTTTTCCATTTGGATGGACCTTATATAAAAATTGAAATTCAATTGACATTATTCTCTCTTTCTCCCTTCCCTTCCCTTCTTCCCTCCCCTCCCCTCCCCTCCCCTCCCCTCCCCTCCCCTCCCCTTCCCCTCCCCTCCCCTCCCCTCCCCTCCCCTCCTCTCCCCCTTCCCTCCCCTCCCCTCCCTTTTCCTTTCCTTTCCTTTCTCCCTCCCTTCCTCCCTTCCTTCTTTCTTTTCAGAGAGTTGTATCAGTATTTTAAGTTTTTTGACTTTCTAAAAGGTGCAGTACCTCACTTATCTTAGATAACTGATAAATTACCATGACAGAAATGCTGAAATACCTTGTCATAATTTTCCACTTACAAATCCAGTGTGTTCTACAGATTGGTAATTTAAAATGCATTCTTTATTTTAAAATGCTCTTAATAATGGTTGAGTTTTGCAACTAGATCACAAAGTTATGTCAATTAGTATGCTTCCAGCATTATTTTTAGTAATATTAGTATGAGCCTTAGTTCCAGGGAAGAGAGAGGAAGAATCTGTTTTTTGTTTTTTTTTTCTTTTCCTTTCCTTTTGCAATAGCAAATTAGGCAAGGTGTATTTTGCCACCTCCCTACCTTTTATGAACCAATTCCCCAAATCCTAGTGCTCTATTTCTATAATTATGTGCCCACAGCTTTCCTAATGTCTTCTCCCTTCCCTTTTCTAAGGACAATACACAAAGTCTAGGATAAACCCAACATGCTTCATGAGCAAAGATCAGTTACCTCATCTCTCCAAAATCAAATACTCATACTAGGTTATTTATTCTAGATCCATGTGCCATTTTTCAAAGATGCTCATATTTACTAGTCCAAATTAATCTCTAAACTCTGTCTTGGAACAATGTTATTGAAAGCTTGCTCTAGGGTATCAAAATTTGTATACTTTGACTTTGATATTGTCTTTCAATTTTTCACAAACTCCAGAGTAAGTTTTTGTTTGTTTTCATGAAAGCTTTCTCACCAGCAGTAAAGAACTAGAGAAAAATTGCTAAAGTAAGCATTCGTCAATTGGGGATGGAATTTTTCCTCATCAAGAAAACATTTACTCAATTGATGAATAGTACAGACTTTTCAAAAGGTCAAATTAATAACTATATGTGTAAATTAAGACATTTTATTTCATACTTTTATTTTGAAATATTTATAAGGTAAAGTTGTTGCAAACAGATGCACAATGATAATTAGGTTGATTTTTATATGAGACACCAGTCTTAAGACCAGAGCAACACAAAAAAGAGTTGTAAAATGTTACACTATATCCTATCTAATAAAAGAGAAACATGCAAATTGACCATACCTCTGCCACACCCACCAGCCACGCCCACCAGCCAATCAGGAGCAAGTATGCAAATTAACCCAACAAATATGGCGGCAGCCAAAGAGCTGGAGCTAGCTGGAGGTTTGGGTTGCCCCTGGCAATGGAGGAAGCCAAGCTTCCCACCTGCCCTGGCTGGCCCTGGCCTCCGCTCAAGGCTACAAAGTTTCAATTATAGAAGATAAATAAATCCTAGATACCATGGCCTCCACTTGGGTCGCCAGGGGGCATGGCCAGCCTACAAACCACCACAGGCCTCTTGCCCAGGCCACCCCATGCCCCAAGGGAACTCCCACCCTGATCCAGGACACCCTCAGGGCAAACCAGTCAGCCCCCACCTGTGCACCAGGCCTCTATCCTATCTAATAAAATAGTAAAATGCAAATTGACCATCACTCCAACACACAAGATGGCTGCCCCCATGTGGTCAAAGATGGCTGCCCCCATGTGGACACCAGATGGTTGCTACAAGATGGCCAGCAGGGGAGGGCAGTTGGAAGGGACCAGGCCTCCAAGGGAGGGCAGTTGTGGGTGATCAGGCCAGGAGAGGAGAGCAGTTAGGGGTGGCCAGGCCAGCAGAGGAGGGAAGTTGGGGGCAACCAGGCCTGCAGGGAAGGGCAGTTGAGGGGGAGGAGACCAGGCCTGCAGGGGAAGGCAGTTGGGGGGGACCAGGCCTGCAGGGGAGGACAGTTAGGGGTGACCAGGCCTGCAGGGGAGGGCAGTTAGGGGTGACCAGGCCTGCAGGGGAGGGCAGTTAGGGGTGACCAGGCCTGCAGGGGAGGGCAGTTAGGGGCAATCAGGCTGGCAGGGGAGTCATTTGGGAGTGATTAGGCTGGCAAGCAGAAGTGGTTAGGGTCAATCAGGAAGGCAGGCAGGTAAGCAGTTGGGAGCCAGCAGCCCTGGATTGTGAGAGGGTGCAGGCTGGGCTGAGGGACAACCCCACCATGCACAAATTTCATGCACTGGGCCTCTAGTTTTAATATATTTCTCAACCAATATATTTGTCTTAAAGACAAGCAATAAACCAACTATAACTCTTAAGAGTTGCTTGTTAATATACTTCTCTTTAAGACTAACCAGTCAAGTCCATTTTTCTACAACACATTGAAAAGCATAATAAGAAAATAGAGTTTGCTCTAATTAAAACATGAAATTATTTTTCTTCCTTGAGCATTTTCATGTCCATGTGATATAGGCAGCCTCTGTAGCTCAAGTACATTTCCTAAGAAAAGCTTATGCAAGATTTGCAGATGTGCATCAAGAAAAGTACCAAGGTTTGAGATGAACTCTTACTGCCTAAAAGAGACACAGAGGCATGGAACCGACTGTTGAATTTCAGCAGGAAGGCAGGGTGGGTGGGTGGGAAGAGATTAACCAAAGAACTTATATGTATACTAGTAGCCCTGTGCATGAATCCGTGCACCAGTAGCTCACCAGTAGCTCGCTGCCGCCCTCCTGTAGCTCCCCTCCCTCATAGCTTGCTGCCCTGCCCCCTCCTGTAGCTTTCCATTGCCTGCTTGTAGCTCACTGCCCCACCCTCCTGCTGATCCATGAGTCAGTCATTACACCGTTGGTTGTTACGCTTCACGGCATAACAACCATTTGCATATTACATCTTTATTATATAGGATGTGCATAACCCATGGACACAGACACGAGTGTGGTGAAGGCGTTGGGTTCAGGTGTGGGCTAGAAAAGGTCAATGGGGGGGAAAGAGGAGATCTGTAATACTTTCAACAATAAGTATTTGACAGAGAGAGAGAGAGAGAGAGAGAGAGCGCGCACATAAATGCTAGATCCTGTCATCAGGTGAGAATTCAGAGCTTCATCTTCTGAAAGGTACCAGGATAGCAGGGGATCTTTTGCAAACTTCCATAAAAGAGATTTTCCCAGATTCAACTCCCCTGACAAAGGCATCAACAATGATTTATGTACTAAAACACTCAAGATAAGAATCTGAGGAACTTACTTGTGCTGATATGATCAGACTTGCTGCTCTTTGGGGTTTGCCTCTCACACTGTGTGCCTGACCAGCTGGCGGAGCATCTAGAAATATTAAAAAAAAATAAATCAAATCGGTGACTAGTAACCTCAAAGTCTGTTGATTCGGTAACTTCAACCAAATGGAATGGAAGAGCCAGCCATCACAGATTAATGGATATTAGGGAGAGATATCTGCTAATTTCCTGTATATTGTCAGTATGCTGAAGGGAACTTCAGTTGGACTTCACCAGTTTAAATACTTTTGAAAGTTTAGTTTTATAGCCATTTTTCTTTATTTTATGCTAACCTAAAGTTGTCATATTTTATAGCAAAATGGAAATCTTAGTTAAGAATTGGGAATTAATTTGAGAAATACTGAAAATTATAATAGCCAATATAAAAATTGAGCTTGCCTGTCAAACAGATCCTCCTTTATTAAATTTTTGTGATTGAAAAAGTTTTTTGTTTTTTTTTCTGGTTGTTCTGAGTCCAAAGTGGAACTAGCTATCACTGAAGCTGCAGAATGTTTACTCTCTTAAGCAGAAATAGAAAAGTAGAGTGTTTCCCCATTTAAAAATCATACTTCTATTACAATATAAAAAATGTCCCATGTTTTTATTGTCTTCCTTACATAGGCATCCTGACACTATGATGAGAAGTCTAGCAGAGGATTAAAATAATAGATAGGATTAAAATCCATTATTTAAACATAACTCACCACCATATAATTAGCTGGTTACATCAAATAAAATCTAGAGTGGTTTCAGTTATTTTGAACAATGCTTGTTGGCTAGATGCACAAGATGCCTCCCTGTATTTGTCAGTGGAAATTCTCAGAGCAACCATTTAATGGGCTTCAGTTCTTATTTAAAATGACAGTAAAAAAACACACTATATCAACAATTGTTGCACACAATAAAAGAACAGCTTCTAGAACCATTCCAAGTATATCTTTCTGGTCATAATGGCCAATCTAAATAACTGCAATTTCAAGGTCTCTGCCAATTCTATCATAGTCAATTTAGATAGCTGAAGCTATCTTCAGAACGAGGCTTTGGTGACATCATGTTCATTGTTTGGGATATTCAAGAAGACAGTATTGGCTGCTCGAATATAAGGACGACATTTCATAAAATCATTATTGCCGATAAACTCAAATCATGAAAATTAAAATTTGTTTCATAAATGCATATATTAACTTTAGTATAATTAATAATAGTAATATTATTAAATATAGTTATTTGATTAATAATTATATTATAAAACTATGAATATGGAGCATGATTTAAATGGAAGTTAATGTCATTATATTATGGTTAGGCTATCACATACATTATCCTAATTTTTTGTTCAATATTTTTATAAAAAGCTTATACATATATACCTTTTCCTACACATCACATTTATTATATACCATACTACAAGTCAATCGTTAAAGTAGATAAATAAATTTTAAGGCCAAGTTTATGACATTGTCCATATTACTGAAGTGAGGTAATGGAATGAGCACATTTTTCAAGTTATTATAATAAAGTGGACACAATAAAAACATAATTTTTTTAAAAAGTCACTTATTTTTCTTTCTCAATTGTGGTTTTACAGATGAATGATTAAGAAATTTATACCAGTTCTTCAGAGTTTTAAATTCTTGGCACAGTCCACAGATAATTTACAATGAGATGTTTAGTAAGACTTTGCAAATATGTTGTTGGAGTGAATTCTGATCATTGAAAAATTCTTTTTGCTTTATGTTTGTTAAATCTTCCTAACGAACCACTGAGAAAGTTTTACATGCTCTGATTAAAAGAATAATGCTGATTGCTTTAGTAATTGTATTATATTGCTGATGTGTACAAGGCTATTTTTGTGCAATTATATTGAACTAGAGGTCTGATGTACAAAATTCGTGTAAGGGGGCTCAGTCCCCGCCGCGGCAGTGGCTGCCTCATCTGCCTCGTCCCCTACCTGCCTCATGGCCGACTCAGCCCTCACAGCCCCGGCTTCATCCAGAAGGTCGTCCTGTCTAATTAGCATATTATACTTTTACTATTATAGATTACTGATTAAAATGTCAAAATTTGCTCTTTATACTACCTTCTTGAATTAAAAGAAAAAAAACTAAGTCAGGGTTCATGTTAAATAAGAGGAATAACCTTAGATAAACTATGTTACTAAGAGAAAAAGAACTCCTGGGGGCTCATCATTACTCTAAGATGCTTGAAAGTCAGAAAATGAAATTGCTCAGAAATTGGAAGATTAGATGCTAATTGGCCAGATTCTGTTCTGATATAAACATCATGCATTTTAAGTACTTTTGCAAGTTATAAAGTATATGCCACTGGAACTTCAAAAGAGCAGAGATAGATTTTTAAGCAAAAAAGATAAAGATAGTGTGATTCTTATTCCAAATTTTGGGATTTTGTTAACAATGTTGATTTATTTTTTATTTTACTCATAGCTTGGACCCAGAACTGTATTCATAAGAGATAAAAACAAGAACCTATTAGTAGTCATAATGCTCCTATCTTTCAAATGGAGGCACATTTAAATTCCCAAAACTGCAGGAAATATTTTACTTATTCATACTGGAAATAATAGCTAGATTGTGCTGAATAACTAACAGTTACACATTTTAATCAGCTGTTGATCACCTTGTAATATTCTCCATACTCCTTATTAAATAACTAGAGGCCTGGTGCACAAAATTCGTGCACTCAGGGCTGGGAGTGGGGATCCCTCAGCCTGGCCTGCGCCCTCTTGCAGTCTGGGAGGCCTCAGGGTGAGCTGCGCTCACCAGCTTTGAGCCAGGCTTCTGGCTGAGCAGCTCTCCCCCTGTGGGAGTGCACTGATCACCAGGGGACAGCTCCTGCATTGAGCGTCTGCCCCCTGGTGGTCAGTGCACGTCATCACGAATGGTCATTCCACCATTCTGTCCATTTCCATATTAGCCTTTTATTATATAGGGTTATATAGGATGCTTTATGGCCAAAGATAAAATAAGATATATCACACTGTTCTACATTTGTTCCAGTATTAAAAAAAAAATACTCTTTTGAGATATTAAATAAAATAGCTACCATTAATCCTGTTGCCTGCTTTACAAAATTCCTAGTTAAGACATTTGTTTCTCCACAAATTCTCCCAAAGGTTGATTTAAGACCAAGTATTTTTATCATTTTTACAAAAATGCATAAGTCTTCACACTCTGAGTAGACTGAAATGACCAAGGACAGTAATGGCAAAGCATTTAAGAATTGGATTGCATGCAGATCATCGAAATTTGTCCAATTGCCACTGAATTATTTGCATAATCATGCTGACTATAATACCTATGACATCTGCCTCTTTTTCCTTATTCCTCAAGCAAAATCCATAGTCCACGCCTTGGCCATCTTTAATCTGTGCTGCTCCCTGCTATTCATCCTAGGACTATTATCTTCAAGTTAGTCCTGCATGGCCCTTCTCAGAAACCATTTTTTTTTCTCACCATCATTAACACCTGTATATTGTTTATTTTAAACTTTTTTCTACAGTTGTTTTACACCTTGAGACAATGAAAAATCACTTCTTTTTATGTGTTGGTCACCAAACCACTCTGAGTTATTTAAATTTTTAAACACTTTCATGAATTTTAACTAAGTATTATTGGATTAGGGAAATATAGATAAATAGATAGATTCTTATTCTAATTACAATTGTTTATCCTTCTTTCTTCTAATCATCAAATGAAAATATTTCTCCTAGCTGTTTCTTGAAGTCAATAGCTGCTGGATTTAACTTTTTTTTTTTTTTTTACTTTTTCCCTTTTCTCCTAGGCCATTTGACATTTAAAAAAAAGTTGTTTACTGTTACATTACTTTCTTAAATATATTCTTCTACTGCATTGTAGCTATATGTATAAAATATGCTTAAGTATATTTGATGACATTTCATTTATTTTCTAGATTAGACTAATGATTAACAAAATGGAAAAAATTGTTAAAATTCAAATTCTGGATTCCCATATACCATAAATTTTCATTTAGCACACTGTAGTTGTGGCCAGAAATATATATTTTAACAGTGACTGTAATGGAATTCATAAATCACACTTCAAGAATTATATCCCCACAGATATTGTCCTTATACCAAATATTATTCAATCATTTTAAAAAATTTAGGACTGGAATAATGATATGCATATCTAGCATGATTGTGAGCAAGAGTAAATAACATCAGTGTAAATTTTTTACATACTGCCTAAAAGACTGAGTAGGTTTTTATTTTAGGTAACTAATTCTCATCTGAATGTTACTATATGAAATGTATTGTTAGGTAATTTATTATGTCATTTTTAAAAGCTGTTTTTATTGATTTCAGAGAGAGGAAGGGAGAGGGAAAGATAGAAACATTGATGAGAGAAACATGGAATCAGCTGCCTCCTGCAAGTCCCCTACTGGGGATCGAGCCCTCAATTTGGGCATGTGCCCGGACCAGGAATTCTGAAAATGGTGCCTGGAATGACGCTCAACCACTGAGCCACATGGGCCGGGATATTATTTCTTTTAGCAGTTGGTGAGGTTATTGTACTTTACAGTATTATCTGTCCCAATTCTAATTTTCTGTGACACAGGGAAATACCTTTGTGTAAAGTCAATTATTTAACACATATTACTAGGAAGCACAATAAACATTTTAGAATATCAAAGTAAGTTTGGTATATATAACAAAATGTAATCTTCACAAAGGAACAGTTTTTACATTTAATTGCATAAATATAAGACATATAATTACACTGTCCAAAATAATGATAGCTTTGAAAGAGTAGAGTGATTAGTATAAGGAAAACTGAAGTCAGATATAAAGTAGTGAGGGTGTATTGAAATCTTATGTATTGCCTTTCAGTGTAATGATGGATTACATATACATGTTACTTTGTAGAAATGTGGTCTATAGTTTCCTGCTTTGGGAAGACTTCAAAACAAAATAATGAGATTAACATTTGCTCCCTGTTTATATAAAGGTCATGAAACTCTTCTAACCTAGGTAAAATTCAAAAGTGAACTTTAAAGCAATCTGAAATTGAATTTCTCCTCATATATATGTGCTAGGCTGCCCTTATTAACCGTGATGATGAAGATATTCAGAAGAAATATCTTTAGTATTCCCTTTTCTTTCTACACCGAGAGGAAAAATGGCATGCAGGAATTAAAGAATGCTTAGAAAACTTGTAGTAGCATCCATATTTTGGTGCTTCAAAAATCTCATTCAGTATAAATAAAAAATATGATTATGTTTTGTGCACCAGATTTATATAATAACATGTTCATATACTAGGTGAAGAAACTTAGAAAATTAAAAGTCACTTGAAAAATATTATTTTTCTGATTAATTCTGAAAATGTTACTCTTTTGGGGTTGAGCTATGACTACTTTGTACACAAAAGACCTAATTGTGAAGGTCTACACTCGATGTAGCTCCCAGCACCATTTTTGCCCTCTCTCCTGGCAGATAGAAGTATTATAACATGTTTAAAAACTCATTGCATTTTGAACAGATATTTGTATATTTAGTCACCTGTTTATTAATATTACTTTAAAACATGATTTCATCTGTTATTGTTCTACTTTTTGAGATAACAATTATTTCATATATAATAATTCATAATTTTTGTGTGATGCCTCAAAAAATTTCTACTCTAACTCTGATGAAAATTTTGCATAAGATTTAATTTACATATACTGAACTTTGTGCCAGATCCCATACTAAGTATTTTCATACAAACAAATACTCTTATTTAACTTCTATAATAAAGTATAGAGTTGGAATTATTTACTGTGTGTTAAAATGGTTTTCCCGAAAGAGCATAGTAATAAGTCGTATAAATAAAATAGGGGTTGTTATTTCATCATTGTTATCTGTGACAATGCCATATTCTTCTAATTCAATGCAAGTGTAGGAAGAAGTTATTTTTCTTACTCTCTCATTCCAGTCCCTTAATAAGGAAGTCAAAATACTGTCTGAACAAAAGGAAATAAATGTTTTTTTTTTTTTTTTTGAGTAGTAAAGTGGTAAGACTTACACATTGGCTCAGACCTGTGGTCAGTAATGCCTAATATTCTCTCTCTGGCAGTGAGAGTTAGGAACATGTCATTAAAGGAAGTTAATATCCTTCTTGATATCAACTTTACATTTTGTGTTGGTTCCAAATCCTGTCTCTGTGTCTTATATATTTTTAAAGACACAGCATTTATAAATTCATCTGTCATTACTCAATACAATTTTAACTCCCACAACAATTTACCATGTATTTCACTCATTTGGTATTTTTCATATGTAATATTGTATTGCAATTTCTATTTATTCAGCACTATTCTCTATTCTCATTAGACTGTTACTTCTTACATGGCAATAACTAAGTATTACCCTGCTTTAAAAAATATTTTTATTGATTTCAGAGAGAGGAAGGGAGAGGGAGAGAGAGATTGAAACATCAATGATGATAGAGAATCATTGATTGTCTGCCTCCTGCATGCCCCCTACTGGGGTTTGAGCCTGCAACCTGGGCATGTGCCTTTGACCAGAATCGAACCTGGGACCCTTCAGTCTGCAGGCCAACGGTCTATCCGTTGAGCCAAATCGGATGGGGCTGCTTTTTTTTTCTTTTCTTCATAACAGCACAATTTACCATAGCTAAAATTTGGAAACAGCCTAAGTGCCCATCAGCAGATGAGTGGATTAAAAAACTGTGGTACATCTACACAATGGAATACTATGTTGCTGTAAAAGGAAGGAACTCCTACCATTTGCAACAGCATGGATGGAATTGGACAGTATTATACTAAGTAAAATAAGCCACTCAGAGAAAGATAAATATCACATGATCTCACTAATTTGTGGAATATAATGAACAACATAAACTGATGAACAAAAACAGATCCAGAGACAGAGAATTATCGATCAGACTGTCAAACCTCAGAGGGAAGGCAGGCAGGGGTAGGGGGAAGGAGGATAGATCAACCAAAGGACTTGTAAGGCATATAAGTCTAACCAGTGGTCAAGGACACCAGGGGGCTGAGGGAATGAGTGGGGGTGGGGGTAATGGGTGATAAGGACACATATGTAATACCTTAATCATTAAAAAAAAAAAAAAAAGACCAACTTTAGGTAGTATCTTAAATTTGTGTGTGTTGTCATAAGTACACTGGATTCAACTCTGTAATAACATCATGCCTATTTTAAAAATATTACACTAAATCATTTTGTTAGCTAGTACTGATAACATTAGTAAAACAAAGTTACTCTTATTTTGATATTAAGATAATTTGGTCAGAAAGAGTTTTTTTTTTATTTTTGGGAAGTGTTAATCAGGTGAAGTACAAAAAATAATGGGATGTTCAGTAAATTCTGACCAACAATTACTTTAGGAAAAGTAAAAATTAATGAGAAATTTCAATTGAAATGGTGACCGTGAATGAAATAAAATTAATAAAATGGATTGTTTAAAGTGGTTTATTTTTGGAGATAAGAAGTATAAAAGAAAAGATGAAATCTAGTTTGCCAAGAAATTATCCATAAAAGGAGGTGTTAAAATTGGGTGATTTAAGTTAGAAATGTTTAAACATAAAATTCTGTGCAGGTCACTTGAGCAGAAATGGCCACTGAAGTGTGGAATGATGACTGAATAAATATAAAAAAATGAAATCTCTAGTAATGGAAACCTTTTACCATCTAGATACTTCCCAAGAAATTTTATTAAAAGCAGATCGGAAAGGTATAAGTGTTTTTTAGAGTGAGTAGAAAATTTCTATTTAACTGAATACATTACATGCATCAACTGAAAGGAAAAAGGAACAATCATAAAATTAGTATTAAGTAATCTGGTGGATGTAATTGAAGACATAAAAGTAGGCCATTACACTAGAAACAGTGGTTACAATTTTATAGTTAAAGGTGAGAAGAAAAACTGAATATATGCTGCAATATGAGTAGGAAGCTCTATGTACATGGTGCCAAGATGAATGGCCAATTCCAAAATTGGCTTAAAAACATACCAAACCATGATGGGAAGGTAGTGGTGAAAATCTCCATGCTTAGTGACAGTCAGATAGATAACTACTTTGCAACCTGAATATTTTATGTTTTAGCACAAAATAGAAGTAAACAATAAAGAATTTGAAAGCCTTTCCTATTTCTCAGGGCTGCAGCAGTGCTGGGTGGTGAAATCTAAAACATATTATAATGGGGGTGTCTGGCATATCCAACTCCATTCATTCATTCATTTATTCTTCATTATATAAAATCAGATGGATGGTCACATTCTAGCAACTTGGGCATGTAAAAATGTTACATCTTCAATGATATAAATTGTGTACTCTTTAGCTCTAATTCTATGCTTCTGCCAACTGATAAATGCTTATTTTTCCCCCATTACAACAATTCTAAAGGTGCTTGTCTGATGGGAACTTTGACATGGAAATCTGTTGACTGATCTAGTTTTCTTGACTTGTCCCTGACTTGGGATATGAGAGCAAGAAATAAACCTTTATTGTTAAAAGCATCTGAAATCTGTGGTTGTTTTTACAACAGTAAAATATGGGAAAGCTTATATATTTCTAGGAACTTATCTATTTCTTCTAGATTATGAATTTGGTGTCACAGCATCTTTCATAGTATTCTAGTATGATCCTTTGTATATCTGTGATGTCTGTGGTAACTTTTTCTCTTTTATTTCTGATTTTGTTTTATATGAACCTTTTTTTTTTTCCTCAGTGAGTCTAACCAGGGGTTTGTCCATTTTATTAATCTTTTTAAAGAACTAGCTCTTTGTTGTGTTAATTTTTTGATTAGTCTTTTTGTTCTTTATTCTGTTCAATTCTCCTCTAATTTTTATTATTTCATTTCTTCTGCTGCTTTGGGTTTCATTTGTTCTTTTTTTTTTGTCCTTCAAGATGTGGTGTTAAGTTCTTGTTTCTTTAGATAGGCCTGTAATGATATAAACTTCCCTCTTATCACTGCTTTCCCTGCATCATAGAACTTTTGATATTGTCGTATTGTTATTCTCATTTGTCTCCATATATATTTTGATCTCACCTTTAATTTCTTCTTTCATTCAGTCTTTTCTTAGTAGTGTGTTGTTTAATCTTTACATAATTGTGGGTTCCTTTACTTCATTTTTCAGTTGATTTATAATGTCAAAACATTGTAGTCAGAGAATATGCTTGGTATAAATTCAATCTTCTTGAATTTGTTGAGGCTAGTTTTGTGACCCAACATATGGTCTATGCCTGAGAATGCTCTATGTGCACTGGATAATATATAACAGTCCTAGACTTAATGTATAATGTGTAACCTTCCTAGACTGAATCATGAAGAAATGGAAAATCTAAATAGACTGATAATCACTGAAGAAATTAAAACAACTATCAAAAACCTCTCCCCAAATAAAAGTCCAGGACCAGATGGCTTCACAAGTGAATTCTACCAAACATTCAAAGAAGATTTGATACCTATCCTTCTCAAACTCTTCCAAAAAACTGAAGAAGAGGCAACACTTTCTAACACATTTTATAAGTCCAACATAACCCTGATACCAAAACCTGGCAAGAATAACACTAGAAAACTATAGACCAATATCTCTGATGAATACAGATGCAAAAATCTTAAAGAAAATACTAGCAAATCAAATACAACAATACATTAAAAAATAATAAACTATGGTCAAGTGGGGTTTATTGCAGGGTCACAAGAATGGTTTAACATAAGCAAATCAATTAATGTAATACACCACATTAACAAAACAAGGGATAAAGATCATACGATCTTATCAATAGATGCAGTAAAAGCATTTGATAATATACACCATCTATTTATGATTAAAACACTCAGTAAAATGAGTATAGAAGGAAAGTACCTCAATATAATAAAGACCATAGATGATAAACCCTCAGCCAATATCACACCCAATGATGAAAAACTGAAAACTTTTCCACTAAAATCAGGAACAAGACAAGGATGTCCACTCTCACCACCCTTATTTAACAGTTTTGGAAGTCTCAGCCAGAGCAATAAGGCAAGAAGAAATAAATAAAAGTCATCCAAATTGGGAAAAAAGAAGTAAAGTGTCACTTTTTGCAAATGACATGATTCTGTATACAGAAAACCCTAAAGACTCCACCAAAGACCTATTAGAAACAATAAACAAATACAGTAAAGCAACAGGATACAGAATCAATGTACAGAAATCCATCGCTTTCCTATATACTAACATTCATTATTGAAACTTCAGAAAAAGAAGTAAAAAAATTTATTTTCGATTAACAACCAAAAGAATTCAATACCTAGGAATAAACTTAACAAAAGATGTGAAGGACCTATATACTGAAAACTAGAAGCACTATTAAAAGAAATTGAAAAAGACACAGTGAAATAGAAAAAAAAATATTCCATGTTCATGGATTGGAAGAATCAACATAGTCAAAAGGCCATATTATCCAAAGCAATATACAGATTTAATGCAATACCTATCAAAATCCCAGTGCCATTCTTTAAAGAAATAGAACAAAAAATTGTCAGATTTGTATGGAACCACAAAAGACATCAAATAGCCAAAGCAACCCTGTGATGAAAGAACAAAGCTGGAGGTATCACAGTATCTGGATTCAAATTATACTGCAGAGCTACAATAATCAAAACAGCATGGTACTGACAGAAGAAAAAACACACAGTTCAGTGGAACAGATTTGAGACCCCAGAAATAAAACCACAAGTATATGGGCAGGTAATTTTTGATAAAGGAGCCAAGAAAAAAAGACTCTTCAATAAATGGTGTTTGGAGAATTGGAAAGTCACATGCAAAAGAATAAAACTAGATTATAGCTTGGCCTCTTGTACAAAAATTATTTTAAAACTAGAGGCCCAATGCATGAAATCCATGCAAGAGTAGACCTTCCTTCCCCCAGCTGCCAGCACCAGCTTCCCTCTGGCACCCAGGATCCGGGCCTCCCTCCGGCCTCAGACAGGTACCCAGGACCTGGGCTTCCCTCCGGCCCCAGCTTCAACCAGAAGGACATCTGGGCTAATTAGCATATTACCCTTCAATTATTATAGATGGGTCAAAGACTTACATATAAGATCTGACACAATAAAGTACAAAGAAGAAAATGTAGGTACTAAGCTTATGGAACTTGGTTGTAGAAAACATTTTATGAATTTGACCCAAGAGATAAGGGAAATAAAGGCAGAAATAAATTAATGGACTATATCAACCTAAAAACCTCTGCATAGCAAAAGAAACCAACAACAAAATAAAAAGGCAAGATACCTAATGGGAGCTGTTATTTGCAAACCACAGCTCTGACAAGGGGTTAATATCCAGAATATATAAAGAACTCATACAACTCAACACCAAGTAAACAGACAATCCAATTAAAAAATGGGCAGAGGATCTGAACCGACACCTGTCCCAAGAAGACATACAAACAAGCCAACAGATATGTGAAAAGATGTTCAACCTCACTGACTATTAGGACAATTCAAATCAAAACTACAATGCGATTCCAGGTCACACTTGTTAGAATAGCTATTATCAACAAGACAAGCAATAACAAGTGTTAGGGACGTTGCAGAGAAAAAGGGTCAAAGACTTAAATATAAGTCTTTCACTGCTGGTGGGAATGTAAACAGGTCCAGCCACTATGGAAACAACATGGAGGCTCCTTAAAAAATTAGAGAATTGCCCTAACCAGTTTGGCTCAGTGGATAGAGCGCTGGCCTGCGGACTGAAGGGTCCCAGGTTCGATTCCGGTCAAGGGCATGTACCTTGGTTGCGGGCACATCCCCAGTAGGGAGTGTGCAGGAGGCAGCTGATCTATGTTTCTCACTCATCGATGTTTCTAACACTCTAGCCCTCTCCCTTCCTCTCTGTCAAAAATAAACAAAATATATTTTTAAAAAATTAGAGAATAGAATTACCATATGACCCAGCATTCCCTCTTCTGGGAATCTATCCAAAAACTTTAAAACATTTATTTGCAAAGATATATGCACCCCTATGTTCATTGCAGCATTATTTACAGAGCCAAGACATGGAGACAAAGTGTCCTTTGATAGAGGATTGGATAAAGATGAGGTACATATATACAATGAATACTATTTAGCCACAAGAAAAGATGAAATACTGCTATTTGAGACAGTATGGGTCGATCCTAAGACTATTATGCTAAGCAAAATAAGTCAGTCAGAAAAGGTAAGAACCACATGATTTCACTCATATGTGGGATATAAAGCTTGCACTCATAGACACAGACAAAAGTAGGATGGATACCAGAGGAAAGGAGATGTGGGGATAGTAAAGGTTAAAGGGGCACAAATATATGGTGATGAGAGATGATTTCACTGTGAGTGGTAGATACACAATGCAATATACAGATCATGTATCATAGAAATGTATAATTGAAATCTATATGAACCAATGTCACCCCAATAAATTTAATTAAAAATATGGGAAAGCAGTTTAATAGAGGGGGAATTTTTAAATTGTTAAAGAAGTAACAATCACACACATGAAAATAATATGTATTTATATTGTGTTTGGTTTCTTTGGTTATTCTGATTTGCTGCTTAAAGATCAAGAACAGGCCCCCAAATCAAGGGAAAATAATGTGAATATATCAAATTTTCATAACAATAGCTGCCCAATGTATAACTCTGTGATAACTGTTCTTCGTTAGGCAGTGTCACTTATAATCTCACAGCACAAACTGGACTTTAAACTGGCCCAGGAAAATGTGACATCTGTGTTTTTATTTCCCCCCCATGCTATGACCAGCCATGAATTTGACCCACAAGGTAAGGGAAGTAAAGGGAAAAGTAAATGAAAGCTAGAGCAAGATACAACTTATTGCCTGGGATCATCAAGGACAGATATTGATGTGACAGGTTTCCGTGGCCTTATCGCTCCAAAAGAAATGCATTTTTCATATTTTGCACTTTGAAAACATGTCAAGGGGCAGAACCAAATAAGGGACATGCAGTGACCTAGCCCTTGAAATGTGGACAGCATAGGCTGCTAAAGTCGAATTGCTCAATACCCCTGCTGCAAACTTGTATCTGCTTAAAATCACTCAGGACAACTCCCTCGGGCTCTTCCCAGATATTCTCTATGGGCCACAAGGTCCCTGGTCCACATGCCGGAGTGCGGCAGCTCAGCCTGACAGCAAACACCCTGTTTCCTTTCTGCTACACCAATATTTTGAGAAGCCACTGCCTTATTTAGCTGTTTTAATATAGGATAATGACTCCTACCTTTTTAAAATTGTGACAGGAACAGAAATCATTATCTTCCCAAAAGTTCCAACAAAGGCTTCTGTGGTACCTGTACATTTCCTTGAATGTTTCTCACCCTAAGGACTGATGCTGAACTTTTAATAAAATAATTAGATGGGAACAATCACAAAACCAAGGGAAAGAACACAATGCCTAATACCCATCACTCTCTTAATGAATGTCCCTTCGGTACTTATGAATTCACTTTGTATCCTTCTGCATTTTAAGAAACTTCTTCAGAAATGTTTCAAAAGCTAATTCTTCTGTGTGTTTTCTAGGGTAACGCAGTCCCTCCTTTCTGCGGCATCCCTCATAGGACTTTACTTATTGTAGTCCTCTTCCCAGTCACGTGACCATGGCTGTCATTAAACTCCTAACTTTTACTTCGATCATATTTCACCTTGCTTTTATTAACAGGAACTTTAAAAACAAACAAATAAAAAAACAACAACAACAAAAAACACACTTTATTTTTCTTCTTCAAATTCCCAGACACTAAATTATACCAGGGTCTTAGAATTTTATATTTGGTCTATTACAAGGGCTTTAAGATGTTACTTTTTTTTTTTTAACATGTTAAGGACAATACTCTATGTTCTTACATATGTTACAAGTCTTAATCCTCAAAACAATCTTAGGAAGAACACTTTTAGTATTGCTACAATAAGGTGACAAAAGAGGCGAAAGAAGAAAAACTAAACAAAACAAACTGTAACCCCAAGATATAATGTCCTCTATCACTTGTATCTTCTTTGTGCACTATTTACTAACAAACAACTCTTGTTTACTTATTTATTTTTGAAATATATTTTTATTGATTTCAGAGAGGAAGGGAGAGGGAGACAGAATCATCAATGATGAGAGAGAATCATTGATCAGCTGCCTGCCTCTTGCACATTGGGTATCGAGCCCACAACCTGGGCATGTGCCCTGACTGGGAACTAAACTGTGACCTCCTGGTTCATAGGTCAGTGGTCAATCACTGAGCCACATGGGCCGGGCACTAACTCTTAAAGAGCCATTTTTAAAATTGAAAACAACAACCACTTTGTTCTTTGTTACATGGCACACTGGGATTCATTTTAAAGTTTACTTTTCAAACCTATGGCTTTTTGTTCCAGCTTAGCACCATACCATTCAGACCTCTCTAAAACATTCATATGACTGTGATACTTCATATTTTAAAGTTACTAGTGTCTTCCTACTGCTTAAGAATAGATTTCTGATTCCTAGCTAAGCATTCTGTGCCCCTTGGAATTTATTCACCATCCAATACTCCTTTATGAGCACCATTTATCCCATAGCCCTCAAATTCCCAGGACCCCGGCCATATTCCTTCTCGCTCATCTATTTTCCTCAAATAGAATCAGAGGCCCTCAAGGCAAGAGCTATACCTTCCTTTCCTCCTATTTCCTATCCATTTTTCGGATATAGTTCCATAGTAAAATCACAAATAAGCAAACAAAAGGCAAGTAGAAGAGATAAAAAATGAATAAGATGAAGTTTTCTGAAAAAGTTATGATGATAAATTAAGCCCATTTGGGTCTTTATCTAGAGAGATATTTTATCTGAGTTTAGAACATTCAGGAAACACATGGTGGTAGTTTTAGAAGGTGTCATAGAGATGATAAAAAAATTATAATAAGATGAATCCCTTTTCTATTTTGTTTGACTTGGGATTTTGGAAATTAATTAACAAAGAGATGTGGCATGAGAAAGATGACAGAAAGATGACCACATCAGAGGCTATCAGATCTCACAATCCAATACAGGCTCCAGGATGTGACTTTTAGCAACAGTTAAGAACATATTACATGCAGAATACATGCTAGCTGTGGGGGCAAAATAGATGAATCAGACATAACCTCCTACTTGAAGTAATTTACAATTTGACAGAAAGAAACAGACATGTAAGTTTAAAGGAGTAGAACAGGCAACATTCCCAGACCAGTTTCATAAAAATATGTTTCATGTCCAGATGAGAGGGGAATTCTAGCCATAAAATATGACATATCACAGAGTAGTATAAAAATATAAACATAGACAGTGTAGGGATGATCAGAAAAAAGTTATTTTGTGGAAAACCATCCCCCCAAAATAATAAAATAAAAAAAAGAAAGATTCCTGTACAAATCTAACCAAATGAAAAAGAAAAATTAGATTGGGGAAAAAATATAAGTTATTTAAAGGTTTTGCTTGAAATTAAGAAGTAAAATATAAAACAAGCAATGTCCTCTTGCTTTGGACTACATGGAGAATTGTTCTTGCTTTGGGCAAGAAGCAATAATATATCCTGTAAGAAATGTATTGGAATTTTGCCACATTGCCATTTTCAAACAGTGAGTGACTAAATTGATATGATATAAGAAACAATGTAATATCAAAGTAAGGTGTTTTTGGTTCTCCCTTTTTAGATTATACAAATGACCCTAAAAACCTACTTTTGCTTCTCTCTTTAAAAGAGAATGTGAGGTATAGAAAAAAACAATTTTTAAACTGTATTACTCAAATTCTACTAATAACAGATATCATCAAACTTTAAGCTACACAAGTCAAATATTTACCTCTGTTTTGTTCACTGATATGTCTTTCAGTGACTAGAATGTTGTCTGGTATATAGTAGATGTTCAATAAATATTTTTGACGAATAAATATGAGAACAGAATATTGTCAGTATTTTTGTTATCTAAAAGGGCAAAGGATGAACAAATGAAAGGACAGACACCTGGAATTATAGTCCTTTGTAGAATGTGGACCAAATAGACAGGGGTTATAATAAGAAATAGGCTAATAGGTTTATTATCTTTCTTGAAGTAAAGCATAAATAGATTGCTTACATACCTAGATATATCCTGGTATATTATTTGAAGTATCAGGAAAATAAATTATAAAATAGAGAAAAATTAAACATAAGTGTTTGTGAGCTGAAAATTCTATGATTAGGTCCTTAGTTACCATATAGTGTTAATAACAGATTTTCTGTTAGTCTTAATTCTGTGACCAATGGTAGTCTTTATCTTCTCAGTGTCTTCATAGGTATTTTAGAGGGATTTGGGGCAAATGTGTATCTGAGGTTGTGACTGTGACCCAATTTTAAACCAGTTTCTAAACAAAAATTTAGTTGGGGTGCAAATTTTAATACAGTGCACTTTACAGGCTTATATTAGTGAACAATTATTCCAAACTTATTACTTTACTCACAAGGAAAATGTTACACAAAGAGATGATGTAACTTGCCCCAAATCTAGCTAGTTTGATTCATAAAGTCTCTACATTTGGGCCCAGTATTTCTACTTCTGGGTTTTAATCCTAGAAAACTAATGAGAAAAGTACAAAGATATTTATACACACAAGTTTTCACCTTTAAGAAAAAATAGTTAACAAAAGAGACAAAAAGAAAAACACATGCGTAATTATTGAATGAAATATGGCTAATTAAATAAAGCAAGGAAAATACAAACAATGGAAAAATGGGCTACCATTAAGAATAAAAGCTCTCGCTCTGGCTGGTTTGACTCAGTGGATACAGCGTCGGCCTGTGGACTGAAGGGTCCCAGGTTTGATTCCAGTCAAGGGCACATGCCTCGGTTGTGAGCTTGATCCCTACTAGGGGCCGTGCAGGAGGCAGCCAATCAATGATTCTTTCTCATCATTGATGTTTCTATCTCTCTCTCCCTCTCCCTTCCTCTCTGAAATCAATAAAAAATATATTTAAAAAAAGAATAAAAGCTCTCCATTAACAGGAAATTATTTTCATAATGTTCTGCAAAGTAAATAAACATAAAAGTATTTATCATGTGATCACATTTTAGTGTAGAGTACTCTGCAAATGTATATTAGCATAAAGAAACTGAATGCATAGAAATCAAGTATTTAACTGGTTATTACTAAGACGTGTAGATTTGAAAAGTTATCAGAATTACTAATTTTTATTTCTAAAATAAATACCTATAGTCTAAAAAATAATGCCTTGAGGAAAATGTATGTAATATTGTCATTGAGGAGTTATTTTATTCTAGTCTGAGAAGTAATACTTTACCTACTAAAGCTTGTCCAAATGAAGAAATTGTTGACTTAGTTGACTTTCGGAGGCTAGAGAACCCTGAGTGATTTATCAAAAAGCAAAATAAAAAATCACAGTGTGAATAAAAGTCAGAAAAATACAGTGTGTACAAAAAGAAATATGGAGTTTTCAAATCTTTGCTATTCTAACTACACTGCTAAGATCTCGGCCAAGAGCTGCTTGCCAAAGACAGGAGCTAGCATGTGAGATATCCAAGAGAACGTCAACAAGTTACTTAAAATAAAATCATATGCAAAGTATTATGCCACCAAGACTTAAAAGTATATGATAGCTGTCATTCTAGAGCCACAGTTATGATATGGAAAAATCTAACTATGCAGAAATAAAGGACATAGTGTCTGTCTCTAAACACAGGTTTTCAGATTAATTTTATATGTGCTCATATAACATTTCTTTCCTGTGAAAATTCTTATTTGTGCATATTAGAATCATCTTCTGAAAGAAGAAACATCTAAGATTTAGAGAGGCCAACAGGCCACCAAAAAGTAATTTGAGGAGTGAATGAATCCAGGTGAACATGACTCCCAAACACGTGCACTGTCCACTCACTGTATCTCGCAGAGTCGACAGAACTTACTACCTGTGTCACTGACTTTGATGTGGTGATCCCAGCCAACAAATGGATCCCTCTGGTACTGTCAATACAGGAGAGCCATGCAAGCAGAATCAGGATTTGAATCTTCATTCAAAAACCAGACAACAGAAGGAAAAATTCTAGAGGGAGGAATCCCTGATCACTTCATTGTCCTTTACTATATTTTCTCATGAGTCCTTAAGCAATAGGATTTGTGCCCAGAAGTTTATTAATACATGGTGTTCGTGTGTTGTATGTGTGTGTGTGTGTGTGTGTGTGTGTGTGTGTGTGTGTGTGTGTGTGAATTTTATGTGACAACTTGACTGGGTTAAAGGATGACCAGGTAGCTGGTAAAACATTAATTCTAGGTATGTCTGTAAAAGGTGTCCGTGGAAGAGATTAGCATTTGAATCTATAGATTGAGTAGAGAAGATCACCCTCACCTATGAGGGTGGACACTATGCAATCCATTGAGGGTCTGAATAGAGGACAAAGGCAGAGGAAAGGCACATTCACTCTCCCTGCGTGAGCTAAGATATCATCTTCTCCTGCCCTCAGACATCAACACTCCTGGGTCTTGGACTGTTGCACTCAGACTTACACTATCAGTTCCTTTAGTTCTGACACCTTCACATTTGAACTGAATTCTCCAGCTTGTAGACAGTAGATTGAGGGACTTTTAGGTCTCCATAATTGTATGAGGCAGTTCTTATAATAAATCAATCTCCCACTCTTTAAATGTATATGGAGTTTGGTTCTGTTTGTGTGGAGATCCCTGATATAATATATAAAATAATATATAAGTAAATATATATTTTATATAAGAAAAAATATATATAAGAAATATATATATATTTTATATATATGTTTTATATATATTTTTTCTATATATATAAGAAAAAATGTATTTTTTCTCACTAAATCAGATAATTCTCTATTGAAAAACTAAGTTCAAGTCAATTAATATTTACTATTGACCTGCCACATGCCACATACAAATTTTTAATCCCTGAGTTGCAACTATTGAGATAATAAGAGTTAAATAGGAAAAAGTAAGAAGAGTCATTTGGGTTTAGTGTGCTCTTTGAGCAAAGACACCTAACTGTGGAATGGTTCTGCAGTTATGTGCCAAGGCTGTGTATAAGTATGGTAATAGTGTTAAGAGACACAGGGTAGAAACAAATATCCATTATCGAAGGGTAAAATACTCTGAATGTTGCTGAGAGGTAATGCTGTTAAGGTGGTTCTATACTTTAGAGAAACTTAAATATGATATAAATGAAAGTCTGACCCTAGGGAGAAATCTTAGAAATAGGAAGACACAGTTAACTTGATATCGAGTTCAACAGTTCTTCATAGTATTAATAAATTTGATGTCTCACAACAAAAACTATTGGACACTACAAACATTGCCAAATAACACTTATTAGACTTTTTTAAATGTGGGTTTAACATTAGTCAATATATCTACATTAATACAAATCAAAACTCTCTCCAAATAAACATGAAAAAATAAAAAACACATTTTTTTCCTACGGCTCTTTTTGGAGTTTTATTTTTCTATCATACATAGTAGTAAGTGAAAATGACCATCAAGATACAAAAATGTAGGCTTTCAAAGAACAAACCTATTCCTTAATTAGAAGGATACAATAATAAAATTTCTATGTGAAAAAAATCTATAAAGTATTCAGATCTACCTCAATAGATCTGAATACTTTATAGACTACCCCAAAGTGTGTAAGTTCTGTAATATTTAAATAGTTTTTTATTATATTGAGAAAAGAAAAATTTATTAACAACAAAACTATATCTTGTCTCTTAAAGAAATATTTTTCCTGTAAAGGCTTTTAGATAAAATAGTATACACTAGCTTTTCACATAAGATACATGACCATTAGCAATTGAAATCTGAGGATCAAATCTGTTTCCTAAAATCTACCCATATAAGGAGAATCAACCATGAGAAAGATAATCTGAGGGCTTAATATTATCTTAGATAAATAATTTGTACATTGTACATGATCATACACTTTTTATTCAATTTTATTTTTATATATTTTAGTACCAGATAAATTATAAATATAATAAAGCTAGAAAAAATTTTCATATTCTAGAAAAACACAAACATAAAATCTGTGTCTGAACCATTTCTACATCCTGCATAGTCCCTTAACAGTGGCCCTTAATAAATAGTAAAAGAAAAGTCCACTTGAATACTTATCTTCCTCGTTGTAAATATATCTCCTCCTAGATCTCGCTTTTCCTTGAAGTTACCATTGTTTTTCTGCATGTAGCCAAACATTCAGAAAGAAATCTATATTCTTCTCTACCTCCTTACTTTTCAGTTACCTAACTACCATCTGGTTTCTATCATATAGGGCTTTCAAGACATGCCCCGTAATTGCCATCTAATTGCAAAATCCAATAAACCGTTCATAATTGTTATTATCTCTAATTCTCTGGAGTTGATATTCTTTGATGCTCTCTACTCTTTTGACTTTGAGGAATCTACTCTTTGATAATTATCCTGCACTTTCTATTTACTTTGTTGATTTCTCCATATCTTTTTTCTCTCATCATAATATGCCACACAGCCTGTGTTCTATTCTCAACAATCTTCACCTTTTCCTTTCAGATCTGCTCTCTGGTTGTGCCAGTCCTCTTTCAAGAAATGTGTTCAGTAATTAGCCCTATAAAACTACTGCACTTTAAAAAAAAAATACTGTGAAAATATCAGTTCATCTATAAAGTCTTTTTTCTCATAGTTGATCTCTCTATTCAGTTGTTTTCCCATAACACTTTGGTGATATACTAGTATCCTATCTAATAAAGAGGGAATATGCTAATTGACCATCACACCCTCACAAAAGATGGTGGCACCCACAGCCAATAAGGAGGGAATATGCTAATTGACTGCCACAGCCACAAGAATATGCTAATTGACTCCCTCAGCCCCATCGGGGCGGCAGGCATACGGAATGGCTGGGCCCGCCCCCAAGCGGGTCTGGCTGCTCCGCATGCCTGCCTCTGGAGTCCTCCAGTCCCCTCAGCCCTCCAACCTCCCAGGGCTGCCCAAGGCTCAGGTAATCAGGGCAGGCCAAGGCTTGCACTGCCTTCAGTGGCAGCAGCAGAGGTGTGATGGGGGCATCGCCTTCCCCTCATCACGAGGTTGCCTCCCGCCCCTGAGGGCTTCCGGACTGTGAGAGGGGGCAGGCCGGGCTGAGGGAGCCCCGCCTCCAGTGCATGAATTTTCATGCACCGGGCCTCTAGTATATTATAACAACTGTCAAACGTATTTTAATTAAAAAAACAAAAATATTTATCTAATAAAAATTAATATCAAATTCCTCAAAAGTAAAAATCACTTTGGTATTAGTACAGAATAAAAAAGGCAGCACAACATAAGAGCTATAAACAAGGCATGGACTTAAGAATCAAGTAGAGGTCTCAGGCATCCATCATTTCCTAGGATATAACCTCTGTGTTATTATCAGTGAAATGGGTATAACAATTATATAGTAATAAAAATTACATAATATTCTAACTTTATACATAAAATCTGTAAAGTGCTTAACATAGTGCTGTCACAAAGTATTTAATAAACCAGTTTAACTGTCAATCACTCCCCTTTCAAATTTACACAGGGTCTCACTCATCACAGGTTCCCAGTACATATTTGGTGAATGAATTAATGAATGGATGATAATAGAATGTAATTATATCTTTTGTGCTTCTTTTAAGGTTTAAGTTGATTTGAGGAATTCAGTAAGCTTTACTTCTGCAATCAGAATAAATTTTAAGGCATAGAAAACCAAGGCACAGACAAAATTTTCATAAATCCAAATGCAAATACAGATGTAGACAGAGATACAGAAAGTCAGAGGTGTTTGATCCAAGCCCCTCCAATTAACATATTTTACTGACTGTGTTTATTAGATAATCTGATTATGACCTTAGAAGGCCAGTTTCCCCTGATGCCACTTGGTAAGAGTATGATGTGGAAGAGAACAGTATTGTGGGCCACTATGCCCATGAGCGATATATTCTGGTGACATGGGCATCCTCTGAACAGGCCATGGTCCTGAGACCTACTTGTGGGGAGAAGGCAGGGTGAGCCTGAAATTTCATATGTGCTTTGCCTGGGAGTAGCAAGAGAGGAACAAGATAAAAGAAGGCGGGGCCCCAGAGCAGGCATTGCCAGTGTCCTAAAAATGAAGCAATAAAAGTACCTAATGCTTGGCCAAGGCTCACCCTGGATTTACTAACTGAAATATTCAGGAACTGATTGTCCTTTCCTTTAGATGCACTGCCAAGGTTCAGGCCCTCACCACTTTTCACCTGACATGTTGCCATACCTTTTGATATGTGGTCCTCCCTGATTTCGAGGGATTTCCTCCACATGCCAACAAAGGTCTCCTTCAAAATCAAACTCCTTCAGTTCAAGACTCTGCCTCAGATCTCTTTGGCTAATTATTCTTTTCAGGATCCTATGGAATCCCTTACTTTTGGCATAAATTGGATTCCAGTTTATCTTTCTAGTTTTACTGCCTCACATCCCTCCCTCTGCCAACTCTATAGTCATTCTTAATTCAAGCTATATTAAACTGTTCCTAACCATTAAGTCTCCTACATGTGTCTTTGCTTATGTTATTCTTTTTCCCCCAGAATGTTCTTCCTGACCTCACTAAACTACATCAATTGCATGAACAAAAGGTTGCCTTCCCTGTAAAGTTTTCCATGTTCCCATTTCCCATTTTGAGTGAGTCACTTGCCCTGTTAAGATTCCACTGTCTTTTTCATTCTTGTGTTCACAATTACATTATTATAGATTAACTAGTGGCCCTGTGCACAATATTCGTGCATATTAAAAGGCAATTAATTAGAGGAAATATTTTAGTATTGCTATTTGCCATTTCTCTATAATAAAAGTGTCAGAGATGAAAGAAAATTAGTAAAATGTATATGAAAATCTCCATCCTGTCAGAGTCTGGGGTGCGCCTCAAGACCCAGAGTCAACTCCCCACCCACCCATGCATGTCTCGAAATCACTTGAGACCCAGACCTGGCCGGCTCCACCCCTGTAAAGCCCCGCAGGGTAGGGGGTGCAGCCTCAGATCCCGTGGCCTGGTGCTGGGTGGGGGGCGCAGCCTCAGGTCCCCCTCAGCCTCAGGTCCCCAGGCCCCAGGGGCACAGCCTCAGGTCCCCTGGCCCCGCCTCAGGTCTCCCAGGCCCGGCGCTGGGGTGGGGGCACGGCCTCAGGTCCCCCAGCCCTGGTGCCAGGGTGCAAGGGCAGGATGACCATTTGCATATTAGCTCTTTATTATATAGGATTAGTTGCTTATAAATTCCTACCCCCTCTAATTAGTGAGTTCCTTGATGCCTAGAGTTAATTTCATTCATCTTCACTTATCAAGGATTGAGCACACTTTTAGGGTCTTATAAATACTTGCTGAAAAACTGGAGGAATTTACAGTAGAGGCAGGGCAAAGGTAGGACTAAAGAAGGGTTGTTTCTCTGTCTTCAACTGCATAAGCTGCTAAACTTGAGTATGAACTGAGAAATGAATCAATTTCTTGAAATAGTTTATGTATATTTTATAGACTAAAATTTAAGGTGGTATTTATGGATGTGTTTTATAAAAAAATATTAGTTTAACATATTCAAATATCTTCCAGAAACAAATAATATGAAATTTTCCTATGCAATTATTTTAATAACTTCCAATATTTCCCCAACTATTGTATAAAGAATCACATTTTCTTGAATAAAAATAGATCTTTTTGAATAAAACTGCAGAGTTTTGGTAAGGAGATATCTAAATTTAAATACCATTGTGCTTTAAAACTATTATTAAGTACTCTGAGACACTACCATGGGGCTAATTTTGGGTGCCTATCAGGGTTTCTACTTACAACATTGGGTCTTCAGGAGTGTGTCAGATACGATCCCACCTCTAAAGCTCAAATAAACGATTAAAAGATAACTTGCACTGTAATGAACATTGATAGTTTCCTCAAAAGTGGTCCTTGAAATTTCTCAGAAGAAATGAGTTTGCTATGACAAACTGAATTGAGAAAGTCTCATTTCAACTATTTAGAAATAAAATTTCTAGAATTTTTAGCGGGTACATTTTTTCTGCAAAGCAGTCTTACTGGTTAAGGTAAGATCATTTCCAATAAAATTTTGGGATACAAAATAATGTATTTTTTCATCAGCATCTGAAGTGAAAAGTCAGTTACTAAATAAAAACTACCACTCCAAATATAGTATAGAGCGATACAGTCTAAAAATACCTGCTTCTATACTTCTCTAGTTAAAAGCACTAGTCTAACTAATATATTTTCATTAGACAGTTTCATGAACTTGCTCATTCCCACCATTACATTTCTAGGCTTTCTGACTATGGTGCATACAATTGTCGGTGAGCAAAGCACAGGTTAAGTGTGTACGACACAGATGAGCCCGGGGATTAAGTATACACTGAAATGCACGTGGATGTTCATGATTTAAGCCAATGGACTGTGGCCTGAAATGATGTCACACGAAGTGGAGCGGTAAGTGGAAGGTTAAACCTACTTGCATCTCGGCTCATTAAACGCAGTTAAAGTGCAAATCCCCTCATTCTGACAGTAGTGATCACAAGGGTTCTCTTTCTGGTCACAGCGCTGACTTTTAAACCCCACAGAGCATCTGCAGAATTTCAGTAAAATACAGCCAAATAAAGCATCTGACTTGGTATTCTTTGTTAATATGTTTCAAATTTACTTCATACAGAAAATGTGATTAAAACTGTTCTCAGGTATGCTCACTTCTCTCCCATACAAACTCATCACATGCTACTCTGACAAGGTGGGTACAGAACGCAGGCATGGGTCTTATGTGGGCATTACCCTTCTGGTCAAGCAGGGATAAAGGAAAACTCAAAGTAGAGGACACGTAAGTTGAATAGTTTTATTTCAAGTTGTCCATTCTGGACCATTAGTTATTTGAGAGGAGGAAATATTAAATTCCAGATTTTCTTAAAGCAGAGAGTATCCAATACTTTCCAAACATTTAGAAACCCAGATTAGAGTTAATGCATTACAAAGGAGCAAGGCTTAATAGGTTTGCATAATACAACACTTTTAAAATGAATACAAACATCAAAAGCGTTATACACGTGAAGCTATACCTGAAATTCTTTTGAAAAGAATGACCTTAAGTATTGAAGTATTCATTAATAGGATCATGTCTGGGTTTCACATATCTAAAGTCAATAAAACTATAACATTTTCCCCCGACACTTCCAAGTTCAAAAATCTATGAATGTCTGAAATGGGTATGATGCTAAAATTTAAATGAGTTCTCCTTATGAAGTCACTAGCCAATTGATGAAGGAGGAGATTCTTCAGCACACGAGCCAATGAGGGAAAATACCTGATCAAAGGTGTCCATGACATTATTTATTTAAAATGTATTTCCCCCCAAGAAAGGAGAAAAATAGAGCAGGGATTCCATGTACAATTATTAAAAGCCCACAAAGTTGTAAAATACTCACAGACACACAGGTACATTTGTCTCAGGGTCCAGCTGACACGTGCCACCATTGTAACAGTAGCCATCACATAACTGACAGCTAGAGGCAATCTTTCCGTTGGTGCAGCTGCAACAACAAAGGAAAAGAAATCTCATCATCACTGACATCATTATTGTTTAAAGCTGACACAAATTCTCTGCACACGATAATATTCATCGTAGAGGAGTCATGCAGGGGCTGGCCAAAAGTAAGTGTTCAGAAAGGCAGACTTGTTAAAGGCAAATATTTTTTAACAGAATAATGATAAAAAATTATTATTTTGGTAATTTTAAAATTTTTAACCCATTTGCTTAATATAAAAATTTAATTTAGCTAGATATATGTGTGAAAAATATATACGCTAATTCCTATCACTTGCACTTTGAGAAGATGTTATCATCAATATCTTATTCCCTTTTCCTATAACTAGAATTTGGTGAGATCAGTGTGAATTATAAACCATATGATCATATACTCTGGAGGCAAATGCCTCATCTACTCCTTCTAATATGGAAATCTAGTCCAAAGAATTATTAATGAGTTTTAGTTTTCATATTTTGTAAGAAAGCATAGGATTATGCTGTAATCACATGTATCCCACTGTATTTTTTTGAATATGTATTGTAATTAATGTAAACCTTTTTATTCTAACAACAAAACAAAACATGGAGCAGTCCATTACAAAAATAAATAGTACTATTATAGGAACGATATGCAATATAGCAACAGAGTAATGAACTAGCCTTACATGGAATACTTATGGAAATGATTCTAACATATGGCATATTTATTTACATGTCTGAGATAAGAATAAACTATGGCTATTACTACAGGGGGAAAACAAGCATGATAATAATAGGAAAAACCAAATTTCTTATTTGCCATGTTATATTTTTAAATAAATAGATAAATTCTATTAGGTTGGACATTAAAAAATTGTTGGGGAAACAGAAAAAAACTGCATTTGCATTCCAAATTTCCAAGGGACCTCTTCTATAAGAAGTATGGTAGTAGAATTATACAATTCTGGGGCCAAATAAGAACTATAACACATCCTGCCAATATTTTGATTGTGAGATCATGTTGGTACTAGGTGCTAGGAAGCAATCAGTGATATCACAATAAATCTGGACATAACCTTGACAAAGAAATCAGGCTGCGATATCATTGACTGATCACTTTGATCCTTTCCCTAATGGATATCTATTACATTACATCCATCAAAGGGCAATTGCCAATGATAGGTGAGATGTCTGAAATATTGGTTGGCAATCCTGTAGTTCATTTATTTTGTGCATATTTATTGGACTTCATGTGGTTGGTAGGGCAGCTAGAAATGGATTAAACTGCTTATAACTTTTTCCACATGCTTAATTTAAAGATATTGTTAAAGACATGAATTTTAAAATCACATTTCTTTTTAAGATGAACAGAAGCAATGAGTGAACTGGAGATATAAGAAAGTGGTTTAAAGTTTCTAAGATTTAACAGAGACTGTCACATCCTTTATAATCTATGAAGGCATGCAAATACAAATTCAAACATATTCAGTGATATAGGTGTCTGATGTGGTGCGTGGGTTGAGGAGGCTGTTCCTCGTCCTCCATGCCTACCCTCCTTAAAAATCAAAGAGCAGAAAGTTAGTTCTTGTTCTGTCAAAGGTATAACATCAAAGAGAAAAATAGCTCATTATGCATGAAGTGATTTTCCATAAAAAAGATAACTATACACCAAATATCAGCTTTTAAAACAAAAAAAATACATATTTACTCATTGCTCTTAAACTTCTGCTTCCACAAGTAAGAAAAAGATGTTGCCTCTTTCTCCTAAAGGCTTGTTTTTTTTGAATTCTCATTTAAAGACAGAAATGTGTAGATATTTCAAATGCAAAACACAAATTATCCAAATCATTATAATGCATCAGAGTACAGTTCATCTTTTTTTAATCCTCGCCTGAGCATATTTTCTCATTTTAGAGAAGGGGGAAGATAGAAGGAAAGACAGAGATAAATATTGATGTGAGAGAAACACATAGATTGATTGCCTCCTGAATACCTCCTGGCCTGGGCCGGGGCCAGGGAGGAGCCTGCAACCAAGGTACGTGCCCTTGACCAGAATCAAACCTGAGACCCTTTGGTCCACAGGCCGATACTCTATCCACTGAGTCAAACTGGCTAGGGCTAGTTCACATTTTTAATGCAAGTTTTTTTTATCATAATTTTGTTTATTAGAGACATATGTCACACACATGCACACACAGTTTGTGACATATCATTTTCCAAAAGTTAATTAATAGTTGTCCAGTACACAAAAATAATTCCATAGTAATCAATATCAAAGGCATTGTGTAGACTACGGGATATTTTGATAAATTCTTCATCAACATTTACTTAGATTTCCAGAGGAGAAAAAAATATTCAATTAGCTCCATGTTATCTCTATGCTCATTATACTTGACAGAGTATCTATTCTAATTGACAGGTCATAGGCTGCACATTAGAAACACACCTATTAGGGATCACAAGCATACATGGCAGCTTGAATTTTCCTACTTAAAAGATTACGTTAACTCGGTTGTGATCCTGTTTTGGTATCAGTTCTTTACGTCTGAAACAAATTCCAATATCACTGTAAACTTCATTTACTGCTAAGATGAAGCATATCATAGAAATGAAAACAAACTTGTCCAATAATTTCAACATACCCGGAGTCCTGTATGGCATGTACGTTTTATGGTCTATCTAATAAATCAAGTATTATACTCCTACTTTTAAACTTCCACTATCTATTCATTGTTACCAACTATTCTTTACCTATTTTTACATATATTTTCCCAAAGAAGATCTTTTAAGAGTCAAGAGCTGTAAGGTTGAACCTCAGTAGACTACTGGGGTTATAAGGCTCATGTTTTTAGGTCAGCAAAGCCAAGTTTCCCTGTAGAGCAGGTAGCACTGATGCCCCAGGAGCCCTGCCCTCCCTTCCTCTCATGGAACTTGCCCACATAACAGAAACAGAACGTGTGTCTCTGCCTGAGACTTTCTAAGGTAAACTAAGTGGGAAGCTGGCTCACAGCCTGCCTTAGGTGATGGCCATGATTCCTTGCGAGGATGAAATGGGTTGTAAAGAGGACTCTACAGCGCATTCCTGAGATGGTGCCCTGGACAGGAAGAAAGACATATGCCCACTAATTGAAATAGAGCTCTGTCAGGCTGAAGTCTCATCACAAAGAACGGACAAGCTTAATAAGTAAACACGATTTTGGCAGTTTATATGAAAATGCATTTTGCTTTATGTACTTACCAAAAGCACATATTTGTAATTAGTCATATTTTCAATTACTTTACTTAAAAAAAAATAAGGTACTTCCAAATGAACCAATTAGAGGGTTTCAGTAAATGACATTCATGATGATAAAACAAATCATGTTTAGAGTAAATTCTAAAATGAGAGTAAATAAAAGAGAAAAATTGTTGATGCTGTAGGTAATAAAATTTTATTGGGCCTTGTTTGGCAGAGCACCGTAACTCAGGGCTGGCGCCCTCGCACAGCTGTGGCGGCAGAAGCTGCGGCGGGAACACTCACAGCCTGCTTTTCTGTCTCATATCATCATTTATTAGGCTCCTAAGCAAGGCAAGTGGTAGAGTCCAGTGTTTTAAAAGTTCTTCTTTTAAAAGGTTGTTGAAAGAAGTTTGGAGTGAGGATTGACCTCTAACCTCAGTGGCATAAACTCGTTTCATGATGGAGACTGAATGACATTACCCTTTAGCTACGATGATCTGTTTTCCATTCACTTGACCTTGAAGCCAAAGGGCAAAAGATAATGTAACCAAAGTGTAACTTGGACATTTTTGTTTTAGTTGCTCCCTAGGAAACATTATTCCTTTTCCTTATTTTTATGTTCAAAGTAAAAAAAACAACAACAAACAAACAAACAAAAAAAAAAAAAACCCACAAAAATATGTAAAGTGTGTTTTCATTAGATAGGTCCTTTGCTTCTCCCCCAAAAGGATCGTTTTGTGACAACAGAGAGCCAATACTCACTGTAGAGAATAATAATGAAACAATTAAAAGCCTGAGCTATCCTAATTCAGAAATATTACATATAGCTTTCTGAAGGTATGTTGCATTTTACTGTTTCTTGCTTACTATTATAAATATTCTATATAGGGAATGATCTGACCATATCATTACATGATTAATATTCATGTTCCCATGATGTGCATAATAGGTGTTGAATAATTTGGATTTAATTTAAATGAACTGAACTTTATCTCCAGCAAAAAAGGATGCAATAGTCACGACATTTTAGAATACAAAGAATTTACATTGTTTTTTACAGTTTTTTGCTGGACTGCTAAACCCTTTGGGTTCAAATACTTTACTAAGTTAAGCAGATGTCCACTTACTTGCAAGATATATCATCACTGTCTTTATTTATAACGCAGTGACCCCCATGGCATCTTGTACATTTGTCAACCTCACATTTTGGTCCTTCATAGCGTGTTGGACAGACACAGTCAACGCTTCCGTCATTCCCAATAGTACAGGATTCAGAATTCACACAGTAGTGGTGACACACATCTACAAAGAATGCACAACAGAAAAATAAAATTATATTACAAGACATTTTTCTTCAGTCACAATAAATGTGTCCATTTCATGTAATATTTAAAGTCGGTTGATCAATATGTAGATTAATTTACAAAACAGCTTATAATTACATGTAATTAGAAATTTCTAATAATGCTATTGATTTGCTTCCTCTTTTTGCCTGAGTTGGGTATCATTTCAACTGGCTAAGGGGAAATGTGTTCTATGGATATAACACTAGCTGACAAACTCTTTGGTTTCTGAATTTTAAAGTTTAAGTCAACCGATTCCTTAGCTTTTCTTCTGGGGAGCAATATTAGTGTTCTTCTGAAATGAGCAGAAATGCTCAAGCTTTCTTAGATTACCACTTTTCATCCAGAGAACAGGGTGGTGTATGGTGACTTGGGGACTCCTACCTCCGAAACAGGCCTTGGTGTGATGGAAAGAAGCCCCCTCGACACATGCCAGAACAGGTCCAAGTACTTTCTAATACCTGGGCTGGTGAGCAGATTGCACCTCTGATGAAACTCCAAGGGAAAAGTGGCCTGGGAAACTGGCTGATCCATCACAGATGGGAAAGGATAACATTAAGTCTAGTCTATTGTCCCCTCCAAGGTGAGAATATGACCTGCCCATCAGTCAGAGGGAAAGCCTCCCTGGAGTCTGAGCTCTTTGCTTTGAAGGAAGTTCCTTAGTGAGCATTACAGACAATTTTCTCAACTATAAAGGAAGACGTCCTCAAATATTTATTTCTATACCTCTTTTTTTATACCTCCTGAACATGAGTAATAAAAACGAAGATCATTTAGTGTGATAGCCACACTAATTCTGTAATTAGACATTCAGCCTCCGTCTTTTGAAAAGCAGCCATGTCTATATGTATATTTATGAACATATTATAATTGACAACATTCAAAATGTTGACTTTCACGATACAAATAATATTAAGCAAAGTATATGATTAAATTGATACCAGAGTTTGGATTTGGAAGCAGCGATTTCCTTTTAGCTATCTAAATGTGAAGCAATGTTAAATGAGATTAGCTGAGATAAAAATCACAATTTACAAACTTTAACCTGCTCTAACAGACTATTATAGTGGATGAGACAAATTAAAACATAATTTATTATTCTCATGTTTGTATATTTATTTAGTCCTTTATTAAATCAGACAAATTAAATTTGACAGACTTGCTTCATATTTATGGAAATTTATTTCATGCAATCTTATGCTTTCTACTGCATTATGCCAAGTACCCAAACTGATATTCAATGCTTATAAGAGTCTATACTTAACATGAGTTTTAGCTATACTCAAGAAGAGTTATATATTCAAAAGTGAAAGACTTGGAGATCTAAAAGTTAAATCTGTTTATTTGTACACATCATGCATTCTGTTTGCATTTAAGAAGAATGTATTAGCAGCAACCTATATGATCATCTAGTACTGTCTCCCATTCATGCAAAATTCTCTAAAGAACAATCATTGGTCAGATTTCTAGATAACTCTTACTTACTAGTAGAAGAAACTCTTTTAAAACTCCCCCAGTTGCTTTACATTTCATTATTTGGTCTTGGGTCAGCTGTCTATTAGAACACAGAAGTTGCCTAATGTATCTTTCCAAATCTTCATATAATGTGCTCTTTCAGAAGTTTACAAAATGATATTTCATCAGAATCATGTAGAGGACTTATTTGTAAGCACAAATTTCAGTGCCTTTCCCTATCTCCCACCACCGACCACCCCTAGATTCTAATTCATAAATCTGAGATGGTGCCCAGGTGATTTCCATGGGGCAGATATTGGGGAATGAGAATTTGGAAACTGGAGAGTGTAAGCAATGATGATATGGAGGTAATATTACAGAGGAACTACATTCTCTAATAGTTATACCTGATTTGAATTTGACTGAAATAGATTATTTCTTGACTAACTTCGTGAGCCTAATTAAATGTAATTTTAAATCTAAAATCTTGAACCTCTTTGTTTTTATAACCACATTGCTGAGAAAACCTGAGAAACATTCTGAGGGTTGATGATTGTCCTGCACCACACTGTAGCAAGGAATAGTTTGCGCCTGCCTACAGTGCTAAAGGGCTATGATAAAGACTTATCTACAATTCACCAATTATAAGTAATTTTGCTGCATAAATTAAATCTGTTTTAGAGTATTCTTTAAAAAATGTGAAATATACCCAACTCATAAGTAATCAAGGAAATAAAAATTAAAACTTCAAAAAATTCCATTGCACACCCACCAAATTGACCACAAATAACAGAAACTCTCATATATCTCTGGTGGGAACATAAATTGGTTCATCCAATGTGAAAAACAGTTTAAAGTATTTACTAACTTTGAATATGCCAACATCTTATGACCTAGCATTTCTACTCTTAATATATAGCCAAGAGAAAAGTATACATATGTGCACATAAACTTGTACATAATGTGCACAGCAATCTGTTTAGAACTATCCAAAAACTAAAAATAATCCAAATGTTATCACAAGAAAGATGGATAAACTGTGGTTCACTCATACAATGGAATAAAAATATAGATAGATAAATAGATAGATTGATAGATGGATGATAGATGAAACATGAATGAGTCACACAAGAATAATACTGGAAGAAAAAACTGGACACAAAAATAATAATATACTACTTTTTTATTTATATACAGTTCAAGAGGCAAAACTAATCTATGGTTTTAGAAATCAAAAAGGAGATAGAATTGGGAAAAGAAAAGGGGAAGTAAATAGAAGTGGTAGATTAAAGGAAGACAGGTTAGAAGATCGCATAGGTGATAGGAGACATTTTATTGGAGGGGAAGGAATAGGGAAGGGATTGAAGACAGAAGAGAGGAATGGGAGATTGAAAAGAGTCTAGCCAGACTGGCCAGTAAGTGGCCGCAAGAGCAGTCTATGGAAAGAAAATTTATGGAAAGGAAAGCTGGTGGGACAACATTGCTGATTCTCATTTTGAACATGAGTAACTTAACCATGAGAATAACATGGAAGCGGTGGATCCATAATTGATTATTTGCTGGGGCAGAGATGTATTTAATTGGATACAGGGAGCTTAGGAACAGTAAAAAAATACAAGACAAGACATCAGCACTCAGAGAGCAGATGATCCAATTGAAAGGCTAAGACAAGGAAAAAACAAGAAACCAAAATTGATCTGAATAATGTCCACTATGCCAAGAACCAGCGTATTTTACTACCAAAAACATCTTCCTTCTTGTGGGATGTTCCATCTCATAAATTTTGAGCATTTTCTCTCCCTGAATAGCATAACAATTGAGATTTCCTGCATATAAAAAGAAGGAGCAATAGTGAAATGTAATTAATCTGTGCAAAGAAAGTAGAAATTACCATTAAATTATATAATAACACTTTATATTCACAATATAAAAATTATTATAACCTCTATAGGATAATTACACTAAAAGTTGCATACATAGTAGCAACAAACACAATCATGTAATCTAAAGGACAACATTGGATATGTAATTACAGAATATTCACATGGTAGTTAAGTAGATAGAACTGGAGAATAAGTCAATGGCTATTTTCTGCAACAGAAATGAAGCACTTATCAAGGGAGATTATCATTGCACTCAGTCTCTCTCCGTTTCTCTCTTATTCTGTCACTTCTTTTCAAGCAGCCAGACATGCAAAGGCATACTTCTTTCTTTAATCTTCAAACAGTACCTTAATAGACTGCATAAAAATATATGCATGTATGAGTATACATACAGGTTTATGAATATTCATGGAGACACAGATGTCTATAAAATCTCTGGCTGCATTTAATATTTTCCCCAAATATTTCTTTTTATTTAAAAGTAATTGCTAAGACTATTTAGCTATTAACTTATATTTGTAAATGGGCCATTCATATTGTAATAGTTTGTGAAGTGTGAAATTTGTTTAAAGAGAAGAAAACCAAACTAAATAATACTACCGAAACAGGAGCTGAAGATACTCAGTAAAAATAATGGGGAACCTGAAGATTCTTTAATTGGTAATATAGAATGGTTATATGGGGGAGACTAACTTATACAATTACATGTATGTACATCAATTGTTCTATATGGGGGAGACTAAATTATACAATTACATGTATGTACATCAATTGTTCTACTTCAGGGAATTTTGGCCTGACCTTAAAATAAAAATTTCTGTAAATTGGCTTTAAGATTAATAATTTAAACAAGGCTTTGATAATTTAGTACTGCACACACACACACACACACACACACACACACACACACCAGTAAATTAACAGAAGGACTGATCACTTTCACAAAGAAGACTAGGTAGATTCCACAGTGCATATCCCTCGGCATCCCGGAATTGAACTCCAATGTCAGTGCAATTCACACTCCATTCACAGTTACTTGGTTGTGTGCCAGGAGCAACAGGCCTATGAATTCTGCTAATATTCTTCCTTCATGAGCTGTATGGCTTCTTTTATGCATGTATGAAATGTAGAAGACTTTCCAAGACAGTATTTTATAAACTTTTGATGAATACTTATATCAGGGAGACATAATAAGAAAAAGAAATAAACAAAACATTGGTCAGAGTATGAGGGACTTGGAGGTTAAATTTAGTCCTTCTTCTGGCTGATGGTGTCATCTCTTGTGACTTGACTTATGTCTCCAAGACACCCTGTGGTCATCTTTGAACAGAGGCTGTACTGCTGAACATGCTTAAGGGTATGTCATGACTCCATCCTCACTCACCCACCTCTATAATGGCCTTTATTATCACAGTGAACCGAAGTCTGCTTTTAGTAGGAAAAAAAAGGGTGTGCATGTGTGTGTGTGTGTGTGACATCTGTAATATTTCCAATAATAAATATAAATAAATAAATAAATAAACAAACAAACAAACAAACACAACAAAAGAATAAGTGAGCCTAACTGTAGGAAATAAACTATTTTTCTTTTTTAATACTTCATACATTTGCTCAGGAAAATAATCTAGAAAATAATTTTGAATATCTTTAGTGTTCTCTTTCTTTTATGTGTCTCTAACTGACGTACCTCCAATTACCGAGATATCTGAGGGTCTAACTGCCCGTCAGAATGTCTAAGGGCCCTGCAGCAGCCAGAGCGCAGGCCCAGCAGAGCCGGCCTGATGCCCCCTGGACCTGCAATGTCAGAGCACCGGAACTCAAACCGGACTCCCACGCTTCACACTTCATGTGTCACTCTCAGCCTCCCATTCCAAGCCAAGTTGCTATTTGCCTCTCCAGGCACTGTCATTGATTACAGCACTGGATTCTCTTTCCTGAAGGGAACACCTAACCATCTATGTGATCTACTCATTATTATGCAGAATCAAATCTGGGTCCCTAGAGCAAGGAGACCAAGTTAACAGGCAAGGTATCACAAAGTAACACAAGCCTGAAGGGCCACCATTCACTGATATCTATTTGGAAAGTTTTCTGGAAAAGTTCTAAGATTTGCAAATATGTTAATAAGAGGGATTGTGGCCATTCCTTGTCTAGAGCCAGTTTTTAATCTATCTTGGTGTATGGGGCAAAAGAGATATAACAACTTGTATGCATTTGCTTAGACTTTTATGATTATTGTTCTTGAAGGTTTATATAAGGAAACAAAAACATTTAAGAAATATTAGAATTTATTCTTTTTTACATTCCTCAAATGTTTTATACAACTTAGGTGTTTTAATAATTAAACTTATTGTATAGTCCTAAATATATCTTCCAATTTCAGAACTGAGTTGAATGAAGTAAAAAAATATTTAATCCAGGTGCTAATTAAATATTCACTAGGGAAAGAAATGTGTGCAAATCTGTGACTAAAGCTGATAAATTTTCATCAGGAAAGCATGTCTAAGAAAATTAGCATTTTCTAATTTATTACTAAAAATAGAAATATATCTCAAATATTTCTGTAGAGAAAATTGAAAAAATTAAAGGAATAAAATTAATTCTGAGCAAACCATGCCATCTCTGAGTATCCAGGTAGAAGGAAAATGTAAAATTCAGAGAGCCAAGTTTTCAAAACTCTGATTTGAGGTAGACATATGGGGTGAGATTTAAAAAGATCAGCATTTAAATTTTTAACAGACTGCTATTTCAAAATTCATATTAAAAATGATGGCATCAATAATTTTAGTCAAAAAGTACCTATCATGGCAACATTTTTTTTGAAAGATCAGAGAAACCTGTATAACATTTGCTTATAAATAATGTTCGTAGTTGAGTATTTCTCTTTTTTAAAGCAATCAGCTGTAAAAGTTTTTAACAAGTAATGATGTATAATGTGGTAGTCATTTGAGATTTGTAAGCAACCTGTCTTGCAGATGACAGCTATATATGGCTTATGGCTTATCATATGGGGCTAACTGAAAACCAGGTAAGTGAATAAGCATATGATGACAAAAAAGAAATGAGAATGAAGCATGCACATAGAGGTCTCTGACCATAAACAAATCACTTACCATATTTAGGCCCCCATTTCTCTATCAAAACATTGACTATGTGTTAAAAATAATTAATTTTAGCCTAATAAAATTACTGATGCCAACTATATTAACAGTCACTATTGTGTTAATATTGATCATGTCCTCAGAGTGCCTTTAATAGAACCCTCAAGGCTAACAGATTTTAGGTAATCAAATGAAACTAATTTTTAAAAGACAAATCAGAGCACAAAGTAATAATTCATTTTTAGAAAAATGGATTTTTATAAAGATATGAGAGGTGAAGAATACTGGATAGGAGGTAATCATGGAAAAGATCATCTCAGATGAGATTATCATGAAGAAAGTTCTTGTCATCATGTTGTAGCCTAACTAATGGGCAGGGAATTCCCCACTTCATTATATTGGGATAATATGAAGCCATCTTAGACAAATCCATATAGATCCTCTGCACATAATTCCCCGTCATTCCCTCCCTCTCTCTCTCTCTCTCTCTCCCCTCTCCCCTCCCCTCCTACCATCTTTACTTTTTTCCTTTTTCAAGATTACTCCAAATCTAAATGTTAAAGTAATGATTTCTGACATACTTAGATGTACTTTACTTCAAGTTTTTCTTCAACTTGGTACCTTGTAAAATATATAATATATATTCATCTCTCTATAGCAATATGTTGCAGACTGGTCAAATGTACAAGTTTCCTTTTAGTCAGATGTATATGAATAAGACAGATTATTGACATAAAATTGTAAGCTTTCCACTTTACTAAGACTTTTTCAATAATCCAAAGGTTACAGAGAATCAATTTAATTTTATTATTTGTTAGTAGCATTTAATCTTTACCATGGCTAGAAGTATGCATTAAATTACTATAATTATTATAATTAATTAATTACTATAATAAAATATTTTAACCCAAGGTATTTTTACTTAGGAATATTATTTTCTTTGAAAAAAATAGTCCTTGTAAACTGTTTCAACCTTATGGTGATGAGATTAAGTCATTACTCTTTTATTCACAATGGATACACAAAGATTCTACAGAAAACTTTTGGTATGGTAACCAATGTGCTTTTGTTTCTGTAGCCCCTGACCCTTCTCTCCATTCAAACAGTAGTTAGGTTATTAACTTACCCTGCTTTATTTTCCATCATCTAATTTCTCACCACCTGACATCTAACGTGTTTGTGTATTATTTATAAATACTGCAAGGTACCATAAGAGCAGTTTTGTTCTATTCATGACTAAGTTCCAAGCCACAGTGGCTGGACATATTAGATGCTCTGTTAATATCTGTTGAATTAATGACTGAGCACTGCCCCTAGTAAAGGAGAGCACGTACCAAGGCAGAGAACAGGAGTCACGCTATCGACGTTTTAATTGTAGAATCCAAAGGCAGTTATAAATTTGTGTAAATGTGAGGTCAGTCTAGGCCAGTTTTACCCATTTCTGAAACAGCCTGAACTTTGCCAGGATGTGTATGCTCAGATGGGGGCGGAAAGTAGGAGGTGGAAGATGTAAATCAAATGGGAAGTGGAGATGGATGCCTGTAAGTCTAGATAAAAGAGCCTTTGGACATCTGGTGCCTGCATGGAATAGACACTTGGTTACTAGATCAATGAACCCACTACCAGACCCCCCCACAGTGTTATGTGAATAAAATATGTGACTTGTTAAAATCCCAGAAATGGGGAATTCCATTGATTTAAACTAAACTTTTCAACTTCCAATAGGTTTAAGTTTATAGCCATAGCTTAACCTGTGCATGAAATTAAACCTATTCAAGAAACTATTTTCTTCTGTGGCCTGATCTACTTACATTCAGACTCAATATAGAATTCCATTCTAAACTCATGGATCATTTCAGAAATTATTTTTTAAATATATTTTTATTGATTTCAGAGAAGAAGGGAGAGGGAGAGAGAGAGATAGAAACATCAATGATGAGAAAGAATCATTGATTGGCTGCCTTCTGCATGTCCCCTATTAGGGGTCGAGCCCATAACCCGGGCATGTGCCCTTGACCAGAATCGAACCTGAGACCCTTCACTGAGCCAAGCCAGCCAGGGCCAGAAGTGTATATTTCTATATACATGATCTATATATTGCATTATGTGCTCACTACTCAAAGTCAAATGATCTTTTGTCAATATACATTTGGCCCCATTTACCCTTTATCCCCAAACCCCTTCCCTCTGGTAACAACCATAAGGTTGTCTGTGTCTATGAGTTTCAGTGTTATATCCCATATATGAATGTAATCATACGATTTTTAGCTTTTCCTGATGTGATTTTCTATTTCTCAGTGTGCTATACTTAAGTTGCATTTGGTTTTTTTATGTCAACCCCCAATAAATAGGTTTTTCTCCTAATAGTTCATTTTCATAATTAACCATATATGTTATGACATATTATTGGCTATCTTCTTTTTAGTAAGTATTTGCTCTTTTTAGTGTAATTTTATTTGTTGGAAAACAATGGGTTTTAAAATATGTTTATTTATTTAAATTAAACTTATTGTTACATATTTGTATTCATGAGAATGCAACTGACCAAATAAATACAATTATGAAGCATTGTTTGATTTAAGCAAAGATCTGTTCTTTATTTGTTGGGTTACATAACCATAGGGTAAATTATAAATATAATCTATATTTAACCATAGGATAAATTATACATATAATTCCCTCCTTGGAAAATCGTTGGTCTTTTGCTCTGGGACTCAGAAGCTATTACTTTAAGATATGACAAATTTTTTTCTTTACCTCTAGAGCTGATGATGACATACTGATTCTCTTGCCATTTTCATCAATTATCAGGATAAATACAAAATATTTTCTAGCCAAATATGAACTACCAAAAGAGGTTCTATTTTTTCATCAAACAGAATAATAAGTTTATACTAATTAAATATTTAATAGTTAAACATGAACGTTATCATATCTATGTATATAAAAGGCTAAGTGAATGACCGGCTGACCGGCCGGTACATATGACAAGCACTGGCAATTTAAAAATAAATGTTGACTCATGCATGTGCTATATTTATCCCCATCTGACACTGGCCTCCCATTTAAATTAATTCAAAGACAGTTTCCCATGATGCCAGCGTTTGTGATGACTATTAATAAATCACAAGGACAAACTCTAGATAGAGTAGGAATATTCCTACCTGAACCCATTTTTGTATATTGTCAGTTATATGTTGCTTTCTCTCAAGTTTGAAGAGCATGCAACGTTAAAGTTAAAGCTGTAAATCAGGCATCCTCAAACTACGGCTCGCGGGCCATACATGGGTGTTTTTGCCGTTTTGTTTTTTTACTTCAAAATAAGATATGTGCAGTGTGCATATGAATTTGTTCATAGTTTTTTTAAACTATAGTCCGGCCCTCCAACAGTCTGAGGGACAGTGAACTGGCCCCCTGTTTAAAAGTTTGAGGACCCCTGTTAAATACTTCATCACAATGGAAATTAGTCAAGCACTCTGAAAGTGTTTTTACTCTTAATATGGTATATAGGGAGATATTAGAATAAGTTTAATCAATTTATCAGTCATTGTTTTTATCAATGTTGTTTTTGTATCATGTTTTTGTTGTTTTTATATCATGTCTTTGTTGTTGTTATATCATGTTGCTATTTATTAATCAATTTATATATTATTTTCATATACATTTTACTAGTTTTCTTTCATCTCTGACACTGCTATTATAGAGAAAGGGTGATTAGCAATATTAAAATATTTCTTCTAATTAATTTCCTTTCAATGTGCACAAATCCATGCACCGGGCCACTAATTAACTATAAGATAGGAAACTTATTTTCTTTCATTTAAAGCATTTGAAGATTCCTGACTCATGGCATTTTCTCTAAACATGTCAATTGACATTCCAAATCTGAATAAAAAACTGTGTTTAAAGTTACTCTTAAATTTACATTTAAATCATTTCTCTCAAAAATAGTGTTGGCAGAAGCATTTAAGTAGAAACAATTTGCTTGGTTTGAGGTAAGCCTCAAGTAAATATTTTTGTTTAATCTGTGTGTCTGTCTTTGCATAATTTATGTACTATATTGTTTTCAAATATCCAATTCTGTAGATAATTATTTATGAATCCATTTAATTTACTTAACACCAAGCACAGCAGAATTACAATCATGGATGGCTTCTATTCATGCCAACCCTTGCTTTTTATTTATTTGTTTTAACTGAGGGCTTGCAACTGGGCCTGCTCAGTTTAATACAAATCCCTCTTTAGATAGTTGCTAACCATGACTTGTATGACAGGTTATTTTCTGCCTTCAATTAAACAGTTTTCAAACTGTCCTTTTTTGTATATTCATTTTCCCCTAAGTTGGAAAAAGAAAGCTAAATACCTGTTGGTAGTGCTAATGTGGCATAAAAGTATATCAGACCATCCAACCTTGTCATAATTTATGGTAAAGCACTGTTTCAAGATTATTGTGAGATTGGGTTATCTCAAAATCAAGTGAACCTGGAATTTTTTTTAAAAAAAAGTTGCTGCTACAATACCAGGAAGAGTAATAAAACTTTTTTAAAGGTTTTTTTTTTTTTTTTTAGTAATACTTACTGAATTATTAAACATAATTACTAAAATTCCAAGTATAAGCTACATCACAGAGATAAAAGTCCATCCATATGTAACTTTATAAACATATCATTGGAACTTGAAACTTAATAGTGTGAAATATAATGTTATACTTCTAAATAGAATGGAATAAAATCCATTTCTGATATTTGACAGCTCTTTTCTCATTCATCTCTTAGTTGCAGCTTTGACTGACTTTTAAATGTAAAATATATGCCATTTGTTTTGTTTTTATTCACCAAAAGTTATGTAGGCAAGTGTTTTCAAAGAGTTTTTATATTGATGTGTCCCCCAATTTTTAGAATAATAAATAATATCCATAAGTGTTTAATATAAACGTATACATCTCAACTGAATAAATTAATAATTAGTATATGTACTTTGAATCACATATGACAAAATATCTTTTTGAAGGATTTACTTAAGTTTCCAATAAATTCTATTTTATACTAGAGGCTCGATGCACAAAATTCATGTAAGAGTAGGCCTTCCTTCCCCCAGCTGCCAGCACTGGCTTCCCTCTGACACCCGGGACCGGGGCTTCCCTCCGGTCGCTGGCAGGCACCCTGGACCCAGACTTCCCTCAGAGTCCCAGCTTTGTCTGGAAGGACATCCAGAAAGACATCTGGTCTAATCAGCATATTATGCTTTTATTATTAGAGATAAGCACACTTTTCTAAATCTTTTGCCTCACTGTTATTTTTATGTTTTCTTTAAAAGAAGATATAACATACAGTAAAAAGAGATTTTTAATAATTCTATTTTTACTACTAGATCAAATTATCTTCAACAATATTTTCATAATTCTGAAAATGTCTTCTCAACCATCTAGAATTAAATGATAAAATTATTACATTATTTTACCCTTAGGTCACCATTCTATATCATGGTCACATGTATTTATTTTTCTTCACACACATTAATTCAAACTCAATTCTATTTTCACACTATATTTTTTTTCAAACTGAAAACACAAGCACAAAGTTTTTCATGGAGTGTGGAACTCAATGAACTATTAATTAAAGATGGCCCAGAACTCTGGCACCGCCTTTTGAGGGAGATCTTGTCAGAGCACAGAAAAAATAATGGCCTCACAGGCCAAAAAACAGGATCCTTCTACTTGGTTAACATTCACTCACATACTTAATACCATCTACTAAGTTCAGGCATTGAGTTAACTCCCAAGATTGATGAGGTATGCAAAGCACCATGGCCAGTTTCATATTCTAGTGAGATAGAGAGTCAAGAACAAGAATGATGATATTAATACAGTGTGAAAGTAAATGTCTTAGGACAAAGGGAAGTTAAGAAGACAAAGTGGGGACATTAGCAGACATGAAGAATTACATGTGTAAAGAGAAAGAGGTATAAACAGTTAAAGGGGGTACATGTTAGAAACTATGAATGGATTGTTTCCTAGGTTGGAAGAAAGAGCACATAGGAAAGAGCACATGTGTTGTAGTAATCCAGGTGAGATGATAAGAGTCCACATGAATGTAGTGCTTATCTTCTCGCCAAGAGAAAAAGATTTGGGAGACCCTCAGTACCTAAGGCTCCAAATGCTTTATCACTCTAGGTGTGAGTATTCTAAAATCTTCAATACTTGGATACCTAAGAAATAACTAGTCCTGAGTAATTTAACGTTTTCATGTCAGGATATTTTCTTGGGGTTTTAGCTTAGTTCTAATTGGCCTTCATACTAACAGTAGCACTGAAATGATTCTATTTTATATTTCTTTCATTATTAAAGTCATTGGGTCTCTTTTATTTGAGCCTAATGTAGGCTTAATCAGCTCAAGTTTAAAATTCTTATTAACAACTATTTTCAATGGAGTAGGAACTTGCAACAACCAGGTTGAGCCAGTGTGCCAACTGAGCTGTGAACATTATCCTAATGAGTCTAAAAAGATGGAGTAGAAGGGGCAGACATATATATTTTTTCTATCACTATGTATGACCTCTATGCCCTCTTTAACCTCGACTACCCCTGCATCACCACACTGTTGTTCATGTACATGATTTCTCTCTCTTTTTTTCTTTTTTGTTCTATTCCTCTATTCCCAATACCCACCCCCCCCACACACACACACCAGAACTGTCTGACTGCTCTCTATTGATGAGTCTGTCTCTATTTTGCTTTGTAGTTCAGTTCATTCATTAAATTCTACATATGAGTGATATCCTATGGTACTTGTCTTTATCTGACTGGCTTATTTAACTTAGCATAATGTTCTCCAGGTCCATCCATTAAACAATAATAAAATATACCAGGAGAAGCCTACTTTGGGATTCAGACTCACAAGGCTATAAATTATGACTATTATGTTCTCTAACCTGGCAGATAGGAAGAAGGGCTTAATCTTATTTCTTGCCACTTGTAAAGTTGTACTGATAATACTAATTTCACAGGGTTGTATTTGTTAAACCATCATTTATCAAATAAAATGATGTGTAACAGCACATATCTCTGTTCCAATACATTATACATGTTCAGTGATTGTTATTTACCTTGCCAGACCTCCCCTGGGAAAATCTAATAGAAATAGAAAAGATAAATTTCAAAAGATTTCCCTTCTGGGTCTTTGCAAATGCTCTTCCACTCACTCTTCTCTCTCTTCACCTGGTTAGCTTCTACTTCCTTCTGGTCTCAGCTTGGCTTTCGCTTCCTTCAAGAAGTCTTTCCAATAGGCTGAATTCTATGTTCTTTCCTGGGTACTGGTATCCTCTGTGTTTTATGAAACTGTCACATAATAACTTGTTTCATCTTCAGAATCACACAAAAGGCTGTAAGCCCTTTGAGGGCAGGAACTCTTTCTCACACCACTGCTTCCTCAGTGTTTAACCTAGTGATAGGCTTATTGTAAACACCAAAATATGTTAACTCACTGGTTGACTAATGGAATAAAATTGCTTTGGAAGGCAAATGGTAAAAATAATCCATCATATCATCATGATAGGCTCACATCTATATTTCATAACTTTTATAAGTTACTTGCTAGACTATGATTCTAATACTAGTTACAACAATTACATTTGGATTACTGTCAGGTAGTCCTAATTTTATAAACTTGAGATGCTACTTAATGTCTGCACTTATTGGAACCAGTGGGTGTTAGCCACGCAGGTACATTTCTAATAAACGGAATTCTAGTGGAAAGTATAATGGTTCCCCAAGCAGATCACTAGAGGACTTTGAAAATATCAATGACAGAACAGATTGCCATTTGATTTGAATACCTGGCTCTTAGACACAGACTGAATTGGTCCTCATTGCCCCTTTCGCCCTAATGTCATTATTATTTAATTACAAATAACCCTAGGTATTGTTGACCTCATAGTTAACTTCCAGATTTAAATGTAAAATGCCATGCTTTTTTTAAAAAAATGTATACTAAGAATCCTTGCTCCAATATAGCATCAAATGGAGTTATGTTTGCTCTTGAACAACTTAAAGAATACTTAATTTTACTGTTGCCATTATTTATCTCTGTCTCTCCTCCCTGGGAGCTGCAGCTAAAATTAATTTGCATTTCAGACCTCCAGATTTTATATTGCCATTAGGGTTGTGAAATGTTTTTACTCAGCACAACTAAGAACTGATGTTTTACCTCCCACTAATGGACCTTTAATTAGGCACCGTAATGAACCATTCTGTCATCCCTTCATTTATAGAGAGAAGGTTTTGTATATGTAAGATACATTTTTGACAGAATACCAAGTCCATTGAACCTTGCCAGCTCACATGTAATAGATCCTAAATTTATTATGCTTTTGTCAGCTGTTGGATTTATTATTTTAATGACACTGTCCACAGACATATTTTGCTGCCAAAGAATAGCATCACCATACTTCAGGAATGTTTGTTGACATCTTGATCAACAACTCCTGGGGTCCAATTCTGACTATAATATCACTACTTTGGGATCTTAAGCAAGTTATTTAACCTCTGTCTAAGGATTAATTGGTTAATTTTAATAAGCGCTTTACAGTGAAAGGTGGGAAGTGCTATGACTGCTAATAGTGATAATAAAATTATAATGTAGGCTTTTACAATGCATTGAGCTACTTCAGACTGTGATTCTGTTAAGTTGCCAAGTAAATATAAGTGGCTGAATTTATTCTTTTTTAAGAATTCAAACTGCTGTGATGATGGCCTCATTGTATTTTTACAACTTATTTTTAAAAAATCAAGATTGTTGTATCATGATTACATACAGCTTTTGTACATTGGATAGATTGTTCTTTTATTATCTCATATCTAAACAACCCTCATTTGTTTATTTATGATCATTTTTTTCTCATTTGCTTATCTGACAAATGCCACTGCCGAGTGTAGTCTCAAGGAGGTCTTCTGAGACAAGTCAGAATGACACAAATCACAATAATACCAGGTAAAAGTGAATAGAGCCAGAAAGAGGTAAAGAACCAGTGACTTTAAGAAGAGAAAGAGATTAATTCAAACTGAGGGCTAATGTGAGCAACTTGTAAAAGGAAATGGTGTTTAAGCTGGAAAGATACATATAGATAGGATTGGGCATAGAGGGATGAAGGTTAATACGAATCCAAAGAAAATGCATTTCAGAGGAAGAGAATGGCGTGAGAAAGTCACAGTGTCAAGTAAGTTGACATATAAAGAACTATGATCGATATGGTTTTATTAGAATAAAAAAGAAGATGAAAAGATGGCTTGGATATTAATGACCATTTGCATTATTCAAGATAGTAGTTGGTACTGACCCCATTCAGGACTGTGAGAATAATGGAGCAAGAAGGAAAACTAAACAAAAGTGTGAGTAGTAAATGGAAGTTGTGTTTGAATACTATGAGAGGAGAGAGATGAGAGAGCCATGAGGACTGACTCAATGATATCAAATGATACAGAGACCACAATGTTAAATAACGTTTAAGGGTGTGGGCCCTGGAAGTGGATTGTTTGGGTTTGAATCCTAGCTTTCCCAATTACTAACACTGTCATCTTTGGGAGGCTCTTTATGATTCCTCAGTTGCTTCCTCTGTAAAATTCTAACAAAGGCAATACCGTGTTTGTTAGCTAAATTAAATGAATTTATCAAATTAATGCAAAATAAGAAGAAGTAATTGCAAGAGTTCCTGGATATAGAAAGATCTCAGTAAATGTGATTGAGATGAAAAATCTTTTAATTTTTATTTTTGATAGAATGTACAACTGGTTTATGTGTCCGCTCTTTTGAAAAGAGAGGGTGCAGAGGGAACGCATAGAGATCAGTCAGTAATAATCCAGATAAGAGATGCTAGTAACTTTAATGACGGTAGTGAGAATAGAGGCGACGGGAAGTGTTCAAATTTGGGATGTATTTTAAAGGTAAAAGTGAGAATGAAGCTGGAGTATAAAAGAAAGAGAAAAGTAAAATATGACTCCAAGATTTTTGAACTTTGGTGTTTCACTTTATAGACATGAAGATAAACTATGGTAGAGGAGTTTTGGCGTGAGAATATCAGATTAATTTAGAAATGAGTCAAGCTGTCAAACAGACATTTAAGTATAAAAATCTGCTACTCAAAAGCCAGGTTTAGCTGGATACATAAATTTGGAACTATTTATATTTGGATGGTATAAAAGGCTATGTAATTAGTTGAAATTACCCAGGCAGTGGGTCTCAATCTTGATCACATATATAAAACATCTGGAAAACTTTAAATAATATACATGTCCCATTACAGGCAAAGAGAATCAAAATCATAGGTAATGCTTGGGAAACTATATTTTAGCAATCTTCAACCTTCCTCATCTTGTGGCACACATAAACTAATTACTAAAATTCTGTGGCACATCAAAAAATGTATTTTTGCCCTAGCCAGTTTGGCTCAGTGGATGGAGTGTCGGCCTGTGGACTCAAGGGTCCCAGGTTTGATTCTGGTCAAGGGCAGATGCCTGGGGGGTTATGGGCTCGATCCCAGTAGGGGGCATGCAGGAGGCAGCTGATCAATGATTCTCTCTCATTATTGATGTTTCTATCTTTCTCTCTCTCTCCCTTCCTCTCTGAAATCAATAAAAATATAATAAACAATATATATTTTTTGCCAATCTGACAAAAAAAATAGGTATAATTTTGAATCATTCACATTGAACAGCTATTGGGTTGGCTGTTGTCGTGTTTTTTGTTTGTTTGTTTGTTTGTTTTTTCCAATTTGGCAATCTAAGGGAAAAGAGGTCAGTGCCCCTAACTAAATAGTCAGGTATTACATGTTTCACTAAGTGAAAATCACTGCCATATTTTATTAAACCTGTTGAGGTCTTTCTAATGTGCAGATTTTTACAGAAGTCACAGGCTCAAGGAGTGACTATCTATAATAATAAAAGGGTCATATGCTAATTAGACCGGACATCCTTCTGGATGAAGCCAGGGCTGGAGGGAAGCAGCCCCGGTCCCAGGTGCCTGCCAGCGGCCAGAGGGGAGCCAGTGCCGGCAGCCAGGGAAAGTCAGGCCTTCTCTTGCATGAATTTCCATACATCAGGCCTCTAGTTTTAGAATAAAAAGAAATATGAAGGCAGAGTCACAAGTAACACCAATATTTAAAAGTCAAGGAGAGAAGGAGGAATCAGCAAAAAGCCCTGCGAAAAAGCAGCCAGTAAAACTAGCATGAAATTAAGAGATCAGTAAAAATAAAAACAAGTGAATAAGGTGTTTTAAGGAGGAAGTGATTAAGTGCCAACTGTAAAGGTAAAATAGGAATTGAAAAATGACCGCTGGGTATAAAAACATGAATAACATGGAAATAAATTAGTTAACTTGACTTTGATAAAAGATGTTTCAGCAAAACAGTGAAGATAAAAAGCTGACAGAGATAGAGTCAAAAGAAAAATAGAGGAATTGGAGAGTATAACAACTCTTAAAAGCAATGCTACTACTAAAAAATTAGTAAGTTAATAAAGTTGTAGCTAGAAAGGGATGTGGTCAAAGGTAAGGTTTGTCAAGGGAAAAAAAAAAAACTAGATAGAAAGGAAAACACTGATAAAGCACAAGGAAGGAGGGGCAGTGGTAAGAGATGTATCCATGAGTAGCTACACGTAAATAGTGTATGAGTGAGTAGTGTAGCATTGACATAGCGTGGGTTCCTCTCCACGAGAAGGAAGGCAGTGTGTGGGGTTATAGAACAAAGTAGGTTGAGGGGTATGGAGGTGGGAACTTGTGGCAGTTCTCTTTAGACAGCTGTCTTCAGCTGAGAGTAAAGTTGGGGAGCAGGTACTGGAGGTTAGAGGAGGAAAGAGAGAATATGACATAGACATTTAGGAGAGTCGATTGATTAGTGAAATATACTAAGAAGCCAGAGTAAGTATCCATTTGAGATTAGTTGATAAAAAACTCAACTAAAACTAGTGTGTACGACTATGTGTTTTTCTTCAGTTGCATTTAGCAACAGGGCACCGGTTCAGGAAAGAGGTAACATTGGACTTAACCATGTTATGAATTTCCAGAAAAAACAACAGAAGGGAAGAGGGAACAAGGGAGTGGAGGAGGATACAAGGGAATGCTTATAATGATAGGCCATGGAATCTAAGCTGGAGAAGGAAGAAATATAGAATCTTTAAGAGAAGGATAAAGAACAGTGTAAAGAATTATTGGAGTTGAGGTGACTCAGGAGCTGAAACTGAAAAATGGGGTGGCTGCAACTGAGATAATGTAGAAAATACAGAATAGGTAACAAGGAAGCTTCTTCATGTAAACATTAACGCATGCTGCCTGGCGCGGCTCCCACTTACAGTCCTGACATCTGTCCCCCGTGTGTTCAGGCGGGCAGTGGCAGTAAGGCTGGTTCCCAGCAGTCACTGCAGGTCCCTTCGTTCTGACAAAAATCCTCACAGACCGTCTTGCCACAGTTTGGTCCAGTGAACCCCAACACACAGCGGCAGGTAGGTCTCCCTATTGGAAAAAGGTAATGAAAAGGAAATTACTGAACTAAAATGGTTTATTTTCATGGAGTCTTCACTACATAAGAATCAGGAAGCCAGAGTTCTGGTCAGTTAGTCTCTTACTTAAATATGTGGCTTGAGGCAGTAATGGGACCTCTTTGGGTCTCAGTTTCCCAATGTTCCATGATGCCTAGATTCAATGATAACTCAGGTTCACATCTGGCAAAATTAGCAGAGCTCATTTTCTACATAATTATATATACACAGAAATATTTTATGCTTTAAAGTGCTTTTATAATTCTCTGTATTACTCTTTCCTGGCCCATTTTGCCTTTTCAATTGTGATTGCTCTACTCATGTGGTAATGCAGATTGTATTGGTCATTAGAAGATAAAGTAGAGAAAATTATATTTCCCCGTGTTTAATCATGTACAAACTATTGCTGGATCTACATAAAATAGAGCTTAGACTTATTATAAAATTATTTTCATAAACTTAAAGTGGACATATCATCTATACTAATATGTATGAATGTTATTTTATTTGACTTAAATACACATATTGTGCTTAGATATAAGCACTTACACAGTCTTATTTTATTTCATTTTGATATTTTTCTTCATAGTAAGGACTGTCACTTCTAGTCTGGTAAGATGATTTAGAAGTCTAATGTTAACAGTACACAATAGCAAATCTGATGGATCATCTTTGGATATTTTTCTTTATTTGCTCTGTGGGAACTAACATGGCAATGAAAGCTGAACAATCCTTTAAGGTGTTTTGAACATAACAGTTAACTGCTATATCAGGAATGAGTCTCTCTAACTGCCTGGACTGTCAAGAACTGAGTAGAAAATTGAGTGCAGAACCAGCTCTGTAGATGTGGTGAACAAAACAAAACTAAATGAATGGCTATCATTTGTAAGGGGGAAAGAATGAGGTTTAGAAATTGTACAAATATAAAATAATAACATGAAATAGCATAAGAAAGAAATTCAGTTATAGATCTCAATGAACTAGAACTCAGAAAATGACAGAGTTGCTAACATCAGAGAATATCCAACAATCTCCTCTCACTTTTGTGGAAATAAAGCATAGTTAGAGTGGCCAGAAAAATGCATGAGTGTAATGCTTAAGGCTTGAGGTATGAAAGTGATATGTTTTCTTTATTGCCATAGATTTTATATTCTACAATGAAGGACAATTATATGTTTCTACTTTTTTTTTTTTGAAAAGCATTCTTAGGTGAATAAAATGTCTCTAAATAAAATCTAGCTGCATTTCCAAGAGAAGGAATAAATTGAAGTTTCACAATTTACTTATTTAATTTACTTTGAAAGGGCTCCACACACTTAAACATGCTAGAAGCTATTGCTTCTTGATGAAGAAAATTATATACATTTTTATGTTGAGTAGTATTGCTTTAAATTATTTATAAATGATATTAGTCTAGTGGCTAGATAAATGCCTATTAATAGGTTGATAAACAAGGTAAATTTTATATATATTAAAAGCTGATTAACCTTGCATTTTTCATTACCAGAAAATGGCTTTAAAACTTATAAAGATTTTTCTTATAATGGTAGTGAATTTTCTAGTGGTTGATTAAATACCTAGAAAATATCTTCACTTAAACAAAAATAGGTGAAACATAAAGACGCAAACAATAGAATAAATGTTGGTAGGAAGATAAAGAAAACAGTTTATTTATTTTCTTTATTGATTAAGGTATTACATATGTGTCCTTATTTCCCCATTCCCCCGACCCCCGCTCATGCCCTCACCCCCCTGGTGTCTGTGTCCATTGGCTATGCTTATATGCATGCAGACAAGTCCTTTAGTTATTGTTGGAGCACAGTTACCAGGGAAAATGAAAACCCTGAACAAAAGAAGGGATACCTTTTCATCTACAAGAACCAGTGAATGACTTACAGAGAAATAAAAAATACAAACAGGAACACATACACAGGAGTTAATTGTGAAACACACAGTACAGAAAATACAGAAGAAAATGATTGTATTAGAACAACTAGAACAAGTGCATATAGAGAACTGAAACCACCTGATTTAAATTTTTCTATATTACTTTCCAGTTTATTATTCCTTGTTTTTTACAGTCAGGAGTGAAAAAAGTAAATGATAGAAGTTGGAAATAAACAAACACAGCCCGCTGCTAAGGCGCTTGCAAATCCCTCTATCCCCGCCACGCAGAGACACAACACCCTGCTTTCATCTCAGCTACAGCTGTTTGGAAAGTAAGGAAAAGTGGCCAGGTTGTCCCCCAGCTGGCATATGCCTACATCATTTTGAGTCTGGATGAATTATTTTTAAAAGGCTCCCGTTCCTCTTCCTTTGAAGAGAAGATTTATTTTTGACAAGTAGAAATCTCTTCATATTCAGGGGGATGTTCTCCAACTTGAGAGAAACTGGGTGATGGTACAGCAGATCTTTTGTTTGCTGATGAGAAATGGACCATCTGTTGCAGAATTTTGTCATGGGCTCCATCTAATTTTTTCAAGACTCTCTCTGGGTACACCCTAACAAGTGGCACAGAGTTCATTTAGAAAGGTTTTTAGGTAGCTGGATTTGATTTTGACATTTGAAAAGGAAACAGCACAGTTACAATGACTAAGGCACAGCCAGGAGCAGAGCATTGACAGCCTACAAGGGTAGCACAATCAGGAAGAGCACCGATTGACCCGAGGAAGGAGGGCAGGAACCATTTGCTAGCTCTGATAGTCTAGTTTCTATAGCATTTTCAGCTCAGACTGAGGAGTGTAGGTTGTCTGACTGTCAGTGTTTATAAACTATATGTGCCAATTACTGGTTGTGAGACCATGGGCAAATATCACCTCTCTGCTTATTTCCTTGTGTGTAAAAAGTGGGTAGTAACAGTACCCACCTCATGCGTTATTGTGTAAAATTATATAGAATAAATGAGATAATATATGCAACACATTTTAACTGTGTTAGACATATGGAAAGCACTGTTACATTTTTAGATATGATTATTCTTATTTTACTGAGTGACATTCACCGTTTATAGGCATGACTGACTGTGTCTACAAAGGTACTGTAACAGTTTAGGAAAATCATTCTGAAAATGTTCTTAAGTTACACGCTTTATGCCATTATTTATTTAAGATCAAATTAAATTTTAAATTTGTTTGCATAGTAGTGATGGGATAGAGCAGAAATTCTCCATTAACTTTATTCTCAGACTTTGAAGGGTAGTTCCTTCTTTACCTTCTAAATATGCTTAATCCTACTCACACAATACACACATAACAAAAAAGCACACCTAATCTTTTTCATGTGCTTCTCCTTGTACAACTTCAAATTTTTGTTACATCCTTAAATGCTTTCAAAAGAAATCTACACTCACTGCTTCTAATTCTACCAATACATGACCAAACAACAACAACAACACACCAAGAACAAACAAAGAAAAAAGGTCATAAAGTCACCTTCCAATCCCTCACAGGGTTTACAGTTTTAGTTTTTTTAAATATACAAAATAATGTGTCTTAATCGATTACTTCTCTTTGTTTTCTCAATAGAGAGGTCAGATTTTTCAATATGTACGTATTGCTCAAGTAAGTTAATTTTCATTCCCTAGTGGTAAGAAAGGTTTAGAGCCCTAACCAGTTTAGCTCAGTGGATAGAGCGTCAGCCTGCAGACTGGGAGAAAGAGAGAGAGACAGTGATGGGTTGCTACCTGTATGGACCTGACTAGGGATCAAACCCATGACCTTCTGGTGTACGTGATGATTCTCCAACCAACTGAGCCACACCAGCCAGGGCATACCACCACTTTTTTATCCACTCATATATTGATGGGCGCTTGGGTTGCTTCCATATCTTGGCTATTGCAAATAACACTGCAATAAACATATGGGTACATATCTCTTCAATTTAGTGTTTTGAGTTACTTTGGATATATACCCAGAAGTGGAATTGCTGGGTCATAAGGCAGTTCCATTTTTATTTTTTTTAGGAAAATTAAAATATCCACAGTGGTTGCACCAATCTGCATTCCCTCTAACAGTTCAAAAGGGTTCCTTTTTCTCCACATCCTCACCAGCACTTGTTGTTTGCTGATTTATTTTATATATTTTTATTGATTTCATAGAGTAATGGAGAGGAAGAAAGAGATAGAAACATGAATGATGAGAGAGAATCATTGATCAGCTGCCTCCTGCATGCCCCATACTGGGGAACGAGCCTGCAACCAAGGCATGTGCCCTGACTGGGAATTGAACCCGGGACCTCCTAGTTCATAGGTCTACACTCAACCACTGAGCCACGGCAGCTGATGATTAGTGACATTGAGAATCTTTTCATATGTCTATTGGCTCTCTGTATGTCATCTTTGGAGAAATATCTATTCAGGTCCTCTGCCCATTTTTTAATTTGATTATTTGTTGTTTTTTGGTGTTTAGTTGTATGAGTTTTTAAATAAATTTTAGATATTAATCTCTTACTGCACATATCATTGGCGAATATATTCTTCCATTCAGAAGTGTGTGTTTTTGTTTTGTTAATGGTTTCCTTTGTTGTGTGCTATCTTAAGTTTGCAATTTTATGTTTTCAACTGAATATTTTCTTGGATTTTTATAAAGCAAGTAGGATTAAATACTCAGCTTTTAGCACTCCACAAACATAAATAATACCAATGTTAATAAAACTAGGACATCAAGCTCAATTTAAATTAGAAGCACTGATTTACTTGAGAAAGGAGATTTAGTCCTCCTCTAGAATGTCCCACCTTCTAGATTTTGCATGTCATTTAACTGGTTCCTTCATCACAGTATTTGTTGAAAAGTGTGTTCCACCTGGGAGCTTTGATCTGATGCAGAGACTACTTCATACACGGTGCTGTAAACTTCCTATTATATTAGAGGTTAGCTAACTATAGCTCATGGACCAAAACCAACTGTGTGTTTTGGTAACTAAACTTTCCCTGGCACACAGTCACCCAGTTATGTCTCTGTCGGCTTTCCCACTACACCTACAGAGATCATGCGGCCCACAAAGCCCACGATGTTTACTATCTATCTCATTATGGAAAAGTTTGCCAACCCCTGTGTTATGGCATATTTGTTACTGTTAATCAATGGGTTCAGGGGAGTCAGCCTGCTCCCTGTTTTAAAATGTCCCTTCTCCTTTCTCAAGTAAATCAGTGCACAAAAAAGGGAGTGGAAGGTGCCCTTAAGGGGAAAAAAATTAATGTTAATTCTGTTATATGTAATGATGGCATCACAGTTATTTCTCAGCAATGAAGTATTTATAGGAGAAATAACATGATGTCTGGAACTTACTTTAAATAAAATACTCTAGTAAACAAGTATATGGAGTGGTTACGTGGAGAATAGTTGAAACAATTAGATAAATGTTGATAATTATTGAAACTGGGCAATAGATACATGGGGGTTTATTATATTTTTATTTTCATTAAAATATTTATTATGCCCTGGCTGGTGTGGCTCAGCTGGTAGGAGACTATTCCCATATACAAAAGGTCATGGGTTTGATTCCCAGCCCCAATCCTGGTGCTTACAGGAGGCAGCCTATCAATGTTTCTCTCTCAAATCAATGTTTCTTTCTCTCTCTTTTTCTCTCTCTCTCTCTCTCTCTGTCCCTCCCTTCCCCATTCTCTAAAAGTCAATGAAAAAAAATGTCCTCAGGTAAGGAAAATAAATAAATTAATAAATTCATTTAAAAAATTAAAAACAGCCCTGATATAATAAAAAAAATGAAAGAAAAGCAAAGATGGGCAGTTTAAATGTATGCCCACCATTATCAAGATTGTGTACGTTCTATCCTAGGTACATATATGACTTAAGACACACCAGTATATATATTTTGGCAACAGTTCCATGATGCTTTGAGGGTGTCTAAAGTTTCTACCAATACTTCCCTTTTAGCATATATTTTTGGGGTAGTCAAATTTGATGGCAGTCATATATGCTACTATTCTATTTGGGACAGTGGCCTGGAAAAAATCATCTTGAATGAATGAGTGGCAAAGTTCTCTCCATCTACTCATCTATTATTCTAAGGACCCTTTCCACTGCAGTGAGAAGATAATGATTTACATCAGCATTGTCTTTTTCTGCTTTATTTCTGGCAAAAAACATTTCACAGAATTTCTACAGATTTGGTGACAAGCGAGAGCTACAATGAAAACTTCTGCTTTCTTACCGTATTCATTGAAATAATTGGATACAAATATATCACCAACTATAAAAAATTGCACTGCCCATTCTTCACCTAGTAAGTTTTGCTTTTATGTCTTGCCAAACTTCCCAAGTTAAAATTGCTCTCCCTTTTGCACAACTCCAAACTTTATGAGTAGGAGTATTTTGTTATATTGTCCCAAATTTACAAACCCTCCTCTACATTTCTATAAATCACTGTGTAGAAAACATGATTTATTTTGATAGAAATATTAAGTGCCTAAATAACAAACCTATGAGTAAGAAAAATTGCACAGTATGACTACTAGTATACCTTATATAATAAATATGCATAAAAGTAAAAATTAATTGTAAATATAGTTAGCCACATTAATTTCAAAATGTTATCAATAATAAAAAATAATAAATCATTTTATAATTTTTGTAATTAAATATCTTAATATTTCAATGCTTTATTCTCAGTTCCAATATGTTACCCAAGGCAAACTTTATCTTAAATCTATCCTTTAATGAGCAGGTCATAGGAATTAACTACATGGATCCTTGTTGTATAATCAATGTCAAACCATTTAATTTTGTAGTACTTTCCTATATGAATTTATATTTTAGTTTTCTTTATTAAAAAAATCTTAAGGAATGAGGGACAAACTCATTCCTACATGCAAAATTTTAATTATGCCTCTCAGATGTGTGCTTTTAATTAATTGGTGACATTTCTTTGTTCAAATATTATAGTCTTACACAACTGTCATAAACTTATAAATTTTAATTAAGGTTTCTCCAAACCCTAGTTATATAGTGTCCACATAGGAATTTGCCAAAAGGCTTAACTATAAGTAAACCAACAATGAATAAATCCATGACTTGCCCAATAGGATTTGTTTAACAAATTAACATTTGTGTGGAGATAATAAGGTTCTACACTCTATAATACCCAATCATGTTCTATAAAACCACATTTTTAAAAGTGAAAATGCTTTGTAAATTACTTATTTGAATATTATATTATTATTAATTATATATAAGACAATAAACTCTTTAACATAACTCAGTTTGAATTCAGATGAAGCCATTTATATTACTAATTTGAAATATAATTTTTTCTGAACATATTCTCTCTATGTGAATAGAAATCTCATAATCTAGGTGCATAGGTAAAGTTGATATAGATTTTAAGAATGTAGCAAAGTCTGGACAAATTATTTGAAAACAACATTAAAAGTTGTGCTGTATCCATATATAGTTCAGGATGCATTTATAGGCTAGCAAATTCAATGCTTCATAGAGATTTGTCCCTGTTGTTCTGTTGCAGGTTAAATAGTAGCCATAGATTGGAGTGACAAACTCTTCAGTTGGCTTAAATATTCCCATGGATAAATATAAGAAAGTCATCTGGTTGTATGGTAGGTAGTTAGACAGGCATGAGCAGAGTAGGAGCAATAGTCCAGGTACCAGGAAGGCCCCAAGTGCCTAGCAATGGGAAAAACTGGGAAATCAAAGACCTCACACCCAAGGTGACCTTTCCTACCCTAGTATATCACTGGTTATGAGGTTTAGACCCCCTGGCCTTTCATACCACTGGTCATGTAGTCCAGAACCTCCCCTGATCTTTCCTCCCCTAGCATGTTGCTAGTCATGGGATAGATCCTCTTAAAGGAGGAACAAGTGGCTGAAAGAATAGCTTCATATGACTCCCACTCAAGCCCTTGCACAACCATTCCCTTAAGCATCAAGCCCTGAAGACAATGAGGTTTTGACCCACATCAAATAATCTTAGGAACAAAGTCTTGGGTCTGTTGATCACAGAGATAGTTTTGGTCAAACTACTGGTAACATCTAGGCCTCAGTTGTATTTCAGCTCCAGGCCCAGAAAAGCAGCAAGGGAGCCACCGTGGCTGACATCAGGTTCAGCTGCAGTGAAAATGACCCTCTGCCCTGGTGAATATCAATCAGTAGAGACCATGACTCTGAAAGGACACACCTGGAAAGCTGATGAATATTTCAATAAGGTCCTCTCTTGGGACTTTCCCTAAGATCCACAATTTTAGAGAATAGATAAAACCCTCAGGATGGAGGACTCAGCACACATGCACTCTCCCTTAAGCATGCCCGTGCCTTTCTCCCACATTTCTTTCCCAAGGGTGCACTTCTCTCTCTCTGCATCATGCCCACAATTTTCCCTCTCTCTTCCTCCAGGTGTGTTCCCTTGCCTTTCGTTTCCTAAGCTCCAAGGGCCTTCCTTTTGCTTCCTGAATCCACACAGCCAACTTGGATCATTTCTTCCATGGCTCACTTCTTCTACCTCTGTGATTTTCTAAATAAACTTTTGTTTGTATTTGAGTCTTAGCTCTGAATTCTTCCTTAGCCAGTACGCAAATATCGAGGTTGAAAAACTGAGGTCAATTGCCAGTAACATTCTGGTGGCATTTCACTGCCAACAGTTGTAATCCAATGATTTTATTATTATAATAAGAAAAATTAAGTTAAGAATAAAATAATAAAATCCCTAAAACTCATTTGCAAAAGAAAATATTCTTTTCTAGCCGAAAGCGGTTTGACTCAGTGGATAGAGCATCGGCCTGTGGACTGGAGGGTCCCGGGTTCGATTCCGGTCAAGGGCATGTACCTTGGTTGCGGGCACATCCCCAGTTGGGGGTGTGCAGGAGGCAGCTGATCAATGTTTCCCTCTCATCGATGTTTCTAGCTCTCTATCCCTCTCCCTTCCTCTCTGTAAAAAATCAATAAAATATATTTTTTTTAAAAAAAGAAAATACTCTTTTCTAAAGGAAATGGTATATGTGTTACTAAAATAAGATCATAAGTCATATCCTTTCATGGCACATTTATTGGACTTTTATTTTCATATTCAATGAAGGTGACAGTACTACCATTTCTCCTACAGCAATAGAAAATACTCTACTGTATGGATTAACTTTCCTTACGCAGAATGAAAATATATAGTAAAGATCTTAGTGCCTTTTTTTTTTTTCAATTAACCTGCTGAATATTATTTTTCAGAATTCAGTTAAGCAGTTAGAATAGCTTAGTTATCAATTAATCATGTGTCAAAAATATTTATAGACATAAAACTATCAGACTTAAAGAAATAGTAATGCTTTTACTATTAGAATGCAAAACAGAAACAGCTTAGTTCTTCTGAACTCCATGGAAAAAATTTTTTAATGTGACTCTTTCAGTTAACATTATGCTAACTACTTCAAAGAATAGCATAAGAAATAGAAGCAGTGAGAACTCCCAGTAAGATGGAAATTAACCATGTAGGGGATGTAAAGATCATATGGATTGATTTTCCATTTGACTAAAGAAATTTGTATTTATGTAGTAGAATTAAATGTGCATAGATTGCTCTCATAGTTGCATAATATCCGTTGTACCAAATATTGTGATCTGCAAGTTATGTTTTTATTATGCATCGGGGTTAATTTATTCCCATAGGAACATATTTTAAACTTAATAGAAGTCAGTAGAAAATATGTTTCAATCTTCACTTGTATGTTTTAGAAACCACTTTGTGAAAACTTATTGTATAAGTTAAAAAGAACCTCAAGTATATCCTAATTCATAATAACCTGATATTTTCAGGGCAGATTATACACTACATGCCAACAGAGTAATTATTTATTTTATTTATTTTATTTTATTTTACTTTATTTTATTTTATGATTTTATTATTTTTTGTTAAATCTCACCCAAGGATATTTTTTCCATTGGCTTTTGGACAGAGTGGAAGGGAGGGGAGAGACAGAGAAAGAGAACCATCAATGTGAGAAAGACACATCAATTGGTTGTCCCCCCACTCGCCCTGACTGGGATGGGGCCAGGAATGGAGCCTGCAAAGGACGTATGTGCCCTTGCCTGGAATTGAACCTGGGACCCTTCAGTCCATAGGCTGATACTCCAACTCCTAAATCAAAAAGGCTAGGGCAAGAATAGTTATGATTTCAGATGGGAACTACAATGCTATCAGATGTGCTGATATCATATATTTATACTTATTATTATTATTTTTTTTTTTTTTACGATTTGGTTGAATGTTTTGGTTAGTGTGTGGAGTAGCATTTGTACAATGAGTATGCTTCGGCCTAAGGTTTGGTTTGAGTTCTGCATGAAAGTTAAGTCTGCAGTAGAGTTACTGGGGAGACTTGAAATTAGTCTTGGTATGAAGTTAACATAGGGTTAGCATTAAGGTTCTTAAGCAGTCACTTGCAAAGGGACTTCAGCACTGTGTCATTTAATGAGTGCATGTATGTCATGAACAGTTTTTAAAAGAGCTGTTTGCAAGCTACGTTTGCCATCATGCTGCCCCAGTAAATGGCATTATATTATAACGATATTTTAAAGGGAGCTACCAGCATTCCTCACACTACGTTTAGCAAAGTATTCTTCCAAGTAGTGAAACATATTTGAACTAATATATTTACACTAGAGGCCTGGTGCACAACATTCGTGCACTGGGGGTGGGTGTCCCTCAGCCCGGGACCCCTCTCGCAGTCTGGGACCCCTTGGGGAGCAGGCCGAAACCAGCAGTTGGACATCCCCCGAGGGGTCCTTAGAGCTGCTGCGGAGGCGGGAGAGGCTCCCGTCACCTTTGCTCACCAGCTGTGAGCCCGGCTTCTGGCTGAGTGGCGCTCCCCCTGTGGGAGCACACTGACCACCAGGGGGCAGCTCCTGCGTTGAGCGTCTTCCCCCTGGTGGTCAGTGCACATCATAGCGACCAATTCTTCCACCGTTGGGTCGATTTGCATATTAGCCTTTTATTATATAGGATTTAAAATGAACCTAATTTTCAATATCAAATAATTGTTAACATTAGGCGAACTGTTCAATTAAAAAAAAAACCCACAGATATTTGAGTCAAACATATAAGGCTTATAAAACTGGTTTCACTTTATCATTCTAAGCCTGAGTCAGAATCTGTAACCACTGCACTCTGGCACGTGGCGCACTCAACACCTGGTCATGTCATTACTATTGTTAAGTTAGATGCCTTGAATCTTGTAATACTAAATTTAGAACAAATGTTATTGATTATGTTAAATTACTTATTCAATTTAATTTGTGTTAATGTATTCTTTATTAAGGTATCAGAAATTATACTTGTAATATTCTTTTCTTTTTATTTTTCATGTATACAGAACATTGCAAGTGATTTGAATAGATAATGAAATTCAAATATTTACCCAGAGTGGATGGTATACAAGTTCCTCCATTTTGACAGTAGTTGCTACAGTGGTTTACTTCACATCTGTCTCCTGAATAACTAGGCCAGCAGTGACACCTCAAATCACCCTTCTCATTTAAAATGCATCTTCCTCCATTTTCACAAGTCAATTTGCATGACTCATCTGGTTATAAAAAGAAATGTATGAATTAGCATGCCATTTAGTGGATAGTACAACAAAAATATTTTTAGAAAATAAAAAAATAAATACTAAGATTTGCTTTTATTAAAAATTCCAAAAATATAAAAAGAGAAATAAAATTATCTGAAAACAGAGAAATAAATTTCAACCCTTAATGAATGGTGAATACAAATGTTGAATTAAATTTTGTTTTTCTATATGCTTAAAACATTATTAGACATTTCTTATAGTTGTTAAAACAGTAATAAAACCAACTGAAACTTTCTAAAAATAAAATATTTTTCAACCAATAAATATTTTTTATAATATGAGCAATCATAGCCCATTTTTTAGAAGTGTTGAATTTCAAACCAAACTGAAATATCTAAACTATATACAAACATATATCTTTACATATAGGATAAATGTATTAAATTGTATATATAATAATAAGTATATTATATATATAGACATACAATATATTATAGGGACATTTTTAAATAAAAATGTACTCTTTGATGTACATACTTATTAACCATATATAAATATTCCAAACCAAAAGTCATTTAGATTTGGTATAAGATGATGATAGAACAGTGTAGAAACATTTCCATGTGCAAAATTTCTATAATTAAAATAATTAGGCACAATCTGTGTATTCTGTATAGTTTGGCTGAGAATAAAAAAGGATGATCATTTATTGGAATAGGAAAATTACTTCTTTAAAATATGATGTCTGATTAATAAAAAAGATAGCCTTGAAATCATTTTTCAGGTAATTTATCTATATATGTTCACATAGCCCTGCTCCATTAGAAATATTGCTTTACTTAAAGCAAGACACAATGTCCAATAAAACAGAAATGATTTACAATATTGTAAGAGTCATTTCATTCTAGAATATGCCTTCTATTAAAGTCATGCCTATTTTATAGTAAGACTAGAGGCCTGGTGCACGAATTCGTGCACCGGTGGGGTCCCTCGGCCTGATCTGCGCCCTCTTGCAATCTGGCACTCCTCGGGGGATGTCAGAATGCCAGTTTCAGCCTGATCCCTGCAGGCCAGGCCGAGGGACCCCTGTGGTGCAAGAATCCATGCACCGGGACTCTAGTATGCATATAAGATCTTTGGTTAATCTCTTCCTGCACTCCCCCTTCCTCCCTTCCCTCTGAGATTCCTCAGTCTGTTCCATGTTTCCATGCCTGTGTATTAAGTGTCTGCCCCCTGGTGGTCAGTGCGCATCATAGCTACCGGTCGAACGGTCGAATGGTTGAACGGTTGAATGGTTGCTTAGGCTTTTATATATATAGATAAGGTAAAATCAAATTAGCTTATATTCCTTATTTAAGATACTGAGGACTGTACACAGCAGAAGCTTGAATACATATCACTGCAATGATCATAAGAGCATCTTAAAGATCCTCAGTGACTTCAAATGACACAATAATTCAAGTATCACATCCACCATCAAAAATAGAGCCTATGTGTCAGCAGTGCTAGACAATTCTGAGATCTGTCTAATTGCAAGGGAAAGTTGCCAATGCTTTTCTATGTAGGTAGGCGTGCTAAAGTTTGCATTTGTAATATGAAGCACTACCTATGCATGGCATAAAGAAAATGACTGTTGATGTAGTGATACCTGTGTTTAGGTCCTAGCTCTGCCACTCACTAGGCATACAAGTTAACCTATCTGAGCCTCATTTACTTCAAAATGATCTTATTGACAAATGTACGTCTTAACTCATGGATTTATTACACATATTAAATTAGATAAGAAGTTTGAAAGAAAATGTTAAATAACAAAACTCTGTAAATATTAAGAATATAAGTATATACCGTATGCACATAAACCTGAAAAAGAATTGGATTTCCAGCCCATATCTACCACATCTAGAATAGTGAAAGAATGAAGAGCTGAGATATGGGTCTGAAAGATATTTTGTTCAATTTCAACAGGAAATTAAGTCACTTATTGGGTAAATCACTATGTACTATCAGCATTATTTACCGAGTTCCCATAAGGTACACTAGGCATTCAGCTGAAATGGAATAGCATCTATGAGTGCCAGAGGTGAACATTGGAGGTACCAAATGGAAGTTACTGTGACTGAACCTGGATTAGAGTGTGAAGGAAGGAACTGGAAGAAAAAAAGGTGTTTGAGGAGATAAGCAGTGTCACAGGAGGTCCCTGGATTTTGGACTTTGCCCCCAAAGCAGCATTGAATCTTTGAAGAGCCTAAAACGTGTGAGGATAACTGCACCTGGCTGGGGTTGAACTGAAAGCAGTGCGACTACTGGGACTCTGTTTACATTATGCAGGCTACATATCATGATGGCCCAAATACAGTAATGTGGGATGGATAAAGGGGGATACACTAAAGGTAACTGGAAGGTAAAAATCACACTGGTGGTTTATAAAGAGGACAAGGAAAGATTGCAGATAGTTTTTCAGCTTTTGAACCAAAGGTAACAGGAATTGAAGGGGTGATTTAGTTTTGGACATAGAATTGGAAAGAACTATGTAAATGCAAGTGGTAATCTTAAATCGCGAGGTCAGATTCTCAAGAAAGATCTAGAGTACAAAGATGCTTGCTTCATTTAAAATTTACCCAAACATTTCCAACTCATCCAGCATGAAATATCCTAATTGGAGTTGTGAATATTTAAGGTTTCATTATCACAATTAGGATTATGGGAGGGCTTATTTTCATCTGTAGATATTCCATGTAAACCACATAGGTATTCAAAATCTCTAAATATTAAGGCATGTATATTTCTATAATGTGCTTTTTTTAGGTACCAGAAATTTAAAAATCTAACACTGCCTAATGAAATGTAAGTGGAGTTACATTCTTTCAAAACCTAACTGCAATCATTTTATAATGAAAAAGGCTGCTTTTGTCCATAACTAAATCACCCCCAGAAGCCAAGCTCCAGTAATTGTAATCAACTAAAGGAAAGAGCTGGTGCATACTTCCCCAATAAAGAGTAACATTAGAATTTCAAATTTCGTACATGAAGATTAAAGGTATTCGGCATGCTCACTATTTAACAATAGCAGCTAGAGAAAGACAAGTATTTATGAAGAGCTGAAAAATTTGGCTATATCAAATGTTAATGTCAGAAAAAATTAATTGACATTTATCTATACCAATCAACAATTCTTAAATACACTTATGTATATTCCTAACTGAAGTGGTCCAATCTGTCTATTACCAAGGCTCATATGTGTAGAAGGCCATGTGAATATTTTTTTTAACACTCTTATTATGTGAAATATAACATTTTCTTTTAAGATACAACATGAACTTTGAGAAGATTTCTGTGATCATGCCTTTCAAGCAGGGTTGAGACAGTAAAGTTGAAATCTCTTAAAAAATTTTTAGGATTTGGGTAAGTCTGTATTTAGACAAATAAAACATAAAACTATACAACTTGTTTCATTTTCTTCCCTACATCATGACGATTTATCTTAGAGTACAATGTGTCTACTTGTTGCAAGGCATTGTGCTAGTACCTTATGTAAGTTACTTATCATTTTTCCAATGACTCTGGACATGATATGAAGGCACTGGGGTATACTGTGTGATGGGTTGTGAAATGCCTAGGTTCTGCCCAGGCGCCATCATTATTAAGTAACTAGAGGCCAGATGCACAAATTGGTGCATGGGTGGGTTTGGCTGGCCAAGAGGAGGGGACACCAGAGATTGGCCGGATGGCCCGGCCCCTGATCGGGGTGGGGGTGGGGGTGTGATCGGGGGTGGGGCCGTTGGCTGTTGGCCGGCCAGCCTGCCCCCAATCGGCGGGGGGGGGGAGCAATTGGGGATGGGACCAGCCAGGCAGAGGGTTGTACTCCCGGTCGAACTCCCAGTTGAGGGGACAATTTGCATATTAGGCTTTTATTATATAGGATGTTAGACATTCCATTTATCCTCTCCATGCTACAATGTTCTTATCAGCAAAAGTAGGAGTATTAACAGCATAGTGTCATTGGGATTTTGTGATTAGTAAATGAAATTATACTGTATATATAAAAGTCTAAGCCAGTGGTCGGCAAACTCATTAGTCACAGAGCCAAATATCAACAGTACAACGATTGAAATTTCTTTTGAGAGCCGAAAACCAACTTCTGCTCATGGGCCACGAAGTTTCAATCACACTGTATGTGTGCACCTGCATGTGGTATTTATGGAAGAGCCACACTCAAGAGGCCAAAGAGCCGCATGTGGCTCGCGAGCTGCAGTTTACAGACCACTGGTCTAAGCAACCATTATGACTGGATGACCGGCTGATAACTATGATGTTCACTGACCACCAGGGGGCAGATGCTCAATGCAGGAGTTGCCCCATGGTGGTCAGTGTGATCCCCCAGCCAACCTCCCGTGGCCAGCCAATCTCCCACAGTCCCTCCCCCAAGCCGGCTGGCCATGATCAGCCCCAATTGGCTCCAATCGCCAGCCAGGCCGAGGGACCCCACCCATGCATGAATTCGTGCACCAGGCCTCTAGTATACATATAACATACTTACAATATGTTTTGCTCATAAGTCTTCAAATATTTTATTTATCATTACCAGTAGTACTAGTACTTATTGTTAGTCCAATTTTACACAGAAGAAAATGAGACTGAGAGAGAACAGGGTCACACTGGTTAAGTGACAGATACATCTTGGCCTAATCTAAAGCTCCCTGTCAGCCCTGCCCCAGGCCAAGTTCTTCCTGTGTTTTTGAATTTGGATTATTGAATAAATAATCTTTACTAATCACAGGGGAAACAAGGAGGGTTATGTAGAAAAGACAGCAATGTCTAGTTATAAAGGAAAAGCAACAAAGATTGTCTACAACTTGATCATTAAAAAAGCACATAACATATGCATATGTGCATAACCCATCTATGAAGACAATAGTGTAGTGAAGGTCTGGCTGGGGGAGTACACATGGGGGATAGAGGGGTCAGTGAGGAAAAAAATGGGACATCTGTAATATTTCCAAGAATAAAGATAAATTAAAAACATAAATACATTTTTAAAGAGCACACAACATCTGAGCCAACAAAAAAGTCACTTTGATAGCATCAGTAGTGTATTCTTATATATAGAATCCTAATCTCTCTCCCAAGGGTCTCTCCCACCCAAACAATAGTATAAGTATATATGATAGATAGGAGGCACCTATGAGAACACTAGTTATGAGTGTGTGTGGAACTGACAAAAATGTGATACATCTTCTACAAGAAAGAATTTGATGACATTTTCTTTATTTTTAAGGGTAATACAAAAGACATGCATTTTATTTTGAATGAAGTTTTCCTTCTCACATTCTGCTGCATTATTTTACATGCTCTTCACTCCCCATGTTGGTTAAAACTTCCATTAAAAAAATATTTCAGCCCGGATGGCATGGCTCAGCGGTTGAGCATGGATCTATGAACCTGGAGGTCACAATCCGATTCCGAGTTGGGACACATGCCTGGGTTGCGGGCTTGATCCCCAGTGTGGGGTGTTCAGGAGGCAGCCGATCAATGATTCACTCTCATTACCGGTGTTTCTATCTCTCTCTCTCCCTCTCCCTTACTCTCTGAAATCAATAAAAAATATCTATTTAAAAATATTTCAATTACAGTTGTCATTCAATATCATTTTATATTAGTTTCAGGTACAAATAAAATAGAAGCAAGCTCATAGATACAGAGAACAAATGGATGAATGCCAGATGGGAGGGAGGTTGGGGAGTTGGATAAAAAAGGGGGAGGAATTAAGAAGTACAGATTGGTAGTTACAGAATAGTCACAGGAATGTAAAGTACAGCATACGGAATAGAGTCAATAATATTGTAATAAGTATGCATGGTGACATTTGGGTACTAAAATGATCGGGAGGATCACTTTGCAAATTGTTGACATTTTAAAAAATCTGTTTTGGAGAAGTTAAGCAAAATATGTGGCCATATGCAGTTTAGCTATATGACCATGTCAGAGCAGCAGGTGAAACATGGCCCTGGTAGTGGTTGAAAATGTTCATTTAATTCTCTTATTCTACCATCATAATTGAGCTCACAGCTACTCTGGTTGGGAGAATGCCAGTGAAAGCATCTCTTTTCAGAGACTGGCCCTAACAAACACATCCAAAACACCAATCATGATTCACATTTAAATGTTAATAACTCCCAACCTTGCTACCCCAACAGCACTTCACACATCCTACACACCAACTGAAATAAAAGATTCATTATTTTCTTTGCATGCCATGATTTTATGCCTTTTCAAGTAATTTTGTCTGTTTCAATGTTCTGTTCCCTCATTTCCACTTAATCTAAATCCAATTTGTCTTTAAAGACCTTGTTCTACAGTAATATTATACTAGAGGCCCAGTGCACGAAATTCATGCAAGGGGAGGTATCCCTCAGCCCAGCCTGCACCCTCTCCAATCTGGGACCCAACTGCTCGCCTGCCTGCCTTCCTGATTGCTCCTAACTGCTTCTGCCTGCCAGCCTGATCACCCCCTAACCACTCCCCTGCCAGCCTGATTGATGCCTAACTGCTCCCCTGCCAGCCTGTTTGCCCTTAACTGCCCTCCCATGCAGGCCTGGTCACCCTAACTGCCCTCCCCTGCAGGCCTGGTCCTCCCCAGCTGCTCTCCCCTGCAGGCCTGGTCGCCCCCAACTTCCATCCTCTGCCAGCTTGGTTGCCCCTAACTGCCCTCTCCTGCAGGCTTGATCACTGATAACTGCCCTCCCTTGCAGGCCTGGTCTCTCCCAACTGCCCTCCCCTGGTAGCCTGATCACCCACAACTGCCCTCCCTTTCAGGCCTGGTCACTCCCAACTGCCTTCCCCTGCTGGCCATCTTGTGGTGGCCATCTTGTGTCCACATGGGGGCAGGATCTTTGTCCACATGGGGGCAGCCATCTTGTGAGTTGGAGTGATGGTCAATCTGCATATTACTCTTTTATTAGATAGGATAGAGGCTGGTGCACTGGTGGGGGCCGGCTGGTTTGCCCTGAAGGGTGTCCCGGATCAGGGTGGGGGTTCCCTTGGGGCGTGGGGCAGCCTGGGCGAGGGGCCTGTGGTGGTTTGCAGGCTGGCCATGCCCCCCGGCGACCCAAGCAGAGGCCCTGGTATCTGGGGTTTATTTATCTTCTACAATTGAAACTTTGTAGCCTGGAGTGGAGCCAAGCCTTCTGCTTGCTCTGTGGCGGCAGCCATTTCTGTTGGGGTTTATGTATCTTCTATAATAAACTTTGTAGCCTTAAGTGGAGGCCTGGGCCCACCAGGGTGTGTGGAAAGCTTGGCTTCCTCTATCGCCAGGGGCAACCCTAGCCTCCTGCTCTTTCCAGCTCCATGGCTCTCGCCATTTCTGTTTGGATTTATGTATCTTCTATCATTGAAACTTTGTAGCTTTGAGTGGAGGCCTAGGCCGGCAAGGGCAGGCGGAAAGCTTGGCTTCCTCCATTGCCAGGGAAACCAAAGCCTGCCTTCTGCTCTCTGTGGCCGTAGCCATCTTGGTTGGGTTTCTTTGCATATTCGCTCCTGATTGGCTGGTGGGCGTGGCTTGTGGGTGTAGCAGAGTGATGGTTAATTTGCATATTACTCTTTTATTAGATAGGATAGAAAACTAGAGGTCTAATGCACAAAATTCATGCATGAGTAGGCCTTCCTTTCCCCACTGCTGGCACCAGCTTCCCTCTGGCACCCGGGATCCAGGCTTCCTTCCAGCCACTGGCAGGCACCCATGCCCCAGGCTTCCCTCGCAGCCCCTGCTTCCTCTGGAAGGATGTCTGGTCTAATTAGCATATTATGCTTTTATTATTATAGATTATAATTAATTCTCTAATGGATAATCATCTGAATCCTCATAGAAATTTTAGCCCTGTCATTTCTGTGGCTTATATTACTATCCATATAAATATTTATTGATTGATATTTATGTCATTCCTCATTTCACCTTTGTAACTTTTTCAGCTTTGCCTAGCCAATGCTTAAGGAATATAACTATCTTACAATTGTTATGATAGTTTTAGATATTTCGTGTCTTGAAAAGGCAACAGTCTTCAGATTGTATGTAATCCCAGCAAAGAACAATGAGAAATGATATGGGGGTGAAGATGCTGACTGAGGGCATCTTCCTGTGAGGGGTTCATTCTAAAAGAGGGGGATACAGCAGGTAGAAACCTTGCTTTGTAAAGATCCTAAGTGTGTACTCACTCGATAATGTTTGCTTTTATCCTCAAGGGATTTTGGAGCATATGTTTTCGTCTGTGACATAAAATTTAATGTTGATTTTCTTTTTTTCTTAATAGTAATTTTATTCTTCAATATGGCTAATTCTTAAATATAAGGGATCATACCGTTTGTGTTTTTTAAATGTTTTGCTCTTTAATACTTATCAGCATTTGAAATTATGTTTCAATTTATTTTAATGTTTGTTTCAACCTCTAGCTTCTAAATTATTAACTTCATGAATGCAGATATCTTGGAGGTTTTGTTTCTGAATTAGTCGTTGGTTTCTAAATTAGTGTTATGCTTTGTTCATAACCCTCAAAACATTTCTTGATGGTGATGGTAATATTTATTGTTAATCAAATTTTACACAGAGGAAACTTCGACTCTTTATAAATTAATCACCAGTTTCTAAATTAGTATTGGCACACAGAAGTTGTTCAATATAAACTTCTTGAATGACCAAATTAATTTGGGGGTTGAGTTTAAACTGATAGCAGAATGGCATGCTCAGAAATATTATCTTCACTGACATATGAGCTATATAAAAATACATTTTGATCTGTGTGTGACTTCAAAGTTCTTAACCTACTCTTAAATGCATAGTAAGTGCTCAATGCAGCTTTGTGAATAAATGTAGAATGAATGAATAGAAAGTTATCATCAGAAGAACAGTTTATGGAGGTATCCAAGAAGCAATGCTATTAAGGTAAGTACATTGATGACTGAGTAACTAGTTCTGCTCAGTGTCAATAGTTGTAAAAATGTATCATATAGATGAATTCATTATTTACCGACATAATGAAGTTTACCTACCTAACAGGCTGTCATCATTGCAGGTGCCATTAATCAAATATTTTCCTTCCGGGCACACACAGGTAGCCCCAGAAGGATTCAGCAAACAGAGAAATTCACATGCTAAATCCAAGCAAGGATTGGGTACTGGTTAAAAGAAAACAAAGAAATGCATAACTATAAATACAATAGGTTTCAAGAACATGAAATTCAATAAGGTAAAATGATGAAATTAGCAACCCTGATAAGAAATCACATCAACTTTCTGCTGGAATTACCTCATTTCAATCTTACTGGTCACCTTAATAGGGGGACAGACATTACTAACTTTGGAACCATATATGTCAGATGACTGGTAAAGAGCAGCAAAACTTGAGATAGAATTTAGGAAGTTTTTAGGGGACTATATGTTATTTTAATTGTTTCCATCACTGATTTGGATAAATATCATTGTTACCTTTCCAGATCATTGCACCAATGAGATTAAATCCCTTTCTGTTTGCCTTAAAGATTAATTATAAATAAATCTCAAACATTCTCTTGAAGCATGAACTCATACATAGAGATGAGTCATTGGAATTTCAGCCACATTTTTACTCTGGTTGTCAATATTTTTGATAGCTGTGTTTAAAATATACCTTTCAAGATAACAGCATCCCTTTTCCAATTCCCTTCTGGGAGGGAAAGTAACAATAAAAGTCATAAACAATCAGAGAAAACAACCCTTGAGAAAGCTCTCCTCAGATACATCTAAGGATGGCATGTTTGAGATATAATTGTCACTTGGGTATCACTAAGAAAAAGTCAAACTGACTAATGATGAATTTCCTTACTTGTCTACAGAATCACAAGATTTTATTAAGAATTTATAGAAAAATGAATGAGACATAAAAAAACAATGTCAAGTTGAATAACAAGAAAACACAGCAAATACTGACATTTTCATATTTGTTATGACACACGAAAATTTTTGTATTATTTGTATTTTGATTTTGGTAATTTAAAGTCTGGTGATATCAAAATTAAAGTTACTTAAGTTACTGGGGTTAAGACACTGAAATAGTTAAGGCAGTTTAAAAAATACTTTCTTTTGAGAGTCATAAGAAAGAGAATCCACCAATATAGACAATTGTATAAAATATTATACTTACAGTCTAGCTGTTTATAGCGATGAGATATTAAAACACCTTTTGTTTTACCAACATCTAAAGCTAGATACTCTACTGAACCATGGCCAAATTTTTGTACTCGAAATACGCCATTTTTAGGTCCTGCTCCATATATATAATCTTCAAAGACATCAATCCTATGTGGATGTAGCAAGCCTAGAATTTTTAAAAGGTAGAGCTATAAAAGTTGCAATGTGAATTCTCAGACTTAAGAAAACTAAGTTTATCCAAAATCTTATAGAAAACCTTATTACTCTTGTTTAGAAAAACTCTTTCCAAACTAGAATATTTTAAACATTACCTATAAGGTTATTAGAAATAATTTTTTGCCTTAGGGATAGGTGCGATATTAAATATGTCACTCAGAACATAACAAACATTTCATCATCACTTTTATCATCATCACCACCACAAAGCGTTTGCTTAGGGCTTATAGATGCTTCAGATACAGTATAATTGTCCCTGCCTTACAATTTGCTGTCAAAAGAAAAGCCTTATAGGCCCATGTTATCTTTTGCAAAAAACAGGCAGTTCATACAATTCTCAAATTGTGTTCTGGATCAAATTAATGATCAAAATAGATTACCTGAATTACAAATTTATCAAGCATTCTGAGTTGATTCTTACCATTTGCAACAGCATGGATAAAACTGGAGAGCATTATGCTAAGCCAGTGGTCAGCAAACTCATTAATCAACAGAGCCAAATATCAACAGTACAATGATGGAAATTTCTTTTGAGAGCCAAATTTTTTAAACTTAAACTTATTCTAATGCCACTTCTTCAAAATAGACTCGCCCAGGCTGTGGTATTTTGTGGAAGAGCCACACTCAAGGGGCCAAAGAGCCGCATGTGGCTCGCGAGCCGCAGTTTGCCAACCACAGTGCTAAGCGAAATAAGCCAGTCAGAGAAAGATAAATATCACATGATCTCACACATTTGTGGAATATAATGAATGACATAAAACTGATGAACAAAAACAGATCCAGAGACAGAGAAGCATTGATCAGATGCTCAAACTTCAGAGGGAAGGTAGGGGAGGGTGGGGGTAAGGAGTAGAGGTCAACCAAAGAACTTGTATGCATGCATATAAGCCTAACCAATGGACAGAGAAAGCAGGGGGTTGAGGGCATGAGTGAAGGGGTGCGGGGGGTAATGGGGGAATAAAGACACATATGTAATACTTTAATCAATAAAGAAAAAATATATAAAATAAATAAAAAAAATAAAGAGTAAAATAAAAAATTTGATGTTACTATTGTCTGTTTTGGAAACAAAGTAAAATAACACACCAAATAAACAAACAAAAGCAAATAAACTGGCAAATGGTAATTAGACATTTGACTTGTTTGGTTAAAAATAATAGAGACCATCATGTTTCTCATGTTAAGAAATGACTTATTTAATTGCAAAAAGAATAATTAATCAAACATTTGGTGCTGAAATTTAAGGCAAGTAAAGTAGGTTTATAGTTATTTGTATGAAAAAATAATACAATAATTAACAAATAATAAAATAATAAACTATGTTTTGTGTATTCATAATTTTAAACCTACTTTTGCCCACCCTGTATTTCACCTATTATCTAGAGTTTGTAGAACAAAAAATGTTTTAAACATGAATTTTTTTCAATGTTCTTTGAAATAGTAAAATACACACTTAAGCTAAAACATTTCTTATTTCAGAAATGTGGAATTATATTTGTCCATTCATGGTCACCATACAAAAACATATTTATTTTTCTTTCAACATCTCTGCTTTTTTTTTTTAAAGGAGCAAAACTGTGCTCATTAAATAAAATATGTACATATAAAAATGTCAAGTGCATATTGTGAACAATCATCTGTGGTAAGTAAAGGGAGAGGTTTTGGTAGAAAAAAGAAATTAGATTCACAGAAAGAAGTGCAGCTGCCAGGCACAGGAGTCAGAAAGTGAGAGAGAGAAAAATAGGAGGTAGGCACAGAGGTGGAGACAAAAAGGGTGCCACACAGGAAGTGCACAAGTAGATACTGAGGTCACTGGGGTGGAAGTAGGTTGTAATTTTTACACACTACTTTTGCCTTGCATAAAAGTATAGCTATAATTACATATAATAGTAATAATAATAATAATAATAATAGTAATAATAAAAGTAATAATTTTATCATCATATTTTGTTATATGCAGTAACTTCTTTTCTGCTTGTTATCACTGCAATTTGAAATAAAAATGAATTTTCACAGATGCTAATCTTTACTACTTGAAATGTCCTACTTAGAATAGGATATCCTCAGAAGCAACCAAATTATTATTTTCTGAATCTAGGTAGTGATGGACCATTTTTGTCCTAGAGTTAAGAAGTTTTTGTGGTTTGGCATCTTTGTTATTCTAGTAAGAATGAAAATTATAATTAATAGTAAGTGCTACAAGTTGAAAGGAGAAAGAATTTGAAGAAATCAAAAATATAAAGCTTTCATACTTCTATTTATATACCATTATTTAATTCTCTCAAAATAATTAAAAGAAGTAATGAAAGCTCTTCACAAACCTTGTCTGCTGCTGACAGAGACCACGGAGTCCGAGCCGTCATAGAGAACGCTACCAATGAGGGAGAGCTCAAGGTCAGCCCAGTATATCCGTTCACTGAAATGATCCACAGCCAGCCCTGCAAAATCAACAGACACAGACAAATAACAGATAAATTTATACATTTAAATTATGTTTTTGATTCTTAGTTTATAATTATTATTAATGTTTCTCTTCAAGCATCACAGAAATTACATAGTCTATATCATTGTACATGTGCATAGATTACATGGAATTTATTTAATAAGCTGGAGCAAAAATCTTATTTCACAAAGGAAAAGCTACCCTAAGTATCCTTCCTTTCCACACTTAACTGATTTGTTATGGCTAATATTTTAAAATATTTTTATTGACTTCAGAGAGGAAGGGAGAGGGAGAGAGAGATAGAAACATCAATGATGAGAGGAAATCATTGATCGGCTGCCTCCTGCACTCTCCATACTGGGGATGGAGCCTGAAACCTGGCATATGCCCTGACTGGGAATCAAAGAGTGGCCTCCTGGTTCATAGGGCGATGCTCAACCACTGAGTCATGCTAGCTGGACTGTTAAGGCTATTTTCTAAAAGACTTTTCCATAATATTTAGTTTTCACCTGCCTGTGTGTGTGTATGTGTGTGTGTGTGTGTGTGTATAAATTTAAATAGCTTATCCAAATTTAAAAATAATTCAATATAATTAGTTATATTTTGAATCTCTTGAGGTAAATTTCTCAGTACATAAAAGTTTGATGGGCTTAATTGTAAGATATTTTCACCCATTTGGAGCTGGCCTATAGTGGTGTGAGACATCTGTGTGTATGCAGATATTTAAATAGACTTAACTGGAGAAGAATATATAGTAAATTCTTTAAGGTTCTAGTTATGCTTAAATTTTTCTCTGTAATTATCTTTCTTTAATCATGACCTTACTCTGAGATGGCTTGTCTTCATTTTTATCATCAGTATCTGTTAGTGAATAACAATGCACTAAAATAATATGTGGTAAAAAATGCTTTTCTATTGATTTAATTTAATTTTTAAAATTTTATAATGTCATTAAAGCCAGCCATTATCTTGCAAAAATATCATCAACCATAGAATATCTTAAGTAATGTTCCTTCAATATAGAAGAGAAAGATCTGTAATACCTGCATTCTATAATAAGTTTTCACTGCTGTAGATATTTAATTTTTGTGAGAAAGTTAGTCTTTAGATATGAGGAAGTGCATACTCTGACAGTACAGTGAAAGCAAAATACCTTTAGCATCTGAATGTTAAAGAGCTTTTCCAATCAGAATATTCAATAAGCAATTGAGGTACACCTCAATGGCAAGACAACTAAATGAAAGGTATTTCTGAATTTGTGCTAATTGTATTCCTGTGTAGATGACCCAACATTTAACAATCAGAGTAAATAAAAAATCATGGTGGACATCATTAGGGAATAATTCTTCAATTAAGTAGGTAGGTTGAGCCCAAATGTAATCAAACTAAACATAAGTATTGCTCCTCAAGCAGGACAGAAGAATGTTGTATGTCCAATCAACCTCTAGAAATAACTTCATAATTAAAACAATGAAGTTACTAGTGGTCCACGTTTTACTAGTTTCTGCCTGATGATTAATTTGTTACTTGAAGTCACATTGAGAACTGTTTTTGCTTTTGCATGTATAATTATGAGAAACATGAACCATAAAACGATCCAGTTTCCTGCTGCTGCCATTATACTTCAAAGTTGTCTAAGAAGGCATAGAAACACTTTCCTTTCTCTTCTACCTATGTAATACAATAAAGAAGTAGGTTAAAATAAAAGCTGTGCCCAACAAAATATGTCTTTATATTTAAACATATAAAATACTCTAATTGTAGAAAGTAAAACAATGGTGTGTAACCCAACTTAATTACCAATATTGTTTTTTCAGATTCATCAGTAGTAAAAAGTTCTCAAAAGTGTCATATATTGCACTATTAGTCTAGGCCAGTGGTTGGCAAACCGCGGCTCGCGAGCCACATGCGGCTCTTTGGCCCCTTGAGTGTGGCTCTTCCACCAAATACCACGGCCTGGGTGAGTCTGTTTTGAAGAAGTGGCGTTAGAAGAAGTTTAAGTTTAAAAAATTTGGCTCTCAAAAGAAATTTCAATCGTTGTACTGTTGATATTTGGCTCTGTTGACTAATGAGTTTGCCGACCACTGGTCTAGGCTTGTCTAAAACATACCATCTTTATCTGCTCTAGTCACATACTATATAATCCAATGGAGTTACATCTAGATAAAAATTATATATCAAAGCATTTAGATGCCTGGGATTTTTATTCTAAAAATTCCACAAATCGATGACTTTGGTTTTTCCTTAAGCCCTTTAATAAAAGACATAGTCTTTAAATTAAAAAGTTAATAAAGGAATCAACTAACTTTTCTCATTATAGAGATGACAGTCAAGTTTCTATGGAAAAAAAAAAAACAAAAAAAAAAAAGTCCATTTCTATCTTTGAAATAGCACATCTTTTTTTTTTTTTTTTTTTTGTCTTAAAGAACCAATAATGAAGCAGGGGAGATAGTCAACTTCAAAGAAAATCATTCTTATCTAAACTGAATATGATGCATATGTAGAACCAAGTCAGGGTAAGTACAGAAAATTTAAAATAATATCCTGTACTTGTTCTAAAAAAGCATGATGGAATCATACTTTGGAGGGTTTATAGAAGACAAAGGCACAGGCTCACTAAGTTTTAGGAATACACAATAAAGACCCCAATCATGTAGTCATTTGCTTAACATCTCCCATGGTACGAAGACAACTATTACATTTTAGCAATTTTTGAGTTTCACTTTGGTTGAACTCTGAAATTTTCTCCAAGGTTGTCCTCTCAATGGTTTCCCTATTTTTACTAAGGTCTTAAATAAAAAGGAAAATCTTAGGAGAAGGACAAGCACCATATAATTTTACTCATATGTGGAATTCAATGAACTAGCTGAACTTCCTAGCAAAATACAGACTCATAGAAAGAGAGCAGGCAGACAGCTCTGGTATGGAAGCAGTGTTGGGGGAGGGAAGATGGAGAGATTGAACAAAAAAGAGTGAGAACTCATGGACATGGACAACTGTGTGGTGATCGTGAGGGAGTGGGAATATAGAGGTGGAAGAGGCATAGAGGGGACAAATGAAAATATCAAAAAAATTAAAAAAGAAAAAAATCATATGAGAAATTACCATAGTACCAAAGTAATAGTTCACAGAGAAGATTTTGAGAGAGCAGTACCTTAAAATTACTGTGTTTTCAGAAATAGAGAATGAGATTATATACATTCTGTGTTAAAGAAAAGCCAAGATTTATAAGGTAGTGATAACCAGCAAATGTGAACTACAATATTCTTGATTTAAGCAGTGATAAAAGGTGCAAAAAATTAGATACTTACCTCTATGTCAAATTTATTTTCAAAAATTGTTAAAATTTTTAAAGAAAGGTTGCCTACTTAGAATCTTAGTTTCCAAACTGCATTAAACTTATTTTCCATATATATGTACATATATGCACATATATATATATATACATATAGGCATACCCATATTTATTTATGAATGTTAATAAAATAAATGCATCAAAGAATTTCAAAATAGTCCTTAAGTTTTATCCATTTTATTTACTTAGACACCTTTGGTTGGCCAAGGACAAAGCAATTTGCTGAATAAATCAAATAATTTAAGACTAGTCCAAGGACCAGTGTGTAATTCTTTATTCTCTCCAAAGTAGCCACAATTTGGGGGGAGCTACAGGTGACATAAATAAGCTTCTATAAAACAAATAATATGGTACTTAAATTTATGTAATTTTACATACCCTTCTACTGGAGGAAAAACTGGAAAGTGTTCTTATCTGACATAACATTCATGAACAAAATTTATATTCATAAGGCAGCTCCCTGACAACATAGTTTGCCAAGAACTAGACTTGGAGCATAGAACAGAACAGATCACTTTCCTATTCTCATGGAGCATACTACTCAACCACCTCACAACTGATTAAAACAGAAGATAGAGACTGCTTCTTGTCTATAATATAGTTCCCAATAATAAAAAAAAGTGTATCATTTTTTAAAAGAGGCCTTACAACCATATCATAGGTTAAAATGGTAGGTATTCATCTCTTCATTCATTCAACACATAATTATTTTTAAGCACACTAATTACAGGTAAGGTAAATATTATCAACACACTTATTAAAGATGAGAAAATTGATGTTCAAAAGTTTTTGCAGGTTGTTCCATTTAACTCCCATATAAATGGAAGGCTGTGCTCTCTCTACTACTTCATATTTCCTACGTAAGACGCTATGCTATGTCCAATTGTATGTATCATCTTCCTATTGAAACTCTTCCTTTAGTTGTGATGACATTGACTCCTGTTGCTTGGCTCCTATTGCTCACGCCCCTTTGCAGAGCTTACTCTTGATCTTTACTCTCCAAATACAAGCATCTCACAAAATTCTACCCTAAGAAGTCTGTTCGTTTTCCCCTCCCTTGTCCATCTTAACAACTTTAAATATCAGCTTTCTGTTGGTAATTCTCCAAACTAAATTTCTACTTCTGCTTTGAATGCCAGAACTAAAATTTTCAATTATGTGTGAGATGTCTCCTTCTGATTGACTCAGCTTGGGTTGCATCCACACCTGCACCATCTGCCTGTGGCTGAGTGACAGCACCACACAATCTGGGCTCAAATGCCACTCTAGTGACTTAAAAATGTTATACTGCAAACTGAGCCCCCCATTCTTTCTTTTTTTATTGATTAAGGTATTACATATGTGTCCTTTCCCCCCATTACTCCCCACCCCACTCCCGTTCATGCCCTCACCCCCCTGGTGTCTATGTCCATTGGTTATGCTTATATGCATGCATAAAAGTCCTTTGGTTGACCCCTACCCCTAATCCCCACCCTCTTCTACCTTCCCTCTGAGGTTTGAGCATCTGATCGATGCTTCTCTGTCTCTGGATCTGTTTTTGTTCATCAGTTTATGTTGTTCATTATATTCCATAAATTAGTGAGATCATGTGATATTTATCTTTTTCTGACTGAGTTATTTCACTTAGCATAATGCTCTCAGCTCCATCCATGTTGTTGCAAATGGTAGGAGCTCCTTCCTTTTTACAGCAGCGTAGTATTCCATGGCGTAGATGTACCACAGTTTTCTAATCCACTCATCTGCTGATGGGCAAATAGACTGTTTCCGAATTTTCACTATTGTAAATTGTACTGCTATGAACATAGGGGTGCATATATCCTTTCTGATTGGTGTTTCTAGTTTCCTGGGATATATTCTTAGAAATGGGATCACTGGGTCAAATGTAAGCCCTCCATTCTTGACCTTCTTACTACTTTACTTTTATTCTTTTCTTCATAGCACTGAATACCTCATAATTTACTTTATAATTTACTCTTTAAAAATTATATTTTTTACTGCTGGCATCTCAGCCCTTGCCCTCTACTACAAGCACTGGGAGGACAGGGATTAACAACTGTGTATTCACTCTTATATTCTAAGTGACTAGAATTATGCCTGACATAGGTTAGGCACACAATAACTATAAGTTGACATAATAAATAAAAGGATTCTAAGAATCTACTCCTGTATGTGGGACAGAGCAGAGTTGCTGAGAAGAAAACTCATATATGCCCACTAGAAAAGGAGTAGAGAGCCTTACACCAACTACCTTCTTGGCATGGCCTTAGGGATGTCTGAACAGGTCTTGTCACCTGCTTAACATGAGTCAATGGTACTTTCCATGGTCTCTAAGACCCTGCATGGACTGGCCCCTACGCACCTCTCTAAGTCTTATCTCATGCCACTTTCCAACTTGTTTACTATGCTCTTCGGCTTTCTTTCTATTCCATTTTCTACCTCAGGACTGTCTGGCCTGTTCTTTAGTTTGTGTTGTGATAACATTTTATACCCATCCTTTCACATCACCTAGCAATTATTCTTTTTTTTTTTTTTATATATATTTTTATTGACTTTTTACAGAGAGGAAGGAAGAGGGATAGAGAATTAGAAACATCGATGAGAGAGAAACACCGATCAGCTGCCTCCTGCACACCTCTCATTGGGGATGTGCCCGCAACCAAGGTACATGCCCTTGACCGGAATCGAACCTGGGACCTTTCAGTCCGCAGGCCGATGCTCTATCCATTGAGCCAAACCGGTTTCGGCCTAGCAATTATTCTTAACAATCAACCATCCTCAGAAAGCCTATCCTCCCCACTATAATCAAAGGGACACCTCTGTAGCACCCCACTCTTCTCCATAAGAGCCATTTACACACATGTGCATGTGTACACTCACACACACATTTTTGGTTTGTGTTTAGAGTCACCCCACATTAGACTATAATGTCCAGGCGTGCAGGGGCCCGTATCTCAGATGACTAGCAGTGCCTGGCATATAGTGAGCGACAATATTTTTTGAATGAAAGGAGAGATGAATATAGATACTTGTATGACTAACTCTAATCTATTGGAGATATTTCCTATTCCTCTATTCTCATATGCATTCAATAAATTCTACTACTCTAATTCTACTTTGTCTCCCACATATATCCTCTTGTGTGTATTCACTGTTACTGTTCTAGTTGTGCTCTTCTCCACTCTCAGGGAGACAGTTCAATGGACTGTTAACTGGCCTTTTAATTTCTGTATCTATTCATTCCGCTGGCACAGTGCTACCACCATAACATACCCTACATTATTCACATCACTCTTCGAATCAGAACTGTACAGAGGTACATTACTGACTAAATAAATCATGTCTAAACACCTTAGCAGTTAAAGTCCTCTATTCTCAGCTCATGTTACTTCACCTAACCTGCCCCCTTCCAGGTTGCACCCAGACTCCTATCATCATGAAGCATGCCACGCGTTCCACATTGCAGCCCCTGGTTCAGAGTGCTATGCCATTTAACACAGTCAGCAATATTTTACGTTAATTATTATTACCTCTTGCTTTTTTAATGATAAAATCAAACTCTGAAGATAATAAGTTCATTTCTGAGATCTCATAGCTAATAAATGATCCCCCAGAATTAAATAAACAAATAGATGTATCTGACTCCAAAGAAAACCTTTATAAACACTACACCATGATGGATTATCTGCCCACTTTTCGAATATCTATCCATTCTTTAAATACTATTTCCAGAGATACCTTTCACATATTTTTGTTTGTTTGTTTGTTTGTTTTTCTTTTTGTTTGTTGATCACTGGAGATACTCTTTCTTGATTCTGAACTTCCATACTATTACCAGGTATGTAACAATTCTAATATTTTGCCAAAACTGTAGTTACTTCTGTTCATGCCTCAGTTTTGTATCTTTTCAAATGTAAACTCCTCGAGAAAAGGGACTGTGCCAAGTTCTTCATTAAATTCCCCATAGTGCTGAGCAGAATGGTTAGCACATGGAAGATGGTCAGTACATGCACTTCATTTAGCCCACTGTAGGATACACTGGGATCCAGCCCAAATTTCCATTACTAGGCAAGCTACCCATCTCCTGCCTTTAGCAGCTAAGGACTGCCAGGGAGCTGTGCGCAGCTGCCTGCTGCAGCCTGCTTGGGAAGTTAGGGCCCAAAGGCCAAGCAATGACTCTGGGAAATATAAAAAGATGACCCCTGGCCTGTCATGGAATTTATGCTCCGAAGCATCCCCTGTGGCACAAGCTGAGACTAGACTTTACCCGAGGCACAGTCTTTCTGGGCTCTTTCCCTTTCTCCACCTTTTACAGTCCCTTCATAAGTAATCTTTGCAGTCCCTTCATAAGTAATCTTTGCAAGCATTCTTGTCTCAGGCTCCCTTCAAAGCACCCTCTTACGTGCCCTTCTATGAACTGTTGCCGCATTACTCCTTAAAATGAAAATATTACATATACTGTGATTATGTAAATGTTAACATCAGATAATTTCTGAAATAATTTTGCAAATTGTTTGTAAGTCCAAAATTAGTGAAAAATAGTAAGTTAAGAAAAAAGCACAAAGGTCTGTAAACAATGAAAATGGTGTTTGAGCAGATATGCCACTCTCCTCCTCAATACTCTCCAATGGCTCCCCTTAGAGCTAGAACAGAATCCAGGGCTTATCAGTGTGTTCCAGGATCTAGATGATCTGCCTCTGGACCCTGGCCATCTGGCAACTCTCATATCTATCACTTCCATATGCTTCTAGGCATACAAACATGTTTGCTATTTTTTGACACATGCTAAGCTCATTCCTATCTCAGAACTTGCTGTTCCTTCTGCTTCGAACGCTCTTTCCTCACATATACATGTGACTTGCCATCATGATTTATTGTGATATTTTCAAATATTACCTTTCTAGATATATCTTCTCTGATAATAATAACTAAAATGGTATTTCCATAACTACCTATCCTTAGTATGTTTTTTCTACAAGCACTTACAACTATCTGACATGAAGCATAATATCTATTCTCTTCTGTACATGAAGGTATGTTTCATGGGAATCAGACTCTTTTCACAAGGATAGGATCTTATTTCTTTAGCATCTGGAACAATTTCTGGCACCAGGTGGGTGTTCAATTAGTACTTGTTAAATCACTGAACAGAGACACACTTACATAAATGAACTAAATCCCAAAGACTGCTCATTCCCATAAAGAGTAAAAACAATCTAGTTGGAGGAAAAGGCATAAGGCACATTAAAAGTTAATAAGAAAGTAAGTGTCAAATATAAAATTTCAACTACAAAAGCTATTACAAAGCATAACTGTTAAATAATGTGTGCTATAGAAAGTGTATTCTATCCTTTTGATGTGAGTGTAGTAGGCAGGGGTAGGTGACACAAAATCCCCGAGACTCCAGTAGTTTGAAATGTTTTATTGAGGAAGAAGTGCTTAAGTTAGACCTTACAAGATGGGTAAGATATAGCTAATATACAAAAGTTGGAAGTCTAGGTGGAAGGCTGGGAGAAAAATGGAATGAGAGAAAGAACAGGGAGGGGCACACACACACACACACACACACACACACACACACACACACACACACTAAAGACTGAGCTCCTGTACAGTCCTGGGGTATGGAGAGTGTGGAGTGGTAATGTAAATGACATGGCTGTGTAGATGACATTGTAGTGTAGACAACATAGCTAGGAGACAGATTAAAGCCAGATTGAAAGCTGAGAATAAAAAAGCAAGGCATCATCAAACTTGTCTTTCACAAATATTATCTATGTTTTCCCAGTTCTTTGTCCATTTAGTTTCTCATCTTCTAATAATACTACCATCTACCGCAACATCATTAACATTTATATGTAAAAATATCCTGATACATTGCTATAAACTGTCAAAATTTCATTCATCTGAAATCCTACTAACAGCCTTAAAACTTAAGGCAATTTTCAAATAATATCCCCATAATATCACTGCAGGATGATAAAGAACCTGACTTTTAGTTGGAAAAATACAACATGAAATGTTAATGATGTTCATAATGTCATACTATGAATTATTTTATTTGCTTGTAAAAATGATTATATTGCCAACAAAACTAAAGACTTGTAACACTAATATGCTTGGAATTCTGATGCAATTTTAGACTATGTCATAAATACATCATACCTGTGGGTCTTTGTAAATTCTTTTGGACTAAAATTCTTCTCAGAGTGCCGTCCATGGCTGCTTCTTCTATATGGGAGTGGTCCCCAACAACAGTCCAATACATCATCCTGAAAACATAGGTCAAGTTGGTTAGCCTGGTGATGTGCTGTTATAACCCAACTCTACTGTAAAACAGTGTTTCTTCAGATCATGAGCACCAGAAACACCCCAGAGACCCTGAAAAAGCAGACTTCTGTACTCAACTCTAAAGCTATAGAAAAGGAACCTTCCAGAAATCAAAATTTTAAATGGTCTTAACTATGCTCTAAAATTTGAGAGGCAGTGCTTAGTAATATGCACTACTGTTTATTACTCGATATTAAAAGTTCAATTTTGAAAAATTCATTAGCATTTTAGAAGAAAAGTATTTTAACACTTAAAACTATCCTCTTGTGAAAGAATATTCATTTTATTACTGATGCTGCATCAATATGCTTCATTTTTTTTTAAAGTACTTTCTCAGAAGGATATCATTCTCCATTTAGAAGATACCACACAGCCTAATTTTGCTAAGTAAATAACATTTAATTATTTTTACTCAGCATCCAATGATCCACTTTTTGGGTGATCAGGATTTTTACCTAAGATTTCCCTACTTACTTTTTGGTCATTGCTTATAATTGAAAAAGAAAAAGAGTAAAGAATGAAAAAATTCCAGTAAAAGAAATTAAATGGTTGTGTTAAATTGTTCAAATTTGTTTATACATAATATGTCTTAATCTTTTATTATCACAAATAGCTAAAACATGAAAATACTCTACATTCAATATGTTTAATAGTAATATTCATAGCAGTGCTATTTACAATAGCTAAGATCTGAAAATAGCCCAAGTGCCCATCTGTAGATGAGTGTATAAAAAGGCTGTGGTACATTTACACAATGGAATACTATGCATTCTAGACAGTGCATTCTAGAATGATCAGTCCAATAAAAAAGGACCTTTTACCCTTTGAGACAACATGGAGGTATCTGGAGAGGATTATGCTAAGCGAAGTAAGCCAGTCAAAGAAAGACAAATACCACATGATTTCACTTATATGTGGAATCTAATGAACAAAATAAACTGCCAAACAAAATAGACCCAGAGACACGGGAGCATGGGACAGACTGATGAATCTCATAGGGAAGGGGGGGAGGGGAAGAGATTAATGAAAGAACTTATATGCATATATGCATAACCCATGGATACAGACAATAGTACAGTGAAGGCCTGTGGAGGGGATGGGAGTGGGGAGGAGGGACTCAATGGGGGGAAAAGTGAAACACCTGTAATACTTTCAACAATAAACAAAAATAACACACACACACACGCACACACACACAAAGCATTATATTTAATGTCACAAAAATTCACTATTAGATTCACTATAGTGGTAATGTGTTTATCACATTAGTTTCATTATTCTAAAATGCAACATAAAATACACACACAGAGAATGTATATTTTGCAACCTTTCAGAAAAAAAATAAATATTTGCTCCTCAATTTGGTGTAAAAATAACATGAGTGTACAAAAGTACAAGAAAAATGGAGGGATTTTCAGAAGCCTTGTGAACCTATTATCTTTGAACACATTACAGAAACAAAGCTACAGAGCACAAGCTGAACAATCTCGAAAAATGGATGCCCATATCATGAAATATAAGTAACCAAGTCATTAGCTTACCTTCTCTTAGGATTTACAGCAATAGCATAGGGTTCTCCAGCCATATTTGTTAAGTCTAGTGCAGTTGGGGCCATTCAGCTGCCCCACGTTGATAGAATACCTCAGACTGGTCCAGTGGGTGGTGTAGTAACTGAACCAGTGCATTCTAGAATGATCAGTCCAATAAATATTTCCTGCTACCCAGTCAACTGCAATGTCTCTGGGCCTTTTAAATTCAGGACACTACAAGAAGACAAAATGACAAAGAAAAATTATATTTTCAAAAAACAATTTGGTAAATTTTTCTGTTATACATTGGCATGTAAAAATTATTTTATAAAGGTCCAGTCAGTATTCTTCTGAGAGTAACCATATTCTGATGTCTAATAGATTAGCTTATGCAAATGCATATAAATAGAATCATACACCACTATTCATAACTTTTTAACTCAATATCATGTCTGTGAAATTCATCCATATTATTTTGCATGCCAGTTATTAATACTTTTTAATTTATTTTTTATGAATATAGCACAACTTGTTTACCATTTTACTAATGATGTCCATTTGGCTTATTTACAGTTTTAGGGCATTATAACTAAAGTTCTGAATACTATTCTTGTATATGTCTTTTGGTGGACACAAGAATTCATTTCTATTGAGTATGTAGCAGAAATAGACATGCTGAGTCTAAGATATAAATATGTTCAGGCTGAATAGATACTGTTAGAAATTTTTCAAAGACTTTACACCAATATGTTATTTTCAGGAATTTCAAGAAGTTCCAGTTGCCCTGCATCCTCACCATATGTAATTTGATTTAAAAATGGAAAAATTTAGTATAGGTAGGCACACTTAAAAAGATATTGCATTTAAACATCTTTGGAGAAAAGTTACAATCTCTGTCATTTCTATTAAATCTCCTAGCTTGGATTTTCTGCTTAATATTACATTTCTGAATTATTGTGAGACAAAGGTAGGAGAAGTCATTGGGAACCATCAGTAAGGAAAATAATGTATGCTCTGTGCCCCTTAATTAACTTGATCACTTTGAGCAGGAACTAGTGTAGTAATTAATTTTACATGGTCATATTTAATGTGCATAACCAAAAGTGAGAAAAGATTCACAGGAGCATTATATCAAGAATGGAAACAATTATTTAAAGGTGATTATAACTAGACATGTAGGCAATGTGTAAAACATCATTAGGACTTGGCAACCAGTGAAAATATGGGGTTTTGACACATGAAAATTTCTCAAGCGGTTTACTAGTGAACACATTTTATTAAGAAGTCGACGGATTAAAAGAGAAGAAACTGAACTTCACAAAAAAAATAGAAAACAAAACACATGAGATAATAAGAAACAGAAATTGCAGATCACTATCTGCTGTGTGATTAATGGGATCTCAAGAAAGAAAAATACGGCTTGAACTAAACACAGAACCCTAGCAATTTCTAATGACCTTTATTATCAGTCTTTTCACCCAGTGGTTTAAAAACTAAAATTATGAAATGTCATCATACCTTATATCTGCTCTCTAACAACAAAATACTATCCATCTATTGAGTAATATATCACAGCTAACTGAAGTTAAATAAAAAATACTCTGCAGACATACTCTAGAAATGACGTAAAAATAGACGAATAGAATATAAAGATTTCTCTCAGCCAAATCACAAAATTATTTTCATGTGTTTCAGTATCATTCAAATTAACTGTTTGTTTCCTTGCTTTTTCCCCCTGATTTGGGGGTATTTAAAAGTAATTATATCAACAAATGACATGGGCATGTCATTGTAAATCATAATGTTTATAAGCTTAAGAGACAATGGAAAAAATAGTCATTATAATCTGTTTAGAGTCTGTTGGAGCACATTTATCATTTTATAACTTCATAGAATAAACCTTTAGTATTCAGAAAAATATATTTTTTTCTAGCACAAGCATAGAAAAATACATATTTTCTCTTTATCAATGTAAATATACACATTTTATCATAATGATATCCTGTCTAAAATAGGACATATATAATGCAAAGTTCCACTTTATTTTTTAATTTAGGATTTTCATTTTATTTATTCATGCTCAAAAAGTCTGATTATCTTTCCATTCTGTACTGCTAAATCTGAACTGCTGACAATTAAGAACCCACATGTCTAATGTTAATAGAGCATTCAGAAGTTTGACTCAGTGACACTTTTCCAGGTAAGCAGTATGTTGAAGATTCTACTAATGATAAATTCTACAAACATAAGTCAAATTATTTAATAAATTAAAAAGAATACTGCTTAGAGAAATTTAAAAAATGTTACTTTTCAATGCAAAGCACAAGAGATACTAAGTAACAGACTCATTTAAGTCCACACATTTATTCTCTGCATCCTTGATTAAGGAATTCCTAATGTCATTCCAATACCAACTAAAGTAGTTAGAATACAGGGTGAAGGATGGTCACACCTAATAAATTCAACCTAAAGTCATGAATCATCAGTGACAAGATGATTCTCGTAGAATAAAGGCAGCAGGGGGAAGATGTTACCAGATGTTCATCCTCAGTGTCTCAGAACATACGGGATGCTCAATGATTTTCAACACTACAAAGCAGGATTGGACAGGGCAAGAAAGAACAGCATGAAGACAACAGCAGGATGGTCCCACTGACAAGGAACCTGTGGCCAAATTAAGAAATCACCCTTATAGTGAGTTCCATTAGAATGAAATAACTCCCCTTTATTGCTCACAGTTAGACCAGATTGTGAATAGCATAAGCCATATAAAAGGGATTCCTATATTAGTATAGACTGGGTAGTAGAAGGTAGAAATTCCTGCTGAATCTTTTTAAAAAAAAAAAAATCTTTATTTCGACTGATCCTCACTGAGGATATTTTTTCATTGATTTTTAGAGAGAGTAGAAGGGAAGGGAGAAAGAGGGAGAGGGAGAGACATCAATGTGAAAGAAACACATCAACTGGTTGCCTTGCACATGTGCCTTCACCGGGGCCAGGGAAAGGACCTGCAACCCAGGTACATGCCCTTGACCAGGAACAGAACCCACAACCTTTTGATTCAGGGGCTGACGCTCTACCACTGAGCCACACCAGCCAGGACCCTGCTGAATCTTGATATAGTGAACAATTTATGAAGTGGTTCAAAATCAATCAGGTAAATACAAAAAGTGGAAAACACAGGAAAAGCAAACAGATTCTGGGAGTGGAATGGAGTCTGATGGGGGAAAACAGAAACAGGAAAGCTAAAAATACAGCTATTTGCCTCCAAAGGAGCTGAAAACAAAACAAACACATAAAATTAAAAAGAAAATATAAAACTCTCATTTGCCCCTTTGGCTAGCTCAATTGACAGACTGGCCAATGAACTAGAGTACTAATGAAGCAAGTCCTGTTTGAGAGACTGCAGAGGCCTGGGGTTACCCTGAGAAAAAAGGCATGGCTCAGATGTTGCACAAAGTAGAAGACACATTTTGACTTCTTTCTGCAGACAGACGGTTTCTTCCCTAATAAGCTCTCCATATACACAGCCAAAGTTTTGAGGCCTGAGGCATTCTTTATGTAGAGATATATTAGTCAGATGAATAAAATACTTAAATCTTATACAAAAATTGGCAGCTCAATTGTAACAAAATTACTACTTTAAACAAGCAATCCTTTACAGCTGTGGACTATAAGGTTTCTGTCAGAACCCCAGCTTCAGTAAACTGAAGATGTAAGTCCCTGGAGACATGTACTTTTTTTTTTAAATCAAGGAGAGAGAAAAACATATGAAAGAGGATTTCAAGCATTTAAGCCTTGGAAATGTTATCTTCTTCATAACAAAATTCTTATAGTTAGAAATATACTTTAAGAAAATATAGTTAATACAGGATACATTGAGGTGATCACATATTTGGTTTGTGATTTTTTTCATCTTTGTGTAAATCTAAGAAAAGAAATTCAGTTCATTTTACTAAAGTTAATTATCTCCTAATGTAATACTATTAAGACAAAGTTATAAAGCCGCTCTAAAAACCTGTGTGTGTGTATATGTATGTATGTATGCATGTGTGTGTGGGAGGGGGGGTGTGATATATGTCACACTATTTATTTCCATTTTTGGTCCACAAAATATGAATCAATAAAAACTTATATTTAGAGCTAAAATGTGTCAGAGGTCCAAAATCACTTCAGGGATGAAATCCCTGCCTTCTCTCTATGATTTCTTTTGAAGAAGAGATTATTTCAACTGAGTTAATTTTAAAGCTATATTTATCTACATTAGGGCCATGCCAACATGGAACAAACTCCTGCTAAGGTAAAAAGAAACCAAATAAAAATATGTAATTGTCAAAATTCTTTCAAAAAAGACCATATTTGTCTTTGGATTAGAGATTTTGTATTTTCTATGTGGTTTTATTATTTTTTAGCATGTTCAGAGTTCTATTAACTTATTTCTTATGATTTACCACCCTCTCTCCATCAAATGCAAAACTGGCTCTCAATGCCTTCATTCACACTATTAGGTAAACAAAAGTTATCATGGAAGATTAGAAAGCATGCAAAATTTGAAGTCAGGAACTGGGTTTAAGACCTAGTTGTAGTTTCTCTATAAATTATTTAGTGTATAAAATAAAGGCTTTGGATTAGATTACCTGTAAAACTCTTTAGCTTCTAAATATTAAATTATACAACTATTTAAAATATTATCCATTCTATATAGTAAGTCTTCATTTTTTTAAAAATATATTTTTATTGATTTCTTACAGAGAGGAAGGGAGAGGGATAGAGAGTTAGAAACATCAATCAGCTGCCTCCTGCACATCACCTACTAGGAATGTGCCCGCAACCAAGGTACATGCCCTTGGCCGGAATTGAACCTGGGACCCTTCAGTCTGCAGGCCAATGCTCTATCCACTGAGCCAAACCAGTTAGGGCAAGTCTGTGTTTTATGTAGCCTTAAAGATGTATTGAATGCTAATTATTAATTGTCATGCATTAGTCAGTAAGTTAAAAGTGTGTTGGTACTTAGGGGATAATTTTGATGTCATCTCCCTATTGAGTGACCTGGAATTAAGAATCAAGTTGCCTTCTGACATTTACAGTTTAAGCAAGCATAACACTTGAGATGTACTGCAGTGTTATCTAAAAGTAGAGATTGCAAAATGATAGGTTGAGGACTAAATTTAACTTAAATTAAAAAAAAACAACACTTTATGGCTTTGAAATTAAAGATATATCACTTTTAAAATTTAAACTTCCATGTGAGTTTTTTGTAAAAATTAAGGATATATACTAGTAAAGCAGTATATCAAAAGTAAGTCAGCATTCTAGAATAGCAGTCAATCAGCGGCTGCCCCCTGATTTAAAGAGACAGGTTCCCTTTGACCCCTCACCTGGATGCCTAATATATATCCAATCTGTTTCACACATTTATCTTATGTATATGGCTAACTTGAAACCCATGCCTTAAAAAGGCAGATGAAGTTGACTATAATAGATAAATCATGTATCTATAAGTAAGGGAGTTAAGGCAAATAAACAATAGAAAAAGAGTCAAAGAAGCAAATGTTGATAGTGTGTCTCCAGAATCATTGGATAAGCATCTTGTGGACAGACAGGAATATTCAGTCTGTGGAGCAGACCTTTATGTGTGTATGTGTATGTATATGTATTATTAACATAAATTGGGCTTTTATAATTCAACTAGAAGCCCGGTGCACAAAATTCGTGCATGGAGGGGGGTTGTCCCTCAGCCGAGTCTGTACCCTCTCCAATCTGGGACTCCTGGAGGGATATCCAACTGCCCGTTTAGGCCCGATCCTGGGGGATCGGGCCTAAACGGGCAGTCGGACATCCGTCTCACAATCCAGGACTGCTGGCTCCCAACTGCTTGCCTGCCTGCCTTCCTGATTGCCCCTAACCGCTTCTGCCTGCCAGCCTGATCACCCCCTAACCACTCTGCTGCCAGCCTGGTTGATGCTTAACTGCTCCCATGCCAGCCTGTTTGCCCCCAACTTCCCTCCTCTGCCGGCCTGGTCACCCCTAACTGCCCTCTCCTGCAGGGTTGATCACCTCCAACTGCCCTCCCTTTCAAGCCTGGTCCCTCTCAACTGCCCTCCCTTGCAGGCCTGGTCCCTCACAACTGCCCTCCCTTGCAGGCCGGGTGCCTCCCAACTGCCCTCTCCTGCTGGCCATCTTGTGGTGGCCATCTTGTGTCCACATGGGGCAGGATCTTTGACCACATGGGGGCAGCCATATTGTGTGTTGGAGTGATGGTCAATCTGCATATTACTCTTTTATTAGATAGGATAGAGGCCTGGTGCAGGAGTGGGGGCCAGCTGGTTTGCCCTGAAGGGTGTCCCAGATCAGGGTGGTGTTCCCTTGGGGCGTGGGGCGGCCTGGGCGAGGGGCCTGTGGTGGTTTGCAGGCCGGCCACACCTCCTGGCAACCCAAGCAGAGGCCCTGGTATCTGGGGTTTATTTATCTTCCACAATTGAAACTTTGTAGCCTGGAGCGGAGCCAAGCCTGCTGCTCCCTCTGGGGTGGCAGCCATTTCTGTGGCAGTTAATTCACCTTCTACAATTGAAACTTTGTAGCCTTAAGCAGGTGAGCCCGGCCAGGGTGTGCGGAAAGCTTTGCTTCCCCTGTTGCCGCCAGCAACCCTTGCTTACTCTCTCAAGCTCCGTTCTGCCCCCATTTCTGTTTGAATTTGTTTACCTTCTATAATTGAAACTTTGTAGCTTGAGTGGAGGCTTAGGCCTGCAATGGCTATGGAAAACTTGGCTTCCTCTGTTACCTAGGAAACCTTGCTCTCTGTGGCTGTAGCCATCTTGGCTGGGGTTAATTTGCATACTCGCCCTGATTGGCTGGTGGGCGTGAATTATGTAGTGGAGTGATGGTTAATTTGCATATTACCATTTTATTAGAGAGGATGTCTCTCATCCATCAAATTCATTCAGTGTGTGAATATGGGTGTACATAATGTTGAATTTTATATTTTATTTTTTTTGTCAGCCTCATTAAAATTTGCTTCATACTGTCTTATTATTCCCTAGATAAACTAACAATCCAATTTCCAAGTCTAAACAGAACCTGGAATAGTAATGAGGTCACTCATAGGCTACTTCCTGGGCATACAATTGAAATTTAGATAATGGTTGATCTTTCTATGATCCTGTCCCTTCAAACAGCCACAAGTTCAATTAGGCCTTTGGAAGACCTGAAATATCTTTTGTAGGCTGAGATCGCTAGTGCCGAAATAAGACCAAGACCAACCTCAATGAAAACAATAATAATGAAAGTGGTGGCCTTAGAAAAGCTGCTTTGTTTCATCAGGATAATTAAAGGAGGCAGAGGCAATGCCATTTATGAAGATTTGGAAGTGAAGTTGCACTCTTAGAAATAAAATATGGTTTATTTATGGCTAGAAAAAAATGTGTTTGGTGGGTAAATATAAGCGTGTGAGAATATGGAAAGGATGTGATAACATGAGGCTGATTATCATGGATAGGCTTGTAAACCAATGATTTTTCCATGGAAATGCCTTAGGATCTAAATAGGGAGATGTGGTGATTAGATTAAAGTTGTAAGATTATTTTGGCTATTGCGTGGAGAATGGGTCAGGGACCAAAAGCAGATAAAGGAAAATCACAGCAGGTAACCTAATCTCGCTTCAGAGTTTTAGATATCTCATCATATCTTCTATTTTTAGTCCAGAGATCTAAGACCACCGATGACTACTTGACATTTCATTTGAATCTCTTATAGCCACCTCAGACTTAACATGATTAAAACTGAACCCAAAGTTTAGTATCCTCAGGACCCATTAAGTTGTATAATTGAGAAATCTAGGTACCAGCCTTGTCCTTCCTATTCTCATTTTCCACATTCATCCTATTTGCAAACATTTTTAGCTAAATTTCTACTCACTACATTCCATTTCATTGAGACTACATTAGTGTAACCTACCACTATTTCTAACTTGAGACACAATCCTCCTAAGTGGTCTGTATCTATTTGAGCTTTCCCCACACCTAACCCATTCTCTACATAAACTGATGAACAAAAATTGATCCAGAGACAGAGAAACATTGATCAGACCATTAAACCTCAGAGGGAAGGTAGGGGAGGGTCAGGGTAAGGGGGAGAGATCAACCAAAAGACTTGTATGCGTGCATATAAGCCTAACCAATGGACACAGACAACAGGGGGGTGAGGACATGAGGTGGGGAATAGGGAGAGTAATGGGGGAATAAGGACACATATGTAACACTGTAATCAATAAAGAAATTTAAAAAAAAGCTAGTTAATTGTCTTACTTATAAATAAGATGACATTACTTCCTCTTAGGTTTAGCTCAAATCTCTCTTCACATGAGCCTTTACTGAACATCCTATACAAAGAATACTTACAACATCTGAGTGCTTCTTTCTTAGTTCATTATTTATTTACTTCAATATACTTTTTAAAATGAGAATTTTTTTGTATTTATTTACTTATGCGTTTATTTGACTCTGTCTTTGTTCTCCAGAATCTAACCTTCATGAGAACAAGACTCTTGTTATAGTTACTGTATTCTGAGAAAACCCAGCACAAAACCTAATAAACAGAAACCTTTAAATAAAGCTTTGGAAGTGAATAAAACTTGACTGGTTCTCCTTAAAATACTATATAGTCTGATCAATAGTTTCTTCAGGATTATTAATTATATAATCATATGTTTTATATAGCCATATAAAATTTATGTTCAGTACAATTTTGAATATTGATATAACTGTTACAGAACGATTTAACTTTAATGAGTATCTATCGTTGAATGCCTGTCTTATGCAATCAACAACACAAAATGGCAATAATGTAATGATCTGAAAGTTTTAGATTTCTTCCAAAATAATCATAATAAATTATTGTAGTTGTGGACTAGTTTGGATAAACTCAGATGGTTTTAAAAGTATTCTTGCTATGCAAGTATAGACAGTTTCAATTAGAATTATAATGGTTACAATCAATTTACAATAATAAAGAAAAAATAAAAAAGAAACTATCAATTTTCACTGTACCTAAATGTCCTAAAATAATTATTTGAAGATTTTGCTACACACACACACACACATATACACACATTCTTAAGTGTGGGTACATATGCACATCTACACACTCAAGTTTATGTGTGTGTGCCTGTGTTTGTGACATACACACAGACCCATATATTGAGGTTTTAGCTAGGGCTCCAATTAAAAATTAAAACCTAGTAAAGATAACTGGATATTTTGTTGAAATATTTTCAGGGGAATGAAGTTCAAGTAAAATTTTTGAAAAAATATGATTATTAATGGATAAAATTATAAGCATGTGCATTCTGAACATTCTCTTTGGCATAATAGAGAGTATGCCAAAAATAGTATTTCATATTCACTTCACAAAATCAGGTAGATCAGATGAACCATTTGTTTTGCTCTGGAATATTTAGTTCTTTAATGGTAAGAATCTAATCTATATTTTTAGTCATTTGCATTTTTACAAGCATTGACCTACTTTATAGTGCTTGTCATCATGTACTTTGCTGCACAGCATTTCATACTAGAAATGATAAATTGCCATAAAGTATGTTCAATTGTAGCATAATGTTATCATATTCTGTTCCAACTACTAAAATTCAAATTCAGAAATCTCATTATACTTTACATATAGATTGAATCATGTTAGTCTTTTAAGTTTTGAATTATTTAATTTTCTTAGAGAAAAAAACATCATTGTTTTGTATAGCCCTGGGGGTTATAGAATCGTAAGTATTTCTATGTATAAATAACGTAGTCTGCATTTGAAATTTAAATTTGTAATTGTAATTAGTATTGCAACCATTTTCAGAGGCTACAGAAGAGTATTCCCTTCACGATTTCCAAAACCCTACATCATATTAAATGTTACCTTTCTTTGGAATGGACTTCAGTAAACATTTAGTTATCTAAGTAATCTTCCTCTGGTATCTGGTATAACATATTTCCTACTCTTTCCATGGAAGGAAATATTCCAATATTTTCAATGTCTGTGAATATGCTTTCAAGACATTTGGCTATCACCTATATGTCTAACTCCTCCCATTTGGTTAATTGAAAATGGGTTATAAGTAATGTATGCATAGTTTGATTTTTTTCTTTAACCTATTGATTCAGAAAAAGAAATCAATGTTCCATATTCAGCTTAGAAAAAAGTACTGAGTTTTATTTTCCAAGGGGTGGGTAATTGTCAGGTAAGTATCATTTAATATGTGTGTCAACATTTAGATGAAACAGATCACATGCTCATTAAACTAATGGATGACTAGCTGGTGTCCATAAAAGAGCAAATACAATACATGGCAGGGTAATGTGTACGGGTAGAAAATCAATTATCTATACACAAGGTAGATTTTACAGGAATACATACAAATTGTCCAGGTAATAACTTGATAGACATAACTATGTCACATCTTTTGGAAAGCATGAATATTTACTTTCTAGGAGGGATTTCAGAAAATGTCTACTCCAATGCTATAGTTACTTATCAAATGAGTAATCTGAGACTCAAAGATGTAACAAGTACTTTAAGTTAAAGTTTAAATTTGGTCACATTATAGCTGCATATAGGTAAGTCATTTAATTACTCTAGAATACACATTGCTCATTAAATTAAGGTGGCTTTATTCCATACTTACAATAATGAGGTAATTACAAAAAAAGATTTAGGAAGCAAAGTTAAATAATTTCCTTCATTACTGTAGCCTTAAGTACTGTTTTAAAAACAATGCATAGGTTGAAATTTATATGGAATGCTTAATGGCTTTGAACATGGTGCTAAAACTCATGGCTCAGAGGTTTAAACCTTATAATCATGACATTTAGTTCACTCATATAGATCCCTAGAAAATGTACTCTACTATTATCCAGTTTTATTCCTAGTTAATACTGTTAGTCATGCATAGGTATAAGAAGAGAGAAAAAACAAACAGAAAGTCTAGATGATACAACACAAATAATTACTACCATTAAAAGACTAAATTAAGTTTCATATCCTACTGGACAAAAGCTAAACAGTAGCTTTGCCATTGGCTATGAAAGATTCTATAGCACATTAAAACATAAAGATTAAAATATGTAAAATATATACATGTAAATAAATATACAATATACCAATAAAATATACACATTTATAATTTGTATGTATACAAATAAAAACTTAGTTACCAAACATTAAATAAATTTGGCCTCTGATCTACAACAAACTCTGTTCACTAGAGGACACTGATCATTAATTTCTCCAAGCACAAAACCAAAACAATTATCAAATATTTTCACTAAAAATTCATATTGAAATTAATTATAGATGTATTTTTAGCAACTATGAAATTCAAACAAGAGTAAGTTGTGAAGAATTTTAATATGATAATGTGTCAGAGAAGAACACCTTGCCAATTATCATCATCAAAAACATCATCATTATCACCATCATTATCATCATCATTCTTTTAATGGCAAGTATCTAGAATAGATAGTACTTACTATGTGCCCAAAACTGTTAACAATAATAAACATACATATTCCTCAGTAAACTTTATGCAATAGAATATAGAGAAGCTAAAAGGCTAGTCAGCAATAGGAGCAAAATTAAAACCCAGGCATTTGTAATGAAATGATATGCCCTTTATCACTTCATTAATAACAGATGAAATGGTACCATAGGAACAATGATTTTGCAAAGCAGACTTCTGTTTTAGAGATAAAGAAAAGCTAAAGCTAGCCAAGACTCTCAGTCTGCCTTTGGTCTGTTAAAGAGGAAGTAGATTATATGTGAGTGATGGGGAAGGCAGAGTGATCTACTAAATTTCTTGGTCCTGTCCTAGAGTTGTTCTTAATAGAACTAAAGCTATAGTATAAGATTCTATTTGGGACAGGAAGAACTGAAGAAACAACACTGATACATATGAATTTTTACTCACGGTTAATCTCACCTGAGTTCGACAGCTAATATTGCTTCGTTTAAAACCAGCTTATTGCTATCTACAATTGATAAAATATATGTCCCAGAGTCTATCAAATGGTATTCATGTAGTTTAAATCTTTATGGTAGATACCACTGGAAAATGTAGTGAGGACTTCAGATTCTTTTGAAATACAAAGCTTAAATTACATCCTAATGTGATAGCATTTGACTTTTTTGGTTGTATGGCAATGGGCCAGACCCAATAAAAATAAGTATTTATCTGTCACTTTTTTCTCCAAGGTTACTTCAAAAAATAAAATACAAAATAAATTGACATGCCCTAAAACAACAAGAGGGTAGTCTACAATCACAAATCTAAAAAAATGTTCTAGTTTATTTTCCTCAGAAGAAATAACCATGATAATCAATGTGTCCATCATATACTAGCGAACAATATTGTTCTGTTTTGGAGGTTCCCTGAAATATAGTTATCAAAAGTCAGAAGAAATGCTTACACTATGGAGTTGATCTCTTGCCCTAGAATACAAGTATATTTTTCATAGTGTTAAAAATGAAAATGACTAATACCTGTATATTTTGACATTTTATTCTCTAACAAAAACAAAATAATCTTATTTTGTGATAAAAAAAACAACCTCATGTTCATAATACATTTTTAAACACTATAAAATGTTAAATGTTGTAGAATTGTTTATTATTTGTTACCATTCTTATATAACTGTCAAATTCATTAAAACAAAAGTATGATAGCATTCAATTAAAATAAATTTATATGCAGCTATGAGAAAAAATGAATAGAGAAATGTCTTATTTCCATATAGAGAAAATATTGGGAGGAACCATTGAATGTGTTAATTACCTCCTATAATCAGACACCATCATTGATAGATTAAAATAAAACACGGAGGTGGGAAGGTATGAACCTTCAAATATTCAATGTTATTTACTTACAATCAAGCCACTGTTTGCTTGCCTTTTTTCTCTGTCATGGATCCTTTTGTAGAAAATCCCGCCTGGATTAAACTGAGTACTCCAAATAATCATATCTCTTTGATAATATACATCCATCCCTGTTATCCTTGAATTATGTTCAACATGAGAAATTTGTTGATGATCGCCACTGTAGTTGAATGGATATATAAAACCCAGGATATCAGTGTCATTAGCAATGTAGAGAACTTCATCTTCAGAGCCTGGAGATTATTATAATAAAATACAAAAATAAAGTAAATTTCAACTAATGTAAAAGCAATGATTATACTATTACATTATCTTGAATTGTTATTCTTAAAACAGTTTCTTACCCAATAAAAATCAACTCTATACTGTTTTTTTAATCTTTACCACTTATGTTTAAGAGTAATTAATGTAGGTTTTTCTAGGGCAAAATTTACCTTCTGAGTACAGATTAGGCAGTTTTAGTAGTTATCCTTTGTATAAAGAGGGATTTCTCTGGGCAAGTCATGATGCATTATTTTCTAATGCTTTTTAAATATTCAGATGTTATATTGTGTACTCATTAAGCTTTAAACATTTCTGAGCATTTAGTTTATGCACCTGAGTGATCATTACCTTAGGCTAAGAAATGATTAAGATATGAAGAGTCTTCTTCTTCCAATATTCATGTGTCCTAAATATTCTTTTATGTTTATTATACAAAGATATCAGTGTTTACTATATTAAAGTGTCATCATTTCAATATTACCTAGAATCATGCTAAGTGGAACTTTCTAGCCTGAAGTTTCTACACCTACAATACTAGTACTATACTAATGTTATGTTTATCCTGAGACAAGTAAAACCCTAAAGTAAATCCTGAAATTATTAATTAAAATATTAATGAAACCATAAAGTAAGATTGAATGGCATACTTAAGATCCATTCAAAAATACAAAAATAATTATACACAAGGCATAGTTTAGCTCTATAGGTTTAGTAGCCCACACTTAGTGAAAGTATATTATGTGGCAGGCACTGTGTTAAGCCTTTCACAATTTTTCTCCTCTTCTTACAACAATCATGGAAAGTAGGTATTAGTATTTTCATTTTACAGGGGAGGAACTGAGGCTCAGAGTTAAATAACTTCCCCAGGCAAAGTACATGTAACACATAGCTCATCCTTGATCCATTACAGTCAGCAAAGTACATGTAACTCATAGCTCATCCTTGATCTGCTACATCACATTGTCTTCCTCTTGTAATAACTATCATATTAACATTGTGCAATCATACCCTGCAGCTACCAATATTTAAGTTATAATATTATTTACTCAAAACATATGAGCATTAAAATCCATATCTAAAAGAGCACCAGATCCATAACTGTCATTTCATTAATTAAAATTATATTATTCACCCATAAATAAGGGGGAAAAGGGGGACATATGTAATATTTTTAAAAATGAAGATTTTTTTTTTAATGATATTATTAAGTGGAGGCAATCTGAATTTGAAAGCATGGTTTTACTTGAAAACCTTTTAAATTCTTACTCAAAATTCCATTCTCCTTATATTGTTAACCTTTAACCTGTTTTTTAAAAATATATATATTTTTATTGATTTCAGAGAGGAAGGGAGAGGAAGAGAGAGATAGAAATATCAATGATGAGAATCATTGATCAGCTGCCTCCTGCACGCCCCCTACTGGAGATCAAGCCTGAAACCTGGCATGTGCCCTTACCCAGAATCGAACCTGGGACCCTTCAGTCTGCAGGCCGACACTCTATCCACTGAGCCAAACCAGCTAGGGCTAACCTATTATTTTTATTCCAATGGTGTATTAATTTATAAATACACAGAGAGTAGACCATAAAGAAAATACTTTCCTATTCTATCACATTTGCTTTTAAACTTTTTTTTTTGCTTTTAAACTTTTACACTTCCTGACAAAATGATTCAAGCACAAAAGTGACTTTAACAGTTAACTCTGTTTCTCATGTCTACAAACCATCCAAAATTAAATCAAGAATAATAAACCAACTGGCCAAATTAATCATCATTAAATATAGACATTTAATATTACCAGGCATGAAGCTATTGCTAAAATACAACATGAACCTTTTTTTTCTCCATAAGATACATATACCAAAATTATACTAGCTTTGAAATAGTGGTTATAACCTTACCTCTTGCTATGCAGGTACTGTTTCTTTCTTGAAAATTCTGGTCGCATACACATTTATATGATCCTTCCATATTTATACATTTGTGGGAACATGTGCCAAAGACCAAACATTCATTAACATCTGTAAAGAAGAGCTCAAAATAGCATCATCATACCCCAATTAGCACTTCCACTCTTTCTACATTTCTAAATGACATTTTTTTTTTTTTACTTATTGCTATTTTGTTGTTATTGTTCTTTCAAAGCCTTATCTGTGACTTGTGTAATTTTTTAGGCAATGATAGTTTTTCACAATAGTTTCACTATAATAATTTATAAGTTGTTTGTACATTGCTTATTAGTCCACTTAAAACATTGAAATATCCATTTCAAACTTCCCTAGTACTTGCATTTACTCAAATAAACAGATCTCAAGGTTTCCTTTTAAGCCTGTTTCTAATTACCTCACTATATCTTTGCACATGTCATATACTGTTCCTTTGTCCCATAATGTCCTTTCTACTTCAATGCAAATAATTTCTACTTCTTTCTCAAGAACCACCTAATGTGAAGCCTTCCTTCAGTTCCATCAACATATAGTAGTGACTATCCATCCCAAAGTTTCTGTGGTCTGCTGTTTTAGTATTTTTCTCTTACAGTATTGTTCACACTATATTTCAGGTATGTTCTTATATATTCATATCCCCTACTTGACTATCAGTCCTTCAGGGCATAATTTATGATTTATTCATTTTATATTGCCAGCATTTTGCACAATGCCGGGAAAAGAATGAAGATATTGATATATCTCTAATATACCTCTAGTTTCATATATATGAAGTGACTATGCAACAAGAATGGCTATGTGAAACAAACAAAAAAAACTGGGTGCCTATGTAAATAAATAAATACATACATAAATATCATAAGTAATCAATCAATCAATCACAGGCAATATTCTGTGGTTTAGCACCTGCCTTTGATTTTAATGGTTTAAGCAAGGCCAGGATTGGCATCAACTGATTATGGTGAATTATCTACTTTCTCCTTTTCTTTCTCTTTTTTTGCTTTCAATCAGCCTAATTCCTTGGTTTCTTTTATCACAATAAATCTGTGATGTGAGTCCTCCCCTTGAATTAGAGAACTTGAGGATAATCATAGTAATATTTATCATTTGGTTAGCACTCAACAGTGTTCCAAAGGTTCGTGGTAGTGGCACTTATAAATGACAGTGCCCAGGCTTACTCCTGGGCTTTCTGATTCTGTTGTCTGTACTATAATACTTTGAGGAGAACTTAAGCACTCTCATGACAACTCATTTTATGTTTGAAATGTAGGGAAATGAGATAAATAAAATGTTATCAGTGCTTAATCACTGAATATTTATTACTATAAATATTTTTCATTTGTTTGGCACCTGTGATTGTAAATAGTAAGTTACTTGAGACTACAGTTTCCCTTTTACAGGAAATCAAAATAAGCCAAAATGTGCTTGATTTAAGAAAGCTTCAGTTCCCTCACATGGCCCTGCAGCATTTTTCTTCATCTCTGCAAAAATGACTGTTTCATGAGCTTTGGAAGCACACAGAGGAATCCCACACATGGCCGATATCTAGAATAGTGCCTTGCACACAGCCATTGTCATTCCATTTCTACTGCTATTCTGCTATCCTTGTTATTTCTTTGACCAGGGGTGGGGAATGTCTGGCCCATGGATCTCATAGAAGGCCCTTGAAATCATTTGGTCTGGCCCTGCCAATGCATTGGGGGTGAATTAATTAAATGTTTGACCAAATATAGAGGGATGGTTTTTAAGTTGATAATTTTGTATGCCCCTGAAATGATGTTATAGAATATCCAAATGGCCCTTGGCAGGAAAAAGGTTCCCCATCCTTCCTTTAGATATTCCAATTGAAGAGTTTTGGCTTTGACATCAAATAACCATTTCTTAAGCTATTTTTGGAGCCACATAAAGAAAGAGCACACATTTAAATTATTTTGATTACAAATCAAGGTAATCTCTATCCCCTCCTTCACACCAAGTCAAACTGATTTTCCTTACGTTAAATCTTCATTTATCAAATAAAGATGCAAATTTTATTGGGGTTAAATGTTACTCATTTGCTCAACAAAAGTTTGAGTGGATCCATAGCAATTTAAATCGGACTATAACTTGCAGGTTATATTTGTCATGAAACATAACTAAAAATATGGAAAATTTTCAGAATAGGATTTCTAAATTTGTAAGTATATACAAGAAACACAGCCCAAATAAATATGAACTAATTAATGTTACTTGATATTAAAATCTTGAAGAGATTTTTGTGCTTATAATGTGTGTTTATATACAATGATAGATGGTTTCTAAAAAGCAAGAAATATTCTAGCCTTGAGAAATAATTTGCTTTCTTGTTAAAAGAAAGGAAGAAGTTGCCAGTTTTCAGTGTTCCATGTTGATGGAGAAATAACATGTCATGAAAAATCCAAACAAGTATATAACTCAAATTTTACATAAACATGACATGGTTACACTTTTTTCCCTTTGGACTGAGTATAATTATTTCAATAATTCCATTTTGATTGACATTATTTAACTGCCCCCCCCCCCCCTTTTTTAACCCAAGAATAACATAGACAGTAGTAAAGGAAGCTGGTAGGTGAAAGCATTTTAAGATTTGAATTCATCCTGGATAAACCAGGCAGATGATTTAGGTTTGGCTCTAATCACAATAATATCAATTTTAATGAAGAAAGTTGCAGAAAGTGCATATATTATTTCATGACTCTATAGTTAAAGCCTTGATTTAAATTATATTTACATATAACTTACTATGAGATTCTGCCTATCCTACATGCTCAGTTTTTAAATGATCTCAAGTAAGCTGACAGAGATTTATTTAAATCCTGTCTTTGAATTTTAAAAGACACCTCTTGGCAATACAAAGTACACGGTGTTAGGACAAAAGCCCACACTTCTCTAAAAGTGAATTGCCTATTGCATTACTGAAAGTGCCAGAACTGAAAAGAAATGGGTTATCATAAACATGCTCTTTCGTGAAGTGCCTCTAATTCTGCAATGGTTCCTGAACCAGCAATTATATTACTTGCATTTCAAAACAGAATTGTAACACCACTATTGAAATTCCTGGAGGTCTGAATCAGCTACAGACAAGGCTCTGTAGCCTCAGAAATGATTAGCTTAGCCTTAAAAACAAACAGGCTGTTGACCCCAGGGACTTTCACTTTCATAAGTAAACTGGAAACCCACAGATACACACCATTTTGATGAAAATCAATCCCCCCTGTCATCTTCCAATTTAGCAGCTTTGGGAGTCTTTTATAACCTAAAGATTTAAGAGCCAGCTGTTGAGGAAATGTACTATACCTTCACACTGTCTGTTTTTCATGTTTCTCTGAAATCCAGGCTTACAGCTACAGAAAACAGATGTTTTTATTTGATTACAATATGCATCATCTCCACATGGATTCACATTATCTTCACAGGTATATTCAGTGGGAGCTGGGATTAAAAAATATGATCAAAATTAATATAGCTCTAATTCCTGAAGTAGGAGTTTACTTTTGTTCTTAATTTAAAATTATATGTATTTTTCCCTAGATGACTCTTTTTGAATTAATAAAATTATGGTCTTCTCTCCAAATGAGCCCTCTTCTCTTTTAAAGGTAAAGAAGAGGATAACAACTGAACTCATTTACATTGAATGTAGTTTAGACCAAACTGCCTGCCATTGTTATCAAGTTAAACTACTTTCTAAAAGGAAGTCAATAATCAATGATTCTCTTAGATTTAACAGTCTGTTCCATGCTTCTATGTCTTGGGGTTGGGTGGGTGGGAAGAGATTAACCAAAAAATGTATATGCATAACCCATGGACACAGACAATAGTGTGGTGAACACCTGGGTGGGGCAGGTGGGGGCTAGAAGGGGTCAATGGGGGAATAAAGGGCACATCTGTTAATACCTTCAAGAATAAAAATAAAACTTAGAAAATAATAAATGATTCTAATGACAAGCTCTCTGTAAAATATTATGATGTATGAGTTCGGCATCCTTCTCTAATAACTAAACATCTCCTAGGAACTACCTAGAGTTGTAGCCATTTATTTTTAAACTAAACTCAGTGTTCAGGGACATAATCATATATACATGTTACTTGAGCAGGTAGGCACAACCAGCAGTTCTTAAACTTTTACAGGGACACATATGAGGATTGAGTGTGTAACATGTTCCAATGGTCCTGGGCTGCAATACAGGTTAGGAAGGACTTTAATTATATGTAATTCCAAACATACTTGTTATAATTTCACTGTTTCGTCTCCCATCTAGGAAAACATTTTAGAATGCAATTAAATAAAGACAAAATATTATAGGGATAATATTAAATTATCTTTATGTTGCCTAAACAACTCAAATTATTGCAAAATATGAGAACTTTCATTACCAAAATTGTAAGCATTATTAATCCCCACTAACTCTTGAATAGTTTACAATTAATTAAATTACATAAGTGGGATTATACTATGGATGAGCTATGTGGCTGTATCTTGATATGCATTACTTCATCAACCAGTGAGGTACAACTTAGATGCATAAATAAGAAAATAATAAAAGACTCAAAAGTAGGAAGTATTTAGTGACTTTTATAAGTAACCTTAATTTATGGTCTTAAATTCAATCATTTTCTTAATATAAAAAATCAAATATCAAACATTACCTAAATACAAAATGCTTAATAGTCAAGGTCTAATAAATCAATTACCATAGCACTTTAATTGAATAAAGTAATGATGGTCTCTTTAAGAATAATTTGGCAATAGGTTAAAATTTTAAAACATTGATTAAGACCTTTATCATCAGTTAAGAAATATCAATGCTTATAAAACTGAAAAAGTATTAACATTACATTTTATAAACTAAAATATTAAGTGATATAGATTTCTTTGCTGAACGTCAAAGTCTGTATTTGGATCTTGAGTCCTCAGCTTCAGCTCCAACAAAGTCACTCATAGCAAAATCAGCCTTTCTCACCTCACACTTTCAGATATTAACTTAAGTGATGTTCATACTTGCTTTGGTTAAAGCTTAACAAATGGTATTACTTAAGCACATTTTTAACGGCAATATTTTTCTCAGAATAGTAAAATAAATTTGCTCATAATAAAGCAAAAATTGAACTTGTGTGCCACTGCACTTGAACAGAAAAGAAACTCACACATTCTGCAGCCTTGTTCATCTGAACCATCTCCACAGTCATCCAGCTGATCACACAGGAGGTCCATGGGTATGCACTTTTTATTACTGCAAGCAAACTCGTCCTTTTTACAAGGTCTTGCTTTATATGTAAGCTTACCTACAGAGTCATTAAAAATAATTGGTATTTCATCAAATCAAAACAAATTTATTGAGAAGATAGCAAGTCTAAGATTTTACTAAATACTATAAAAACACATGGGTCCACAATCCTTTATTTGAAGCTCTTGGCGCCAAATTTTAAATTTCTGAAATGTTGTTGATTTTTATAACAGCAGTGTATTTACCTTACAGTAAATACCACCATATTTCCACAGGAAAATGTGTGAATATAATCCTGAGTGAGATATTTTTAAGTACTATAAACTTCCACAGACCAGATCAAGTCAGTATTTGTCACCAATTTTGCCACATACTTCAGTAAAACTTTTGATTTAAGAGTTTTTAATTTCAGAGTTGTGAAAAAGGGATTGGGGTGCACATACATACAATCAATATAAGCCCACTCCAACCCAAGGAGATCTTTTACAGAACATTTTAAGACCACTATGTTATTTCTCTTACACAGTATTTTTCTTAATAAAGTACCTATAAGAAGATTTAGGGACTAGTGGAGATTCTGGATTAAGTTGCACAGTGCTACTATGCAAAGAAAATGTTAGTGGATTATTTTCATATTCTGTCAAACAAATGTCTAAAAAACTACCATCAGACATACACATGAAACCTTTTCTTTTAAAAAAAAATTTGAGCTTTAAAATCATTTTATTATTTTATAGCTGTCACTTCATGAATTATTTCACACTAAATGAATTTACCACCACAGTGATCTTCATCTGAGTTGTCCCCACAGTCATCAATCCCATTGCACATTTGTTCGGACTGCAGGCATATTCTGTTATTTCTGCATCTGTGAGGTCTTGTGGGTGGGCAAAGAAATTTGACTGAAAACAAAACAAAAACAAACAAAGCAGCTCCATTGGATACACTGACTTTTGAAGAACTATTCATCTTTTGTCTTTTTTTAGTTTTTTTCTTTCTTTTCAAATCCATAATCTAGCTTTTCTGAATATCATTTGTTATGGAAATTGCCTACATGTAGATACTAGGAAAAATGTGTGATAATAGAAGCTTGTGATCCTAGTTATTTATATTAACTACAGAAAAGAGAGCACAGCTGAAATGTTGAATGAAATAAGAAAAAGCGACAAATTTCATGGTTTCATTTCCAGATGCCTTGTCTTAGCCGCCTTCACTTGGTGTACCAAATTAATTTATGCCTTCGGTTTATACAACATGGCAGGACACTTAGCTATCTGAAAGAGCAATTTCACACCAAATGGAGCTTCAGCAAGCATATGTAACAAGCCCCAAACTGAAAGTAGGCCATTCAGTGTAAAAAAAAAAAAAAAAAAAAAATCTCAATAATACTATAGCTGGTCTTCTTACTCTATGTCAAACAAATGTGTAGTTATGTATTTGAGGCACATAAGATGATCTTAGTTTATTCATCTTTTTAAAATATGTTTTTTATTTATTTTAGTGAGGAAGAGATAGAGAAACATTGATCAGCTGCCTCCAGAACACCCCCTCCTCCCTCACCCCCCCACCCGCCAACAGGGATTAAACCTGAAACCCAGGCATGGGCCCTCCCTGGGAATCAAACTGGTGTCCCTTCTGTGCACAGGACAACACTTAATCAACTGAGCCATAATGGCCAGGATAGGCAGTTTATTCATTTCAGTGTGTGTGTGTGTGTGTGTGTGTGTGTGTGAGAGAGAGAGAGAGAGAGAGAGAGAGAGAGAGAGAGAGAGAGAGAGAGAGAGAGAGAGAGTTAAAGAGATACTAATGGTAATGGAAGCCAGGGAATTCTATTTTTGTCCTTTCTATCACTATCTCTTCAAAAGACTTCCACCCATGAAGTAGGAAACATTTATAATGACTCTTCATCCTCATAGAATATTACAGGGTTCTCTCTTTGGTCCCCTCATGTTCTCACTCTTAAATTCTCTGCTTAGACATTTTCATTGACTCTATACCCTCAAGACTTGCAACTTGATATCCAATTATAGCATTTCACAATTAATTATAGAACATTCCTACAGGAATTTTAAATTCAACAAGTTCAGCCCTAGCTGGTTTGGCTCAGTGGATAGAGCGTCGGCCTGCGGACTCAAGGGTCCTGGGTTCGATTCCGATCAAGGGCATGTACCTTGGTTGCGGGCACATCCCCAGTAGGGGGTGTGCAAGAGGCAGCTGATCGATGTTTCTCTCTCATCGATGTTTCTGACTCTCTATCCCTCTCTCTTCCTCTCTGTAAAAAATCAATAAAATATATTTAAAAAAAAAAATTCAACAAGTTCAAAACTCAATTCCTTCTCTTCTTTCCTCAACTCCCTTCTCCCCAAACATAAGATTTGTCTTATTTCCATAGTTCTGTTAGTGGCCTACTGTAGCCATTTGTCTGGAATTATTCTAAATGCATTCCTCTCATTGACCTTCATCTGTGATTACTCAACAAGTTCAGAGGATATTGTCCCCAAATTTGTCCTCTTCTTTCCATGCATACCAATTATAATCACAATAGTGCCATTCTTTATTATCTCTGACAGGACTGTAGTAGAAACTTAAATGTCTCAGTTTTACTGCCCAACCCAAGATTTTCCAAAAGCCACCACAACAATCCACCTAACACATTAATCTAATTATATCTTCTAGAGTTATCTATCACTTTCAGAATAAAATTTGAGATATTTTACATGGCATAATAGACTTATCATTACCTTATCCATGCCACTCTTACAGGCTTATCTCTTATCACTCTTAATCTTTGAGTGTGGGGACCCTAATCAGAGTCCGCCAGAGGTTCAAGGCCAAATTGCCATACACAGGAGCAAAAACAAGGAAACAGCAATCTTACTGCATGCATACTTACTGAGCAGGTGTACTTTTCTATAACCCAAATATTGATGTCACTATTTGGCAAGAAGGCTCTTTTGTCTGAATTAGTATAAAGATGTGTTATTGACCAGCCGGTGCATGGCTATTTCGTTGGGCTGCTTTGTTAGCAAGGGCTCCTGTTGGCTGTGGCTGCTGCTTTGTAAGGCTACTTTGAAGAACTGTTATATCTGATGGCACCTTGTTAGCAATGGCTACTTGGTCTACAATAAAGTCTCTCTTATGTCCCTACGATGACTTTTCATGTCTCCTCCATCTCAGACCCAGTGTCCATGAAGGTCCAGTTCCTGGCAGAGGACCTGTGCACCCCACAGTTGATGTAGTCGAGCAGGATCAAGGAGTAAGTACTCTGACATGTAGCAATGCTACTTTATTAGCTCCTTGAATATGCTCTCTCCTCCTTGCTGACCTCCTTGCTTTAACTAAAATCTGCTTGTTGATCCAAGCATAGTTTCTCTCTATAGGTATTTTAGGAATGTCTCTTAAATTGCTCAAACCTCATGTTATTTCATGTTTGAAGATATCCTAGTTTCCTACTACAGCTTCCAGAATTTTATTACCATATTTTCACGTTCTATTTTTAAAATATACTAAAAACAAAAACTGCTATTTTGAGGGTCAAGCATTTGATTATACCTCTTTCTTATTGCTATTTTCTCATCAACTTCATAAACATCACTCTCTCCTTAATTCACTGAAGATTATAATACCTCCTCTTCATCCAAATTAATTCCACATCCTAGATGATTTCAAAATCCAAATGAGCAAACCATCCAATGAGTGGGCCTCTTAGCTCTTTAAGATTCTCAAACTAAAGGTCTTTTTACTTAATCTATTTAGGCCATCCATACCCCTAAGAAGGCTGTGGACATTGAAAAATTTCAACAAACTTTTTAAAAAAATCAGCCAATGGCAGTTTCTGTTGCTTGCAGATAGGAGCACTATTGTACATGGGTGTAGCTGAATTTGCTATTTGCTCCAAGTACTTCATTTACAAAACCACTAATTCGAATGCTCCAAATTCTGATCATAATCTGCTACTTTTCCAACTTTTAAATTCAAGCAGTCTCATTAAGACACTTTTTCAGCCTCAGCTGAAACATAAAGCTGAAACCTCAGCCTTAGCCCATTGATACATCTACCTTTTCCCTATTTTCCAATGCCTTCTTTTGTATTTATTTTAATCTCTGATGACATTACTTTCCATGTTTCATCTCTTAATATACTCATCGGGTAAATACTTATTGATAACTTATTATATGTTGGACACTGTTCCAAGCACTCACTTAGAAACTCAGAAACTTTTGTTCAAATAATCTGAATTTTCTGGCCTTTTTCTCTTTTTAATTTTAGTTGTCTAAAAAACCCACAAACTTAGATGAGTAAACCATCTGCTATCACATGGTCTGCATCTGGGAAGTTCAGGAATGTTGCAGATGATCATATCACAAGGCTAACTGATACAAGAGATATGAATATGTATCGATGGCAGATGGGCCCTGAATACTACTTGAAAATCCTATACATATATCTAGCCATGTCACTCTCTTTCATTTTGCTATAATGATTCAAATTTGCATTCCTTTCAAACTTCCCTTTAGCACCAATCTTCCACATTCTATATATGAATATGCTTCTGACGGCACTCACAAAAAAAGTAGAAATAAAGGGATGGAAAATGTGTTATTGTCTAATTAAATGATTGAACATCTACACAAAGTCAATCAACTCATTCAACTCATTTAAAAAAAATTAATAATAGAGAAGGAGTCTCTACTCCTATCCAAAACTAATTTTTTTCACCTTTTCTGCAACTCCTTTTCCCCTGACTCTTCAGAAACCATTCCTTCTTTCTGGAGATAGAATTTTCCTTTAGGGAGAGTTCATCCTATTCTCCCTGCCTTGTCTGTACCTTTTACTTAGTTCTACCATTGCCTGAAATATAATGTATGGAAAATATTATTTATGCAAAAAATATCTCCTTGTAAAAAGGACCATGTGCTCATGTTTTTAAATCCCAATTTTTTAGCACAGTCTCCAGCACATAATAGTTTGACTCAATGTTGGTACCAATGACTGAGGGAATTAAAAAATATTTAGAGTTTACAAGTTTTCCAGCAGCTGCGTGGCATGTCACTGAGAACCATTTCCTGGCCCTGGAAGTGGTTGCCCCTCCCACCCCATAGTTAATTAGTTACCAAACATTTCCTTTCACCCACTAGTTTTGTGCTGATGTGAAATAGAGAATAATAATTAAAAAAAAGTATAATGGGTTCTGGCTTGGTTTTGGTAGAGAAACTCATTTCTTTATCTATTATAATTCAGAAACAATGTAATTCCCAGTGATTCTATAGAGTTGACTCTGTAAGATGATGTAAAAAATTGAAATGGAAATTTACCTATATCTCTCTTCAGTTGTATCTACAAAGAACACTCTCCAAGCTTTAAATCCTTTAAAAAATAATGTTGCCTACTTATTTTGGATTTTTTTATTTAACTGTAACCGTTGTCAATGTCATTATTTATTTAAAAAAATACTGGTCTTACTTGACACACCAAATAGAACAAAGAATTTAAGCACATACATCTGTGCTATGTATTCTTTAACTCGCTAAATGTGCTGTTAAGTTATATCTGAATTAGTAGTTTCTCTAAATTGGAAATAAAATTACCTTTCTTTCTGAGATTAGATACAAAGAATGAAAAGAGGGACTAAAATGTTTACCAAATATAATAAAACCTTTATGTTAAAGATCTAAAATTGTACATTTGTAGTTTTAGGTTGCATAAGCAGTCTTCTGACAAATATCAGTCAAAAGTAACTTGAATTTGAAGAATCATTAAAGTTATTTAAGATTTTTAGATTTAAATATTAAATAGCTCCTATTTTACTTATCTGTGTAACATGTGTATTGTATGTCTAAACAGAGATATCTTTATATAGATTTATCCAGATAGATTTAAATATAGATAGATAAAGATATACTAGATATAGCTCTCCTGTCTTTCAACAACTTCAGCCTCAGTAGTGGGGGCCATGTAGAACTACATAATTTTATTATTCACATTTTCTTCCATGTACTTATCTGCCCAAAAAAACTGTTTTAGACTAAAGTACCAATTTGATATGATGCCAAAGTCCTTATATGAACAGTACTCAATTCCAAAGGTCAACTACTCTAAATCCTCTCAGACAGACCATATCTATCTTGTGAACAGTGTTGACATGTGAAAGTTCAGATTTAAGAGGGCTCTCCATAAAGTCATAAACTTTGAACAGGGTAATCTCTTGTTACGTGAACAAAAGCTGTATCTGTGGTTACACTTTATCTACCTAGCCCCCGGGCAGGGCAGCAGGATTTGTGGGTTTCTTCACCACTTCACTGATTCATGCCAGTGCATTAGATCGGGAGATGAGAGAGCAATCTAGAGCTGCGAAATGCCTCACCACACAAGTCTGGGGCTTCGTCAGAGTTGTCTCCACAGTCGTCCTCTCCATCACACACCCAGAAATGGAGTTTGCAAAGGGAATTATTGCAAAGGAACTCATCTGCTCTACATATATTTCCTCCTTTATTAAAAAAAAAAAAAAAAAAAACACAAATATAAAGATATAGCATAATTAAAGCCAGTCAGCATAACATGTATTCTGCTAATTCTTAGCACAGATTCTAGTTTTTCAGTTCTTTATTTTTTTTCTATCTAATATGAAGTGTCCAAACTATTTTTTAAAAAGGTATTCAAGCCTAACCAATGGACACAGACTACAGGGGGGTGAGGGCATGAGTGGAGGGGTGAAGGGGCAATGGGGCAGTAAGGACCCATGTGTAATACCTTAATCAATAAAGAAAAATCATTATAAAAAAGGATTAAGAGAAAAAAGGTATTCATGGTTTACTTTTCAAAACAATCTGATATTACCCTCATGTATGTCATAATTTCGTTAAAAATACTAGTATCTGGTCATAGAAAGTTTTCTCAAATTTAAATTATATTCCTTTTTATATATTTTTATGTTATTGAGCATAAGAAAACAGATTTTTAAATGGTATTAACTTTCATTATTAAAAACTGTATTGTTCTGGAAAGAAAAGACACAGAAAAGGAGATAATTTAGCTGTATCTAGAAACTAACAAATTGAATCACTGAAAACAGATTACCCAGTATAAAGGTTGTGTTGTCATAGAAAAATAGTTTTATATAGAAACAAAAAACTTGGCAATGTGTTGAAATATTAGTGTTATCCTTATGATAATTATGCAATAAAGTACTCTATTTTTCATTTTTAAAATGTTTTCTTCTTTTGCAATTAAATAGAAAGCATTGAGACTATAAGGATATTCTAACTCAAAATTATGTACATTTGCCACATTCAAAGGACCCAAAGTACTAATAAATTTTGGTTACATGTCTATGTATGTACTAATACATAGTAGAAACCGCAATGGTTGGGGAGTTAGGAACTTCCATTGTTTTGCTTTGGACAAGTCCATTAATCTCTCTGGGACTCAATGTCTTCATGTGTTACAAAAGAGATATGGTTAAAGTAATTTATAAGTTCATATTTGCAAGTTATGCATGGGGAAACAACACAAAGATACTTAATGAGAATTTAGAATTAAGATTAATAAGATTTTTTTCTCAGAGAAATACTTTACCTATTAAACCTCATATATAAGAAACATAGCTTATAAACTGTCTAGATTTGATGATTGAAGGTATTAACATATTTTTAAAAGGATATACTCATTTAGACATGGGGCTGGGGAATAATAGTGAATCATCCTTTCAAGCCTACAAAATACCTAGGATGAAGCATTGTTCAACTTGTGTATGCTCTTTGGAGTGAATAATGAGCCTAGGCTTGTGAAGGTCAAATAGCTCTTGTTCTGAGTTTTGACTTGCACACAGATCTCTAATAATTCACTTCCAGTAGCAAATATTTAATTCAGGAAATTACAGAATCAGATATGAATTTTTAGAATGATAATTCTAGCTACAGAGTGGAGAACGTGGAAACCAAGACAGGGAGGGATAAAGCCAAGATTGGAGGGAAAAAATGAAGAGGGGTTGCAGCAACCCAGAAAATAACTGATAGTAACTTGACTTAGAGTACCTACATGTGAGAGAGTAATTGATATTATGAGTTCTTTGAGAATCCAGAGAGTGTGAAAATTTTAATATTTATAGCAAAATGAAAAGAATATCCTTAGACTGGAGGGGAGACAAGTCTTCCATTTTAATAGAAGGGAGGAGGAATGGCTGGTTACAGCTATGGGTGGCTTTGTTAATTTGATGGTCAGATGTTTAAAGAAGCTCAAAATTTATTATTGCTGTGAAGTAGAAGGTGAGAAATAAAGTCAACTTATTAAAAATCTGACATGCATAATGGTAGAGAGAGATGATTAAAGAAATATAGATGCATTGCTTAGAATCTTAGAATCTTAAATAGTTGAAATTGAGAACAAGAATGTATATGATATGAATCAGAACAGTTGTAAGATTTTCTGGGGAAAAATCTCAACAGAACTGTACAGCTTACATTGGCATTTCTAAGGACTAACAAACTCTAAGATACAGATAAAGGCAGGGCCTGGTCGAGAACACCAAGGTGAATACTACCATGTGAGACCTCTGAGAGTATAATGTCTGGCATTGGGATGCCCCTTTCTTTCAAACTCTGCAATTTTTAGCTCTAAAAGGCCCTAACTCTAAGAATAATCTAAATTACTAAAACCCATGCAATAAATTACCATTTGCCAATTCTGTCTGACAACAATAAAAAAGGTAAATTGTACAGTCTTCAGTTCTAAAAAAAAATTTAAGATGACTGTTGGCTTAATTCAATACCAAAATTCATAGAATATAAAAAAAGGGTTGTATTCTTCCATAATAAGATTCTAATGATTAAATCGCATTGCATGTTCCAATGTACAATGAATTAAATTCAAAAAAAATTTGTGAACTTGATATCTTCTAATTATTTTAGAAAACTCTATTTGTAGCACATCAGTATTGTTGAAAGGAAAAAATGAGTTCACTATAGTATAATATTAGATAACATTATAATTTTCCCCAGGGGAGTGTTGGATGTGCCACTCTTTTATTAAAAAGAAGAGACATAAAAATGAAGTCATAATTGTAACAGAAAGGCAAAATTTTTGTGATAACTTACTAAAGGCTTCCTATTGTACCATAAAGAATTTGCATTTCAAAAAATGCACCATGGTGACTACCATGGCATCCTAAAAGCTTATATAACTTAAAAGCTTATTTTGAAGTAGCATGAAGTACACAGAAACAACAACAACAAAAAAGTATATTTTAAAGGAGATTATCTGAATTACAATATCAATTTCCTAGTCATGTTCTTGATCAGCTCAACAGGAGATTATTAGAAAATAGAAAGTATGTATTAATTAACAACTTAGGTCTAAATATATATAAGGGAGCCCTTGGCAGGTTCATAAAAATCTGGACAAGTGCGTCACTACAGAAAGTAAGCAACTAGAATTCTCATCTCAATTTGGGCTGACAGAAAGTTTAATATACAATAATATTTTGTAATTTACATAAGTAGCTTACATATTTTAAGGTGATGATTACTAAAGAGAACAACTCTCAATCTTTTCCACTGGAAGTGCTATAAGGCATAAAGTTTTGAAGCTCAGGGCAAAGCAAATACCAAATTTCCTTGAGGCAACATGTTTTACCTTTTAAAAAATGTTGTTTCTAATTCCATAGCATTGTGGGTTTTAGTTTTCCTAAAGTAAACCAGTAAAACTAATTCACTTAGAAGATTATTCCATGCTGATCTAGCCCCCAACACTTAGCCCCTGTCAGCTCATAGGTCCAGATTTGAGATGAATGAAAGCTGGATTTAGCAGCAGAGGAGTGAATTCTGGAATTCTGTTTCCTTAATGCCTTGATGTACATTTATCCAAACCTAAACCACTTCGTAGAAATAAATTAAATACTAGAAATCTGAACTTGGTCACGCCTTAAAGTACATCCATACAGGTTCAAATGCTTTATCCACCAAGATACTTCATTGGAATTTAATTATGTAGCAGAAAAAAAAAAAAAAACTCAAAGAAAAGTTAAAGGCATGAGTAGGGAAGGGAGGGAAGCTTTGACACATTTGTAAATGATTGAATTAAAGATTCTCAATTCTTTAATTCAATAAGCTTAAACATTTAGTAGAATAGTTTTAAATATGAAAGATACCTCAGATGTGAAATGTTCAAATTTTTACGTAACATTTGACTTTCTAAACTGAGTTCTATTGTTCAAACAGTTTTTATGAAATCCAATATTTAAAAAATAGATTAATCTTGATAAGATTGCTCTCTTCACTCTTGTACCCCCCTCATTCACTCTCTAGATAATCCTACAGTTCTTGGGGACATTTCCCTGTGGTTGGGTTTGATATCATGGGGAAAAAAAATGAGCACAGAAAGTTTCATGGAGATAAGAAATGAAACTAGTTTCCCATTTTGGTAGATTATCTGCGATATTATACAGTACAAAATTATCACTCTCTCCTTTTTATATTTTTTAAAAAGAAGAGTCCTTAAAAGCTTTGGAAAACTTAATATTAAAACCAGGTTCTAGTATAAATCTTCAATTCCTTGTAGTTCCTAAACTGCTAAACTATCCCTCACCTCTATGACTTTGTACATAATAATATCATGACTTGAAATGTATTTCCTCATTCTGTTTGCATATGCAATTGTTGACATCAAGAAACTCACATTTCAACAGGGGATGCATTCAAATGATACAGAAATAATTATATTAGAAGGAAGAATGAATTAATAGGAATGAGATCAAAGAGTGGTTGGGGAAACTCCAAAAAAAGACTGTAATTGGGTTGAAGACAGTGGTAATTGAGATGGACTTGAAAGGACAGATATAATTTTTGTTGGCAGAGTTATTAAGATGGTGAAAATAGCAGAAGAATCAGGGAAGATGCTGAAAAGTATGTGGATGTTTAGAATATTTCCCATTTGGAAATATTGACTATTTCCAGTTTGGCTAGGATTTATTATACGTAAAAAGAAATAATAGAATATAAGATGGGAGAGATAAAACGGGATCCTTCTTATGAAAATCTGACTGCCAGTTGAGTTATTTGTATGGAACCAGAAAGGAAGAAGACCGAGTCAAGATTGACATAATCTGAGTTACATGTAAAGATGATGAACCTGGTAGCACTGAGTAGGATGTATTGGAGACCAGTTAGGTAGTATTGCATGAGCCCAGGCAAGAAGCAATGGGAGAAAGAAACACACTTTCATGAAATGGAAGAAAGATTAATAACTTAATTTTTTCTCTAAAGTCTTCACATAAATGACTACATAAGATTGTGTCAGACTGTCCACACAGCTTTCTCGCTCTAGAGTGACCAGTTACAGAAAGTGAATGAGAAATTAAAGTAGAAACAGCTGCTATGGAAGTTTAACCTTTTATGGCTCTCTGTAACACATTGCAGATTCCCAATGAGAGCTAGGCTTTCTTCTGCTGAATATAATTCTTGATCAGGTTCTAGGATGGAGATATGAGCAAATCATAAAGGCTTGAACTAATATTAGAGAAAGTAGAAGAATTTATTTCTCAAATGAATAGATAGTTATAGAAGTAAATCATTTAGCACATTTATACTCTACAAATCCTGAGTGTCTGTTTTAATGCCTTACAACCTATATTAATATCTGATATTATCTGTTGATGATGTTTCAAATATTCTGAAAAATAAAGTCCATTGAGAGACTTCTGTGAGCAGGTTAAAGAAGACGTCATTTAATAATATGTTTAACATTACAAAAATAATAAGACTTATGTAATTTATGGCCATTATAAGCTTCACCACACAATTTTTTTCTTTTCATTTCATTAATTCTAAAGTAGTAGTAATCACTGATTTTATTGTGGTGACTTACAACTAAAAGCTGTTATCTGTCAGGAAATATCTTCACATAGCTGGAAAATAATTTAGTACAAAATTCAAAGTTGTCTTCCAGACTGACAAAAAGTATAGGCAATTTTCTCAACCACACGTCAAGAAAGGAAATCTGGGGCACAACCTAGTATATCCTATATAGATCTAGCATATTAATATGTGTAATATAGTAATGTAGTAGTATGTTATTTTTATTCATTCAGAATAAGGCAAGCAATGTGGTAGACAAATGTACTCTGAAAATGCTTTTGTAATCATGGTTTTAGCTGCTATGTTCCCTGTGTTCTTCTAGTATCTCTATACCTGACCCAGCACCTAGTCCAAAGATGTGCTCCTGGCAAGTGCTTGGTAGAGACTTGAATTTTGTTGTCATCATTGTACAAAGAATGACATTATACTCTTTCTGAAAATGATCCAGACTTTGCTTATTTAGAACAGGCTATTATGTAATGAAACTAGAAAGAGTAATCAGCATTTAATGATCTTATCTTCAGCCTCTGGCACACTATATATTCTGCACAGTGCCTTAACTGTCATTCTTACTTATGGCGCACACACACACACACACACACACACACACACACACACACACACACACACACACACGATACCTTACCTCTGTCACAGTTCTCTTCATCACTGCCATCCACACAGTCATGAACTCCATCGCACAGCCATCTAATTGGAACACAGTGGGCTTTATTTCTGCATCGAAACTGATCTTCCTTACATTCAGTCACACAGTCCATCTGTTCCAATACAAATAGGCACTGTAGATTTTATTAATGATAACATGCAGTCACAAGCAAAAGAAGCATGCAGCTGACACTACTGGAGATTTACTACACACTGGGCTTTTTCATTTTGATTGAAGGAATGCAACCTCTGCAAATGACAATGGGGTTTAGTATATAAACAACATTAAAATTCAGGTATTTGTTGAAATTACTATAGTTAATATACTTGTCCTAGCATTTTAGACAGATAAGAATCAAGATTCTGTCACTTTCCTCTATTTTTATTACATTTGCTTTCCTAAATCTAATTCATGTAATTCAGAGATTTTAATCAAATGATAGATTTTACCTCATCTGAACCATCAGCACAATCATATTCTCCATTACATTTCAAAGATGCTGAAATACATCCTCCGCTGGCACATATATATTCACTTGATGAGCAAGTAGGAGAAGCTGAATATAATTATAAAGTTGAAATTTAGATTCAGTAAAAAGAATGACTGGCTTCATAGAAAAAAACATACAGAAGCATATAAAAATTCATAGTAATGAAAATAGTTCATATTACATAAACTATATTCAACACTTGATATTAAATATTCATTTAAATGTGTTTTACCATATTACAGGATTGTATCCAATATGCCTCAATAATATAATATTCTGTTCAGTAAGTATTCAACTCACTAAACTAAAGACAGGAAAAAAAGCCACTATATTGCTCATCCTTTTGATTTTGAAGAGCTAAATACTTTTTTATAACTTTAAATAAACTGATGAATAAAACTAGATCCAGAGACAGAGAAGCACTGAATAGACAGTTAAACCTCAGAGAGAAGGCAGAGGAGGATGGGAGCGGGGTAAGAAATCAACCAAAGGACTTGTACACATGCATATAAGCATAACAAATGGATGCAGATACATATGCTGGGGGGTGGGAATGGCTGCGGGAGGTCAATGGGGGAAAAAGAAGAAATTATGTAATACTTTAATCAATAAAGAAAAAAAATTATATATATATATATATATATATATATATATATATATATATATATATATATATATATATATATATAAAGCCTAAGCAACCCTTAAGACCAAAACGACCGGTTGACCAGTCACTATGACATGCACTGACCACCAGGGGGCAGACACTCAGCACAGGAGCTGCCCCCTGACTGTGCGTTCACACAGGGGGAGTGCCACTCAGCCAGAAGCCGGGCTCACGACTGGCATGTGCAGCTGTGGCAGCAGGACCCTCTCCCGACTCCTCGGCAGTGCTACGGAGCAGTGGTGGCAGGTGCAGCAGGCCAGTATGAGCGCAAGCGGCATGGCGCCCAGCCCCAGTTCGGGCTCCTCCCTGGATGCCTGCCACATGGCGCACCGCTACATCCCCGAGGCTGAGAGACCCCTCCTCCCAATGCACGAATCCATGCACCGTGCCTCTGGTTTATAAGATAAAAGCCTTACATTATTTTCAAAACTGTAAATAGGATTCAGTGATCCTCGGGAATGTTGATTCATAAATACATTGTATAAAGCTAAAAGTGGAAATTGTGGCATGGTCTCACAGACACTGTAATATGTATTTGATTATGTTGACATAAATGCCATATTGCATAACTTGTAAGACTTATTTTTGTTTTGGGGTTTTGACCACAAGTACATGTATACCTAACAGAGTCTATAGAATTTGAAGTATTCCTTTATGACACAAAAAATACAAATAACAAGTAGATATACTATAAGTTATTACCAGAACCCAATCTAATTAATTGACATCAGAATTATTATAGCTGCTTTTGCTATGGCTTTGAATTTGCTTGCATTCAAACTTCAGGGTTCTTAGCCTTATTTTAGACACTAGGTTGAAAAATATACTTACTTTGTGGTCTGAATTGCATATTCCAGGAATGCTCAAAAGCTTTTTCCTTATGTTTTAATTTATTTTATTTGATAATGGTTGTCTAGGATTTGTATTATTAATAAGTCTGAGAACATGTCTGGATTCAGTAAGAAAAATGATGTGACCAATTAGAGCTATGGATCACAGGCGTGGTACTGAACATGGTAACGTGTGTGCATTGTATCTGCTACTCTTACCTAATCTCTCAAAGTAATTCTTTCACGGTTATACACAGATTATAGTACACTTTCCCTAGTGATTTCTATAATATGTTTTTAAAATAGTTAACTATAAAAATTAAGTTTTTAATAAGCATATTTATAGAGCCATATTTAAGAAACAGAAATATATAAATTGGGTGTGTTTCTCCTATATGCTGGTTTTGCTTCTTCTTCTTTTTTTTTTTAAATATATTTTATTGATTTTTTTACAGAGAGTAAGGGAGAGGGACAGAGAGTTAGAAACATCAATGAGAGAGAAACATCGATCAGCTGCCTCCTGCACACCCCCCACCGGGGATGCGCCCGTAACCAAGGTACGTGCCCTTGACCGGAATCAAACCTGGGACCCTTCAGTCCGCAGGCTGACGCTCTATCCACTGAGCCAAACCAGTTTTGGTGGTTTTGCTTCTTAATTTTGTTTTGATTTTAGACCAAGATGTAAACAGAAATAATACACTTATGCTTTTTCTCAGTTGGTATCATGTTGAAATTACTATATCCTATTTCATAATCTTAATTTCCATAATAGAAAACTTAACTTTTGTCATACTTTCAGTTTCAACATATTTCATTTTGTTGTCATGAAAAAAAAAAATGACGTGGAAGGATACAGAAACTAAAAAGTCAAATTTTGGGGAGTAATGCTTGGATCTCAAACATAGTAATAATCTTACCTGTTGAAACACTTTCAAAACATATGAAGGGCACACCAGTAAATCTACATACAGATATTTCATATTATGTCTAAAAATCAGAAATCTGTGCATGAATTTTCCACTGTTTTCTGAATATCATTGTTTAAATTTAAATTCTATCAGGTTGAAATATCAGCTAAATTAATGTCAGCCGCAACGTCTTACCTGGATCGCAGTTCTTCTCATCCTCTCCATATTTACAGTCTTCATGGCCATCACATGTCCATTTTGCTGATATGCACTGACCATTGGAACATCGGAACTGATCTCTGGAACAACTAGTTTCACAATTTCTCTGTAAGAAACAACAACACAGATGTAATTAAAACTTAATTATTAGACAAATGTAACCCAAAGACAACTAAACCCTTATGCATAGAAACCTAGAAGTATGGAAATCAAGTTTGCCACACGCAGGGTGGGGGCAAAGTAGATTTATAGTTGTCCATATGAAAAACAATACAATTAGTAATAAATAACAATACAAGAATAAACTGTGTTTTTCACATTCACAAGTATAAACCTCCTTTTGCTCCACCCTGTATAAAAAGCTCAGATGGTCATGTGTAACCCCATGCTACATAACATAATTATAACCATTTTCCACTTTTCTTTGTGAGTGATAATAAAACAGAGAAATGAAAATAAAAACATAAATGGTTTGACTTCATCCTGCGAATTAAATTGCTCCGAGTGGATTGTTCGGGGCTGATGCAATTTTAATAACTGTAAGGGAGAATGAAGATTTTGAGGGGAAAAAAGGTTAAAGAACTACATCCAGTTCATTGAGAGTGGGGTGGGCAGATGGCATGTGAAACAAACAAGAAACTTAAAGCAAATCGGTTTGGCATTGGCAAATCTTTCCTAGTGTTCTTTCTTTAGCCTTCTTCCCATCTTTTCCCCTGTATCTGTCCTTTACTATTTGGCTTACTGTTCATAATCCTCTCTCCCAACAATTGTTCGTAAAGTTAACTGCGAAATGAACTGTCACAATTGTCATTTCTGCTAGCTCACATATAGATTTTATTTGGAAGTCAAATAGTAGATATACCTTTGGGGATATTTCAATTCTTTATATGTGATCAATGAAAGGGATCCACTAGAAATTTACCTTCCTTCGGGGCTGCCATCCTGATTGAAATGGAATGGGACAATGAAATGTCTTGCTGGGATTATGATTTTTTATTGTTAAGGAATTTATAGTCTTGCCAAAATGTATTTGTCGGTTCCTTCCACAACCAGTGCAACTTTATCACAGCTTGTGAAATGAATCATCTTGATCTATTACTCTCTGCTTCTTAGTTTTACCCTCATGGAGGGATGAAGATTTTACTTTCTACATTTCTATAATTTTCTCTTTGCTGATAGTAGTTTAACAGACTGCCTGCTATATAATTTGTTTTCTGCCTTCCTTTCTACTTCCCTTCTTTTCCCAAATATTAAGAGTTTACTCTTTGCCAGAGTGTTTCTTATGTAAGAATACGAATCAAAATAAGACTTTCTCCCTGTACTTGATAAACTCATTAAGTGGTAGAAAGGCCAGCACCTAAACCAACAATTGCAACAAAATACATTGTCAATGGTTTCAAACATACATATTCTTAGGGTATTTAAGCTTCACAGTGAAAGCTTAAACATAAATGGAACTACCTAAGAAAAGACTTTTAATGCGTAAAGATAATTTGAATGTGCCATATCTGAGGAGTAAGCTATGTAACAGTGAATGGCATCAAAAGTGTTGGAGAAATAGTCATGTGAAAGGGATTTCATGTGTTTTATTCACTGCTGTATTCCTCATGCTCAGTGTTGTTCCTGGGACATAATAAGCATTCAATAAAAACTGATGAATAAATAAATGAATGATTGAATGAAGTAGCAAATGCAGAAAATAAGAGGCAATAGGGTGGTGAATGCCTGGAGCAGGATGGGAACCAGGTTGGTGGGGGGCAATGAGGAGGAAAAAAAGGGGGATACTGTAGTACTCTCAACAGTAATAATATTTTAAAAAAATTAAAGCATTCTCATGTAATTAAGCTCCACTGGGATAGGAATCATGTTTGTCTAGGTACCAAGTATCTATTACCAGACCATGATTATAATAACTGTTCAGTATATATTTGTAGAATTAATGAAGGGTTATCTCAGCATTAAGACAAATTTCAGTGAAATAATTCATTAACCAGTGGCACTGGTGTATCTTTATTGACAGCACAAAACAGTAGCAATTTTAGGCACTTTCTGTATCATCAGAAGATTCTGATCTACAATAAAGTATAGTTGTGTGTGTGTGTGTGTGTGTGTGTGTGTGTGTGTGTGTGTTTACTTGTCGAGTATTTAATTAACATACACAGAAAGTCGAGAGACTAGAATAATGAGCCCCATGTGCCCACCATGCATGTTCAACCATTAACAATATTTCATGTGTCATACATCCTCTTCCCACTTATTTACATTCTGAACTATTTTAAAGTAAAAACAACAATATCAGAAAATTAACATCATGAAATTAATGAAAATTCCATAATATAAAGTTATTCTAAATCTTTACCCCAAATCTCCTTGTTTTATTAACTGTATAAATTATCACTTGGTGCAATAAGGATCTAAAAGAGGTCTGCACATTGAATTTGGTTTGAATTTTTTTTTAATGTGGGACTATTTCCCATTTTCCAAGTTTCTTAAGTGAAATTTACTACTTAAAGATCATTTGTTCTATAAAATTTCCCACATTCTACATTTGTCTGATTGAATATTAAGAATGCTGATACCTTAACAACCTCCAAAGTGAAAAATAAACCTTTTATTTTTCTAAAAATTATTATTGTATACATTTATTGTATTTCAATCCATTGCAACAATTTTATTAGTTATGATGCTCAAAATTTCCCTTTAATCACTGGAAATCTCTTCAAGTTTGCTCCTAAGTACTCTGGACACCATCCTAATAGTCTTGTCTGGTTTGACACGACGTTAGCTGCTCATTTTGTCAATTTCCTTTCTAGGACCTGGAATTAGATGTCTACTTTAACATGAATAAGACTTTTGAAAAATAAATGTTTGATTTTGTACATGTACCTTAGACATTTCCTGAATAATATGAAAGGTAAAATCATAAGCCTTAAGCAATATATGACCTCCTCTTGATGTTTCATAGATTAAACAAGGCCTGATGAAAATATTTTTTAAAGAAAACAAAACATTTTCATGGTATGAATAAGTTTGTGTGAAATGTGTTTTTCCTGACTGGGGAATGTTTAATATAATCCTAGAATAAATAGATGCTAAATAAATATGTAGCTGAGCAATGTAAGAATTTAACTCCCATGAATAGAAATAGTATTTTTCAACTTCTGAGAAACTTTTACAACCTGGAAGTTTAGATTTTCTGGCCTCCAGGTGAGAAGTTATAGCCATTGGTTTCCAAAATCCAGGCACCTGAATGGGATTAGAGGGATTTTTCAAGATAGTGAGATGTAATGCAAAATTGTGTAATCTTGATAAGAATGCCTTAAGACTGGGACAAAACAGTTCATGTGGGTTCTATAAATAATAAAGAGCTTTGGTTTCTCCCAAAGAGGCAGGAATTTAGTGGACATTTCAGGGAGTTGGACCTGAAATACAGAAACCTCTGGAGCCCCCTGAGAGATTGTCTTTGGCCCTGCCCACAGCCAGCAGGGGGTCCTTCAGGAGGGGTAACTACATATGCATGTCAACCAAAGCAGGGGAGCCCCAGGGAGTCAGGTTCCCCAGAAGGAGCCCCAGTGGCCACTGAGGGCCAGGGACCACATTTGTCCTTCATCTCTGACTGTGTTCCTGATATTAACATGCACAGTCATTAACAGAGAAAATCATGAGAGATGACTATTGCTGATTTGCTCCCTGGTATTAAAAACTGAGGTCATCAGGTCATTTTAGATTTGATTAAGCAAAAATATAACCACACATCATCTATTATTTTTAAAGCATCATGGATGGAGTAATTAATAGGTGAAATGCATACAAACATAAATAATGAATTGTGTGAAGTAGCATAAATGTTAGCACAACCTAAGTTTACATAATTATCCAGAGAAATTCTAAACTTTTTCACTTAAGCTGTGTGTACACATGCCTTATTATAAATGGATTGTGATTCATCATCTGAGCAAAACTGAACCTGTGGTTTCATGAAAATTGATTACCCACATCGACATCTTTGAGACTATATCTATGGAGAAAGAGACTGGAGAGAAGAAACTGTTTTAAATGCATAAAATATTAGTCCTGCCTATGGATCCTGCAACAAATTTATGAACACATCTACTAACGGCAAGGGCAGCAGCTAGAGGGAATAAGGTTTCCAAACATCCTATTCCCAACCGAGCCATTCACCAATTGAGGTAAAACAGACTATAAAATTGACTGTCAATAGCAGCACAAGCATTATTCCCTGTGCTGAGTGTGTGCAGCTCTGAGCGTAGATATAATATTATCTGAGAGTGTCAGGAGCAAAGCACACTTCAGAGCTGTCCTTGTCACACTCATTGGATTAAACAGTAATAATTATACATGTGATTATAAAATACCACTTCAGTTTTTGTTGGATGTTGCAAAGTTGCCTACCTCATCTGAGCCATCTGCACAGTCAAAATCTCCATCACACCAAAACCTTGAGGAAACACAGTCCCCATTGGCACAAAGAAAATCTTTCAACGTACAGGTCTGTGGCTCTGGAAATAGAAACAACAGCATAGGATTATTCTACTATATGCAACTGCATTTTAAAACTTACATAACATACAACATGAGGTTAGCATTAATAAAAAAAAGTGGTTATAACTAATAAATTGCTGAGGAAAAATGTTTCATGAAGCATCTGAAGTACATAATATAATGACCTTTCCAATTTATTTCTAAAGTCATAAATAGAAAGTGGCATTATAGAAACAAATTGAAACAAAGACAAAAGATAAATAGCCCATTGTTCAATAAAAATACAGCAGCAAAGTAAAATAAAAGGCATAAACATCTACATATTATAATATAACAGTAATCTTTCCCAGTTGTTGGAATTCTAAGTCATTTTATGTGTTTATTTGGAGTAAGACATTCTGTGAAACTCTGTTCTCACAGGGCTGTTTCCTAAATGAGGAGTTTAGCCTTTGGTTCTTTACTTTCTACTATCCTATATAATAAAGAGGAAATATGCAAATTGACCATCATTGCAACACACAAATGGCTGTCCCCATGTGGTCAAAGATGGCCGACCCATGTGGACACAAGATGGCCACCACAAGATGGCCGGCAGGGGAGGGCAGTTGGGCGGGGGACTAGGCCTGCAGGAGAGGGCAATTAGGGGCGACCAGGCTGGCAAAGGAGGGCAGTTAGGGGTGACCAGGCCTGCATGGGAAGACAGCTGGGGGTGACCCAGGCCTGCAGGGGAGGGCAGTTAGGGATGACCAGGCTGGCAGGGGAGGGTAGTTAGGGGCAATTGGGCTGGCAGGGGAGTGGTTAGGGGGTGATCAGGCTGGCAGGCAGAAGTGGTTAGGGGCAATCAGGCAGGCAGGCAGGAGAGCGGTTGGGAGCCAGTAGTTGTGGATTGTGAGAGGGATGTCCAATGGCCCATCGGGATCGGACCTAAACAGGCAGTCGGACATCACTCGAGGGGTCCCAGATTGGAGAGGGTGCAGACTGGGCTGAGGGACACACACACACACACACACACACACACACACACACACACACACACAGTGCATGAATTTTGTGCACTGGGCCTCTAGTGTATTATAATGACTTTCTAATTCTTCAATTTTGTTCCCAGATTATCCAGAGTTCATAGAACAAGAAGGGCACATGGGGGTATTATTGGACATGACTGGTGGATACAGGTTGAAGAGGCAGATGGAAGCTCTTTTTTTTTTTTTTTTTTTTTTTTTTGAAAACTACCTATTTGTTTATAGAATTGTTTGCTTATGCCCTATGTATTTTACCTGTCATTTTGGGTAATTTTCCAGTTGTTGATTTAATGATGCTTACCATATCTCACACAGGACATAAGCCAAATAGTATGACTTGCTATCTGGCTTAAGTGGAGTGTATTTCATCTGGACAATAAAGTAGGATTGCAGAAATTTGCTCCTGCAAGTAATCTCTATGACTGCTGGGAATCACCTCTTGTTTAGTTTTTGTTCTCTAAACCGAACTGATATCCAGCATAATGAAAGACGTTTTCTCTACTGGTTAACTGTATTTATAGCTATCTTACAAACAATAATCTTATTCGGGCGAAGGAGAAAGAGGTAACTGAAACTATGTTCAAAGAACATTCCTATGAAGCCTATTCTCCTACATAAAGATTGTGAATAACTCAGCCTGCACTTGAATATTGCTCTCACAACCCTCGGTTTCTAGCTATAGGGTAACATCTTGAATGCCTGGTATCATGAAAGCCCCTACATTTCTACATAAAGATCCCTGCTGAGTTCACTGGATGAACGGTGGCAAGTGGAATATGTATCAGAACATTTTGTTATCACTTTTTTTTTAAAATATGAACTTCAGGCTATATAGTAAGACAAGCTGCTATTTTGAAGAATGGAAAAAAGCCACTAACTGGAGGATCCTCTTCATGTCTCAATACTCCTGTGTGAGCATAACAATCGTAGCTTCTTTTACTTTTCGCCTTTGCCTATGTTTATATATTATACAGTACTTGAATCTTAAAAAGCAACTTTATTAATATTAGTATTATTACTTATAACAGTAATAATTACTATCAGCTACTGATTGCTTATTTGGTGTTAAGCACTTAGGTGAAGTTAATGCTAAGTACTTGAATTACTTCATCAATCTTAAGTATTCTATAAGGTAGTGTTATTACTGGACCCTTTTTTGACGAGCAATCTGAGGCACAGAGAGGATAAGGAACTTACTCCAAATCACCCCTTATGCAGAGGAGCTAATACTAAATCTGAACCTAGATGACCTGATACCAGGACCTATATACTTCTTTGTTAGGCCATATTATTGCCTCCTGTACTGAGGAAGTAATTGCTTGCATTTTACAGAGAGGATCATTAAATCCCTGAGAATTCAAGTTACTTGTCCGAGACAAATGGCTAACGATGTCCATGTCATTTAATAAAAATCAAAGAGAACTGGTCATGTCCATTGATACTAGAGAAGGCAAAACATACAGTCTCAGAAATAAAAAAGAGCTTCGAAACCCATCTTGTACAAAATTGAAGTAACTAGGTTCAGAAAATAAAACTGACTTTCAAAGCCATATTGCTAGTGGCAGAGCAGAAAGGTTTTCAGACTCCAATTTCTCCATTGAGCATCCTACACAATAAAAGCCTAATATGCAAATCAACTGAATGGCAGAACAACTGGTGGAACAACCAGTCGCTATGACACGCACTGACTACCAGGGGGTAGACATGCAATGCAGGAGCTGCCCCCAGCCTGCATGCCCCAGGCTAGCCAAGGCAGGTGCGAGCGGGGAGCCCTCCAATTGCCCCGCCAGTTGCCCCTCAGAGGGAGGCGACTGGCAGTGGGGGCTGGGGCCAGCGAGTGGGTGGTGCCAGACTGGCCAAAGTGGGTGGCAGTGGGGGCCCTCTGATCACCCTGCCAGTCACCCCACAGATCGGCCCTGATTGCTGGCTAGGCTTAGGAACCCTACCTGTGCACAGATTTCGTGCACCGGGCCTCTCATCTATATATATAAAAGCCCAGCGACCATAACTGCAGAACGACCAGAACGACTAGGACAACCGGTGGCTATGATGCACACTGCAGCAGCCAACCAGCCTAATCCAGGCCCCGATCGCCCCACCCCTCACCCCCTCAGTCACTCCATCCCCACCCCACCCCCAGCTAGCCTGGCTCAATAGGAACTGAACAGGAGGAGGAGCTGAAGTGGGGAGCATGGCAGGCAGCAGCTCAGCCAGAGTTGTGGCAGTGGAGGCAGTGCATACACTGCAGCCTCCCAAGCCCCAAGTCCCGGGGTGGGGGGGGCAAGCAGCAGGGAGCGCCAGCCGATCCAGCTACCGCACCTCCATCCCCCTGCCACAGTTGCTGTGCCCGAGGACTGTCAGCCATGGCCATGCTGCCTGATCCTCAAGAAGAGCTGCTACCGCTGGCCGGCCCCAGGTCCCAGTGGTTTAGGGACCAGGAGGAAGAGGAGGACAAAGCAGTGATGCTGAAAGGGGTGAGGCCGGTGCCGCAGGCAAAGAGTCTGGCCGGAGGCTTGGTGCGGGGGCCAGGGAAGTGGTGCCCGGGAACTGGGCTTGAACCATGCCTGGCCATTGCCCATTGTCATGGAAACTGCATCTACAAGGCGGGTGGGCAGGTAGGTGCCGCAGCCTCACAAATGGCATTGGGGACCCAGGTCCCCAGACTGCTCCCTCCCCGCAGCACGCCTCTGCACCCTCCTTGTGCTCCCCACCTTGAGCACCAATCTCCCTCCTAGCCCCCACACACACCGCTTCGCCACAGGCGACTATAAATGTTAGCAGATCGGTCGAAAACCTGAATTTCATTTTCCCAAAGACTTGAAAGGAAACAAAATACTATTAATTCTTTTATTTAATGATCATCATTATTCTGGCTTTTAAAACAGTCCTCAGATGCAAACCACAACACCTGGCACTGGAGTGCCTGTATTCAAGTTTCTTCCTTCTGCCAAGGGGTTGGAACTGTTCAGGGGCTGTTAGGGGCCTCTTGGCCGGTTGTGATGATTTCAGGGGGCGTGTCTGTGCTCAGCATGCATGTCAGCTATCAGGAGGCTGACAACAAAGCTATGGGCAGGCCTGCTGCCCCTAAACCGGACTCTGTCCTGGGAAGAGAGATGACTTTAACCAGCCCTTACCTGTTCCCTCCATGAATCGCCACACCCTACTCCCTCATGGTCCCCAAGACCCCATCCTCCATTTCTCTCTCTCTTCACGCAGAAAACAGAAATCCCAGAGTGTGTATGTCTAATTCAGGAGGGACAGCGTTGCCAGAGGGCTGGGAGTTGCCTTTCATTCCAAGCTGCCTGGATGCAGAGAACACCAGCTCTTTCAGGGGGGATTGAAACTTGCAACCCCTTCAAGTGGCCAGCCTGGACTTGGGTGGTGAGTGGGTGAGGTTCAGCTTACCAGAAGTCTGGACTCTCCCAGGCTTTTGAAAATTTCCCGGGGTTCAGCCTCCCTTCACCTGACTCCCCAGCTTCTGAACCAGAGCATTCAGGTGCCCATAGGGGACCAGGGGGTCTGAGGCATCCGGGCCCAGGGTTGCGGGAGGCTGCCGGCCTGGTAGTGCTGTTTTTCTAGGGACTGGGGAAGAGTGTGCTGTGTTGTGTGCTCTGAGAAAGCTTTGTTGTGGTGGAATGAGAGTGTGTAATTTGGAAATGTAGCTTTCCAAGGCCTGGGTTGGGGGTGCTCCCAGCGGAGGGGAAAGGCAGCGGGACTGGCCTTTGCACTCTTGGCAGCTGATTTAGGGGAACCCCTTTCTTAAGCCACCGCCTCTTACTGGTCATGTGGCGTGGCCTTAGGCAGCTTTAACTTTGCTCCAGTACAAGATCTGAGCTGAGAGAAGGAGGCTTGGGGAATGCGTTGAATAAAATGGCAACATTCTGAAGGGAAGAGAAAAAGCGACCATCTTACAAGCCAAAAAAGAAAAGAAAGACTTAAATCTGGAAAACCCATTTGTCCTATGTTAATTATTATATGAGAGTTTGGGGGTGGGGGTTGGGGGTGAAGGGAGAGGATAAGACTAAGATGGCTGCCTAGCCTGTCTTTCAACTTCTTCATCTAAGTAAAGTGAAAAAAAAACTCTTTATCATTGCACATCAAGATGGCAAAAGACAATAGGTAAATAAAGGTACCTTTTTTTGTTTGATTACCATTACCATTGTTTGATGAGGGTAGCTCATGGTTCAGAATCTTTATCCATCATCATCAAAGTGAATGATTTCTTTATAGACACGGCCTACCTCTCATTAGTGTCACCAGGGTCGGGTGGATTAGGGAAAGGAAGCCAAGTGCCCAGTGTTCAGTAATACTATCCACTAAAATGAGTTACTATCTATACAATGTTTACAACTCTGCCTGTTATAAAGCAGGCACTTGCAATTTTCAACATCATCATAATTATTACTGTAGAAATATTGTACTTTATTGGCTGTCATAGAGGTTTCCTATCCTAGGCAACAAATCCATCTATATAAAAGCCTAATATGCAAAGTGTCTCCTCAGAAGTTCAACTGACCGGGAGTTTGATCACTCGCTATGACGTGTGCTGACCACCAGGGGGCAGCACCAGCAGATGGAAGGCCCCAATTGGCTCTGATTGCCAGCCACACCTAGGGACACTATCTGTGAACCAATTTCGTGCACCAGGCCTCTAGTATTATCATAAACCATTAGTGGTAAGTTAGAAAGTTATAGGAATGTGGGTGTAAGCATCAGAGGAGAATTCTTAGAATACAATTAGTATAACTGACATACTATACAAATAATCTTCTGATATAAATTCAGTGTGAAAGTACTAGAAATTCAAATAAGGCAGACAGCTTTTCTCTATATATAAACCTTAATTTAGTTGATCAAATTACTTGGCATTTTTACATCTATTGAATTGTTAGTTCCTAATAATGCAAAGATATGAGGAAATTTTTTGTACATCAATTACTTAGAAGGAATACATGCCATATATATTCCATTTGCTACTGATAAAAATAGTATAGATGTTGAGATTTTTCAAATATTTCAAATCTTTGATCTAGATTGTGAAATAATTTCAATGACAATAAAATGTTCTTGTTTTTAAGAGCAGAAATAATTGCTGAAGCAAAGTGTCCCTGCTGAAAACTTAACAAGGGAAACGATCAGCAGATGATGATGAAATAACAACAGACTATCTCATGCAAATATAAGAAAGTAGAAAGCATGTTAAATACAAAACATAGTTGGCAGTTAATAGCTCCACTACTATTTAAACTATTCTCACATCTATGCCTAGAGTGTTTCCAACACAGTTTTAAAAATTAAATTCATTAAATCAGTCTCATAAACAAAGAAGTCCAAAAGCAACTTTAAAAATACATTACTAATTTGTAAAATCTATGTCTTTAAATTTAGACATGAGGTTATATTGGTTTTCTTATTTAAAGAAAAGGGGGGAAACTGCAACAAAAAATAAAAATAAAAATGCAAAGGCAAGGTAACAAATATTTTTGGCTCTTGGACTAAAAAAGATAATGATCAGTGAGGAAAAATGAGAAGTGAAGAGAAATGAAATAGACCATACTACTGATGTTCTTTGTCATGTTAAAAAAGAAAAATCCTTTTCATCTTATTTGGATTGATTGGGAATGAGTAGTGATAATTTGGGGGGCTAAAACAATCAACAATACAGTTATTAAAACAAAAGGGTTATTTAGCATAATTCTAAAATAGGAATTTTTGTATGTTTTTACACAAACATTTTTCTTAGGTCTCATGCTGACTGATATTTGATTGTTTTCTCTTCTGTTTATTATTATTGAAATGTGTAAGATGTCCATTTGATTATGCTCTGCTAAGAGTGTACAAACTGAGTTAGATACAGGCCTTATCCCTTAGGAATTATTGTGGTTCAATAAGAACACAGAGATAAATGTAACGATAAGGACAGAGATATCTCTACAGATATCAAATACATGAATAAAATATTCTGCATAAAAATTAAAAAATAAGAATACAGTAGTAATATTATAAACTAGAGGCTCTGTGCACGAAGATTCGTGCATGGGAGGTGGGTCCTTCAGCCCGACCTGCACCCTCTTCAATCTGGGAGCCCTCAGGGGAGCCCTCTCCAATCCGGGAGTTTCTGTCTGTCTTTCAATCATATGAGCAAATTGTCTGAGACCCCAACCCAGTGTGGTTTGTTGCTCACAGAATAATAGAGGCATTTTTTTTCTTTGCTTCATTGGTGGAGATTTCCTGGAAGTTTTAGGATATCTTCTCTTTAATTTTTCCTAGACACTCTGATTTTACTTATGTCTCTCACCTTTGCTTTCCATCTATCCCCCACTACAACAGTAACTTGCTCCAGGCTCACTTTGCTCTAGTGTCTAGGAGATCCATCTGCCACCAGAACTACGATTCTCAGTATTCCTGGTGTTCCCCGCGCTCTGGGCTTCTGCTTCCTGTCCAGGGGCTGTCACCAGAACTACTATTCCCAGAATTCCTGGTTCTCCCCATGCTCCCTTCCTGCTCTTTCTTCATCCCATGGCCTCCAGCTCTGCCAAGTCCTCCAAGCCACCAGCTCTCCCTCTTTGCTCTCCGTCTAGCGGCTTGGGGAGCCAAGTTTCCCAAGCCGCTCCACTCTCTACCGGCTCTCTGGCTCTGCTCTCCACCCGGCGCCTGTGTATGCAAATTAACCCTCCATCTTTGTTGGGTTAATTTGCATACTCACTCCTGATCGTCTGGTGAGCGTAGTGAAGGTATGGTCAATTTACATGTTTCTCTTTTATTATCCAGGATATGTGTCAGGCACTGTGCTAGGCTCTGGATCATAGCACCACTCTAGACCATCTCCAGATACTTAAATAGGAATCTATACTAATAAAAGAGAAAGCTGCAAATTGACCATATCTTTGCAATGCCCACCAGCCAATCAGGAGTGAGTACGCAAATTAACCAAACAAAGATGGCAGGTTAATTTGCATACACAGGCGCTGAGCGGCCAAGGGCGGAATGGGACACTTGAACCATGGCTACAACACAGGCGTTCTGCACCACCCCAGCCACTCCAGGGCTCTGTGCAGCGTGGGAAGGAGGAAAGGCAGCTCCGGACCTGAGCGAAGGCATTGCCGGCAGCCAGGGGAAGAAAGGCCCATTCTTGCATGAATCTTCGTGCATCAGGCCTCTAATTTAAGATAAATGTGATAAATAAATGAGGCAATAGAATACAGGAAGTATTGGCTGATAGAAAGCTGTTATGTAAAAAAAACAAGAAATTGCTGTTGTTTTTGAACTATACGGCTGATTCACTATCTCTGTTGAGTATCTTTCACTACTTAATATTAGCTTACAAAAGATGATAATAACATACCACTTCCCTTTTAGGTATATTGTTGTCATATATATATATATATACACACACACACACACACACACATACATACATACATATATATGTATACATATATATATAATTACATACATAATTGTGTAATATAATATAAAGTTATAAATAAAATATATAGATAGTAATTATAATATCTAGTAATTAAATATGTATAATGATATCAATTTTATTATAATTACACATGCAAAATTATAATAGTTTCAATAGATAACAAGAAATTGGAAATACCTTGATAGCATTTTAATACAGCAACAGTATTATTTTCTAAGTCTGACTTCTATATGACTAATCTCTTGGTGATCCTATAGATATATTGTACTAGAGGCCCAATGCATGAAGATTCATGCAAGAATGGGCCTTCCTTCCCCTGGCTGCCAGCACCGCCTTCACTCTGGCCCAAAGCCACCTTTCTGCCTTCCCACGCTGCCCAGAGGCCTGGAGCAGCTGGGGTGGTATGGAACGGCTGCATTGTCACCATGGCGACGATGCAAGTGTCCCACCCTGCCCCAGCCACTCAGGGCCTGCATATGCATATTAACCCGCCATCTTTGTTGGGTTAATTTGCATACTCACTCCTGATTGGCTGGTGGACATTGCAAAGGTAGGGTCAATTAGCATGTTACTCTTTTATTAGGTAGATTATTTTATCATTCTTCATAGACTCAGTTTCTCTATGTAGAACTGCTGGCATTTTCAATCTTTAAACCTCATTTCTTCTGGCCTATTCAAGATGGTGTCTTCAAACACCACTTTTTGTCTAGATCCCTTGATCCTCCTATTATGTATTTTTACATATTTAACATGTTCCCAGCTCTTATACTTGTCCTGTGTATGCTTTCTTTTCTTCCTTGTCACTACTCTAATATGCTTATTCTAGTTCCCTATCATCTCTCTTCTGAACATTCATCAGTATTTCTTTTCTTAGGACACGAGCTCAAAATGAAAAGGACCCTCAGAGAGTCACACAGAATTGGGCATTTTACAGTGCAATGCTTGATATCACAACCACCTCTCTTGCTTTTTCCTAAGGCCTCCGTGGCTACAATGATTTGCCATGAAGTTTTTACTGTGACAAGTGAGAGGCAGTGTCCCTTCTCCTTGTTTTCTTTCATCAAAGGCTGCAAATGTCAGCAAAATAGTACTCAGCCGCTCAGGAAGCCCCAACACTCAGAAGCAGGCATCTCAACCCTCAGTGCTTCCCCTCCTTTTCTCATTACAGCACTAACCTAGCATCTCACACATTGGAACAGAGGTTTTCTAAGATTTAACCTCCAATACTGCCTTTCCATCTTCCCTCTCTTGCTCTCAATAACTTCAGTTATAGGGCATTTTCTCTCAGGTATATTACACATAATTAACACTAAATATATCTCAAACTACATAGTTAAATTGTTATATTTAAGCTCTGAAATACAAATAAATTAAATAGAAAGTATATACAAAATTATTTCTGTACTTACTCTCCTTTTTCTACCTACCTTACTCCATTAGATTTTTATTTCACTCGACAGAATCTGAGAACATGCCATTTAAAGATTTTTTTTAAATGACCAATTTAAGGAATCTAGAACACTCAAATGACTCTCTGCCATGCTTTCTACCTTTCTAAAGAGTATGATCAGTTGGGAGATATATATGTGAAGAGGGAGCAATAAAGATTTCTGTATTCAGAGTATTCCATATTAATAAAGATCCAGAGTTTTCATACTTAATGTACCTGATACTCAAACACTGGTCAGGTTAAGTTTTGAAAGTTATTCAAAAGATTAGTTGATGTTTTGCAAACTGAATAGCTAACTGGCTTATTATGGCTGTAACTCTACTAACTGTATGCTTTTATATAATAAAACATTATGCTTTACCATAATATAAGAATTCCTATTTTGTTTCCTGTGTCTTGGGAAATGAATGCTCTTAGTCCCGTTTATAAGAGTAAACATTATTGTTATCATCAAATCCTTTTTGGAAGGAGTAGAATATAAATATTTAATAAATAGAATTCAATTATCTTATGTTAAACATGATTATATAGCTTTCTTTTTGTTTAAACCGTAGTGTAAGAAAGTAGCAGTAAGAAATATATTCAGAAATTAATGCTAGAATATAGAAACACTGTCACCATTTTACATATCCTCATACTTTTTAGAAAATAAATTTGTTGGATAATTATTATGTTTTGAATTTACTACATAGAAATGCAGGAGGCAGATAATGATAATAGTGTTATTCTGTTTTCAGAGAAAAGCATCCTGAATAAATATGGTGTTCACCACTCTGGAGAGAATAAATGAATTTCCCTGAAAGAAGCTCATGGGTGGATTTGTAATGGGAAAGAATTTGCGACTGAAATGAAATGAATACCATCCGTTGAAGAATGGTATGTTTTGTGCTGTCTCCATATCACTCAGCTCTTTGTATGAGCATGCATCAAGCGCTTCCTTCACTGCATACTAATGGGGTGCATTAAGCCTCATGATACTTTCATACCAATTCTGATAACTATAAGAAAATAACTCCCAGGGTGAGCATTTCAAAAATACTACCATTTGAAATTCAGGTCAATTTAGTCTGAATATTCTTGTCCAAATGTGAATATATGTATAAAAATGTGAGCTGCAGGACAGATAGGTTCGTATTCATACCTTCACTGAGCTAAAAAATGCTAGCTGGCATTCTGAATAGGCTGCCAGCTCTCAACATTCTCAAGAAAGTGTTACTTACTACAGTTTTCTTCGTCTGAATTATCACTGCAGTCATTTTGGCCATCACACCGCCAGTGATCTGGAATACAGTTGTTGTTTTTACACTGGAATTCATGGGGTCCACAAGTTTTCTTATCTGTAATAGAAAGAACTAGGGTTTTCATTGTTGACTTCCATGAAAGCCTCCCTCACAGTATCCTCCCTGCCAGGCCAATTCCAGGGCATATAACGTTTCCTCCGAATTTGATTAAATTCTAACTCAGAAGTATTCCCTAGGAAAATTGAAGGCAGATAATGAATAAAATTCATCTTTCTGTCTTGTTTTATGTTGTTATAGGTCAAATTTTCATCACAAGCTAATTACAAAGCAATTGTTTGGATCACCCATACAAACTCAACACAAAGCACCAATTAATGAAAACAAATGAACATCAAAATTATCCAAAACTTCCCTTCTCTTTAGAACACTCCCTCCCTATGCCACCTTCTATTTATGCTATAAAGCAGCAAAAGGAAATGGTTATCAATCAGACTCTGAGGTTGTCATTTTGTCTTTCTCCCCAAGGAGCTCTTATTCATAATCTACCTATAGTCAGCTGCTCCAATTTCATAAATCATAATAGTGCACAACGTGCAAACCTTGACAATTAATAAAGTGCCATCTCACTGGAACATCTAAACAATCTCAATGAGTATCAGGAGAGGGATTAACTCGCTCTTTACTTTACAAATGACAAAACAGAGACTTAGAAGTTTATGAACTTGATGAATTTTCACTACCATTAAATGGCACAGCCAATATAAAAAAAGTATGCCTTTATTCCTGATTTAGTGCTTTTTACAACAAATCTATGTCCATATGAGCCAGTTTCAGAATGCATGTGATAGAATTTATTTAATGTTTAGACCATATATTTTTAAAATTTCTTTGAATAATATCTAATTGTACATAGTCTAAAACAGTGCTTAAATTTTAACATGCATACTTATAAATCACTTGGGAATTTTGCTAAAAAAGAGATAATGATTGAGTAAATCTGGATTTCTAACAAGCTCTTTAGTGATAACATTGTTCTTGGTCTATGGAACACACTGAGTAGCAAGAGTCTAAATCATCAAGATGACATAAATTCAGTAACATAAAAATAAAATTATACATGCTAGTATACAATTTAAACACATTTATTTCCCTTACATATACTTAGAAACACTCCTTATTCTCAAACATATTACAGAAAAACAATGAAGTGTTTAACAATTTAGACTGGTGAAATAAATTAACTAAAGGAGGAGATCAGCTCTTTGGTGATGGTTGCTATACTTTACTTCAAAATGCATCTTATGTAATTGAGATTCAAATAGTATTATAAAAGCAAAAGTGATTTATACATAATGATAAAAATTAAATAATGAACATCTATTGAGAACTCAGTTTACCCCTTAGCTAAACATTTTCATAAATATAATCACACTCAATCTTCCTAACATCTGTAAGAGGTATTATTACATGCATTTAAATACACAAGAAACGTAAGTTTTAGAGTTTAAGTTACTTCTCCAATCTTATAAAGCTATTAAATGACAAAAGGGGAATTTATATACAGATCACACTCCAGAATATTCTACATTTCTGTAGAAATTCTCATGATAGGTTTCAAACACATTTTTCAACTAAATAGCTGGATGATAGATAGATGATAGATACCCCCACATTCTCTTCCCTTTCTTCTTTCTTTTCTTCCTTCATGCCTGTCTACCTACTAATGATGACTCAGAATGTAATGTGTGTCACTGTGTTGTATGCTATGCTTTATAATATATCCTTTTTTGCCTGTGTCATACATAACTTTAAATTTTAAAATTTGCATAAAATCTACAGAATTTCTAATGTAGCATTCTACACATCTCAGACAATCAAGAAATATGTCAGAATGGTTGGAATTTGAACAATGACCATTGAAAATATAGGGTTTGGTACTACACTATTTAAATGGTTACTTCATTTTAGTAAATAAAACAAACTCTTCTGAATCTATTACTTTATTTATAACATTGGTTTATGTAGTCCTTGTCATGTGTTTCTTGCATTATTACTTTTTAAAAATGTTTTTGATTCTAAAGAGGAAAGAATGGAGTGAGAGAGAGAGAAACATCAAAATGAGAGAGAAACATTGATCAGCTGCCACCTACACGCCCCCTATTGATAGAAATGGTCAATTTCTTAGAGTCAAAACAACAATTTTTTTTGGTGCATGGGATGATGCTCAACCAACTGAGTCACACTGGCCAGGGCTTCTTTCATTATTTTTAAATATTGCTTTAAAGTTTTAGAATATATAATGTGAGAAAAATCAGACTGGATCAGACAAACAGATAATGTGACCTAATATTAAAACATTGGCTCCAAGAAATTCTCCATGACTGCAAAAGTTAACAAGTGGTACTGAATATCAATACAATCCATGTTTTTTTTAGTTTTTTACCCTAAATCCTATTTGTATTATTTTTTGTCTAAACGTTTGTATCATATTTTATGTTTGAAAGAGTTCTGTACTTATCTTTTAAGAACAAGTTATAGTTCATTTCTAAGATGTTCATTTGGGGCACTCAGAAACAGTAACATGGAAAGGTTAATTGCCTTATGTAAGGTTATTCAGATTTTATGTTTCCAAGTTATTTAATTTTTGGATCCATAGCATTATTAATTAAAATTACAAATACAAACTATATCTGTACTTAAAATCTTTTTAGACATGTTCGAAGGCACACATATATGTGTGTATATATATATGTATATATATATATGATACTTTAATAGGAAAATATATGAACAGTGTCTAAAACAGTGGTTCTCAAATTGGCTCTGCATTAAAATCACCTGGGGGATTTTAAAAATTTCTTGCTATTCCATATGTCACATCAATATAATCAGAGTCTCTGGGGTGGAGCCAAAACATCAGTATTTGTATTAAAGTTAGCCTGGTAATTCCAATGAACAGCCAACACTGAAAAATCAATGGCCCATAAAACTAATTGCAGAACAGAATATATGTAATCCCACATTATAATACTCTAGTGTAATTAATATGAACTGTTCATGATATACAGAGTTTTCTATTAATTCATATTGTTAAATAGCATTGGAAAGTGTATTATTTCACTTTGGGTGTTGGAAATATAGAGAATGCAAATATAGCACAGTCATGCACCATTTAGTAGGGATACGTTCTGAGAATTACTAGTCAGTCTTGTCACTGTGCAATCATAGAGTGCGCTTTCACAAACCTAGATGGTAAAACCTACTGCACAACTAGTTACATGGTAGAGCCTATGGCTCTTATACTACAGACTGTACAACATATTACTATACAAAACTACAGAAGATAAAGTCAAGCCCAAGAGAAAGTAATGCAATTAACAGATATGGTAAACAGGAGATGTATGAGGCTGCTGCCAGTGTAACATGGCAAATTGTTTTACAACAAACATTTTTTATATAAGTAGAAAGAGTACACTCTAAAATAATGATTAAAAGTATCCAATCTAATAAAAGATTAATATGCAAATTGACCATCACTCCAACACACAAGATGGCTGCCCCCATGTGGACACAAGATGGCCACCACAAGATGGCCAGCAGGGGAGGGCAGTTGGGAGGGACCAGGCTTGCAAGGGAGGGCAGTTGTGGGTGATCAGGCCAGCAGGGGAGAGCAGTTGGGAGGGACCAGGCCTGCAAGGGAGGGCAGTTGGGGGCAATCAAGCCTGCAGTGGAGGGCAGTTAGGGGTGACCAGGCGAGCAGAGGAGGGAAGTTGGGGGCAACTGGGCCTGCAGGGAAGGGCAGTTGGGGGGGACCCAGGCCTGTAGGGGAGAGCAGTTGAGGGGGGGACCAGGCCTGCAGGGGAGGGCAGTTAGGGGTGACCAGGCCTGCAGGGGAGGGCAGTTAGGGGCAATCAAGCTGGCAGGGGAGCAGTTAGGCATTAGTCAGGCTGTCAGGGGAGTGGTTAGGGGGTGATCAGGCTGGCAGGTAGAAGTGGTTAAGGGCAATCAGGAAGGCAGGCAGGCGAGCAGTTGGGAGCCAGCAGTCCTGGATTGTGAGAGGGATGTCCGACTGCCCGTGTAGGCCCAATCCTAGGATCCCAGATTGGAGAGGGTGCAGGCTGGGCTGGGTTGAGGGTCACATGAATTTCGTGCACTGGGCCTCTAGTAATATAATAAATACATAAACCAGTAGTATAGTTGTTTACTATCAAGTACTATATGCTGTTCATAATTGTATGTGCTATACTTTCCTATGACAGGCAGAGCAGTATATTAGTTTATACCTGCATCACTACAAACACCTGAGTAGTGTGTTGCACTGTGACATTAGGTGATAGGAATTTTTCAGCTCCATTATAGTATTATGGGACTAACCATACGTGGTCTGTCCTTGTTTAAAACATTATTATATGGCACATGAATATATTTGAAAATTATGTTATTGTTGTTCATTATGCCTTCATATTAATTATAGATACTAGTAAAATTGTATGCTTCCAGAAAGGTGGGGTTAAGGACCAGTAAAGTGTAAAACTCTATGTAGTATATGCTGCAGTACTTTTGGTTCTTGTATATGTGAGATGGGACACTTCTGAAAAGAGACACAAGAATCTGTTGACAGTGATGCTTTTGGATCAAGAACTGGGGAAGTGGACTGGGAAATGGGGTAAAAGAGAATTCAGTTTCTCTTTATACCAAAAGGAGTTCAAAGGAATTGACTAAGTCTTGGAAGTAAAAGTGAATTTGGGGAAGCCATAGGATTCAAGGTCAGTATACACTGAGTGGCCAGATTATGATGATCTCTGAACGCATAATAATCGGGCCACTCAGTCTATATCATCATATATAATAAAAGGTTTATATGCAAATTGTCCCCTCAACCAGGAGTTCGACCAGCAGGCAGGCCAGCCAACCACCCATGTCCCCTCCCCCTGGCCAGGCTGGCCGGACCCCACCCATGCACGAATTCATGCACCAGGCCTCTAGTTATATATATATATATATATATATATATATATATATATATATATATATATATATATACATACACACATATACTGACTGGCCAGATTATTATGCTTTCAGAGATCATAATAATCTGGCCACTCAGTGTATATGTTTAATTATATTTTTATATATTGGCAATATCAAAAATAAAACTTTAAAAACTTTTACAATGGTATCAATAAAATGATTAATACCTATGAATTAAACTTGTAAAATTTGGATAAGACTTTCATACTGGAAACTATACAACATTGCTGAAAGAAATTGAATAATGCTTAAGAAAATGCAGTGCTAGATCAATCACATAGACTAGAAAACTCAGAACTATTCAAATTTTCTCTCAATTAAAATATAGAATTAATGCAAAACTTATCAAAATTCCAGCAAGTTATTTTGAAAGAAACAGATTATTCTGAAATTATCTTGAAATGAAAAATATCTGGAATAATCAACCAATATTGAAAAAGAACAAAGTTGGAGAATTTACAGTACCTGATATCAAGAGTTACTATAAGGCTACAGTAATCACAAGAGTACAGTGTTGAACAAAATGAAACCAGAAATATAGGCACACATATATGATCAAATGATTTTCATAAAGATCTCACCAGTTTAGTGCAGAAAGGAAAAGTCCTTTATAGCACATATAGCTATATAGCTGAAACAAGTGGCTACCCATATGAAAAACATAAATCTTAACCTATCATATGTTATTGCTTTACACACACACACAAATCAGAGATTATTATAAGTATAATATGAAGCTTCCAAATTATAAAAAAAAATCATAATCTTGGAATAACTAAACACAAAAAAACATTAAAAACAAAGAAATATTGGTAAATTGGACTTAAACAACACTTCCTTTAAACCTCTTCCTGGAAGTCCCACATAACACTTCTGCTTACATTTCAATGGCCGGAACTTAGTCACATGATGACACCTAGCTACAACGGGTGCTTGGAAATGTGATGACTTATTCCAGATAGCAATCTAGCAACCTAGCAACCTAGGTTTAGGATTCTGTTTCTAAGAATGAAGTAAAAATGGTTATAGAGCTAGGCAATTTATGAGTCTCTGTCAATAAACTAACACGGCTAATTAATGTCATCAAGAGGATATCTACAGATACTGAAAGAGAATAATTATTTTCTTTGGAGATTGTATTATATCCTCAAGTTACCTTGGGTCATTGTTTTAAAATGTGAAGAAAGCACCAATTTCAGAAGACACCAGTAAAGTAAAGAAGAGCTTAGAAATGTAGAAAATGACTTCAGATACAATTTGGACTCAAGTACTCACATAACTTTATGTGAGTACTTGAGTCCAAATTGTGTCTAAAGTCAACTCCATCCACTCCTTGGAATCCAGGCAGACAATGTATTTTACTACTAGTTTGTGTTGATCTTCTGTCTTTTATAAGCTAGAGTCCTACCTAAGGCAAACACCATGCTATTTTTTATTGCTTAAAATTCTTATGGATTTCTAATATTAATGTTCTTATCTATATGTGCTGGTTTATATAATACCTAGCCTATTTCATTGGCTTCTAATTACCTGGGGAATATAAATCTCCTTTCACAGGAAAACCAGAGTCAGTATCTATTTAAAAGTGATTTGCAAACCCAGGATTCCATGAAGATGGGAGATAGCATAAACACAGTTTTTGAGCATATTCTCTGCATGACATATGTTATTACAGTTTCTAGTGATATTGATTATCTGGAAAGCTGCAGGTTGATTTGCATTGCAAAGTGTTTAGTGGATCTGAAAATTTATTTCATGTTACTGCCCATCAGCCAGGGTAATATTCCTCAATGAGCACTCACATGTACAACCTATGCAGTGGTCGGCAAACTCATTAGTCAACAGAGCCAAATATCAACAGCACAACGATTAAAATTTCTTTTGAGAGCCAAATTTTTTAAACTTAAACTTCTTCTAATGCCACTTCTTCAAAATAGACTCGCCCAGGCCGTGGTATTTTGTGGAAGAGCCACACTAAAGGGGCCAAAGAGCCGCATGTGGCTCGTGAGCCGCTGTTTGCCGACCACTGAAAGTGGGTAGAAAACGTGGATGCACCAGCAGTTTCAAACAACAGTGCCAGCTGCAGCTTGTCCCAGTGGAACCCTGCAACTTCCGTTCTGTGTTTGAATTTATTATTATTGTTTTAACTTTTACATTATTCTTCCAGGTAGAGAGGAGAAAGGTTTATAAAGTAAAACAAATTACCAATGACATATTTTCTTTATGAAGAGGTAAATCTATAATAAGCTAGCTCGCTAGACACTCCAATAATGACATTTTAAAAAACTGCGTGTCAATGCAATGCGATTTTCAGTGTAAATTTTTGAACTTGCATTATGCAGTTTTAGAAAGTGTTGTATTACATCCTGTAATGCTATCTGTCGCAACTGACACCAATTTGTGATTTTTTTTTTTTGAAGAAATTTGTATTGTAGCTTTAAATTTGTTGGGGGGAGGGAGTAGTTATTATTTCATCTTGCCAATAGACTCTGTACATCATGTGCCAAACTTCTGCTTTTCATTCATAATTCTTTTTTCAACAGCCTGTCATAATTTTTTTAGGTTTATTGAGAAATAATTGACACATATCACTGTCTAAATTTAAGGTGCACAGCTTGATGGTTTGATTTACATATATGTGAAATGATTAGTAAAACCTTATTTGTTGAACTTAATTCTTTCCAGAAGGCTCTTCGAGAAGTGATTTGTTCGAAAACCGAATCATTTTTTCCCCCACTAGAAATAATGTAAATTGAAATAATCCATTCCAGGCCCACAAATGACTCCCTGTTTTCACCTTTCTTATATATAGTACATAGCTAGTATGCTGTTTAATCTATAAATAAACACTTATTTTCTTAAATTCATTGAACCACCTCCTATTAGCCTTAAATGAATCACTTTCAGCACTTGTTCCAGGGGTATCTTTCAGGTCAGTAGGAGGTGTCACTGGCTATCTGCTTGTTTAGACAAATCAACAACAGATTTTGTTTTGTTTTGTTTTGTTTTGTTTTGTTTTGTTTTTACCTCTTCAGTTGCCTGTGATCATTGTTTCTTTCACATCCTTAGCAGCATTAGCACTCTTGATGGCCTCTTTATGTTTTTAAATTGTGCTAATAGTTAATTTAGCACAAAACTATTAAATTAAATAGTTACTTTAACCCAGTAACAAAAACATTCCCTCCTTTGTTTGCTGTCTGGAGATGATATTTGTCATGCTGAGGTATCAGCATGAAAGGGTTGTCAGATTGAAAATGGAAGTTTTGGTAAAAAACCTAGACATTTTTTCCATTAACAACTTGGTTGAGAACTAAATTTATTCCAGATGGGAGATGTTTGAGAACTGAGGCCTTTCTGAACTGCAATAGGTTAAGCTAACATACATCTTCTTCAATGGATACATTAAAAAGAAAAAAGGAAGACAATTTCCTGTGATGAGAACTCTTAGGATTTAATCTGTTAACAACTTTGCTATATATCACCAAGCAGTGTTACCTATAGCCATCATGTTGTACATTACTAGTACTTATTTATATTATAACTGAAAATGTATAACTTTTGATCACTTTCCTCTGATTCCCCTTTTGCCTACCTTCTGCCTCTAGTAACCACAAGTTTGACCTCTCTTTTTTTTTTTAATGAGTTTGAAGGATTTTGTTGCTTGTTAGTTAGATTTTTTTTTAAAGATTCCATATATAAGCGAAATCATACAGTTTTTGTCTTTATCTGACCTATTTTACTTATACTACACTCAGGTCCATCCATATTGTCACAAATAGTATGATTTCCTTGGTTATTTTTATTTTGTGTGCGTGTGTTTATGGTTGAATAATACAGCAGGTCCTCAAGTTATGTTTTATTCAATCTCATTTCATGATAATGATGATGAGATGTGTAGGATTTTAACTCTTGTTTATATCAATTAGTCTATGGCAATATTGTTTTGTTATAGATCTTTTTCTGCAGTTCCAATAACCTATTGGCATTGTGCATATACCACAACTTCTTTGTGCATGCATTAATCAAGGGATACTTAAGTTGTTTCCATGTCTTGGCTATTGTGAGTAATGCTGCTTTAACATGAAGTGCAGGTATCTATCTGTTTCAGTTAGTGTTTCTATTTCCTTGGGATATATTCCCAGAAGTGAAATTGCTAGACTATATACTAGTTATATTTTTAATTTTTTGAGGATCCTGCAGACTGTTTTTCATACTGGCTGTACCAATTTATATTCCCACCTACAATGCACAAGGGTTTCCTTTTCTCCACATGCTCACCAGCATTTGTTACCTTCTTTTTGATGATGGCCATTCTAACAGACATGAGGTAATATATCATTGTGACTTAATTTGCATTTCCCTAATGACTAGTGATGTTGAACACAGCCTGTAGTCTTGACAGACTGGTTGCTGTTTGTGGACCATAAATGAGGAGAACCCAAATCTCTACAATAAAAGGTATATGTAAGGTATCCCTTTTCAGAATCATTCTTAAGCCCCGATTATAGATTCTGGTAGTCTTGCTCTAGAAATTCCACTTATATTCCCTCATCCAGGTTAGAGAAAAAACAAAATAAGCTGCTTTCTGAATTTTGTCCAAATACCAATTTTGTTTTATTTTAAAAGCAATCAAAGCAATTAAAAAGTAAGTCTACCAAATATTTTTTAACGTAGTTGGTTACATTTGTTTAGTTGCTATGACCCTATTGATAAGAGTCACTAGACAATAGCTCAATTCACTTTACAGTTTTGGATGGACCACATCAGACTCTGATCTGGCGGGAAGAATTATATATCATGAAAATGAGCTATCTCAGCATTAAAGTCAGAACATGATTTGAGTGCTAGGTTCCTAGTCATGTACAAACTAGAGTAATTACTTACCTTCAGTTTTTTGAAGGCTAAAAATTGATGTGTAATTCCTTCTAATACATAGAACTGAACATAAGCTTAATGAAGAGAAGCTAGTGACAATTAAATAATAGTACTAATTATTAACTAGTTACTTATCCTATATAATAAAGAGGTAATATGCAAATTGACTCTCACGCCCTCGCACAAGATGGCCACCCCCATGTGGTCAAATATGGCCACCACAAGATGGCCAGCAGGGGAGGGTAGTTGTGGGCAATCAAGCCAGCAGGGGAGGGCAGTTAGGGGTGACCAGGCCAGCAGGGGAGGGCAGTTGGTGGTGACCGGCCCTGCAGGGGAGGGAGGGCAATTTGGGGGGACCATGCTTGCAGGGAAGGGCAGTTAGGGGTGACCGGACCATCAGGGGAGGGCAGGTGGGGGAAACCGGGCCAGCAACGGAGGACAGTTGAGGGCAATTGGGCTGGCAGGGGAGCAGTTAGGCATCAGTCAGGCTGGCAGGGGAGTGGTTAGGGGGTACTCAAGCTGGCAAGCAGAAGCAGTTAGGGGCAATCAGGCAGGCAGGCAGGCGAGCGGTTGGGAGTCCCGGATTGTGAGAGGGATGTCCGACTTCCGGTTTGGGGGATCAGGCCTAAACCAGCAGTCAGACATTTCCCAAGGGATCCCAGATTGGAGAGGGTGCAGATTGGCCTAGGGACACCCCTCTAGTGCACGAATTTCATGCACCAGGCCTCTAGTCTATATAATAAAAGCCTAAGCGACCAGAAGAACCAGTTGCTATGATGTGCACTGACCACCAGGGGGCAGACACTCAATGCAGGAGCTTCTCCCTGGTGGTCAGTGCACTTCTACAGTGGGAACACCACTCAGCCAGAAGCCGGGCTCACAGCTGGCAAGCACAGTGGAAGTGGTGGGATCAGGCCTAAGCCAGCAGGCGGACATCCCCCAAGGGGTCCCAGACTGCGAGAGGGTGCAGGCCAGGCTGTAGGACCCTGCCCCCAGTGCACGAATTTCATGCACCAGGTCTCTACTCTATACCTATAAAATCCCAGTGACCCTTACAGCGGAGCGAGCAGAAAGACTGGTCGCTATGTTGTGCACTGACCACTAGGGGGCAGATGCTCAACACAGGAGCTGCCCCCTGGTGGTCAGCGTGCTCCCACAGTGGGAGCATCACTCAATCAGAAGCCAGGCTCACGGCTGGCAAGCACAGCAGTGGTGGCAGGAGCCTCCCAACTCCATGGCAGCACTAAAGAGTGAGCTGGCAGGAGGTTTGGAGCAAGGGGTTCCGGATTGAGAGATGGCACAGGCTGGGCTGAAGGACCTTCCCTGCCCCCGTGTATGAATTTTGTGCATCGGGCCTCTAGTATAGTAATAATATTAAATAAATAGATAACCACTTAGTAAATAAAAACTAATAAATAGTAAATTAAAATGTAAAAGAAGTGGATTATAATACCAATTTTATAATAAACAAGCTATATAAACTTGGAATAAAAGTGATATTTATTTAAAACTTCTATGTTGCAGGCAGTGTTGTAAATGCTCTATATTTATTATCTTGTTTTAAGTGAATAAAAGGTTTTACTACAACTTTGTAAAACATTCCATTTATTTTAAGTGCAAAGACCAAATATTGGTAACTTGTTCAGGTCACACATAAGTATTAGAGCCATTAAGACATTTAAATGCCATGGGAAAATACATTCTTATAAAAAATTTTAAAAGGTTACAAGATCCTTGAGGTCTTTTAAATGAAAATGTGTTTTACTTTTATTATTTGTATATATTTTTAATTATCAGGTCTATAAAACATTTTTAGCTTCAATATAATTGTATTTCTTGAAAAATAGCATTTTATAAATTGTAAAAATTTATATAAGATATACTTTTTATGGAAATGTAAGACAATGTAATATACTGTATAATACATGTACATATACAAATACATATACATGTATTTGAGCTACACAACACAACGATAAACATGATTGTGTTTCTTTATGACAATAAGTTAATAAAATTTTGTACACTGCTTATTTCACCAAAAATTATAAAAAAATAATTTTCATAGGTCATTAAAATCCTATATAATAAAAGCGTAGTATGCAAATTGTCCCCTCGACCAAGAGGTCATCTGGGAGTTTGACCAGGGGTCAGGGCCGGCTGGGGCAAGGGAGGGAGGCCCTGGATGGTGGCCGGCAGCCACTAGGGACCCTACCAGTGCATGAATTTCATACACTGGGACTCCAGTTCTTAAATAAATCAGTTTTATGGTTGTACTAGAGGCCTAATGCATGAAATTCGTGCAAAAGTAGGCCTTCCTTTCCCCAGCTGCCAGCACTGGCTTCCATCTGGCACCCGGGACCCGGGCTTCCCTCCAGCCACCAGCAGGTACCCAGGACCTGGGTTTCACTCACAGCACCAGCTTCATCGAGAAGGACATCTGGTCTAATTAGCATATTATGCTTTTATTATTATAGATAATATTTATCTTGTGGATATACCTTAGTTTAGTAAAACAATCCTCTAGAGTTTGGTTTTCAATTTTTCCCCAATATGAATAGGAAGATAATTAATGTTTACAATAAATATGTTTTCTTTACAATTAAGTGTCACTATCTGTTTCAAAATAACTTTTATTTAATGACAATTATCACATTTTACACTACCTTAGTAAAAGAGTATGAGAGAGAGAGAGCTAGCAGTCAGACAGATTCTCATAATCATCAGGATTTATATGTGGCTATATGGTTATGTTTATCATTGCATTTTAAACTATGTCTATTTGAAATCTTGGAGAAATAGGTTCCAAAACTTAAAAAAAAAAAAAGTTGTTTCACATTATTCTTATTTTTGTTGCCAGGCATCTCTGTAGAAAAATAATTCTAACAGTGTAGTTTATAATAAATGGAGTATCTTTGGTGTGCTATTGTGTATGTATGTGGGAACATTAAGAGCAATCATAGTTTTCAAAGAAAAATCTCTGTTTTTAAGCAACTGCTCTAAATCATTTTTCTACCGAATATGCTTTGGAAATACATAATAAATTCAGTCAAGAATGTTGAAGTAAAAATTGTGCCAACAAATTGAATAGCAAACCATTCAAATACTTATTGTTTTTTCTTCTTTAACACTTCTATTTTATGGTTTCAATTTTATCTAAAATTTAGTACCATAGCCCTGGTTGTATAGCTTAATTGTTTGGAGTGTCCCCGCTGATACACCAAGGTTTCGGTTCCATCTCCAGGCAGGGCACATATAAGAATCAAGCAATGAATGCATAATTAATGGGAACACCAAGTCCATTCCATGTCTCTCTCTTTCTCTCTCTCTCTGTCTCCCTTTCTCCCTTCCTTTCTCTCTCTCAAATCAATGAATAAAAATTAAAAAATAAATAGACAAATAAAATTTAGCAGCTTAATCCTTTGAAAAGTTAAGGTATATAAATATACATATATATATATATATATATATACACACAGAGATATGCATATATTTATACACATGTGCATATATACATAAGTATATATACACTCATTTTATATACAAAACACACATTATTTCATTACTTATTCAATATGACCTTAGTTTTTGAAGATTCTAATATTGTCATTTTTTCTCTAAAATAAACATATTTTTTAGTATAATTTCAATTGCACTAAAATAGAAGTTATTTAACCTTTCTAGTATTGTGAATATTTTCTTTAGTATTATCAGTATTGAATGGTATAATTATTTTTCTTAAACAGCTTTTACCTTGAATCATTTAACATTTTATTTGATAACATATAAAGTATTAATTATCCCTTTCTTTGTTGTCCATCATAGATAAGAATATTTAATATGTATCTAGAATGCAGGTTTCTTTTATTTTCTTCTCCACATCCCAAATAACTTAGAGAATTTATAGTTCATATTGCTAACAGTGCCTGAAATAAATATTTTTCCTCTCTGGAGGATAGTGTGGATGAAAGGAAAGCATGTTTAAGCAACACCATTGTCTAGTGGGCGATCTCACTTTTGCTAACCTAAATTCTCTATTGTCAGCTCATGTTTTGTTTTCATACACAAAACCATTTCAATAGAGAAGATTATAGAAAGGAGGGATAATAGCATGGGCTTTGTTTTTAAGGCTGTAAAGAAATTATTAAAAGAGGCTGCCCTAGCCAGTTTGGCTCAAGAGCATCGGCCTGCGGACTGAAGGGTTCCAGGTTCAATTCTGGTCAAGGGCACATGCCGGGCTTGCGGGCTCGATCCCCAGTAGGGGGCATGCAGGAGGCAGCTGATCAATTATTCTCTCTCATCATTGATGTTTCTATCTCTCTCTCTCTCCCTTCCTCTCTGAAATCAAGAAAAGTATATGGAAAGGAAAGGAAAAGAGAGGAGAGGAGAGGGGAGGGGAGGGGAGGGGAGGGGAGGGGGGGGGAGGGGAGAGGAGAGGAGAGAGAGAGGAGAGGAGAGGAGAGGAGAGGAGGGAGGGGAGGGGAGGGGAGGGGAGGGGAGGAGAGGAGGAGGAGAGAGAGGAGAGGAGAGGAGAGGAGAGGGAGGGGAGGGGAGGGGAGGGGAGGGGAGAGGAGAGGAGAGGAGGGGAGAGGAGAGGAGAGGGGAGGGGAGGGGAGGAGAGGAGAGGAGAGGAGAGGAGGGGAGGGGAGGGGAGGGGAGGGGAGGGAAGGGAAGGGAAGGGAAGGGAAGGAAAGGGCTAACAAGAGGAAATGGAAACAGCTGTGTTAACGATGGTGACTGGTGCGTATGCATTTTAGACTATAATCTAATTATATGGATTCATAATAACATGGCCTTGTGCCCCTCAAGCATTTAGACAGTCTCCACAATTCCCTTTTTAAATGTTTAAAATAAATTTAATGCATATTTACATCTGATATCAGCTGAATACAAAAGTTTGATTTAAAATGTATGGTGGTAGCCAAAGTGGACAACACATTGAGCTGTTCAGTACCCCTCAATATAGAGATGTCCTAGACTCTTTAAACCCCAAGTGACAAAGTTTTGCTCTGGTATATAGATTTGAAGCATACTATATCTCCTATCCTGCGTATCTACCATACTTGTCCATGCTGAGCCAATGACTTTTAAATGTAAGCATATGTGACTTTTTGCTTAGCCCCAATCTGGAAATGTCTTTCCAGGCATCAATGTCCCTGCCTTTCCAAGAGCAGCCCTACAACAATGACTGGCAGGAGTAGCTGAATAAATATGTCAGCTTTATCCTTTGTTCTACTCTATCCCAAAGTTTCCTGGTAGAATGGATCCCCTTCTTGCAGTAATCTGCACAGTAATGAATCCTCTATTCTTCTTTTCCTTCTGTAGTTAACTTCCCACCATCCTACCAGTGGTTTCTAGATTCATCTTCCCAGTGAATTACTTGTACTCATATATTTGTGAGTGCTTGTGCTAATTCTGGGAAAACCCAACTTAACAAAGGATTTATATAATCATTTATTCTAAAAACATGCATAGGGCTGACTATGTAATAGGCACTGTCCTGAGCTTATAGGACTTACACCAATAAATAAAGCAGACATAAATCTCTACCTTCATTGAGTTTATATGTTAATGGCAAAGTGGGGATTTGAAAGATTATCAAGAATAAAAATAATTATTATTTATTAGAGGGTAATAAATGCTACAGTGAGAAATAAAAAAAAAGGAAGGGATAGGGAATGTGTGCAGAGGGGAAATTTTAAATAATATAATCTGAAAATGCTATATTAAGAGTGTGGCCTTGAAGGCTGACAAAGAGAAAAGGATTGAATCGCACCATTATCTGAGAGAAAGGGCATCCCAAGGAGAAACATGACCTAAACAGGCCAGGAGTGTCTAATGAACAGCAAGGTGATGAGGGTGGCAGAAGCCAAGGAAACATGAATGGTGAGAGGTCATGAAAACCATCCACTGGTGAGGACCAGCTCTACCAGCGGTCAAGGCTTTGTGTAGAACTTCTCTTGCTATTTCTCCTCCCCAGAGGAGAGCATATATATTTAGCCTCTTCCTTTTCTGACCAATGAATTTCAGGTACTTACTTATTTACGTTTATGCCAAAGTAAAGATGGAAATTACTAAATGGGCTGAAGCAATACAGAAACGCAGAATGTGTAACTGCCATGGTGGATTCTTTGGCCTGTATATTCTGGATTACTACCTTGTTCTCAGCTTATGTGTTTATGCTTACAAAGCAAACAGGATGGCGTACACTGATAAAGTATACAATAGGTAGTAACAAACTAATTTGTCTTTGAAAAAAATATTGAGTATATCATACAAAATGACATGCCTCTAGTGACCAGATTTGACTAGAGATCAATGATTTGATTTTTTACTAGATTTATTGACTAGAAGTAACACATAGATCTATCATTTCAAATAAAATTATATTTTATTTTTTATAACATTGGCATTTTTATTGCATTATAGTTGATAGAGTAAATTTTGGTTCTCTGAAAAGATTCATAAGTAAATATTGTTATGAGCAGTATTTGTATTTTTGTTACAGGTTGACTTTTATATTGTAACTTAAAAACAATAATAACATCTGTAATACTGTCAACAATAAAAAATAAATTAAAAACATACACAATAATAACGGCTAATATTTATTGTGGGGGGTTTTCTGTGCTAGGTTCACAGCTAAGCCTGATTTATGTAATCCTCTTAGCAACTCTGTAGCAAAAGTGTATTGAACAGCTGAGACTTCTAAAGCTCAGGTTAAAGTAAATTACTTATCCCAAAGCCCACAGCTCTTAAACTGTGGAATCAGGACTTGAATTCATGTCGTCTGACTCCATTATCTGCACTATCACCCATTCTAAAACTGTATCACAAATAATTCCCCCAAACAAAGTGCTTTCTTCTTTTGCCATCATACACTAAGATCTCAGTTCTGTGGACTCTAAGAGATGAATAAAATTGTATGTGTCTCAAAAGTTGTGCCAAAGTTTAAAAGAAAAATGTAGTTTTACCTTTACCAAAAACCATGAAGCAGCAACAGGTCTATACCAGAGGAAAAGAAATGATAGTCATGCAGTGAGTATAATTTACAATCAGAGATAAATATCAACAATATTGTAAAACTTTCAGTGATAGAATTTATTATTTCTGAACTATGTGGGGTTTTCCCCTCCATAATCTGGCATACTTTACATGCTAAGGGAAACAAATAGAGTCCATATACATGCCCTCACTCTCAACACAAAACATGCCCCTTACTAGACTTACAGTTAACTAGGTGCTAAATTATTAATAAAGGGTCATATTAACCTTTATTTTTATCATTTCCTTATTGGCTGCCTCGTAAGCAAGGTATTGATTTTTTTTTTTTAAGATTCTGCTTACAGTACATGATTGTTTGCTTGGCTGTATTCCCAAAGGTCTTTACAAACCTTAGTAGTGCACTTCCCTGTTAGATGTCTTTATTCACCTTTTAATAGGCTTGCTTGCCTCCTATGAAAACACTGCATCAGCTGTGGAATCATATTTATCAGAGAGACAGCAGGTTATGAAATAAATGCAAAAAAACCCACCAATACAATAAATAAACTAAGCAATGAATGTGTATATTCCTCAAAGTTTACAAAGAATATGCTAACATAAGACTTACACGTTGGTATAGATTGCCTTAAGAAGAACTCTGGAAGATAAAAAGTGTCTGGGAGAAATAGAAAACCAAATACAGGACAATGGGTGAGACACAAAATGAATCCTACTTACTATGATATATCAATGCAACATTTGGGCATGCTGTATCTTCAAACCAAAATTCAATTATGTCTTTGAATAGACGATAAGTTGATTTTGAATAATAGTTTCAAAATTAATTCTAAAATGCTGAAAAACTAGACCTAAAGGATAATATTGATGGCAAATAGGATGGATTACTCTGATAGTATGCCAATATACCCCATCTTAATTAAGAAATCATATAGGAATATAAAATACAGTGTTGTCAAACTTACAGATGGCACAAATCTTGAGGGAATAACTAAAATGTGGAATGATGTAATTATGAGGCAAGCATTGTCAATAATCTGGTGTTGATTGATAGAGGATTAATTTTAATAGACACAAAAGGAAATAAGATGTATAATGTAGAGGAGATTAAATATAATAGCCCTTCCCTTCCCCCAATATTTGACTAACCAATTTCTTTTGGTAAAGGGAATATACATTGGATTTCAAATGATGACAGAGGAAATTCCAAATTCATTCATCTAGGTACCATGTTGAAGTAAGAAAACAAAATGCCTGGAATCCCACTACATTTACTGTGTGAGATCTTATTGGAATTGGGGAGAAAATAAGGAAAGAATAATGTGAGAAAGAAAGCTAAGAGGAAAGATTAAAGTGGCGAGATCTAAGAAAGGACAGGGATGGTAAAGAAAGAGGAAGACGAAAGGGATAAACAGGAATTAAATTTCCTGAATGAAGTAAAAAACATTGATTTTACTCTATTGAAACCAATGGATGCTCAAAAAGTTGATGAAAAGCATTGAGCTTTGTAGGTATATGAATTAATGAAATGTATTCATCGCTATATAAATATGTAAATCTGTTGAGGTTGAAAACACAGAATCTCAGGTTTTCTCCTGAGATTTTCTAATGCTAATGAATAACTAATTCAATAATGGGAGCTAAATTTCGTTCTACTAAAGAGATTTGCCCAAACTTTCATTCTTATATATTGATGAAAACTATCTTGATATAATAAAGAAATACATTTCTATAAGATTTCTATATCTATATGAAACATATTTATTGGACTCATGATTTTAATATAAACTATTAATTTGAAACAGTTTCAGTTAACAATGAATTTAAATATTTCTCAATTACATAAGCATTCTTTGTATTAGATAATTTCTCTTCTTTTAGGTATTGCAACTAACTGGACAGAAAAGGATCACTAAGAAAATGGAAACAATTTATAGGACAAATTCTGAAAATAAATACTAGTATACTCTATTGGTATTATTATATGAACTAGATTCACATTCTTGCTATTTACAGGTTATGAAATTACTATCTGGGAGAAAAATAATCATATCCAGGCCTCAAATTATAAGGTGTGGAAACAGCCTCAGAGACCTTATGTGACTTCTCCAAGTCCCAATGCTAGTTAATGGCAAAACCGTGACTAGTTGAAATGAGAATGTAGAGATCTATTTTTCCCTGAGGCTGGACTGACATCGGTTTAAATCCATGTTACCAGTTAATTAACTTGGGTATTGGCCTTACCTTTCTGACTCTCACTTCATCACCTATTAAATGGAAATAAGAACAACCATAATAACAATATCAATACCACCCAATTCGAAGTTTTCCCTGAGTTTACAGGAGAGTGATTGACACACCTTATGACCTTCATTAAATTTAATTATATCATCCTCTTTTTTAAATCCCAGTTTCTGATTTTATATAATTTTTATAATAGAGATATATGCCATAAGTTAATTACACTTAAACATCTATAATAATAAAAGTATAATATGCTAATTAGACCAGACATCCTTCTGGATGATCTTCCAGATGAAGCCAGGGCTGCGAAGGAAGCCCAGGTCCCGAGTGCCAAAGGGAAGCCGGTGCCGGCAGCAGGGGGAAGGAAGGCCTACTCTTGCATGTATGTTAATAAAACCCAACTGAAATAATAGATAAACAAACCTGAGGGTTGGGAAGGAGGCTGGAGGTACAATAAAAATAAATTTAGGAAAAAAATCATCAAGTATCAGAATCTCACAAATCTCTACTATTTTTTGGTTACCCTTTATTATTATTTTTTGTATTTATTATTATTTATTGATTTATTTTTATTATTTATTAAACCTCACCTGAGCATATTTTCCCATTGATTTTTAGAGGGAGTGGAAGGGACAGAGACCAGGAGAGACACATCGTTTGGTTGCTTCTCACATGCACTCTGACAGGGGCTAAGGATTGAGCTTGCAACGGAGGTACGGGTCCTTGATTGGAATCGAACCTGACACCCTTCAATCCTCGAGCCTATGTGCCATCCACTAAGCCAAATGGGCTAGGGAACCCTTCGTTATTTTTAGTAACCAAACCCTCATCCTCCTTTAGCCAACATCTGAAGCTGAAACCTTTCTTTAAAATGACCCTTTTACCAAGCACCAAAGTCTGATGAAAATATAAAAGGAGAATAGACCCCAAAAGAAGCAAACATGTCATTAGTTCCTCCACAAGAGAGGATTCTGTCTTATCCAGGAATGACCTTCATAGGAAAGTTTTCACATAAATCAACAAAGAAAATTTAACTAATAAATAAAGTTTTACAATGGTTTCTTCACTTTACAAGTCTAATTGCTTTGGTTCTAGCCACCTCCTGAATTATTTCACAATGTTCTAGACTTAAAATGGCTTTATATAGAACCCTTTCTTTGGATATTGCCAAAAACACTTCTGCTCATCTTTTAGAAAATGGAAATAGAAACACATATGCAACTGAACAAGATATAGTACATTGTGAAAAATATCTATCCAGATGCAGATAAATATATAAAATCTAGTCCCAAAATACTAGATTTAAACAGCATTCCTCTCCCTATTTCTAACAGTATCAGAAAAAAAAATTCAGGAGGAGAGGAAAATTTAATTACAACCTATTTTGTGTCAGATGTAAATAATTTTTAAAATATGATCTTACTTAATCCTCTTAATAACTTTATTTTACATCTAAGAACACAATGTTTATAGAGGTTCATACACTTAATATTATACATGGTCAGTCAATCATGAGGCCACATTTTTTTTGCTGTCCTTTGCATTCTATCATACTATTAGTGTGATATCTATATATTTACTCATGTGAATAAATTTAATTAAGTAGATCATTTTCCAAAGGCATTTATGAAGCATGCTTATGATATACAACCATGGCGGAGTATTTAAAATCTTGAAAACATGTTATATCTTAAAAGAGTACATTTAACAGAATATTGGGAAATGTGAACTTTTAAAGTACACATTACAAATTGATAAATACTGTAATAAAAGTGAGTTTTAAAAGAAGCCCTAAATGTGTTATTTGTAAAAGTTATAATAATGGCAGATTGGTTGCATCATTTTAGCTATAGAAAAGATAAATGTAGCACACTTGCAGACACAAACACTGACACACAATTCCATCATATTGGACCTCAAATATGGAGTTGACATCCCAAGGATTATGTATAGAGGCCTAAGAAAAAAAGTAAAGCCATCTTAATCCTTTATCTTCAGTCTTAAATTTCTTATACACTGCAGAGGTATTAACATTGGTTTTCCTTCCTCTGCCAATGTTTAAGAATGTTAGCTTTAGAGAAAATCCCTTTAGACACAGATCTGAACTGAGGTTTCCAATAGGAAATCCATCACTGTGACTGTCTGCTGTTGCCTGCTAAAATGCAACACTCACCGAGGAAGGCATTAAGCTGAACAATTTCACATTTCCCTGACTGACGTGGCTGGAGAGCCAAAGGTACTAATTGTATTCTAAACTAAAATCATCTAAAGAAGAACACACTTACCATTTTAAGATGAAATTGCATAAGCCATTAAGACATACTCTTAAAGGAAAAGGGCATTTATTAAAACTATTTGTATTCACTTGGCAGACATGCATGTACCAGGGACCATGGGAGTTTGCTGTCATTTACAGAACTGTTTGTTCCACAGTCAGCAGATATCATTTCCACCTCAGCAGGAGATCTCAGCACATAATTAAGTTGGTCCTTTATAGAAAGTTTGCAATTCTATCATCTGTTTATTGACAAAAAGAGAATCTAATTTCCAATGGGATTTAAAGTCCAGTGTGTTTTTTTTTAATCTTAAAAAGATAGCTCATATATTTCTTTAAGTACTTCCCAATATCCTTCTTTTATGATTATCTGTGGAAACCCGCATTACTTCTACATTTAAGACTTGGAATATTTGGCTTTTATCCCTAAAGATAATTAAATCACATTGATTTAGTTTCAGCTTTTTCTTTTATTTCCACAAAGAAAACCCTGGCCCAGAGCCTTACATAAGAGCAAAATAAAATAAAATAAATAAAATAAAATACTATCATCTTTAGTGTTCATATCGGATCACTAAGTAATGAATATTTTCAGAAAGTCAACTGCATGTAGCAGTGACATGTCTAATAAAAATGTGCCCTGAGTGGGTAATGCCCCTGTGGAGAAGGGATGGATTCTCACCAAAGCGCAGAAAGAGGATGCTTCCATCAGCACTTACTATACTAAGTCACAGCCCAGCCTTGGTCCTGAACAGAGCTGAGAGCTTGCCTATGCCCACATTTTCCCAGATTCTGGCCCCCACCCAGTGGTAACTCTCCTTGCTCTTACCACACCCTCTTCTAGTGTTTAAGGGATTGAGGCCACAGCTTCACGGAGAGGATACATTACTGCATTGGGCCTTGATCCACTTATAGGACTGCAAATTCAGGTTGAGCTGGTGGCCTTTCACCAGAGACATTGATTCATTGACCATGAATAACCCATGGGATTCAATACATTTGTACCAGGCTCTAAATGTGTCTCTTTTGTGTAGAGGACAACCATTCTTACTATCTTAATTAGTAGATAAATGTCCAGATTTCATTTATCTACTTTCATTAGAAGATAAATGTCCAGAGTTTGAAATAACATCCCAACCTACACCTTCCTGTGAACCAAATAAATACAAAATATACACGTTTCATAACCCAAAGTTATTTCACTTCACTGTTATGCAAGGAGACATTTCTGAGCAATAAGTATGGTGCAAAAAATGACAAAACAACAACAACAAAACAAAACAGAGTGTAAGGTAGTGGCCTCACCTTCAAGTTTTGTAATATAGCCTGAGTATAGGGTCATATTTCTAAAATGTTATAACACTAGAGAACATATAGTGACTGCTATATTCAGCTTCTTATCTGTACTTTCCCTTCTAAATAGTTCCAAAAGTTTCTTTGAAACTTGTCCACCCACATAAGGACTACAATATAAGAACTTAAAATAGCTGATATCTAAGCACCTACACTTGATAAATAAAATGGACACTCCTTCCCGTAAACCTAAAAAGGCATGATACGGTTAAGATTCTATTGGAGTAAGGTAACAGTATTTGGATAATTCTGACCCTGTTTAGAACTGTATTAATGTATCTGTGTTATTATAAAAATTGTCACAAATGCCAGCTTCTCCATATATATGTTCATACTTGATTGAAGCTTTCACAGGGTGATTAAGACCTGGATAAATAAAATCTGACCAAAAAATATATATTATGACTCAATGCCGGAGACATTAGAACTGAAATATCAGGGAAGGGCATATAAAGGGAGAGAGTAGACTTAATTAGAACCTTTAAAAAAGCATAAAAACAGTTCATTAATAAATGACAGAGTGCATATGAAATCTCTCTAATTGGAGATCAACAGAATGAACACTGATTTTATGTGCTTTTAATCAAACACAATATTGGAACACAGAAGTGGGCATATAGTAATGGAGAACAGAAGATAGCACATTATCTGACTAAAAATGCTTCATTCTGTTCCACAGCTCATAAACAAAGCATATAAATTGGGACAGTTTCAGGAGAGAGATTAATAGAATGAAAAATAGAACCCATGGAGAGAGATTAAATAAAATGGAATTATTTGGCCTAAAGAAGAATGTAAAAAAATTAATTTGAGAATCCTTAAACAAAGACAAAATTTCCATTGGAAAGGATTAAAAAAAAAAAAACAGGTTTCATTTATAGTACGAGGACTTTAGATATAAAACATTGTGTGTTTGTTTGTTTATATAGATGACAAATGTGGCCCTCCTTTAACCACATGACCTCTAATGACCCCTTTCCATCAGATTCCATGAACATTATATGCATATATGCACTCTACATGGAACTTAGTGGATTTGACATTTTCAGCTCCGTCATTTTTTTGTGTGGTTAGAAATACATTTTGTGTTAACTCAGCATAATTAGTGAACACATTCCATCTGTCAGTAAAATGCTAAAAATTACTTAGTTATAACATTGAGCCAAAAAATGAAACAAAGTAGATGGATAATTTTGCACTACCAAGAAGTAGTAAATTCCAGCTGTGAAAATAAAATTACATGAGAGAAGCTCTGGAATTTAAGATTAGTACTAATCTTAAATTAATAACTGATAGCTCTTGGATAGCCATGCCTTTAGTAAAAAGAGGCACATGTAATTACTTTTAGTTTAATTGTTCTAAACTAAAGATTTTAGCATGCTCATTTCTTGCATTTGTTTCAGTGCCAACAAATACAGCATTTAGTGCCAAGACTTAACTGTATCTTCCAAAAAAAAATCTGGACAGTCCATTCCCAGTGATCAATGACCAAGTGTCATGGAATTTTTAAAAAATGCTTTCTTATTATAAGAGTTTTCCAAAATTGGAAGAAAGCACAGTGTTAATAAACTTCACTCTGCATGGTCAAAGTTTCTGACAGCACAATAAGAGTAAATAATGTTAGCATGAACAAATAGTTTCTTCTCAATAAATACTTTAATCTATTTACCAATCATTTATTCATACAAAATTAATAAGAAAAATTGATCACAATAGTTCTAGAATTGATTTTCTCTACTGATATGTCTTCAGTATTATTTACTCTTTATTTATACTGGGAGGAACTTTAGAATAGTAAAACAATGCAGACACCCTTTTAAAAAGCACTATTACAATTCCTTAAACGACTTGCATAATGCAAAGAGTTAAAATCTTAGGAATGTCTTCATTCCCTGAAAACACTCCTGGTATGATGTGCCTACAGCATATATAAATCATGGGAAAAAATTCAGGAAGAAGAAAATGCATGATCTCAAAAATAAAACTATATTTGTGTTTATTTATTAATTTACACAAGAGAAGAAGAATGTTTTCAAATGTGTGGCCCGCATGACATAGATGATAAGCTGTGGATCACGCTCCAGATAGTTTAATGTATGAACATGGGGTTAGATACTATTGAATGGCTGGTGAGAAAGTTATGCCCTGTTCAATTTTCTTTCATTCTTCCTAGTGAAGGGAAGTGTTGAAATCATATGGATAACATGATCCATATGGAAGATCTGCTGTCTACTTTTGTTTTATAGCCCTTAAGTAATATTTTCAAGCCACTTCTTTAGGTCAAAGGACTCTCTTCATGAAGAATTTCTATTCATATTTTTATACTATCTCTCAAATTTTTGAATGAAAGAAATGTAAATATTAATTGTAAGGTTAAGATTTCAAAGGACAATAAAACAAGCAATAATTTACTCTGTTTATAACTTAGAAAGAGATTTTAAAAAAGTTCATATCTCAAACTAAATCCTACATTACCTTTCTCTCCACCCACATTATTTCCCACGTGAATCCTGAACAAGGAACCATATATGAACAGTGGTCTAATGGCATGAAAAATCTAGCTAAGGCACCTTGCATCCTGGACTTTGAATCTAGACTGATTGGACCATAAGTATGGCTAACAGAATGGTCATCTATACAATATCAGTACTCTATGCACAGACCACAAAGCTAATAAATGGCATAGTTACAACTCTATAAAGGGTCTTTTATTCTCATTACTATATAATGTCCTGAAATGTTAATAGATAATTATATACAGTATTTTCATAAGCAAAATCTGATACCATTTGAATCCTCAACTGATTTTAACTAATAAACACAAATATAAGTTTTCTTAAATAGATAAACAAAAATATTTTCCATACATAAATGCATTACCAGATATTGGTGTTAAGAAAAGGCATTACCAACTTTCACTCTACTTATTTCATTTACTAATATGCAGCATAATCATATAAACATAGTACTAAGCAAAACAGACTAAGCCCTGAAAATGTAAATGGTAGAATATTCTCCAAGGAAATAGCCAACCCAAATGTTATATAAACAGAAACAGAAACTAAAAAAAACATGAATATTTTTGTTGTAATGGTAGGCTAAAGAAAGAAAAATGTTAAAGTTCTACATTTCTTAAAATTGTTATTATACGGTACATAATACTTATTCTTCTCACATACTGCTATAAATCTACAACTAGTTTTTGCTTGTGTGTGTACATGTGTATGTGTGTGTGTTATTTTATTTTTTGTTTCTAGAGAATTAAATATAGTTGGTAAAGGATGAGGGGAGCAAGTATAACATTTTTCAAACAACACATGGACTATTAAATTTTTACCTCGATTTCTTTAAGAAAATCAACTACACAAATTGGTTCTTATTAAAACAAATATGTAGTTTCTCTTTTTGACAAACTCAATTATAAACCTCACTGGGCAAAACCTATTTTCTCTTATGGCTTTTACTACAGATCAATCCAAAGTTTGGAAGAGTTTGCCTGCCTCCTGACTCATTGTGTGGACTCCTTTTCAGTTTTGTGCAACAAAATTTAAATATCACAGTTTTCTCTATTATTAAGACAGAGAGAAAAAATAAAATGACATCAGCAAATAATGTACATCTTCTTGGTAGAGAGAGAGTCAATGCATGAAAGTTACTAAAGATAGTTATAGAAAGACTAAATGTGTTCTACTTAGACAATTTAATGATTCACATGCAGTTCATTTATTTGTAGAAAAGCTAGAGGACCATTTCTACGGATAAGCTCTCCTTCAAGGGCTTTGTTGAAACCAAAATATTTCAGTATAAAAGAGGCTCTTTCTCTACTTATCTCTTCATACACACACACACACACACACACACACACACACACACACACACACACACATTCACACACTCACACACTCACACATAAATATACTCACACATACGAAAATGACAATGAAACTGGCCTACACTCAGGCAATGAGTGGCCATGCCTGCATCCACAGCAGAGATTACAGCACGCATGTAGATCATACCAACCGGGCAGCGGAGAGCACCATACTCCCAGAGAGTGTGCGGGTAGCAGGCCCGTCCTCCTTCCCACCTGCTAACATAAAGGTACATAGCCCCACCCTCCAAATATCTAAGACAGAGATTGTGATGTCACATGTTAGAAAATGTTTTCACTGAATAAGTGTAAGTATGCACTGTTTTCCAATATATAGAATTTAAACATCATGCTTCCTGCATATATGAGCACAGAACTTCTCTTCCATGAATTATCTTGAAATCATGGGACTAACATTTGCTAAATGTTATTCTTTTTTATCTTTATTATTGAGAGTATTACAGATGTCCTCTTCCCGTTTTTTCCCCTTGCCCCCCAACCACCTGGTTCCTGCCCTGCCCCAGGCCTTTACCACCCTATTGTCTGTGTTCATGGGCAATACATATATGCATATAAGATCTTTATTTAATCTCTACCCTTCCCCCTTTCCTCTGAGATTCGTCAGTCTGTTCCATTTTCCATGCCTCTGGTTCTATTTTATTCATCAGTTTATTTGTTCATTAGATTCCACATATAAGTGAGACAACATGGAGGGACCTGAAGATGATTACGTTATGCAAAATAAGCCAGTCAAGGAAAGACAAATATCACATACTAAATGTGATTCTAAGTGCAAGTTAATAAAACTTCTGCAAAAAACTAAATTTACATGTAAGTAAGTTACAATAGTATGAATTATTTTATTATATTTATAGTCATCAGTATTAAAGCTTTTCTCCCCAGGCCCATTCTAGGCTTTCCATCCTACAGATTGACAGAACCCTGCCTCTGAATATTGTCACATCTGCTTTGAATGATCTCTCATGCAAAGTGACAACTTGAGAACTGAGACTCTTTGGTGTCTATAGAACAGATTTTACTAAATTTTTTGTGCTTTACTTGCTAATGAATGTGTAGTAATTGTAAAATGTAGCAATAACTTTTAATATGGAAATGTGTTATTCACATTAATACACTGGAATACCAGAAAGTGTTTATGCTTCAGGTTAGTATAGAAAATATAACATTATTTATGTAAACATTAAAAATGCTATAATCTATTAAGTACCATATTAATTAATAACTGCTTACCAATATAGGAAAAGGTAAACAGAAAACATGTGAATGATGCATAACCATTTCTGGCTTCAGGACAGGTGGAGGAAGAGAAGGAAAAGGATAGAGGTGGGCTTTAGTTGCTATTGCTGGGATTTGGGTGTTTAAAAGAGATCTCTTAGACCAAATGTTAACATCTGTTTAAAATGGTACATGGTGCTTATTGTATAACTTTCTGTACAAGTCGGTAAGTTTTAAATGCTTTATAATTTAACAGGCACTTCCTTTAATTAAAAAAAAAAATCTGATCCTTATATTCCTACTAGAGGCCCGGTGCATGGAATTCATTCACGGAAGGGGGTTGTCCCTCAGCCCAGCCTGTACCCTATCCAATCTGGGATCCCTGGAGGGATGTCCGACTGCCCGTTTAGGCCCGATCTGTTGGGCAGTCGGACATCCCTCTCACAATCCAGGACTGCTGGCTCCCAACTGCTTGCCTGCCTGCCTTCCTGATTGCCCCTAACCACTTCTGCCTGCCAGCCTGATCACCCCCTAACCACTCTAATGCCAGCCTGTTTGCCCCCAACTTCCCTCCTCTGCCGGCCTGGTCACCCCTAACTGCCCTCTCCTGCTGGGTTGATCACCTCCAACTGCCCTCCCTTGCAGGCCTGGTCCTTCTCAACTGCCCTCCCTTGCAGGCCGGGTGCCTCCCAACTGCCCTCTCCTGCTGGCCATCTTGTGGTGGCCATCTTGTGTCCACATGGGGGCAGGATCTTTGACCACATGGGGGCAGCTATATTGTGTGTTGCAGTGATGATCAATCTGCATATTACTCTTTTATTAGATAGGATAGAGGCCTGGTGCAGGAGTGGGGGCCAGCTGGTTTGCCCTGAAGGGTGTCCCTGATCAGGGTGGTGTTCCCTTGGGGCGTGGGGCGGCCTGAGCGAGGGGCCTGTGGTGGTTTGCAGGCCAGCCACGCCCCCTGACAACCCAAGCGGAGGCCCTGGTATCAGGAATTTATTTTCCTTCTACAATTGAAACTTTGTAGCCTGGAGCGGAGCCAAGCCTGGGGCTCCCTCCATGGCCGGCAGCCATTTCTGTTGGGGTTATAATTGAAACTTTGTAGCCTTAAGCGGAGGACTGGGCCCGGCCAGGGTGTGCGGAAAGCTTTGCTTACCCTGTTGCCGGGGGCAACCCTGGCCTGCTCTCTCAAGCTCCATTCTGCCGCCATTTCTGTTTGAATTTGTTTACCTTCTATAATTGAAACTTTGTAGCTTGAGTGGAGGCTTAGGCCTGGCAAGGGCAGGCGGAAAGCTTGGCTTCCTCTGTTACCTAGGAAACCTTGCTCTCTGTGGCTGTAGCCATCTTGGTTGGGTTAATTTGCATACTTGCTCTGATTGGATGGTGGGCGTGGCTTGTGGGTGTGTCAGAGGTATGGTCAATTTGCATATTTGTCTAATATTAGGTAGGATAGCTTGAGTAGCCTGATTCAAGTTTCCTCACCAGGCATTTAAGGGAAAATAAAAACACACTTTAATCAATTCTATCTTTTTGTTTGAGCATGATCGGTGCCATGTTCGAAAAAACAGACTGTGGAAAGTACAAAGCTACCATGGGAAGCTCAAGTTCCTCTCACAAGCTCCAGTTAGTGTGATTATAGCTAACATATTAATTAAAAATAACTAGCCAAGAAGCAGTTTATACACCAAAACTGTTTGAAAGAAGCAAAAGATTCTTAACCAATTTAGAAGCAAGACTCTCGTAGATGACACAGAATTCTAGATAAGGTGAAGGGAGGTAGGAGAAGAAATCAGGAAATGCAACCACAGGGAGGTGTTATGTGGCAGAACAAATAGTGGAATCCAGAGACTTGGGGGGTGATAAGGCCCTGACCAGAAACTCCCAGGCAGAACAACTGATGAAAAGAATGTTTCCCTGGGAACTGGCAAATGTGAAATCTAGCAAATGAATTTAACACAATTTTGTCTAAGAAGCCTGAAAGTCCTATCTTTAAGTTAGGCAAACTTTGTCTTCTCTAATCAATTGCTAGATGATTATTTTTTATTTCCCCAACAATGCTAAGTTTGGTATATTCACCTATAAAATCGTTTCAAATAAATGTTTAACAAGTGTTTGTGAAATAAATTATACCTGACAACTATTATTCACTTCTGCCTAGCTTTCAACATTTTTAAAATAGGATAAAATACATTAAACAAAATGAATATGTTCTCCATTTCTTCAATGTTAATTAAGAAATAAATATTGTAAATAAAATAAATGATTTGAAGTGAAAATATTACTATTTCAGAAACAAATACTAACAAGTGATCACTGTCATCTATTAAAACAGAACAAATGCTTTCATTGTTTTCTTATATTTTTACAATATTTAAGAATTAATATTAATTGAATGAATGGAAAATCATATGAATTTAAGCAGAAAAATGAAGTCTAGAACAATATGAAAATAGTATTTTATCGTTTCTATTTATTAAATGCTAATATCATGTATATCCTCTAAAATAAAAGATAGTTTTATCCTATCTTTTTTTAAAATCTATATTTCCAGAAATAGTTTTGACTTATACTAAGCAATACTTACTCTTTTGCCTTACCCCTCCTTGCTTTTTACAAAATAGTCAACCTGAAATTATTGACTCTGAGAACACAGAGACAGACTTTCTCATGTTAGACTTCAGTTTCATCAGAATTGTGTTCAAATTCATTGCACTATGGCCATCTCAGATTATGACATAAACACAATAGGTAAGATCCACATTCACAAAACACTCACCACAGTTGGCTTCGTCTGATGCATCTGCACAGTCCGGATCCTCATCACAAACCCACAGCTTGGAAATGCAATGCTTGGTAGTTTTACATTGAAAATAGTCTGGAGAACAGCTGTTTTCAGCTTAAGAGGAAAACACCTATTAAAATGCAGCTTTGGACAAGTATAGTTGTGGGGTTGGGGGTGCTGTGTAAGGGGTGGAGATATTGAGCAAAAAAGGATACTCTATATAAAAAGCAATTAGACAAACAAATGCTTAAGCTAGTTGAAAATGTATCATCTTTTAATTAATGGTGCTCTAAAAGTGAGGAGTTTTAACTTCTAATTACAATGTATTCCTAATATTTTTCAGTAGAAATAAATATAAACATATTTCTCCAATGATGTATTTGATAAAAATCAATGTTCTCAAAACAGTCCCACCTAAATTAGATTACATTTAAAAACTAACTTTACACACAAACAATTAAAGGGGTTTCAGAATAATTTTTTCCAGATAAATAAATTTTAAATTTTATATATAGGCAGTTTTATAAATTAAAAAAAAAGTACTAAAATTGGAATATACTAGTCAATGAAGAAATAAAAAGCACAAATTTTACCAAAATCTCTAGTTGTATTGAGTCTTTGAGGGAAGAGGTGAACATATGACTTGGACTGTAAACCACATCACAAATCCTAGTGAGTTTAATGATCAGCTTCTAGAATGGCTAACCATAAAGAACTGGTGCTGACTTTATTCTGAATGCATCATCTTAATCAAATTGCTAGATGACTGCACATTATTTACTGATAAAATTTTTAGAGGAATAAAATAAAACTTCCGCAAGACAGAAATGTTCACAGCATATCTTGAAATCCTGAAACTTGACGGGTGCTCTATCTAGCCTTCAGAGTCTCTGTGCGTTGTGTGTGTGTGTGTGTGTCCATGTATGTGTTCGTGCACCAGCCTGTTTGCCTATGCACAGGTATATAAATTTTTTTCTCTTTCACTTAAAGTAATTTGAATTTAGGCAGTTGATGGAAATAAGAGGTGAATAAAATGGAAAATATTTTACTATTGTTCTTTGATGTAGCTTGTTACGATACCTTAAATAGGGTTTTATTTACAGTTTTTAACAAATAATTTTCTTGATATTTTGCCCAGATTTTATTTCTTCTCGCATGTTTAAATGTATTTTATTGGGGAGAAGCAACCTCTAATTAAAATGGAGTTAGTTTCAAGTGACTAATCATTGGAAAATTACCTATACCTACTTGCTATGAGCAAAAAAATAAATGTATGAAACAATTCCATAATCACCTATAATGTTGTTTTTGCTGCTTCTCTTAAGAATGATATGAAAGAATGAATTTTGTTTAATTATTGTCACAATCTCCAAGTAGCTTTTAAGTAAAGATGACCCATGTTTTAATTTTCTTTAATTTCTTCATTTAGAGATTATTAAATAACCCATGGCAATAAACAACTATTTGGAATTATGAGGCACAGTTGTTATTATATTTTTTGACATTGTGTGAATTCACAATGCATAATAATAATTTTTAGACCAATTTCAGTTGGGGTCAGAAGTAATATAAGACAGCATTCTTAGGTGACTTACGACAGTCCTTTTCATCTTCTTCATCGCCACAGTCATCTTGTCCATTACATCTGAGGTTTACTGGGATACATTTCTGATTCTTGGTACACTTGAACTGACCTGAGAGGCAGACATGTGTATCTAAAAGATAAAAAGAGCAAAATTATTTGTGCTGAAACTCATGTCTTCATTTAAATCAGTGTGGGCACACCCTGGCCAGATATCATTCAGATACGCAAGGGTTGTGGGTTTGTTTCCCGGTCAGGGCACATACAAAAATCAACCAATGAACGCATAAATAAGTGGAATAACAAAATGAGTGATGTCGCCTCTCTCTCTCTCTCTCTCTCTCTCTCTCTCTCATCAATAATAAAAAAAGTCAGTGTGGACATAATCAGTTAAGAATCAGATTTTATGTTCCTTAGTTAAAAAAATAATCACCTACCACAGTTGAGTTCATCAGAATTGTCTCCGCAGTCATTCTCTCCATCACAGATGAAAGCGGGCAGAGCGCAGAGCCCTGTTCCACACTGAAATCGGCCTGGCTGACATTTAAATTCAGCTGGAGGAGAAAACATACAGGTATTGTGGAAGGACAATCTTAGCTCATGACTTCTTAAACAGAGCTTTTCTGACATTCAAATGTTCATACTATTATTATAGTAAATATATCCTAGAGCACAATGGCAATGTCTCACATATATAGCCATCAGATTCAGATGCACAGCTACACTATGAACAACTCAGATTGCCTCAAGATTACATTTCATTAACTAGGGTTAAAAAAGCAATTAGCAACCTATAAATATAAAGGTATAGATTTAAAAACATATAAATGCCTCCTTACTTCAAATAAATGATAGAGAGGTTAGTGACAGAGTAGAATTTATTGTAATTTTAAAAAATAGTTTCTCCAATATCAGTTTTAAAAATCACTTATCTTTGTTCACTTTGCCACCTGTCATGTGTAAGAGAGGAACATCTGCCTTCAAAATATACTTCCCAGAACTACTTAAAGCAAATGCTACCTATAGGCATCACATTTTAAATCATATTTATTTATATTCATTTCTATAATTCTATTAATATAAAGGGCAATGTCTTATAAATATTAAAGATTTTTATGTACCACACATATTTTATTATAGTAAATAAATCCCAGATAATAGTTCATTTTATCTGCTATATTTTTGAGTTTACATAAGGAATAATAATAATTAGTAGGATTTATTAAGTATCTACTAAGTATCAGGCACTGTGTGAGGCCCTTTCACATACAGTAACTAATTGAATATCATCATAAACTTCTCACCTCAACATCATAAGCACTTTTATAAATGAGGAAATTAATTTTCATGGACAGAAAAGTTTCAAGTGTCAGACTCAGAATTTAAATCCAGATCTGACTTTGCAGTCTTCTCACAAACTATATTGCTGGCAATAAAACATTTTTTTTTTCACTGATGATCCTAATGTATGCTACTAATCACTGACTGTGATTAATAGAAACTAATAATGATTTATTAATTCAAACCAGTCAATCAAATGTTGGTAAGTTATATTTTAAATTTTCTACAGAAAATAACATGTTTATAATTATGATATTAAATAAACATTTTATTAACACTTAAAAAATAACTCTTAATACATGATGACTTCCATAGAAGTGAGTTCTAAAATGCTGAGTCACTTACCTCCAAAATATGTCTATTAATCACACTCAATATTTCAACTGTGCTATACTTAATTTTCTCATGCTCTAAACATGTTCATTTCCTCTATTTTCTATTGCTTCCTGTAAAGTTTCCTGTAATGTTCCTTTGCTACTAAAAAAACCCTCCCGTAAGAATGAGGTATATTCCTGCTTCTATCTCTGGGAAAGAACTGGGAAGCCTCCCTGACTTTTAAATTTGCCTCTAGAATGATCCATGGTGAATTCAAATCGCATAGGAAATGGAATTACAAACTCATGATGCCAGAGAATTTTTAATGCATGTCTCCTATCTACATTTAAAAAACATTATGTAGGTAGGCAAGTATGTGAAACAGGGATCAAGCTTTCCTGTCTTTTAAAGTGCAATTATAGGTATTGTCAGTATCCCTTAGTAGTCCCCAATGTTGATGATATAGCTACTCAAAAATGAATTCTACACACTCCACAGACTCATGTACATCATTTCCACCTCACTATGACTCTCAAAATTAAATTATGCCAACAGATGTTCAATGCTGTTAAACCATCAACTCCAAGTAAGAGATCAGTTAATAAAAGATCACAGAGACCTGGGTGATGTGGCTCCGTGGCTGAGCAACTACCTATGAACCAGAAGAAGGTCTCAATTTAATTCCCTGAGTTGCTGCTCAATCCCCAGTAGGGTGGTGCGGGAGGTAGCCAACCAATGATTCTCATCATTAATGTTTCTATCTCTCCCTTTCTCTCTACAGTCAGTAAAAATATATTTTAAAAAAATCACAAAGATAATGCCACCAATAAAAATGTGTAGTATTGGTATTTCACCAAGACAAGAGGCTTTTAGATATCAGATGTCTCTTAGGTTCCCTTCAAAAGACATTAAAGTTTTGTTTGCTCACCATACAGTCTAACTTTTCATAAATTGTCATTATTTAAATACTGCAATTCTGTCAGTGCATAAATGTGAAAAAAACTCATCAAACTAAATTTGTCGTTAATTTTTGTATATCAATTTGATTGCAGCATGAAATTTTAGTCTATATTAAAGTAGAGTTCAGGAACTGAAACTATGTTAGAAGGGAAAGCATTGGGTATTAATGACTCTCTCTGCAGGACATCATGGTGATATTTCCCATTAGGAAATCTGGGCGGGAAAGGTCATGTTCACAGGAGGACTAAATTAACACATTTATGCATGTTTATTTCTATAAATGACACGAATCAGTTGTATTTATTTTCTTTATTATGTCAAGAGAAAGTTTACCTTATTGTGGGGAAATTAATAACTTCCTTTAAATGAGTAAATCTCAACTGGTACTCAATATAATTTCTTATTACTTTGATATATCTTTTAATTCAATAACTTAAAAAAAGAATAACTCAGCCATAATAGTATATCTAACCCATTCAGATAATACTTTTTATATGTTATCTCTCATAATGAAAATAAAAACAATATTAATAAATCAAAGAACAGAGGATCTTTCAGAATCATAAAAAGAATATTAGAAAAATGATGACTTTCATAACATTTTTCTTCTTATTAAATATATTACTTGCTGCTTTCAAACATATACTAGTAAATGAGCTATGTGAAAGGACTTCAAATGAGCGATGGAATACAGCTCGTCTAGGTAACTAGCTAGTGACTGTAAGTTTGAAACAGCCTTGTAATTACGTGGTGGGAAATCTGCAGAAGGAAGCAGCTAGCTTTCACTATGACAGCACATTGTCCTTCTTTAGTGCAAGCCTAAGAAGAATCTTGAACGGAAATGTCAAGGCCAAATCATGGTAACCATCCACTGGGATGTTGAGGGAATTATAATGATTGACTACAGGTATCTTCAATTTGACAGGACAGTATTGGAATGACCCAATGGAGTGAACTGTACAGATTATCAAGGAAAAGTCGGCCGATTGTTCATTACAATCAAAGTTACCAAAGATAGCTTTAAAAAAAATGTAGCACCTAACCATGCCAATCACAGTCAGATGTCAAGATATACCTAATTGCTAGTCACTTTAAGCCAACTACTAAGAGCATACTAAATTGCCTAACTGCAAACTAACGAGTTATATTGGAAAAATCTGACTTTTCATAGATTTTTAGTATTTTAATACTGACAGAAAAGTGCAAAAACTGTATCCCTTAATGGTAATATTTCAGTCATTGAGTGACATTGAAAACTTCCCCATTTTTGTCTCCATATTGGTGATATATTAAGTCAAAATCATGCTGATTGTTACTGTTCTGATCACTACCTGAAGCAATGTAGCTATTCTACAAGTGAAAAAAATTAGAAAACTAACAAATTGCTGATGCTGTCATACCAAACATAATAGTTACAAATATATACCCAAGAAATTGCAACAAATTTTTGTTGTATTTTTAAATATAGACATATAAAATATTATAATTTTGAAAAGGTATCAGAAAGGAATTCTGTAGAAGTAGCTTAAAGCTTTCATTTCATGGCTTTAAGAGGTTCTAAGTTCTAAATTCCCACATTCTCCAATGTACTCACGACAATCATCAGGTTCATCAGACCCATCACCACAGTCGTCCACGGTGTCACATTTCCACCAGAATGGGATACATTTATCAGTTTTGCAACGAAACTTAAAAAAAGAAAGAAAGTAAGTGAGAAAGGTTGAAATCCTACTCATATAGAACAGGTATTTAAAAAATCACTAGGTCAGAGCAGCCTAGTCTAATCCCTTGTGGAAAGTGTGAACTATGGTGGGCTTAGAGAATTCCATGGCAGGGAATAAAGGCACAACAGTCAGCAGCAAAATGATCTGCCAAGAAAGCACATTGTCCAGGTAAGCCTCCTGGGATTGCCTGAGCACAGAGGAGATCACCCTTTACATATTGTCTGTGGGTGCTTTTGCACCAAACAGAGTTCACTGATTGCTACAGATACCATGTGGCCAGCAAAGCTTGAAATATTTATTATCTGGCCGTTTATTGAAAAAGTTTGGTAAACACTGAACAGGAATAAAAATTATTAGGAAGAGGCACCTAGTTAATTTAATTTAGTTAATTTAGATTAACTTAATTGCATTGTATTTTCTTAGGAATCTTGGACAATTCGATTCACATTTCTGTCTCTGTTCCTTAGCCAACAAATGAGGAGGTGAAGATAATCTGAAGGACCCTCTCCAGCTCCATCATGCTGTGATTCCATGGAATTTCCTGAACATTCACATACTGTCTTTGGTCATCATGAATATCTACTCTAGATAAATCTTTTTTTAAAATATATTTTATTGATGATTTAGAAACATTGATGAGAGAGAAACATCAATCAGCTGCCTCCTGCACACTCCCTACTGGGGATGTGCCCGCAACCAAGGTACATGCCCTTGACTGGAATCGAACCTGGGACCCTTCAGTCCGCAGGCTGACACTCTATCCACTGAGCCAAACCGGTTAGGGCTACTCTACATAAATCTTAAGAATACTTCTTAAAGCAGATGAGAATGACACAGTTATTTTCAGTTTTTAGAATGCTTAGTAAATACACATGTGCTTTTAGGATAAATAAGAGAGATTTTGATAACTAAAAAGCTAAAAATAAGGCTGCAATAGGTTTTTCTGCTGACCTTTAAAAATGGAAACAGAAGAAAACTGCTATAATAAAACTTGTTCTTACAATTATTTAAAACACCATTCAATAAGTTGAAAATGTTCTATGGCAATACTTACCTATAGGCTACATAGCATGTGGGTAACTTGTTGCTAGTGAAAATTTCCTGATTAATATTGTAAGGAAGGTTATGTGAACTGAAATTCATCCCCTGAAGCAGAGTATAGACTATTGCTCCCTGCACTATTGGCCATATGTATACAGAGATCAAGAAAGCTCAGTCAATTCATTCCTTAGTGATCTCAGACCATAAACTAATCTCTTTCTTTGCAACATTCAGTTCTAGGCTTACTCTGATTTGATAAAAGAAATCAAAGAAAATCATACTTTCCATACAGAGAGCACATAATCTGAAATAGCTATCAAAAGATTCACTTTAAATTATAAAAACCAAGCAATAGATCAAGTTTAGAATATTTATTACAGTTTTTTTCTTCTGCATTTTAACAGAAATTCAGTGAAAAACATCACAATATTCTTCTGAAATTGAAAATATCAGTTAATTTTCTAAAATTTATTAATTTTCTTTTTGAAGTGTTTCTGTTGTAATCCCCACATAAGTTATTAAAAGCAAGGTGGCATTTATTGTAGCATGTTATATGCCAGACACATTTGTAACATAGAAAAATATAGCCTAGGTTCAATTTTCTCTAAGGAAAATGGATTATCAAACTAAAAGTTTTGTTCATTTAAAATACTGTTACTTTCTTCAAGTAAGAGAGAATTGGATGTTAATCTTTGCTGAAAATGTCTGGATATCATGGAGTTGTTTCAGAGTAGATTTACATTAGTGTGGTGTTTTTTTTTTTTAATAAGAGGGTGGATTTTTTTTTTTTTTATTATTTCCAGCTACAATCCTGAGGGTAATATTAAGCGATGTTATTTCAGGGGAAGATCTGACCATTGGACCAATTTTTTCCATGTTGGCTTTGTCTCTGGTCATGGCTGTTGTGGCTTTCATAAATTATCAGAAGAAAAACATTACTTTTATGGATAGTGATTATCTGGGGGATATAAGGTTAAGTATGAAAGCAATTGCCCTGAACATTAAACATTTATAGTTATTTCAGTAAATCAAAGTACATTAGTAAGAAGATTTCAGTTCTCCTGGGTATATTCAAAGTCTTCCCAGTCAAGATTTGAAAAAAAAATATCTAAAATTCATATTTTTAAATTCACTAAAATATGCCTGATTTAAATAAACACGAACTGTTGCAATTACATATGATATTATGGTTTGCATGCCATTTCAGTTTTAATAAGACTATCGAAGGTTTTGAGTTAAGAGAATATTTCTATTATATTTTATGCTAGTCAACATTTAATTCATTACTCTCAGAGGAAGATGTGTCTCAGCTTCATGATTTCATTTTTTTCATACTTAAATATAGTAACTTTAAAAAGATTAATGCTAGCCCTAACTGGTTGTTCAGTGGTTAGAGCATCATCCTGTAGCCTGAAAGATCCTGGGTTTGATTCCAGTCAAGGGCACATACCTAGGTTGCAGGCTCAATTCTGCCTGGTTTGGGGCATGTGTAGGAGGCAACCAATCGATGTGTCTCTCTCACATCGATGTTTCTCTGTCTCTTCTCCTTCTACTCTCTAAAAATCAATGGGAAAATATCCTCAGGTGAGGATTAACCAAAAAATAAAAAATACAAAAAGATTAATGCTGAATATAAATATAAAATATTCTTCATGGTAAATGTTCTCCAAGACTAATATATTTATAAAGTAGCTGTAAATAAAATACTAAATACATGTCTACTAAACAGATACAGGAACAAAATGCAAATCCCACATATAGTGAAGTTCAGTTAAAGCAGGAAAAGTCTTGACCTAGCTGTTTTGCCTCAGTGGATAGAGCGTCAGCCTGCGGTCTGAAGGGTCCTGGGTTCAATATTGGACAAGGCCGCATGCCTGGGTTGAGAGTTCGATCCCCAGTAGGGGGTGTGCAGGAGGCAGCTGATCAATGATTCTCATCATTAATGTTTCTCTCTCTCTCTCTCTCTCTCTCCCTTCCTCTCTAAAATCAATAAAAATATATTTTAAAAACAAACAAACAGGAAAGTCTCCACTTAAAAGATAAGTAAAGCCATTTTTAAATTACTTTTTATTTTCTAAATTAAATGACTTATATTTAATATTTGAAGTTGTTACTGCTATAAAATTGGTTTAATATTTATACAGATTTTCATATGTTTATTTTCAATCATAAAAGGATTCTTATTGGTGTGATTTACCTACTTTATTTTTTTAAAACACAATATTATTTGGGAGGTATATTATTGGTTGCAATCATTAGATGATAACAAATCAAAATTTCCTAATAAGATAAATTCAAACTGCAACATTTGTATCTGAAAAGTTAATTGTCTGATTCATAAATACTTAGATTATTTACTTCATTTTAATGTCTACCTGATTAAATTTGTTTCTATAAACTGACTTTATTTGAAAGAATCAGAGACAAAATGGCTCCATAAACCACAAGGCTTATAAGGATAACCGCTAATGGATTATGTTAGCTGATGTTCATTAACTTTTTTCTTAAAAAAATCAATAAAGCCCTAGCCTGTTTGACTCAGTGGATAGAGCGTCGGCCTGCGGACTAAAGGGTCCAGGTTCGATTCTGTCCAAGGGCACATGCCCAGGTTATGGGCTCAATCCTCTGCTATAGGGGACATGCAGGAGGCAACCAATCAATGATTCTCTCTCATCATTGATGTTTCTATCTCTCTATCTCCATTCCTCTCTGAAATCAATCAATAAATATATATATGTATATATATATATATATATATATATATATTTAAAAAAGCAATACAAGTATTTTTTAAAGGACTAACTTAATTATTAGAATTCTGTCTTTTGAATTAGTTGGTTTTCCAGTTCTAGTGGTGACATCATGGAAGAGAGTTAATTTCTTTCAGTGTGTGCTTGTTTTTGAAATAGAGATGCTAAGACAAGCTCAACCTGCCTCTCCAGCTGTGACTATGAGCATCATACATTAAAGAACTGTACAAATGGGAAGAGATGGACCCTGTTCCAGGGAGGCAGTGTGTGTAGTGGTTAAAGGCACAGTCTCTGAAACCAGCCCTCTAGTGAATGTAACCCTGACTTTGCTTTAAATTGGCTGGATTACCTAGGGGTTATTACTTAATTCTTGGTGCCTCAGTCTTGTCTTCTTTTAAATAGGACTGATGATTTGAGCAGGCCACTGTTATGAAGATTAAGTTGGAAAAGTTTCTGGTGCATAGTCAATGTTATTACCCTTGCCCTCTAGTGCACCTGGCATATACTTGAGGAAGCATGCAATCATGTGGACTGCCATCAGGAGCTTTTGATGTCTAGTCAAAAACATAGATCACGCTGGCCAGGCCAAGTTAGTCATTTCTAAAAACAAATTACAGCCCAACCAGTGTGGCTCAGTGGTTGAGTGTCGAACTATTAACCAGGAGGTCAAGGTCTGATTTCCAGGTCAGGGCAAATGCCTGGGTTGTGGGCTCTACCCCCAGTGTGGTGAGTTCAGGAGGTATATGATCAATGATTCTCTCTCATCACTGATGTTTCTATCTCCTTCTCCCTTCCTCTGTGAAATCAATAAAAATAAAAATTTTTAAAAACACACACAAAAAACCAACTGACATAATTTCTTTGAGAATTGTATCTGAAACAAGATACTGACTCAAATATAACAAAACCAAATTTTATAGTCATATGACTGTTGCCCAAAATTTTAAAAAATAAAATCAAGTCCATGCATCTATCATTAAGCAGAAAATTTTAATTCTGGGATATATTAACTGCACATGACAACATTTTGAAGAAAAAAAGGTTTCAGAAAAATATATTTAGATTATATAAGTTTTTAATTTGAAAAAATCTATAAATCACTTTTGACACAATTCATTTTTTCCATATCACATCAACTGAGGAATGGGAGAGGGGTAGAGATGGTGATACAGAGCAGATCATCTAAGAGTCTTGTTTGTTTGTTTAAGATGCACATAACTTAGCTTTCATCCTATGCCTCAATGACCTTGCTTTCCTTAAATACATCACATTTCCTGGGATGATTCTGCTACGCCCACTCATGATTTGAAAAATTATATTGTAATTGCTTTTCCTTTACTCTGTAACTCTATCTATGATGTATGGAATGATTCATTAATGTTATGCAAAACAAAAAAATGATGTTTTGAAAAGTATTTACACGAATAAAAATTCAGGTAAAACCATTATAACAGCTTGCCCATAGGAACCTATGAATTGATTTCAAGACCTCCACTCACCTGACTGGCTGTGCAATTGGATAAGCAAGTCCTATTATCAACTGCAAGATAGAAGTTGGTGGGACATGCACAGGAATGAGTCCTTCCTGGGGCTAAAAGGCAGAGATGACTGCAACCTCCATTATTTATCATACAGAGATGTTTGGAGACTACAAATGAGAAAGAAACAACAACAACAAAAAAACCAGGATAATCAAGACCAATAATATAATATAATATTTGAAATAAGACATTTAAGTTTTATAATTTGAAATTGAATAGAACTTTGTAATGAAGAACACATTGATTATAAACATAATTTTATTTCATTACAAATTTTATTATTGTCCAATGGCATTAATTTTATCATTAAATAATTTAAGGATGCATTTCCACAAAAACAAGCATTTTAGTAGAAAAAAATCATTGTCCCTCAGAAAAAAACAACAGCAGAGACTAGAAGCATTTTGGATGAAGACATACATATGTTTAGAAATATTAATGTAAAATAAAACAATGTAATAATGATCTATAACTAACAGTGTAGTCACTTTGTTTTTAGACCAATTTTGTGTTTTAAGAAACATAATCAATACTTTATTTAATAACAACTGATAGAATTCCCATTAGACATATGCTTAAGAAAACAGTATATTTCTCATTTTTACAATCCTCGAGCTACTTAAATATAATTCCTTTTACCCAGCATTCCAGAAACTAAGAATCCTGTAACTATTTTGTAAATAAATTATTTTGAGAATTCAGTGTCTACTTCTTCAACTACTTGTATTATTGTCATTTCTGCTTAATATGATTCAACAAATCAATAGTTTGTACTATTATTGAGCTTCCAATTATATTCCTTAACAGTAGTGCTTTATATCAACTGAATTCATTCTATATAATTATGCTAAATAATAAAATCTCACAATGTTTCTCAAAAATAAATTTACACTTAACCTTGGAGGAAACAAAAATGGAATGTTACTAAAAGATGTCGATGCATTTATGGAAATCATGGAAAGAATAATTACCATCGGGTTGTCTATAAGAATGATACACCTGGATATCTGTGATGGCATGCCATGAGTTAATCAGTGAGAGTCTGTCTGCTCCCGAGGTTTTATGGGCACGGCTGAGTGACTTGGTTTTCCCATCAGTCCAGTAGATGTAGTCTTCAAACAATGTTAGTGCAATCACCCCTGGAATGTCTTGATTAGGGACTGTAATAGGAGATGGTAAGATTAATGTTCAGTCTTGGAAGACTGCCAGTTAAAATATTCAATACTACATGGGCTGACAGACACAACTGCTACAGAACTTCATGTGAATAATTGCTGTGACAACCTGTCAGGCTGGCAAGGTTCTTTATTACCGGTTAGGAGAATGCAGGATCTGGCACAGCAGTGTGCTTTGCTCAGATTTAGCTTGGTTCAACCACTGGGAAGAAAATGAATGCAATCCTGCTCACAAATAATGGCTGCTTCGCCAGAAACAAGTAACATCCAACATTTAAAAACTGTATATATCCAGCTAATTCTAACTTAAATCTTTAAATCTACAGGTCATTGTACTGCTTTCTCCCATGTTTAAATTGACTAAATTATATATCCAGGATGAAATTTTTATCTACCTATAGATAGAGTGACTATAAGACTACCATAAACCATTTTAGTCACTGAGATTTTATGAGTATTTTTACTTGCAAAATGAGATGGAATAGAAATGGAGAAAAATAAGTGTGACGGATAACAATGTATTATGCAGATTTAACAGCCATAAAATTGTTTAGTTGCAGGTTAAAATTGTTTTATAATTATACCTCATTATAGGACTGGGTTTAAATGTAAACAGTAGAATGAGCATCACAGACATGCATTTTTCTTTCAAGCAATTCCAGGGTCCTATCAGGTAAATAAGATGTAATAAATTTTTTTGGTGGTTGGAGGTTAAATAATAAAAAAAGAAATTCCAAAATTTGCACACACATTCCATTATATTCATCTGTATTTATTTTTAGGTCTAATTTCAGAAACTCTGAGAAAATGTTTATTAATGAAAAATGATACTGTAAATCAAGTAATAGGTACGTTTTTATAAATTAATTTTAATGACTGCGTATGTTTGACATACTTCTCACTCAGTAGCAACTAAAAACTATCAAAATTTATAACATGAATGTTGGGTGTTTTACAGGCTTTACTTTTAAAATGTTGAATTAATTTATATTGTTATCTAGAAGTAGAAATTTTAAATCTACTGATTTGTTATTTTTATTCTGATGGGACAAATGTAATCAGAGACTTCACTATGACTTAGAAAAAACAGAAATAAAAGAAATACAATGGGACTCTTCCAAATAGGTGACAATTTAAGCTGACTATTACAAATATGTAGGTTCTGGCCAGAAATCCACCTTAGAACAGATATTATGCATATAAAATATGTAAAAATTCAGAAGAATCTAGATGTGCACATATGATACAAATACTTAGATTAAATTATCCATGTAGTCCTATACACAGGGAGCCCATCACTAAAATGATAAGTAGGATTGGGCAGAAAGATGAAGAGAAGGGCATGACCAGAATAAATCATATTTGAGTTATTTATACAAACTATTCCCACTTTCTCCCTTTGGCTGTATAAATTCTTTGGGAAGATAAAACAAATGTGGCAAATGTGAACAATTGGATGAATCTTGATGATGGGTGATCATTATAACAATCTTTCAACTTCTGTATATGTTTGGAAATTTTCAAAATAAAATAAAAATTTCCAGAAAAAGTTGAAAGTCTCAGAAACATTCAATTCATATTTCCTTAGATGCAAAGAAGTAATTGCAACATTACATTCAATATGGATCCAAAAAGTTAATCATTACTTTAAAAATTCTCAGTTCACCAGAGACTCAACTGACTTCTTTTCCAACAAGTGGTTATTGTATGAATTTGCCTATTAGAATCTCAAAAATACCATAGTCTTTTAAATGTTCAGTAAGTAACTGCAGTTCACGTTTAATAAGCACTTGGGTGCCAGGAAGTAGGCCAGATGTTCTCAACAATGGGAGAGGCAATTCCAGTGTCAAAGAAGAAAAATTATCAAGCCCAGATATCTATAGTTCTGCAATTGAGAAACCCTACAATAGAATAACCATTTTATACACCTCATTGTATTTAGTACCACAACTCTATTGTGCAATAGTAGACTTTACAGATGAGAAAGCTGAAATCTGGAAAAACTTAAGTAACTTGACAACAGAGGGGAGGGAAAATAGTAAATGAAGATGCTGGTATTTAAATCTAAATGAGATACTCTGGCTGCTGAGTTCTTTGCCACTGTACTTACTAGTGCTGCCTTTAAGAAAGCCAACCCACTTGGGTAAACTGTGGTTATAGATGAATTGTGTCCCCACAAAATGCATATATTGAAGTCCTATTCCCCATCACGACTGTATTTGGATACAGGGCCTTTGAAAAGTAACAGGTTAAGTGAAGTCATAAGAGTGGGGTTCTAATCCAATATGACTAGTATCCTTAAAAGAGGGAGACACCAGGGCTGTGCACATACCAAAAAAAAAAAAAAAAAAAAAAAAAAAGGCCATGTGAGGACATAGTAAGCCAAGGAGAGGCCTCAGCAGAAAATAAACCTGCCAACACCTTCATTTTGGACTCCAGCCTTCAGAACTGTGAGGAAATACATTTCCATTTATGGGAGCACAGAGGCCTTATTGTCAATACACCAGAATGGCCAAGGCCACTCTGAACATAAGCCTAATCAGGGTGCCCAATGCCAAGATACCGTGAACGGGTGCAAGGACACATGGTACACTGTGCCCTTCTGTAACCAAATTATTATTGATGTCACCTTGGCAACTAGCCTTCTTTGTCTCTGGAGTAATATACGTTACTGACCAGCTAGTCTTGCTAGAGAGAGAGCAGCTGGGAAGAGCAGAGGCTAGAGAGAGCTCAGAGAAGCAGAGGCAGTAAGCACAGAGAATGTAGCTCCTATGTGTGCAGGAGAGAGGAGAGCTCAGAGCTGAGAGCTGATACTGCTACAATGTATGGCTAAGAGCTCATAGAGAGCTCAGATACAGCTACCATTTAACCAGCCAGTGTGCTGGGCAGGGGAGACAGGAGAAGCTGCTGAGCCAGAGAGCTTAGGTACCACTACAACGTGAAGTGGCAAGTCTAGGGGGCAGCGTGCAGCTGCTCAGATAATAGTTGTGGTTACAGAGATTAATGCTACTATGTGAGAAAGATACGTATTCACCAGCTGGTGTTGGGTTGCCTGCCTGTACAGACTTTGCTGTGAAGAATTGTCTTGTCTGATGGCTTTATGGCCACTGGCTTCTGCATCCAAGGAGGTCCTGCCCTAGGGGCTGGGACCCAACACCTGTAACTAGTGAGCAGAGGATAAAGGAGGAACTTGGACTAAGTTCCCAACAGTTAGTACAGTGGGCAGGGTTTGAGGAAGAACCAGCCCTGGTGAAGTTGGGAAGAACTGAAGATATATGGACTGAGAACAACTCAGAGCAGTACTGAGCAGTGCTCCTGCTGACCCTGACACCATTGTTTAAGCCACCCAGTTTGTGGTACTTCATTATGGTAGCCTTAGCAAACAAATTCAAGTATATAAAGCAATTGGATTAATTGAATAATACCCATGTAAAAATCATTCTATTTAATTACTTGATTGAAATTACACTGTGTATAACTTTTAGACATGGGACAATATAAGCACTGGGCAAGTTTATTACCTCTAAACTTATAATGACCACCCACGAGAAACCCACTGTTATCAGATAATCAATACTGATTTATGGAGTTTGTAAGTTGAATTCTTACTTTAAAAGAGAGGAGATAGAAGAAGAGGCTAGGTAGAGAGGGATGGGACCATTGGGGCTGGGAAGTGGAAAGCTGCAGACGTGGGCAGAGTACACAGCCTGCTGACTATGTTCTGTTCCAAGAAAAAACACAAAGTGAGCTAGAACTAGATCCACCTGGGCAGGGAAAAAAGGGTGCATGGGAGACATAGCTTTAAAATGGATGGATGTTACTATGACATGCAGATAACTAATCACAAGACAGTGAGGTGTATAACCAATCTCAAGGATGTTGCTAAGGCAGAATTCTTTGAAAGGACCAATTAGAAGTGAACAAGGCATCTATCTACCCTTAGACAGAAAAGCATGCTCTTTCTTTCTCTCTCATTCTGGCGTGGTAGGTTCCAGTGAATGTGCTTATGGTAAGGTGATCAGACGTCCCGCTTTTGGCGGGACAGTCCCGATTTTTAACAATTTGTCCCGCGTCCCGCGGCGTTTTAAAAAAGTCCCGATTTTTGGAAAGAATGTACGACAAGCTAGGGAACAGCGGGAGAACGGGAAGGGAATATACGGTTTTCGGCGGCCAAGTGGCTATTTAGCCAGGATATGAGTTTTATATTATTTTTGTTAATTTTATAACGTTAAACTTTAAAAACAACAAATAATTGTTGAGAACTGATTATCGAGAACTGCTTATCAAAGTTCACATTGTTGATCAGTTGTTAGAATTCAACCACCATTGTTTGGACTTAATGAACAATGGCATTTTTGGGGATTGGCAACAACGAAAACATTTTGTAACTGTCTCTCGGACGATACACATCGTACTGCGTGCTAGTAAGCTAGTTAAACAAGTGATGTCATTACAAATCAGCTATTCAGATAATTTAGGTAAGTAATTTATTTATTTATTTCATAAATACATAAATTTTCTTGAACTTAGCAGACAGTACTCGTATTATTTATATTTTATAGTGGCGGCAAAAAGTCTAGCACCGGCCTTGAAAGTGACACTTATGACTTACGTTATGGCAAATTCAGAGGAAAAATAATACAAGTTAGTATTGTTATTATTTAGAAAGAAATATAGGATTAAAATAATTTTTAAAATATAGTTACATTATAACAATCAAATTAATTTAATTTATAAACTAACAATAAAATATGTTCATGTAATTATGTACCTACTTACTGTATTTTAAGCAATATGTATATAATAATTTATAATATAATTTTAAATTATTTTTTTTATATTTTTAACATAATGAGTAAGAAAAGAGGATGCAAATTCAACGATGATCTAAGAAGTGAATTTCCTTTTATTAAAAAAACCAAAAGCGATTACAATATAGACCAAATTTTTAATCAAGAACCCCCCCCTCCCCGGCCCGAAACCTGTTTGGCTCAGTGGATAGAGCATCGGCCTGCGGACACAAGGGTCCCAGGTTCGATTTTGGTCAAGGGCATGTACCTTGGTTGCGGGCACATCCCCAGTAGGGGGTGTGCAAGAGGCAGCTGATCGATGTTTCTCTCTCATCGATGTTTCTAACTATCCCTCTCTCTTCCTCTCTGTAAAAAATCAATAAAATATATTAAAAAAAAAAAAAAAAAAAAGAATCCCGCCCCTGTCAATGGTGTTCCGCTTTACCAATGTTAAAATCTGGTCACCTTAGCTTATGGCCATGTGGGACTCCACACATGGACTAAGACTTTAATTAGCTTTGATACTGAACTACACCCAGCTAATTGCAACATGGAACGGAAGCTCTGGAAACTGGCCTACGTTTTACTCTCCTGGAACCCCAGCTGCACCTTTTTTAGGACTGGCTTCTCTCAATAAACTTTGCTTCCCTTAACCAATTTTGTCTGCGAACCCATTCTTTGGTTTCGTAAAACAAGGAACTCAGACCTAAACCCCACATTTCAGTTTCAGAGGGATGACACATAGGTGAATGTGCAGAGCATGCAGTAAAGTCGGATGAAAGTGAAGAAAATTAGTCCCTTTGCCAAAAGTGACCATCTGTTTTATTTAATTCCTTGTTTGATATTAGCAATAAAGAATAGGACTATCTGTAGTAGTTTTATGAGCCCACTGCAGGCCTGCTCATTTGGCAAACATGCTTATTTCCCAAACAGCATCTAACATAACCACTAAAGTGTTCCTTCTAAAAAACAAAACAAAAACATAGTAAAATCACCAACTTATGTTAACAAGAAAAAATCTAGTATCATATATTTAATGTTATTCTGTCTCCACAAACTACTGTCTGAGAGATGGTGACAACTTCCTTTAATACCACAACTAATGCCAACAAAAATTTAAAAAAAAACACACACACACAAAAGAAGTCAAAACAAACAAAAATGTTTACATAGTATCTTTTTAGGAGTTCAGCTCAGAACTTGGCATTATGATTCCATTCCCTCTTTAGGACCTAAATCTCTTCACAAGAGTAATTAACTATCTGCTTAAGCTTCTGTGAAAAAAATTACTATGTACTAACTGCTAAATGATCAGGACAAATAAGTGAATCTGTGTTTTCCATAAACATATGAAGAATTCAACCCACACTGAGAGTAAATGAGATGTCCTGAGCCAAAGCATCATATATCTTGGTACAAGAAACTTTCCTGATTCAGAATGAGAAAAATAAAATTATTTATTTTTTTGTCTCTTTACTTTTTTATATATATGTATATATGTATGCCTGTGTTAGGTATCTGTGTATATGTGACAAATATACATCCTCTCTAATAAAATGGCAATATGCAAATTAACCATCACTCCGCTACATAAGCCATGCCCACCAGCCAATCAGGGCGAGTATGCAAATTAACCCCAGTCAAAATGGCTACAGCCACAGAGAGCAAGGTTTCCCAGGTAACAGAGGAAGCCAAGCTTTCCATAGCCATTACAGGCCTAAGCCTCCACTCAAGCTACAAAGTTTCAATTATAGAAGGTAAACAAATTCAAACAAATGGTGGCAGAACAGAGCTTGAGAGAGCAAGCCAGGGTTGCCGGCGGCAACAGGGGAAGCAAAGCTTTCCACACATCCTGGCCGGGCTCACCCGCTTAAGGCTACAAAGTTTCAATTGTAGAAGGTGAATTAACTGCCACAGAAATGGCTGCCGCCCCGGAGAGAGCAGAAGGCTTGGCTCCGCTCCAGGCTACAAAGTTTCAATTGTAGAAGGAAAATAAATTCCAGATACCAGGGCCTCCTCTTGGGTCTCCAGGGGGTGTGGCAGGCCTGCAAACTACCACAGGCCCCTCGCCCAGGCCGCCCCACGCCCCAAGGGAACCCCCACCCTGATCCAGGACACCCTTCAGGGCAAACCAGCTGGCCCCCACCCATGCACCAGGCCTCTATCCTATCTAATAAAAGAGTAATACGCACATTGATCATCACTGCAACACACAATATAGCTGCCCCCATGTGGTCAAAGATCCTGCCCCCATGTGGACACAAGATGGCCACTACAAGATGGCCAACAGGAGAGGGCAGTTGGGAGGCACCCGGCCTGCGAGGGAGGGCAGTTGTGAGGGACCAGGCCTGCAAGGGAGGGCAGTTGAGAGGGACCAGGCTTGCAAGGGAGGGCATTTGGAGGTGATCAACCCTGCAGGAGAGGGCAGTTAGGGGTGACCAGGCCGGCAGAGGAGCGAAGTTGGGGGCAAACAGGCTGGCAAGGGAGCAGTTAAGCATCAACCAGGCTGGCAGCAGAGTGGTTAGGGGGTGATCAGGCTGTCAGGCAGAGCGGTTAGGGGCAATCAGGCAGGCAGGCAGGCAAGCAGTTAGGAGCCAGCAGTCCTGGATTGTGGGAGGGATGTCCGACTGCCTGTTTAGGCCCGATCCCCTAGGGGATCGGGCCTAAACGGGCAGTCGGACATCCCTCCAGGAGTCCCAGATTGGAGAGGGTACAGGCTGGGCTGAGGGACAACCCCCCTCCATGCATGAATTTCGTGCACTGGGCTTCTAGTATAATACATAAAGTATATAATACATTTATATGTATAAATATTATATATATATACATACACATATATAAGTAAAAGAGCAACAAGAAAAATGTATTACAGTGTAATTTGGCAGTTAGTAGAACTAACAAAGTATATATGGGAAATGTTATGGCATGAGAATAACACTTAACTAACTTACTGATAATGAGATAATGGGTTTATAAACAAAGTAGTCGACGTTCTCTCAAAATGATAATGGCTATCCCTTTTAAAAGATAAATAATACGCCCACTTATTGTACATAAGATTGTCTTTGCTTAATAAAAAAAAAAGATGTGAAAAAAATTAGGAAACGTTTCATTTACAGGTATTCAGTAGACACACAGACAAAGCACACACACACACACACACACACACACACACAGAAGTAACAGAACTATTATGTGGGCTGCAGTTTAACAGGTAGTTATTATATATTTAAAACCTATTTTAAAGCTACTTTCTATAGTTTGGCTTCTGTTCTGTATAACAGCATCATTTACTGTCCTATTGCCAGCATTCCACTCAAGCACTAGGCTCCCACTGTCTATCTCTATCAGAAGAAAGGAGTCGATATTTGACAAAATAGAAATCAAAGAAAGCTTCCTTTGTGTGGATTTTCCCTTTTAGCCAAGTCAGATGCTAGTCTGCTAAGGTTCCTAGTAATTATGACAAATAGAAAAGGGAGAAATGTGGAATCTGCATTAGGCTTAACTGTTGCTTCACAGCTAGAGATACTTTATTACAATACTCATTTCTTTTCCTTTTTGATAGCATTTATCACGCCAAAGAAGTATATTCCTAAATAAAATATTTCAATTTTATATTTCAAACTAATTTAGTTTAAATACTTAAGAACAAAATGTACCAAGTGGCTCAGTTGGTTGGAGTATTGTCCGATATACCATAAGGTTGCGGGCTTGATTCCCAGTCAGGACACATACCTAGGTTGCAGCTCTGATCATGCTTGGGAAGCAAAAGGGAGGCAATCGGTGGAGGTTTCTCTCTCACATTGATATATCTCTCACATGGCTCTCTCTCTCTCTTTCTCTGCTCCTCTCTCTCTCCCTTCCTGTCTCTCTAAAAAAATCAATAAACATATCCTTGGTTGAGGATTTAAAAAATACACCAATAGCCCAGTACTAATTTTTTTAATTATAAAGAATTTATATATCTTATTGGAAAGAAATACGTGCTTGATCCAATGATCCTTAAGATCAACCTGTCCTCACTGTAAAACCTACTAGGATTGGAAATTCAATCTCCTAAAACTTTAAAATTAACAAGCATCTACATTAATAAAAGCGAAATATGCAAATTGACCATACTTCCATGATGCCCACCAGCCAATCAAGAGTGAGTGTGCAAATTAATCGAACAAAGATGGCAGATTAATTTGCATATGCAGGCTCAGAGCAGCTGGGTGGGGCAGGATGCCTGCTATGAGGGGGAGGGCAGGGGGTTGAGGAAGCTACAGGAGCAGTGCTCCAGACAGAGTGGAGAAGACTGAAGGCTCCGGCTGGAGTGAACACTGAAGGCTCCGGCCAGAGCAAAGACGGAAGGTGGTGGCCAGAGCAAAGGCCTGGGTCCCCGGTGCCGGAGGAAAACCAGTGCCAGCAGCCAGGGAAGGAAGGCCTATTGCATGAATCTTCATGCAATGGGCCTCTAGTATAAAATAAAACATTAAATCTTATCATCTTTTTAAAAAATATATTTCAAGTCTCTCCCTTTTTATTTTTATTGTTGGTGTCATTACTCTGAGTAAAAGCACATATTCCCTCACACCCGAAATATTACAAAATTATTTTAACTTTTCTCATTAGTTTTTAATCTCTTTCAATCCCTTTTGTATTGGTCAAGGATCTTATATTAAACAGAGAACACGTTATTAAATGGTAATTTAATCTAAGACAGTCCTAGATACAACAATTGGTCATATTATTTTTCTCTTAATTATTTACAGAGGTTTGGGTCTGGGTAGGAGACTTGTTTTTTCCTAGGTCTGTTACCAGAAGCTGGTGAAAGCTGCAGTTTAAGAAAAAGAGCCACCCCCCCAAGAACAGACACCATTTGTTGGAGGAACTCAGCCAGTGCTAACCCACTGTGGTTGTACATGGAGGAAAGTGGATGAATAAATATTCTTACTTCTTCCTTCATCCACCATGTCATCTCCTGCTAATGCTTACCAAAGATTAAATCCAGCTTGAGGTCAGAAGGTGATAGAACCTTGTGATATAGTCCACAGATTCAGCCTTCTAGCATACAGAGCATAGAAAGGAGGCAAATATGGGATAGCTAGAACTCCCTCCAGTTAAGATTTCCATTTTTTTTTCAGCTCACATATTTCTTCTCTGCTCAAAAATCACCAATGAAACCCATTTCCTAGGCAATATGGTGCAAACTATATAGCTTGATTAAAACCCCTGGCTTCAGGGAAAAGGGTCAGGATGCTCATGAATCCTCTGTCCTGAGAGACCTTGATATTAACAATTTTCTCAAATATCTTTCTAGAAGGATAAAACACAACAAGATCTGTAGAGATGCTAGAAAACAGAAAGGAAGTAATGAAACAAAGAAAACCTATTAGCATTGATAAAATGAGGTGAGATTAAACAAAGACTACAAAAACAGTATAGTCTGGGAAAAGATGATAAAATTAGATGATGAAAGAAGTGGTTTAACGTGGCAAGAAAAGTGGAAGTGGAAGTTTCATGACAGTGGTCAGGGGGTGGGTGAATAATGATTTTTATTTTATGAAGAGTAACCAAAAAGAGTGCGTAGGTGGGAAAGTGGCCACAGTGTCCTAATTTCCAGAGAATGACTGCTGAGCCTGTAGCTTTAGCTGCATACACTCCATCATAAGTCAGTGTGCTTTATGTAAATGCAGGGTCAACAGAATTACTTCTTTGTCAGTAATTATGCATCCCCTCCAGTGTTATTTGCAGAATATTTTATTTTAAATAATTATTTCCTCTGAACCATCTATAACATGCTACAAAATGTTCCATTTAAACATATGCCTCTAAGAACATTTCTCCTGCCTACTCTTTAATACAATCCCACTTAATGGTAACAGTGCTGCAAATAAAATTTCAGGTCATGGGGTCCAAAATCCTTTTTCAAAATGAATCAAAACATCAAGAAATGGCAGGTACAGTAAGGATAGCCAAAATTTCCAAATATTACTATGAAATGTTCAAAATTTATATTTCCAGTAAATATTTCATTATCTTTCATAAAGTTCATCCACCAATGAGACTTTGAAGGGTAGGAAAAAAATAAAGTTATTCCATCCAGCATATGTTACAATGCATAGCAGATTTGAGCTGATCCTACCTGGAAGTCTATTAAATGAGGCTGTATTTAATAGGCTGTATGTATACTCATACTGATAAAGTGTCCAAACAATAATCGTGTGTCCCTCCCTCATGCAGTAATTCATGTTGGGACATTTAAATGTGTTTAAAATAACTTTTAAAATGAATTTAATGTATGAACACAAAATTTATAAATTATTTAGGATTCTTCTTTAGATTATTAATAGGCTGAAGGCATCCTTTGTCCATCCTTTTCTAATTTCTTGCCTCCTTTGTCTGCCTTGTCACATCAAATAATGTGTTCTCTCTGTATAGATTAGGGATATTGGTTTAATACAATTCAGTCCTCTAACTTCTCTCACCTATATAGTTTTAAATTATTCATAATAAAATTCAAATAGGCTATTTGAATATTTAACACCAAAAGAATATTCCTGCTAATGAATATGAGGATTTACAAAGCAGACAATGCAAATTATAGTACATTTATTTTGAAAAATAAACTGTTCTATAAACAGCCTCTCTCAATGACACTGCTCTCCAGTCTCTGAAGTAAACAAAGCAACATGTATTTGGTAAAGACATATTTCTATTGCTTTAAAACTTTCTGGGCCTTTCTGCTGGGGATTCCCAGACACTTGGAAATGTGTTTGCAGAGGTGACCCTCAATACTAAATATAAGTTATGATATTCCACATACACATGCATTAGGAAAGTGGTTGTGAGACAGTCTAATGAAAGCTGAAGCCTTGGAAAAGTACTTTGCCTGGGGAGGATATATAGAAGAATAGATTCATTTATATAGATTTAGTATCTGGTTTTCTCACATTTCTACAATTATAAATATGCTTTTAGAATAAAAACAGATGTGATTGAAACATATTATAAGCATTTTCAAATGTGTAGTAGGTAATACCAGGAATAAGGATAGGTAAGTGTGGGACTATATAGAATAGTCATCCTCTGCCCCAGCTCCAACCTCAACCCACCCCTTAGAGATATATTAGACAATCACTGATTGATTAGAAGTCCTAATCTATGGATAAACTGTGGAGCAATAGTGTGGCAAAGGCTAAGTTAGAGAGTAAACTGGACCAAAGCCAAATCTACCAATGCCCTACTGTGTCATATTTAGGACAGATAAGGTTGTTGAAAGTGGCTGAAAACTCATGCTAGGATAATACTTAAAATTTCACTATTTAAAAATGGTATGTAGAACATATATGGCATTTGAAAAATAATAATATATTTAAACATGTACACAGTTTATGTAGCATGTCTTATTCCAGGGACACAACTAAAGACATGATTGACACTGAAACTCTAAGACTTTTTAGGAATGGCGGTTAATTTAAATTTATTTTACTGGTTCAGGGACATTTCTATAGAAACTGAATTGTATTTTGCTCCCTTCCATTAACTTTTACTGTATTGTAAAGAGCAGCACATCAACATCGTTGGCATAAAATAGCCTGTGTGAAGTCTACTGTTGGTAATGGACTATGAATGCTAGAATATTTTTTTGAAAAGTACTAAAATGTAACATTTAACCAAGAAAGAAACACTCTATAATATTGTAAAATTAGAGGGTGGCATTTATTAGATCTCCTCCACTTTTTTTTTTTTTTTTTTTGGTGGGCTTCAGCAGATACTTAAATGTTCTAAGCAGCCAACTGCCACAACCATTAATTTCAGGAGATATGGGTACAAAACACTCCCTTTGTCTTTTTAAGTGTTTTTTCTCCCACTCAGAACAAAACTCTTTAAATATGGCTTATGCTATTTCATCAGTTGCATGCTGAGTCTGGATTCCTTTTCCAACATAATGTAGACAATAACTGCGTGGTTTATGATTTGGACTTTTAAATCCAAACACATAACTGCCCCCTCGCAACACACACATACTACAATACTGACACTTAACATGAGGATCTGCAGGTCTAAGGGTATAGAAACAATTACAGAGCCATAGTCAACATAACTGCATGGAATTTTAAACAATTTGTCCACAAAATAAAAGACGGTTCAGTGATAAACAATTTAGAATCACATGCAACCATTACTCTTCAAAGAAATTAGCAGTTATTAGTATATTTTTCCAGTAGGCTGGATAAAATATATACATGACTCAATGATTTAACACAAGGGTAAGTAATTCAGTGATACAGAGTATTCTGGGGGAAAAAATTACTAAAACAAATGGATTTTAAAGCTCAAGATCAAAGATACCTTTTTCTTAGCTCACTCTTTTATTACTATTTACACAGTATTTTCAGTTCTTTTTCAAGAAACTAACTACATCTAAAAGGTATCTCAATTTCAATGGCAAAAGTAACAGAAAGTGGAGAAAGCTAAATCTGAATTTATGTACTTTGATACAAGCAAACAGAATGAAATTGTGGCCTAAATAGAATTTTCTGCTATTTAATTTTCTTTTCATTAAATGGAAAATAGAATCTCTAAGTTAAGGTAGATATGTAGAGTTATTACTCACATTTCTCTCAAGATATATTTCTAACCTATTTTATAGACATTTCATTTAGAGAAAGCAATATTTTTTGAAATGCATAAAATCAATCACACAAAAATCTTTACTGTGTCCAAATTTCAGAAATTCTGTGACATAAATCTCTAAATAAGCTTTAAAAGGTTTGTATGGGCAGGAGATGTAGTTTTTTTGGAATAGCAAACTGTAACATCCAACTGTCCTACTGAAGCTGGGTGTCTGTTTTTAAGCATCATTATTGCTCTCTTCACTCCCTCAAACAAACAAACATTAAAAAAAATTTGTATTTAATGAGATAAATGCTTTCTTACATAATAATTATGTCATGGTGGCTTATGTTTTTGTTTGTTTCTTTATGTTTTGCAATATATTTATGGTCTACTACCAAAATTAATTTGAAGACATTCAGGTATGGATATACCTTTTTGGTATAATTTTGCATTTATGCTGTAACTGTTGATAGAAACTATAACAAGTGGGCAACACATTTTCATTATCTGTTTAAAAGCAAGGAGCCTGTGTAGAGAATGGAAAGAAAGCAGGCTTTGAAACCACTTAGATCTTTGTTGGTACAAATTCTGATTCTCCTGATTACCAGCTATTTGACTTTGGAGAAATTACTTCATCTCTTTAAACCCATTTCCTTGCTGCAAAATGGCTTTAATGGTAATTACAGTACAGTATTCCCTGATGGAATGACTAAAAGAGCATGCATTGCATCAAACAAGGTTTCTTGAACATGGTAGGCCTCTAATAAAAGTATTAGTTTATAAGAGGATGGTTTCAGTTCTTGGATCCTCAGTATCAGACTAAGAAAATTGCCATTGAAAGCCGAGAGAGAGAGAGAGAGAGAGAGAGAGAGAGAGAGAGAGAGAGAGAGAAAACTATGTGTAAAGCACCTAATATAATGTAATGCTCAAGAAGACAGGTTTTCTCCTCTCATTGATATGATCAATTCACAAGTGTTCAACAGTAAAAGATGTGAATAATTCTCGCAATGCTACTCAGAGAAATGAGTATTTGGTTGGCAATTTGAGATTCTCATCAAGGCTGAGTGAACAAGCATTTATTATTACATATTCCCAACCTTTCTCAGGCTTAAATTGAAGATAAATCTGAACACTTTTGGATTTGGCAAAATTTCTGTGAGTTGGTGATCCATCTAACTTAGAATTTTCATTCTAGAATTCTCCTCTGATGTCTTCTTTTTCAACACTCTTATTTCTACAGATGAGGCTATGGGAGCTAGGGAAGTTACATATCCTTTTCAGGGTGAAATAGCTATTTAGCAACAGATCCCACCCCAACCCATTTAATCCTCAGGTTCCCCAAGCTTGCTTTAAGATCCTAAGGGATTGCTTTCTCCAATATGAAAATTTCCTTTCACTTAAAAATCTGTACTCCAGCAAAGGTTTATTAGTTCTTATTCAAATTCAAAGCCTAAATTTCTATGAGCAGGGCTGTGGTTTGGGAGTCGTAAGAAACCAATCCCAAATACATAGATCTACAAGAAGACTGTTATTACTTAGACTCATTGTGTTTAGAATATATTTAGAATCATTGTTTTTTTATAAAAACATATCAGTTTCAAAACTAAACATTTAAATCTGAAGAACACTGTGAAATTTCCAGGTCTCATTGGACACATTTTATAGCTCCAAAGAAAGTGGAAGAGGACAGATCCACTCCTGTGCCATCTTTCTTCTAGGTAAACTATCAGGTGTTCTGAATACTCTTTAGGAAAAGACACAAGAGGAAGTGTTTAAACATCTTTAGAATTCCTTTTGTGCTGACCCTTTTATTAAAATCAATGCATCTCTCATCAAAACAGAGCATTTAAGAATAATCTCTTAGCTATGCTTAGTATTTGTATTTTTTATTCTTTAAAAAGTACAAATATATATAAAATTAATGTAATCAAAACAGTTGTTTCCCTCTCTAAGTAGATAATAATATAAATATTTCACTTGATATTTGCAACTCAACCACTAATAATTCTGCTGTTTCAAGTTTACAGATCTCTCCTAGTTATTCTGCTAACTACCTATTGAACTTTATATAAAACTTTATCCCCATTCCCTCAGCTATAATCACTTCAAGTATTTTCTCCTAAAATATTTTAGCAGCCTCTAAATTGGTTGCCCTTCCAGGGTCTTTCATTTTCCATGCTGTTGTCAAATCTAATAATAGCACTTTACCAACTAAACACCATCAATGGCTCCCTATGACCTAAAGGATAAATTCCAAATTACTTAGCATACAAGAACTGTCACAACCTGGCCCCAATTTGCCCTTATTCTTTGTTGCCCTTATTCTGCTATCATTATCTCCCTCTAATAAGACTTGCAGTCATAGCCAAATGGTGCAAACCCCATGCTATTTCAAGATGCAATTACATCTTTGCACAGGCTATTCCCTCTGTGAGAAGAATTCTTCCTATGTTTCCCCACATGGAGAGCTTGTATTATGTCTCAGACTTCTCAAAGAACTCCAGTTCCCCAAAGGCTCACCTCCTGCAACCTGCATTTTTACAATATTTTTCATATACCTCTAACCCCAATCTAATTCACATCTTTATCTGCATATCAGTTTTTCCCATTAAACTGAAGTGTTTTAAAGACAGGGACGGATTCCTCTGGTAACTCCAGGGCCTAGAATAACTTGTAGCACAGGGAAAAAAAAATCAGTAAATGTTTGTTGAATGAATAAGTGAATGAGTGAATGAATCGGTAGCTCTAAAGAGAAGAAATCAGAGAAATTAAAAAAAAAACATTGAAATTTTGATTTAAAATAAATGGATTCAGTTATCCAGTACCATGCATAATATGCTATGATATTAAATTATTATAAGTATATTTTATATTATTATAGAATTATTTGAGTAAAAGGCCAGTAGAATGATATACACAGGGATTGAGGAGAGGTTCATGTGACTAAGATTGGACCTTCATGTTCCTATACTACCAAATTAACTAATGTTTTTATTTTTTATTTTATTTTATTTTATTTTATTTTATTTTATTTTATTTTATTTTATTTTTGCAATGTAGTGTTTGGACTTGGTAGGAAAATGGGGGTAGAGGAGGTAGCAAAAAAAGATGATGGAAATTCTCAAGCAAATTGCAAGTACCATGTACTTCAAAAATAACCTGACCTATTTTTAAGGGAACAGAATTCAGAACCTTTAGACATTCTTGGACCGGACAAATAATAATAAAATAATGCTTCACTTATGCAATTAATGCATGGTTTAAATCAGAACATATTTGGGGAGAAAGCATTCTGTTATGTAAAGTGCAATGCATAGTTTAATTTTTCTCCCTTATTAAAATTTGACTTATAAAAAAGGACCATAATTCTGAAATTTTTCATATACCCTTCATATTCTCAAATTACTTATTTCAGGATTGACATATCCCATTCTTTTGATTAGCTGTGGCTCCAGTTTTAATATATAGAATAAATGAGAACAGTAATACTAGTCTAGTTAAAAGTCAGTGACCAAACTAACAGACACATTGTTTTAACATATCTTATTTTCCACCTCCAAATCACATCTAGAAAACAATAGCATTCTCTGTGTCTTTATGGGGCAAATACCAGAAAAATCCTATTTCTCTTTACAAATATGGAAAACAAATGGCTTTTGCCCCCCACTGAGTGTGGAGTTGACATAATTTAGTCTGCCTACAACTAGTAGCACATTAGTAACTACCAAGTAAGTATTGGCTTGCATTCAGATGTTGGCAGATGCCTGATAAGACACTTAATGAATTTTTCATTAGTCTTCTTCCGAAACCCTTTAGAAAATATTTCTAAAGGCAGCAACTTTCTTACTTTTCTTTTCCGCCCCCGATCCTTAAGCCTCAAGGTATTTTCGAAATCAAATTTTAAAATGTTAAATCATACCTACATATCTGTCAGCTAAATATTTCACTCTTTAATAGATTTAGTACCATGTTCTCTTGCTATATATGTCCCTCTACCCAAAGTCACCACCAATTCTATAATTAAGGAACACTTCATGTACATGCATTTAATTTTGTATTACGTTTTCAAAGCAGTAGTCACCCACATATGTGACATAATTTTTAAATAATGAGTAGGGGATGCAATCCATAGCTTCTAATAGACAACATTTTAACTACAGTTTTTGTTACTCAAACACTAAGGTTTAAATGAGAACAGACAAATACTTGCTGCTCTGATATCTGCCAAGAAATTATTTGCATTTAATTGTAGAGTAAAATTTTGGCACAAAGTAATACATTCACAACACCTAGTGCTGTATATAGATGCTAAAAATAGACAGGTTCATAGTTATCTAAGGAAAATACTGATTGCCACAATAAAACTTTCAATAATAGCTTCTAGGTCTGTTGCAAAACATTACATTACTGTTTCTTTGCAGGATATATAACTGCTGAACACACTAAGTGTGATTTGGAGTTGTCAACATTGCTTTGGCTGTAATTAAAATCCTAAAGTGATCTTTTAAATCATTCTTCACTCAAATTGCATCCTGATGAGTTTCTTTGTATCTATAATTGGAATGCCAGCACCTAAAAGTGTGACTCATTCAGCTACAATTGTCATACCTCAAGCTTCTTACCCTTAAAAAAGAAGCTCTAAAAGCTGTCAGCATTTTTAGTTAGAAGGATATAGCTGTTGAAATATTAGCTGAAAGGAACTTGGGAAAAATTATGAAATGGCGTGACTTAGTTTTATTAATTAGTTAATTAATTAATTAATTTTAATTATTTATTTAGTGTTCCCATCCTTCTCAGGACACCATACATTTCCAGGCCTCACCTCTCTTCCTCACCATCCCTCCTCTTTCCTGCTCCAGGACTTTTGTTCTAAGGTTACTGCAGAGAAGAAAACAATCTGATAAGCTAAACCACACCAATGTATAGGCTTTCTTGGGAGCCTCCCTGTGAAAGTTGTACTTCAGGAGATATTTGAAGATGAAAAGGTGACAATAGGTCATTAAAGATCAATAAAAACTGATTTCTTTATTTGGAAAAAAATCTAATCCCTAAAAAGCCACCTACATATTTTGAGTGTTCATTTGAATTGTCTGTGGTTTCTGTCATATCCATTTCATCTTCATCTTTACCCCATTCTTCTTTATTCTGTCATTCTCCACTGCCCTTCTTAGTTTTCCCATCCTCAGCTATGTTTTCTCTGACTTCTCTCTGATCTCTAATTCTAGTGTTAACTCCCTCATACCTAATCACTTCCTTCAACTGTTTTATACTTAGAGCTTTTAATCTACTCTGCATTACAAAATATAGAAAAAAGTATCTGCCAAATTATATGCATTCATATTTAAATTATGAACATTATTCCAATTTGAAAGCTGTTTCCACATTAATTTTTGTTGCCATTGTTGAGTAGATAACAATCAATTTAATCATGTGTTAATATAACTGATAACTTTTAAATAAGATTGCTTCAGTTTCTTTAAAGAACTGTACTTTTACTTAGTGTTTTAAGAAAACTCAACCCTCTTAGATTGTAATAAAAGCCTTATGTTTACAAGCAAATATTCTTGTTTCATTTCAATTAGAATGCATGCTTATGATAACTTATAAATACATTGTCCATTTATATATAAAAACTATTTAGAAAAGTACAATTAGAGAAAACCTAGAGTGTCAAAATGATTTTTATGCATGCTTACAGAAGTTTTCAATAAATATATCTAATGTCTTATTTACCAATATTATCATAAATGAGTATAATAATTAACACTAAATTGTGAAATGTATTTGATGAAAGTATATGTAATGAATATATATATATATATATACACACACATGTTTTTTTCTAAAATATTTTATGAAGTGGCAAAATACTGAATCATTTGTGCTGTTGTACCAACCTTTATGTCTATGAGATCCATCCATGTTGCTAAATTCAATGTGATTTTCATCAGCCCAGTAGAGTCTCTGGTTGACATAATCTATAGTTAGTGCCATAGGTCTAGAAATCTTGGTGTCTATGACAACACTCTGGTTGGTTCCATCCATTCCAACACGGCCAATGTGCGGATACTCACAGCAGTCAATCCAATACAAATACCTAGGGGAGAAAATCAGTAGCCATTTAGTTTACAGACACTTAAGGAGTAAAACCTCACACAATATTTCACTTCTTTGCTCAACTATTCCAAAATTAATTTTTGGTATTTCTCTGAATTGTAGCTTCTAAGAAGCACACGTCAAGGGAAAGCTTTCTAATGACCTTTTTTATACTTTTAAATGTCCATATAATTTTAAACATGCTTTCTTTCATATACAAACTCATATATAATATATAATGTTAACACATGTAAACCTTCAAAATCCATCTATAATGTTAGAGAATAAAATTTTCCAGATATATGATTTTCTTTTGGTGTATCATTTATGAAAAACTCTAAATGAATTATAGAAGAGTGCATTATATTTGCTTAACTCTGCAATTGTTCAATGTGTTAGCCACTAGCTAATTGTGACTCTTCAAATTTAAATTAATCAAAGATATGTAAGATTAAATGGACTGCATTGTACCTCAGTCACACCAGCACATTTCTGGGGCTTGACAACCATGTGTCTGGTGGTTCCATATCCCATAGCATAGATCTAGAGCACTTACATCATCACAGAAAAGTTCTATTAGGCAACACTGATTTAAATTATGTTGTTGGAAATTCTGGTGTAGAATATATATACCATGGGCAATAAATAGTAAAATTAAGAAAGTAATATTGGTACTAAAACTAATTGAGCTAAACATAAATAATGTACCCCATAATATACAAATAATGTACATATATTATGTATGGGTAGATGTACAGAGATTACTTAGAAATTTCTTTCTATTTAATTAAATCATTTATTTTTATCATAGTAGAAAAAGCACTTAATTTTTTGGAATATTTCCTTATCTCTATTATTCAATACTAGAGCCCCGGTGCACGAAATTCATGGAAGAGTAGGCCTTCCTTCTCCCGACTGCCACACTGGCTTCCTTCCGGCACCTGGAACCTGGGCTTCCCTGGCAGCCCCAGCTTCGTCCAGAAAGTTGTCGGAACGGACATCCAGAAGGAAGTCTGGTCTAATTAGCATATTACACTTTTATTATTATAGATTGGAGTTAGATATAGGATGTTTAATGGACTTTTCACGCTCCAACTCTAAAATGAAAATCTATTAACCAAATTATTTTTCCCAGACCTCATCTTTTCTTTTTTGTATAATTAATATAATATGGTATGAAATTACTCTCTATGATTACAACTGGAATATGGAGCTTAAACTTAAAATATTTCTCATATCTTCTGACATTGATAATTGTGCTCAGATATTTTAACCATACACTAGAAAAAAGATAAAGGTTTTCAGAAAAAAAAAAAACATTTATCAATACAGCAATAACAAATAATTATTGTAAAAATATATATTTTGTATTAGTTATTTCAGAAGTATATGCATAAAAGCAAGTGATAGTGGATTATAAAGTTAATAAAAATGTTCCTTTGCTAGTCAAAATTACATTGAACCATAATTAAGCATGACAAAAATGCAAAATATGTTTTTGATAAAAACAAAACAAAATGTAGAATTGTGTGAGCAGAGATCTAAAAAGAGCTCTCAGAGCCAAAAGTTGAAATCAGACCTGAGTCTGGAAGTACCTGTCAATTGCATAGGGCAATGCTGGAATTCCTACCTAAGGTTTGTGTAGATCTATGTTACTTTGCACATATTTTTAAAATTTCAAATTATCAAGTAATAATACATGAGAAGCTCTTCAGAAACTAATGAGTTCTATTTTTTTAAATCTTGAATTATTTTTAGTATATCTTTATTTAGAAAAGCCAACATATGTAGTGAAATACATCAAGAAAAACACACAATCCATTCCTTTCAAGTAAATTTATGGAGGAATCCCTTGCTGTCGATACTAGAGATGATGATGGATATATAAAACAAAAACAAAAAAGTAATAAAAAAGAAATAGAAATCAAAAGATTGTTCAACTCACTGAAATAAACTAGAACATTCCTCCTTGCCTTTCTGACCCCTCAATCTTGGGAACACTAACACAGCAATTTTGTTTTCATAATAAATGTGATATGATTATGCCAGCTTCTCTAACACATATTAGCTATGACCAAATTTATTGTCATTTTATGTTTTAAGAACTAAATATAAGCAAATAAAACTTAAAAGCAGTATTTAAAAATGAACATACATTAAAATGAACATATCCAAATAGTTTTAACTAGAGATAGTCTTCATATTTTTATTTATTTGTTTATTCTACATTTGCCTGCACTTGCAATTAAAATATCCCAAAACATAAAAGGAGTTTTCTCCATTAAAAGATATCAACAAAAGCAATTCAAATTTTCAGATGTGAATAATAATTGTTTTAAAGTCATTAAGTCAGCTATAAATTTCAAATTGTTTGATCTCCATATAATATTAATTCTAAATGTTTATTTGTATTCTGAAATTTTTCAATTGCCTACTTATCATCATTTTTTAAAAATAATTCTTTATCGTTGAAAATATTACGTATGTCCCCTTTTTCCTCCCACCGACTCTCTCCAGCCCACCCACCCTCCACCCCAGGCCCTATCTGCCCCATTGTCTGTGGCCATGGGTCATGCATATATGCATATCAGGTTCTTGGTTGATTAAGTCCCATCCATTCACCCTGCTCCTCCTTCCCTCCAAGATTCCACACTTTGTTCCATGCTTCTATGTCTCTGGATCCACTCTGTTCATCAGTTTACTTTGTTACTTACATTCCACATATGAGTGAGATCATGTGATACTTGTCTTTCTCTGGCTGACTTATCTCACTTAGCATGATACTCTCCACGTCCCTCCATGCTGTTTCAAAGGGTAAGAGATTCCTCTTTTATACTACTGCATAGTATTCCATGGTATAAATGTACCACAGCTTTTTTATCCACTCATCTACTGATGGGCACTTGGGCTATTTCTAGATCTTAGCTATTATAAGTTGTGCTGCTATGAACTTAGGGGTACACACATTCTTTCTGATTGGCATTTCAGTTTTCTTAGGCTACATCTCTAGAAGGGGGATCACTGGGTCAAAAGGCAGTTCCATATTCATTTTGAATCACAGTTTTGAGAGGAGGATGAGTGTTTTCATGGAGTCCAACATCTGGTTACCCCACTCTCAGAAAGATCAGTAAACATTCTAGGCCTGAAATCCCCTCTTTGGCATCCAGTCTCACCATTATTTGGCACAATATACTTCTTCAAATTTCTTTTCAATATTAAAATGTATGAAATCAGCTCTAGTTGGAGCATTTAGTTAAAGTTCCACATTTACAATTAAGTGCTTTTATCTTATCATTTGCCTTGCTCTTTCCTGTTCCATTATATAGATATTTTCATTCAGACATAATTCACATTGCCCCCTATTCTCCACAAGTTCTTTTCTGAATCATGTCAGTTCATGATTTCAAGGCAAGTTACAAGATTAAATATAATTGAGAAATGCTTTCTTAAACAAAGTAAGCATTATTGTTTTTATTGTAGGATATTCAAAGCCTTTTATATACTATAAAACAGTGTTTTTTCTAAGAGGCAATTGTGATATCCCTTTTTTTAATCACATAGTTTGGGGTGACAGCATTTATTTTTTAGAGCACTTTACAGAAATCACACTTCCAGAACCTGTATTGTAGGCCTTTTTGGTCTAGGGAATTTCATTGTCATGTGTGTAATTGAACAACACATGTATCAGGCACAAAGAACCCACAAAACAGTGCTGATATGGGTTCTCAGGCCTCATAATCAAAAAAACCTAAGCCAATAAGTCATTTGGTGGAACATCTTTGATAAGCCCCAAAGCCACTCTTAAGTAGATTGAGAACCATAATTTGAAACAATAATTCGTTGAGGCTATATTAAATACCAGATATTGCTTAGTACTGAGAAAACAGAGGTAAACAGATATCATCTTTGCCTCAAATATCTCTCAGTGAATACAATAGAAGTGGAGGTAAAACAAATGAAAAAATTATAGCATATTATGATAAAACTATTTTACTATGAACGCACAAAAGAGGGGATGATAGTTTAGCTAGAAAAGGCACGAAAGAAATCTGTGCTCACTAATAGTTTTTTTAACATAAATTTTATCTTCACAACTACCTTGTGAATTCTTTAATAACAATGATATTTATATCTTTCATATTTTAGAACAAAGTATAACTTAATTAAAGATTATAATGCTGCAACAGATCTTGAATATCACCTTGCTTAAAGCATTCATTTTACTTCTAAATTGAGACCATAAAAGAATTTTGTTTTGTCCTAGTCCATTATGATAGTGATACAGTTGGAACAGAACTCAGGTTGCTAGATTTATAGACTAGGTTTTTTCTTTCTTTCCTGAGAGCACTATTTAGAGTCTTAAGCAAATAAGCTTTAGAAACAAATTACTTGGGTTGTAATTCCAGATTTACCCATTACTAGTTATGTGAACCTGGGCACTTTAATTAGCCTCCCTTAGCCTGGACTTACTCATATGTTTAAAAAGGATAATAATGATTTCTCCTCACAGCACACTGTATGGATTAAATGAGAGAATATAAGGAACAAACTCAGAATACTGGTAAGTATGGACTAAGTGTTCAGCAAATATTAGCTATTATTATTTTATCTGCATTAGATATACACCATATGCAGTAATACATTTTTTGGTTTAACAATATATAAATAACTAGAGGTCCAGTGCACGGATTCCTGCACATGGAAAGGAAATTAATTAGAAGGTGGCCAGCAGGGTGAGACTGGGCGAGATGGGCCAGACAAGCCTTGGAGCCAACCTCCTATGGTCCCTCCCTGGCCAGCCCGCACCTGGGGCAGCACCGGGGCTTGAAGGGCATCTGCAGAGTGATCAGGGTCCCTCCGGCAGGTGGGATCCCTCAGCCTGGCTTGCAAGGGTCAGGCAGAAATCAGCAGTCTGACATCCCCCGAGGGGTCCCAGCGTGAGAGAGGGCACTCTGCAAAGTTGCTGTCACTCGGGAGCTCCTGTGTTGAGTTCCTGCCCCTGGTGGTCAGTGCACATCATACCTACCGGCCGGTCAGCTTGTCAGTCAGTCAGTTGATCAATTAGCCTTTTATATACTACTAGAGGACCAGTGCACAAAATTCGTGCACGGGGGGAGGGAGTCCCCTCAAGCCCAGCCTGAAACCTCTCCAATCTGGGACCACTCAGGGGATATCAGACTGCCAGTTTTGGCCCGATCCCAGGGATTGGGCCGAATCCGGCAGTCGGACATTCCTCTCACAATCCGGTACTGCTGGCTCCTAACTGCTCACCTGCCTGCCTGCCTGATCACCCCTAACTGGCCCCCTGTCATCCTGATCACCCCTAACCGCCTCTGTCTGCCAGCCTGATCGCCCCTAATGGCCTACCCATGGGCCTGGCTGGCCCCAACTGCCCCCCTGCCAGCCTGGTCACCCCTTAGTGCCCCCCTGCAGGTCTGGTTGCCCCCAACTGCCCTGCTCTGCTGGCCTGGTCACCCCGAACTGCTCCCTGATGGCCTGGTTGCCCCTCACAACCCCCTTCTGCCAGCCTGGTCACCCTTCATTGCCTCCCCTGCCAGCCTGGTCGCCCCACACAGCCTGCTGTTTGGTTGTTACTGTGAGGGCATCATGAATAATTTGCATATTACCCTTTTATTAGTATAGATAGATGGTTACTTGCTAGATCTGGATTGTATGTATGTTATTGCATGATTTGCCTGAATTTTATGTGTGTTATTACATTAGTAATCTACTTTCTCATCAACCAAAAGACTATTATGAAAACATTCCCATCCACTCAAGAAAAGTATTAGTTGAACTATACTCAGGTATGAATGGGCCTTAATAAACAAGGGATTTCTTGTGTCTCTCTCCTTATGGGTAGCTAACTTCTGATAGCTAAATTTCACTTTCTTTTCTATAGTTAACCCCTCATTAATATATGTTTGTTTCAAGTTTCTCTGTACCAGACATACTGGTAATTTTAACATCTGAAATGCAACCTCTTAAAAATTACCTAAGGACAATATTTTTTGTAAATAATTAAAGCTGAAAATTAAAACTTCAGTGAAAATATCAAAAGGAGAGTTCTAAATTTCAACCAAATATTATGTAATATTTAACTAAGGTTACATCTGATAAACCTGATCCTCAAATAATATCTATTCTGTAAGTTATTACCAAGAGTGAATATACAAAAGAACATCTACTTCTAACCATAACAACAGGCTTCTGTGATTCCTGAGGATGTTTTTCATAGTTTTATGTAATATTTTATGTTTCTTTAAAATAAATTAGATAGAAATATTCTCTCAATGTTTATTTTTTTCTAATTTGGGGAATACATTCAGAGAAGTTTCTTCCAGCTACTTCTTTTTTCTCATTTTGAATTACAAAATTAAGGTTTAATACTCATTCCTTTTTGTTTTTGCCTAAATATGAAAATAGAGGTTTAAAACTTGGTGGGGAAAATGTGGAGTTTTTTATGTGATTGTTTAATTTAATAAAATATTTCTGTGTTGCCCATAGAAATCTGAAACAATTTTCATTACTGGTATGCTTTCCATTTCCTTACAACAAAAGATTTCTTATAACACTTTTCTTTGAAAAATGCAGGTTATTTATATACTAATATATTGGCTTGTACATACAAGGTCCCTGTATCTATAACCTATGTTCTGTGTATGTCCAGTTGGCTATTTATTATTTCCTTCAATGATAAGTTTAGCAACCCCTGTGTTAGGTGCAAACTAAAATTAAACCATGGCTGTTATGCTAATGGAACTCACTTTCTAGATACATAAACATATACACCAATAATAGTCATATGTACATCTGAAACTAATTGGCACATGCTAATTATACTGCAATAAAAATAAATAAGTAGTTAAAAATAAATAAAACAGTTGTATAATATAATGTGTTCAAAATATGGTGTCTACTTAAGCACAGTTGGGGGATGTTTCACAGAAGTAGTGATATTGTCTGCTCTTGCTTGAAAAATGGAAAGGTATTCCAACTGGAGAAAAAGAAGAAGGGCATTCTAGAAAGAAAGAATATCGGGAAAGAAAAATAAATAAATAATATACTTTAAAAATAAAGCATGATTATAATGATTTAGGCAGTTTTTTTATTTCCAAAAACTCTTATTATCTATATTTAAAGTTTTGTAAAAAGGCTAGTTGTTAAAATGGAATAAGGACAAAAGTATTGTATATATATATATATTTTCTTAATCTCTTATTTGGATGGCTCTTCAAAAATCATGCTCATGATCCAAGATTATTTTGTTACTGGAAACTCTAGTGTCATATAATAGAGAAAATATATTAAAATGGGGATTTTAATATCTCACTACCTAAATAATCCTGATAAAGTCACTTGTACATTTTGAGGTTGAATGTTCTAATCTGTACTCTAAGGATAAAAGTAAAAATTATCCTCTTTCCAAGAGACTGAGTAAATAGTACAATCACATAAAATATAAAATGGAGGGATAACTTTCTAATTCATAAAATTCTATTAAGTAGTAGTAATCTTCATCCTCATTATTAAAGTACTAGAGGCCCAATGCACAAAGATTTGTGCAAGAATGGGCCTTCCTTCCCCTGGCTGGTAGCACAGCCTTTGCTCAGGCCCAGAGCCACCTTTCTGACTTCCCTCACTGCCCAGAGGCCTGGAGCGGCTGGGGTGGTGTGGAATGCATGTCTCATTGCCATGGCAACGACACAAGCGTCCCGCCCCACCCCTGGCCCCTCAGTGCTTGTGTATGCAAATTAACCCACCATCTTTGATGGGTTAATTTGCATACTCACTCCTGATTGGCTAATGGGCATCACAAAGGTACGGTCAATTTGCATCTTACTCTTTTATTAGTGTAGATCAGAACTTGCAATCTGAATAGGTCTACAAACCCATCTGGAGAAATTATTTTTCTATTTACCTGTTTTCCCAAGCCAGAAAGGCTTGCTTATTTTGTTTGTTTGTTTGTTTTGTTGTTGTTGTTTTGATATATCCTAGCTCTTCCTTACTCTGTAAAGTGAACTGGTATAAAAGTTCCACAGTTATTTATAATTACTTCATTCCAAACATATGAGTTCTTCCCACTGTGCCATATTCTGTGTGTCTTTGCTTTCCCAGAGAGCTTGTTCTTTTTGCTTGAAATACCTCCTACTCTGGAGTACATCTCATTACCTAATTCTTACTCTACCCGTTTTGTCTATGAAGCTTTCTCTGATCTCATGTTCTGTTTTCTCCATCTTATAACTATTGGATTGTATTCTAATTATTTACTCATCTGTCTATCCACTGGACAGTAAAATAATTGAAGATAGGTGCCTTTTATCTTTATGTTCCTACTATAGTGCTATATATACACTAAATGCTAAAGAAATAAGTGTTGAAAAAATGAGTGAATAGAAAATTTATTTTCTGCTAACCAGGACTATCACACATTCACTTTAATGTCTATCATGAGGGTCTTTTGTTATTATAACATGAACTGATATCTTAATCTTCCAAAAAGATAAAATTATGCTCAGCAAAGTTTTAACATTAATTATGTTTTCTATTCTACTTTAAAAATATAAATATTTTAAAAATAAAAATATAAATTAGTGCAAAATATAAATGTTGCACTAATGACTTTTATAAATATTGAATGTAAATAATTTTTATTACTCCAAATTTATGATAATTTAGAACGTTGATTCCCAATGTAAAGCAGATAACAAAAGTATTAGAAAAATTGAATGTCGGATGAATTTAAATATAACAACCAAGAAGATGGTCTATCTACTTGTAGCTCTTTTCTACTCTTAGTAATCACCATATCCAAATTGATTTGTGACAACTGGCATACTATTATCAAAAGATAAAAATGACCACAAACTGCTTCCTATATGTTTAATGCTTCATTACACTAGTGCCATAATCCTTATCCTCCCTAAACAAAGCCTTGCCCAATTCCTCACTGAATATCAGGACAGAAACCTTACTTCTCAAGGAAACAGAGGTCAGTACTATTGGCATCTTCAAAATGTATGCAAATAACAATGGTAATCTGATGTAGAAAGATTCAATTGCACTTTTTATGAAATAATCTTATCATTTCAGCTGCCATTTTGGAAGCAGGATTGCACAATATTGGGGACATTTATGGCTTTTCAGCCTGAAGCCCACCTCATAAAAGCTAAAATCCAGGTTGCCCTACTGTCTCCCTCAGGGGAGCTAGGAAAACAGCATGAAAGAAAAGGTGTCATTACATTTTATCTGTTAAAATAGGTGGCTTTCACTGTTTCATAAAAACTTCAAATTTTTATCTGTTTTTGGGTTATAATATGGCATATCCATATCAGAACGCAAATATTATCAAAAAAGGAAATCAAGGGAATCTCTCATAATCTCTACAATAATTAAATACTTCACTTTTTAAAATGACACTTTTGATGGTTGTGTTTATGTTGATGATAACTTATGACTGTTTTCAGTTTATGAGGTAATAACTGGGATCTGGGCAAAATAAAACAAAACTGGATTCAGTTTTTGATTTATAACTAGGAAATTCCACAAGACTACTGTTACCCACAGGTAATGTTTTTTTCATTTAGAAAATGAAGCATCTTGAATGGTATAAAATGAGAAGCTAAGCCAGCTATATTAACTCTGAAGAAAGGGACAATGGTTTGGATACAGTAAAATAAATACTTTCTCAGAAAATACAAAAGGAATTAAATTATTTACATTCTTATGATGATGGTAACCAAACTTAGTACATCTGGACATAATATATTGAAACTCATGTAGAAACAGTATGTCATGACTCTCAGTTAAAATAGAATTTACACTCTTGAAATGTATGTTGGCATGGTAAAGAAAATATTTTAAAAGATAACAAAATGGTTACATAATTATTTAGTGAAAAGTTAACATTTGCACATTACTTTGGAAATAGAACAATATTTATAGTAGGAGGGTTCTCTATTAGGTACTGCTTTTACCCAAAATAATGTTTAAAATTAAGCTGTAAAACATACTATGACATTACTACTCTGCCAATTGCAAATATAAGGAACCAAAACAAAGTCAATATATTAGCAAGAAGCAAAATTGAATTGTTGCATATGATATGATAAGAGCAATGATTTGGTGAAACATATTTGAAATTAATTTAGGTGGCAAAAAATTAAGAGCACTATAGTGTACTATTTTAAAACATCAAATTATTCTCTAAAATCCTTTCTTTAGAAAGTGTGGTGAGTAGGTTGAACTTCTACAGAGATCATTTTGGAGTACGTAATCACTCTAAATTACAGTGCAAAGAACAATGGAAAGATATGCCTTCTCTACTTACCAAAACAACATAATTGAAAGTAAACGGTCATAATCTATGGAACTTTAGCAAACATACACCAGAGAGCTTTGACACCTTAATGTGTGTTCATCTCTCATCTGCAATCTCCAGCCTACTGTCCTTGACCTTTTTGATGACCTCTTCTCCATTCTCACAATGACATGCAAATGAAACACAGCTCCAATATGAATCTTTCCTGATATTCTCACCGTGCTATTTCTTTTGAATGTATGTAAAATGCTCCTTGTTGTTTATTATCCATGGAAACTACTTATGTCTCCTGCTCTAAAATGATACAGAAATGTTATCAGCCACATTTGTGATTACCACATAGATATAAAATGTGATCCAAGGATTTGCTCTTCATTTGCCTTTCCTCCAAGATTTAAAGGCATTAAAATCAAATAAATCTGTAAGTTTTCTGAATTTCCACAATACATTTATTGGTTAGAAAAACTTTTGTTTAGAACTTTAAAATATACTTGCTGTAAAATACCATAACTTTAATTTTTTATTTCACTATGATAGTCACATTTCTATTTTTGAGTCCTCAGTAAAGATTTCTATACATTCACACTTTACATTGGTTTCCACGTTAAAACACACAGAACAGGACTTATCACATTAAATGTAATCCACAGTCTTAATTCTTAATTTAAGATTTTCAATGTTTGTTACAAACCCAGCTCGTGGATCTAAAGACAGGTCCCTGGGGAACTTCAGCTTTTTGCTAACGAGTATAGTAGGGTATAAGCCATTGACTTTGGATACTTCAATGATCCTTTTCTCTGTGTCAGACCAATAGAGATTTTTTCCAATCCAGTCAACAGCAAGTGCATTGGGGACAGCTGTGTTATGCACTACCTAACAAAATAAGAATTTAAACAGTTAACAGTGTAAATGCCTAGAATAAGAACTGCACATTTCTTCTTGATTTTTACAGAGATAATAGAATTCTATTTAAACATTAGAAATAAAATTTACATAGGCATAAAACAGAACAATTTATCCTAATAAAATGACTTACTCGTTTGTGAGAAATTACCTAATATGTAATCAGGCCCCCAGAAATGACATGCGGTTTTAAAAGAAATGCTCAAATTTAAAACAGCTGTTGGACAGCCGCATAATTATTGATCACATTTTCATTTTAGTTTATTTGTACTCTTAAAATTTGGGGCAACAACAACCTGTCACAAAGACATACACACAAAAAAATTATTGAAATTTATCTTTAACAGGTTCTAGGGGAGATATCAATAGCAGTTACCATTCCCCCAACTGCTGTTGCCCTATGTAAATGCTCTACTACAAGAATGGAAAAAAATGCAAGGCAGAACCCAACACAACCAAAGGGAAATTATTCTCATACAACTATTGTGCTCAATTCTAACCCATCTCTATAAGCTTTTTATATACAAATATGACACATATAAAATAATACAAAATTCTTAAAATATATGAGCACTGTTTCGGAGTTTTTCGTTCTTTGAGGACTGAATGAAAGAAGCAATTGGGGCTGCATAGAAACCAATAGTAACATAGTTAGAGACAAAAAACCATTGAATTTTTATAGTTATCCTTTCCCAATAACCACAAATAGTAAATATATAAAGTGACAACATGAACATTTTCAGCATTTAATAATATCAACCTACAATACGGAATTGTACAACACCTTTTCTTCTTTCTCCCAAATTCCAAATTGGAAAATTGTCATGTATCATCATTAAAATGAAAATCAGTGAATTATTAATCCCATAGGAAGAAATATGCATTTTGTATCCCTATGTTATGACATAATTTAAAGTATTTAAATAATTTTATTTTAAAACCTGAGATAACACAGAAATGGTACCAAATATCTCATATCTAGAAGGTGACAGGTATTTAATTATGATGCTGTCTAATCAGAACATTCATGATTTCATACAAACGCATTCAATTATTTCCATCTATAGTAGGTTAATTTTAATAGTGCTATAATTTTAATCTATAATTTAATAATTAATATTTTTCAATTACAAACACTGTCTCAACTTTTTCTTTTATATAAATTAACACAATTGAATCTAAGGCACTAATCATTCAAGCTGGAACCATCCATCACATTTTCTAGGGTTGTGAATAAGGATCTAAATTTTATTTACTCAATTTGATTTTTACCTTATTTCAAGTAATAGAATTATAATGAAATATAATAAAAGGATCATATTTCACATTTAAACTATGTATTAATTTACATTATAAAATGTGAAATGCAAACTAATCTAATATATTCTATGAGTTGTACCATTACCTTCAAATAACATTTTCTGTTTAATTCAACCACGCTAATAAAATATCCAATAATCCCATTGTTGTAATGTTTAGGTACCTTAATATCACTTCCATTTAAACACATTCTATTTATGCGGCTGCCATTGGGTCGGCTGGAATCAATCCAGTAGATGAATTCTTCTCTGTAATCAAAGTCTACAGCAATAACATTGTTTAATCCCTAAAAAATAAAAAGAAATAGTTAAGTAGAAATTATTTTTAAATGTTCTAGGAGTTTATAAGAGTCTCTATCTCCTTTTAAATACTTATAGCTATTACAATGAGTGGCATTTATGATCAAATATTTTTAAAAGCAGCATATGTTTACATTTTCCCTGCATTATACACTTAAGAGGTTGCATAAGTTATTTGAAAATATTTTACAAGCAGGCCACAACAATTTCAGAATTTTTATAGGTAATGGTGTAAGCAAATAGCCAGTAAAGGGCGGGGGACAACCACTTGCTTTTGGAGAGATAAAGTGAAAGACTCTCACTGTAGGTTAATATTAAATACTAGGAGCCCAGTGCGCGAATTCGCGTGGCACCGCCCACCCACCCGCCGCCCTGCCTTGACACCCGGACCTGTCCACACAGAGTTCCAGCGCGCCTGGCCCAGCCCCCAAACCCTCTGGTCTTCTCTGGCTGCGTCAAGCCCGGCCCTCAGTCCCTCAAGTCGCCTCAGGCTGGTCCCGCCTTCTCTGGTCACCTCCCCGCTTCCGCCCTGTCTCTGGAGCAACGTGGTGGCTCCGCCCTGTCATGGCACCTGAGGAGAGTGTGGAAGCCTCCCGCCTGCTGTGCTGTGCTCCTTCCCCTGGCAGGTGGGGCGTGGGGCACTCAGAGTGCGAGCTGTGGGTGGTGAAGAACTGGTGAGGGGGGCGCTATGGGCTCTCACCCCTGCCCTCCCCAGCACGGGATGGTCCCGCCTCCTCCGGGCACCTCCCCGCTTCCACCCCATCTCTGGAGCAACATCCCAGCTACTATGCTAATGACCTGGTCATTACCCATTATGGCGTCCTGCTCATTAGCATATTAGCTCTTTATTAGTATAGATACATTTGATGTCATTATTATCATCTGTTCTGTAGAGTAACTAGAAAAGAGCACAGATCTAAATGAGAAAAACTAAAGATCTCTGATGATTTATGATGATCCCTGGATAGCCATCTGATTAAAGTCAGAAATACAATTTAGAAATTTTATTATTTACAAAATCTTTTGTCTCTGGATAAACACACTTTTCCCCCCTTCCCCCTTTTATGCTTCCGGTGGTTCCTTAGGAAAGAAAGTGCCATGTTAGAATTTAAAGTCATAACCTTAGGAGAGTAGTTGACCAAAGAGGAAGTGGAGAGTCAATATCTTTTGTCCCGTGTGGTGAGGAAAAGCCTCACTTCGGACTCCTGGTTATGCAGTATTTAGCAGGGAATGAAACTAGATAGGAATTCAGCCAATGGGTTTTAGATGCCTCAGATCTTTGGTTTAGTAGTTCTGCTGTTTAACTGATGTTGTTGAGCACTGTGCACCAGGATCTGGGAGTCTTCTGAGATGTTAGATTGTTCAAATGATGGCTTAGGGATTCGTTTAATTCAGGTCTATTGTTAGGGCTTGTAGACTTACTACCTAGTGGACCAATAAAACTTAGATCAGAATTTCAATTGTGCTATCTCATTTTAATGCTTGAATAGTTTATTAGTATATAAATTCTTATGGATCAAAAAATAATTTGATACAGCAGACACTTGGCAAGGCCCTGAGAGATTTTTACTATATCTTTATAGCTGATGTAAGTTGCTTATATCAATATTCATCCTAAAGTTGTAGTTTAGTATTAAATTATTTTAAGAATCATTTATTAGTAGGTTTAGTTTTATAGTTAAGGATTAGCATTTCAGGAAGATAAGTTCTTTTGTTTGCCTTGGTTTGGTTTGGAGAAGGAAGGATGGTATTTACCAAATGTGAATTGTTTCATTATGTAGTCTCAAAATTTGCAATTTGATAATAAGAATGACACTGTATTAGATTTATATAATGCCTTTTGAGAAACAGGCGAAGGCTAAATTATTACTGTTCAGATTTTAGTACTTTCTGACCATCTCCAAGACTAAGGATAGCCTGTGTATAGAAGCAATTTAGAGAAGGTTTTGGCAAATACTAATTTTTTTCTTCTCTCAGCAGGGCTGTATTCTAGTAGTGATGGTGTTAAGATCATAGTTTCAAGTCAGATGCTTTTATTTGGCTTAACATGAGCAAAATATTTTTCTTCAGCTCCAGATTATAAAGGTAAACGGAAATAGCCTAACCCCACAGAATTGCATGCCATTACTCATAAACAAGAGACACAAGGAAGTAAACATGACTCAGTGTAAATTCCTCACTATGCCCAGATAAATATATGCAAGTGTACTTCTTATTGACGTTACTAATCAAGGTAATGACTATAAGTGCTAAAAGAAAAACTAAACTAATATCCTCATTCAAAACATTCACTAAAGCCGAAACCGGTTTGGCTCAGTGGATAGAGCGTCGGCCTGCGGACTCAAGGGTCCCAGGTTCGATTCCGGTCAAGGGCATGTACCTCGGTTGCGGGCACATCCCCAGTAGGGGGTGTGCAAGAGGCAGCTGATCGATGTTTCCCTCTCATCGATGTTTCTAACTCTCTATCCCTCTCTCTTCCTCTCTGTAAAAAATCAATAAAATATATTAAAAAAAAAAACAAAAAAAAAATTCACTAAAAATGTATTCATAAGCTAAAAACTGGAGGACTTCTTAACTAAATGCACTTAAGTGTACACATCTAGAATGTTGCCTCTGCAGAATCAATGAATGTTCTAAAATATACATTGAATATATTCCAAGTTCTATAGAGGGTTTAAAATATTCATTATAGTTCTCACTATTGTAGCTCAGTGAATAGAGTGTCAACACTCAGACTGAGGGTCACAGGTTCAATTCCTGGTCAAGGGCATGTACCTAGGTTAGAGGTTTCATCCCAGGCCCCGGTTGGAGTGCATGCAGGAGGCAACCAATCAATGTGTCTCTCTCACATCGATTTCTCCCCCCCCCCTCTCTCTCTGTCTCTGTCTCTCTCTCTCTCTCCCTCCCTCCCTCTCTCCTCCCCACCCCCTTCCACTCTCTCTAAAAGTCAATGGGAAAAAATATCCTCAGGTGAGAGTTAACTAACAAACAAACAAACAATCATTACATCCCTAACTGGTTTGGCTCAGTGGATAGAGCATCGGCCTGCGGACTGAAGGGTCCCAGGTTCGATTCAAGTCAAGGGCATGTACCTTGGTTGCAGGCACATTCCCAGTAGGGGGTGTGCAGGAGGCAGCTGATGGATGTTTCTCTCTCATCGATGTTTCTAACCCTCTATCCCTCTCCCTTCCTCTCTGTAAAAATCAATAAAATATTTTTAAAAAATCATTACAATAGTAGTCTACAATATTTTTTACATTCAAATGATTTTTTCACCAGATAAATAAGGTAAATGTGTTAAGGTTCTATGTTAGGCTTGCAATTCAGATAGCTACGGATAAATGAGAGCTTTGTAGAGAAAAGGTTAAGAGAAACTTGTCTTCAACTTTAGAAAAATTCACCCACTATCCCCAGTCATGCAAAATTATTCTCCTTTCTTTACAATAATCAATTTATATAATATACATCCAATTTCAAATTTAGCAAGCCCACTATGATAAGTTAAATTTGTAAACACAGAAATTGAAGCTCTGAATTCTGACATATATATCTAGCCAAACTTGTCATTGCTCTGCTTTACAAGTCATCCACACAGAAACAGCGCATTGATCTCTTTGTAGAATCATATGCTAGGTATGGTCAAAATAAAGTCTAAAAACTAGAGTAATCCCAGTGGCTTCAGAGATAAAAATTGATTTCATCAAAATTATATTTGCTTCTTTCATTTCTGTAGCTAAATACTTATACCCTTTGGTTCAAGATGATTAATTTAAGAAATTGTGTTTTGTTTCTCTATTCAATTTTACTGGAATAAAAGGCACTGTTAGAATTGAATTGCATAACATATGGAAAAGCTACTTGATTAATTTTCCTTTCTACAATCCATATTATTAAAGTAGATTTTCTAAATGTAGTGTATGCATAGAAGTTATAGCTGGCCAGCTATAACTATGGTTTAGACTACATAGGCTAAAAATTTTTTTCTACCAGTTGTTATAATTTTATGCTACAACATTTCTTGAGATTATTACTGATAACAGTATATAAAATTCAAGATGTTAGGGTAAATCATTTTCCCTAATCACCTACACAAAACATTCCCAAATAATTAAAGCAAAGATGGTGTCTTTCATTTATTTTTACTGCATTAAATATGGAGAGATAATTACTTTTGTTTTCTACCCAAGTCTATATCTGGAGACAACCTCTAAGACAGGAAAATGGTTTCCTTCTTCCTAGAAGTTCTTGAGTATCTCTACAATGCTATGACAAAGTTATGGTAAAAATATGGTCCCTGACAGAAATGATGTATTCAAACTGATGGCTGTCAAAACTAGAAGTAAGACTTACCTTTAGTTGGGGGGGTCTCTATTTCCTTGCTAAATGGTCACCATTAACAAATGCTTTCCAAAAGCACAGGTGTTTAGAGTCCTCATGAGCTTCCTCATCTTCCTCACTCCCTTTTTATTTTCATAAGAAAACTATCTGAGCCCAACTGGCATGGCTCAGTGGTTGAACATTGACCTATGAACCAGGAGGTCAAGGTTTGGTTCCCAGTCAGGGCACATGCCCCTGTTATGGGCTCAATCCCCAGTAAGGGTATGTAGGAGGCAGCAGATCAAGGACTCTCTGTCATCATTGATGTTTCTCTCTCTCTCTCCCCTTCCCTTCCTCTCTAAAATCAAAAATATATTTTAAAGTAAAAGAAAACTATATGAAATTCATCCCCACTTAGGTACTAGTGATTGACAATAGTTTAAAATTATGCCACCAGGAAAAAACAAAACAAAACTGCTATCTGAAAGTGTGCATTAAAGTGGTTTGGTTATATGAAATAGACTTAAATCATGCATAGAGAAAAGTAATTTTGCTCCATTAAGAACAATATCTGATAACATATTAGCTATAAAAAAACAACAAAAGAGATATCAATAGAAATGTCCTGAGCCACAGGGTTGGAAAATGAAGCAAGGAGCACCATTGAAATTGTTATGGGTCTTTCATGTTGCTATATTAGTTAAATTTGTGGTTCAGTTGAGCTTATAAATAGAGTATCCTAAAAAGAGGACTTCCTAAAATAGCACAGTCTAAAACAAAGACATGCTAAAAAATCAACACATGTACACATGTGACTACATGGATGTATTTTGAGAATATCATGCTAAATTAAATAAATCAGACAGAAAAAGTCAAAAACCATATGATTTCAATCATATGTGGGATATAAAACTGAAAGCAACAAATAAACAAACAAGAAAAATAAACAAAAACTCATAGATACAGATAACAGTATGGTGTTATGAGAGGGAAGGGGTGGAGGAGGAGTAAAGGGGGTCAAATTATGGTGATGGAAGGGGATTTGACTTTGGGTGGTGAACACACAATGCAGGATACAGTTGATGCATCATATAATTGCACACTTGAAAACTATATACTTTATTAACCAATAAATTTAATTTAAAAATAAATTAACTAAAACAATAACTCTTTAAAGGCAAAAAAGAAAACCCTCCCCACCACACATACACACACACCCCATGAAAACAATAAACAATATAGTAAAAAGGAAATAAATATATCCCTTTTCCAGAGATTATGCAAGAAATTAATGACTGGCACACTTAACTTGGAATGTAAAGGGAGGACATAGAGATTTAATCCAAGAGAAAGATAATTTTCAATATTCTATACCTTTTCTGTAAGCTTAAAATTAGGCTACAAAGTACCATGGCTTTCCCTCAAGGAGGTTGCCCTATACCAGTGCCATTTCTCCTAATTCCAGTTCCTCCCACTATAGCTTTTTTCTCGTTCCCATCTGTCTTCTGCTGAGATTCCAGTGTGACATAAGCCAATTTGCCTGACCTTTCACCCTGATAGTATCTGTCCTGACTACTTAGAAGGGTTATTATTGTAAGGATGAATCTAGGTACATGAAAGTGTGTTGCAAATGCATGGTATAAATTTAGATATTATTTTTAACATCTTTAAATCTTTAATTCTCATGTTAAAGAGAACACTTTATATTGTTCAAATGAATATTAGTTGAGGAAAAACACATTTTAAAAAAATTAAGTTAAATAATATAGAAAACTAGAGGCTCAGTGTGCATGAAATTGTGCGCGGTTAGGGTCCCTAGGCCTAGCCTGGCCTCCGTTGCTGGCCTCTGCCGTCCTGTGACACTATGTGAAGTCCCCTGCCCCGGGACGCTCCTAGATGCTCGCATCCCCTCAACTGCTCCACGAGGCTCCTCCCACCCCACAATTGCTACTGCTACGTGAAACTAGCTGCTGCCACTGCTCAACAGTCCCCAGTCCCGCCCACCACCACCCCACCTCATGGCGAGTGGCTCGGGGGCATGAGGGGGGGGCGGGGGAGAGGTGGGCCAGTTATCTCTTTGGTCGTGATGGCACCTAGCTCTTTATATATTAGGATCATTTGGCCAGCAAAAACTTTTCCATTTCAAAAGTTATATCTACTTGAACTTTTTTCTAGGGATATTCATTAAAGAGATAGTTGTCTGGCCCTGGCTGGTATGGCTCAGTTGGTTGAGCATTATCCTGTACTTACTTTGAAAGGTTGCTAGTTCTATTCCAAGTCAGGGCACAAACCCAGGTTGGGGTATGTAAATTTATCTCTCTCTCTCTCCCTTTCCCTTCTCTCTCTCTCTAAAAATAAAACAAAACAAACAAAACAAAACAAATACATAAATAAAAATAAATCAATGCAAACATATTTTTTTTTTAAAAAGAGATAATTGTCTGATCCATACATTTTAAGTAGCTTTCAATTTAGTTGTTTAAAAAAAACAAACATGAACATATTTTATTCAATCTTCTTAGTGCTCAGAATTAGGGAGAGGGGCAGTGTGATCCAATGGATGCTGGTGGCTCTTCCAAACTCGAGAGAAAGAGTCTAAACCTCACAGACATCCGTGCATTAGGCAGGAACATTGTGACAAGCACATGGTAAGTTTGAGCACTCTGTGGATTTGGAAAGCGTGGGCTATATGTCAAAGTGGCAGCTGCTAAACAGGCTGGATGGAGGCCATTGAGCTATGTGAGCCTAGCCAGGGTACACTGTCTTTTTTTCTTTCCCGTTTTTTTTTTTTTTTTTTAATGTGACTTAGAGGAAAGCTGGAAAATCCAACTCTGTCATGAACAGTCAATATTACAGTTGCTAATGAGAGATTACCATTAAAATAACACTAAATCATTAAGCAAAGTGAGTGAAACTCTACCAGCAGTAATGAAGAAATCCATCAGTTGGGTGGGAAAAAATAATTCTAAGTAAGTATTTTTTGTGTTGCTGAAAAATTACCATATGAATGCCTTTTTTTTTTTTTGCTTATGCCTAATGCCAGTATAAATACACTATAAGAACAATAAATATCCTTATTTTTGGCACACTTGTTCTAGACAGTGCTTTCACATATGCATGCCATTATTATCCAGTTTGGGGCAATGAGATCTTTGTAGCACAACAGATACAAGCTAAATAATTCCAAAGAAGCTATTTCTTCTGACAATTGAAAGTATGCTATAACTAACTATATGTGATTCCTCTAGTCTATGTAGTAGCCATTCTAGTTTTAATCATTTAATTTTATGTTATTTTCACTGCAGACTGGGATGGAAAAAAATTTTACAAGAGCAAGTCATAGCATTTTATCTTGTCATAAATGGAAATTTTATCTTTTCATATCAAATAACATATATAAATATACTTTGACAATAGAACTCAAACCTCAAAACAGATTCCCTTGGGTCTCGGGATGGGTTGGGAGATAAAGTGGGTAAAGACTGAAAACATGTGCCTCACAACCTTTTAACTAAGTGACAATTACACTTCTGTTCCCTTGCTTTTTACAAATTTTAAAGGCTAGGGGTCTTTAATCCTGTTTTATCTCCTGGTTATAAACAGAAACTTGAATTCCATGAAAAATATTTATTTTTAAATCCCAAGGGGGTTGGGGTGGGGGGCAAGTTTGGTAATGCACAAAACGCCTTAAAAGAGAATCTTTTTCTTTCTCTGCTCTAGCTATTCTTGAGATAGTTACTCTCTTACATGAATTATACCTTGCATCTTTTTCTTTCTTTGAAATGGTATGATGTGACAAATTCAGAGCATCACCTGGACAATTCAAACAAAATAAAATTTATAGTAATCTCATATACATATATGCATGTATTCATGAATAGCATTTTATAAATTCAAATTGTGAGATATATCTGTGGCTCTAGGGCATACCTGAAGTACCCATAATGAATAGTATTAAATCACCATGGGAATGTCATACCTGTTTTAAAAGGGTGTAGTTGGAGCCATCAGTGCTAATTTTTCTTATCTCGTGATGATCAGCAAGAATTAAAAAAGGTTCTTCATCTAAATACCAAGACAAAAAACATATTAGACTTTTTGGATTCATGGTTTTCCACTCTTCTTAGTTTCTGAAGTAATATAAAGTCAAATGCAATGCCCTCCAGTAGATTAATGGTTAAAAAATTCACACTGAGACCTTAGTTGATAACAAGATAAAAAGGCTACAGACACCCAGACAGTACAATCAAGATAATTATAAATGCTAGCCCTCTCTTTCCCTCAATTCTCTTGAATATTAAGTTATCTAATTTATTTGAAATTAGTAGAAATACCTGCTGTTATAATCTGATTTTAGATGATTTTTTAAAAAAGGATAAGCTACCCTTATCTTAGAAACCTACAGTATAGTTAAACATTCATATAATCAAATATTTCATTTTTTATGATTAAAAAAACTACCTTTTGCTCTCAGAATAGCTTCAGTGAAAACTGAGTATCATTGCCTACATATACATTTTTTATCTACCTAGGGACTTATCTTAAACTAGCAGCCCGTTTGCACGAAGATTCGTGCAATAGACCTTCATTCACCTGGCTGCCTGCATCAGTTTTCTGCCGGCACCGGGGACCCAGGCCTTGGCTGTGGCCACCGCCTTCTGCCTTCTTTCAGGGTCGGGACTTGGCCCCGGGCGGCGGCCTTGGGCTAGGCCGCACCCAGCGTCCCTGCTATGGATCGTAGGAGCCGACCCCCAATGGTTGCCTGCGATCCGTGCAGGCTCCCCGCTGGTGCCCAAGGCTGGCCACACCCCAGCGTCCCTGCGATGGTTTCCTGGTGGGCGTGGCTGGTGGGCATGGCTGGTGGTGTAGCGAAGGTATGGTCAATTTGCATATTACTATATTATTAGGTAGGATAATTTAATGTACAGTACCTATAATCCTTATCTATTAATTATACCTTTCTTTATGAGTCTGTTTTTAAAATCCTTTAATAGTCTTTATTTCCTTCTTGTTGTTTGTCCAATATCTTTTAATATCTCACTTGTTCTAGAAACTAGGAAAAATAATAATAAGAATCATGTATGTGAAGATTCTCTAAACCTTTCAATTAGTTTTATCATCAGAACTTATTTGGAAACAAATTAGTTTCTTAAATAAAATATATTCAGAAAGTTTTGTGTGGTATATTTACTTGACTATCTATCTTAATAATTTAAAATCAATTTGATCACATTCTTGATTGTTACAATCCTAGATCAATTCAATAAAAATTTTGTTCAAATTCTTCTTAAATACCTTTGTTTCTAAGATTCATATACTTAGTAGCTGGGTAAGCAAATTTAATGTCAGCAGAAATTAGGAAAAACAATTAAAAGATAGTCACTTTATGTAATCTAATGTGAACTTCATTGGATAGAACCAATAGTTACAGTTTTTATCCTGTTTAATTTGTTCTAAATTATTACTTTACTCTCCCTTTATCATTTATTTTATGGTAAATATATTAGAGGGTAACATATTATATTTTAGCATACCCTATGTCAAGGATTAATAACATGTGTTGCACATGCTGGACAATCCCTTCCACCAGCAATAGCAGTGCCCCCATCAGTCATTTCAGTCTTCCTGTCAAGGCTAAGCTGAGACTTAGAACCCTACCCAACAGAGTAAGCTCTCAAGTTGAAGATGCTTTGTCATCCCTGTCAATATAGTTCTACATTTAAATATAAAATTGATCAGTCATGTTCTACCTCAGTACTTAAGTAATTCTGTTCTTTACAACCTAACTGTAGGACTTTAAACCATAAAACTATTATAAGGAAATGTAGGAAATAAACTTCTTGACGTAGATCTTGGTAATAATTATTTTGGAATGACAAAAAAAGCACAAGCAATAAAATAAATAAGTTGGACTAGATCAAACCAAAAAGCTTCTGCACAGCAAAAGAAACAATCAGTGTAATAAAGGCAACCTGCAGAATTAGAGAAAATATTTGCACATTATGTCTGATAAGGGGTTAATATCCAAAACATTTATAAAGAACTACTAAATCTCAATTGAAAAAAAATCAATAAAAAGAGACAGAGGAGATTAATATTCATGTTTTTTCAAAGAAGACATACAAATGGCCAATGGGTACATAAAAAGTTGCACAAAAGAAATACTCATTAGGAAAATGCAAATCAAAACTACAATGTTAGAATGGATATCATCAAAAAGACCAGAGATATCAAATACTGGGAAGGATGTGGAGAAAAGAGAGCACTTGTGCATTGTTTGCAGAAGTGTTCATTGGTGCAAGAACTGTAGCAAATAATATTGGGCTTCCTCATAAAGTTAAAAATAGAACTACCATATGACTCAGCAATCTCACTTCTTTGTATATGTCCAAAAGAAATAAAAACAAGGTATCAAATATGTATCTGCTATCCCTAGTTACTGCAGCATTACAGACAAGAGCAAAGATATGGAAACAACCTACGTGTCTGTCAACGGATGAATGGATTACAAAAATGGATGAAGGAGACAAAGAGTAGAATGGAGGTAGTGGTGAGGAAAAGGGAGTTATTGTTGAAAGAATATAAACTTCCATTTAGAAGATGAATAACTTCTGGAGACCTAACATACAGCATTGTGACTATAGAAAACAATGCTGTAATATATACTTGAAAGTTACTAAGAGAATAGATATTAAATGTTCTCACCACAAAAATAAATGGTAATAATGTGAAGTGATGGAGGTCTTAGCTAACACTATGGTGAAAATCGTATTACAATACATGTGTATCAATACATGGTACACCTTAAAGTTACACAATGTTATATGTCAATTATATCGAAATACTTTTGGAAAAATATCTATCCTCTCTTTAGCAAATATTTATGTTCAGAAACACTTTTTGTGTCAAAACTATTATTTGTTTTGAATTATTATTGTTAATGGAAAATAAATACAGCATGGATATATGATATAACAAGACCCAAATTTGATCATTAGCATCCATCACCTTTATACAATATTTTATGAAAAGTTTACAGTAATGGAAACTGACTGGTTTGGAGATATTGTGTATTATTTTTTATTCCTGGTAATTATTTCATGAAAGTACCATGGTAGATGAGAAAACACTTTATGTTTTAAATGCTGTCACCAGCATATATATTTGAAAGAAACTGGCAGTGTTATTTGATTCATTATACTCCAAAGCAAAGTAAGGGTGATAGAGATACCTTATGTGCTATTTTTTATCCAATTTAATAGTCATTATCATATATTGCTTCATATCATTTTAATATATGTGGTAATTTCCACTAAAATTACAATATATTTTTAAGCTATGGTCATGTTTTATTGAATTTTCTACTTTACAAACAATCACACTACTTGGAACAAAGAGAAGTTAAATAATTTTGCTGAATCACTGGAAAAATTCAAGTTATCTTACATAGCTGATTTATTATTGTTGTCATCATTGCTACTGTTGCTATTATTGACTAGATGGTCTCCTTGACATGCATATGTGAGTGTGTGTGGTGTAGGGAAGATGGAAAAACTGTAAGAACACTGTCACAATAGGCTCTTCAATGGTCGAGGCCAAGCCTGCTCCTAAGAACCTGTGATTCAGCAGGAGGCAATGCTAGAGACTGTTCTTGTTACTTGTGAACACTCTCAAAATATAAACAAAACAAAGAAAATCCCTTAATAATTCACAAGACCATAATGCAATATTATTAGAAACAGAGCAGTTTGTGGACAACACAAAATCAGAATGACAGATCCCTGATCAAGGTAAGTAGGGAATAATTTTAATTTCTGAGAAATAGCAAGAATGAATGAATTTAATAAAATGGCTATAAAATTCAGGATCCATATGTGTAACTGAGGTTGGATCAGTAGACAAGTTCAATTTGATACCTGAACGTGATTTGCAGCCATTTGGGTTATCAGGTTGTATTTCATAGCCATCTGTACAGAGGCACTTGTAGGTCCCATATGTATTGATGCATCGTTGGCTACACGGAAAGCCCGTAGAGCATTCATCAACGTCTACACACATTTTACCGTCATCCTTCAATTGGAATCCAGGCCAGCATTTGCACTGCAGAATTAAAAACAAGCATCATCAATTCATACCATTGTCACTGTCTTTTCTTATTGGCTGCCCCTTTAGCATGACTGAACCAACAAAAGGTAATGGCAAATCTTTCTGTCAAACAGAGATTAAACTTCAATAATAATTACAAATATCACATAAAGTTAAAGTTAAAAATATTCTCTGAAATATCTTCATTTGAACATCTGAGGTTGGGAAGATTATAAAAGTTAACTGATATCACCATAGTCGTGTGACTAGAGAATGACAAGTAAAACAGAACTGAATTGTCAACTTTCATTCCGATTCTATTTCATTATATTGTCTTTTTAGAAGAAGTTAACAGTCATAAGAATTAAACCTTATGTGGAACTTTGAAAATTACTAACATTATCACATGCTATTTTATGAGAGCCTTACAGAAATTTATGAGGTAAGTATTATTTGCCTTAGTTAACTGATGAGAAACCCAGAGGAACAAAGGTGAAGTTGCCTAGATAAAGCCAGGAGGAGAGTTGAGGCTGTCTGTAATTTTTTAACACATAGTAAAGATCAATTAATATTTATTAACTGGGTCTGATTCCATCATCAGATATGTTGATGTTGTCTGGGAAAATAATAATAACATAGTTTCTCCTTCATTATTAAATAAATTTGTATCATCAACTCTTTTCTTCAGTACCTCTATGATCTTCTACATGAACTTCTGAGGATGATCTACAAAATTTACTAACTGGAATGTCAATTCTGAGTACAATGTCATGCCAAATACGTTTTTGAATTCCGGAAAATAATAAGGTGCTATGACTGGTCACTGTCTTTCCGTTCTCTATTCAGTCCCTGCCAAGAAGCATATGAAAATTCTAATTATACAAAATGAACCTATAATTGGCCAGGTGATTATGGTCATATTAACATTTACCAAGGCTATTTAGTGGTCTTTGAATAAAGAAAATTGTGAGTATTGTGTGGGACAGTGAATTAAGAAAGAACTTTAAGTTATTGAGAGTAACTAGTAGTTAAGGGTTAGGCATAGTAAACATTTCATAATTTAGATCATTTATTTAAGGGTAAAGGTAACAGAAGAGCTTTTTATATTTTTAGGATAATATAGGAGATACATATATACATATAGTTAAATAGTCAAACAACAATTAATCAAAGGGTAGAATTTTTTTTAAGTTCAAGAAGGTATTTATTACTAGGAGGGAAAACACCAACTTGACCTGAAGCTGTTCAAAAGATAAATACCTTTTTCTAAGTCCTTTTACAAGAACTAAATCCCTTTAAGTTCTTTGCACTTTATTTTTTTTTAACAAATTTCACCAATATTTCTCTAACAATCCTAGGCAATAATAAAGGATTGTGTTGCATTTAATCACTAAAACCCACTAGCAAGCCAGCAAATCAAAGCAAAAGCAACACTTTGAAAAGTAGTATTGTCACAGCCTAAGATATGATAAGGACAGTTTGGGTAAGTACTTCTCAGATCTTAGGCTGTGGCAATACTTCTTTCCCAAGTAATTAAGAAGACTTAACTTACTACCTAATGTAGAAAGGCAAGAGGATTAAATCTGAAGAGAAAGAAATATCAATGGAGCTATGAGCTATTAAAGTGTGTGTACTTTTAGGGGTACCCTGTATGTTACCCCAATTGTTAAAAACTAAATATTTTTTTGAAATGAGAAACTGACAGGATACAAGAAGATGTTACTGAGGAGGACTAGAAATTAGACCCTGTAATTGATCATGTGGTCAGGAAGCCAGAAGACCCATAGGCAGATACAGGGCAGTGCTAAATTCAAGGGCACTTTAGAACAAATGAAAAGAAGTTGCATAAAGTATGTTGAATCCCTCTCAAAAAGTATGAAAAACTTAAACAGTGTCCCAATTTTAACAGGATTTCTGAAAATCAGTTTGAATGCCTAATGTCAAGGCTTATAGAATTACTATATCAAATAGACAGCTTAGATAAAAACACATTTATGGAATATTAATTTCCTGAAGGTAAAATTGGTAAATGCTACTGAATGTATTACACACTTCTATAAGCAAATGGAATTAGGATGTTTAAGGTTTACGTAAGTGTTTTTAATTGTTTATTGAATAAAAATATTTAAAAAGATAATTTACTACCCAATCCAGTAACCTTGTTATAACAAAAACATTTTTACTCTTAAATAATTAATAAACACCTATGAGAAATTCTGCTAGCCTGACCTATATGAACAAAATGAAAATAAATAATAATCACTTGCATATTCAACAATAGATGAGAAATTCATAACAGTTTAAAATTTATTCACCTTCATTTAAAAAGACAATTTTTATAAAAGAGATTTATATATATTCAATATCATTTTAATTTTCCTCCTCATTGAGAACTATTTCAAATTTTTCTACTTTGTGTCAATTTTCATATCAGATCATAAAACTGGAAGAAAAAAACATAGCAACCCAAACTTACCTATCACATTCAGGAATATTTTTGTGCAGTTTTTAATGTGATATTTGACAAACATTGATTATTTTATTTCTAATGTATACATTAAAACTTCCTTCTCTCTCAGAAGTATTTTTATTTTTCACATGGTAAGTTTCCCTTCCCTTCAAAATAAGATTCTTGCTTTAGTAAATGTTATTACTCTCTTTTGAATAGATACATTGTATATGTTTTACAGCAAACATATAAATTGTTCACATTCCATAAGGTCAATTTTTTGCTTTCATCAGCAATTTTAATTTTATTGCAGAATGTGGAGGATTTCTTGACATGTATTGCTGATAATGTATTGAGAAATAAGTTATTGGATAATTTTCCCCATTTCCTGAAAAAGAAAAACCCATCATCTGACATTTTTCCCCCAAATAGTTAAGCATTTTGTTGTACATAGGCTTTTTACTCAATTTCCTATCAGTAAATATATATGTAAAATATGTGCTTGAACCTTTGCTTAAATTTCTTATTTATGATTCTAAACTTAGCTCCTTAAATTTTTATACTGGTTTGTTTCCCACAGTAGATTTTTCATTTTATTCATCGATATTCACATGTGTATATATTCAGGAATATTACTCACAGAATTCTGTCAGGTATTATATACAAATAATTTTTGTATTATGAAATAGAGTGTCTATTTCAACTAGTATTCTCACTTAAATAATTTCTAGAGAAGTCAAAATAAAAATGCTGATATTTTAAAGGTATGGAAAAGCAAACATTTTTGTGCAAGGAGTCTTATAAAGTGATTAAAATAGTATGCTTTAACGTATTTTTCAGGGTGATATCTACTGCTACCAAAAGTAATTTTCCAAATATAGCATTTCTGGGCACAAAATACTTGCTATATGCAGGCATTTAAAAAACATTAAACCTCATTTTGAACGTTATGTCAAAAGGTTATAATTGATACTTTATAATTTTTAGATTTTACTACCAAGATTGTTATGACAAAGTTTAAATACACACAAAATAAACACAAATAAATCTACTTTGAAATTTACATTTTGGATATATATATATTAGTATGACACACATATATATATATATATTCTATAGATATATAGACTTACAGTGTATATTATATAGACAGAACAAAATAATTATTTATAACCTATGACTTAAACTTTTAAGTAGTTTCCTGTAATAATTCTATGACATTTGCCTTGCTTTTCCAGGAAACATTTCTATATTGATTGTACATAAATACCTAATATATTTTTATGCTTCATTGGATTTCAAATATTTACTGACAAAATTAATTATTTGACACATAGTCATCTCATTCAGAGCCATCTGGACTCTTTGTCTTGCTTTCCTTTTACTTACAGTATAGTGTTCCTGAGTGTGTGTGTTTTTATGTTTGTTTGTTTTTTCCTCACCTGAGGACATACTTATTGATTTTAGAGAGAGAGAAGGGAGAGAGAGAAAAAAATGGATGTAAGAGAGAAACATTGATCAGTTGCCTCCCATACATTCCCCAACTGGAATCAAACTTGCAGCCTTATGCTGTAAGGGATGATAAGACACCAGCCCAGGGCTAATTATTGTAGTTTTTATATGATGTCTATATAAAGTAAAATCCTGATCAATGTACTTAAATTAATCATAATGCCAGAAATTCAGAGATTAAAAGTGGCAACATGGTCATTTGGCTGAACTGATGGTTAAAACGACCTGGAATCTGCTTCCTAATTCTAATTCCAACCTTTGAAACAACTCAGAGTAAATATGCTGCCTATTCCAGTGCTTCATATACTTGAATAGGGCTAATTAGTCATCTTCGTTCCACGCAAAACATCTTCCAGAGGTATGTGTTCCAGACCCCGTATGCTTCTGGAGTACAAATTTGTATACACTACAATTTGTTAAGGGTCCTCTTAAAGTGCCATGTGCAAACACGTCCACAGTACCCAGGTACGTTCCGATTGGTGCAACACTCAGTAGAACAAAATCTGACCTCTGCAATGGCCCTAACTGCCATTAGACTCCCTCTGTGTTTTATAAGAGCCATCCCCTATTGTGATTCACATGGAGCTAGTGCTCTGTTAAAAAACACTATTTCCAATGAATTGCTCCTCCGGAGACTTTCCCGCATTTACACAATCAGTTTACTGAATACACAACTTTAATTTTAATATTTTGTTTGTTTGCATCCTCCATTCCAATGTGAATGAAGCAGATGCTTTAAAATGCTATTTCTGTCCATCAATTTTGTCAGTGAAACACTCTCTTCAGGAAAATGGTACTAACAGAAAGCAATTAGGCTATCAGGCATGATTTATTTTGTTAATGTACCTGCACTCAGTTCTAATACTTCATGTGTTCTGTTTTTTCCCCCTGCTCATATGTAAAAGAATGTATTCTCCAGTATTGTGGTAAATAAATGATTAGCCCATTTAACTTCAAATATGTATGGGGAGGAGGATGAGGGAAGAAATGGGAACTTAGGAGTTACATACATATCTAATGCAGCTATTAATATAGCAGTAATCTTCCTAAACACTGAGCTTTTCTTTCTTATTTTTTTCTTTATGTTCAGCATATATTGAAAAATATTTTGATTTTTTTGTCTTCCTGCGTATATTTTTACAAAATTACACATTATTATTATGAGTTGCATTATAGAAACTCTCCATTTAAATAATTTTGCACACACACACACACACCTATATATTGTTTACATATATATATATATATATATATATATATATATATATATATATATATATATTTGTCAATCCTCACCCAAAGATATTTTTACCATTGATTTTTAGAACGAGTGGAAGGAAGGGGGTGCAGGAGAGAGAGAGATAGAAAGAGAGAGAGAGAGAGAAACATTGATGTGAGAGAGACACATCAATTGGTTGCCTACTGCATGTACCGTAAGTGGAGCCAGGGTCAAAAGTGCATCCCAGGTATGTGTCCTTGACTGGGAATCGAACCCGTGACCCCTTGGTGTATAGGCTGAAGCTCAAACAATGGAGCCACACTGGCCAGAATCCCTAACAATATTTTGATGCCTTTTACATTTTACAGCTATATTGGATTAAAAAGTTTTCATTACCCCAAAATTTTTTTAATTGAATTTACTTGGGTGAAATCCTATATAATAAAGAGGTAATATGCAAATTGGTTGGGACACTGTCATGGAATGACCCATCAGCAGGCTGTGTCCCCGCCCCTTGCTCAGGCATCTGCGAGGCCCGGGGTAGGTAGGATAGGATATGATAGGAGGGAATAAGAAAGGAGAGGGAGAGGAAGGCAGGCCTGCATGCAGACAGGCTGAGAGGAGAAACAGAAATACAGAAAGGGAACAAGAAAAAGACGCAGGAATGGAAAAGGGAAGGAAACACAGGGCTGCACATGGGAGGGGGTGGCAACCTTGGGGGGCGCTCAGAGCAGGTGGGGTGGAGGTGATGCAAAGTGGAGAGCCCTACCCAGACATGGGAGGAGGGTGGTGGCCCCTGGCGTGGGCCATTGGTGGGGTGGCGCCCGCAGGTCCCGGGAGAGAGGGGTGGACGGTCCGAGGACTTCCGGGCAAAGGCGCTCCTGCTTCACGGCAGCAGCGCCCGGGCTATGCAGGCCTTGGCCACCCTCGCTGGGCAGGGCGCTCCATGCTGGGAGGGGAGGTGCAGCTTAGCTGGAGTGGAGTTGGAAACTAAGGAGGGTACTCCTTTCATCCCCGAGGGCTGGACCCCAAGGACACTGGATAGGGTTAGGTTGGTGGCGCATTAAGAGTACTTTGTTGACTAGAAGTTGGGGTGTCCTGGGCAGGGAATGGAAGGAGGATGGCGGAAGGGAGGTGGGGAAATGGGGGCACTGAAGGCCTGGCCAGGGCTGGGCCCTGGGCTGGGGATTAACGCCCCCCAAATGGAAGCTTTAATATCAAAGTGTGCTCAGGCAGGGCTGGAAGCAGGTCCCAGAGAGGAAAGGGGAAGGTTTCAAAGAGAAACCTGTAAACATGGAGGGGGGAGGGGGGTAATAATAGGGGAGGAGGGAGGGAGGCAGGGTTCAGGTTCATAAGGGAAAGGTGAATGGGGGGAGGGGAGAGGAGTAAGAAGGAGACACAGGGGGAATGAAGGGAGAGAAGGGAGGAGGGAGGGAGAGGGGCCACAGGAGGTTCAAAGGGAGGGAGGGAAAGAAAGCAGGAAAGAGAAGGATGCTAAAATGGGGTGAGGTCAGGAAAATAGTTAAATAAAAAGAAGAAACAGAATGTGAAAGTGAGGGGAGTTTAAAAGGAAGAGTTAGTAAGAAAATTAAGTACAGGGTGATTTTTTTAAAATGTAGTCAGACATCCCCTGAGGACTCCCGAACTGTGAAAGGATGCAGGCTTGGATAAGACAACCCCTCCCGCCGCACCCCCCCACCCCCGCCCCAGGCCTCCCTTGCATGAATTTCATGCACCGGGCCTCTAGTTGGTTAATAAAATGATACCGGTTTCAGGCATACAATTCTACAATACATCATCTGTATATTGTATTATATGTTTACCACCCCAGGTCCGGTCTCCTTCCATCATCATTTATACCCTCTTTGCCTTCTTCTACCTCCCACACACCTCCTCCCCTCTGGCAATGACCATACTGTTGTCTGTGTCAATGAGTCTTTCTTTTTTTAATTCTTGCCTAATCAAATTCCAATGTATTCAGTGATTTGCTATTTTTGATGAATACCAACCTTGTAACCAACTGGGAGGTCCTGGCAATCTTGAGAACATCCACTGACTTTCTTACTCAAACATTCATTTATATGGCAGTTTTTCTCATCTGAGCCATCACCACAGTCATCCTTATTGTCACAAAGACCTCCACTGGGAATGCACCTGCCATTTTTGCACATAAAAAATGAACTGTTGCATGACTGTTCTGGAAAAAGAAAATAAAATGAATGGAATATAAAGGGCATGCCATTGTTTTTATACTACAGTTGTTGAAAACATTCACAAATATGATAACTTATCTGTCTAAAATCATACTGAATATATGTACATGTAAAATACTTTCTATTTACACACAAAATATAGAAAACCAAAAGCAAACTGAAATTTTGCTCAACCCACTGTACATTGCTTTATCATGAAAATTAACAGTCAAGATAAGTGTCTATAGCCCTGGCCAGCGTGACTCAGTTGGCTGGACATTGTCCCATGCACCAAAAGGTTGCCAGTTCGATTCACAGTCAAGGTACATGCTGGAGTTTTGGGTTTGATCCCCAGTAGGGAGCAGAAAGGAGGCAGCCAATCAATTTTTTGCTCTCATGTGGATGTTTCTATCTCTCTCTCTCTCTTTCCCTTCCTCCCTCTATAGAAATCATTAAGAAATTTTTTTTTTTAAAAATGCGTCTATAGTAAAATTAATGGAATATTTCTAACTTCATCTATATTGTAACAATTGAGATCAAAGTGTAATGATAGTTTGACATTTCCCTCAAGCCACAGGTCTCTGTGAAATTAAATGTCACTAAAAATTATGAATCCAGAATAGGTAGATATTCCTAATTTTTTTTTTCATCTTGGAAATATAACATTGACATTTTAAAATCAGGGCATAAAAAAGACATTTTTAGTGAATAATAGTTGTTCCATATATAGCCACAGAAAGAAGTCCAGACTTTGCAGCTATTCTATTCCTAATGATTTGAATGTTACTCATTATTTAACATGATAAAAGAAAGCTTATTAACATGCAAACTACATGAGTAGTTTTTATTTTAAAATACATGACTATGGCCAGGTGTGCCTTGGTGGTTGAGCTTCGACCTATGAACCAAGAGGTCACTGGTTCGATTCCCACTCAGGGCACATGCATGGTTGTGGGCTCAATCCCGAGTTGGGGGCATGCAGGAGGCAGTCAATCAATGATTTTCTCTCATCATTGATGTTTCTACCTCTCTCTCCCTCTCCCTTCCTCTCTGAAATCAATACAAATATATTTTAAAAATATGACTATGTATTCAGTAAAGAATAAGGAAATTATTGATAGACCAAGTTCGGCTATGCATATATTTAGTTAATATGCAATTTATTTTATTTTGCCTAAATATGAATAACACAGACTTTCTCTCATTAAATCTCAACTTCTTTTATGTTTGAAGTTTTGAAGTTTAGCAGGGAAACTTTATTCACATAAAATAATGTATTAAGAAAAGGTGACCTTTTTGAAGGGGCAGGGTGATGGATTCATCAGGTTCATTGCCTGAAATCTTTATGTTTTTAGCACATACTAAATTTCTAAAACTAGCTTCAAAACATTATTAGATTCTGCATAGTGTCACTAGATACATCAATGCTTAGTGATTTGCATTTCCTTTTTTTGACTATCATACTAAGCAAATCAGAGTCACAATTTTGCCATTAAAAAAAAGACAGATTTTGGAGTAAGCACAGCTTCATATATTTTCTGTACCTGCACTTTTGCACTTGGGGTTTAAAGGTGCTTCATCAGAATGGTCAGGGCAGTCAAAGTCTCCATCACACTGCCATTGCGTATTTAAAAGGCATCGTCCATCAGCACAACCGAATTCTTCTGCATTACATGGTCGGTATTCTAGACACAAAGAAATAAAGATTCTAATTTATATTATTTATATCATGAACATTATTCTTATTTATTTATTTATTTATTTATTTATTTATTTATTTATTTATTTTACAGAGAGAAAGGGAGAGGGAAAGAGAGTTAGAAACATTGATGTGAGAGAAACATCAATCAGCTGCCTCCTGCACACCCACTACCAGGGACAGAGCCCTCAACCAAGGTAAATGCCCTTGACTGGAATCAAACCCAGGGGACTCTTCAGTCCATAGGCTGATGCTCTATCCACTGAGCTAAACCAGTTAGGGCTATGACAAATGTTATTTAGAACTGCAACCTCTAATCTACACTAAACCTAATTAACCATGTGGATTACCAATGCCTCCTATTGGAATTGTTTCTATTTCTATCTGGGACAGTGGTCATACTTGCAAGAAATATTTGTGGTTGGGAAGTAGGACAGAAGTCTAGAAAATAAAGTTGTAAACAAGGCACTGTTACTATTTCTAGATGAGAAAACAAGAATGCAGGACTCCAGTATACCATCTCTGTTCACCTATTATCTATATTCTAAAGAGTTCCCTTAGAATAGAAAACAGAATGGAAGCTATTAGAATTATCTTTAAGACCAAGCTTGGTTAGGTGTAGTACTAGAGCTTATGGATGAACTGATTCTGAGTTATAACAGTACTTCTCAGAAGCTGTAATGTCATGTTTATGTTTGTGAATCAGCATCCAAAGTGAAAATAAATTGTTTAGATAAGGAAAATGAAAAGCCAATTATAGAGCAATAAGTACAAGAAGTGTTGTAATTATATATTGATTCTTAGATGCATTGAAAAGTTTTATTAAAATCACAATATCAGCCCATCAGTTGTTAATGTTCATATCTATGCCTGATTGTGAGTAAAATTATTTTAATTGTGAATGTTACCAAGTTTTAAATTAGATTTCTCCCTAAATGTGTTAATAATAAAACCTGTCATTTCTATTATAAACTTTCTGTTAAATCTAAACAAATAGTCTATTTTTGGAGAGAGAAAAATAAGATTTTATGGTTTTAAAAAGTAAATAAAATTCTATTAAAAAACGAATTCAACAATGATCACTTGAGATGTTTACCACTTTGAATGGCAAAAGTAGATAGTCGAACTATCCCCAACTTCCTTAATGTTTTTTCCCTTCCTCTACCTGGGCACTAGTTCCTCCTTTTGTGTTACTATATCTATTCAAGTTTCTCCCAGCCCTAAAACAATAAAGGTCCATTGACATGACTCTTAACAATACATCTCTCTTTCACTTTCACTTACTTTCCTCCAGTTTTTCTTTGATTCATTGACATCTACATTCTGAAATTCCTCAGAGATAAGAAACCAAGTGACAAGTGTCAAAATCAAAGGTGTCTCATACTCTTATCTACTTCATTTACTTGTAGCCTTTGACATCCTTGACCACACTACCTTGGAAATCCAGGCTTCTCTCTAACTGCTTTCCCTGTTCCGGTTTTTCCCTATTTCTGTATGAAGTCCTCTACTGTTCCACCCCAAAGTGTTGTAGGTGAAGTCCTATCTTCAATCTTTAGTCTACTGCTATCTCTCTTTTCCTCTCTACAGTGCTGAGTATATTCATTCTTAAAAAAAAAAATACCGTATTTTACAGCGTATAAGATGTCTTTTTAACCCAGGAAAATCTTCTCAAAAGTCGGGGGTCGTCTTATACGCCGGGTGTCATCTTATAAGGCGGGTATATCCCAAACTCTATATTTTAACTGGAAAAGTTGGGGGTCGTCTTATACACCCAGTCATCTTATATGCCGGAAAATACAGTACATACATATATATATACTAGAGGTCCGGTGCATGAAATTTGTGCAGGGGGGGGGGTGTCCTTCAGCCCAGCCTGCACCCTCTCTAATCAGGGACTCCTCAAGGGATGTCTGACTGCCCATTTAGGCCTGATCCTACCTGGGCAGTCGGACATCTCTCTCACAATCCAGGACTGCTGGCTCCCAAATGCTCGCCTGCCTGCCAGCCTGATCACCCCTAACCGCTTCTGCCTGCCAGCCTGATCACCTCCTAACCACTCCCCTGCCAGCCTGTTTGCCCCTAACTGCCCTCCCTTGCAGGACTGGTCCCTCCCAACTGCCGTCCCCTGCTGGCCTGATCGCCCACAACTGCCCTCCCTTGTAGACCTGGTCCCTCCCAACTGCCCTCCCCTGCTGGCCATCTTGTGGCAGCCATCTTGTGTCCACATGGGGGCAGCCATCTTGTGTGTTGGAGTGATTATCAATTTGCATATAACTCTTTTATTAGATAGGATTTGATAGGATAGAGGCCTGGTGCATGGGTGGGGACTGGCTGATTTGCCCTGAGGGTGTCCCAGATCAGGGTGGGGATTCCCTTGAGGCATGGGGCGGCCTGTGTGAGGGGCCTGTGATGGTTTGCAGGCCAGCCATGCCCCCTGGTGAACCAAGCGGAGGCCCTGGTATCTGGGATTTATTTATCTTCTATACTTGAAACTTTGTAGCCTTGAGCAGAGCCAAGCCTCCTGCTTGCTCCATGGCTGCAGCCATTTTTGTTGGGATTTATTTATCTTCTATAATTGAAACTTTGTAGCCTTGAGTGGAGGCCAAGGCAGGCCAGAGTGGGCGGAAAGCTTGGCTTCCATCATTGCTGGGGGCAACTCATGCCTCCTGCTCTCTTTGTGGCTGCAGCCATCTTAGTTGGGTTAATTTGCATACTTGCTCCTGATTGGCTGGTGGGTGTGGCTTGTGGGTGTGGTAGAGGCATGTTCAATTTGCATATTACTCTTTTATTAGATAAGATAAATATGTTTTTTTTGTATTTTTGGGGTTTTTTTTTTTACTGATTTCAGAGAAGAAGGAAGAGGGAGAAATAGAAACATCAATGATGAGAGAGATCATTGATCAGCTGCTTATTGAAAACCACCCACTGGGGACCCAGCCTGCAATCCAGGCATTTGCCTCAATCAGGAATCGAACCGCGACCTCCTAGTTCAGATGTCAATATTCAACCACTGACAAACACCAGCTGGGCCATTTTTTTAAAATGTGTGTAATCCTTTTATTATTTTTTTTGAAACTATTAACCACACTATATACCTGCCTCCAATAAGTATAATTGGGATGGTGGGAACTTGTAAAAGAAGACGGATAAAGAAGGTAAAGTGATCTAGCTGGGTTCACTAAATGGTGAAGCTGTGATCAAACCCTGGATTTTATAAGACTTTGTCTTTAAATTTTTTAAAAAAGCAATATGCATTCATTATAGATACTTTGGAAACTGCAGAAACATGTAAAAAATAAAATTTAAATAATTCTTATCATATTTAAGTATCATTTTTTATGCTGATCGCCACTGAATTAACATTATTTGTCCAGATCACAGTTTTGGTCTTTAAAACCAAATTTTCAGACATTCACTACATGTGATTAACTGATTAACATTTCATTTTCATAATATAAAAAAATATATATTTTTTGTTAGATCTTTCTTCTGCACCAGGAAAACTAGCCTTTAAACTCCTATGTTCCAACGCGAAATAACACCACCACCTATCAAGTCATCAAGTTAGAAATACTCATTTATCCATATCTAACTTTAAATTAATTCTGATCCCCCTCTGCACTTTCCATCCCACTGTTTCTTCCCTGGTTCAGAATCACATCATTAAACTTCAGAACGATTGCAACCACCTCCTAACTACTACTGTTCCCCTTTCCCATGGCAGCATTTCATCCACTCTGCTGGTAAAGATGATCCTAAAACATAAATTTGACTGAGACATCCTTCTGTTTCAAAATGTGTTCTGACCACTGAGGGACAAAATAATTAAATACAAATTATTTAACATTATTTTTCACAATGTTTAGGATCTGATTTTAAGTTAATTTTCTTGTTTCAAGTTACTTCACACAAAATTAATTGCTACTCCTCAATTATTTCAATTTGCAGATCTTTGTAAACATATACAGAATTTGTTCTGTGTTTACGGAACTACTCTAAGCACTTTGAAACACTAACTCATTTAATTTTCTTATTGGACCTCTGAGTTTAGCATTGCTATTATAATTTTTTACAGATGAGGAAATTAAGACACTGGGAGGTGAAATAACTTTTCCATGTCACACAGCTAGTAAGTGGCAGAGCCAAAATTTGGACCAGGCTGTCTGGCTGTAGAGTCCATGCTTAGCCACCATGTCATATTCTAGTCTGTAGCATCTAAACAGGATTTCCTCTCACTAACATTCCCTGATTCTTCAGTGCTTAAAAAATAATTTTCTCAGCTCTAATTTCATGTTTTATGATACTTATTCTTACCTAAAAATATATGTTATACTATATTGTATTTCTGGTGTTTTGGTGAGTTTTCCTAGTGGGGCCTCTGTCAATTCATCTCCATATCAACCAAATATAGTATCTAGCAGAGGAAATATATTCAATCAGACATACAGAATTAAATCTTAAATTAAAGTGTAACTTTTAAAATATCACATTTGATATATGACTTAATGGTGGAATGATCATAAAAACTGATATCCACTGAATTCAAAGAGAGTCATATCAAAGACCAAGGCTGTAGACACTGCACAGGCAAGACAAAGGAGGCACTAAATATACTGCCTTTGGTGGGTGTATGTGGATTTCACGGCTTCCCGTTTTATATTTATTCTGGTAGACATTTAAATATTTTACCAAAATAGTAGGTTTACATAAGGTTACAACTTCAACTGGGAATTTTTAATATATTAATTTTTTCCTCAAAAGTTATGTATGGAGTCATACAACGGAGTCAAGACAGTCTCTTCAACAAATGGTGTTGGGAAAGTTGGACAGATACATGCAAAAAATGAAACTAGATCATCAACTTACACCATACACAAAAATAAACTCAAATGGATAAAGGACTTAAAAATAAGATGGGAAACCATAAAAATATTAGAGGAATCCACAGGCAGCAAAATCTCAGACATATGCCAAAGCAATATCTTCACTGATACAGCTCCTAGAGCAATGGAAACTAAAGAGAAAATAAACAATTGGGACTACATCAAAATAAAAAACTTCTGTATAGCAAAATAAGAAAATCCACTGCATGGGAGAACATATTTGCCAATGTTATCACCAATAAGGGTTTAATCACTAACATTTACAGGGAACTCATACAACTTAAGAAAAAGTAAATAAACAACACAATAAAAAATGAACAATGGACCTAAATAGATACTTTACGAAAGAGGACATAAGGAAGGCCAAGAGACATATGAAAACATGTTCAAAGTCACTAATCATCCGAGAGATGCAAATCAAAATGACAATGTGGTACCATCTCACACCTGTCAGAATGGCTATCATCAACAAATCAACAAACGACAAGTGCTGGCGAGGATGCGGAGAAAAAGGAACCCTCGTGCACTGCTGGTGGGAATGCAGACTGGTGCAGCCACTGTGGAGAACAGTATGGAGTTTCCTCAAAAAACTAAAAATGGAACTCCCATTTGACCCACTTCTAGGAATATATCCCAAGAAACTAGAAACACCAATCAGAAAGGATATATGCACCCCATTGTTCATAGCAGAACAATTCACCATAGCTAAGATTTGGAAACAGCCTAAGTGCCCACCAGCAGATGAGTGGGATTAGAAAACTGTGGCACATCTACACAATGGAATACTACGCTGTGGTAAAAAAGAAGGAATTCTTACTATTTGCAACAGCATGGATGGAACTGCAGAGCACTCTGCTAAGTGAAATAAGTCAGTGAGAGAAAGATAAATATCACATGATCTCATTCATTTGTGGAATATAATGAACAACTTAAACTGATGAACAGATCCAGAGACGGAGAAGCATCGAACAGACTGTCAAACCTCAGAGGGAAGGTAGGGGAGGATGGGGGTAAGGAGGAGAGAGCAACCAAAGGTCTTGTATGCATGCATATAAGCCTAACTAATGGACACAGACACCAGGGGGGTGAGGGCATGTGTGGGGTAGTGGGGGGGACAATAGGGGGATAAAAGCATATATGTAATACCTTAATCAATAAAGAGAGGGAAAAAAGTTATATATGTATTTGTTATGACATTTTTAATATATATATAATGTTATTATATATTTATCTTTTCACTACATATATATTTATCTTATCACTTTATAAATGTAGTGGAAAGATAAATCATCATATTACATCTTAAGAAATAAGTACTAATATATGTGTAAATAAGATAAGGTGAAAGGAAAATGCTCAGTATCCAGTTATCCTGGTAGTTGTGAATTGCACTTTTCTCTCTCACTTAGATATTTGATCTGGCTGTAAGAATGAACTAGATAGATGGCAGCATATTATCTTTGTGTACTTCAAAGTACGCAAAACCAAATATATTTTTAGAAACATTTTTTGGTGTGGTTCCTGATAAGAATACACTATAAGAAGGTATGACTTCCAAGTAAATGTATAATTATTGGAGAGTTTAAAGAGGTTACCTGTGGGATATCTGTGTATTACTGAACTTAAATGTCTTTAATGATGTTAATGAATGTGTATCTTTGTATTTGTTATTTATTTATATATTCTTTGAGTCATTTTAAAAGACTAATATTGAGCCTGAGGCTGTTTCCAGGAGAAGTTTAGGTACACTTACCACACTGCTGAGACTCATCAGAGCCATCTCCACAGTCATCGTCATGGTCACAAACAAACTGCTTGGGAATGCATACTTTATTATGGCACATGAAAGCATTCTCATCACACGTATTATTGGGAGCTAAGAAAGACATCACAAAACACAAAGTTAGATGAATTCCTATTTTATCTTCCCCCACCTTAGGAGCTTAGAGAATGTTTGCTGTTTATAGGCAATAGTTATTTAGAAATGAAACTTTATAAAATATTCAACATATCAGATAAATTAATAACATATATTAATACACATTTATTAATATATTGGAATATATAAATATAAATAGATATGTAATTCAAAGTTTTAGTATTAATGAGTTCAACTGTTCTAGAGTGAACCCAAAAATTCAGGCCTTTGAGCAATCTGTAAGTTTGCTAAAGGTGGAATCCAAAGGTTCATATGTGATTTAACAATAAAGATTAAAATAAATAAATAAAAATTTAAAAAGTTAATCAAGTGTAATAATGTGGATGAGTTTTTCTCTCTTCTGTACCAATGATAGTAAATGGATAAAAACTTGCTTTATTTGTCAAAAAATGAACCTAAAAAGACCACAAGTACCAATGCTCATTAAGAAGTGAAAAAAAATAGTCAAAGGATCTGAGAAAGTTACTGTTTTCAGAAGAAAATAAAATAGGTGACTTTAAGAGTTAAAATAGGTTAATACTTATGGTGTGATGAGCACAACACAAGTATTACATTAAATTAGGAAACAAAATATCAATCGTTTAAGAAAAGTGACCCATGAAAGTTGTGCTCTATCTAGCAAGGGCCCTTACCAGTGGGAAAAATGGTTGATCAAAATGGGCTTTAAAATTTCAGCAGATGTTAAAAAAATTACAATTTGTGCAGATGAAATAAATTTTGATATCATGTCCATGGAATCATAGAGGTTTGAAGGGATCATATAAACATTTTTAATTACATTTTCTTACATTTAAAGGATAAGTGCTATGATAAAATTCAAGGTTTGAGATATTTCCAATGTCAATAATCTGCTATATAATGAATGTTCACTATCTTATTGTGGTTATCATTTCACAAAATATGCATATATCACATAATGTTATATACCTAAAACTAACACCATGTTATATGTTGATTATATCTTAATTCTCATCATTATATACAGGAAAGAGGAAGGCTTTGCAAAAAGTCACTCTGCTTCTTACATTTGTATCTTGAGAAAGCTATTTATCTTCTTTGTACATCTGTTTCTTTTTCTTTCTTTTTTTTTTTTTTTTTAAAGAGAGGAAGGGAGAGGGAGAGATAGAAATATCAATGATGAGAGAGAATCATTGATCGGCTGCCTCCTGCCATGTCCCCTACTGGGGATCAAGCCCATAACTCCAACATGTGCCCTGACTGAGAATTAACCGTAACCTCCTGGTTCAGGGTTGATGCTCAACCACTGACCCACACCCTCTGGATTGTGCATCTGTTTCTTTTTGCATTTAATAAAGATAATAAAACCTATCTGATAAATTTATGGAAGAACTAGGTAAATTGTAAGAAGCAGATCAGCTCATGTTATGTACTCAAATTCCTACATGCTCTTTGAATTTCTATCTGACAATTATTTTTGGAAGATCCCCCAAAACACTTCACTGAGATATTGTGGGAATTCAATCATGTAAATAAAAGCACCCACCAAAAATAATGGACATATAATGAACACTTGAAAAAGTCTAGATGCCTTCCAACCTTTCTCTTCTATATCTTAAGAGGCACCTTCCTCAATATAGAACAACTCTCTTTCTTCTCTTTGAACTTTATGACTCAGATTATAGCTTTGCTTTTTTCTTGAAGTCCTTCCATGAGATTTCTAGGCTTTTTATATATATTTCTTTGTGATGACCTAGTATCTTTTATAGATATACTAGATGCCCAGTGCACAAAATTCGTGCACAGGTGCAATCCCTAGGCCTGGCCGGTGATCAAAGTGCAAGCACCTGGCATGGAAGGGCAGGTCTCAGCTGACCTTTGGGCCCTGGGTAGCACCTGGGCCCCTGGACCTCTGCCTGCCCCCTCCACCTGAGTCACAGAGCCTGAGTCCCCACGCAGAGATGTGGTGAGCACTGCCGGACAACGTGGGCTGCGGTGCAGTGTGGACCTCTGGGCTGCCCAGTGGTGCTGCATGGAAGCTTGGTGGGCAGTGTGTTCTCTTCTAACCAACCTCCCAGACCGGCTCCTGCCTGAACCCACAGGGAGCCCAACCGGCCCCTGCAGTCCCAGCGGCTGTGGCCTGGCTCACCCAAAAGAGGCTGCATGGGTGCGGGGCGGGCTCCTCGTGGCTGCCTGGCACCTGAGCACAGGGGCTTCCCTGGCGCACGAGCCCTGGCGTCCCAGGGGAGGGTAGTGGGGAGAGTGCAAGCGAGCTTGGCGGACACCCCATATTCTCACCTACCTCCGTCCCCATCACCCCCACACCCAGATAGCCAGAGAGAGGTTGCAGCGCGTTACTGATACCTGCCTGTTCTACACCACCCCTGGTGGTCAGCGCACATCATAGTGAGCAGTCAAACTCCTGGTCAAGGGGACAATTTACATATTAAGCTTTTATTATATAAGATTTTCTAACACTTGAGGTATTATAATTATTCTTTTACATGCTTATCAGTTCCCTACCCAAGGCTGCCTCAAACTCTACGAAGAAAGAAAATCTCTGCTTTCAACTCAATAATGACTGAAACAGATACATGACTAGGCAAAACAAATATATGTGTATATATATATATATATATGTATATATATATATATATATATATATATACACACACACATACGTATATATAAATTTAGTCAAGTATGATTTATTTTTGAGAAAATAGTTTTAAAAAAACAATATGAAAGCCAGATAGAACCAGCATTAAAATTTGACCATTATAATCAAAGTAAAACTCAGTTACTAATAACTTCTCTAACTTTGAAATGTGCAACAGCTTATATAACTCCAGTGAATTATGCCAATTCTAATACATGAATTGTTCTTTAAAACACTAAGCAACAGAGGCTTATTTGGCATTAACACTTTCAGATCACTTGAGTACAATTTATTGTGTTTGAGAATAATTTACTTAATAGCACCCATGTGGCCCAAAGTGTTAATATGCCTCCCAGAGTGTTAACTGTTGCAATAGCAACACTATACTGGGACCATCTGGATCCCTGAATTGATGTGTAATCCTTCATTATGTAGCCCTCAGCAGCCCCATTGACCTTTACAGACACACACATCCGTTTCAAGATCAAAGTGAATTATTCTACAGTGCCATGGATTCTGTGCACATAGGCCTGCTCAAAGTTTTCTTTCTCCTCTCTGCTTTAGCTATTCCCCTTCTACACATACCACACACACTTACATTATGGCTTCAAATACAGTTTTCAAAACGTGAAGACAGGTCATTGGAATGACGATTGGCAGAATTCACTTTAATGAGCAGAGTTCACAGCCATGTTTTTGATCAATTGCTCAGCTGGGCAGATTCCCTATGCGACCTTGGAACCCACATTCAAATAAATATTCAGTCTCTTCATTTTCTTGATCATGCAAAGGCATTTCTCTAAATTTTTATTGTTAATTAATTCCCTGTAAATTTCCTGGGGTTACCTAGAGTCAGAAACGTAGTAAATTGTCTGACCTCCAAAGGTGTGCCTCTGATCCCCCAACTTCATTCAGCTATATCCACACTATTTTTACCCTGACCTGAGGGTTAATACCCTATCCATAGGGCTAATAGGTGTTCACTGACCTTCTGATCAGTAGTTACTTGGGATCACAGAAGCCGTTTACAGAGTATCTGAAATGAGCAGATCTAAAAGTTGTCACAGTGGGGAAGGGGGGCCAGGGTAGTTGATGCTAAAAAGTAAGTAACAACCCTACCGCACTCACACACATATCAGGGAGTTAAATTACCTCAAACGTAAAATGATAAATCTGTATTCATCAAAAACTATTTTAAAATGCGTAACCCAACTGTGCACGTTTGAACGGCTCTGAAGGGATCAGAGGGTATGCTGAACTGCTCTGAAGAGCATCCCCGCTCATTAGTTCTGACAGTCCCTGTGAGTGCAGGGAGTGAGCAAGGGAGAGAAATGTGAGATGGTGAGCAGTCCCAAAGCAATGTCTGAGGATGCGCGGCCGCTTTCCCACACGCACAGCCCCGCCGTCCGTACCGCAGCAGCCCGCCGTGGAGAGCTCATCGCTGCCGTTCGGACAGTCCCGCTCCCCGTCACACAGCCAGTGCCGCGGCACGCAGGCGTGGGAGCCCTGGCAGCTGAACAGGTCGGCCGCACAGGTGATGGCACCTGGAACCCAGAGGAAAGACGCATTAGGTCACGGCGTGTCGGCTGGAAGACGTCTACCATGGACATTTCCCACAGAAAGAAGGGAGGCAGGAAAATGTGGCTGACAAGGAAGAGGCTGAAGTTATTTGGAATCATCCGATATTATCCTTCTCCTACAGATATTTACACATTTTCCTCTCAAAATGCATTCCTTTATAATTTCAGTTATATTTATTAAAGCTACATGGCTGAAAATAGTATTTTCTCTTTGTAAAATATAGCAAAGCATAGAAATGTCATAGAATTATGGATAAACTGAAAAAAGAAATGTTTAAAAGAACTGAACATATCAGGATTTGCACTTACCATAACTCATTTAATACTCACAATAACCCCAAACAGTGGAACTGTTATTAATCTCATTGCACAGAAAAGGAAATTGCAAACCTAAGCTCCTTGTCTTAACCACTACTGCCATTATTGTTAATCCCCACTCTGTGTTGTTGAAAAGAATAAATGTATGCATATTCTCTGTTTTCACACTTGATAAACAGAACCTATATTTTCTCTGCTTTATCAATTTAATGTCCCTTTATTTGAATGATGTTGTTTTTCAAATATACACTGAAAAAAAAAATAAATGCTTATTGACTTGTAAATTCAAAAGATCATAGATGCTTCCTCCTTGTTCCTCCTCACATGGGCACAGGGTAATCATAAAAGAAAAAAAATTAGAAAATGATTCTTTCTCAGGTTGTTTCCTTACCCCCAAGTATAGCTATACGTATCGAATGGCTCTTTTTTTTTTTAAATTTATTTATATAAAAACTAGAGGCCTGGTGCAGAAATTCGTGAACAGGTATGGTCCCTAGACCTGGCCAGCGATCAGGGGCGATCGGGGCCTTCTGGCTACTGGCCTGGCCCTTCCTTCCCCAGCTGCCGGCTGCCAGCCAGGGCCTTCCTGCCTTCCTTTATTCCGCCCACCCCCTGGTGTTCAGTGCACATCATAGTGAGCAATTGAACTCCCGAGGGGACACTTTGCATATTAGCTATATATATATATGGAATCATATATATATATATATATATACGGAATCATATATACATATGGAATATATATATGGAATCATATATATATTTGAGTCAATTAGTAATTGGATCCTCAAATCCAACTATTCTTTAATTTCACTTTTCTTGTGACCAAAAACTGCCCATAAAAAAGATTCTAAAAATCATAGTGTTAGGATTATTCAGAAAATGTTAATATCCCCAGGAAGAAAAAGACTGAGTGGATTGCCTAGAGATATTTGTTTCCAAACATTTAAAGCAATAATCAACATGGATTACTGGATTATCACTATCATCTTCTCAGCCACAGAGTTATTAGGAGCAGAAAATGCTCTCAATGCCATGTTGTAATATGAGGGGGCAGTAGGGTGACAAAACAGAACCCCCTAGTGAGCTTTTCTAACACAAACAGTCCTTGCCCTGGCATATACTTTAGTTTGGAGAACAGGATGGCAAATGAATGCAGATAATTCAGATTTGCTCATTTGATTGAGGATAAGTGTTAATAGAATGACGTTTAATATGATATCTATTACTGGAGAAAATAATAAAAACTCTATTAAATAAAAGTTGCTTTCATTTAAAAATGAATTTACCTGCTATCTGTTATGTCATTAGTACATTTGAAAATAAAATTATCTTCCTATAGAATTAATTTTTATATTATTTATTCTTCTTATCTATCTTCTCAAGCTTGCCATAAGAAAATAGTGTTACTTTCACTATTATACTTTCAATTTGTGCTCTAATTTCTATAATATTTTTGTTATTAAGCTTGAGATTTTAAAATGAGCTTTTTTCTGCTTCTTGCCTACGTTTTTATTATTACCCTAATTTATTCTCAAGGTAGGCATAATAGACATAACATTGATTTGGCTGTTGAGAAATTTAATTCTGTCTGACCTTGGAGAAGATTGGCATCTGAATTTCACTGTCTATAAAATGTAGGTTATGACTACATAATTACTCAGATACCTCAAACTATGAAATGGCATAAGGCTTCGTGCAGCTAATTTTTTGGCTCCCTTGATACTGTTCAACAGTTTTTTATGTTAAAAGCATGTCAAAACATCATTGTCAATTGGAAAGAAAATGGCCAAAGAAAAAAACTCATGGCTTTATTCCTCAGTTACCGTCATCTGAAGACACACTGATTTCCTCAGGGATATGAATCCCCAGGGAGAAGGAAGACGAGCTGAAGGAACTCCACCAGATCCCTCCCATGCACATAGTCAGATACAAGGTTTGATTGGTAAGAGTTACTCTCTTATTTAGTGAGTATTTAAAAAATATGATCTCTGATCCTCTCAGAGACCTCGGCAAATATACCTGGCATTAACCTCTGTGAGTTTCTCTTTTTTTATGATCAAATGATGCAAATGGATTACACTATGATTTCCAAATAGAATCCTCAGATCTTTGCTTAAGGAAGATTGTGTTTACAACTCTCAGAATATTTGGAGATGGGGATTAAGAATCTACATTACAACACACTTCTGAGAAGGACATTTTGTGCACTGAAGGTTGAGAACCACTGAGATAAACTACTTATAAAGTCCCTTTCCGATCCTAAAATCTTAGGTTTGGATCATTGACTGATGTTTGGTCTAAAACAGTGATTTTTATGTGTCACCAGCTTGGTGGTTAGTATACAAAATTCAGTCTGTAATTAAATTAAAGTGACTGGGTGTTTTGAAAACAGGTAAACATGTCCTTTACGATTTTAATCCTTTAAAAATATTCTCAGGACACTGATAGATACAGGCATGACAATAACAATGGGTACAACAATAACGATATTGCCAGTGACAACAATGATAGACATGACAATAACTGAAAAATAAAGGAGGAAGCAGAATAAATATAACAAGAGAAGGGAACAAATTCATTTATATGGTACACACTGGTCATGTTAGATAATCACAAGAGTGACAAAAAGATAGATCATTTTGTACCCACTTAATAGCTAAGGAGCTTGAGATATAAGGAATAAAATGGACCTGTACCCATGATCACAGAGCTAGAAAATTCCACTCTGTGTGACTTCAGGGTATTTATCCATTTTGTTATACAGTGTCCAGTCAGAAAAAATAGAGCTATCAATGGAACCATTTAAGGTAAGGTTAAACAAAGAGTCCACATTATTGTAAAGACTGGAAACTTGCTCAAACCATTGTAAGGAAGTAATTTTTCTGTTAAAATTAGAGAAAGATTTAATAGCAAATAGAAACAAATTCATTAAAAGGCACTGGCAAGGCAACTACTTGATTGCTGATTTCTTTTTCTTTTCAGAGCTTTATTATAGCGGTCTTTTTATATTTACCTTTATCTGTTGAATAACTAAGTTGTTTCAGCTGTGTAAATAAAAAGTAAATTTTGGTTAACTTAAATACAAGAAAATAAAGTGTCTGATTTCAAAGGATAGCTCCAATTTTATGTTATTTCCAGAGAACTTCAGGTTAGCTTGCACATTATAAAATCTTATCTACCTGTCTCCATAACCTAAAGAGCGGGCCAGACTCCTGACATTTAATAAATTGGTAAGTGTACTTAACTCTATTTGTGCACCTTATTCAATGATTCAGGAAGTTTTCTCTCTAATATGAGGATGAAAGAGGTATAAAATACAGCTTTTATAATGAGTAAAGGGTATCCTTATAATAAAAGCATAGTATGTAAATTGTCCCCTCAACTGGGAGTTGTTGGGGAGTTGGACCAGGAGGTGGGGCCATCCAGGGGAAGGGAGGGAGTACCCAGCCAGCAGCCGGCAGCCACTAGGGACCCTACCAGTGCAAGAATTTCATACATTGGGCTTCTAGTATATCTATAAATACAAACATATATAAAAACAGATCAGAGAGAAATAGACATAAATAAATTATATATTTGTCAAGTATAATAAATTCATAGAAATAATATTTCTTCCTTCTTTTTACCCCTTAAGAAATTCAGTTAATTCCATATAAATTGTTTGTTAAATGTTTGTGATTATTTAAAAGTAATATTAGCTGTGTAGTTAACATACACTAGTTAAATATAGATGTTAAAACTATACCTCTAATTATACAAAGCTGAATTTTACTTTATTTTATATGAAAAAATAGAAAGTTTTATTTTTTTCCTTTTTATTGAATTTATTGGCGTGACACTAGTTAACAAAACTATACAGGTTTCAGGTGCACAGTTCTACAACACATTATATATGTACACTGTATTGTGTGTGTTTTACATACATTTCAAAATAGTATATAATAGCTTCTTTTTTTATTTTCCATGGAAAACAAATCAATAATAATGATTATATAATGTACACACACATACAAGTAACACACACATACAAGTAACACACACATACAAGTGCGGCTTGTGTGGTATAAATTGGTATACTTTTGGAGGACAAGTTAACAATACATATTAAGAGCCATAAAAATTTGATCATTTGACCCAAATAATTTCAGTTATTGAAATCTATTCTAAAATAGCATTGAAGACTAGAAATAAAATTTACAAATATGTTCACTGTGTCAATATTAAAAAGAAACCTAAACATTGAATAACAACTGTATATATAAAAATAGAAGAATAATACTCATAAAAATAATAAAAACAGATACATAAACTGTATAAATAAATTTAATGCTAAGGTAAGTAGAAAACAAGGTCTTCTGTGTACTCTAATATGATAGGACATACGTAACATGCATCTAAAAACTGAGTGAGAGCAAAAAGGAACAGCTCACCACAAATTCTATCACTTTCATCCAGTCCGTCTCCACAGTCATCCTCTCCGTCACACACCCAGTGTTTGGATATGCATTTTTGTGCAGAACAGGCAAATTGGTTCCAAGAACAAGAAGAATCTAGAAAACAAGCAAGAATGTCCATTTTAGGTGTAAACAAAAAAGAAAATATTTGGGACCATCTTAGGACAAATATGAGATTAAGAACATTCTTCTTTAGACTTTACTAAAATCAACAATCCTTTAATAAAACAAGGCAAATTCCTCTTCTCTGTGACAGCTCTATAATACACTGAGTGGCCAGATTATTATGATCTCTGAACGCATAATAATCTGGCTACTCAGTGGATATATATATATATATATATATATATATATATATATATGTATGTATTAGAGGCCCAGTGCATGAATTGGTGCATGGGTGGGGTCTGGCCAGCCTGGCCAGGGGAGGGGACATGGGCCATTGGTCGGCCTGCCTGCTGGTCGAACTCCTGGTAAAGGGGACAATTTGCATATTAGCCTTTTATTATATAGGATTATATATAATAATAATAATATTATATATTATTATGATCTCTGAACGCATAATAATCTGGCCACTCAGTGTATTTTAACAACAGCTTGCATATTTCCTCTGAGTTTCCAGGTTAGCAACATTGTTCCTTCACCAAAGTTCTCACAGGGTTTGACTTGGAGCTAGTCATGATGATGTAATCCCCTACTCCAGGTTGCCGTTAAAAAAAAAAAAGTGTGGTGCGATGAACAGATATAAAATAAATATTCCAGGGGTGGTCTAGTTATTCTTTATAATTTTTAATATATTTTGAACAATTAGAGAAAAATTATATCCTGGGAAGGGTTACAATATGGTGGACACATCAGCATATATTTTTGTTTTTAAAAGTCAGGTGACTGAGGGGGTTTTAGCTTGATGGCTAAACCGATCTACACATACTTATTATTTTGATGTTTTTGTTTCTCTCACTTGAGAAATCTTAAGTCTGACTAATAACATCCAAACTCATTGGCAGGGCGGCTGGTATGTTATGACCAAGTTATGCATTAGGAATAGTACACTCCTTTAATTCCAAAGCCAGGTTTGCGATTGCTCTCCTCCACCTTCAGCCTGTTCTTCCACTCAGCTTTTTTATAACTATGAAAGATTCAAAAATAAAACCCTTCCAAATTAAAGTCTTCAAAATATAAATTGCTGTAAAATTAAAAATTTTTATCTTGACACTATAAAATATTTTCAAAAGTTTTCGTCTTGCTCTTGCTCCAACCTCTGATCCCTGGTCAGAGAACATTCAGGAGGCAACTGATCCATGTTTCTCTCTAACATCAATGTTGTCTCTCTCTCTCTCTCTCTCTCTCTCTCTCTCTCTTTCTCTCTCCACCCCCTTTCCTCTGTCACTCAAATCAATAAAATATATACTTGGGTGAGAATAAAAAAAAACACATACATTTTATTAAATAAATTTTAAAAATGCTTTCTTACCTTGCCAAGTGAAATGAAATGTACACACACAGAAATTAAATAGTAGGTGATGAAGGATAAAATCCAGGTTTCCAGGTTTAAGCATACTATTTAAAGTTATCCACGCAATTAATAGAAACATTTAGAATAATAATAGTCAATTATAGGTAGGAGGAGTCTGACAAATAGTGTGAGCTAAATCCTCATTTTTCATATCAGAAAATAAATATATTAGCATCTAAAAGTAATAAGTAAAACAATTAAGGTATAAGTATATAATTTAAATTGATGGACATAATTAAGAAAAACAGAAAAGTTTAAAAGAAAAGACTAGAACAGGTGATTGTAATTCTTTGTTTTAAGTTTTTATGTTCTATTTAATCTATACCATTTTATATTATTTAACAAGAATAAAAATTGATGTTAAACCAATTAGCAGTATTTTGAATAAAATACCTATCTAAGTGAACATCAGTATATAAATAATACTATGGTTTATAACGTTAAAGCAAGATATAATGTCTCACTCACCACAGTGTAATTCATCAAGTCCATCTTCACAGTCTTTCTGACCATCACATATCCAGGAATTCAAAATGCATCTTCCACTAGGACAACCAAAATAATTTTCTTCACATTTGTGTTTGTTTTGCACTGTGACAAAATATAGAATGCAGTGTCAAAAATTAATTAATCTTAGACTTCTGAAATATAGGTGATAAATAGAAAACTTAAAATGGAACCGAGATGTTATCTTCAAGAATGTCAAGATCATGAAAACCAAACCAAACCAAACCAAACAAAACAAAAAACAAACAGACCTGAAAAACTGGCACAGATCAGAGGAAACTAGGAAGATATATTAATCAACTCTAAAGAAAGATTGCATTAAGGGGAAAATAGTTTATATCCAAATAATGTGGAGTTTTAGAAATATATATATACACTGAGTGGCCAGATTATTATGATCTCTGAATGCATAATAATCTGGCCACTCAGTGTATATCCTATATAATAAAAGGCTAATTTCAAATTGTCCCCTCGACTAGGAGTTTGACCAGCAGGCAGGCCCGCCAACCGCCCATGTCCCCTCCCCCATGGCCAGGCTGGCCAGACCCCACCCATGAACGAATTCATGCACCGAACCTCTAATATATATATATTAGAGGTTCGGTGCATGTGTGTGTGTGTACACACACACACACACTGAGTGGCCAGATTATTATGCGTTCAGAGATCATAATAATCTGGCTACTCATTGTATATTTTTAAAATAATGGAAGTGAGTATAAAGTGAATGAGTCTAAGGCTAAATAATCATTTTAGGTGGAAAATGTTCTTAATTCCCTAATCATAAAAAACAAATGATATTATAAAAATATTAGTGGATCTGTGCTTACAAGTGTAGACTTGATATTACTACTGCCCTATAGTTTCAGTAGGCTTTAACAAGATTCAAATAAATTTTCTCTATTTTAAGGAAGAAAAACAAGTTACAATACAATCTCTAAAATTTTTATACCTTGCAGAAATATGAGGATAAAAAGTACTTGTATGAGAAATTATTCTGCAAAATATATATATTTGTAAATATATATATATATTAGATTGTGGAATACTGTTATTATTATAACCTCTAAGAGTGGATATGCCCGGGTTGCAGGCTCGATCCCCAGTAGGGGGCATTCAGGAGGCAGCCAATCAATGATTCTCTCTCATCATTGATGTTTCTATCTCTCTCTCTCCCTATCCCTTCCTCTCTGAAATCAATACAAAAATATCTTTTAAAAAATGGACAAAGAACCTGAAAAGACATTTCTCCAAAGAGGATATACAGATGGCCTATATACATACTAAAAGATGCTCAATGACACTAATCATCAGGAAAATGCAAATTAAAACCACAATGAGATATCACCTCACATCTGTCAGAAGAGCTATCATCAATAAACCAAGAAACAACAAGCGCTGGCGAGGATGTGGAGAAACGGGAACCCTCATGCACTGTTGGTGGGAATGCATATTGATGTAGTTACTGTGGAAAGCAGTATAGAGTTACCTCAAAAAATTGAAAATGGAACTGCATTATAAGCGATTCTACTTCTGGGAATTTATTCAGAGAAACCCGAAACAGTGATTTGAAAGAATATATTTACCCCTAATGTTCATTGAAGCATTATTTAAAATAGCCAAGGCTTGGAAGCAGCCCAAGTGTTCATCAGTAGTGTGGACAAAAAAATGGTGTGGTACATTTACATAATGGAATATTACTCTACCGTAAAAAGGAAGAAAATTTTACTCTGTGACAGCATGGATAGACCTGAAGAACATTATGCTAACTATTCTTCAAACAGTTAAAAAGAAACAGGGCTATGACCTTTTCATGAAAGGCATTTTTCTAAGAATGCAGATGGCACTTTTCAGAGCTTATGTAGATAAACATGATAAATAGTAAGATGAATTATACCTGTCTACTAGTAAACTCGGCCCAGCAATGATAACAAGACTTACTAGTACACTACTATGCAAAGAGATTATGTAAACTGCACCAGACTTTCTAACCAGACAGTGCACACTGTATAATAACACTGAGTAGAGCCATTGGTGAGAAATATAGTCTCCCTCTCTTTAATCTATAAATAATATTTTCTCAGTATATATTACTTCTATGGAAGCTATAGGTTACACATTTTAAGTTTAATCACTAATTTTAAAAGGCTTAATGGTGAACTAAAAGAGGAAATTGATCCAAAGTAGTTTTCTTGAGTATCATTTTACAATTAATTTAAAAAATGAAGTGGCACGTTTAGAATATTTAAATTTTATTCTTATCATTGAATATTTATAACAAAAATTAAAAAGTTTCATCTATACAACTAGCCTCCAAATCTTCAAGGCAAAGCCTGTTTTTTGTTTGTTTGTTTGTTTGTTTTGTTTCTAGAATTACCTGGGCATTTTAATTCATCTGAATAGTCTCCACAGTCGTTGGAGCCATCGCATGTCCAGGTTGGCAGAATACACAGTGAGGTAGAATTACATCTTATGAAGCCTGTGGCTTTCACTCCAAGCTTATAGAAGTGTGTACAGTCTGTGTTATCTACAAGAAGGTAAACAGAAAAATGAACAATACCTCAGAGGCAAAAATTATCAACCTTCTGTGTAGGTCATAGAGACAAGACAAGTTAGCTTAATTGAAGAAGTAAATAAGCAATTATTCTTCACAACAGGGGTTAATTACATATCAATTCCGGACAAGGTTCAGTGAAAAGTAGGACAGTGTTCAGTGCAATGCCAAGAGTGCGCAGGCATGAGCAACAGAACAGGAGCAGACTGTCTTACTGCAGTTCTTCTCATCGGAAGCATCTGCACAATCCACGTTCTGGTTGCATCGTGCTGATCTTGGAATGCAGGTCCCATCTGCACAGCGGAACTCAACAGTGGCACAGGTTGAAACTAGAAAAAACAGGTAATCAATTAGTTGACAGAGGAAACAAAAAATGATTTATTGCTTTAACATTTTGATTGTTTTAATTAAATTCATGTAATTTGTTTGGTTTTGCATTTTTAACTCTGGGAAGTTAAACCTGACCCTCGGCACCCACCCCCAACCTTGAGTTAGATGCCTCATGGATCCTCCCCTGTCACACAATTCTACCTTCTGTTGTGGTACTTACAGTACTACACTGCAACTTCCTGTTTATGTATCTGCTCCCTCACTAAATTGTAAAGTCCAGGAAAATAGGAATTGTTCTTTGTTTACCATGATAATACCAGTCCAGGACTAAGGCAACCTACAAAAACAATTGAATGTTGCGGAAAATTCTCTTCCTCCAACTTCAACAGTACAAGGTTCTGACACTAAGCAAATGCCCGATTCAGAGCATACAGGGAAATCCCAACCCGGTTGCTAAGGAGAACATTCCCTGCTATGATAAAGAGAGATGGCTAGGCAGAGACTGTCTGAGAGGGAGAAACCACTGAGCATGAGCTTGAGTACTCAGAGTACTCAGTACTGCTGGAAAGTCATCCATGCTAGGCCTCATACTCCTTTTCATGGACATATCAGTGACATTTGGTACAGGAAATATGGATGCCCCAGGCCAAGAAACATAAATGTGTTCTTATGTGTGTCTATTTTTGGAAAGTATGGCTTTCCAAGTCCCTGCTAGGCAGAGGTAAAAAACAGTTTCAATATGCTACTGTCATTATATATACTTTGTACAGAATAGCTTATTTTTATTCCTACATTCCTTTCTACTTTGCTTACACATTCATTACCATATAATGGCTTCCGGCAATATGCTGTGAACAGGTGCATGGCACGCTACGTGTGTTCCATTAACTTAGGTGAGATTTTTGTTCCAGATTTAAACTTCCACAGGTTGATTATGTTGATGCACAACCTGAAGGGCTCTTTGATTATGTTACTTTTACTAGTGTTGATACTTTTAAAAGCCTATTTAATTACAAATAGAAATTATATCAATTGCAAATGGTTAAAATGCTATCTCAAAATATGCAAATTTTACTCGAGGGATTGTATGTCATTTGTATTTCATAATGCACTGCACTTATGTTTAATTGTCTTGCAATTCTATCATTATTTGTGTTCAATGATAATTAAAATAAATGTTTTATTGACAATTTGCAATTATAATTGCTTCACTGTTTTCTTTATTAAAAATAACTTCTTATCATGTGAAACAAACAATGCTATTATGAGTAGATAAAAATATTGCTCCAAACAGGAAAAAAAAATAGATATTTTTCTTTTATGTCTAAAAAAGCAAGGTCTTTTCCATATTCCGCTCTATAATGTTTCACATTGAACGCTTTTCAGTGGAAATAGTAAATAGAATATATAACATGGAAAATAATGATGACAAGCTTTTACATTTGTTTCTCACTGTGCCATCTATCAGCAGTCTCCTATTAAAAGGTGGTGTTACAAGAGATTATTGATAATCCCTTTATTTAGAAGACAGAAATAATTTCTCTGTGAAACAATATTTAAGGTAGTGGTAATACTAGAGTTCCTACAAAGCCTACAAAGTTTTATCTCATAGTACACTTGAAGTTCTATATTGTAGTTAGAGTTTAGGATGCCAGAAAGATCCCAGTGGGGACCATCACACCCCATTCTGCCATTTCCATCTCCCTCCAAGCTTCCACAGACAATCTTCTGTGTAGGTGACAGGGAATTTATCTGAGTGGGTCTGGTGGCAGACAGAGTGAAGAGGCAAGTTATGACTCATGAACGTGGAGATGGATTTCAGACAGAGAGGACCGGGGATTCAGGGATTTCACAATAATGAAGGTTCAAAAGCAGTGTTGGGGGCTCTCGGGTGGGAAGAAGAGCAAAGAATGACTTTTAAGAAGAGGGAAATGTTGTGCAAGTAGAACACAGTGTTGGGTGGAATTCTGGGAAGGCAAAAGATATAAGGAGAGGAACTCTGATTAGATGAAAAGAAACTCTAACTTTGAAGATCAGAAGATTGGTTAGGAGACTGTATTAAAAGACAGGCACTGAAAAATAGATAAGGTAGGGAGCCAGGAGAACTGAGTAGAGGGTAGAATATTTGCAGGAGTCATTTTTCTCCCCTATTCCCAATCAAAAATAAACTCTGAATCTTGGTGAGGAGGCCTAGGAGTGTGTGCAAATAGGAAAAAAAACATTATTTTACCTCTAATACCGTTTCTGCAGAGTCCATGACTTTGTATAGAATTTGGGAACCACCAGAGAGTTAAATAGGCTGATAAGTAGCAATAGAATTAGACAAATTAAGTGGTTACAGAATTTCATAAGTAGCAAGGGCAAACGCTGGTTAACATGGCCAGCATTTGTAAGCAAGGAAGGCAAGTCCTGTGATGGAACAAATCCACGGGAATTACAGAAACTTTATTAAATAAATAATCAAATGCCTCTTCTTCTCCCCTTCCTCTCTGTTCCCTCAACTAAATTCCTGTTTCATGCTGTTTTGATTAGTCAAGCATTGAAATGTGTTTCACCCTTAGGGTGACGTTTGGGGGAGAAAGATGCTGGAATCACTAATTTGTCAAGTGAGTATGAAAGCTTTCTGAAAATTTTCCTCAGGCTACAAGTCCTGAAAAAGAGAAACAGAAAGAAAAAAAAAGATAAGCCAAGTGAGAAATACTAGACTTTTCCCTCCACAGAGTCCAAAAGGAAAAGGAAGCCTACAAACTGTGAGTGCAAACACCACAGCCACACCAGCACAGCTAGGGGATCCTACAAAGGCGATCTGAGAGGGACTGCCGATCAAAAGTAGCAGCAAGAGAGAAGTAACACCACTCTTCCCCCACATACTGCCCTAATTTTATTATCTTACCCACTTTCTTTTCTCCATGTCAGTTAGAATATTTACTGAGATAGGAAAGGCATAAAATGGACCAGTCTTTTTGTGCTTCTTAGGACACTCCTTACACATAACCTAAGTCAGCTTTTTGTCTTCCAGCACTCCCACCCAGCCCGTGGCAAAGGTGTATAAGCTGGCAAAGGGGGAGGCACTGCATTTGCTGCTATGTCTCTTCTGTTTCCTTTCTCACCACAGTTTTTATTTAATGTACTGCTTGGCTGTAAGTATATACAAGCCCAGAGGAATGATGGTTTCTTCTCCGGGCATGCTTATCTTTTTCCTTTAACTTGTTGTTTGTGAAATCTTCAAAGTTTTTTGTTTTTTGTTTTTTTTATGAACTTATTTAAAAGCAAACACAAGTTTCCTCTCCTTTAGGTATCCTCAGAACTTCTTCGCTCTCCATTCCCCCTGAAGGTGTTCAGGTCACCCTAGGAAGTTCATGTACGTCCCAAGGGCAGTATTTATATTCATCTCAGGGAGGAAAGGAGAGATATCGTGTACTCTCCCCGAATGTATTCACTCAACCACTCATACAACCAGAAAAGGAATACAGAATGACAGATTTTCTGAATAACTTCTCAGATCCCCCAGACGGCCTGCTGTCTAAAGCTCTCAGTCATGAAAAAATAGCTGTAAAGGGACAGAAATAAAAGATTTACAAGGATTTGGGGTTTTGCTTTTCCTCCAAACGAGAAGAAACCAAACATAATTCCTTATAACATCCATTCCACTCTGTAAGTAAATTATCTGCTTTGTGAAAAAAAAAAATAGTAATATTAAATGCTATTAGCATATAAACTAAACAAACACATGTAATAGTACTTCAAATAATTTGCAGATGATTCCACTATAGCCTTTCTCTGTAGCCTATCAAAATTTCCCTCAGCATACTGATTTTTTATTGTACAAATTTAATTTTTTACCTTTTATTTTATTTACATTAAAAATAATAGGTGGTTTGTGCATGTGTATGCATACAGACAGCAAAGCACGGCTTCCCGTGTTTCACTGACAACAGAAGTGAGGAGTGGAAAGTGAATTCTTTTCCATTCTCCCTGAGTCCTCCCATGCTCCTTTTCCTTCACCATCTTTTAGGTGCTGGAAGTATGCATGTGTTTGATAGACACATATCTGAATCACTGATTTATAAGATAACCTGATTTATAGAAAATGGACCCATGCAAGTATGTCGTCCCCTGTGTAAAATGTCCCAATAGGGACACCGTGTGAAAAAACTTAACATGAGAGAAAAATCAAATCTAAACAATGCAACTATGATGTTACTTTTCATCTAAAAAAATGACCCCTTTATTTATCTTAAAGGGGCTAGTGCATTTACTTAAATCTATTAATTTTTAGTAGGCAATAGTGCTTGAGTTTCCATGAGTATTTTTAGTTTCAAATGTCCTACATTATACAAGAAGAATGTCAAGGAATAAGGTTTTGTTGCTGTTGTCTTTTAAAATATAAAATTGTTATAATTTTCCCTATTATATCACAAAAGAAAAGTTTTGACAGAAACACACAAATACAGTAGTTCTGTGCCTCAGTATATTGCCTAGATGGTTATAACACAGAAATCAGAGTTAAGACTAACAAAGGAAAAATCACATTAGAAATTATTTTTATTGTTATTCAGCAGCTAGCATTGATGTCATTAGGAACAATAAAACTTATCTTTATATTCTGGGAGACTTATTGCTGCAAAGAGCCACATAAGAATTTAATAAACACCTACCATGTACTAGAGACTGTATTTTATGAACCCCAACACACTAATTTATTTACCATTTTGAAAGGAAAATCATTTTCGAAGAAAACCCACAGCAACTTATTAAATTCTTATGGTTCTTTTATGAATTTTGCTTTAAGATCCACTTTCTGTACTTACTGTTCATTCCTGCCTATTCTAGCTTGATATTTGTACCTTTATCCTAATATAATGTCTCTATTATATTCTCTTCTTTTGCCTGTAAACAGGTCATCCAACAGATCCACTTTCTGGTCTTCAAGTTTCCCATCCTCCTTTTCTCCCAAATGCTTATCTATTTTCCTGTTTTCACTCCCAGCATTGTATAGCAATTTATCATTTTTAATCTTTTATAGGTGATATAAAATAATAGTTGGCTTAATTTGCAAATGTACTTGGCTCTTCCTATATACTATAGTGTCTTAGATGGCAAACTACTCAAATGTTTGACCAAGGTCACAGAGTCTAAGACAACAAAGTAACTTTCCAATCCTTTTCTGCCTACAAAATAATGTGTGTGCCGTCTGCCCTCCTTTCCAATTTTGCATAGCCTTCTTATTAGACATGTACTTCTCACTTTTTCTTTACCAGCAATCTTTTCTAAAAAAGAGTCCATATTCACTGTGTTTACTTCCTCACCATACATTTTCTGCCACAATTTAATGTGACCTGGCTTTTCCTCACCATTCCATTGAATTGACTCGCATGAAGATAATCAAGAGATTTTCTCCGATTTGTCATTACAATGGGCACTCCAGTCTATGCCTGCCCTCTTGATCTCTTTGTAACACTTTACAATGGTAACTGATCCTACTTTCTTAAAAAATAATTTCTTATAAGTCTTGAGGCTTATATACCCCCTTTTTTAATCAGTGTGTTTAATTTTAAATTCAACAGGCAATTCTGATGCACTTTCTTAAAATCGATCACTCCATATATCCTCTGAGTTTTTCCTCTTTAATGAGCCCAAAATCAATACATCTGGTCTAAATCTACTACCTGAGCTTCAGTCCTATGCCTATCTGTATGCCTTTGGAACAGTTCCATCAGAATGTATGCAGCTGCTCCTCACTCAGAATGCATCTATCCTTATTATCTCATCCTGTCCCACACAAATAAATGCCCTACAAAAATAAATTTAAAAAAAAAAAGTACATGATAATTTTAAAACAGGCAAATAATTCCACAAAATTTCTCTATTTTTTCCCATGATTTCTCTATGTTTATCACCCAAGAAGACTGGTTATTTTGGAGCAGTAAATTCAGTATTATACATTCTGGTAGAAATGTCCAATAAACAGGGATGCAGACCTGAAAAGGTGGTAATGCTCCCTTTTAAAATGCTATTACTCTTGACTTTGGTCTCTATGATAGCCTCCTGTTTTGTCTTTCCTATCTCAGCATTATAGCTTTCATTCACACAATCACTGCACTTTTTAATTTTTTTAAATGTAAATTTGAATCTTTGGGGACTGCTTTAAACCTTCAGCAACAGTCTGGTAACTATAGAATAAAGTTCAATTTCCTTAACACGGCTTAACATGGCACCAACAAACTTTCATATCTTGCCTTCTTCCTCAAACTTGTCTCATTTTTTTTTTTTTTTACCACTTTCTAATATGCAACCTGGCCTGGCGCTAACCATATCAAACTACTTGCAGTTTTCAATATTAATCCCTCTACTCAGAATTCTCTTCTGTCTTGATCATTCCACTGTATTTATAGTTTAAGACAGTTTAAATTTATTTATTTTCTTTTTTTAAAGACAGTTTAAATTTAATCTAGACTATAAATATTTCAAGATACTTCCTAGTCAAAAGAAATTCTAATATGTACAATCATAGCACTTTATGCACATCTTCATCTTTTTAAATAACTGTATTTCACTTAGAGTTTAAATTCCTTGAGGATAGGCTCATGACTTATTTAATTTTATGTCTCAGTACTTAATACATTTTACCCATTAATGTGTGTTCAATGAATGCAAAGGTTTTTGAAAGGAAATTAGTTTGCAAACATTGGTTGAGTCCAGCTTTTAGAAGACCTTAAATCTCAAACTAAAAAAGTGTCATTGATTCTGCAAACATTGAAACTTCATTTGTGTTTTTTAATCATGGCAGTGAATTTTTTTAAGGCAAATATTTCATAGTATTTTCTAGATGCCAAGTTCTGTTCTAAGTTTATTTAATGGTAATGTGGTTATTTAACTGTCTTCTTTCACAGTTTGGAAAACTGAGGCACAGATTACTTAAATATCTTATCCAAAGTCACGCAGTCAGTGTTGGGGCTGGGATTCTAGCACAGGTAGTCTGACTTATTGATCTGTCCTAGTTGCCACTGTGGGAAAACGTTAAATGTGTTTGCATGACTCACAAAGTTGGGATTCATTAGAAACAGCAGAGGCAGGGGGACTATTTAAAGGGTTACTCTGTTAATCCAGCCACAGTAGATTGAAAAGGAAACTATTGCAAAGAATTGGAAGATTTGTTGATGATTGGACATGTGGGTGATAAAATATGGTGGCAAGAGGAATCAAAGATAATACCAAGGTTTCCTGTCCAGTTGTTAAGAAAATGATGAGTTCATGTGTAAAACAGAATCTATAATAATAAAAGCATAATATGCTAATTAGACCAGATGTCCTTCTGGACAACCTTCTAGACAAAGCTGGGGCTGCGAGGGAAGCCCAGGTCCCGGGTGCTGGAGGGAAGTCAGTGCCAGCAGCCTGGGGAAGGAAAGCCTACTTTTGCACGCATTTCGCGCACCAGGCCTCTAGTTAATAAATAAAAAGGAAAATTTTGGAGCAGTAAATTCAGTATTACACATTCTGATAGAAATGTCCAATAAACAAGGATGCAGACCTGAAGAGGTGAAAGGTAACAAAAGTTTTAAAGTGAGCAAAGGAATAGAAACCAGAAACTGAGACTATAATCATGATTTTCAATTAATTCTAATAACTCCCCTCCAACAGTGTGGTCCACAGATGTTAGTACGTGTTACACACCAAATGGGTGAAACTATAGAGCTCTAAAGAATGGACTTTGGAAAAGTTCTGGAAGCAATTAATGTAATAATAGATAGGCTGATGCAACATGTATTTACCTTTACAATCCAGCTCATCAGAGCTGTCTCCACAGTCGTTTTCACCATCACACAACTTGCCATGAGGAATGCAACGACGATTGTAGCAGGGCTTGAAACCTCTTCGACAACTTCTGTTTTCTTAAGAATAAAAATAGAAACACATAATTGAAGGCCTTATAGAAAAACTCTTACAGAGAGAAAATCATCAATGAGATCTCACTCATAATGACTGGATTGTGGATCTATAAAACAAGTGCTGAGCAGTGTCGAAGATCTGGATTAGAATATTCATGCATTATCAAGTAGTTTGTTCAGTAAAGAGCCTGTTTGATGAAGTATTTTAGTTTCAGTGATTCATACTTGAAGATCTCTTCAAATTATACCCTCTCTAGAGGCCCAGTGCATGATTGAATCATGCATGTGTATGGTCCCCTACACGCTTTAGCTTTTCGCAGTGGAGCTGGGTGCCTGTCCGCTGGTACACCAGGCCTTTCGGAAGCCTCCGGCTCGGCGGAGGCTTCCAAAAGGCCTGGTGCCAGAGCAGACAGGCACCCAGCTCCCCCACTTTTGATGGTCCGAGGCCGCTGAGGGGGGCTACCCTGCTGTTGAGAGGCACAGGGGGTGGGACTCCTGCCCCCTGCGCCTCTCAACGGCCACTGAGGGGGGCTGCCGCGGACACCTGGCTACCCTGCCGTTGAGAGGCGCAGCTGGGTGTCCGCGGTAGGCCCCCTCAGCGGCCGCGGATCTGGCTGTTGAGAGGCACAGGGGGCGCGATTCCCACCCCCTGAGCCTCTCAACAGCACGGTAGCTCCCCTCAGTGGCAGCAGATCCGTGCCTCTCAATGGCCAGATAGGCCACCCTGAGTGCCGCCCCCCAGCCTCCCGCCGCCCAATCGTGGGCGTAGCGGAGTGATGGTAATTTACATGTTACTCTATTATTAGATAGGATTATTGTTTCTGGCATCAGTCAGCACAGAAATAAACAAATGCCACATATTTTGAATAAATAAATCTCTACCTCTAAAGCAATAAAGACACTCTGACACCTATCTCCTATCTACTTTGCATCCTGCAAGGATTTTATATCAAGAAACAAAAAGTAGCAAAACATATATTCCTGAATAACTGAATCCAAGTCACCTAACTATCCATAAATTTCTCATAAAGATCATCTAAAACTGTCTACCAGAATTTTCTAAGAACTGCCTCCTGAATTTTATTTACTTTAGTGAGAGTCTCCTGATTTAGGGAAGAAGATAACACTCACAATAATAGTAGCTGCCATTTACTGCATACTAATTTTGTGCCAGGCTCTATATTGAACACATGTAAATATATATTTCTTTACTTAATGATCTCAATTAGAGCTAAGTTTGTTTTGTAGTGGGAAACTAAAATACAGAGAAGTAATACACTTGCTCACACTAGTCACACACCAGGAGGTTTGGCAACAAAGATGTAACCTCAGGTATGATTGCAAAGCTTGGAATCTGTATCTGGTGTTGTCAAACTATATAGCCCAAAGGACAATGAAGTCCATCAGCTTGTTTTCTTATGACTCTGCAGCTAAGAAAAGTTTTTACACTTTTAAAGGATTGCAAATTATTTTTTAAAATAGATCACATGGGGCAGAGAGCATATGCATCCCACAAACCTGGCCCTTTAAAAAAAAGTTTGCTAATTTCTGCTCAAACAAATAGAATCTGGCTTCTAAGATGAAAATAATATAAAAATACATTCTCAAGCTAATTCATAATAAATGGAAATGTGTAAGCTGAATATTATTATATAAGAAAGCTTTAATATTTTCATAGTGTATAGAATATGGTTGTTCATTCAAGCAAATATGTCATGTGAGACAAATTACCTAATATTTAGTTACAGATTAATCATGGACAAATTACATTTGACTATCATTTGCACTGCTGGCATGTTATTCTGCAAAGTAAAAGTGTGAAAGAACTGCCTGTGAATTGAGCAAGCTCCATCTCCCTCTTGTTTTAACATTACATTGAATATTTAGGTATGTTTATTACCCAAATAATATAACAAAGCAGAAAAGTAGAAACCAAATATCGCAATTCCAGATATTAATTCCTAAATTTTACAGAGCATACAACACCAATAGTATTATATTGTAGCACAGAAATAAATCAGATCCATTTAGAAATAATCTGAATCAATGCTATAATAACTATACATGATTGCACAGACACAAATTTCCAGGAAAAACATTGCTGCAGTGAAGGCAAGTATCAATTGTTTACTAGAGTCAAAAAGCCAATCTCTGCTCCCCAGGGAGAGGGAAAGGCTGACTATTAATTGGTGTCACCTACAGAGGCACAGAACCCCATGCTCCATGGAGAGCGTGGCTAGAGCAAACAGACTTTGCATCTAAGAACACTAGCCCTGGGTCAGTCCTGGAGGCAAAAATAAAATGGACAAGACTTTGATATAAACCAACATGCTATTGACTGATGATGGACCTTTGCTCCAAATGTAAACTGCAATATTCACCGGTAACTGATATTTCTGGTGTACACTTTCAAGAATGTGAACCTGGAACCTATTGCTAAAGATGAGTAACGAGAGAGCTCAAAAGACAGGCTCCAGCTATATTTAAATGTTCTCTTCATGATGGAAAACCATGAGAAAAGTCTTTAATGAATACCATGGCTAATGGACAAGAAATAAAGTGCTACAGTTGAACCATGGCAAAGTCAAATCACTTGCTTTAGATCTACATGTTAAAGAGACACACGAAGAAAATCACACATATAAACCAAATGGAGACAACCAACAAAAAAGTATAAAAACAATTCCAAACTTCTCTCTGAAAGAATAAATCATCTATTGGACACTTACCACAGTAGAGCAGTTTTTCATCGGATTTATCCTTACAATGAGGAATGCCATCACAGGTGAGTTGGTAGTCAATACACTCCCCGTTTCCACATTCAAACTCTGAATAAATGTTGCAAGAGGAATTTTTAGCTGAAAGGAAAAAGTGAAGGTTTTTATGTAATGGCAAATGTTTATTAACACCATAACAATTGTTTTCCTTAATCTTAATTATAAAAATAAACTAAAATTGATCTTAATATAAAAGTAAGATAAAAGACAATGGTTCATGGTGTTTCTTTATTAAAAAAAATAAAAAGCATACTTTGGGGTTATTTTTCTTTCCCTGTCTTTGTATATTTTTTTGGAAGTTGCCTGACTTTTTTTTCTTTTATGCCTATTTGTATATTTTTTAAAATACATAAAAGAGAGAAGGTGGTGTTTAAATGTGGATGACTATATTTATGCATTTTGGTTAGCAGTCTAACCTAAAAATAAATTTTTAAAGAGAGACAGTTAAATGCTCTCTGTACATACTGAGAATATTTTTATGTTTTCTTATTGGACTCTACCATATATTCTTCAGTACAGTGAAATTTTCTAGTCCATAGAATTCTTATTTTTGAATGCTTAACTTGATTCATCTGACTTAAATCTCATCTAAAACTGGTTTTCTGCCGAATCCGGTTTGGCTCAGTGGATAGAGCGTCAGCCAGCGGACTGAAGGGTCCCAGGTTCGATTCCGGTCAAGGGCATGTACCTTGGTTGCGGGCACATCCCCAGTAGGGGGTGTGCAGGAGGCAGCTGATCGATGTTTCTCTCTCATCGATGTTTCTAACTCTCTATCTCTCTCCCTTCCTCTCTGTAAAAAATCAATAAAATATATATTTTTAAAAAAAAAAAAAAAAAAAAAAAACCTGGTTTTCCTTCCCAACTAACTTCAGAAGAAATCTCCGTAGCAGGTTCTAGCATTCAGAAGTACTGAAATTGCTGAAACTATTTTCATCAGCCACTTGCTCTATCCATGGTGGTACCAGGGAGCAGGCCACCTCTTCCTGCCACATAGGACCAGCCCCTGCTCCATGAAATGCACCAGATTCTGTGGGATGAGCTGGGCAAGGATAACTTACAAACATGTGCTCTGGATGTTTAAGGGATCTAAATGACCACTGCCATATTGTCCCACTTCTTAATCTCAAGATTTTTATTAGCAATTAAAAGTCTGAGTTTTTATGTTGTTTGCCCAATTTGGGAGCATAGGCCAACAGCCACAAAGTACAAAATAAAAACTTTCTACAGCTAGTTTTCATCCTTGTAATGCCAGTATGTGGTCCCTGTTTTAGAAAGATCTCATATGGAAAACAGACTTATTTTTATTCTTAAAAATGGATTTAATGGCCAACTTTAGAAATCCTATTTTTTATTGTATTATGTGCTGCTTGCTTGCTTGTATTCACTCAACTACTTGTTGAATAACTGTACAGTGAAATTCAGTCATACTAATTATGTTGGAAGCAATTAAAATTTATTTATCTCTACCAATACAGGAAACATAATTTAATTTTACAATTTTCTGTCAATTTCTTTTTAAGCTTCATTTCAGGAATATTCCATTAAACAGCCACTAATACTCTTTGATGTTTCCAGGGTTTTATTTCTTTATTATTCTTAGAATTTAATTAATTTAAACAGAATATCTACCTACCTATGCATTTACATATCTATGATGTCTTATTGAACTCTTTTAATAATAGCAACACCCTCCAAATGTAGTTTGTTTTTTTTTCTTCTTCTTGGTGAAGTCTAAACTTCACTGGTTAGTAGATAAAGTAGATTGCCATTTTAGAAAGTAACAAAGAATGTAAAATCTATAAATATTATTAATTCAAAGGAACAAGTGTTAAGAAGGGTATCAACATTGCTATATACAATCACCTTAGACCATGAACTAAACAAAATTCAGCCACTTACCCAGCTCATTTAGTCTATTTTAAATGCACCCTATTTAATATATCATTTCCAATGACATTATGATGGAAAATGGCAACTTTATTTTTAAAATAATTATTCCATTGCCAGGCTGGTGTGGCTCAGTGGTTGAGCATCAACCTATGAACCAGGAGGTCACAGTTTTATTTCCGGTCAGGCACATGCCCGGGTTGTGGTCTCGATCCCCAGGGTAGGGTGTGCAGGAGGCAGCCAATCAATTATTCTCTCCCATCATTGATGTTTCTCTCTCTCTTTCTCTCTCTCTCTCTCTTTGTCTTTCTCTCTTTTCCTCTCTGAAAACAATACAAATATTAAAAAATAAAGTAATTATTCCTTTGAGGAGAGAAAAAAATTATTCACAATAAGTATACTTTTATGATACAAAAGCAAACACTGTACAATTCATGCTTAGGTATCTTCATTTGATGAAAAGGGATTGTGTATTTCCTCTGTCTTCCTAGAAACAAAAATATGGTTCTGTTATTTTCTAATTCTTTTACTTTATCTAATTAAGTTCACTATTCTTATTTCTGTTATGGGTATTGATAAGTTTAGCAATGTTGTTTAAAATAGAATTGACTAAACTTTTTGTCAAGTGTTCTGACAACAGATGATTTTCCCTCCTTTGCCCTCAGGGAGGAGTTAATAAATGGCCTTTCACCGCTTCAACACTGTCATTGGCATTCATGAAAGGCTCTGGGTGAATTAATTCAGAAGAGGACATAGATATGCCAGAAACATTCTCATTTCTCAAAGATGAATTTTACAAGAAATAGCCAAGAATTACTTTCCAATCTTTCTGTTGAACCACATGATTTCAATATGAATGCCCAAAGGATACAGGATGCTTTTATAAAGGTTTGTCACCTCTGTGGAATCCACCATCACTTTATAGTTGCATGTGAATAAACTGCACTTGTTTAAAATGATAGTTTTCTGTCTGATTCATACCCTCTCATCAATCGGGAGAAACAGGTGGCTTAGTAGAGACAGATGTATCTACTAGTAATCTATTTTGCAGCCAGGACAAGCATCCACTGTATACAAATAAGCCTTGTTGTTATTACCAAAGGCATTGCTTCACTACTGGCCTGTAGCGACCTGTGAACGGAACATCAGTGATTCTAATGCATGGCTAACACTCCAGGTTTGCAGATGGCATCAGATCCAGACCATTGCAGCTGAAGCCACAAAGGCAAAGTGAAAGAGAGGGTTTAATCAATTGTCTAAGCAATTCAGGAAAATGATAGTTGATGAAGAAATATGGGGATTTGTGGCCCAAATTATTGAAATTGGCTATCTTCATTTAAAGTTCCCTGACCAATTGCATCTTTCCCTCGTTTGCTTTGGCACAGTGTTTTTTTTTTTATTATTATTATTTTATTTACTTGGCTAAGAAGTACCCTTTTGGGTTGTGTTACCAATTTGCAAAGTGAGAAGATATGTTGATGTTCTTGTATTAGGTGCAGTGATTTCTAAGGTAAACAAAATGATGTCCAAGTCCTTGTATTAAAGAGTAGCTAAAGAATCCTTCTGGTAAAATCCAATATAAGACTGAAGATGAAGATAAAAAAATACTTATAGCCTCTGACCTTATTTTTATAATGTAGACACATCTGCTAAATTTCTAAGATAAAAAAAAAAATATGAGAGATGAAGATATAATTAGAGAAAATATGTGAAATATTGACACATTTTGAGAGTGAGTTCACCAGTTTCCAATAAGATGCTTCTTTCTCATCTGTCTTATACACAGTGTCTCAATGTTAAAGAGGATTTAACCTGTTTTATGTTGCTGGCTAATTTTTCATGGCAACATTGGAATACTTGAACCTTTATTTATTTTAGAAACAATTTTTTAAACTTAGTTGTTAATAAGTGTATAATGTAATGGTACTAATTACAGATTTTAATGCCTTTGGGAGGTATAAACATCATGCAAGGCTGAAATGCTACATTCTTAATTAACAGATTGGAAATGATTACAAATAAGTCACATGAGCCATTCTCTCTCATTTACATACTGGAACAGACTGCGAGTGGTTTTATTACAAGGCCACAATACCAGCCTGCATACCGATTTATTTCAGCTTTAACTAATTTTGCTGTTGATGAATTTTCAAAGTCATACGTTTTCATATGATCACTGTGTATAGGTATTTCTCTAGCTAGCCCCAAATCTTCCAGTCCACAATCAGTGACACCATTTGTGACTCTTTGGGTTATTAACATTATCTATCACATATGGCTATAGCAAAGTAGAATGCTGAATTTTCTTAGAATATACAGATAAGCCAATGGGGCCTTGACTATTGGAGGAGAGTAAAACTTCAAGAATATAGTCAAACACAATGTCCATGTGTGCTGTTTGAGCAGTATGTCACATCACATTTGGAATCTCTTTACTTACTCACACATCGGTTGTCATCTACCAATATTCGATCTCCCCTGCAGGAACAATTCACTCTCCCATTAGGAGTTAAAAGGCACAGGTCATGGCAACCTCCATTCAATAACACACATGGAGAAAGTTCACCTGTAATGAGGAAGCTTTATTGGTAACGTTATATTGATTTCCTATTCTGTGCTAGGTGTAGATTAACTGTTAGGCTGCCTCAATGTCTTTTAAAAATCTCATAAACAAAAAAGACTCAGGACTTTTGAAAATCCAAAAACCTCAAATATAATAACATGAGAAAATATGTAACAGGGATCACTACACTATCTAACACATTTATCAAGGATTCCATAGCACCAAATGCACTAATACTACTGGAGACCACACCAACACTACAAACAGCCATTTTGTAGATATTCCAGTGACTAAAAAAAAAATTAAGCCCAGGTGCAAAGCTTGCTTATTACAGGGAAGCAAGTTGATTTGAATGTTCAAAGATATGAGGAGTGAGAGGAAAATGGAGTAGAATTCCAGAAACAAATAATTTTACATAAATTGTTCCTTTGGTGATAAATTAAGAACCACAGACATTTTAACTTACATCTTTTGGATAATTTCAATATTTTGAAATGTCAAATCCTGAACATTATCCTGAGGAAATTTAACAAAATGAAATCCAACTAAGTATTGCTAAAATACATGGAGAGACACAAGCTAAAAGGCAGGAAGTCTCATGCAAGGTCACCATGAGCACTTGCAGCTGTTTTAGTGCCATTAGAATGATATATTTGATTATGGTGGTTAAAAAAAAAAGCACATAGAGAAATTTTTGAGAGTATATAATTAAGAAATAAATTTGCTTTCTTTGTAACTTACAGCTATTGGTGTCATTGGCAACGGCTATGATTCCCATAGGCTGATGTGGAATGTCAGAACGGAGAATTTTTGTGTCTCCTCCTGTGTACTTGTTGGAACGCAGGATAGCTCTTCTTCCCCAGTCTGACCAAAAGATGTAATTGTCATAAACAGCCAAACTGAGAAAAGTCCCTGGCCCCGATTTTACAATCACCTAAAATAAATTAAAATATATATTTGTAATATGAAGATAAACATATTCCTATATCCACACCTATTTTTGTGTCAAAAATAAGGGATTATGATTAGTTATATTTAATCAATGGAAATCATCAGACAAAAATGCATTTTACTAGGTGTACTATTACAATATTCTTCATAGTTTATTTAAATGTTTTAATTATCCTTACCTTTTGCAATGTGTTTACTGAATATTTTTAGTATATCTCTATTTACTGCTACACTAATATGCAAGAAGAGATGGGAAAAAAAATCAATGACTTCAGCTTTCACTCTAAGACACTAAAAGAAAATAAGTTAAACCCAAAGTAAAGAAAAAAAAATTAAGAGTAAAAGAGAAATTAAGGAAAAATAAAACAAAAAAATAAAGAAAAAATTAATACAGCTTTAAAAATGGTTATTTGAGAACAATACAATGAATAACACATAATGATGCAGTGTGAATTATCCTAGGAATACAGATTTAGTTATCATTTTAAAAGTCTATTACTATAATTTACCATTTAACAGCTAAAACAGGAAAACTCTTATGAATATCTCAATAAAGGCAGATAAATTATTTTATAGGATCTAACATCCATCTCTATATATAAAAGCCTAAGCGACCCTCATGACGGAATGACCAGTTGCTATGATGAGCACTGACCACCAGGGGGCAGATGCCACAGGCCATGATCGCCAATGGGGCCTGCTGGCCAACCTCCCAGTCCCTTCCCCCAGCCGGCAGGCCCCAATCACCCAATTGTGGCCGGGCCCCTGGGCTGGGACAGGGAACCAGGGGTGGGTGGCAGCGGATGTGGTCCCTTTTCAGGGGGGCTGAGGGCTGGCTCCCTCCTCAGGGCCTGCGGGCCAACCTCCAGGTCCCTTCCCCTGGCCGGCTGGTCCTGATCGCCCCATCGGGCCCGGGCCCGGGCCCGGGCCCCAGGCTGGGATGGGGAATCAGGGGTGAGTGGTGGCGGATGCGGGCGGCGAGGGAAGGAGGAGGGGGAAGGCAAGGAGTTGGGGAACCACACAGTGGCAGTGAGGGAAGGAGGAGGAGGGGGAACGGGGAGGCAGCAAACTGCATGGTGGTGGCTTGTGGGTGGCAAGGGAAGGAGGAGGCGGGGAGGCGGGGTAACCTGATCGGCCCTGATCACCAGCCAGGCCTGGGGACCCCACCCATGCACGCATTTCATGCACCAGGCCTCTAGTTCCAAATAAAAACTCAGAAGATAAATAAAATTAGAAATAAGAAATAGTCACTCTTACTAATCTACTCAACATTGTCCTATAGTTTCTAGTCAGTATACTAAGAAAAGAAAGCAAAAACAAATGCATCCAGATTAGGGGATAATGTCAAATTATACTTATTTGCAAGTGACACAATCATCTGCATAAAAAAAAATATCCAATAGAATGTGTTAAGAAAACAAAAGCTGCTCGAAATAATTAATACATTTAGTAGGTTGCAGCATGCAAGATTGCTATATGAGTTTCTATAGAGTAGTAATAAACTATTAAAAATTAAAATAAAAAGTTTTATAATAGCTTTAACAAACAGCTAGTAACACATATGAAAAAAAAATTTTAAAAACCTGAAAACTACAAAACATTGTTAAGAGAAATTAACAAAAACCTAAATAAATAGAGTTATGCCTTACTTGTGCTTTGGGAGGCTTGGTATTAAGATGCCATCTCTCCTCAAATTGATAAATTATATCTAATCCAACTATAAACCCTGCAGACATTTTCTAGAAATTCGCAAGCTAATGCAAAATATATGTGGAAAACAAAGCATCTAAAATAGCAAAAACAACTATCTTATTTTAAGACATAAATTTACAGCTATTAAGACAATGTGGTTTTTAAAAATAATAAAGACATACATCGGTAATACAGAAAAGAAATAGAGAAATACATCAGTAATACAGACAAAGCCAGCATGTATATGGATAACTAACTTTGATAGAAGTGCATAGGCTATTCAAGCATATAGTATAATTTTTTTAACAAATGATACTTCAACAACTGAACATGCATATGCAAAAAAAGAACTGCCATCCATATATATAAAAATTAGCCAAAAATAAATTATAGTCCTGAATATAAAATCTAAAACTATAAGAGATCTAAAAGAATAAATGGGAAAAAATATTTACAACCTTTGGTGAGGTAAAGATTTATTAGTATAATGACTCCAAAAGCATGATCTGTTAAAAAGAATGATAAATTAAACTTAATCAAAGTATAAAACTTTTACTTTTCAAGTGACACTTGTAAGACAAAAAAAAAAAAAAAAAAGATAAGACACAAACTGTGAAATATTTTGCCATGTTCCTTTGATTAATATAACCTTGTGTTATAATTTGATATCATAGATGAACCCAGAAGGTAGTATGAAAAGTGAAATAAGTCAGACAGAGAAATACAAATAGCATATGATCTTAGTTACATACGACATCTAAAAAACAAAATACATGAATGAACAATCAAGACAGAAACAAATTCATAGTTACAGAGAACAAATTGGCAGTTACCAGATGGAAGGAGGGTTGAAGAGATGAGTAAAATGCTAAAAGGAATTAAGAAGTACAAATTTTCAATTATAAATATAGTCAAAGGGATATAAACTACAGAATAAGGAATATAGGTAATAATACTGTAATAACTATGTATGGTATCAGATGGGTACTAGGCTTTTTGGAGTGTTCACTGTGTAAGGTATATAAATGCCCAATCACTATGCTGTATACCTAAAACTAATATGATATTGTATGTCAAGTGTAATTGGAAAATAATTTAAATAAATAAATAAATGTTAAAATATAATTTTAAATTAATTTAATTAAATTATGTTACTATAGAGAAAAAAATATAGACCTGCCATACCATTGAGACTGTCAAACCAAAGAGGGAAGGCAGGGGAGGGTGGAGGGGGGACAGAAATCAAACAATGAATTTATATGCATATATGCATAACCCATAGACACAGATGACAGTGGTGAAGGTTTAGGGGGGTAGAAGGGAGGAGAGGGTAATAGGGGGCAAAAAGGGGGACATATGTAATACTTTCAACAATAAAGATTTATTTAAAATAATGAAAACACTAACTCAGAAAGGTATCTACACTCCCATGTACATAAGTAGAACCCAAAATTCTTCATTTCTAATAAGTTTCCAGGTGTTGCCAATGCTGTTGATTTGGAAATTGACTTTAAAGAGCAAGAATTATAAAATATTGGAGAAGCCAAGATGATGGCAAAGGTAAACACCTAAACTGCTGCCTCGCACAACAATTTCAAAACTACAACTAAAAGACAAAACAGACATCATCCAGAACCACAGGAAGACTGGATGAGTGGAAATTCTACAACTGGAAGGAAATAGAAAAGCACACTGAGACTCAGAGGAGCTGCAGGAGGCAGAGTACTGAGACGCGAGTAGAGAGGACTGGCAACTGAGTGCACGGCTGGCTTTCTCAAGCAGGAGGGAGACAAAAGCTCCCGACTGCACTGAACTCCAGTTCTGGGTGAGACTCTGGGGATCCAGACTCATATGGGGTAAAACTGGACTGTCAGGAAAGAGAAAAGCACACTGAGACTTAGAGCAACTGCAGAAGGTAGAGGTACTGAGGCGTGTATGCGTGGAGAGGGCGGGCAACTGAGTACACGGCTGGCTTTCTCAAGCAGGAGGGAGAAAAAAGCTCCTGACTGCACTGAACTCCAGTTCTGGGCAAGACTCTGGGGACCCAGACTCATTCGGGGAGAAACTGGACTGTCTGGCAGTGGGCGGAACTTGAGGGCAGCTTTCTCTCAGAGGTGCTTGCAGTGATTACCACAGGACACTGAGACACAGGGGCCTATTAGGGCAGGGCTGATGGGAAACCAATGCTGTCTGCTCTGCCCTGAGACTCTGCCCCATCCAAGCTGAGCACAGAGGCTTTTGCAGTCTTGTCTCATAAGGGTGTCTCCAGCACAGAAGTTCTCTCAGCATAGACACAGCTGATCCTCACAGCCAATTGGCCTGGAGGTCATTTCTTCCCAGTGATACCAACAACAATCAAGGCTTAACTACAACAAGACTGTGCACACAGCCCACAAAGGGGTGCACCAAGAGTGTCCACCTCAGGTAACTGGGGAGGCTGAGCCACTGGGCCCTATAGGACATCCTAGCACACAAAGCCACTCTATTAACTCAGGGAAGCAGCCAAAATGTGGAGACAAAGAAACAGATCACAAATGAAAGAAATGGAGGAAAGCAAACGACTGGATATAGAGTTCAAAACCACAGTTCTAAGGTTTTTCAAGAATTTTCTAGAAAAGGCCGATAAATTTAGCAAGACCCTCGAGGATATGAAAAAGGACCAACTAGAAATTAAGCATACACTGACTGAAATAAAAAATATTATACAGAGATCTAACAGCAGACTACAGGATCACAAGAATCAAGTCAAAGATTAAAAAGAAGCAAAAAACACTCAACTGAAAAAGAAAAAAGAATCCAAAAATATGAAGATAGTGTAAGGAGCCCCTGGGACAACTTCAAGCATACCAACATCCGAATTATGGGGGTGCCAGAAGAAGAGAGAGAGCAAGATACTGAAAACCTATTTGAAGAAATAATGACAGAAAACTTCCCCCACCTGGTGAAAGAAATAGACTTACAAGTCCAGGAAGCGCACAGAACCCCAAACAAAAGGAATCCAAAGAGGACCACACCAAGACACATCATAATTAAAATGCCAAGAGCAAAAGACAAAGAGAGAATATTAAAATCAGCAAGAGAAAAACAGTTAGTTACCTACAAGGGAGCACCCATACGACTGTCAACTGATTTCTCAGCAGAAACTATGCAGGCCTGACGGGAGTGGCAAGAACTTTCAAAGTGATGAATAGCAAGAACCTACAACCAAGATTACTCTACCCAGCCAAGCTATCATTCAGAATTGAAGGTCAGCTAAAGAGCTTCACAGATAAGAAAAAGCTAAAGGAGTTCATCACCGCCAAATCAGTATTATATGAAATGCTGAAAGGTATTCTTTAAGAAGAGGAAGAAGAAGAAAAAGATAAAGATAAAAATTATGAACAACAAATACATATCTATCAACAAGTGAATCTAAAAATCAAGTGAATATGCAGATGACTGGATCAGAAAACTATGGTACATCTACACAATGGAATACTATGCTGCCATAAAAAAGAAGGAATTCCTACCATTTGCAGCAACCTGGATGGGATTGGAGAACATCATGCTAAGTGAAATAAGCCAGTCCATGAAAGAAAAATACCACATGACCTCACTCATCTATGGATAATAAAGAAAATTATAAGCTGTTGAACAAAAAGATAGATTCAGAGACAGTAAAGCATCAAACAGAAGGTCAAATTACCATGGGAAGGTTAGGGAGAGGTGGGGGAGATAAGAGATCAACCGTAGGACTTGTATGCAAGCATATAAGCATAACCAATGGACACAAAACTCTGGGGGGTGAGGGCATGTATGGGAGTGGGGTGGGGGGGGCAATGGTAAAATATGTACACATATAATACCTTAATAAAAAAATGAAAAATAAATAAATAAATAAAAAATAAAAATCAAGTGAATAAAAAAATCTGATGAACAGAATAAACTGGTGAATATAATAGAATCAGGGGCACAGAAAGGGAGGGAACTGACAATTCTCAGGGGGCTATCGGTGTGGGGAATACGGGAAGAGACTGGACAAAAAGCGTACACCTATGGATGAGGACAGTGTGTGGGGGGGGGTAAGGGCAGAAGGTGGAGTGGGAACCGGGTGGAGGGGAACTTTGGGGGAAAAAGAGGAACAATTGTAATAATCTGAACAATAAAGATTTATTAAATTAAAAAAAAATTGAATAAAAAAAAGAACTATAAAATATTGAAAAATACAGAAAAATAATCTTATCACATAAGTATAATTTCTCATCTCTTTGGAATAAGCATATGTATTTCTTTTTTTTTTTTTTTTTCCAAATTGGTATCATGGTGTATGCGTTTGTATTCACTTAAAAGTAAGTTGATAGGATTTCTGGTGCCAGCCAAGATGGGGTAAACCCACCACACCTTACCTCTCCTACTGGTTCTGATTGTAATGTTTTAGGAACAAGAGGAGAAGAATAGTAAAAGGAAGTTAAGTAGTAGCAAGTAGAAGGGTGGCAGAAGACAGAATAAATACTATTTTTACTGCCACTGATTTCCCCCCCTATATTGCATTCAGTGCCACCAGATAATCGAATAGGTTACATTCAATTATCTGGTATGCATTTGCTGCTAACTCTCAAAAAGGTGTCATTTCAATGCCCCTTATATTCCCTAGTAGTTTTCTGAATTCACGCAGATGATGGAGAGCTGGTGGTGGCCCTGAGTTAGCTCTCCAAACCAGGCCAAAGAGGGCCCAAGCAGCACTCATAGTTCAAGTGTGCTTCTGAGTTAAGAATTTTCTGTAGGCCAGTAGTTTACTTCTCTACTTCTGCTGACACAGAAAAGCATTAAACTCAGTCTACAATTATGCATAGGCTTTTTTAAAAGAATCCTCACTTGGGGATATATTTCCATTGATTTCTAGAGAGAGTGGAAGAGAGAGGGAAAGACAGAGAGAAATATTGATGTGAAATAAACACATTGATTGGTTGCCTCATGCACGTGCCCTGACCAGGGCTCTGGCCGGGGAGGATCCTGAAACCGAGGTACATGCCCTTGACCGGGATCCAACCCAGGATCCTTCGGTCCACAGGCCAACGCTCTATCCACTGAGCCCAACCAGCTAGGGCTGCATAGGCTTTTATAGGGTACATTAGGTTCAACTAAGAATCATACTGATCCCAAGACATCTCATTCCACTGGTTAGAGTTCCATGTGAAACAGAAAAGTGAAATCCATTAAATTACACTTTTTCATCTCTATGTTAAAACATTTGTAGCATAAGTTCACAAATACTGCCCCTTGCAAGCCTAATCAGCATCTTTATTTAGAGAGCAGAAAACTGCCATCATAAATTACACTCTATTGTGTTATATGGTAATGCGCCATTAGGGCATAATTTTGAGGAACTTTCACCCTGAACCTATAAATAGCATCATGTTTCAAAATAATAATTCATATTCATTTAGAAAATTCATTTCTTGACACAGTCACTTAATCTCACATGTGTCCTCATAGACAGACAATTAAATTGGTGATGCCACATAGACTTGAAATTATGTGTTGAGAATTTAGTCTTGAAACATATGACTTTTTCACCTTGGGACTTCACTGATGGCTTAGTGGTGGAAGTACTGTAACTAGTCAGGGATACAAAAATACTCAGCTTTATAAATCAAACAACATATTTCCAATACCCAGATGCTCAATGTGAAATCAAACAATTTAAAATTCAAGCAAACAGGAGGCTTCCCAAACACCCCAGCTGACTGCCTCACTGACAAGATCATAAATGGTCATTATAAGAAATGACAACTTGGCACCTGCCATGGATGGGCATGACAAAATGTTACAGATTGCAAAAACACAAGTGCAGTTGCTTTGGCCTCGGAGAAAATGGTTGTGTGGTGGTATATCAGCAACTTAAAACTAAGAAATATTTAATTTAAGAACAGAAAGCTATATTTAACTTGCCTGAGTGAGCTTGCAGAATAAAAAAATGTCTCAATGTCATTAGTATCCAGCAACATTTGAAAAGAACAACATGCACAACAATCATCTAAAAGATTGTCTAATATATGAGAGGAGTTATGGACTTAGTTAGAGAGACAAACCCTTCAGAGAGGAAGATAAAATGATGAATTACTTTGATTCTACACTCTCTCCTTCTGATCCCTTAATTGACCAAACTCAACCAAGAGTCAGAGTCAGTTGAACACACTGGTAAGCCTCCTGAGGGAAAGAACAGGTGAAGGAGGGTTGAGAAAAGGACTGGGGGATATGCCTGAGATAAGTAGTAGAAAGAACCCTATTCTTTGTTTTTCTTTGGATAACATTCATTGTTTTTCCTTGGATAAGATTTTTGATATTTTGAGACTCAGTCTCCGAATCTGTAATATGGGAGAGTAAAATTAAATGATTTAGCTTTGCTCCTTTTTCAAGGAAGGAGTGTTGGTAGAGTATTTCCTTGGGTCACACAGAAGACTGATAAGAAGAAAAATAGTCATATATCTGAAGTGTTATAGCCACACCTGAATGGAATTTGAGCAAGATTCTGATGTTGTTCCTTATGTTCATATATGATTATAGTTATTAAAGTTATAACATTAAATTCTGACTTAGTTTTTATTTGCTAGTGGGGTTGAGCATCTTTTCATATATCTGTTGGCCATTTGTATGTCTTCTTGGAACTAGTGTCTGTTCAGGTCTTCTTTCCATTTTTTAGTTGGATTGTTGGTTTGGTATTGAGTTGTATAAGTTATTTATATATTTAGGATATTAACCCCTTGTCAGAGCTGTTGTTTGCAATTGTCATCTCCCATTTGGTTGGTTGCCTTTTTGTTTTGTTGGCAGTTTCTTTGGCTGTGCAGAGCTTTTTAATTTGATATAGTCCCATTCACTTGTTTTTAACCTTTACTTCCCTTGCCTTTGGGGTCAAATTCATAAAATCTTCTCTAAGACTAAGATCCATAAGTTTAGTACCTATGTTTTCTTCTATGTGATTTATTGTTTCAGAACATATATTTAGAGCTTTGATCCATTTTGAGTTAACCCTTTGCACTCGCTTGCTTTTTTCTCGATTCTTTTATTCTACTAGGGATATAATTTTTTAAATACCCCAGATTTTACAAAGCGCAGCAGTAGAATAAAAAGCTGGAGTTTCTTTTCATACAAACTTATTTATTTGGATTTTTTTATATTTCAAATTATTGATACATTCAAAGAGGAATTTTAATCTCGACATCCGAGTGCAAAAGGTTAATTTATGTATACTGGGACAAACAGCAGACTAGTTTTATTCTTTTGCAACTTAAAACTAAGAAATATTTAAGAATATTTAAGAATATTCTAATTTTGCCAGCACCATTTGTTGAAGAGGCTTCCTTTTCTCCATTGTATGTTTTTGGCTCCTTTGTCAAAAATTATTTGCCCATACACATGTGAGTTTATTTCTGGGCTCTCGGTTTTGTTCCATTGGTCTTTGTGCCTGTTGTTCTGTCACTACAATGCTGTTTTGATTACCCTTAAACCAGGAGATCACAGTTCCATTACTAGTCAGAGCACAAGCCAAGGTTGCAGGCTCAATCCCCAGTATGGGGTGTGCAGAAGGCAGCCCATCAATGATTCTCTCTCGTCATTGATGGTTTATCTCTCTCTCTCCCTTCCTGTCTCTGAAATCAATAAAATACATATTTTTTAAGAAATAAAAGAAATAATGATCTGTCTTAGTGTCTTCACTAAGAGAATATTTTTTAAATGAATAGTTTATTGATTTTTATAGAGAAAATGAGAGGAGAGAGAGAAAAATATCGATGCAAGAGTGTAACATTGATCAACTACTTCCTGCATGCTCCCTACTGGAGATCAAGCCTTTAAACCCAGGCATGTACCCTTGACCAGGAATAGAACCAGCAACCTCTGGTGAATGCAATGATGCCCAACCAACTGAACCACACCACTCAGAGTGAGAATTATTTCTCAGTGTTTATGATCCAACAAATTATGTAGTATTTTGCATGAAAATAGAGGACTTAAGGTTTTGCATAAGAACAATAACAATAAGCACAAATTACCTAAAATTTGTAAATTAAAGAAAAATATACTTGCATCATATTTGTTTAAATACCTAATAAAAATTGTAAAATATACTGAGTTCTTATTCTTTTCCAAGTTGGGTATTTTTAGATTTGATGATGACCACTCCCTGGAAGAAAGGGCAGAGAATGAGAGGCAGGTCTCTCAATCATGGCAAAGTCATCTTTAAGAAATCAAGACAACAGGAATCCAAATGAAACCAGTAAATCAACTACTTCCAAGTCAGTGTGTTGTTGAAAGGCCATCTTTTTAACCAACTGGACTATTAAAATGATAGCCCAGTTGAAAAGTTCTTACTGCTGTGATTTTTCAAGCAGGCATTTCAACTCAGGTTTTTGGCCTAACAAATTCTCACAATTCAAAGTATTTAGCCCAAGGACAAAATAGAGAGAAAAAAATAATTAAGTTGCACATTTTAAGTAGATTTACTACTAATGCCTCTTATGGCCCATAAATGAGACCTTTTATAATAGAAAAGAAGAAAAATGTGGTGATGAAGGGAGTGATTACCATTTTTTTTTTTTTTTTTTTTTTTTTTTTTTTTTTTTTTTTTTTTTTTTTTTTTTTTTTTTTACGGGGAAAATGCAGGGGATGCGCATCTCTCTGATGTGTTAAAAATAATGCTTTATTCTCTATGTGTTAATATGCATTTATCTATATTTCAAATTTTGACACTTTTCATCTCCTGTCCTGTCATTGATTTAATTAAGGATTTTAAATGTATATACATTAGTCTCTCCTTATATGTAGGCAGATAGGTTCCAAGGCTCCTATTGTACACCTTGGAACCCAAGATTGTACCAAACCTTCCACAGTCTATGTATTATTTCTATACATACATACATATTACAAAGTTTAATTTACAATATGGGCACTGTAAGATATTAACAAGAATAACTAATAATAAAATAGTAAATTATAACAATAAAATAAGTGGACTTGAACACAAGCATTGTGATTCTGTGGTAGTCAATCTGATCAGAATGCTACTAAGTGACTAATAGTCAGAGCTTACATAGAATGGACAGAGTGGACAAAGGGACAAAGCAAGATAGCATGAGATTTAATAATGCTACTCATGATGGCACACAATTTAAAACATATGAATTGTTTATTACTGGAATTTTTCATTTTCAGGCTGTGGTACTGCAGGTAACTGAAACTGCGGATAAAGGGGAACTAGAGTAACATTCAAATATTTTATAAAATGCCATGCTCTACTCTATTTTAGCTTGCACAAATCATTATTTGTTCTTCATTAATGTCATTTGCTCTGCACTTTAAGCTATTTCATAAAATTCATCTGGCAGATAAATATTTGGAGACAAACTATTTGAAGTAACACTATTATATGTCCTCAAAGTCTTCACTTGGCTTCATTTTTTAAGCCTTATTTGGCTGTTTCCATGAGACAGCAGCAGCATTTTGACCACTATCCGCAATATGGCATAAACGGCATGCACACCTGCACAAAGTGACACCTTTTCCAACTGCTTAGGAAAAAGACAATGAAACTTAGCAATGAGAGAGTGTCAATGAATTCTGAATAACTTTGGTGTAAATGAAGGCAATATAATCAGCTCCCTTGTACCTGGCAGGTATTATGCTTTTCCACTAGGATTCATTTTAGTTAATTTAAGTTGAAGCATTAAGCATTACTATTTGGAAGCTTCCAGAAAAAAATAACAAAAATTAAGCAGTTACAATTGTTCAAGGACATGCTCTGAACTATTCAGCATATAAATCACCTTCTGGCATTCATTTAGACAATAAAATTTTCTTCTTTTAACTAAGTTTGGATAACTAACCAGTGACTTTAATATCACCCAAATGTTAACACCAGTCTTAAATCCTTGAAAAAATAATTAAATAAGCAATATTTCTTAATGAATATATTTTGAGGTGTTATGTATATAATAAAGAAAAAATCAACATTTATAGATGATTAGATAGTAACTTATACATAAATAAAATATAACTTTCTCTAAATAACTGTGGCAAATGATCACAGTGTTACACTTTGTAATTTAACCTCCAGCTTTTCACCTTAGCCCTGATGCTTAACTATGGATGGGTAAGTCATATATTTGGCCCTTGGAAATTTTTATAACATAGAACATTACTGATCCTTACAAGGAAAAAAGGAACAAAACTAAGTATATACATTTTGGGGAATACAGGCAGGTACTAGCTCTGCAACTATAAGCAAATTATGAATCTCTTAAGTGACAGAACTTGTCTGATAATCTCTAAGAGCCATTCTAACTCTAACATCTATATTATCCCAACTAAATGCTAACTCCTATAAGCAGATATAAAGCCTTATAATGTCTTCCTAATTTCTCAGATGTGAAGAGTCCATATGGACATAATTAAGTAAAGTAATGCATGCATGTTTGTGTGTGTGTGCATGTTGTATGATTTTGTTTTGATTCAGATAAGGTATGTTTTCCAATAGATTAAATACATTTATGTTAACCATGCCATAACTTCTCACATTCAAGTATGCCTTAAGTTTAGTTCCAAATATTTCATAATTGGTTACTTTCAATATCCTGTGTGGATATCAAGCAGAAAGTAAAGGAAACAGTAAAGGAAGAAGATACTAAAAATAATGGAAGAGTAGGTTCAGCATAGCAGGAAGGGGACATGAGACAATGCATCATAAGAATGAATAACACTTGATCTTGGTACTCTTGATCTTTCAAAATACAGCCTTTCTGCTAAACTAACAGTATGTATAAATTTCCCAGTCTCCATGCTTTTGATGCTGCAGATGAGCCAGAAAAATGCTTCATCCTATCTAATAAAAGAGTAATATGCAAATTGACCACACCTCCGCAATACCCACAAGCCACACCCACCAGGCAATCAGGAGAGAGTATGCAAATTAACCCAACCAAGATGGCTGTGGCCACGGAGAGAGCAGGAGGCTTGGGTTTCCCTGGCAATGGAGGAAGCCAAGATTTCCGCCTGTCCTAGCCGGCCTTGGCCTCCGCTTAAGGCTACAAAGTTTCAATTATAGAAGATATATAAATCCCAACAAAAATGGCTGCAGCCATGGAGCAAGCAGGAGGCTTGGCTCCACTCAAGGCTACAAAGTTTCAATTATAGAAGATAAATAAATCCTAAATCCCAGGGCCTCTGCTTGGGTCGCCGGGGGGTGTGGCCGGCCTGCAAACCACCACAGGCCCCTCACCCAGGCTGCCCCATGCCCCAAGAGAACCCCCACCCTGATCCGGGACACCCTTCAAGGCAAACCAGCCGACCCCCACCAGTGCTCCAGGCCTCTATCTTATCTAATCCTACCTAATAAAAGAGTAATATGCAAATTGACCATCACTCCAACACACAAGATGGCTGCCCCTATGTGTTCAAAGATGACTGCCTCCATGTGGATACAAGATGTCCACCACAAGATGGCCAGCAGGGGAGGGCAGTTGGGAGGGACCAGGTCTGCAAGGGAGGGCAGTTGTGGGTGATCAGGCCAGCAGGGGAGGGCAGTTGGGAGGGACCAGACCTTCAAGGGAGGGCAGTTGGGGGCAATCAAGCCTGCAGGGGAGGGCAGTTAGGGGTGACAAGGCCGGCAGAGGAGGGAAGTTGTGGGCGACTGGGCCTGCAGGGAAGGACAGTTGGGGGGGACCCAGGCCTGCAGGGGAGAGCAGTTGGAAGGTACCAGGCCTGCAGGGGAGGGCAGTTAGGGGTGACCAAACCTGCAGGGGAGGGCAATTAGGGGTGACCAGGCCTGCAGGGGAGGGTAGTTAGGGGCAAACAGGCTGGCAGGGGAGCAGTTAGGCATCAATCAGGCTGGCAGGGGAGTGGTTAGCGGGTAATCAGGCTACCGGGACCAGGCCTAAATGGGCAGTTGGACATCCCTCGAGGGGTCCCAGATTGGAGAGGGTGCAGGCTGGGCTGAGGGACACACACCCCTGTGCACAAATTTTGTGCACCGGGCCTCTAGCCATCTTATAATTCAGGATTTAAAAGCCACTGAAACCATGTCTGCGGTCACTTGAGTATTTGGCTGATAGCTCTAGCTCATATGTTAGGGTACAATTCCGAACGCTATACTTTGCTCCCTACAACAATTGCACTGTAAGTTTTCCAGAAAATGTATTGACTCTCTTTCCTACTCCCTTTGGGAAAACTGTCACTTTCTTTGTGAAGATATGAGACAGAGAAATAAAATAAGGAAGCATGCAAGCCAACCCAACATTGTTGTCAGGAGAAAATGTTCCATTTCCAGATGGTGGCTACTCAAACTTGCATGAGTATAGTTTCATAAAACATAACCATGCCATCTGAAGATACCAGACTGTCAGAATCCATCACTCTTGAGGTCAAATGTTCAGAACCTTTTTTCACCATTTATATACTAAGATCAGCTTCTAAGATTACACATTCTCCACTAAACAAACCCTTCCCACTTCCTGCCCCAGAAATCCCCTGAGGAAGCGGTAACTAACATGCCTATTGCATCATCCCTGCTTATTGTTTAGTTCAAATGTTTGTGGCATTTTGCAATATAATAGCCTGGATCCAGAATATAATATAGATCCAAGAAGTGAGCTATAGATGGGGAGACTGACAGTGGGTTAGCCAGCTAAGTTTTAGACAGACATTTATTACAATAGTTGTATTTCAATTATATTATTTACTCAACTGATTCTTTTGCTTCCAAAAGAGACAATTTACACCTCAGCATAAATCCTTTAAAAAAAAATGATTGAACTCATGACAGAATTAATGCTTTCCTTTTTAAAGCAGGGATGTAACAACCAGTTAGGTAATTACTTTGATTTTAAATGTCTGGAATTCAATTTTTATGATAGCTATAATAGCTCAGAGAAAGAATGAGGAAATGCATATGAAGTCTATTATGTATTTATGCAAGTAAAAAAAACAAAACTATATCCTGAATTCACAAAACCTAATTTATATGAGTCAATGTATTTTGTTAAAATCTTTTTAAACAGTCCTTTGGGAGGACTGGAAGCAAGAAGAGCACTGGGACTTCTCAGTTTAAAAACTATTACTTCAAGAGTCTATGCAGAGGGCTGCTTCAAAAACATCCTCCTGTATTTGTCAATTTGTGTGGGTTTTTTTCATACTTTCTGAACTAAGCACTTTAAAGTGAGAAAGAGAAATAGAACATCGTGCAGCCCAGCTGTCTATGGGACACGTGTTTCGTCAGTCACCATGCTCATGATCTACTGCAATAATAAATCACACAAACCACACTGGTTGCATAATTTATTACAACATAGTATCAGCAGGTTGAGGCCTCCGGGAGCTGAGTTACAGACATGCACTTGCATCATTGCTTTTATCTACTTCCTTTATTTAACTGTGATATAAGAAACCACAGTGGGAGGATCTGGTCAGAATTGAAAGCTGCTTTGGCATAATTTTCTAAATGACTTTGACACTGAAACTGAAGTAACATTATTAAAAGTTCTAACCTTTTATTTAGCATTTTTTTCACATAAATTAAAAAGTAAACAAGTCTTAAATATTACTCCTTTATAATGATAATTTGTTTGCTTACTTAAGCATTTTCTTCTTACTTCTATTTCCCCATAAGCAAAATAATAATAAACTTCAACTACACTAATGTGAGTTACATGTATTTTATATTTAACTAGAGATCCGGTGCATGAATTCATACGCAAGGGGTCCGGCCGGCCCGCCCCAATGGAGGCCCATTAGACCAGGCTGGAAGGGGGAAGGGGCCGCGGGAGGTTGGCCAGATGGCTTCGCCCCCAATCAGGGTGTTGGGGGCCAATCAGGGGCTGATCAGGGCCTGGATCAGGCTGGTTGGCTGCCGCAGTGTGCCTCATAGCCACTGGTCAGTCTGGTCATTCTGCAGTTCTGGTCGCTGGGCTTTTATATACCAGTGTATTACCAATTGGTAGTTTCCCTATTTTAATATTTTCAGAGTGGCACTTCTAAGAGCACATAGGGTTTTTCTTGAGTAAATCACTTTTCATTATTTTAGTCTTCAAACTTCAATAATTTTCACTAGTTTAATGGGGGAAGTATTTTACCATGGCATTATTCCATAGTGATCATTAATAATTAAGTATTCTTTTCTTTTCATTCAATAAATATTTATTGAGCTAGGTAAAAATTGCTGCATTCACTAAGTCTATCTCATAAAGCTGTGCCTGTTTGATAACATATGGGTATTTGTTGTCAAACCCTATTCTCCATTTCTCCAGGGCCATCCCCTATCAGTCCCCCTCCAGGAATTCTAGGATTTAAGAATTTTAATACATTTCCAGGAACTCTGCCACTGAATATTTGAGGACCACCTTACTACTATATTATATATTACAGGTATCTATAATTCAGTCAAACAATTTGTAGTGATAGTATTTACACCCTTGCTACTAAAAGTATGGGAGCTTTTTAGAAATAATCTGTGGCTCCAAACCAGACCTAAATCAGAATATGAATTTTAACATGATCCCCAATTTGTCTGAATGCACTTTGAAGTTTGTTAGGCAATACACCCCCAGACCAAATAAAATGAACCCATTTAAACCACACTGCAAAATGTCAATTCTTCACTAATGACAAACTTTGGGGAAAAGGCAGCAAATATATATGGACATTAATTTTTAGTAAAGATCATGTAGTGATAACAAGACATATTGTAGATGAAAGAACTTGGGCCTTTGTGTTTTATGAACATGGTTTGATTTTTGACCTCAGGTTAGCTAATTTTTCAGCACCTCAACTACTTCAGTGGCAAATTGAAATAATAATAGCTGCTTCAGTGATAATTATTTCAAATGCAGGTTAAAACTGTTAGTCACCCACTAAATGACAGCTATTACTGAAAACCTTTATGAAGCAACTCAAACACACAGAGTATTCTTATAAAAAATTGTAAATTTTTGAAGCATCAGAATAAACCAATTTGTTGCTGTTCCTGGTCCTGAATGAACAGTCCTTGGTAAGGCAATATTTTCCCATCTTTAATCACTTGAATACTATTGTATTAGACATCCTTTACATAACACCTCAGGTACACTTAGCCACAACTGGCTCTAGAACTTGTGACCATTTTTTTTTGCCACAGTTAATATGATGAACATTCATGTGGGCCCAGTACCCGTACATCAGGCCTGTGCCTGGATCCTCCGAAAACTCCCCAAGATAATGAAAACTTAATGACTCATGAATTAAATTTCTGACTGAGAGAAAAAAGCCAGCAGAAACATTTGTCCCTTTTCCTCCCCACTCTTCGCTTCAAGCTGTCCTAACGTGCAATTGGTGTGGTTTCTCTGAAGAAGACCTCAGGAGATGAAGCACTTGATTCCAAGAAGTTGCCATCTCTGTAGCATGCTTCTTCACATACTCTCTCCCCCCTTTTTAGTATATTCTCCTTTCCCTCACTACTGCTTTTCCATGGATTGTGTACCTAATTAGAAATCAGAATATACACTGTTGCCTCAGTCTCTCTCTCTCTCTCTCTCTCTCTCTCTCTTTCTCTCTCTCTCTCTCTCCTTCTCTCTCGTTTTTACAAATCTGGACTGAGATTAATGTTTTCATATTTTTTGTCCTTATTTGAATACATGTTCTAGTGTTATTTGTTTTGAACTGTTCTTTAAACTGACTCATTAGCATAAAGGAAAATCCAGTATCAGAAGAAATAGAATTCAATTCTAAAAATACATACAATGAAACTAAAACAATATTGTCTAATTATAATTAAACTAGAGGCCCAGTGCATGATTGAATCATGCACATGTAGGGTCCCCTACACGCTTTCGCTTTCGATCACGGGGGAGCTGGGTGCCTGTCTGCTGGTGCACCAGGCCTTTAAATTAATGATGTGTCTGTGTACCACCTGATATCAATGATGAAAGTCCTATATTGAGGGGGGATGTGCTAGGAGACAAAAGTATGATGATTTCTATGCAAACTCTCCTGCAAATTTTAAATCAGGTGAGAAAGACACAAACTGATTTTTAGTAAAATATATATTCTCCTTTAGTATATATTTGACTACACCTTGTGTAAAATCTCCTTTATATTTATAGTGGCTTATAATGGTAAATCCCAATTTTGACTATGATCAAAAATCAACTGGGATCTATAAAATTGAGATCATGCCTCATTGAGGAGCACTGATTTATATTGTTCTTGGATGAGCTCAGGCATCAGCATCACACACACACACACACACACACACAAACACACACACATACACACGCGCACACACACACACACACACACACACACAAAGAAACAGAAACAAACAACTCCCAGGAGATTCTAATGTGCATTTGGTATTAAAAAAAAAAAAAATTCTATCTCTTCAAAGTTATTATTAACAAACTAAAATGAGTAATTTTTTTCCTGCCCAAGGCAACATAATTCTGGGACATTTATTCTTCATTCAACTAACTGGTCCTTTAATATCCCTACTATTCAGCAGCCTCAGAGGTAGACGGTGAGGTAGTTGGTAGGCACAGCTTTCTTTATTTTAATATTTTTTTTATTGATTTCAGAGAGGAAGAGAGAAGGAGAAAGAGATAGATAGAAACATCAATGATGAGAGAGAATCATTGGTAGGCTGCCTCCTGCATGCCCCCTACTGGGGATTGAGCCCGCAACCCAGGCATGTGCCCTTGGCCGGAATCGAACCTGGGACCCTTCAGTCCGCAGGCTGACGCTCCATCCACTGAGCCAAACCGGCTAGGGCAGTAGGCACAGCTTTCTGAGTTTGCCAATAGAACCAAGTGACATGATTTGCCCCTCTATCCCCATGATGCTCAGCTGCAGCTCCTAACCCTGGAAATAAACAACTGGATACTTCAGTTCTCCATGTCTGGAATTATCACTTCAGCAGGTAAACTACTGATTATATAAATTTGCAGCTGCTACATTAATGGTCATGGGATTTTGTTTGAATACTGTTGGAAATATCAGCCTGAGTCTTCAGTACTGCTTGTTTTGACTGGTCTTCCCTTCATATATGTAACTGTTCAGTTGTACTTCCAATATATATATATATTTAGGAAACATTAGTTATATCTCCCTCCATTTTTTAATATTATTTCTTGACCTTTAATAATTATGCAATAACTCAACTCATCTATCTTACTAACTTCATCTATTTTTAAATGCATTTTTATTGATTTCAGAAAGAAAAGGGGAGGGAGAGAGAGATAGAAACATCAATGATGAGAGAGAACCATTGATCTGCTGCCTCCTGCACACTGGGGATCAAGCCCACAACCCGAGCATGTACCCTGACCGGGAAGTGAAATGTGACCTCCTGGTTCAGAGGTCGACTCTCAATCACTGAGCCCTGGCAGCCAGGCTAACTTCATCTGTTTTAAAGATCAACTTGTCCTTTTAATCAACTAATTTAGAATTAATAAATATATTTTATAAGTTGGAGTGTAACCATATTTCTTTTGATTGTATGTGCTAGCAGAAATTATTTAGCATTTTTATTTCCACTAGCTTTTATATGTTCTCAAAATTCCTCATGTAAATAAAATATCTTGTTTCAATAGCCTTTTAAGTATTAGGGTCAGAGAAACATCTATTTATCCCTTCAACTAAATAAAAGTACTGTACAAATAGGCTTCTGGGAAGCTCAGGAATAAACTTATGCTTTTGTTAATTATTTACAGTTTTATTGTAATGAGCTTTTATTGTAAACTAGTTGAAACATTTTTAAACAGTTGAAATAGTAACTAATTAATTATAATTATTTTGCTGACACTGTTTTCAAGAGTCAAACACAGAATAAAATTCAATATATTCTCTGAAGCTTAAATTCATGGTTTTTGTCTGTGAGAAACTAATAAGAAATACACTAAAATCAGCTACAGGGCAATACAAATAATTAATCAGGAATTCAGAGAAGATATAAATTCTTGTAAAGAAATACAGAATTTCCTGAATTTAAATATTAAACTTTGCAAGCAACATTAATTTGGAAGACATATGCTAATTGCTGTGTGTGTGTGTGTTGCACACATGTGTGCAGAAAGGCTTTCCTACCCATCTGCTCTTTTCATCTTTGTATATGAATTTCTAAAATGAGGCTGGTGGGACAGGTGGCTGCTGGTCTTTTGAAAATTCTCTCTGATGCCTAAAAAATTGAAAGCTTCTAAGAAATATTAAATCAATCCATCAGTATCAGTGCCACATTCTGAAAGGACAGCTTATATTTTCTGGGTGAATACACTAGCTGCCCTGGATACTGACCATTTTTCTTCCTGAGGAACACTTCTCTTTTGGGAGATCAGCTTCAGTAACACTTTAATTTGCACGACTAACCAAGCTGAACCATCACTGAAATGTATGTGGATTTAAATCAAAAGAATTGTGTTAGAAATAAACACCATTAGCCCTACTGCAATAACAATCTTATCTTGCCAAATAGGAATATCAGTTGTATACACTTAACATCAGAAAGTTACCCTGAATGGCTGAAGCCTGCAAAATCACCAAACTTTGATTTGGTCTCTTTTTTTAAACTGTTTAATTTTCATTTTATTCAGGGAAACAATTTTATGATTTCCTTTTTAGTTTATTCATCTATTTATATATATATATACATACATATATATATATACACATACATATATATATGCGTGTGTGTGTATATATATGTATATATACACATATATATACATATATATATATATATATATATATATATATATATATATATATATATATATATTCATTGCTGGCAGTCAAACATCCTACTGCCATGGTGTCGGGAGAGGCTCCCAATGCCATGGCAGCTGCGATCACTAGCCATGAGCTCGACTTCTTGCTGAGTGGCGCTGCCCCTGTGGCAGCATACTGACTATCAGGGGGCAGCTCCTGCATTGAGCGTCTGCCCTCTGGTGGTCAGTGTGCATCATAGCAACCGGTTGTTCCAGTTGTTCCGTTGTAACAGTCACTTAGGCTTTTATTATATAGATTAGAGGCCCAATGCACGAAATTTGTGTAAGAGTAGGCCTTCCTTCCCCCAGCTGCTGGCACCAGCTTTCCTCTGGCACACGGGACCCGGGCTTCCCTCTGGCCATGGGCAGGCACCCTGGACCTGGGTTTCCCTCTGGCCTCTGGTAGGCACTCGGGACCCAGGCTTCCCTTGCAGCCCCAGCTTCGTCCAGAAGGTCGTCTGGAAAGATGTCCAGTCTAATTAGCATAATTATGCTTTTATTATTATAGACTAGGGTCCTGGTGCACAAAATTCGTGCACTGGTGGGGGGTCCCTCAGCCCGGCCTGCTCTCTCTAGCAGTCTGGGACCTCTGGCTCCTTACCACCTGCTTGCTTGCTGCTCCTTACCCCGCTTGGCTCGCTGCTCCTTGGAGGCGGGAAAGGCTCCCGACACCGCTGCTGCACTCGCCAGCTGTGAGCCTGGCTTCTGGCTGAGCAGCACTCCCCCTGTGGGAGTTCACTCACCACCAGGGGGCAGCTCCTGTGTTGAGTGTCTGCCCCCTGGTGGTCAGTGCGCATCACAGCGATTGGTCATTCCGCTGGTCCTTTGGTCAATTTGCATATTAGGGTTTTATTATATAGGATAATTGACATATAAAACTGTGTAAGTCTAAAGTGTACAGGGTGTACATAGTTCAAAATATATATGTACTGAACCTCACAGAGTTTTCCTTTATTTTTATTTTTTTTTTTTTGGTGCTGAGATTTTTAAAAATATACTTCTTAGCAACTTCAAATACACAATACATTACTATTAACTATAGCCAGCCAGAAATATACTGCTTTAGACAGAATGGGAAATGAGTTAGAATCATAACTAGGTTTATATTTTAAATGTCAAAATAAATCCTTAAAATTATATTAGAGATATCTGATTACTGGACCACCTGGAGCAGCTATAATTGCCATATATAAGAATAGAAGGAAGGGGAAAGCAAAAACAGGCATATATAAAATAAGATGAAGTGGAGATAGAGTTGTTATGAGGAATTATAGAAGCACTTCCTTTATCATAACACATTAGAAAATAATACCACACCCAGGATAATGATTTACCAGATTATCTTTTTCAAAAGCATTATCCAGTAGTTTCATTTAGAAGTTCTTTACTGTTGTCTGAGGCACATACTTTCACACTATATCCTCATAATAATTTGAAATTTAGGTAGATGATTTTCACATTGGAAAATTAAAATTTATAAAGACTAAATAATTTGCCTAAGGTCACAATTAGAAAAGATAGCCTGGCTAGTGTTGCTCAGTGGTTGAGCATTGACCTATCAACCAGGAGATCATGCTTCAATTCCCAGTCAGGGCACCTAACCCAGTTGCCAGTTGCAGGCTCAGTCCCTAGTAGGGGGTGTGCAGGAGGCAGCCATAAATGATTCTCTCTCATCATTGATGTTTCTATCTCTCTCCACCTCTCCCTCCCTCTCTGTAAAATCAATGAAAACATATTTAAAAAAAGAAAAGATAGACCAAGACCTTAGACAGATATATTTGATCAGAGTTATTGATTTTAGCACAAAGTGACTTCACCAGTAGCCCATTCAACATTTTTTAAGCTTACAACGGTCCTCTATCAGTAATACACACAGTAGACACTCCACAATAATGAGGTGCCTGTACTAGAATGTAAATGAATGCACTTTCTCCTTCAAGAACTCTTTCTCTCTCTCTCTCTCTTTCTCTCTCTCTCTCTCTCTCTCTCTCTCTATTTATTTATCTATATACATACACATACATATATATATATATATATATGTATACATTTATTTAGTTGGTTGCCCTAGGATAAATATTTATATCACCCTACATAATACCTGTATATATGTATAAATATATATAAATATATACTATCTATATAGATAGTATATATTTATTTATGTATAGGTTTATATTCAATTGAATTAAACAGCTTAAAGTTATAGATTAGGTATTAGAAAACTATGGCCTATTGGTTGGTTGCCTATTATCGTATATACTATATAGTCTGTTTTTAAAATTTATCTTTATTGTTGAAAGTATTACAGATGTCCCCTTTGTTTTGTTGTTATACTGTATATTCTGAAATACTGCCACAGCTATTCATCCACATATTCTCTATGGGCATTGTAGTTGTGATAGAGAAAACATGGCCTCTGGAGCTTCAAATTATTTACCATCTGGCCCTTCAAGAAATGCAGTGCAGGAGTGAAGCGCCTCAGCATCTTTCTGTCCTTCAGGCATGCCTTGGGGTGGGCGTGCTGAGGTGGATTTCTCCAGTGGTGTGACTACCAGATCTTACTCTCCTGAACTCTGAGTTTTCCCAGTTGCTCAGGGCTACTGCCCTCAAAGGATAAGGGGAGGGCACTGAACTTTTCCCATTCCACAGACCCTACGTATATGCTGTAAGGGTTCTTCAGGGGCTTCCAGGGTTCTTCCACTGACAGGTCCAGAGAAAGGACACAGAGAATGGTCCTGACTATGAAAGAATCCCTCTCTTCTCTTTTCAAAGCTTAGGATGCTTTGAGGACCCAAACATAGACAGAAGATCATTTCATTCTTTTCTAATATTCTTTTAGCCTGGGGTAACTAATCAACTTCATTTCACATTTCAAAAAATTATAAATAACAATGAAGCTTATGCAAATGACTATAACAATTCCATTAATTAACAATTCAATCAGTTATTGTTTCTCCAGAATAAAGTTCATATGAGTCAAATTGTCTCTATGGTAGCAAATGAATTTGAAGATCAAGTTTTCAAAATATTATCTAGTTTTCTTTCTCACTGAATATATTTTTTAATTGAATTGATTCAAACAATTAACCTATTTTGAAATCTCTTCATATGCATATTGTAGGAAAGAATAAAGCATATATTTTCAAATGTTTACATTTATAATCAAGAAATTCTCAACTTACATGTCTCTGGGACCCATCATATTCGCACCTTTCAATTTTTCCGAGGCTGCCATCGGAGAAATAAAGTTTCTCTGCGCGGTGGTCAATGGTGAGGCCATTGGGAGTGAGTATGTCTGTACTGACCACCACTTGAGCATTCTTCCCAGTCAGGGTAGATCTCATAATACTTGGATGCTGTTCATTCCAGTTGGTCCAAAACATTAAACTAATTAAATTAAAAAATGTAAAAATAAATTAAAATTTTCATTAAGTGTAAAAACATTAGTGGAAACATGGCAACATCAAACTATTTTAAAAGAAGCAAAATTATTTCTCATATCCTCTGATCCTTAAGGAAGTGTAGGTAATTAAGGGGATATGTATATTATATTTGCATGCATATTTTTGCAATTTAAAAAAATGAAACCTGGAAACTATTTCTGGAAAACAATTTTCTGTGTATTCTCTCAAAGAGTAATTTAATTAAATTGAGTCAGTTTTCTGCATAGTGAGGATTTATTATAACCAGGTATAAAACCATCATCTTAAATTTTCTCAGAACTGAAAATATACTCATACTTATTAATATCATTTTCAGCAGGTCCAATATGACCATTTTAGACATTGTTCTTACCCTACACTTTTCTTCAATTGGTAAAAATCAAAATCTCCCTCTCCTTCCAGATTTGCTTTTTAAATTCCGTATGCTTCATTTGAATGTTTTAGAGAAATACAATTACTAAAGCCCTATACTTGTATTTCTTTAATATCTTGTTTTCTTCTCTCTCAGTGAGCTTTTTCTAAAAATTACAATGTTGTTTCTGAAATCCCAGGGGTTATCAACCCTTAAACATAATATTTGTTACTTAAAGATTTTATAGAATGCTTTGTCAAACTCTTCTTTGAGAAAATCCTAGGATTCTATGGCCCTTAGAGGTTACTGGAAGAGTGGAAGGCTGCAGATTCCAATCTCTAAGCCCTACTTTTACTGAAACACTCTTTTTTCCCCTTTTTTTAATCTATAAGACTGCACCTAAGAGTTTATTAGAGGATTGGGTGTTAATGCTCAGGATGGAAGATCGAAAGAAAGAGGGAAGGAAGAAAAGAAAGAAGGGAGGAAGGCAGGAATGAGGGAGGGAGGGAAGGAAGGAAGGAAGGGAAGGAGGGTATAAGGGAGGGAGGAAGGGAAGGAAGGAGGAAGAGAGGGAGGAAGGAAGGGAAAGGAGAAGAAGGGAGAAAGGGAAGGGATAAATAAGGGAAAGTAGGAGGAAGGGAGGGAAGCCAACAGGAAGGCTGCTTTAAATATTTGAAAAAATATGCTTAATAAATACTGACAAGGAAAAACTATTTGAAATAAGATTTCATATTTAAGCAAGACTGCATATATCATTTCTTTGTATAATCATTTAAAGGCGATGTAGCATTATAGCCCAGGCACCTGAAGGCCTGGGTCCATCTGAACTAAATCACCAGAGCTCTGAGAAGTCCGCCTCCTCTCAGCATTCATCTCTCAACCTTCAGAGTCTCTATTTATAAGATGAAGGTACTCAATTAAGTGAAATAAGTCTAAATGTATTTCCAGCTCTTTAAGAGTGTCCAGATTTAGTTCCTCTTGCACTGAGTGATTTATGTAGCTCTTTCTTCTCTCAAGTAGTCAAGGCCAGTGTTTCATGTAATTGTTTTTTATTCTCTGATTTTCTCACCACACCTAAAAAGAGCTCTTCTACTTCTGCTCAGTGAAAGCCAGATTGGTCTGACTTTTATTTACTTATTTCATTTAAGGATAAAGGATTTTCTAGTAGTTAATAAATATCTTACCATATTGTATTGTATGAGAATGGAACTCCATAGGTGTGTGTGTGTGTGTGCATATATATATATATATATATACACATATATATATATATATATATATATATATACATATATATATATATATACATACATATATATATATATATATATATATATATATATATATATTTTTTTTTTTTTACTTACCCCAAGCTTTGTTCCCCAGTTTTCTTATAATTACTTTTTATGGCATTTCAAAAAGCATGACTTTTTTCTAATTTGTCATTTTACATTTGCTCCATATTATAGCCTGAGTGTTTTCTCTTGCTATGAATTATTTGTAAGTATTTTTATAAATGTCTGCACATTATATCATCAACAAATGTGGACTACTTAAAATGTAGTCTAACATCAAATGTTAAAAACAGCAGCAAACGAGATGTTTTGTTGTTTGTTTTCTCAGTATTTTAATTGGAAAGATCCTCAGTTGTTAAAATTACTAAATTAAATTACAAAAACACCTTTTAGTTTTCAATTCATGTTAATAGTCTTTTCCCCCAAATTCCTAATTTCAATCAGCTGTGCCCTAATGTCTTCTTCATATGCCTTTTCCAGCACAATACTGTCTGTTTTCCCTTTCATTATTTAATTTTCTCTGACTGGATTACTCATGGAAGTGATACCATGCATTCAAAGAGTCTGGATTTTCTTAATTCACACTTACAATGCTTCTACAAAAACTAGTTCTATGAATTGTGAAAAGAGAACTTCAAAGGAAATCTTTATTTTTAAAGTTAGTTCATTTTAAAATTAACCTGACAGTCTTTGGCTTATACTGATAATAAAGAAATACAAATGCACTGTTTTTTACTTCTGGCATTCATCCAGGGTGAGCACATGTGGATGGTCATCCTCTGACATGGTTATGACAGCCTCCTTGTCAAAGGCTCCGGGCCTAGTCTGGTCCACTGAGTGTCTGGTGATGGATGAGGTAGTGGAGCTGGTCCAGTACAGTGTATCCCAGGCTCGGTGATAGGCAAGGCCTTCAACAGAACCCACATCTGATGGAAGAAAGAATACATTTACACTTTTATCTACAAAAGACTTGGCTTCTGGACACAAAAAAACATTTAAGATACATATGTATACCTATATGATATTTTATTAGTCATTTCTTCACAACTTCTTCAAAATAAAACTATAGTACTTGCAATGCTTATAATTGATAGTTAATTACACACAGCAAGACTGTGCTGTAAACTGCTCATGGGAACAGATTTTTGTAAGAACATAATTTAAGACTGAATCTTCTCATTCAAAAAAACAACTCAGTTAAGTAATTGACATTTATTTAGGAAAATGGTGGCTGTCTTTTATTTTCATACTTAAGGCCTGGTGCACAAAATTTGTGCATTCAGAGGGGGCTCCCTCAGCCTGGATTGCGAGAGGGTGCAGGCCAGGCCGAGGGACCCTACAGGTGCACAATCAGGGCCGGGGAGGGATGCCGGAGGTTGGCCAGCTGGGGAGGGACCACAGGAGGGCTCCAGGGCATATCCGGCCCTCTCGCCCAGTCCCTATTGGCCGGACCCCAGAAGCAAGCTAACCTACCAGTGGAAGTGTCTATCCCCTGGTAGTCAGTGCACATCATAGTGAGCAGTTGAATGGCCTTGGCATATCATTATCGTATTACGCTTTGATTGGTTGAATGGCTGACTGGATGACTGGACACTTAGCATATTAGGCTTTTATTATATAGGATATTAAATATTAATTTTCAAAAAGTACCTAGTTGTAACAATTTAGAGATACTTTTGAAAAGCATAAGGCAGAGATACCATCAGGTAAAACCATAATGTGTTCCTCTTGATATTATACCTGGAGATGTCAAGGAAAAGCAAACATATAAAAAATTGCAATAGTATCAAGAAGACAAAATCTAACTCTACCTTTGCAACTCAGTAAGTGATAGAGAATGTTTTAATAAGTTAATGCAGGAAGTTTTTTTATTCTATTCAAATAATTTGATATGAAAAAAAAAGAAAATGAAATGAATTGCCAGCTAAGCCATGCTTTAAATGTTAAAGAAAGATAAATGGTAGTATGTAGATTCCAATATATGCAAATAACAATGTGAAAAATGAATAATTATTGCTTAAAATTGTGCCCCCAATCTCTAGAATAACATAGGGTAGCTGTTTTATTTTTCATAGAGGTGCCTGGGTACATATCCTATATAATAAAACCCTAATATGCAAATTGATCGAAATGGTGGAACGACCAGTTGCTATGACATGCACTGACCACCAGGGAGCATATGATCAAGCAGGAGCTGCCCCTGGTGGTCAGTGCACTCCCACTGTGTGCACTAAGCCAGAAGCCGGGCTCCTGGCTGGCAAGTGCAGCAGTGGTGGCGGGACCTCTCCCACCTCTGCAGCAGTACTAAGGACCCCTTGGGGGATGTACACCTGCAGGTTTATGCCTGCTCCCCTCCAGCAGGCAGACATCCCCCAAGGGGTCCTGGACTGCAAGAGGGTACAGGCCAGGCTGAGGGAACCCCCTACCCCCAGTGCATGAATGTAGTGCACCGGGCCTCTAGTTTAAGTATAAACAAATTATTAAACTTTTTCCTTCGTGTTATCTGTTTTCCTCAGAGTTATTACTCCTAGCATGTCAAATTTGAGAAAAAAATGTGCATAGCTTTAGCAGTTATACTAAGAAATTAACATTTAACAGGAAGATCCTTTCTGTTGTTTTTCTCTCAAGGAATCTCTGAAAGAAATTATCCAGAAAATCCTAATATATAAAAAGCCAGGGGCCATCGTGACCGAAACAACCAGAGGGATGACCAAACACAGGTTGCGTGGGGTGACAAGGCCGGCAGGGGGATTAGTGAGGGATGACCAAATGACTGAACAGCAGGCTATGTGGGGCGACAAGACCGGCAGGGGGGCAGTTGGGGATGACCAGGCTGGCGGGGGGGAGGGCAGTTGGCAGTGACCAGGCCAAAGGGGGGGCAGTTGGAGATGACCAGGCCAGCGGCGGGGGGGGCAGTTCAGGGTGACCAGGCTGGCATGCGGGGCAGTGGGGGCAACCAGGCCGGCAGGTGGGGGCAGTTGGGGGCCACCAGGCCGGCAGGGGGGGGCAGTTGGGGACCACCAGGCTGGTGGAGGGGCAGTTGATGGCAACCAGGTTGGTGGGGGGGCAGTTGGGGGCAACCAGGCCAGCAGGGGGGACAGTAGTAAGGGGCAATCAGGCCAGCAGGCAGGCGAGCGGTTAGGAGCAAACAGGCCCGGATTGTGAGAGGGATGTCCGACTGCCGGTTTAGGCCCAATCGCCAGCAGTCAGACATCCCCTCAGGGGTCGCGGATTGGAGAGGGTGCAGGCTGGGCTGAGGGGGCAACCCCCCCCCCCTGCCCCATGCACGAATTTTGTGCACCTGGTCTGTAGTAGGTAGATAAAAAGGGTTATTTTAAAGTTTAAGATAGGTAAATATTTAGTTTGGTGGTCTATAGAATTTAGTGGGAATGAAACAATATTAAAGCCATTTGAACTAGATTTATTTAATGAGACTGAACTTTTGTCATTATCCTCTTTTTCTATATGGAATTGAGAATATTCCACTAATAAAAATCAATAGCTACCATTTATTGAGCACTGTATTTCTGCTTGAAAATGTTACTTGCTTAGCATACATCACTTATGTATAAATCTACTCTGTGAAGTTGGTTTTATTGTTCATCTTTTCCTAAGAAGGAAACTGAAATCTATGGTCACAGAACTAATAGTATTAAAGCAAAATTTTTAGTGCAGATTCATCTGCTTCCAAAAGCCTGTATTCTTTAGCACTACTATTTAGAGATGAGTTTAAGCACCTAGGACTATTCTCAATCTACACTAAGCTGGAACCAATCAAACAATTCATTCATTTTAAATTGTCTGACTCTGGGTGAATTGTAAAACCAGCAATTCACCATGAGTAGCCTCCTCTCACACAGTCAACAAAACAATTTATAATAAATAATGTGGGTGATTAGATTGGAAACTTAATCCAGAGATGATGGAAGAAACATTATAAAACACAATCATAATAAAACCTGTTAAGTTCTTTTTATCTGAATCATAATGTGTTCTTATTTGAAGTGAGTAGGTTGGAGGCTGATAATGGCCAAAGGTGTTTCAGTTATTAAATAATAAATCATCCATTCCATGGTATTTTTTGCAATATCAAATCACTTAAGAAATGACTAACTGCATTAATAGTATAAGCAGCATTATATTCCTTCAGAATTCACAGATAGAATGAGAAATGGCATAGCTTAAAAAAATTCCAAACAAATCAGAAACATTAATCCAGCTTCACTCTGTACCTTCCCCTTTAACTGACTTTGACAGATGTTCTTCATGGCAACTTTTTTCTACAAATTAGAAAGAAACCACTTGGCATTACCATTGAGAGGAAGCTGATGCTTTTCTATGGTTGACCTAGTAACCCTGTAAGGGTTACTAGAGTACATGATACACCTCACTGTCCACGTACAATCTCTTTTATTCTATTCTGTAATAGATGACAGTCTGACAGTACACTTAATCATAATCTGATGCTACATTTAAAAATATTTCAGCAATATATTTCTTTCTCAAAAATATCTCATTCTTTATAATTGTATTTGTCATTAACAAATTGTCAATTAAACATCTGCCAAATTCAAAAAATCACAAAAAATATTTTACTTAAGATAACAAGATATTTATGTCCATTTTATGATGATTTAATGCAACGTGGGGTCATGTGGCATGGGTGTGGGGTGTGTGTGTGTGTGTGTGTGTGTGTGTGTGTGTGTGTGTGTCTGTGTGTACATTAAGGTTCCTGAATCAGATAAACAGGTACAATAAGAGCTTTGAATTACTAGTCCTAGTAGATAATCATGCAGTTTGAAAATTAAAGTAAAATACCTATCTATCTGGTAAACTAGTCCTGAAATATTGAACAGACTAAATCAATACAGAGTTAAACATTCTTGGAACTTTAGGATATAGAACAGACATAATTAAGAAAATAACTCTAACAGTGCTAATTCAGCAGCTCCATATGTCTGATGAATAGCTAGTAAAAATACCACCTTCTCACTTCATATACTTTCAAAGTAAAAGAGTCCCCTTCCCTCCCCATCTCCCCACTTTGACCAGGTAATTGGGTTTGGCTAAGCATGAATGAGGTACTAATGTACTTTGATAGGAGTAAAAAGATGAGATCAATTCATCAAAGATACAAGGCAGGCAAATAACTCAGAATCATTGCTTAAACTAATTTGCTAAATTCTAGTTTTCACAGCAATGGGCGGTAAAATTGATCCTACTAGTCTGGCACATTGACACCGACCACTACTCTACAGCTACTCAGAAGAGTTCATAGAGATCATCACTGAAGTAGGAACAGAAGCTCCTTCCTGCCTGTACAGTGGTCTAAAGGGAGGATAAGTGCTTATGGGATGCAAATGGCAGTAAAGGATGTGCTTGGAAGAAAGTCACATATACAAAACATTGAATTCATTGGCTGGAAAAAGTTATAGATAAATACTGCTACAAAGTTAACAGAAATGATTACTTTTCTGTTAACTGTGAAGTGTCATAATGGCCTTCCTGTTGAAAGGGTACTAATCCCTATTCACTGGCATCTTTTCTAAAGTCAAGGAGTATCATAAAGCTTCCTGTTTGAAGATTGGTACAGAGTTTAAAATAAGAAGTTTCTGGGTGCAACATTCCACATCTGTCTTAAATTTGTAGTTTCCAGAGAAACAGGAAACTGGGTCTAATTCATAGTGTAGACCTGGTATTGAACTCTACACCGAGTACACATGGCTATGCTTTACTTTAAGCCTAACAAAACATTACTTAAATCCTTAAATTTTGTATAAACTACCCTTTCCTAAAAATCCTCTTTTCTTCCTTCTTTCCTTCCTTCCTTCCTTCCTTCCTTCCTTCCTTCCTTCCTTCCTTCCTTCCTTCCTTCCTTCCTTCCTTCCTTCCATTTTCTTTCTTGCTTGCTTGCTTTCTTGGGTCAGATAATCTACAGCTCTTCTTGTGTTCAGTCTCCCTCATTGCAATGAGCCTATACTTTACATGGTTGAGTTAAAGGTTTATGTATCATAAACCTTTCTTATACCCGATTTCATCATAAAAATTCTCAACAAATTAGAAATAGAAGGTAATTTCCCCAAAGTGATAAATGGAATCTATGAAAAGCCCAAGCCTTGTGTCATCTTAGTGGTGAATAAGTGAGAGATTTCCCCATAAGGCCAGGAACAAGAAAATAATTCCTACTCATACCCTTCCATACAGCTTTTGTATTGAAGATTTAGTCAGAAAACTGAAGGTAGGGGTGGGGAGAAAGAAAATATCCACATTGGAAAAAAGTAAAATGATCTTTATTGGGAGATGATATGTTTTATATGGACAAAATCTTAATTAATTCACACAAAAAACTATTAGAATTGTAAAATCTTCAGTTAGGTTGCAGGGCAGATGAGCAACATACAGAAGTCAGTTGTATCTCTAAACAGTTTCAATGAACAATTCAAAAATAACATTCAGAAGACAATTCCATTTATAATAGTATTTAAAAGAATAGAGAATACAAAACAGTGAAATAAAATTAGAAATAATTTTACCAAAAAAAATCTAATCTTAAAAGTATACACTGAACACTATTAAACATCAATGAAAGAAATTAAAGATTAAAAATAGAAAGATAGCTCATGTTCATGAAGTGGAAGACAATATTGATAAGAAGGTAATAGTTCCCAAATAGATAATATAAATTCAATGTAATCATTACCAATTTCCCAGTCAGTATTTTTCCCCAGAAATTGATACACTATTTTTAAATGCAAGCGGAAATGCAAGAGACCAAAAATAGCTGAAGCAATCTTGGGGGAAAAAAGTTAGATGGCTCACACTTTTTGATTTTAAACTTACTACAAAATTACAGCAATCAAAACAATGTGGTAGTATCATAAGAAAAGATATACAGATCAAGGGGAGAGAACTGATAGTACAGAAATAAAGCATATTGTTTATGGTAAATTACTTTTTGGCAAGAATATGAGAAAAATTCAATGGGGAAAATCAATCTTTTCAGTGAATGGTTTGCAACAACTATATATTGATATGCTAAAGAATAATGCTGGATTTTTTTTCTCATAACATATGTACATATACAGTATATTATATATATACACATACATATATATACTAGTATATACACACAGTAAATATATATATATATGTATGTATATATATATGTATGTGTGTATGTATGTGTATATATATGTGTGTGTGTGTGTGTGTGTGTGTGTATATATATATATATATATATATATATATATATATATATTAGTCCTAAATGTAAAAGGCAAATTATAAAAATCTTAGAAGAAACTACAGAACTAAATCTTCATAAACTTGGATTAGGCACAGCCTTCTTTGTCATGACACCAAAAGAACAAATGACAAGCAATCAAGCAATGAAGTTGGACTTCATAGGAATTAAAAACTTTCGTGTTTCCAAAGACACCACCAACAAAGTAAAAATGTTATCCACAGAATGGGAGAAAATATTTCCAAAGCATTAATGTGCTAATGGACTTGTATCTAGAATATCCTATCTAATAATAGAGTAATATGCAAATTAACCATCACTCCACAACAAAAATGGCAGCCCCCATAGCCACAAGATGGCGGCGCCCAGTACCCTCAGCCCCACTGCTGGAGTGCAGAACCCCTGAAATCGATCGCAGGGAGCTGGGGGTTGCTTCAGCCTGGTGCACCAGCGGACTCCCTGCGATCGATTGCAGGGAGCTGGGTGTCCACTTCAGCCTGGTGCCGGAGCAGACCCCTGCAATCGATCGCAGGGAGCTGGGGGTTGCTTAGGCCTGGTGCACCAGTAGACTCCCTGCGATCGATTGCAGGGAGATGGGTGTCAGCTCCGGCCCCAGGCCGAAAGCCTCCTGCGGACTCATCTGTGTTGGAGACTTTCGGCCTGGTGCTGGAGCAGACCCCTGCAATCGATCGCAGAGAGCTGGGGGTTGCTTAGGCCTGGTGCAGGAGTGGACCCCCTGCGATCAATTGCAGGGAGCTGGGTGTCTGCTCCTGCACCAAGCCGAAAGCCTGAGGCTTTTGGCCTGGTGCCAGAGCAGACCTCCTGCAATCGATCGCAGGGAGGTAGGGATTGCTTCGGCCTGGTGCATGAGCGGACCCCCTGCGATTGATCGCAGGGAGCTGGGTGTCCACTCTGGCCCCAGGCCAAAAGCCTCCGCCAGAGGCTTTCAGCCTGGTGCACAAGCGGACCCCCTGCAATTGATCGCAGAGAGCTGGGAGTCTGCTCCGGCCCCAGGCTGAAAGCCTCTGGCGGAGGCTTTTGGCCTGGTGCCGGAGCAGACCCCCTGCAATCGATCGCAGAGAGTTGGGGGTTGCTTAGGCCTCGTGCAGGAGTGGACCCCCTGTGATCGATCACAGGGAGCTGGGTGTCCGCTCCGGCACCAGGGAAAGCCTCCAACTGAGGCTTTTGGCCTGGTGCCAAAGCAGACCTCCTGCAATCGATCGCAGGGAGCTAGGGATTGCTTTGGCCTGGTGCACGAGCGGACCCCCTGCGATTGATCGCAGGGAGCTGGGTGTCCGCTCCGCCCGAGGCTGAAAGCCTCCAGTGGATGCTTTCGGCCTGGTGCTGGAACAGACCCTCTGCAATCGATCGCAGGGAGCTGGGGGTTGCTTCGGCCTGGTGCACCAGCGGACCCCCTGAGATCGATCGCCTGGGCAGGGAGCTGGGGGTCTGCTTTCGGCCTGGGCAGGAGCGGACCCCCTGCGATTGATCACAGGGAGCTGGGCGTCTGCTCCTCCCCAAGAGGCTTTCGGTCTGAGCCGGTGATCAGAAGGAGCTGGAGGTGCCTGCCCAGGCCTAAAGCTTCAGCCAGAGGCTTTAGGCCTGGGCAGAGCCCAGCCCTCAATTGGTGTGAACTATAGAGGAAACACCTTTACTGACTGCACATTGGCTAAGCTTCCTATATGCCACTGGTAATATTCTTAGTAACTTGCATAATAAGAATCCAAAAAGGTGGTCTAGGGTTTTTCCACCACAATTCTGGAGAAAAAAAGGAAGGTCCGCTGCTGGAGGGCTAAGAAATGTCATATCCTGCCCTAGCCGGTTTGACTCAGTGGGTAATGCCTTGGCCTGCAGACAGCAGGGTCTGGGTTCGATTCTGATCAAGGGCATGTACCTAGGTTGCAGGGTCCTCCCTGGCTGGGGCCCAGATCAGGGTTCATGCAGGAGGCAACCAACCAAAGTGTTCCTCTCACTTTGATGTTTCTCTCTGTCTTTCCCTTTCTATTCCACATTCTCTAAAAGTCAATGGAAACATATCCTCAGGTGAGGATAAAAAATAAATAAAGAAATGCATATCCTATGAAAGACACATCTTGAAAATGCCTAAAGAAAATTGTCATTTTTTCTTGGTGAAGGGACTGGAGTCCGTGTTGATGAAAACACCTTGGTGACTGTGGTGACTGGCAGTGGCTGCAGCAGCGGAGTGATGGGGCTGGTGCCTTCCCCTGATCAGACCGGTTGCCTCCCACAAAGGGAGGCCAGACTGTGGCTTAGGTCCGCTCCCCATGGGGTGTGGGCCTAAGCCATCAGTAGGACATCCCCTGAGGGCTCACAGTATGTGAGAGGGGGCAGGCTGGGCTGAGGGACCCCTGACCCCCAGTGCACAAATTTCCTGCACCGGGCCCCTAGTATATATATAGAACTCTTACAACTCAACAATAAAGTAACAAATAACCCAAGGAAAAAATGAGCATACGAATTGAATGAGGTATACAAATGCCTGATAAGAACATGAAAAATGCTCAATGTTATTATCCATCAGAGAAATGGAAATCAAAATCATACTTCACATCCAATATAATGACTGTAATAAAAAATATCGTAACAAGTTTTGACAAAGATGTAGCGAAATTAGAACTCTCATACATTGCTGGGAGAAATGTAAAATGGGGCAGCTGCTTTGGAGAGAAGTCTGGCAGTTTTTCAAAATGTTAAACATATAATTATCATATGATCTAGCAATTCCACTGCTGGGTTTACACCCAAGAGAAATAGAAATACAGTATGTATCCAAATGTACACAAATGTTCATTGCGGTTTTATTCATAACTAGAGGCCTGATGCATGAAATTCATGCAGGAGTAGGCCTTCCTTCCCCCGGTTGCCAGCACTGGCTTCCCTCTAGCAACTGGGACCTGGGTTTCCCTCCGGCCGCAGGTAGGTACCCAGGACTCTGGCTTCTCTGACAGCCCCGGGTTCATCCAGAAGGTCATCCAGAAGGATGTCTGGTCTAATTAGAATATTTCACTTTTACTATTATCAATAGATAAAAGCAGAAATGGCCCAATTGTCAATCAACTGATGAGTAGCTGAATAAAAGGTGGTACTGCACATCTATATAATAGAATATTATCCAGCAATAAAAAACAGTGAAGTTTTAATAGAGGCTAAAATATGGATGAAGCTTGAAACTACTGTACTTAGTGAAAGAAGCCAGTCACATAAAACTACTTAATCTATAATTCCCTTTACATGAAATGTTCATAGTAGGCAAATCTTAAAAGACAGAAAGTAGATTAGTGGTTGCCAGTGGTTAGGGAGGATGGGGGAAATAAGATTGAAGTGACTACTAATTGATATGGGTTTTTTAAAAGGGGAGTAGTAATAAAAATATTATCTAATTGACTGTAATAATGGTTGCACAACTAAATAGACTAAACAACATTGAACTGTGCTCTTTAAATGCATGGATTAAATGTTATATAATTTATTAAAGTAGACCCAGAGCTATCTTTAAGGACACATATAAAATAATGTGAGAATAAGCATCAATAAATTGAAAATTTAGGTTCTAATTTGGTAAATGGTGATATTTCTATTATGAGTCTAGCCACAAGGTTGTTGTAAGGTCCAAAAAGAAGAGACTTTCTTCCTCTGTGTTTCTCTCTCTCTTTTCATATATATATATATATATATGATTTAATTAGCAGCCAGTGGAGACATTAAAGTAAATTTAAATACCTTCAACTTTCTCTTCAATCTATTTACTAAAATGCTTTACAAATGATTAACTGGAGAGATTATTTCCCCTTTTCTAACTACTTAACATGAATAGATTGCCATAGATTTCCAGGTAGATTGTTTATTATAAATTAGACTACTGCCTCTCTAGTTTAAAGACTTGGAGTCTTTTTTTCCATATTAATAACAAAATAAGTTGGTTATCTAAAATAACTTTCAGGCCATGGACAGTGTGGCCCAGTTGGTTGGAGCACCACCCCTGATACTGAAAGGCTGTGAGTTTGTTTCTGGGTCAGAGCATATACCTAGGTTGCGGGTTTGATCCTGACCAAGGCACATAGAGAAGGCAATAATTGATGTTTCTCTCTCACTCTCTCTTCCGTCCCTTTCTTTAAAATCAATAAATATATCCTCTCCCAGGTGGTGTTGCTCAGTGATTGGGCATCGACCTACGAACCAGGAAGTCAAGGTTTGATTCCTGGTCAGGGCACTTGCCTGGGTTGTGAACTTGATCCCCAGTGTGGTGCAAGCAGGAGGCAGCCAAGCAAGGATTCTCTCTCATCATTGAAGTTTCTATCTCTCTCTCCCTCTCCCTTCCCCTCTGAAATCAACAAAATAAAAAAATAAAATAAAAAAAGTATATCCTCGAATGAGGATTCAAAATACATGAATAAATAAAATGACTTTCAGACGCAGGCTTTCATATATAGGCTTTCATTTTTATTTCCTCAGATTGTTAAGGCTATTAACAAATCACATACCAGAATATGCACCAGCAAAGGGTACTAGCCAGGCACAATTTGAACAATGTGATATCCAGTACACACTGGCAAATAGTTAGTGTCAACTCTAATCACAACCAAACCATAGCAGTAGCTTTCACCTGTACACATTTTTCTGAATATTATCTTCTTAAACCTTTTCACTGCTAAAGAGCTCAACATCTTTTTTCACCAGTCTAATTTAATGAAAACTAAACAAATTAAATTATAGTCTAAAAATTTAAGCAAAGAGAAACTTCACCCTGGAAAATAGTGTAATTAAACACCTGGAAAACTAGATAATCCACAGAAAACTACTGAGTGTTCAGTAAGATGGCAGGCAATAAGTAAATAAATAAACAAGATTAATCATTTTATTACTAGTATATACAAAAATAACTGATCAGATATATAATGGAAAAAATATATCAATCCAAGTAGCTACTAATGATGTGGGTTCCCGTGAATGAATACAGCTATAAAACTGCATGACTCTTAACCATGTGAATTTAACTCTTTTAGAGACTCAAATATCTCAATGAAGCCACCTAACAAGAATGCAAATCCCTTAACTTGAGGCCCTCACCCCTCTAACAAGAGGATATCCAATCCATTCAAAGGGTTTGAATGGGCAATAACTCTACTCTCTTTTGTCCTCATTATCCTACTTACTAAAACACATTTTATTTTTTCCAAAAGCAAACTTCTTTGCATAAATGCAATTTATCTTTAACAAAGACAAGCTTTTACTATCATCCCCTAAACCAGTGGTTGGCAAACTGCGGCTCGCGAGACCACATGCGGCTCTTTGGCCCCTTGAGTGTGGCTCTTCCACAAAATACCACAGCCTGGGCGAGTCTATTTTGAAGAAGTGGCGTTAGAAGGAGTTTAGGTTTAAAAATTTGGCTCTCAAAAGAAATTTCAATCGTTGTACTATTGATATTTGGCTCTGTTGACTAATGAGTTTGCTGACCATTGCCCTAAACAGTTTTAATTCCCTGAAACCAGAGGATCTCAAATATTTCCGTGTTATAACAGTCTTTGCTTTACATTGCAAAACAAAACTGGCCTATTTACTTGGTTTTCCCTGAACAAAGGAGCAATTTGCCCTAAGGTAGTACTGAAACAGACTGACACACTTTTCACTAACAGTGTTTTGTTTTGTTCCTAATCTCTTTCATTATGTGTGTCTATGTGTGTGATTTTCAGGTTTAAAAATGTTAAACATCAGAATTTTAGCCTGAATCCCAGACTAAGCTGAAAATTATGTGGACTCAAACAGGTCTCAACAAATCTCTCTATCATGTATCAACACTATGGGAAGCAAAGAAATATAAGTGATTATAAAATTGAGCATGTGGGTAATTATAGTTGTGTCATTCAGGAGTAACTGGAGATAAACAGTGACTTGACCAAGATTAAGCTAACATTGTTGTGCCCAGGGTTGCCAGGAAAAACATGAGTTCCAAGGTTTCAAAACCCTCAGTTATGTCATAATTCCGCCTCCAGGGAAAAGCGAGGAGACCTAATATGTACAGCCTTTCTTTGAGTAATATAATTAGAAAGTGACTTGGAACCTTACATCAGTTCCTTGTGAAAATGTAAGGTAAATCTTCAGGTCAAAATCAAGAACCAGAACATTCTTGACAAAGTGATATCTCAGCCTGTTTCCAGCTGTCTACATAAGATCCATCATTTCCCTCAATTCATACAATGCAAAGCAATCTCAACAGCAATTCACTTGTATAGAGGATACTTTCTTAGTATGAGAGAAATTAGGAAGTCCTTCTTGTCCAAACTAAAACTCAGGTGTACATTCAACTTTCTCAAGTTCCTTTATTCAATATGAATTCCCTTGGTTTAAGGTGGACTCCAGGTGTTCCTTGTTTAAATATATTTTTTGTTTCCTTTTTGGTGAACAAAACTCTTCAAAGGATAACTCATTATGTTATTGGTGAATAATGCTTTATTTATTACTAGTGGCCCGGTGCACGAAATTTGTGCACATTAAAAGGGGATTAATTGAAGAAATATTTTAATATTGCTATTTGCCCTTTCTCTATAATATAAGTGTCAGAGATGAAAGAAAATTAGTAAAATGTATATGAAAATCTTCCTCCTATCAGAGTCTGGGGCATGCCATGGGACCCAGAGTCAAGTCCCTGCCCACCCATGGTACCTCAAAATTGTGCGAGACCCAGACCTAGCTGGTCCCACCTCCATTGGGTAAGATTCAAACCTGGCTAGCCCCACCCCCATCAATCCCTGCCAAGCGGGGGAGTGCAGCCTCAGGTCCCCCATCAAGCTCTGCCAGGCGGGGGGGGGGGGGGGGGCACAGCCTCATGTCCCCCAGCATATCCTCAGGTCCCCCGGCCCAGCACCGGGGCAGGGGGCATGGCCTGAGGTCCCCCAGCCCAGCACTGGGGTGGGGGGCACAACTTGAGGTCCCCCATCAAGCCCCGCCAGGTGGGGGACAGGGCTTGAGGTCCCCTGTCAAGCCCCGCCGGGTAGGGGGGTGCGGCCTCAGGTCCCCCGTCAAGCCCTGCTGGGCAGGGGGCATGACCTGAGGTCCCCTGGCCTGATGCCAGGGGTGGGGAGTGTGGCCTGAGGTCCCCTGTCAAGCCCCACCAGGCTGGGGGGCGCAGGCTCAGGTCCCCTGTCCTGACCCAGCGCCATGCAGTCTCAGGTCCCTGATGATTGCTCCATAAGGCTTGTTATGGGAACTCGGCCTCCACTATGAGTGCAGCCATCCTGTGTTAAGGAAACCCCGCCTCTGCTGTGGGTGCCGCCATCTTTGTGATGGTGTGATGGTCAATTTGCATACTCCCTCTTTATTAGATAGGATTGCATTCTATTATTTTTAATGGGCCATAAAATGTGAGCCTTTTTTATTTATACAGAAGAAGAAAGGATGAGAAACTTTCAAAAATCATCTTGAGAGAGGCATAGAAATGAAGGCTTGCGGAATCTAGAAATAGCACAAGCATTATGTGGACGAAAGGGGAGCTTGACAAGCTCAGGGAAGGCCTTCTAACTTGACAAGCTCAGAGAAGGCCTGCATTGCGGTCTTGCAAACTCAGAGACATAAAGTAACCACAAAGTATGGTCTGAAATTAAACTTTAACTAAAAGTAGTTATGGTGGGTAGTTAAGTCCTAGGCTGGTATCTTCACTGGCAAGGTCAACCTTTACCTTAACTGAGCCTATCTGTCTTTTTGCATCTATGATAACATAACCATAAATTGTTTGGGTAACTTATAACTTCCCTTTTTCCAGACTCTTTGGGTACAACCTAATGTGCCTGGGCTCCAGGACAGATATCAGAAATTCCTTCATTTTATTATTATCATGTTAATTGTTGACTGTTGACTATCCTGCACCCATCTAAGTATGTGTCTATCATTTTACTTTTTATCCAATCTGAGGGGTTTTCTGCTTTACTTTCTCCTGCCTCTCTAATCTATCACCAATGGATTTCATGTAACCCACCTATGTCTCCTCCTTTGATTGCAATGTATAAAAATAGATGAAAACCCACCATTCTCTGGAGCATTATCACAATCCACGGAGAAACTGCTTCCCAGCAATTGTCCACAGTTTGGCTCAAATAAACTCACAAAAATTCTTTACAGGTTTGAATGTTTTTACATTAACAATTACAAGGGTGCTTAACAGAAATCCAGCATTATATCCAGTTCACCAGCTATTCTCTGGTGATAAATTAGTAACTTCAGGAAAAAGTATTTCCTATATATTTGTCAATTTTGCATAATAAATATGGTGCATAAAATTAATTAGACAGAACACACACTTGTAGCTTCTGATGCTTTTATGATTCCCATTCTAGAATGGACAAGGGCCTTCTAAACTAAGTTCAGTCCAAAGCAGCTGCAATGTTAAATTCTGCACAATGGCCTTTTACTCTTCCTGACAAATCTCAGCTATGTCTTCATGATTTACATGCCACTCTTCAAAATGTCTTTTCTTCTTCTCATAATTCTCTCCTTACTTAGCTTTTATGATTATAAACAGTCTTGTCTCTCTCCATAGTGCCATTACTATTCCCTCCTCCTATTTCCATCATGAGTGTTCCCCAAGGATCTTAGTGAACATAAGATGGTTCACAACTACAACTGTAAGGACCATCATGAGAGCTGAAAAAGATTCTCCTAGCCAGGCTCCTCTTACCCTTTTCCCTACTATGTTCAACCTTCATCTACAAAAACAACATACTCTCAGCACAACGATTTTATCCATCTCCATCCCCTATATTAAAAACTTAAACACTTACCTATTTTCTAAAAACTCAAGGCCCCATTTCTAGGATAATCCTGAACCCCTTTATTTATTTATTTATTTACTTACTTACATTTTTTATTTATTTTTTATTTTTTACAGAGAGGAAGGGAGAGTGATAGAGAGTTAGAAAAATCAATGAGAGAGAAACATCCATCAGCTGCCTCCTGCATGGCCCCTACTGGGATGTGCCCGCAACCAAGGTACATGCCCTTTTTTTTTTTTTTTTTTTTTTTTTTTTTACTTTTTTTTTTTTTTTAGTTTTTAGTTTTTAGTTTTTAGTTTCTTTATTGATTGAGGTATCACATATTTGTCCTCATCCCCCCATTCCCATCCCTCACCCCTCCCCACACATGCCCCCACCCCCCTGTTGTCCTTACCAGAATCGAACCTGGGACCCTTGAGTCTGCAGGCCGACACTCTATCCACTGAGCCAAACTGGTTAAGGCAATCCTGGACCCCTTTTAAGTACCAGCCTGAGAAAGCCCAAAGCTGCCAAAAGATTTACTATGTGTTCCAATCAAAACTTGTTGACAATCTGGACCACCCTTTCTTCGAGCACTTCCTCTTCCTCTTTGAAATGTATATGAATCTTATACAACTCAAGAGTGTCTTTCTTGATAACCTAAAAGCCATTCCTTTGAAATGCAGTCATCAGAAAAGATAGGGGCTGTGTCTCCCAGTCTCTGTGGGAGGGCAGAATCCTAACTTTGCTCCAGTAAAACCTCAATATAAGGGACTAATTTGGGTGAGGGGGTGTCTGTTAAATCTAAAAGTCCATTATATGATAAAGTAGTTTTTCAGAACATGTATGTTTAAAAATTCACAAATTAGTTTACCTGTTTTTAATTATTAGACATGTTTTTGTAATTATAATTAAGTATGAAAAATCTAATTTCACAGAAAAGTTTTCTATTATGTATTACAATAATTTTAAATTTACATAGTCACCACAAGTAAACAAATGCACATGAGTTGGGTGTGGTTTAGCACACTTGGGAACATCAGCCAGCATAAGCACTAAAGCTGCTGCAGAAAGTCACACCCTGCAACAACAGAACCAATTACCACGTGCCACATGTTGTGATCATGTGTTAATCATTCCCCATTTACCAAACATTTTGTGTGAGCAGTGAGTGACTCTTGAATTTAAATATGTAGACTACAGTTATAGTTGTATGTTGGTGAAATTACTACAATGTTTTTTCCAAGTATGGCCTACTGTTAAAAATAACAGTGAATTAATAACAAAAAAAACTGTTAACTTAATTATAAGCAAATCTTGATTAAAAGTGTTACAGAAGACCAGAGAAGAACCAAGCAACCCTTAGAGAGATGGAGTTACACTTTATTATTATTAAGCACAGGCCGAGAGAAAACTGTATTTCAAATTCTGGGCCCAACATAGAGGAACTTTCCCTATTTATATCTTTTTACCTTCTCTGTCTCCCAAATATGGGGTTTTTCTGGTTTCCTTTGCAAGTTCTTAAAGAGCCCTATGTACTGGGGCTTTGAGACCTCAACCAAAGGTTTGGCCTGGCACCACCACTGATAACTTCATCTGGGGGAAGGCTTATGGCCTCTCTGGAATGGGAATAGTCTTATTATTTAAGCAATCAATCATTTACAGAAGCCAAAATAGCAGGGTTAAAATTTCAAACAGCAGTTTTTATATAACATGGAGGTTACTATGCTTCAAAAGCATTTTTAAATTAACAGGGTGTTAATTTTCACATATGACATATGAACCGAAATTTTGTCTGTAACGTCCAAAGTCCATTAAATTGAGGTCTGCAAAATCGAGGGTTTACTGTAATACCCTCCTCCTACTCTTTCAATCACTGACATTTCATTTTTCTTGAAAAAATATTCTCAGAAAAATACCTCTCCAACTGCCTTCTTTATACTAAGCACTTCTCTGATCCCTTCTACTTTTCCATATACATTAATACTTTGCCCATACTTCCGTCCTCATACTTAATAAACTCCATTAGAATTAGTTTTATATCTATCTCCTCAACCATATTGCAACTTCTTAAAAAAACACCTTAGTTATCTGCACAAGTACTGTCTCACTGAGGTTGACCACCTAGAATACAAAAATAGGTTCTCTGTTTTCTTAGTCATGTTTGTATCACTGGAACCTAGTGATGATAAGTAGTAAGTGTGTCTCAGGTTTGTTGAGTTTCCAAACAAAATGCTCAAAAATTAATTTTTCACTTAAGTGTAGAGCAATTCAAAGGGGTGGATAGAGGGCTATCTAATTTTTAAGCTTCTTCTTTAATAAGATATTTTCTAAAAATAACCATATTTTAATTTTTAAATCACTCACCACAAAATTAAATAATAAAAGTATGAATAACAACATTTCCTTGGGCATTTTTCCCTTTATATTATCAAAAGTCAGTAATATGCTCTCATATCCAGACACACTGATCTATTTAAAACATAAACATTTTTGGAGGAAAGCAATGTAAACTATGATTTGGGACAGAATTGCTTAAGAATGTCTTACTCTTTACTATATTTTTCTCATGTCTTATATATTCCCCAATTTTAATTTTTTTGCATATACTAACATGGCCACTTGCTGCACATGGAATATCTTCATGTCCTCACTCTTCCTGAGCTCCATCAATGTGGTTAATTCTGGCAAAGAGGTGATAAATGAAAGAGATGTGTAACATTTTTAAGCTAAAGCAGAGATGAGCAGGGTAAGTTCTCTGTGCTGTCTCTTGCCTGCCATAATGACATTGGAAGCCACTTGATATGGTAGAGACAATTAGATGCAGCCTGTATCTCTGAATCAAGGAGTAAGATCAGTTCTGGTGAATCACCAAAGTAGACCCTAAGATACCAATCACAATATACCTAATTTTATTTTATTTTATTATTTTTTAAAATATATTTTATTGATTTTTTACAGAGAGAAAGGGAGGGGGAAAGGGATAGAGAGTTAGAAACATAGATGAGAGAAAAACATCAATTCAGCTGCCTCCTGCACACTCCCTACTGGCAGTGTGCCCACAACCAAGGTACATGCCCTTGACCAGAACCAAACCTGGGACCCTTCAGTCTGCAGGCTGACGCTCTATCCACTGAGTCAAACCAGTTAGGGCACAATATACATAATTTTAAATGCTTTCATAAGATACTTTTGTGTCCAACACTGTTGATTTAAATACTCTCCTTTGTTCAACCTACAGTTGTTAGTCTGACAGTAATCATTCCTTAAAGATCATTCTTTATTTCCAAAATTCTGTTCTAAATTATAGTTCACTCAGGGATTGAACAAATGAAATCTAAGGATATATCATTACAATCCATTTCAAGATTGATTTGATGTGGTTTCAAAATATGTATTCTGATTTTCTAAGACATTTCATTTGATTCAGGCATACATTATTAAGAAATAACATTGATGCCGATTTTATTTGTTGACTATTATTTTAATAATTTTTGGCAGAAAATTATTTTAACAAGCTACATTAAACGTTTTATTATCCAAAATTTATTATCAACAGTTTATGAAATGTCAACAATTTTATCCTCCATTTACATTAATGGTTCATGTATATTTTGTACTTTTCTTTGATTTCTTTTATTATTGAATGATTACCGGTCTTGAACACCATTTGTCCTTTTAAATTACTTTTTGAAAATTAAATAAAATAGCAACACTACCTTCTATCTATCACATTCAAATAATAATAATAGTTAACATTTATGAAGTGTGTATTGAGGATATGCATGTACTAACTCTAACCTACATTGTAATTTCATGAAGTGGAACTCAGACATCAGAAAGCTTACAAAATATAAGCTAATAAGATATCTAATTTACTGAGAACTTACTATGTGCTCGGCACTATTTTAAGAGTTTACATTATTTAGTCTAAAAACTAAAGCATTTGCTTAGCTATCATCTTGTTATTTTGGTCTGACTACACAAGTATTGCCTATTTTTTTGCTTAAATTCACAGAACAGAAAGGTAGAATGCAAGAATTTTCAGCTGTACACTCCTCTGAAGAATACCACACAGATACCTGAATTTCATGTAAAAGGAAATGACAAGATATAAACTTTAGAAGAATTTTACTAAGTTAGATATAAGGTACTTAGCAACAAATCTAGTTGTAAATAGAGCTATTATGGAGAGAAAAATCAGGTTGTCAACTTGATCTGGTGAAGTCAATATATCTTTCTCAAAGACTATATTTTAAAATTTATCTTTATTGTTGAAAACATTACAGATGTCCCTTTTGTATCTCTGGAACCTAGTGATGATAAGTAGTAAGTGTGTCTCAGGTTTGTTGAGTTTCCACCCCACAGCCACATCCACCAGGCCTATTGACCCCTCCACCCATACCTGCCCCAACCAGGCCTATTGTCTGTGTTCATGGGTTATGCATATCATCTACACTAATAAAAGAGAAACATGCAAATTACCGTCACTCTGCTATGCTACCAGCCAATCAGAGTGAGTATGCAAATTAACCTGAAAACATGGCTGCAGCCCCATCCCCCCGCCAGTCTGGGCCTGTGGGAGTCAGAGAAGTTGGGCGCCAGTGCCTGAGGCTGGGTTCAGCCCGGGAGATGAAGAAGCCGCCTGCCCCATGATCCCAGGCTACAGCCAGCTGGAGAAGCCTCACATCCACCTGCCCCACGTCCACCTGCCCCACGTCCGCCTGCCCCACGTCCGCCTGCCCCACGTCCACCTTCCCCACGTCCTGGGGGAGACAGAGAAACTGGGCCCCAGAACCTGAGGCTGGGTATGGTCTGGGAGATGAAGAAGCTGCCTGTCCCATGATCCCACCGCAGCCAGCTGGAGAAGTCACCCACACTGCATCCCAGGGAAGATGGAGAAGCCGCACACCTGTGGTCCAGGCGCCAGCACCTGCGGCTGGCTACAGCCTGGAAGATGGAGAAGCCACCCACCCCGCAGTCCTGGGCACCAGCATTTGAGGCTGCAGCCCAGGCGAAGCCACCTGCCCACCATCCCCTGCAGCTGCAGGTGGGCTGGGCGCCTATGGCTGACCAGAGGGAGGGAAGCCCGGATCCCGGGTGCCTGTGGTCGGCTGGAGGAGGGAATCCTGGGTCCCAGATGCAGGGCCGAGGCAGAGGTGGTTAGGGGCAATCAAGCCAGCAGGGGAGCAGTTATGGACAATCAGGCTGGCAGGCAGAAGTTAGGGGCAATCAGGCAGGCAGGCGAGCGGTTTGGAGCCAGCAGTTCTGGATTGTGAGAGGGATGTCTGACTGCCAGTTATCCCCTGAGGGGTCCCAGGTTGGAGAGGGCGCAGGCCGGGCTGAGGGACACCCTCCACCCCCCCCCAACCCCCTCCTGTGCACAAATTTCGTGCACCGGGCCACTAGTATATAATAAAAGGCTAATATGCAAGTAGACCAAATGGTGGAACAACCAAACAACCGGTCACTATGACATGCGCTGACCACAGAGGGCATCAGCAGCAGGCAGCAAAGTGCGGAACATGGTGGGCATCAACCATGGCGGGATGGTGGAGCAAGTGAGCAGGGCGCCATACCAAGGCGAGGTGCTGATCACTGTCATCAGGGCAAGCCTCTGCTGGTTACTGAAAATTCTTTGCTCACGTGCACCATGGTCCCACCTGGCACTCGCACCTGCTTCCGGCACTGGCCCTGCTCGCACCCGCAGCCGGTGCCGGAGCTGCTGCTCGCACCTGCTGCTAGCGCCTGTTGCCCGTCTTGATCACTCGGCACTGTCAGTGGGTGAGAGCAGTGGCTACTGGCCCCGATTGCCCCTGAGGGCTTCTCCATCTCCCCCTGCTCCTGAGGGGTGATCAGGATAGCACCTGCCGCTGACACCCATTGATGGTGCCGGCCTCACTCACACCTGCTGCTGGCACAGGCCCCAATCGCTCTGAGCCATCAGTGGGTGTGAGCGGGGCTGGTGCCTTCAGCACATGGTGGCAAAGCTGCGGACAGACAGGGGACTGGGTCATGGAGGGAGGGGCTGGGCCGGGGCATGAAAGATGGGCCTCATGGCCCACAGTTCCTTTCAAGGTGCATGAATTCATGCACTGGCCCCTGGTCTCTATATATAAAAGCCAAAGTGACCAGAACAACCAGTCACTATGATGGGCACTGACCACCAGGGGGCAGACGCTCAATGCAGGAGCTCCTCCCTGATGATCAGTGCACTCCCACAGCCAACCTCCCACGGCTGGCCAATCTCCCCTGGTCCCTCCCTGTGGCCAGCCAATCTCCCGCAGTCCCTCCCCCCATCAGGCAGGCCCTGGCCGGCATCTGGAAGGCCCCAATCAGCACTGATCACCAGCCAGGCCTAGGGACCCCACCTGTGCAGGAATTTTGTGCACCAGGCCTCTAGTAGGCATATAAGTTCTTTGGTTAATCTTTTCCAACCCCACTTCCCCTCCTTCCCTCTGAGATTTGTCAGTCTGCTCCATGCTTCTGTTTCTCTGAATCTATTTTGTTCATCAGTTTATTTTGCTTATCAGATTCCATATATGAGTGAGATCATGTGATACTTATCTTCCTCTGACTGGCTTAGTTCTCAAAGACTATTTTTAAAGGCATTGGTGGAGAGATGTGAATTTGATGCTAGGTCTTCTTTCTGATCTTCTTTTCTTTTCCATGATTTCAAGTTTTTCTGTGAACTTAAAGTGCTCCAGAGAAAAAATAAAATTTCAGATAAGTCTATATGTTTAAAAAATCAGCAGTACACTGCTTTACCAGACAGTTTATAAAGAGGTAAAGAGCGAAGGCTTCTGGTCAAGATGGTGGAGTAAATAAATGCTGTGCTCACCTCCTCCTATGACCACATCAAAATTTTAAGTAAACTACAGAACAACCAACATGGAGAACCACCTGAAGACTAGCTGTAAGGAACTCCTTTAACTAAGGATGTACAGAAGAAGCCACACTGAAACAGGAAGGGCAGAGAGGCAGAAAGGGTAGGGCCCACAACCATGGGTAGAAGTTCAGAAATGGGAGCAATATTTCAGATGTATAGGTTCCTCCTGAGAAAAGAGGGGTCTCAGACCCACAACACACACCCGAGCCCAGGCTTCCAATGCCAGAAGGAGAAGTCTTCATAGCCTTTGGCTGTAAAAACCAGCAAAGATTGCGGCTGAGACAGAGGACCGCTGAAGTTCCAGGCATTTTCTAAAAGAGCCCACACATGGATTTGTTCACTGACATTCATGACTCTGTGCTGCAGCTCTGGGGCAGCAGCTTGAGAAGTACCAGGGTCATACAAGGAGGAACTGAATTATCTGGCTTTAGGGGAAGACTTAGGGGGCAGCCTTCTCCCAGAAAGAAGTACAGGAGGACACCATCGTTCTTTTGCTGTAATCTTCCCTCCACCCAATCTGCAGGCACAGGTGGGCTTCAAGTCTGAGTCTCCATCAACTAGATAACACTGTTTGGTCTGCCCTGCCCTGGGGATTCCTTCAGATGCTACTGAAAACCAGCTTGCTAGCCCACCCAAACTGCTTCCAGTGGATTTTCCATAGAGCCTGAATTGGCTGGTGCTGTGGACTTTCCTATAAACTCTCAAAAGTTCACAAGCTCCAATAAGTAAAAGCTGGCTTTGGGATGCCCTACCTCTTGTTAATCAGCTCCAAGCTTGGCACTAGTTGCAGCAGCCTTGATTGGCAGCTTAGTATTTCCTAGGCACCTCTAAGCCCAGCACAAACAGCAACCATCTGCAGATAAGTTTGTAGCTCATACCAGGTGGCCTTCGGCAGGGCACAAAAGGAGGCTAACATTGGCATCCACCAGAGTCCTTCCCAAGAGGCCCCAGAACCAGCACACACAGTGGCAATCTTTAGACCATACCAGAACACCAAACCATCATCTCTAGAGCCAGTCTTAACAATCAGCTTGGCAGAAACCGGTTTGGCTCAGTGGATAAAGCGTTGACCTGCGGACTCAAGGGTCCTGGGTTCAATTCCGGTCAAGGTCATGTACCTTGGTTGCGGGCACATCCCCAGTAGAGGGTGTGCAAGAGGCAGCTGATCGATGTTTCTCTCTCATCGATGTTTCTAACTCTCTATCCCTCTCTCTTCCTCTCTGTAAAAAATCAATAAAATATATTTTTAAAAAAATAAAAAAAAGAAAACAAACAAACAAACAAAAAAAAAAAATCATCAGCTTGACCAATCAGCCTAAGAGTAAGTTGCTTCTATTGAAGTGTCAATAGCAATCAAGGCTCAACACTAAAAGGAGGGTACTCACACCCACAAAAGGAACACCCAGATCTGGTGGTCAGGAAAACTATGTCACTGGGTTCCAGAGAACATCCTACCTAATAAAACAGTAATATGCAAATTGACTGCACATTTGCTATGCCCAAGCCACGCCCACCAGCCAATCAGAGCGAGTATGCAAATTAACCCAACCAAGATGGCGGTTAATTTGCATACATAGGCGCCCTGAGCGGACCACCTGCGACAGATTGCAGGGAGCTGGGTGTCTGCTCTGGCACCAGGCCGAAAGCCTCCACTGCAGGCATTCAGCCTGGTGCACTAGCTGACCCCCTGCGATCTATTGCAGTGAGCTGGGTGTCTGCTTCAGCACCAGGCCGAAAGCTTCCGCCAGAGGCTTTCAGCCTGGTGCATGAGTGGACCCCTGTGATTGATCGCAGGGAGCAGGGTGTCTGCTCCGGCCCCAGGCTGAAAGCCTCCGGTGGAAGCTTTTGGCCTGGTGCTGGAGCATACCCTGCAATCAATTGAGGGAGCTGGGGGTTGCTTTGGTCTGTTGTACTAACGGACCCCCTCCGATTGATCGCAGGGAGCTGGGTGTCCGCTCTGGCACGAGGCCGAACGCCTCCCGTGGAGGCTTTAGGCCTGGTGACAGAGCAGACCCCTGCAATCGATCGCAGGGAGCTAGGGCTTGCTTCAGCCTGGTGCATCAGCGGACCCCCTGCGATCGATCACCTAGGCAGGGAGCTGGGGGTCTGCTTTTGGCCTGGGCAGGAGGGGACCCCCTGCAATTGATTGCAGGGAGCTGGGGATCTGCTCCTGCCTAAGAGGCTTTCAGTCTGGGCAGGCCTGGGCAGGGTTGAGCCGGTGATCAGAGGGAGCTGTAGGGGCCTGCCCAGCCCTAGATTGGTGTGAACTATAGAGAAAACACCTTTTCTAATGGCACATTGGCTAAGCTTCCTGTATGCCACTGGTAATATTCTTAGTAATTTGGGTAATAAGAATCCAAAAAGGTGATCTAGGGTTTTTCCACCACACTTCTGGAGAAAAAAAGGAAGGTCCGCTGCTGGAGGGCTAAGAAATGTCATATCCTGCCCTAGCCTGTTTGACTCAGTGGATAATGCCTTGGCCTGCAGATAGCAGGGTCTGGATTTGATTCTGATCAAGGGCATGTACCTAGGTTGCAGGCTCCTCCCTGGCCGGGGCCCAAATCAGGGCTCATGCAGAGGCAACAAATCAAAGTGTTCCTCTCACTTTGATGTTTCTCTCTGTCTTTCCCTTTCTTTTCCACATTCTCTAAAAGTCAATGGAAACCTATCCTCAGGTGAGGATAAAAAATAAATAAAGAAATGCATATCCTATGAAAGACACATCTTGAAAATGCCTAAAGAAAATTGTCATTTTTTCTTGGTGAAGGGACTGGAGTCCGTGTTGATGAAAACACGTTGGTGGCTGTGGTGACTGACAGTGGCTGCAGCAGCGGGGTGATGGGGCTGGTGCCTTCCCCTGATCAGCCCGGTTGCCTCCCACAAAGGGAGGCCAGACTGTGGCTTAGGCCCGCTCCCGTGGGGCGTGGGCTTAAGCCATCAGTAGGACATCCCCTGAGGGCTCACAGTATGTGAGAGGGGGCAGGCTGGGCTGAGGGACTCCCAACCCCCAGTGCACGAATTTCGTGCACCAGGCCCCTAGTCTATTACATAAGGCCGATCTACCAAAATCAGGAGGTGTAGCAGCTCTACCTAATACATAGAAACAAATACAGGAAGTCAACCAAAATGAGGAGACAAAGAAACATGTCCTAAATGAAAAAAGTAAATAAAACTCCAGAAAAGGACTAAATAAAATGGAAACAAGTAATTTACCAGATGCAGAGTTCAAAACACTGGTTATAGGGATACTCAATGAACTTAGGGGAAGAGTAGATAAACACAATGAGAACTTTCACAACAAAAGATAGGAAATTAAAAAGATGAAGATTAAAAATATAACCTGTCAGAAATAAAGAATACAGTAATTAAAACAAAGAATATATTACAGGGAATGAAGCAGAGGATCAAATCAGCTATTTGGAAGACAAAGTAGCAGAAAACACCAATCAGAAAAGTAAAAAAGAAAAAAGAATCCAAAAAAATAAGGATAGTTTAAAGGGCCTCTGGGACATCAAGCATATCAACATTTGCATAATAGAGGTCCCAAAAGGAGAAGAGATAAAGCAAGGAATTGAAAAATTATTTGAGTAAATAACAATGGAAATTTTCCCTAACCTGGTAAAGGAAATAGACGTACAAGTACAGAGTCCCAAGCAAGATGGACCCAACGAGGCTCACACCAAAACACATCATAATTACAATGCCAAAGGTTAAAGTCAAAGAGAGAATCTTAAAAGCAGCAACAGAAAAGCAGTTAGTTACCTACAAGGGAGCTCCAATAAGACTGTCATCTGATTTTTCAACAGAAACTTTTCATGCCAGAACAGATTGGCATGAAATAGTAAAAGTGATGAAAAGCAAGATCCTACAACCAAGACTACTATACCTAAGTATCATTTAGACTCAAAGGAGAAATAAAAAGCATCCTAGTCAAAGTAAAGCTAAAAGAATTCATCCCTATCAAGCCAGTATTATAAGAAATGTTAAAGGGACCTCTTTAAGGAGAAATGAAGATGAATAATAACATGAAAATAACTACATACCTCAATTGTAAATGGATTAAATGTTCCAATCAGAAGACATAGGGTAGTTAAACAGATATGAAAACAAGACTCAAAAATATGCTACCTACAAGAGATCCATTTTAGATCAAATGACTCACACAGACTATAAGTAAAGAAATAGAAAAAGACATTTCATGCAAATAAAAAAAACCCAAAAAAAACAAACAAACAATCCAAAACAGAAAAAGCTGGGAAAGCAATACTTATACCAGACAAAATAGACTTTCAAACAAAGAGTATGAAAAATGACAGAAAAGGACCAGCAATGCCACTTCTGAGTATTTATCTAAAAACACCCAAAACACAAATTTGAAAAGTAAATGCATCCCTATGTTTATTGCAGCATTATTTACAATACCCAAGATATGCAAGCAACCTAAGTCTTCATCAATAGAGAAATGGATAAATATGTGGTTCACATATACAATGGGATATTATTTAGCCATATAAAATAATGAAATCTTGCCATTTCTGACAATATAGATGGACCTAGAGAGCATATGCAAAGAGAGAAAGTCAAACAGAGAGAGACAATTGCCATATGATTTCACATATATGGGGAATCTAAAAAAAAAAAAAAAATGAATGAACAAATAAAACAAAGACAAATTCATAGATAAAGAAAACATTTTGATGATTGCCAGATGGGAGGGGGTGACAGGATGGGTAAAAAAAGGGGAGGGATTAAGATGTGGAAGTTGCTAGTTATAAAAACATTGATGAGGATGTAAAATACAGCACATGGGATGAAGTAAATAACATTGTCATAACTCTGTATGGTGTCATAACTTATGGAGGTGATCAACTTGCAAGTCAAATAAATATCTAAATCACTATGTTATGCACCTGAAAATAATATAATATTGTATGTCAACTGTAATTGAAAAATTTAAAAAATATTTAAAAAGAGATAAAGGACCTTTTACTCAGATAAAAGAAAATAGTTAATATGCATATTGTCAAGAAAATAATTATCTTGTATATACATTTTGAAAGTTTTCTCCTTAATAATCTAGCATTCCTCAGATTTGTATTTATGTTTCCTTGATTAACCACCTGGTCCTCCAAAACTTTAAGTTGGAAGAATTTTTATATTGTTGAGGACTTTCTTTTGATCTTTAGATATGATAATAAAACAAATATGCACAGGTATACAGAGTAGAATAAAAGTGTACTAGAGACCTAGGAAATCCTGTGAACTAAACTAACTTCCACTTGCTGCCTTTTAACCTTTTAAAAACACTTTTGGTGTTAAGAAAAATATTTCTACTTTATTTCAGTTTTCACTCTGAAAGTATACATTAGCTTTAAAATTCACTTATCACTATCATCATTATTTACTACTTAGTGATAATAAAAATAAATTGGAGAAAGAGATATGAAAGTATTTATGTTCAAGTGTTCATTGCATGTATGTGTATATTATTGGAGAAAAAAGGCATTTAAAAAATAAAGGTATTTTGTTTCAAAAGATCAGTGAAAAAGTAAGACAGGAAAAAATACAAAAATAAAAGTTCCATAGAAATGAGGGTTTCATAGAAAGATCCAGGATTAAAAGTCACAAATATGAAATGTTTAAATAAACTTGATGGTACAAAATATAAAAATAAACAATTTTAATGTGTTTTTTTTGTTGTTTGCATACATGGTAGATGCAATATGTACGAAAATGTCAAGGCTTTGGAAAGAATAAAATGGGCCTTGTAGAAGAAAAAGGGAAAATTATTTTTTTTTTGTGCTATGCCAGAACAAGTTAGAAAAGACAATTACTAAAAAGAACAGAATATCTGTTCATATTCAGAAAAGGGTAACTTCAGGAGTGTAACTAAAGGAAACCCTTCTACTGCCAAAAGCAGTTATTTTCCAAAGCAATTTTGTAAAAGTATGTTTCTTTGCTGAGGAGCTTGAGGTCAGGAGTGCTGGGGAAAGGGTAGAGAGGCAGGAAGGTGGTGAGAAAATAGTCCCCTCAAACAGGGCTGAAATAGCAGTCATATAATTTTGAATTAGAATTGGGCGGTGGAGCTTAAAGATCTTAACAAATGAAAATCTAAAAATATACGGTGATGTGGGTGAGGAAATGATTGTTTTCTCTTTGTAAAGGGTTATCCAAAGACATCTACGTAGCTATTCTGATGGAAATGAGCATGAAATACAATTGCAGATTCCTGTACTCCCCATAAATCACTTCTCTGATTCCTGTACTTTCAATAAATCACTTCTCAAGCATATGAAAAGTGAATATTTTACTATAATTGCAGCTTGGATCGTTTTTGTAGCTCAATAAGCTTTTATTGACAATGATTTAGAATCTGATAGTGTGTGTATGTATATTACACATATATGTGTGCATGTACTGGTACAACACACGTCTATATATACAGATATACTAGTATGCATATACACATATATATCCACATATATAGTAATATTTTTTGCAAGAAATTAATTAATCATAGAAATGGCAAAGATGGATATAAAAAGCATGGAATGGCTAAAAATCTGTGTCACTGAAAACTATGGGGACCCAAGGGCTGTCAAGGTCCTGAGCAAAGACTGAAAACCAATTTTAATCCAATCAGTGTTATTTTCTGACTGAGTATAACCAGGAAGGTCTTCTTATTTTTCATTTATAAAATAGCATTAATAACTAGCAGTTCCTTAACTGCTTCATGTAAGATATGAAGATAAATAAGATTATTTATCTGTAAGTTTATGGTTTGTTAAAAAGAAGTATTATAGAAAAAAATGCTGGCATTATTAAGCCAACACAGAGATTTTCAATACACTAAAAGTAAAATAAAATAATATTCAATTTTTCTGTCACTTTAAAGATTACAGACACTTCACAGAGAAAATGAAGAAGATATTTAAATCTTTGAAATAAATGAAAATAAGAATGGTGCTTAGGACAAAAAATAGTATTACATAAACAAATATGATAGATTGGTTAAATAACTATGCTATGCCATAAATGAAGGCACTTTTTAACATCATAAATTTCTTGTGTAAGTTTAAAACCTATCAGAAGATTGCAGTATAAGTTTAAAACCATCAATGTAGGCATTTTTGAACATCATACATTTCTTGTATAGGTTTAAAACCAATCAGAAAAATGCAGTATAAGTTTAAAACCTATCAGAAGAAAGCATAATTTTTCTTTTTCTTCTTCCCTTTTGGACTTCTCCACTTTCTGCCACTTTGATTTTTTAAATCTAACATTCTTAGCAGCATACTCACTCTAAGGAGTAAGAGTCAACATTATATTTAAAATTTTGGTGTAGTCTTCTGAGATGGTGAATCTTGTTAGACAAGAAGGCAGCCAGTCCCATTAATAGTGCAAGCCCATTTGTCCCTCCCAAGACAATCTGAATGTGGTGTCATCAAAAATGACAGCTATAGAGTTAAGACAGAAGGACGTGGGGATGAAGGCTGTAATGATCAAAGATTAAGGCAAAATTTTGTTTAGTCTGTCAGTCAGCCAGTGTTTTTTATGTACAACTGTTAGGGGCAGAAATAGAATATTAGAAATAAACTATAATTATAAGAAATATTAATCATGCTCTGATAACTGTGATTGTTCTTTTCTGATTAGAGTCAGAACACTTTCATCTCGCTGGGAATTATATGCCTGCCTTAGGACACAAGAGCTAACATCAGAATGCAGTCCATCCTCCTTCTGAGAACTGCTTATCATTATGGAAAAAGTTACAACCTCATACCCAGTCCTGGAGGCACCTGCTCTTTACAAGCCCCTGCCCCTATTACCTGTAATCTGGTCCCAGAGGTGCCTGCTCTCTGTGACGCACCCTTTGCCCCCATGACATATAACCTGTAATATTTATCTCATGCCCACCTTTCCATACCTGTAATTCCTACTTTCCCATGTAATCTTTGTTCCTTTTACCCAATATAAGCAGCTGGCCTATGGTGGGGTACAGAGCAGATTTTTGTGGATGACCTGCTGCTCTCTCATAATGCCGGCATTATTGGAATAAATGCTCATATATGATTCAACCCTGTCTCTGCTTAATTGGCTGAAGTAGTGACAGGCAACCTAGACCCCTTGCTTGTCCAGTTACACAACTGCTTAAGTGTACTACACACTTGCTACAGGAAGCTTCCAGAAGGCTTGGGGCTATGTTTCAGGAAATGTTACAATTATCCAGTTTGCTTAAGTGTCTAGAATAAAGTAATGTTGACAGAAAGAATGTTTTAGTCTGATAATAATTTTTTTAAAAAAATCCCTTCACTTAATTATGTAGAATCATTAAATTACAGCTAGAAAATTTTACTTTAGAAAATTAACTTTCATTTGTAATGCTAACAGCAAGACACCCATGAAAAACACACATGGTGTCAAAACAATACAAAGGAAAATCGTTTGGGCAAAAACATGAAAAAGGATCGCAAGTCAAATTTATAGAAAAGATTCCTTTATTAACTTTTGGTTGAGAATATGTTTGTATATTTTCAGAAAACAACTCCAAGACCATGTGGATTCCTGCAACAGAGAGGAATTGACAGGACTGCTCCAGCCATGAAGACAGAAGAGAAGCAGTCCAGAGATGGAAGACGCTGATGACCCCTTGCCACACTAGCAGTCAGCAGCTGTGCATTGCTGCAGGTTGCCCAGGACCAAACCAGAGAGGGCTGGACCTGCATTACCACCATTTGTCCACCATCCAGAACTGAAATATCATTGCTGACATGTACACATAAGGAACTGTTTGACATTGAAATTGGGACTCAAAAGAACTGTTGGCCCAGAAAGAAACTCCCTACAGACTGATTCATTTGCCTCTCAGCATAACCATTATTGCTTGTCTCATTTTCGGTTCTTATAAGTGTATTTCACATGACCTCACTCATCTAGGGGAAATAATGAACAACATAAACTGATGATCAAAAACAGACCCGGAGACAGGGAAGCATTGATCAGACTGTCAAACCTCAGAGGGAAGTTAGGGGAGGGTGGGGTAAAGGGGAGAGATCAACCAAAGGACTTGTATGCATGCATATAAGCCTAACCAGTGGTCACAGACAACAGTGGGGTGGGGGCATGTGTGGGGAGGGGTTTGGTATGGGAATGGGGGGATGAGGACAAATATGTGATACCTTAATTAATAAAGAAATTTAAAAAATACTTTTTAATTGTATGTTTATCCTAAGTACCAAGGAGTTGGAATCAACATGAGATTCTATAAATTTAGTGTAAATAATGGAAAATGATGCCACAAGTTTTCCTAAAAGAAATAAGTTTTTAATTATAAATATGTATATAAGACATGAATAATATTTTTGAGAGAATGTGAAATATAAATAGTAATTATTCAATTTATTTGTCCCTTACAAAGAGGATTGTGAGCCAGCTTTTTATATAAAAATAATTCTACACTCTCATATTAACAAAATTAATTGAAAAAAATAAGTATGTTGATGAACTTGGGGCATTTTCTGTATTAAAACTTATTATTTTCTAAAATTTTCACTCTTCTATTGGAATTTGACAATTAAAGGGTATGTAAATAGGGCATAAATTAATATAATGTTTTACCACTCACAGAGAGTTCTGATATTATAAATAATCCACTGAGTCAAGTAAGCACAGAGATATAAAAGGACATTTTTTTCACTGACACAGTGAATTAAAATACTGAAGTTTTTAGAAGCCTAACATCTCAGTTAAATTTATTCTACCCATGAAGCATCAGCTTATGATTTTCAAATGAATAACACACTTACATGAAGGGAGCATTAATACAATATGGTATTAATATACAAATACATAATTCACCTGCCACTGACATTCTGAATTAAATCAGTAATGGGGTGTATAACTGATTAAATATCTACACAACAGAAAGCAACAGCTTATGATTTAAAGAGGCGCTGGTAGAGTGATCACATCATTACACTGCCAAATGCCATCTATCACTTTTACAGAACTTAACAAAGATGGATTACATCCTACAGATGAGATGCAGCCTCTAAATACTGTCATGCTGATCTTCATCTGACTTTCTTACAGAACAGACAAACAACAAATCAATAATTGAAGAAGTCATATTAGAAATTCAAGTTATTCAGCACTGAGAAGAAATCTTGTATGACATTAGGGCAACAAATAGCCTTGGTTCAATGAAATCTGCTAATTCATGCTTTCCCTTACAAGTGACTTCTTTTTTCTCTAAGCTTGCTTACTTCTTCAAGTTTAAGAAAAAGTATCTATTTAGTGTAAAGCTTCATCAGCCACGTTTGCATTTTAAACCAAACCTGGTTTAAAAACACCAGCAAACTTGTGTTTACAACACACTTTCTTTAGAGAGTGCACTAGGCTTCTTGACTCGTTTTGAGCTCAGACAGGAATTACAAATGTATGACACGGAATTTCAGTCCTCAAGTTACTGTCTTCAAACACTGAGACAAACTGAATACCATAAAAGTATGCATAAACAATACATTTATTTTTACAGCTGCTGGGTAGTTTCAATAGTATTTCTCCATTAAACACCTGCCTGCATTTCTATTTACCATCTCATTTAGTTTTCACAGTTTACCTTTGTGGAAACTGCCTGTCAATTGCTTCAGTAGTCCAATCACTAGGGACCAGATTGCTTTCTGTCAGTCTGCTTGGATAATGTTATGGTAATAGATAACAGGTGGTCAGTATTCATGGGCTGAGGTGAAGAAGATGTCTCACAAGCTATAAAACATCTGAGGAAATGCTTTAACAGTTCACACTGACGGCTAATTGCACCATTAGAACTTTAATTAATTCTTTACCCTTCCACTATGTTCCTTAGATGGCCATAAGGCAGGAAATCATTTGGAACAGAAAGAACGAATCTAAAGAGACAATAATGAGGTATAATAAAAGAAAGACTGAGTGGCAGAATGGCTAACATTTCGCTCTGAAACGAGAGCAGAGTTTGATTGCTTAATCAGTTCTGTATTTGATAATGTCCCTAAAAGAGAATCATTTTTTAAAGAGCACCTTAATTCTAAGAACATGTTAACCACTATCTACACTTAAACTATTATCCATCACTAACTATATCTTTGAAAGTATTTCAAAATGCTTCCCTTCTGATTTTACTGTATCAGTAATCAAATCCTCACAAATCAGAAATGGATAAATGAGACATGAAAAAGATTTCACTCTAGGACAAGTTATATCTGTATATATATATACGGCCTTAAAACATAAAATGTGGGAACAGGGCATTAGATTCAATGTCACTGATCTAATGTTTAAGGCTCTGGTCAATTTCTACTCTGGCACCTTTGGTTTCAAATAGCACATACGTAGACACATTCCACGGCGAGAGAGTTCTACACATCAACCATCTTTGATAATCTGAATTTTATCATTTTCGCTCTTACAAATTACTTCAGTATTGATTTATTTAAAATGTCTACAATTTACAATAATTCATTTAAGTGAAACTTAATAAAATTAATATTTGAGTAGCAAAAATGATCTTTTTAAGTAAAATCAAGACTAGACGGTTTAGGAAAAGTCTTAAATCAATTATGTTTAAAAAATGAAACAAGGGCTTATTGTTTCTCATATATAGTACACTAGATAGAAGTTGAACAGATATTTATCAAGACAAATAATATGAAAAGCACACTGCTCAGCCAAGGTCCAAAGAGTCATCCAAAAATGTCCAAGTTGACCAAGCAGTGTGGCTAAGTGGTTGAACTTTGACTTAAGAAGCAGGAAGTTACTTTTTGCAATTCCTGGTCAGGGCACAGGTCTGGGTTGCCGGATTGATCCCCAGTGAGGGGAGTGCAAGAAGCAGCCAATCACTGATTCTCTCTCATTATTGATGTTTCTATCTATCTCACCCACTCCCTTCCCTTCTGAAATAAATAAAAAATATATTTAAAAAATAAAAAGTCCAAATTCACAAACAATTTTGATATATTGCACTACTATAACAAACCTATGGTTTTATTTTCAGCTAAAAACTATTTTTGCGCCGAAACCGGTTTGGCTCAGTGGATAGAGCGTCGGCCTGCGGACTCAAGGGTCCCGGGTTCGATTCCGGTCAAGGGCATGTACCTTGGTTGCGGGCACATCCCCAGTAGGGGGTGTGCAGGAGGCAGCTGATTGATGTTTCTCTCTCATCGATGTTTCTGACTCTCTATCCCTCTCTCTTCCTCTCTGTAAAAAAATCAATAAAATATATTAAAAAAAACAAAAAAAACAAAAACTATTTTTGCTTTTTTCTCTTAAAAATTCCAATGTTCAAATATACTTAAAAAGGTTTCAGAAACTAGCAAATGTCCAGAACTTGGCAAAGCCCTAAGACTCTAAAAGCTTAATTAGTACTATAACTGCAATTCTGAGCCTACTGAACTTAGCTATAATTAAACCTATTATAAATGGTGGTTAATGTGAAGAAGAGCTACATTTGTGGTACAACTTCAAATGTTCTTAACCCCAGGGTGATTTGTGCCAAATTCCCTGAGAGAGATCAGTCTGCAATGTTTAAGTCTTTAGGTCTAACTCAAGGCAAACAGAGTGTATGGACTCTGCCATCAAGACTTTATTTCTGATCTTGGCAGCTTGTTCATACACCCCCTCTCCCTGCACTTTACAAATCAAGAATTTATCCATTGACATTGGCTTGCAACTGCAGTGCCACTTACTAACAATTTCACTGTACTGGGGCTCAGAGTTAAAACAGTCTTTATTACATTACTAGAGGCCTGGTGCACGAAATTCATGCACAGTGCGGGGGAGAGGGTCCCCTCAGCCCAGCCTGCACCCTCTCACAATCCTGGACCACTGGCTCCTAACCGCTCACCTGCCTGCCGGCCTGATCATCACTAACTGCCACCCCCCGCAAGCCTGATCACCCCTAACTGCCTCTGCCTGCCGTCCTGATCACCCCAAACTGCCCCCTCGCTGGCCTGGTTGCCTCCAACTTTCCCCCCTGCCGGCCTGGTCACCCCATGCAGCCTGCTGCTCAGTCGTTTGGTCGCCCCTCACTAACCCCCCTGAGGACCTGGTTGCCCCACGCAGCCTGTTTGGTCGTCCATTCAGTTGCGATGGTCGCTTAGGCTTTTATATAGATTATTATCATCCCTAGAGGCCTGGTGCATGAAATTAGTGCATGGGTGTGGTCACTAGGTCTGGCCAGCAATCGAAGCGCGAGCATCTGGCATGGAAGGGCAGGTCCCAGCTGACCTCTGGGCCCTGGGCAGCACCTGGGCCCCGGGGACCCTGCGTGCCCTTCTCCGCCTGAGTCACGGCGCCCGAGTCCCCACACAGAGATGCGGTAAACACGGCTGGACGCCATGGGCAGGGGCACAGTGTGGGCCTCTGGGCTGCCCAGTGGTGCTGCACGGAAGCTGGGTGAGCAGCACACTCTCTCCCAGCCGGCCTCGTATACCGGCTCCTGCGTGAACCCACGGGGAGCCCAACCAGTCCCTGAGGTCCCAGCGTCTACTGCCCGGCTCACTCAGAAGAGGCCACACGGGTGCAGGGTGGGCTCCTTGCGGGCACCTGGCACCTGAGCATGGGGGCTTCTCCGGGTCGTGAGCCCTGGCATCCCAGGAGAGGGTAGCAGGGAGAGTGAGAGCAAGCTCGACGGACACCCCACATTCTTACTGTACCTCTGTCCCCATCATCCCCGCCCCCAGGTAGCCAGCGAGAGGTTGTTGCCCCCAGCCCAGATGCCATGAGAGGTTGGTCACCGCCACCCATCCCCAGATCCCCATCCCAGGCCAGGGCCCGGCCCTGATTGGGCAATTGAGGCCTGCCGGACACTGGTCACTGTCTGCAGGGCAACCCATCGGGGGCCAGGCCACTCACCCAGCTCCCTCAGTGCCTGGAAGCTGGGTGGTGGCCCTGCTCCCACCACTGTCATTTGTTGCCATCTATGGGGCGATCAACAGGGCGATCGGGCCCCCACTCACACCTGCCTTGGCTGGCACCACCCTCTCACCTGCTTCATCCTCTCACCTGCTTCACCATCCCACCACGGTCCCGCTCTTGTCAGGGCCCATGGAGGTCCACAGTGTCTCCACTGCCACCTGCTGCCAGCGCCACGTCACTGACGCCCACCATGTTCTGTGCCACCCCCTGGTGGTCAGCACACATCATAGTGAGCAGTCAACCTCCCGTTTGAGGGGACAATTTGTATATTAGGCTTTTATTATATAGGATTATTATTATTCAATTCATTTATTACTCTTTTTTAGTTTTTGTGTGTTTTAGATAAATAAGAACTACAATTCTTTCCCTGAATTTTTGTTGTAATGAGTTTATAGCTTGATTCAGAAATGCAAAGCTTAAAAATTACAAAGAATTCTTATCTTTATGTCCATTGGCTAGAATGACACACTTGACCCTCGGTAGTCTGACTCTTTTATCCTCCTTTATATATTTTATTCCATGCCCTTTATTATAATGGATGAAAACTTTGTTGAGCAAGTACTAGTCATGATGAAGAATGTGGTGCAAACACGTAAAGAAAGATGAGTTCCATACTTTTTGTTGCCTGGAAAATACACATGTATCTAAGAGAAGACAGTTAAGATACCTGATTAGTAATTGAATAAAAGTCACCCCTGTATTTGCTCATGAAATGACAGGTGGAACATCATAAATCTTGCAAATCTTGGTCAATCCTCCTCTCCATGAATCTACTTTGATCTTTCTGAGTGATCTACACTATCTTTCTAGCTTGGCTATTTATTTCAGGGGTGTTGAAAGCATAAATAAAATTCCAGTTCCCAGGTATTTTAAACAAAACTGAGATAAATGCAGACCCACTGTTAGAAGCAACTATCTCTGGCAGCCAATGTTCTGAAAACAAGTGGTCCTGAGCTAAGATTATTGCAGCCAATATATTAGATGAAACTAGGAGCTTTGTGAGCCACTTTGAAAAATAGTTTTTTACAATCAAGAAATTTCCTCTAGATTGCACCTGCGAAAATCAATATTGATTTTTGAATAAAGCTCCTTGAACCTTCAGCATGGAAGAATCAATGCTTTCGGCAGATTATGTATAGTAGCAGGGCATGCATTATACAGTTAATTCAATAATAAACATGAATTTCAGGTCAGCAGACATTCATCAGCCAGTACATTCATAAAAACAATTTTCTATGTCCTGCATAAAGGATGGCCAAAATAATTTGAGGATCACTGTGGGAAATAAAAATATGATTTCCATTATATCATTCATTTATAGGTAAAAATGCATTCATGCATTTAATTACTTATTATAGATGTGTTAATGTTTTCTATCTTCCAGTAATGGTGCTGGTAATAAAGTCACAATGCCTACTCTTTAGGAGCCATAGCATGTGTGTATGTGTCACTATATTAGGCTTATTTATTTTTAAAATACACCACATCCTCCTCCATCATTTGTAATGATGGTCTTATACATAAAATTATCTAAATAAAGTCGAAGTAACTGGAAAAAGTATTAAATATGCATTGAATTACAAATAATTTCTAATGAGATTCAGTTTAAGAAGCTAAAGTTGCTTGAAGTCTGAAAAATAAATGCATTAGCCACAGACACAGTCTACTTCCCTTCATATCTTGGGGGAATAGTATTTCATTAATTTGGTGGGAAAGACTCAACATGGCTGTGATATTATTTGCTGAAATCTAAAGCTACTTGGTTGAGGAGATGGTCCAAGGAATGAACAGACCCAAAAGTCTTGTGATAAAAATGAGAACTAAACTTTGGATGTGGCTCATAAATAGCTTATTTCATTAATGGCTTTGGATCAAAAAGTACAAGTTTGTATTGTGTTTCTCAGAAACAGCTACAAAGTTAGATCAACCCATGGGCATATTTTTTTAGGAAGTTAATTTTGGAGCTAATGTCATTGAGGTTCTTAGCAACAGATATGAAGGAATGATGTTATAGAAAGAAAGTACGGGGGGCGGGGGGAATTGGTGTCAACCAGAGGATAGATGAGATTCCAACACTGAGATGGAATTTTAACTTCATGGTTTATCTTATATTGCTCATGTCAACATAAATGGTAATTTCAATAACATCAAGTCTGTTTCAAAGGCCCATGTCAAAAGGACACCTTGGGGAGCATGTAATTTCTGATTCTGAGCTTAAATGTGTTTATAGTTTTTTTTCTTTGGACCTATCTAATATGCATTTCCATACATTAGAAAACAACATAAGCTATTTAACAAGCCGAATGAGTTTCAAGCCATATATTTTGCCCACAAGCATTTCTGATACTTTAGAGTTCAAATTCTTTCCTCAATTTGTTGTCTATCATTTCAGTGCTCCTGCTAGATGTAAACTTAGTCTGGATCTGGTGACAGGTGCCACTGCTGTAGACATTCCTGAAAACAATGCCTGCTGCAGCCACATAAGATAAGGCTGGTTTTCCTGACTTTCTTCTACCCCTTAGCTGTTCATGGAATGGTCCAGTAGGTGTTTTATTAAAAGCTTGAATTCCAGCATCACTGTTACACCAGGACCCTTTAGAAACCCAATTAAAGAAATAGAACAGAGATCCCAAAAAATTTGACCATTCTACAGATGTGGGTTACAAAAGTCTTCTAATCCTCCATTGTGTATGATCAAAGCATCAGCATCTGATATTATTCTCCAAGATAAGAAGTCATAAATGCAATGAAAGATAACTGCATCATATAGAGTGATGGAATTAGGGCATGAGTTTATAACTTTAAAAATTCCTTAAAAAGATTGTCACTTATTGTAATAGCACTATCTCCAAGCTAATAGTGGATCTTCTTGAAGTCCTCATTAACAGTAGGTTTCTTCTGTCACTTTGTACTTTTATTATGGATCATGTTCTAATGTAGATACAACAAAACTCTGACCATAAGGTGAGGCATAATATGTGTTAGGAATGATTTTAATTTTGTAAAAAGCCTAGTGATATGCCTAGTGCTAATAAGCACAGGGTAGCATTTTTGAAGGAGCATGTTCTACCTCACTTCATCTTCACAACTACCATGTGAGTAGGTAAAAGTCTTATCTCCAATTTAAGCATGATGAATCATACATAGGTCAAGTAATTCAGTGATGAGGCTGAGTTTAAATCCCATGAACGATGATTTAGTAGGGGGTATCTGCAATGGAGACTGACTCATGATGACATACGAAAAAATTGAGCCCTCTGAGGATGGGAAATATGCCATTCCTAGTACCTAGCACTATATTTCAAAGGTAGCAGATGTCTGATAGTTTTGTTTTCTTTTTCTGAATACAGATATGTTTGATAAATGAATGAATGGAAATAACTATTTGCCACAATGACTATACTATGACATTATTGATAGTTTTTTAGTTTTAGCTATTAGGCTTGAGCACTGACACAATTGGTATATACAAGGCATATGTCAATTATTTTTATATAAAATTTAAAATGTATATTTATATTTTAAAATAAAATACATTTATTTTTTAATATATACAAATCTTGATCAGGTGCTCAGAATCTAAATATTTTCCCCAATGAAGAATAACTTGGAATATTTCATGGCCATTTCTTGTTGTTATCCAAAATATCTTTGGGAAAGTACTATAGTTTATATTTCAATTATTATTAATTTAAAAAAAAAAAAACAGTTTTTTTGCCACTGTGGAACACTCTTGAAATACTACAGGGTTCTTTCTTGGGCATCTTGTTCTGGACCTTCTGCTGTAATACAAATCCCAGGCTCACTTTGAATGAATTATTATGCTACTTCATTTAAATGGCATTGACAGGTTATGAGCTTCATTCTGATAGGCCAATTTGAAATAAGATGCTCTCTTATTTCAGCATCTGCACCGTTATTACTGCATTTCTAAATTTATGCAAGGCGACACACTGAACTATGGTAATTCTCAATGGTTTTCCTTTTTTCCTTTCTTTTCCTTAAGTCTCTTCTCCATGTAGGAAGCAGAGCAATCCCATTTCTGCCCCAAATCCCACAGTAGCTACTAACTTTATTTACAATAAATACAAAGCCCTTACTCTGTTGGCAACAACCACATGGTTTGGCCCCCGTTACCATTCTGACCTTATCAATACCCATTTCTTCACTGCTGACTCTCTCCAGCCACACTGGCCTTCTTGCTTTCTCTTGATTCATCAAACATGCTTCTGGCTCAGGGCCTTTGTACGTGTTGTCTCTTTATCTGGAACACTCATTCCTCAGTTTTCCTCATAACCTGCAACTTTCTACTCAAATGCTACATCCTTAAATAATAATACTTCACTGTCCACCCTGTTTAAAATAGCATCATTTGCTTCCATCATAGGCTATTCCTTTGTTTAGTTTTTTTTTGCTTAAAAAAGGTATAATACTTAATTAAGTTTATTATCTGCCTTCCACACCATAATGTGAAATAAAAAAAGCAGGGGGTTACTGACTGCTTCATTCCTGGGTCTCATAAGAGAACCTGACACATTATAGATATTTAGTAATTTTTGTTGAATGAATAAATGAAGTAATGAATTAAAGAAAAACTGTTCTGCACATTTTCTAAAACACTTTTATTTCAAATAAATAATGTCAAATTTGAACCATTCAAGAGTCTTCACTGTAAAACCCCACAGAAAAGACAAAATTATAATTGTCATCTATGCTATCCACAAAATTGTAGTGCTCAAATTGATATTAAAACTATGCAATCTAAGTAGCAAGGACTTTTGCAGATGGCTGTTCTTTTATGAAACTTAAATCTTGGAACAATGACTGATAGTATGAAAGGAAATTTGCCTTCCCAACTGATTTCACCAGTTCATCAAAAGCTTTATTCTTTAATAAGCAATAGCAAGGAATAATAATTCTTATCATGGAAAAAGTAAAATTGACAGATATTCAGAATAAAAAGTTTTGCTTTAAGGTGTCCCTATATGTCTCTGTATGCTAGGATAAAGCCCTCTTAGTTTCTGGATGTCAAAGTATATGAGCATACTGGAACAAAGCTTTCCAAATTTTCCCAAATAGTCATTAAGCTCAATTAACTCCTATGATTAATATCATAGACCTAGTGATTTTATGGTAACATTATTTTATCTCTATCATAATATTTTAGGATCTTAAAAAAATGTTCTTAAAATTCTACCCCATGCCCTTTGTTTTACTAGACTATGAGCTCTGTGAGGGCAAGGACCTCAGTGCCCTGTTGTGCATTAAATATCTAGGGCAAGTATGGTACCTATGCAATGAGGTTATGAATAAAATATTAATATATGTTCTTACTTTCTGGTAAGCTACCTTTCCCTTAGTTTGTCAAAGGCATGCATATGGTTGCATATAGAATCACGGTTTTATTGAGTATGTGCAATGAAAAAAATTAATGCTTAGTTGTTACTTTTAAAAACACACTTTGAAGCTTAGATTAGAAAGAATATTTCTAAAAGCCAAACCTAAAATATTGAATAAATTGGGTTTATTTGAAAAAAATACAAATCAAGAAATAATAATGTAGCATATTAAATTTATGTAAAAAAATAGATTTGGAAGAGAATTAAAGACTGAATAGCTTACCAAACTCCCTAGATATCCAATAAGTATCCTTGATTCTGGCAAAGGAGTGACCTAGACCTTCACAGAGGTTTCTTAAGGCTGGAGATGAGGTCTGTACATTTGGATGAACCAGAGAGTCAACAATGAGAATCTCCCCCACTCATCATCTTTGCCATTTCTTATCAGTACCAAAGATCTATTTGAAATCAGGGCTAAACCTGCAGATCTTCCCTTGACATTCAAGTATCTCCTGTACCGAAGAGCTATTTCACCTGTTCAGCTCATCCTACTAATTGCTGCCTGTGCATTATCATCATCATCTAGAACTAGAGCGTGTGTCCTGAGATTTTGATAAGCTCCATCTGAAATTTCTACAGGAACATATAAGTACAATGTCCCAAGATATTCTTAGGTCCCAATGTAAAGAAAAATAGGGTCCCAGATGATCATGTGGATTATAATGTAAACAAGAAACCTGAATCATCAGAATCTGGTGAGACCAGAAGTAATCAAATCTACCCCCAGTATATCTCACATGGAGAAGGAACTAAAAATATTTCCTGACTATTCAGGGCATAACTGTTTGTGCCACTTAACCTACAATTTATATATACATTGTTCCAGAATATATATATATATACACACACACACATATATATATATAGTCACAAAAATGTATACATATTTTAATAGCTGATAGCTCAATTGATGCTTCTTTCTTTTCAAATTTAACCCATTGGAATTAATAATTATTCAAAGTGTGTATAAAATTTTGGGGACACCCTGTGTATGTGTATGTGTGTGTGTGTGTGTGTATATATATATATATATATATATATATATATATATGTGTGTGTGTGTGTGTGTGTGTGTATTTATATATATATGTGTATATGTATATTTATATGTGTGTGTGTATATATATATGTATATATATATGTATATATATATATATACTGTGTATATATAAACTATTTTTATTTATTACATTTTTGCTGTAAAATGTTTTAAGGTGATTGTGAGCACTTGTGAGTACTTTATGTAACTAAATATGCATATATGTAGTTTAATCTACCTCAATTTAGCAGAAGAAATAAATATAATGTCAGATTTAATTAAAGTTATAACATAGCTAGATTTTATAATTCTGAATATAAAATAAGTATAATTATGCTCTTTTCTCCCAAGTAGAGAAAAATGTATATACATGCTGGATGAGTACCTTTCCTTCATATTTACTTACTACTGTTATTATAATTTACAGACTTGTTACTCTCCAAACATTTCTGTCTTAATAAAAGCTGGCCATGTCACAAAGTTTACTCTCCAGCTTTGTTAAATTGTTCATATCCCCCATCAATAAAAACGATGCATTGACCACTTCCTCTCCCTAAGGCACTAGGAAAGATGTGGAAGAAATTCCATTTTAAAGGTCAGAGTAAACATGTTGTGTAAAAGATGTTTTTACTCTTGTAATATATAATGCTTAAATGACAGAACAAGAATGTAACCCAATTGCTACATTAATTATATGACTGCCATTAAAATGTGAAACTAAAAAATATAATGGCAGCCTAATGTGAACAAAGGTAACCTAGTGAGGCCTTAGAAATTCTCCTGTTTGAGTAAAATAAAAAAACGCAATATTTTGCTTCTATTTTGTGTAAAATGTAGTAATCCCAGAGTCCCATTTTCTCACAAAGAAATAATAAAAAACACAGCATTTTGTTACCTACTTATTAAACCTGAATTTACATGATCACCATTTCGATATGCAATATTCATACATACTGAGCATATTAGGAGATGAAATATTGTGTTCCATTTTTTTTAATCTAGTAAACCCAGAGAGTATGGGTTGTATTCACTCGGTGATTTTATCTTATGTGTCAGAGAAAATAATGGAGAAAAGTGGGAGTTGGGAAGTGGGAGATGTCTGTTTAAAATAATGTTGACCAGTTTGTAAATATTTTCCACGTAGGTTATTTTTAGTGGAGCAGTTTGCAGACAGTATTCAGATAGCGAATATTTAGTGGAGTACATCAGATCTTGGATTCCTCAGCAACTATCTTTCAGCTCCTCCAGTAACATTTGTAAATTTACTTTGCAGCTTTGCTCTTCTCTCTCCATGCTGATTCCCCAGATGTCTGATCTTCTGCTATTACTTATTTCAAAGGTATCTGCACTTAAAAAGATGGCAACAGTCACAGAACTGAGTGCCAGAGCATGGGCAGCCACTCTGGGTTATACAAGCAGCCAATAACTTACATCCCCACAAGAGAATATTGATTATGTACCTATGTGTAAAAGTCTTGTCATTTTCACTAATTTCTCCTTCTATTGACAGATATCCTATCTAATAAAGAGGGAATATGCTAATTGACCATCACTCCCTCACAAATATGGCGGCACCCACAGCCAATAAGGAGGGAATAGGTTAATTGCTGCCACGCCCTCAAAGATGGTGGCGCCCCCAGCCACAAGATGGCGGTGCCCAGTCCCCTCAGCACCACCTGGGCGGCAGGCACACGGCATGGCAGGGCCCGTCTCCAGGCAGGTCCGGCCACTCTGCGCACCTGCCTTTGGAGTCCCCCAGTCTCCTCAGCCCCCCAGCCACCCAGGGCCTGCCTGAGATGCAGGCAAGCCTCAGATGGCAGCTGCCCAGCCGCCCAGGGCTGCCTGAGGCTCAGGTAACTAGGGCCGGCTAAGGCTTGCACTGCCATCAGTGGCAGCAGCAGAGGTGTGATGGGGGTGTCACCTTCCCCTGATTGCAGGGTCGCCTCCCGCCCCTGAGGGCTCCCAGACTGTGAGAGGGGGCAGGCCGGGCTGAGGGACGCCCCCCCTCCAGTGCATGAATTTTCATGCACTGGGCCTTAGTTATTACCATAAAATTATTAAAGTAAGAGCCATTCCTATGACTGTCTGTTAATTTTTGATTCTCCAAAGGCCACCTAATAACATCACCATTTCATTTTGATCAAATACAGGACTATACTATACAAACTTCTCTGATCTAATATATGACCCTATGCTCTTTACTACAAAGAAATGGGTGTTGGAGTGTTTACAGACATGCTCAAGCAGCCACTCAGTATAAGTATTTTTGTTTGTCTTCATGTTGGTTTTCTAATCTAACTACATAAATGCCTTGGTTAAAATAGTATGCATTGTGAAATATTAATGAAATGTTTTCTGTTAAACACTCTTCCTCAAAATTGCCTCCCAGATTTCCACTTTTTCTTTACATTTATTTCTAGTAAAAATCTTATTTGGTTACATTGTGACCCTTCCATTGATTCACTTACGATTTTTCCTTTAAGCCGAATCCTGATTTCATTTATAACCAGATAAAACTAGAGTGAATAATCCCAAATATACTTTTGTTAGCATCCTAGAAATTACTGTCTTTAATTGTCATAGGAATATGTTATTGAATCCAAAATAATTGAAAGTACTTTTGGAGAAAATAATATATTTATATTAATTAGTCCCCTCAAATCCATAATTGGATTTAAGCATTGTAGATAAGCTTAGACATAGAGAAGACTTATTTTCAAATTACAAGTGTAATCATGATATGTACAACTTTATTCAGGAATAAATTACTAATGTATAAAATTGTAAATAAAATATGTCTTTCAGAAATGTAAAAGTTTTATCTAAAGTAAAATCTGTGGTGCGGCATAAATTCATTTCTCTCATTTCAGATGCATTTCAGGAAACACCTTTTGAATTGAATGTCAGTGAAAACTAATCCCTTAATTTCTTAAATTTTTAATCTCACAATTAATTGTAATAGTATGCCCATAGAAAAACTTGTACACAAATGTTCACTACTGCATTACTCATAATTTCCACAGTTTAAAAGTGGAAACCACCCAAGTGTTCATCAATCAATGAATTAAAAAACGTGGCATTTATATATATAATGTATTATTATTCAGCAATAAAATGATATGAAATACTGATGCATGCTATAACATGGAGGAAATGTGAAAACATTACGATAAGTGAAAGAAGACAGTCAAAAAGACCATATATTGTATGATTCCATTTCTATGTAATATTTATAATAGTCAAATTTCCATATAGAAAATGTAGTGGCTGGCATGTCTGGGCAGTTTGGAGGGGATGAAGAGTGACTGCTATTGGGTCATGGCTATCTTTCTGAAGTGAAATGTTCTAAAATTGATCATGATAGCAGCACAACCCTGTAAATATACTAGAAACCACTGAGATGTACACATTAAAAGGGTGAATTTTATGGTATGTGAATTATATATCAATAAAACTATTATTTTTTAAAAATGACACAAGTATCAGAAGTCCAGCAGTAGATGTCTAAGACGGAACATGAGGAATAAAACATTAAAATGATAGACACAAAACAGCAGCCACGATTGTTTGTGAGCTACAAGAAAACACTTTTTCTTCCAGATAAAAACAACACTGGTGAAGGGAATTTAAGCCTCAGGTACAGAGAAAGGTGGCACAGAATAAAAAGTTAGCTATAGGATTAGTGACATAAACACACTGCCTATTACTGTAACATTGTTTAATATGCTTATCATAAAAATGGGTCACGTGTGTATAAATGTATTTGGTCAAGTGCTATGCTCATTTTAAAAGGTATCGTTATTCTTTAAGCAAGATTCCACAAATTTTTAGTCTTCAATTGAATCTTTCTTATATCTGTTGTAGTAGCTGCTCCTTCTCTGTTTTCAAATGTTCAAATATAACCTCAGTGTTTTATAACAAAAAGAAAAACATAAGCAGGATATTTAGATCTATCCATTCTGACACAATGGTAGTTTGATTGGATTACCAGTAAAAAAATTAGACATAATAAAAATAAACAATAAAAAATAAAAGTGATAATAGCTAAAACTATAATCAGTAAACCTTACAATAAATTACAATTTTACTGAAGAATTACATCTTGTTAATAACAATATCATAAATATTTACCCTGAAAAAATTAGATGTCAAAGGTACAGAACAAAATAAAATGGGCATTGACAAGAACTGTATATGGCAAAATTTTAAATCAACAGGGAAATTATGACTTCAGAATAAAATTAGAATCTGCAATTTGTAACCCCGGAGACTTGATCTTGTTAGAATTAATGGCTACACTTGAAAATGCATATTGTCACAAACTATAATCTATATAATTAGACAAGAATTTAAAAATCTAATTAAAGAATAACATCTTCATTATACGTCACATACAAATTCATAAATACCAATTAATATAACTCACTGAAATGAAAATGAAAAATAACTGTGAATATGTTTAAGAGCACATTACCAAAATTTGGTCAAGAAATTGTTTAGAAAATGCTATATTTGTTAAATTATTGATTAAATTGATGGTTCCCATAAATATAGAACCAAAATATCCAAGAAATTGAAATGTCAGTATCAACATGGCAGAGTGAAAAAAAATATCTGGTATGCTATATAATCTATAGGGTATAATGGTTAGAAGTTCAAATTCAGATGTCAAATAACTCAGAGTCTAAATCTTTGCTATACCAAGCGTGACCCGCAGAAATTTCTTAACCCTTGCGATCCTCAGTTTTCTCATACGTAATATGGCAATGATGTATTATCACCTGTCCCATTTTTATAGTTGTAAATATTAAATGACATGCTGGAAATAAGGTGCAGAATGTAATTTTGGGTATATAATGAGCTTCCTAGTTGGCAGAATCCACTGTTACAATTAGACATGAAGTTCATTAACTTCCTGTCTTTTCACTTTAATTTTTAAAATATATTCAATCTCCCTTTCTTCCACCTTCTCTTTGTAAGACTGTTTTTCTTTCCTTATTAACCATTTTCCAGTATTCTTGATTGCTAACTTCCTTATGTTATTTTTTTTCAGCTATTACTCAATCATTTGTCCTAATTCTTAAAACTAGAGAAAGTTGCTGTTATTTTTTCTAATCACATTATAGTTCCCATAATATATAACTTATTATCCTCTCTATAAAATGGTAATATGCAAATTAACCATCACTCCGCTACATAAGTCACACCCACCAGCCAAGCCACGCCCACTAGCCAATCAGGGCGAGTATGCAAATTAACCCCAGCCAAGATGGCTACAGCCACAGAGAGCAAGGTTTCCCAGGTAACAGAGGAAGCCAAGCTTTCCATAGCCGTTGCAGGCCTAAGCCTCCACTCAAGCTACAAAGTTTCAATTATAGAAGGTAAACAAATTCAAACAGAAATGGGGGCAGAACGGAGCTTGGGAGAGTACGCCAGGGTTGCCGGCGGCAACAGGGGAAGCAAAGCTTTCTGCACACCCTGGCTAGGCTCACCCGCTTAAAGCTACAAAGTTTCAATTGTAGAAGGAAAATAAATTCCAGATACCAGGGCCTCTGCTTGGGTCGCCAGGAGGTGTGGCCGGCCTGCAAACCACCACAGGCCTCTCACCCAGGCCACCCCATGCCCCAAGGGAACCCCCACCCTGATCCGGGACACCCTTCAGGGCAAACCAGCTGGCCCCCACTCCTGCACCAGGCCTCTATCCTATCTAATAAAAGAGTAATATGCAGATTGACCATCAATCCAACACACAATATGGCTGCCCCCATGTGGTCAAAGATCCTGCCCCCATGTGGACACAAGATGGCCACCACAAGATGGCCAGCAGGAGAGGGCAGTTGGGAGGCACCCAGCCTGCAAGGGAGGGCAGTTGAGAAGGACCAGGCTTGCAAGGGAGGGCAGTTGGAGGTGATCAACCCAGCAGGAGAGGGCAGTTAGGGGTGACCAGGCCGGCAGAGGAGGGAAGTTGGGGGCAAACAGGCTGGCAGGGGAGCAGTTAAGCATCAACCAGGCTGGCAACAGAGTGGTTAGGGGGTGATCAGGCTGGCAGGCAGAAGTGGTTAGGGGAAATCAGGAAGGCAGGCAGGCAAGCAGTTGGGAGTCAGCAGTCCTGGATTGTGAGAGGGATGTCCGACTGCCCATTTAGGCTGGGGGATCGGGCCTAAACAGGCAGTCGGACATCCCTCCAGGAGTCCCAGATTGGAGAGGATACAGGCTGGGCTGAGGGACAACCCCCCTCCGTGCACGAATTTTGTGCACCGGGCTTCTAGTGTTATTATAACTGTATAAATTATAGAGTTTAAATAGACTAACAATCTGTCATCAAGTCTGCTATATAAAATTATCCAATTTTTTATGTTATTCAAAGCACAATTTTAACAATCCCCTTCTCTCAAGTAGACCAACAGAGAAAACACTATTGCAAAATGTCAGCTCTTTAGGTTCTAAAGCTAGCTCTCATGCATTAAGCATTTGCTTTCCCAGGATATACAGTATATTGTTAGTTCTCACAAGCCAAGACTTTAAAATAATCCTGATAGTCTTCCTCTGAATATAACTGGGTCTGTGAATATCCTGATAGAATATCCTGATAAAATTCTGATAGATGGATCTGACCACAACAAGCTTGAGCACTGAGAACAGAAGTTGTATTTTGCGTTCCTAACTGTGCTTAGCTATGTGCTATAGCTAGTATAACATCTTGTAATGTGTGGTATTAATTTAGGAGATGATGAAACTGAAGCTCATGGAGTGAAATGACTTTCATAATATACCAAAAGTGGTATTCAAAATCAGATATGTCTGAGGCCAAAGTCCACCTATTTTTTTATACCCAGCTGCCTCCTCTATTACCATTTTCTCTATAAATACAATCCACATATAGCATTAGTAATTTTGAAAGTTAACAAATATAAACTGTTAATTTTTTAATGTTGAAAGAAAAGGCAACTATTTCTCTGTTATAATTTACTTTCTTTAGCATAGATTTCTATGTTGTTTATTTTGAAATCAAAGTTTTAGCATCATTCTTGAATAGATATATACATAAATGTAAATGTTTGTGCATGAGTACACACAGATATAGATGATATGCCTATGTCTGGATGTGTGTGAAAGATGTGCCTATGTTTGTTTTAGAAGTATATACCCATAGCTACACATATCTATCTATATCTATATCTACATCTATATTTATATCCGTATCTATATTTATATCTATTTCTCTATCTCTATCTATATCTACATCTATATCATCTATACATCTATCTACCTATGCATGTGTTTATATATACAACACAAATATATATATATATACATGTGTTTATATATACAAATATATATATATATACATGTGTTTATATATATATATATATATGTACATTGAAATATTAACTTTTGATATTTCTTGATACTTTTAGATAATTGGAATGGTTAAATCAAGGTTTTGCTTTGGAGAAAGAAAGTCTGGTGTTTTGAACACTAATGGGAAAAAAGTGTTATAATTAAGAAAATTATTTTTGCCGAAACCGGTTTGGCTTGGTAGATGGAGCATCGGCCTGTGGACTGAGGGATCCCGGGTTCAATTCCAGTCAAGGGCATGTGCCTTGGTTGCGGGTACATCCCCAGTGGGGGTTGTGCAGGAGGCAGCTGATTGGTGTTTCTCTATCATCGATGTTTCTGACTCTCTATCCCTCTCTCTTCCTCTCTGTGAAAAATCAATGAAATATATTTTAAAAAAAAAAAAAAAATTATTTTTTTAGTTTATTTTTCCATTTAATGGAGTGAATATTCTAAGGTTATAAATCAATGTTATAGGTCATATAATCAACCAACTGCAAGTTATTTTTTAAAATTTGCATTAAATGTTTTCTTAAAAAAGTATTTAAGATCTAAATGTTTAAATATCTTCAATATTTTAGAAAAATTAACATATTTTTCAAGTTTATACAGATACATTTATACGACCAATGGACACAATATTTTTCTGAGTGAATGCTGAATAAAATTTCCAATTTCTATAAAGTAATACCACTTCTCAATATCAAATACAAAAAAAGATATATATTTAAAGGTAAAATATCTAAAAGAAATCCTATTATCTAACTATTACACATCTAACTATTCTAAGTGAATTTTTAGATCTGTAAGAAGTTATAATTAAAAGAAATAATTCTGAACTAAAAGCTTTCATGACATTCCTGAATTTTCCAGTATTATATATATACATTTTATGGTTATTTAAGAATAGGTTTACTAAGATAAATATTTTTAATGGTTTCAGAAAGGAAGGGAGAAGGAAAGCGAGATAAAACATCAATGATGAGAGAGAATCATTGATCAGCTGCCTCCTGCATGCCTCACACTTGGAATCTAGCCCACAACCGGAGCATATGCCCAGACCGGGAATCGAACTGTGACCTCCTGGTTCATATGTCAATGTTCAACCACTGACCAGCCACACTGACCAGCCAGATAAGTATGTTTTAATTGTATATTTCAATAAAATAAAAGGTAATAAATATATAATCCTTTCTTCATTTCCAACTGCCACCTATCAGTAGTAGAACAATCATAACATAACTTAGTTACAAAGGAAGATAAGAAAATTTGGTTAGACAAAAAAAAAATCTTTAAAAAAATAAAAATGTTAAGACAACATTTAGCTATCAATAGCAAATAAATAGAAATAAAAAATCATTTCTAGAGACTCTACTTTTAGAGGCCATTATGAACCATTCTATCTAGAGGTTAAATAAAATCTTACAGAGTTAATATCATCACATACTCACACAAATACCCATATACATACACAAACTCCACAATTTTAGGAATCCTGAAATAGCTTTTTCTACTCTATATTTTATACTGTCAGTGAGCCACCGGTCTGCACTTAAAACTCTCCTCTTTTTCCTATACATTTTTTTCCAACACCTATGTGTTAGAGACTCTCATATATTCATTTATTCAACAAATATTTATTGTCTACTATCATGAGCTGACATGTAACTCATCATCCAAACTAAGACTCTTGTGAGAATATATTAAGGTTTTATTAACAATCATGCCAGGTAAGCTGACATAAAACAGGACTGTCCTGGGCAACTGGGGAGTATGGGAATTTGGTCCAACTATATGCTGCACACAAGTCAGACGTGGTTCCTGCTCTTGTGAATCACGTAATATACTGGACAAGTTAGATCCAAAACAGATAAGAAGATTTTTAAAAATACACGTTGTGTCACGTATCAAGAAAAGAGACATGATGCTGAGTTGTGGAATAGGATGAAGAGTGTGAGAAGAGCTGGGATGATCGGTCATTCTCTGGAGGTAATGCTTAATCTGAGATAGGAAGAATGAGACAATGATTGACAAGAGAAAGCAGAGGATACGGTTAGATTCAGAGATAACCTGTTGGGAAAGATCTTTCCAGGCAGAAAAGATTATACATACCACACAGTCTGAGGTGTGAATGCTTGAAGAACTGAAAGAAATCCATTTGTCCTCAAGCCTCAAGAATTACACAGAAATGGTTTAGATCCCAAGAACCAGATTACAGTCTTTTAAGATGCAGCAAGGAGTATGAATTTTTATTTAATTGCCACGTAGAACCTTTAAGCAGAGAAGTGACATAATTCTATTCTTGAAGCATATTACTCTGGAGGCTATATGGAACACCATTTATTGAGTCTAGAAATGTCTGCAGTTGCATTCCAGATGACTAATTATGATAATGAGTGAGACAAGGATACTGTCAATGGATGGGAGAAAAGGACTAACTCAAGATATATTTGGAGGGTAGAACTGATCAGATTATGTATTTGGAATTTTTACCTCAAACACTTCTGAACTTCAGGCCAATATTTCAAACTTCCTTTTAAATATATTCAGCATAGATAGTTTCTAGGCCCATAAAATGAAACAAATATACTAGTAACACTGAACTCATCATTCTCAAAACCTGTTCTTCTTTCAGTATTCCCTATCTTAATTTTAATTTCCCCACTTAATTCAAGTTAGAAATAAAAAGTTGCATAAAAATATTCCCTCCCTTCCTCCACTTACCACTCTCAAATGACCATCAATTCTTGTCAATCCCGTTCTCTAAGTCTTCTTCCTGTTCTACACCCTTAGCACAACTATCCTTTATCTGGCACTGGCAATTATATCCCACCAATAGCACTTTCAAGGAAAGAAACAGTAAAGTGTTTTTCAAACATTCTAACTTTTTTCTGTCCCTATGCTACTGAATGGAACTGTTGAGGCTAAACTGTAATTGAAAAATATCTAAAAAACATAATTTCCTTTCTGTCAGAATCTCAGGACATTGCTTCTGATTTTTGTAAAAACTGCTAGACCAGTTTGCTTTCTTAATTTTTCTTTTTGTTATATTATTTATTAATAACTGGCTTAAACCAACATAGTTTGGATGTTTGCTATTTGAGTATCAGAATCATATTGGTTCTTTTTCTCCAGATCCTTTGATTAAACTAAATCATAAAATTAGAGCTCACCAAAAACGAAAATGACAAGAGCTATGTCTACTTATCTGGCCATCAGCTTTATAATTTTTGTATTCCCTTTAACAGATGGAATATACATCTGGATGGTTATGAATTTGATGACAAAAGGGAAGGTATACATGAATTGATGTGTTCATACTGTTCTTTTGTAATAGAAAATACACTTCAGGATAAATCATTCTATTTATTTCATAGACTTTCATGAATATTATACAAGAGACACCCATTTTTATTTTGTTTTTGTAAATAAACTACTTTATAATGTTTTCCTCTTTTCAGAAAATGTACTTTTAGAGTCTCCTGTGCTCTGATAAGGAAACACAGATTACACTAAAAAATAAACTTTGCAGGAGAGACTATTTTCCTTAGGGCAAATGTGAAGTTTTCTCAAAACAATATTCTATTGGAAAATCGAAGACCTTTTGGATTTAATTTCTAGATACTACTTTGAACTTTCTGTTTTCTAATGTAAAAGGCAAAGATTAATTAGAGACTTCAGAAAAAGATATAAAGGCAATTCATCTGGCACTAAGAAAGAAAGAGGAAGAAAAATCATTCTAAAGACTGGCCGGATAGTATTAAAATCTAGAGACAATATGTCTAGAGCACTTCATTTAAAAATTTGTTCTTTAAACCAAAATAGAACTAAAGAACCAGGGAAAGAGATTTTATTTCTGAAATATATACTAGTCTGGGAACTTAATTTAAATGGTTCCTGATGAAAATCCATAATTCATTATCTCCTACTAAAATGGCTTTGAAAAATATAGGAGACACAAGGTGAAAATTCACATCACCACTATATTCTATCAATGCTGAAAAACTTGCTCCTAATGTTATGAAGAGATGTCCCATAATTAAAAGGTCAGTGCGATGAATTAAGAAGCACAACCAATAACAGGAATGTTTAGCCAAGTAAAAAAGAATAAACATATTAAGATAGAAGGTAACATGTATTGTTTTCTCAATTTCATTCCCTATTCCTTATTTAGAAATAGTGAGTCCATATGAACAGCAAACGTATTAGCCATCCACTAATGAGAGTGTACCTTAACTCCCTTTCTCAAACAATAGCTCTTAATTTTTCTTTCTTTTTTTTAGGGTTGTAGTGGGGTATGTGGAGGCTGGAAAAATTGGTGAAGGTGGTCAAAAGGTACACACTTCCAGTTATAAAATAAAAAAGTCAAAAGGATGTAATGTACAGCATAGTTACTATAGTTAATAAACCTGTATTGTGTATTTAAATAAATAATGTATATATATATATATATATATATATATATATATATATATATATATATATATATATATACACACACACACACACACACACACACACACACACACACACGCACGCACACACACACATATATATATTTAACCATCCCAGGAAGCAACTAAACAACCTGGCAGTAAGTTCAGGAGATGAAAACTGGCAGATGTTCATTTTACCTGGGGAGATGTGTTCCCCCAAACAATGAATGTTGTAGTCAAAAGAAATGGAAGAAAAAAAAGTTTTCACTAAACCAAAAAAGTCACATATCATAGAAGCAAATATTTTGATGAGAAGAAAACACTACATGGTCTAGAACCTATAGAAGGAGTCACAGACCTAAGAATGGGTCATGGGACATATCTCACCCTGCCTTTGAGCTGAAGGTTTGAGAAAGTTATTTAAGCAGAAACAAAGGCAAACAATATACCCTAATTATTAGCAAAGAACTGGTTTGCCTTTTAAAGTAGAAAAATAACTTGAAAATAAATAATAACATGCTTCTAACATATAGTTCTTTCAAAAAAAGAAAAACATTTTTAATCCGAATGGCTTAGGAAAGTAATATGCTTCTGAATATGGATAAGCACAGAAGAACATGTTATAAAATTGCCTGATATCTAAAGCTCATAGAATACAAAAAATAAATTCAATTAAACATGTAGTATGGAAGAGAAGCAAAAATACAAAGGAAAAGAAACTGCTAGTAAAAAGCAGAAGACTGAAATAAAAACAGAGATGTTTGAGATTAAGGAGAGATTATATTAAATCCAATAATGCAAGCGCAAGGTTAAAATCTACAACTGATGCAGTAAAGAACACAATTAGCACTTTCAAACACTGAATTACTGATGAGAAAGAAAAATTTGAGGCAGTTGTCCAGATGAATTTGCAGAGATTAAAAGTGAGTGAAAATATAGAAGATATGGAAAATTAAATTCTACTGAATTCTGAAATGGCTAAAATGGGGGGATAAAGACAGTAATAAAATATAATTTTGACTCCACATAATGAAAACATTGCACAGAAGGAGTTAAAAAACATATTATAGAAAAGAAATTGTGACAGATACCCAGTCTTAGAGTCATTCTGAACAATTTGTATATTTAATGACTATAGTCATATGATCTTCAGGAAAATAAAAAAATATATATATCTATATATACACAGACTGTAAAATAATAAATTACCTATAATAATAAGAGGGTAATATGCTAATTAGACTGAATGTCATTCCAGACGTTCTTCCTGACGAAGCCAGGGTCGGAGGGAAGCCCGGGTCCCAGGTGCCAGAAGGAAGCCGGTGCCGGCAGCTGGGGGAAGAAAAGCCTACTCTTGCACAAATTTCGTGCATTGGGCCTCTAGTAAACTATAAGGAATATATGTGGTGTTTGTTCCCAGTTCCTGACACAAATCTTCTAAATCCTTGGAATTTTCTAGTGATAAACATCTTTCTGGACATAGCCAGTTGGCTCAGTGGATAGAGCATCAGCCTGGGGACTAAAGGGTCCCGGGTTTGATTCTTATCAAGGGCTCATGCCCAGGTTGTGGGCTCGATCCCCAGTAGGGGGCTTGCAGGAGGCTACTAATCAATGACTCTCTCATCATTCATGTTTCTAACTTTCTCCCTCTCCCTTCCTCTTAAAACCAATAAAAAAACAAAACACATATTTTTTTAAAAAGTGTTTCTGTTACTCATAATGAGCCACTTTTGAGCACACCTGAATTTATGCTAATGAGGTAACTTAAGGTTGGAACCCTGGGCTGATCACCAGAAAAATAAAGTGATTAAAGTGTTAGAACTTTCAGACCTTCCCACTGACCTGTGGAAAGGGAAAAGGGAAGGGGGAGGGGACTGCAGATTAAGTTCTAAACAATTTTAAAAATGTTTAAAATAAATAAAAATGTAAAAACTCTAAAATTAGGAGATCTGATGAGCATCCAGGTTGGTGAATGCATCCATGTGCTGGGAGGGTGGCAAACTCCAGTTCCATGTGCAGAAGATTCTGCCCTAGGAACCCTTCCAGGCCCCAACCTACGTACCCCTCCCTCTGACTGTTCACCTGTACCCTTCATAATTTCCTTTATAATAAACTGGTACATGGAAGTAAATGCTTCTCTGAGATCTGTGAGCTGCTCTAGCAAATTAATTAAACTAGAGGAGGGGGCATAGGAGCCTCTAATCTACAGCCAGTTGGTTAGAAGTACAAATAACAACAGGGACCTATGACTGGCATCTGAAGTGGGGGCAGCCTTGTGGGATGAAGCCCTTCATCTGTGGGATCTGATGCTATCTCCAGGCAGATGGTCTTGGAATTGGGTTATGTTTGTAAGGCAGTCTGTGTACACTGGGAATTGTAGGATATCTTAATAGTGTGTGAAATAAAATATATAGAACAAAGGAATAAAATTAACACTAACGTTTCACATATTTCCACAAATTTTAGTAGTAACTGAATGTTGTAAAACAGAGATTTTGGAGAAAAGGATTAAAAAACAACAAAAATAGATTCAGGTGCGTTTCCTTCCATGTAAAGAAGAAACTTAATACTATTACCACATACACAGGAACAGAAATAAACTGTTCAATTTGTATTTTAAAATAGTTGAAGACACATGTCATTCCATAAAAAAAATCCACCTGAGTAGCTCGATAATCTAAGGAAATAAGGAATAAACTACTCAAACCATGTCAACAGGTTTAAAAAAATTGTTGAAGATTGTGTTACAAAGTTTGATGAAAGTATCAAAAACCATTCTTGAAAACGAAGATTTTAAATGGATACCAAAACTCTTGATTTCAATTCCCTAATGATATTAACAAAGTCTAAAAACTTTTAGGTTATTGGATAAAGTTGAAATAAAATGTTGGATGCTATTTCTTTTTGTTAGCACCCACCTGAAACAATAATTGCTCCATTAGTCACCCATTCTAAGGAAAGACCATTATTCATACTTATGAAAATTGTAAACATCTGACATGCCAATTATTATGTAACTAGAAGCCCAATGCACAAAATTTGTGCAAGAGTAGGCCCTCTCAGCCGCAGCGGCTGCTTCAATCCTGCGGCTGCAACCCCGGCTTCATCTGGAAGGTCGTCCAGGTAGCCATTCAGTCAATTTGTATATTATGCTTTTATTATTATAGACTAGAGGTCCAGTGCACAAATACGTGCACAGGGGAGGGTCCCTTAGCCCTCCAATCTGGAACCCTTGGGGATCTCCGGCAGACAGACATCCCCCTCGCAATCCAGGACTCCTGGCTCCTAACCGCTCCCTGCCTGCCTGATCTCCCCTAACTGCCTCTGCCTGCCTGCCAGCCTGATTGCCCCTAACTGCCCCCCTGCTGGCCTGATCACCCCTAACTACCTCTGTCTCAGCCCCAGCCTAAGTTGCAGTCTGGTGTCCCTCTGCTGGAGGTGACCTGGATGATTAGGGGAAGGCGCTGCCCCCATCACCCCACAGCTGTTGCCACTGGCAGCCACCATGGCTGCCTGAGCCTCCAGCCAGCCCTGGGCTATGGCAGCTGCCATCCATGGCTTGCCTGAGCCTCAGACCGGTCCTCCCAGCAGCAGCCACCATCCACAGCAGCCACCATCTGCAGCTTGCCTGAGCCTCAGGCAGCTTTTTCTGAAGGACGTCTGGATGGTGGTCTGGAAGACGTCCGCCCTAATTAGCATATTACCCATTTATGAGTATAGATGGTTAAAGAAAATACGATACAGTCATTTGATAAAGTGTGATGTAGCCATAAAAGGCATACTTCAGGAAGATATGACTTATATATCTCTCTATATAAAAGGCTAAGTGTCCATCCGTCCAACTGGTAGCTATGACACACACTGACCACCAGAGGGCAGGCGCTCAATGCAGGAGCTGCCTTGATGTGCACTGGCCATTTAAAAATAACCGGCACCATGGACCTGGCACTGACAAAACAACACTTGGCTTCCCCAAGTGGGACACAGGCCCCACCACCACCCCGGAGCAACACCCCACCAAATCGCAGTCAATGCTGCCGAGACCCCATGGCACAAAATGCAGCCCACAGCCCAGCCCAGCCCGGAAACGATCGCTGTGGGTACCGGGAAATGACGTCATGTAGCAACACCTGGCTCCCTCTCCCTAGTGACTAGCATCCTTAGAGTTTCTTCAGCCCAGGAACCCGACTTGTTTTATAGCCAAGTGCAAACATTTCACAGTTTAACCAAATGTTTGTGAAGTGTTTTCCTGTGCCTCATATCATTTTACCCTCACAGAAGTCCTGGAGTAGGTAGATAGAAGACTCGGTAGAATCCTATTTTCTTTTCATTAGCAAGATGTGAATAGCAATATTAAAATATTTCTTCTAATTAATTTCCTTTCAATGTGCATGAATCCGTGCACTGGGACACTAGTATACAAATAAATGGTAGGAAAATATTAGGATACAGAAATGTCTACCCAATTTGAATAAACATCTTCCATGTAAATATATTTATTTATTAATAGATGTACATAAATTACACAAATTAAGTGGCATTAAAATAATTGATTCTAAAAATGTGCTTGTAGGGAGTTTATGTCATTAACTTCAATTATAAATAATATATACACTATCATTTTATGAATAGAAACCTCTGCTATATTTTAAATTTTAATGTTATACTCTTACAGTTATATTTGGTAGAAAATGAATGACAATCTTGCTATTACACTAACAAAATTAAGCATTGCAGTGATGCCTGGGGATTTGTACTGCAATATTAGCATCCACCATTTTGGTAATTTCTGAGTTAACTGTACATGTAAGCATGAACTGGATAGCAATTTTCACAATAAATTTAGGAGATAACTTTTAACATAACAGAGATGAGTTTGTATATAAAATGGGTATTTATGCATAAACATTACCGGATATCTATGTATGTGTCTCAGGTTAATAGAAAGCTATAAATACAGAGCTCATAGTGTATGCTAGTTGCATATGTACATGTAAGGGAACAAGCTGAAAATATTTCCAGTTAAACATGGGAAGATCAAATACAACATTTAACACATCCTTCCAATCTCCACATCTGAAAGTAAATATGTTAAAATGCATACACACAGCCCCAGTGGGTTTGGCTCAGTGGATAGAGCGTCAGCCTGCAGACTGAAGGGTCCCAGGATCGATTCCGGTCAAGGGCACATGCCTGGGTTGCGGGCTTAGTCCCCAGTGCGGGGTGTGGTGGAGGTAGCCAATCAATGATTCTCTCTCATCATTGATGTTTCTATCTCTCCCTCTCCCTTCCTCTCTGAAATCAATAAAAAATATTATAAAAAATGCATATACACATACACAAATTTGAAAAATGAATTTCTAGCAAAAATGTCAACATTAATTAGAACTTGAAATTTTGAAATACTAGTGGTGAATAACTTCTCAGACTTGAGAAAATGAATGCTAATTATCTATAATTATTTTCTCAATGCAAAACCCTAAAAATGTCCAGGAATTAGAAATTGCAGGTATCACTGATGGCAGGGTACAGATGGTTCTGAAAAGGATTGGTTGAAACTCAAAGCACTTAACAGGTGCTGACAGAATATGAGAAGTACACTGTGGAGAAGCTGATCCAGAGAAAATTTGAATTTTGAAACTTCAGTCATAGCTGAATGTGAAACCTCCACAAATAAAACAAACAAACAAAAAAAATTAAGGAGAAGACAGCATCCTGAACAGAGATATCCACCGTGGCTAACACTTGACAAATAAATAACATCATGCATTTGAGGAACAGCTCTGACATTAAAGGCCCAGAAAAAAAAACAGCAGAAAGGAAAAATATATATACATTGAAAAATTTCAAGAAAACAAAGAATGAAGAAATACAACAAAATACTATAAAGAATATGCCCAAAGCAGCTTTTGGAAATTAAAACATGGTAGCAAAAAGTTTAAAAATCAATAAATAGATTGGAAGATAAATCTGAGAAAAATCTCCTAGGATATACAACAATAAACCAAAGACAGAGAAAGCAGGCATTTTTAAGAAATGTAAGGCTGCAAAAGTTTGCTCCCTTGAATATTTTGGAGCACAGTACTGCGAGGAAATACATGTATCTGTTAAGAAAATATGACAGTGCAATAGTAATAGGTAAAACAGAGATAGCACAAGAGAGAAATAGATTATAAAATCAAGAGAATAGAGAGTTATATAAGAATAAAATATAATTATAATATGGCACAGTTTAACCATCATAAAAATGTATGTGATAATTACAATGTAACTAGAGGCCTGGTGCACAAATTCATGCACGGGTGGGGTCCTGCCGGCCTGCCCCAATGGTGTCCCATCAGGGGTGGGGCCGGCTAAGGGGAGGGACTGCAGACAGTGGCTGGCTGCCCTGCCCCCGATCAGGGTGTTGGGGGCTAATTGGAGGTCAGGCTGGCTGGGACGAGGGGCCGTGGGAGGGCTCGAAGGCATGTCTGGCCCATCCTGTACAGTCCAGATTGGCCGGACCCTAGCAGCAAGCTAACCTACCAGTTGGAACATCTGCTCCCTGGGGGTCAGTGCATGTCATACCGAATATATTGACCAGTCAACTGTCTGCCCCCTGGTGGTCAGTGCACGTCATAGTGAGCAGTTGAGCAATCTTAGCATATCATTAGCATATTGCACTTTGATTGGTTGAATGGCCAACTGGCGACCAGACACTTAGCATATTAGGCTTGTATTATATAGGATGAGTAATGATATAATCTTACCTAATAATAAACATGTAAATTGACCATACCTCCGCTACGCCCATAGCCAATCAGAATGAGTATGCAAATTAACCCAACAAAGATGGCAGTTAATTTGCATATATACCTGGGTCCCGGGAACCTCCTCGGCACCCAGGTCACTCCCAGCTGGCCATCAGATGGGGGGCGCCCCCTTCCCAGGCCTAAAGCCTCGGCTGAGGCTTTAGGCCTGGGAAGGGGCCGAGCCTGCGATCGGAGGGGCAGGGGGTGTCTGCTTTCCAGGCCTAAAGCCTGGGGTGGAGGCTTTAGGCTTGGGAAGGGGCCAAGCCTGCGATCAGAGGGAAGGGGAAAAAAATCAATGGAAACATATCCTCAGGTGAGGATAAAAAGAAAAAGAAAGAAAGAAATGTCATATCCTATGAAAGACACATCTTGAAAATGCCTAAAGAAAGTTGTCATTTTTTCATGGTGAAGGGGCTGGAGTCCATGTTGATGCAAATACCTTGGTGGCTGCAGTGACTGGCAGTGGCTGCAGCAGCGGGGTGATGGGCTGGTGCCTTCCCCTGATCAGCCCAGTGGCCTCCTGCAAAGGGAGGCCTAACTGTGGCTTAGGTCCACTCCCAATGGGGAGCAGGCCTAAGCCATCAGTAGGACATCCCCTGAGGGCTCCCAGTATGTGAGAGGGGGCAGGCTGGGCTGAGGGAGCACTCCCCAGTGCACAAATTTCATGCACCAGGCCCCTAATTAAATATAAATGTAATATGACAATATTGGAAGGATGAGGTAGGAAATATATTTAGGTTGGAAAGTTTGCAAGCTATGTAAGAAAGCCAAATCCTTTTTGTCCATATTTGAAGGTAAAAGGTAATATATAAAACTGCATTATAAAAATATAGGGATATTATATGTCATTTATAAATATATGGGAATACATATGGCAAGAAACAGCTAAAAGTTTTAATTAACTGCATCTAAGGAATGGTAATGAGGACTGTGAAATACTGGAGAGTTGACTGCACATTTTTATATAATTTATAAGACTTTTTTTATTTTAAAGCTGTAAGTCTATAAAACTTTGATAAAAATAAAAGTAAAATTTCAAAATGATAGTGAAAAGAAATGAATCAAAATGTTAGCAGTAGATATATATAGGTGGTCAAATTTATATATATTTTTATACTTCTCTGGATTATAAAAATTTTCCTCAAAGAACTTGATTACTATTATAAGGGGGAAACTGAGGAAACTCAACAATTATGATTAAAAATAGCTTACAATTATTATGAACAAATTTTTACATTAAACATGAATAATTTCAGAAAATAAAAATACTGATACTTGTGACATATTTTATGAGAATTAATATGCATGTAATATAAAAGGCCTTGCTTTTTATTGGGTATTTAAAAGATTATTAACACAAATTTTGAATATTAATTAGACAAGTTGAATAAATGGGATTGACATCTTATTAAAAGATAAACTATTCCATTAAAATTTTTCTTTGGCACTTTTTCAAAATGCTCAATATTATTCTTACTTCTTCGATGTGAAGCATTTTCCTCTGAGTGAGAATAGCTGTATTTATTATTAATTCAGATGATTTTTTTTTCTCCAATCACATAGACGGAAGTTATAAATGGGATTTCCCAAGTTTATTTTACTTTTGCTAAATTATGAGAAATTATGCTCACTCATAATGCTAAGCAAAGCATTATGAGAATAAGAAGAAATGCTAAGCAAAAATGGATTCTTTGACATGTGAAACATATTGCAAAGAGTCTTTTACTGTCATAAAGAAACATCTGCTCTCTGTGTTGTTCATACTTGTTACTAGATCACTACTGTCAGGGCATTGCTCTTTCTCAAACATTGATAAGTACAATCATATGATATCATTATATAAATTATACCCAAAGTTTCTTAAATAGGCAGACTAGTCCAAGATTAAATAAGATAAACTTTTATGGGTTCTTAATTTCAATCAAATTGCATACATTGACTATCTCATGTCTCTCAATAATTCCAGCCCCCTTGGAATTATGCTCAAAATGCTAGAAGCTCAATTAAGAATTTCTTGATTCATCAGTAAAAAGAGGTTTATTTAAGCTATTCCCATATTAAAAAAAAATATATATAGTGGTAGTCTCCAAATACTATGCAAGTAGTATTCACAAATCCTGATTGTAAAAGTTTATTTTATCTTCTATATTTCCAGTAAATAAATTTTAAATTATCCTGACCCAATAATTCTCTAGGTTCTTATATTTGTTCAGGAAAACAAAACCCCCAAAACCACTATAACCCATAAAATATTCATAGCAAAGTTGTTTATTTGGTACAATTAAAACTAACTCACTAATGTTTGTTACATACATGTCAAACCTAGCCAGCTCACTTATGTGATCTATGAATACCTATTGGCCCTTTTGATGGGATCTTTTCATTCCTGGCATTATATTTATTTTTATATACTGTCTATAAAAACAATGACTTTCCCTAACATTGGGGAAATCTGGCCTTTACCATTTAGATTTTTGCCATAGTAGTAAAGGCCCTCTTCTAACTCTAAACTCATCTAAGCAGACATAAAAAAGGGCTTAGTCCCCTTTTCACAACTTTACTGGTAATTCAAATATTTCATGGAATCATTGCATTCGATTTAGTATTATGAAGTTGTACTTTTCTTTTAATTAACTGTGATAAACACTAAATTATATAGCCCTTACTACTTAGGAAATTCATAGACTATAGCTGGATATAGATAACTATTAAAAATAACTAAGATTGTATATTTTGCAACTATATATTACTTTATGAATATATTATATTTATAACTTTTTCCTATGGAATTTTTCAAATAAACACAGAAATAAGAGTAGTTTGATGAACCCTCAAGGATCCATCTATCAGTTTTAACTAGTATCAACCTATGGCCAATCTTGCTTCATCTATAAAATGCCTGTTTTCCCATTCTCAATGTACCACTGGATTAGGATAAAGCCAATCCAAGACATAATCCTTTTATCAGTAAATTTTCAATTTGCACCTCTAAAAGTAAATTCTTGTTTTAATTAATCTATTAATAAATATTAAAATGCCATGCTTAGAACAGTAAGAGCTCTAAAGCTATGTTATCCAAGTAGTTTCATTAGATAAGAGAGAGAGGGAGAGTGACAGAAAGGGTGGGAGGGGGCGGGGAGAGAGAGACTTGGGAAAAACAAGGGGAGAGAGAGAGAGAGAGAGAGAGAGAGAGAGAGAGAGAGAGAGATTGATTGATTCTGACTCCTGCTTTTCTGTATTTGTTCTGACATTAACCTTAGATGGAGAAAAAAGGTCTTTCAAGCCTTCACAGACTTTTATAGTTTTCTCACCCTATATTTTAGTCTCATGAGTGGTAATTCCTTTTAATGTTTCTCCTGGCCTGCTTCTCAGTCATCCTCACACCAGTCCCACCAGATGAGTAAATTATTCTGTCCTTTGGGTATGATTCTATTGTGTCATTTATTCATAAATTTGTTTAAAGGATTGTGAAGCCCTTCTAGATTAGTTATTCCTAGAGGGAGGAAAAGACTCCTGGATAGGGACTGTATTTTATTTATCTGTATTCCATGAGAGACCAGAAAAGTAACTGACATACAAAAGCATTTGATGTATCTTGACTAAGAGAATAATCAATATATAAATGTCTCTCTTTTATAGCTTAACTCCCAAAGGGACAAGTTTAACTTGTTTAATATTTCACTCGGCACATGGGGGACTCAATAAATGTCATATTATAATTCTGAGACTATGAGTCATTTGTGTCAGACCACAAATAGAGAATTATGCACGCTTGTTCTTTCTCCTACTCCTCAGTGATTTTAGAACTGTTCTCGTCACTGTCACAAAAAGTGTAGACCTACTGTTGAAAATGGAAATCTGCCAGCAGATCTTGAAATGTAAAAACACTTTGGCAAATTTTGTGATAGTATATAACTTGAGACACAGAACCTTCACTTTTTTTGTTTATTTAAAAGAGATGTACTAGAAAATTGTGATTACACATTATTGTGGCACTGTTTTAGGACACTGCTTTTACAATCTGCAGAGAATGACTAGAGAATTCACAATGTATATTCTCGATGATAAAATGGATTATGCAAGGAAAACACTAAAGGAAGAAAAATATTTTTGCAAGGACCATGGCAAAATTTTCTTTTAAAAAATTACCTTTATCATCATACTAGAGGCCCAGTGCACGAAATTCATACACGAGGGGTGGGTTCCTCAGCCCGGCCTGCACCCTCTCCAATCTGGGACCCCTCAGGGGATGTCCGAATGCTGGTTTAGGCCTGATCCCGCAGTTGGACATCCCTCTTGCAATCCGGGACCGCTGGCTCCTAACCACTCACCTGCCTGCCTGCCTGATCACCCATAAACACCCTCCCCTGCCGGCCTGATCGCCCCTAACCTCTCTGCCTGCCTGCCTGATGGCCCCTAACCACTCTCCCTTGCTGGCCTGATCGCCCCTAACCACTCTCCCCTGCCGGCCTGATCGCCACTAACCACCTCTGCCTCAGCCCCCACCACTATGGCTTTGTCCGGAAGGATGTCCAGTCTAATTAGCATATTGCCCTTTTATTAATATAGATCATTCAAATGTGTTCTTACCCAAGAAGATTCTCTCTGTTGCTTCTTTCCCCTTTCTAATACTTGCTTTGTTAGAAGATATTGCTTTTAGCCAGTATCATACTTTTATGCACTACCTTTGATTTTTCTGCTTGCATAAAATGTGTCTGTGTTTGTGTGTGGCATGTGTGTCTTTGTGTAGATGTGTAATCTCCTTTGATTATTTGATTCATTAAAAAAAATCTTACTGGTTTCACTGTGGGATTTTCATTACTTTTAAACCATAATAAGATTAAATTTTATGAAAAAATAAAGAAGAAAGGTTATATCTTTGATTTGTTTTGTTTTTGTAAGTAAAATGTAAAAATTATCTGGGGAGATGTCAGTGAAAAATTATAACCTTCCATTTTTAAGATGAAGTTCTAGCCCTAACCGGTTGGGCTCAGTGGATAGAGAATTGGCCTGTGGACTGAAAGGTCCCAGGTTCAATTCCGGTCAAGGGCATGTAACTTGGTTGCGGGCACATCCCCAGTAGGAGGTGTGCAGGAGGCAGCTGAATCGGTTTCTCTCTCATCGACGTCTCTAACTCTCTATCCCCCTCCCTTCCTCTCTGTAAAAAATCAATAAAATATATTAAAAAAATAAAAGATGAAGTTCTGGGTATCTACCATACAGAATGGTAATTATCCTATCTAATAAAGAGGGAATATGCTAATTGACTGTCACACCCTCAAAGATGGCAGCGCCCACAGCCAATAAGGAGGGAATATGCTAATTGACTGCCACACCCTCAAAGATGGTGGCACCCACAGCCACAAAATGGCGGTGCCCAGTCCCCTCAGCCCCACCAGGGCAGCAGGCACGTGGCAAGGCCTTGCCCGCCCCCATGAGGGTCCAGCCGTTCTGCATGCCTGCCTCTGGAGTCCTCCAGTCCCCTCAGCCCCCCAACCACCCAGGGTTAGCCTGAGGCACAGGCAAGCCTCAGATGGCAGCTGCCCAGCTGCCCAGGGCCAACTGAGGCTCAGGTAACCAGGGCTGGCCGAGGCTTGCGTTGCCAGCAGTGGCAGTGGCAGAGGTGTTATGGGGCATCGCCTTCCCCTGATCACCGGGTCACCTCCCACCCCTGAGGGCTCCCAGACTGTGAGAGGGGGCAGGCCGGGCTGAGGGACCCCCCCTCCAGTGCATGAATTTTCATGCACTGGGCTTCTAGTAGTTAATAATACTTGAAAGTTGATAAGAGAGTAGATCTTAAATGTTTTCACCACAAAAAGAGAAATGGTAATTATGTGATGGTATGCAGGTGTTAGCTAAACTATAATGATAATTATTTCTTAATATAAAATATATCAAATCAACTTACACAATGTTATATGTCAATTATCTATAATAATAATCTATAATAATAAAAGGGTAATATGCTAATTAGATTGGACATCTTTCCGGACGACCTTCCGGACGAAGCCGGGCTGCCAGGGAAGCCTGCGTCCCAGGTGCCAGAGGGAAGCTAGTGTCAGCAGCCAGGGGAAAGAAGGCCTACTCTTGCAAAAATTTCGTGCATTGGGCCTCTAGTGTCACAATAATGTTGGGAAAAAGTAAAACTTAAAAAACAATGTGGCCAACAAAACCACAGAGCCTGTACCACTGAAGAAAGCTGCAAAATGCATCCCCCATGGCAGCTAAATTGAGATCAATTAGAAATGAAACTTTACGATAACATATTCAGAAACAAGAGTATAAATTTAGGTAATGTATCACAAAATGGTCAATTTATATTAAAACTGGGAATATTTTCTTCCTTCTAAGTTGAAAATCTTTTATAGTTTTGATATATGACAAGTTATTTTATCATATCAAATGCAGTATGGCTGATAGGCACACATTCAAACATTATATATGAAAATACATATACATCCCTGAGGTTAAAAATTACATTATGCATCTTGAAAAATAAGCATATAAAATATTTTATTTAATATTTATTTTAACTATACAGTAAAAGGAAATTATTCCATGATACAGGGAGTAGGCAGCTTGATAGAAAACATGATTATCCATAAATAGGGAATCGTTATAATTGCCTTATTGATGAAGAAAGTATGAATGAGATCCAGAAACTGACCGATTTCCTCATCATTATCCATATAGGACCAGAATAAACCTCAGGAAAATTTCCTGCTACTTACCTAACTTTGTCCCTTTATTAACTGAACTATTATTTATTGAGGGCTACTCTATGCTGAGTGTTGTGTCTTTCATGAAAAACCTAGTTTCTTAGTTCAATGGGAATGAGAATCATGAAAATAAGGGCATTAATCTCTGAGGATAAGGAAAGGGTCTAGTCATTGCTGCCTTGAGAATGCTGTCCACCCTGGCTAGGCAGCTCAGTTGGTTGGAGCCTCATCCAGTACACCAAAAGGTTTTGGACTCAATTCCTGGTCGGGGCACATAGTTAGGTTGTAGATTCCATCGTACGGAAGGCAACCGATCAATGTTTCTCTCTCTCTCTTTCCTTTTCCCTCTCTATAAAATCAATAAACATAACCTTGGGAGAGGATTAAAAATTATACCTAAAAATGCCATAACCATATTTTTTATTGTTTATGTTTTATGTAATGTACTGAATAATTCTCACACCCAACAAATATGGGTAAACTATAGGACAGTATTGGAAATAGATGAGAAAATTGTATATATGGTAACATATGATATTTTCACAATGATAGCATAAAAATAAACTGATCAGTAAACATATATGATGTCAGAATTTCCCTGGACAAATCAATTACAAAAATACATATATGAGATCATCTGTAAGCTTGATATAATATTATAGATATTAGGGAATTATTTTACTTTAGCATTTTATTATTTGATTATGTGAAAATAAAACGCTTTATCTCTTACTGATGTTTGTTGAAACATTTAATAATGAAATAATATGCTATCTGGAATTTTCTTCAAAGTAATCAAATGATATAGTGTGCATGAGGGAAGAGATTGAATAGATGAAGCAAAATTGGCCATATGCTGATTCTAGTTGACTGATGGATGGGTCCATGGGATCAAGTATACGTCTCTCTTGACTTTTTTTTTTTTTTTTTTTTTTGCAATTTGAAAATTTTTATAATAAAAAATTTAAATAATATAATACATTCATAAGTTAATATGTATTTAAAACTATGCACTTAGTATTTTGTATTTAAGGCCATAGCATCATAAGTAAAAGATTTTTCATTGTAGTTTCACAAGTTTGAGTTGGTTAACACTGAATAAAATAATAATAATAAATTGAAAGAAAAAATTTAAACATTTAGTTTCTAGATATTGCAGAATAAAAATATGGTCTCTTCACATTGATAACATAAAAATAAATTACCTTTCCAGTAAACATATTTGATATAAAATTTATATCCTGAAAGGAATTTTTCTGTTTTTGAAATTTATTTACTTTTAACAACTTAGAATTCAGTATACTGACAATTCAAAAATATTAATGTATTTTAATGATTCTATATACTGTAATAGAGGAAAAATGAAACAATCTTTAGAAGTTAAGGTTATAAAAATACAACGTATCTGTAAAAATAATCATTTTAATAGTATTATTTTATAATCTGAATTCTCATAAATATACACAGAAATGTTTAACAATACACAAAATATATGGTCATTATACCTTTAAAGTCACCTGGTTTTTTTATATGCAATCTGAAGTTTGAGTATAAAAATGATTAAATCTCAAGATATATCTATTGATATAAGTACATAGAATAGAGGCTATTAATTTGTTTATTTATTTATTTCATAGCCAGTGTAGAACCTTGGCTCCTAGGGGTCTTGGTGAGTCCTGCATCAATCATCAGTGAACTGGAAGAGGTAAGATAATGGATTGTTTATACACTATAAATCTACTTTCAGTGAGCTGGAAATGTGGTAGATAATAGCTTGTTTATGATTTGCAAATCTGTTCAGTGAGCTGAAAACTTGTCAGATAATGGGCTGATTATGAATTCTAAATCAATATTCAGTGAGTTGGAACTATGTTAGATAATGGGCTATGTCTAAGTTATAAATCTGTTTTCCGTAAACTGGAAACATGTTAGATAATGGGCTGTTTCTGAGCAGTAAATCTGTTTCAGTGAGTTGAAAACATGTTAGGCAATGGGTTGCTCCTGAATTGTAAATATGTTTTTTAGTCAACAGAAAACCTATTTAATAAATGACTCTTCAATGAACATGAAATGTGCTAGAATAATGGGTTTGTTTTGACTAGAAGATCCCACTTTACATTATGAGAAACCTGTCACCTAATAGATTCTTTATGAGTAGATGTATGTTCAAGCAATTAAGATATATGGTATGATGCTACCCTGTTTACATAAGCATTGTAACTTTAATCTATTTTCAGCATGTTGCTCTCCTGCCGAATAATGGTTCTACTCGATTATGGGTAATGGAGTGAGAAGCTACTAAAGGTCTGTTTTCAGTGATGTGGAGCTAGTCTAGTTTTTGAAGTACATTGAGGTTTGTTAATTTTTAACAGTTACCAAGTTCCCACAGTACTCAAGAAATGCTATTATATAAAAATCATATGTTCTAGTTTCAATACACTTATATTCAAACATACATATGTACCTCATAAGAAATGGGGAATAGTCAAAGACGGAGAGTGAATACTGCCTTACCATGGGCAGAGATACAAAACAAGAAATTTGAATTCTCATTGGGAAGACAATACAGAGAAAAATAAAACAATGGAATGTAATACAAAAGTAATGTTCATAATCATGATTAAGTACAAAATAAAAAAAACAAAAACTTAGGGTTAAGAGCCTAATGAGAAGATGGTCGCTGGGTGAGGAACAGGTAAGAAATAAAACTTAATAAGAGGAAAAAATCATTTTTCATAACAAATTGACGTCCAATATCTTTTCAACTTTTAAATAAGTCAAATGTTGTCTAATATTTCATATTTGTTAATAATTAATATTTTGGTTTTTGAGAAAAATGTGGAAAATAAGTTCATATTCTATTATCAGTAATTATGTAAACTAATGCTTATATACTTTTTTTTAAAATATATTTTATTGATTTTTTTACAGAGAGGAAGGGAGAGGGATAGAGAGTTAGAAACATCGATGAGAGAGAAACATCGATCAGCTGCCTCCTGCACACCCCCTACTGGGGATGTGCCCCTGACCAAGGTACATGCCCTTGACCGGAATTGAACCTGGGACCTTTCAGTAGGCAGGCCAACGCTCTATCCACTGAGACAAACTGGTTTCGGCAAATGCTTATATACTTTTATGATACATACTTTTCAGAAAGTATATCTTATCAGAAGTCTCTAAAAATCATCCATACTCTTACCTAAAAACAAAGAAAAAGTAAACTCCTACTTTGCAAAGAGATTTTTTTCAACATTTAAAGTAATTTCTTCCAGGGTTAGTCTTCATATTTATAAATAATGTAGCTACACCTCATTGTTTTCTTTTAATTTTAGACAATTCCTGTTTGGGCACATGCCTACAATTTCTATACTTTCAATATATTAAATGTCAATTATGTTTTTTATTACAGAGCCAAGTATTGTATTGTGGTTATATTTCCTTCTTGTATTTTTTTCCCTGTAGTTAAAAATAAACTGTTTCTTCCTATATTTACTTCATTTTCTATATTTGCCTTTTATTCTTTACTAGAGGCCCGGGGCATGAAATTCATGCACGGGGCAGGGGGGTGGGGGGTCCCTCAGCCCAGCGTGCACCCTCTCCAATCCAGGACCTCTCGGGGGATGTCCAACTGTTGGTTGAGGCCCAATCCCTTTATTGTCATATATTGGATTTCATGCATTAAAGTATCAAGTCTATTTTATTTTTCTTCTAATTTCTACCTACCTGTCTTTTCAATTTTATGAGCATTTTTACAACTTTATTTTCTAAGTGTTCATTTGAATTTTTAATTACTTTTGTATATTTGAATTCCAAATGCTCTTTTTGTTTGCTTATTTTTTATGATTATTTTTTTTATGCATATCTTCTTGGAATATCTTATTTACATTTTAAAAGTTTTCTACCATTCTCTGCTTATTCATTTTCTATAACTAATTTTTTTTTTGTCTGTTGCTTGGTCTTGGCTTCTCATTCCTCGAATATATAGTGATATTTGGCTGTCTGTTTACATTTAAGTGTGAGTTATTAAAAAGCTGATGAGAATCTCTGTGTCAAGTACTTTTTCACACAAGGTGCTCAGACTTTTTCCACAGGGATCTCTAACAGCAACTGAGACCTAAACTCTAAAACTAACTAATTACTCTGGAGAAAATTCACTTGTGTTCTACCTGAGCCTGTGGTCAACATCAGGTTTAGAGAAATGAGACAGAACAGACTCAGAAAATTCAAGTATTTTGTTTTCAGCCCTGTTTCCCAACTTCTGGAAGATCAGAGCCCTTAAGTCCAGAAATTCTCATAGATTCTCCAGGGTGAATGAGCTCACGTCTGTTCCTACCGTTCACTATAGCCATTTTAAATTGGAATTTCCTCTAATTTCTTAGAGCTTTCACTGAAATTTCCATTTGCTATCTCCCAAATTTGTTGATATTTCTCATTACTGTTTCTCCTTGTCTTTTTGTTTCTGTATATTTTTTGCTTTATTTATTTATTTTTTTCTCTCTCTCTCATTTCAGTTGCATTTTAAACAAGTAGATAGCCCGGCTGGTGTGACTCAGTGGTTGAGCTTCAACTTATGAACCAGGAGGTCAGGGTTTGATTCCCGGTCAGGGTGCATGCCCGAGTTGCTGGCTCAGTCCTCAATGTGGTGCGTGCAGGAGGCATGTGATCAATGATTCTCTCTCATCATTGATGTTTCTATCTCTCTCTCCCTCTCCTTTCTTCTCTGAAATCATTAAAAATATATTTTAAAGATAAAACAATAAAATGAGTGGATAAATGGTGCTATTCTTAATTCTGATTTGTTAATGATGGCATATTTATGTTTTCTCATCATCTATTTTTTTTTTTATCTCCTAAGTCTCTTGCTATGAAACCCACTGTTTTTGTCCCTTCTCATAATCAGAAATCAAAGTTAATTTAGTCAATAATGCACAAAGTCTTATACAGAAAATATTGAAATCATGTAACAATCACTAAGAAATTTTCAATGGTGAATACATATCAATAATTAAATTACATTCTCAGATCTCTATCTGAATCACTAGGTATAGAATGGTATTAATAAATATACTAGAAAGTATAAAATAAAAAAAATAAAATAGTTGATCCCTCCACTCTTATTATAAAGACTAGAGGCCTGGTGCACAAAATTCATGCAAGGGAGGGTGTCCCTCAGCCCAGCCTGCACCCTCTCCAATCTGGGACCCATCGAGGGATGTCCAACTGCCCATTTAGGCCCAATCTAGGTAGGATCAGGCCTAAACGGGCAGCCAGACATCTCTCTCACAATCCAGGACTGCTGGCACCCAACTGCTCGCCTGCCTGCCTTCCTGATTGCCCCTAACCACTTCTGCCTGCCAGCTGGATCACCCCCTAACCACTCCGCTGCCAGCCTGATTGATGCCTAACTGCTCCCCTGCCAGCCTGATTGCCCCTAACTGCCCTCCCCTGCAGGCCTGGTAACCCCTAACTGCCCTCCCCTGCAGGCCTGGTCACCCCTAATTGCCTTCCCCTGTGGGCCTGGGTCCCCCCAACTGCCCTTCCATGCAGGCCCAGTCACCCCCAACATCCCTCCTCTGCCGGCCTGGTCACCCCTAACTGCCCTTCCCTGCAGGCTTGATCACCCCCAACTGCCCTCCCTTGCAGGCCTGGTCCCTCCCAACTGCCCTCCCCTGCTGGCCTGATCACCCACAATTGCCCTCCCCTGCAGGCCTGGTCCCTCACAACTGCCCTCCGCTGCTGGCCATCTTGTGGTGGCCATCTTGTGTCCACATAGGGGCAGTCATCTTTGACCACATGGGGCAGCGATCTTATGTGTTGGAGTGATGGTCAATTTGCATATTACTTTTTTATTAGATAGAATAGAGGCCTGGTGCACGGGTGGGGGCCAGCTGGTTTGCCCTGAAGGGTGTCCTGGATCAGGGTGGGGGTTCCCTTGGTGAATGGGGCAGCCTGGGCGAGGGGCCTCCAGTGGTTTGCAGGCTGGCCATGCCCCCCAGCAACCCAAGCTGAGGCCCTGGTATCTGGGATTTTTTTAACTTCTATAATTGAAACTTTGTAGCCTTGAGCGGAGGCCTGGGTTGGCCAGAGCGGGCAGAAAACTTGGCTTCCTCCATTGCCGGGGAAACCCAAGCTTCCTGCTCACTCCATGGCTGCAGCCATTTTTGTTGGGATTTATTTATCCTCTATAATTGAAACTTTGTAGCTTTGAGCAGAGGCCTGGGCAGCCAGGGTGTGCAGGAAACTTGGCTTCCTCCATTGCCGGGGAAACCCAAGCCTCCTGTTCCCTCCTTGGCTGCAGCCATCTTGGTTGGGTTAAATTGGATACCCGCTCCTGATTGGCTGGTGGGCATGGCTTGTGGGTGTAACTGAGGTACAGTCAATTTGCATATTACTCTTTTATTAGATATCATGTTGCAATTAGAGCACTGGATGCCTAAAGAATATAGTTAACAATAGAGGCCCAATGAATGAAATTCATGTAAGATTAGGCCTCCCATCACCCAGCTCCTGGCACCAGCTTCCTTCCAGCACCCGGGACCCAGGCTTCCCGCTGGCCGCTGAAAGGCTCCTGGGACCCGGGCATCCCTCACAGCCCCAGCTTCATCCTGAAGGTCGTCCGGAAGGACGTCCAGTCTAATTAGCATATTATACTTTTATTATTATAGATTATCAATGTTTTAAGATGACAGGTATAGTGAGACAAAGTTAGTTTAAAAATTATCTATTGGAATGAACATAGGGGTGCAAAAATCCTTTTGAATTCATGTTTTGGATTTTTTTTACACTCAGAAGTGGAATCGCTGGGTTGTACATTAGTTCCAGTTTTAATTTTTTTGAGGAACTTGCATACTACTTTCCATAATGGCTGCACCAATTTGCAATCTCACCAACAGAGCAGGAGGGTTCCCTTTTCTCCACATCCTCAATCCTTACCAACACTTGTCATTTTTAATTTATTGCTATTAACTATTCTGACATGTGTAAGGTGATATCTCATTTTGATTTTAATTTGTATTTCTCCCACCATTAGTGATGTTGAGCATCTTTTCATATATCGATTGGCCATCAGTATATCCTATTAGCAAAAATGTCTAAACATGTTTTGTGCCAAATTTTAAATTGTATTGTGGGTATTTTTGGTACTGAGTTACATGAGTTATTTATAAATTTTGGATATTAATCCCTCATCATATATATGATTGGCAAATATGTTCTCCCATTCAGTAGGTTGTCTTTTGGTTTTATTGATAGTTTTATTTATTGTGCAAAAACTTTCTACTTTGATGGAGTCCCATTTGTTTATTTTATTTTTCCCTTGCCTGAGAAGACATATCATAAAAAAATATTACCAAAAGCAATGTCAGACATTTGACTGTGTCTGATCTTACAGCTTCATGTATATTTGCAAATATCTCAATAAGAATTTTAATTAAAAATAAAATAGAAACTATATTGAAAATAAATGCTTTAATACATAAAAAAGTTGTCACTGGATTAAATCTTATGGGTGAGAAACCTAGAATCTAATTCCTCTCTGATAGTTTCCTACTAATTATTAAAGTTTTAGATTGTAAACAAGTTTTATCATATCACCTATCTATCTATCTATCTATCTATCTATCTATCTATCTATCATCTATCTATCTATCTATATATTAAATGCATATCATGCTTTCTTTGGTACACCACCAAAGTATTTATTTGATTTAAACTGTTCCAAGTTGCGATAACATAAAAATTATATATATTCTGTTATATTACATTAAAAATATATAAAAATACATTCTAAAATATATTCCCACATCAAATAAAAAGCTTTTGCACAGCAAAAGAAACCACTAACAAAACAATAAGAAAGCCCACTGCATGGGAGAACATATTTGCCAATGTTATCACTGATAAGGGTTTAATCCCAAATACTTACAGGGAACTCGTACATCTTAACAGAAGGAAGATAAAAGACCCAATCAAAAATGGGCAATGGACCTAAATAGATACTTTTCGAAAGAAGACAGAAGGAAGGCCAAGAGACACATGAAAACATGCTCAAAGTCATTAATCATCCGAGAGATGCAAATCAAAACGGCAATGCGGTACCACCTCACACCTGTCAGAATGGCTATCATCAACAAATCAACAAAGAACAAGTGCTGGAGAGGATGTGGAGAAAAAGGAACCCTCGTGCACTGTGGTGGGAATTCAAACTGGTGCAGCCACTGTGGAGAGCTTCCTCGAAAAACTAAATATGGAACTCCCAATGATCCCACTTATAGGAATATATTCCAAGAAACTAGAAATACTAATCAGAAAGGATATATGCACCCCTATGTTCATAACAGCACACTTTACAATAGCTAAGATTTGGAAATAGCCTAAATGCCCATCAGCAGATGAGTGGATTAAAAACCTGTGGTACATCTACACAATGGAATACTACACTGTGGTAAAAAAGAAGGAATTCTTACCATTTGCAACAGCATGGATGGAACTGGAGAGCATTATGTTAAGCAAGATAAGCCAGTCAGAGAAAGATAAATATCACATGAGCTCACTCATTAATGGAATATATAATGAACAACATAAACTGATGAACAAAAACCAATCCAGAGACAGAGAAGCATCGATCAGACCATCAAACTTGAGAGGGAAGGTAGGGGAGGGTGGGGGTAAGGGGGAGAGATCAACCAAAGGACATGTATGCATGCATATAAGCCTAACCAATGGACACAGACAACAGGGGGGTGAGGGCATGAGTGTGGGGGTGGGGGGACAATGGGGCAATAAGGACACATATGTAATACCTTAATTAATAAAGAAAAGAAAAAATATATATATATATTCCAATTGAAACAATCCACATAACTAATCCAGGTCATTATCTGAATTCTCTCTTTTATAATTCATCTCTTAACATTGTGTTAGAAAATTGGATGTAATTCTACTGACCAGAATAAAAGAACACGGTATTTTATTTTTATTTTAGTACAATTTAGAATGGAAAAAACACAACCAAAAAGTAGAAACAAGGTCATTAGTAATCAGCAAGAGAATTAATAAAATGTGATACATTCATAATATATAATATTACTTGACTATTAAAGGAATAAATATTAGTTCATTTGACTATATTTATGAGTATTTCTTAAAAGAGAAAATTAGATATTATAAGTAGGGAAGAATAAAATTATCTACAGTTTTTATTTGTATAACTATGTAAACATGGATGTTTATATGACATATAACTTATGTAAGTTAAGGAAAAACAGTTAAGAATAAATATCTGGTATTAACAAGAATTTTCTTGGGATGAAAAAATTAGATGAAGATAAATTTTTTTAAATGACATAGAAAAAAGTTAATTTTAGGCATTGGCAAAAGTCCTGAAATTTATCTTCTCCTCTATTGATATTAATAAAAATAGAATTTCATCAGTGAAAGAATTACATTTTTATTGGAATGGATGTCATTTTATTTTGCACAAATAGAATAGAATAAGATTCTAAAAATTTCACAATATTCCCAATAGCAAACCATATTTGTCTTGGCATTGAATATCTGTTTTAAAGTAAAATTTCTGAAATATAGCCTTAGGTAAAAAATATTAGTTCTCAGAGGTGATGCCATTCCTGGTGAGAGAATTTTAAAAATGTTTGCACATATAGAAAGAAAATTGCCAAAGGCTAATTATTTCAGTGGAAAGTATGTAAATACTTTGAAGTAAAAAGTATTAATAACAGAAAAGTTAGAGGGTAATAATCCTATATAATAAAAGCCTAATATGCTAAGTGTCTGGTCACCCGTTCTACCAATCAAAGCATAATATGCTAATGATATGCTAAGGCCACTCAACCACTCACTATGACGTGCACTGACCACCTGGAGGCAGACGCTCTGAGTGGTAGGTTAGCTTGCTGTTGGGTCCAGTCGATCAGGACTGAGAGAGATGGGCCAGACACGCCCTAGGGCCCTCCCAGTGTCCCTCCCCAGCTGGCCAACCTCCCGCATCCCTCCCCATCCCCAGTCGTGCACTGGTGGGGTCCCTTGGCCTGGCCTCCACCCTCTCCCAATCTGGGACCCCTAGGGGAATGTTGGAGAGCCAGTTTTGGCCCCATCCCACAGGCCAGGCCAAGGGACCCCACTGGTGCATGAATTTGTGCATCAGGCCTCTAGTTTTTAATAATGACCTATTGAATTAAATGTATATAATTTACTTTATGAAAGTAATTTGTAGCAAAATACCATGTATCCTTTAGAACATGAGAGGAGAATATATATTAATTGTAATTCAATAATATATCAAATATCATGCTATATACAAAAATATGTTATCAGCCAAGAATTAATTTGTGTTTTTGGTATTTGACACTCTGAAATTGTATGAAAATCCAAAAAAGCTCCTCCTAAGGTACTACAAAATAAAAACCTTTGCCTAGCTGAGCTCAGTGGTTGAGTATCAACCTATGAAACAGGAGGTCATACATCAATTTCTAGTCAGGGCACATGCCTGGGTTCCAGGCTGGATCACCAGTAGGGGGGCATGCAGGAAGCAGTTGATCAGTCATTCTCTCTCATGATTGATGTTTCTATCTCTCCCACCCTCTCCCTTCCTCTCTAAAATAAATAAAAATATTTTTTTAAAAAACAACAACATGTAGAGTAAATTACAGACCATTTTACACAAAACAAGCTGAAAATATGTTGATCATCATCACCATCATTGAGTATTCACCACAGTGACATTTAGAAAAACATACTACTCTAGTGACACATGCCAAGTTTCAATCATACCTCATATAGCAAGAACCACCAAATAGTATGCCACTTAAAAAGGGATCAATGAGTAATATGAAAAACCTTCTTGAAATAAAAATTGTTCTTAATGTCTGGGAATAGAAACTGAATAACTTCTGTTTTGGAAAGTAAGATTTGCTAGTTTGCCAACCATCCAAGTACGAAAATTAAGAGATTACCAAATTCCTTGACTAAATACTATCTAGTAAAAGAAAATAGTCACACATTGAAAATAATGAATCATTCAGGGGTTTTTCTCTTTATCTATTCTCTCCAAATTAAAAATAAAAACGAAAATAAAAATAAAAATTACAGACCTAATAAAGATAAAAGAATGCCTATTTTTTTAAAAAATGCCTACTTTTTTAAAGAATGCCTATTTTTAAGAAAATAGCAAAGCATCATTTGCATATTTTACAGCATCATACTGATAATATGTAATAAAACAAAAAGATAAAACTATTTCTTTCATTTTAGGACCTTATTTAAATAAGAGAAATTGATTTTATCCTGTATAATAAAAGCCTAATATGCTAAGTGTCCAGCCATGAGGTCATCCGTTCAACCAGTCAAAGGGAAATATGCTAAGGCCACTCAACCACTCGCTATGATGTGCACTGACCACCAGGGGCAGACACTCTGACCAATAGGTTAGCTTTCTTCTGGGGTCTGGCCAATTGGGACTGAGAGAGAAGGGCCGGACATGCCCTGGAGCCCTCCAATGGTCCCTCCCGGCTGGCCAACCTCCTGTGTCCCTCTACAGCCCCGATTGTGCACTGGTAGGGTCCCTCGGCCTGGCCTGTGCCCTCTCATATCCAGGACCCTTCAGGGGAAGTTGAAGAGCCAGTTTCAGCCTGATCCTGCTCAATGCAAGAACTGCCCCCTGGTGGTAAGGGCTCTCCCACAGGGGGAGCCCCGCTCAGCCAGAAGCTGGGCTCATGGCTGGTAAGCGCAATGGCGGAGGCGGGAGCCTCTCCTGCCTCCATAGCAGCACTATGGATGTCTTACTGACAGCTTAGGCCCACTCCTCGCTGGGAGTGAGTCTAAGCCATCAGTTGGACATCCCTCAAGGGCTCCTGGACTGCAAGAGGGCACAGGCTGTGTTGAGGGACCCCTCCCTCCCCAAGTGCATGAATTTCATGCACCGGGCCTCTAGTCATAATATAAGCATGCATTATTAACAAAGAGACAAATGGATACATAGTTTGTCCAGTAACATACTATTGCTGATTATTTATATGTTTACTGGAACATATTACAAAATCCTTACATTCTATGTTGTTAAATGCTATATGATATATTTCTCTGATAAGCCAATATAATGTCACTGTATAGTGACTTTAAATTTTGGTATCTGGAATGGCCTTTCTTTAGTAAGATTAACTTCCCTGATACTGTGAAATGAAACAATGTGCTGTTGCTTCATTTAACTATAATTTCCATAGAGCAAATGTAAATTTCATAAAGATCACTTTTAGATTTAAACAACTAAATCAAGTCTGATGCTTAATAAGAATCAATTCTTGCATATTTGCTACAGAGATTAAATAGCTTGGGAATCTGGATCTGATCAATGATTTGAACTACCATTGCAGTGCAAGAGAATAACAGGAAGGTTTGTTTACATGTATTGTTCTAATCTAAGAGAAGGTCATGCTATGACATAATCTGACATCATTGAAATGCAAATGCTTCATTTGAACATTATTTTTATTAATAGAAAGTTGCACTAAGTTGTCAAATATTTCTTTCTTCTTTGACAGCTAAAATAGCATGAAAATGTGATAACTGAAGATTCATTCATATTTAATCATTTTAGAAGAAACTCTATTTTAAAGGAAAATAGTTTTAAAATTCACATTGTGAAATGGATTCAAATTTATATGTGGTCCACTATTTTTCACCAACCTAGACTCTAAGGAAATACACAAGCAACCACATTTATAATTGTTTCACCAAGCAAAACTTCTAATAAATAAATACTTTCATAAATGTAAGTCAATGACTTTCCCCTTCCCCCATGGCATACTTCAATGCCTACTTGTGCCCATTTTTTTTAATCAGCATATTTGAAATATGTCTCTACTGCAGAATCTCCTGGGAACTAAACAGAAATATATTTCAATTTAAAGGCCATACACTGCCCTCCGTGAAAAACAACCTTACATGTAGGTTGTGTATACATGATGGCAAATTCCCAGCTAAACAAGGAAACTGTATAACATATAGAGAACAGGATGCTAAAACAGACATTCATAGAAAGTCATTGGAGGAGTGCTCTTTCTTAGAATAATTTAAAAACATATTTTTTTTCTAGGTAACCTACCAGAAATCTTGCATTTTCCACTCTCCTGCTTGCTGGCAATCTATCTATTTATGGACATAGATTTTTCCTTAATTCTTGAAGAATCCCACTTTATACTCTAGTGGTAAACTAAATTTAGTCCAAAGAATCATTTCAGTGAAGTAAAAACTTTTAATAGTATCCATTTATTTTACACACACACACACACACACACACATAAATAATTGCATTCCAGAATATAGGGGCATGTGCGGTGGGGGAGGGCGGGGAGGGGGGGAGAAGAGTCTCAACTTTTGATGTGAGATCTGTGAAGAAAGAATGTGTTAACTCTTGACCAATACTGAAATCCTTTATCTTATCTAGTTTATTTAGAAATCAAAGAAGTAAGAGAGCATAGAAATAACTCAGGGCTTGATAATGTCACTCGGCATAGGACTAATATTTTATTATGATTTTTGTAATTACTTGAGTAAAAAGATGGCAAGGAAGATATTTATATAATAGTTTCACATTCAGAAACTTAAAATTCAGTTATGCATCCAGATGTCATCAAGAAACAATTTACAAGGAAGGTTTCAGAAAACAATTGCAAAATTTTGGATTTAATACTAGAACAATTTAAAGACGTTTTCCTAAAAAGTTGAATTTTTCTGTCTACAAAATGTGTCCTGAGCATTTTAACAAGAGATTTTGTTTTGAGATGCAGAAGTGAAAAAATACAACGAAACACACACACAGAAAAACACCTCTGTGATTTGCCATCAGAGAACTACCCTCAGCCAGCAACAAAGTCTCTGTTAAAGCTAACAATAAGCTCCCTAATGTACCAAGCCTCCAACTCTTTTTCTGAGTTAAGGCAAAACATTTCTTAAAGCACCTTGCTGAAGTACACCAGAGAGACATACATATTATTGTATTTTCAGCAGGAATCTGGATTCTAAGGCCAATGGTGTGTTTAAAATGAGGAATTAGATGGGCATAGTGTTCCAGAAAATGAGGTGCCTCTGCATGCTGTGATCCTAGATACCAGCTGCTTCCCACTGGATGGGTAAAGAACAATGCTTGTTTTGCATGCTGTTATCACTATGCCTGAGACAAAGCAGGCAAGCAATTAATGTTAATTGAATAAATGCATGAAGAAAATGCAGTATAACAATTATACTTAGGTAAAACCCAGAAATTTTATATATATATACATATATATATATATATATATATATACACACACACACACACATACGTGTGTATGTATATATATATACATATATATACACAATATGTATGTATGTATATATATATATACACAATATGTATGTATGTATATATATATACACACACACATATATGTAAGTATATATATATATACATATATATATACATATATATATATATATATATATATATATATATATATATATATATATGTTTGGGTTTAACTATGATTACCTTGGGCATGATACCTTCCTTAACATATACCCTTCAGACAGTATGCATCGTGCAACGTTAGGCAACGGTGTTGGACAATTTAGGCTTCATCTACCCTGGAGAAAACACATGTATATTTAAAGAGCAACTGACACCTAAGTATAAATAAGCCTTGGCTTGCTAAGGCTTTATGCTACAATTACTGCTGATAATATTTACTCTTATCTCATATATCTTGCATAGTCTTATTAGACTTATTTTAAAATTCAGTTGCTTCTTCATGCAATTCCTCTGTTCCATGGACTACAGTATCTTTGTTTGATCTACGGGAAACATTGAAAACTGCATAACCTAAATACCTTTCAGCATCCTCGTGCTCCCTTCTCCTTGTAGCACATAAATCTTCCAGTTACACAAACCTTTGTACTCTCTTCGCCACATACAATCCAGTTGTAACTTTATGTGTTTATTCTACTCTCAGAACTGAAAGTGAGTTTTCCATTCCCAGAGCACATGCTTTGTAGCTTCCTTAGGATATTAATTATATTCTGCCTTATTTTATAGTTATTTATGAGTTTGTCTTGTTCTCTTATACTATATAAAATGATAGTCTTAAAGGTAGTAACTGCAGGATTCACTTCCTGGTCTCCTTTATAAAGAAGTATAGTGCTTTCCAAAGAATAGCAACTCACAAGTTTTTAATGACCTAAAAAATGTACATGAAAACTGAAGAATAGCCTGGCTGGTGTGGCTCAGTTGTTGAGTGTTGACCTATGAACCAAGAGGTCACAGTTTGATTCCTGGTCAGTGCACATGCCTGAGGTTGCAGGCTCAATCCCCATCATTGATGTCTCTATCTCTCTCTCCCCCTCTTGTCCTCTCTGAAATCAATAAAAATATATTTAAAAAACCTGAAGATAAAAATCAGACTTTTTATGGCCTAGAGCCATGGTGGGCAAACCGCGGCTCGCGAGCCACATGCAGCTCTTTGGCCCCTTGAGTGTGGCTCTTCTACAAAATACCACGGCCTGGGCGAGTCTATTTTGAAGAAGTGGCGTTAGAAGAAGTTTAAGTTTAAAAAATTTGACTCTCAAAAGAAATTCCAATCGTTGTACTGTTGATATTTGGCTCTGTTGACTAATGAGTTTGCCGACCACAGGTTGAGAACTACTAGCAGGGTCACCTAAGACTATCAGAAAACACAGATATTTACATTACGATTCACGACAGTAGCAAAATTACAGTTGTGAAGTAGCAACGAAAATAATTTTATGGTTGGGGGTCACCACAACATGAGGAACTGTATTAAAGGGTTGCGGCATTAGAAAGGTTGAGAACCACTGTTCAAAAGAGGGGCCATGGTGTGATGTGGCTGCCCTCTTTGATAGCAAGCAGTGGAGAGAGAATGCAGAAAGATGGTGGTTGTGCTGGGCACCTCTCCTGGACACCTGACTGATGGTCCAGACCATGAGCAGTTTTCCTCCTGATCAGTTGTCATTCAGGTTCCTGGTCTATGAAGGCTGGAGAGCGTTTACTTGCTTAGAATCACTGAAGGTCACACTTCAGTGATCGGGTAGGGGGGCCAATCGTGGGCAGGGCAGGCAGTGGGGAGAGGCTGTGGGTGATTGGATGGCTGGCCCCACCCCCTATCGGGCCAGTTGGCCACCGCAGTGTGCATAATAGCCACCAGTCTTTCTGGTCATTCGGCCGTTTGGTCACTTGGCTTTTATGGCTTATATATATATATATATATATATATATACAGTGGTCGGCAAACTGCAGCTCATGAGCCACATGCGGCTCTTTGGCCGCTTGAGTGTGGCTCTTCCACAAAATACCAGGACCTGGTTGAGTCTATTTTGAAGAAGTGGCGTTAGAAGAAGTTTAAGTTTAAAAAATTTGGCTCTCAAAAGAAATTTCAGTTGTTGTACTGTTGATATTTGGCTCTGTTGACTAATGAGTTTGCCGACCACTGGATTAAGATAATAAGAGGATAGGAAATGGGGCTAGAAAGTCAATAGATAATGACTGAAGTCAAGATATAATGCCTAATGTTGAAGATTCAGGGACTAGAAATACAATACATCATTTATATATGAAAGCAAATAAATAAATCAATAAAATAGTTTAAATGAGTGCCTTTTATAAAGGGGTTCAGGGTGGGTCTACTACTTTTTAAAAGGCATTTTAGAATTATATAATTCTTTAAATGTGTATAAATTGGTGAATTATTTCCTGATTGAGTTGTAACAAATCACTACAAATTTGGTGATGTAAAACAACACATATTTATTACCTCATAATTCTATTGGTTAGAAATTCAAAATCCATATCACTGGACTAAAATTGAGGTATAAGCAGGCTTGTATTTCTTCTGGAAGCTCTGGATAAAAATCTGTTTCCTTGCTTTTTCCAACCTCTAGGGACCACTTATATTCCTTTTCTTCCATATTCTAAGTGCTTCACTCCAATCTCTCATCCATTCCTATATCTTTTCTCTTTAACACTAATCTTTCTGTCGCTGTTATATAAGGACACTTGTGGTTACACTGAGTCCAGGATAACCTCTCCCTATCAAAATATGAACTAATAATGATGAAGCTTGATACTACATCAATATTGCATTTTCTTTACTAATAAGTAAAGAATGAAGTTAAAAAAATTAGTACATTTCACATTTTGGGAATCAATAGAAAAATTAACACAGCAATCTTTCTGCATTGTGAATTTGTCAAAATAGCCATAAATTATATCCAGTTGCTACTTTAGAATGAGTGAGTTAAGATTCCCTTAACTTTATAGTCAGAACTGCTAGACGTCGACTATAATTGCTTGGACCAGGCACTGTGGTAAGTACTCTATTGCCATGGTTTTCATTAATCCTCAATAAACTGTTAGTTGATGCTAATACATTCCCTAATTTTCAATTGAGGCTCATGCAGATTGATTATATTAAAACAGTGAACATAATCTGCACTTAAATCCAAGTCTCATTTATTCCAAATACCATGTTTTTAATGTTAATAAAATTCCAACTTACCAAATATCTATAGGTGTCAATGAAAATAATAATTATGAGGAGTGAACAATGTGACCCCAATCTTGATATCATCAAAATTAGAAAAACAAATCTCTAAAATCCCGATTTTGTGATGGCAAAAGGGAAGAAAAGATTTAGATGTCATAGTCAAATGTTTTATTATGATTTGTACTCCCTAACAGAAAAAAACCTAAGAATCCCAAAATAGTGCATAAGTCACTATTGATTTTGTTGAACTTTAAAAGGTAGTGCTGAATGAATGGTTTGCTGTGTTTATATATGTACTAGAGGCCCAGCATGTGATTGAAATTTCACAAGGAAGCACCCCGCCTCCCGCTGTGGGAGGAGGCACCCCCCAGAGGGCCAGGACCCATGCCTGACTCACGCAGCACCGGCCACCGTGAGAGTCAGGCTGGAGCGGTACCATGGGGGACCAGGACCCACACCTGACTCACAGCGTCCCCTGGACCCCCTGTCTGTGTCTGCTCCAGGGCCACCCGAGCTGACATGCTGGCTTAGGTAGGCCCCCCTGCCTCTGTCTCTGTCTCCGCTCTAGGCCTCACCTGTGCGTGCAACCTCCTCCTGTCTGGTCGTGACCCATTATGGAGTTCCAGCCTAATTTGTATATTACCTCTTTAGATAGATAGATAGATAGATAGATAGATAGATAGATAGATAGATAGATTGATAGATAGATAATGCTAATCTACATAGGACATAAATAATGAGAAAACATGTCTTTGTAAAGGTGCATATATATTATTTTAAAAAACTTTATCTGATGCATGCTGGTTTCCAAAAACAATTATTTGGCTTATAGCTCATATTTTCAATGCTAACATTTTTTGCTAGTATTGTTATATATATAAATTTCATTAGTTCTGACTTTCCAAATGAAGAGTATTGAAGAAACACTGAATTACATATTCCCATAATACTTCACATATAGTAAATGTACAATAAATTTTGGGGGAACAAATGATGGGCACAATAAAGATACAATAAATAAATATTATCTATTAATATATTCACAACTAAAGTCAAGAGTAACAGCTCATGTTAATCAAAAATATTTTTAGTGAAATAAAACACTTCAATATGTTCTATGAAGAATCAATGAAATTTCTATAGATTTCTAAATGTGATGTAAAGTACTTCTGCTAGAGATGAGTGCAAGTAAAAACTATTATTACTTATGAAATGATAGAGCCTTTAATATTACATTTCAAATGAGACTGAGCAGACTCTGATCCTTGTAACTACTAAAAAAAATTTGTGAAATTGAATTAAATAAGGCAAGAATATAAATGATGACATTAAGAAGATAGGAAGGTGATAATTTCAAATTGCAGCATTATCTTGTGCAAAAGTATTATATTACCTGCCAACTGTAATTCTTTCTCCTCAAAGATAAGAAAATAGTAAGGCAAAGCTCATCTCTTGTTAATATTAATTCAAATACAGACACAAAATTCATTTTTTCGCTCTATTACCAAACCAGTCACTATTGTAAGGAACTCAATAATAAAAAAAGGAGCACTTACTGTATAGTCATCAAGTAAGGTAAACAGTGGTATTGATTCAATTCATATGCCATGGCCAAGCTATTTTGTGCACAGGGTAAACCACAATGGCATATATATAAAAAGGCAGTGACCATAATGACCAAAATGACCGTTCCACCAGTCACCATGTGGTGCTAGCACAGATGCATTGACATGGGTAAAATCTATGAGGGAACTAAGAATGAACAAGACAAATAATTGCCTTCATGGAGCTTGCATTGTAAGAAGGTTAGGTCAGGGATGAGAATTCAAAATTGCCACCAGCACAGACCTGAGGTGCCGCTTCTCAGAGTGGTCAGAGATACACCCGGTAGCAGACTGTAGGTGTGACTGAAGGGCTGGCACTGACGTGAAGACAGAGCCATTCGGGATTTCCCAGAGGAGCCAATGGCTGCCTAGGAGGTGGAGCTTTTGACGCTGACTGGCATAGAAACTGGCCAATCAGAACCAAATCTGGGTGAACTGCAAGGAGCCAATGGCTGCCTAGGAGGCGGAGCTTTTGATGCTGACTGTCATAGAAACTGACCAATCAGAACCTAATCTGGGTGAACTCTAAGGGCAGAACCTAAGGTGGGGGTTGAGGGGGGGTTTAAGGGCAACAGCTGTTTGGTGTAAGGTATAAGAAAACGGTTCAATTTTTTAATGACCGGTTTGGCAGTATAGTGTATATAGTTGGCTATCAGTGCAGATATAGGGGTTATGTATTTTTGTCTGCCAAAAGCATCTCCACCTGCTGAAAAAGGCTTTTCCCTTCCATTTAAGCAATCCTATCCTATATAAGCTATCTATACTAATGAAAGGGTAATATGCTAATTGACTGGGTCCACCAGCCATCTTCCAGTCATCCGACTCCCTTCTGGACAAAGCCATGGTGGTGGGGGCCAAGGCAGAGGCAGTTAGGGGCGACCAGGCCAGCAGGAGAGGGCATTAGGCAGGCGGGCAGGTGAGTGGTTAGGACCAGTGGTCCTGGATTGCAAGAGGGATGTCTGACAGCCAGTTTAGGCCTGATCCTGCAGGCAGTTGGACATCCCCCTAGGGGTCCTAGATTGGAGAGGGTTCAGGCCAGACTGAGGGACAACCCCCCCACCCCGTGCACAAATTTCGTGCACAGGGCCTCTAGTGTGTAGATATAAATTAAGCCATATTCTGAAGTCTCTGCTATTTTAAGAAACCATCTGTCACCACTTGGGTACCTGCAAAATTCTGTTTACACTAATACCAAACTTTTGCCATACTAACTTGTAGTTATTTCTGCTACAGAATTTCCCCTACTACCTTGTACATTCCATGAGGGCAGAATCAGAGGGCATATGATTCATTTTTTTGGTGAATTTTTCTTGATTGCTTACTAAGTTCCAGCAACTCTGCAGACAAAGTGCAGACTGCTCAGACGCTATTTATAACACCAGTCAACACAGTGCCTTGAGGGCTGACAACAGGCTGGGTTGGAGATCAACTGATAGAAAAGACACAGTGTCCTCTCATACCTCTCATATAACAAAGGCAGGGTGATACTTAAATTAAAAATAACAATATTATAACAAACTAGTTCCAAATTATTTGTAAAAACTAGAAGACATGCTCATCTCTGGCTTGAGATGACTGTGTGTGTGTGTCATGTGGGTGTTGAGGAAAAGCTAAACTGAACTAAACTGAAACCTGAAGTGTGAAGTGTGAACACAAACTAACCAAGTAAAATATTGGTAAGGAAACAGTACATTTAATGTTTACCTAGAAGAGAGAGAGAGAGAATGGCCTACTCAAACACTGCAATTGTTTAGCTGAGTAAACATTTAATCAATCTGAATAGAATGGTTTAATTCATTTGTACATTTCAGATAACAGACCTATCCTCCCTTATCTTTGAATCTTTGTAGTGTATCATCAGGGTATGCAGAAAACATATGCATTGCTTGACTATTCCTATAGTTCAAATAACCCACTTATCTTTATACCTCCTCAGAATGACACTGTTTTATGTAAACTGTTACATACACATATTAACCTAAAATTTTGCTACTTTCCAATTTTCTCCCTTATATTGTGAATATATTTTAATAATAGTAATGGAGGTAAATAAAAAAGTAAAGAAAATGTCATGGGATTTATAAAATAAGTTATAAATAAATGTCTAATGCTATTAAGAGGTATTTAATCAATTACTGAATATGGCTTCTAAGTATAAATACATGGCTCATGTCATCCTGGTGAAAAACTACTTGGGAAATTATGCTTCTATTTTTATTAATTCTGAAACAAATATTCATCTCATTGAATTCTGTTTATTCTCTACTAACACTGCATAGTAGGAAGGTTATTGTAAATGTCTTTTGAATAGTAACTAAACTAATCTCATTTTATCTTATTATCCACCTAAATAGTAGGTACAATTGACAGACACTTTCACAGACATTAGCTGTCCAGATTCAAGTACCCCTGTCATATTAAACATGCAAGTTCCCATCAGATGACCCACCTTGCTAATTCGTCTCACCATATCTGTGCCATTCAAATCTCAGGATTTTGTGAATGTAGCAAAAACATAGAACACTAGAGGCCCAGTGCACAAAATTCATGCACCGGGGTGTGTGTCCCTCAGCCCAGCCTGCACCTTCTCCAATCTGGGACATCCCTCTCACAATACAGGACTGCTGGCTCCCAACTGCTCACCTGCCTGCCTTCCTGATTGCCCCTAACTGCTTCTGCTTGCCAGTCTGATCACGCCCTAACCACTCCGCTGCCAGCCTGTTTGCCTCAAACTTCCTTCCCCTGCAGGCCTGGTCCCCCCAAACTGCCCTCCCCCGCAGGCCTGGTTCCTCCCAACTGCTCTTCCCTGCAGGCCTGGGTCCCCCCAACTGCCCTTCCCCACAGGCCTGGTCACCCCCAACTTCCCTCCTCTGCCGGCCTGGTCCCTCCCAACTGCCCTCCCCTGCTGGCCATCTTTTGGTGGCCATCTTGTATCCACATGGGGGCAGCCGTCTCATGTGTTGGAGTGATGGTCAATTTGCATATTACTCTTTTATTAGATAGGATAGAGGCCTGGTGCACGGGTGGGGGCTGGCTGGTTTGCCCTGAAGCATGTCCCAGATCAAGGTGGGGGTTCCCTTGGGGCATGAGGTGGCCTGGGCGAGGGGCCTGCGGTGGTTTTCAGGCCTGCCACGCCCCTGGCAAACCAAGCGGAGGCCCTGGTATCTGGAATTTATTTATCTTCTATAATTAAAACTTTGTAGCCTTGAGCGGAGCCAAGCCTCATGCTTGCTCCGTGGCCATAGCCATTTTTGTTGGGATTTATTTATCTTCTATAATTGAAACTTTGTAGCCTTGAGCAGAGGCCAAGGCAGGCCAGGGCTGTGGCAGCTTGGCTTCCTCCATCGCCGGGGGCAACCCAAGCCTCCTGCTTGCTCCAGCTCCGTGACTGCTGCCATTTTGGGGGGGATTTATTTATCTTCTATAATTGAAACTTTGTAGCCTTGAGTGGAGTCCACCGCTGGCCAGAGTGTGCATGAAGCTTGGCTTCCTCCATTGCCAGGGAAACCCAAGCCTCCTTCTCTCTCCAAGGCCATAGCCATCTTGTTTGGGTTAATTTGCATATTCATCCTGGGCTGGAGGGCATGGCTTGTGGGTTTAGTGAAGGTATGGTCAATTTGCATATTACTCTTTTATTAGATAGGATTATGCTCTACAAAGATTTTGCCACTTCAGACTTTCATTAATTAATAATAAGTTCTGTTCTTAGCTATCACTCTACATATATACGTTTCTAAGCAACATTATACTGAAGATTCAAAAGGAATAAGGCAAATGAAACATTAAATATGCTTTAATACATGGTACATTCTTATATATCTGATGAATACTTATATTTACCAATATTCCTTTTCATTTTTTCAGATTTGATTTAGTCTTATTTTCATGTGGGCATGCAACCAAATATGTTATCAGAAATTTTCAAAGTGCAAAGGGTGGAGGAAAGAGGGTATTTAGATATTTGGAAAATTAAATGCTTCTAACAATAGGAGCATCTTAATTATGTTCTCTTAAATATATCACTTCCTATTGTGTGTTTTTTTTTCATCTCCTACTTCACATTTTTTTGCTATTCATATAAGCATATTCTATTAATATATCACAAGTATCCTCTGTCATGCAATCCCAAGGAAAAGCTTCTATAGTACCTGGAACACATATCAATTGAGTGCATATGTTCAAAAACACTGAGGGATGATTGAAGGACTCTGGAGCCTTAAGTCCTCTGCACTCACACAAGTCATTCTACTTGGGGATCGTCTACTTTTTTTTTTATTTGAAAGATTGAGGGGAGGATCACATCTGTTCTTCAAAATGTTTGTATATATAGTGGTCATTTTGCATGCTGGCCAGATTCTACTAATTTATTATAATCTAGCTCTAAAGAAAATGAGTCATTTAAGGAAAATGATGGCAAAAACTCATAATGATTTATGCCAGTGGTTGGCAAACTCATTAGTCAACAGAGCCAAAAATCAACAGTACAATGATTGAAATTTCTTTTGAGAGCCAAATTTTTTAAACTTAAACTTTTTCTAATGCCACTTCTACAAAATAGACTCGCCGAGGCCATGGTATTTTGTGGAAGAGCCACACTCCAGGGGCCAAAGAGCCGCATGTGGCTCGCGAGCCGCAGTTTGCCGACCACTGGTTTATGCTAATTGAATGCTTACTAAATTCGAGGCACTGTTCTAAAAAACACTTATTAACTTGTTGGAGTCCATCAACCCTCTGAGATTTATACTAAACTCAAGGCAAAAAAAAGAAAGCAAGTAGATTAGTAATTATTCAGTAATATAGGAATGAAAATATATTCCTAAAATGGAAAACTAAAGCAAGGAAAGGGGGATAATTTGCCTAAGGACATAGCTTGTAAGTGGTGAACAGTGAGGAAAAGACTTATGACACAAGTCTTTTAATAATCTAATTATATGGTTAACACAGCAAATTCACAATATAGCTAGTTAGTTTCATTTTATAAGTGAATATTTCTATTCTAGATTAGAAGGTGTGTATAAAGAGCATATGCAATGGAACCTGCCTGGAAGAACTTGACATTTCTTTGGAGAGATCATACAGACAAAAATGAAACAAAATAAAAGCATATAGTATTAACCAAGTAATTAAGTCCTGAATGTTATTTTAAACGAAGATCACTATGAGCTGCAGTTCTAGAAAAAAAAAAAAAAAAAAAGCCCTTAATGGAATGAAAAAAATTAGATCTGAATTACTAAGTTCCCCAAATATAAACCAGTTAAAAGACCATAAAATTTCTTCCATTACAGTTTAGCAACATAAGTAAAGATATGGAATCTTAGGCAAGAATATGGTATGTTCTAAAGACAAATAGGGTGTGTTGGACTAGAGGCAAGAGTGAATTTTACATAGCAAAGAGATTTGTGGTGAGATAGGTCAGTTAAATTGAGATTACACAAAACCTAGAGACATAAATGAGTTACAATTTTAGATGCAGAAATGGTGAAACAACTAGTGTTTTAGGGAGTAACTAAATGAAAACACTGTTGTACATAATAGATAGAAACTCAGTTTAGGAAAAAGGAAAGCAAGTAGAAGATTAGCAATTAGCTATACTAATAAAAGGGCAATATGCTAATTAGACTGGGATACCTGCCGGGAGACCTTCCGGACTTCCTTCAGACAAAGCCATGGTGGTGGGGCCGAGGCAGAAGCAATTAGGGGTGATCAGGCCAGGAGGGGAGGACAATTGGGGGTGAGCAGGCTGGAAGGGGAAGCAGTTGGGGGTGAGCAGGCCAGCAGTGGGGGGCAGTTGGGGGCGATGGGGCCGGCAGGGGGGCTGTTGGGGGCAAGCAGGTCAGCAGGCAGAGTGGTTAGGGCTGATCAGGAAGATAGGCAGGTGAGCAGTTAGGAGCCAGTGGTCCCAGATTGTGAGTGGGTCCCAAGGGGTCCCAGATTGGAAAGGGTGCAGGCCGGGCTGAGGGACATCTCCCCATGCACAAATTTCGTGCACCAGGCTACTAGTCATATATAATAAAAGGCTAATATGCAAATAGACCAAACAGCGGAACAACTGAACTGAACAACTGGTTGCAATGACATGTGCTGACAAACAGGAGGCATGTGAGGAACATGGCAGGTGTTGGCTGTGGCAGGATGGTGGAGATAGGCAGGTGAGCACGGGTGCCAGACCAAGGCAGGATGCCAGTTGCTGTCATTGGGGCAAGCCTCTGGTGGTTACTGACAATTCTTTGCTCCAGCATTCTGAAGTCCCGCTTGGTGCTTGCACCTGCTGCCAGGGCTGGCCTCACTTGCACCCACTGTAGGTGCCCGGTGCCAGACCCGGTCACTTGACACCATCAGCAGGTGCAAGTGAGTGGCTGCTGACGGCCCTGATCACCCCTCATGGCTTCTCCACCTCCCCCTGCTCCTGAGGGAAAATCAGGGCAGCAGTCACTGCTCGCACCCACTGACGGCGCTGGCCCCACTTAAACCCGCTGCTGGTGTTGGCCCCAATCACTCCGCGCCATCAGCGAGTGCGAGCAGGGCCAGCGCCATCAGTGCGTGGGAGCTGCAGAGGCAGGAGCGGGGCTGCAGGCAGACAAGAGACCAGGGGCTGTGGTGAGAGGGGCCAGGCGGGGATGCAGAGGATGGGCCGAGACGCTCCCCTGTGCTTACAGCAGCCTCATGACCCATAGTTCCTTTCAAGGTGCACAAATTTGTGCACTGGATCCCTAGTTCAATCATCCCCTCTAATAAAATGGCAATATGCAAATTAACCATCATTCTGCTACATGAGCCATGCCCACCAGCCAAGCCACGCCCACCAGCCAATCAGGGCGAGTACGCAAATTAACCCCAGCCAAGATGGCTACAGTCACAGAGAGCAAGGTTTCCCAGGTAACAGAGGAAGCCAAGCTTTCCATAGCCGTTGCAGGCCTAAGCCTCCACTCAAGCTACAAAGTTTCAATTATAGAAGGTAAACAAATTCAAACAAATGGCGGCAGAACGGAGCTTGAGAGAGCAAGCCAGGGTTGCCGGTGGCAACAGGGGAAGCAAAGCTTTCCGCACACCCTGGCCAGGACCACCTGCTTAAGGCTACAAAGTTTCAATTGTAGAAGGTGAATTAACTGCCACAGAAATGGCTGCCGCCCCGGAGGGAGCAGAAAGCTTGGCTCCGCTCCAGGCTACAAAGTTTCAATTGTAGAAGGAAAATAAATTCCAGATACAAGGGTCTCCTCTTGGGTCGCCAGGGGGTGTGGCAGGCCTGCAAACCACCACAGGCCTCTCGCCCAGGCCACCCCACGCCCCAAGGGAACCCCCACCTGATCCGGGACACCCTTCAGGGCAAACCAGCTGGCACCCACCCATGCACCAGGCCTCTATCCTATCTAATAAAAGAGTAATATGCATATTGACCATCACTCCAACACACAATATGTCTGCCCCTATGTGGTCAAAGATCCTGCCCCATGTGGACACAAGATGGCCACCACAAGATGGCCAGCAGGAGAGGGCAGTTGGGAGGCACCCAGCCTGCAAGGGAGGGCAGTTGGGAGGCACCCGGCCTGCAAGGGAGGGCAGTTGAGAGGGACCAGGCTTGCAAGGGAGGGCAGATGGAGGTGATCAACCCTGCAGGAGAGGGCAGTTAGGGGTGACCAGGCTGGCAGAGGAGGGAAGTTGGCGGCAAACAGGCTGGCAGGGGAGCAGTTCAGCATCAACCAGGCTGGCAGTGGAGTGGTTAGGGGGTGATCAGGCTGGCAGGCAGAAGTGGTTAGGGGCAATCAGGAAGGCAGGCAGGCAAGCAGTTGGGAGTCAGCAGTCCTGGATTGTGAGAGGGATGTCCGACTGCCCGTTTAGGCCCAATCCTGGGGGCAGTTGGACATCGCTCCAGGAGTCCTAGATTGGAGAGGGTACAGGCTGGGCTGAGGGACAACCCCCCTCCGTGCACGAATTTCATGCACCGGGCTTCTAGTAAAAGAATAAAAACATGGCCTATAATGGTGATATGTATAAGAAAAGTACCTGGTGAATAAATGGTTCAGGGGATGCAGGGACATAGGGAATTAAATATAATAATTTTGAGGTTAGATCCTGATTGAGAAGGAAAGTATGATTTTAGTAAATTGGAAGGGGTTTTGAAAATATCAGGGGTTCTGATTTTTAGGTGGAGTAATGACTTTAGAATATTCATTAAGAATTGACATCAATCAGAAAGAATATATGCACCCCTATGTTCATATCAGTGATATTTACAATAGTTAAGATCTGTAAATAGCCCATGTGCCCATCAGTAGATGAGGGAATAAAAAAGTTGTGCTACATTTATACCATGCAATATTAAGAATTTCTTACCCTTTGAGACTGCATGGAGAGTATTAAAGTAAGTGAAATAAGCCAGTCAGAGAAAGACAAGTATCACATGATCTCATTTATATGTGGAATCCAGTGAACAAAATAAACCAATGAACAAAATAGGTACAGAGACATGCAAGCATGACACAGAATGACTGATATCAGAGGGAAAGGGGTGAGGCAGAGATGAACCAAAGAACTTATATGCATATATGCATAATCTATGGACATAGACAATAGTTTGTGAAGGCCTTGGGTGGGACAGGAACTGGGTAGAAGGAGGCAATGAAGGAAAATGGTGAACATCTGTAATACTCTCAACAATAAAATTTTTTTAAAAATTAAAGGAAATTTTCAGTAAATGTCTAGAGATTTCACACTGTTCCATTAGTAATAGGATAATTAGAATGTTTGAATTTAGAGGAATAACAAATACTAAAAGTCCCAGTATGAATCATCACAATGATGGAATTCTCCAAAAATGAAAATATGCCTGTGAGTACAGGGAGAAAACTTCTGTAGGAACTCACTTGTATAGTCAGAAACAGAAATTACAGGGAGGAATATTTGATAATATAGGCAAGTGATGGGGACAACATTAAATGGCTTACTTCTTTTTTTAAAAAAATAAATCTTTATTGTTCAGATTATTACAATTGTTCCTCTTTTTCCCCCCCATAGCTCCCCTCCACCAGGTTCCCACCCCAACCTCTGCCTTTACACCTCCCACCCACACACTGTCCTCATCCATAGGTGTATGATTTTTGTCCAGTCTCTTCCCGCACCCCCTCACCACTTTCCCCCTGAGAATTGTCAGTCCACTCCCTTTCTAGGCCCCTGATTCTATTATATTCACCAGTTTATTCTGTTCCTCAGATTTTTAATTCACTTGATTTTTAGATTCACTTGTTGATAGATATGTATTTGTTGTTCATAATTTTTATCTTTACCTTTTTCTTCTTCTTCCTCTTCTTAAAGAATACCTTTCAGCATTTCATATAATACTGGTTTGGTGGTGATGAACTCCTTTAGCTTTTTCTTATCTATGAAGCTCTTTATCTGACCTTCAATTCTGAATGATAGCTTTGCTGGGTAGAGTAGTCTTGGTTGTAGGTTTTTGCTATTCATCACTTTGAATATTTCTTGCCACTCCTGTCTGGCCTGCATAGTTTCTGTTGAGAAATCAGCTGAAAATCGTATGCGTACTCCCTTGTAGGTAACTGTTTTTCTCTTGCTGCTTTTAATATTCTCTCTTTGTCTTTTGCTCTTGGCATTTTAATTATGATGTGTCTTGGTGTGGTCCTCTTTGGATTCCTTTTGTTTGGGGTTCTCTGCGCTTCATGGACTTGTAAGTCTATTTCTTTCAACAGGTGGGGGAAGTTTTTGTCATTATTTCTTCAAATAGGTTTTCAGTATCTTGCTCTCTCTCTTCTTCTGGCACCCCCATAATTTGGATGTTGGTACGCTTGAAGTTGTCCCAGAGGCTCCTTACACTATCTTCATATTTTTGGATTCCTTTTTCCTTTTGCTTTTCTGGCTGGGTATTTTTTGCTTCTTTGTATTTCAAATCTTTGACTTGATTCTTGTGATCCTCTAGTCTGCTGTTAGATCTCTTGTATATTATTTTTTATTTCAGTCAGTGTATGGTTAATTTCTAGTTGGTCCTTTTTCATATCCTTGAGGGTTTCGCTAAATTTATTGGCCTTTTCTAGAAAATTCTTGAAAAACCTTACAACCGTGGTTTTGAACTCTATATCCAGTTGTTTGCTGTCCTCCATTTCTTTAATTTGTGACCTGTTTCTTTGTCTCCACATTTTGGCTGCTTCCCTGAGTTGATAGAGTGGCTTTGTGTGCTATGTGTCCTATAGGGCCCAGTGGCTCAGCCTCCCCAGTTACCTGAGGTGGACACTTTTGGTGCACCCCTTTGTGGGCTGTGTGCACAGTCTTGTTGTAGTTAAGCCTTGATGGTTGTTGGTATCACTGGGAGGAATTGACCACCAGGCCAACTGGCTGTGAGGATCAGCTGTGTCTATGCTGGGAGAACATCTGTGCTGGAGACACCCTTATGAGACAAGACTTTCAAAAGTCTCTGTGCTCAGCTTGGATGGGGTGGAGTTTCAGGGCAGAGCAGACAGCAATGGCTTCCAATCAGCCCTGCCCTAAGAGGCCCCTGGGTCTCAGTGTCCCGTGGTAATCATTGCAAGCACCTCTGAGAGAAAGCCGCCCTCAAATTTCACCTACTGCCAGACAGTCCAGTTTCTCCCCGAATGAGTCTGGGTCCCCAGAGTCTTGCCCAGAACTGGAGTTCAGAGCAGTCAGGAGCTTTTATCTCCCTCCTGATTGCGAAAGCCAGCTGCGTATTCAGTTGCCAGCCCTCTTTGCGCATGCGCCTCTGTACCTCTGCCTTCTGCAAGTCCTGTGAGTCTCAGTGTGCTTTTCTCTTTCCTTCTAGTTGTAGAATTTCCACTCAGCCAGCCTTCCTGTGGTTCTGGATAATGTCCATTTTGTCTTTTAGTTGTAGTTTTGAAATTGTTGTTCGAAGCAACAGTTTAGGTGTTTACCTCTGCTGCCATCTTGGTTTCTCCTAAATGGCTCATTTCTTCATCCAGGTTTGGTTAAAAAGAAAAGTGTGGTGAACAGAACTAACTGAAGATTGAAGTGAGAAGTGTGGGATATTTATAAGGCAGATAAAGGAAAAACAGATGGATAGATTATGCCAGATGCAATGTAATCAGATTACGTTTTCAGAGCAGGAACATGAAGTTCAGGGTCGTTAGGTAGAGTAGTGCTAAAGAGTGATCAGATCCAGGCTATTATCAAGCCTTAGTGGAAAGTAAAAACAGAGCACAATGGAGTCAGAAGTATTCTTGAAAATTGTTAGAAGATTGATAAGTGCATGAAGGCATCAATAATAATACTGTTCTCATTGAGAAAGACTGTATGAAAGGGAAGGGAAGGAAGAAGGAAGAGCATCAGGTTTAAATTGCTGAAGGAAATGGAGAGGAACCGTAGCATATAGTGTATTGCTTAACACTTATATTTATCAACATGTCAGTAAATATCGAACTACACATTGCAAATTCTACTTTGTAGAAATCTAAAAAAACCTTAATGAGGCTTGCAGCAGCTGACATTAATTTGAACATAACATGAAGTATTTTGAGAATGCTGTTCTGTAAGAGTTATAATTAAGCCACATATAATGTTATAGATATTGTAAATAAGGCTAACTATATCAATTTTTGAAATATAATCTATTTATTTATCTTTACGTATGCCACTTTAAAGCTAGATAATTAAAACTCAAGTAAGGAAAAAAAAAACTGTCCTGGGAAGCATATTATATAAAAGTTTGTTTTAGTGTAAATTCTTTTAATATTCTTCCCCTCTTTTATCTCTCCCTCTCTCTCTTCCACTCACCTTTCCTCCATCCCTCTCTGTTGGAATTTTAAACTAGACATATTATTCTGAATAGCTCAGAGTAGCAAGTTAAATATATAGATAACACATCTTAATTTCTCGTAAACTTTATTTATTCTTGCATTAGAAACCTAAAATAACTGAGCACATTTCAGCAGTTATATGAAATTGAAATATCTTGCCCCTTCAAACAATAGCAAATAACTTCACTACTAACAATGACAACCATCTTTCAAGAGGAAACTTGGATTCACTTGTGTCCTTGCCTTTTTCAACAGGTGCTCTGCTGCTTTCTTAAGAGTTTTGAATTCATCATCCAGGCCCTCAAAGGCCTATTTATAATTCACAGTACATTGATTTCATCTGTTGAATTCATTCCACACCTCTCTCAAAAGGAAAAGGAGGTTCCGATATGTATACTTTCTTTTATTACTTTCTATGAAAAATGCCTCCTCTAACACTACATCACAGATTTTTTTCCTTAGTTGCCATTTATAACTCCTATGTTCTAGTCTAAACTACGAAAAACAAAACAAAACAAAATAAAGAAACTTTTTTCAGTCACATTGATTACATAAAATTGTTAGGTGATTAAAGTGGCTTAGAGATGGCAACCATCATGAAGGTAGGGAGGGAGAGAGTGAGGGAGCAATAGAGGAGTGTGTGGACGTGTGTGGTGTGTGTATGTATGAGCTAGGGACAGTTCGAACCTGCAGGTCTTCCAAGGGTCTGCCAAACCAAGCAGCCTTAGACGATGGAGCCCCACTGCCACCGCGGACACTCCAGGGGTGGCCAGCGTGGGCACAGAGACCATGCCATCTTGACAAACAGAGCTGCTTGAGACTAGGATCCTGGCCTTAGCACCACCCAGTCTGGTCTCAGATGCAAACCAGGACCCTGCAGCCACTGGGGGCAGAGACCTGCGAACACAGCTGTAGACCCACAGACACCAAGAATCCGGACATCCTGGCTGCAGATTTCTGTGAGTCACAGAGCCCATCCCCCTCCCCGCAGGCTTGCGGCAGCACCATAGGAACTGCTAGACAGCCCCTCGCATAGGGCTGCAGCACTGCTACAGGAATTTGAGCCTGGGAGCTCGTGGACACTGGGAATCTGTTCCCCACAACGCAATCGGGCGACCAAATCCCATGCCCAAGCTGGGCGGCAGTGCCACCTGACTTCCATTCTGGGCAAGCACACATGGAAGTCTGTTTTCCACAGTGAAGGAGTGGAATTCCTGCCGATACAGTGCTACTGTGCAACCCGGTCCTCCAAGCAGACTGGGGCCCTGATTCTCCGGGCTAGAGGCAGCACTGAGCACCAATGACTTGACTCGATTTCACAATGCATGCGCCTGGGATCCCTGATTCCCAGTGCATTCACACTAAGAGCCAGTGACTCCAATTCCTGGTGCATGCACACAAAAGGACCCTGATTCTCAGCGCGAGGCCACACCAAGCAACAGAGACTCTGATACTCGATTCTTGGTGCGGGCACAGGGGAACTCTGACTTCTGGTGCACGCTAAGGGACTCTGATTTTCAGCACACACCAGTGGGGTCTCTGTTTCAGCGTGGCACAGGCAGGGTCCCTGATTCTAGGTGTGTGCACAAGGCCAAACTGAGCGCCAGTGAGTCTAATCCTGGGAGAGCATGGCTCCCACAACCCACGGCAGCCACAAATCTTGGTGTTGGAGCTCTTCAGTGACACTTGGGTGGTGCGAAGCTCTCCCACTGCACACAGCCCAGGCCCATGCAACTCGACGTTTGAACCTTCTGGTGATAGTCAGAATGGGGAGACGACACAATCCCCAGAGGAAAGAAAATGAGGAGTCACCAAGAAAGGAAATAAGTAAAATGGAAGCATGCAACATGACAGAAAAAGAATTTAGAGTAATGGTCATACAGTTCATACACCAGATGGATGAGAAAATCAACAACCTATGCAAAAATCAGGAAGAAATCAAAAGTGATATAGCTACAATCAAAAACACCATGGAAGGTTTCAACAATAGACTAGAAGAAGCAGAGGACCAAATTAGTGAGTTAGAAGATAAGGTAGAGAAACAAGCTCAATCTGAACAGCAACTGGAGAAAAAAAATTAAAAAGCAGGAGGAAAGCCTAAGGGAGCTTTGGGACAACACAAAACGAAGTAAAATACATATAATAGGGCTTCCAGAAGGACAAGAAGAGCAGCAAGGATTGGAAAATCTATTTGAAGAAATAATGAAAGAAAACTTCCCGGATATGGGGAAGAAAAAAAGTTACACAAGTACCGAGAGTTCCAAGCAAGATGAATCCCAAAAGACCCTCACCAAGACATGTCATAATTACAATGGCAAATGTTAACAACAAAGAGAGAATCTTAAAGGCTGCAAGAGAGAGACAGAGAGTGACCTACAAAGGACCCTCATCAGAATATCAAATGATTTCTCAACAGAAGCACATCAAGCTAGAAGGGAATGGAAGGAGGTATACAAAGTGATGCAAAGCAAAGGACTGAACCCAAGAATACTCTATCCAGCAAGACTATCAATCTAAATTGAAAGGGAAATCAGGAGCTTTGCAGACAAAAAAAAAAGGCTAAGGGAGTTTATCACTACCAAGCCAGCAATGCAAGAAATGCTAAAGGAAATGCTGTAAAAAGAAGAAAAGAAAGGAAGGAAGGAACACAGGCATAAAGTACAGAAATGGCTACAAACAAGTACTTATCAATAACATTAAATGTCCAATCAAAAGACATCAAGTGAGTGAATGGATAAGAAAACATGACCTATATATACGTTGTCTAAAGGAGACCCACCTCAGAACAAGGGACTCACACAGACTGAAAGTGAAGGGATGAAAAAATATCTATCAGGCAAATGGAAATGAAAAACAAATTGGGGTAGGAATACTTATATCTGACACAATAGACCTCAAAGTGAAGACCATAACAAGAGACAATAAAGGCCACTTCATAATTCTAAAGGGATCAATACAACAAGAAGATATAACTCTGGTAAACATGTATGCACCCAATGCAGGAGCACCCAAATACATAAAAAACTTCTGGAAGATATCAGGGGAGATACTGACAGCAACACAATCATAGTAGGAGACTTTAAAACCCCATTAACATCACTGAATAAATCCTCAAGACAAAAAATTAGCAAAGAAATATCAATCTTAAATGACTCACTAGATCAGATGGATTTAATTGACATCTTTAGAACATTCCACCCCAAAACTACAGAATATACATTCTTCTCAAGTGCACATGGGACATTTTCAAAGATAGACCACATATTGGGACACAGGCAAAGTCTCTTCAAATTCAAGAGGATTAAAATCATATCAAGCATCTTCTCAGATCACAATGGCATAAAATTAGAAATCAATTATACTAAAAACAATCACAAAAATTCAAACACTTGAAGGCTGAATAGCACACTATTAAACAATGAGTGTGTTACCAAAGAGATCAAAGAAAAAAATAAAACACATCCTGGAAACAAATGACAATGAAAACACAACAATCCAAAATCTTTGGGACACAGTGAAAGCCGTCCTGAGTGGGAAGTTCATAGCATTACAGGCCTACCTCAAAAGACAAGAAAAACTGGTAATAAACCATCTAATTCTGCAACTTGAAGAATTAGAAAGAGAGCAACAAGTAAAGGCCAGTGTGATCCGAAGGAAGGAAATAATAAATATCAGAGTGAAAATAAATGACATAGACACCAAAAAAAAAACAAACAAACAAACAAAACACACACACACACACACACACACACAAAAAAAAAAACACACAAAAGATCAATGAAACCAAGAGCTGGTTCTTTGAAAGGATAAATAAGATTGATGAACCTCTAGCCAGGCTCACCAAGAAGCAAAGATAGAGGACCCAAATAATCAAAATCAGAAACGAAAGAGGTGAAGTAACAAGAGACCCCACAGAAATGCAAAGAATTGTAAAAAAAAAACTATGACAAACTGGTCAACCTAGAAGAAATGGATATATTCCTAAAAATATATGACCTTCCAAAACTCAACCAGGAGGAATCAAAAAATCTGAATAGGCTGATAACTATGGAGGAAATTGAAGCAATAATAAAAAAAAAACCTCCAACAAACCAAAGGCCTGAACCAAACAGCTTCACAGGAAGGAGCACTTCCAAGCTCTTCTACAAAGCCAGCATTACTCTAATCCCAAAACCAGGTAAAGACAATACAAAGAAAGAGAATTACAGGCCAATATCCCTCATTAATATAGATGCCAAAATCCTCAACAAAATTCTAGCAAATCGAATCCAGCATTACATTAGAAAGATCATAAACCATGACCAAGTGGGTTTTATCCCGGGGATGCAAGGATGGTACAACATCTGCAAATCAATAAATGTGATACACCACATAAACAAACTGAGAGAATAAAAACCATATAATTATATCCATTGATACAGAAAAAGCATTTGACAAAATCCAACACCCTTTCTTGATTAAAAACTCTCAGCAAGGTGGGAATAGAAGGATCATACCTCAACATAATAAAAGCCATATATGACAAACCCACAGCAAACATCATACTCAATGGGAAAAAACTAAAAGCATTTCCCCTAGGAACAGAAACAAGACAGGGATGCCCACTCTCACCACTCCTCTTTGACATAGTGCTGGAAGTACTAGCCATTGCAATCAGACAAGAAGAAGAAATACAAGGTATCCAAATTAGAAAATAAGAAGTAAAACTGTCCTTATTAGCAGAGGACATGATATTATACATAGAAAACCCCAAAGACTACATCAAAAAACTACTAGACTTAATAAATGAATTCGGGAATGTAGCAGGATACAAAATTAACACCCAGAAGTCTATGGCTTTTCTATACACCAATAATGAACTCACAGAAAGAGAAATTAAAAAAGCAATCCCATTTACTATGGCAACAAAAAAATTAAGATACCTAGGAATAAACTTAACCAAGGAGACAAAAAACTGTGCTCAGAAAATTTCAGGACACTGAAAAAAGAGATAGAGGAAGACATGAACAAATGGAAGAATATACCATGTTCATGGATTGGTAGAATCAACATCGTTAAAATGTCCATACTACCCAAAGCAATCTACAGATTCAATGCACTCCCCATCAAAATACCAACAGCATCTTTCACAGACCTAGAACAAATTCTCCAAAAATTCATGTGGAATAAAAAAAGACTCTGAATAGCTGCAGCAATCTTGAGAAAAAAGAACAATGTTGGAGGGATCACAATACCAGATATCAAGCTATACTACAGAGCCACTGTTCTCAAAACTGCCTGGTACTGGCACAAGAACAGACATATAGACCAGTGGAATAGAACAGAGAACCCAGAGATCAACACAAGCCATTATGCTCAATTAATATTTGACAAAGGAGTCAAGAGCATACCCTGGAGACAAGACAGTCTCTTCAATAAATGGTGTTGGGAAAACTGGACAGATATTTGCAAAAAAATGAAACTAGACCACCAACTTACACCATACATAAAAATAAACTCAAAATGGAAAAGGACTTAAACATAAGATGGAAAACCATAAAAATCTTAGAAGAAGCCATAGGCAACAAAATAGCAGACATTTGTTGTAGCAATATCTTTACAGATACAACTCCTAGGGCAATGGAAACTAAAGAGAAAATAAACAAATGGGACTACATCAAAATAAAAAGCTTCTGCACAGCAAAAGAAACCATCAACAAAACAACAAGAAAGCCCACTTCATGGGAGAACATATTTGCCAATGTTATCTCTGATAAGAGTTTAATCACCAACGTTTACAAGGAACTCATACAACTTAACAAAAGAAGATAAACAATCCAATCAAAAAATGGACAAAGGACGTAAATAGACACTTTTTGAAAGAGGATATTCAGAAAGCCAAGAGACATATGAAAACATGCTCAAAGTCACTAATTATCCAAGAGATGCAAATCAAAACAACAATGAGGTACCATCTCATACCAGTCAAAACTGCTATCATCAACAAATCAACAAATGACAAGTGCTGGAAAGAATGTGGAGAAAAAGGAACCCTTTGTCACTGCTGGTAAGAATGCAGACTGGTGCAGCCACTGTGGAAAACAGTTTGGCATTTCTCAAAAAATTAAAAATGGAACTCCCATTTGACCCAGTAATACCACTTCTAGGAATATATCGCAAGAAAACAGAAACACCAATCAGAAAGGATATATGCACCCCTATATTCATAGCAGCACACTTTACAATAGCTAAGATTTGGAAACAGCCTAAATGCCTATCAGCAGATGAATGGATTAGAAAACTGTGGTACTTCTACACAATGGAATACTACACTGCGGTAAAAAAGAAGGAATTCTTACCATTTGCAACAGCATGGATGGAACTGGATAGCATTATGCTAAGTGAAATAAGCCAGTCAGTGAAAGATAAATACCACATGATCTCACTCATTTATGGATAATAAAGAACATTACAAACTGTTGAACAAAAATAGACAGAGGCAAAGAAGCATCGAACATATTGTCAAATTACAGTGGGAAGGTAGGGGATGGTTGGGGGGGTAAGAGATCAACTGAAGGACTTGTATGCATGCATATAAGCACAACCAACAGACACAAAACACTGGGGGCGGGGGGTCGAGGTCAAGTGCTGGGGGGTAGGGGAGGCCTGGGGGAGGTCAGTGGGGGGGGGGAGAGACATATGTACTACTATTTGTAATACCTTAAACGATAAAATTTTTAAAAAATAATAAAAATTAAAAAAAAATAAGGTGGCTTAATAGCAACTAATCATGAGGAACTTGTTATAAAAAAGCATTATTTGAGCTAAATATGAAAAAAAGTTTATATTTTGATGGTGATAATCAATTCAGTGCCATTAAATCCACTAACCTATCCATAGTTTTGTCATATCTTTTTCCCACTAGATAATTCCTGTCTCATTTTATTTTTTCACCATTAAATGTAGATTGATGTATAGCTCATGTATAAATGAGATATTATTGTCATAGCTCACTACTGGTTGCCAAGAAACATTGTCTAACAAATTAAACAACAAAGAAAGTGAATTTCCAAAAGCCAGGCCAAATTTTAAATTATTATTTAGGATTCCAGAGAGTTAAGCTAAAAATCACTTATATAATTGTGCTGGTTACAGAAGATGGAACTTCCTCTTCATATATGCCTGCAGCCTTTTTGCAGACCCTGCCATAAATGTGAACCTATTCCTTGAACCTGGACTTGGCCATGTGACTTGTCTCGATCAATGAGACGTTAGTAAAAATGGCTTATAAAATGTTTTCATATTGGGGCCAGCTCTTCCTTAGATCTCTGAGACCATGCCAAGGTAGCTGGTTGCATAATGACAGATTTGAGACCCAGTAACTCAGAACACAGGCTGCCTACTGCCAGGTATATGAGGGAGACCATCCTTGATAACCATCTACCATCTGATCTGCCAGCAAGAGATCTGAGAAGCTGAGCCAGACCAGAAGAACCCTCTAGATAACCCATACAATAGTGGGATATATAAGCAGTCATTGTTTTAAGACACTGACTTCTGGGATGCTTTATTATGAAATTAAAGCTAATTGATACAAACTTCTAGACTAGAGATTAAAAACATGTATATATAATTAATTTTAAACTGACATTTAATACCGAAGTGGCTCTGGTCAGGGAGTAGTAATCTTGTTATCCCGCCCCCCACTCACCTATTGAGAACTTAGCTGGCAGTAATCCAATATTGGGACATTAATTCAAATCTGAATTATTATTGCCCTGAAGTCCACCTAACATCCCTATAAATTGCTCAATCCAATGATAGATGCTTCAGTTTCCCAGACCCCTTTCTATCCTCTCCCATTCTTTTTTTTTTTAAATATATTTTATTGATTTTTTACAGAGAGGAAGAGAGAGGGATAGAGAGTTACAAACATCGATGAGAGAGAAACATCGATCAGCTGCCTCTTGCACACCCCCTACTGGGGATGTGCCCGCAACCAAGATACATGCCCTTGACTGGAATCGAACCTGGGACCCTTGAGTCTGCAGGCTGACGCTCTATCCACTGAGCCAAACCGGTTTCGGCGCCTCTCCCATTCTTAATCAGACTCACTAACTATAACATTTCTTAGTAAAGTTTAAGTTTTATAATAAACACTAGAAGCCCGATGCATGAAGATTCACGCTAGAATGGGCTTTCCTTTCCCTGGCTGCTGGCACTGCCTTTCCACTCCGGCCCAGACCCTTTCCACTCAGGCCTCAGAGCCGCCTCTTTCTGCTCTGGCTCCACCTTCCCATGCTGCCCAGAGGCCCTGAGAGACCAGGGGTGGGGCAGAACACCTGGCAATGATGCAAGCGTCCCGCCCCCTGTCACTCATAGCCCTGTGTATGCAAATTAACTGCCATCTTTGCTGGGTTAATTTGCATATCACTCCTGATTGGCTGGTGGCATAGCAAAGGTATGGTCAATTTACATGTTTATCTATTATTAGGTAAGATTGGCCCTAGCTCTCTTCCACACAGACATGATTCAGAAGTGCTTTTTGTGGTTTTTTTTTTGCAAACAAAATTCTTATCAGACTCTGTCATGATCTGCTGGGGCAATCCCCCAAGCCTGATAAGAGTTCCTTTTTCTTTTTTTGATTTCACATGTAGTATTTGTCTTTCTCTGACTTATTTTACTTCCCCTAATGCCCTCCAGGTACCATGTTGTCACAAATGGCAAAATTTCATTCTTTATTAAATGACTGAAAAATACAATATATTTATCCATTCATCCATCAAAGTACTCTTAGGTTGTTTCCACTTCTTGGCTATAGTAAGTAAGGCATTTTTAATTAAGCTATATTTGAGATTAAAACTATGTGTATATACAGAGTAGGGCAAAAAATAGGTTAAAAGTAATGTAATATTTAATGTTTTGGGTACTCACAAATGTAAACCTACTTTTGTCCCACTCTTTACACAACATTAGTTTTTTTAAAGTTGTTTTTTTTAACTGTCATAAAATATACCATTGTGGTCTTTTTAAAGGTAGAAATACCTAAGTTTACTCCAAAAGTGTGAATTGCTGGATGAAAGAATATGTACTTTTCCAATATTTCAAAATATTGGAAAGTGGCTCTCTCTAAAGTGGTTGTACAAAATTGTAAAAAAATGTATATGGACATTTCAGTTTCTCCACATTATCAAACTTTTTAAAAATTTGTCAAATTCATGAATAGAAAATAGCATCACATTGTTTGATTAGGAATTTTTTTAATGAATTGTGAGCTTGAATATACTTTAATATGAATATGTTTTCTTTTCTGGGAATTGCATTTTATCATAACTTACCCATACTTCTATCTGTCTTTATAGTGGTATATTATAAAATTTAGTTGCAATTCTTTTTGCTTTTAGGAAATACAAATACCTTCTGTTAGTCTTCATTTATTTTGCCTTTTAAATTCCTTTATATCTTCTGTTGCAAATGTTTTTTATTTCAACTGTATTATGTTTTGTGTCTAATTTTTAAAATATGTTACTATTCTGAGTTTATAAAAATATTCTTCTATAATTTATTTGATGTTAAAAATTATATTTACACTCATACTTAGAACTTACTTTTTAGTATAGTATGAGCTAGAGATAGAATTTTGTTTTATCTCTTGAATACAAAATGCACTAGCATAGTCTAGTAAAGGCAGTTCATTATTATTTAACTGATTTGAATTACCAATGTGGTAATGCATAACAAATTCACCTGCAAGATATGTGTATGTGGATCTGCTTCTGAGCCCCCTGTTCTAATATTCTTTTGGTAATATCATATTGCTTTAAGTGTTACAGCTTTTTAATAAGTGTTTGTCAAGGAGACACTACAAGTGCATGTTTCTTTAAAACTGCCTTAGCTATTGTTGGAATTGTGCTCTTCCATGAGACTTTTAATATCAGCATGGACTTTTAGTGTTAGTATGGAGCTCTGTGAAAAAAGTCATTTTGGCATTTGGAATTGCATTAAAGTTACAGAAAATTTGGGACAAATTTCCATAGGTGTGGAAATGGAGTTTTCTCATAATGAAAATATTTTATTACTTTATTTAAGGTCATTTTTATGTCCACTAACATTTTGTAATTTTCTCCATTAAGGTCTTCAGCATCCTTTGTTTTTCATGCTAGTTCAAGAGTAGCTTCATTTAATTATATATCTTAATTGTTTATTGAATGCAGGAACACCATTTGACCTTATTTGAAACAATGTTCGGTTAAAACAAACAAACAAACAAACAAAAAACAACTATGCTTAGGTTGGCTAAAACAAAACATCAGAATAGGTCCTACAGAATAAAGATACTGCTTTGTAAATCTGAAATATATACTAAGTCACAATGTAAAATACAAAATTTACTTCAAACTGTGGATTACAGTCAAGTTTGAAGCAATTATTTCATGTCTTTATTTGTGAGAATATGTAGATATACTGTTGCTGACTTTTTATGTCTAAAACAATCTTATTTCTCTTCATTTTGGATAGAGTTTAGTCAATTATAGAATTATATATTTTTTAGAAGTGTGTAAATATTACCAATGTTACTGATGAGAAGTTTGCTTAAAACCATTTGTCCATCTGATCTCTCTATTACTTCTGGTAGCATTTTAAGGTTTCCCTTTTTTTATGATTAACTGAAGTTTTACTTTGATAGCTGACTTAATCTTCTTAGCACTCAGAATACATTTTCAATCTTAGAATCCAATTGTTTCTTCATTTCTAGTAAACTCCATCATTATCTCTTTGAATGCAGCTTTTTTTCCCTTCCCTTTCTGGCATTAGTCAATATCTACCAGCTATAAGCATATTGAACCTACTACTTCTAAGTTTCACAACAGTGCTCATGTTTGTTTTGTTATCTTTTTTCTCTAATTTGTGGATTAATCCCTCACTAATTAATTTACATCCCATTTATTCATTTTCACACCCACTACTCCAGCATAAACTTTATTCTACCAATGGGGGATTTCTTTTAATTTTTATTATAATGTTATATTTTAATTTCCAAGATTTTTAGTTGTTTTCATTTTAATTATTTCTTATTCAACGGTGATGGTTGTACAATGTTGTGAATGTAATTAATGTCTGTGAACTGTACAATTAAAAATAGTTAAGGTCACTTTGTGTATGTTACATACACAAACATACATACATATTTACCTAATTTTAAAAGCTAATTATGCTCAGTGAAATAAACCAGTCAGAGAAAGACAAATACCATATGATCTCACTTACATGTGGATCAAATGAATAAAATAAACTGATGAACAAAACAGAGCCAGAAGCATGGATACATGGGACAGAATGACAGCTGTCAGAGTGGGGGACCAGATGAAAGAAGGTGAAGAGATTAGCCAAAGAAAATATATACATTGTCCATGGATACAGATAATAGTGAGGTGATAGTCAAAGGGAAGTGGGAATGGGAGATGGGTGGAGGTGGGCAAAGGAGGAAATGGGAAAATCTGTAATAGTGTCAGCAATAAAAATAAAGTTAAAAAGATAAAATCTAATCATATAATATTATATAATATTCAATAATATTCAATATTACTATTGAACTGTATACTTTCAACAGGTGAATTTGATGGTGTGTAAATTATATATCAATAAAGCTTATGTTGGCAGACCAAATCCTATGATATTGGATTCTTCCATAGGACTCCAGCTTCATCTAACACCAATTCATGCTATATACACCCATGTTTTAATCATACCAAATGATATGTGACTTCTTGTCTACTTTGTGTTTTTTCAAATCTTTATGTGAAAAAAAATATAATCCCTTAATCTAGCAGTTTGCAATCTTTTTGATCTGAGGTGTTTTGAACTCTTAAAAATTATCAAGGACTCCAGAGATATATTGTATATTTGAGTTAGGTTATTTACTATGTTATACTATAGTAAATACTATAGCTATTTACTATATTAGAAATTTAAACTAACAATTTTGTTTTGAAGGTGAATTAATTTATTTTAAAATAACAAAAATGAATTAATTGCACATTAATATAAATAACATCTAAGTAGTTATATATTTTAAATAAAAATAAAACATTTTCTTATAATTTTACAAATCTGTTTAAAGTCTGGATTACTAGAAGACAGCTTAATTCTCACATCTACTTCCTCATCCTCTCTATTGTGGTGTTTTAGTTGACATTATGTGAAGAAAATACAGTTTCACACAGCTATGAAATTGAAAAGGGAGATTATGTTATACTATCCAACATATGACAAGTGGTCATTACTTGAAGGTTAGCTTTAATGTAGTATCAGAAAACACTGTGATGAACTTTTATGTTCTATTACATTAACATTCATTGGTTTATCTTGAACTCTGAATGGGTCATTTACCCATGCATCCTTTTATCATATAATTTGGAAAATATTTTGTTTTCTGATATGTCAGATGATGATACATCACATTATGCAATACCCCAAAATTCACATTAGCAATATTACCACTCATCTCATCAGAAAAACCTTTAAATATTGGAAAGATATCAAGTATATTGTGGTGGATACATCTTACACAGTTTTAATTTTACCTCAAAGCTTGATTTTTAATATTTGCAATGAACACCATAACATATTTCCTTGTAGTGACAGACCCATTGTACCAATTATCTAGAAAATGTCTGTCACACACCTAGGTTTGAATAACTATAGCTTGTCTGTTCCTCATTTTTTCAAGTGAAAAATAACATTCCTTAAAAGAAGCTGGAACTCAAATAATCACACAAAAATATAGGGTTTCCTTCAGGTAAAGGAAACCATGAATGCATACTGCAGAATGCATAAAAAGTGTTTTATGTACATTTTTATCACACAGAATGTTTAAAAGGTGTGTATTGAAGTATCAGAATATAATAAAAAATAATTTTTTACTTTTTCTTCAAGGATGTTAAGTGAAACTGTCTTTTTTACTACTATTAAGTGGCAGTGAAAATTACAATTGCTATTAGTACAGTCTGGTGCCACTGTTTTGTGTTTTGTTTTGTTTTTAATCCTCACCTGAGGACAAGCTTAGAGAGAGAGAGAGAGAGACTGGCCGCCCTCTGCACGTGCCCTGAGCGGGTATTCAACCTGCAACCTAGGTATGTGCCCTGACCGGGAATCTAACCTGTGAGCTTTGGTGCATAGGATGATTCTCCAACTAATTGAGCCACACCAGCAGGGCAGTGCCACTGTTTTGATTAGTCTAAGGTACTAGCAATTCAGCCACCTTTGCTTCTACACTATCAGCACAGACTGCAACACAGTTTTAAAAGGCAAATATCTAGTATTATTATGAAGACAGTTTTGATCTCTTAGACTCCTTGAACATGAATTGGGGATGTCCAGGAAACCACATGTCTAGAATTATTCCTCCTTCTAGCCTCCTCTTCACCTGACCCAATCAACTGACAGACGCCTATTGATTCTTTAAATTTCCTCAACTCAGCTCAATGGACTCCTCTACCCTTCCCCAGGCAGATTTTTAAAAATTCTCTAGGCCTTTGGAATCTTGTGAATTCTATGTTATTCATTTGTAGCTTTCCTCTTAAACTGTGGCCTGTGAAGTCTATGAACTTATATTCATTTTTACTTCCAGGGTGCCTGATAAAATAAAATTTGGAGCACAACAAATGAATAAGTTCATTAATATATTATGGATATAATATGAGCACTTGCAACTCTGAATTGCATAAGTCTAGGAAAATGGAAGACCAAAGCATATTATAATGTAAACTTCATAGAGATATTCCCAAAGAATCAAATACATCTGAACTCTGTGACCAGTACTGTAATAGTTGTATTTTCACACACACAGCCAAACTGGTATGTGCTAAAATATACAAATTGGTATGAAATTATCAATAATCTAGAGAATAAAAGAACAAGAATGTATATTTGTATAGTAAATATGTTTATAAAGTATATACTTGAACTCATTTGGAAAGGCTCTATAAAATCTGAACAAACAAAATGGATTGTTAAGGATATTAAATGTTGAAAGAACAAATTTAGCAGTGGCAGATACAGCATGGGGTATACAGCTCCAAGTTTGATCTAAAATATCTATTTTTATATGAGTAAACATACAGTTAGATGCTGGAGCTCATTAGTTACCAGGTAAATGTGTATTAATATATGTTGACATTTTTATGTTTTAGTCATAAGATAAAAATTATAAAATCACTGTTGGCAAAGGTAAGGAAAAATAGGCCTTTTATAGACAATTGTTGAAAACATAAAATGATATGGTCTTTTTAGAGAGAAATTCAATCAGCTATAAAATAAAATAAACACTGACTTTGCAATTCTTTTCCTAGGACTTTATGCTAAAAATATCATATGTGTGAATACACATACTTATATGTGCAAATGTTTACTGTGCCATTGTAAGTAATGATGAGATACCAGAAACAGCCTAAATGTTTATCAATAAGAAAATGGTTAAGTAAATTACTTTATCCTTAGTATAGAATTAGGAACAGGCTTTCAAAAGAATAAGATGAAGCCTTATGTACTGAAATGAAAGCTTTTCAAGATATAGGTGGAAAAAGGCAGCCGAATAATGCATATAGGATCATTCTATTTTTGTAACTACCAACAATACACACACACATACATAATAAATTCTAGAGGCATAACAATCTTCAATTATGAGTAAATAAATTGAATTAATGTTGTATGTAGAGGCAGAAAGAGCATTTTAAGCCGATATGACTTGAAAACTTTATAATAAATGTATACAGTATTTTACAATTCAAAATGTAACAAAAGTGATTGACCTCAGTATAGGAAAGTGGAAAAGTGGGGAAATATATAGAAATCACATAAAGATAGAAAAAAGAGAGATGCTGTATGAGGAATATGAAGATAGTCCTAGTAAAAGCTGGATGATAGGAAAAAGGTTTCTCTAAATTATAAATGGATAATCCACACAATATTATGCTTGAATAAATATTTAAAGTATTTAAAATAATAAAGTATTTCTTTTAATAACATTATAAAATCACTGTTATCTTATCAAGACTGTACATGTATATATATATATATGTATATACATATATTAAAAGATTTATTTGAGAAAACAAATTCACTGAATATAATTAAGAAGATATTCTTTAAAAAAAGAATATATTCTTAAAGATATACTTTTATCCAGTGAAATAAAATTAGTAAGTTTTATACTGAAAATCATTTTCCATTAATTTTAATCTACTTACTAGTATTTATAAGAAACATTATGAGGGAATATATTGAAAGTTCTATGATTAGATGCAAATAATCATAATATATATGCTGTCAAGCATGTCAAACTCAAAGGCTAATACAGGCCAAATAAACGAGGCATGCAGTCCGCAGGCCACGAGTTCAACATGCTTGCTGTACATGCTAGCAGTTCTTTGACTTTTGGGGGTTGGATAATTTAGTTGCATTAATTCTTGAATATAAACTTTAGGAAAATGTTATTCCTCCATGGAATTACCACTCTAATTTCTCTACTAATCCAAATGATATATGCATTTCTGTAAAAATATTTTAAAATAAATTCTTGTACTTACTTTCAACAATTACTTGTCTGTCTTCCCAGTTATCTTTAATAAGCTGTATATTTCCAAAGTGTGCATCACTATAAAAAATTCGGTTGGTACCTCTTCTTTGTTGATTATAGTCAAAAGCCAAGGCTATGACATTCTTGAAATAATGTGGATTCTCATATGGCCTTATTGGTGAGTTTAAATTGGTTTCATCAGAAAGATGTATACTTTTTAATATCGTTCTCCCTGAATACAGCAAATAGCCTTCATGCCTTAGGCAAGTAACTCCATCCTCTGCCAAATAACCATGGGCACAAGCACAAGTTCTCTGGGAATTTCCTCTATAAAGACAAAGTTGCTGACATCCACCATTGTCCTTGGCACAGACATTGGTCCCTAAGGATTGAAAAAGGATAACATATACACACACATATTTATGTTTTTCTTTTGTTTTCCAAATTCTTAAAGATATGCTTTTATCCAGTGAAATAAAATTAGTATATTTCCAAATATATTTTTCTAATATAAATATTAAAAAATTAATATTGAATATTTTGTTTTTTATTCTTAATTTTAAAACGGTCATCAAAAACCAAATACTATAAAGTACTGAGTTTTAAAATCACACAATCTTAAAATCTGATTTCTTATTTCAAAGATCACATTCTTCTACTTCCCTCACCATCCAAATAAAAACACTTAGAATTTCCCTTAATCTGCTAGTTAAGTGTATAATTCTTTTTTGAAAGTTAATACTGAGAATATAATGTTATATGTACTGTAATATTTGGCATAAGTAGCAGATTCACTAAAAACATGAAATGAATTTACAAAAAAAGCATGCACTACTTAATTCTCTGTATCTACGAAGTACATAAAGTATCAAAGGAATTTATGGCTCCAATGTGCCTAACATCTTAAGAATACTGGGAATAAGTTTTTACTCCAGTTTTGAGTGAAGATGTAATATGTTATTAAGATTTCTCCATCAGACTAATTCTCTGTGAATCCATCATCATCTTCAAAAGTATTATACCTTTTTTTGAATATCAAGAAAATTAAATGCAATTTATTTTAATGAATATAAACCAAATATTATTTTAATGAAGGTAATTTTTAAAAAATATCCAAATCACTGTCATATCAGTTTCAAAGTACACAGTTTAAAGCAGTGATGACTTTGGAAATATTTCACACTAACAGCAAACTTCTGAAGCCATAATTACTTTATATATTAAAATATAATAAAAAACAAACATTTTACTCTCTAATATCCCAATTTGCTTTTTATTTTTTTCATTGACTATGTGTATCAAGTTTTTCTGTATTACTTAGCCCAAACTATACTGAAATCATACCAGGAATATAATCTGCCCATATACACAAACTGTCCTAAGCAAGTATATCTATATATGAACTATTATACATTTATTTCATTAGGCTACTACATAACTTTTGTAAAAAATTAGACACGCTTCCTCCCCCCCCCCCAAAAAAAAAAAGGTCTATGAAGTTTTGGACTCAAATATGAATTAACCTAAGTTTGATAAATGTTAAAAAGAAATAAGAGAAAGAAATATCATAAAGTATATTTATTATTTGAGAAGGCTAACCTTTCTCTCTTATTCGGTTAAAGATTTTAACCTCCTTCAGGTTGACTCCAAGCCCCGTTCTCATGGTTATGGTTTCTGTGGCATCATTTTTGTGGCCCCTCCTGATGGACCCGTTGGCATGTGCTCTGCCAAGAAGATGAACATACAGGATCAATGCTCTTTGATTCAAACCAAGTCAGTTATTTAAGCTCAAGATAACAGATATCCCAGCAAAAGGGAAAGAAACCAACTTTTCATCTGTGACATTGAAACGGTTGAGCCTAGAAGAGGAAGACTGCCGGCCTTTTCCTGCGGAAATTACATGGTTGGTGAGATCCTTTTCATGACCTTGCTGAGGAATGGCTAATCCTACAAGGGTAAAGCAGCTAACGGGCACCAAAATAACATCCTGAGTCTCAAGGGCTCATGAAAAAATAAATTACCTGTCAGACCAGTAGATGTAAGCCCCAAAGACTGCAACTGAAAACATATCCACATTGCTCCCTGCCAGCACCACCTCGCGATTCCCTCCAGTCTCAAGGTCGATTCTTTCTATTTTGTCTGTGCGAGCATCACACCAGTACAATTTATTTTCCTACAGATCAATTGAAAAGTAACATTACAAGCTGTGTTTTGATTGTTTTATTAAGAAAATTAAGACTGTCAGCTCAATGAGTACAGTGATCTTTACTCTTGTTTATTCCCTGTTATACCTATAGCAGTAGGTAACTAGAATATTTTTGAAAATGAATATTAGTGGTATTAAATATTTAGGTTATGATGTATATGTGAATACATCATAACTTTCACTCCTGTCCACTGCTAAATATAATTATTCTAATTCTAATTTTAAAAATTATCTGGTGAAGCATCTTAAAATATTGATTTATACAAAAGCAGACATTCTTATTTTAGCAATTTTGTAATGTGAAATGTAATGTGGAAGAAAATAAAATACAGAAAGAAAATCTAGAGCATGCTGTACTAAAACAGCATTGAAAAGTAAACTATAGGAAACACAAGATGTATAATCAATGCTTTCTTTTACTCAATCATTCAACAAATAAAATATTTGTAATACAATACAGAAATTCATGATTTCATATAAATAAGATCCCTCCTTTCTAAATTATGTCAACTGAAGTTTTTATTCAACTGTTAGATAAAAGCACTGATTAAAGTTGAGAAAAATATGGCAATTATTAATTCAGATAAAGTAGGGTGTATTCTGTTTGATTGTTTCATTGAGAAACTAAGAGAATGCTAAAAGAGGATTAATCATGTTGGCTGTTAATGCACGCTAAATATTTAAGAAAGAAAATCCAACAGACCTCATAGTCAATGGAGATGCCATTAGGCCATGCGATTCCCATGCTTACGAGGACAACCTTCTCCGAGCCATCTAAGCGAGCCTTTCCAATGCATGGCATCTGTCCCCATTCAGTCCAGAACAAGTAGCTGAAATTAAATTGTTGATTTATAGTAATATACAGATAAGCACAAAAAAGATATGTTATTAATAACAGCAGTAACATTCACACTAACAAATGAAAAATAAGACATCATAGAAATCAGTATACATGTGTGTTTGGTTGCAATAAAATACTTTTACTATAAAAAATATTTAAGCATTCATAGAATGTGTAAATCTTAACAAAATGTCTTCAGTACATGCCACTCCCTATCTAAAATTCCCTTTTGCGGCCAGCTTGCCTAATTCCCTGTGTGCTTTTTTTTATATCTCAAACATCATTTTCTTCCAGAAAACTTCAGTGTTCTCTCTGATTACTGCATCATGTAATCTGCTTCATGTCATAGATGAGTCTGGCAAATTAAAACTTGTATTCCTTTGCAGTGTTATTTTTTATTAATATTTTGCCCCCCCCCAACTGTCAGCTCAATGACTATAGCGAACTTTCTCTTGTTTATTCATTGTTATACCTATAGCAGTAGGTAACCAGAATATTTTTTAAATGAAAATTAGTGGTAGTAAATTTATGATGTATATGTGAATATATCATAACTTTCAATTCTCTCCACTGCTTAATATAATTATTCTAATTCAAATTTTAAAAATAATCTTGTGAAGCATCTTAAAATATTGATTTATACAAAAGCAGACATTCTTATTTTAGCAATTTTGTAATGTAAAATGTAATGTGGAAAGAATGTGGGAAAAAATAAAATACAGAAAGAAAATCTAGAGCATGCTGTAATAAAACAGCATTGAAAAGTAAACTGTAGATAATCAAAAGGCACATAATCGATGCTTTCTTTTACTCATTCATTCAACAAATACAATATTTGTAATACAATACAGAAATTCATGTTTTCATATAAATAATATCCATCCTTTCTAAATTATGTCAACTGAAGTTTTTATTCAACTGTTAGATAAAAGGATTGATTAAAGTTGAGAAAACTATGGCAATTATTAATTCAGATAAAGTGGGGTGTATTCTGTGCATATTTGAATACATATATATGATAGATCATATACAACTGAAGAAAATGTGATTGTATATAGAAAAATCAAAGGCCTACATTAATATTTTATATCCACTTGATGCAGTAATTATTAATCCATGAAAAAAGACACAAACTATATGAAAATATATGTATTCCCTTTATACATATTGTTTTAATTTATTTTAAAAGTTTATTTTCCCCCTGAAAATTCTGTAGAAAATAAATGTGTTCGAATTTCATAACCAGACAAAAAAAGAGGTGTTGCTAAAATCCAAAGTATATTATTTTGAACACAGTTTAATTCATATTTACAAAGTCTACAAATCAGAAAGGAAAACCTTTATAGCAGAAATGCAACTAACATTTTATTGGTTAGATCTGGGATGAAGCAAGCACAAAAATATCTATATTTGTATTAAAGGTAAGATTTTTAAAACTTCAAGAGGGACTTATTATATTAAAATTATTTAAAATAACTATTTAACTGGGAAGTAAAATGTATTGCTCCACTTAACATTCTAAGGACAAATTTTAGCCTTAACAAGGCTCTTAAAATGAAAAGTCAGTCATTGTTTTAAAATGGCAGTGGATGTTGTCCTGGGAAGGAGGCATTTTGGGAGCCAAGACAGACATATGATTACTTATTCAATCTAATTCTTTCCATCTACTATCACATACTATTAAGTTAAAAAATGACTGGGAATATGTTTTACATATCTTTTATTTAATAACTAGAGGCCCAGTGCATGATTGAATCATGCATGTGTAGGGTCCCCTACATGCTTTCGCTTTTGATCACGGGGGAGCTGGGTGCCTGTCCCCTGGTGCACCAGGCCTTTCAGAAGCCTCCGGTGTGGTGGAGGCTTCTGAAAGGCCTGGTGCCTGAGCGGACAGGCACCCAGCTCCCCCGCTTTTGATGGTCCACGGTGGGACGTGAGCTCCCTGCCCCAGAGGCCCCTTCTGTACCGCAGCACAGCCATGACACAGACGCTGAGCTCGAGCCGCCGCTGGCGACTCGAGTTCAGCGTCCTGCTGGCCCAATCGGCCACCCCGGCCACCCCGAGTCCCGCCCCCCCCCCACACCTCCTGGCCAATCGCGGGCATAGTGGAGGTATGGTCAATTTGCATATTTGTCTATTATTAGGTAGGATAGTCTGCTTTCAAAGGAACCAAATGAGTAAATAATAAAAATATTATTTTGAGTAGGTTGATTAATAACATGTTTAACCCTAATTCACAGAGCTATAAAAGTTGCAGCTCAGGACGTGAATGATCCACAGTCACAGTGCTGATAAGGGTCCACGCCAGGAACTGCACTCCGGCTTTGCTAACCCAGGACTATACCGTCCTCTCTATGATATGTTGTGTCACCAAATGCAAATATAATACCACAGTATAACAAACTTTTATCAAATTCTATTCTTCTTTAGGGATGAAGTGTATAACAAAGATCTTCATACTTAAAACAAAACAAAACATGTAAAAGCTATCAGTATTGAGATAAAGTTTCTCTCTTTTTCCCCCAACTAGTCTCTATTCATTTAAAATTCATTATATCCATGAAGAAGGCTTATTGGCAATAAAATTAGGGATAAAATTTATTCAAAATAAAATTATCTTAAATACAGATTTTACTCAAATTTTCAGTGATGATTTGATAAACTATCATAATATATGAAGCCAAATCTGACAGCAAGAATCACTTTTATGGCCAAATAATTAATCAACTTAATAAAATTAAAGGATTGTACTCCTACCAAAATTAAGCAACATTTTATAAATGTTAGGCAAAAAAATAACTTGTTTGCTCCATAAACTGAATTTGAAAGTAAAGAGTTGAATAGAATTAACACTTTGAGAACATTTAGGGATTATAAACCAAATTTGGAGAATATTCTCTAGGCATATAAAACTGCAGGGAGAAACTTATTTAAAATAGTAATTTACATCTATGTACTTGAGATATTTTTAATGAACAGAGTATTTGTATCAAAGTGTGATCTTTGGCAATGGGAAGAAATGAAATTTTTTGTCTCTGGTTTTTGAGACTCATGGAAAGATTCATTGATGGTATTACATAATGATGTTTTCCCCATTCTAGTTCAAATTTTGCTGTAATAAAGTTTGTTGAATTGTATACTATAGCCAACAAATTTCCCTTTAGAGTGTTAGCTTGATAAATCTAGCCCTGAAAATACTTCTTGAGGTTTCATTAGACCCAAAAATTCTCAAAATCATCCAAATCAAATATTATGTGACGATATTGAAGTTTCTCTCAATAATAATTTGTCCTAAACAGAAAATGTCCTTATTTACATAGGCTTACAATTACAGAATTTAAAAATTCAAAATTTAACAAGGAATATTCAAAAGAGTTTTTGAAAAATTATATAAATACTAACAGAAATCATTATAACACAAATATCTCTATTGTCTTCACTAGACACAGAAGATCTTGGCAGAAAAATGTGCAATGGATACATACCATGAGTTAATTTCCAATTAATTACTGACATTTGGATAATATTTAAAAGACTGCATTTGGTTGCAGTGGAACTGCTACCAAAGGCTTTGCATACACTTTCAGAATCCAAAGTTTATTGAAATTATCATAGAACAATTATATGATATTAGAATTAGTTTACACACAGGTAAACCTATATAGAAAAAAAAATCAGATCATTTTCATGTCATAATTAGAGTCAAATTGAAAAAAATACATGTTCAAGGCATTATAAGTGTCCTTGAATAATTTCAAATAAAGTATTTTTGTGAAATAAGGCTACATGGAAACAAAGCTCTGACGTTGGTGGGGGAAGGGTAAAGAAGTGTAAAGGAAGAAAGAGAAGGATGAATAAGTCTAAACTGTTAAAAAAAAAAAATGGCCTGGTCAAGTAGCTCAGTTGGTTAGAGCATCTTCTTCACATGCCCAAGTGGCGGGTGTCATCCCCAGTCAAGGCACATACAAGAATCAACCAATGAATGCATCAATAAGTGTAACAACAAAGTGATCTCTCTCTCTCTTAAAAAAAAATCAGTCAATAAAAACAATTTACAAAAGTAAATTTTAAAAAACTAAATAAATTGCTAAAAAAGAAATAGTATTAATTGTGGTTCTACAGTATGGTGTTCCCTCAAAAAACAAAAAAATGGAACTCCCATTTGACCTAGTAATCCCACTTCCAGGAATATATCCCAAGAAACTAGAAACACCAGTCAGAAAGGATATATGCACCCCTATGTTCATAGCAGCACAATTTACAATAGGCAAGATTTGGAAACACTCTAAGTGCCCATCAGCAGATGAGTGGATTAAAAAAACTGTGGTACATCTACACAATGGAATATTACGCTGCTGTAAAAGGAAGGAACTCCTACCATTTGCAACAGGATGGAACTGGAGAACATTATGCTAAGTGAAATAAGTCAGTCAGAGAAAGATCAATATCATATGATCTCACTCATTTGTGGAATATAATGAACAACATAAACTGATGAACAAAAACAGATCCAGAGACAGAGAGAAGCATCGATCAGACCGTCAAACCTCAGAGGGAAGGCCGGGGAGGGTGGGAGGAATGGGGAGAGAGCAACCAAAGGACTTGTATGCATGCATATAAGCCTAACCAATGGACACAGACACTAGCGGGTTGAGGGCATGAGTGGGGGATGGCGGGTAATGGAGGGATAAGGACACATATATAATACCTTAATCAATAAAGAAAAAAATAAATGTGATTCTTATATTTTAGATATATAAACAATAGTGAAACCAACTAATCTGAATCAATTATTTTCTTTGAATTTAATATTATCTTTGTTGACTGCTAAACTATTTCCCTGGAGCACAGATCTGGGTTGCAATTTTTACAATGAACTTGCCATTTCTTCTGATTCATATTCCTTCTATAAGGGAGCATGATTTAGATATTTTATCAAATATGTTAAAGAAAACCTGAGATAACTAAAAATTTTCATGCTGGCACAAAAATGAAGATTGTGCAATTCTCTTATATAGACAGTTGCCTTGGCGAAGAAGACAATCAAGAATGTCATTGTGTCCTCTGATAGATTGGGGGTCAACCATGTGTTAATGTATATGCAAAAAGTAAGACCAAAAAACACACACAAAACTACAGATTAGCAATAGCAGCTAGACTGTTTATGAGCATCAGCTTTTTGACAAATACTGCTTGTAATTTTAAATGTTTTATCAGTTTTCCTAGACTCAGATCTCATACCAGTTGAATACATTATAAGCCAACATGTCAATGTCTCCATCTTCAGCACAAAAACAAAATAATATTGTAAAAGTTTGAATACATTTCACAAATATATAAATTGAATCCTTCATCCCCAATGAAAAATATGGTATAATGCAAAAACTTCTCTATTTCTATGAGGGCTTCATTACATTTCCTTTGTAGTCTTTTATGTGCAGTTTTGTTTTGACTAAGTATTACATGCCAATTCCAAATCACTTTCATGTCCTGAAAGTGAAACTATTGCATAGAGGCTCCAGTAATATACAAAGAACTCATCCACAGACCGCAGGACGTTCTGATAAAAGGAAGAGAGTCTAAATACAGTACTTTCCATTTCTTTTCTTTTTTTCCTGTTGTGGGTACTTTGGTGGATAGTTCTCAAATATATATATTTTTTTATTTCAGTCATGTACTCATTCAACAAATGTTAAGTATTTATTATGTGCTGGGTGGTGTTGATAATAAAATAAATGGGACTTAATGATGCTCATGCAGCTCACTGTTTAATGACAGAGGCAAATGAGTAAGTAATTACCTGAGAAAAGTACTAACAGAAATGTCTAAAACTTGCTAGTTGTAAGTCATGAAATTAATTATAGGAGCTTCAACCCTAAAATTTTTGAAGTGCTGTGGTAAGAGAAGTTGTCATTCCTATAGAAAACTTCAGAAATGAACTTTTCTTTTGAGCCAAAATAAAGATACAGGCCATCTGAGTTGTTTCTCTATCTCTTTAAGCTTATAATTATTTGTAAGTTATTTGTTTTACAGTTCTCATCCAGGTTTTTTTTTTCTTAAACTTTACATTAGAATCCCTTTTCATTCACTATTTTGTGATATTGAATAATTATATAAAGCAATTATTTCCTATATAAAACAAAGAAATAGTGTTGCTCAGACAACGCTGAAGAAGTACAGAAAAAAAAAAAAAATTCTTCACAAAGAAACAATTTGGGGCACTTGAAATCCCATAGCAGATTAGGTTTATCACCCTATATTAGGCTTAATTCCTTATTTTATTTATGTATTTGTGGCCTGCCTCACTGCCCATCCTCTCATTTTACAAAATACATATATATGCATGTACATGTACATATATGATATTATTTTACTATTTACATGTTTACATTTTTGCTTTCTTGAGTGAATAGTTCATCTTTATTACGTTTTGGTATTTTCAATATATAATATTTGATGTTTCCCTATATTTTCCTGTGAAATATTTAACACCTAGACTCTTAGAGCCCAGAATCCTAGTAATCATAAGCTTATTTATATTTCTTAAAATATTATTCAGAAATTTTACATATTTTTCATGACCTCCAATCTATCTTATATGTCAGAAATAACCTATGTTGGATATTCTGCATTGAAAAAACCTGAGACAATGTGTATAGGTAAATAAGGGAATATATCTTTCAAACTTCTCTTTACCCTTTCACTGTGTTTTTATGGGTCAGATCTCTTGAAAAATTAAGAAAAGGTATTGTATTGGTGTGTGACTATCTTTGGTGTCCATTCAACATGTCTCTGGTGGCCTGGGTCAGGGGCTCCCTCCTGTAGTGAGAGGTGGCATAACCTTCTGGCCATTCTTTGCAACCAGCCACACAGCTGCAATTATAGTTCAGGGTATCTTGAACATTTCTTGTCCTTCTTCCCTCTGTTTAGAGGGAGATATAAAAAATCTAAGATCATGTTTGAGCAAAGAGAATGCAGCATATTGGAAAAGACTGGATGAGTGAGACTTAACTAGCTTTGAAAGAAGGGTGGTGCCTGCAGTAGAATTTTTGAGAAAATTTCTAATGGAAAATAGTGTGACACTTTTCTTTCATTTGCCTTCATAATTTTTATATGCCTGGCTCAGAGACAGGTAGAGAGAGGTGCCTATGATCTGGAGCATGGTTATGGTATTCCTAAGTTACCTGAAGATCATAATATCTTAATATTAGGTACTAGCACCTGGTTTCCACTATTATTTATCTTGTAAATCAAATTTAATTCCATTTCATTTTTATAGGTATTGCCTTGACATAAAATGCAAAATAAACTCTAGAAAAATGATGTTAAACTTAACTACACTCTTGCTAGCTCAACAGATGTTAAGCTGTCTTTCAAGACCTTCTGCATATAGTTAAGCATATTCTAAAAGCATATATACGTATTTATATATGTGCATATACATATACAATCAATCAAAGATCATTTGACAATAAGTGCTTGAACAGGGAGAACCACTGTCAAGCTGAATCTTTGCACTGGAAAGAAATATCATTTAGCAACTTATAGTAATAGAAATAGAAAGTTAAATTAAGAGAGGCAATGTATATTCTGGTGCCTCAAAAGAAAACAAAATTACAGAACATTTGTGTTTCAATTAGAGATCATATTCCATGGAAAGTTATCCAACTTTTTCAGCATCTTACTGTGACTTCCTATATATATGTTGTTGTTGTACGTAGAAAATGACTTTTCAGCATAAAGAAAATTGTTACATTTCAATTTTTAAAAGAAATGATGGCTTATGAAAGTAAATCAATGGAGGAGAGAAACTAATATTTTAAAGCTGAACTAAATTTATATATACATTTTATTTTGCAATTGGCTACATTTTAAGAGAATTCCAGTTTCCATTGTTCAAAACAGGCTTTATGTCCACTTTTCAAAGCATAGTTATATCTTGGATTCAGTTAACTTACTTCATTATGGTTCACCTTTTCCTTTGGCAATACCACCTGCCATAATTTAATTTCAAACAGAATAATAAAATGCTATACTTTATCCCTATGATGGAAATTTTGACACTTAAATGTCTATCTAATAGTACCTGAAAATCAGTGTTTGAAAAAGTTATACAGGCTGATCATTTCAAGCCCTTTTCTCCCACACTGAACTCAAGTCAGTAAACATGTGGACAATGTATAGAGAGAAATATCAGTAATGTTTCCAATCAGGAGTAAACACTTCCTGAAAAGAAGCTTAATATTTTAAAAAGTGTATTGATTCTGAACTATGAATCCAGAAAAATATCAATCCATGTGATTTATTTACTACTTAAATATTTTTAAGAAGGAGTGAGGGTATAGAGATAAATAATATTTAAAATATTACTACAGAGTCAAAGATTTCTTGTTTTGTGGGATGAAATGTAAATCTTGTTTGGGGGTTCAAATTAAGAAACAATAAATGTTTACTGAGATCCTCCAGCTGAGTCAGTGCTAAGCTCATAGTTGCAATGGAGAGAAATATAAAATCTAGACATTGGGGGAAAAGAACTGACAGGATTTAGCAGATAGAAATAGGTGATGAGAAACTACAGAAAATCGCAAAAGAACACAATAAAATAAAAAGAGATGCCATGGTTAGAAAAGGAATGTAATGCAATGATTAAAATATAAAAACATAAAAAAAATAAATTTAAAAGATAAATATAGCAAGACAGATAATGGCATTCAAAGCCTTAAATGAGGAGAAAAATGATCAGAGGTGATATACAATGCTTAGAAGACAGGTCTGGAGGAGGTCAGAGAGAACAAGAAAACTAAGAGTTAGAGAAGGTAACAGAGAAAGTAAATTCTTGAGTGGATAATTAATGAAAAAAAAATCTCAAGGAGAAGGCAAATGATGTGAAACTTGGAAAAAATATTTGTTTTCCACTATTGATAAATTTAGAAACTTATGGAATGAACAGAAGCTGAAAATCCATTTCAGAAGTTCAATGAAGAAACAATGGGTATAGATCTCTAGTCTATGAAGTTAAGAAGTAAACATATGTGGAGAAATAAGACATTGGTGTGTTGTTTTTTCAAGTAGAAGGAATCTGTCTATTTGAAAGCAAAGGCAAAGACTTCATTGAAAGAAACAATTTAAAGATGATAGATTTGAAAACAATAGTTATCCTGTGAGTTGCCTGAGGAAACAGATACCATTGTGTCCAGAATAAAATGGAAAAGTAAATTTTAGCAAAAGAAAACTTTCTCTGCAGTTACATTCACTTCTTTCAAAACATTTGCAGTATGAACTCAGACATTTCGTTTTCCCACACCACCAAATCATCACTGTATCACAATTAATGACAACATTTATTTAATTGCTTTACTACTTGCTGACAACTTTGCCATCCTCTCCCTCCACTGCTGACATAGTTTATGACTCATGTTGATGATCCTGTGAATATCCCAGCCCCTTGTCCCTCATCATGCTCTAGGAACCTACATCTCTCTTTTGTCCCTGCATTACATAAGCAAGGACACAATCTAAGCTTAATTATCAGTGAAAATGCTCTATTTCCAATATCAACAATTTTTGAAATACCTGATGTAAGATGCAAATCTTCTGTCCCCTATTATTTCTGGTCCATCTTATTGCTTCTTCCTTGCCAAGGCTCCTCCTGCAATCCTTGGAATTTGTCTCCTCTTCATGTGCATTTTCTCCCTCTTCCTTTTTGCTAGTTTTTTTTTTTCCCTTCTGCCTATGAATATTGGCACTACTACCTGCCTCCCATACTAAGAAAAACTTTCTACATACATTACTATCTTCTCAACATACCTCTATTTTCTCCTCATTCCCTTCCTTGTCCATGTTTTTATAACTGTAGTCTAAACACACTAACTCCACTTTCTAATTATCTTTCACTTATTAATTACTTATATTTGGCTTCTGCCCTTACCAATCTCCTGAAATTGACAATTATCAATAGCATCATACTCCTCAATTGCATGCTTTGTTCTTTGATTTTATGCCTCCTAATCTCTTTATTGGTGATGTAAAAATCTTCCTAAAACTCCCTTCCCTTGACTTCTATGATACAGTAATTTTCTGCAGACTTGAAATGGTTCTCTCTCTCTCTCTCTTGTTGATTTTCTTGCCCCACCCCACCCCCGCCAAACAATTCATCCTCTAACTGTAAACATCCTTTATTTTTGTTCAGACTTATTGTTTCTTTACTCTTTCTTGGGTAATCTATTCCACTACCATGGTTTATTGCAGAGTTGGAACTCTGTTGGTATAAGTAAGAGGGGACTTCATATTTATTCAACTCCTGATTCCATTTATGCTCTATTCAACTTCTCTTCTTCAGAATTTGATATCTCAGGAAGAATCCAGTACTTCTAGGACAATTTCAGTTAAAAGAACAGAATCATATTGTTAAGATGAATTTTCAAGCATAAAGACCAGGTCTCTCTAAATCCAAACTTAAGTGTCCTATGTATTTTAAACTTTTCTTCCTCCTCTCTGACTCCTCTTGGTCTGAGGACCTGCAGTACGAGAGTGCCACATTTTATTTTTATTTTTTACTTACTGTTCTCACCTATTTATTTTAGTCTTCTCCTTACATATTTGCTTCTACCTCTCTCTATCACTTGGCTTGTGAGCAGAGAAAAAACCCTCCCCACTCCTCCATAACACTCTACCTGAAATAATGAATAAGCACTTGAAAAAATTCCCTATTTCAAGAATGCTACAAATTCCATAAATTCTCATCACACTTCTGATCTCTTCTTATGTGGGTTGTTTGGGACCAGAGGAGAGGTTTTGGAGAGAGGGTCCAGAACCAGTTTAGACTTCACTTGGTAAATAAACTGAATGTTAAAACAGAATTGTCTATTTTATGGCCCCAACTTACCTTTCAGCTGCATCACCTACTCTTTCCTACGCATATGTCATGTACTTAGACTCTTGTTAATGTCCTTTGTTTTGCAAATATATTCCCACTTCATCTCAGAAAACAGTCTCCTTCAAGTCTCTTTCATAAAGCCTTAGTAATTGCCACTATTGCTGCTATTAGCCTTACGTTTATTAACTCCTCTAATTACATGCTATCTCTTTTCTCGTCAAACTCAATGTAATTTTACTAGAGGCCCAGTGTACAAAATTGTGCACTGGAGGGGAGGGGTCCCCCAGCCAGGCCTATGCCTTCTTGCAGTCCGGGAGCTGTTGGGGGATGCCCGTCTGTCAGACATCCTTAGCGCTGCTACGAAGGCGGGAGAGGCTCCTGCCACCACCATTGTGCTCACCATCAGCGAGCCCGGCTTCTTGCTGAGTAGCGCTCCCCCTGTGGGAGTGCACTGACAGCCAGGGGGCAGCTCCTGCATTGAGCGTCTGCCCCCTCGTGGTTAGTGCACATCCTAGTGACCAGTCATTCCACCGTTTGGTTTATTTGCATATTAGCCTGTTATTATATAGGATAATGGACTTATGGACATTATTACTTTAACATGAGATTTATACATGAGATTTAAGCTTAAGTTATGCAGCTCTCGTCTTTTATGCCTGAAAATGAATCTCACAAGATGAGACTATTCTTTAACTAAAACATCAAGTTTAAACAAAAAACTCATTGTGAACAGAAGCAGTATCTTATTTATACCATCATACTCCACAGTGCCCACCAATGTCTTTCACATGGTAAGTAGTCCTATTTTGTCAAAATGTACTGAATTGAAGGAGGAAATGGAGATGTACTGAAATGACCTGTTTCACGGTACCGACTGCTCAATAAATGTTCATCTTCACATAAAGTGAAGTATATGTGGGTTCCTTTGCCTGGTGTTCTCAATCATCATAGGGAGTAGTAGGTATAGTTTATGCCAGTGATGGGCAACCTTTTGAGCTTGGTGTGTCAAACTTCGCCAAAAAACTGAGCATAACTCGGGTAGTGTGTCACTTTGAGGAAAAAACATTATTTCGCAAATGTTTCATCCTCAGGAGCAGCAAATGTTTTATCCTCGGCCTGCGGCCGCCTCAGCGGCCGCGTGTCATCAGAAAAGGCTACGCGTGTCATAAGTTCGCTGACACACGTGTCATAGGTTCGCCATCACTGGTTTATGCTAAGATGGCTGTAGATATAGAAAATATCCGAAAGGAAAATAAGGTCTAGAATAACAACTTGAGGATATATACCAGGTTTCAATAAGAAATAAAAAAAGAAAATTAGATTGACAAATAATAGCAAGAGACCTGTTAAATTGAACTGCATGAATCTATAGTACGCTAGGCATAGAGGTTCTCTACAAAAGAAATGAAGTGTTGGACTTATTACAAATATGAAGGAAAGAAATTCTTTATTAGAAACAAATCCATTTTCTGTATATGTATGGGATTTCACAACATTTAAATTATACTTATTTCTACCACCAGAATAATTATTCACAGTCAAGCAATTGATTAAATTTTCTCTATTAAGGCTACAATGATTTATTGCTTGATTATGAATTATATAATATAAAAAGATTTTTAAAATACTGTAACATAGAAAGAGAACATTTTAAAAATATATTTTTATTGTTTTCAGAGAGAGGAAGGAAGTGAGAGATAGAAACATCAATGATGAGAAAGAATCATTGATCTGCTGCCTCCTGCATGCCCCACACTGGGGATCGAGCCTGCAATCTGGGCATCTACCCTGACCAGGAATTGAACCATGACCTCCTGGTTCATAGGTCAATGCCCAACCATTGAGCCATCTTGCTTGGGCTGTTGTGAGCTTTAAACAGAGTGAAAAGGGGCCCTCTGGTAAATTTTGAGCAAAGAAGTGACAGCTACTTAAATTACAAAAGAATAAATAGGCCACTACATGAAAAACAGACGTTAGGGCTATGGGGGTAGAAGATGGTACACAATAATTCAGAAATATTGGCAAGTGTGATAACAACTCAGGCTAGGGTGGTAGCAATAAAAATTGTGAGAAGTAGGTAGAGTATGAATGTATTTTGAAGCCAAAAGTAGCAGAATTCTTGGTATATTGATATAGAGTATGTAAGAGAGGCACCAAAGATGATGCCAAGTGTTTTGGCCTAGGCAAATGATAGAACAGAACTGGCATCAACCAATGGAGAAGTCATAATTATAGAAAAATATTCAGTTTAATTCTAGATGGGTTAAGGTTAAGATTTCTGATGTATCCTGTTCTAGTTATCTATTATTTCTTAACAAACCACTCCAAATTTAAAGGCTTAAAACAATATTAATTTATTTGTTTATGAATTTGCAGTTTGGTCACAACTCTGCATGAATTCATTTCTTCTTCACTAAATTCTGGGCATAGAGAAAGAAACCAAACACACATGGCTCTACTTTCACAGAGTTATAGTGAAGAATAGAGGCATTATCCCGTTCAATGAAAAACAGAGCTACTAATATAAATATAAATAAATAAGGATGTTTGAGCACACAGAATGTATAAAAATGAAAGCATTTGGTGTTTGGTGTCCTATAACAGAAAAATCTAATATTAATTTGCGAAGCCAAGAAAGGATAAATAACATTTTACAAGGTAAATGTAGGAAGGAAAACACTGCTGGTAATGGGAAGAGGCAGGGAATGGAAAAGTATGTGATATATTTGACAATATTTTATAAACTTAGAAGTCCAAGTAGACTGACTGAGATAGCAAAAAGACAGTAGCAAAAGACAGAGACTGAATATTTGCATAGGGCCTGTCTAAGAAGGATCACAATAGAAATTCTGAACTTTACACAAAAGTCAATGGAAATCCCTTGAAAGTTTTTAAGTAGGTTTATATAAAATTAAAAAATTCAGTCTAGTCTTTTGTAAGGTTAGGAGATCAACTGCAGTGGTATATGTGTAAGATAAGAACAGATTTCATTAGGGTTCAGGCTATCAAGATGGAGAGCAGTAGATTGGTAATACTTAGAAGAAAAAATCAGCAAAACTTTTTGGTAGATTGCATTCATTATAATTTTTGATATGCACAGTTTTTGTGTCCTAACACATTCAAATGGAAATGTTGGGAGACAGACATACTTATCTAAAACTAAGGGAAGAAAAAACAAACAAAAAAAGCTTAGGATGAACGTCTTGATTTGACCCACCCTCCCCTGCTTTCCCTCTGAGGTTTGATAGTCTGCTGGATGTTTCTATTTCTCTGGATCTATTTTTGTCCATCAGTTTATGTTGTTCATTAGATTCCACGTATGAGTGAGACCATGTGATATTTATCTTTCTCTGACTGGCTTATTTCACTTAGCATAATGCTCTCCAGGTCCATATTGGTCTACTCATTTAGATTTACATACACATTAGAGAGCTGCATAACAAATGTATCCCATCAAATATGTACTAAAATATACATGACCAAATGAAAATAAACTTTTTCTTTCTGCTTAGGTAAGATATTTTTTAGTGTTTTTAAAAACATAACTAAAAAGAAGTATTAATGTGGAAGTCTGGATATTTTTAATGAAACAAGAAAACTCACTTAAAATTCAAAAGAGATATGTAAATTTAGAATTACCCTTTCTCTGGGTGCACAGCTATAGATCTTGGCTGATCCAGGCCTTGGGAAAGAATTACATAACGGAAAGATCCATTGAGTCTTGCAACTTCAATTAAGTTGAAACCATGATCTGTCCAATATATGTTACCTAGAAGAAATACAGATGAGTTTATGATATAGTTGTGAGAAGAAAGACTATTAGTTATGGTTCTAATTATTAACTTTCTGAGCATTATATAACTCTCAAGAAATCATTTACTTCCTATATTTTTAATGTGTACATTTCCTCAGCAGAAAGTTGTAAATAAACTAATATGCAAATACTTCCTAAATCTCATACACCTGTAGTTTCAACCCTGTATTGATACACTTATATGTTAAAAATAAGTTAAAACTTCTCTCAACTGGAGGAGAAATATATTTTAGGTTCCTGTAGACTTCAGGCAAGAAAAGTAACACTTCTGTCTACCTGCCTCATGGAGCTCTCAGGATATTTGGGAAAAGTTAACACTATATAATATTCTACAAAAAAAAACAAAACAAAACAAAACAAAAAAACCCACAAAAAACACTTATCGAAAGGCTCAAAAGCATTAGAAAGAATGAAGCCCAAAGTAAGAGACTATTTACCCCTCCGGCTACAAAAAAAAAAAAAATATGAGACACTCAGAATTTTTATGAGGCAGATTGAGCTCTTAAAAATAGATGTGACACAAAAAAACAGAAAAAGTCATAGATTATACCAGCAATCCAGTCAATGGCAATCCCTTCCACTCTCCCCAAGCCATTGGTAATGGTATCTTCTTTCCAAGTTTGGTCTCTTTTAGCTCGACTAATTTTATTGAAGCCCATGTCTGTCCAGTAGATGGTATCATTTTCTATGGATAAGATAGAGAGGGAGAAAATACACACACACACTATAAAAAGTATCAATGCACATATTAGGATCACATTGCATCAGTATTTGGGAATTAATATCCCTAGTGTGGTAATGTATAAGTAAGTATTCTTCTGGATAATACACTAATACAAATAGTAAGAAAGATAATAAAACAATATGAAAGAATCTATTCAAATGTATTTTTAATATTTTTAAAATATATGTGGAATGACTTATTCTATCCTTTATTATTTTTTCTTCATTTTCTTACTTACTTTAACTCAGTAAATACTTATCCCTCATGAATTTGCCATCTTGATAGCAAACCATGTTATTTTGGATAATAATTTTTCTCTTCACACCAATACCTGTTTCTGAGTCCTCTAAAATAAATAAATAAATAAATAAATAAATAAATAAATAAATAAATAAATAAATAAATAAAAAGAATACTACTGGAGATAATCAACTCAATAAAGTCTCAAAGTAGAGAGAGAATAGAAACATAAAGGCATTTCAGCTATATCAAGGCTATTTTAAGTATAAGGTCATTCAATATGTATGAAGTCTTTAAAATGCTTTATCATTTAATTATTCCTTCTGAGATACTAATTTAGCAAATGTCAACTACAAACTCCTTAGATTATTTTTAAAGCTCTCATTGTACAAATAGTCTTAAAAATACTTAAAGAATGACTCTATGCTATTACAGTCTTTAAATAATAGTGTTTTTGATTTTTTGAATGAAAAATGTTTCTAAAAGTTATAAATAAAATACATGTGTATGCATATGCATAAAGGGTAGCAATTATGGTCCAATGATTTTAAATACAGCCACCAGAAACACATTGGGGACAAATCATTAAATAATAAATTTGCCACCAGCTAAGTAAGTGTTTGTGTGGTGACCTACATGGCCATTTGAAGAACAAATCTTTTTAATACCAATATAATTTCCCTCTGGCACAGTGACAGACTATGGGAGTAAGGAAAAAGCAATTAGTATAATAGACCATTTATCAGTAAGTTTTGGGATTCTGTTTCAAGTGAATTATAGTGGAAATATTTTTATTTATTTGAGAAATGATTCCAAATATCCCCTATCGTCAACAACAGTTAACTCAGAAACACAATAGTTTGAACCAGAACAAAGATACCATTTCAAATATATATCTGGAAAGCAAAGACTTGTTTCACTTTTCCAATTTTGTAAAACTACCAGTTAAAATGATTTCATTATTGAAAGTATATCAATCAACAAAAATAAGCATTATTTTTTGCATAAGCATTAATCATTATAAACCAAGTCCAAACATTAGACCCATATATCCAATAGCCTACTTTGTATCTCCACTTGTATGTAGAAAAGACAATATTGATATAAAAAAGGCAAATTCTGGGTCTGAAACAGACTTCTCTTGCAGCCTTCCAATGGCAACCTCCCCTGCTACAGTGTTGGATAAATGACAGTCCCACCCTCTGTTTCACAGGCTAAAAACCTCACATTGTTTAATCACTTTCCCCATACTTCACATCTAATCCATAACCAAATAGTCTCATATTCAATCTCTTACTAGGTATTTTGGCTCTTTTTATTGTTCTTTCAAATCATATCCATCTTCCAACCACCTTTCACCCTCTCTGCTATCTATAATGTAATGGAAGTCACTGTTACCTCTTGGCTGAGCAATGCAATAACTTCCTAACTTATTGCCCAGCTTCCATTCTGTCTCAGCACTCCCATTTCCTCATGAGTCTTTTCTCCACTTAGAGGCCATTGTTTCCCTTTTAAAAATAAATGAGATAATTTATCTCCCCTCCACCCAAACTCTCTATGACATACATGATCTACCCACATCCTTCCACACTCTCTCACCTGACTGATATCCTTCCACTATCCCCCTCAATCAACGATCTTACCTAATAATAGACAAACACGTAAATTGATCGTACATCCGCTACACCACCAGCCAATCAGGAGTGATATGCAAATCAACCCAACAAAGATGGAGATTAATTTGCATACACAGGCACCAAGTGATGAGGTGGGATGCTTGCATCATTGCCATGGCGATGACGCAGGCGTTCTGCCCCACCCCCGGTCTCTCAGGGCCTCTGGGCAGCGTGGAAAGGTGGGGCCAGAGCAGAAACAGGCGGCTCCTGGAGCGGAAAGAGGAGGCTCCAGTGCCTGAGCAGAAAGGGGCTGGGCCAGAGTGGAAAGGCGGTGCTGGCAGCCAGGGAAAGGAAAGCCCATTCTAGCACGAATCTTTGTGCATCAGGCTTCACGTCCTATATAATAAAAGCCTAATATGCTAAGTGTCCAGTCATCTGGTTGGCCATTCAACCAATCAAAGCGTAATATGCTAATAATATGCTAAGAGCACTCAACTGCTCACTATGACGTGCACTGACCATCAGGGGGCAGATGCTCCGACCGATAGGTTACTTGCTGCTTGGGTCCAGCCAATTGGGATGGAGTGAGATGGGCTGGACATGCCCTGGAGCCCTCCTGCAGTCCCTCATGGGCTGGCCAACTTGCCGCATCCCTCCCTGGCCCCAAATGTGCACCAGTGGGGTCCCTCAGCCTGGCCTGCACCCTCTTGCAATCCAGGACACCTTGGGGGATGTTGGAGAGCCGGTTTCGGCCAGACAACGTAATGATTGGTAACTATGAAGTACACTGACCACCATGGGTCAGACGCTTAAAACAGGAGCTGCCCCCTGGTGGTCAGTGCATTCCCACAGGGGGAGCGCCGCTCAGCCAGAAACCGGGCTCCTGGCTGGCGAGTGCAGCAGTGGTGGCGGGAGCTTCTTTTGCCTCCTCGGCAGCACTGAGGATGTCTGACTGACAGCTTAGGCCTGTTCCCCAAGGGTTTCCGAACTATGAGAGGGCTCAGGCTGGACTGAAGGACATCCATCCCCCTCAAGTACACAAATTTTGTGCACCAGGCCTCTAGTCTCTAATAACAGACTTTCCTCTTCTTGAAATAAGCCAATGCTATCCAGTAAAAGGTTGTTTTTTTAAAAATATATTTGTATTGATTTCAGAGAGGAAGGGAGGGGGGAGAGAGAGAGAAACATCAATGATAAGAGAGAATCACTGATCAGCTGCCTCCTGCATGCCATCTATTGGGGATTGAGCCTGCAACCCAGGCATGTGCCCTGACCAGGAATTGAACCCATTAACTCCTGGTTCATAGGTAATGTTTAACCACTGAGCTATGCTGGCCAGGCTAGTCAAAGGTTCTTTACATTTCTTTGTGACTGTAATGCTACCCTCCCCATTCCCACCTCAATATCTGCTTGGTTCTGTTTTAGCTTAAATAGTCCCCTTCTTACTGAAAATTCCTCTTACCACTCCATAAAATTATTCCCTTGCTATTCTCTATATTCATTACCAAATCTATTTTCTCCATTGTAAAACATGTATTACTGCAAACTCATTACGTATTTATTGTTTTTGTTTGTTTGTTTACTGTCTTGTCTTATAGAACTATAATCTCTTTGAGGCCTAGAACATTATTTTGTTCACTGTTTTATACCTGGCAGATAGAATATTGCCTGGCACATAGTAAGCTCTAAGTCAACATTTGGTGAATAAGTGAACAAATGTGATGTATGAAGACAGACTAGGAGTGGATACAAGGAAGACACAGCTATTACCATAAGAAGCTTTATATAAGCTCCTTAAACAACAGAGGGTAGTATGCAGATATAAATAATGACCAACAGTTAATAAGAGCAGAATATAAGTATTACAGACAAGCATTTTTGTAGGAGTTCAAAGAAGACATTTACAACCATCTTTATAAATATTAGAAAAAAGGACACTAATTTTACATGTGACTCTTACTTTTGAGTTATTCTCTAAGGGCTTTGCAATCCCTGCAAAATTTTTATTCCATTTAATCAGGAAGCATTCTTTCTCACATATACTGCTGCATCTTACACATACCTTTACTATCTTATTGAGCTGAAATTTCATGTTTCCTCTTTAGAAGTAGACTGTGAGATATTTCATAAATAGCAACTGCAATTGACCCAACTTTGCCAAAACAGTTACATTAGCTTTCCACAGATATGACAATAATTGGTAACCATTTTCATGGATAACTCTATAGATATTGGTGGCCAGCTATTGTGCATTGTAATTACAGTCAGACATTGTAAAAAGCCACATGTCATAGTTGTCTGTAAAACAAGAGAGAGGCCTTTTAACACTGAGAAAATTTAAACTTTGGAGTTGAGCCGAATTGATAACCACCTACAGAGGTTGGAGTATGCAGATTCTGTCTGAAAATAGAAAACAAGGAATACAGGTTTCTTAAAGTACTTCCACCCTTAGGTATCTGTTTTCTCATGATTAATTAACCAGCACTTATTGATCGCCTGTTGTGAGCACACTGGACTCTGTGTTAACTTGTACTTCTGGGTCCTAGGAAATTAAAATCATGTTTCCTGGCTTATATTTACAAGCTGTTTTAGAAAATGCCAAACAGACATGAAAAAATAACCAGGTAAAATATAATGTATTAGTTTACTATGCTTCTATTATGCCACATTTTTCCTAAGTCCTCACCTGAGGATATGTTTATTGATTTTTTAAATAATCCTCATCCGAGGATATTTTCCCATTGATTTTGAGAGAGAATAGTAGAGAGGGAAAGACAGAGAGAAATATCAGTGTGAGAGAAACGCATGGATTGGTTGCCTCCTGCAGGAGCCCTGACCAGGGCTTGGGCTGGGGAGGAGCCTGCAACCAAGGTACATGCCCTTGACCATAATTGAACCTGGGACCCTTTGATCCATAGGCCTACGTTCTATCCACTAAGACAAACCGGCAAAGGCTGTTTATTGATTTTAGAGAGAGAGGAAGGGGAAGAGAGAAGGAGGATGGGAGGGATGTGAGAGAAGGAAGGAGGGAGGGAGAAAGAGAGAGATAGAGAAACATCGTTCAATTGTCTCCTGTACATGACCTGACAAGAGATCCAATCCACAACCTAGGTATGTGCCTGACCTGGAATCAACCTGCAGCCTTTTTGGTGGATGGGACAATGATCCAACTAACTGAGACGTCCGGCTGGGGCATATTTTTTTAGCTGAAGAACTTTACATTTATCCAATTAAATGCCAGCTCATTATATTTGTTCAGGGGCCCTAACTGTTGACATTTTAAAAAATCATATATTATCCAATGAATTCTTTTTGTGAAATCCACACATTTAATAGTTTTTTTTTTTTTTTTTTTTTAATCTTCATTCAAGCCAGTGATAAGTGTGTTAAGCTGGATTAAAACATATGCTTTGATATAACACTAGAGACTTCTGTATGAGGCAAATTGTTTCATGTTTATTATACTCTTATAGTCCTAGCCAGTTTGGCTCAGTGGGTTGAGTGTCGGCCTGTGGACAGAAGGGTCCCAGGTTCGATTCTGCTCAAGGGCATGTACCTCAGTTGCAGGCTCCTCCCCGGTCAGGGACCTGGTCAGGGCTCATGCAGGAGGCAACCAATCATTGTGTTTCTCTCACATCGATATTTCTCTGTCTTTCCCTCTCTCTTCCACTTTCTCTCTAAAAATCAATGGAAAAAATATCCTTGGGTGAGGATTTAAAAAAGAAGATTATAACCTTATAATTTATGCATATTTAAGTGCACAAGTATTCGGTGTACAGGTTATTAACTTTTTTATATGGAATTTAGCCATGTAACCACCAACCACATTAAGGTTTGGATCACTGCCAGCAGCCCAGAGGGCCCTTTTGTTGCTACCTACCCTCAGAAGCCCTCCTCTTCCCTAGTGGGCAGCCACTGTCCCGACTTCTATCAGCAGGGATTATTTTTCTTAATTGTCGATAAATGGTATCATTCGGTACGTACTACTCTTTATCTGACTTCTCTTATTCGTTATTCTGACTTTCAAATCCACCTTTTCCATTTCATGTACTTTGCTTTTTCATGGTGTGAAACTACCATGAACTATTTACCTATTTTGGACGTTCAGGTTGTGTCTAATTTCTGCCTATTTTGAATAATAATATGAACATTTTTGTCTGTGTCTTTCATGGACATATGCTATCATTTCTGTTGGGTACAGATGCACAGGTAGAATTGCTGAGCCATAGGATAACTGTAGTAGGTAGAGTTCCCATGTTTTATTTTCACTTTTTTTTGTTACATACAAATAAGGTTTGACTGTGTGTAGTCCATATAAACTCCTGGTACTGATGCCTATACAGATGCCGTCCATATAAACTCCTGGTACTGATGCCTATACAGAACCTCACTTTAACTCTGATCTTCGGGATTAGAAAGAACAATGTCCCTCCCCTTGCCCCCTCTCCATCCACCAACTTTTACCTTGATTATTAAATACCACTTCGAGATTACCTGGTTCCAGACACCTTTCTTCATTTGAGGTATTAAGTATAAGCACTCTCCATGGCTTTTATTGTCATTTATTCAGCTATGAACTTAACAGGTAGACCCAGAAATATAATTGTCACTACATTTAGGAAGGCTTTCTTGAGGACCTGTGAATCATTGATTCCGCCAGCTTATCTAAGATAATAGTTTCCAAACTGATTTTTATTCTAAAACCTTGGCAGATGTGACAGTTATTTCTAATCCAAACCCCATGTTTTGCTCTTTCAAAAATCACTGTATCTAATCTGGATGAAGAAGAGACTTTCTTATATCATTCCTACATTTTTCAGTAATCATGCATCTCAAAGCGATATTTTATTCCTGTGCTGTGTCATTTCAACCCAGAATCCCGATTTAGAACTTTTCCCCAATCCATTTCTTATTCTCCCACCCATATTCACAAGCAGGACATGAAGTACAAACAATGCCTCAGAATTTACAGAAACATAGGATAGGGAGATGTATTATAACAGTATCAAAACTTCAAACTAAAGATTAGGCATCCTTATTCTAAAAGGACCTCTGGTTATACCCACCATGGTGTATCCCCAGATCCTGTCTTCCCCTCTCAGTAACTATCCTCTCATCTCAATGTATCATTGCCTCCCTTTTCTGATTACTCATAAAAGAAACCTCCTTTAACCATTGTCCCCAAATTCAGCAACAGGTTTGCTTTTACATAGTTAGAGTTTAGTAATTCTCAAATGGCTGCCCATAAAATTGCCTAGTAAAATGTAAAAAACAACAACAACCTGCAGCCACCCATCAGAGATTTTAAATTGCTTAGTCTGGGCATCATGGGAATTACTAGTTAACTCATCAGTGATATACATAAGAAGAATAGCACTTGTTATTTAACAAGGTCCAAGATCTTGTGAATATCCTATCTAATAAAGAGGGAATATGCAAATTGACCATCAGGCCTTCACAAAGATGGCAGGGCCCACAGCCACAAGATGGCAGCGCCCATTTCCATCAGCCCCACCGGAGTCCCCCAGTCCTGGGGGGTGGCAGTGCCATTTGCCTGCCACCAGAGTCCCCCAGTCCTTTCACAGAAAATGGGTTGCCTCAAAAGTTGGTTAAGCTTCTTAGGACAAAAAGCATTCAAAACCTTTGAAAAGGGAATTCCAATACTTATAAAAGTTTGGACTAGATAATTCAAGGTTCTTGAATTATAACCTTCTATGATTTTGTGATATTAACATTCTGAATTCACATAGTACCAGCTGTATTGTATGTAAGCAGATATTATTTAAAGGAATGGACATTATTATTAAAACAACTCATAAAACCACACTGTTTGTATGTCAAGGACATTCTGTGTGGTTTCCTAATGGCTGGAGTTAATGCCCCTAAACCGGCAGTTGGACATCCCCTTAGGGGTCCCAGATTGGAGAGGGTGCAGGCCAGGTTGAGGGGCACCCTGCCCCCCCATGCACGAATTTTGTGCACTGGGCCTCTAATTTTTATTATAAAAGACTACTCCCTTCCAACCACATTCCATCTTTACCCCCATTACAATCTCATTGATATTAATGGCTCACTACTAAAGTGATTTTTAAGGAAAGAAGAAGAAGATACGAGCTTAACATAGTTTTCAGAATACCAGATTTGGGGATTTTTTTCCACACTCAGTTGGGGGAGGAGGCCTTTAACTTAAAAAAAATATTTTTTTTGGAAAAAAAATTTGTTCGGTTGACTCTGCTATACCTCTGATCCTAGATCTGTTCTTTAATTTGTGCCAGAATCAAGTCAAATCACAAAGCAGCTCACAGAAGATTCCTTTACTCTGATGCATTTCCACTTCCAATAAAGCTGGCTTTGTTTGAACTACAGGTGTATCCTATGCCACAGGTATGTTTCTTCACTCAATTATTTTAAAATTTTAAACTATATAGACATTGTGAGTGCTAAAATTGATCATATTCCTCTTTGCACTGGTTATTATATATTTTATTCTCTTTACATTATAATTAATTGAATTATAGTAACTAACTTGGTTAAATGGACTATAAATTTACTACCAACTACTAGCAAAAATACAAAATTTTACAATATGCATTATAGCTGTAGATTCATGTTATTTCCCCCAATTTTTTTGGTGTTACTTGTTATAGACAAGTAACACCAAAATCAGGTATACATACACATTGTAGAGAATGACTACCAAAACTAAGAAAATCTAAGGCAATGCAAAAAAATTAAAATCAATTTTTCTTTTTCCTTTTTGTTACTCATCCTTTCAGATTTAATTTTGGGTATATATTTTAAAATGCATTAAATCACAATATTGCATCCAGTAATAATATATATTCTTTATAAGTAAATAATTTATTAATAAAATAATAAATAAACACATGCCTTTAAGGGAAATCTTTTTAAACTAGTAGATTGAACAATAAAAAAGAAAGTAGTATGGCTGCTACTTTCTAATCATGCCCCATTTTTGGCACTTCAGTGTTGTGACACACCAGCTGAAACCTCTGGAGCAGACTATGAAAATTATAGAAATGGAGAGGAAATCAAAGTCAGTCAAGGTCATCAGAGAAGGCTTTAGTAAAAAAGACTTAGGCTATCTGTGAAGACTAGTCAGCATTTGGACTAGGAGATATGTATGATATAGTTCATGGAAGCCTAGTTCATATTAAAAACCAACTTAATGAATGTGAAAATCCTCACTTCAGGAGGAAGGGTCAACAGTATCATTTCTGGAAAAGTGGTAAACAAAAACTACGATGACAGCTAGTTCTGAATTTATCAGATATCTGGGTACAGGTATAGATTGATCTGGTTTTCTATTATTTTTCAGCTTTGAAAGCATTTCTTCAAACATTCCGGAGGTTAATAAGGACCTAGGTTCTCAAAATTCCATATTAAAAGGGATTCAATATTAAAATGCTAATGAATTTCATTTGTTTCTTTCACTTTGAGAAAGGCAAATCAATACAAACACTAATGGGAAATTTTCATAGAGCAAAAAAACACTAAGAACTCCATCCTTGTGAGTAAATAAAATCAAATCTGTAGACTTCAAAGGTTTTAGATAGCTTAATCCCCTTAAGGCACAATGTTATGAAACCTTGGATAATGTACATACTCTTTTAAATTACTCTTTTATCAAATAAGCAATATATGCCTGTCTCGCTTTTGTGTTCTGAATGCAATTTGCATTCAACATACTTTTTATAAAAGCAATTCCATTTTTAAGTTTTGAACTTTTTCCTCTCAGGGTAAAAAAAAAAAAAATGTCTTTTACATTTTCTTATGCATTGACTGTTCTTTTTTCTCTTTAAAGCAATTGCACTGTGCTGTTTCTCATATTCATTAAGTTACTTCTCACAGTCCTTATGTGCCTAATTTTGACTTTCAGGTAACATATGAGAACAGAATTGTGCTGTCACACTCTCATCTTCTTCAGATTAGAAGAGGACTGATAGCAGCTCCAAGGAGAAATTGTTTTAATTTATCCTGCTTTGAACTTGCAAAGCTAAGCTGTAAAACTGAGACAGTATGTTGAATAGATATATCTTCAGGGGACACCTACTCAGACATTTCTTCAGGAAACTATCAGCCTGTTCTGGAAAACACTGCCATTTTATTTTATTTTCGAATGGGGAAAAGACAGAAAATTGTGTTCCTCAAATACCTGGTTTCTGGTTTCTATGTGATGCTTCAAATTAGCAAATCAGACAAAGATGGAGCACACACCTTAAAAACTGAGGCTTTTCCAGCAAATATATTTGGATTTATTTTTTATTATCACCCCTGGTTAAAAAAAGCAAAAAAACAAACTAACTTAAGTTTACTGAAGAGAGGATGTAGCATAATAACTAAAAGCTTAGATCGTGTGTTCTGATGTCCTGAGTTTAAAATCTCAGCAGAAGCATCCAACAGACTGTCAAACTTCAGAGGGAAGGCAGGGGAGGTTGGGGGGGTGTGGTTAAGAGAGCAACCAAAGGACTTATATGCATGCATATAAGCATAACCAATGGACACAGACACTAGGGTGGTGAGGGCCTGTGCTGGGGAAGTGGGAGTGGCTGGGGGTAAGTCAAGGGGGAGAAAAGGAGACATATGTAATACTTTAAAAAACAATAAAGAATTTTTAAAAAATCTCAGCTCCAGTACTTAATGACTCTATGACAAGAGAAAGTTATTTAATACTCGAGGCCCATTACATGAAATTTGTGCAAGAGTAGGCCTTCCTTCCCCCAGCTGCTGTCACTGGCTTTCCTCTGGCACCTAGGACCTGAGCTTTCCTCACAGCCCCGGCTTCATCTGGAAGGTCATCTGGAAGGACGTCCAGTCTAATTAGCATATTAACCCTTTTATTATTATAGATTTCTGTTCAGTTTCCCAGTATGTAAATTGAGAATAACAGAGTTGTTATAAGAACTAATTAAATAAATATTTATTAAAGCACTTAATGTCTATTACAAAATAAATATAATAAAATATTAACTATTAAAATTTTAAAAATATGCTGTATCAAAATGAAGACTACATAAACAGATAAGTTTGGTAATTGACCGTGTGTTTGAAATTTTAGCATGGTTTTACTTGACAGAGAATCATCTTTATAAATTTAAAACTAAAGAGAAAATATTTTGGTAGTTCCTTTGCAAAAGGAGAAAAATCTAATTTTAATTAACCTCACCCAAGGAAATAATAAAAGGGATAGGAAAATAAACAGACATTTCTATGTATTTCAAAGTCACTGTCTATGAATTTGTTATATTAAAAGTTAAAAGATTTGGCTATGCAGTGGAATCACACATTTTCAGAAAGGCAAAATTAAGCTTAATATTAAAAGTTACACAGAAAATTTGCTCTAAAAAGTACTTACAATTATTAGTATTTATTGTACTTCATCGCAGGTCAAAAATAATTTTTTAAGGATAATAATAAATTATTATTAACATTATTAAAGAATCAATAAAATTTATGTCCTCAATGGTAATTAAATGCATATCATTTAATTCTCAGGTGCCAGATACATACAAGACTTATAATATGATTATATTCTAGTTTGAAAATAATATAATTTTCTTTATTATGATTGAGTCACAGCTAATGTGACAACAAATCAGTATATAATTGTGCTCTGCTTGGTCTTTCAGAAAAAAACAACACAATGAATTTTTTTTTCAGAACAAGTCCTGCTAAAAATTAATAATTATGTAAATTAGTAATTTTTATTGAGTGTATTGTAGGAGATACAAAATTACCAAGAAGCCCACTTCAATCTTCCAGGAAAATCAATCACCCAAACCTCTTATAAATACTTAGGAGCCATATACTTTACCTATCATTTTATAGTAAAGTTGTAGTTTTTCCTCAACCCATATTGGGAATACATTAAAGGAAGGCTCTATATTACCTTCCTAGTTAGTTTCACAGAATCTAGTGCAATAATTTGGACGGTATAGCTACAAAAGCTCAGTGAATCAATGATCAAGCATGACTGTATGCATTCTTGCCATCAAAAAGTCAAAATTTCACACGTTATAAAGATTTTAAACTCCCAACAGAGGAGCACCTAAATATATAAAACAAATATTAATGAACATACAGGGAGAAATTCACAGTAGTATAATAATAGTAGCAATTTTAATACCCTACTTGCATCAATTAATAGATCATGTAGACAGAAAATTAATAAGAAAATAAGGGCATTATATATCACATCAGACCAGATACTCTTAATAGATATCTTAAAACATTTATTCCAAAAACTACAGAGGACACATTTTTTTTTCAAGTGCACATGAAACAGTCTCCAGATGGGTTACATATTAGGTAACAAAACAAGCTTCAAAAATTAAGAAGATTAAACATATCAAGCATCTGTTCCAAACACAATGGCATGAAACTAGAAACCAACCATAGGAAGAAATTGAAAAAACACAACAAATAAGAACTAACAACCAATGGATCAAGAGGAAGTCAAACAGAAAATTAAAAACCACCTTGAGAAAACTGAAAATAGGATGTAGCAGTTATACAAGAAAAGTTATACAGGATCACCTCAAGAAACAAGAAAAATTCCAAATTAACAATCTAACAGTGCACCTAAAGGAACTGATAAAAGGTGAAAAAACTAAACTTGAGTAAATAAAAAGAAAGAAATAATAAAGATCAGAGAGAAAATAAGCAAAATAAAAAATTTATAAACAATAAAAAACATAAGTAAAACTAAGTTATTTGAAAAAAAAAATCAACAAACCTTTAGCCAAATTCATCAAGTAAAGAGAGAGAGCCCCCCAAAAATAAAATCATAAATGAAAGAGGAGTATTTACAACCAACACCACAGAAATACAAAGAGTTATGAAAAACTACTATGAACAATTAAATACCAACAAATTTGACAACCTAGAAGAAATGCATACATTCCTAGAAGCATATAACCTCCCAAGACTAAATTAAGAAGAAATAGAAAATCTAAACAAACTAATTACAGCAATGAAATTGAAAGAGTAATAAAAATTACTCCCAACAAATAAAATTCCAGGCCCAGATGGCTTCACAGGTAAATTTTACCAAACATTTAAAGAAGAATTAATACCTATCCTTTAAACTATTTTTAAAAATTAAAGAGGAATTAATGCTTTCAACTCATTCTATGACACCAACATTACCCTGATACCAAAACCAAAGATACTACAAACAACAAAAACAGGCCTATATCCTTAAGGAACAATTGTAAAAAATTTCAACAAAATGTTAGCAAACCGGATTCAGCAATACATGAAAAGGATTTACACAATGACCACGTGGAATTTATCACAGGGATGAAGACAAAGCATTTGACAAAATTCAACATCCTTTGCAATACAAACTTTCAACAAGGTAGGTATAGAAGGTCCATACTTCAACATAACAAAGTCTACATATGACAAATTCACAGCTAATATGTACTTAGTAGTAAAGCTGAAATGTTTCCTCTGAGATCAGGAACAAGACAAGGATGCCTATTATCACCCTTTCTATTCAACACAGTATTGGAAGTCTAGCCACGATAATCAGAGAAGACAAAGAAATAAAAGGCATTCAAATCAGTTTGGAAAGGAAGAAGTAACACTCACACTCTTTGCAGGAGACCCTATCTGTAGTTGCCCTCACTCCCTTGAACACACCTATCACATCATTTCTCATCTCTATGCCTTTCCTCATGTCATTTTTTTTGTACCTCTTTACCCAGGAAACCATTCAGAGATTAAGAGTCATGTCTCTCTCATCCAGAAAGCCTTTTGACTATCCAATCTAGGTCATTATTCTGCTTATTTCTCTCATAACAACCTGTGCTTATCTCTATAGTTGTACTTAATATGAAGATCACTTTTTATGCATCTTCCTTCCCAGTAGATTAAAACTGGTTTTCATTCATCTTGTATTCACCATGTCTATCTCCAGCTTTCTATGCATGTAATTGAATAAATATTGATATTCAATTAACAGTAATACAAATAGAATCAAGAAAATGGTGAAGGAATGAAAAGCAAGCAGAGTATCATCTAGAGCAAAGGGTAAGATAAAAAATAATTTTCTGATAATGTAAGAAATAATTTCATAAAGTAGCAATAATCTAGCTGATTACTGAATCAGCTAAATGACAAATATTCACTGAGTACCTTATTTATGAAACCATATATTCCCTTCTTTGGCAAAAATATTAAAATCAGGTGGCAGGATATAATTATCATAAGTATAATTTTATAATAAATTGCATTATATATCAACTATATGTTAAATGAGCAAAATGTGATTTCATAAAGTTTAAGCTCATGAGTCACAGCATTTTTTTGAAATTTTGAATATTTAAAATTATAGCAATGTTTGATAAGTTATACACAAAAAGATAATTTGTCTCATATTGTTTAGCACAGTTCAATAATAAAATTATATAATGTCTTAGAATTGCGTGAATTTGATGAAACAAATTGGTCATGAATTGAAACAGGTGATGAGTATAGGGTTCAATATACTCTTCTTTATATCTATCTAACTATCATCTATCTATCTATCTATCTATCTATCTATCTATCTATCTATCTATCTATCATCTATCTATCCATCCATCCATATATCCTATATAATAAAAGGCTAATATTCAAATTGACCTAATGGTGGAATGATGGGTCGCTATGACACACACTGACCACCCAGGGGGCAGATGCTCAATGCAGGAGCTGCCCCCTGGTGGTCAGTGTGCTCCCACAGGGGGAACACCACTCAGCCAGAAGCCAGGCTCACAGCTGGCGAGCGCAGCAATGGTGGTGGGAGCCTCTCCCACCTCCATGGCAGCACTAAGGATGTCCGACTGACGGCTTAGGCCAACTCCCTAAGCTGTCAGTTGGACATCCCCTGAGGGCTCCCAGACTGTGAGAGGGTGCACACTGGGCTGAGGGACCCCCCCCCCCTCACAAATGCAGGAATTTTTGTGCACCGGGCCTCTAGCAGATATATATTGATATAGATATATAAACTGGTAACAGTTTAAAATATGCTCCACAAGACTGAATAGTCCACACTTTAATTATTATTCCTAGCCATATTCAGAAGCTTTTATGACAATAAAATATATAAAAATTCTCTCAGCTTTAATATAATTTAATTGGATGGCACTCTCAGCATTGTACCCATGGAGAAAACTAAGAAACTTTGACAATTTCAGCAAAATGTTTCTTGAATGGTACTATATTAACTACAAATTTCCATTTTAGCAGTCAAGAAATAGCATAAAACAAACTTGCAAACAAATCTGGAAAATAGTATTTATATTAGTTTGACATTGGAGGGTACATATTAGAAATTATCATATTCTTTTTCTCAGCAGAATCAGAAGTAGGTTTAGTAAAAATATATAGAGTCTTATAGAAGCTCAGGCAAGGGCTGATTTTTCATCTCAATTAGACCATGCTCATGCTGATGACATGTTAAAGATATTAGAAAACCATAATAAGGTAGAAAAAGTTAGACAGATCCTCCTATCAGCTTGCATTATTAGGTAAATATATAGAGATGTAATTTAATTTTAAAAATTAATAAGCTTGTCTCAGACATTTTAAAAAATGTAATACATTCCAAGGAGATTAAAAAAAAAAAAGATATCTTAAGAAATGGTGATGGAAAAATACTTGGGTTTGATGAACACACAATACTTGGGTTTGATGTAGTATTGAAATGTACACCTGAAATCCATATTATTATATTAACCAATGTCATCCCAATAAATTCTATAAAAAATAAATATTGATTCAGTGAGAATACAAATGAAATGGATTTAGAAAGTCTGTGATAGAACATCTTAAGCAGGGTAGATCAAAGACAAAGACTTGTTCTGAATAGCTAACTTGAAATGTTTTCAAATATCAAAGTAAGAATATAACAATTCTCTCTTTAAATGTATGTTATGTTATGTGTTCGGGTTTGTGACTCTTAGATCTTAAAAAGAAAAACTAGTATATAATTAGATAGGGGTCTACAAAAGGAAACTCTAGTGTTTCAGGAAATTTAGTAAGTGATTGAGTGGAACTTCTGTCATCCTTTGGACTTCAAATTGAGTATATGCCATTAAAAAGACTATTAAAGACACATGTGATGGAGAATTTCATCACATAAACTTTACAATATATGTCTTATTTTGTTGCTTTTGTTTTACCTGAGTGTATAAAATTTGATGATTTGGTCATAGCGTTAAACAATGAAAATTATGTCCACAAATTCTATGTAGAAGAAAGTTAAAAGCTTTATTCATAAGAACCACAATTAGAAATATACACAGACATTCATCAATGAAAGAATGGAGAAATAGGCTATGATATATTCACCCAATTGGATACCCTATATAATAAAGAGGTAAGCCCTGACCGGTGTGGCTCAGTGGATAGAGCGTCAGCCTGCGGACTCAAGGGTCCCAGGTTCGATTCCAGTCAAGGGCATGTACCTTGGTTGTGGGACATCCCCAGCAGGGGGTGTGCAGGGGGCAGCTGATCGGTGTTTCTCTCCCATCGATGTTTCTAGCTCTCTATCCCTCTCCCTTCCTCTCTGTAAAAAAATCAATAAAATATATATTTTTTTTAAAAATATAAGAGGTAATATGCAAATTGACCACCACTCCAACACACAAGATGGCAGCCCCCACATGGTCAAAGATGGCCACCTCCATGTGGACACAAGATGGCCACCACAAGATGACCAGCAGGGGAGGGAAGTTGTGGACAATCACACCAGCAGGGAAGGGCAGTTGGGAGGGACCAGGCCTGCAAAGGAGGGCAGTTGGGGGTGATCAGGATGGCAGGGGAGGGCAGTTAGGGGTGAACGGGCTGACAAAGGAGGGCAGTTGGGAGTGACCAGGCCTGCAGGGGAGGACAGTTGGGAGGGACCAGGCCTGCAGGGGAGGACAGTTGGGAGGGACCAGGCCTGCAGGGGAGGGCAGTTGGGGGCAACCAGGCCTGCATGGGAGGACAGTTAGGGGCAACCAAGCTGACAGGGGAGGGCAGTTAGGGGTGACCAGGCCGGCAGTGAAGGGCAGTTAGGGGCAATCGGGCTGGCAGGGGAGCAGTTAGGCGTTGATCAGGCTGGCAGGGGAGTGGTTAGGGGGTGATCAGGCTGGCAGGCATGAGCAGTTAGAGGCAATCAGGAAGGCAGGCAGGCGAGCGGTTGGGAGTTCTGGATTGTGAGAGGGATGTCTGACTGCCGATAAACGGGAAGCCAGACATCCCTGGAGGGGTCCCAGATTAGAGAGGGTGCAGGCTGGGCTTAGGGACCCCCCCCCCATGCACCAATTTCATGCACTGGGCCTCTAGTTACTTATAATAAAAATGAACACACTACTAACACATACAACAATATGATGAATCTCAAAAATATTACATGACGTGAAAGAAATCAGATACAAAAGAATACATATTGTGTGATTCCATTTATATAAAATTCTAGAATAACAAAAGTAACTTATGGTGATAAAAATCAGATCAGAAATTGTTTCTGAGGATAGGCATTACCTGGGTAGGAGCAAGAGAAGATTTGCTAAAGTGATAGAAATATTTCATATCTTGTTATTCATTCATCAAAAGTGAATGAAAGGCACACATAATATCTGAGCATCTTACTATACACAACTTATACTTAAATACTATATATTTGCTTGAAAAATCCCCTATGATTAATTTTAAATAGTAATCTGGCTTTTAAAAAAAAATTCATCCTAAAACACAGATATGCCTTTGGGATGGAGGACCTTAGAAATACATTTGCCTAACCTAAAAGAAATTACAATATAGAAGGAAACTCATAGGACAATAAACAATAACATGGCTGACTGCCAATTCAATGGACAGACAAATTGAAAACAAGCTCTAGTCAAGTACATTTTACTTTGAAGGGACCTTTTTAATTATAGTGGGGGTATACATACAAATAGGATTTGAATTTTGCTCTTTTAAAAATGAAATCCAAAAGGTAATAGAGAAATGTACACAAGTAACTATAAATTAGAAAGTAAATTCAATGAAATGTGCAAAAATTTCCATGAAAATCCAGAAAAGGGAATGATTACATCCATTTGGGAGACTATATGTGGACGAAGTTCTGAGAATATGGCACAAGGGAACATGTTGTCCATTGGAACATGAGGGAATGATTGAGAAGAGTCAGAAATCAGGTTGGAAAGGTGAATATTTGAGTAAAACACTGAGTTTATTTCTTGTTAGGAAAAGGTGGCTTTTAGGGCTAAGAGTTTAAGATTTTATTTGATGGTGATGATGATAATGATGGTGATGGTGACAACTAGAATGACCAACCATCCATTTGCCCAGTACTGGTCTTAGAACTGAAAGTCCAATGTCCTAGGAAATCCATCAATACTGAAAACGGTCCTTAGAGATCTCTAATTGTGGAGTGCATACCTGACAGATGGTCCCAGATGTTCTGAACCTACCACCATGTTTGTGCCAAGGCTGCTCTCATCTAATGATGGTGTCCGGCAGAAACAGTAAGGCAGGTAAAACTCATGCCCCAGGTAAAACTCCTCTGTTGGGCAACATGGGCTTGACAGGTGAATCTGGCTCCCCACCAGCCTTGTTGAAACTTTATTAAAACTGCACCACAGTCTAAGACATTTCCTACCTAACCTTTCTTCCCTCTATCTTTTATATGGGTCATATCTGCATCGTAGTCTAACAACTCTTCTAATTTTTTTCTCACAGGTGTTTTCTTCAATAAGACTTTTGTATATAAAATCCTGTCTTAGTTTCATTTCTCAGAGGACCAAGCTAACACAAGTAGTGAGAGGAGAAATCTAAAGAAAATAAGTGGTAAGCCTGGGCCCTGGGTCTGGCTCACTCTTTACACAATAGGCAAAGAGAATATAATATGTGAGGCATGGACAAGTCTTGGAACGTAATATTCAATTGCTAAAGAGATCATAAAAAGTGACCTGGGGAAACACCTTTGGAAGAAAAAATGTCCTTGCATGACTCATGCATTTGAGAAATGTGGAAGAAAAAAGTCATTACAAAGAGTTGACTGGTAACTGCCACATTATAATGATGCACTACAGAGAAATAACAAAGAACTGAGAGCTATTAACAAGCAGTTCAGACTAAATGTGTGAGTCAGTTTGGGGAAATTATAAAGATGCAGTAGAGGAGCAGACACAGTTGAGCAGCAAACAGAAGATCCAATACTTAGTTTTCAAAGCTCCAGAGATGTTTAAACGTTCAGCAAAGGCAAGTCTGCCATTCTAAAATCAGAGACCTGCTTGTTAAGACCTTGGATCCTGAGATAAAAAATGAGGATATCTGGATAGATATTCCTAAGAGTGTTGGTTCCTGAAACATGCCCTTGGACTTCTCCCTGGTAAAGGCTGGCACCTCCCTTGTGCTGAAAGATGTTTTAGAAACAGGTACCCCCTCAGGAGATGTACCCACTTCCTCTTCTGGCCACTAGGCTGGTAACTATGCTTAAGGGCAATATAGGTCTTTCCAAAAGCAACTTGAGATGACTTCTGAAAATGGTTGTTTTGATAGTGTAGTTGGTAGATGCACCCAGGCCAAAGGTGGGGCTGGTCACAGGGTCAGTGGCCCAATAAAGCTGCTACATTTTTGCTGCACACGCTTAAAAATTCAGAGAGTAATGCTAAACTTAAGGGTTTAGATCTCGTCGTTGAGCACATCCAAGTTAACAAAGCTCCCAAGATACCACAGAATTGACAGATCTCATGGTTGGCTTGACCCATCCCTGCCACATTGAGATGATCCTTACTGAACATGAGCAGATTGTTCCTGAGCAGAAGAGGAGGTTGTACAGAAGAAAAAGATATCCCAGAAGAAACTGAAGAAACAAAAACATATGGCCTGGGAGTAAATTCAGCATAAAATAAATGCTAATGAAATTTTTTTAAAGCCTAATATAATTCAACTGGGGAATTGCTGGGCCTCACAAGGGAGGGAAGACATTATGCACCAACAGAGTGGAAAGAATAACCAGCATCACCAGCAAGAGTCAGGAAGTACCTCCTGGGATTGAATTTTCAAGGTGCTTGATCAAGAGGGGCTAGAATACAAGACTGGATAAGTAAGGGTCCTTAGTACTTGGGAGCACTTTTGTGACATATGGGATGTAACAGTCTGGCAAGGACTCAGTGTGTGGGGCAAAATCTCTGTGAGGGTAGCTCTTAAAGGCATGCAGAAAATATGCCTTTCTCCATGTAGAAACACCTGATCTGCTCTAGCAGATGGTAGAAGTAATAAAGATAAGAGAAGGAAGTTGATATACAGATATACATTATGCAAATAAAGAAAATTATGTTCCATGGGAGGCTTCAGAAGACTCACAATTTGCCAAAACTGATGGTAATATAGTGGTATGATATTGTGATTTATAATACAAATAATACATTTGCTTTTGTGCCTGTTTCTGGCACAGAGCTCCCCAAGCCCTTAAAATTTCCTTAGCAATTAGAGCATGAAGGTGTCTGTTGTTATCTGAATGAGGCGACTTTTAGAAAGCACTGAAGGATGGGGGCTGGTTGCCAGAACAACCAACCTTGTGATTAGATAGTCTCACCCTCCTCTCCAGGTAGATAGTGTCAGAGTTGAGCTAAATTGTAGGAAACCCGGCTTGTGTTAGAGAATTGCTTAGTGGTGTGGGGAACCATACCCCCAGGTTGGAATTGGGGTCACAAGCCTTTTATATGGTGAGAGAGACAGCCTAACCACCAAGAATGTAGTCTGCTGTGCCTGGCAAACCAAGATGACACTAGAAGGGGCCGTCACAGAGCTCAGCTCAGTAACATCCATGGTTATGATCTTTTCTCCCTATCTTCCCCCAATTTAAAAGTGGAAGTTTGCTATGCTTAACTACCAGAAACCAAGAGGCTGTGATTTCCATACTGGTAAGATTGAAGTTACAGGCGAGGAGGCTTAAACTGCAGGAGTGTTGGGAAGGTTACCACAGCCTGGTGCTCCTAAGGCCAAAAGCAAACTGAAAGCCAACAAAGATGCTGCTTAACATTTACAAGCCCCAAACACAATGATGGAGGAGCAGGAGCCAGTGGGTGGGATTCCCAGGAAGAAGGCATTTTGCCCTGCTCAGATCTCAGACCTGACCTAATTTTCAGATCCAGAACCCACTGACTGAAGTAGCCAAACCCTAGTGGGAGGGACCCTGCAGCACTGTGGCCACACAACATAAAAATAACCGATCTAATGTAAACAAGCAACTTTTTAACAATTTAAAAATCATTATGACTTTTCTCTGTCCAATTAACAGTAAAAATGCATTTTTTTCTTGAAAATATAATTATCCCTGGAACAATTTGCAAAAAGGATAAGACACGTTTTTTGTTGTTGTTATTGTTTTATTTTATTTTATTGCTATTTTAGAAAGGGAAGAAGGGGGGAGAAAGAGAAAGAGAGGTTGATGTGAGAGAGATACAATGATCATCAATTGGTTGCCTCCCATATGCACCCCAATCAAGGGATCAAAATCACAAGCCAGGTATGTGCCCAGACTTGACTTTGAATCCCTGACCTTCCAGTGCACAGGACAATGCTCCAACCAACTGAGCCACACTGGTCAGGGCAAGTTATGGTTTATTGTTGTTTTTTAAATGCATCCCACTTTGAGTGTTCACTCTCCTGTTCTCCCTTTCTCATTTTTGCCCTTTATCAGATTGGCTCCATTTCATAAAGTATTTTCTTTCTGAATCCAGATGCTTCACAGTCCTGTCCCGAAACCTCTCACACAAGAGTCATTTTTCTATCTTTCGTATGAAAAATCTGCCTGTGTCTCATTTGCTCATAGTGACTATACATTTAACTTATAACTTCTCATCAGACATAAAATAATGATGGGATTAAATAAGTTTCACTGTTTAGCTGAGAGAATATGATAGGGTGGAAAGAGAAATAAATATGAGAGGCAGGAGAGAACTAGATATCTATTCTGGCACTACAATGTATCAGATATGTGACTTTGAACGAGGTATTAAACCTCTCTGTACCTGCGTTACAAATCCTTAAAATAAGAATAAAGTTCATCTCAAAGATTGCTGTGAGGTTGCATGATATCTGTGGGAAGCCTTGTGTTAATATGATATTCATGATACATTTAATAAATAAACACTTGAATGGGCCTTCTGCAGATAATGGTGTTTTGTTGTTTTTATTTTGTTCTAAGGATTAAAGAAATTTGCAAATGGAAGAGACTCTTCAGCACTCCTTCAATTCCTCCACACATAAGTTCCATTTTCCCTCCCTATTTATAGTTAGCAAAAACAGCAATAAGTTGATTGCCTTTCCTAAAAGAAAAAAAGCTAATTTTTTTTAAAAAAATCAACCACTTCTAAGTCAAAATTTTAGCTAAAAAGCTTATTTATCTAATAAATAAATAACTTATTTTATCTACTACTGGATCAAATTATAATTTTGCTAGGCAGGTGAATATGTAGGCTGTTTCCCTAATTATTTTATTATGTTAGTCACCTAGGATGAAATTATTAAAACCAATTTAGCTTGAATCACAGTTGAAAAATTTTAATGCTCAGAGCATTGATAATGATCTGGAAACAATGCAAGTTATGCTCCACAAGGTTAACTTGTGATTAATTCTGTATTTTGTTGTGATTATTCTGAATTCACAAATGCACACAAGAGAGCCAGGTGTTTTTTTTTTTCCTGAACTTGAGCATTTATTTTCTCTCTAAATGCATTTGAGGACAGGTTGTGCGTTTCTGATTATTTGTTAGAGCCCGTTAGTCAGGGTTTTGCCATCCACAGACAAAATGAAGTCACATTATGCAATATAATTAAAGGGAAGTATTTTGGTTTTTACTTTCAAGGTAAAGCTATGTTCATAGAAACAATGAATCTATGGTAGCAATAAAGAAAAAAAAATCAAAGCACTGCTATTTACTTTCAAATAGCCTCATAAAAAATTAAACAAAACATGACAGCATCCCAATGTTTTAGGGAATAAAAGCAAACATGTTGTGGATTAGAAAAAGCATTAAACTCCAAATCAAAACACCATTATTATCTACCACCGGTCCTGTCACAGTTGTGCATCTTTGGGCAAGTCACTTCAGCATTCTTGGCTTCCCTGCCAATTTCTAAGGCTGTAAAAAACCATCCCAAACATAGTGGCCAAAACCAACCAATACTGCTTTGAATGCATAGTGTGGGCAGTGCTCAGCAGGGGCAGCTTTCCTGCTGTGGTCTATACTCTGCTTGACATCAGCTAGGGTGGGCAGGAGGCTAGGAAAGTGCTCCTGTGGAAGCTCACTCTCTCACCAGTCTGGGAAAACTCAGCTGGGGCTGGCCCAGTTAGAGTTTCTTAGGTACTTCCCTGTTTCTGTGACATCTGTCTTCCTGTTGGCCTTTTTTAGAATAATCTCCTTTATCTTATATGAAAAATGGTCAGGTTGTATTAGATAATCTCTAAAATCTCTCTCATCTCAGAAAGTCTCTAAGTCTTCAATTAAATGGAAACAGGAATAGCTCGAAAGTGATCTGAGACAGCTACAACATATGTTGACACTTTGGGATAGAAAAGAACTTCAAGGAACAAGGAACTCTAGAAGCGTATAAAGCAAGCATGTCAAACTCATGGCCCGCAGGCTGCATGCCTCGTTTATTTGGACCGTGTTAGCCTTTGAGTTTGACATGCTTGGTATAAAGCCTCTAAAGCAGCAAATGACCACATTTTTCAAGATTAAGGAGTATGTGTGATTACAAATGCAACCCTCACGTTGATTGTTCCCTGCTATTTAGTCTTTCTCTTTAACAACATAATTATTAGCCTGGCCCATTTACATTTCAAAGACCAGTTGTGATATCAAGAGCTGAAAAAGCATTACTATTGCTAAGATTAAAAAGAGTTTATAATGTAAAAGATATGTATTTTAGTACATTATCAATCCATATAAAATTTTGAGTCATAATAATGTAATACTGTTTTGCATGTCCATCTTTGGTCTTGATGATCCATCTGATAGTAACTGACTAATGGATAAGAATCAATATTACCAGTGGCAAATTGTCTTGAAAAACAAAAATTAACCTGCTTGAACTCCAGCAGACTCCATATATTAGTTAGGGTGAGGACAATGAAACAAGGAAAATCAGCCAAGGTCAAATGGAAGGAATCCAAGTATAGACAAATGTATAAAACGTCAACCACTCCATTCTGATTTCAAGTTTTATATCTGTTTTAATACATAATGAGTTATCCTGATATTATTATTATTATTAAATATTCATGAACCACATTTATCTATGCAAAATATGTTATGATGGCTTTCCGTAAATAGATGGCTTTCCAGTATAGAGAAGCTTATTAAACAAAGCATGGACACAAGACAGCTGTTTCCTGTCTTCTAATAGAGTTATCTACATTTTATCAGTTGGAAAACTTAAATCCACAAAGGCTAAAGCTTGCAAGGTCACATCATTTGTCAATCTCAACCTCGTAAATTATTGGTATTGTGATGTGAGCCTGCCTTTAAATTCTTCACTTTATGTGCCTCTATTATTTCACACAAAAGGAAAATGACACAAACACAAGAGGAATGTCCGTGTTGAATTTTTCAATCTCCCCAAAGTGTGACTGTAAATATGTAAAGACACTTTAATATCTAAGTGGCCCTAAATAAGCAGTGTTTGGGTACCTTGAAATACCTCTTTGGAATGGGGCATATTTTCCCAGTAAACTGGAAACATTTCTGAGACCCATCTGTGACCTGAATGTAAAAATCTAATATTTTCCTGAATGTAAAAAATCTAATATTTTTAAAAGTTTGGTATGCTCAATTGAGATCTCCATAAAATATCTGGGAACAGAAGTGGTCTAGATCAGTAGTCGGCAAACTCATTAGTCAACAGATCCAAATATCAACAGTACAATGATTGATATTTCTTTTGAGAGCCAAAGTTTTTAACCTTAAACTTCTTCTAACGCCACTTCTTCAAAATAGACTCACCCAGGCCATGGTATTTTGTGGAAGAGCCACACTCAAGGGGCCAAAGAGCCGCATGTGGCTCGCAAGCCGCAGTTTGCTGACCACTGGTCTAGATGAACATAAATGAAAATTGTTTTTCAAAGTTGAAGAAATTTGTGTTAAAAAATCCTTTTGATGATGAACATGACAGTGATTCTCAAATTTTCCATCATGGTTTTTTGAAGTATAATTTTATCTTTAAATTCCATCCCATGATATCTGAATTGATATAAGTATATAAAAATAATATTTAAAAATGATTTCCTCCCAGAAAATCTTCAAGTACAACTGATGCCAAGAAGCTCATAGTTTCAAGTTTCCTCTCAAATGCTTGCCACAAACCTGAGAGATTTAAATTCCAGTTTAAGGATATAGCATTTCCATTAATAAAATCAAAATTTGATATTCCACATTTGTCAATAAAAAGAGATTCTCTACTAGGAGAAAGATTTTTAAACCATGCTGCTCTTACTCTTGTCCCTCAGATTCATTGTCCTCTCTGGAATCTTTCTATGAACAAAGCTACACCACCATTGGAGTCTCAGAAAAACCATTACTAATTACAACAGAATAAACTAATGCCCATGTAAGAGACATATATAGTAGCAACAGAAGCAGAAGGAGTGTATTATTACAGAATATATTAATCTGAATAGAAAAATGTATTATGTAAGAATACTAAACAACCACTGAATGGGCAGAACTGTACTAAGTCTAATTATAGAAAAAAAAAATAAAGAGCCATGTTTCAGCATTTATTCTCTAATGAACAGTGTGTGTGTGCGTGTGTGTGTGTGTGTAATTTGCTCCAGAATAACTGTATAAGTATATCAAATATTCCTTTTTAATAGACCTCCCCACTGTCAAAATCCCACACCTGAGTGGTACATTTGTTTCAATCAAGGAACCTACATTGACACATCATCATAACCCAAAGTCCAGAGTTTACATTAGGCTTCACTCTTTGTGTTGTATATTCCATGGATTTGACAAATGAATAATGACATGTATCAACCATTATGTATCACACAGGGTAGTTCTGTTACCCTGAAAATACCTCTGTGCTCGACCTATTCATCCATCGCTTTCCATGCACTATGGATAATTACTGATCATTTTACTGTCGTCATAGTTTTTCTAGAATGCTGTATATATTAAATCATTTCTTCACTGTGATTTTAGAATAGTGTAGTCATAGACACATTTTTTCAATTTTAAATAAATATTTAAAAGTATAGCCAAATTATATAATTTACAGCTAAGTGCATTATAATTTTATAGCTGTAATAACCAATTATATAATCTTCATGCACTCATTTAATGTCTGTAGTAAATTAAACTTCAAAATCCTATCCCACTTCATAAAGACACTATTAGTCATCTCCCTAAAAAATTTATTATTTAAATTAAGGTTTACCCATTTGTTCTCATATTTCTTGCATAAAATATATGAAAATGCTTGTTCAGAGTTCAAACAGTGCCAATGATTCATACAGACTCAAATAGGAAATAGCAAGACGGCTGCTTCCCAAATGCTGGCATGAGGAGCCTAGACCTAATCCCCAGTGAAGCAAACGTAACTGGTAAAAATTATATATTTTAAAAAAATTAAATTATCTCAAAATTTACCTAAGGGTGTATGGTAAATAAATAACTAAATATTAAGAAAATCTACCAAATCTTGGTAAAAAACAGTTTCTCCCTCCATCTTCCCAATTGAGCTTGATGGGCCATCTAATATGGGCAGTAGTGGAGAGGAGGATGAAACTCTCTTTCTCCTTGGCTCTCTCACCAGGAAAGACAGGACACCAGCCTTTCTCATACTCTCTTAGTCCCCACCTCATTCAGCTCTCCTCCCCTTCTCACCTACACCTCCCCAACCTCCCCCCGCCCCCCCCCCCCCCCCCCCCCCCCCCACTTCATAAAGGGAAGGTTCTGCTGCTTTAGGGCAAAAACTCCAAAACCAGAAAGACAAGCCTGAGGCAACATTGTATCTACTACCAGGGTCAGTGACTGAGATGTTATCCAGGTGGAGAAAGAGACCATAAGAATAGAAAAATCAAAAACTCTCTGCAAAGTAACTACTTTAAACAGAGTGTGAAGGAGTTCAAGTCCAAGTGTGTTATCTAAAACAATATTTTGGTTGAAAGCTATTAAGAGGAGGCTTTAGCCATAAGCTAAACAGTAGGCCAACTAGCTGACCAGACAAAAACATGGAAATGTAAATCAAAGAAGAACCTTCCTGGAGTCCTACAAAACCTCAAAAAAGACCGGTCTCAGAAACTATCCTTGCACAAAACTGAACTGTATCAGTGAGGAGCAATTTATATCAGAAGGAACTGTCAAAATATTAAAGCATTCAGCAAGCCTTTAGTGAACTCTAACATATGGGTTTGATAGCAAATAGAAGATCAAACTCAATAAGATTAAAATCATATAAATTTATTTTCTCTGACGACAATGGAGTTGAATGACAAACTAGTAATAAACAAAAAATCGAAAAATTTACGAATATGGGGAAATAATACCTCATTCTCCTAAGTAATTATTGAGTCAACAACAAAAAATTACAATGAAACGTAGAAATTTGAAATGAATGAAAATAAAGACTCAACATGACAAAACTTATGAGGTCAAGATCAAGTAATTCTTAGAGGGAAATTTCTAGCTGTATATGCATGCACTAAAAAATAAATATCTCAAATTAATAACTTTCCAACTTAGTACTAAAAGAAAACTTCAAAATAACCCCCCCAAAAAAAAGCAAAAAACAAGGAAATTATGAAAATTAGAGTAAAAATTTAAAAATACAGATAAGAATATAATACCATTCTTGGATTAGGCAATGGTTTCTTAGATAAAACATTAAACACAACAAAAGAAAAAAAAGATAAATGGGACCTCATTAAAATTTAAACATTTATATTTCAAACTACGTATATTGAAAAAGTGAAAAGACAACCACAGCATGGGAGAAATATTTTGCACTTCACATACTTTAAAATGGACTTTATTTAGATTATATAAAGAATTCTAGCAGCTCAACATAAAAAAACACAAAACTAAACTAAATTAAAACAAATTTCAGTTAAAATAATGGGAAGAGGATCTGAATAGACATACAATGGCCAATAAGCACTTGAAAAAATGCTCAACATCATTAAATGGGTCAGGGAAATGCAAATCAAAACCACACTTAGATCCCATTTCATACCATTAGAGTGACTATAGTATTTAAAAAGACACTGGGGAGGATGTGGAGAAATTGTACACTTCATGAACTGCTGGTAGGAGGGCAAAATATTTTAACAATTTTGGAAAACAGTGTTGCAGTTACCCAAAAGATAAACATAGAGTTACCACATGATCTATTAAGATTATTCCTAGCGCCCAGCGGGCATGGCTCAGTGGTTGAACATCAAGCTATGAACCAGGAGGTCATGGTTTGATTCCTGGTCAGAGCACATGCCGAGGTTGCTGGCTCCATCTCAGGTAGGGGGCGTGCAGGAGGCAGCCAATCAATGATTCTCTCTCATTATTGATGCTTCTATCTCTCTCTCCCTCTCCCGTCCTCTCTGAAATAAATAAAAATATATTTTAAATAAATTATTCCTAGCCCTATGCCATAGAAAAATAAGAATAAATACCCAGACCAAAACTTGTACATGAATGTTCCTGGCAGCTTTAGTTGTAATAATCAAAAAAGTGAAACATCTCAAATGTTCATCAAATGATGGATAAATAAAATGTCATATGTCCATACAATTTAATGTTATCTGGCAAAAAGTAACGAAGTATTGATATATGCCACAACATGGATGAACATTATGCTAAATAAAAGAAGTCAATCACAAAGTATCACATATTACATGATTCCATTTATATGAAATGTCCAGAATAGGCAAATCTACAGAGACAGGAAGTATATAATTGGTTATCTTTTGGCTAGGAAATTAGAAGAAATATGAGAAGCTTTAGTGAATATGAAGTTTCCCTAGAACTGAAAATGTTCTAAAATTAGATATTGGTGTTGGTTGCTCAACTTTGCTAATATATCCCAAGCCACTGACTTCTATATTTTAAATATGTGAATTCTATTAGATGGAAGCTATATATCTCAAAGAAGTTGTTAGTTTAAAAAAAGGAAATTCTATTTTAAGAAATGGTCACAAACAATGAAAAAGATTTTTAGCCAAAAATTGGAAACAATCAAAATCTTCAAAAATATTGAAAAGGTAAAAATATTTATGATAAGCCACATGATAGGGTCATATACTCTTATTAAAAATAGTATTTAAAATTTGTTAATCATAACATAGAAAGTGTTTTTGTTAGAATGGTAAGCAATAGATGTAAGACAAATTCTTATCAATAATTATATTATTTATGTATTTAAAATAGCATGAATATTAATATGTCAAAATATTAATAGTCACTGGCTGTATAGTAGTAGTATTAGTAATTTTTATTTCAATTTTGTTTCATATTTCCTAATTTTCCAAGTTTTCTATAATGTATAATTTTAATAAATAGTAACTTTTTAATAAATAAAAATAATTATAAATTGAGATCTATCATCAATAAGTGATTGATGAACTAATGGCTATTACTCCACAAACTCATTTTAACAACATTTAATGATAATTGAGTTGCTAGATGCCTACTTTTTCATTTATTCATCTCTATTTTGAATTAATGGGTCTTTAGATAAACATTGAAAATAATTGAGCATGGAAATATACTCATTGCTGTCTTTTATTAAAAGTAACTATAAATTCAAATATGAGCCAAGTGACCTCAGTCACTAAAATAGCATGAAAGGAAAACATTTAAATGGAAATAATCATAAAGCTATAGTCACATTTTAAATAGGTTATTGATAAGAATCGCCAGTAAATCTTAGCTCATTTACCTATTCTTCTTAATAATATGTTTAGATGACAAAATACAAATTTTAAATCATTTTATTCAGGATTTAGAAAATTACTTTTTATATATGATTAGATCCTGAATTACTGTGGAATCATCAATTCGTTTTAGTATCCTTATATTTAATTTGTAAGCAAAGCAGTAACATAATTATGCTCTCTTTTGTAAATATTTACTTTTCTCCTAAAGAAAAGAACAGATTCTATAACACCATCTACTTTCTGTGTTCAGACTACGTACCTTAAATTCTGATTCTGTTCACATAGGTTTTAATGGCTGTTGACCAAGAAAATAGATGGTGTTAAAAAAAAATAGCCTGTACATTGTTACTGCTCAAGCTGTTAATATTGGAAGTTGGATAATCAAAAAACTGGAAGGAACCCAGAGAATTCCTTATTTAAAGAGGTGGTTTGTTTAACTCTTTAAAACACTCCAGAGCCAGAGAGTCACAACCCTTAAGTAATATCATCTAATATTTAATACACTGACAATCAAGTACCGTTTCTGCTTCCATCTGATTTTTTTCCTACTTAATTTACATCTAGCTCCTCTCATTTAAGCCTCGGTAAAATTTAATAATAAATAAGACAAATAAAATTTTAGAGTAAATAAATAAGTTGTTTTGTTTTTAAACATAATTCTAGATGAATTCACCAACAGAATGCTTTGCCCATAGCAAATGATGGAAGAGAACATGCTGTCCTTAGAAGATTTGCGTAAGTGCTCTTGTGCACCACAGTGGACATAGGTAACTGCCAATTGATGCTAAGTACTTTGGAGTTCTCTTTCTGGCCACAAAACTCGAACAGGGACACTTGATGCAATACTAGAACTCATTCTAAGCAGCGTTAACATTAGTCAACAGTCAGACTGCATTGGTGATGAAAAAGAAAATAACTACAGATAATTCTGCTGGTGTTTACACATTTTTGTATCCCCTAGGACCTAGGCAATTCTAGATAAGTACAAGCAATTTCTTTAAAGAGCTTTCCTTAAAGATCTTTGGTGTCAGAGAGTTGTCAGTAGAAGATTTAGCGTTAATGTTACACGAAGACTTCTTTCAGATACTGGTAAAATTGTAAATGCTGGGTAGAGGGAGTTGCTGGCTTTTGCTGAAGGATTTTTCTGGCTGGATGGCCAAAATCAAATTTGGTAAATTCATGACATGAAAAGCTAGGTACTAATGAATGAGATGAACAAGTTAACAGAAAGTAGCTTAATGACAAAGACATTGAGTCTGCTATTACTGAGATTAGTGCTGCTAAACCAGGGGTACACTTCAAAATCAATGAAAACGCATGTTAGATTTGCCCTGCTGTTGGTTTCTCAATCTCGGCACTACTAGTATTTGGGGATGGATAATTCCTTCCTGTCGGAAACTGTTAGGTGCATTGCTTAGCCTCTACTCAATAGATGCTCGTAGCACCCTTTCAACCACAACAATCAGAAATGTTTCTAGAAATTGACAAATATAATCTGGGGTACACAATCATCCCCAGTTAAGAACCACTGCCAAAAATCTACTAAATTGGTACTTTGTCCTAGGACTATAAACTATCACTCCCCCGAAGGCTGGCTTTGTAAACCCCACTCTAAGTTGTTAGATATCTCTGAGCTTTCGCCTTGTATAACATATTTTGTGTTGTGGCAGACATTCTTTCATTCTTGGAATCTCTCTTCACTTTGGTCTTACTCTAGCATAGTGGCGTAAATAAAACTAGGGTTTGAGGTGTATTTATAAATTAAAATTCTGACTTTGTCTCATTCCATCTTCAAAGCATTAGGCAGATAAATTAAGCATCACCTTATTTTTTCTTTTTCTTTCTTTTCCCCCCGCAGAGGATTTCTCTAGGTATTCAAGGCTTACTATTTATTGGAGGCAAAATGAGATCAAGACCATGATCCTAGTGTTTCACAATAATTCATCCTCACTTGGTTTAAGCCAGAATACAGAAGTTCTCCATACAGGGGCATCATTGGTAACCCAAATGAATCATCAAGATTTGCCTCTTACAAAGTTATATATAAGGAGAATATGGGCAAAACATCAATAATATTGTGATAAACAGCCTCAAATGTGGCCACTAATGATCCCTACTACCTGATATTTAGATCAGACTCTAATCACTTCCTTTTGAGAACTGGCATACAAAGGTCTGGCTTCTGGTTTGTGTCTGTCCTCCAACTCTATTGTTCATTAGCTCTAAGGGAAGCTGACAGTCATGTGGTGAACTATATTATGGAGAGGCTCACATAACAAGAAACTGAGGTCAATAGCCAGTGAGAAGCTATGACCCCCTGTTGAATAGCCCACAGGAAACTGAATCTGGACAGCAGTTGGAAATGGATCCTCCCCTAGTTGAGCCTTCTGATGAAACAGTAAGTATGGCCAATACCTTGATTGCAGCCTTATGATGCACGTAAGCTGACCCATAGAAGGTATAAGATAATATGTATTTGTTGCTTAAAATTGTTAAATCTTGATAGTTTCATTATACAGCAATAAATAACTAATACAAACAGTGGAATAAATGATTTTTTCTCCTCATTCTTTTCCTCCTTTCACTGATGATGATAATGATCATCTCTCTCATTCTCCTTTCAGATGAAACTGTACTACTAACTTCTGCACCTAAGCTTAGCAGGGATAATCCTATACTTAAATCACCATTCCTCCAAACCCTGAGACCTCATATTGCCTATATATTTTCCCCAATAATAATTATAATATTATTAAAATTTTCATTATGAAATTATTAAGGGTCTCATGTTGATTACTCCACTACTGATTGTTCAATTCACGACTTATGTCAATCTCAACAACCCAAATGTAATTCCTGAATACAGAATTTAATTTGGGCATCCTAAAGCTACCAACTCTCTTTGGCATATTTTTCTCATTCCAAAACCCAGTTTTTTTCATTGTTAAAATAGTCACCTTCCTCAAGAGATTATTTTGATGAACTAAATTGCATAAATACATACAATCTTTCAAACCTTATTCCTATATAATGTAGCAAGTGATCAATAAATATTTAGATTTTTTTGATGGCCCTGGCCAGTGTGCCTCAGTTCATTGAGCTCGGTCCCATGCATCAAAGGTCGCCAGTTCGATTCCTGGTCAGGGACATGCCCTGGTTGTGGGCTATATCCCCAGTAGGGGTCAGGCAGGAGGCAGCAGATCAATGTCTCTCTCTCTCTCTCATCAATAAAAGCATATTTAAAATTTAAAAAATACATTATTTTTTGATGATGTGATTTTAATTTCTTCCTCTTCCAAACCCTGTTTTCTTAACCCACTTGCAGATAATTAGTCCCATTTCTAGGCTTTCTACTTCAGTCCTGTTCTAAATATTCTAAAGAATTCTTAGAAATTAGTCCACTTTTCAAGTCCCCAAAAGGATCTACTTACTATTTACTACCTCTGAATAAGAATAAGGCCAAAGATAAAAAGGAATTATGACCAGTCCAAAAATCAATTAAATAACTCTTCTTTTTCTCTATTAACTAGAAAATTGTCTGCTTGATTAAAAACTAATGACCACCAATCCTCGAAGCTGAATTATAGCTATTTTTTTTAAAGAAAGCTTTTCAAACAGAAAAATTGACTAATAGATCCTTGGTTTTCTTAAAATGGAGAAAATACACTTTTCCAATGTTAAAGTTGCACTTAATACTAAGAGCATCAATGTACCTAAGGTAAAGAAGACCTCTTCATTATCACTTAACATGTCAGATTACTCCACTACTGATTGTTAAGATTCTGGGTTAAGTTTCTGGAAACAAACAGGTGCCAATCTATTGTCTAAGACATAGAGTACAATGTAATTTGAAAAACAACCAAAAGGTTAAACTATCCATAAAATATGTTCTTCAGATATCTTTAGTGATGCTTTAGTTGGATTTATCATGTTGAATTAATGTACTGGGCTTTGCTCAAACACACTTAGTAAAATAACTTTCCAATCTCTTAGCAACTACTAATAACTTACTGTAAAATAGTATAATTAATATTTTTTGAGATTAGGGTTCCTGGTAATGGAGTTTTGATAAAGAAAAGAGTAGAGATAGAGTATCAGATTGTGAACGTAGCTCTGCTAAAGAGACTACTGGGCAGCTAAAAAAATATAGCAGCATAGAGTGACTCAGGGAAGGGGAAAAGAAAGGGACTTAAATACAGCCTGGATGTGTTCCATGTAAATTAGTCTAAAGCTGGTGCTGAGACTTTTCAATTTCATGATGAGAGCTAACTTCTTGAGAAAGATGTTTCATGAGACTTGCTTAAGTGATTGTCTCAACAGAGAAAATAATATATATCCCAAATACATTGACCAAGACTTTAATCTTAAAAGGCCATCAATGTGAATTTTCTGGGGCTTTTGGTTTTGAGTTACCTATTGGAGAATCTAGATGTCTAAGAGAACATTGGTCATTTTTTGTCTTATTTTATTTTTTAGGTCCGGGGTTCAGAAATTATCCAAAAAAGATTTGTGAGATATTTCCAGTAAGTTGCTTAAACTATAATGCCTTATTCTATGTATATTTATGATATTTATTTCCCAAAAAACATTGAAAAGTTGTTGTTTTTTCTAGTGGTAGTTAGTACTTCACATCTTAAAAGATTTACTGGATATGCCCATCTATAAGCACATACAGATTGTTCACATGATCTGAAACTACAGTCTTGAAGCAAGTTTGACATGACAACACCAAGTATTGGTTCACTGTCCCAAGAACAAGAAGAAATTGAATCAGCCCTTGAAATGCACTTTGTAACCAAGGGAATGATTTTTATAAGATTGAAAAAATGTCCCAAAGCAACAGTATTATATTTCTTAAGATATATTGTTACTGACATAAAAAAGACTTCTTTCTAAAATTCTTCTGTGGCCTTGGTTGATGACAAAGGGATTACTAGAAAATTTTTACAAATAGCTGTTTTTTAAGCCTCCAGGCATAGAAAAAAGAGACTCTGACTTGAGTGTCACCTGTTTCAATTATTAAATGGGTTTTAAGGGTACAGGATTCAGTATATAAATCAAAATAAAACATGATCTTCTACCAGCCAAAATTTACAGAAATGCAATGTCATTTCATCAGGTCAGAGGAACAACGGCCTAAATAAAATTTGTTTCATTGCTTACAAATGCAAGATGGCATAGTGTAGAGAATTAGAAGTAGAATATTCCATTTTTATATAGCCCTTTGATCTTTTTAGGTTCCAGTTTCCTTATCTGTAACATGAAGGGATGCTTCTTGATGTTATCAAATGTTCCTTCTAGTTCTAACATTCAAAGATATATGTAAAGGTTGTGGGACTATTAAGAAGAGAGTCTTTCATGTAAATAGCTGACATTCAACTGTGACAATATGGCAAACATATTTTGTCACACAGTTTCCTTCAGTGATTATTTTAATAGATGTTATTTTTTTTAAGTTGTTTTAGATTCACAGCAAAATTGAGCAGAGTTCCCATACACCCTTTCCTCTCCAGCACACATAGCTTCCTCTACTATCAATACCTTACATCAGACTGATATATTTGTTATAAGTGATGAGCCTACATCGACATATCCATAGGTTTAGATTAGGATCTATAGTTTACATTAGAGTTTACTCTCCGTGATGTACATTCCATGGGTTTTAACAGATATATAATGACATGTTACTTCAGTGTTTTCATTTCTTAATAGCTAGATCACTATGTGATGGTATAAAAGGCATTAGAATATTTCTCCATAGTGAGTGCCAAGGAATGACATTCAAATAAAGATCTTTGGATGTAATTAAAAAATCCCTATAGATCAGCCACTTATGCATTACCACAGAAACATTCTTTGTTTACCTTTATCCTCCACAGCAATTGAGCTTTTATATCCTAAAGGTAGCAGATAGTAATCAATATTTGTTAACAGAGTTGGATAACTCATATTTGAACAATAGAGATTAAAGATAAAAAATAATATAAGCTTGAAAATATTAGATAAATAACATTCTCTAAGGATAATTTCCTTTATTCAAGTCATATTCTATTATATAATTATTATGAAAAGTCATAAATACCCCTAAGGTGGGAGTGGGAGAACTGAATAAAGCATTACTTACTGAAGATCACATAACTAACCAGAGCAATGGGCTTTGTTTTAAGGCTTTGCTCCTCAGGAAAGGATATTATTTAAAGCATCAAACACAGTAATAATTCATCAGAAAGACTATCAGCAAGCAGACAAGGATTTTCAAAGTTTAGTATGTTTTCCAGTGTAATAGGACTTTTCCAGTGAAGTTATCAGAATGCTTTGAACATTTTAAACATAGCCACAGGGTTTTCTTTTTGCTGTGGATAGTATCTACAGTAGAATTGCTTCATCTGGTGTGTGAAATCCTTTTACTGCAGAATACTTTAATTCATTAGGACCAAAACCCAGCAAGGTTCAGGTTTGTTTGTCCTCCTGAAACGTACAGGTTTCAACAATATATTTCTCTCTCCTTGGAAAATGTGGTAATGAAATAGTATTCCATAAATTATGATAGTTATACTTAATAAGTGATCCTCTTTCTCACCATGTCCTCATTATGATTAGAATAAGGGCCAACTGTGCCCTTTCAATTTGTCATCATTATATTTGATTAATCATAAGTAGAGATTACATCCCTGAGATAAATGTCATTAAAGAAAGAAAAGGAAATAAGATGTCTGCAAAATAGAGAGAGAACATATAATCAGGTAAACCATAAAGCCCCTGGTTAAAAAAAAATAAATAAAATTGAGGTTTACACATCAAATTTTGTTTTCTCCATCTCTCTCAGGAGCAATCCAGTTATTTTCCTTCCTCCCTCCCTGAAGCAACTTCACTCTACAAAGTTGCAGAGCTTGTATATTTTCTATAATAAATTATAAATCAAGTTGCTGATACTTATTTTGATTCTAATATATTTTCATGAGACAATTAGTAAAGGATTAGACTGTAAGGGAGATGAAAGCACAAATGTATGTAAAGTTGTTGAAAACTCTTGGTATCTCCATCATCATCATCATCATCATCATCATCATCATCATCATCATCTAGTTGGTTCATTGTCTAATCACACTGTCTGCTAGCCTCTTAGGTTTACATTTAATGACTTCAAAAGCTGGTAATTTTGCTTAATCATTCCTTACATATCTGCTCTACAGACTATTCATTAACATTATTAAGTTAATTTCACTAGGGAAATTTACTAACTTACATTTTCTTGAACATTCTAATTTTATGTGACTATTATAATTTTATATGCTTATATAATTTTATATTTAGAACAGAGTTTTTAAAAATAATTTCTCTCCAGAAATGAAATTTTAAAATATGGTGGGCACAAAATGAACATAAAGTCTTAAATAATAACTGGTAATATTTCTGATGAAAAACTACATTGACACCATTTGTTGAAGAGGCTTTCCTTTCTCCATTGTATGATTTTTACTTCTTTGTAAAAAATTAGTTGCCTATATAAGGGTGGGTTTATTTCTAAGCTCTCAATTCTGTTCCATTGGTCTATGCATCTATGTTTCTGCCAATATCTTCCTGTTTTTATTATTGTAACTTTGTAGTATAATTTGAAGTAAGGGGAGTGTAACACTTCCAGCTTTGTTCTTTTTTTCCCAGGATTGCTTTGGCTATCCATACAAATTTGAGGATTATTTTCTGTTTCTTTGAAAAAAAAAATAATCCATTGGGAAGACATATAGATAGCCAACAGGCACATGAAAAGATGCTCAACTTCACTTATCATCAGAGAAAAGCAAATCAAAATGACAATGAGATATACCCTCACACCTATCAGAACGGCTATTATCAGTAAGACAAAAATAACAAGTGTTGGAGAGGATATGAAGGAAAGGGAATCCTTATACACTGCTGATGGAAATGTAAATTGGTACAGCCTCTATTGAAAACAGTGTAAAGGTTCCTAAAAAAATTAAGAATATAGCTGTCATATAGGCCAGCAATCCCTGTTCTTGGTACCTACCCAAAACATTTGGAAACATTTATTCATAAAGATATATATATGTACCCATATGTTTAATGCAGCATTATTCACAATAGCCAAGACATGGAAGCAACCTGAGTGTCCTGCGACAGACGACTGGATAATTAAGATGTGGTACATATACACAATGAAATACTGCTCAGCCATAAAAAAATAATGAAATATTACGATTTGTGAAAACACGGATAGATCTTGAGAGTATCATGCTAAGTTAAATAAGTCCAATAGAAAAGGACAAGAACCATGTGATTTCATTCATATGTGGGATATAAGACAGAAAGCAACAAATGAACTAACAAAACAACAAAGTCATTGACATAGAAAATAGTATGGTGTTTACCAGAGGAAAAGGGAGGTAAGGAGAGGATGAAGAACATAAAGGGGGCCATATATATGCTGATGGAAGGAGACGGGGCTTTTGGTGGTGAGCACACAACGCAATATACAGATGTTGTATTATACAATTGTACACCTGAAACATGTAATGTAATTAACTAATGTTATCCCAGTAAATTTAAATTTAAAGAAGAAAACTACCTTAAATTAAAATAATTTATTATGATATTAGTAATTATTGGGAACTTAGAAACAGGGAGAGAACTATTTAATGCAAATAAAATGATCCTGTATCATAGCACATTATATGAAACTTAAAACCTTGAAGAGTGAGATCAACTTATACAAATAATCAGTTTACCCTTAAGAAACAAGAAATTTACTGAGGATCTAATCAGGAAAGTTAGACCAAATGCCTTATTTTAATATTTGTACCTCATGGAAATGTGTCCAATACTTTCAAAAATCATTACAGATTCTTTAAAACAAATAAGTGATACCAGCGAAAACAAGGGATGATGTATATTTAGTAAAAACATTATGCATATCTACATAAATCTTTTCAAGAAGTTCAAATTTTCTCAGTTTTGTGCTTACTAAATCCTATGTACCAAAATTCTAAAGAATAAGATGCATGTAAATAAAAGGCAAAGTAGATTATGCATGTCAGGTTAGTGAGACTTTCATGAGTAATAAGGTTTAATTAAACAGCCTTGTTTGATCAAAAACCACACTGTGATTTTGGCAAAAATAACATAGTACTCAATAAAATAAGCTGTCTGTCCATATTTCTTTTTGGGAAAAGGCCTTTTTTAAAAGTAGAATGTTCGCCTCTATTTGATTCCAAACATTTGGTACAAAGCAATTTAATTAAGAGAAGTAATCTTTGAACCATTTGTGAAGTTTCCTAGTAATTCATTAATTTGTAGCCAATAACTTCATTAACACAGGATTAAACAAAATGTATTGGAACTGGGGAAAAATAAGCTTACTATTAGGAGCCCACATGCTAATGCTTAAGGATTTTTTTAAGATTATAAACCAAAGAACTATTTGTTTCTAATATTAGATATAATTAAGACTTTAGAAAAATATGGAACATGCATGTGCTTCATCAACACTAAAACATTAACTCAGAAAGCATATGATTTTGTTGGGTGAGAGGTGAAGACATTTGTTTTTATAAGTTTAAACCCTCACTTGCAGAATAATAAATCTGAATATTATGAGAGAATCATATCCAATGCTAATAATATCTGAATTTACCAATTAGCATCAAAACACTTGTTTTTTTCAACAAATTTAAAAGTTTCTACCATCAATTCCCAATCATTATTTTTTATTAGCCACAGCAAAATGTTAGTGTCTAATCTGCTTTCTTTTATTGTTTGTTAAAACAAGAAAATAATGTAAAATCTGACTTCAAAATGATACATGCTAAACTGAAAAATAATTTAAAATGGCTTAGAATTTTTAATTGTTTTCATTATTTGGATTTCATTTGCTACCACCTCTATTATAATATAAGGTAATCACATCCTAAAAATATTTTAATAATATTATGTTTTAAGTATGTAAAAAATAAAAATGTTTTATTTAAAAATAAATAAAATGGTAATATGCAAATTACCATCACTCCGCTACACCCACGATTAGGCTGTTGGGAGGCCGGGGGCGGGACTTGGGGTGGCCGATTGGGCTGGTGGAGGGCGGGGACTCACAAGTCCCCACCCCCAGTTCCTCCTTCCAGCCCCAATGGCCAGCGCTGCAGGAGGACCCATGGGGCCAGCGGAAGGCGCCGGTGGCAGAACTCGGAGTGGCTGATTGCGTGGCTGCCGGCACCAGTTTTCCGCCAACACCAGTTTTCCTCTGGCCACCCGCCGATCGGAGTGCCTCCAGCCAACGGCGCTGGAGGAACTCAGGGTGGCCAATTGAGCTGGCGGGAGGCGGTCTGATTGGCGGGTGGCCAGAGGAAAGGGCACTGGAGGAACTCGGGGTGGCTGATCACGCTGGCAGGAGGCACTCTGATCAGCGGGTGGCCAGAGGAAAACTGGTGCTGGTGGAAAACTGGTGCCAGCAGCCAGGTGAAGGAAGGTCTTTTGCACGAAACTTCGTGCAACGGGCTTCTGGTATATTTATAATTAGATAAAAGTAAAAGTCTTATTTGGGGAAAAAAAGGAGAGAGAAATAAAAATGAAGCAACCAAATGCCAATCATGATGTTTTAATTCATTTGCAAATCAAATGCTAAACTTTAGAATCATACTTTTTTTTTTCAGGCAAAACCTATTTAGAACAATTTGTATTTGGCTTAAAAATGCATCTCTAATTTGCTGTCTTATTCCTCATTTTGATTATCAGAGTATAGATGGACTAATTATATTCCTATCATGTGTAATACAGCAAGTGAAAACATTATATATAAATTATGAATAGAAAGCTATCTACCTGCATGGAAATCTATTCCCACAGCAAAAGAAGCTCCAGATATAGGCATCAACGCATCCATTTTGTCACTTGGTTCCAGAGGTATTCCCCTGATTCCTTCATGGACAGAGTACATAAGAAATGACTCTATACCTAATTGGAAGCAAAAAAAGAAAAAAGTCCAAAATGAGTAGTTAACATCAAAATCATTCATTAGCACTGTTCTGTTTTTGTTTTTAATTTTAGAGGATGTTTATTAAAGCTGGGGACAGTGAAACAAAGAGGGGCTGGGGAAATGAGCCTAGGCTGGGCTACTTTGACTCAGAACTCAGAGAAAAGGGGGCCTTGGGGACAAGGTCTGGGGGGTTGCCCGGGATGAGCCGCCAATGTCCATTGCTGCTCTGGTTGTAAGCCTCCTGGGGTCCCTTAGAGGTTAGGAAATGTGTGCCTGTGGGGGAAGAAGGGGTGGGAGAGGAAAGGCGAGGGGTTGCTCCTGGGAAGGAGAGCACTTCCATTAGCACTATTTTTAATGATCCACATTTCTTTCATAAAATAATATGTTTTAATCCACCTTCCCTTTTTCCACTGTATACTACATTTCTGACAAGTTAAAAGGTATTTGGATTAGTTGTTCTAGGACTTGAGGAAACGCCAGCATCTCCTGGAGGAATTGTTAAAGCCAATCCCCGGACCCCAGCCCAAGGGCCTGAGAATGTGAATTGCTAAAAGGTAGGGAAGATGCTGCTGATGTGGGAACCAAACACTGAGGCAGATAATACTTGAAAGCATACTTCTCAAAAGCCCGAGCACCTCCTTGCTTATGTATGATAATAGACCTTGATTGTAGATAATTGTATCAGTTACCTTTCTAATAGACTTCTTAAATCTCTTTAAAACCAGAAGCACACCAAGTGCTCAATTTTTGCTAAGATTTTGCTTTTTCAGTATCAAAAGTATGTCCTAAAAAAAGCACACATATGTACTAGTAAGGTGACTACCAGAAGTCCTCATGATGAAGTTTATGAATTTTTCTAACATGCCAGAAAATGTTAATATATGCAGATTTTCTTACTAAAACAAAAAATCCTAAGTTTAGATATGTCTTCACCACGGCATAGCTGTGTGACTTGGACAAGTTGGTTAATTTTCTGTGATTCAGTTTCCTCATCTCTAAAAAACGGGAACAAGAAATCTACTTCACAAAGTTATTATGAGGATTCTGTGAATTAATGTGTTAAGGTACTGAGAGCAGTGCTTGCACATGAGTGCCACATGAATATATGATTTAAAATGAAATATATGTTGGTATTAACATACATATTTGCTGGTATTTAACATACATAACATATATATGCTGGTATTCTCATAAAAATTTGAAAATTTTAAAAATAAAATTAAGTTATAATCACTGGGTAAAAAGATTATTCTAGAACCAAAGCTCTTTGGGACTAGTAGAACTAGAGTCTATGAAATAAAAAGCAGAAAGATATATTTATTAACTTCCTGTTCTTCTGAAGCATTCTCCCACAGTTAAGCAAAGCTGAGAATTTACATGGTTTCTGGTACTTTCTCGTAAATAGTTAAAAGAAAGTAAATATAAATATAAACTTTGGTGTTTTTTTTTTTACTTTCAAATAAACTACATCCCAATTAGATTGTAACTGTAGCAAACCAACCACTGTTTTTTACCTATTTTCAAGTTTCAGGTGGCTTTGACTGGATTTGGTTAAAGGTGTGATAATAAACTGTAGTGCCCTAAAATAACTAAAAACTTAGAAAGTTTCACAAGAACAGAGATACTGAAAATATTGTAGATACATTTGAAATTCTACATATGGTACTTATTAGGGCACCACTGTCCTAATAAAAAGCTAATATTATTGTTTTCTAATTTTTATCTGATTTTGGTTGCCTAATGTCTGCCTGGATGAGTAAATGCATCAGAACTAAGATTTTTCAAAACCTTATACCTTGACATGACATGCGGTTCTTTTGGAGATAATATCCCACAGTACACATGCAAGTCCTTGTAGTTTCAGAGGTTGGCAAACAAAGCTGAGAGCATCCACCATTATTTAGCTGGCAGGAATTGCTGCCTGCATTGATGGAAAACAAAGGAAAGTAACAAAATTAAAATAATAATAATGATAATAATAATACCATTTGAACAAATAATTTGAACAAATGCTTTGCTATTATTGATTTCTAAATGCAGTTGTTTTCTATTGAATAAGTTCAAATTGAATAATTTGAAAACTGCCCTTCCAAAAAGGTAAATGGAGATTTAGAATACGGCATACTGATTATAGACAATAATAATATAATCAATTTATAGTATCAATTTAACTTGGAATACAATTCAGTGCTGCTAAGACCAGATATTCATTGTTCCCATCTCACACACACACAGACACACACAGACACATACAGACAAAAAGGTAATTATGTGACATGATAGATGTGTTAGCTAAAGATACAGTGGTAACCATATTGCAATATACAAACGTACCAAATTAACACACTGTACACCTTAAACTTATACACTGTTATAACTCTATTGTATCTCAATAAAAATAAATGAAGTCATTAAATTTTTTTAAGTAAAGAGAGATATATGAGAAGATTCATAGTTATAGAAAAGCAAAAGAAAATTGATTTGCCGTGAATACTGTCATAGATCTTTGTAATATTTTAGGATCACATAAACCAGGAAATTTTTATTTTTTTACTTATAAATTTTATTTACAACTCTACAGGTACTTCCTTTTCAAGCATAATTTAATCAAATGTCTCAAATAAATAGCTGTTAAATTATATTATTAACTTAACTCAACGATTATGCCATTGAAAGAAAGGAGGTATATATAAATTTGATTAATTTTTTGAAAGCAAGAGAATAAATTTTGTCATTCCTAGAAACATAATTCTCCCAAAATGTGTTTAAAGCACAACCTCTAATAGTCATCTAATTAACTGGCATATTAACTCTCGTATTTGTATGTAGTGGCAAAGACAAATATTAGTCAGGTAATCACAGATAGGCATTCTATGAAAATGTTCCATTGCATTTACTAGATTAAGTGTGTTAGTTAAAGCTGATAGAGTGAAGTTAAGTAATTTACAATCTTACCTAGTAAGTTTATTAAATATTCAATTTTTACAACAATTTTATTATTCTAAGACATACAATGTCATTTACTGGATTTTCAAGCTCTGATATGAAGTAAATCCAGTGAGAATTACAAAACATGATGAAAGGTATATATCAATATTGCTCTATGGATAATTCAAAGTACCAATGCAATTTATTATTTCTGCTCTCCTGAAGTAAAGACAGTCTGATGGGATTTAATTGTCAATCAAACCTGTCATGAGTTCTGTCATTTTTGAAGTACGGAATACCCTCAATTTGGGAGATTTCTCATCAGGAGATCCACCATATTCTCTGCTCATTTCCTATAGCAGCCAGTTCAGTCAATGCTGAACTGCATCCTATGCAGGTCCTCCTACTAGGATTTGAGTTGGCTGGAACTTTCAAAATGATTACCTTTATCCTATATAATAAAGAGCTAATATGCTAATTAGACGGAATAGCAGAACGACCCTCTGGACAACCTTCCAGATGAAGGCGGGGCTGCTAGGGCCAAGCCTCTTGCATGAATTTTGTGCACAGGGCCTCTAGTCTCTATATAAATTGACAAAGATTAATGGACTTACTCCTCTTTTTCCTAAGCTGACATAACACTAAGGTAAAGTTTCAGATCTCTGATTATTTTAATAATATTTATACATTTATAATAATGCTATACTGACAATATACACATTTCATTTTATAGAAAGCATGTGAATGTATAGTATGCTAACACAAGGCCAATGTAGAGGGATATGCATTTCGATACAGATTTATTTCAACTCTCAGAAAAGACTGAAAAACTGGGGAGTGATTGACAAACAAGTAATGCTTAACTATAAAATTTGAAGACACACTAAATCGAGAGAAGAAAAAACAAGGGACTTGAAGAAGTAAACAAAAATATATTAAGGAAGAGAATAAATTTATGCAAACAATAGAAAATAAGGGGTTATAGAACCTTGATAATATAAAAATATGTAAAAAAAAGTAGCTTTTTGGGTGGTGCATTTTTGAACACAGTTGGAGTAATAGCAATATATACTATATTATACTAGTATTTATTTTTATAAATAATAAAATTAATCTAAGTGAACAACTATGTTGTACAACAATACACACTTCATGTATAATCTGTTTAGTCTCTAAGGGAAAATTGATAGTGAAGGAGAGAAAAATAAAAAAGAAAAGGAAAGTAGTCATTTTAACAATATGTATCTTTGCCTATTAAATATGAATTTGTTACAGGAAAAATATTAGAGTAATTTTTAAAAGTGACAACTTAGGTAATAATTATCTAGCAAGTATGAAATACTAGCTTGGCTTAATATTTTGTAATGATGCTGATGCTCAAACCTCATGCCTCACTTCTCTAGTGGAGCTAGAAAGTCCACTTCACTACTGAGAGGTCTCAGCACTCCAGTGATCTGTGTCAAAAATGATCAATGAAGTAGCTAATTGTATTTTGAAATTCAAAGTGGCAGTAATGTTAACATCATAAGGAGTCCTAAATTGTTCATATTTCAAACTAATGAAGCTTTTAAGCTACCTGCTGTAATTCTGTTAATGGGATTGTCTTTAATACAGATGCTTTTATCAGCATATTATTCTTTAAAAATACTATTTTCACTGCCTTTAAGCTTACTCATATTATACCATTAATTTCTAATTCCTAGAGGATCTTGTCAGTTTGGTAACACTTTCACAGGCGTAGAATACCCATCTGTATCTATATAATCAAATCCTTAGAAGACAAGAGAAATCATGTTACCATGAACAAAATGAGCCAAGAATATTACACTAAAATTTTTCTCCTAGAAACTTTATTGAAACTGTATCTAGAAAAATTAGATGTAATATGTTAATTTAAAAATTCAAACAAATCATGTACTTGCTCACATTTAGAAAAAGTGAATATAGCTTTTTAAAACCCTGTTTTGAAATATATTTTTCTGTCTCTCGTATTTTCTAATGTGTGTTTTCAGATATAATCTCATCAAGTGTAGACTATAAATTGAAGCTTATCATGGTACTATAATGTTTTATACTTATTTATTGTATTAAAATCCACACAAATATCATGGTATTTTATTGAGTACCAGTGTTTCTTTTCCCAATTAATAATTTATTCCCCACGACTTCAATGCCAGTTAAGTTGTTTATTTTGATACAGAAAATGTTCCATGTGAAATTGCTAGTGAAAACAATGCTGTTCATTATTATAGACAATGGCCAAAATAAATGTCAGACACCAAATACAGGTTTGTGCTGAAGAGTTTGGGTGTTGGTGTCTTTTCAACCATGAAAAGAACAAACACAGTAATCACTTCAGGTGGTTCTTTACAGCAATTGCTTTCTCCTAAAAATGTTTTATTTATTTTAGTTTATGAAAAAGAAACATGATTCCTGCTGCTCATAAAAAAAAAAAAAAAAATGATTTCATGCCCAAATTTGGCCCATGCTCTGTTCAGGAAAAGCAACCATGAATCTGGTCTTCATTTGTCTCTCAATGTGCAGGCCTGGCTCTCAACTGGTATCGCCAACAAATCCTGCCTACTTAGTGATTGTCAACTGAGTACTGAATTGGTGATCCTCTTGGTTCCCTATGCTTCCCTCTCCTCTTCTCTGCTTTGGCCTACATGCCTACCTACCTTAGATACAAAGTACATTTTCTTGAAATTTTTTCCTAAGACTGAAGATATATGAAGATAACGATTCTCATGGCAGTGGCTATATTTTTTTTCTCTGAAGGGAGTTCTGCTAATATCACGGATCATGAAGCAAAAACTAAGAAAGGACTAGCAGGTGTGGGGCTGTCCTGGCTGGCATCTCTGGACTAATTGCCATTTGGGCAATGTGACAAGTCCACCTATGTAAACCATCTGCTAGTTCTCTCACTCTGTTACACTGCACACCATTTGGACAAGCAAAAACAAAAAAAGCAAAATGTTTAGAGCCAATAATGCTGTGCTTTTGGATATGGAATCCTTATGTCGACATAGTCCATTTGAAGCTGACTCGTTCATTCAGTTTCTGGGCTTAACTGTACATTTCATATATTTTGCTGGCATTTCTTTTTTCCTTATTCTTATATTTTGTAATCAAGAACTGAGTAAGACCCGCTTCGAAGACCTGACAACACTATGAATCCCTGGGCAGCTCTGCTAATGTTTTGAAAGCTCATTATAGGCCTTATATGAAAGTAATTTCTTCAATGGTATTAAGCAGAATTTGCCTTTCACCCCTCTTTTATATTAGAAGAAAAATAGGGACCGTCAATTGTTGAACTGATAAAATAATATGAAAAAAGAGAACATTATATATTCAAAAGGCAGCACAAGCTCATTTCAGTGCGACGTACCTTGCTGTGCTGCTTTATCGTACACTTTCATATGAACAACCCCAGAAGTCTTATTTCTCAGGACAGTGGGGTTTCTTCCATCTCTTTTGCTGCAGGTTCCCAGCTGAGCTAAGTTGTGGTCTGCCCACCATAGTTTCTTATCTATAAAAATGAAAAGGTTTTTTTATGGAACAGATAATCATCTTATTAAATAACAGCTACTAAACTATAGTACTTTCTATTTTCTTTTATTATATTCTCAATCTCTGTTTTCTAAGAGAAGCAGCAAAATCACTTTTACCTTTAACAATGCAAATCATAGTGACATTTTAGTATTTAAATTTTCCTCCTCAAACAAAATACCCAAGCAAGTACAAAAAGATTGTTCTTTAACTTGTTGTTTAAAGTGTGTAAGCTTTTAATCATTAGTATTTTCCATTACTGGATTCTTTAAAGTTATATTAATCTCTTTTAATTTTTTCACAGTTTATGCAAATTGTATTACTATACATTATTAAGTCATATTGAGTGCTCACTTAGTAGCAGAGACTCTGCAATGTCCCACAGATAAAAAAAATAGTCCTGATCTTCAAGATGCTAGCATTTTACTGAAAATCACACATTTATTATTATATTATTTTATATTGTCATAGCAAACCTGTAAGAAAACTATTATCATTCTCTTTTCATAGATAAACAATATAAGATTCATATACATTAACTTTCTTAATTAAATTTACGTATTTTGTCTTCCGTCTATAAAACATGTGCTCTTTCTAAGACTCCAGGCTGAGTGCACCAAACAAAAATTTAAGGTAATTCAATGATTTAAAACAAAGTTCTTAATTTAAAGTTTTTGGATAAATTTTATACTTTTCAACAAGAGTCAAATGACAGTTGAGATCAAATCCATTTCTACCTAGAAGTGAAAATAAGGTTATTTATGTCTGTGAACAAAACAATATAGTCTTTACCTTCAAGGAACAATTATTTTCATTTAAATGCCAGGATATTTTGCCTGAACCAAAGCATAGCTTCAGGTATGGCAAGAACAGTAACAATCCAGATGTCACAATAATCATCCCTTCCTGAATCTGATTTCATGCAACGCATAATTCCAAACAGTATTGATAATTCATTCAACTTTCATAATAATTCTACAAGATTAGAACTACTACTATTAAATCATTTTACAGTTAAAAACACTGAGGCAAAGAGAGAGTAAGTAGGTTTCCCTAGATCACAGAATGAATAGTGGCCTCAGGTTAAGGTTCAAACACTGATTTCAGTCTTTTAAATTAATCTCCTTTCCATGGAAAAGTTTAGTGTTCTCTCCCTTGACATTCAGATATGGCACTTAAAGTAGGATAGTGAAGTTGAGTAGCCTATTCACTTATGCTTTTATTTATACACAAATTTGCATAAGAATAGAGACATCCCCTGTGAATAAAAAAAGGTAGAAATTTTGTCTGGAATAAACATGTGTTTTTGCTTCTATTTCTTCCACTATACCACTGTGATAAAAATGTAGAAGCATAAAAGTTTTAAAAAAATGAACACATATAATAAACAAGAAAATTAAAGCATATAAAGCACGTATAAAAGGTGATATGTGGATAGAAACAGGGAAATGGAGAAATTGGCAGGCAAAATTGCAACATGAAAAAAGCTACAGAGGAATGGAAGCCATTGCTCTCCACAGAATCCTGGATGACCATGATTCCATCCTATAAATAAGAGGGTGAAAGCAAAAAGAAAGATTAAGAATAGAGTGATTGAGTGACATTACTTTTATATGTAATGCCACTACCATTTCCCCCACTCCCTGTCCTGAGACCAAAAATATGAGAACCACATTTGTAAGTAACCCACCAGCAAAAAGAGTAGAAAACATGAATGTGTGTGTGTGTGTGTGTGTGTGTGTGTGTGTGTGTGTGACATTTTAGACTAAGATGCTTAAAGAAAACTTTTTTCTTAACTTCACAGACAGAAAAAGGTAAGTAAGTTTCAAAGGAGTACAAATTAAACATATGTGAGACTTCTTTTCAACTATGCTAGAAACAAGAAAACAGGAAAGCAATACATTCAAAATTATTAGGGGAAATTATAATCAAGCTAGAGTTCTACACCACACTATTTTAACTGATTGTACAGATTTTATATGGCAGGGGAAGTGGAGAAGTATATGTAGGGGTTGGGGGTTTATCTCAAAGTTTATCAGCCATCAACTCTTAAGAAGAAATTGAAAGTTGAACTTCCGCAAAAATGAGAAAATAAGTCAAAATAATGCCATGGAATCTAAGAAACAGAAAATTGAACAAAGCAAGATGGCAAAGAGAAGCTCCAGAATAAATCATATGCATTAAACATAAGGAAAAAGCTGTCCACACTGGACAAGACTGGGAGTAAGATCTCCAAGGAAAAAATAAAAAGAATGAGAGAGAAAAAGATGGAAATACAGATAGAGAGATATAAGTAAAAAGAGAGAGAGAGAGAGACCTAAAATAAGTACATGTAATCCTATCCTTTAATTCTAATTTGTCCTATAATGCTAATAAATGCCATTAATTTTTTTCAATTTTAAAGTCAGTCTTTAAACAAAGCACAGAGGACTCACTGTAATTACAGTATAGAACATTAATGTTAAAAACATTAGCAATCTATATATCTATACTAATAAAAGGGTAATATGCAAATTGGTCAGGACATCCTCACACAATGACTGAACAGCAGGCTGCATGGGGTGACCAGGCCAATGGTGGGGGGGCAGTGAGGGGTGTCCAGGATAACAGGGGGGCAGTTGGGGGTGACCAGGCTGCCAGGGGGGCAGTTAGGGGTGACCAGGTTGGTGGGGGGCAGCAGTTGGGGGCAACCAGACAGGCAGGCAGAGGCCGTGAGGGGCAGTCAGGCATGCCAGTCAGTGGTTAGGAGCCAGTGGTCCTGTATTGTGAGAGGGAATCTGAATGCCAGTTTAGGCCCTATCCCGGGGATCAGGCCTAAACTGGCAATCAGACATCCCCAAAGGGATCCTGGATTGGAGAGGGTGCAAGCTGGGCTGAGGGGAGCCCCTTGTGCACAAATTTCGTGCACCAGGCCTCTAGTCCTCTCTAATAAAATGGTAATAAGCAAATTAACCATCACTCCACTACATAAGCCACGCCCACCAGCCAAGCCACGCCCACCAGCCAATCAGGGCGAGTATGCAAATTAACCCCAGCCAAGATGGCTACAGCCACAGAGAGCAAGGTTTCCCAGGTAACAGAGCAAGCCAAGCTTTCTGATAGCCATTGCAGGCCTAAGCCTTGACTCAAGCTACAAAGTTTCAATTATAGAAGGTAAACAAATTCAAACAGAAATGGGGGCAGAATGGAGCTTGACAGAGCAAGCCAGGGTTGCCGGCGGCAACAAGGGAAGCAAAGCTTTCCGCACACCCTGGCTGGGACCACCCGCTTAAGGCTACAAAGTTTCAACTGTAGAAGGTGAATTAACTGCAACAGAAATGTCTGCCAGCTGGAGGGAGCAGCAGGCTTGGCTCCGCTCCAGGCTACAAAGTTTCAATTGTAGAAGGAAAATAAATTCCAGATACCAGGGTGTGGGGTTGCCAGGGGGCGTGGCTGGCCTGCAAACCACTGCTTGGGTTGCCAGGGGGCGTGGCCAGCCTGCAAACCACCACAGGCCCCTCGCTCAGGCTGCCCCACGCCCCAAGGGAACCCCACCCTGATCCGGAACACCCTTCAGGGCAAACCAGCTGGCCCCCACCCCTGTACCAGGACTCTATCCTATCTAATAAAAGAGTAATATGCTGATTGACCATCACTCCAACACACAATACGTCTGCCCACATGTGGCCAAAGATCCTGCCCCCAAGTGGGCACAAGATGGCCACTACAAGATGGCCAACAAGAGAGGGCAGTTGGGAGGCACCCGGCCTGCAAGGGAGGGCAGTTGTGAGGGACCAGGCCTGCAAGGGAGGGCAGTTGGAGGTGATCAACCCTGCAGGAGAGGGCAGTTAGGAGTGACCAGGCTGGCAGAGGAGGGAAGTTGGGGGCAAACACGCTGGCAGGGGAGAAGTTAAGCATCAACCAGGCTGGCAGCAGAGTGGTTAGGGGGTGATTAGGCTGGCAGGTAGAAGCGGCAATCAGGAAGGCAGGCAGGCAAGCAGTTGGGAGCCAGCAGTCCTGGATTGTGAGAGGGATGTCCGACTGCCCTCCAGGAGTCCCAGATTGGAGAGGGTACAGGCTGGGCTGAGGGACAAGCCCCCTCCGTGCATGAATTTCGTGCACCCGGCTTCTAGTCTTATATAATAAAAGCCTAATATACTAAGTGTCTGGTCATCCTGTCAACTGTTCTACCAATCAAAGCGTAATATGCTAATGATATGCTAAGGCAGCTCAACTGCTTGCTATGACATGCACTGACCACCAGGGGGCAGATGCTCTGACCAGTAAGTTAGCTTGCTGCTGGGGTCTGGCCAATTGGGACTGAGCAAGATGGGTTGGACACACCATGGAGCCCTCCCACACTCCCTCCCCAGCCCCAATTGTGCACCAGTGGGTCTCTTGGCCTGGTCTGTGCTCTCTCATAATCTGGGACCCCTTGGGGGATGTTGGAGAGCTGGTTTCACCCCGATCCTTCAGGCCACTCTCCTCAGGAGGGTTCTAGATGCAGGACTCATGGCTGGAAAGTACGAGTGTCTCCCGATTGGGACAGATTGGGCGCAAGCCCACAGCTGGTTCAGTGGGGTCAGGATGTGTGGGAGTGGCACTTAGGAGCTGCAGGTGGCGTTGGACTGTGGGTTTCAGCCCGATCACCGCAAGCCACTCCGAGGGACCCCTCCCATGCACAAATTTGTGCACCGGGCCTCTATTCTATACTAATAAAAGGGTAATATGTTAATTAGACTGGACATCTTCTGGATATCCATCTGGATGTTCTTCCACACAAAGCTATGGGGGCGGGGGCCGAGGCAGTGGTGGTTAGGGGCAACCAGGGGAGGGCAGTTAGGGGCAATCAGGCTGGCAGGCAGGTGAGCAGTTAGGAGCTAATGATCCTGGATTGAGAGAGGGATATCTGACTGCTGATTTAGTCAAACATCCCCCGAGGTGTCCCAGATTTGAGAGGGTGCAGGCTGGGCTGAGGGACCCCCAGTGCACTAATTTTGTGCACCGGACCTCTAGTATATATATAAAAGCCAAGCGACCAGAACGATGGAACTAGAACGACCCGAATGACCAGTCACTATGACACGTACTGCTGGTGTCCAACCAGCCCGATTGGGGCGCTGATTGGCCCCCCTTAACATCCCTCAGCTCCTCCCCCAGGTCGGCCCCACTTCAGATCGGTCCCCTTTGGGGCAGGCTGGCCAGACCCCACCCGTGCACGAATTCGTGCACCAGGCCTCTAGTGTATAAATAAAAGTGGAGTTGTCTAAAGATTTAACATGCAAAGCAAGAAGAAAATATGGTTAAAAAGAAGAAAGAATATCATGGAAAAAATAGAGAGTCATTTTAATAGAAAAGTAAATAGAGATTGAGCAAATTTGTTTAGTTTAGAAACCTTTGAAAAGAGAAGAATAGGGGTAATATAAATGACTGCATATCAGCAAATTAATGCATGGTATCTAAAATTGATAAATAAAAAATTAGTTGTTTTGACATATCACTAGAATGTTTGCTAGTAACCCCATAAAATAATAATAGAGAGAAATAAGAGATTTACCTGCGAAATGTGACTGGAATTGAAAAGGTTGAATTAGGAGATATTGCTGTTGATAACAGTCTTTTTTATATTAGTTGCTTTGTTGTTATAAGTATATTATTTCAGAAATAAAATTTATAAAAAATGTAGACACAATCAATAAATAACAAGAATTTACCTGAAGTATAGAATTCAGAGCCTAATGGAATGACGGCTCTCTGACTCAAGAAAAAGGCTATGCTGGTTACGTTTTTAAAGTAACCCATGTTGAAACACAACACATTTCTGTCTTCTATGACAAAACATATCACCACTAGGACACAGGTGATTGAGTGAATGTAAGACCTCTAACACTGAGAACCAGGGATCTCTTCTTTTGAACCACCTGAGTGTATCACTTAGGGCAGTGGTCGGCAAACTCATTAGTCAACAGAGCCAAATATCAACAGTACAATGACTGAAATTTCTTTTGAGAGCGAAAATTTTTTAAACTTAAACTTCTTCTAAAGCCACTTCTTCAAAATAGATTTGCCCAGGCCATGGTATTTTGTGGAAGAGCCACACTCAAGGGGCCAAAGAGCCGCATGTGGCTCGCGAGCCGCAGTTTGCCAACCACTGACTTAGGGGATGAGGCTGATCTTTCCTTTATCAGCCTCTAAGACCTAATGTGTCTTGAGCAGTAACTCTATGGCAACATTAGAGCTAAACAGAACAAGGGGTAAGTGATTTTTTAAGATAACATTTCTCTCCGCAAATTCTCATGTTTCAGTCAGCTAAGATATAACTTATCATGATCCTAGATCCTATCCATTTAAAACTGAGCATGTCAACAAATCTCTGTGACAAAATAATAAAAATGTTATTTCTGGTTGCATTGTTCTTATTGCTATAGGAGATTAGGGAAAAAAATAAGAAGAAAAACACTTCTCTCCTTAACCACTAGAAGAAAATAATCTGTTGGGGGGATGTTGAGAATGGGGGAGGCTATGTGTTTAGGGGGATAAAAGGTATATAGAAAATCTCTGTATTGTAATCTTACCATAAAACAAACTGCTCTAACAAAACAAAGTCTTTAAAAAATGGAAGATAAAGAAAATTTTGCCACATGCAGCAACATGAAAGAAATTCAAGGACATTATGCTAAGTGAAATTTGCCAGTCACAAAAGGCCAAATACTATATGATTTCACTTATATAAGGAATCTAAAATACTCAAATTCATTGAAACAGGGAGTACAATGGTGGCTGTCAAGAGCTAAGGGGAGGAAGAAATGAGAAGTTGCTATTTAATAGGCATCAAGTTTCATTTGCACAAAATGAGTAAGTTCTAGAGCCCTGTTGGCCCTACAGCGAACAATACCATACTGTGCACTTGCTAAGAAGATGTGTATCACGTTAAGTTTTCTTACTACCATAAAAAAGACGTAACTAAAGACTGCTATTAGTGATATGAAGAATATAGATACAATTCCATTATTTATTTTGTTGGCTTCTTTACCTTTGTGCATAATTCCACCACAATTCCATCATTGCACAAGTATAACCCCACCCTCAGTAAATATTTCAGACTAGCATATCTCACACCGACCCTTTGTTCTCATTGGTTCTATGGCCTGTACAGACAGAATCATACAATTTTATTTTATTGCTTTTTCTATTCTTTTCACTTGTATAAATTTAGACTCCTTATCCAGAAATGAAAGCTCTCGAGAGCAAGGATCCCATCTTGTACTTCTTTGTATTCTTCACTATACTTTGCATTCTTTTGAACTGAGTATAATGTAGAAATTCCCTAAATACATGTTAAATGATTGGGAAAATAAATATCCCCCAAAATATCTCTCATGATAACTCATAACTTCAAAAGCATTTCAATAAACCCATCTCTCCCAATTCCTGTTGATATTATCTTTTTAAAATATATCTTTATAAATATTATCTTTTATAAAGATTCCTCTAATATAAATAATTTTTCTTTTGATGATGTAATTAGTATTTTGATTCACATTTATTTCTCTCACGTTGTTATTAACATGAATACATGAGAATCTTCAGAAATTACCAGAATTCAAAAGCTGTTTGCTTAAGTTGTTAGCAAATAATTTTAATAACTATTTCACTGTTATGGACTGAATTGTGTTCCCCAAAATTCATATGTTGAAGTTCTAACCCCCAGTATGTCAGACTGTGACTATATTTAGAGACAGGGCCTTTAATGAGGCAATTAATTTAAAATGAGGCCATTGGGGTAGGTCACAATCCAGCATGACTAGTGTCCGTATAAGAGGAGGAAATTAGAATACAGACACACAGAGTGAAGACCCAGGGAGAAGATAGTCACCTACAAGAGGCCTCAGAATAAATAAAAAATTCCCACACCACAAGCCTACAGAATAATGAGAAAAGAAATTTCTGTTAAGTCACTCAATCTGTGGTCTAAAGTGTTTTGATTGAGTGCTTTTTGCTTCCCTTTTATCCAAATTGCTAATTTGATTCTTGTTTCATCTACTCTACTTTTTATTCCCTGTAAATTATTATTCATTTCAGTTAGTATATCCTTCATTTCTATTTTTTGTGATTTCTATGGCAGCTCTAGCACACTAGTACATTTGCTGATAGAGACAGTGAAGAATATGATGCAATATAAAAAAATAATTATACAAGTAACGTAAATATAAATTGTTTTTACCATACAGTCTTCAAAATCTTCACTCAAAGCAGGGGGGGGGGGGGCGGAGAGAGAGAGAATAAATTTACTAAAACCTAGTAAGTTATAGGGCCTTTGCTAGGCTCAGAACATAAGCAAATCTGATTGTCTCATTTAATCATCATAACTGAGATGTAATGTGTTAAAACATCTATTAAAGATAAGCGACCAGAAGGTGAAAAGATGACCTTCCCCAGGGTCACACAGAAGTGTGTTCATTCTCAGTTTATATTACTAGAATTTCAATGCTCTTTCCACTGCATTGCTCTGTGCATAAAATAGTAACCCACTGAAACTGATAACATTATACTTTATAATGCAAAGGTTACTTGATAAATATGAACTTAATTAAAGTTTCATCCCAAATTAAAGAAAGTTGCAATATATATTTCAGTAAATACATTTTAAAATTAGAAGTATAAAGTTTTAATAACACTTTACTACTTAAAATATATCATCAAAATTAATAACTTACTTTTTAAATATTTAGAATATGTATTTTAGTGAATTTCACCACAATTGCTGAGATTCATTTTAAAGTTAGATTTTTCTCAAACACTAGCCCTTTATGTTTAAAATAGAAACTATAACAAGATGCCTAGTTACATTTGAATTTAAGGTAAATGAAAAATAACTTTTTAGGGCATACTTATACAAAACAAAAGTTTGTTGTTTATTTGAAATTCCAGTTTAACTGGATGTCCTGTATTTTCTGTGGCAATTATATTATCTCTACTCTCTTCTAAATCCCAACATTTAAAAGAAAGCAATGAAAATGTCATACGCCTACAAAGAGAATATGAGAGGAGTCCATGGCTATTAAAAATAGTAGGTGGAAAGTAGATTATAATTGTTGACTGGCTTAATAGATAAAATGAAAATCTAGAACTGCAATGGGAGTCCAGGTGCAAGTTAATTTGCACTTTGGAAATTTAGAAGAGATCAGAAATTGAAGAGTTTAAGACCTCTAAAATAGATAAATGCAACAACAACAAAAAAGATGATTTGTTTAGTCTAATCAGAAGCAGTTAGAAAATGGTTTACACAGCTAAGAAAGTGGTCCTTCTGAAGTCTGGTCAAAGATGGAAGATTTATTCTCTGAAGAAGATGACCACTCCACGAATGGCACTGAAAATATAAGACAACTGAGCTGTGAATATCATATTAAATGCAGAGATTAAATGATAATCTACATCAGTGGGTTTCATATTTGAGTGTGAATTAGAATCAGCTGAAGGGCCTTTCAAGATTTCTGGGCCCCACTATAGAGTTTAAAATTCAATATGTCTGAGGTGGGGCTTGATAATTTGCATTTCCAACAATGTTCCAAGGTGATGCTGATACTTGCTGGTCAAGTGGTCTGAGACAAACTTCAAAATCACCAGGGGGATCTTTAAAAAGAAACACCTGGTAGCCACGCTGAGCTTGCTGTGGTCTGAGGCATGACAACAAGATTTTTCAAATCTTCCTAGGTAATTCTAGTGTGCAACTAGGATTAAGGATAACAGGCCTAAATGCTAAATTATGAGACCTCTACTCTACATCGCTTTCTCCAAACTCTAAGGAAGCCAGCATCTAGAACAATATCCCCCTAGAAGAGATAAAGGGGTTTCACTTTTGGGAGAAACTGTCCTCCCAATACTCTGAAGAATCTGATTATTGGAGAAATCATCTCCAACAAGGTTCAGTATAGCTATTTTAATGATGTAACAATTACATAATCTCTACCTCTTGAATTCAGAATTTTCAATCACTATTAGAAAGCTGAAGAACCAGCCAAGAAACACCACATAATTAAAGAAAAACTGCACCATAACCAAGAGTGAAATTAAATAAATAAACATTAAAAAAAAATACTCAGGGGAGATAGAAGCAACAGAAATCAAACCAAAACAAAATACACATAATTTAAATCGTCAGATATTTTGTTTATTTTTTTTATAGATTCAATTGTTGATAGATATGTGTTTATTGCCATTTTATCGTTCATACTTTTTTAACTTTGTTTTTCTTCTTTTTGTTTTTATTTTTTATTTTAAAATACATTTTTTATTGATTTCAGAGAGTAAGGGAGAGGGAAAGAGAAATAGAAACATCAATGATGAGAGAGAATCATTGACTGGCCATTTCCTGCACGGCTCTGACTGGGAATTGAACCATGACCTCCTGGTTCATAAGTTGATGCTCAACTACTAAGCAACACAGTAGAGACTCTATTTCCTTTTTAAATGTTTTTTAACATTTCATGTAATGTATGTTTGGCGATAATGAACTCTTTTAGCTTTTTTTTGTCTAGGAACCTTTTTATATGTCCTTCAATTCTAAATGATAACTTTGTTGGGTAGAGTAATCTTGGTTGTAGGTTCTTACTCTTCAACACTTTGAATATTTCTTGCCAATCCTTCTGGTTTTTAAAGTTTCTGTTGAGAAATCAGTTGATAGTGTTATGGGAACTCCCATGTTGATAACCAACTGCTTTTCTCTTGCTGCTTTTAAGAATCTCTCTTTGTCTTTAACTTTTGGCATTTTAATTTTGAGGAGTGTTGTTATGGATTTCTTTGAGTTCATCTTGCTTGAGACGTCTGGCATTTTCTGGACTCGTATGTCTATTTCCTTTACCAGGTTAGGAAAGTTTTGTCATTATTTTTCAAGTTCTTGCTCTCTCTCTCTTTTCCTTCCACCCACCATCCCCTACCCCCACCCCATGATGCTATTGTAGGCATGCTTGACATTGTCCCAGAGGCTCCTTACACTATCTACTTTTTTTTAATTCTTTTTTTTTCTTATGTTTTGATTGAGTGCTTTTTGCTTCCTTTTTTTCAGATTGTTAATTTGATTCTTGCTTCATCTACTCTACTTTTTATTCCCTGTAAATTATTATTCATTTCAGTTAGTATATCCTTAATTTCTGACTGATTATTTTTTGTGGTTTCTATGTCCTTTATTATGCTGTTTAACTTCTCACTAAGTTTGCTGAGCATCCTTACAATAAGAGATTGGTCTAGTAGATTGCTTGTCTGCTTGTCTCCATTTTGTTTAGTTCTTTTTCTGGAGTTTTGTTCTATTCTTTCATTTGAGACATGTTTCTTGTTTTCCCTCATTTTTGCAGCCTCCCTGTGTTTGTTTCTAAGAATTAGGCAGAACTGCTACATCTCCTGGGCTTGGTAGAGTGGCCTTGTATAGTAGGTTTTCTGTAGTGTCCAGTGTCATAGCCTCACTTATCATCTAAGCTGGATACTCCAGGTGTGACCCCCTCCACTATCTGGGCTATGAGCACATCCTGTTGTAGTTGAGCCTTGATTGCTATTGAGATGTCAATGGGAGGGATTTATCCCCAGGGCCACTGGCAGCATGACTGGCTTCAATCACAGACTACTGACCACTGTGGAAGATCAGCTATGCAGGGGCCCACCCAACGGAGCAGGACTTATTTCAGCAGGGCTCTGGTGCCCACTGAGTCTGCCCCTTGAGTGTGTCTCTTGTGGATGTGATTGGGTGATGTTTCCAAATGGTCTGAAGTAGTCAATCAGGTTCTCTGACTCTGGGGCATCCCAGAAGGTGCAGGCCAAGTTCATCAACCAACTGTCATCTGCCAGAGGCCACCTGGTATAAGCTACAAAGCCATCTATAGATGGCCTCTGCTTGTAATCTGCTTGGAGGTGCCCAGATGAGACCAAGTGGTGAACCAAGGAGGGCTGCTGCTAGTATCTGACCTGGGGCCATTTAGCAAGAGGCATAGGGTATGCTGAGCCCAGATGCTGTTTGTTTGAGAGAGTTTAGCAAAGTCTAAAGTGTGAGCCAGAACAGGCCATTCATATGAAAAAGCCACTGGTATGCAAGTTGGGTGGGGAATTCAGGGGATCACCAGAGTGGGGCTAACGGTGTTAGACAGGTTGGTGGAGACTCAGATATGGTGCCTGCCTACCTGCCGGTTTTGCTGTGAGAGGGCTCAAGAAAGGAAAAGCACTTTTGTCTGGGAGAAAGCTGCACCACCCATTTCTTGCCTAGATACCAGAAAATTCAGTTCCTCCTTGTAATGTACCTTGTGCCAGCTGGGCTGCTGCCTCAGTGTTAGAGCTCAGAGGGAGTGAGTCTGAGTAAATCCATGAATGGGTCCTTTAAAAGGAACTGCCTGGAACTCCAGAAGCCCTCCATGTCATTCAGCTACAATCCCCACTGGTTTTTATGGCCAGAAGTTATAGGGACTGCTTTTCCTGACGCTGGAACCCTGGGGTGGGAGGCCTGGTATGGGGCTGGGACCCCTCATTCTCATGAAGTCCTCTGCAGCTGAAATATCCCTCCTGATTTTTATCTGCCACATATAGGTGTGGGTCCAGCCAGTTCCCCACCTCTGTCCCACCTATCAGTCTCAATGTGGCTTCTTCTTTAAATCCCTAGTTGTAGGACTTCCATTCAGCTACACTCATGTTGTTCTGTTATTTAGTTGTGATTTGAAGTGATTGTAGGAGGATGCGAATATCATATTTACCTACACTGCCATCTTGACTGGAAGTTCAATATCCTCAGATTTATAATAGTCATCACATTCTTAAAGCAAGAGCAAAAAGTATTAAAAAAGAAATTGTGAAATCAAAATTTAAACTCATAAATTTTAAAACTCTTATGACTGAAATAAAAAAATTGATACAAAATTGAAAGTTGAAAAAATCCTTAATGAAATAAAAAAGAAAAGAAGAAAATAGAAAAAAAAAGGAAGTTCACTGCCTAAGTTATATGATTTTAGAAAGAGATCTTTGAGAAACAGAGGGGGGGAAATCATTACAAAAATTAACACCATTTTCAAGAACTGAAGAATACCAGTTTTCAGGTTAAAATAACCGAACTCTTTCCTAGAAAAACAGATGAAAACAGAAACAATTATGAAATACCAGAAATATGGGGACAAAGAAAAGATTTCATAAGTTTCCAGAGATAAAAAAAATAGTTAATAATAAAAGGGTACACAGGCAGAATAGCAGTGGACTTCTCAATTGTAGCATTAAATTTGAGAAGATAATTAAGCATACCTTGGAAGATTTGAAACAAATTACTTCCAGTCTTGATTTCCATTCTCAATTGCTATGGACTGAATGTTTTGCCTCCCGCCCCAAAAAAAAATCATATATTGAAACTCTGACACCCTCCCAACCCCCGCAGTGAGATGGCATTGGTAGAGTAATTAGGTCATGATGGTACAGCCCTCATGATGAGATCACTGTGTCCTTATCAGAAGAAAAGATCTAGCCCTCCCTCTTTCTCTGATCTCCTCCATGTGAGGATACAAGAATATGCCGCTTGCGAACAAAAAGCAGGCAGTCCCAACATTGGATCTGCCAGCACCTTAATCTTAGATTCCTCAGCCTCTTGAACTGTGAGAAGCTGTGAGAAAAAACATTTGTTTGAGTCACCAAGTCTATGACAATTTGTTACAGCAATTCGAACAGACTAAGACACCAACCAACTGAATGTTAGGATAGAATAAAAGCACTTTCAGACATTGTCTTGATAAATTTACCTCACAACCACCCTTTCTCAAAAAGCTTGCTGGAGGCTATACTTCAATATAACAAGGTAGTAAGCTGGGAAATATAGTATCTAGAAAACAGAGAAGATAGACAAAAAGAACCCCACCCATGTAATGGTGAATACAGACCCAAGGATGACAGCAGCAAATCTAGATGCAAACTGCAGCAAGAAATCAGAGAATTTCAGGAGAAGTGCATGTTGGAGAGAGGGCTTAAGAGCTCTGAGTTTTCAGCTCCCATATTATTAAGAGCAAAGTCACCACAAACTTTACATTACCAAAATAAAATCCATTTTAATTTTTTCCATGTATGCTTCTTTCCCAGTAAACATCTGTTATAGATTTAATGTTTGTGATGCCCCAAATGCATATGTTGAATCTTAATCCCCAAAGTGTGGTGCCTAGGAAGGTGATTAGGTTGTAAGAGTGGAGTCTTCATGGATGGAATTAGTGCCCTTATAAAAAATACACACCCAAGAGAGCTCTCAGCCCTTCCAGTGTGAGACAGCAAGACCGCCTGGCTTTCTGTGAACTAGGAAGTGGGTTCTCACCAGATAGAAAATCTGTTGGTGCCTAGATCTTGGACATCTCAGTCCTTTGAACAATGAGAAATAAAATTTGTTGATTAAGCCACCCAGTATCTTTTGTTATAGCAGCCTGAACCAACTAAGACAACTTCTCATAAAGAATAGCTCCCACTCAGTCATCAGAAGTAAATACCAGACAGGCATCCTTTTCCCCCACCTTGCCTCCATGGCCTCTCCCAGGTACCTATTAATTCCATGCAAGTCCACTTAAGACCTCACCCTTATTATCTCACCAAAGGAATATTTTATTTCCCTCCATTCCCACTGAAACTGCAGAGCTCAGTGCCTTATCAACTCTCATCCTCCTATCATTGCTCAGGAGACACTGGAGTAATCTTTCCAAAATTCAAATTGAAGTATACCATCCTGATGCTTAAACCTCTCTCCTGGCTTCCCCTGTCAAACCTCTTAGTGCGGCACGAAGGCCTTCCATGATTGGATGCCCACTTAACTTTCCATCACCTGATCTGTAACGGCCCCCAGTGCTCCATGTTCCAGGAATATTGAATTGCAGTCAACATTCAATTCCCAGGGATAGATTAACCATGTTTCAGAAAAGACATGAATGACAATAACCAGAAGAAAAATAATTAAAACTATTGTGAATATGAGAAATATCTACCCATCAGAATGAGTCTATCATTCATAATTACATAGAAACCATTACATTTTTACACTGTACCTATCACAAATCAGAAACGCCCCTCCAGCTGGATAGTCAGAGATGTGTATGTCTGCCTACAGCTGTCCATTTGCCTGTGAGCCCCTCTTCTGTTGCCGGAGCAGCTCTGCAGTGGATGAAGCCCTGTGCAAAACTCTGTGTCTTAGGGCAGTGACAGAACTAGGCGTCTCCTTGTTCTTCCTTCTCCTAAGAATTGTTTCAATTTTTATTTCATCTCAAACAGAGAATTTGAAGAACAGTGGAAGTAGGATGGACAACACTGCAGAACAAAGTCAAGAATTTTGCTTTGAAGCCTTTGTGACCTTGAACTGACAGATATGACTCCTACTTCCTTCCATTCATTGTTATATTGAGACACTTGCCTCATTGAGAGCTGAGGGGGCAGTCTAGGGTTATAGGGAGAAAAGCTTGAGAATGGCAGATAATTTAATTTCTGAGTTAATGGCTTGACTGTGTTGCCAGTGAACTTGAATTTTTGTGCAATGATGAAGGTGAAATGACAGTGAGAAGAAAGAATAAGCTGACAAAAACAAGGCAACTCCAAATAAATGCTTGCAAGGATGTTTAAAAAAATAAAAAAAAGTAGAGTGTATTTAAAGCAAACTGATGTTACCTAAGATTATCTTCATTAGATAAAGGAAAGAAGAAGAGGGGCAGGGAAAGGAAGGGATGCAGAATTACTCAGCTCCAGTAATAGAGCAGATGATTTGAATATTTTAATTACACGCATTTGAATTAAATATTCATTTTGCATCACAGTTGTGTTTGTGTCTGCACTGTTTTATCTGTTTCCTCTTACCATGTCCCCTAGATACCAATTAATAGTTTAATATAGAGTTGAGAGTATTTATAATTTTCCAAATGATTGTCAGGCATTTCTATACCTTTTTGTATTTTCAGTCAATTTACTTCCTCCATCTGAAATCCTTAACTGCCACTGCTATATCCACCTACATTTTGATTGTGTGAATAACGGATACATACACAGATTTATAGACTCAGCTCAATGGGCACCTGTATTTGGAAACTGTAGTTGTCCCCAAGCGGTAGAGTGGCTCACCTAATCCTTTGTGTTGTTGTCCTGTGGTCTGTTTATAATTTCATTACAACATTCATAATCCTATAGCACTTTGTTATTTACATGTATGTCTCCTTATTTAAAATACAAGACTCTTCATGGCAGGAATTATTATGTCTTGTTAACTTTTATCCTCCATACATATACTAATGCCAGTCATATGAATGGTATTCCAGGCTGGTTGAGAGTCACTAGAGTAGGTGAGAGAATGTGGCTTAGAGTCACACAAATCTGCTTGGATATTTGACTGTGACGTTTACTCTTTGGGTACCTTACCTTGATTCTTAGTATTCCTCTTATCATCCATAAACGAGGTAAATTTTACTAGCCTTATATAATATATGATATAGTTAGCCAAGTGACTTAAATGCTAAGGACAGTCATTGATAGCTATATGGAATAAAAGAATAAAAAAAAAGTATAGAAAATCTGAAATATGCATGTGACTATACTGATAATAAAATATAAATAATGTCAATAGGAATGTGTGTGGAAGTACTTTGTCAGAATGATGAATGAATCTGCACTATTTTTTCTATGAGTTTATACTACTTCTCTTGTTGCTAGCAGAAAGTGTCACCCCAAAATGTGCCTCTTTGGCATAAGAATTAATTTGAGTTGATTATTATTTTTTTTTAAAACACACAAGAGAAGCTCTGTGTACAGAGTAGAAGTTGCTCTTTGTACGAGAAATTTACATTTGAAAGGGGGCCTATACCAGAAAAAGAGCTTTTATCAGTGATGACTTTTTCATCTGTACATGGCAGGGGATGTTTACCAAACATTTCTACTCACTTTCACATGAATTGACTCTCTGCTTTGAAACCACAGAACCCTCCCTATCTCTTTTCTTACTCAGGATGCTATATAAGACTCAATAGTCTGGTTGCCTTTTTAATCTCAAATATTTGTGGGGTTCCTGAACAAATAGAATTAAAATTGTTTATGTTTTATTCTCCTATTAATTTATCTTTTTTTTAATTTAAATTCTTTGTCGTTAAAAGTATTACATATGTCTCCTTTTCCCCCCATTGTCCTCTCCCTGGTTGCTCCCGCCCCCTAGCACATGCCTTCATCCCCCTACTGTCTGGGCCCATTGCATCCATATAAGTTCTTTGGTTGTTCACTTACCCTCCCCACTCCCATCCTACCCTGCCTTTCCTCTTTTTTTACTAGAGATATTAGCCAAGAATTTAGAAGGGTAGAGGGAAAATTATTTTTCTTCCCCTACACTAGTCATTAGTAGTGGAAATTCTTGGCAGTGGAAAGAAAATAATGCTAATTGTCTGTGGTAATCACTCCAAAGGTGATCACCAAGTTCAAGTCATACATAAATTACCTATTAATATAGGGAAAATTAAATATTATAACTCATATTTAAATCTATCACCGTTTTAAACAAGTGAGACTAGCAATGTTAAAAGCAAACATTATTTTTTTAACCTTGACGTATACATTGTTTAGGACAAAGTTTTAAGAGAATAATTTTCCCCCATATTAAGAGGCTCAGCTTAAGCAAAGTCTAAATAGGGCTAAATTAGATATTGCCTTCCCTGTTTTGTGCCCCCAACCCTCACAAAAAAAAAAAAGATTTCATATGTTGAATTTCTACCCTCGCCCCCCAATGTGACTGTATTTGCACATAGGATATTTAAAGAGGTAACTAAGGTTACATGAGGTTATAAAGATGGAGCCTTAATCCAATAATCCAATAGGACTGTTGTCTTCATAAGAAGAAATACCAGGGAGGTAAGCGCAGAGGAAAGACTATATGGAGACATGGAGAAAAGGTGGTCATCTACCACCCAAGGAGGCCCATGGAGAAATAAACCAGCTGACACTTTGATCTTGGACTTCCAAACACAAAACAATGAGAAAATACATTTTCATTGTTTAAATCACTCATTCTGTAGTATTTTGTTAAGGCATCCCTAGCTGGCTAATAATAAAAACTACCCCATATCTACTAATATATTAAGAATAGAAAAAAGTACAGGGGGGAAGTTATTAAAATGAGACTAAGACAGGGATTGAAAGTCCAGCCTAAGAAGTGTAACAGGATCCACTGAGAGAAGACACACCCTAAGTTGAAGCTGATCTGAACCTTACTTCTCAAATAGCTTCCAATTACCTAACACCCAATTACTTCTCTGATTCCACTCCTCCCTCTTCCACTGCCACACTAGCCCAAGCTATCTCAGCCTCTTCTGAGCTCCTATGACTCCTGAAGTTTGTCAGCTTTCATTCTTGCCCTCCTCCACTGACCAGTCTTCCAACAATGCCAAATAATCCTTTAAAACATAAACCAGATTATAAACTCCTGTTTAATCCTCAACTGACTATTAGAATAAAGTCCTCAGTCTTTTTAGCAGTCCTTAGTCTCTCAGATCTCTTCTTGGCTTTCCTCTGCTCTGGAATGAAGCTCCTACTTCCTGATCAACATTAACCAGAACATGCCAAGCACTTTTTGGCCTTTCAGGCTTTTGATTTGCTATTTTCTCTTCCTAGAAAGCTCTTTCTTAGAAATCTTCATAAGGATACATCTTTCTTGTCATTCAAGTATAAGTTCAAATAGCACCTCCTTGTCAAGGACTCTCTAAAAACCTACTGTTTTAGTTCATACTACTTTTTCCTATCTAACATTTTCACATATAGAGTATCCTCCCAAAAATGTATACACACTTTGAATAATTATAAAGGTAGTGTTTATGAAAATACATTTTATTTTCAAAATTGAGCTATCAACTATTAAAGTATGCATATATTTTTTGGGGGAACACTGTATATTTGTGCACCTATTATCTACCCCAACTAAATTCAAGCTCTATGAAGGCAGGAATTTAAGCTACCTTTTGACCTCTGTATTTCCAGCTCCTTAAAAACATAATCTAGTTACGCAATAATAAATAAAATAATCATTATTCTAATAAAAATTCTGGTCCTAGAAATTATTTGGGCAAATACTAGAAATATCCCCAATTTAGTCACTCTAATGCTTAGCTCATGCTTTGGGCAAAAGGGCTGTGTGTGACTAAGTGAGAGAAAGAGAGAAAGTAATAAAAAATGACAACTTAGAATTATTATCACCTGAGGTTTGGGAAGTTTTATGGACTTTTCTTTTTTTCTTTTATTTTGATATCCCTGAATAAATGGGGCATTCAAAAACATATCTCCACTTTTTCTTCTAGTAGCAATGGAGCCTTGAACTTGTAACACTGAGTTTCATCACTGAACCTGAGGGCAGCAAGTAATGTCTCTGTGCTGCCCCCTTCCATGGCAGCCATAATAAACGGGGATATTTCTGAGGTTGGTTGCCAGCTCTCTACTAGGTAGTGTGGTATGGCTGGAAGATCACGTATCTGAAGGTCAGCGATTAAGGAAGTAGGCCTGGACTCCTTTTGGAGATTGCAAATAATGAGATGATCAATTTGAAACCAAGGTAAGCAGAGAGCCATGGCTGCACCTGCTTTCTGCACTCTCTGAGGATAGTGGAGGGATATAATGTGTTGAGCCGCAAGTGGGTGTCTGAGCACTGGACTCAGGAGCCGGCTGTAGAGCCCTGTACACCGCCCTTGCCTCCAGATAAATCAAGATTTCATTTTCAAGATGCAGAGTCCATCATTCTCAGCTGGGAATTTACATAGCACTCTACAGGCTTGTGCCAATCCACTGTCACCTCATACAAGTACTTCAGGAAGACAACCTCTATGTAGAACACAGAGAAAACACAGAGAAAATGACTTAGGAAAACAAGATCTTCATTTAATTCCTGTTAAAATGTGATAAAGTGTCTTACAGTAGGAAATGACAAAAATGATGATATCTTTTCAGTGAAATCAGCATCTTCACCAGAAGAAAGAAAACTGGAATTTCAAGAAAATTGGGTGGCTAAAACTATTTAAGATGTACAGACCAAGAATAAGCTGTGTCAGTTAAGTTACTAATAAAGAAGTGGAGAAGCTGTAGCAGGTGCTGCTTTATGAGCTGTGCTCAGTTATATCTGAGGAGAACAAAAAACTGAGCCTTATTTAGTTGATAGGCCAGTATGGGTTAGGTCAGTGGTCGGCAAAGTCATTAGTCAACAGAGCCAAATATCAACAGTACAACGATTGAAATTTCTCTTGAGAGCCAAATTTTTTAAACTTAAACTTCTTCTAATGCCACTTCTTCAAAATAGACTCGCGCAGGCCGTGGTATTTTGTGGAAGAGCCACACTCAAGGGGCCAAAGAGCCGCATGTGGCTCGTGAGCTGCAGTTTGCCAACCACTGGTTAGGTGATAAACTGCTACACCATTATACAAATGAAGAAGAATGTATAAGTGTTTAATTCATACTTTTTTAACAAAATATTTTTACAAATGACAACTTAACTGAAAGATACATATTCATTTTAAAGGGAAGATATAAACCATTAGGTCTTAGAGGGGGGGGGAAAAAGATCCTGGAGCAAAATTGGACATTTTTGTTAAATAAATATGAACTAAGATCCACAATGAAAATTTTAGGAATTTTCTAAAGAAAATTTGACAGTTAAAGAAATGTGAAAAAAGTTATATTTAAAAATAATAATTTGGATAATTCTGGAAATAAGTTTAATACACTAGTTTACTGTGATAAAAAATTATTTTAAATGTTAAAAAGTAGCTCAATCTGGCAGATGTTTAAGTTTAAACTGGTCTACCAATGTCTGCTTCTCTCCTAAGTGCATGACCCTTGTTTCCATCCATTTACCACGTTTCCATTGGGATGGTCTAGCACAGTGGTCGGCAAACTCATTAGTCAACAGAGCCAAATATCAACAGTACAAAGATTGAAATTTCTTTTGAGAGACAATTTTTTTAAACTTAAACTATATAGGTAGGTACATTGTTATTAACTTAATTAGGGTACTCCTTCAATTGCACTGTACATGCGCGCCTGCATGTGGTATTTTGTGGAAGAGCCACACTCAAGGGGCCAAAGAGCCGCATGTGGCTCGTGAGCCGCAGTTTGCCGACCACTGGTCTAGCAGGTAATTAAACTCTTATGTTCAAAATTTTAAAGATAAATTAAATCAAAATGAACAGATTGCATCATCTTGGGCAAATTCTAAGGCAGGTAACCTTATAAAAGGTTGGACTTCCTGATATTCTGAGCAGGTTTGGACTTGGACTCACAGTAATGTGAACATTACATGAATATGGTGTTATTTTGTCACAATAGGCTTCGTCAAGGGCCACATGCTAACCTGCCTAGCTCAGGGGAGGCCTGCATGGCTGCTTGCAAACTCAGAGACCTAAAGTTACCACAAAGGGTGTCCTAGATTAGAATCTTCCTTAGACAAAGGCATTCTTTAAAAATAAGCCTGTCTTTTTCTTTTGCATCTATGGTAACATTTCTTTGCAATGTCAGGGTAACTCCCTTTTCCAGACCCCTCAGTTCATAACCAATGCACCAGGGTTGAAACCACAAATCCTCTCATTGTTTTATCATGTAAATTGTTGACTGTTAACTATCCTGTACCCACCTATGTAAAAGATGTGTGTGGCTATCATTTTACTTTTCATCTAATCTGAAAGGTTCCCCCCCACCCCCGCCACTTTGCTTTCTCTTACCTTCTTAATCTATCACCAAAGGATTACATGTAACCCACTAGTGTAATCTCTTTTTATTGTAATGTATAAAATAAGGTGCAAAACTGCTATTTTCTGGACCATTATTTCAATCCCTTGAGATTTTGCTTAATAACAGACACTTCCTCCCATTATCTGAGATGACCAGTCTGAAATCCTCTGTTCCCAGTAACCCAATCCATATATAATAGTACCCAGAAAACAGTAATCTCAGTACACCTTGTCCTAGATATATTTTTATTATTATATTCAGATCTTGGTTTTCAGTTTTTAGAAAACTGAAAAAATGGGAAATAAGCTTAGAAGATAGTCATCATAATATAGGAGGTTCTGTGAACCATTAGAGACTGAATAAAATAAAGAAACCTAGGTATCTAACTAGATATTTCTGGAGGGGATACAATTGACATAATGACTATGAGAGCAAAATGAAGGAAATGATTAAACCTTAAAAATGTGTAAATCATTAGGCCCAGAAATGCTACATCTAAAACTATACCCTAAGCTCTGCAAATAACTAGTTATATGGACAGTAATCACATAGCTATAATTACAAATATATATATATATATATATATATATATATATATATATATATATATATATATATATTAAAAACCTTAACTGTCCTAATATATAAAAAGCCAGGGGCCATCATGACTGAAACAACCGGACGGCCGACCGAACGGCAGGCTGCGTGGGCGACCAGGCAAGCAGGAGGGTTAGTGAGGGACGACCAAATCAGTGAACAGCAGGCTGTGTGGGGTGAGCAGGCTGGCAGCGGGGGGGGCAGTTGGGGGCAACCAGGCTGGCTGGGAGGGCAGTTGGGGGTGACCAGGCCAGCAGGGGGGCAGTTGGGGGCAAACAGGCCAGTGGGAGGCAGTTGGGGGCAACCAGGCAGGCAGGGGGGCAGTTGGGGGCAACCAAGCTGGCAGGGGGGGCAGTGAGGGACAACCAGGCTGGCAGGGGGGGACAGTTAAGGGCGACCAGGCCGACAGAGAGGGTCAGTTGGGGGCAACCAGGCTGGCAGGGGGGGCAGTTAGGGGTGACCAGGCTGGCAGAGGAGGACAGTTGGGGGCAACCAGGCCAGCAGGCAGAGGAGGTTAGGGGTGATCAGGCTGGCAGGGGGAGAAGTTAGGGGTGATCAGCTAGGCAGGCAGCTGACCAGTTAGGAGCCAGCTGGCAGTCAGAAAGACCTCGAGGGGTTCCGGATTGGAGAGGGTTCAGGATGGGCTGAGGGGACCCCCCCATGCACAAATTTCAATCACCAGGCCTCTAGTTTATATATAATTATTACAGGCCTGGTGCATGAAAATTCATGCACTGGAGGAGGGGTCCCTCAGCTTGGCCTGCCCCCTCTCACAGTCCAGGAGCACTCAGGGGCAGGAGGCGACCTGGCAATCAGGACAAAGTGACACCCCATCACACTTCTACTGTTGCCACTGCCGGCAGTGCAAGCCTCTGCCAGCCCTGGTTACCTGAGCCTTGGGCAGCCCTGGGCAGCTGGGCAGCTGCCATCTGAGGCTTGCCTGTGCCCCGGGCAGGCCCTGGGAAGCTGGGGCTCTGAGCGGCCTGGGAGACCCTGGAGGCAGGTGTGCAGAGTGGCCAGGCCCACTGGGCCCAGCCTTGCCCCGCACCTGCCACCCCAGAGGGGCTGAAGGGAATGGGTATCGCTATCTTTGAGGGCGTGGCAGTCAATTAGCATATTCCCTCCTTATTGGCTGTGGGTTTCGCCATCTTTGAGGGCGGGGCAATCAATTAGCATATTCCCTCTTAATTGCCTGTGGGTGCCGCCATCTTTGCTACAGTGTGAGGGTCAATTAGCATATTTCCTCTTTATTAGATAGGATTAAAATTATATTGTAGAAATGTTTATTGATCTAGAAAGTGATATTTATGACAAATTAAAAATGAAAGAAAGTTTATGTATGATTTTTTAACCTTTTGCACTTGGATGTCGAGTATGACTCAACATGGTTAGCATTAGAATAAAGGAATCGAGAAAAAAAGCAAGCGAGTGCAAAGGGTTAAATGTCATAAATTTTAACCTACCTAAATAAAAAAGCTTTATACCACATTTCTTCATATCTTCAAATGTTACTATTTTTGCCTATTTAAAATAATTTACTATATTAGCATTCACATTATATAACTTCAACTTTGATTTCAATTAATTTAAATCATATTTACTGTATATCTTTTGAACACTTTGTTTCTTTTAATACTCTATGAGAATTAACAAACCGGCATTTCATTCTGGTTTAAACAAACTACATATTATAAAGTTTCCATATTTTTAAAATGCAGCAATTGGCTGTTTTATGTTGGATAATTTACTGTTCTGTCCTTATTACTAAAATATGAATGTCATTTTTGTAGTTACTACCCAACTCTTGACACTGCCAAATAATACTGTAAAATTACTGATTAGAAATATATGTGTGGGTATGAATATAAATATATTACTAGGAAAAGTTAAAGAATAAATGCTGTCACAAATAAATAATTTTTGGTGCTCTCATTTGCCATGTTCCTGTCTTTCCCAAATAATTTAATATGATATATCTATTCACTTGAAAATAAAAACATGTAAAACATACACATTATAGCACATTTCAGTGGGGGGTGGGGGGGGAGTTACCCATTTAAGTAATCAGTTACCAAAGTATTATGTCATTGCAACTCAATACATTCAATTGAATTGGATGGGACATCTGCCAGCTAGCATACTCTTGAATCAGAAAATGAAAATAAAATTGTTGTTCATAAAATGAGCACCATCTTATAATCCTTTATTTTATTTTTAATTTTTTTATTGGTTATAGAGAGAGAAACATTGATCGACTGCCTCCCATGCACAGCCTAATCCCAAACCAAACCCACAATCTGGGCATGTGCCCTGACCAGGAATTGAACCAGTGACCTTTCCATGCCCCGGACAAAGCTCAACCAACAGAGCCACATGGGCCAGTGCATAATTTTTTTTTATAGTTGATTAAATCATAAATGTCATGTTTGAAATTTAAATCATAAAATAAATGAAAATGCACGTGCCTATATAAAGAAATTCAGAATTATATTCCTAATTTGATCACCTTATTGTGCCCTAATTTTCATACCTGGAAATCCACTAAATAAGGAACAAATCATCATAAGGAACATAACTCTGAGATTGCTAATACATACAGGTCTCATTCTATTCAGAATTTAAGGAAAAATGGTCATCTTATTGGTATAAAAGTCTTTTTTTTTTTTTTTAAGAAGAAATAGTATCATCTGGAGATGTGATTTTTGTCATTCTACAGAAGTATTCCCCAACTTTGATTAGATTTATCACAATCCCTATGAAAAATCAGGATGGCATGATATAATGAGCACCTAGATTTAATTTGCATGGAAATGATTTGAAGGTTTATTAGCTATTAAAAATGACAACAACAACAACAACAAAAAACATGTTTCAAAGGAATAGTAGAGATAAATTTTCAAATAATACAATATGGTTAAATAATTTTGCAAGTTTATTGACAGTACTAGAGGCCGGGTGCATGAAAATTCTGTGGGGTGGGTCCTTCAGCCCAGCCTGCGCCCTCTCGCAGTCCAGGAGCCCTTAGGTAATGTCCAACTGCCAGCTTACAGTCGGACATCCCCTGCCTGAACCCGGCTTCTGGCTGGGTGGTGCTCCCCCTGTGGGAAAACACTGACCACCAAGGGGAAGCTACTGCATTGAGTATCTGCCCCCTGGTGGTCAATGTGCATCATAGCGACCAGTTGCTCTGCCGTGTGCTCGATTTGCATATTAGCATTTTATTATATAGGACTAGAGGCCCGGTACATGAAATTCGTGCATGGGGGGGGTGTCCCCGGCACCTTCTCCAATCTGGGAACCCTCGAGGGATGTCCGGCTGCCCGTTCAGGCCCAATCCCACTGGGCCTGAACGGGCAGTCGGACATCCCTCTCACAATCTAGGACTGCTGGCTCCCAACCACTCACCTGCCTGCCTGCTGATTGCCCCTAACTGCTTCTGCCTGTCAGTCTGATCACCCCCTAACCACTCCCCTGCCATCCTGATCGATGCGTGCTTCCCTGTTAGCCCAATTGCCCCTAACTGTCCTCCCCTGCTGTCCTGGTTGCCCCTAACTGCCCTCCCCTGCAGGCCTGGTAACCCCCAACTGCCCTCCCCTGCTGGCCTGATCGCCCACAACTGCCCTCCCCTGCCAGCCATCTTGAGATGGCCATCTTGTGTCCACATGGGGGTGGCCATCTATGACCACATGGGGGTGGCCATCTTGTGTGTTGGAATGATGGTCAATTTGCATATTACCTCTTTATCATATAGGATATGTTGTGGCTACTTTTTATAACAATTCAGCTTTTATGTATTCTACTATACATATAGAAATATTCTGATATACAATATATTCCAACTTAAGGAGTCTTCAATATTTTTGCCACCATCAAAAGCAATACTGGTGATTATGAGGTCAAATCCATCCTTTAAGAAACTAAAAATTTTCTTCTGAGTTGAAATCTTAGCAGTCCTTACCATTCTAAAGTATTATTTGTGTCTTAGTATTGAACTAAAGAGTCCTCTTATGAAGGTTTCTGAGACACCTACCTGTCCTTCTAAAGCTCATGACTTCTTTTAGGCCAGTGATGGGCAACCTTTTGAGCTTGGTGTGTCATACTTCGCCAAAAAACTGAGCATAACTTGGGTAGTGTGTCACTTTGAGGAAAAAACTAACTCCAAGACACTAGTCGCAAATGTTTCATCCTCAGGAGCAGCAAATGTTTCATCCTCGGCATGCGGCCATGTGTCATCAGAAATGGCTACGTGTGTCAGTACTGACATGCGTGTCACAGGTTTGCCATCACTGTTTTAGGCAAAGCTCTTATCTCTATTCTAAGATAACAGAATCATTTTCCTCCCACACATAATCTCATTAAGAGTCAATTCAGTGCAAAGTAATCTTATCACTGGCCTTCTGAGTACTATGCATCTTAGATACATCTATATCAAGAGTTACATAGAACAATTATACTTATAATTTAAAAAGCTAAACCATTAGTATTTTATTAAAGTTGCACATGATTTATAGTTGCTTCTCTTTTCCCATAATGCACAAGATATTCCTTAAATAGTTAGAGTTTAAATTGGAATACTGTTAATTAAAATTAAATTAATATAGACATTTATTTTAACTTTGTAATACTTAATTTCCTCCCACAGTATATAAGACTATGCTGATACTGATTATGAAAGGGAAAATAAGAGAGATTTAAATATATTGAGGCTCAGTTACAATTTTTTTTTAATTTACCTATAGATAGCCCCAGAAAATACTGTATGATCAGATATCATCTATCCATGTCACATCTGAGTTGGAGAAAATTTCCAAATAGTTAAAAGGGCTCAAGTCTGATTAACTTCAGTTTAAATGAATAATGTTGACCAGATCATGACATGATATGAACTTATGTGTTACAGTCCAACCTGAGATAATACCTACAGTGTATGGGCAGACTTCTGACATGACCTTCCCGGTTCTCTTGATTCATTTTCAAGCTCTAATTAAAATGCTGTCGTAATTATATTAACCAAAAAATTGATAATAAATCTAAAGCATAGTATGTTTTTTTCACTCTAAACATTTCACTATTTCCCCTGTTTAAATGAAAGGAGAGCCATGGGGCAATTGTATATAATAAAAGCCCAATATGCAAATTGTCCCCTTGACTGGGAGTTCGACCAGGGGGTGGGCCTGGCCAGTCAACCGCCCATGGCCCCTCCCCCTGGGTGGCCCCACTCCAGCGGGCAGCAGCAGGCAGCTGGGGGAAGGGAGGCCCTGGCCAGCAGCCAACAGCTGCTAGGGACCCTACACATGCATGAATTTCATGCACTGGGCCTCTAGTATAAAATAATTATATCTCTACTAAAAAAAAGTTATGCATTTCCAAATTTGTTCTTTTTTTTAGTGTCATAAACATGAACAGTATAATTTTTTCTTAGAAATGATTCCAGAAAAGTTAACCTTTAGCAGTTTACAAAGGGAAAATAATCACTATTTAATTCTTTTAAATATGGTAAAGCTAAGATGACTTAATTATCCTATTTATGTTAATGAGACCATTCTCTGATCACTAATTATAATCTGGTTAAAAAATAGTACTACGATGCAATTTGGAATTGTAGTATTTATCCATTCTGTTTGGTGATTAGCATTAAGAAGAGCAACATATTGGAACATATTGCAATTTAAGGTGACAAAAATTGCTGGAATAGTATTGCATGTAGTCCTTCAGAGATTTCTCCTAGTACTTTTAATGTAAATTTTGATGGGCTATTAGTTTTCATTAATGGTGGTTTGAATACTTAGTGAAGACAACCATGTACTATACTTTGTGCTGGGCAAATTGCCTGGATATATTTCATATATTACTGTTACTTTAATGAATAGTGTTAATGGCAATTGCAAGACTGATGGCTTAGAAAATTTATGTGGATATATTTGAAGTTCATTGAACTAAGTGGCATTGGTCAGTATACACTAAAAAGTAATATCCTTTTTTGAACAATATAATTTGAAAGCAGTATTACTTAAATATATAGCATAATTATAGTGCATTTAAAATAAACTGGTTCATATCAAATTATATGTAAATGTAACACATGTATAACAGTATAAAATCACTGGATTTTTTTAATGAAAAGAGGTTGTAAATGTAATTTTTAAGAAAACAGGATATCATTTGAATTTTTTTAAATGATATATTTGCTGAACTTATATTTTGTTAAGTGAACATGCTCATATAATTCAGGTATAAATACAACTATAATAATTATACAACTACCTAATACAATTGCACTGAAGATCATTTATCTAACAATATTAACATTTTTAAAATCTTTGAAAAATATAGCAAATGGCTTAATTTTTCTAATCTCTTTTAGAGACTCTTCATTTAAAAAAAATTATTCTCAAGCATTATAGTCCATGGTTCATGAATGCTTTCTATTGAGTAATGTTTTATGAATATATAATCTGGTCTCTAGAGATCATTCTCTCAAAAATAGTAAATCTTAAAAAAAAAAACTAAGTTAATTTTTCTAAGTCTAGGTAGTTTTAACTTGTGTAATACAATTCCATATACATATAAATCATTCAAGTTTTTAATTTTAGAACATTTGAAGTTAAGGCAAGAAAACTAGAAGTTATTCAAAGTTAATTTTGTTCTGACTATAATTAGTATTTTCTTCATATGGCTGATTTTATGGTTTAATATTTTTATAAACATTAACCATAATAGCTTGAAATAATCATATTTATCAGAATTTCTTTTCTTTTTTATTAAAATGCATAATCATTAATAGTAACATTGTATATAATACAGTGGAAACAAAACTGAACACATGGGGCAGAACTAATTTCATCATCATTAGAAATTTCATACACATGAAGGTTAAAAGCTTCCCATTAGAGAAATTACTGCAGATTACTACTTTTAGCTCATATGCATAAATTAACTAAGTATTCCATTTTAGTAGATACATTAATGGCTTCAGTGAAACCCCATGAAACATCAGGTATTTTTTTAAATGTAGTAAAAGTTTCATGGAGGGGGAAAGTAGGTTAGATGACCATTAAAAAATATATACATATGCTCCCCTTTCAAAAGCAAAAGTGTTTAAAAATATGGTCAAATAGTAAATTTGCAATTTCATTTCCTCTTCCTTATAAGCTCTGTCTTCCTTATATGTTCTCCCTCACTTCAAAATTTTGCTTCTCATTTCTCGTGAAAATCGCCAAGGCCTGCTCCTTCTCAACCCACCTCTGCACTCCCTATTCCTTTGCCCTGGTTGAATTTTCTTCCTTAGTACTTTGCAACACCTGACAAACTTTATTTCACTTATTTGCTTATACACTGTTCCTGGGTGCCCCTCCCCGACCCCAGGGAATCTCAGCACCTAATAACAGTGAATTGTTATGCCCTGCTAGATTCTAGCACCTAAATAGTGCCTGGCTCAGAATTGGGACAGATAAGAATATTATGTGGCCCTGGCTGGTGTCGCTCAGTTGGTTGTCCCTTACACCAAAAGGTGGTGGGTTCAACTCCCAGTCAGGACACATGCCCGGATTGTGATTGTGGGTTTGATCCCCAGAGGCAACTGATCAATGCCTCTCTCTCTCTCTTTCTCCCCCTCTCCCTCCCTCTCTCCTTCCTTCCCTTTCTCTATTAAAAAATATTATCTTTATTATTTGATACAGTATATAAGTATAGAATAAGTGTAAACATAGATGCCAATCCTGACCATTTTTCATTCAATTGTATTGCAAAAAAAAGAACACAAACATAAAAGATATGTATCTTCCTTCCATTCTCTGCCACTGAATCTTTCTCTTCAAGGCAGTTCCTACCATCAGCTTTTATAAATGCCACGTTCACTTTTACTTTTTTAAGGATTTCTATTTTAGCCAAAATTTGGTATGATAGGTCTACAGTCACAATATCAGGCTTCATACAGTTAGTTGATTGGCCTCTGAGGGCCAACAGGAATCTTTTTGGTACAGAGCAGTTTTCTCAAGCTTACCACTACTAACATTTTGGGTCAAAGAGTTCCTTCTTATTAGGGAGATGATGCTGTGTCTTAAAGGATATTTACCAGTCTCCCTGTTTTGTCCACTAGAATGAGTAGTAACCCTTTCTACCCAGCACTGTGACTCTAAAATGAAGTGGGCCTCAGCCGGCAGTCAGACATCCCCTGAGGGCTCCCGGACTGCGAGAGGGTGCAGGCTGGGCTGAGGAGCCCCCAAGTGCACGAATTTCATGCACCAGGTCTCTAGTATGTAATAAAAATTAAAGCAGCATGTACTAGGCTATTTGAACCTACCTATTTTCAAATTAAAATATATTTTGGATAATTGTTCAAATCAGTATATAGATTTACCCCATTTTAATAGCTACATAAAATTTTATTTTATATATCTATATATATAAAAGGTTAAGCGACCATTCGACTGGCCAGTAGGTATGACACGCACTGACCACCAGGGGGCACACGCAGAAGCTGCTGAGCTGCCGTGACTTGGCAGCAGCGGTTCTTGGGTGATGCACCCCAGAACCAGAGAGGAGGGAGTTCTCGCACTCTGGGACCCCTCAGGGGATATCAGAGAGCCAGTTTTGGCCCAATCCCGCAGGCCAGGCCAAGGGACTCCACCTGCCAGAGGGACCCTGCTCACTTCACAGATGCACAGATGCGGTCAGCAGGGGAGGGACCACATGAGGTTGGCTCCAGGGCATCTGGCCCATCTAGCCCAGTCCTGCCCCACTGGCCACCTTCTAATTAACTTCCTTTCAAAGAATCATGATTTAGAAAGCTTGCTACACTATTTATTAACTGTTTAACCTGAGCAATTAATTCAGGCTGGCTGGACCCCAGCTGGAACCTCTGAAATAAGTAATGTTAATGGTTCCTCTCTCAGGAGATTGAAGTGAGAAATGAATGAGTTAAGATTTGTAAATTAAATACTAGAATGCTTTATTTATTTAGACTATCAAATATTATTATTATTAAGGAGAATAATGCTGTTAGGCCCAGCTGTGAGAGACTAACTTTAAGAGCTTAAAACATTCAAAACACCAGTTTTTCTTTAGTTTTGGAACTCTTTCACTTCCTTATGTTTATGGATACAGTTTTCTTCTCCTTCCATTAATCTGTTTAGTTCCTTTGGGAACAAACAAAATCCAATACAACCTTTCTTTTCTTACACATCTAAGTACATATGTACATATAACATGTGCCAGAAATGGTTGCCTATATTGTACATATTTATCCTGTTATTCATTTTCTTTCAATTTTAATTCAAGTTATTATATGTTAAAGCATCTTCTTTTCATATTTATTTCAACATGTACAATCATCCCTCAACATTCATGGCATGGATTGATTCCAGGACACCCCCAAGGATACTCAATTCAGATGCTCAAGTCCCTTATATAAAACTAGAGGCCTGGTGCATGACATTCATGCACTGGATGGCGGGGGGTGGGGGAGAGGAGGGTGTGTCCCTCAGCCCAGCCTGTGCCCTCTCACAGTCCGGGACCCCTCAGGGGATGTCTGCCTGCCATGGAGACTGGATAGGCTCCCACCACTGCCACTGTGCTTGCCAGCCGTAAGCCTGGCTTCTGTGGGAGCACAATGACCACCAGGGGGCAGCTCTTGCATTAAGCATCTGCCCCTGGTGGTCAGTGCACATCATAGCAATTTGTCATTCTGCCATTCAGTCGATTTGCATATTAGGGTTTTATTATATAGGATGCTGTAGATTTGCATATAAATTATATTTGCTGCATGTAGGCTACAACAGAGTATATATACACATCACTTCATTCATGTGGATTTAGCAGTGTGTTCAACTCTTAGCAAGTTCAATATAAGCTCAATGTTTGTTTTTTGGAACTTCCTGGGATTTTTTTTTTCTTGGACCCATAGTTAACTGAATCTGGGGGTGTGAAACCCATAGATATGGAGAACCGACTATCTTTAAATTCTACAATATATTTAGGGTTGTAACCATTCTATATAAACATGTTCCTGATCTTATTGAAAATATAATTTGATTGCTGTGGCAGATGATTTTCTGCATGGATGGCCACTGTTTTATTTATTCATACATTCTACTCCTACTTATTGAAATGTATTCAGTGTAAGCACCTTGCTATGTGTCATGAATAATGCCTATATGAATAAAATGTGGTCCCAAATTATGAAGAAGTGAGACATGTTCACAATCAGAAAAGGACAAAAACAACACACAACATTCCACTGCTTTAGGAAAATACAAAAGAAAGTTCATAGGATAAAAAAAAAAATCTCAAATCAAACTGAGGTAAAGTTGAAGTAGGCCTTGAAGGGTGGTATTTCACCTATTAGGTATTAGGGTAGCTAATAAATATGAAATGCAGTCAAGAAAGAAAAAGAGAGAGACAAATAGAAATAAGCAGGCATGGCTCACTCTCCCTCCTAGGAGCTGCCAGAGCCTGCCCCTTTTCCTTTTCCCTCACTGTGCCCCCTCCCCCCAAAAAAGAAAGAAAGAAACAGGCGTGATCAGAGGGGAACAATTTGCCTGGATTTGCACCTGACTGACAGACGTGGAGGTAGAGAAGGATTAAATGAAAATAGTTATGACAGGAAAGGCTCTTCTGGGCAGTGAAAACAGCACTTAACTTTAATCAACATCTTTGAACTTGAATCTCAGAGGACTGGGTTTTAACAAATCTCATTGACCCTAAGGTGAAACTATGAATGCTGTGACATACAACTTTTGTTGAATGAAAAGGAAGACAAAGTGAGCATTTCACAGTAAGTTGTGAGTGCTATCTCAGCTCTAAAATACTAGAGCTGAGTAGGGGGTGCTATAGCAGGTCAGAACATGGCAGGGCCTGATCGTTTGGAGACTGGCGATACAGAGCGTGAACAGACGTAAGGGGTTGTTGCATTAACCCATACGAAACGTCCAGTACTACCTAAGGAGACTGTGAAAGGAAACGAAACAACAAATCCAAGGGGAGAGCACTCAGATTATAAAGGGAAAACTGGCAATCCAAGGAACGGAAACTACGTTTCAGCCCCTTTTCACATTCAGAGGGAGAGATATATTTAGTAAGCTTTGATTTTAAAAAGCAAACAAAAACCTTGCACTTGGCAACAAATAAAGCAGACTTGCATTGCACAGAACAGAGAGAATGACTCCATAAGGTAGACTATTGAAGTCAAGAACTTTGAAGTTATCAGACTCGCTACATTGGCATAAGAAGACTAGGGTAGAGGATCCTTTCAGACTAGATTTCAGAGTGAATCTGTGAGTGCTCAGTCTAAGGATCTTAACAAGGCTAAAGGCACCAGACTCACACCCTCACCCCATCATTAATAATGCTCCGTGCATGTCAGGACAACTGGCCATAATAATTTATCTTAGGAAGTAGGACAAGGGCTTTTGATGATTTCTGCATGCCAATTTTATGGGCTGTGTATTATACACATATTTTTCAAATTTCTATTATTTTTAATATATATATATTTGAAGGTTCAAAACAAGTATACAAATTGAGTGCTAGAGATGGTTTATTTTTAATAAATCCTAACTTTAGTCACTATACCACACAATATTTTGCTGAAGTGAATACAAATACAGATTTTAAAAAGCATATAACTGAGAAACTAGCTGAGAGAGCCTAAGTGTTACTGTAGGTAAAGAATACTTTTTTGCCTTTAGATTAGAGTTCCTTTGAGTCAGCAGAGAGCCCAGGCAATTTTAAGAGCTTTCTTGTAAAAACTCCAGTGGAAACATTAGAAACATTTAATCCCCAACAATATTAACATTATATCCTTTTTTTTTTTTTAATCCTCACCTGAGGATATTTTTCCATTGATTTTTAGAGTGGGAGGGGGAGAGACAGAGAGAGAGAAACATCTATCTGAGAGACACACATCAATTGGTTGCCTCCTGCATGAGCCCAGACCAGGGCCTGGGGCCGGGCCACTGGGGAGGGGCCTGCAACCGAGGTAGGTGCCCTTAACCGGAATTGAACCCAGTACCCTTCAGTTCACAGGCTGATGCTCTATCCCTGAACCGAACCGTCTAGGGCTCCATTGATTTTTTTAGACAGAGTGGAAAGGAGGGGGACAGAGAGAAGGAAAACATCTATGTAAGAGAGACACATTGATTGGTTGCCTCCCACACACGCCCCAACCGGACTTGGAATCAAACTTGCAACAGAGATATTTGCCCTTGACCAGAACTGAATCCAGGATGCTTCAGTCCTTGGGCCAATGCTCCAACAAATGAGCCAAACCAGGTAGGGCAAAACAATATCTATTCTTGAGCAAATAAGTATGACCTACGCATGCATATTCAGATGGTTCTGGAAGCATTTTAATCTGACAGCCTTGGCTTTCCTAGGGCAAACTATCCATGTGCTAGACTCTCCATAGCAACCATAATGGTTATTTCAAATTTGTGAAGTGAGCCTATGAAAAGTATGAGCGAATGTCCTTACGGGTTACTTTTATTAAAGTTTTTCAAGGGCTCCCTAAAGGGCAAATTATTGTTTTGTTAACACTGATTTAAAACAAATGTGGGCATAACCAAATCAAGGGAAGTTAACTCATTATAGGTTTGGGTTTATATCTGATAGGAGACTAAAAATGCACATAGAATATGCCTTTTTTTATTCCTTGATAGACTCTAACAGTAGACAAAATTCAATATCCTTCTAATATTTACACATTAAACTTATTCTGGCAAATTGCTACTTAAAACAAATCAATAGTATAATATATTTAAACTGTAATTAATAAGAAATAAATTCAGCAGAGAGCTTAACTATTCATAGAAAATGCATAATTAAATAATATTTTTGGCCTTACCTGTGACTCAAAGTTTCTTTTATTTTAAAAAGAATTTCGCCAATTTTTGTAAGTGATCCAAAGATTAGATGGATGTTGGAGATAGCTAGTTAGACATTTATAAAAAGTATCAATCCATTCTAAAGACAAGAAATTTAAGCAATTCTATGTTGTAAACATCCACCAAACTCCTAATTAAATGTCAAAATTGAATAACTTTGCCAAACTTCTAAAACAGATTAATATGAACTCCGATTAGCATAACTTCACAAGTGAACTTTATTTTTATTGACAATTTTTGTCTCTCCTGTGTTGCTTCAACTTAGACGATGGCTTATTTTAAACTATTTCCTGTACCCTTTAGTCAAAACATTAGTGATAAAATCATACAAGGCTTTTAGGACTTTGTAACTTATTTGGTCAAGGTTCATATTTTTGCAGAACAGAAAACTAATTGTACCAGAACCATAGCTGGTTAATGAATAGTACGAACCTAAAGTATACTTATTTAATTGGTAAAAGTGATAAATTTAGTAATTTTTAAAGCTTACATTTAATTCTAAAAGTCTATGTTTTAATCATACAATGAAGAATATATGTACATGATTCAGATGTCATGGTAAAAGTAATTTCTCAAGATCATTTAGCCCCATAAAAGTACAACAATAAAAGTAGATGTATAATTGAATTTCAATGAGAGTAACTGTGTATGCAATGGATTAGCAGGGAACAATGAATAAGCATCTCATAAGATGTGCATGTAGTATAGAGCTTTAAATTTAAGCTTGTGCCCTTTATAGTGCTCTGGACTCAAACCCTTTTGCTCTAGCAAAACTTGACCAATTATTACATGACTCATTTTAATGTACTTTGTCAAGATCACTTATGATAAATAAGATACCAACCATTAAATTCACCAATGAGAGGAATTTTCTATAAAGACATACATATTTCTTCAAGTTTGCTTGAATAATACCCATACTCTCACTTCTATTTTAAATCAATGATCCATTTGCCCCAATAAAAAATACAGATAAGTCATCATCCTACAATTTCCTGAATTGCATCTTAATTTCCTCCAAATACCAATAAGCCTCTTTCTGCCAGTACATTTGTTTTATTTGTATATTTTCACTCAGCTCCATGAATTGATTTTTCTAACTTTCTCTTCAATGTGAATATAATATATATAGTCTGCTTTCAAACTGCATATGCTAAAAATAACACATAAATAACTCACAAGCCCTAATTTTAGTCAATAGTTTTAACCTCCTCCTCCTCACAAAGGCACCTAAAATTGAATGGCAATTTGATTAATTTGCATTTAACTCACTGTCTCCTGCAGATATTAATGATCAGGAAAATACCAGTGTTATATGAATAAAAACAAACTATATTTGAAAACTAGGTAATCAATAATAAGTATAACACAGCTGACTATACACTATCTTATAGCATAAGCCACTTGAAAATCATATAAGAAAAATATTTTAGTGTATCATTATTTCATGAACCTGAAGTATATTTATAAAAAAAAATTCCTTAAAAAAAGGAGTTGCTAAATACTGAGGAAAAAAAATTAAGGAAAGTAAGTAGTAGATAAAACTTTACAGCTACAAGCTATTGTATTTAAAAGCAAAAACTACTATATTTGCTAACTCTCACAGTTGGAAAAAGACAATTGACAGGGTCATTTTTTAAAAAAAAATTAGGAATAGTTTAATGTTCGAAGTTACAACCTAGTCAGCTTATATATAATAACTGGAAATATGTCTTAGTTTAGGCTACTATAAGAAAAAGGCCAAAAAAAATTGCATGCCCTACACCACAGAAAGGGTTTCTCACAGTTCTGGTGCCTCGAAGTCAAAGATCATGATGCCATCACTTCCGTGCTCTATCCTCACATGGCAGAGAGAGAGAGGCTAACATTTTGGCCTCTTCTTAGAAGGACACTATTCCATGTGAGCTGTACAGTCACAATCTAATAGCCTTCCAAATGCCCCCACCTCCACATGCCTTCAGGGCTTCGGCATATAATTCAGGAGAACACAAACATGAGTCCACAGCAAAAGGCGTCAAGAGTCCTCGTCAACTGCCATTGGACACAATGTGCAAATCAATCCTGACAAAGTAAACTCTGTTCCTGACACAATGGAGAAAAGGTAAAGCACAGACGGTACTGCATGTGAAGCATGTCACCTTCCGCACTTCCACCTGTGCCTGCTGGCTGGGTGTGCGGAGCATTCAAGAAAGGAGCAGTGGCACCTGAGAGCATTTTAGACCTGGAGAGAGCTGCCCCTCCAGTCATCACCTACAGTTACACTATTCAGGTCCTCTCCATGTGTCCCTGGCACTTCTAGTGCTACTGTCTCTTTGCTAGAGTCTAGGGTTGGTATTCATGAGAGAGTGAATATATGCTCAGGCCCTTTAAGAGGACCCCTGTGTCTATAGCAGCCCTCAGTGTCACCTGGATGGAATCCTTGCTGATTTTCACAGCCGGATGTTGTGGGTACTCCTCTTCTCTGCATTCTTGTTCTGGGCTAGGGAGCCTAGTGTGGAGCTGGGACCCCTTGCTCCTCAGGGATATCTGTAGCTGAGATATCCCTCCCAATTCCTAACCACCAAACATGGGTATGGGATCAGCCCATTTTGTGTCTCTGCCCTTCCTACCAGCCTCAATATGGTTTCTTCTTTATATCCTTAGTTATCTGAGTTTTGTTCAGCTAGTCTTTAGGTGGCTCTCAAGGGTAGTTGTTCTATAGTTAGTTGTAATTTTTAAAAAATATATTATTGATATTTTTACAGAGAGGAAGGGAGAGGGAGAGAGAGTTAGAAACATCAATGAAAGAGAAACATCAATCAGCTGCCTCCTGCACACCCCCCACTGGGGATGTGCCTGCAACCAAGGTACATGCCCTTGAATGGAATCGAACCTGGGACCCTGAGTCCACAGGCCAATGCTCTATCCACTGGGCCAAACCAGCTAGGGCTTTAGTTGTAATTTTAATATGGTCATTGGAGGATATGAGCTCAGTGTTTATCTACTCTACCATCTTGACCAGAAAGAATTAACATAATTAAAATATCCATACTACCCAAAGCAATCTATAGAGTCAACACAATTCCTATAAATATACCAAAGACATTTTTTTTTAACAGAACAACAGATAATCCTAAACTTTATATGGAACCACAAAAGGCCCTGAATAGCCCAAGCAATCTTGAGAAAGAACAAAGTTGGAGGTATCATGCTACTTGATAAGCAAATTATACTACAAGACTATAAGAATCAAAACAGCATTCTGGTGGCATGAAAACAGACATATAGATCAACAGAACAGAATAGAGAGCCCAGCAATAAATTCACGCTTATATGCTCAATTAATGACAAAGGAGGCAAGAATATACAATGGAGTAAAGACAGTCTCTTTAATACATAGTTTTGGGAAAATTGGGCATATACATGCAAAAACATGAAACTAGACCACTTTTTTTACATCCTATACAAAAATAAAGTCAAATTGGAATAAAGATTTAAGTGGAATATCCCAAACCATAAAATTCCTAGGAAAACAAAACAAAACATAGACAGTAAACTCTCTGGCATTGCTCTTAGTAATATTTTGGTAATTCTCAAATATATAAACTTTTCATTATTATATTTGTTATGGTGTAATTGTTTTAGGAAACCAGGAACTGTACCCATGTAAGACAGTTAACTTAATTGATAAATGGTGGGTGTGTTCTGACTGCTCCAGCAGCAGGCTGTTCTCTATTTTCCCCTCTCATTAGACCTCCCTATTCCTTGAGGCACAATAATATTAAAGTTAGGCCAATTTATAACCCTATAATGGCCTCAAAGTGTTCAAGAGAAGGGAAGAGTCGCACATAATTAAATCAAAAGCTAGAATGACTAAGCTTGGTGAAAAAGGCATGTAGAATGCCTAGACAGGCCCAAAGCTCCATGTTTTGGACCAAACAGCCAAGTTGTGAATGCAAAGGAAAAGTTCTTGGAGGAAACAAAAAGTGTTTCTCTTTTAGTGAACATACAAATGGTAAGAAAGTGAAGCTATCTTGTTGCTAAACTCACTCCCGGTGAAGATGCTGTGAAGGTTGTCAAAATGACAAACAAAGGATTTAGAATATCATGGGAACTTAGTTGGTAAAGCAGTGGCAGTTGGTAAAGTAGTTTGAGAGAATTAACTCCAATTGTGAATGCTGTACCATGGGTAAAATGCTATCAAATAGCATCGCATGCTACAAAGAAATCACTATGACGAGAAGAGTCAATTGATGTGACAGACTTCATTGTAGCCTTATTTTTAGAAATTGCTACAGCCACCAGGACCTTCAGCAACCACTAACCTCACCAGTTGTCAGCTATTGACATTGAGGCAAGACCTTGCATCAGCAAAACCATCACAACTCTTGATGAACTCAGATGATGGTTAGCCTTTTTAGCAATAATGTGTTTTTTTTTTTAATTTAGGTATATACATTGCTGTTCTAGACATAATACTATTACACACTTAATAGACTACAGTATAGTGCAAATATAACTTTAGTATGCATTGAGAAACCCCCCCAAAAATTAGTGTGACTATCTAGCAATATTTGCTTTATTGTGGTGGTTTGGAACCCATCCTGCAATATCTCTGAGGTATGCCTGTATGGAAAAGAATTATTTGTTGGAGAATAATTTCTATCATTGTTCAATGGACCCTGTGGCCTTGTCTCTTGAATTATCTGCATGGATCAAGCTATCCTTTACAAGTAGAGATAAGCCACATTTGTTATTGTGACAAATACACAAGGTCCTTACACTTTAAAACACTTCAGCAGAACATAAAAAATAATCATAAAATAAAACAATTCACAGTAATCCAAGAATCAATAATAGTAAAGTCCCTAATCTGTATAATGTTACAAGTCTGTTCGCTAATGTTAAGAAAAGAAGAAGGGAAAAAAAAAACAAAACAAAACCTCATAGAGATGTGCAATTTAAATGTGCTTCTGGAATTAATGGAGCAGTGATTCTTCTCAGCTTTTAATTGATCATAATTAATCAACCCCCAATCAATAATAACACCCTAACTATAGAACCACTGTACTTACCCATGATGGTTAGGGCTGTAGCTTTTGTTAATTCTTCTTTCATTGACTCTATTACTTCTAAATTACCACCATCTAGGTTGCATCTATTTATGGTTCCATTTCCGGAACTGATCCAATAAAGCTTGTTTTCCACATAGTCTATCGATAGACCTGTAATTAAATTATACATTTTAAACATAAGGTTTGCCACTTAAATTGTAATAGTCACCTAGCACTAAGTTTGAGGGGGAAAGATATGTTGCAAACTCAAATTTTTGTCTGAAAATATGAGGTCTAGCTAATGGAAAATATAAAGGGGTGGACAAAAGCAAGTTAATAATATATAATATAATAACTAATGAATAAATAATACAAAGATAAATTCTGTTCTGCACACTTACAACTATAAACATATATGTGTGTGTGTGTGTGTGTGTGTGTGTGTGTATGTGTATACTGTTTTAACTTTCTGTAAAACAATATACTTTAACAGGCACTTAACCATTATCTCTGTTGATTATCACAACAATCTTGTGACACTGAGTTCTACTTTACATATAAGCAAAATAATATAAAGAACAGTTAAAAAATGAGTCCCTAAATAGTAGATGGTCATCCCAGAAATTTTAATAAAGGTTCTATTTCCAAATTGACTGCCTGGCCTCTTATTATACTAGTTGGCTTCATAAAGTTTTAAAGTGTAATATTCATTTATGACACTAATTTGACTTATATAATGTACAATCCCTCCTCTACTTTTAGTAAAATTTACCTTATGCACATATAAACTTAAATCGGAGGTTTCAAGTTTTTTCAAGTAAATTCAAAGGTAGAAGAACGTCAAGAATTAATAATTTCACTGATATATGCAATTCAATGGGGATCATTTAGGGGCTACCTAGAAAGATAAACCATTCAACAAGTAAGTGAACTAAGCCAACTGTTAACTTTATTATATTTTACTAGAGGCCCGGTGCACGAAATTCATGCATGGGGGGTGTCCTTCAGCCCAGCTTGCACCCTCTCCAATCTGGGACCCCTCGGGGGACATCCCTCTCACAATCCGGGACCGCTGGCTCCTAACCACTCGCCTGCCTGCCTGATTGCCCCTAACTGCTTTTGCCTGCCAGCCTGATTGCCCCCTAACCACTCCCCTGCTGCGACCCACCTCCTCCATCAGGACCTTCCTCCTCCATGCCGCACAGAGCAGCAGGACCCCCAGGCCCTGCCTCCACTATGCATGTGGCCATCTTGTGGTGGCCATCTTGTGAGGGCATTGCACGAGGGTGTGACGCCACCTAAGCTTTTATTATATAGAATGGACCATTTCATATATTGGAGTGGTATTTATGGTTTTTAAAGCCTCAGTACATGTACATTTTGATTGCCGAGGGTTCTTAGACACATCTATTTAATTACGTGCATGTTAAACAGGCTCAGAATCTACTAGTACATTATAACAATAACTCTGTGGCTCCAATTTGGTCATCTGTGATCCAGAACAAGGTGGGTCACAGGTATTGTATTCCTGAGTATATGTGGACATACATATAACTCAGGCATACAATATGGTAAACTTTCTGAAATCTCCCTCAGAGAATGGATTGAACAAACCACAAAAACTCTCCTCCTCATAAAAAAAAAATATCTAATTGTTTTTATAAAAAAGGAAGGAAGAGAGGGAGAAAAGAAAGGAGAAAAGTAGGGACAAAGGGAAAAGGGAAGGATGGAGGGAAGGAAGGAGGGAGGGATGGAGTGAGGGGAGACAAATGAAGAGAATTACAAGTTCAAGTGCATTGAGAGAGGATTAAAACAGCACAAACTTCTCAACTATAGATAGTCCCAGGTCAGAGAGTGAAATTGACTTATCAGACCAGTTTTAATCAAGTAGAAATAATTCAACAAGTCAATAAAATGTATACCAGAGATTTATTGACTTACTGGTATGTTTTGCTAATACAAGTCTGAATGGTTCACCAGAAAATTCACAATGCACAAAATTATATATTTCAAGGAAGACATTTTCATTTTTTTTGTTTTTTTATTTTTTTATTTTTTATTCTTTTGATGACTATGGTAAGTGATTGCTTTTAATCACAATGGAAAAATAATCAAATAATGACTATCACAGTCATATTCTATGGTGTAATATTTTCAGGGCAAAATTTTACTCACCATTCAATTTTTTAAGAGAGAAAGTTGGCTACTTTGCAATTAACTAAGTGCATCTTTTCTAGTGTTAAAAAGAATTTTTAGTGGTTTAAACCACTCAATTTCCAGAAGTGCTCTATTTTACTGTCTGCTTAGTTGACTATCTAAAGCACATAATTCCATCTCTAATTAGCAATGAAGATATCTTTACTACAAATTTATGATACATTTGTAACCCCAAACTTTCTGTTGCTGAATTTTCAACAAAAATTGAATAAACAAATACATTCACGAAGAATTCCCTTTAGGAAAGTTATCTATCCTTCTGTGTACTTTAAATTTTATCTCTCAATCAAGCTAAATCATCAGAGAACAATATACATTTTTATATCGCTGTGTTTTTGTCCCTCTCTTAATCTCCTACGGAACTGAGCTTTGGCATTATGCCCTTGGTTTAAATGAAGGATGCTATAAGAAGTAGCCATAAGAAAAACACTGTTATAATTCCCAGGATACAGTATCTGAAAGCAGTACTTCACACAGTGACCTCTTTATACAAGGACCCATGGGAGAAATTTCTTTCAGGGCTCAGTGCCAGGAAGAGCTATATATGGAAAATATAAAATTGTAGCTGGTCATATTTCTCTCTTTGCTTTGGCTGCAAAGAAACTGAAGTGTCCGATTATGAGCCATATAAAGCAGTTTTAAGAAACCACATTTATACTACTAATTTTACTCCTGGCTTAAGTAGAATAATCTATTATTGTACTTAACCTTGGATTTTAAAATCAGTATTATTCCTGTCTTTCTTAGGGAATATCTTTAAGTTTCCTCAACCCCTCTTTTGAAGGAGAGAGGAGAGGGCATTTCTACTGACTGTGTCTAACTTCAAATTAGTCTGCAATGTCAGGATTTTCTCCTCCACTTAACACCCTGCCGTTTCAAGAGTCTGACTTGCGCTATGTAAAGCAGTTATCAGAGAGAGCAGGAAAGTTACACAGTTTGGGTAAAAGTTCCCCAGAGTTTACTACTCAACACCTTTGTGTCTGAACTGTGAGTGCCTAGAGGGAAGGATCTGTGTCAATGATCTTTTATAATGCCTAGCATGATGCCTAGAGCAAAGAAAAAAATTATAAACATTGACTGGATAAATGAATTATTTATATAATCCCATTATTAAAATTATAAGTTGTCTTCTGGAGTTCTCCCTAGTGAAGTTAAATTAAATTTTATATATATACTAGAGGCCCAGTGCATGAAATTCATGCACTGGGGGGGTGGGGTCCCTCAGCCCAGCGTGCTCCCTCTTGCAGTCTAGGAGCCCTTGGGGGATGTCCAACTGAGGGACCTAAGCTATCAGTTGGACATCCTTAGCACTGCTATGGAGGCGCAAGAGGCTCCCACCAACGCTGCTGTGCTTGCCAGCGGTGAGCCCAGCTTCTGGCTGAGCGGCTCTCCCACTGTGAGAGCACACTGGCCACCAGGGGGCAGCTCCTGCATTGAGCGACTGACCCCTGGTGGTCAATGAGCATCATAGCAACCGGTCGTTCTGCCATCCAGTCAATTTGCATATTAGCCTTTTATTATATAGGATATATATATATATATATATACACACACACACACACACACACACACACACACACACACACACTCAGATGTACACACAATATTTTCTCAATGATACAGGCACACCAAAATTGAAACTTCTGTTCTGTGAAAGCTAATAAAAGACATGCTTCAGTCAGAAAAAAGTATTTGCAATCTCCATATCCAACCAAATACTAGTATCAACAAAAGAATTCTCAAAACTCAGCAGTTAAAATAAAATTAGTAAATAGGCCAAAAAAAAAAAAAAAAGTGAACAGGCATTTCACAGAAACAAGATATACAGATGGCAAACAAGCACATGAAAAATATGTTCAATATCATACAAAAATTAAAATTAAAATGCCAATGAATTAAAACCTTACAAGACTGACTAAAACAAAAGTAGTCATGAAATTATATGTTAGCGAGTATGCAAAGAAAAACTGGATCACTGATACACTGCTAGTAAGAATGTATAGCCACTCTGGAAAAAAGCTTTGCAGTTTCTTATAAAATCAAGCATACTGCTCCCTTAGGACCCAAAAATTGCACCCTTACGAATTTATTAGGGAGAAATTAAAGCTTATATTTATACAAAAACCTGTACTTGAATATACATAGCAGTTTTATTTGTATTAGTCAATAATTAGAAACATCCCAACTCCTTCAACAGGAGAAAGATTAAGTAGTATACTATTATCCTATCTAATAAAAGAGTGATATGCAAATTGACCATCACTCCAACACACAAGATGGCTGCCCCCATGTGGACACAAGATGGCCATCACAAGATGGCCAGCAGGGGAGAGCAGTTGGGGGGGATCAGGCCTGCAGGGGAGGGCAGTTTGGGGGGACCAGGCCTGCAGGGTAGGGCAGTTAAGGGGGACAAGGCCTGCAGGGGAGGGCAGTTAGGGGCTATCAGGCTGGCAGGGGAGCAATTAGGCATCAATCAGGCTGGCAGGGGAGTGGTTAGGGGGTGATCAGGCTGGCAGGCAGAAGCAGTTAGGGGCAATCAGGAAGGCAGGCAGGTGAGCAGGGCCCTACCGTGATCAGGCGTAAATGGTCAGTTGGGGTCCCAGATTGGAGAGGGTGCAGGCTGGGCTGAGGGACATCCCCCACCCCCGTGCATGAATTTCGTTTAGTGTATATATACTAGCGTACTGCTCACTAATCCTCCTCTCTAATAAAATGGTAATATGCAAATTAACCATCACTCTGCTACATAAGCCACGCCCACCAGCCAAGCCACACCCACCAACCAATCTGGGCGAGTATGCAAATTAACCCAAACCAAGATGGCTACAGCCACAGAGAGCAAGGTTTCCCAGGTAACAGAGCAAGCCAAGCTTTCCATAGCCGTTGCAGGCCTAAGCCTCCACTCAAGCTACAAAGTTTCAATTATAGAAGGTAAACAAATTCAAACAAATGGCAGCAGAATGGAGCTTGAGAGAGCAAGCCAGGGTTGCCGGTGGCAACAGGGGAAGCAAAGCTTTCCGCACACCCTGGCGGGGCCCACCCACTTAAGGCTACAAAGTTTCAATTGTAGAAGGTGAATTAACTGCCACAGAAATGGCTGCCACCCGGGAGGGAATAGAAGGCTTGGCTCTGCTCCAGGCTACAAAGTTTCAATTGTAGAAGGAAAATAAATTCCAGATACCAGGGCCTCCTCTTGGGTCGCCAGGGGGCGTGGCCGGCCTGCAAACCACCACAGGCCCCTCGCCCAGGCCGCCCCATGCCCCAAGGGAACCCCCACCCTGATCCGGGACACCCTTCAGGGCAAACCAGCTGGCCCCCACTCCTGCACCAGCCTCTATCCTATCTAATAAAAGAGTAATATGCAGATTGACCATCAATCCAACACACAATATTTCTGCCCCCATGTGGTCAAAGATCCTGCCCCCATGTGGACACAAGATGGCCACTACAAGATGGCCAGCAGGAGAGGGCAGTTGGGAGGCACCCGGCCTGCAAGGGAGGGCAGTTGAGAGGGACCAGGCCTGCAAGGGAGGGCAGTTGGAGGTGATCAACCCTGCAGGAGAGGGCAGTTAGGGGTGACCAGGCCGGCAGAGGAGGGAAGTTGGGGGCAAACAGGTTGGTAGGGGAGCAGTTCAGCATCAACCAGGCTGGCAGCAGAGTGGTTAGGGGGTGATCAGGCTGGCAGGCAGAAGCGGTTAGGGGCAATCAGGAAGGCAGGCAGGCAAGCAGTTGGGAGCCAGCAGTCCTGGATTGTGAGAGGGATGTCCGACTGCCCGTTTAGGCCCGATCCTAGGATCGGGCCTAAACGGGCAGTCGGACATCCCTCCAGGAGTCCCAGATTGGAGAGGGTACAGGCTGGGCTGAGGGACAACCCCCCTCCGTGCACGAATTTCGTGCACCAGGCTTCTAGTAGAGAAGAAAGAACTACTGATACATTGAACAATTTCAATGACTCTCCAAGGATATGAGCTCAGTAAAAAAAGCCAATCCAAAAGGTTATGGGCTCTATGGTTCTATTTATATAACATTTTAAAATGATAAAATTTTACAAATGGAAGACTGATGGTATGTGGATGGTAGTAGGGTAGGAGTAGTTGTGGTCATAAAAGGGCAACATGACAGATTATTGTGGCATTAGAATTATGCAGTATCTTGACTGTGGTAGTAAATATAGAAATCTACACATGTGATAAAATTTATAGATATAACTACAGAAACAAAAATGAGTACAAGTAAAACATAAAATATGAATAAGATGGTTGGATTGTATTAAGGTCAATATCTGGGTTGTAATCTGGCTGGTATCGCTCAGTGGTTGAGCATTGACCCATGAACCAAGAGGTCCCCGGTTCAATTCCCAGTCAGGGTACATGTCTAATTTTCAGGCTCAATCCCCAGCAGGGGGTGCAGGAGGCAGCTGGTTGATGTCTCTCTCTCATCAATGCTTCTATCTCTCTATCCCTCCCCCTTTCTCTCTCTCTGAAAATAAATAAAACATTAAAAAATAAAAAAGATAATGTCTATATATATACATATACTGTATATGTCTATATACTGTACACACAGGCTTTAATATTGTACTATAGTTTTACATAATGTTTCAGTTGGGGGAAATTAAATGAAGTGCACATGGGACCTCTCTGTATTACTTTTTATAATTGTATGTGAATCTAAGTTTATCTCAATAAAAATTTCAATTAAAAAGGAAAACATGCTATTCAACAACTAGCTGAGTATGTACAGGACCAGAAAATGCCACTCCAAATTATACCATTTTGTCTTAAAAATTATTCTAAGTCAAAGACATGTGATAAATAGCAGATGCACTCTGTCCTTCCCCATTATTTACCTAAAAGCAGACTTAGAATCTCCATCACTAGTCTAAACTGATCATCCTAGAGATGGCACTGAGAGGAATCTATATAACAAAGCTCACTTACAGCACTTATTTTTCATTAGTTTTCCTCAGTTTCACCAACCCACAGTTTGCCTCCCTTGGAAGTGTAAAACACTTTGTCTTGTCACTTCTCTACAAATGTATTGCTTTTTGTTAAGATGCCATATAAGCCTGAGCTCTGACCACTTCTTTGAGTTACTACTCATCAAGGACCATTTCCCATGTGTATACATGCTATTTGTGTTAAAAAAACAAACAAACAACCACACACCATTTTTCTTTTGTTAATCTGTCTTTTTGCAGTCTAATTTCCATTATTCGAGTCAGAGAACATAGGAGGACAGAGAAAAAAGTATATTTTTCTTCTCAGACTGCCCAAATTTTAAATGGATCTAAATTCTTCCTTGGAATCATCCTTCTCAATTCACTGAGTTTTAAGAAGTCATTAATACCATATAGAGTTACAGAGATAACTTAATTAACTTAGTTTCTTTTGCTTATCATATCAAGCTAAGATTTCATCATCTCCTCCATTCTCTAGCACATATATTATTGTACCTGGGGTAATTTATTATTTCAAGCTTGATGGCTGGCAAAAATTTTGTGCCTTATAAAAATAACATGTGAGGAAATGAAGGAAAGACCAAGACAAGTGACAGACTGTTTCTTGAGAAGAGTTGTGTTCTAAAATATTATTTTAAAAGCTTTAACTCTAATAGTTGTATACTTTTCCAAGCCTATATTTAATAGCTTGTTAGGTAAAGTGGAACAAAATACTTTTAAAAGCACTGGGTTGTGTAATTTTAATATTTTTTAAATTATAGTTCCTGTCAATATAGTGCTAAATATTTCCTTATGTTATAGATTTTTTTCCCTATCTACACAGAAATATTCAGTTTTCTAGATATATCACACTATTTTGTGCCTATAATGCTTGTTTACTCTTTCTGATAAGAATAAGGAAAACCCTTTTTCCTACCAGTTCTTTAAAAACTAAAGCATAATCCTGGCCAGTGTTCCTCTGTTGGTTGTAGCATTGTCCCATACACTAAATGGTGGTGAATTCAATTCACGGTTAGAGCACACAGCCAGGTTGTGGGCTTGATCCCCAGTCGGGGTACATGTGGAAGGTAATTAATTGATGATTCCCTCTCTCTATTTCTCTCCTTTCCTCTTTCTAAAATCAATAAAAATAAATAAATATATAAATATTTACTAAATAAATAAAGTATATTTATCCTTCAAGATCTAGATGAAATTTCAAAATACCACCAATTTGGTTACAACTCATCTCTATTTTCCTTCCCCACAAAGAATTACTTGTTTTCTCTATTTTTGCAGTACCCAATCATATTGACTTTATGGTGTCTGGAAGATAGTACTTATGAAAAACAACAAGTGGTTTTGTTTTGCTTAACTTGACTAAAAATTTTATCAAATGGTTTGTAGTTATCTGTGTCTTTTTCATTCACTAAACCATGACCTTCCAGGTTTTATTTTCAGGGTATGGTACCTAGTATATGCTTCATAACTTTTTTTATATCTTTTTTACATTAATCTTTAAAAATGAATAAATGAATGATCAGAGGAAACAGTATAATACATTTCAATTATTTGTGTATGTATGCATAATGTAACTTTAATATTGCTTTGTAAATTCCTCTAATCTTTTTAAAAACCTATTGTTAACATTTATTTTGAGGTGCACAGCCTTATACATTGATTGCACTTCATACATAATAAAAGTGACTGTGATGAATAATGAGTGTGTATAAATAACTGCATTATCAAGCAAGAAAACATACCCAGGAATTTTTTTTTTTTTAAATGAGACCCCTTGAATTCTTTTGATGGGGTAAAAAGTGCTCATGAATGTTATCCATGGATAGATTTCAAAATCCACATTATGTAGCATATGGGTTGAAATTATTAAATAATAAAATGTGTTGTATAGGTTTCAAGAAGGTGTACTTGAAGGTTGAATAAACAAATGACTTGGGGTTAAGGTTGCATTAAGAGTAAAGGGAAAACATCAAGGAAATAAAAATAGTGTACACAAGATTCTTAAGAATAAGCCATGAAGGGCAATGTTGATTGGCAGGCCAAGGTGCTTTATGAGGCTTGAAGGATAAAATCCATAATATGTAAACATTTTACACATGGAAATGGCTTTAACTAGTAAATTAAAATCCTCTGTTATGCAAACTGCTCTAAGCACTTAATGTATCCAAGACAGAGCAATAAATCTTAATTGAGAATATTTAATTCAACAATGGATAACTGGAAGGTGGATTTGTATATAACAGAAACAAAGTTATTCAGCCTGAACTGCCTGGAGGCTGTAATTACTTAGTCTTCAGTGATACTCAAAAAATGTTATGCTGGGTGTTCTGATAAGATTATAATGTACTTCTATTTCAAGTGCATCACGCATATGGGTTTAACAGCAAGCAAGCAAGGGAAAGCCAGTGAAATAGAATTTAACAGCAATTTCACAAACTGGAAAGCCTGTATATCAGTGACATTGCTGTTTAAATCTAGCATTGAAAGATTCAGAAATAATTGTGTGGCACAATAATTGGCACAGAGGTAACACTGGTTCTTGCATATGCCTGGCTGTTTAGAAAAGCTGACTGCTGAGTCCTAATTGGGCACATATTTCTCAGCAGTACCCAAGCCCTGGATTCCCCCCCCCCCCCCCGCCCCCGGCCAGCCTCCATGCTTGAAAGAGTAACAGTTTCATTCCCTGATCTTTACTTGAGGTCAGGTACTTGCTATATGAAATGAGCCTCTATGGGCATGGGCATAACATAATTGCTAAGATTTATTATGGTTTCAAATATAAGATAAACTGATATTTGAATTCCAACTCTACCACTCATCACAACTAACTTCTTTCAACAAACCTCAGTTTCTGAATTCATAAACGTTTAAGGAAGACTTCCAGAAATGATTACTGCAAGATGATTAATGCAAAGCATTTTGCTAGTGCTTGACATATTCTAATTGCTTAAAAAGTAGTCACTGTAATTATGTTATTTTTGCTTCCAAAGTGATGATGGTTCTACAGTAACATACTTCCCAGGCTAAGTGCATGCAACAAAAAGATAGTTTCATGGCAAGAATACAGGTTTTATAAAGGGTGGTAGATAACGATTGTTTTGAGTTGATATTTCCCAGCCTCACCAGACAGACTTTTGTGTTTTCTCCTAACACACTGGGAAAAAATCATTTATAATCTGACAATCAATACACTTGAGGAGAAAATAATCTGAACAGCAGCTCCTCCTCACCTAATAACCTAATTTTTTTTTTTTTTTCACAGAAATGGCTCAGGGAATGCGGTGAGCAGGTTTAAGCCACACATTGCTCAGACAGACTCATCATGAAAATATAATCACACTAATTCCCTGTAGTGATAAACATCAGTGAAATTCAATGAGTAAATAACACAGTAATGAATATCTCCATGTATAGATAAGTATTTCATGGGTATGATCACCATGTGTATCAACAAAAACAGGTTTGTATTTATTTTCTTCACACATTTCTATGCCCATAAACAGAACTGGAAATTTTCATTTTAGAAATAATCTCAGGGGAGTAGTTCTAGAAGCATCCTGTAAAGTGGGATTACAAAAACATGAATTCTTGAGAGTATTTCAAACATTCTTCTATATCAAATGTTTACTTCTGAATCTTAAACTTGATATTACACTAAATAGCAGTTTAAATTTACATATAAAACCAAGAAAATTATTTTGTTCACTAATTTGCATCACACAGCTAAGCTATCCATAAAGAGAAGGGGAAAAAAATAGAAGCAACAAATAATTTTAAAAAAATAAGAAACGATAATAAGCCAAGTATTCTGTATAAATTAATAAACAATGTAAGTTCTTTAATATATTTTAACAAAATGTTTCTAGAACAAAAGGAAAAAATACTATAACTTACAATAGTTATGATGCAACATAGTTATAAATCAATGCATCATCCCTCACAAATAAAGAATTTAAACATAGTGGATATTGCTAGAACTTTTCTGCTATAAACTTATTCACAGTAATGTTTTATAGTTAATTTACAGATAAGGATTTTTCTAGCCTATAGGATAAATAAAAAATTACAACAGGGTCAGGATGAAGAGGGGTTATTATAAAAATATTTTAGTTTTATTTATACCCTGTGCCAAAGGCACTATCAATAAATAGATAACTTGAGCAATACTATTTTTGCCTATTACTTCTTTGTATGAAAAATCTCTGAGTTGCTAATGAGAGCCCAATGGCCACAGGGTTAGACAGGGGAGGGTGAGAAACAATAAGAGGAATAAGTGGAAAAGCCAACTTAGAGACCAAATACTTCCAACTTTTCCTCCCTAGCCATGCATGTCTTTATAAACAACTAACTTTAAATGAGAGTACTTTAATTTGCTTCCTACACATCAGATACACTTAATGGAGTGCATCATGAATCTATACCCAGATCACCAAGTATGCACTTTTTTCCCATAGTAATCCCAGTCAACTAAGATATAGGAATAAATCTTAGTTTTATTCAACGCTATAACAGCTTCTTTCTATGTAATAGGAAACATTATTCACTCCATTCAACAAATACTTATTGAAGATCTACTTTATGTCCCACACTGAACTTGGAACTGAGAACACAATGGTAATAAAACAGATATGGTTCCTAACTTTGCAGGGTTTCCTTTCTAGTTGGCAAATATTCAACAAACAAATGGAAAATTAAAATAAAGAGCTAAAAATGTGAAAAATAAATGATGCTAAAAGTGTCTAAAATACTTCAGCTTAGTCGGGGAAGTCAGGGAAAGCTTCTTTGAAGAAATAATACTTGAGTTAAAATCTGGTATATAGGTGGCAAACTAAGAGAAGATTGGACACATTTCTGTATCTACCAACCAAAAAGTATCTACACTAATAAAAGAGAAATATGCAAATTGACTCACTTCGCAACACCCACCAGCCAATCAGGAGTGAGTATGCAAATTAACCCAACAAAGGTGGTGGTGGCCCCAGCCCCCAGCTGCTCTGGGCCTCTGGGCAGCATGCATGCAGGTGCGGAGCAGCAGGGCGGGGCTGGACGCCTGTTATGACGGGGAGGGCGGGTGGCAGAGGGAGCTACAGGAGCAGTGTTCCGGCTAAAGCAAAGACTGAAGGCTCCGGCCAGAGCAAAGACTGAAGGCTCTGGCCGCAGCGAAGATTCCAGCCGGAGAGCAAAGATGGAAGGCGGCTGCCAGAGCGAAGGCTTGGGTCCCAGGTGCCGGGGCTGGCAGTCAGGGGGAAGGAAGGTCTATTGCACGAATCTTCTTGCAATGGGCCTCTAGTTATATCATAATTCTTAATCCTAACCAGGACCCCTATTGAAATATCTGTCTTAAACCAGAGTGCAAAATCTCAATTACTATTTCATTGGCCCTTTCGCTTCTGAGACACTAAGATGCTGATGAATTAATGCTCGCTTTTATTGTCATACACAAGAAATCCAGCTTTGTCTACAACACAGGTTGTTTTACTAATATTTTGAGAATCCCATATTTAACATAGAGGAGAGACAAAAATAAACACTCATGTATTCACTATATAGAACTGAACACTATTAATACTTTGTTGTATTTCATTTGAATCTTTTATGAAATATAAAATACATTTTTAAGATATAAAAATTCCCTTTTGAATGTCATTAATGTTCCTTTCCAAAGACAACTGTTATTATAAAATTAGTCTGCATAGTTGCAGTTTACTTTTTCCATATCTTTGTGAATATGTGTACCCAGGATCAATGTATATTCATGTTGTGTGTTTTATTTTAAAATTATATAAATGGTATTGTGCCATATCATTCTGCTAATTACTTTTCTCACTCAATGCTCTTGAGATCTATTTATGTCTTCATATATGTTTATATACATAAATATGTCTGTAGGTATATATGGTATTTCAGCACATAAACATGCTGCATTTATTTACTCCTTTTTTCTTTTTTTAAATATATTTTTTATTAATTTTAGAGAGGAAGGGGGAGGGATAGAGAGATAGAAACATCAGTGATGAGAGATAATCAATGATTGGCTACCTCCTGAATGGCCCATCCTAGGGATCAAGACCTCAACCTAGGCATGTGTCATGACCTGGCATGGAATCGTGACCTCCTGGTTCATAGGTCAATGCTCAACCACTGAGCCATGCTAGCTGGGCTACTCATTTTTCTTTTGATGAAGATTTACACTTTCTCCATTTTCTTTATTATTAATGATTCATTGAACATCCTTGTACTTGTTTCTTTCATGCACACACACGACTTATAAGGAAACAAAGAATGCACACAGACTAAAAGTAAAGTGGTGGAAAAAGATGTAGCATGCAGACAGAAATGAGAAAAATGCTGGGGTAGCAATACTTATATCTGAAAAAATAGACCTTAAAACAAAGGCTACAGTAAGAGACAAAGGACACTACATAATGATAAAGGGATCAATCTAATAAGAGGGTATAACCATTGTAAACAATTTTGTACCCAAAATAGAAGCACCTAAGTATGTAAAGCAAATCTTGATGGACATAAAGGAAGAGGTTGACAGAAATAGAGTCAGAGTAAGGGATTTTAACCTCTAGTGACATCAATGGAGAGAACTTCTAGACAGAAAATCATCAATAAAATGATGGCCTTAAATGACACACTAGATCATGTGGGCTTAATTGTTACCTTCAGAGCATTTTACTCCAAAGCATCAGAATAAACATTCTTTTCAAATGCACATGGAATATTTTCTAGGATAGACCATATGTTAAGACACAAATCAAATCTCATGAATTCAAGAAGATTGCAATCACGCCATGGCCAATGTGGCTCAGTTGGTTGAGCATCAGACCTTATACCAACATATCACCAGTTCAATTCCCAGTCTGCCACATTCCCAGATTATGTGTTCAATCCCTGGTCAAGATGTATATGGGAGGCAAACAACTGATGATTCTCTCTCTCTCTCGCCCCCTCTCCCTTCATCTCTCTCTTTAAAATAAATAAAAATATATTTTTAAAAATCTTGAAATCATATAGAATCTTCTCTGGCTATAATGATATGAAACTAGAAATCAATCATAAGACGGAAACTGAAAAACACACAAAGACATGGTGGCTAAATAACATGTTACTAAACAATGAATGGGTAACAATAGATCAAAGAAGAAATTAAAAGATACCCTGAAACAAATGAAAATGAAAACACACAATCCAAAATCTATGGGACACAGCAAATGCAGTCACAAGAGGGAAATTAATAGCATTACAGGCCTATCTCAAGAAACAGAAAAAAATCCCAAATAAACAATCTAAGTTTATACTTAAAGAATCTTGAAAAAAAAAAAAAAACACAACAAAGCCCAAAATGAGTAGAAGAAACAATAAAGATCAGAGCAGGAAAAAAAAAAAAATAGAATCTAGAAATACAAGACAAAAGATCAATAAAATCCAGCACTGTTCTTTGAAAAGATAAATATGGCTGACAAACCTTTAATCAGACTAATCAAGAAAAAGAGAGAGGACCCAAATAAATAAAATCAGAATTGAAAGAGATAAGTAACAACTGATATCAACAAAATACAAAGGATTGTGAGAAAATATTTTGAACAACTTTATACCAACAAATTGGACAACACAGAAGAAATGGATAAATTCCTAGAAACATACAATGCTCCAAAACTGAATCAGGAGGAATCAGAGAATCTGAATAGACAGATTACAACTAGTGAAATTTAAGCAGTAATAAAAATAAAAAACAACAACCTCCAACAAATAAAATTCCTGGACCAAGTGGCTTCATAGGGGAATTTTACAAAACATTCAGAGAAAAAGGAACAATTATCTTCTTCAAACTATTCCAAAAAATTAAAGAGGAGCAAGGACTCCCAAGTTCATTTTATGAAGCCAGCATTATCCTAATTCCCAAACCAGAAAAAAATGACACTACAAAGAAAAAAATGTAGAGGCCAATATCCATAATGAACATAGATGCTTAAATCCTCAACAAAATATTAGCAAACTGGATCCATCAATGCATGAGAAAGATCAGAGACCATGACCAAGTAGGATTATTCTGGGGATGCAAGGTTGTTACAATATGTGCAAATGAATAAATGTGATACACCACAGAAACAAAATGAAGAATAAAAACCACATAATCATCTCTCTAGATGCAGAAAAATCATTTGATAAAATCCAACACCCATTTATGATAAAAACCCCCAGCAAAGAGGGAATAGAAGGAACATACCTCAAGGGAATGAAAGACATATATAACAAACCAGAGCAAACATCATATTCAATGTGCAAAATCGAAAGCATTTCCTTTATGCCAACAAATTAGACAATGAGACGGGGATGTCTACTTTCACCATTCTTATTCACCATAGTACTGAAAGTCCTAGCCACTTCAACCAGACAAGAAAAAAATAAAATAAAAGGTATCCAAATTGGAAAGGAAAACTGAAAACTGTCATTATTTGCAGATGACATGATACTCTATGTAGAGAATCCTAAAGGTTCCCCCAATAAACTACTAGAACTGGTAAATGAATTCAGTAAAGTAGCAGGATACAAAATAAATATCTAGAAATCAGTAGCATTTTTATGTACCAATAATGAACTATCAGAAAGGGAAACTCAGTATTGAATTTTAAGCTGTAAAATAAAATATGTATTCTTCTGCTAGATTTCTATGGATTATATTCTATGATTATTCCTTACTGAATTCATTTATACTCTTAACTGGAGGCCCAGTGCATGAAATTCATGCACAGCGGGGGGGACCTCAGCCCAGCCTGCACCCTCTCCAATCCGGGACCCCTCGGGGGATGTCTGACTGCTGCTGGTTTAGGCCCGATCACTATGGGTCGTCGGACATGCCTCTCGCAATCCAGGACTGCTGGCTCCTAACTGCTTGCCTGCCTGCCTGCCTGATCACCCCTAACCCCTCTGCCTGCCTGACCGCCCCTAACCCCTCTGCCTGCCTGATCGCCCCTAACCCCTCTGCCTGCCTGATTGCCCCTAACCCCTCTGCCTGCCTGATCTCTCTAACTGCTCTCCCCTGCTGGCCTGATCCCCCTAATTGCTCTCCCCTGCCAGCCTGATTGCCCCTAACCGCCTCTTGCCTTGGCCCCACCACCATAGCTTTGTCTGGAAGGCCGTCGGGAAGATGTCCGGTCTAATTAGCATATTACCCTTTTATTAGATACTACAGACAATCAAATCATTCATATTTCAGTCTATTGGACCCAATATATCTTTCATTATTTCTGTTTAAAGTTCTACTATTAAAGGCCAGATGTGCTCCTCATAACTTTTATTCATTCAATTCTCTTTATAAAATATTTTTTCTTGATTTTACAGATGAGAAAAGCCAGCACCACAAGCGAACAGTAATTTTCCCAAGGTCACTAAGTTTAATGAAATCTAAAATGATTTAGTTTCTCGCACCCTTTAGGAGAAGGATAGTATCAAATTCTTATCAATAGATCAAATACAGAAATCTGATACTAAAAAATCTGTTCACTCAATAAATTTCTAAGTCAAAAGACATACACAATTCTAATTAAGGTATACTTTGTAATAAAGATTGTGTTGTTTTTTTTTCTGGTAAAATAGTATATCTTGCACAAATTAAAATTAACAATTATGATTTTGGATTCATTTAAAAGTAATTTTCAAATATAATAATAACTGACATGGAGTAGACATCTAATATTTGTTATTAAAGGTTGAGTCTCCATCTATATACACTTAAAATATCATTTGGCAAGTAACACCTGAGGGACCAACTATAAAGTGTAAATAGCAACACTAATTTCTTTCTTGTAAACTTTTCTAATATAAGCTGTTAGTTTTTTTCTTTAATTTATTTGAGCAGAGAAATGGATATTGAGCATTAAAGAAGATAAGGTTTTTCCCATTAAAGAAACAACCATGTAACCTAAAGCTACTACATTACAATATAAGGACTTTATTTGCTTGTGCTATTTCCATCATACTCATTTTTACATTTTAAATATTCTGAATAACTCCAGATAAGTGCTAACTGAATTGGTTTAGTTCAAAGTAAGTCATTTGTATAGGTCCCAATCTTTAGAGCCTCTTGTTTCTTTTGTTCTGTCATCTTCCACACAGAAATGTTAGCATTTCATTTTACTTTAATTTCGAACACTACTTTGTATTTCAATTGTGTATCAAATCTTAGAACAGTCCAAGGAAAAGAGCTGTTAAAGTATCATTTTATATCAGATGTCTATATATGAAAAAATTATTTATTGCAAATATTGTTGATACTACACCTTTACTGAATCATCACTATTAAAAATAACCTACTTTAAGTAAGTGTACTTCCACATTTCTAAAACTGAAAAAAAAAAGTTTAAAAGCTTCATGGTGTATTGATTTTACTCCCAAACTAAAACTATACTATATGCAATTCAAAATTATTATTTTCTTTTGTATATTCCATCATTTTCACATTTAACATAATATCAAAATCCAGTTTCATTAATGGATTTTTAAAAAGGTATTCTGAGATGACAAATAAGCAATATGATAATTCCTGCCTCTCAAAGAAATATTAGAAATTATGAAGGATGAGTGATTCTAATTTGAAAAAGAAAATTATGGTCTTTTAACAAATAATATACAATGGTTGGCAAAGGTAAAAAGAAAACAACTAAATGAACACAACTGAGTGAATGAAAATAAAATAGCAACAACTTAACCTCAAATCATTCTAACTATTAATAATGGCACAATAATGATGGGGAAATCTCAGTACAATATATTGGCACTGTAGCAACACAGACATTCACCAGTGAAAATAAGGTATTTATTACTTACATTAAGTTTTAAGCAACTCCAGTGCTTAAGTTATTGTAAAAAGACTCTTATCAAAAGAGTCTTTTTATTTTTATCCATAAAAAGATTGTTTTCTCCTTACCCCACATAGACCCAGTGGATTTAATAAGATGGAAAATTTTCTAATTTAAATTCTATTACTAATCTGTAATATTTTGTTTCAGGTTCTAGATCAGAGATACACTGTATAATACAGTTTTATCATATTAAAAACTGCAGTGATTATTCAAAGGACAACTTACCCACTGGTTCCTTTTGATTCTGAAAAAGAATTTTACTATTACTGCCATCCATGTTTGCCATGTTGATTGTGTTTCCATCTGTCCAGTAGAGTTTCCTTAATTCAAAAAAGATATGGATTAAAAATATTAGGCGTAAATCTGCTTGTTGCCTAGAAATATACACGAAAGAACAAAATTAATGTTAAAGTAAATTTTTGGCCCATTATTAATTTCTGGTAGGAAGGCCCCAAATTGTTGAGCCACTTGCTTACAGTAACCTTCATATTTGCCTGGGAAGAAAGCATCACTCTAGCTTTTTCCTGTAACTGAAGGACAATTTTCTCTCACCTCTTTTTACCTCCTACATTCACAATTGAATATTTAACTATGACTACAATAAATTCTTCCCATTAAAAGTAATGCATCAATATTGAATTATCTTGGCTTTGAGAAATCAGGCATCTTAGACAGGTACAGTCATTTCAATCATTCCCATGGAAAGTGCTAAGAAGAAAGAATTTATTTTAGCCCTACACAAGCTTTCTATGTGGGTACATGATGACTAACCAGTAAATGGGAGAATCTAATCTATTTATGATAGCAATATGTGGTAAATGCTATTAACAATTTGTTCTTGAAAAGAAATCAATGACTTTTTCATGCATTTTAAAAATTGTGATTCCTTAAAAACAAAAATTAATGAGATTTTATAATAATGTATAAGAATGTGATTTTTATGCAAATAACAAAAATCTCTAACCAGGAGTCCCTTTTACAATTTACATATTCACATTTGCTTTTCTGACTGTATAACATATATGTGTCCCCTGAATTAAACTAAAATATTTTTTATTTTTATTTTCAGGTACAGTAGATATTCAATATTATTTGATATTCGTTTCAGGTATACAGCATAGTGGTTAGACAATTATATAATTTACAGAGTGATAAAGTTCTTTTTAATATAAAATCAGAGAAAAGGTGTGTGAAATTTTAGAAAAACTTAAAAAATAATCATACTTTACCCCCTGACTGGGTGAGCGGTCAGACACTGTGGCTTATCGATTCCATGAATAATTGAAGTTTTCAAAGAGCCATCTAGTCTTGCCACATTAATCTGTGTTTCATCAAATTCTGAGCTAATCCAGTACAAATTCCGTGAGACCCAATCCACTGCTAGCCCTCTGATACTCTGAATATCTACAAAACAGGAAAAAGAAAATTAAAAGTAAATGAAGTTTCTCATTCTTTCGGCTTTTCAAATAAGTTATTTTCCGTCTCAGGGAAATTTTAATTTACACTTTAATTTGTTAGCTAAAATTGTACAAGATTGTAATTTCATTCCCTTATCAGCCCTTCTTAAAACATGAATAATCATTAATGTCTTACTGCCCAGCCCTTTTGAAACCTGACACCTCAATTAGCATTGAAATTACACTAACAGTCCATGATTCACCAGTAAAAACTTAGCAGTGGAAACAAGCTGCAGTCCTATGGTTCAAGGTGACGGAATTCAAATAGAGCAATAGCTTCTCCAGTTGGTAGCACATCTTTCTAGTTAGGAGAAAGTACTTGTGAAGCATCAACAAATGGGCTATTTTATGTTTTAAGTGCCAATTTGTTACTGAAATGAAATAAAACAATTCAACTTTCCTAAAAGAATTAATAGACTTGAACATCTTTCAAAATAGAAAGTTAACCGAAATTGACTAAGATATGAACAAAGAAACTAAAACCTTTTTAACATTCCTCCAATGTGGATTCTACAGAAATTACTGAAATCTAATTAAGTTTCAGTACATTATAGCCAATATGAATATTTGGGTTGTTATTTCTTGACTATTCAATTAGGCATTTAAAAAAAAAGTGATGGAGTTTAGGCGTAAATACAATTGCACATTTTAATTAAAGAAATGAAATAAAGTCTTAACAATGATAGATACTACAAAATCTTTTCAGCATATTAACGTATAAAGTAGGCCAGTTTAGTCCCCTACCTGCGGCATTTTATAACTTTAACTTGGCCTTGCCTTGATTTTACAAAGTTTAAAAAATGTGTTAGCGGACTGTACCTTCTGAGTACTCAAGCTTACAAGACAGCTGTAGGCTGTTAAAATGAAGATGCTGATTCAGCAGGTGTGGGGAGGGGCAAGATTCTGAAAGTTCTAACTAGCTCCCCCTTGCCGTTACCACTGCTCCAAGCAGAGGCTCCAATCTAAGTGCCTCCAGAACCCGAAAGCCACTGCTACTTACCTCATCGAATTGCTACATCTTCCTATTTATCATTTTCAAAAAATGCCACAAAGCTAGATTTGCAGTGAAAGCCTGAAAGTGAAAGCTCCAGATTGCAAAATTTGCCAACTGGTTGAAAATTAAACAGAGCAAAACAAGACACGGAGGCCTGGCAGTTCTGGGTCAGCTCTAAAGTATACTGTTGGCCTGGGGGCCTCCACCCCAGCAGATGTCCTGGAAGGTTGACCATGGTGACTTTCCTGCTCAAAAATTCTTGAATTGTTTCTAAATAAGTTTTAACGACAGTGCCTTTAGAAGATATTTCTCAAGTTTCAGTGACTAATCAACACCCTCTCACTCTGCAAGTTACCTTTCATCATTAATTTATTGGTATATCGGTGGATTTTGAATGTGAACTTCATTTCTAAATTCAAAATTTGAAATTTATTTTTATTTAACCTATCCAGTTCCCTCTTTTCTAAAATAAAAAAAAAAAAGAAAGAAAGAAAAGAGAGAGAGAAAGAAAGAAAAAAAAAATATAATACAACGCCTCTGTAAAGCTCAAACTGCCATGTCTGATACTTCATTATTTTCCCCATCAGGATATTTATTCCTCATTCTCCTTCACTCTCTGGAGTTAATTGATTGCTGAGAGATAGACAGTATTATAATGAAACCTGGCTTCATGTTCTAGGTTGTGTACCTGTTTTTTGTTTTTAATCAAGTCACTTAAATTTTGGCCTCTTATTAGAAAACTAGTGGCCTGGTGCAAGAATTCATGCACATTGAAAGAAAACTAATTAGAAGAAATGTTTAATATTGCTATTCGCCCCTTCTCTATAATAGAAGTGTCAAACCAAATTCACAATCGACAATTGCAGATCGAAACACACACATGCAATTGGCACCAGCGAAAGCTTTACATGTATCACATGTGCATGAGTCAACTTAGCCTTTTATATATATAGAATAAACTCACTTAATTAGACCTGCTTTCTGATTTAACTAAACTTTTTCCAGTCTAGTGAAGCTCCCCAACTTCTCTTTCAGGTAATTGTCAGCAACACAGCAGTAAATATCAACACGAAGTAGATTACGCAGGAGAACAAAGGGTAACATATTTAACTGCAGTAGTGTTTGACTACATTCTACACAGTGAGAAAACCTGAAGTCATTTTCAAAGTCTTCCATTTCTTACTTCTTTTCAGTTGGCTCAAGTTTCTAAGCTTTCTAAATCTCCGTTTTCTGGCTAATGAAAAGAAAACAGGATTCCTCCGAGTCTCTTACCTACCTACTCCAGGACTTCTGTGAGGATCAAATGAGATGAGGCATGGGAAAATGCTTCACAGACATTTGTAAAATGTTTCCACCTGTGTATAAAGCAAGTCGTGTTTCTGGGCTGAAGAAACTGCAAGGAGACTAGTCGCTAGGGAGAGGAATCCAGGCATTGCTATGTGACATCATTATCCAGACGGACATTTAGCATATTAGCTATTTAGATAGATAGATAGATAGATAGATAGATAGATAGATAGATAGATAGATAGATAGATAGATAGATAGATAGATAGATAGATAGATAGAATTGGCTAATTACAGATAATATGTAGGATTGCTGTGAATGTTTTATTTTATGATATGTATTTATGTACCTTAATGCAGGGTTGAGGGCTACTTTGCCAATCCAAGGACTTAATATCTTCTTTATTTTTACCCTGGATTTCTTGGTATTAGCAAGAATAATGAAATTAGTTTTTATTTCCTCTAAAATACATGGTTACCCAAAGTAGTGTTGTTTTTTGTGGTTGCTGTTTTTTGTTTTGTTTTGCTTTTGCGCGGGGGGCGCTGTGTCTGTTGCTCAAAATTCATTTCTGATTGAGTCCTAACCACATCCTAGAGAATACAGTGCACTGTTAAACTGGAAAGCTAGCCAATGTTAAGCTATTAATAACTATTTAGTCCTTGTCAATTATATGGCTTTATGCTCCCCCAAATCTACTTCTATCTTTAATACCACAATAGCATCCAGTCTTTTCCTCTTTCAAGCAGTTGATTTAGTTGCTGCCAGGTTATTTTTCTAACTAGAGAGCTCTGGATCATGACCTCTGTTTGCCCCATGGTATTTCATTGCTTCCAACCACTTAGAAAGTGATGTCTAAATTCCTTAGCCTGGCTTTTTATAAAATCTGAATATAACTACCTTCCCAGTCTTATTTCTCACTATTTTTAACAATTACCTTACATGTCAATCATACTGATGTGCTTTCAGGTTTCCAAAGGTATCCTGTCCTTTCCAACCTATAAGAAATTATCTGGCCAATGTCTTTCAACATAATGGGATAGTTATTTGCTGACATATTTCTACTATCACATACACTTCTTGAGGGCAGGGTCCTTGCTAACTTATCTTTATAGCTCTCATCCTCCAATATACACAACATTACCTTTAAAATAAGTATCATTAATGAATTGATGAGCACATTCATAACATGCACAATCGACAATTTTAAGATGTGTGAGCTGAAATCAATGAAAATATCTTTTTTTAAAAATGACAATACAGAGGCTTGTGTAGCCATAGAGGCAAAACCCTGCAATGAGAACTAGGGATTCATGGATTTGCAGTTAGTTGCTCAGTTCAGAGGGTTCAGACCTTAAACCCACAAAGAGTAGGAGAGCTAAACAAGAACACAGTCAGGTATTATCGGCAGGGTCTAAATCCTCAGTGATAGGTCACTGAGGAAAAATAATTGGAATTTAAAATAATAATTCTCAAAAAGGAGAATATTTTAAAATAAAATGTTTTTAAAGTATTATGTGTAAGATAAAGAAAAAAAATGAGTGGGATATTTTAAAATAGAAATATGCTTTGATAAATAATAAGCAAGGTGCATTAATTTATTTTTTAAATTCTCATAAGATATAACTGAGAACCAAAAATAACTTTTGCATAGTTTTAAAAATACAATATCCAAAAAAATGTACCAGGTGCATTAATAGCAGCTCAGGCACATTAACTAGTGAACTGCAATGCAAATCGAAGGACGTTAGCCAGAGCCAACACAGAGAAACAAAACGATCAAAGGAATTGGAGGTTAGAATGAATTGTCTCACACAGGTTGTCAGTTTCCAAAGGTAGGGATAGAGGGACTGGGTTAGAGAAAATGGTAAGAGATAACATTTGAGGGTTTTTTGTTTTCTCTCCAGGCTAATGAAAGACATGACCTCATAGGAGGCACAAGGCTCTTAGTGGCTAAATAAAAAAAAATATTGTCATGAGGAAAAATAAAACATGAAAAGCAGCTAAAGAGAAAAGCAGAGAAAAAGACCTAAATAAGAATTGCAATTAGATAAACATAGAGGTTCAAGATAGCAATGAGGGATGCCACAAGAGAGTGGAATGATATCTGGAGAAGATTGAAAGAAAACAACTCTGAACTTGGAATTTATAGTCAACACAATTATTATACTATAACAACAAAAACCCAAATAATTGTCTTTAAAAAGGGGCACAGGACTTGAATATACATTTATCCAAAAACAGATATAGAAATGCCAGCATGAAAGGATGCTCAGCATCACTAATCACTAGGAAATGCACATCAAAACCACCATTACTTACCACCTCACACTCATTAGAATGGCTACTATACAACAAAACAAATTTTTAAAAGAAATTAGAAAATAACAAGTGCTAAGAGGGATTTGAAAAAATCGGAGCATGTGTATTATTGGTAGGAACGTGAAATGGTACAGCCTCTGGGGGAGACGGTACAGCAGTTCCTCTAATAATTAAAAATAGAATTACCTTGTGATCCAGCAATTCCACTTTTGGGTATAAAGTCAAGGGCTGCATAATGATATTTTGGTCAAGGACAGACTGCATATATTAAGGTGGTCCCGTAGGATTATAATGGAGCTAAAAATTCCTGTTACCTAGTGACATTTTAGCCATAGTGACATCATAGCCGTCTAACGTGGTGGCACAAGGCATTGCTATTTTGTGCTGTTCTCAGTCTATTGATAGTAATGCTCTGGGTACAAATGCCTGAAGGCGCTCCCCTGGGTCCTGGTGACCTTTCCACAGATGCTTCCCCTTCCTAAAGCAATGCTGCAACTGGACAGAACCTCTTATGACAATTGTAAGACACCCTTGAGCAGTAACCATTAGCAAACCTTGAAGTAAAAAGTTTATCACTTACAGAAATGCCCAAAGTATACCAGGAGGCACACAGTAAGGTTGGTGGGGAGAGCGCACTGCATACAGGGTCCTGGGGTTCCACTTTTATTGGGATCGGGGATGGGTCCTTGGGTTTCAAGGACTCACTCTTTATTGGTGATTTTGAAACATAAGAATGAGAATTTAAAGCACAAGAATAGAGAAAAATAAAAGTACCCTAAATAGCTAGGGAAATCAACCAAGATCTCTAAAAGAAGGAGCCTCAGTGCAGAGAGGTGGCCTGGTTCTTTAACTTGTGTGGCTGGCAATGAGTTCCTTCAAGATAGCTTTCCAGAAGGGGATGCCTCTTTGAAATGGGTGTGTTAAGCAATCAAAGCTTAAGTCAGAGCTCACACTACCATCCCCCACATGTTTGTGGTTAGTACTGGTACAAACAAATCTACTGCACTACCAGTCCTGTGAAAGTATATCACATACAGTTACAGTTGTAGACTATACCACCCAGGTTTGTGTAAGTACACTCTTTGATGTCGGGTCAATGATGAAATATCCTAATGACACATTCAGAACGTATCTCCATGGTTAAGTAGTGTATGACTTTTATACCCAAAAGTATTGAAAGCAGAGTCTCAAAGAGATAGCTGTACACCTATGTTTATCTTAGCACTTTTCACAATAGCAAGAAGGAGGAAATGACCCTAATGTCCAACAACAAATCCTACATAATAAAAGGCTAATTATCCTCTTGGGAGTTTGACCACTTGCTATGACGTGCACTGACCACCAGGGGGTGGTGCGGAATGAAGGAAGGCCCCGATTGGCCCTGATTGCTGGCCAGGCCTAGGGACCCTACCCATGAATGAATTTAGTGCACCAGGCCTCTAGTGTATGTATAAACAACGTGTGATACACACATACAATGAAATTTTACTCAGTCTTAAAAAGAAAGGAAGTTCTGACACATGCTACAATATGGATGAACCTTGAAAACCTTATGCTAAGTGAAGTAAGCCATTCACAAAAAGACAAATGCTATATGACCCCACATATATGAGATACCTACAATAGACAAATTAGACACAGAAACTAGAATGGTGGTTGTCAGGAGCTGGAGGGAGGATGGACTGGGGAGTTGTTGTTTAATGGGTATAGAGTTTCAGTTTTGCCAGATGAAGTCTTCAGGAGATTGGCTGCACTATGTGAATGGACTTAACATTACTGAACTGTATGTTTAAAAAGTGTCAAGATGATAAATTTTATGTGTATTTTACCATAAGTTTTAAAATTATCTTTCATAAATGAAGGCTAAATATATATTCAGATTATAGATTATCATTAAACTATAGGAACATTAAAAGATGTAATTCAGAGAAAAGAGAAATGATCACAGAAGGAAGGTCCATGATGAAAGGGGGAAGGGGGAAGAACAAAAATTGGTTAACTTGTAGATAATCCTGTATGCAAAAGAACTGCTTGTCAATTCTCTTAATGTTTTCCCTATGAACTGGACCTACTGACACCAGCATCTTGAGGGTGAGCACAAACACTTTCTACAGGAAATTAGGCATGCCTTCAAAGAAGGAGATTCCAACTCTCTCTCTTTATATATATATATAATTTATATGCTAGACAAATTAATAACACACCCATAAATGCATGATCCAGCTTAAGAAACAGAACATTAAAAATACTTCAGAAGCCTTCTATGCTCACCATCACTAATTTTATGCCATCCCAACTCTTGATTTGGTAAGTTTTAATATATATATATATATATATATATGTATATATATATATATATATATATATAAAATAACATATATATTATTATATATAATATATACATTATATATTATGTATATTTTAATATATATTAAAGTATATATATGTATATATTTTTTTTCAAATTTTTATTTTTTTCCTAGAGTCTGTAGGGGCAAAAGTTTAACTTCATATAATCTTGCAATCTCTTAATGCCCTAAACCTATAATTATTCCTATCCAACTTACTGATGATAAAGCAAGCCTCCTTCCTTTATTCTCATCTGGATCCATGTCTCCAACATCTTTCCAACTATCTGGTCAATTTCACCTCACTCAATCATCAGGATTAATTACTTCTACAACTGCCATACACTTGATGTCTGCACCTTCTTATACTTCTCATTATTCCAGTCTAATTTTTATTTCAGATTTACAACATTTCTATAACTTTCTACTTGTATCTTTACCTATGGTTTCTCATGTATCCAATCTAACTTCCAGGTATCCACATGGTTTATCTTCAAAAGAGTTTGAATCACCTGCACAGATCTGTAAAAGTCATCAGCAGCTCTCCATTACCTTTGGTAATCCCATGTAAGAACTCAGTGCTCCCTGTGAGAAGTAGTTTACACCCATATTAAATGCCTCATTTCATTTATCCTTATAATTTAGTTGTTTAACTCATTCTTTCATTAGATATGAAGAGCCTTGAGATTACGGACTGTCTCAGTTAAATAATAGCCACTGCCCAATCCTTTTAACATCCCAGATACAGAATCTAGGATATGATGTAAAAAAAAAAAAAAGAAAGAAAAGAAAAGAAAAAATGCCCACAGAATAAAATTAAATAGCCTTTATATGCTTCAAACTAAAATATAAAGAATAAACATAGGAAGGATTTCTTATTTAGCACCTATTGCTCTAGAGACACAATTCTCAAGGGAATGACATTTACGTGTCATTTTTGCCTTTCTTTTCCTTTAAAAAAAAAATCACAGTTGACATTCTTTCATCAAAAGGCTTCCTGGGTAAAAGTAAAAATTGAAAATTCTATTCAGAAATAGGCAAAATAGCAGATGTTCCCCTTCCAAACTTTCTACTTTAATTCATAGCCTGTTTCCAAAAATCTGGCTCTCACTGTTATTTCTGACCTGTTTTCATTTATTTCATTCTCTCTGGGGCAATTTTCACAATAGTTTTTATGTTCTAAGCATTTTTATTACTGGGTACAATTGACTTGCAAACTAGAGGGAATGAATGAATCTTTAGTACTCTCTGACAAACAATTGTTGGCAAAAGTAGATAACAATTTCTAGTATTGATGGAAATCTAATCTAAAGAGGTCCAATTAAATTAAAAGTTACATTGGGAAATTAAATTTTACATAATGTGATCAAAATATGTGTTTTAAGTGGCTTATATTTTTGCAATTTAGAAAAGCATATGATTATATGATAATTTCTTAGCACATAAGAGAATATTCTTTAGAGAAATAAACAGGTACACTTCGAATTAATATTCATCTTTTATTCATTTTAACTTCTGGCTAACTCATCCTAACTATTTAGTTCATTTAGATAGTAATAGCACTTGCCCAAAATTGAGTCCTTAATTTTTCAGATGAGCAATTTATACTTTGCCCTAGAATAACCAGATACATCAGAGCTCTTTTCCTATTTTTTTAAAAGGGATTCTATTGACAATGGCCTGGAATCTCATAAAGCTGCCAACATACCTCTGAAAGCCTTTTCTTAATATTTCAGAATAAACAATAAAATTGTTGGCAAGCATGTGGTCTAACCCTTATTCTACACGCATGTTCTACTAAATGAACTCTGCAGAGTGTGCAGGGTGTATTTTAAGGGCACTAGAAAACCATGTAATGCACAAACCTTGTCATTATATTAACCCTTCAGTTCCCCACCATACTGAGTTTCCTTATTCGTAAAAGAAAGGGAAACTTATGGAAAAAGAGGATAGCGTAGGACTCAAAAGGGCTAATTCAAACTTGGATGTAAAAAAAGCTTTTCTGTTTTGGAAACCGAACAAAATGAATTTTTAAGGAAAAGTAACACCTCAAAGCACTGTATGAGGAATAAAAAATATATAAAATACAATAATGATAAATACAAATCTGAAAAGTCAGTATTACCCCTGGCTTCTATTAGGAAATCTAAGGTATATTAATTTCTTTTTTTCTTACTATGTCAATTACAAGAAATACTTATGAGTTTTGGGAGGAATCTTTTATCCAATAAGGTATTATTCTGGGCAGTACATAGTACTCAAGAGGCAACAGAGCTGTGGGATTATATTAAAAAGGCAATTCCTAGACAATTGGGATGAAGTCCTGAGTCCTCTCATTATAGAGTAATGAGGATGACAGAAGCTCTAAACATATAGTCCTAAGTGTGAATTTGTCTCTATCCCTTACTTTCATTTGAAGCAGAGTTTTAGCTGCTGTAAACTTAAATTTTCTTATCTGCAGAACTGTAATAATTTTAATAACAGGTTTTCAAGATCAAATGAGATAATGGTATTTGTCACATTAATGAGAGCTAATTCATTCATCATATTGGAAAAATATACCTTAGAACATGAATAACTAAAAAACATTTGGACCATTCAGTTTCACACTCAAGTATAAGAATTAATTGTCCCCAGAAAGTAGGGCTGCAGTCTATTAGCAAGAACACTTGCCAGGAATTGTTATAGCCATTCATTTCTTCTTAGAATGAAATTACCTTTGTTTTTGTAATGATGCAAATATACATATACATATATGTATATATAATTGTGCATAGATATTTGTTAATTTAGACAATGAACGTGCCTGTAGTAATGTATTAGTATTTATCCTTGCACAAAGTGTACCTACAAAAATCACTATGACAAATAGCTCATGTGGCGAACACAGAAAGTAAGGACAGCTTAGTGTTTCAGGATATGGAGAATGGCAAAGCAAGCAAAATATTTTCAGTCTCCTTCATGAAAGCTATACCTAAAGAGCCCCAGCGATTTCCTCAGAAAATGCTCTGCTTGGGGGGAAATTATGAAGGCTGGCTTGGGGTCTGATTTTTTAAAATGGTTTCACATTAGACTTGGTTGAAGGAAGACAAAGAAAAAAAAATTCTCAAGAAAATGTCCAATAGAGGAAGGATAGACAGAAGCCAATAATGTAAGAAGTAAAAGAAAGGTCAGAGTTATTCACAGGGAATTTAAAAAATGAAAGGACACAATAAAGTACAATTATTGTCAGGATTGAAAGACTTGGATGAGTTCAGAAGCTGAACTGTCAAAAGTTCATCTCAAGTTGTTCTATTAATGGAAAGATATCAGTCCTCAAAAAGGTTTCTCTGTAGAAGACAGAAAAAAGGAACGCCATTCAACTTGTGGGGTTAGAAATAAGAGAATTATGCTTCCACATTGCTCTTCTTTTTAACCCTCATATTCAATTAAATTATTTTTTATGTTTATTCTTTGCTATCTCTATAATCTTTCCGCATCTCACTAGCTGGTGTTTCCACTCTAGTCCAGGCTTCTATCATCTCTTACTAAAATCACAATTCCCACCAACTTACTTGTCTTGGGGAGTTCACTGCTCACCTACCAACCCATCCCTGATCTCTTAAATCTCTACTAAACATAATAGCTAGAATGATCTGTTCCAAAGACAAAGCTAATCCTGTAGCCGCACCTTCCTTAAAAGACTTCCTTAGTTCTCATTATTTTTAGTATTAACATAAAAATCAACAACTTATCCCATAAAGGCTGGCATGATTTAGTTTCTATTTCTTTTGTTCCATCAGTTTGTACAACACATCCCTCTCATTCTGGGCTCCATTCTATGCATATGCTAGCTCTCCTTCAATTACTTATCCTATAGAAAATATTCCAATATTTGTAAAAATGACAGAGATAATGATTATTGATCCTAATAAGTATATGTATTATTAGTGAGAAAATATTATTGCTTAAAATTTTGTTTAAGAATTATACATACAGTCTGCTAAATGAAATTTACTCCTTGTGATTTTTCTTAAAGATAAACTCACCAAATTACTTGTAGTTACTAATCTGTAATTAGAGACAGAAAATTGTTCCCCCAATTTTTTTGAAGTAGAGCCTTTATTACTTTATAAAATTAACAGAGCCTTTGGGGGAATATTTTACATTTAAAAAGTGTTTGAACAAATTTTTATCAGACTGTTAGTTTTGGGAGGCAACAAAGCCCTTTAACTGGTCTCTTGAGATTGTAATGACCATTACCTAGGCGGTCTTTTAAATCTAATCTAACAATGATTATCTCACCACTATGTTCCCTGATATTCTGTACAAAGAAGAAATCTTTGCATTCGCTTTTTTTTTTTTTTTTTGAAAGGCTCTTCTCTTATGGCAAGTTTGAAATAAATATTTGAACAAGTTTATAGCAATCCATTCACATTGCTTTAAGAGTACTAACCTGAGAGGGATAAAGAACTAGCATAAATAAACATACGCTAGTGGGCAAATACTCTCTGATCTACTAGTGGTACTCAAGCCAGCTTTTAGTATTATGTGTGGAAACCCTTGAAAAGCACTGTGGTTTTAAAACCTGTACTTACAGCTTTCTTTAAAAGATTGATTTATTACTCAAATAAATTCTAATTTTAAAATTTTCAGTATGCTTCAAGGCATAGGAGTTTAAAATATCTATATGGATTACTGATTCTCCTGTTCTCCATCCTCCACCGAATCTCTCTATTATGCTTGGGGTCAAGAAGTTGAAGAGAAACACTTTTTTATTTGTTTGTCTTTGTTTTTCCATTTTGCAGCCATAGCAAACAGCAGGTGCTCAATTAAGATTCACTCAATAAAGTAATAACTGACCCAGAAATCACAATATACCAAAATTTAAGCAAAGATTAAGATAATTCAATGCTAAATATTTACATTTATATGTATGTCCCACTTCAGCCATGTTTTCTCCTTTGGGAAAAGTTATTGTTTTTTTAATGGCTAATTCAACAATATTTCCTGAGAACCTATGATTCAACCTGTTGGGCTGGAAGGTGGATAGGACCAGGTTCCCTATCTCATTTGTGTAGTCTAGTTCTATAAAATTATATGTAAAAGGAAGTTGATAATAAACTTGAGTCAGAGGGGAAAACCAGTCCTTCCCAATAACCTATATTTTTATGCAAATATAACTATTCCCCATTAGCAAAAAGGAGTCTTTTAATCTGTTTACTAGTATTTAGATATCTGTAAATTTTAAGGAGATCTGTTCTGAAACTTTTTCTTCTTGTAAAGCTAAATTTGTAGTTATCACACTATGTGCAAAATAGTTATAACATCCCACGATGGTTAGGACACAGCATGTTATTAAATCTCTGAATAATCAGTTCCAACTTAATTACCAACATAGAATTGGATAATAGGAAAAGAACACAAAACAGCCTTGTGATAAATGCAAACTGAATAACACATTTTTTAAAAAATTGTAACGTGAAAATCTTTTACCTCTTGAAATAACAGTTTCTAGCCCAGTTCCATTAATAAAAGCACGTTTAATGGTTTGTGTTTTAATATCTGTCCAGTATAAACGTTCTTCAGATGCATCGAAGTCTATCACAGTAACATCATCAATATCAGGGACTGTAAAGGCCGTGATAAAGTTAAAATACGGGTTATCAATATCCACTCCTCTGATTTCAGAGCGCCTTGCATAAAGAAGAAATTTTTTCATTTCTAGAAAAGAAATAGAAATAAGTGCTTTTCTCTTATAAGCTTGGCAAGTTTGAAGCAGTCTAGGAATTCTAAAATATTACTTGATGATTTAATAGGTTTTTAAAACCAGAAAACCATAATCATGATCTGATGGAAATATTAAAGTAGAAATGATTTATCTATTTTTAGATTAAAGTACTTAATAGAAACAAATGTAAAATAAGTCATCATTTTTCTTTAGGTAGAAATGCCAATAAATTCTTAATAACTGATTTGATTTTACAATTTCAAACAAACTTGCTAAAATGCATGAACTCTACAATTCTCAAACAACCATATTTTTTCTTTATATATAATTATACAAATATTGCATTGCATTAATTGGTTTTTGAAGGAATCTAAGAACATTTTTGCTATATGATTATTGAATGAAATAAATTAAACATGACTTTTAAAAATCATGTTTAAGTTTTCCCTCTCAAAATTAGGGTTCAAATAATGTTATATGCTTTGTTATAAGTTTCTGTAATCTATAGTAACTAATATTGTGAGGCATTGTATCATTTTCACTTCCAAAGGCACCTATCTGGCATTGACCTGTGAAATATTAGTCGATTAAGTAGGAAGAGGAGTCACAGATATTCTATTCTTTTGTTGTTGGCTGTGGGGTTATTGTTGTTATTTGAGACATGTTATAACTGTAGAAAATCAATGAAACCCACATATGCCTAAATTCCTGAATTACGGTTTTGTGAGGACATTCTTGCCATCCTTAAAAGTAACTGCTTTACAAATAAATGGATAAATTACCCCAAATTAAAGTAAAACAAACCAGAAAAGAACACAACAGTATAATTTTCATTCACACATTTTATTACCTTTTTATGGTTTAAAGTAATTATTTAAAAATTTTTACAAACCTTTTAAAGTTATATATTTTACTTCATTTCCCCCCTTCCAGTTAGTAATCCCCTACAAAATGATGCGGAAGTGACTGCAGAGGAGCAGGCGGGGACCAGCGCTGCCATGTGCCTCTTGGTTATGCAGGGTACTGGCATCATCATTTTCTGATAATGCACTTTCATGGACAAGGCTCCCTGCTTTGTGGAGATAAATTCTGCTCACACACCAAATGCGGAAGTTGCAAAAAAAAAAAAAAAATGAATAAGGTAATAAACAGCAAAGTGCGGAGCATCACATATTTTTAAGAATGTGTCCGTCTCCCCAAAAGTAGATGAATCATCAACGGTCTAGAAATAGACCACCTCGAATGTTTCTAAGGACATTAAAAACCTCTTCTGCTTTACTTTGAGGAAAATGTAAATGCTAATACACTTTGAGAGAATTCCATTTGAATTTTAGATCGGAACTGGAGGAAACTTACCATAGCAGGTCCTCTTGTCTGAGGAAAGCTTCATCAGGTGGGGGCACGCGCAGGCCGCGCTCCTGCTGTGATTGATCAGACACATGTGAGAGCAGGGGCCTCGGCCAGCATTGGCTGCACAGGGGTTGGGAGCTGCAATCACACAGTGAAATATTAATAGTGCAGAAGGAAGAATATATTAAGGAACCCCAGAGGTTGACAAGGGTTATTCCCTTAATGATTCAAAGTGAAGTTCCCTACCTAGCACCCATTACTAGGGTGATTAATATGACAATACAACAATCATACACAGTAATTACATTAATAAAAACATTTTCCTTCTCAAGGGTAATGAAGATAACCCCTTCAACGTCCTCTAAGATGAATGGCATGCATCGTATTGCCTCAGAAGCAAAGTGTTGTTTTTTTAAGGTTTTAGTCTGAGAAAAAAATAGAAATAATTATTAAATTTAATATATGATAAACTCAAGTAGACTATAATCCAAGCACCTGGAGTGCTGATGGATGGTGTTATTTTTCTAATCTACCCATAGACTCCTTTCTTTCCCTAGCAACCACGGTGAAAGGCTTCCCTAGGAAACTGTTGTTACATATGTACCCTTTCTTCAGGCCATTTCTTCTTTTTTGAATCGGGGGACCAATGTAAAGAAATCTTTGCCTTCATTTGTAAGACATCTGCTTCTTCATTTCTTTTGATTTCCTGTATTAACTGATCCATATACAAATACTAAATTCTATTGTATAAATAACATGATATATTCAAATTGAGAGTGGAATATTAAAAGTTGAAGTTCAATGGTATTCTCTCATTCTTTTGTGTTTCTTGGTCTGTCATCATGTTTTATTTATAAGATCTTAATCTCAATTGATCAATAACTATTCTCTTTCATATCTTTTCCTAGAGCCTATCTAGTAGAATAAAGCCTTAGGCCCTGGCTCAGTTGGTTAGAGTGTGACCCAGACGCACCAAGTCTGTGGGTTAGATGCCTGGAAGGGGCACATACAAGGAGTAACCAATGAATGCATGAGTGGGTGGAGCAATAGGTCAATCTCTCCCTCTCTCTCCACTCTCTCTTGTCTCTCTTTAAAATCAATTAAAAAAAAAAAGATTTTAGGACCAGGCTAAATGTAGAAAATTGTAGAAAAGTGTTACATCTTCTGATCCCAGTAGTAAGTTTCATTTTCAACTAATTATGTCTTTCTAACAGGTGGACCTATTGCTCAGATTAGGTAATATCAGTCCTGTAGAGTGTTAAAACACAAAGAATAAAAAATCAATGGGCTATAATACAATTGTAGAGGATGTGAGAAATTAAATTAAATTTGATAGATATTCACTGTGGCTTTGGGTAGTCTTTAGCATCAACCCTTCCCTCAAGATAATACAAAACAGCCATGTCTTTACACGTGATTAAAATATAAATAAACAAAAGGAAATTAAAGACTCAGAAATATTTTTCTAAGAAAATTAATTAATAACAAAGATTATTAGAAAAGAGTAGAAGTTAGGGTATAGAGACTACTCAGCTTCCCATATCCCGTGCAGTGACAATATTCTGCTTTCCTCCCTGTTAACTTCACCTAATATAATTGGAGTTCCCAAGGGATTGCAGGTCAGAGAAACAAGAGTAGATCTGAAGGTTACTGAGGAGGGAGAACAGTGTTGAAGGAGAGGTGGCAGAAGGAAGAGAGGCACTGTCAGAACTGTTAGATACCGGGAGGCAGGGTTACTAGCTGTGGTAGAAAGAGAAAACTCAAAGTTTTCAACACTTGAAAAAAGGAGAGGATTAGAAAGGAGAAGAAAAGCAGCAAGACTGAAGACAAGAACAGAGAGTAGAGAGAAGAAGGAGGAGGATAAATTTGTTTTAAAACATTGACTTAAAAATACTACTCTTCTCAAGGACATTAAAAGCATGACCCATGACCGCTCAATGATAGGTACTTAGATTTCACTGTGAACATTACTATTTTAGCTGAGAATCATAACAGCTCTTCTCAACACCCTGTAATTGTGATCAAATGCTTTTTAAAATAAATTATATTGAATTCCTATATATATACTAAGGTAAAAAATTACCATGACTTTATAGGCCAATATCTATATTAATGATAACACTGTAATGTAAAATTTGCAATATTTTCTGCTTCACAGCATAAAAAATCCAGACTTTTAACTTAAATTTTATCTCTTCTCACTTTGAAATAATACTGTTAAGTCTTTTTAAAGCTTATTTTTAAACATGCATTTGAACAGATACCTATTCTAATTAGCTAATTAAGGAATTTGGTTCACTGTACTCACATTTTACTATAAAGCAGGGGATTAGTGCTCCTCCCTGCTTTATATTAAAACTAGAGGCCCGGTGCACAGATTCATGCACACTGAAAGCAAATTAATTAGAAGGTGACTGGCAATGCGGGACTGGACAAGACGGGCCAGACATGCCCTGGAGCTAATCTCCCACAGTTTCTCCCTGGCCAGCTTCACCTAAGGCGGCACCGGGACTCAAAGGGCATCTGTGGAGTGAGCGGGGTCCCTCCGGCAGGTGGGGTCCCTCAGCCTGGTCTGTGGGGATCGGGCTGAAACCAGAAGTCTGGCATCCCCCAAGGGGTCCTGGGGTATGAGAGGGCATTCTGCAAAGGTGCTTTTGCTCGGCAGCTCCTGCCTTGATCGTCTGCCCCCTTGTGGTCAGTGCGCATCATAGCTACCGTTTGGATGGTCGAATGGTCAGACGGTCGCTTAGGCTTTTATATATATAGATGATCCCTTAGGCAAATGTGGTCCACTGACTGTTTTTGTAAATAAAGTTTTACTGGCAGACAGCCTTGCTCATTATTTTATATTATCTGTGGCTGCTTTCGCACTACAATAGCAGAGTTGATTAGTTTCAACAAAGACCATATGGCCAACAAAACCTTAAAATATTATCTGACCCCTTACAGAAAAGTTTTATCAATGCCTGATATAAAGCAATTACTATTATGAGAGAAGTACTATAGCAAAATCCATTTTCAATAAAGAGATTGTAAACTCATACAAGACCAAGACTGTCCCATTTAGTTGTACCCAGGAGATGGAAAAGCTGATGAGTCAATGGAATGCTATAAGCAATCTTAACAGGTGGAATTCAAATGCAGATGTGCCACTGGGATCACTGACAATTTACATTATATCAACTCAAGTTGACTAAAGAACCTCAGAGATACATATAACACTGCTCTTTACACTTATGCATTGAATAAATATTTATGACACACCTATTTGTTCTACCTAGTTTTAAAAAGCTGGGATATAATAGTAGATAGATAAAATTCTTGCACCAAGGAGTTTGAATCTGTACTCTAATCCTGTACACTATTCTTCCCAATTCTATGGTCACTGGCTAATTTAGGATGTCTCCATCTCTTGCTTTAATTGCTGCACTAACTTCCTAACAATCTCTCCCCATTGTATACAGTTATTGCTGTAAAACACAGACTTGATCATATTGCTGTCTAGCTTAAAAACCTCGTATGGTTTCCCACTGTCCAACTCCCAAAATCTCAATCTTCTCTCCCACCATTTCCCCAATGTCCCTCCACACTAGCCAGATTGGTCTACTTTCTGTTCTTATTTATCTTCCCGTTGTTAAAGGTGTTATCAGTCTTTTAAATTTATAACATTTTAACTTCAAATCATTTTTTTCACTTCTCTTTACTACAATATTTAATCACTTGTCAAGTATTGTCAGACTTTCTCTAAAATGTGTTTTTCTCTTTAGATTTTTAAATCCCTCCTCTTCCAACATACGGATTTATTTCAACATCTTTAAATAACCTTCATGTCACTGACACACTGTGGTACTGCACAGAATATACCAATCTTTCTTTGTAAGGTACTAACCCATCTTCCATGCTCATCTATCACTTTTCTCATATATACACATTAGGCACATGCAAAAATGGACTCCTATTGTTCTCTAATAAATATACACTAGAGGCCTGGTGCACGAATTCATGCACCGGTGGGATCCCTCAGCCTGGCCTGTGGGGATCAGGCCAAAACCAGCTCTCCGACATCCCCTGGGGGGTCCCGGATTGTGAGAGGGTGCAGGCCAGGCCAAGGGACCCCACCAGTGCACAATTGGGGCCAGGGAGGAACCACGGGAGTGCTCCAGGACATGTCTGGTCCATTTTGTCCAGTCCCAATCTGCTGGAACCCAGCAGCAAGCTAACCTACCAGTGGGACCGTCTGCCCCCCTGGTGGTCAGTGCAAGTCATAGCAACTGGTCGAATGGTCAAACAAAAGGTCAGACACTTAGCATATTAGGCTTTTATTATATAGGATACCTTTTCCATTTCTACAGCCACATGATGCATTTTTCTTCCCATAGAATTTCATCACAAACATTTTTACATTAATCTTTCTTCATGAACCAGCTTTTCATTTTTCTCCTACTAAATATTTTCTAATCAGCAAATGCTGATTTCTTCTATCACCAAATATCAGTTTTAATTATTCATTATACAAAGCATTAGGCAATTTCTTACTTACACTCCTATTGCTAATTGTCTGTGACATATATTCACATATTTTATATCAATATATACTTAACTCTCTACTAAATCAAGGGTTGGCAAGTTTTTTGTTTTTGTTTTTATTGTTGTGCTTTCGGTAAAAGCTCAGACAGTAAATATTTTTATAGTAACTATTCAACTGCTATTATAGCAGAAAGCAGCCATAAAACAATATGTGGCCCTAACCAGTTTGGCTCAGTGGATAGAGCATTGGCCTGTGGACTGAAGGGTCCCAGGTTTGATTCCATTCAAGGGCAAGTACCTTGGTTGCAGGCACATCCCCAGTAGGGGGTGTGCAGGAGGCAGCTGATCAATGTTTCTCTCTCATCGATATTTCTAACTCTCTATCCCTCTCCCTTGCTCTCTGTAAAAAAATCAATAAAATATATTTTTAAAAAAAACCAACACAACAATATGTGAATCACAAGGTATGGCTATATTCAAACAAAACTTTATCTCCAAAATATGCAAAAGGCTAAACTTAGCTGGAAGGACTTAGTTTGTTAACTTCTGGCAGGAACTATAACCTATGTATATACATATTATCTTTTCCCCAAATTTCTATGCTGTTTATTACTGTGTTAGCCTTTAGGACATTTGCATTCATATGTATATTCATCAAAGTATGTGGGTATATGTACTAAAAAGGCAGTGATCTGAAAATTTGGAAAATTAGTTCATCTGCTAAAGCAGGCGTCCTCAAACTACGGCCCGCGGGCCACATGCGGGTGTTTTTGCCATTTTGTTTTTTTACTTCAAAATAAGATATGTGCAGTGTGCATAGGAATTTGTTCATAGTGTTTTTTAAACTATAGTCCGGCCCTCCAATGGTCTGAGGGACAGTGAACTGGCCCCTGTTTAAAAAGTTTGAGGACCCCTGTGCTAAAGCATATCATAACGCTAGGTGAAGAGACTAAATAATATATAATGGCAACACTTTATAGGAAAAACAAATTTTAATTATGCAATCACACAAGACTAATGTGCTCTATGAATAAAACAATATTAAAGATAATTTCATATTTCAGACAGCCTATGTTTAATTGCAGTCCATTTCTCACCAGCAAAAAATAAATTCTTTAAATACAAGTATTTTATCCATTAATTCTAAGTAAAATACATGCAAATTTGATGCAATATAAAATATGTATGGTATTTACTTACCTAATAAAATTATGCTCACATGGAAAAAAATTCACGTGACGTTAAAAAAAACAATGAATAGCTGCAGCAATATTGAGAATAAATAACAAAGTTGGAGGGATCACAATACCAGATATGAAGCTGTATTACAAAGCCACTGTTCTCAAAACTATCTGGTACTGGCACAAGAACAGACATATAGACCAATGGAATAGAACAGAGAACCCAGAGATCGACCCAAGCCATTATGCTCAATTAACATTTGACAAAGGAGGCAAGAGCATGCAATGGAGTCAAGACAGTCTCTGCAATAAGTGGCGGAGGGAAATTTGGACAGATACATGCAAAAAAATGAAACTAGACCACCAACTTACAGCATACACAAAAATAAACTCAAAATGGATAAAGGGCTTAAATGTAAGATGGGAAACCATAAACATCTTAGAAGAATCCATAGGCAGCAAAATATCAGACATATGTTGTAGCAATTATCTCTACCGATACAACTCCTAGGGCCATGGAAAATAAACAAATGGGACTACATCAAAATAAAAAGCTTCCACACAGCAAAAGAACCATCAACAAAACAACAAGAAATCCCACTGCATGGGAGAGCATATATGCCAATGTTATCTCCAATAAGGGTTTAATCTCCAAAATGTATAGGGAACTCATACAACTTAAAAAAAGGAAGATAAACAAACCAATCAAAAAATGGGCAAAGGACCTAAGTAGACACTTTTCAAAAGTGGACATACTGAAGGCCAAGAGACATATGAAAACATGCTCAAAATCACTAATCATCTGAGAGATGCAAATCAAAAGAACAATGAGATACCATCTCACACCTGTCAGAATGGCTATCATCAACAAACAACAAGTGTTGGGGAGGATGTGGAGAAAGGAAGCCTTGTACACTGCTAGTAGGAATGCAGACTGGTGCAGCCACTGTGGAAAACAGTATGGTGTTTCCTCAAAAATTAAAAATGGAACTCCCATTTGACCCAGTAATTCCACTTCTAGGAATATAAACCAAGAAATCAGAAACACCAATCAGAAAGGATATATGCACCCCTATGTTCATAGCAGCACAATTTACCATAGCTAAAATTTGGAAACAGCCTAAGTGCCCATCAGCAGATGAGTGGATTAAAAAACGGTGGTACCTCTACACAATGGAATACTATGCTGATGTAAAAAGGAAGGAACTCTTACCATTTGCAACAGCATGGATGGACATGGAGAGCATTATGCTAAGCGAAATAAGCCAGTCAGAGAAAGATAAATATCACATGATCTCACTCATTTGTGGAATACAATGAACAACATAAACTGATGAACAAAAATAGATCCGGAGACAGAGAAGTATTGAACAGACTGTCATACTTCAGAGAGAAGGCAGGGGAGCGGGGTGGTAAGAGATCAACCAAAGGACTTGTATGCATGCATATAAGCATAACAAATGGACACAGACACCAGGGGGGTGAGGGCATGTGCTGCGGGTGGGGGTGGCTGGGGAGAGATCAATGGGGGAAAATGGAGACATATGTAATACTATATGTAATACTTTAAACAATAAAGAATTTTTAAAAAATTTAAAATGGTGATACTATTAGCATCTTGGGGGGTAGAGGCCAGAGAGAATGTTAATAGACTTCCTACAATACACCCCCCCCCACAAAAAAACAAAATCAAAAACAAAAACTGAGAATTCTTGCCCAAAATGTAAAAAGGGCAGAGGTTTAGAAGTTCTGGTCATGGAGTAGAACTATGGATTCTGAATCTTAATGGATCTGAATGAAGGGCTCTAAATCACTTGGGTTTGCATGTTTGAGGCAAGTACATACAACCTATAATAGGGAAGAAGTAATTTTGATTCCTTTCTTACTAATCTTTTCCACTGCTCCAAGGTAGACTGTATTGTACCCTATTTAAAAAATAGCAGTTTACAATGTGGCTAAACTTAATATTTGCATATAAATTAATTTGCAGTTTAGTGGTTTGATATTTGTATTATATTTTGCCAAGGAGAATGCTAAATGTGGTAACTATTTTTTTCAGTTGAACAAATAAAACCTATTAATGTATAATATGGTTTTAAGATGATACAGAGGATTCATTAAGAAACTAAATTAGCTGCTAGTCTTTATTATTGGCTCTGGGATCAGAAGACAGACTATCTGTCAAAGGAAAGAGGTGTAAGATGAGAAACTGAGTTCCATGGAGATTTTTTATATCAACAGTTGAAATGAGGTAGCAACATGTCTTTGGAATATTTAAATTCTTATTTCTCCTCTGCATTGCTCATGGCCTCTGTTCTCCCAGGCCCTCAGTACTGCAAGGTGTTCTGAGCATCTCATTAAAGAAGCCTCACAAGTTTTGTCAAATCTCAAAAATCCCCCCTTGCTTTGATTATCACCTGCCTTTAACCTCCCTTTAGTCAGAATTCTCATCCCTTTCAAGCTGGTGATGTCAGCTATAAATTAAGGCGGAAGCCGTTTGATTTAAGTATTCCAAACCAGGTTACCATTCTTAGAAATATCAGCATTTTTAGATAGGGTGCATGCTAAAAACGTAAGTCTCCTATTGATAGTATTTAAATATATGAAATAAAGAGACACTATTAAACAATTAGGAAAGCAATATTTTAAACAGAATTTATAATATGTAGAAGGAGGATAGATAGATAGATGATAGATAGATAGATAGATAGATAGATAGATAGATAGATAGATGACAGATAGATTTGGTTTATATGACAAGTAGTTAGATCTTGCTATAGTAAAGCATGGAAGTGAATAATTAAAGTAACCCGAAAATATTTAACATTCATCTCCACCACACTGAAACATGGTTTTAAGACTATTTCTTTTTTCTCAGAAACACTATTATTAATTATATGAAAAAATGTTGCTTGTAACTCAATATATTAAGAGCCCTAGATGAAGTCCCTCATTCTTCAAGTTTCATAAGTGATACTTTGTACCTAAAGGAGCAATGATATTATTAATATTCTTAGAATCTATATTTTTCAAAATAAATAAATAAATCAGCCAGCTTCTTATAAATGTTGTTAAGAAAAGTAATTTTCTATAAAAATATTTTTCTGAAGCAATTGGAACCCCTTAAATCGTTTCAATGTTAAAATTATTCAGAAACAGCCTGAGATTTTACTTATCCTATAAAATAAGGCGCTAATATGCTAATTAGACCAAACAACGGAATGACCCTCTGGACGAAGCTGGGGCAACGAGGGCCGGCCAGGGCTGCGAGGGGCTGCAAGGGCTGAACCCCTGGCATGAATTTTGTGCATTGGGCCTCTAGTATTGTCCTAACATGATAGGCAACTGACATAAAAAATGATAGAAAGAATAAAGTTTCCAAAAATGGAATAATTTATTTTTATCACAATATGCTAGAAAATGTACTGTTTTGTAAGCAGTATTTTATTTCCCTTACTGGCCATTTTTGTTTATAAAAATAAATTACCCTCATTTTACAGATAAGTAAACTTAATTTTGAAAAAGGGGAATCAATCTTACACTCACACAGATATTAAGACAGGAATAATATTTTGGATACCAGGGTAGGATACCAACAATTAATCATTAATACCAACAATTAATTATTCAAACTACCTCTTTAAGTGAAGCAATTCACTCACACCCATTCATTCATTCATGAACAATTCTCAGATGCCTGAAAACAGGAATGGGGGATGGGTCCTGTAATTTTTATAAGTATATTTAATCCAATTGTAACTTCGAAGAAACTTCTCGTGCCTCATTGCATCTCTGTTCTGACTGGCTTTTCTAAGGGATGTTGTCATATTAATGTGTTATATAAAACAGTTTGTATGTTTACCAGTCACTGTGGGTTTTCAGAACAAAATTAAAAAGGATGGTTGAGTCTGTAAGCCTGTTTTAAAGTAAAATAAAATAGTCTCTGGAAAATAGTATTACTTTTACCAATAAATATTTATTAAGTTCCCATTATTAAGCTCAATTCAGAGGAGAAAGTTTCTTCAAGGAGAGAGAAAAAAAAGCACTTGTAATTGGTGAAAATTAATGGATAAAATATTTGCAACACTATAATTAAAGTGGCAATCATATTCCTGAGTTATTTCAAGAAAAGATTCCAATCAAAGCAGCTAAAGATAGCAATATGGAAGAAAACTAAAAACACAAACAAACAAAAGCCGAGTGGTGGAATCATGAACAAATTCAACTCCACTGGGTGTTAAATCACAACTGAGGCTGTGATTAAGAAAACACCTTTGGGCTGAGAGAGGACAGGGAGGAGGATGGCCTCCCTGCTGGTTGGGGGAAGATGTGCATACAAAAGAAGAAAATTACATTTTCTCCAAGTTTACAAAGGTGAGGGTAATACTGACCAATAAGTTGCTTTTTCAAATGGTAAAAACAAAACAAAACAGAATAATATTTCATAACACACGAACATTTTATAAAATTCACATTTCAGTGTCCATAAATAAATTTTTTCTGGAACACAGCCGCACTCATTCATTTCTGAATGGCTGATTTCACACTGCAACAGCAGAGTGAAGACTTGCAACAGAGACCATTTGGCTCATAAAACCTAAAATGCTCACTATCTAGCTTTCTGTGGATTAAGTTTGCTAACCACCTCCCTTCAGCCATTACCAGGGTCTCTAGGTAACACTTTGATTGTGAAGCCCATTACAAACACTAGGAAATTAAAGCCATCCCTAATTATTTATTTTCTGCCCAACCCTACTCCACAAACCTCTATCACTATTTTTAATTGATTTTGCCTCTAAGTATATTTCAACTACATCATTCTCTCTGTTCTTATGACAATACCCCAGATTTAGGCATCAGGTACCTCCTGATTGAAGTTGCATCCTTACTAGTTTCTTACCTGCATCCTTTCTCCCCCCAACCTCTACCTTGCACAGATGGAGTTCAGTTTCTAACATGCAAAGCTGCTCTTTTCACTGCTTTGACAATTATTTTTAGTGTTTTCCTCCTTCCCTTTGGGCAGCAGGGTTCTTAAGGCAGTAGCAGCATTCCCTGGAATTTGTTAAAAATGTAAAATCTCAAGCCATACCCCAGTCCTACTGAATCAGAAGCTTTTGAGTGGAGCCTAGAAATCTGTGTTGTAATGAGGCCTCCGGGTAATTTTAATGAACACTGAAGTTTGAGACCATTATAATCACTTATCCTAGAGGATAAAAATTGAAGTTCCTTTATGAGGGGATCATGTAAATCTCACCTTGCTGGCTGCTTTCTGCAGACTCTGGTTTCCCATTTATGGCATCCTTACCTCTAACTTCTTCATTTGCAAATGAGGAAACAAGATCCCGGAAGTTAAGTAATTTGCCTCAGGTAAGGAGGCTAGTGAGTGAGAGAGGAAGAAATTAAACTAGGATAAACCCAAGGTCTTTTTAGGACCACACCCTGCTAAGTTTTAAAATATATTTACTATACTCACATTCAAATTTATCCATAATAATTATTTTATTGATCTTAGTTATTAATTTAATCTGTTCCTCTTTTAGACTATAAATTCCAAAAAGGTAAGAATGCTTGTCCCTTGTGAATGCCTCAATAAAACTTCACTCCCTACTGCCATGTGGTGACATGAGATAACTATCCCAAGGCAATTCTCTACAAACATGAAGCCAATTTCTTCTGCCTGAAGAGCAAGTGGTTAAGCAAGAGCTCTGGGATGACGCTCTATGAGGTCATATACTGGGCAATCATCCTCTTTCCATTAGTCCTTGAGCAAGTCCTTCACATTTCTCTGTCTTAGATTCTCTATCTGTAAAACTGTATTGCTAGTAATCTTATGAAATTACAATGAGGATTAGCAAGTAAAAGGTGCTATTATTATTATAATCATTAATGTTGTTATGATTTAGCTAGACTCTACAGTTTATACAAATAAACTCTATAAACTCTATAGTTTATTTCAAAACAGAGTTAGGAAAAAATCAAACACTATACAGTGTCTAAGTGTTAACCATGAATGTGGAGAAGGAAAAACTGAATTGTATAAAAATTTGGTTTTGAAGTGAGAAAATCTCTCAGAAGTTCTTCTGCTAATTTTTGTGTGTATTAAGAGTAATAGCTATAAAACACTAATAAAAACATATGTACATATCATCCTTGTTATTACAAGGCTATGATCATGAAACCATTTTTTTATTTAATGCTTAATCATGCAAGCCCAAATCTCATTATCCAAACAAAAAACTAACATATGGATCAAAAGGCTTTATTATAAAACTAGAGACCCAGTGCACAAATTCGTGCATGGGTGGGGTATAGCCAGCTCTCCCCAATTAGGGCCAATTGGGCTGGGCCAGCCAGGGTGAGGGGACATAGGAAGTTGGCAGGCCGGCCCTACCCCCGATCAGGGTGGTGGGGGCCAATCAGGGACTGGGCCAGCCAGCCAGGAGGAGGGACTGCAGGCAGTTGACAGGCCGGCCCCGCCCCCTGGTCGGACTCCTGGTGAAACTCCCAGTCCAGGGGACAATTTGCATATTAGCCTTTTATTATATGGGATGTTGTTGCTGCTGCTGTTTTTAATATATTCAACATTAATTTAATTAATAATTGTGTTTGTTTAGTGCTAAAATATATTTATATTAGATGACTTAATAAATGTAAATTTGTTACTTAACTTGAGCTTAATACTTTCCTGGTTCATTCATGCTATCACAAAAGGTAAGATTTCCTTTTTTTTTTCCGGCCAAGTAGTATTCCATTGTATAAAGGTACCATAGCTTTTTTATTCACTCATCTACTGATGGGTACCTGGACTGCTTTCAAATTTTGGCTATTGTAAATAACATTGCAATGTGCAATATATATTTTTTCAAATCAGTATTTCAGGTTTCTTTGGATGTATTCTCAGAAGTGGAATCATTGGGTCATAAGGCAGTTTTATTTTTAATTTTTTGAGGAAACTCTATAGTGGTTTTCATAGTGGCTGCACCAATCAGCATCCACCAAAACTCTTAAATATGGAAAATATACATGCAGTGAAGTTATTAGTAACAGAATAAAAATAAATTTAAATTAAATTAAATTCCAAAAATAAATGAATAACTGAGAACATTTTTGATAATCATGTGATGTGAAAATATGTAGTTATGAAAAATGAATCCATAAGGCATTAATAACAACAGTGGAAAATGCTGTGTCAAAAAAGATACAAAATTAAAAATGAAATATGATATTATATTAGAAGAGATACAAAAGCTTTCTTAATTCAGAAGGAAATGGAGCTTCTTTGAGGAACTTTACTGCACTGAGCTAGGTTACTGCACTTCCCTGAGTACAAGTTTTCTCATGGAAAGTGGGACTAACTACCCTATCAGATGGCTCCGATAATTTGGGGAAAAAGTGAAAACTAAATAGCACATAGTAGTTCATCAATAAATAGTGATAGTTCTGTTTATTATTGTGTTATTCAACATCTCTGCTGCAACAACCAGAAGAAAAACATTGAAATGCTTGCTGCCTTGGGAGCTGGGAAAATGGGTGTATGTTGTCTCTGTTCCCTGCTTTTCTGCATTCCAAAAGTTATCTGTAATGGGGAAATATTATTTGGAAATATTATTTTATGATATTAAATAAAATCTTAAATATTCCTTTTACAGTATATGTGAATATGCTACTCACCATATCTATGAGCAGGTGTTAGATGGTAACCTAACTATGGACAGAATAATTCAATGGTCTAGTCATCTGAACACAACTGCATTCTCCTGATAGATCAACCATATTGCTCATCTTTATAGGTATGAGTCACATTTTTGTTGGTATTTTTCTTGAAACAAATTGGTAAAATATAGAAAAGTAATCAATTAAGACCATTATAATCTATTTAAATGTGAGAAAAATGTATTCAAAATGTCTCAATAAAGTAGTGCAACCAAATTTCAACAAAAGACAGCTAAGATAAGGACATGATTGCAATAACTGCTACTTTTTAAATTTACTTACTTATGTATATGAACACATAGCACTGATTATGTGTGAAACCTTGTTCTAAGAACTTTGCACATATGAACTTTTAATATATTGTATTAAATGACTATTATTCTCATGTTTACTAAAACCTAGGATGTAGATACTATTATTATCTCCAGTTAAAAGATGAGGAAACTGAGGCTTAAAGAAGTTAAGTATCTTGCACATACAATTAATAAATTGTAGGGCTGAGACTTAAACCCAGGCAATTGGGTTCCCAAGGTCATACCATTAACAATAAGCTGAACTTCCTCATACTATAAAATATTTTAAATTTTAGAATTAAAATAGCCACCATTGCTCCTTTACATTGCATATGTTTAAGCTTTTTTCTTGAGTTCCTATAACAACATTAAGAACCAAAGGATCTAGAATAGATTTTCTTTTTTTTAAAGTTCTGCTTAAGTGTCCAATAACCAAACTTGAAATTTGTACACATGATGAATAATTACTTGTAAGAAAACTAGTGTTTAACACTTGTATTAATTTCCTGCTTGGTGGATTAGATAACTTTAAATAAGATTTCTAACCTTTATTTTTTTAATTTGTGAAATATATATTTCAATTTTATAGCACTGAATGTCATGTGTTATTAAAATATATTATTTTGTCATGCACTTCACATTAATTCACCAGAAAACAGGAGCTATTGTTATTGTACTTGTGTTAATGCTGAGCTTGGTCACCATTTTCATTGTTGTAATTTTACACTTGGTAATAAAATGGTCATCTTTTTTACTTTTCCCTGGGATGGGAAGTGTTACTCCACAGAGGCACATCACAGGATGGATAATGGCTGTTATATGCTCAGTGATACCTACAATGGGAGAAAGTAGAATGTTCTCTGATCATTCTCAGAATTGGAAACTGGCTGAATTTCACTTAGGAAATAGTAAGTTCTCATTATAGGTGACATTCTCTAAAAGTATATAATGACTAGAGTATCTGCCCTGAATCCTGGGAATATATCTTAAATGAGATCCACAATAGTAAAAACTTCCCTATTTTGTGCAAAGTGGAGAGGTCACATATAAATCATTTTTTAAGTTAAGATGTCAAGAACATCTCTCCTCAACCTATTGAATTACATTGAATGTCTCACTTCCTTTTTATATATGTGAAAATATTGAAAAAGCTGGAAAGTATCATGTTCCTTCCCATCCTATGAATTTGTGAGGGGTCATGTTAAAGTGGGCAAATCAGACAGTCAGTTAATAAATGAAATACATTGATCCTATTGTGAAGGAGGAGAATGATGTAATACATAGACCCAGGCCATTTTTCATGGTCCAATTTATTTAAACTGCTTTCAACATAAAAATTACAATTCCTACAAAATCATGAACAGCCTAGGGAATAAAATCTATATACCTATATATATTAAAAGCCTAAGCGACCAAACGATGGAATGACTGAACAACAAACTGCCAAACGACAGGTCAACTGGTTGCTATGACATGACCTGACTACCAGGGGGCAGACACTCAACACAGGAGCTGCCCCCTGGTGGTCAGTGCACTCCCACAGCCAACCTCCCTGGCCAGCCAACCTCCTGCAGCTCCCCTCCCCCTGCCCCCAGCTGGCCAACCTCCCGTGGCCCCTCCCCTGGCCAGCCCCCCTGATCAGCCCCAATGGGGTGGGCCAGTCGGCCAACCTCCCACGGTCCCTTCCCCCCCCCCCCGTCAGCCGCCCGATGCCCCCTCCATCCACCCTGATCACCAGCCAGGCTGAGGGACCCCAGCCATGCACAAATTCGTACACCCGGCCTCTAGTATGTACATATTTTGCCTTTATAAAAATAAAAACTGATCCTGTCTTGTAAGTGTTTGTATTCCACATACTGGTGGCTTATTACTAGGTTCTCCTCCATGCTGAAGTGAGTTTATAGAGAAGAATATCTTTTTTCATTATACCAGAGGCCCATTGCTGGTCAGACTCATTATTTCTTGACTAATTTCAATTTAGTTAAATCCAATATATTTATGGAACACCTCTTAAGTACAACAATGATAATCTTTATTCCCTCTGTGATATCCTCATACTTTGCAGGTTCGTAGGGTGAAAGGAGTACAGGTTAAGGGTGATAAGGAAGCATTAAATGATTGCTCACATATTCCAGGGTATGTAGAGATTCCCATGTGACAAAGAAGGATCAATTATATATGAAAATTGAAACTGAGAAATTGAAAGTATCTGGGAAGAGACCTAGATTCAATCAGACTACATCAGAGATATGGAACAGAAAATTTTATAGATGAGGACATTTTGATGAGGGAAATAGTATCAAGGGAGAATAAAGACCAAGTACCCAAGAATGATGAAGGATAGCCATGGAATTTATGGACCATAGAGGTGGGTATTTTTAGTCAAGTCTAGCAGGAGATAATATAACATGAATTCAAATAAGGTTTGAAGTGTGGTCCATAAGACAGAAATATCAGTGAAGTGGAAGATCTGCTTAATCTACACTGAAAGAGGGAGAAAACGAGAAAATGTACCCTCTGCAGGAAAGAGCTCGTCAACTAAGAATCCTATGTCTCACATAAAAATATGCTAATGAATAAAGAACATTATTTGCATTGGAGTAAGTTTTCCATAAGTTATGACACATATCATAATGGGGAAGCATCAGGCAAGAGGTATAAAAATATGATCTGAAGTTACACCAAATGGCCATGTCATCCCAGAAAAAAAAAGAGAGAGAAAAGAAAAAGAAATGTGAGACAGATTTAAGATCAAAGATGAAGTGGAGGAAATAAAATCACAAAACCAATATGAAGATTACTATTGCACCAAAATGTGGAATACATGGGGCGAGGTAGCAGACAAGTTCATGTGACTCCAATTCTCTTAAAATGGATAAACTCAAGCAGGTGATTTATCCTTTCTCTTACACCATTCTTTTCCTCTCCCAATATACTACACAGTGACTGCTTGGGGGCTAACGTAAGTGTGTCCCGGGTGTTTTCCTCTAATTTACTAATCATCCTGAGGTAAGAGATTCAAACTCCCCAAAGTATCTTTTATTGAGGCAATAGCAACGACTAAAAATGTGGAGAGTTGGTGTAAAACCCTTAATTTCTTATTTACTTGTTCATTTATTTATTAAATTGATCGGGGTGACATTGGTCAACATGAACATATATGTTTCAGGTGTGGGTTTCTATGTTAGAAGATCTGTATATTGCACCATGTGTCCACTACCCAGGGTCACATCTTCTCCTGTCACCTTATATTAGGACTCCCTTCTCCCACCACACTGTTGTTTTTGTTCATGAGTTTCAGTATGATGAGTGAAATCATATGTAAAACTCTTAATTTCTAAGATTTCTCTATATCTATGTGAAATAAATAAAAAGGGAAAGAAAAAAATCCTGAACTCGTTAAAATAAAGGCTTGAACCACTCTCATCCTACAATATACACAAAATATTAATAACTGTTAAACTAGAAAAGCTATTTTACAGTTCAAATATTATATGATGGAGGTGAAAATACTTTCTGGGTGGTTAATTCATAACAATCACTTACCCTGTGGCTGACGACTAGGATGGTATATCTGAAGGTCAAATGGCTGTGCACTGGTTTTCTGAATCACACTGACGTTCTGCCCTGTCCACTTATTGGCTTTGGACAATGTGTTGGTCCTCCAGTCAGTCCAGTAGACCTCACTCCCATACAGAGACACAGCAAAGGGATGAGAAAGGTATTCGTGACCACGGATGATTTCTATCATTCCCGTTCCATCATAGAGGGCTGAATAAATAGCATCTGACCTACAGAAAGGTAAATACATCAGTCGTTTATCAAAACTCACTCAAATAATATAGTGATGTGATTTTATTTCTTAGATAAATGATGAAAATACTTTTGTGAGCCTGCATCTAATTTGTGCCAGGAAAAAAAAAGCCAGCATAACAAAACAAACAAAAGCCACCAATTGCCAGAAAATCACCATTATAATAAAACCAAACAAAAATCACCACCTATTTCAATGTGAGTATACATCATGCATGGATATTAGAAAACGTTTTGGATTTGTAAATGTCATCTGAGGAAAGTAACAGAAAATACAGAACAAAGATTATTTTTTAAACCTGGCATCTGTCCAAACTATCCTTTTTTCAAAGTGGTCCACAGTTAGTCCATTAGGCCAAGCCCCTGTTTTCATGTCTTTGTAGATGGTTTTTCTCCCAGCACCACTCATCGAGGCAGATTCAATGCGAGGAAAATTGGCATCCCAATCTGTCCAGAAGAGAATTCTGAAGAAGAAGAAAATGCTATTGTTTCAGTCGTTCATTTCACAAATATTTTTTTAATGCCTACTATATACTAGGCACTGGCTAGGTAAATGGACACAAGAGGAAAATGGATGTATTGTCTACCCTCCTGGGGTTTAGAGTCCAGTGGAGGAGACAGACTAAATAAACACATGAATACATAAATATGTGATTACAGCTTCTAAATATTTTGAAGAAAGTTTGGTATTAGAACAGCAGGTGAATAACCTACTTAGAGACAGCGGTAAAGGAAAAATGCACTTAGAGGAGGTAATAGTCACACAGAAAGATGAGGAGGGAAGGGTAAGAGCATGCCAAGGAAAATAAACAGCAGATATAAAGGCAGTAATGGGGGAGAGGGGTGTGGTCAACTTGAACAGAAATAAGGCCAATGTATCAGAACTATGGTGAGTGAGGAGCAAAGGAAAAGACGATAAAGTTGAGGGTGATTTTATGGGTCTTGTGGGATAAGACAATTATTTGGAATTTCATTGAAAGGGAATATGAAGCACAATTAGGCAGAGAACCATGATATTATATATAACTGGATTATAGTGAGACAAGGATATGCTATGTCAGGTGGTTATTTCAAAAGGTTAGTCAAAGATGATAGTGGTTTGGATGGAGTTTGGTGGTAACATGATGAAAAATAAGTGGATTCAAAACACATTTTGAAGGTAGAATTGCCAGGCCAGCTGATGACTGAATGTAGGGTCTGAGGTAGAGAATGGAATCATAGGTTTTTCTTGTTTTAGCAAACTCAGAGTGAGGATAGGGAGAGGGCATGCAAGAAATCCATTGAATGATATGGGGAAAATGAGGAGGAACAGATTGTAAGAGCTGGTAATTGAGTGTGGGTGGTGTGGACAGCAATCACAAATTTAGTTTTGATTTTTTGATGGTGAGATTTAAAGGCAACAAGAAAGACATGTCCAGGAATCTGTATAGTATGGCAGGGAGAATGTCAGAGAAGAAGTCATGAGTGTGGAAGTTATCAGCATGGAGATGATATTTAGATTCACACAAGTGGAAAAGATTTTGTAACAGAAGATCTAAAAGAAAAAGATAAGGAAATCATGTACATTGATATATACAAATATGCGATTGTTACAATACATGTTTTTAAGTTAAAGACCATTACCTATTGTTTAACCAAATACTAAGTGTAACTCTAGAAATTCATGGTACAGAAACAGTTCCACACAATAGGCATTCAGTGCTATGTGTCATAGATTTTAATTTTAAAGCTGTCACATAATGGATGGTTTATGTTTAATCGACAGTGGCCTAAAGTGCTTAAACATGTTTCTATAGTTTTTATAAAACATGGGTACATAGCAGCTCCACAATCATTACAACAGCTAACATTGTTTTGAGTGCTTACTACATGCTACCTACTATTTTTAGCTTTATAGAGATTATCTCATTTCCTTGACCCTGAGGCCATGGCTAGTTATCAGTGTTTTACAGATGAGAAAACTAGCTTAGAGAAGTTAAATCACTTGATCAGGGTTACATAGCTAGCAAGTGGCAGATGGAGATGGGGAACTACACAATCTAATTTATATCCTTATTCATTTTTAAATATATATATATATATATATATATATATATATATATATATATATATATACACACACACACACACACACACATATATATATTTAAACATATTAATATGTAATATATACATATATATTGTTGATTTCAGAGAGGAAGAGAGAGGGAGAGAGAGATAGATAAAAACATCAAAAATGAGAGAGAACCATTGATTGGCTGCCTCTAGCATGACCCACACTGAGGATTGGGCCCGCAACCCAGGGATGTACCCTTACTGGGAACTGTGACCTCCTGGTTCATAGGTCATCGCTCAACCACTGAGCCATGCTGGCCGGGCTATGTTCTTAGGCTTTTAACATCTAACTCTTTAATGTCATTAAATAAAATAACGAAGGGAAAACATCTAGTACAGGGTGAGAGCATGGCTAGTTGCTTTCTCTACTTTGGTAGTAGAGCCCAGTTACGGTAGCATGGGGGTTTGGTAAAGGAGGACACAGAGGACCAGAGGTAAACTGACAGTCCAGCAAACTTTCTTATTATTAGCTCTGAACACATTTTGGTGAGAAGTGGTAAAATAACTGGTAAGAATAATGTGTTCTTTCTTATAATTACACACGTTTGCTATTTTTCAATTGTTCCATTGTTTTGATTGATCCTTATTTGATGGATTGCCTTGAAAAATAACACAATACTCCGGAACAAAATTTAAAATCCAATTAAACCTGTCTTGTTTTTAAAAAGTTATGATGTCTATATAAGGAAATGTTGAGTGATATAAAACTACTCATTTTGCCTTCAATTTTTGAGAAGCATTTTGTCTCTTTTAGAATATAAGAATTGCAAACTTGAAATGATTAGAGGGCAATTCAAAATGTTATATAATCAATTTAGTAAGTATATGTGCTAAAGGAGTGTGGTGAACAGCGAAGGAAGATATAGACCTTGACAGGAATGGAAGTTCAAGAAATGTTATTAAATGATGTGTCAATGCTGAATTATGGCAATGCATATGTTTTTCTGTCAGGCCAACTTGCAATCAAGGTTGGGATCTGTCACTCCAGCATAATTAATCTCAGACTCCATCATCTCTTCTGTAAATGATAAAGTATAACAGTCATAATTGTTGGGATCATTTCATGAGGTGATGGATATAAATAATTTATTGAACAAGATGGCTAGCACATAGAAAGTAGTTGTGTTTGTACAAGCATAAACATGCACATATTCATACAGAATATTTTAAAAGATAAAACTCAGTCTCTCCAAACTGTTAAAGAAATGAGGAATTATAAGTAATGCTAATGTCAATGTTTAAGTGTTTCAGGAGCGTGTATGTGAACATAGATTCTCTTTATAAAGTAACCATGAGTCAAAGCCATGAGAAAAGAATTCAGAGGAGTAGGTCATAAGATTTGGTTTATATCATAGAATGAATCTCAAATAATGTGTTTATATATTTTTAATAAATTTAATTTCATGGGTAGCTTTAGGAGTTTACACAACCCTGGTGGTGGGACCATATGCACAAAACAACATCCAAATTATTCATTGTTTAACCACCAAATATTTGAATAAATTAAGTAAACTGTTGTGAAATAAAAGTAAACATTATTATACCAGGACAATGTATTTATATTGAAGTTTTGTGAAGGAAGTGAGGGAGTTTATTATGAAATTCCTTTTAATTTGTGTATTTGAACATTTTTATAATAAATATTTAAAAGTGAGAATAACTAAAAATTAAATACATAGATAAATTTTTTAAAATGTAGTAGAGGACATCTATAAAATCTTCCTGTTGGGAATTTTTTTCTGGAGAGACTAATGTTTAAAGATAGAATTGTTTTGTGTGAAAAAAAAAAATACTAATCTAGAAACATAAGCATAAGTTTATAAGCAACATATAAACAGAGAATATATATATATAGATATATAGATAGATAAATATAGGTAGATACATAAAATATGTTTCCAGTTAAAATGGAACAAAAGTTAATTAATATGAAGCTGGTAGGTAGGCTATTTAATTAAGTAGTTGAAAGTCTTTTCTTGAAAACAATGAATATAAAATGAATTCTATGTTTCTCTTCAAATTTACTTTTCCATGAACACATCTTTTCAATGACACAAGTTGTTAGCTTTCCTTTAAACTTAGTATTCAAGAAAATAATATTTAAAATAAAAACAAGAGCAATATAGCACCCATCAAATTTATGGTGATATCTTGATAAACAAGGTAGAGAGATTTGCAAATTTGGAAAAAAAAAAAAAAAAAAAAAGTAAAAATAATCCCTAAATAAGCACAGTGAATCTGAGAGTCATAGGTACTCCGAGTACCTGTGGATAAGCCACCACCAGATCTAGACAAATGGAGATCCAGTGTCTCCCTTATAACTTTCTACCTGAAAAAATTCTGCCTTATGTGGGTGTGGCAACTCCAACATATGTATCAGCACCCTGCAAATCTGTGTGTTCTGTGTGTAACTTTACCAAAAAAAGGCACTGTAGACTTGTAAACAGATGTTTCCAGTTGAATAAAGAAAATACGGCTTGGGACAATTTTCAACACTCTAAAATGAGTGAGCCCTTCATTTTTTTTACCAAATATAGCCACATTAAATTGTTCTCCTGTCCTGGTCACTATGACCCTAATCTTTCATCAATTCTAGTGGGAAATTTCCAACACTTATTATAAAATAACATGTTCTAGAATTAGTTCCCCTAAAAGTATTCTTAATCTTGTCATACAGCAGTTTACAATCAATTTAAAAAGTTGATTTCAAGGATCATTGTTTCATAAAATTCTAGGCACTCTTGTGTATATTCTACAGAGTGGTATTTCAAGAGAATATTTTTCCCACATTACTTTCTTTTTATTGTTAAAATGTATCAGCATTTCAATGATTGCACTATTTCTTCACATATACAAAGACTGAATATCCTTTTATACAGGACATATGGAAATGTTCAGCCACATTGCTTTTTTTTTTAATATATTTTATTGATTTTGTTTTACAGAGAGGAAGGGAGAGGGATAGAGTGCTAGAAACGTCGATGAGAGAGAAACATCGACCAGCTGCCTCCTGCACACCCCCTACCTGGGATGTGCCCGCAACCAATGTACATGCCCTTGACCGGAATCGAACCCGGGACCCTTCAGTCCGCAGACCGACGCTCTATCCACTGAGCCAAACCGGTTTCGGCCAGCCACATTGCTTTTAAAAAAGAGACTACAGTCTACTGACTCTACAGTTCCTGCATTCATGGGTTAGTCTGTATCAGGATTAAATTAGGCCAATAGACCATGAACAAATTGTACCATCACAGGCATGAAAAGGCCATTATCATCTCTCAGGCTGCAGAAGGTGAAAATAAATGATCTTGGCAAAGAAGGAAGTTACTTATCTATACTGTAGGTCTACTTAAACCACCGATGCCTTCGTTAGTTTTGTTTAAGAACACTCCCAGATAAAATTATAATTTTATTTAGATGTCTTACTAATCTTCACAATTATTATATCTGCTTTCAGCAATTGCAATTGTTATAGCAGAGTCCAGTTATTCTGACAAAGGAAAACTAAATGCCAGCAGCAGACAGGAAGACGCCACACAGTTACACAAGAATAAAGGCAACGGAAGTGAGTGCTGCTTGATGTATTCTGAAGTCCCTGGTGCTTGTTACTCCCTAATAATATACTTGATGCTTAAAGAGATTCATGTACTCATTCAGGTCACCTTAGAAATGAGAATATCCCTTAAAGTGGAATCACCAAAAAAAATGTCTCCTCCCTTGGACCCCCAATTTACCACCTTGGAATAACTTGTCACTTGAGATACTGAGTCAGACTCAGAATACTGCAAAGCTGTAGCATGATGAGAAATATGTCTTATAATCCTGTATAATAAAAGGCTAATATGCAAATTGACTAAATAGTCAATGCAATGATGCAAACTGAACACCAGGGGGCAGATACTCAATGCACCCTGGTGGTCAGTACGCTCCCACAGGAGAAGCGCCACTCAGCCAGAAGCCAAGCTCATGGCTGGCGAGTGCAGCGGCAGTGGCAGGAGCTTCTCCCACCTTGGCAGCAGCACTAAAGATGTCTGACTGCCGGCTTAGGCCCACTCCCTGGGAGTGGGCCTAAGCATGCAGTCGGACATCCCCCAAGGGCTCCTGGACTGAGAGGATGCAGGCCGGGCTGAGGGACCCCTCCGAGTGCACAAATTTCATGCACAGGGCCTCTAGTGTAAAATAAAGACCAGTGGATTCTATGCTTAGGAGGCAGAGTAGTCGATTAAGAACATTTCTTTTTTTCGTATTTGTAAAATAGGTCACAAAGACCTTCATTGCTAAAGGAACTTTACGTGATGTAAATGTGTTTTATGGGGCTAATGTTATAGCCTTTTTTTTCTCAGCTATGCTGAGGAAGCAAAGTGACTGGTTGCAACCTTTATTTTTTCATTTTTTCTGTAAACAAAATTTATAGTATTAGTTCTTCTTTTATTGCATAGTTCACATTTTAAGGTATATCCTTGAGTTCCTATAAGTTAGATGTAAACAGTCTATTCATATGTATGCAGTAATTTATTAAGCACAATTATATATACCAAGACTATTAGTTTTCATAGACTTGGAAGCAACTTTGTTTGCCATTGGAAAGCTTACAATTTAGTAGAAAGGATAACAGTATTTATATAAATCATATTTCCTAAAAAATCATCCAGTAGATTTATCCTAAAACAAAATATTTCAAAAGATGTCTGAATGTTTTTGGGATTCCTATCAATTTTGGTTCACAGCTTCTTTGCATATTTTGTGAATAATGTGAGAAATAGAGGGACACCTTATGTTTATTTTTGAATATGTTAATAGCACCAATTATTTTCCAGTGTTGCTTTTTATGTGCTTAGCTTGCCTTAGCAGTTAAGTGTGTGGGTGTGCTTAATTTTACTATGCTCTCAGCCTACCTTATGAAAGGTCCAATGTTTAAAAAGATTTTTGTACTTTTTACAAAATATTCGATGAACCTGAAATGTTTTAATATTTGCTCTATCTTTTAAAAGTTAATTACTACAACTGAGCTTTAAAGGTTTGTATAGAAACCTCATATCGTAATTGTATCAATCCTCTATAAAATATTTTTAACAATAAAAATCCCATCATATCAAAACACTCAAGCCTGTCAACCTTCCAATTCTTCCCTAGTCTTGAATAAATTAGTAGAATCATCAGAACTTTGAAATTTGTGTCATTTATGCCAGAAAAAAAATAATTATAAGTGTTATTTCTTCATCCATTTGTTTTTATTTTACTAGTAGTACTACTGTAGTTATCTTAATTAGCCTCACACTTTTGTAGCAGCCATTAATAACAAAAGACATCAACTTTCTCTGAAGCATTATCAGGTTTTTCCTACTCACAGGCTAGCTCTATTCTAACTTTCAATCTTAGAGAATATTTTACTCCTGAAGGTCCCTTTGTATGTTTGAAATAGTGTCTGATATTTTCACTTAAATGGTATTTGGGGGTTGTGTGTCCTTTTGTGTTTGTTTTCAGTTTCTCCTCTCAGATTGGAAATTCCCCAAACAAACTGAGATGAGTAAGTTTATCCTAAGCGTTGTCAGTTCAAAGTTGTAGAAAATGAAGCTTTACCTCCCAGCTTTACTGTTTTGTTTGGTCATATACTTTTAAAACTTTCATCCACCTATTTTATTGTTCGTTTGTTTTTCTCTGTGTGCCAATTGGAATTTGAGAGACATTCACCATTTTCCTATTGGGTTGGTATAAATGCTAAACCTACAACTATCTCTAAGATATCACTTTCCCCTTATACAGAAAGTTTCTTGTGCAGATAAGGTGCTGGTACAAGTTAGGTATAATAGGTTAAGATTTCACACCAGTAACTGTTACACTGAGTGTATAGCTTTTGCTGACAAGAAACCTTTGTGGGAAGTAAAGGCTCAGGATCAGCAACCCATTTGTAACCTCAGAAATAGTTTCTTTGAAAAAAGGGGGAATTTCTCATTAAACAGAGCACATTTATTCCTGGTGAATTAATTGTTATTATAGGAGTCAAGGCGTGGAATGGGCAAAGTGTAAACTGAGAACTAGAGAAGTACCCGCAAGCTAAAAGATATAGTTACTGCTCCGCTCATTGCTGACAGATCTCTCTAGTTTTCAAAAGAAGTCAGAACTCCATAGCTGTATACAAACTCTCTCAATATTTTAAGTTTTGGCAACTAATTCAAATATATTTTAAAACACTGTGGAAGAGAAGGCAAACACATCAGTGAGGTTTGCCAGTTTGGAACCCTGCTGTAGACAAGCTGCTTTGCCCCTTTAATTTCTGTGTCTGCAGTGAGGAAAAGGAAAATAAACAAACAAACTTCCCAATATACTGTTCTCTGGTCTTGGGCATAAACCAGAGCACAAGCCAGTCAGTGCAGCCAGGAAGCTGAAGAAACACAAAGCCCGCTATTCCCTCTTCTGCATCTCTTTAACTGGCCAACTCCCATTGGTGCTCCCTGGACTTTGTATTATTTAAAGGTACAGAGCCCCAAATAGTGTCTTTTCTACTACCCTTTAGACTTGACAATGGTTTTGAACTTAAAAAATAATGACCAAGAAAATAAATAATTAATAGTAATAAAGTGTTCTCACATACATCAGTTATATATTCTCTCCCACTTACTACCTTCTCAAAAACAACCTAATGATAAATATATATATACTATTCTGTCTGATTCACAAACAAGAAAACTAAGATCTAAGGGAAGATCATACACTTGAGTAGCTTCTCCAGAGAATATGTGACTGGAACCATCATTTTCTGGCTCCAAATCCAGGCCCTCCCTTCTGCTGTTTCACAGAAGAACACACAGAAAACAGCGGGGGCAATAACCTGAGTTACTCCACATCTGACCTTGTTTTCCAGAATCATATGCCTTGTCTTTCAAATGTCCCAACAGTCAGCATCTCACCAATGGGCTCCTTCAAGCTTGTTCTAATTTTCTTTTAAACTGACTCTAAATACATACCCAACAAATAAAGGGTGAAGTGGTTAACATCTGTGACTGTTTGGATCAAAGACTGTGATTTGCAGCCATTAGACACAACTACAGTATTTTGGGCAGGTCAAAGAGAATGTCACTAAACTATTGCTTCAAAGTAGAGTTACAATAGCTTTCAACAGGCCTACCTATAGCCCTTACTTTAAAAATTTATATCCTCTAAAAAGTATCTATATATAAACCTATAATCAAATTCAAGGTAATGGACTAATATATACAGTATATACAATTATATATATATATTATATATATATATATATATATATATATATATATATGCATTCATACTACACAGACACACACACATACACACATGCACAAAATAAGTACTTTGAACTCATAATTTATGAGGTAATTGAACTTGACATTAATTTCAAAGGTTATATTTTTATGCCAAAGTGGATGTGTGAAAGGCAAATTTCTTACCCATATCTTGGGTCCAAAGCAATAGCCCTGGGATGTTCCATGGCTCCTGCTATTAGTGTCGTTCTTAAGGAACCATCAAGTTTGGCCACTTCAATTTGGTCCAGATTGCTGTCTATCCAGTATATGTTGCCTGCTATCCAGTCAACCGTCAGTCCTTCCGGGGTGGCTAGGCCATGCTCTACAACCACTTCAATTGCACTTACACCTACAATAGAAGGGAAATCAGCACTTGTACTCACTTAAGAAACATGTTAAGCATAAAGGAAAAGGCATACTTATTAGCCCTATAATGTACTTAAACATTATATTAACTCTGAGAGATAGAGTGCAAAAGTAATGCTTGGCACAGAATTACTGTTTTTCCCCACCCGAAATTTTTAATCTTTTAGGTCTTTTCAGTGACAGTGGAATAGACTTCTAAAGCAAATAATACTACTTAGTTTACAAAAATGTTATTTCTCGTTTCTGACTTTTTAGGCAGAACAAGGGATATTGGGAGTAATAATGACGCACTGGTTGAAATCAGTGCACTTTAATTTAAATGTTGACCCTCATGGGTAGAATAAAGGGAAAAGTTCACCTGTGGCAACAGCATCATAGTTAATCAGCACCCACTATTTTATTTATTTACTTATTTATTTTAAAATAATTCTTCATTGTTTAAAGTATTACATATGTCCCCCTATTTCCCCCCCTTGACCCCCTCCAGCCCACCCCTACTCCTCACCCCAGGCTTTCAGCACCCTATTGTCAGTGTCCATGGGTTATGCATATATACATACAAGTTCTTTGGTTGATTACCTCCCACCCACCCACCCTGCCTTCCCTCTGAGACTCCGCTCTCTGTTCCATGCTTCGAGTGTCTGGATCCACTTCATTCATCAGTTTATTTTGTTACTAGCACCCACTATTTTTAGAAGCATGACAGATAGGAGAGATTTCATTGCATTTAACCTGAAAGGAGATAAGCCCCAATTCACACTCCCTTTACCCCCATCCCTAGGCCATAAGATTTGCAAGATATTACACATTTGCAAATAACGGAAGAAGACATTAGTGTGGTCTAAATAAAAATAAGTAACTTGGTAATGTCCACCAATACTCTTATTTATCCACTCCTTAGCTTCTTTCACAATTTAAATGGAATATTTTAAAAACACCTTTGTCTCATAGGATAACCCTTCATAGCTTATGTTATTACCAGTGATTGTAGTTAGACATTTTAAGTGTGTTTTTTAAACAATTAACCATCTAATGCCATAGATCTAAATCCATCATTTGAAATTGGCATCTTGCAATATGACACAGGACACAAATTCACCCATCATAACCATACTATATGCTTAAATATTACCATTTTTCCCCAAAGTGCAAATGTGACTTAAGGAGGAATTTTGAATTTCATAGAAATATCTGGGCATTGAACTGCTACACAGATATAACAGTTTCAAGAAGAAGAAGAAGAAGAAAAAAAAATATATATATATATTTCATCTCAAAGACTTGCTACTTAAGAAAAGCCTAGATTACAAAGAAGAGATAAGTTAAAACATGGCAAAAATAATAAGCTCATATTAGCAATCTTTGCAAAAATTCCTTCACCATTTCTTTGAGATAGTCTGCAAGATTATAACAAAATAAAAACAACTTTTTTTAACTCACAAATAAATTGTTAGCCTGTAGAAGATAGTCACTTTTTTCCTTATAAATAAATTTCTTCACCACATGTCAGTGGTAAAGCCCACAATTTAAAAATGGAATGAATACCACAGGCCTTCACCACTCACTCCCCCAACATATTCTCACAGGTATATGTGACACCACTGGTTTTACATATGTTAGGGAAGAGATAAAGAACCAACAGCCAAAGATTAATCAAAACTTCTTTTGATTACAATATATTTTTCTGGAATTTGCAGTTAAAAACTAATGTAAACATTAAGTTAAAATTGTAACATATGTACCTCCACTTTCAGAAAGCTTGCCTCGGTATATTCTGTCTTCTACAACATCTGTCCAATAAAGTAAACTTTGATTGAAGTGAAAATCAAGAGCTATTGTGTTTCTCAATCCAGGAACAAGTAGACTATAGTCTCTTTTATGAAGATCAATCTTTCTGATTTCATGGCGAATAGAAAAGATGATGAATGCTTCAAAGGGATCTGAAATTAAATTGATTTTAAATAAATTTATGAAAATATTCATGTACTTTGGTAAGTGTAATAAAATGCTTGAGGTCAAAATCCATTCATTCAAAAGTATAATTTATTATATAATTCTCTGTCATTAAAGAAGCAATAAGTTTTCCCAAAAATTAAAAGAAAAAAACTTGAATAATTTAGATTTATTGTATTTAATAAAATAAGGTATAAATTATTGTAATTCAAAGACAAAATGGAAGATTTTCTGTTTTTATGAAGTTCCAGCTGACAATCCAAACCTCAGGAAAACCACAAAAAATGCTAAGAATGAGCTAAAACTAGTTCTGCCACTCAGCTCATCACATGACTACAGGTCCATGAAGGAGAAAGATCCAATAGGAAGAGGATTTCTATAAACACAACTGATGGGTGTAAAGCTAAAAAGCGGTCCCCATAGAATGAAGATTCAATGTTCTCCACAGTCCAAGAAAGTCATGCGTACACTCATCCCCACTAGTCTTTAAGCCTAGATCAGGCCTGAGTGGAAGGAAAGCAAGAAGCTTTAAAAACAGAAATAAGATTAAAGTTTTATATTTTGTACTTGAAAAAAAGTTTAAATACCCAAAAGTTACCAAAAATTGTTATTATTTAAAAAATGTATCAAGCTCTGTACCAACTACTGGCCAACATACTTTTATAATTTACACTTGAATTCTGTTTGATGAATATATTTTTGAGGGAGAGAGCCAGGCTTGCAAAGATTTCCCCCATTTTCATATTAGTGTCAGCTCTCTGCACTTCCCTTTAGAAAAATTGGTTTTCCTATCCCAAATGTAGGTATACCCTCTGAAAGTGAGCTGCTATAATCAGCCCTGTCCACAGTGATCCTCCCAGGAGGTGGATCTAAGACTGGTTAATGGGTTTGTTAAGATCTAAGTCTGGTTAATGGGTTTGTAAGATCTAAGTCTGATTAATGGGTTTGTAAACTTGGAGAGAAGCTTTCAAGATGAGGGAACCTACTCTCTTTTCCTTTTAGGTCACCAATCTCTAAGGCTAATGTGAATATTAATGTTCTTGTAAGTTGAAGAAACCTATTTGTAGTATTGTAGAAGAGAAAAATGTCACAGAGAATGAAGCAGCGATCACCTGGGCAGAGACTGTGTTCTAAGAACATTCAAAGCTACAGTTCCAATTACCCCCAAGACTAGTTCCTTCTTTCACATCTCCTATGCACACCCCACGCTTTGTATACATTAGCCAATGCACTTATTAATTCAAATTAATTTGAACTGGGTTTCTATCAATTGCAAACAGGTTTACTGTTCTTATTAAACTCATCTTTACAGAGAGGTCTTTCCTGATTAGTTACCTAATTAAGACCCATCTCCATTATATCACCATGGTTTATTTATTCTGTTTGAAGTATATTTTAAAACCAGCATTTACTTGTTGGTCATTTATTTCCCTCACTAGATAATAAGCTCTATGAAAACACGGGTTTTATCTGTCTTGCTTGTTATGATGTTCCTAAGACCAAGCACCAGAGGAAGAACACATGTAAACCTAGGTTCAGAAGGGTGTGAACTTTGGCTGGCAACCCTTGGTGTAGGGGAGTTGCTGCCATTTTAATTCCCACTGGACATGAATATACTTTAGGAAGCTCTTCCCAGCACTTTAATGAAATGTTTTGTTTTGTTTTTTATTGAATAAATGTGGAGAGAAACTGAATACATCCCAAGAAACTAGATGATAGATAGTATGGGAGATAGCCCTGCCATGATCAGTAGAGCTAACCAATAGACCTGCAGCTGACTGTGTAGCACATCAGTAAGTCCAGCCAAGACCACAGGAATTGCTCAGAAGGCTTGAGAACTTGTGAGCAAACATTATGTGTATTGTGATCACTCAGCTATTGTGGTTACTTATTGCACAGTGATAACATCACTATGACAATAGCTAATGGATACAAGACATTAAACATGAACAAAATAGTTTCAAATGGCTCTCAATAGAAAAAATACTCATAAAATTTTAAATCAGAATATATCATTATTAATGCAAAAAATGATTGTGGATGTTCTGTCATTTAAAAGAAAAATACGATTAGGAACCCTGTTTGATTTTCTGCTCTGGCTATGAAACAACTCTTTGCTTTTGAAAAATTATTTGCCTTTTTTAAAATTAAGTGCCCTTACCTATAAAATGGGGTTAACAATCAATAATCTACTTTCAATCTAACTTAAATTGTTATCAGAATCAAATTAAATAATGTATGCAAATGTGATTTGTAAGCTGAAATCTGTCACAGTAAATACAAATGTGGAGGTTACAGTGATGTAGTAAAAAAGTTATAGACTTGGAGTGAGAAAATGCAGGTTTAAGACAGAGTTCTGCTATCAACTATCTGTGTACATTGTAGAAGTTTACTTAAACTCCTGACCCTCAACATTTTTTATGTATAACATAGTTATTATGGTAATTGATAATTAAAGTATGAATACTTAATATCTTAACCTTTTGCACTCGGATGTCGAGTGTGACTCGACACGGTTAGCATTAGAATAAAGGAATCGAGAAAAAAGCAAGCGAGTGCAAAGGGTTAATATATGTTTAATAGTTATGGATATTATATTCCAAAGACTACTCAGTGGAATAAGCAAAATGGATACTGCATAAGAGAAAATGCTGAAAAGATGATTCTGTGAAAGGAAGTAAGGTATTTCTTAGCATGTACTAAAACTAGGGACATTTCAGCTCTGGACAGGTTCCCCATCCTTTGGCTTATAGCTCGCCTTTAGTCAAGCACTAAATTATCAGTGCAGCAGCTATTTGCTAGAGAAATTTATATTTAATACCTATTAAAGAACATATAGTTTTAAAATTGCAATGTAATATGTTACTGTCTCTGCCCTAGGAATATCACACCAGAGGAAGAAAGAAATTCAGAAAGAAAAAAAAAGAGAAGACAAAAGAAAAGAAATCCAAGTTTCTTCTTCCCTGACACTGGAAGACATCTGTGATAAAAAAAACCCCCACAGTATAAGAGGAAGGGCCGATGAATGCATGCAAACAGAAAGATGTAAAAGAAGGCTGACAGGAACAGTTCTCAAAGGAGATAGTGCAACTAAGGGGCACATCCCACAATCACTCTTTAAAAAAGCAGGATGGGAGTACAACTTGGTCTCAGGACCCACTCAGAGCACTGTTAAGACCTATGAGGAGGGTCTGAATGAAGAGACAAACAGGCATGCAGTATACTAAGTGAAAAAAATAGGCTCAAAAGTCTACATCCTATATGATTCCATTTCTATGACATTCTGATAAAAGGCAAAACAACAGAGACAGAACGCAGAACAGTGGATGCCAGCAACAAGGGCTGGAGAAAGGGCTTGATTACAGATTTTTAGACAAAATCACTAACCTTCCTACATATAATAGCTTCTGAAAAGACAAAATAGAAAACAACGAATACACGTTAACAACAACAACAACAAAAGACAGGGAATCCAGGAATAAAATTATTAAGAAATATAAAAAAAATTATATGAAAAAATTTTAAAACACTAATGAAAAAAATAGACATGAAATATGGAAAGGTATATAGTATTATTAGATTGAAAACAACAACATCCCAAAGATCTTGCTTCTGCCTGAATTAATTTATAAATTTTCTGTGGCGAAAAATAATTGCAACAACCATTCTTTAAAATAATACTAGATAATTCTAAAGATTATGTTAAAAAAAAGTATAACTCACCAGAAGAATTTCAGGATAAATATATATAATAGTGACTTACTTCAACTGGTATCCTACCTAATAAAATGGTAATATGTAAATTACCATCACTCTGCTATGCCCACGATTGGGCCAGAGGGAGGCGCAGGGGGCGGGACTCAGTGGCAGCGCGAGCACAGAGTCTGCGCCATGGCTGTGCTGCGCAACAGAAGGGGCCTCTGGGGCAGCAAGCTCACCATCAAAAGTGGGGGAGCTGGGTGCCTGTCTGCTCCGGCACCAGCGGACAGGCACCCAGCTCCACCGCGATCGAAAGCGTGTAGGGGACCCTACACGTGCATGATTCAATCATGCACTGGGCCTCTAGTTAAAATATATTATTGTTTCAATAGAAAATTGCTTTGGTACTGACTCATAACTGACTATAAGGCTGAGAAATATGATAGCTTTAAGGAACCTGGAGAAGAAATTAAGTTGGAAGATTTTCTGACTTAACACAAAAAATAATTTCCCGATGGCTTAAAATTTTGATGTAGTAAATAAAACCATGAAAGTGTTAGTAGTAAACATAAAACATATTTTTAGAACTCCAGAATGAGGAAGGCCTGTCTAAGTTTGACACAAGTCAACAATAATGTTTAATGTATGTTTTCAAAAAATTACAGGACAAAAACAATGTAAAAAACGTCAAAAGGCAAACTGGATTAAATATCTACCATATAATAAAGGACTAAATTCTCTATTACACATGAGCTCCTATAAATTGACAAGAGGAAAATACTCAAGTAAATAAAAGATAAAAAGTACAGAACAAACAATTCATAGAAAGAAAAATATAAACAACTTCTACATTGTAAAAAGTGTTCAATTTCTCTCATAAAATAATAAATTGATTTTAAAATAATGAAAATGTTTGAAAAGACCCTGTATCGATTAAAGTGTAGACAAAGGCACTCTGACATATTGATAATGGAACTATAAACTATTTTCATCTATATGGAGAACCACTGGGAAACCATAAAAAATCTATCTATCCATATATCTATCTCCCTTGACCAAGTAAGTCCATTTGTCAGAAACTCATTATAACAAAGTTTTATATATACGTGGCAGATGAGCAAGGAAATTCTTTGCAATATTGTCTGTAATAGCAAGATTAAAAACATAAATTTTCATCAATAGGTATCTGGATAAATAACATATAGTACAGTCATACAGTATAATATTGTTTGGCCACATACATTAATGTGACTGCTACATGTGTACTAATATGAAATACTTACCAATACTTTGTAAGTAGAAAACATCAATATACAAACAGTGCACATACTACGCTAACATTTAAGTTAAAGAATAAAAGATTTTTCTAAACCTATATAAAAGTAAATCATAGAATAATTATTAAGGGATTGATGAAGGAATGCTCTTATCTCTGCCATGGTAACTGGTGACTGGGATTCAGGAGTGGGAACAAAACAAATTTTCACTTTATTCTGCATTGGTACAAGTTTTAAGCATTGATATATATTTTCCTATTAAGAATAGTTATTCTTAAGAATAAAAATTAAACCTATAAAAGAAGGAGTTATCATTTCCAGCTTTTGGAAACATAAACACAACAAGAATTGTTTAGGCATGACATATATGCTGAGCAAGGTAATTCAGTATGACAAATACTGTAAAACCTGTTTTTTCCCTTCAGGAAGACTCGTTTTTACTATAACAATATTTAAGAGATGACTTATTGCTCTTACTTGTATGCCATATTTGAGAAAAAACATATATTTTAAAAATCTTTATTGTTTAAAGTCTTATGTATGTCCCTTTTTTCTCCCATTGATCACTTATAGCCCACCCTCACCCCACCACCCCAGGCCTCTACCACCCTATTGTCTGTGTACATGGGTTATGCATACATGCGTACAAGTTCTTTGGTTGATCTCTTTCCACCCACCCAACCACAAAAGTATATTTTTTTGAACCACAAATTACTGACTTGTCTGTTACAACTGAAATAGGATTCTACAGTAAAGGCCTATATTCTGTGTTTGCCTCTGATACAAATAAAGGAAAGTCACTAAAATTATTAGGTCTTTTTGATTCGGTTTTTAAGATAAAATAACATTTTTGGTCATACATGCTCTAAAATATTTGTGAAGACGCCCCCAGCCCAGGGTTCTAGTTGAAGGAAAGGTCCCCATAACTTCTGGGTGTAAAAACCAGTGGAGATTGTGGGAAAGTGACACAGGCTGCTGGAGTCCCAAGCAGTTTTTCTTAAAGGGTCCTAGCACAGGCTTACTTGGACTCACTCCCTCTGAGCTCCAGTGTTGGGGCAGCAACCTGAAAGGGACGAGGGACATATGGGGAATAAATAAATTGTCTGGCATCAGGGGCAGCTTTCTGCCAGACAAAAGTGCAGGCAGAGGTCACTGTTCCTTTGCTGAGCTCTCACCCGAACAGAGCTAACAGGTGGGCACCATATCTGACTCTCCATCAACCTGGTTAACACTGTTTGCCCAACCCTGTTGATTCTCTGAGGCCCCTCTCTACCCTACTTGTGGGCCCATCCAAGCTGTTTCCAAAGGCTTTTCCACACAACTGGCCTCTCTTGCCTCATGCATTGAACTTTCCTAAAATCTCTCACACAAACAGCATCTGGCCTCTGTGTACCCCCTACCTCTTGCTAAGTGACCCCCAGTCCCAGGACTAGTGGCAGTTGGCCTTGGTTCACAGCTTGGCCTCTCCTGGACACCCCCAAGCTCAACACAAGTAGCAGCCATCTATAAATCACTCTGAAGCTCGTACTGGGTGGCCCCAGGCAGGGCACAGGAAGTGGCTGATTTTGCATCTCCCGCAGACCCCAGAGCCAGTGCAACCAGTGGACAGCTTAAGACTATGCTAGATTACATCCTACCACCTATACACTCATGAGGCAGACACTTTGACCGGTAAGTTAGCATGATGCTGGGGTCTGGCCGATCGGGACTGAGCAAGATGGGTTGGACACGCCCTGGAGCCCTCCCGTAGTCCTTCCCCAGCTGGCCAACCTCCCACGTCCCACCCCGGCCCCAATCGTGCACCAGTGGGACCCCTCAGCCTGTCCTGAGCCCTCTCGCAATCCGAGATTCCTCGAGGGATGTCGGAGAGCTGGTTTCGGCCCAAAGGCAGAACAACTGGTCACTATGACGTGCACTGACCACCAGGGGGCAGACACTCTGACCGGTAGGTCAGCTTGCTGCTGGGGTCTGGCCGCTCAGGACAAAGCAAGATGGGTTGGACACACTGGAGCCTTCCTGCAGTCCCTCCCCAGCTGGCCAACCTCCCACATCCCTCCCCAGCCCCAATCGTGCACCGGTCGGGCCCCTCAGGCTGGCCTGCGCCCTCTCGCAATCCGGGACCCCTTGTGGGATGTCAGAGAGCCGGTTTCGGCCCAAAGGCAGAACAAGTGGTTGCTATGATGCACACTGACCACCAGGGGGGCAGACACTCAGTGAAGGAGCTGCCCCCTGGTGGTCAGTGCACTCCCAAAGGGGGAGCCCCGCTCAGCCAGAAGCTGGGCTCATAGCTGACAAGCTCCGCAGCAGCTCTAAGGATGTCCAACTGCTGGTTTAGGCCCGCTCCCTGGCAGTAAGGCATCGCCTGAGGGTTCCCAGACTGCAGAGGACACAGGCTGGGCTGAGGGACCCCAAGTGCACAACTTTCATGCACCAGGCCTCTAGTTTGGAAATAAAACACAATGAAGAAATTTCTGTTGTGTACCAATTTTGATGTAGTGTATTATGTTCTTTGGAGGCAAATTCAATTTAGAATGAATATCAGCAAAATATGAAGTAGTCATTCATTTTTATAGTTTTCTGATAATTTTTCTAGTACACTAGCTCCTGTCTCAGAAATGACTGAACTTAATAGCTCAAACCAGCACATTACACTTTTAATTTAGAACTGGCTTAAAATTTTTCTGCTTTAGCATATCATGAGATGACAGATGTACAAAACAAAGCGGTTACAATTTACATTTTTTATGGTGATGAATTTCATGTTTATAAATGTAGTATATCACAAGTAGCTTTACTAGTAAAAAATACAAGACTGTAGTGTTCTACATATAATTCCATTTTCTTTAAGTCCCATTACAGGTTCTCATAATGATTTTTACAAGACAGAATAAGAAAGCAGTAGATGACTTGTCTAAGAAAAAAAGTCTCTCTACAGTACTCTCAGGGTAAATTGTTAGTATAATACTACAACCAGCAATTGTACAGTAATAACACCTGATTCTTTATTACATATACATTTCTTAAACATAAAGTGGTATGTAATTACAATGTTTATCTTCTGATAGCAGCACCCAGTCCCCTCAGGCCCACCTCATCCAGCCAGAGTTCCCCAGTTCCCTCAGCACCACAGAGGAGGGAAGTTGGAGACAATCAGTCTGGCAGGGGAGGGCAGTTGGGGATGATCATGCAGGCAGGGGAGGAGTAAGGCATCAATCAGGCCAGCAGGGGAGCAGTTAGGGACTCTTAGGCTGGCAGGCAGGTGAGTGGTTAGTAGCCAGCAGTCCCAGATTGTGAGAGGGATGTCCCAGACTGGAGAGGGCACAGGCTTGGCTGAGGGACAACCCCCCCCCTCCATGCACGAATTTCATGTACTGGGCCTCTAGTATAGTTATATTGAAAATAAATGGTAGTTAAATATTACTGAAGTGTGACATACATAAAGGCAGAGGACAGGATCTAGAGAAAGAAGGGAAAGATAGGCTTTCAACTAACACTCAAACCTATGAATTTATAAGATTTTGTCACCAGTTGTCCATCAGTTTTTCTTGCAAGCTATTTTTGTTTATTTGTTTTTCTCCTCTTAATTATTTTCCTGGAAATTTCTGGATATTTTTTCTCAATAGCTCTGCTTTATATTTCTAGTTTTTAAAAAGTCATCTATTCTTCCTGTTAATAAGTAGAAAGAATAGGAATTTGGGTTGTGTGTGATGAGAGAGAGAACTCATTGGGGTACTGGGGTAAAGGATTGAATAAAACACTTTTAATTTCTAGGATATATTCCATTGCCTTTTGCTACCGTACTTTCTGGTGTATAAGACGACTTTTTAACCCAGGAAAATCTTCTCAAAAGTTGGGGGTCTTATACGTCAGAAAATATGATAGGTTAGAAAAATCTCTGACAATGTATATCAGATTTCTTAAAACCCAAATACCGTATTTTCCGGTGTATAAGAGCCCCGACTTTTGAGATTTTCCTGGGTTAAAAAGTTGTCTTATATGCCGGAAAATACGGTAGATTGCATTTAATAAATATTTATGATGACATAAATGAGTGAATGACTAATTATAAGGCTCAATGAATAGTTAGCCCAGAATACATTATATATTAAAGAGATAAAAAATTATTATGGGGAAAAGAAAGAAAAGGAATAAGTCTGAGGGAAGCAGAAAGATAAAGAGAAATAGTATAAAAATGGTCAACATGATTAAAATTAAATTAAAACATGGAAAGGATATTTGAAATGTCTAAAATTTAGAACATACAATTAACTCCTACAAATCAATAAGAAAAGGTAGTGATATTAACAGAAAAATTATCAATAAATAATAAAATTTTAAAAATAACTTTGCTCTAATATCTCTTAGTCACAAGGTCCCAAGTAAATTAATCTTTCTGTGTCTGTTTGCATAGGTATCAAATCACAGTAATAATATCCAATTAGTTTATTTTTTAAATATTTTTGTTGATTTTTAGAGAGAGAGGAAGGAAGAGGGAGAGACAGAAACATCAATGATGAGAGTAAATCATAGATTGGCTGCCTCCTGCACACCCCCTACTGGGGATAGAGCCTGTAACCTGGGTATGTGCCCTTTGACCAGAATCGAATTCTGGACCCTTCAGTCCACAGGCTGACACTCTATCTACTGAGCCAAACCAGCTAGGACATCCAATTAGTTTTTTATAAGTTACTAGTGGCCCAGTGCACAAAATCCGTGCAGTTGGGGGAGGGGGATCCCTCAGCCCAGCCTGCACCCTCTAGCAGTCCAGGAGTCCTCAGGGGATATCCAACTGATGGCTTAGGCCCAATCCCCATGGGTCCCAGGTGCCTGCCGGTGGCTGGAGGGAGAGGCTGCTGCCACCACTGCTGCACTTGCCAGCCATGAGCCCGGCTTCTGGCGGAGTGGCGCGCCCCCTGTGGGAGTGCACTGACCACCAGGGTGTAGCTCCTGCTTTGAGCATCTGCCCCCTGGTAGTCAGTGTGCATCATAAAGAATGGTCATTCTGCCATGGGGCCGAAATCAGCTTTCCAACATCCCCAGAGGGGTCCCATATTGTGAGAGGGTGCAGGCCAGGCCATGAGACCCCACCAGTGCATGATTGGGGCTGGGGAGGGATTCGGGAGGTTGGCCAGCTGGGGAGGGACCACAGGACACCTCCAGGGCATGTCCAGCCTGTCTTGCTCAGTCCTGATCAGCCAGACCTAGAAGTAAGCTAACCTACCAGTCGAAGTGTCTGCCCCCTGGTGGTCAGTGCATGTCATAGTGAGCAGTTGAGCGGCCTTAGCATATCATTAGCATATTATACTTTGGTTGGTTGAACAGATGACTGGACGACTGGACACTTAGCATATTAGGCTTTTATTACAGAGGACTAGAGGCCCGATGCACGAAATTCATGCAAAAGTAGGTCTTCCTTCCCCCAGCTGCCAGAACCAGCTTCCCTCTGGCACCCGGGACCTGGGCTTCCCTCGCAGCCCCAGCTTCGTTCAGAAGGACATCAATCTAATTACATATTATGCTTTTATTATGATAAATAAATTACCCATCATATTTTAGTTTTATTTTTTATTAAAATGTTTTAATGTTGACACTATTGCAGATGTCCCTCAATCTCCCACTTTTGCTCATGTCCACCTATCCCCACCTCTCCCTCCCTAGGTTTTCACCACAGTATTGTTGGGTTTTCAGATGTTTAATGAATGATAGGTATTAGCAAAACAGTATTATAATAATTAACTTGAAGAAATGATTCATAGAGGAGGGAATTTTGAATAGAGTATAGAATTCAAATTTCCAGGGGGAATGTAGACAATATTGTCATCCTGAAAGATCATAGATGACAACAAACAGCACACAAAGGAAACGGTAAAAAAAAAAGTGGTATCTGTGAAAGTACTTTATACAACCTTGCCCCCTATACATTACTATCATTACTAATGATGAAACAGTAATAACATGCCTGGAGTGGAAACTCAGAGTGGAAGATAATGAAACATCAGGTTGCAGAGATAAAATAAGCAGAAATAAAGAAGGCCCTAAATAGTAGGAAGAAGAATTTGTGTTTCTATCCATAAATAATAGAAAGTTACCTTAAAATCATGGATTCAGACTATGTTAAAATGTCATTTTATTAAAATAAGTAAAGGAGTGGATGACCAGATTACATCCCCACACACAGCTTCATTCTCCTAGTCTCACTTTATATTCTACTAGAGGCCCGGTGTACAAATTTGTGCACCAGTGGGGTCCCTTGGCCTGGCTTGCAATATTGGGCCGAAACCAGCTCTCTGACATCTCCCAAGGGGTCCCATATTCTGAGAGGGTGCAGGTCAGGCTGAGGTACCCCACTGATGCACGATTTGGATTTCTCTCTCCCCCGTTAATAAAAGACTATATTCCTTTAAGTTTCAATATTCTTCTCCTCATAACCTGGAAAAATAAAATTAGGACAGCAAATAGAGAAGACTGCCATCATTACAACACAGGAAAATCTGGGCTCTGCTGTGGTACTGATGCTACTCAATTGAAACAGGGTTGAATCCAAGAGATACTGTGCAAAAAAAGATTAAAATATGGAGAAAGAGGGGAACAAAGAACTGGAGAAGTCAAAGATAAAATGAGGTTGTGATCCTAAAGATCAGAAGAAAATTGGAACCATTGAGGTAACTATGGAATATTGAGGGCAAAAAGAAAGTGTACATTTTAGCTAACTAATGTGATGTGACTCGATTATATCTGGTGAAATGAATCGGATAGTAAGAAAAAGATAATAGCTATTGATGTAAAGTCCGCAGTAATCAGATTTGAGGTGATAACAGAAGTCCTCAGAGTGAGAAGGAGTTCTCCAAGAGGCATCTGAGAATTAAGGTTTGGTCAATGGACATAGTGTTCCAGTAGGTGGTCATTATAAGAGAAAATAAAAAGGAATGCTATAATGTTCTTTTTCGATGATACTGGAAACATGCTGCAATATTGCAAGGGAGCTGCCTAGCAAAAAGCAAAAAAATCAAATACTTTAGGAGAAAGTGTTTAATAATATATGTATTTGCATTAAAGAGGGAAGATGTAAGGAACTGACAAAATTAAGTATTGGGATATCCAAGAAAAATAAGATTTATAGTTAAATAACATAAAAACAGTAATTATGAAAATCATTACATTTAACTAATAAATTGTTAGGTGGGAACTTAGGAAAAAATGAATTAAGTTCAGCAGTTCAGAAAAGAACAGATGTTACAGAATTTAGGAAGAAAAAAATTACAGAAGAAAATATGAAAGAACAAAAGAGGAAAATGCAAAAGGAAAAATTAATGTGGCATTATGTTCTAATTGAAGCATAAAGAGTTGTATTACTCTTTATTTCTGAATAACGAAGAGAATAAGCACAGGTGTTGCACTGAATAGGAAAAACACATTTTAAAAACCAGGACTCAACTTATGAATTATGGAAATAAGAAAGAGAAGAGCAAGAAAACAGAAATTTATCTACGAAGTTCTATAATTAATAGTCTATTCATTCTTATTGAACTATGAATCTGGGGTAGGACTTTTTAAAAAATGAAGTAAATAAAATACAGAATAAATCTTCTTTATATAAAAATTAATTTCAATTCCTAATAAAACCTGTTATCTGTAATAATATAATTGCTGACAATGGTATTTTGTATACTATATGCTTCAGAAAGGGATAAATTACCAGCTGGCTAAATTCTTCATGTAAGAAAAGCCTCTTATTATCTTTAAAATGTAAAATATAAGCAGGTACATTTTGTGGCTTTGCAGTACTGTGTTTTTTTTTGTTGTTGTTGTTGTTGTTTTTTTTTTTACAAATTGAAGGTTAATGGCTACCCAGTTAAGCAAGTCTATTGGCATCATTTTTCCAACAGCATTTGTTTACTTCATATCTCTGTGTCGGATTTTGGTAATCCTTGCAATATTTCAAACTGTTTAATTATTATTAGAGGCCCAGTACATGAAAATTCATGCACTGGAGTGGGTTCCCTCAGCCCAGCTTGCCCCCTCTCACAGTCCGGGAGCCCTCAGGGGTGGGAGGTGACCTGGTGATCAGGGGAAGGCGACAACCCCATCACACCTCTGCTGCTGCCACTGCCAGCAGTGCAAGCCTCGGCCGGCCCTGGTTACCTGAGCCTCCGGTGGCCCTGGGTGGCTGGGCAGCTGCCATCTGAGGCTTGCCTGCACCTCGGGCCAGCCCTGAGCGGCTTGAGGGCTGAGGGACTCTGGAGGCAGGTGGGCCTGGCCTTCCTGCGTGCCTGCCGCTCCGGCGGGGCTGAGGGGACTGGGTGCCGCTATTTTGTGGCTGTGGGCACCACCATCTTTGCGACGGTGTGAGGGTCAATTAGCATATTCCCTCTTTATTAGACAGGATTTGTTATGGCAATCTGTGATCTATGACCTTTCATGTTACTACTGTAATTATCTTGGTGCACCATGAACTTGCACTCATATAAAACAGATAAAAAAATAATAAAAAATAAAACAGATAACTTAATGGATAAATGTTGTGTGTATCCTGACTACTCCATTGACTGGCCATTCCCACCACCCTCCCTCTCCTAGGGCCAATGTACTCTCTGAGACACAACAATATTAAAATTAAGTCAATTATCAATCCTAAAATGGCCTGTAAGTGTTCAAGGGAAGAGTCAAATATTTCTCACTTACATCAAAAGCTAGAAATGATTGAGTTTAGCAACAGAGGCATGAAAAAGTCCAAAAGCCTGTGCACCAGTTAGCCACGTTGTGAATGCAAAGGAAAGTTCTTGAAGAAAATTAGAAGTGCTACTCAAGTGAACATACCAATGATAAGTAACAGCCTTAGTATATATATATACACACCATTTGGTGGTCCGGATGGAAGGTCAAACAGCCACAATACCCCTAAGCCAAAACCTTCAATTGAGGAAGCTGCAGAAGAAAAGTTTGAAGCTTGGTTGGTTTGTAAAATTTAAAGAAAGAAGCTTTCTCAATAATCTAAAGGGCAAAGTTAAAGCGGCAAGTGGTGATACAGAGGATGCAGAAAGTTATCCAGAAGATCTAGCTAAGGTGATCAATGGAGGTGGCTACCTTAAACAACAGGTTTTCAATGTTTATGAAATAGCCTTATTTTGGAAGAATAAGATGCCATTTAAGACTTCCATAGCTAGAGAGGAGAAGTCAGTCCCTGGCTTCGAAGTTTCAAAGGATCAGCTGACTCTCTTGTTAAGGGCTAATGCAGCTGGTGACTTAAAGTTGAAGCCAATTCACATTTACCATTTCAAAAACCTAAGGCCCTTAAGAACAATGCTAATCTACTCAACCTGTGCTCTATAAATAAAACAACAAAGCCTGGATGACAGCAAGTCTGTTTACACATGGTTTACTGAATATTTTAAGCCCACTGCTGAGACCTACTGCTCTGGAAAAATGATTCCTTATAAAATAGTACTGTTCCTTAAACATGCACCTGGTCACTAAGGAGCTCTGATGGAGATGTACAATGAGATTAATGTTTTCATGCTTGCTAACACAGCATCCATTCTGCAGCCCATGAATGAAAGAGTAATTTTGACTTTAAAGTCATATTATTTCAGAAATACATTTTGTAATGCTATAGCTGCCATCGACTGTGAATCCTCTGATGGATCTGGGTAAAGTAAATTGAAAACCTTCTGGAAAGAAGTCACTGATCTAGATGCCTTTAAGAACCCTAGTAATTCATGGAAAAGAGAAGAAAATATCAGCATTAATTTGTGCTTGAAAAAGTTGATTCCAACCCCGATGGATGACTTTCAGGGGCTCAAGACTTTAGTGGAGGAAGTAACTTCAGATGTGGGGGAAATAGCGAGAGAACTAGAATGAGAATTGGGGCCTGATGATGTGACCACATTGCTGCAATCATATGATAAACTTTCGGAGTTAATTCTTATGAATAAACCAAGAAAGTAGTTTCTTGAGATGAAATCTACTCTTTATGAAGACTAAAGTAAAGATTGTTGAAATTACAATACAGGGTTTAGAGTATTATATAAACTTAGTTGACAAAGCAGTGCCAGTGTGTAAAAGGACTGACTCCAATTTTGAAAGAGGTTCTACTGTAGATAAAATGCTATTAAACAGTGTCACATGCTACAGAGAAATTGTTTGGGACAGAAAGAGTCAGCAAACTTGGTTGTCGTCTTACTTTAAAAAATTGCCACAGCCACCCAAACCTTCATCAATCACCACCCTGACCAGTCAGCAGCCATCAACATCCAGGCAAAAAGATTATGACTCTTGAAGGTTCAGGTAATGGTTAGTATTCTTTAGCAATAAAGTATTTTTAAATCAATGTATGTACAGCATATTACTTTGTACACATAATATTGCACACTTAATAAACTACAATAGAGTAAAAACTTAATTTATACATACTAGAAATCAAAAACTTCACAGGATTCATTTATTGTGATATTTGTTTTATTGCAGTTGTTTGGGACCACATATCTCCAGTGTAAGCCTACATAATTTTGCTTTCCTCTTAAATTATAAACAAAGCCAGATGTGAAATATAACAATCTTAACAGTGAGAAATCCTATGGTACTCCTATAGAGTTTCATTTGGAGCTGAGTGTAGAAGGGGTCAAATCCATTAGAAAAATTATCTTTGCACCTGGCCACATATATTCAAATGTTAAATTACTCTAATATTGAACATGAGTGTTATTGATTTCACAGAGTACAAAACCACCATGTCAATCATTCTGTCATTTGTATCCAAAAAACAACTAATGATTCAATTCTCATGTAAAATATGGTTATAAGTATGTCTGAGATAAAAATTTGATATATTTCCCCTACTCCATAACATTCATATAAATTAGATAACTACTATCATTATAACAAATTATCTTTTTTTTCCAGTTCCTCATGATAATTATTTTGTCATATAAATATTTGCTTATTTTAGGCCTCTAAAAACCCAAATTTTAATGGCCATAAGAAAATGGCCACAAAATATTTGAAATAAAAGAACAAAATAATTTAATATGCTCTGAAAAATATAGTATTTTTATTGAATATTATTCCAGAACTAAACTGGATATTATGTAAAATATAAGTGAAAACATTTATAACTTGATTTCTGACTTTTAGATGATTATTATTTAACTAGAGGCCTGGTGCATGAAATTCATGCACTGGTGGGGGTGTCCCTCAGCTCAACCTGCACCCTCTCCAATCTGGGACCCCTCAGGGGATGTCCGACTGCCTGTTTAAAAGCAGGCAGTCAGACACCCCTTTCACAATCCGGGACTGCTGGCTCCCAACTGCTCGCCTGCCTTCCTGATTACCCCTAACCGCTTCTGCCTGCCAGCCTGATCACCCCTAACCACTCCCCTGCCAGCCTGATCTATGCCTAACTGTTCCCCTGCCAACCTGATCATCCCCAACTGCCCTCCCCTGAAAGCCCGGTCACCCCCAAATGCGCTCCCCTGCTCCCAGCCGCGACCTGGGCAGTGGCCTGGGAGACTGTGTGCACCTCCCCCCACCCCCATGATCTGCTCCCAGATGGGACCTGGGTCTCAGCTGGGAGCAGATCATGTGGGGGTGTGTGCCATCTCCCAGGCCACTGCCCGGGTCACGGCTGGGAGCAGATCACACCGGGGGATGTGTGCCTTCTCCCAGGCCACTGCCCGGGTCGCGGCTGGGAGAAGATCATGCCGGGGGATGAGTGCCTTCTCCCAAGCCACTACCCGGGTCTCAGCTGGGAACAGATTATGCCGGGGGTGCGCGCCATATCCCAGGCCACTGCCTGGGTCGCGGCTGGGAGATCACGCGGGGGTGTGTGTGCCTTCTCCCAGGCCCCTGCCCGGGTCGTGGCTGGGAGATCACGCCAGGGGGTGTGCGCCATCTCCTAGGCCACTGCCCGGGTCACGGCTGTGAGATCACGCAGGGGTGTGTGTGCCTTCTCTCAGGCCACTGCCTGAGTTGCAGCTGGGAGAAGATCATGCCAGGGGGTGCGCCACCTCCCAGGCCACTGCCCAGGTCACAGCTGGGAGATCACGCGGCAGGTGTGTGCCATCTCCCAGGCCACTGCCTGGGTAGTGGCTGGGAGAAGATCATGCCGGGGGTGTGTGCCTTCTCCCAGGCCACTGCCCTGGTCTCAGCTGGGAGCAGATCACGCCGGGGGTGTGCGCTGTCTCCCAGGCCACTGCCCAGGTTGCGGCTGGGAGAAGATCACGCGGGGGGATGTGTGCCTTCTCCCAGGCCACTGCCCGGGTCGCAGCTGGGAGCAGATTTGGGGGGGGGGGAGGTGGGGGGAGGTGCGCGCAGCCTCCCAAGCCAATGCCCTGGTCACAGCTGGGTCGCAGCTGGGTGCAGATTGTGAGGGGGGGAGGTGGGGGGAGGTACGCGCAGCCTCCCAGGCCACTACCCAGGTCACGGCTGGGAGAAGATCACAGGGCGGGGGGGGGGCAGGGGTGTGCGCCTTCTCCCAGGCCGCTGCCCGGGTCTCAGGCTGGAAGCAGATCGCGCCGGGGGTGAGCGCCATATCCCAGGCCACTGCCCGGGTCGTGGCTGGGAGATCATGCGGGGGTGTGTGTGCCTTCTCCCAGGCCACTGCCTGGGTCGCGGCTGGGAGAAGATCATGCCAGGGGGGGTGTGCCTTCTCCCAGGCCACTGCCCTGGTCTCAGCTGGGAGCAGATCACGCCGGGGGTGTGCGCTGTCTCCCAGGCCACTGCCCAGGTTGCAGCTGGGAGAAGATCATGCCGGGGGATGTGTGCCTTCTCCCAGGCCACTACCCGGGTCTCAGCTGGGAGCAGATCACACCGGGGGTGTGCGCTTCCCAGGCCACTGCCTGGGTCGCGGCTGGGAGCAGATTGTGCGAGGGGAGGGGGGAGGTACGCGCGGCCTCCCAGGTCACTAACCAGGTCGCGGCTGGGAGAAGATCACACCGGGGGATGTGCGCCTTCTCCCCGGCCACTATCCAGGTCGCGGCTGGGAGAAGATCACACCGGGGGATGTGCGCCTTCTCCCCGGCCACTGTCCAGGTTGTGGCTGGGAGCAGATCACGCGGGGGTTGTTTGCAGTCTCCCAGGCTACGGCCAGGTCACGGCTGGGAGCGATGTGGGGACGGGGGGGGGGGAGCGGAGGCAGCCCTCCAGGCCAACGGCCAGGGGCGCGGCTGGGAGCAGATCAGCCAGGGGTAAGGGGTATTCGGGACCCTCCCAGGCCAACAGCCCGGGTCGCATGCTGCCTGCTCTCAGCAGTAGCCCTCTCTGGGACTGGGGGACTTCGGTGGGCCTGAGAGGACTGGGCGCCGCCATCTTGTAGCCATGGGCGCCGCCATTTTGTCGCGGAGTGATGGTTAATTTGCATATTACTCTATTATTAGATAGGATTGGAGAGATCATAAATAAATATAATAGACAGAAATAGAAAAGATAAAGTAGGTAATAAAATTAGATAGCAAATTTAAAATGTGATTAAATATTCATGGAAAAGGATAAATTAGTACACAGCAATAATATTTGGAAGAAGACTCCATTAACGAAGAAAGATTTGAGCTAGAAGGTCTTATAGCATATTAGGATTTTCAGAGATGAAGAGGGAAAAATACAATCTAAGTAGAAGCAAAATTTAAAATGTTTATTATGTATAGATTCTCAGCAGTCTGATGAAGTCTGTGTACTACTTATCAGAAAGTTTTAAAGAGTATAAAAATAAAAAAAAAGTAAAAAAAAAAAACAGTACACATTGATACAAGAATCACACATTGAAATGCAACTCTGAACATCGAACAATAAACACTCTTGTAGTAATATACGTGCTTTTTTATTAGTATTCAGTAACAAAATCGAGCAGTGGGTCTAATGATTCCTATTATTGAAGTAGTTGTAGTTTTCAAAGCTTGAACATAAGTGACATTTTGAGATATAGAAACTTTAACATGATACAAATATGTCTATTACTTCTATTGGAGATACAGTAAGAGTTGCTGATAGTAATTGGTCTGTGTCATACATTCGCAATTGGAAGAAATGTTAACTTTCAGTGAGAGGGTAAAGAAAATAAAGGTGTGATATTTTCCCCAACAAGGTTCATGGACCCCTTCAATTCCATTCATGGACCACTAAGTGTCCTGCAGATGCAGACAACAAATCTGCAAAGACAGTGGGAGGCCATCATTCATTAAGCACCTAATGGGTGTGGGGCACAGTAACAAGTGTTTCATGCTATTCTTGGAACATGCTATAGAGGAGATATTGATATTTAAAAGATGAGAAAACCGAGACTCAAGGAGTTTTATGTAACCTGTCTGGAGTCACATACATAATGAATGCCAGCTGTAGGATTAGAATCCAAATGTCAAACTCCATAGCCATCATATGTTTTTCCCACTGTGAAATATGACCTAGAGAATCAGCACAGTGTTCTGAATGGGAGTTATAAGATGAAAACAGCCAGAACAAGGAGTTGTTTTCAGCCAGAACAAGGAGTTGTTTTCAGGAGTGCTAGGAATACAGTTAGAAGTGTGGGAAAGGACTGGACTTTAAATTCTAAAAAGAATGTAAAGAGAAATAAAAATAAAAGCTTTGGAGCATACAAAAGTTAAGTTCCTAGGGGGGTTGATGATAAAACAGTATCTAAGGGAAAAATAATCTGATGAATTATAATTGTAAGGATTACTGTAACATTTCCTGTCCAGAAGATTCTACTTATGCCTTACCTAAAATTAAATGAACCCTTTTGCTAATTTTCTGAAGGCGTCTTTAGATTTTTTTCTTAAGATCTATTCTTAAATATAGAAAGATACACAATACACAGAAACAAAATAGGCACTTGCTATTGTTAAATATAGCAAAACACACATCTACTTACCAACACTTGTGCAACTTTCACCGTCTACATCCAGCTTCCACCCTTCATAACATGAACACTTGACTGTGTGCTTGTGCTGCTCACACACTTGACTGCACTTTAGGTGATTGCTACAATAATCCACAATCTCGCACGTTTTATTGTCTTTGTGGAGTTGAAGTCCTTCAGGGCAGGAGCAGACAATTCCTCTTCCAGGAACAACAGAACAGTGGTTGCTACAGCCTCCGTTGTTCAGAGAACATTCGTCTATAAAAGGAGAAGAGATTTTAGAGCATTATCCGTTGTTTTGATCAATTAAATACTAATCTCTATTTTGAACTCAATTCCCTGAGGCTGAAAATAGAGAGAGAATATAATAAATCAGAAGACAGCCTTTTCAGATTTCTTTTTCAGGAGTTGGGCTAGGAATGATGAAATAATTCATCCAATGACCAAATGTAATCCTGTATGATAGGAATTGAGAACGAAAGATTTTCATTTCTGCCGATACCGGTTTGGCTCATTGGATAGAGCATCGGCCTGCAGACTCAAGGGCCCCAGGTTCGATTCCGGTCAAGGGCATGTACCTTGGTTGCGGGCACATCCCCAGTACGGGGTGTGCAAGAGGCAGCTGATCGATGTTTCTCTCTCATCGATGTTTCTAACTGTCTAGCCCTCTCTCTTCCTCTCTGTAAAAAATCAATAAAATATATAAAAAAAAGAAAGATTTTCATTTCTGTAAAACTGTGGAATACACTTGGTTGTACCCACAGAGGTAAATGGGTTCAATATTTCTATTATTAGTAGAGTAATTGTGGTGAGCCTTTTATCAATTACGCAAAATCAGTTGCTGAGGTCTTCCAAAAGGGATGCATATACATACATTGATGATCTGAACATTTGACTTATCTTGATGTTTATAAGTAAACAGGCATATGCATATATATGCATAATATCCACATACCTTTTTCTGCATCTATAGTCTGATTTATAATGATAATGCAAATGAAGAATGGATTAGTTTCCCCGTTATAGGCTGCAGCCATTTATTTTTAATTTAGATAAATTGCATGTTATATATATTTGTTTCGAGTCTTATATATATATATCTGCCATTATGATCTTGGCTGAAATAATGAGCAACTAGTATTGACTACATGAATAATATAACTTGTTTATAAAGAAAGAGAATATTATTTTATAGCATTTATAATATCTAATATATTAATGTATCATTAATATATATATATGTATATATTAATGTATCATTCTACTCCATCATAAAATGGCAGGCTCCCTGAGGGTATACAATATATGTGCTCTGTTTACCAGTGCATATGAAATAGTTAGCACAGTCCCTAGCATGAAATAAGCAGTTAAAAATATTTGTTGGATTAAAAAAAATTAGAATTGTCCAAAGACACACAGAACTGCCTTAAAAAGAGTAACTACTTGTCCAATTGGGAAAATTACAAGTTGGGATACTTATCCCTTGGAAAAAAAAAAAGCAGCTAATTATTTTTCAAGCACATTAATTGCAAAAATATATTTCACATTACTATTCACTATTAAATAAATAGTAATAAGGACAACAAAAACGTTTTTTTTGCTTTAAAATATTTTGAGTACTTTTCAAAGGCTGTTTAATTAGAAGTTGTATTTTGAGACAAGCTAAAATAGAATGTTGTTCAATAACTGGCAAGTTGCAGTTATATATATTTACATGCCTCAAATATTTCCTGTTATCCATGGAAATTTATCCAGTTTAAAATTAGGCTGAAATGTAAGGTTTTCAAAAAAATATTTTCCACACTTGTTAAACTTCCATATGGGCCAACTTTTCTTTATATCAATTGTTACCATATAAGAAGTGACAGTAGTAAGAAAAGAAAATGATAATATTAACTATTTTCTTTAAGAATGAAATTCAAGTTTGGCATTATTTTAGGGGAAAAAACAATTCATTTCTTGGTTCCTCCAAATGTGTTTGTTCACCCATAATCATAATAATTTCAAAACAGCAGTCATTTCAAAGTATTTACCCCCTGTTAGTTCAACTGACATTTTTTTTTAATTCTTTATTGTTTAAAGTATTACAAGAGTCTCCTTTTTCCCCCATTGACCTCTCTCCCACCACTCCCTTCCCCAAGCACAAGACCTCACCCCGCCTCCTACTATCTGACATTCTTTTTCAATAGAATTACTTCAAAGAAATGTCACTGTACCCAGCAGATGGGGAAAAAAAGTTACAGCCCTGCTGGCATAGCTCACTGGTTGAGCATAGAGGTCATGATTCAATTCCAGATAAGGGCACATGCCTGAGCCGTGGGCTCAATCCCCAGTGTGGGGCATGCAGGAGGCAGCCAATCAATGATTCTCTCCCATCATTGATGTTTCTATCTCTCTCTCCCTCTCCCTTCTTCTCTGAAATCAATAAAAATATATTTGTTAAAAAAGTTACAATGCTTTCAGCTTATTTCAAATATGACTGTTCTCTTAGTCCTGAAGTGTCTCTTCCTGACACTATCTGAGGAATTAAGTCACAGATTTAGGATAAACAAAAATTTCACGTTGAAGTATAAAACTATATATAGAAATTTAATGCTAATATTTGTATGGCTAGTCCCTTGTCCGTTCTTTCTTAACCCTATACCTGTCATTTTAAAAAAAATGATTATCTGACAAAACTTATTCACCGAACTCTAGTCAGGTTCCTCTGAGCTCTCGTCAACTGGTCCCCAACCTTGGCCTATAAAAATTGCAAACTCTAGGCACAAATAATTTCACTCTCCACTCCTGCCTGCCCTGTTTCACCCAATAAGAGATTCAACAAATACTGGAAAGGTTTCTAACAGCTCAAGGCTGTATTCCTAGAAGGACTCCACCCCTCCCCAATCCCCCCTTAAAGTGCCTGCCTCAGAAAGCTCAACCCTGACCGGAGAATTTACTCTTTGTTCCAGCCAAAACCTGGTGATAAGCACAGGTCCTTGAACCTCCTCTTAGTGTGGTTACTTTTAGAAAGCCTGCAATTACAAATACTACTTTCTCTACACCGTTTTTATTTTTTTTAGATGTAAATCTTATATCACTCAAAACTGTCTTCTCAAAGATTTGAGAGTAGTCTCTGTCAAATGCAAACATGCAAAGAGATAACCATCTCACTCTTGCTCCCAACCTTGCTCCAATGTGCTCCAATGGTCCCAGTCATAAAGACTCGAGAACTTTGTTTCTTCTCTGGGCTTAGTGGGATTAGTACCTTCTCTGGTAAATTTACAACCAGCTTCATTGTAGCCTCTCTACTCTCTGTAATTCTTTGAAATGTTTGAGTGAGGCTCCTCCTCTGATGAAAAAATGGCTAGACAAGCAAAAAGTGATTTTCAATCTTGAAGTAAACAAATGAATTCAGAAACAGCAAGGTGGTAGAGATCACCAATGAACTTGCATGCATATAAGCATAACCAATGGACACAGAAAATAGGGGGGTAAAGGCCAAGGCTCTGAGGCAGGGGCAACCAGGGAGAGGTCAATGGGGGAAAAAGGGGGCATGTAATACTTTCAACAATAAAAAATTTTAAAAAATTGTTTTCAATTCAGAGTTCAGCAGATAGGAAAATAAAGTTGTGTTTTCATATCATTTTCTTCATTTTTCTTAATACTGTACTTTCTCTTTTTCTCCTCTTACTTCATTTAACCCAAGGGTTAAAAAAAAAGGTGAAAAAACTCTAATTTCTTTCAACATTCATAGTGCCTCAGCTATTATTATCATGATTTCATGATAGAGATCCTCATCTCCATTTTTGTTTTGAGGAAACTGACATTTCAAAAAATTAAGCCACCTGTCTAGGTTACTTAATTGAACTATAACTGAAAAAGCACATAATTTAAACTTTTCAAAGTCTAAACTTTTTCTAAAGTTACACACTTTTAATTTTAAGATTACTGATAGTTTACTTCATTCAGAATTGCTCTTATAACCTTCCTGAGCAAGCCTCAGATATTGTCAGGCAAGAGATATTCCTATCCACCAAACTGCTCCATCAGAGAGAAGAATCTAGGAGAGTCATAGGAGTGTACAGAGATAAACTAATCTGTCACCTTTGATTAGTATTTTTTATTGTTTTTCTAATTTAGGTTTTCTGGGAGGTATTTTGGTTTGAATCTTCTTGTTTAAATTTTAGCATCACTGACTGAGACTGTTGCATTGACTACTTCAAGATTATTTTATAGAACCACAAACTCTTTTGAAGAAATACATTTTATTACATAAATTAAAAAAGAACAACAGTATTCTTTTTATAATACTTATTGTGCTATTAATGCTCAATTCAGATCAAAATATGATAACTTCAGGCTTAAATGCAGTTGTCTTTCCTACATTCAATTGGGCAGCTTCATCCTTTTCTCACAGCTTCATATTCTTCCTACCATTCCATAAACTCTTCTTCATTATTCTATTAATTTCACCATTATCTAAAATATATAAAGACCTCCTTGCTAAATATCTGATCTCCCCACAAAGAAGAAAATTTAGTTTTCTTTAGGTATGCTAGTTGGCATAAGAAGATAGCTAGTCAAAAATAACTTTATGTATTTATTTATATTTATCTTTATTGTTGAAAATATTACTGATGAACCCTGTTTTTTAGCCCATTGACCCCCTTCATCTCCCCTCCCCCCGCACCACAAGCCTTCATTGCACTATTGTTAGAAAGGATTTGGAGAAAAGGGAAACCTCATGCACTGCTGGTGGGAATGCAAAATGGACCAGCCCCTATGGAAAACAGTGTTGAGTTTCCTCAGAAAATTAAATATGGAACTGCCATTTAACTCAGTGATCCCACTTCTAGGAATCTATCCTAAGAATGGTGAAACACCAATTAGAAAGGATGTATGCACCCATATGTTCATAGCAGCACTATTTATAATAGCTAAGATCTAGAAACAGCCCAAGTGCCCATCAGTAGATGAATGACTAAAATGCTGTGGTACATTTATACCACAGAATACTATGCAGCAGTGAAAAAGAAGGATCTCTTACCCTTTGAGACAGCATGGAGGGACCTGGAGATTGTTATGCTAAGTGAAGTAAGCCAATCAGAGAAAGACAAGTATCACATGATCTCACTTGTATGTGAAATCTAATCAACAAAATAAACTGCAAACAAAGTAGAGAGACATGGAAGCATGGAACAGAACAGACTGATGAAACTCAGAGGGAAAGGGAACTCAGAGGGAAAGGGGGAGGTATGTGGGAAAAGATTAACCAAATAACATGAATATATGCATAACTCAAAAGTTAAGCTCAAAAGCTTTCAGGTAGAAATCATCATTTTAGCTAATCAAAGCACACTAAAGAAAGTGATTGTATGAGGACTAAAAGCTAATGTAAAAAAATATATATACGTCAGTAATATTCAGTTGGTCTTATAATCCAGACCCTTCCTTTCTTCTTTCTAAATATGTTTTTATTTTAATGACTAGAAGGCATGACAAAATCCATTGGGTGGCAGTAAACTCCATTCCATTGATCACTAATAGCAAGATTCTCCTATTCTGAGTGACTCGCTGACAAAAAATAATCAGTTCCATTGTGGCAGCAGCATTGACCATGTAGAGATCTAAATGATGACCACAGCTATACAACTGTTAAGTGAGTTAAATATAGGTTACTCTTCTGCTTTATTTTCAGAAATTTCTAATCATATTTTTAAAATTGTTATAGACTTAACATGGTTGTAAAAAAGGTAGATAGAGTTCAGTGCTAAATGTTTCATTTAAATTGAATGAATGGAAAGAGTGACTGTTAACTATAATCAGTATCAGCCAGTGAACTAAAAGTCTCTAGTGTTCAGAAAGAAGCAAATGCAGTGAAAAGTGCAATACCACAGAGATCGCCTTCATCAGACCCATCCAGACAATCCCTTCTCCCATTGCAGAGCTTCTCTGGCTGCAGGCAGACTGAAGTGTCGTTAGCACAAGGATACTTGGGTGGTCCACACAAGAAACTGTCACAGTCATCTTCATCGGACTGATCTTCACAGTCAATATCTCCATCACATACCCATGCTTTGTTGATGCATCTCCCTTAAGAACATAGAAAGAGTATGCATTTAATGTTTTGTAATTAAATCACCGTCATAATGAGTGGTCATCACTATCTTCCATCAGAGCCAGAACTACTTGCCATTAGCAACTATTAGCTGATAGCTTCACAGTTTATTTTCATGACATTTCAATGGTTCTTGTCCTGGTTCTTAAAGTGGCTCTTAGTGTTAAATCCTTGATATTTTATTTAGTTTCAAGTTATTGGTCTACCTTATTTAAATAATCCTATGATGAATTGAAAGTTTAACTACAGTCTTTAAAGGTATATTTGTATATAAGTGCCTCTACAATTTTTAAATTTAGGTAAATGCTATCAGTGTCTTTTGGAATTCTAAATTTAAGTAAATACTTTATTTTTGCAGGAGAAATGTCCTTCTATTGACATTTATAACCTCAACATCTAAACTCCTCACACCCAGACTTATGTACATGTCCTTTCATAAAATAATATAAAGTGTTATTAAATATATTCATAGTTAAGGTATAATACAGGCCAGATTTATGGAAATGGGTATTTATAGACTTTGAGAAAAAAAAAGTGATTACTATTTAGCCAGCATGTTTCAAAGTAACAATGTGAAGTGCATAGAAAACAATGGTCATTGTCTAGGTAACTCTTTTATCACTGCAAATTATTCCTCATTTCCATATTGTTTGCATTTTTCTTCTAAGTTATTATTTTTCTGGATTATCCACAATTAAGGTGTCATTTGAATAAAATAATGTACCATAAGATAAATACTAGTTAATGACTAAATACATATTAGTATCTCATAAAATGACTGGGGCAAACAAAAGAAAATGAAATATATTAGAATGTATATGTCCAAGAGTCCTCTATAAATGTCTTCTTCAATCTTACAGGCTGCTAAATTTTAAGTAAAATACTGATGAAAAGATGTTTCATTTATAGAAATATGTTAATAATGTTTCATACTATTATAAGTCAAATAAGAACAAAACACATATGATCAATCCCATAATTAATATAAATTCATTTAATATTCAACATTATTAATCTAAATACTCTTAACCCTTTGCACTCGCTTGCTTTTTTCGATTCCTTTATTCTACTGCTAACCGTCTCAAAATCCGAGTGGGATACCTCACAAATAATAAATGTGATATAAATGGAGAAACAACTTACGCTTTTGCATCCACAATATAAATAAAACAAATAATATTATTTTATATCATTCTGGAAATATGATCTAATGGAGCAATTAGGAAATACAAAAAAATGAAGTGTACAATTAGAAAAGAGTATCACTACCTGTGGTTAATATAATCATGTAATTACAAAATCAATAAAAATTAAATAAGGACTATAAGAAACTAAGAATTCCAAAAATAGGTAGGTAGTTTTAAAATTCATACAAAAATTAATAAATTTCATATATACAAAATATAGTAAAAGAAACAATTAAAAAAATCTGCTATAAAACAAAGTATAACTACCCAAAGTACTGTAGAATTTGCATTAAAGAAAATTTAAACGCCTACAAAAAATCCCAAAAGAAGCATCGCATAAAGATATAGTTTGGTCTTAAAGAAGAAGATTTATCACTGTAAAAATATTATTCTCCCAAAGTTAATATGATTCCAAACACAATAGTAACAATACTATTACAATCCTATCAGCTTATCATAAAATTAAGAAAATGAAACTGAAAATATCTTTTAGTCAAAAAAATGCAAAAGATTAATGAATAGAACTGGATATGGGAAATATTTAGCAGTATTTTGAAGAAGCAGTAGTTAAAATATTTCATAACAGAGTATCAATAAACAGCATAGAGACACAAAAATCCTCATCTATACTAATAAAAGGGTAATATGCTAATTAGACCAGACATCTTCCGAACATCCATCCAGACGTTCTTCAGGATAAAGCCACAGTGGCGGGGGCCAAGGCAGAGGTGGTTAGGGGTGACAAGGCCAGCAAGGGAGGACAGTTAGGGGCAACCAGGCCAGCAAGGCAGGGCAGTTGGGGGTGACCAGGCAGGCAGGCAGAGTGGTTAGGGGCTATCAGGCAGGCAGGTGAACGATTAGGAGCCAGTGGTCCTGGGTTACAAGGGGTATGTCCAACTGCCGATTTAGGCCTGATCCTGACTGGCAGTCGGACATCCCCCAAGGGGTCCCAGAATGGAGAGGGTGCAGGCTGGGCTGAGGGACCCCCCATGCATGAATTTTGTGCAAGAGGCCTCTAGTCCTATTTAATAAAAGCCTAATATGCTAAGTGTGCAGTCATCCAGTCGGCTGTTCAACCAATCAAAGTGTAAAATGTTAATGATATGCTAAGGCCGCTCAACTGCTCACTATGACATGCACTGACCACCAGGGGGCAGACGGCTCTGACTGGTAGGTTAGCTTGCTGCTGGGGTCCAGCTGATCAGGACTGAGCAAGATGGGTCAGACAAGCCCTGGAGCCCTCCCATGGTCCCTCCCTGGCTGTCCAACCTCTTGCATCCCTCCCCAGCCCTGATTATGCACCACTGGGGTCCCTCGGCCTGGCCTGCACCCTCTCACGATCCTGGAACTTTTTGGGGATGTTGGAGAGCCAGTTTCAGCCGATCCCGCAGGCCGGGCTGAGGAACCATGCTAGTGCATGAATTTGTGCACCAGGCCTCTACTTTATGTATATGGTTTTAATACATAAAATTACAATTCAAAATAATAGGAAAATTAATTACAAAGCTAATGACATTAGAATCATGGATTAGCCATCTTGAGGAAAAAAAGTAGAGCTGAGTCTTCACTTGATTCTTACACCAATATAAATTCAAGATACATTAAAGAGGCATTTTAAATTAACAATAATAAACACAAAAATATTCTAGAATAAAATAGACACTAAAACAATAACTTAAAATGGTCATTACACAATCCCAGAAAACATAAAAGACAAATGATAAACTTGATTTTATTAATATTTTTATTATACATTGCAACAATAAAATCCATATATAGATAATCTGAATATCAGAAAAAAATACTATATTTAAGAAAAGGGCATATTTTTAAAAAAATAAATTGGCTCTTACAAATCAATAAGATAAAGATCAATAACTCAACACAAGTGCAAGAGTCAGAATAAATTAATAATAGCTTACAAACACAAGATTTTCAAAATATCTTTCAATTAAAAAATAAAACAGCAATTTGATACCATTTTTTTCTCTTTCAGACTGATTAAGACCCAAAAGTTAGACAAAAACACACACACATACACTGATTTGAGAAAGGTTTAAATAATAGCCAAATTTTAAGGGGACTGAAAATTGGGTAATCTCTCTGTAGACATTATTATGAAATCTAGCAAAGAAAAATGCATCAACTCTCAACCACAGTAATTATATTTTTTTATTTTTAAATTAATATATTTTCCCAAATTCATAAAGATGCATATATAAGGTATGTGTTGCTGCTTTGTATATATTAGTAAAAGAATAGTAACAACTTAAATTATAATTTTCAAGAGTGGTAACATCAATTACAATGCATCCATATACTGAAATTATATGCTTGAGTGAAAAAGAATGAGATGATTCTGCATAAATTAATATAAAACAATCTCTAAAAAATCTAAATAAGAAAAGCCATAAAGTTGAATGTATGGTAGGCTTTCTTATACATTAAAAGAGATTTGTCTGTTTACCAGTATTCATCACTACCTTTTCATGCAGATAGCATTATAACTACATGGCTAAGCTCATTGATATTTAAATTCTTTCTGGAGGGCTACACAGATAATAGTTAAAAATTAATCCCTCTAGTTAGGAAGACTTCCGGTACTGGAAACCTGGAATAGGAGGCAGAGAGATTTTTCATTGAATCCTTTTGTGCTATTTTATTTTCCTTCTCCCATACTTCAACGTAAGTTATCCCCAAAAATACTCACTCATTTTAAAACGAAGATAAAATGTATTCACAAGTGCAATAAAATCTGATAGTTTCTACAGATACATTATAAAAATTCAATATTGAGGTTTCTCTGTGCCTTTCACTTTCCTAGGGACTTTAGGAAATATAAGAGTCATAACATCAAATCCCTGTCATCTAGGACTTTATAATCTAGTTAGCAAGAGAAGATCAATGCTTAATATATAATTGTAGACTAAAATATGACATCATGTACTTAAGTATTACATTGTAAGGAGTCATTTGCAAGTATAACAGAGTGAAGGGGGAGTTCAAGAACAATATAGTAATTTTCATTCTTAGTTTGGTAACTCAAGAAACAACTTCCTATTTTACCCCAGACATCAGTTATCCATCATGACATTTTAACCACTGACTTCGGAGTGGTCTTAGAATTGTTTCAATAAACTCATCCATAAATCAATATCAATCTTTAAGGTCAGAATAGCAATAATACCTATTTGCCATCCTTAACCTAAATGCTGCCTGAAAAGGGTTTATTCAAATGACTAATAACTTTAACATATGTTGTATTACCAGATATATGAATACATATGAATATACAGTTCAGATAAAATATATGTTTAAACAGCTCCTGTGTCCCAATGATTTTTCAAGGTTTGTTTGAAGTGTCACTGCTTCTCTAATTTCTTTTTTGTTAGATTTTACTTTTTATAAAAATATAGATAAGAGGGTGTACCAGGTATATATAATAAGTGTAATTACATTTCTAATTCATGACCATTAATTGGGTAAAACCCCCAGAGCAAATGACCTTAGTAAATATGCTTAAATAATGTTGATTTTTACTTGATTCATATCAAAACAAATCCTTACATAGTCAAGTCTTTGGTCTTCACATCTTGAAAAAATAATTATTACAGATTTCCTTGTTTTAGTTCCCTCCTTTATAAATAAGAAACTTGAGAGTTATGTCCAAGTATTATTATTCAAACAAAATAAAGATTAGTAATATTAAAATGTGTTCTAGAAATCATAAATATCCAATATTTAAAAACCAATATTAAAAGTATATATTTTAAATGTGCACAAATAAGTTCAAATAGCCAAGTATTTCACTTTGTCTTTACTAATTCTTCTTTATAAAAACATTACATGCTGAAAATAATACTGGGTGTTTATATCAAGTAGAGTTCTATATAATCTATACTAATAAAAGGGTAATATGCAAATTGGTTAGGACACCCTCATAGTAACAACCGAACAGCAGGCTGTGTGGGGCGACAAAGCCAGCAGGGGTTTAGTGAGGGATGACCAAATGACTGAACAAGCAGGCTGCGTGGGGCGACAAAGTCAGCAGGGGTTTTAGTGAGGGATGATCAAATGACTAAACAGCAGGCTGTGTGGGGCAACCAGGACAGCAGGGGGTGGGGGGGCAGTGAGGGGCAACCAGGCTGGTGGGGGGGGAAGTTGGGGGCAACCAGGCTGGCAGAGGGGGGCAGTTGGGGGAAACCAGGCTGATGGGGATCAGTTAGGGGTGACCAGGCTGGCAGACAGAGGCAGTTAGGGGTGATCTGACTAGCAGGTGGAGAAAGTTAGGGGCAATAAGGCAGGCAGGCAGGTGAGCAGTTATGAGCCAGCGGTCCCGGATTGTGAGAGGAATGTCCGACTGCCAGTTTAGACCCAATCCCCGGGATTGGGCCTAAACAGGCAGTTGGACATCCCCTAAGGGGTCCCATATTGGAGAGGGTGCAGGCTGGGCTGAGGGGACTCCACCCCCCTCCCCGACCCCCGAGCATGAATTTCATGCACTGGGCCTCTATTAGTTTCTGATTTATTTGTAATGAGGTTTTCAACCTGATAACTATATGTACAAAACCCTTATGGGAACTGTAGTGTTGCACTTTGAGCAAAGAGAATAAGAACAGCCAAGTAACAACAGCATAAATAACAAATAGAAGTAACAAAAATAAGCATGTTGGTTTCATGACAGCTAGTACAATTGCATGTACACACGTACACACACACACACACATACACACACAAAAGACATTATCAGGACTATTTTGATTTGTGTCACCTTAAAATATACAGTTTAGTTAAAAAGCCACCACCACAACAACTATAGGAAAACTGAGTTTCTAGGTATCCTTAGAAAATGTGCTGCTTTCCCAAAATACATTTATATGATCTTTTCAATAGTTTATCTTTTCTCTATATAACTGTGTGGCTATTAAAAATAATAAGAGTTATCATTTGTAAATTGCTTGACTTGCTTTATCTTAAAAGACAACACAGGGTATATAACAGGATAACTTCTCTCCTGGGATATGACTAGCAGTTAATATTAAAAATATGGGTATAAAGAGAAATGAATCTTTGAGAAAATCTTAATGAATTTACTCAATAATATATTTATAATGTCTTTTAAAATACTGTCCTTTAAATTGCAAGCTTTTAATTTTTACATTACTAACCTTTAATGCCACATACATATTTCTTTAATAATGTTTGGCTTCAATTTAATTCAGTAAATATTTATTGAATATGATGTGCTTGCCTAGTTGCCAAAGAATGTGGAAAGAAATAAAAAATTCCTGATCCTATGGAGCAATTAGTCTAGTAGTGACAAACATTCTAATATTGAGCATATAAAAATAATACAAGTAATATAATTATCACAGCGTGCTATGGAATTTCACAGAGGTAGAAAGTATGTGTGATTGGAAGGTTGAGATAAAATTTACTGAGATGTTATTTGGAAAGGGGTTTTAAATGGTGGCTGTAAATATCACATATGAGCACGAGAAATAAGGGCAATAGCATGATGATTAATCCTGTTACTCAATAGAAATGTGTCAGGGCATTGATGGTGGAAGTAAATCAACTCTTCCTTAATTTGTTGCTCTTCCATTTCTGAGTGGATCCACTATAAATTTGTATTTTGCATATGTATGCTTTATCTTATGCTAAACATTATTTTCTTAATAATGTAGTTGTAAGTACAAATTTTCATCAGGACCATATACAAAGAAGCATGTATACTGAATTTTATGGATGATTTTCTATAGTAAATTTGAACATAGGCAGTTTTAGCTTTATGTGCTGAATCTAACCCATACATAAAATGTAACCCTATGTAAATGTATAAGGATGGGAAAGAGCCATACTTGTTCCAGAAGCAATAATAAGGCAGTTTGGGGGCCATAGTTTATAAAATGCTGATTACTAATTCAACAAGGGCCCTTAAATTTTATGGACAATGGATAACCATTGAAAGGTTTTGAGAAGGTATGCATTCAGGTTATAGCTTATGAAGTAAGAGAATGCCAAAGTTGTGTGTATAATGGATTAAAGATAATAATTTCCAGGAGAAAATAGTAGGCCACACAATGGTCTTATTGTGAAATAATGCAGGCTTAAACTTAGGCTTCTATATGAATAGAAAGAATAAAACGAGTGATGTTAGATAAATTGTAGAGGTAGCATTAGTAGAACTTGGAAAATGATTACAAGTTAGGCGTGTCAAAAGGTGCTTTCTGATTTAAATCCACATGTTTAGAGGATCGAATATGTTCCTAACAGAAATAAGAAATGAGGAAGAATTTCTGGCTTTGGGGACAAAGAAGAATATTTAGCATAGCATTAAAAAAAATGGGTTTGAAACATGAGCCAATTTTCAGTGACAGAAATTTTGGAGATGTTTACCTGGAGGTAATAGTTGAAATTTTGGGAAGAGAAAAGTTTGTTATAGACACCTTGCAGAAAGATGAGAAAGAGCAAAACAAAAAAACAACAACAAAAACTTAAGAGAAAAATCTACACAATGCCTGATACATATTATGTATTCAACAAATATTTTTAAATTATGTAAAAGGAAGAGTCAGACAAAGAAGGGTAAATGATCATAAAACAAAACAAACAAAAAAGAAGTTTAAATGGTAAGCAAATAAAGAGGACAATCCAATGTGAGACTTCATAAGAAGAAAAGGTTTCTGGACCATAAATAAATTTTCTGAAAAAGAAACAAAGAAATTGGTCCCATTTACAATAACATCCTAAGCAAGAAAATGCACAGAAATAAAACTTAATAGATGTGAATGATCTCTACTTTGAAAACTATGAAACATTGATGACAGAAATCAAAGAAGACACAAATAAATAGAAAGGTATTCCATGTTCATAGTAGAAGAATTGATACTGTTAAAATGTCAATACTACCCAAAGACATATGTAGTTTCAATGCAACCCCTAAATAGATTCCAATAGCATACTTTACAGAAATAGAGAAAAAAAATTCCTAAAATGTATATGAAACTACAAAAGAACACAAAGAGCCCAAGAAATGCTAAGAATAAAGCAGAAAGTATCACACTTCTTGATCAAACTGTATGATAAAGCTGTGGTGATTAAAAGAGTATGGTGCTGGCATAAAAACAGGCCGATAGACCAATGGAACAGAACTGAGAGGCCTGAAATAAACCCAACCATATGTGGTCAACTTAGAGTTGACTAGGGAGCAAAGAATATTCAATGGAAAAAAGGCACTCTCTTCGATAAATGGTTCTGTGGAAATTGAATATTCACATGTAAAAGAATGAAATTTGACTCTTATCTTACATCACTCAAAAACACACAAAACAAACTCACTATGTATTAAAGGCTTAAATGTAATATCTATAACCATAACACTCCTAGAAGAAAACATTAAAAAAAAGCTCTTTGACATGATTTTTTTTGGAAATCACACCCAAAGCATAAAAAAAAAAAAAAAGTTAGACTACATCAAATGAAAAAAATTTGCACAGCAAAAGAAATAATTAACAAATTAAAAACACAACCTATGGGATGGGAAACCAATATTTGATAAGGGGTTAACATCCAAAATACACAGAGAACTCATACAACTCAATATTAAAACAATAAAAAACTAAGGACAACAAAGGACCTGAATAGGTTTTTCCAAAGAAGTTGTACCAATCACCAACAGGTACATGAAAAGGTGCTCAGCATCACTAGTCATTAGGGACTTATGAATTAAAACAACAATGAGATATCATATTACACCTGTTAGAATGGCCATCACCAAAAAGACAAGAGATAACAAATGCTGGCTTGGATATGGAGAAGAAGGAACCCTTGTGCACTGTTGGTAGGATTGTAAATTTGGTACAGCCACTATGGAAAACAGCATGGAGGTTCCTCAAAAACTTAAAAGGAGAATTGTTATATGATCCATCGATTTCACTTCTGGGAATATATCCAAAGGATATAAAAATACTAACTTGAAAAGGTATCTGTAACCCCACATTCATAGTAGCATTATTTACAATAGCCAAGACATGGAAACAACTAAGAGTCCATCAGTGGCTAAACAAAGAAAATGATATATATACAAATATATATATTAGAATACTATTTAGACATAAAAAAATGGAGAAATCCTACCATTTGCAATAACATGGACATTATGCTAAGTGATTTCAGTCAGAGAAAAACAAAATACTGGAAGATCTCACTTATACAAGGAATGTTTTAAAAATCCCACCAAATATATAGAAAGAGATCAGAGATGAGAGGGTAATTACAGGAAAGTGGTCAAAAAGTAAGAACTTACAGTTATAATCCTATATAATAAAGAGGTAATATGCAAATTGACTGTCACACCCTCACAAGATGGCTGCCTACGACCAGGCCAGCAGGGGGGTTAGTGAGGGACGACCAAATGACTGAACAGCAGGCTGTGTGGTGCGACCAGGCTGGCAGGGGAGTTAGTGAGGGATGACCAAATGACTGAACAAGCAGGCTGCGTGGGGCGACCAGGCCAGCAGGGGAGCTGTGAGGGACGACCAGGCCAGCAGAGGGGGCAGTTGGGGGCGACGAGGTCAGCAGTGGGGTACAGTTAGGGGAGACCAGGCCGGCAAAGGGAGGCAGTTAGGGGCAATCAGGCCGGCACAGAGGCAGTTAGGGATGACCAGGCAGGCAGGCAGGTGAGCAATTAGGAGCCAGCAGTCCAGGATTGTGAGAGGGATGTCCGACTGCTGGTTTAGGGCCAATCCTGGGGATTGGAGAGGGTGCAGGCTGGGCTGAGGGGACCCCTCCTCCTCCATGCACGAATTTCGGGTACTGGGCCTCTAGTAAGGTTATAATGGCCTTTCAGCCGGAACTGCCATCTTCCAGTAATTCTCCAAAATGACTAACACAAAGGGAAAGTGGAGAGGCACCCGCTATATGTTCTCTAGGCCTTTTAGAAAACATGGAGTTGTTCCTTTGGACACAGACATGCGAATCTACAAGAAAGGTGATATTGTGGACATCAAGGGAATGGGCACTGTTCAAAAAGGAATGCCCACAAATATTACCACGGCAAAACTGGAAGAGTCTACAATGTCACCCAGCATGCAGTGGCATTGTTGTGAACAAGCAAGTCAAGGGCAAGATTCTTGCCAAGAGAATTAATGTACATAGGGAGCATATTAAGCACTCTAAGAGCCGAGATAGTTTCCTGAAACGTGTGAAGGAAAATGATCGGAAAAAGAAGGAAGCCAGAGAGGAAGGTACCTGGGTTCAACTGAAGCGTCAGCCTGCTCCACCCAGAGCAGCACACTGTGTGAGAACCAATGGAAAGGAGCCTGAGCTGCTGGAACCCACTCCCTATGAATTCATGGCATGATAAGTGGGAAAAAATAAAAAAGACTTCTGTGCTGATAAAAACGTTTCTCTTAATTGAGTGGAAGTGTGGCATCCCTTCCCCCAAAGAATAATTTAAAGAAAACTTTGTGTCACACTAACCATTTTGGCTCAGTGGATAGATCGTCAGCCTGAGAACCTAAGGGTCCCAGGTTCGATTCTAGTCAAGGGTACATGCCTGGGTTGTGGGCTTGATCCCCAGTAGGGGGAGTGCAGGAGGCAGCCAATCAATTAAAAAAAAAGATTATAATGACTATAATTAAATTGCTGTATGACATATCAGAATGTTAAGAAAGTAGATTCTAAGAGTTCTCATAAGAAGGAGATATCTCCTCTTTTTTAATTTTATCTGTATGAAAATATATTTTACAATATATGTACTCTCATGCTGTGCACCTTAAACTTATATAGTGATGTACAGAATTATTTCTCAATACAACTGAAAAAAAAAAAAAAAAAAAAAGCCCTGTTTAATGTGGCTCTTGCACCCAAAGTTTGCCAGTTTGATTCCCAGTCAGGGCACATGCCTGGATTGCTGACTCGATCGATCTCCCATAGGTTGAGTGAAGGAGGCAGCTGATCAATGTTTCACTCACACTGATGTTTCTCTCTCTCTCCCTCTCTTTTCCTCTCTCTCTCAAAATCAATTAAATTAAAAATAAATAAAAATAAATAAACTGTAATAAAAGAATAAAAGGTTTCAAGGAGAGGACATGTGCTCCAGAAAAAGAAGTCAGAGTGCAGTATTAATCTTTCAAGGTATCATTCATTAAGCATGTACTGCTCTAGGCATTTTTTATATATTATATTGATTGTTATCATCTCTAATTTACTGATCAGGAAATTGAAGCTTAGAGAGGTTCAATAATTTATTCGAACTCATGTAATTACTAAATGGTAGACCAGGACTCAAGAATGAGAAAAGTATGGACTGAAATATCATTCCTGTTAACCACCGAAACAGCAATTTCCATTAAAGATGGGACTGGATGTTAGATTACAAACAGTGAAGGAATGAGTGAGAGATAAGGCATCTCAATGTACTACAACAGTGATTTAACAAAGGGAAGAAGGGAGACAGGGAAAACTAATAAAATGTTTTTGCAGTAATTGGACTAGGTATATTTATAGAGCAGAAGAAAAATTTGTGTAGAGAATAAAACTGAAGACATAAGCAAGAAAAGTGACTAAGTTCCCATAGGAAGTAGAAGGTCAAAGGATCAATATCTATAGAAGAGCCCTTCTGGACATATGGAGGGGGTATTCTTCTTTAGAGACAGGATTGAAGGGAGAGAAGAATAAGCATGCAGCAAAGGGTTTAAAACTGCCACTGGGAAGAATCCAAAGAGAAATATACAAGGCTCATAAGAAACAATATGCAAAGCATTCTATTATCTTTATAGCACATTGGCAATGGAGAGCTCACCATATTATTTTTGTCAGAAATAAATAAAAGTATCCCATGGGGTTGATTACAGGAAGAAAAAAATAGTGCTGTGTTTAGAAATTCTTCATACACAATTCATCATATAATTCTAACAAAATCACTATTCCATTGTAGGATATTTTTAGTTCTAATTATCCGGATAGATTTTTTAACAATGATTAAATTCAACATTTCACTTTGTATTTACTGCTATAATAATGAAAGGAAAACAAAACAATCTAAACATAGAAAAGAATAATGTTTTGCCATTCACAGAAGCTCACAGTGGATTTTCATTACACAAAGGATCAGAACAGAATAGAATGTTTATGAAACCACTGTCAGAGTTAAATCACCAAGTCTGTCAGTTAGTTCTGTTACATTATTTTGCTAAAGATCAAATCATCCTTAACCCTAACCCTACCCTGACTGGAAATGCATAAGGCTTTTCCAAAGGAATCTAGAGTGAAAGGTATATGGGGTCACTACCAACCTATCACCATTCTCAGAAAGACAGCCAATTAAAAGAGGAGACTGTACAAGTAGGAGCTTCTCCCTCTTTTTCTCTAGTCACCTATTCCCTCTATTCAGATATAAACATGGACAACTGCAGATCTGAACACCTACTCATCCCTCCATGTGCAACCCAAAGCAGCACCCAGCTTCAATGTAGCTCACCATTTGTTATTTTGTTTTATATCTGCTAATCAGAGATATATGTTGTTTGTTAATAAGGCTACACATCTCTCATTTTTCCTGTTATATTTTATCATCACCTCTATGTGTTTTAGCAGTAGAGACAGGATTTAAAGCATGAATTTACAATTCCATCTTCATATGCATTTTTTTCTTAAATCTTCTTAATGACATTAAAGTAATTCATTGTGTGAATGAGCTGTAATTATTTAGTTCCCCTATAAATGGGCAGTGCATTATTTCCAGTTTTATGTTATTAAAAATGCTGTATTGAAAAATCTTTGTGCATATATTTTTATACACTCCTGCTTTCCTTTAAATGGATTTCTAGATGTGGGCATGATGTGTCAAATTTACTTTCCTATCAACAGCTGTGGAATTATTTAGCTCATGACCTTTCTATCACTATATAATATCTAATGTTGTTTTTCCTTTTCGAATCTGAAGAGTGGCATTTCTGAAAATCTTTTCCATTAATGGTAGACTTGAATGGATGTAGGAGGATATATTTCTTTTTTTTTTTTTTAAATATATATATATTTTATTGATCTTTTACAGAGAGGAAGGGAGAGGGATAGAGAGCCAGAAACATCGATGAGAGAGAAACATCGATCAGCCGCCTCCTGCACACCCCCTACTGGGGATGTGCCCGCAACCAAGGTACATGCCCTTGACCGGAATCGAACCTGGGACCTTTCAGTCCCCAGGCCGACGCTCTGTCCACTGAGCCAAACCGGCCTGGGCAGGATATATTTCTTGATCAAGAATACGTTCTTTTAAGTGGAGGGTGGGTGGGAAGAGATCAACAAATGAACTTGTATGCATACATGCATAACTTGTGGACACAGACAATGGGGTGGTGAGAGCCTGGGATGGTGGGATGGGAGCAGGCTGGAAGAGGTTAGTGGAGGGAAAGGAGGACCTATGTAATACTGTCAACAATAAAGATTTTTTTAAAAAGAATATGTTCTTTGAGAGTAGAAGATATCACAAACATTCAATGATAATGGTTACATTGTACTTTAACTTCATTTACCTCTCTATTTATAGCAATAAACATCAGCATTTTTATATTTTAATGCTAATAAGAGGCAAGTTATTATGTATAAAAGAAAAGACATTTTAACCACCAATATAAGTTGATTACCTTGACTTTTAAATGCTCAAGCTAGCATTTAGAAATCTTTGAAAATAAATATGAACTTCAATTCAAAATCTTGGGTAGTTTAAAGGTCTGCTAGCTTGTAAAAGTGAGAATTTGATTAAAGTAAAATTTTAAATATCATAAAGAATATAGATGTGCACATATTTATAATCCAATGCTTATATCTGTAGTTCATGTTAATGTCTGTAATATTCATAAATGTCTATTATAAATATGCATATTAATTGCAAATTATGGCTCCATAAATAGTTTGAAACATTGTGCTTTACTATACTTAAACTACGGATTAAAATAGTAGTAATAACCCCCAAACTAAGACTCTTTACTTAACAATTGAAATGAATCAAATAATTGTGAAAAACAGTATTGGAACATTTTTCATTTTGGAAACACAACTCTCTCACTAGGAATGGGCAACAGAAATATTTATTTCTCTATGACCATGTTAGCTTATATTATTTTTTTTTCTTATTTGAATGCTTAATTGTAACCAGAATATGTGTTTAAGGAAAAAAAAAAACACGATTCATTTTTATAACTTTGAATGCCCATGGACCATGTGGTTTCCAGTGTTTGCTTAATCACAGCTGTGATAACTTTTGTCTGACCTTTTGCTTTAAATACTTAATAGAGAGCAAAATAAATCTCTAAGAGCTCATAATTTAAGCAACTCAAAGCAATTTCACAATAAAAAGAAATTTCAGAGATGATTCACGAACATATCCTGAAATCCATAGAAAATTCTTTCCATAGGTTATTTGGATGATATTACCTATCTCACTAATTATACCGCAATAGTTTATTGTGATCTATTTATCTCTAATCCTCAACTCAATCATCTGGTACAGAGAGCGAAGTAAGTTAATCATGTCAGGTGAACCCTACTGTTGTAAGAAAACAAAAGGGAAAAATAATATTAATAGAATACCTTCATAAAAGAAATAAACAAAACCTTAGCAACTCTTTCAAAATAAATCAAAGGTCTGAATGACAGTCATCACCTTCATTCTAATGGAATCCAGCAACAGCACAATCATATTTAGAAAACTAGTTGAAAAAAATGTAAATAATTTTGTCTTTCCTTTCTCGTCATCTTCATTAAATTTTATGGTGAGAATGTATTTATGTCCATAGGTTTTGCTGTTGGTCTCCTGCTGGACTCTGATATTCTAGACCCTGAATCCAGATTACCTGGTTTAAACTCTCAGTTCCGCCATCCAGGTTCTGTGGACCAGCGAGTTAAAACTTCTTTTGGCTTGTTTCAACTTGAGCAAGTTAAAAACTTTTTGGCTTTAGTTTTTCATTGTGATTTGGCATGATGAAATAAGTTCATGTAGAGAACATTCTTAGAACAATGACAAACTAAAAAATGTTAGCTATAATGTCTGGCCAGTGTGGCTCAGCATCCATATATGAACAAGGAGGTCATGGTTTGATTACAGGTTAGGGCACATGCCTGGGTTGCGGGCTCAATGCCAAGGAGGGGGAGAGCAGGAGGCAGTAGAACAATGATTCTCTTATCATTGATGCTTCTATCTCTCTCTCCCTCTTCCTTTCACTATGAAATCAATAAAAATATATTTTCAAATGTTAACTATTATTGTAACATATAGAATGTGAACAACCTATTAGGAAAAACACAATAATACTTCTTACAAAGGTAAGAAATAGATTGAGGATGGGCTAAAAGGATTCTACAACCAAGAAGCCCATAGTAGATGCTGAACCCAATGTTCTGCTTACCTGTACTCCGACAGGAAAACTTGGTTTTGTGATCACACAATCGTAAGGTGCCATTACAGCCTTTTTCATCACTACCATCTTCACAATCTTTTTCCCCATCACAGCGCCACAGGTCAGGAATACAATTTCCATCAGGATGGCATTGAAATTCATTACCATTACAACCAGCAGGAGAACGAATCTCTTAAATAGAAATTGGAGAGATAGAGGGGAGAAGCAAGGAGAGAAATTATTTTCCTTGATAATATTTTTCTTTCTTTAGACATTATTATGATGGTAGAGAGAGTATATATTTACTTTTTACATTTTATTAAACAGTTGTTTAATAGCTATAATACTCTCTAGTATTTTCAAATTCATTTCAGAAACATTAATAACAAAAGAAAATTGTTTATCTCCCTAAGAGTTCCTGAAAATGTCACATACATAAAAAAAAAAAAAAAGTTTAGAACAAGTAAGATAATGTGTGACTATTCTGTTGTAATTTTAATTAATGTATTAAAAATTAATCTTTGAATGGCTATTCTCTTTGACACATAAAAGAGGCATTCTACTATAAATGTTGACTTTGGTTGATCTTTTGACACTTCTCTAGTTAATTTATTTTGAACTCTTATGAGATAACTAAGTAAATAATATGTAGTTTCTGGCTAATAAAATCTTTGAAGAATAACATTCAAAAATTTGAAAATAAAAAAGACCCCATAATAAACACAAACTCTTTAGGATGTAAGAGTGTAAATCTAGAATCACAGCAGACACATAAGAATTTAATGAGGCACTATATATTCAAAGTCAATTTATCAATTAATAATTTATACAGTACTCAGATAACCATATTCCTCAAAACCTGGTAACTAAAAATATAGGTTACAATATTCTGGTAAGCATAAGCAAGAATAAGGAAATAAAAATGTTGGAGATATAGATAATTCATAGTACAACTGAATAATTTGACTGTAATTAGCAGTATATTAAATTTTTGTTAAAAGTTAATATTGTGAGATAAAGTAGCCAGCATCTCTGAATTCTGTTGTAAAATATTTTAGAATACATGTTCCTATACATGAGTTTTAATGTAATAAATTTATTGTCTTATATAGCTAATCCAGCAGTTAATCTACATATCTATAATAGTAATTATTCTTTAACATTATCATGAATTTGAAACAGATTCATGTGAGTTACCTATTATTTAATGTGCTGGTTTTATAGGGATCACATCACTATGAATTAAGATTAGAACCATTTAGGTCAAAGCTAAAAATAACAATTATATCATCAAGGCAGCTACTTAATATTTTAAGACCTTTATTTGTTCACCTGGAAAGTTGAGAGTCTGCAGAGTTGTAAGAAATAAACTGGATATCTGTAAATTATTATTATAACTACACAATTTTGTAATGCTGTTAATGCTTATGATATAAATAGTTTGGTTCCTAATATTTTCCTAACTTAAAGATGTTCAACAACTATAATGTCAGGTGGTACAGTATTATAAAGGTGCTCAAAATTGCCTAGACCCTTGACTCCCCAAGTATTCATTCCTAGAATAGTAATGAAATAACAAATAACCAAAAATAAAAATATCCTCAATGAAGTAAAAACGCATGAGTAAATCTGTTGGTAAAAAATAGTTCAAATTTAGAGAAAACATTGAACTAATTTCCGAAAGTAACCTCTGTTAAGAACACTTATAATGTCTGGTCAGCATTGCTCAGTGGTTAAGCATCGACCTATAAACCAGGAGATCACAGTTGGATTCTCGGTCAGCGCACAGGCATGGGTTGTGGGCTCAGTCCCCAATGTGGGGAGTACAGGAGGCAGATGATCAATGATTCCCTCTCATCATTGATGTTTCTCTCTCTCTCTCCCTCTCCTTTCCTCTCTGAAATAAATGCAAATATATATATATATATTTTTTTTAATTTTATAAAAGAACACAATAATTACACCCAGTTTACAGAGAAGGCCCTGACTTTAGGCTGGCTATGAAATGCCTTGCAAAACCAGCCAATTCTATTTTCTACTTTCCTAGTTATCCAAACCCTTCTGACTTTGGATATATAGACTTCTTGATTAAACAAAATGAGTGAGTACACACAATCAATAAAAATGGTAGAGTCTCTGCACATTTGGAAGATATATATGAAATGTGATATAGCAACTTCCCACTATATTTAATTTAGTATCTGCAGAGTACCCAATTTAACAGTATGGCCTAACCACTACAGTGGTAAAGGATGCTGAAATTGGTTTAATGTTACAAAATAGTCACAGGGATGTAAAGTACAGCACAGGGAAAATAGTCAATAATATTGCAATCACTATGTCTGGTGAAGGTAGGTGCTGAAAATAGTGGGGGAACACTTTGTAAAATATACGACTTTCTAACTACTATGGTGTACACCTGAAACTAATACAAACTAATATTGAATGTAAACTGTAATTGAAAAAATAATAATTAAAAAAATAATTGTGATGTCTTCAAGCCTAGTATTCTTTTAAAGATAACTTGAAAATCATGTGATTTCAGTGTTCAGGAAAAAGAAAGGAGAATAATCAAATGGAGTTCCAAGATCCACTGAGCTAAGTAAATCTATGGTGAAGAAGCCACCTTCCATGCAGCAGTGAATGGTCTTCGGTTCTTTCTCCTACTACTAAACCTTCCTTAAACAAAACAAAACAAAACAAAACAAGCTTAGATCCTCTGAATTTTATAACCTGCAGTGTGAGCTCACCAATAACATATAAACATTGTATTTCAGGTAATTGTCACTCAGTGATTTAAAATAATAAATAATGGGAAGTATAGCCTATCAATTTTTCTACTTTGTCTAAAATAAGAGTGAAGACTGGCAACTTATATATTGAATCTGCTGCTCAGTATATATAATTCGGCAAATACACTATTGACTTTTTAAAAATCTGAAAATTTTCTTCTAGATTTTTTTGCCCTGGCCAGTTTCTCTCAGTGGTTAGAGCGTCAGCCCTCAGGCCAAATCTCAGGTTTGACTTCCTTTTTAAAGGTACCTGTATTGCAGGCTGGATCCCGGGTCCAGGACCCGGTGAGGAGACGGACGGACGGAAGCTGGGTAGATAGGCGGGACCCGAGCTAATTCAAGTCTACTAGTCCATGTGTAGAGGCCCACCTGGCCATAAGCCATGTGGGAACAGGGATGCGCTCCCCCGCAACAGGATAACCAGGTCTCCATTGTGGGGTGTGCCAGGAGAGAGGAGGAAGCTCCCTGGCTTTTGTGTACATATGCTTGTTAGTTCCTGATTGGTCCTTTCAAAGAATTTTGCCTTAGCAACATCCTTGGGATTGGTTATCTGCAAGCTGCCTGTCTTAGCAATATCCATACATTTTTAAAGTTCATGCCTTTGGCTCACACCCTTCCTTCCCCGCCCCGTTGGGGTGTCTTAGTGACTCCTACTAGTTGGGTTCTTGGGTTTGACTTTACCTTCCTGTGGTCGGATGCCAAACTACTCCTGACTATAACCTGAAAGGGAAGCTCTGGACACCCGGCTGCTCCTGCAACCAGAGCCACAGCTTTTCTAGGACTGGCTTCTCCCAGGAAACTGCCATTCCACTGAATTTGTTAACTTCATTCTTCATTTTCGTGAGACAATGAACTCCAACTCAACATCCCACATTTTGGTTTCACTGGTAGGGGCTTGTGCAGGAGGCGACCAATTGATGTTTCTCTGTCACATGGATGTCTCTCTCTCTCCCTCTCTTCTCTCTCTCTCTCTCAAAAAAAAAAAAAAAAAAAAAAAAGAAGGAGAAGAAAAGAAGAAGAAGAAGAAGAAGAAGAAGAAGAAGAAGAAGAAGAAGAAGAAGAAAAAGAAGAAGAAGAAGAAGAAGAAGAAGAAGAAGAAAAAAAATCAATGAAAAAACATCCTTGGGTGAGATTAAAAACAAAAACAAAAAAATCTAGATTTTCCAGTTTCTTGAAAAGTAAGATTTTTGGACCAGCATCCTTGCAGAGCAATAGTGCTTGCTACCTACTTTACATGGGGCTGGGCTGAATTGTATTCATAGCCTCCGAGTATCATGAAAAGACAAATATAGTCATTTCTATTGTTGTTGTTTTCCCCCTAGCACATTTTTTCTCCTTGGTAGAAGTGGGCAATAGGTCAACTGCTTACTACATTTTCTTTTGTTTCTGAATTACTTCTAGAACGCTATGGAACATTTTTAGTTCACTCTGGCTTCAATATTGCTAGTAATTTTACTCTCTTGTAAAAATTAGATTTTCTTCTTTATGAGTCCTTTTTATTGATATTTGTGAATAATCCTCAAACTCACCATGCTTCTCTCTTTTCAATTGCTTTTTAGAATTTAGAGCCAACTTTACGGATCATTTTTCATGATATGTATTTGTTTGAAGCAATCTCACTCTCAGATTTACTTATATTACTCATCCATATTCCACCTTTGTTTAAATCCTTCCTCTTTATAACCTCTAATATTTCCAGGTTATAGCTTAAATTATTTCTGCAAACATTCAGAGGGCTACTTGAATAAATAAACAGAATAATGATATGCATTGAAATTTTGAAAAGAAACAACATATTGTACATTTAAAATTATCTAATTTAGAAAACACTTTATTACCTTAAGTAAAACTAAATAGCATATATCAAATTTTATACCAATTTATATTCATCTACCCATTCTTTATTTCTTTAGGAACTATCTTACCTCAAAAATGTCAATAATAAAAAAAAAATCCAGGTTTTATCTAATTATTGTAAGATTAATGTTTGGACTCTGCACATATTCCTGATTTGGTTTCAAAGGTCTAGTTCTTTTAAATCATGTTCTTTATCCATCTCAATGATATAATGGGAAATTCTCAAGAAGAAGATTATGTAAACTCAGAAATCTAGATAGATTCATCTGATTCAAAAAGATAAATTGTTGTTTTGGGGAAAGGGTTGCTTCTCCTGATTCAGCAGTATGTCAACTCTATATCTAGAGGACTAGTTTTTTAGCTCAATGTTATTTACAGCCCAAAATAAGTTGTAATCACAAATATCAAAGCAGAATCTGTGGTCGGAGAGAATATGCTGCTATTGTCCGATATTTTTTTTTTATAATTCCATTTGTATTTTATTTGCTTTGTTGGGTTTATCTATTTGTGATTCATAGGTGAAACCACTCATTTGTTTTCTTATTGTAAATAAACATATATATTATAAATTTAAAATGTGGTATTTCCCTAAGGCATTTATTTTCCTTTTTGTTTTTTCTTCGTAAGCTAACCGTGTCTAAATCTCTGTGGGCTGTTATACCACCTACTAAGGGGCAGCACAAATAACCAGATGGCAGTAGTTTTAAAAGGAGTCTGAGGAAGGAAAAAGAATATCCTATCTAATAATAGAGTAACATGTAAATTACCATCACTCCGCTACACCCACGATTGGGCGGCGGGAGGCTGGGGGGCGGGACTCCGGGGGGCCTATCCGGCCATTGAGAGGCACAGATCCACTGCCACTGAGGGGGGCTACCCTGCTGTTGAGAGGCGCAGGGGGCGGGACTCCCGCCCCCTGCGCCTCTCAACGGCCAGATCCGCAGCCGCTGAGCGGGCCTGCCTCGGACACCCAGCTGCGCCTCTCAATGGCAGGGTAGCCAGGTGTCTGTGGCAGCCCTCCTCAGCGGCCGTTGAGAGGCGCAGGGGGCAGGAGTCCCGCCCCCTGCGCCTCTCAACAGCAGGGTAGCCCCCCTCAGCGGCTGCAGACCATCAAAAGCGGTGGAGCTGGGTGCCTGTACGCTCTGGCTCCAGGCCTTTCAGAAGCCTCCGCTGAGCCGGAGGCTTCTGAAAGGCCTGGTGCACCAGCGGACAGGCACCCAGCTCCACCGCAAAAAGCGAAAGTGTGTAGGGGACCCTACACGTGCATGATTCAATCATGCACTGGGCCTCTAGTACCATTATAAACACTCAAATCTAAATGGTGATACTACTCTCCTGTTTGTATGCTCACACACACACATCCCTAATATATATGCCTCCTGGTCTCTGTTATATTATCCTCCCCAACCTGGCTTGCCTTCCTGTTTATACTTCGGCTGTTAATGCCCCTAATTTTCTTGAAGATTCACTTCATTTTGAAACAATACTATCGAGGATTAGGCCCTTAATTCTGGTGTCTGTAGACTCAAGAAATTCATGGGTAGGTTGTAAGGATTTATAAAATAGAAACTTTACATGATGCTTTGTATGTTTCTTCCTGAGGAAGGGAGTCAGAGCTTTTCTTGACTCTTATGGCAGATTCCAAAAGAAATGCCAAGACCAATTTCACACTTCTCTCTATCTCCATGCCATATACCTGGCATGTGTATGGCATATAATTTTGCTTAAGATTCAAATTAATTAAGTTAGATGGATTAAAACCCAGTGAAAAAAAGATCACTCATCTACTTCTGAGTTTGATTAAAAAATAAATACACGAAAGTGCTTATTGAGACCACCCCATTTCACAGAAACAGAAATTATAAAAGAATTATTATTTTTTTTTGGTAAATGTTCAAATAGTCTTTTAAACATATATTTTTTTCAATTATAGTTTACATTCAATATTATTTTGTATTAGTTTTAGGTGTACAGCATAGCAGTTAGATAATAATATACTTCACAAAGTATTAACTTGGTATTTCCAGTACCCTCCTGACACCAGACATAGTTATTGCATTACTAGAAGCCCAGTGCATGATTGAATCATGTACGTGTAGGGTCCCCTAAACGCTTTCGCTTTCGATCGCGGGGGAGCTGGGTGCCTGTCCGCTGGTGCACCAGGCTTTTCAGAAGCCTCCGGCTCAGCGGAGGCTTCCGAAAGGCCTGGTGCCGGAGCAGACAGGCACCCAGCTCCCCTGCTTTTGATGGTCCGCGGCAGGACGTGAGCTCGCTGCCCCAGCGGCCTCTTCTGTGCCGCAGCACAGCCATGGCGCAGACACTGAGCTCGCACCGCCGCTGGCAACGCAAGCTCAGCGTCCCGCTGGCCCAATCAGTTACCCCGGCCACCCCGAGTCCCGCCCCCTGCGCCTCCCGCTGGCCCAATCGTGGGCATAGCGGAGTGATGGTAATTTACATATTACCATTTTATCAGGTAGGATTATTGACTGGATTCCCTATGCTGTACTGCCAATCTATACTTCTCAACTCTTTCACCTTTTTCACCAAGTCCCCCAACCCCCTCCCCACTGGCATTCTGTATCAATGAATCTGTTTCTGTTTTGTTTGCTCATTTACACTGTTCTCTAGATCCCACATATAATTGAAATCATATGGTATTTGTCTTTCTGACTGACTTATTTCACTTAGCATAATATCCTCTTGGTCCATTTATGCTATTACAAATGGCAAGATTTCATTATTTTACAAAGCAATTTGACTGTAGTTATATAGATAACAAGTAGCAGAGATGAGATTTAGCTCTCATAATTACTGCAGAGCCTGCCTTCTCTACAACTGTACCATTATTAATTTCTGGTAAGGCCTTTCTCACAGAATCTCAAGAATAAAAGAAAATTTTAATAATTAGCTCATATAATAATAGAAAGTGTCTATAAACTAATTTATTTTTAATATGTAAATACTGCTGTTTAGCTTATTTCTTTTCTAATAATATTTATTTTATTCTGTTGTAAGGTAATGGTAAAATGTTGTCTCTTATGAAAAGATCTCAATAAATTTCAAGTTACATGAGGTAGTCTACCCTCTTTGGGCTTGTTTCTTCAATTGGTTGCCTGGGAAGAAAAAAAAAAAGGTTTAAAGGATCAGAAAGGTTGAGAAATGTTACCCATGAATACACATCTACTTAGGGGAAGAGAGATACCAAATTAGTTTCATGATCTTTATGATGAGTATATTGGCCTCAATGACTCCTTCACTTGCTCTTTAAACATACATTTGTTGCAATGTTTCAGGCATTTTCCAAGCACTAGGATAGAGAGAGACTTTCCTGTTCTCACAGAACTTACATGAGGGGAGAAAGAAGCATGTAGGCATTTAATAAATAATTATAGAAGCACATGAACTAGAGTGTCCAGGCAGCAGGAAGTGCTATGAAGAAAATGGATCAGAGGAATGCTGCTGAGGAAGAAACCTATGTCTCCTCTGATCACGATTGGTTAGTCAAAGCTAATCACACTGGGTGGGGCCCCATCATGTTGGTCCCACCTAACCACAAATTTCTGGGAAGTACAATTTTATTGTGTCCCAAGAGAAAGGGAAGAAATGTAAATATTTTGGAAACATCCTCGATGATGATCATAGGAAGAAACGTGTATTTAGGACATGTTAACAAGGTTGATTAGAAAGATCTCTCTGAGAAGGTAATATCTGAGATGAGATGAAAATGAAGGGAAAGAATCAGCCATGCAAGTTAAGGTTGAAAACAAGAGCAGGCAGAAAGAGAAGGACCTGAATGAGGGTGTGTGAGTAAATGGAGATCTGAGAGGAGGCAGGGGCTGGATCTTTCCGGCTTTATCAACACCTATGGTAAGATAAGTTCAATGATATTTGTGTACTAGAGGTTTTGAAACAGGAGTTATGATGATATAATTTAATCTATATTATGAAAAGTTCTCAATGGTTGTTATATTGAAAAATGAATGTGATGATGCTTGAGTGGAAGCAGGAAATGGCTTCCACTGGAGTCCAGGTGAAAAACAAAAGATGTACTGTTTGCCTTGGAAAAGATCATAAAATAGTGGCTATATAGGTGAGTAGGCAATGTTCTCAGTTACAAAAGCAATGTCATGAGTGCTTGGGCAGGAGAGAGCATCATGAGAACATGCACAGGGAAAACTAACTACACATGGGGCTTCAGATGGAACCCCAGGAATTCTATGACAGAGGATAAGGAGAGAGAGAATTCTGAATCAAGATGAAGAGTCAGACAGAGGGGAAAGTGGCATTGAACAAAATATATTTTGAACAAAGTCAACAGCAGTCATAAAATTTTGTGTAGTGTGTGATGCCAAGAGAGGATAAAGTTAAAATGAAAAAGGAGGCCATGGCTAGACCTTGAATGGCCCTGTATGCTATGCTAAACTGTTTGGATTTAACCCTAAAGGCAACTGGGAATCCAGAAAGGCCTTCAGCTAGATTCGGATATGCTTAGATATCCAGTTTACATAGATCACTTTTGAATCATTTAAACCATAAATAGAAAGGGGAAACATCTCCAAGATTCCTTAGATTTATAATGCATTTTTATATATATGCATCTATTTCATTCACTTGACTATTCAAAGTTTATACTAAAGTGAGGTAGACTATTACACACACACTTGTATGTTTCGTCTGTTCCCCTCTTTTCATCCTACCCCTTCACAACAAATTAAAAATACCCTAAACTTATTTCTTAATATCTTTTGGGTTTGGATATGTATTGGTGTTTAGAAATGTTGTCTTCTGCCAAAAAAACCCAGAAAACCATCATGGAGTTGTATTTCTCCTTAACCTTGCCAAATGAAATAAGCTTCCGTTAACGGTTGTTGATTTTCCCCTGGGTGACAAGCTGCATTTCTCTGAGGAGCCTGTGATGACCATTCCCACTTGAGTTCCAGGCCTGGGTGGTTCCCCAGAGCCCCAGTTGCTTAAGCTTTTCAGGGATTGGCACACAATCTATCTTTGTAATACAGCTTGTCCCAATGGAGTGTTAAAATGATGACTATGTTTATATGTATATGCTCATGCTGTTTTACTGTTATGTTTTCATGTTGCTGATGCTGGTTATATTTTCAACTAGTGCAATTTTATTGTATTTTTGCCCTGCAGCTATTTAAACCATGCATACAATTTGGGGAATCTAATAAATAAATAAATCCAGAGCCCTGGAGAAAATGTGGCAACCGATGGTGGAATTTATCTCAATATTTAAATGAATTCACGGTGACTAAAGACTTGCAGTTAAAAGACTAGCAACTGTACAGAGACAGGCTTTTTTTTTCCTCCTAAAGTTAAAAATTGTGAAAATAAAGATTGCAAAAAGTATGTTGTTTTTTAAATAGTCAGAATATATTTTGTTTTATAAGAAATGTTAAAGCCCTCCTGAGAAAATAGCTAATAATAGTATGGCAAATATAATGAATTATTTAAATTGTAAGACCAATCTGGGGAGAAAAACTTTTTAAAAATTGTTTTAATGGAGTTTATATTATAATTTATCATTCACTCTAAAATGCTTTGAAAAGTAAAAACCACCAGGTATTGCAAAGCTTCCCCTCATTTCCTATAATTACCATGTGTCAGTCCTTGCTCTGTTCCTAGCTTTGCACTGAATCACTGCGGATGACTAATTCCTGCACCCGTGGCAGCTGTTTGTTCCAGATTTCTAGATATTCTCCTCCTGCCCCAAAACGACTGAGATTAGGTTTGGCAGCATATCAATTAATAGTTATTTCATTTACCAACAGGGTATGGACATAACCTTGGCCTGCTTCTGTCTGCGGGGACCTTTACCATTCGCCAAAGGAAGATAGGCTATCTCTGGTCTCTAGAAATCCTCAGGAGAGTGGTGCTTATTAAACCTACCTTAGCCCTTGAGCTGCTGGCCTAAAGCCTGTGTTGGGATCAGTGGGGGTCTACTGTCCTGCTCTTCCACATGTAATGTGGGATGGGTTCCCCAGGGGCTGTGCCTACCTAATGGTATAATAATCTCAGCTGCTAATTGACAATGAAGTCAAGTCTAGGGCCTACTTCTTAAATCAACTTGTTCTCACCATTGGACATTGACCATGCACAGGTCATATAGATTATAGATGCCATATCTCTTGGTTATTATTCTCACTGTCCCTACTTTCCTCCTACCTCAACACACTTCCAATGGCATTTGTGTGTGTGTGTGTGTGTGTGTGTGTGTGTGTGTGTGTGTGTGTGTGTTTTTATCACCTATTCCAACAAATTATTTTTATCCCCATATGTTGCCCTTGCTGAAAATTATCCTGAGAAAATGTTGTATGAGACTATAAAAACCATTTATTAGTACATGGGACTTAGTGGCAAATATCATAATAAAACAGAAAATATTTGAAATCTTTAATGTTTACTATCTGGGTCAGTTAGAAAAGTTGAATGGAAGGAATTGAAAAATAATATATGGATACCTAAGCATAAATTCAATTATATTTAACACAAAAATGTTTTTAGTGTTAAAAACACATAGACATGTAGACACTAAAAAAGTATATTGAAAAAAAAATTTCTGTTTAGCATACTAAGTATCCCCCAGTAAGTTAAAGTATTAAAGTGAAAACTATGAAACAAAACATTGTTTTCAGTTCATTAAAATTTTAAATTTTGATATCTGGAACTCTACCATGAGCATTTCATTTAGAATTGAATATATCATGGGAGTGATGGAATTCTACATTATCTAAATCCAAGTGACCAGAATGTATTAATCTGTCAAACTGGCTAAAATTGAGAATTTTTTTTTCTATTTACTGTTCAAATTAAGCTATCTCCTTAACAGATATGTTAGATGTCAAATATTAAGTAAAACAGATTGCAATGTGGATATATCACATTTGGAATTTATTTTTTGGCATAACACTATGCCTAGCTCACAGTGGGCATCAAATATTTACTGGAAAAATAATTTAAAGATGACATGATTAATTTTATATTTTAATGTAGGACATCTATAATAATAAAAGCGTAATATTCTAATTAGTCTGGACGAAGCCGAGGCAGTGGGGGCCGAGGCCCAGGCAGAGGCAGCAGAGGCGGCAGAGGCCCCCGGGCTGCCGAGGTGGTGGGGATTGAGCCCCTTGCATGAATTTTGTGCATCAGGCCTCTAGTTATTATATAGAAATAATATGTATAAGGATATACATATGGACAATATATATATATATATATATATATATATATATAGCGAGGGCCAAAGAATATAATTTAAAAATTAATGGTTTCTTTCTTCATTCATTGGCCTTTTCTTTTCCCGATTATTTTTTAACTTTGTATCATAATAAATTTGATGGTCACTGGAACTAGGGCATCTAGAATTATTCAGGATTATAGTTCCTTTAGAATGTGTCCCTATGTACTTTTCTTTTTTTAAAATAAGGGGTCAACCAGCAAGCTATGACCTGCATACTAATTCTTGTCCACTATAATTTTTTATAAATAAAATTTTATTGGAACATAGTCATGATTTGAGGATATATAGTATATGGCTTTTTTTGTGTGTGCTAAAACAGTGGACTTGATAGATGCAATAGGCAAAGACTAAAATATTTACTACCTGAGCCATTACAGAAAATATTTGGTGACCCCTGTGTAAAATGTCCTAAATTCTGTTTATGATTCACAGAACAGCTGATTCAAGTGCATGCATATCAGCAATAACAGTGCCCTGCTGAAAGATTCTGATATGAGTGAATATTCCATGCCAGGAAGGTTGTGGTGGTTTAAGTGGATTATTTTATGTAGTAGAGTTATTTGGGGAAAGGTTTTGGATGCAGATAATAACAATCAATTAATGGTGCACTAATGCCAACATAACATGGAAATGGTTTCCCTAGCAAAAAGTGGATGAATGTGATTAGCACATTGCAGAAATATAATACCTAAGTGAAAATTCAATTGATATTTCACATAAATAAGGAAACAAAGGCTGACTTTTCAAATAGGCTATGAAATAATCTAACTACTAACCAGGTTTTATCCCATTGCTTCTCTCTTTACCCTCTCAAAAGCATAGGCACTCCTTTTGATAAGTGAATTATTTTGTAGATTATCCATGTGCTTTGCCTCTTTTCTGTTTGTTTATTTGCTTATTTTCTGCTAAACGTCTAATGTCCTATCATTTCACTGATCATTAACTGCAAATGGAGAATGAGGAAGCAGAATTTAAAGACTATGAAAATCAATTTATTCTTGCCATTATTTTTCAGCTTTATTAAAACAGCAGAAAACAGGCTGAGATTCTTCATTAAAAAGTAGGTGTTCTTGTTACCTATTGACTTTAGTTATCAAGTATATTTTTTATAAATTAAGAGATGTTACTCTATTTAGGGTCAACATGCGTGTCTTAATAGAAAAGTGAAATTTATCTAGAAATAAGTGTAGAACTATTACTAATTTTCTGTGTAGTAAAGATGAGAACGATTTGTGTCTCTCTTCCTGTTTTAATAAGCCATTTTCTAATATTTCATTTTTAAATATCTGAAATTCTATTTATCTGATTACTTTTAATTTTCCTGATAATTACACTGCTAGAAACATAAATTCTCAAAAATAACAAAAACAAAAAAAAACCTTTGTTTTCTTTGCTCTTGATATAAAAGATGCTTGCAGTATTAAGGTTAAAATTACTTTTAAGGAGCTATTTTGTTTGGTAGAATAAAAGGAGGCTTCTTATGGATAAACTCTATTAATAATTAACATTGTTTTGCTATCTCAGTATTAACATTCCTTAAGGAAAATAAACCAAACAGTGAGAGAATAAACTTAAGCCAGATAATTTCTATCTTATTGAAAACAGATATTATACTTCTCTAAAACTAGATAGAGTTTACATTTATTTTAAAATGTATTCTATCCAGGAAACAATCCATGCTTTTTACTAAAAATGTAGGACAGATGATTATCTGATTTTGCTGAGTCCATAACATAATTTCAACAAATTCAAAGACAATAGTTTTAAAATAAGGGCCATTTGTTTTGATTGTGTGTTTTAGCAAATATGAATAGAAAATATCTCACAATATTTTCATGAAAGAGAAACAAAACAGATGACTGAGTTTGTGTCCAGAATTTATTGCTATGTGGTTAGGATTATACTGTGATACTAAAAAATATGATGGTTCAGCTGAGTTGAGGTCTGAAGTAGAGTGGAAGTCAAAAGATGCTAGGTTTAAATTTTCATTCTCTCCATGCTTAAATGTGTAACCTAAGTCTTCAGCTACAAATCAGATTTTGATATCTGTACTTGTCTGAGTGGATTCAACCTCCCTAGGTAGGCTATTATTTGTTTGGCAATACTTCAGACCTTACTGGATGTTCCTCAAAGAACTTGGCATAATCATTTGATTCCAAAATCCCTTCTGAAGTTGATTTATGGATCAAAGATCTCAGTCTCAACATCTCTAACACAAAACATTATCAGCGCCTTCCAGAATGCAACATAATGTTTTGTTGCATAAGGATAGTTTCATCTACCTGAGATCTTTTACTCATCTGCACAATAAAATAACTGAACTAAATGATCTTTCAGTTATCTTCCAGTTTCCTAAATTTTCTGAGTCTATAAGGTAAAATTCGTAAAGCAGACAAGCATATTGTTTGGGTACCAGAAAATTTTCTCTATGCGAATGTCCACAGCTATTCCAACAAGGAAGTTTCAGAATCCAATATGTCAAGGAGAATTGTGGGAGATAAAAAATAAATAAATAAAAAAATAAAAAAGAAAGAAAGAAAAGAGACAAACTTACTGTGATTATTGAATGTAATGGCCCAGGTCCCTTCTAGTGACCTTTGGGAAATTTCATTAATGCATATCAATAAGTAGAAAAAATCTTTCTTTTCCCATTTTAAAGGAAAATTGAGTGTGCAATTGAGAACAAGGTAGTAATTATTTGGAAATCATGCAAATGTTAGTTTATAGAAAAAAAAAAAGAGAGAGTAAACTCAATAGCTGCAAAAGCAGATATCTGGATACAGGAATAAAGAGCAGACACCCTGCCCTAGTGGGTGGGGCTCCATGGTTGGTTGAGCCTCATTCCATGCACCAAAAGGTCATCAGTTTGATTTCTGGTCAGAGCACAGACCCAGGTTTCAGGCTTGATCCTCAGTAGGGGGCATTCTGATTGATGTTTCTCTCTCTCTCTCTCTCTCTCTCTCTCTCTCTCTCTCTCTCTCTCTCTCTCTCTCTCTCTTTTGTCCCCCTAAAATCAATAAAAACATTTAAAAAATAAAAAGAGCAGACACCCTGTGTTTGAAGCTCCAACTGTGTAATCATAGGCAAATATTTTAACTTAAAACTTATTGTGAGGATTAAATGGAATAACAAAAAGTGCTTGTCAACTAATGAGTCACCAACTAATGAGAATATACTGTTCCAGATAAGACTTAAACAAAGAAGATAATAAAAGATAAGAGAGACATCCTATTTTATTTTATTTTATTAAATCTTGGGTTGAAATTGCAAATATTTATTAGATAAATAAGTTACATTGTATTAAGAAAATGCACATGACTAGATCAGTGTACCTAGGTCTTGTTCATTTTCATGAAAACTAACTCCAGGGTTTGGAGGTGAAGTGAGGAAACAGATAAAAGTTAAAAGATAAATAAGACAAAACAAATAAAGGGTGAGTTCTGTGAGTAAAATAATTTTTTTCAAGATATAGACTCTCTCAATCATTATTTACTGAGCATTCACTGTGCATTAAGTATTGTACTTGACTATGAAACTACAAAGAAAGTTATTCTCATTTCCTTACTAAATTTTGGAACAAGGAAATTAGTAAGGTGAAAAAATAAATGAATAAATGATGAAAGGATGAGTTCAGAGCTCAAAAGGAAAGCAGAAATTTCCAAAGCAGAAGCAAAGTTAAACATCAACAGCAAAAAAATGGGAGCATGTGAGAGTGAATATTAATAATGTTATACATTTAACTAATAATGGATTTGGGAACTTGTTAAAATTATTGTTAATAGATAAAAAGTGAAGACCAATACATACTTAATTTTAAATTTGTGTATTATTTGTATTCACAATATAAATAAGAGATCACATGTTCCAGCATCACCCAGTTCATGCACCTAGTGCAGTAGGCAGTAAATATCCCCTTTCAGACAGCCAAACAAAAGGCATTAAAGACAATGACCATAAATCCTTAGTTTCTTCAAAGCAAAGAAAAATCTAATTCTTTGAGGCATATTTATGTTCCGTTTAGAATAAATTACAAAATTGAGGCAAAATCTATTCTAGAGGAAATCTGTCCCCTTCTCCATCAGCTCCATGTTGATACATTTTTACAACAATTTTAGACTAAAATTGCCCAGATGGAGTAACTGTCTAATGATACTGAACAATTTTCATGTGTTTGCTTCAGAAATGCTTATTTTTTGGATGAAATATGATTGAGACTGTTCCCAAAGAGTATAAGAATGAAAGTTTACATAATTCAAATGAATTAAACTGTCAACAATGAGAAAAGATTAATTCCATGTAACTGTATTTTGTAGATGTGACATGTGTCCAGAGTTTTTGTTTTTTAACATTTCAGCCAGAGAGTTAAAGACTTGTAACAAAAGACTGGATTGTTTTAACTTTATTCTTGATATCCCTACAAGTGAAATAATTTTTTATAAAACCTTTCAATGCTTAAGTAAATGGCCAGTACTGAGTCTGTAGAGGAAAATTCCTCATACCAAATTTTTGAGGTTCAGCCTCACCTATTTTTCCACTTATAAAAAAAAATGATTTACCCAGTAGATTTATGAATGGGTCATTATAGAAATACATACCAATCAAGGGATTCAGAATAAAAAAGATACCAGAGCTAAATGAATGAGAAACAGGCATTGAAACAAAGGAAGGAATCAATTTACTCCATATTGTCTTTCTATTCCACTGTTGTTTCTAGTGGTTGTGCACACATGCAAAAGTAATTATGAAAATATAGCACTTTCTAGAGATATTGTGTTGTTGTTGTTTTTTTGCCTAGCAAGGAGGTTTGGAAGTGAGAGGAAAGAGCAGCACAACCTTAAGAGGAAAGAGATAAGTATACATTAATTTAGGAGGGGACTTTTTAAATTTATTCACCATATTGATGATGAAAACAGTGATGATCACTATAGAAATTCTTTTTTTGAAAGTAGTTTAGAGAGAATATGAATCAAACTTAAATTCCAAAATTTTCTGAAATGGAAATTATATCCAGACTGTTCCATGTCCTGGTTTCTCCTGCTCCCTTACTATTAAAAGTTAATTCAAGTGTATTTAAAAAAAAACAATGTGAGTTAAGAAAAAACTACACCATATGCTCTGCTTCCCCTGGCAGTGTAAAGCAAGGTGCTGAGCAATTATGCAGTGGATTTGATCAGTTTTGACAGCCAGTCTTGAAACTCAAGCCAGAATGCCCTGCTCTTTCTTCCGCCTGAGGTTTGGGGACTGGATTACACGACTAATTGCATCAATTTACTACTTTACCTTGGCAATGGCCTCACAAACTCTGCAAGTACAAAATGGCTTTCTGATCAGCTTTATCATGTCTATGGGTCATAGTTGTTTTACAATGTCTATGTCAGCAGACACAATCACAATAATGAAGGTACAAGTATTGAAGTGCCTTTTGAAATACTCTGGATTGTCCTGCACCAAAGTCATCCGAGCTTGTTACTTTTCTTCAATTACATAACCTGTATTTACCAAGAATAGTATTTGACTAGGGGATCCTAGTATAATTTGTAACCTGATAAATATAAATTAATTCAGGAAGTTCTCCTCATCCTCTGCTTGAAACACATCCAAGAATCAAGTAGATTATCTGGATCATTTCCTTAGTGTATTTCCATAATCATATAAAAATGCATGGCATTCACATGGGTAGTACATCATTTACAGTGATCTATTAGTGAAATTGAAGTGCTCTACAGATGAAGGCCATTAACATTAAATAGTCACTGATTCTACAATAATTCAAACCCCAAAAAAACTCTAAAGAGTCTACAGGGGGGTGTGCCACCCACTTCAGATACTCATGAGGCTAAAGCAATCTCTCCAAAACTTCTTAATGTCCAATGAGCATTTTAACTTAGAGGTAAATAGACATTGACGAGACGGATGGGATTTTAAGTCTGAGATGAAAGTAAATTAACTTTGGGGCAATTTATCTTTTACAGAATATTATGGGGCAGTGCCAGGAGCCACAGATGTACACCTCACGAGGATTCTTAAAAGACATCTGTGAGGTAGGGGAAAATGCATTTTATATTCAAAATGTAATTTAGCAATGAAATGTCAACCACATCCCAGATGAATGTTTCAAATATACAAATAAAAATATAAAACCATATTTTCATACACTTTTTCCATGTGACATTTTTTTAAAAGTGTAGCTCATATATACTAGTGAACCAACTAAATTGAGAGATAAAAGAATACCAGAGTGAAATAATGAGGAGAAGGAGGGAGGGTTGGAGAGAGGGATAAAGAGAGAGAGAGAAGAGAAAACAAAAGGAATCAAGACAGAGAAAATACTTCAGAAACTTTCTATTTTATAGGTTGTCAAATATTTACAAAAGTCTGATATATCTCCTTGGAGAAAGACTTTGAAAATGATTGCTTTCTTATGATCACCCTAGAGGCCTGGTGCACAAAATTCATGCACTCGGTCGGGGGGGGGTCCCTTAGCCCGGCTTGCTCCCTCTCACAGTCTGGGAGCCCTCGCGGGATTTCTTATGGACAGCTTAGGGCCTCACCCGGGCCCTAATATGCAAATGGTTTGTCTGTACCATTTGCATATTAGCCTCTTATTATATGGGATAGTATAGGGTTCCCCTAACACTGCCATTTAAATAAATCACTTTATTGTTTGTCTGTACCAACTAAATGCAGATGCTAAGATATGATGAGATCTAATTTTCAAAAAAATAAACTTTACATAATTTTGCATCTATAAAAGGTTAATACACATTTTTAAATCACTCTCCTATAAACTTAGAAGCATATAAACCAACACCACAAGCTTTACAAGAAAAAACTGCTCCAGCATTTGGAAATTTCTGATATTTGGTGGGTATTTTACTGGTAAGAATATTTTCCATTTGACCTTATGATTTTTATTTTTAATTTCTTAGATTCTAATTCTAAAAAAAAGTAAAAATTTCATCATTTATTCATTTATGCATGTCCAGCCATCAGTTGGACATCTTTACTGCTGCCGCAGAGGCAGGAGAGGCTCCCACCACCCCCACTGCATTCACCAGCCATGAGCCCGGCTTCTGGCTGAGCGGTGCTCCCCTGTGGGAGAGCACTGACTACCAGGGGGCAGCTCCTGCATTGAGCGTCTGGCCCCTGATGATCAGTGTGCATCATAGTGACTGGTCATTCCGCCATTCGGTCGATTTGCATATTAGCCTCTTATTATATGGGATAGTATAGGGTTCCCCTAACACTGCCATTTAAATAAATCACTTTATTTTTTGTCTGTTTGCCTGTTATAAATTTAAAACAGAACAGGGACCATGCTTTCTTATCTTTTTACCTACCCTTTCAGTCCAAGCACAGTACCTGACACATAAAAATTTCTCAGTAGATATTTATGGAATAAATGAAAGGAAGAATAATGTTCTACTTTCAAATGTTACTGATTATATAAATGTTTGACAGCCTAATAGTTTTTTCCTGTTCTATTTGCACATGATTTGTAATTTATTAATATTTCCTTATTGTTCATCGCATTTGCAAAGTAACTCATGCAAATGACAAGACCCAGTTGCCCATAGATATGCTGAAAGCCATGGTCATGATATCCTCCTCCATTGGCTAGCTTTCCAGAAAGTCTATCAGTTGGACTCTATCACCCTTTAATAGGGGATTATTTCAAACCTTAAGGAAACAAATGTGGTGTGGAAATAAAAGGAAACTTATGCCTTTCTTGTTTTTTTTTTTTTTATATATATTTTATTGATTTTCTACAGAGAGGAAGAGAGAGGGATAGAGAGCTAGAAACATCGATGAGAGAGAAACATCGATCAGCTGCCTCCTGCACATCCCGCACTTGGGCTGTGCCTGCAACCAAGGTACATACCCTTGACTGGAATCTAACCTGGGACCCTTCAGTCCGCAGGCCGACGCTCTATCCACTGAGCCAAACCAGTTTCGGCCTTTCTTGTTTTCTTTTCTTTTTTTCCTTTTGGGATAGATTTTGGGTTTGGTCATTTACAAGTTAGATGGGGGTTAAAATATAGTAAGTAAAGCATCTAATGAAAGTAAAACATTTAATGAAAGTAGGAAGCAAAGACCAGAGAAAAAGGGATTAAAGTATAAGGAGGAAGTAAGGTGAGAAACCTGAGAAAGGAAAGAGTGAAAGGAAAGAGTAAAAGGAAAGAGATCAGCACATTATTTTATACAGTTCTATCCCATCTAATAAAGAGGGAATATGCTAATTGACCATCACACCCTCACAAAGATGGAAGCACCTACAGCCAATAGAAGGGAATATGTTAATTGACTGCCACACCCTCAAAGATGGTGGCACCCACAGCAACAATATGGCGGCACCCAGTCCCCTCAGCTCTGCTAGGGCGGCAGGCACACGGCACGGCTGGGCCTGCCCCCAGGAAGGTCCAGCTGCTCCAGGCACCTGCCTTGGAGTCCCTCAGTACCCTCAGTTCCCCAGCTACCCAGGGCCGGCCCAAGGCATAGGCAAGCCTTGGATGGTGGCTGCCCAGCTGCCCAGGGCCACCTGAGGCTCAGGTAACCAGGGCCAGCTGACGCTTGTGCTGCCAGCAGTGGCAGAAGCAGAGGTGTGATGGGGGCATTGCCTTCCCCTGGTTGCCAGGTTGCCTCCCACCCATGAGGGCTCCTAGACTGAGAGAGGGCAGGCCAGGCTGAGGGACCCCCCCATCTAGTGCATGAAATTTCATGCACCAGGTCTCTAGTATATATAATTTTTTTTCTGATAAGCAATACATCTATATATAAAAGGCTAATATGCTAAGTGTTCGACTGTCCACATGGTTGCTATGATGCACATTGACCACCGCTCAATGCAAGAGCTGCCGAGCTGCAGTGACTTGGCAGTGGTGGTTCTCAGGTGATGCACCCTGAGACCAGAGAGGAGGGAGCCCAATTCCTCGCATGGCTGCGCGATTCCACCTTCTGCCGTGGGTTGTGTTGTTGCTGGGGCATTGTTGGCCCCAAATCTGGTTTACTGCACACTTGTGTTTGCGTTCCATACCCCGTACGACAGCAACTTTGCACAGAGTGCCCTCTTGCACTCCGGGGCGCCTTGGGGGATGATAGAGAGCCAGTTTTGGCCCAATCCCTGCAGGCCAGGCCAAGGGACCCCAGTTTCACCCTGCCAGCCACCTTCTGTTTAATTTCCTTTCAATGTACATGAATCCATGCATTGGGTCACTAGTTTTTATATAATATTCACTCTGAAATACTCCAAATATTATATAACTTAAGAATGAGATTACATAGATTCATCACATGACTAACCTTCTTTGGTACAATTGCTTTGGGTTTCATCACTGAAGTCTCCACAGTCATTGTCACCATCGCAGGCCCAATGGCCTGGGATGCATCTGCCACTGGAACATCTGAACTGATGATCAAGGCAAGAGTGAACACAGCCGACTTCATCACTCCCATCCCCACAGTCATCATCTGGAGAGAAACGTCAATGCAAACCCAGTGAAAACTGATCCAGAGAGACAAGTTTTATTACAAAATATCTAAGTGTTTTTTTCCCCTCAGAGTTTTCTTTTGTTATTGAAAAAGGCACACCAAATCAGTGGTCAACAGTTCCCATGAACAGTGGGAAATTGTTTTCTTTTTTATATTGTTTCACTTCTAATTTGATACAACTACTAAATTAAGAGAAAAGAATCCTGACTTTGAATATTGAAGCTTAATTTCTATTTCACTCAAAGTTGATCAACCACTTAATGACTAAATCTAAGCAGCATGATATAATTATGAAGTGGGATGACAATGGTGACTGTAGGAATTTCATGAAATGATATAGTTAGCAACATAATTATTGTGGAAAGTTATTTTGACTACCATATCCATGCATCAGAATTTATATCTTCCATTCAATCCCTCATTCCCCATTCTTCAACATGAGGGCCACTGTATAACCCTCCCCCGCCACTAGCTCCTAAGTGTGTATTTACACTGGGAAATTGTTATACACTATCATTAGCAATGATTTATATTTTTTATTAGCAACTATTGCAAAAGGGAAGGGAGAGAAATATAAAGTGAAAATTAGGTTACATTGAAATCAATAGCTGAGAATGCATTTATTATATCTAATTCATTTATCTGTATTTGGCATAATTTAGGATGATAACACAAATGAGTATAAGAAAAAAAAAACATCAATTCAACATAAAAAGCAAGGTGACAGAATTGAGACCATCTGGATAATTATATAATAATTTATACACTACTCCATCCTGGGTTACAGAGCATTTTTCATATATACCTTGGGGAACCTGAATTGTCCAGGTCATTTCTTCAATTGTCCCCTTTTCACTTCATGTTTGTAGACTTAGACTGTGTCCGGCATAATAAATGAAAACAAATGCCTATCATAGCCCCATGGGACAGAATGAGCTCCATTATCCTTAATGCTAATCCCTATCCGTGTGCCAGCTGCCCTCTACTACTCATTCCAGCCATTGTGCTTGACTCTGCACGCCTCCCTGCAAACCACTCTCAAGGAGGCGAAGCAGCACAGGCAGCCAGGCCCCCAATCAAATCAGTGTAGCACAGTGCACATTCGGTACTTGCCAGAGTCGCAGTGCCATTTGCTGCTAATGCATCTTCCACTTTTGCATATAAACTGAGTTAGTGGCTCACAAGTTGGGAATTCTGTGAAAGATATAAACACATCCAATAGGAAAGATGTTATAGACGGTGCTTGACTTCATCTATATCTCATTTGTTAACTTAATCAGAGCTCCACTCCTGTTTTTTCCACAAACGATAAAGAGGAAACATTAGATGATAAACACATATAGTGACAGTGACTTCTTGAGGACATAGGATACACAAACTTTGAATATCTTTAAAATGAGCACTTTCTGGTGACTGAAAAGCAAGGAGAATCATCTGCTGAAGGACTTTTTGGATTCATAATACTGTGAGTAAAACAAATAGATGTCAACTGTCTGCACCAAGGGACTCAGCCTCCTCTCAGAGAGTAAGAGCTGGGTGGAAGCTTTATGCTCCAGTGCTACAAAGTCATGTGCATATGTTTTAAAAGAAAAAAAAGGCCTTTTCTGAATACAGAGAGCCAAAGTAGGAAAGTTAGATCTAACTTTGCCTCTGAGAGATGTCAACATCATAAGTTGAAAGTAAAAACAAAACAAAGCAACTCAACAAAATTAGTTTGTTATATAAATTTTGAATAGATTTAACTTTCTGAATACCGCAAAGTGGGATTAGAGCCTAAGTATTATTCAAAGATAGATGTAAGAAGGAGGCAACCACCGATATGTACAGATCTAAGACTATATCAAAGGATAGACTATATCATACAGCAACCCAACAAATCCTCTGACATAATAAACAAAAAAAAGTATTGGAAAGAAAAGTGAAAATGCCAAGGTATGATTTAATCAATACTTCTAAGAGAGTTTTCTTTTGTTAACTGACAAGATAATGAAAACTTACATTTATGTTTCAAGAATCAACATGAATGTTCCCCAAATATGTTTTTTTCCTTTGATAAGTATATCTAATGTTTAGAAGCTAAACAGTAGACATGAAACAAAGTATCTACAAATTATGGTTCAATGAGTAAGCAACTAAATGCAGACTGTAAGATTTGATGAGATATAATTTTCAGAAAAAGAAACTTTACATAACTTTGCATCTATAGCAGGTTAATACACATTTTAACCTGCTGTAAACTTAGAAGCATATAAACCAAAAACACAAGCTTTACAAGAAAAAACTGCCCCAGCATTTGGAAATTTCTGATATTTGGTGGGTATTTTACTGGTTAGAATATTTTCCATTTGACCTGTAAGATTTTTTTTTAATTTCTTAGATTCTAATTCTAAAAAAGAAGTAAAAAGAAATCTGGAAATTAGCTCCCAAAGGGTAAACAAACAAGCACCCTACAAAATGAAGAAGATAATCTAAAATCCAGTGTATCTTCAATCATTAACAAAATGAGTCATACCCCTTCTACCCACAGTGATCATGAGAAACATATATGTGTATAATATATTTTTAGATAATTGTATTTCATTTCTGATTTATTTTTTTACATAATACTGAGTTACATCATTTCTCTTGGTAACCTCATAGTCTGAATTAGTTTATAGAACCCAGAGGAAAATTATATAAAGAAAAAAAACTTGGAAACTAGAAGGTTCAAGTCATTAAAAAGAACAAAGGCATTAACTGAAGGGACATGTGTAAGGGAATAAAGTTACTAATGCTTTATCCCTGTTTTATTATGGAAGCAGTGTGACCTTTGGTAAATCACACAGCTTCCTGGTTACAGATTCTTGGTTTGTAATATGATCTCTTAGATCCTGTAAGTCCAAAAGACCAAGAAGTCAGGAGAATCCTCATTGAGAAATGCACAACAGCCGGAAAGCCATCAATGCAGCAAAAACAAACAAACAAACAAACAAACAAACAAACAAACAAAAATCAGGGATCACCACCTGAATAACTCCTGGGATTATCACAGCATTCCAATAAAACACAATAACTGAATTTCAGAAAAATAAAATAACCTGTAAACAAATAAATGTTAAAGTTATATTTGGCTCTTCTCTGTTTATTAGTGTAGTCAAATGTGCCATACTATTTATAAAGAGTTCCATCAAAAATTAAATCTAAGGTTATCAGAAAATTTAAATATAGGGCCCCTAATTTTTCACTAATGTTGGAAAATACTGTATCCATAATTCTTCCATATTCTATCACTAGTACCTCGTGGAAACAGAGAAATGATGTCTAATGATAATATATTTTACCCCTAAAAATAAAACAAAACCAAAGTTCTTAAAATAAATTTAACATCGCCCTTGTCCTTCTATATTAGTTTTAATCTAAAAGTTGAAAATTGTATCTAAATATTTCAGTTTTTTTTTTTCTGAATCCTTGTTCTAATAAAATACCATTATGAATTTTTATGGAGTATTTGGAAAAGGTTTTAATGTTATAAATAATATTTTCTTTCTTGATTTTACATGAATATTTAACTTTTGATCTTCCTTGGGCCACAAATTGCAGGACACTTGAAAATATTACCTGATTTACTCTGAAAAAAGAAAAATTATTAACCAAAATGGCTTACATTTTATCACATTACAATTACAGCAAGAAAACTATATTTTATTTCTGTAGTTACTTCAACCTCATCAAATATTTATTATGGATTAATGGACTGTTAAAAAATCTTCTATTTTTGCAGGTAGTGTGCTCAATTTATCTATTATATCTTTCACTTAAAATTTATTGCCAGTTTATATGTATGCTATTATGTAAATTACAACAATTTTCCCCCTCTCAAGGGCAATCATGGTTGGTATAGTACTTATATTTATCCAGTATACTAAACTTAGAAGAATGTTTCCCAGTGTGGTAATTTTCAGATCCAATTTATGTTTCTTTCTTGTCTCAGCTCATTTAAGCCCTAATAATTTTCTTACTTCTTCCTCCTTGACCACAAAATGGATAATTCTAAGTAACTTATTACTGAAGTCTCAAAATCCAGTTGTCATAGGTTTGAAAGTATTAGTTCACATTCTATATATATGAATTTGATCTTCATGATTAAGTATGTGGAGATTCAAGTTAAAATAAATAGCAAGGTAGGAACATTATAGGGCTCCTGGGTTAGAAGAGTATAAACCTGAAAGAGACTATAATATATTATGTGTTATTATTTATTGAGTATGATATACTAGGTTAGCCACATATAACTATTACCTACATTCTAACCAACAGCCCAGGAATTGTTATTGCTAACCCCATTTTGTTAAAGAAAACAGTGTAACTTGCCTGAGGATACATTGCATAAATAGTAAGTGTAAGAGTGAAATCTGACTAATTCCAACATACATTATTTCTTCATTATACCATGTTGATAATACAGTCGTAAAAAAAAAAAAAAAGATAGAAAATTTTTGAAAAACGTGAAAAATTTAATTCTTTCTATGGCTTATGCCTTCCATTAAATCTAATTCTGATTTTTACCTATTTAATATTAATTAAATATAGTTATGGGAAATAATGCCCTTTAAAATTACACAGGTTATAGGAATATAGCCTTTGACAAAATATATATAACATTTATTGATACTGATACTAGTTGTGGCTGTTAATATTTGGTACTTACACAGGACACACTTCAAAACTCCAATAAGTAAATTAATTTTGGAGAAAATCATAAGAGAACAGTGTACCACAAATTGTCTTCATTTTTCTGCTCTTTCATTGTTACATAAAACCTAATTTTATACATCTTATATAGTGTTGTATATAGAGAACACTATATATTCTTATGTTTGCTTTGTAATTAGGCAAACATAAGCTCAAATTCTGGCTTTATTACTAACTAGAGGCCAGGTGCATCGATTCGCACTGGTGGGGTCCCTCAGCCTGCCCTCCAGGGATCAGGCCGAAACCAGGTCTCTGACATCCCCCAAGGGATCCAGGATTACAACAGGGTGGTTCTTGGGTGACGCACCCTGGAATCGGGCTCCATCCTATTTGGTTCTGGGTGTGTCATCTGAGAACCGCAGCTACCAAGTCATCACAGCTCTGCAGCTTCTGCATTGAATGTCTGCCCCCTGGTGGTCAGTGTGCATCATAGCTACCAGTCAAATGGTTGAAGGGTCAGATGTTTGCTTAGGCTTTTATACATGTAGATTAATTTGTGACTTTGAGCAGGTGCCTAACATCTCTAATTCCAGATTCCTATTCTGTAAAATAGAGTGAAAAGCTACTTCAAACTTTTATTCATTCAAAATATTTTGAGAACTTTACAGCAGACAGAGTTCTAGTTTTTAAAGATACATCACCTAGAAAGAATGAATGAATGAATGAGTAGTATTAGGCACTGGGAATCTAATGTCCAACACTCATTTCTCAGAGTGCTTACAGTCTGGTAGGTAAAGCATTTATTATAATTAAACAAGTGCTTTCAATACATATTTATATTATGATATAGTCAGTATAAGGCAGTGGTCGGAAAACTCATTAGTCAACAGAGCCAAATATCAACAGTACAACGATTGAAATTTCTTTTGAGAGCCAAAATTTTTAAACTTAAACTTCTTCTAATGCAACTTCTTCAAAACAGACTTGCCCAGGCCGTGGTATTTTGTGGAAGAGCCACACTCAAGAGGCCAAAGAGCCACATGTGACTCACGAACCGCGGTTTGCCGACCACTGGCATAAGGTATTATTGAAACAACAACAACAGAAGCATCTAATCTTAGATATTGTACCCCAGAAGAAGTATATGCAAACTGATATAAATGATATATTCAAGTTAAATCAGATAAACAGGAGAGGAAGGAATGTTTTTAGAATATTCCAGAAAGATGGCATTCCTGAAGGCCCAGAAATCAGGGTATATAAAATGTTTGAGAAACTGCAAGAATTTCAGAATAGTTGCAATAAGGTGTAAGAAAAGAGTAGTAAATTTTTTGGAAATAATCATTATTATATATAACAAATAATCACTATTATATACTATATGTAACCAAAGCCTCGAAATTAAAAACCAAACAAAAAACATCCCAGAGAATATGTAGAATGAGACTAATAGAAGAGTTAGGAAAAATTAGTGAGTAGTTCTGGCAATATGGCAGACAAATGAGAAATGCTAAACTAACATTTTTACCCTTTAAAATTAGTACATTATCATTAAGAATAATTTTTATCAAATTACTTATATACTACATGTTGACTTTTAGTGCAAATGTTATGTTTTGGGATTCCTTGTCCCCAGTACTATCATTGATTTCCATTCATAATTCTGATATAAATGTTTCATAAACATCTCTCATGTATAAGTAGATATATAATACGCAGATTTTACACATATCATCTTATCCTGATTTGCATGTTTATATAATATAGGCATAGTATGTATGTATATACACTTATATATACTAGTACATATGTATCTTTATAAAATCAATGAGGAAACCAATGCTGCTGAAGTGTCTGAAGAATTACTCTTGAAAGAAATTTAAAGAGAGACATTTGTGTTAGCACCATAGAGGCAGTTAGAATTCTTATGGCCCTGTTGCTGGTGAGCTGGTAAATTCTTCTGGTGGTACAGAGCTCTAGACATGATACAAAGCAAAAGAATCAGAGGGAAGCGGGGATTTAATAGAGATTAGGTAAGATGTTAACTTGGAGGCAGGGACTAAATGATAGGGATTAGGAGAGTGTTTCAAAAACCTGGACGTGTATTAGAATCACCTGAATAGCTTTGAAAATTACCTAAACCTGAGTCTCCATTATAATTCAACTAGAGGCCTGCTGCACAAATTCGTACACCAGTGGGTTCTCTCAGCCTGGCCTGTGGGATCAGGCCAAAACCAGCTCTCCGACATCCCCTGAGGGGTCCCAAATTGTGAGAGGGTGTAGGCCAGGCCAAGGGACCCCACTGGTGCATGATCGGGGCCAGGGAGGGGCTGTGTGAGGGCTCCAGGGCATGTCTGGCCCATCTCACTCAGTCCCGATTGGTTGAACCCCAGCAGCAAGCTAACCTACTAGTCGGAGCATCTGCCCCCAGTGGTCAGTGAACATCATAGTGACTGGTCAACCAGTCGACTGTCTAGCCCCTGGTGGTCAGTGAACGGATTTAGCATATCATTAGCATATTACGCTTTGATTGATTGAATGGACAACCAGACACTTAGCATATTAGGCTTTTATTATATAGGATTGATGGTATAAGGCAGTGGTCGGCAAACTCATTAGTCAACAGAGCCAAATATCAACAGTACAACGATTGAAATTTCTTTTGAGAGCCAAATTTTTTAAACTTAAACTTCTTCTAACACCAATTCTTCAAAATAGACTCGCCCAGGCCGTGGTATTTTGTGGAAGAGCCACACTCAAGGGGCCAAAGAGCCACATGTAGCTCGCGAGCCGCAGTTTGCTGACCACGGGTATAAGGCATAATAAAGTTCCCCAGTTGCTTTGGGTTGGATTGTATGTATCAAAGAGATACGTGTAAAGCTTGGAACGTGTGAATGTGACCTTATTTAGACCAAGGGTCTTTGCCAATGTATTTAAGGATCTCGAGAGGAGATCACCCTGGATTAAGGGCAAGGGTGGGCCATAAATCTAATGGCCATGTCCTTATAAAATAAAGAAGAGGGGATCAACAGAGATATGGGGAAGAAAGCCATGTGAAGATAGAGACAAGAGTTTGGAGTCAGGATGCCACAAGCAAGGAGCACCAGAAGCCAATGGAAGCAGAAGAGTCATAGGAGGATTCTCCCCTAGCGCTTTCAGAGCAAGCCCTGCTGATAGCTTGGTTTAGGCTTTCTGGCCTCCAGATAGGTGAGAGTAAAATCTCGTTTTTTAAAGCCATCATGCTTGTGGTAATTAGCTGCAGCAGGTCGAACAAATACTAATTGGTAGGGAATGTTGAAATCACAGAATCTAAATTGTGTGGTCTTGTTTTAGGGTAAGAATCACATGAGGCATTGTTCTCAAAATACAGGTTCCTGAACTCTAAGACCCAAATTGGAATCTTTGGGGGAGGAGCATTGGAACTTGGGTGTCTTTATTAGTAACAAGCACATCAGGTGATTGCTATCCTCAAGCAAGAGGTTAGGGAAATACTGACTTAGATCAAGGAACTAAAAGTTGTTTTTAATAATTTCTGCTGTGGCTTTCAATATGCTTTGCCAGGGCTTGCTTAACTCCCCACTTTTCTGCAGACAAAGCCTAATCAAGTATGTACAAAAGCCCTCTGTAAAACAACAAATGCAAAAGCATGTCACATACCTACAAGAATACTAAGAAGACAAGTTAACAGGAGCCTTCATACCATTTTAAACAAAAATAATAATAACGTTTAAATATAAAGGTGTGGGAAAGAACAGAACAAAGACCATCTGGGATACAAAGTATAAATAAGCAGGACAAAGGCAGGATAAAGAGCTTCTGTTTCTTTGGTTTATACCTTTTTTATGAAAATAATTATTGTCATATTGGAGAGTGAAAAACAAAGCTTTCAATCAAAGTAAACAGAGAAATTATCTCCATAGTAAGATAACTTATCAAATAATAAAGCATCAAACATTTTTGATCTCTGAATATTGACAGTCATTTTGGCATACGTGGAAGACAAGATTGATAAAGACTGGAAAAAGGTAAGTAAATTGCCCTAATTTCAAAAATCAGTGAAAATTTGAAAACTGTGGAGAGGTGAAGTTTAGGTATATCTCTGACAATAGTTCTAGGATAAATGTTTTAAAACATTTTGTCAGCATTTATAAATATACTCTTTGCTCATGAATAAAATAAAAACAAGACATGGCAAACTAACTCTACTTTTTTTTTGCTGATACAATGCTTCCCTAAGTGTATATCATGAAAATGCAATGGAAGAGCATACCTGTGTTTTAGCAAAGTTTTTTAGAAATCTCATGATAAACAACAAGAAGAAAACATGTATGTAAGATGACAGTAAACTTCGATGAGTAGTTGGTTCAAAACTATATAGTTCTAATTGCTGGATCCGTTTTTCCCCAGATGGACGTTTGTAATGGCTCAGCAAAAGGGCCATGACTGTGTTTCCACAGCCTGTCTGCAGGGAGTTTTGCGGTGCCTTGAAGGCAACCAGCCCTGCCACAATACAGGCAGACCACTCTCCAGCTGTCCCTCAACCATCCATTCTCCTGTCAACGTATCCAATTATTTAAGAACGACGTTTCTATATCAAGGGCCATCACCCAGAGTCTGTGTCATTGTGTTGCTGTGATAAAATGGTTGGGTCACAGAAGGTATCTCTGTAGCTCTGAGACTTCAATGCCTGGTGATGCAGCGACTCACTTAGACTTCACTGTTGGCCTTGATGTCCACAGGCCCTTGGTTTCCACTGGACACCAAGGGAAAATAGAATTGAGTGAGGGACCCTCCACCTAGACTCTTAAATGTAGCTTTTCTGCTGCTCTGAGAAATGCCTGCTAGGGATGACAGAGTTGTAAATTCAGAGATGGGGTCAGAGATGCTGCTTTTATTACCCTCACTTGACATTCCTCCAGTCCTCCACTGAGCTTCAATGTTCTTTCTGTATGAAAGACACACTTTATAAAATGTGGCTACATTTTAAAAGCAAATATGGGACAACTAAATTTCACAATGTGGTCATAACCAGTGGTGCACTGAAGGTATTTTGTACTAGCTTGCAAGACCTGAGTTTCAGATTTTCAAGGATTCTATGAGTCAGTTGTTAAGCACACAACCATTATTAAAAAATAAGTTATATAAATTTACAATTCAGTAAATCATGTTGGAAACAAGAGCAATGAATCTTCAAGGTTCATAATTTCTTAATTACGTAGCTTATGAGGTTATTTACATATATTGTATCCATCTTGTGGAAATAATGGGAACATAACATAACAAAGGCCATATAATACAAATCCACAGCTAACATCTTACGCAACATGGCAAAGCAAAAATTGTAATCCTTAAATCAGGAACAAACAGGGAAGTACACTTTTACTGCTCTTATTCAGTATAGTATTAGAATTCCTAGCCACAGTAATCAGATAAGAAGAAATAAAGAGCATCCAAATCAAAAAGGAAGAAGTAAAATTGTCTTTATTTGCAAATGACATGATACTGTATATAGAGAACCCTAAAGATTCCGCCAAAACACTATTAGAATAAATGAATTCAGCAAAGCAGCAGGATACAAAATATTCAGAAATTGGTTGCATTTTTATATACCGATAATAAACTAAGAGAAAAAAAGGTAAAATATCTAAGAATAAATTTAATCCAGGAAGTAAAAGACCTGTATTTGGAAAATTCCTGAGACAGTGAAGAAAGAAACTGAAGATGATACAAATACCTGCATGAATATGTCATGCTCACGGATAGGAAGAATTAACATTGTTAAAATGTCCATATTACCTAAAGCAATCTATAGATTCAATGCAATGCCTATCAAGATACCAATGGTGTATTTCACAGAACTAGAATAAAACTTCCAAAAATATATATGGATCCACAAAAGATTTCAAATAGCTATAGCAACCTGAGAAAGAAGAGCGAAGTTGGAGGTATCTTGCCACCTGATATCAAACTATACTACAAGACTATAATAGGCAAAACAGCATGGTACTGGTATGTAAACAGACACATATCAGTGGAACAGAATAGAGAGCCACAAAATAAACTCATGCCTACATAGTCAATTAATATATGGCAAAGGAGACAAGAGCATACAATAGGGTAAAGATGATCTCTTCAATAAATGGTGCCAGGAAAATTGAACAGATACATGCAAAAAGTTGAAGTTAGACCACCTTCTTAAACTATGTACTAGAATAAACTAAAAATGGATTAAAGATTTAAATGTAGGACTTGAAATCATAAAACTCCTAGAAGAAAACATAAGCAGTAAACTCTCTGATATTTCTCTTAGCCATATTTTTTCCTCGGGCATAGGACATAAGATTAAAAATAAATAAATGTAACTTCATCTGTGTAAAATGTTTTCACACAGCAAAGGAAACCATCAACTAAATGAAAAGACTACCTCCTGAATGGGAGAACATACTCACCCAATGACACATCTGATAAGGTGTTAATATACAAAATTTATAAAGAACTCATATAATTCAACACACAAAAACAACCAAACAATGCAATTAAAAAATAGACAAAGGATCAGAATAGACACTTCTTCAAAGAGGACATACAGAATGCCAAGAGACCTATAAGATGTTCAGCATCACTAATCCTACCTAATAATAGACAAATATGCAAATTGACCACACCTCCGACACACCCACAAGCCACGCCCACCAGCCAATCAGAGCGAGCATGCAAATTAACCCAAACCAAGATGGCTACAGCCACAGAGAGCAAGGTTTCCTAGGTAACAGAGGAAGCCAAGCTTTCCGCCTGCCCTTGCCAGGCCTAAGCCTCCACTCAAGCTACAAAGTTTCAATTATAGAAGGTAAACAAATTCAAACAAATGGCGGCAGAATGGGGCTTGAGAGAGCAGGCCAGGGTTGCCGCCGGCAACAGGGGAAGCAAAGCTTTCTGCACACCCTGGCTGGGCCCACCCGCTTAAAGCAACAAAGTTTCAATTATAATCCCAACACAAATGGCTGCCTGCGGAGGGAGCCCCAGGCTTGGCTCTGCTCCAGGCTACAAAGTTTCAATTGTAGAAGGAAAATAAATTCCAGATACCAGGGCCTCTGCTTGGGTTGCCAGGGGGCGTGGCCGGCCTGCAAACCACCCACAGGCCCCTCGCTCAGGCCGCCCCACACCCCAAGGGAACCCCCACCTGATCCGGGACACCCTTCAGGGCAAACCAACTGGTCCCCACCCCTGTACCAGGCCTCTATCCTATCTAATAAAAGAGTAATATACAGATTTATCATCACTGCAACACACAATATAGCTGCCCCCATGTGGTCAAAGATCCTGCCCCCATGTGGACACAGGATGGCCACCACAAGATGACCAGCAGGAGAGGGCAGTTGGGAGGCACCCAGCCTGCAAGGGAGGGCAGTTGTGAGGGACCAGGCCTGCAAGGGAGGGCAGTTGGAGGTGATCAACCCTTCAGGAGAGGGCAGTTAGGGGTGACCAGTCCGGCAGAGGAGGGAAGTTGGGGGCAAACAGGCTGGCAGCAGAGTGGTTAAGGGGTGATCAGGCTGACAGGCAGAAGCAGTTAGGGGCAATCAGGAAGGCAGGCAGGCAAGCAGTTGGGAGCCAGCAGTCCTGGATTGTGAGAGGGATCCCATATTGGAGAGGGTACAGGTTGGGCTGAGGGACAACCCCCCTCCGTGCACGAATTTCGTGCACTGGGCCTCTAGTTGTCAGAGAAATGCAAATGAAAACCACAATGAGATATCACTTTACACCTGTCAGAATGGCTATTATCAATATATCAACAAACAACAATCGTTGGCTATGTTGGATCCATTTGTTTTAGCCTAGGAAATGGTACTGCCCCATGAATAGTATATATTCTGAAGTTATCATATATATATGAAATAACTGAAATATATGAAAGATATATTTAGGCCCAAAAGGCTTGCTGATTTGTCAACACATGAATAGCCTTTTGGGAGAGATTATAGTGATAGAATCTGCCATCTGACCCAGGATCTACTAATACCATGTTCACTCACAACTTACCACAAGATGCCATTTCATCTGTCTTGTCACCACAGTCATCTTCCCTGTCACACAGCCATGCTCTGGGAATGCAGCGCCCGTTTCCACAAGAAAACTGGTCCACCTGGCATGTTCTGGCTATGATGGTCAATTAATTTGCAAAGAATAAATTTAGAGGAGTTTTAAACAACATGAAAGATACATCATTCAATATCCCTTTCACATATAAGACATTATATTGCCATAGTAGATAAAATATTTTGAAAGTAAATTTTTATTTAATTTATGACAATGCTAGCTTGCTTGTCTTCTCTAAAGTTCACATGCTTATGAATATATGATTGAATTAAATTTCATCCAACTTTTAATTTAAAGAAGAATAAACCAAGGAAACATTTGCAGTAACGTAGGAGGAAGGGTTTGAAAACTATCTCAGGATACCTAGTTTCTAACCATAGAGTCGGAATTATCCTTGTCCTCTAACATCTTAATGCATTTATTTCGTGATCTTTAAGTGGTCCAATATGCAGAGAGCAAGAATTCAGAATATATATTTGAAACATACATTGAGACCTAAGATGGATTTTTTTAACTCACTTTTCAGCACAGGTATATAAAAATGTATAATCTTTTAATCAAGGTACTAGTATATTAATGAACTGTGCTTTGGGCTTCCTTGAGGGTTTTAATGAATACACACATGGAACTTTGCTTTCTACATTAGCCTAAGGCAGGTATTTAAAACTATTCCATTAAGAGGTAATGTTCTACAAGGAGTTTGGTTACCTTTTTCTCCTACAATCAGGTCAACTTTTGAAAGCACAAAAGCCTACATAGCGTCCCTCTTTCCCAAGGCCTTAGGTTGTTACATTAAGTGTTTTATTTTCTTTTTCTTTTTTTTTTCTTTTGACCCTCTAAGCCGCAAATATGTCTTTCTGATTACCGGTATCTCATCCATTATTTCTTTTTATTGGACCAGAGAAAACAGATGAAAACGTTGGGAAGGATGTACTTAAACTTATTAGTATTGGGGTTAGATGAAGATAGGACAGATAAGGAACAATTCAGTTATGGGCCTTTGTGGCTATGATAAGAGAACATTATTTAGATTACATGTACATTTCCTCTTGTTTCCTGAGCTTGAGAATCATAAGGATGTGTTTCTTATTCTCCACAACACAGTGTCAACTTAGGTACTAATTACTGGTATAAAATAGAGTGGCTCAAAGCCAAGTCATCCAAACACACTAAAATGGGTTTCTAAAATCTGGTTTTCAGAGATCATTTAAAATAATTTCTTAAAAGCAATACCCTAGTTATTTCCTTTTAAGCAAAGTATACCTGCAATCTAGAGATGTATATTCTTTGTTAGTGAATACTTTAAAGATTCCTAGAGAAAAACAAGTGAAAAAAAATTACTGGCTTGATTTGATATATTGGATTGGATATACCATTTCTGTTCTCAGTGTCTATAAGTAGGAATACCAGAAAATTTATTATATACTAAAAATTATATTATATACTAGAGGCCCGGTGCACGAAATTTGTGCACGGTGGGGAGCAGGGGGTAGCGGGGGGTGTTGTCCCTCAGCCCAGCCTGCAGTCTCTCCAATCTGGGACCCCTCAAGGGACCTTCATTTTTTCCTTTAAGAGTGTGGTGGAAAAAGCCTAGATTACCTTCTTGGATTCTTATAACCCAAATTACCAAGAACACTGCAATTGGTGGCCTACAGGGAGCTTAGCCAATGAGTTGTCAGAAAAGGTATTTACTCTCAAACTGGTTTGGCTCAGTGGATAGACCGTGGGCCTGCAGAATGAAGGGTCCCAGGTTTGATTCCTTTTAAGGGCATGTACCTTGGTTGGAGGCATATCCTCAGGGGGAGTGTGCAGGAGGCAGCTAATGGATGTTTCTCTCTCATTGATATTTCTGACTGTCTATCCCTCTCCCCTCTTCTCTGTAAAAAAAAAATCAAAAATTTTTTTAAAAAAGGTGTATCCTCTGCAGCTCATGCAGCCCCTGGGTTGTGTCCACTGGGCTAGGGGCCTGTCCCTGCCACCTGGTGGTGGCTGCCAGAGTCTCCGCACACCCCAGAGGCCAGTAGCCATCCCCCTGTGGAGGGCGCTAGGCTGGGGGCATGGACACAATCTGCCACTTGGTGCTGGAGCTTGGAAAGCCTCTGGGGTGGAGTGGGAACATCCCCATCTCCAAATGCCCCAAGGCCAGCAGCCAGCCCCACCATGGGCTCCAGGCTCGAGGCTTGCAGGGACCCTGGGCAGCACGCATTTGGTGGCCACCAGGGTCTCGGCAAACCCAGGAGGCCAGCAGCAGCCCCTGGTCCTGGGCGCCTGGCTGGGGGTGTGGCCCCAAACCTCCGCTTTGTGCAGGAGCCTTTGCAAGCGGCTTGGGGAGGCCAGCAGCCAACCTTGACCATGGGCCTCAGGCTTGGGGCTTGCAGGGACCCCGGGCAGCACACAGCAGTGGCCACCAGGGTCTCGGCACACCCCAGAGGCCAGCGGCAGCCCCTGGTCCAGGGTGCCTGGCTGGGGGCGTGGCCCCAAACCGCTGCTTTGTGCAGGAGCCTTTGCAAGCGTTTTGGGGCCATGCTCCCAGCCAGGCGCTCAGGCTGGGGGCTTGCAGGGACCCCCGGCAGCACACAGCAGTGGCCGCCAGGGTCTCGGCACACCCCAGAGGCCAGCGGCAGCCCCCGGTCCTGGGTGCCTGGCTGGGGGCGTGGCCCTAAACCGCCGCTTTGTGCAGTAGCCTTTGCAAGCTGCTAGGGCGGGGCGGAACATCCCCGCATTGCTATAGCAACATGGGGATGTCTCTGCCCACCAGGTTGCTTGGCGCCTACACCCATAGGCTCTGAGTGGCCAGGGGGTGTTCTGGGACCCCTGCCGCTCAGGACCTAAGCACGGGCCTACAGGCTAGGAGCGGCCTGTGTCCAGAGGATGTTTCCTGGACCCAGGCCGCTCAGCGCCCACATATGCAAATTAACCGCCATATTGTTCACTCTGATTGGCTGTGGGCATAGCGGAGGTGCGGTCAATTTGCATGTTTCTCTATTATAAGGTAGGATACTTGCTTTCTTATGTGGATAAGGGTCCTGAATCAAATATTTGATGTAATATCAGATTTTTCCTTTTTTACATATTGATTGCTTTATACAAATAAGTTTTCAGTATCCCAACAAACATGTATGCTGCTGAAGTTTGCAATGTTGAATTTCAAGTGGGATTAAATATTTTTATGTTGTCTCATTTGGCCAGTTCTACAGATATTCTATTAAATTATTCCAACATTTAGATTAAATCAACAAAGTCCCTAGGTAATTTTAATTCAACTATGCCTACTTGTAAAAACAACAACACACATATATATTTGTATTAGCTAGAGAAAAAGGAAGATGTTGGCATTAGTTTACTTGGTTGTAAGGGGAGGGCATAGAGGTATGAGAAAGGATTAAAATTTGTTTACACATCTTTGTATTGTTCTCTGGTTGCAGTAGATACTTTTTAACTTTTGAGTGTTAAGATACATTCAATGGGAGTTTCCCCGCCCTCCCCCCACTGCTTCAAGTTCTCTTCTCTTCCATCTTTCCTCCTTCTTTCCATTGTCCCTCCTCCCTCCCTTCCCTCTTTTATTTCTTCCTCTCTCCCTCCCTACCTCTTTTTCTCTTGCTCTCTCCACTTTTTCTTTCCTACGTCTCTCTTTTGCTTTTTAATACCCTATCTATTTCATTTCTTAATTACTTATTGTTTTCTTGCTTTAAAAAAAAATATATTATCACAGATTTTATCTCCATTAAATTCTAATTGATCCATAGTAAGAATATATTAAACTTTCTAATGAAATATTCTTTTATTTGATGTTCTTATGCCCCTGTATTCTCTCCTGGTCCTTTAGGTTTAATTCTGGCAAACCTTTCTTTTGTTAGGAATGCTATAGTGATGAGAAAGGACAATGAGGAAGAATTCCTAAGAGCCTGGTGTCACCTCATTAACTCTGAAGCTTGAAAAACTGCTTATAAACTATTACTGCAGAGTATTTACTGGCTTATCATTGAAGGATAGTATGCCCTGAAAATATATGAATTCATTGTCTATTCTAATCTTAGAGAAAATGCACTGTTTAGTTTACTGAGAAAATTGAGCTGATCTCAGAGGAGAAAGACATTTCATTTCATAAATCTACAAGTACTGTATGCCCTTACGACATAATCACATTGACTAAATTAGCACTTTCTAACTACTTGATTTGTAACGAGAAGACACAACCTGCACTTTTCCATTCTTGTTCCCATCAGATCTAAGTTAGTTTGGAGGTGAGATTAGCAGGGCTGCCCCAGAAGACTCTAATTTTGCAGCAAATGCTGCTCTAATGAAGAGGAAATTTACACCTCCTCAGTGGAATTGCTTATCCAGCAGAGAACCAGAAATTCATTGTCACAATGTGAATGTTTTCTCCTCATCACTAATTATGCTTCTTATGCAGCCATGTAGCAGTGAGAAATCCCACAATGTAAAGGTGCAATAAGGAGGAGGAGAACAGAATTTAACACATTATTCTTAATCCATATCTTTGCTGTATTTTAATCAGATCATTCTATTTAAGCAAAACCTGTTATATCAAAACTAGAGGCCTGGTGCACGAAATTTGTGCACGGGCTGGGGGTGTCCCTCAGCCCGGCCTGCACCCTCTCCAATCTGGGAACCCTTGGGGGATGTCTGATTGCTGGTGTAGGCTTGATCCCTGCCAGCCTGATCACTCCCTAACCGCCTCTCACAATCCGGGACCACTGGTTCCTAACTGTTTGCCTGCCTGCCTGCCTGCCTGATCACCCCTAACTGCCTCTGGCTGCTGGCCTTATCGCCCCATAACCGCTCCCCTGCCAGCCTGATCACCACCTAACTGTTCCCCTGCCAGCCTGATCACCCCCAATTGCCCTCCCCTGCCAGCCTGATCACCCCCTAACTGCTTGCTCCCTTGCGCCAGCCTGATCTTGCCCTTAACTGCTTGCTCCCCTGCACTGACCTGATCTCACCCCTAACTGCTTGCTCCCCTGCTGGCCTGATTGTCCCTAATGGCTTGCTCCCCTGGCGGCCTGATCGCCCCTAACCACCTCTGCCTCGGCCCCCGCCAACATGGCTTTGTCCGGAAGGAAGTCAGATGTCTGGAAGATGTCTGGTCAACCCAGTATAATTAGCATATTACCCTTTTATTAGTATAGATTCTCTCTTTATCTCATATAACAATGTCTGACTTTTTAATACCTCAGTTGTTTTTTTTTGTTTGTTTGTTTTTACAGAGAGGAAGGGAGAAGAAGAGGGATAAAGAGTTAGAAACATCAATGAGAGAGAAACTTTAATTCAGCTGCTTCCTGCCCACAATCAAGGTACATGCCCTTGACCGGAATCAAACCTGGGACCATTTAGTCTGCAGGCTGATGCTCTATCCACTGAGCAAAACCGGTCAGGGCACATCAGATTTTCTTAATGCAACTATATCTTTCCAGTTTTAATTCATTCAAAATTTGAGGTGGATGTAAGGAGAACAGATATTGTGTAATCTAACCAAAGTTCTATACTGTGGGAAAATGCTGGTCTGAATTGCACAGAATTGAATCCAAGGATCTTCATGGTTACTATGAGGAAAAAAAGAATTTCAAATCTAACTACTTCTCATCTTTGGCCTCTGGGTCTCCCTCATAAGTAGACAAAACTTTTTTGTGTGTGTTGAGGGAGAACAACTAACTAGCCCCTGACTGTTAGCTTTTTTCTGCCCATTGTGTCTATGCTGGTTCCTCTTTCAGGCACACTCTCCAACCCTCTATCCTTTTTCACTTCACCCCCTTCAATCTATGCTGATCAACCTTTTACTTTTCTAGTAAAACATTTCAATTACCTGAAAAAATATAGGAAATAATATCAATAACACCTGTTTGCCATTATATAGTTATATCAAATCTGAATATAATATTTTTATATACTTGCTACAAATTATTTTATTTAGGAGAAAAATCATAGTTATTTTTGAAGTCCCCTATGTAATCATTTTCAATCACATGCAATCTCTTTCTTTCTTTCTAGAGGTTGTAGCTATTCTTAATTTCTCTTTTTTTCCCTAGACATACTTTTTAAAATCCTATCCTTACCAATTTATATATCAATGAACACATATAAAATTGTTTTGCATTTTTATACTTCATAGAAATGGTATTTAATTATTTATATTCGGCAACTCATTTGTTTTTTTTTAATTGTTTATATTTGGCAACTCATTTGTTTTTTTAAATTTTATTCATGCTTCCTTGTGCATAGGTATTAGACTATTAACCTAATTTTGGAATTACAGACATTTATTTGATTTGGCTAAGCTGATTTCCAGTGTAGAAAATCACCAAGAGTGTATGACAGTTTCTTGTTTACCCACAATCTTGGCAATGCTTGGTTTTATAAAACATATTTTTCCTAATTATATGGCTTTCATTGTTATTTAGGCATTATTCTTATGTGTTTTTAAAGGCCTAGCTCGGACATCACCTCCTTCAAGCCTTCCAAGACATCCAAAGACTGCATTAGTTGCTCTAATGTGCTCTCTTATGGTTCAACTTAGCACCGTGAATACTGCATTAGAAAAACCTGTTTACATGTCAATCTCACCATCTTCACTCTTAGCTTCTTAAGGAAAAGTATTGTGTATTTTTTCTCATCCTATCTCCAGTGTCATGGTAAATATTTATTGAATTAATAGATTTGTGAGGCAGAAATCCCAAAGGAACAAAATAGGAAATTAGTTTCTTGTAGGAAAGGATTTTCCTTTAGATATAAAGTAGTCACAATGCTAATGGCTACAGTACAGTGGATTCAATTACAAAATAATCCCCCTCTGGGAAATCTTTTATCCAGGATACATGTCCGTGTATATACCTATACTGAGAACTATATAGAAATGACTCAGCCAGGGAGCATATCTATTGAAAGTACCATTTTTCCAATATGTTGAGCAATGTGACCTATTTATTTATTTTTGTAAAACAAAATGGAAATACATTGTAACAAGACAACATACTTAGTTTTCAAAGCTAATAGGTACATTTATTTTTCTCTTTATTCTTTTTATTCAATTTCTTGAGGTGCACAGTGATCAAAATACCTGTTATGAATATACTGACAAGAAAATCTAGTACTGAGAGGCGGTACTTAAAGTATGGCCATTACTTAAGTTGGCACTTGAAGTGTAAGAAAGTTGTGTGCTAGCTCCTTGTGCATTAAAGGTCTAGAAAGTCTTAGAAATCTTACTAATTAGGATGGATTGCTGCATTTGCTATCATATGCAGAATTTTCACTTTTACTACTATACACAGCTTTTTAACCCAAAATACTTCTTTAAAAAGCATGTAGAAACAAGAGGATTTAAAAAATCAAATAGGCCCTAGCTGGTTTGGCTCAGTGGATAGAGCATCAGCCTGCGGACTGAAGGGTCCCAGGTTCAATTCTGGTCAAGGGCACATGCCTAAGTTTCGGGCTTGATCCCCAGTAGGGGACGCGAAGGAGGCAGCCAATCAATGATTCTCTCTCATCATTGATGTTTCTATCACTCTTTCCTCTCCCTTCCTCTCTGAAATCAATGAAGATATATTTAAAAAAATAAAAAATCAAATAGGTCTGTCTCAGTGGTTGAGCTTCAACCTATTAATTAGGAGGTCAAAGTTCAATTCCCAGTCAGGGCACATGCCTTGGTTGCGGGCTTGATCCCCAGTTGGCATGCAGGAGGAAATCAATCAGTGATTTTATCTCATCATTGATCTCTCTCTCTCTCTCTCTCTCTCTCTCCCCCCTTTCTCTCTGAACTCAATAAAAATATATTTTAAAAATCTAATAGAAATAAAGGAGACATGACATTATGAAGAAAGTCAGCAATACCTTTTATTTTAAGGTGAAAGCAAATCTATCTGTTTAGGATGTAATAACAGACTCTGATTTCAATCTGAACCTTAAAAGAATAATAACTGCACTGGCTTAGAAAGATATTTCACTGTAATTATAATAAAAGGCTACCAGGCCAAAGTTAAATTGACCAAACCTAAAATTCTAGTTAATCCTCAGGATGATATCATTTGATAAAAGGATCAATGGTCTTGAAGAAAGAATTCATGGATTGATTTTCCCTTAAATTCTAACTAATGATGTGAGTTAAGACAAGTCCCTTTTCTCATGCCTTCATCTGTGAAATTAATGGGCTTGAAGGCAGGAGCCTAGAACAAGTCTCTAGAGGTCCTTATTCAATCAGAATGTCTTTTGTAAAACAAACTTATAAGACGCACAAAATATCTTGAAAATGATCAGTTACTCTAAAATATTAGACTACGCTTTTAATCAAGGAGCAACAGAATAACTAACCCATGGATCCTCAGCAAACAGGTCCCTATGGAAAAAAACTGAAAATAAGATGGAGGTTAGGATTATGGAATGGTACTTGTTTTGTTCTTATCATGTTGTTATTTAGTATACAGTAAAAAGCTCTTTGGAAACAATTTCTTGTTAAGTCATAGTCCTTATAGAACTGAAATAAATATATGAGTAAATTGAAGTGCAGAGAGGTAAGGAAAAAACAAGAATTCAAAACAAGGCTTTTTAACCTCTGGGTCTTTTCTTTATATGCTTCCTCATGAGTTTTCACTAATATATTATAGTTATTATTTAGTAATGCTTATTTTGGCAAAGAGAGGAGGTGAGGTGGTTGATATAATTTGATGTTGCTGTGTGTAATGATTGAAAAAACAGCTTTTACTGGTCATATCAATATGAAGCATCAAATGCACTACCTTTTTTTGATTGTTTATAGAGAATCACTAGGCTGCTGCTAGTCAGTATCATTTTTCAACATTTATCTGACTAATAGTGACCTTTCTGCCACTCCATTGTAACCTGTATCACAGATTACATATTCCTATGACACGGAATCTGGCTAGGGATTCAAAGATTTATTACAATGGGATACATTATATGGAAATATAAATAGGCTTAGTGATGGTGGTACTTCATGGGGGGAAAAAAAATCCTAACCTACATAAATAATGTGCCAAGAGGAATTCTATAGCAGACTAAATAAAATATATAAATTATTTTTTCAACGTAAAAAAAAAATGTTCTCCTTGTGAATGGCCTACATCCCAGCATGTTAACAAACCTCAACCTCCCCTGCCATGTACAATTTAGCAGGGACAAGTCTTATCCAACTAGTGTATCACCAGTCAACCCATATGGGTAGAGAAAGTGCCAAATTACTTTGAGAGCAGAGTCATGCCCAAAGATTAACTAAAATATCATTTGTATTCTAGGTTTTATGGAATTAAGTGTTGAATTCATTTACTATTCTAATAATCAGAACACAACATTAGGAAAGTTCACTTTAGTTCAAAGCACTGACCTGCATTTTTATGGAGATTAACTTTGGAAGAGATTTATGTAACAGTATATATCCCAGCAAATGATTACCTGCACAAGTTTGAATAGATTCGTCTTCATTGCTCCCACAATCATTAGCTCCATCACAAAGCCATCTCTTGGGGATACAGCGATTGTTCTTGCATTTAAATTGATCATCAGGACAGCTATGATTGGCTGGGATAGAGGGTGGAGGGAGAATAGAAGAAAGTTTAATGATATGAAATTGGATAAAATAATGACTATTTAAGTTAGAATTATGGAAAGGTTATAGTAATTGTAATATTAGAGTACAATAAAGTAATAGCTTCTTTCATTCAGTGTCTCATATTTATCAAAACTATTACTATTCAAGGCTCTTTTAAAATATAATATTTTAATAGAAGACATCAATTAATTAAATCTCATATAAAAGTAAATATATTTTTCATGTCTTCACTAAAACCAACTATATTACTAACTTTGGTTTTCCATCCCTTAACACAACAGGTAACTAAATTTCAGATTTTTTTTTTTTTTTACCAACCTCAAATTTTAATGTGAAGTATAGGAAATATGCATCAAATAATTTAATCATATATAAAAATACATTTTTAAAACCACACATTAACTCAAGTAGTTCTTGAAATATTAAATAAGCTTATTTTTTGTTATGCTTTGTCCAACATTTCTTGAGACTGGAAGAAAAGTATCAACAAAGAAGAAAGCAAAGCATCAGCTGGGACCTAGAATTGGCTAAATATGAGGTCCTGCATAATTTTAATAACAAAACGAATCACCAGGAATTTCCTCCCCTGGTACAAACAAACATGCAACCACCAAATATCCTGAGGACAACACCAATCCTCATATAGGAAGCTGTACACAGCTGAGGATTTAGCCTCCAATATCTAAGCACAATAGGGGGCTATCTTCAAGTTAAACTAATGTGATTATTTTTCCTGCATTCAGGAGGCAAAATTCCTAACTGAATTGGCATGCTCTTTAATATTTGTTTTAAAACTTCAACATCCTTTTTGAAGTATTTTTTTTAAAAGCCCAGTAGTTGTACTCTGTATAATAAAAATAAATTTTGGCATTCCATATACTTAGAATTTTAAAAAATAGCTGTTTTGTCATGCTGTTGCAAAGCAAATGTATGCCTTTCCAGCCAGTTTCTAAACACTTTTTCTTTAAAGTAGCTTTGGTGATAAAGTGATTTTATCACTTTTCAGAAAGTTTCTATTCATGTTTATTTTTTTAAAAAGGTGGAAAAGCTTTATGTTGTCTGGCATTTGATCATATTACCATTTTCTACTCACTTCAGGGACTTGAGCAAAAACAGCTACTCATGAGAATAAAAGTCATCCAATATATTAGGGTATCTGAAAGTACTAAGATTATGTGTAAGCATTTCATTGAAGCTTGATCAGTGACCTTTGCAATTTTCATCAGTAATGTAAATCAGAGTTCAAAATGAAGGGGCAAATATAATCCATAGTTTTGTGAGTTTGAGTTTGGGATTCAAGGTCAAAGGTTATGAGTATTTAAAACCTAAAATAATTCCATGAAATGAATTACATAGTTCTGGAATATTCACCATGGAACCCCAGAAATAAAATGCTGCTCAGAATTGCTGAAATACTTAGAGATTACACCATATTGCTGGAAGCTGACCACAGGTGTTTAGTTTATTGTTGCCCCATTTACTTAGTCACTTATTAATCCACTAGTAGCCCTGTGCACGAATCCGTGCACCAGTAGCTCTCTGTGGGGCCTGGCTGTTCCGCGGCCCAGAGGCCCATCTGTGGCCAGGCATGGAACGCTTGCCTTGTCGCCACAGCAACAAAGCAAGCATTCTGCCAAGCCACTCACACTACCCGCTCTCAGGCCGTCCCCCCATCCCCCCGGAACTGGGGGACTCTGGCGGGGCTGAGAGGACTGGACACCGCCATCTTGTGTCTATGGGTGCTGCCATTTTTGTGACAGTGTGATGGTTAATTTGCATAATACCCTTTTATTAGATAGGATGTGCTAGATGTTGTGTTAGACTAAAAAAAGATGCTTCAATAAAATGTGTCTCCTCATAAACAAATTCACCTATTAGATGCACCATAGAATTAAGCATGCAATTGCACTGAGCTGTGGAAACTGCCATAGTAAAGGAATATATAGGAGATATTTAACTCAGAGCTATACTGAGAGGAGATTATTTTGGTGTTCAAAAAGGACTTCTCTATGGAAGTAATGGAAAACGATGGTGAATTCCACTGCTAGAAACAGAGAGTGCAATGAATGTCACAGGGGAGAGAAAATTACCTTTTTTAAGAGATCTACTTGTAGTTCAACTTGATAAGGACAAAAGGTTAAGTGGATTCATGAAAGACATTTAAGGCTAAAAATGTAAAGACAGGATATAACATAAAGTGTCTTATATGTAAGTCAATGAATTTTAGAATTTAACTTGATTATGTAGTTACTGAAATATCAAGACTAGATTTCAGTATTTATTTATTTATTTTTAAATGTGTTTTATTGATTTTTTACAGAGAGGAAGGGAGAGGAGCAGAGAGTTAGAAACATTGATGAGAGAGAAACATTGATCAGCTGCCTCCTGCACACCCCGGACTACGGATGTGCCTGCAACCAAGGTACATGCCCTTGACCAGGATCGAACCTGGGACCCTTCAGTCCGCAGGCCGACTTTCTATCCACTGAGCCAAACTGGTTAGGGCTAGATTTCAGTATTTAAATGTCACTCTGAAAGTAGTGTGGCAAGTGGGCTTTAGTTAAGGAGGGATTCTGGTGGGAATAATAGCAGGGAACTTACTGAATTAATCTAAGATAGGAGTCTAATTTAGTCAGGGAAGTTGAGAGGAGGTAAAGATGAAATATTAATTATTTAGGAGGTAAAAGAGAGAGGATTCTTTGATAGAATTTAATATGGACCATGAGTGAATTAGAAGACTCCAGGAAAAGCCCATGATGTAGGCTTGGGTGATGAGGCAGTATATGATGAAAATAAGAGAAAAATACTGACAAGCAATTTTAATGCTACAATTAATGGCACAAATATAATACTCCTGTGTGTTCAAAAGGAAACATGTTTGTGAGTTGGTGAAAAGAACAATCTCATAAATAGAAGCATGGAACTAAGGCTAAAGCATGAATATTGTGATGAAATATTTGTACTCTGAACAGACACTGACTACTTAGGGATCTGATATGTAAGGAATATTCATTAAAACCATGAATAAACACAGTGATTTAGAAGAAATGAGGCAGCTAATTCAATCAATAAATAGTACATCATTTGTGTAAAATAAGTAGGAAAAAACACACCTGTACTCTTACATAAAAATTCTTCTTTCACTCCAAAATTTTGGCTAATTGTATCAACTATTATTTAATATTTTATTTGTAGTTTCACACTTTATAGTATAGATATTAATGAGTTTGAAAATAAGAAATGCATAATGTTGCAGTCAGACCCATGTTTGGAAATTAAAAGAAAGTAGTGCTACATTGTATTAATGACAGTTTATGTATTAAGCATTTATGCACAATTTGAAAATATCTTTTAAAGTCCATATTCTTGGGTTTTGTACCAAAGCACAGATAGTTTCATGATATAGATGCCCAGACCAACTTTATTCAATCATAACTACAGATTTTAAAACTTTATGTTTATATTCTTGGTTAAAAATAAAAATAAAAATGGAGATTTGTCAATTAACTGACAATTAGGTCAGCCACTTTAACCTGGAAATGTCTTTAATTAAAGTTAGGAAACAAACATAATTTTTTAAAATGTATCTAAGTCAAATCAAGAGAGGGAAGATGCATATGTCTAGCACATACCTCTCTCTCTTCATATAAAAATATTTTATATCTCTCAAAACCACTCAGGTAGTATGTGCAATCAAATACATTGTCAAAACATTATGTGCTTCTCAAAGAGTTTTCCTTTTATGTATGTGGGGCATATCATTATCCCTACAAAAACATGAAGCTATTTCTATTGCAGCAAATGATAGATAACTAAAAATAAGCCAAAAAGGAGAAAAATCAAATCTTTCTTTTCTATCTGAGTGCCCCATATGTGTTTCCTACCATGTATTGAGGCAGTCAAGTTAGGGAATAACATTCTGCAAACCCATGTCTGTCTCCTTGGATCTCCTCCAAGGCTTAGTTGCCAAGGAGCAATGGAGTGGCTCGTGACCCTCTGTACCACTAATACTTTCCTGAGGGAGTTTAAACTAATTTTCCACATCTTTAAATTCAGAGATCCTGAGGGGTCTCCTACAGCAACATCCTGGCAATGGCGTGGTGGTGCTGCAGCGCAAATGGGAAAGGAGAGGACTTCTGCATCAACCGAAATGATAATGTTAAAGATGGGGCAGGATGAGAAAACCAGCACCTTAAAACTATACAAAGGATGACTGAGAAAAAAACAAACAGTTCAATTTGTATCAAATATATTTTTAGATTTTCACCAACTATTTTCAGAGTTCACACACTTAAAGAGTCAGGGAGATTTAATATTAAGTAAACGAGAACATACAGCAATTCTCTGAATCTTCATCACTTCCGTCTAGACAGTCATCATCACCATCACATTTCCACCGAGCTTCGATGCAGTGTTTATTCTTGCAACGAAATTCTCCAGCTTTACATACGTGAGGTAATACTTCTCCTGGATTAACTAGGTTATAAAAAATCCAAGGTGTATGAACAATACTGGCTCTATTGATTCATTAAAATGTTATAATAACTAAATACTGATTCATTTTATTTTATGGAAAATATAAAAACATGCTAGCATTGTAGTGACACCAATCTCTGGAAATGAGAAAAATTTAAGTTTTTCTGATGATAATTATTCTACTAAAATGTTTAAAGATTACCAAAATAACAGTAACAACAACAATAATAATAATATGCCACATTATATTTGGTTGGGTTTTTACGTTGAGTTTTTAGTTTTACTTTTTAGAGGGCTTTCATTCATAATCTCAGTTTCATTCATAAACAACCTATACAGTAGGCCTGGCAAATAATTTTACCATCTCCATCTTATAGATCAGTATGCCAACAATTAATGAAAGTGCAATGACAGGCAATAGCACACATCATTGATAACTGCATTTACTTTGTTAGTCTCTAGGTGGAAGAAAAACTCAGGTCTGGTTAAGTATTAAAGAAAGTGTTAAGTTAATCAAAACAATCTCATTATGTATTGGAATTCTATGCAGCGCCTTTCTCCATATATTTCATACCCTTTCATCAAATGTTAGGAATTCAGTTAATTGGGATTTATTCACGAACTAAAAGTGTTAGTATTCTTCTGTTCTCTCTGAGTGGATTCAGCAGAGTCTAGGAAGAGAAGGGCACATGTGGCGATAGTAACAGTAAATGATTTGTGTTTCACAGACTGAAACAGCATTGAATTACTAAAAGCTGGTTTATTCATAGGAAAAGCACAGCTGATCTTTCTTTTCCAGTTCTAATGGCTTTCAACTTTACTTTGGATAACGGGTTTGAACTGACGAACTGTCACAAAACCTATAAACAAGAGACATGGAGAGAAAAATAAGAGATATGGAGAGGAAAAAAATGTGGCATTTCCAGAACACTTGGTGTTAGCACTGTCTTAATCTTGTGTTTTCCCTGCTGCAAAGCACGGGAGAGGGACTGTGACCTGCAGGGTAACTGCAGAGAATTTGCTTCGGAGAGATGCAGCAAAGCACACACGTGTGTTTGTGGGGCCAGAAAAAAAAAGCTGCCTAATAAATTCATATCCTTACTTACAGTCTTACGGTAAAAAAAATAGGTAGTATGGTAAACGAAATATTCAGTTAGAACAAAGGTAATATGTGTTTCTTCTGCCCCTTCCTTCTCAGACAGCAGATACCATATGTGGGAACTGACAGTAATTTTTCCTCTCTGTTTAATTTTTTTAAATAACAAAATGCTGTACCAGCAAGTTCTCTAGTGATGTCATTTCTGTGAGGTCACGTTAAATAACAAATTTTGTGGTGTGTGTGTGTGTGTGTGTGTTTATGCCCAAATAGGAAATGACAACAATATAAAAACAAAAAAGGAAGATCACTGGGTCTCCTACTCAGCCCCTACTGGGGGGCCTTTTCCTGCCACAGCAGGGCGTGAGGATGAGAATCTAAACAAGGGGAAAGTGCACTCTGGGATATGTCTGCCCATCTCTAGGATCAAGCTTTTCTCTCAACAATCTGTAGAATTGATCACTAAAAACATGCACATTTTCCTTACTTTGGGTTTCAAGTCCGCTCAATTAGACCCTCAAATCATTGAGGGTGGTATAGTTTCTTTTGAATCCATTAAATCTCACTTTAGAACTGGGCACTAAAGGAATAGTAGTTTGATTAATTTCTTCTCTATAATCATCCAGCCTAAATTTTCTTAGAGGTTTTTTTGTTGGTTTGTTTGTTTTTGTTTGTGTTTTTTAATTCCAGTTAAACAAGAAAGCTGGTTTGAGATGTGATCAGCTTCCTTTCCTATTTAAGTTTAACTTGAACATTTTCTCTATTCTCTCTATAGTTGACTTCAAAAAAGATAAGTCAATTCCATTGCTTCATATCGTAAGGACTGAAAAACCCAAGAAACCATCAGTTCTCCTCTGATAACATCTCCACCAATTTTAAAAGCTTGGCTTTCATGTGGCTATTTAAACAACAACCCAATCCACATAAAAAATATCCAAATACAAGAGTGAAAGTAAAATTGCTTCTGAACAATTACATCTCTATTAAAGAAAAGAAAAATGTCTAGGGAAAGACAAACTACCTAAGCAAATTGATATTTAAAACTAAATATTATTTAACATAATCAACCTAGACATCAAGTTTTTGAGTCTACTTAGAGTTCAAATGTTTTTCAAATGATATTTAGGTCATTATGGAATGAATGCCAATAGGCAGATTTTCCAAGTTTCTTTTAAACATGGTTTCAAATATATGTAGTTGATTATTTTTAAATGATGTTTTCTAATACAAAGGTGGAAAGTTTTGAAAATAGATGACAATATCTATAAGTTTCATTTTGATTTTTCATGAAAAGATATGAATAATTGCTTGAAACAGAGTAGAACTAACATCATGAGTTCATTTCATCATTTTATATTTACTGTTTTTGATACTGATGTATATAAATATCATTAATATAACTAAATATTGCTGTAACAGCAATTAGACATTGCTTATACCTGTAACAACAAATTATGAAACATATAAAATATATTTGACATTTTAAAGATATATTTTTATTTATTTCAGAGAGGAAAGGAGAGGGAGAGAGACATAGAAACATCAATGATGAGAGAGAATCATTGATCGGCTGCCTCCCACATGCTACACACTGGGGATCAAGCCCACAACCCAGGCATATGCCCCAACTAGGAATCGAACCATGACCTCCTGGTTCATACTAGTAGGTTGACGCTCAACCACTAAGCCACGCCAGCCGGGCCTTGACATTTTTTAAAGTTTGTCTGCAATTCTTCTAAGCCCTCTAATTTGCTGGACGAGAAACATCCATCCCTAGTGTTCCTCCTAGTATATGTCTTGTGTAAGCTTTTATTCTGGAATTTTTTTCAGGGGTGCTTACATAACTAACAGCCTTGGAAGATGGAGACAGTACGTCCTTCTAGAGCAGAAAGCAGGATTTTTGTCCATCAGGATAGTAAAGATGATGTCTCCCTTCAGGACTAAGGTTGGGCAGATTTTTCCAGCAGATTCTTAAGCTCTTCAGTGGTGCTATGGACTCACTGTATGTTCCGCATTCCCCCGGGCCTGCCCGTGCATTGCCCTCATATGGCTTGGGGTTGGGATGGGACCAGGAGAACCAAAGTGAATGTTAAATTTAAGCTGCCTGCTGTGCCACGAATAATAAAATCCTTTGCATCTGATTCAGAAATTGTGTCTCCTGCTAGAATTTATGACACACTGAGTGGCTGACATGTTAGCTTTAAACTAGAGTAAAATCTCAGACCCTTCAAAATTCTTGACCTAATAGTAAAGAATTTTTATTTTAAGATGCGTGGTTCTGATTTCCAGTCTCCCGGGACATATGGCATCATTGCTTTATTGTAGTCCTAACCCACGTTTTCCAGATATAATCAGCAATTAGGTCACAGAAACACCATGTTATTAGAGCTGACAATCAAGTTTGTTCAGATTCATAATTATAGAAGACACATTCTTTTTGAGCTAACATCACCCATTATCAAGAAAATATTTAATGTGATAGGTGATAATATGGGTAAAATGTCAGCTTATAGATGCAGGATACAGATGATATGTTATGAGTTAATATAGAGTTTATTAACCAATGTCACCCCCATATTCAATTTTATAAAAGGTAAAAATAAAATATAAATAAAGAAAAAAGAAAGCATCCCCTTACAGTTGTGGTGTTAACTAACTTACGAATATGAGAGAGACTTAACAAAAGTAATTTTGTTTTTCACTTGGACCTGAATAAAAGTTCCTTAGACATTAAGGGGGGAGGGGCATAGAAAGCATAGTTTTTGTTTTTTTTTGTTTTCTCAGCATTGACCTAACTGTGTGGAGTTGGGTAGCAATGTCATCTGTCATGGTTGCCCAGTTGATGACCAGGCAATCTACCAATTTTTGTGAGAATCAGCAACATTACGGAGCAAGTATATTTGGCATCACATAAGAGAGCCAATGGCACCTATAAAAATAAGATTAATATTTTTATACCTTGCACAGACTTCTATAAAGGAATTATTAGGTAAATAATTTTTACACATCTAATGCTTCCCTTGAGATTCTTCAATGTAGGAAGGACAATGTCACACACCAAACAGAACAATGCCTGGCACAAAACCAAGCAAAGAGTAGATGTTCCAAAATATTTGTTGCCTGACTTACCAGAATTAACAGAGGTTGATAATTCTACATTACAGCCATTATTATAGTGAAAAATTCTTTCTCTGGGGACTATATCAGTACTTCAGGAAAACAGTACCACTTCAATTGGCTCATCACCCAAGAACGTGGGTGAAGTTAGTTTATTTTAAGGGTAAAGATCAATCCTACCTTATAATAGAGAAACATGCAAATTGACCACACCTCCTCTACACCCACGATTGGGCCGGCGGGAGGCTGGGGGGCAGGACTCCGGGTGGCTTATCTGACTGTTGAGAAGATCAAGATGGCGGCACCCAGTCCTCTTAGTTCCAGGGGTCGCTGGGAAGATCGAAGCCCCCGGGAGGCGAGACCTGGCTGCCCAGCCTCTCCCGGGGATCCCTGGGGAGATCGGCAAGGGGGGCGTGGCCACCCCACCCAGCCACTCCCTGGGGTCCCTGGGGAGATCGGCAACCTGCAGGGGAGTGGCTGGGCCCATCCAGCCTCTCCCAGGGGACCCTGGGGAGATCAGCAAAAAGGGGGGCATGGCCGGCCCGCCCAGCCTCTCCTGGGGGTTCCTGGGGAGATGGCAACCTGGGGGTTGTTGCTGGGCCACCCAGCCTCTCCCGGGGGTCCCTGGGGTGATCGGCAACCTGGGGGGCATGGCCCGGCCCGCCCAGTCTCTCCCTGGGGTCCCTGGGGAGATCCCAACCCAGGGGGGCATGGCCGCCCTGCCCAGCCACTCCCTGGGGTCCCTGGGGAGATCGGCAACCTGGGGGGCGTGGCCAGGCTCACCCAGCCTCTCCCGGGGGTCCCTGGGGTGATCATCAACCTGGGGGGGCATGGCCAGTCCCTCCCAGCCGGTCCTGGGGGTCCCTGGGGTGATCGGCAACCTGGGGGGGCGTGGCCAGGCCCGCCCAGCCTCTCCCGGGGGTCCCTGGGGTGATTGGCAACCCCGGGGGCATGGCCACCCCGCCCAGCCTCTCCCAGGTGTCCCTGGGGAGATTGTCAACCTGGGGGGGCGTGGCCGGCCCGCCCAGCTTCTCCCGGGTGTCCCTGGGGAGAGGTCAATCTGGGGGGTCGTTGCCGGGCCGCCCAGCCTCTCCCGGGGGTCCCTGGGGAGATCACCAACCTGGGGGGCGTGGCCAGCCCGCTCAGCCAGCTCCCAGAGATTGGCAACCGGGGGTGTGTGCCCGACCCGCCCAGCCGCTCCCGGGGTCCCTGGGAACATTGCAGGCATGTGGTTGCTGAGACCCAGACCAGGCCTCTGGCCACAGATTCATAGCTTTGCAGAGACCTAGGGCAGGGATCTGCCTCATCTGCAGAGAGACAGAGGTTCTGCAGTGCCCTCAAGATGTGGGTGGGCCCAGCCAGGGATCAAGGGGCATGGAAGGACTCCTGGCAGAGGGGCAAGGACCCTCACCCCTCAGGCGGGGGTTGAGGGGTGGTGCCACCTCAGTGGAGGGGTGCTGCACTGCAGGGTACTGGACTGACTGATGTGATTCAGAGAAGCTCCCAGGGCTAACCGGCCTCGCTCAGGCAGCCTTCACACTTCAGAGGCAGTGACTCCTGCTCCAGCCTTGACCCAAAAGCAAGCTCACGACACCCTGCCCCATGGCAGAGCATGCCTAGGCAGTGAGTGCGAAGCCTTCCACCTGCTTCGGAGAAGGGGGGGCCGTAAAGAATGGGGGGAGAGGAAAGAATGTGGAGCATCCGCAATGAAGAGGTGCTTGAGAAAGAGGCTCGGAAGCCTGACTGGAAGGTTTGTTCTGTTTGCTGGGTGGCTGCCCCTTAGGAAGCGCAAAGAGCATGGCTCTGAGGGCTTCCTGTGTGCTAAGTCAAGTTCCACAGCCAACTGGAATTGGCCTCAGTTTCCTGGTCTGTAAAATGGATTAAGCGTGTCCCAGTGCCTTCACTGAGCTTTGATGGCCAATTGAGATACTATATAAAGAAAATGAGGGAAGAAGTGAGAAAGAAAAGGAAGGACAAGCAACACAAAAGAAAGACTGAAAGGAATGTTTAAACCCATTGTCACTTAAATAGGGAATATAGTCAATAGTGTTGTAATGATGGTATGATGCCAGGTGGGTACTAGAAATATCGGGGAAACACTTTGTAAAGTATATGATTGTCTAACCACTATTCTGTAACTAATATAAAACCTGAAACCAATACAAAATAATGTTGAATGTAAAGAAATGAAAATTGGAGTGAAATTTTTATAAATTTCGAAGTTTAAATAAAAGCTGTAAAGGAAGGAAGGGGAGAATAAAAAGTGTTTTTCATTTTACCACTTCATTAAAAAGACAGTTGTCTTTATATGGTGCTTTTATACTTTTCTAAGTCATTATCTCATTTTAATTTCCAGGGCAACTTAAAGACAAGATAAGTATTCCCTCCACTATTCAAAGAAAGGAAATCTTGGTGTCTGGTCCTAATGATTCAATCGTCAAGCCCTTATTGTAAAGCAGGGTTAGTAAAATTTTCTGTGCAGGGTCATATCTACACTAATAAAAGCCTTGGGGGTGACCAGGCCAGCAGGGGAGGTTATTTGGGGGCAATCAGGCCCGCAAAGGAGCAGTTAGGGGGCAATCAGACCAGCAAGGGAGCAGTTAGGGGGCAATCAGGCAGGTAGGTGAGCATTTAGGAGCCAGCGGTCCCGGATTGTGAGAGGGATGTCCAACTGCAGGTTTAGGCCCAATTCCACAGGGATCGGGCCTAAACCTGCAGTTGGACATCCCCCAAGGGGTCCCATATTAGAGAGGGTGCAAGCTGGGCTGAGGGACACCCTCTCTCGAATTTCGTGCACCAGGCCTCTAGTAAGTAGATAAAAAGAAAGAGAGAATGGTAAAGTTCCTTCCATGACCCAAAATTAAAGATATGGGAAAAGCTCCACTTGTGCCATTTTGTTGTATTTCTCATTATGACTGAACCTACATTGCACATGGTGTTTGGGCACAGCCATATATTGCTTTCAGTATATTATCAACTGCTACTATGGCAAACTTTGTGACAGAGTTGTGTTTTGTACTATGAATTTGAAAATTGATGCAAAACTTGTAATTCTCCTACAAGGGTTATTTCTATTAAAAATATTACAACATGATCTCATCAGTAAGAAAACTGACAAAGTAACAAATAATCTAATTTAATCAAAATCAAAAATAAAATTACATGAATCATGACACGCCTTGCAAGTAACTGCAAACTCTCTGACATCCTTTCATACCTGCTATTATAGTATTAAGATCAGGCTTCAGTACATTACAAAGGGAAATATGTATTCTAGTATTAACTTTCTTTGGTAAAAACTGGTAGAGTAGTTGCTGGAGTTAATGTCTAGATGCTAATAAAGTAAAGGAAGAAAACTACTAAAATTTATTTAATTTTATTGTTGAATTATCTCAGATTTAGGCCTCAGCTAAGTAATTGGACTTAATACATATATTCCTGACATTGGTTTAATAAGCATGTGGCATCCATGAACAAGTGCCTATGCTTCTAACTTTACTATTTTTCCTTTCAACACACTGTGTTTATGTGTTCTAAACTAATTCTTGTCTCTTCTCTCAGTTGATGCTTTGGTGTTGACTGTTATTGAAATGATAATAACTTAGTTTAAAGCATTAGTCTCAGTACATAATTTTTTAAAAATCGTATTGTCCCTATAAGTCTCACATTAGAACATGTTTGTTTGTTTGATTAAGTTTTTGTTTTTTTGTTTGGGGAGTACAGAGTTTCTACCTATCCCTTCATTTGAGCAGGAAGAGAGAAGACCCTGAAAGTAAACTTTAAGTTGTACTTTGTTGGAAGCCTTTATATAAGGCATCTAATACAGGAAAGCAGTATGAAAAATGCTGCTATAGGTTTTGAATTTTCTCCTTTAGGTCATAAGGGGATGACCTTTTATTAGATAGAGTAGTCTTCCGAGCAGCCAAACTAAGTGGCACATAATCTTTTGTGAGTTCCTACGCAGAGAAGGCCATAAATATTCATCTAGATGGGGCTTCTAAACTTTTTACTGCCTTAAACTTTTTTACTACACATTAGATTGCATAGATCTTAGAACATAAGGCCTGTCACAGCTGAACAGATAAATGGCCCAGCCACAGTGGAGCACTGTTTTTGACGGAGAAATCTATCTGTTGTTCCAGAAGGTGAAGAAGGTCACAGAGTACCACTGACACATAACTGTGCAACGCCACCTTTGGATGACCAATATTTTTGCAAAGCTTAAGTTTCTCTCCTGGGAGTAAGATATGTTGGAAATTTCTCTTTTCTTTCAGGCCACTAAAGAGGCATTTAAAAAATTAGTTTCATTACACTAGACAAAATTACCCTGCTATTTTAATAAATAGTAACACTCATTTTTGGGGAGTTTAATTTACTTTTTTGAGATTATCCATGGGCTCATTTACTAATTTTGTATGTTGTGATTTTCCCCACAAAGGTGTCAAGATCTATAATAATAAAAGTGTAATGTGCTAATTAGAAGAGACGTCCTTCCGGACATCCTTCCAGATGAAGCCGGGCTGCAAGGGAAACCCAGGTCCCATGTGCCTGCAGGGGGCCGGAGGGAAGCCTGGATCCCAGATGCCTGCTGGCAGCTAGAGGAAAGCCTGGGTCCCAGGTGCTGGAGGGAAGCTGGTGTCAGCAGCCGGGGGAAGGAAGGCCTACTCTTGCACGAATTTCATGCATCGGGCCTCTAGTAAATAAATAAATAAGTAAACTCACTTGGTAATTGATCAACTGGGTTTACAAATGTGTGTCCAGGATATGTAAGTTCCAAGTTACTATGCTACACCTGGACTCAATTCTAGTTGTGAGAGAATTTGACCATGGCACACAAAATTCACAAGGACAAAGAACGCAGCCTACTCATTCTTGATGCCTTCCAGGCATGGCATTACATTCATCCTTAATCAACCATAGCCTTATGTTGCAAGTTCAATGAGAAACAACCAATGGTATTTTGATTTTAATTCCTTTGGTTTCATCTGCTTCTGGTTTTCAAAAAGACACATATAAACAATGGGTGTAACAAGGAAAGAAACTCACATGTGCAAGTTGTTCCATTTTCATCTAAAAGTTGATTATCAGCACAAGCACAGACTCGGCCTCCTGGGATGGCCAAGCACAGTGTACTACAGCCCCCGTTATTTACTCGGCACATATTGTCACCTGCAAGCAGAATGAATGACGTGTCAGAGCACTCTGACTCCATCCAAAGTTAGCCGGTTATTTCTAGGAAGTGTAGATAGACTTCAATATGTACACACCCACCCACACACACACACACACATTACATATTCATTAATATATAATTAATTAATTAATTGATTAATGCAGCCAGGATTTCTGCTCAATCCTTAATGAAATCCAGAAATGTTTGAAAATATATGTTGTGCTGATGCGAGGAATTTGCATGTTGGTTGTAGGACAATGATCTGAGTGTAGTTGGGTACCAGAAGAGAGAGCGGGGAGGAGAGAAGACAGAATGGCATCTGTCTAGGATCATTTCCCAGATTAGGAAGTCTGAGTTTTTTGGAAAGTAGACCACCAGCACTTGGAATGTGGCTTTGGATCCCAAGTGAACAGAAAACAAGTGAGCTTGCGGAAGGGGTGGGGTATTGCTCCCCCTGTGCAAGGAGTGCACTGGCATGTCAGTGCATTGAGGATATTTGGGAAGCCTTAAGAATGAGCAGCCTTGCTGGTACCAGGAGACTGTGCAACACACAAGGGTAACGTGTTGTCCCAGTGGACCCGAACGGCACAGACACTGATGACGCATGCACAGACATCAATAAACAGGCACAGGAGGAAACTCGTATGTCCATGCTCATGAACATATGGAAGGCACCCTGGGAGTTTCAGATACAACTGAGGTAAAATTTTTGAAGAGGCTAAAGATTCTGTTTTATAAAAATGTAGGTGAGAGTAAATAAAATTTAGGTAATCATCATTTTGATGTTATTATTCCTACAATTTAGAAAGGCCAGAAAGAAAATACATTTTCTTAGCATATATGTGTAGAATAGTTAGAAAGAACTCTGCAATGCAATCCAACTGGCAGTGTAAATGTCAGGGTCATTTTACATGGTGGCATTTTCCAAAGTATCAATAAAGAACATTTTGAAAATATTAGTATATCTTATTCAAACATTAAAAATAAAGAGCTTTTAATTACTCAGAGACATACAATAAAATAATATAACAACTAAAACTACATTGGCAGTTCAAGCGTAAGTGCCAACACTGTCACTGAAGTGACAGACTAGGTTATTGCACTGTGGGCCTCAGGGGCTGGAAATGCTATGTAGAAATTGTTAATAAATGAGTTTAAAGAATACTTAAATGTTGCCTTGTGCAATAAATATTTAACTCATCCCCATAGATTATCATCATGTGCCCGAAGATCAAAAGTATATAAATATTTCTTTTCATTATTCTGAGAAATAAATTAAATTTGCTATGTTTATAAAAAATGAAAGATACACTTTGAAGCTAAGGAAGCTAATATTTAAAGCTATAGAACAATTTCTAAACTAGGAAGATAATTAAGCTTAGTTCAGACTTTTTCCAACAGCAGACGCAAAACATTTCTAGGCAGCTTCCAAATATAGTTGTATTTATTCCACGACTATGGAATAAAAATTTAATATTTCATATGATTCTTAGGAGTTCTATCTATGTTACATACCATATGTAGAGGATTAAATTGTATGTTCAATATTTATTAAAATTCAGATTCTGTAAAATTAGAATTACTTCAAAAAAATTTGAGAACTATGAAAAATTAAAACCATAAGAAATAAGAAGGTACTGAAAACAATATTTTAGAACATATTTTCATATTGAAAATATATCTAAATATCAAATTCTTTAAATTAACAGCAGGACTCATACTCATTAGTTTTATTGAATGCATAATTTAAGTAATTAGAAATGAATTACCATTATTCCAACTTTTAAATACATTTCCTTTCTGTGAATACTATGTGTTAAAAGAGAGGAATTGATACTTGGCCTGACATAATAAAAAATTTTAAATTATTTTAAATAATTTTATACCTCTTATTCAAATTTCTTAGATTTTAAAAATATTAATGGTATCTAATATATTTTTAATTTAATACTTAACCATATTCCCAATAGAGCTCTATGATAGTTTTTATTAAATTTCTAGTAGCTTGCAAAACTTTTTATGTAAAGATATTATCTTGAAAACACGACTGACAACAAACAGCATTAAAAATTTTATACATAAATATTAATGAAAGAGTTTATAAACATATTGATAGCAATCTTTATTGAAAATCCAGTATGCATCAATTCTAGTGCTAGTTACTTTAAATATACATTGAATTCAATTTTTATAATAAACTTATAAGTAGATTTTCTCTCATTTTCAGGTGGGAATATAGGTTTAAATGACTTTTCCAATGTCTACAAATAAGAAAAAAACTTATTTAAAAATAAGAATTTATAATAAGTTTTATTATTTATTTCCAGATAATAATAATAGTGGTATTATTATCACTATTATCATCATTATTTCTAAATAATTAGAAAAGGGATTTTCTTAATCTAAAATTATTGATCATATACACTCTTATTTATATATGACAAAGTTCAGAAAAATAACATACTGAAAACAAAATAAAACCCTAAATGAAGTTTCTTTTAAAGCAGATACTTTGAAAAATCAAATCTATAAGGAAAACAAATGAGGAATAACTTTCAAAATTAAGTTCAAGACAGTGGTCTGTCTGGGTCAAAAACTTTGTCTTTTTTCCTCCAATCTTAAAACTTGAAGAAGTAGATTTTTTCTGTCCCTTACAGTATCTGGCACAGACTGTGTGTTTGATAAACATTAGTTACATTGATGAATGAAGACATGAATGAATGAATGAAACCTTTAGTCAGCAATTTGAATGATAGAAACAATCATTTGGGGGTGTAGACATAAGGTACATGTATGTGGGTAGATATGTCTGTTTCATTAAGATAAAAGGAATATTCTTATTTGTATGTAAGTATACATACATACTTTGGCTACATACTTATCAATGTAAATTATTTAAAGGCATATTATCTATAATAATAAAAGCATAATTTGCTAATTAGACCGGACAGCTGGACGACCTGCCCGATATCCTTCCAGACAAAGCTGGGGCTGTGAGGGTGGAGCCCCTTGCATGAATTTCATGCATCGGGCCTCTAGTAACTTTTATAAAGAGTAATAAGGACACATGATATATTAAAACATTTCCCAAGCCTATATTAATATATGGATTTTTTTAGGCCTCAGTTTCATTAATAAAGTATCTTTTACTTGTAGCAAATGGTGTAATATATGAACCATTAGTGCAAAGGAATCGCATTGTTTCATTCTTCCCTTTATATGAATTTTCTTCAAAATAGTGGAAGGAAAAACTCCCTTTTCTATATGCCTCCTAAACTCTTGAATTCTCAGAGTTTTATCATATAAGTAGTTAGAAGTCTCTGAACCTAATATGAAACATAAACCTATGGGAATTTTCTTCTTTTCACTTGATGGAAAGAAAGTCAGAATTGCAGATTAGAAGAGAAAATAAAAGTTGTATAAAGACTAGATAAATTATGCATTTCATCTAGGATAATTCCAGAAGAATCAGCTTTGAATGATGTCAATCTGAGAAAGGATAAAATGTGTCATACTTTTCTCTATTTTATAATTATATGTTCATTAAAGACCATTGCCATTTGACTTCTTTGAAGCTGTGTGTGTGTGTGTACCTTATTAAGAGCCCCTTTAGTATGGTTATATATCAACATTCCTGAAATAAGCTGATATGTTACCCAAAAATCTGATGAGTTTTTCCTGATCTGGAGAGATCAAATTAGCTAACTAATTTTCTGACACTAAGTCTAAAAGAGTTTAGATATTACATTAATAGTATTCATGATTTTTTTTTAATAGTATTCCTGTGGGGTGGGATGTGTGTGTATATGTATGATGTTATCTATCATCTATGCATTTATAAGTACATATATATATTCATAGACATATATATAAATATTACATATACATAAATGTAGCCTATATGTATTACATTAGTCTCTTATAGAGAGAAAAAGAAAGAAAGGAAGAGAAAGAGAGTACAAGGCTATATAGACTAGGTTATTTCACTCCATGAAGAATAGTGATATGTACTACTTAAGGATTTGGTTTTCTATTCAACTCTAGCTACTTTATCCTTAAAAGCAAACAAACAAATAAACAAAAAAACAACAGTTTAACAAGACAATATATATCCCAAGTTTATGTGGCACTAATTATATGTTTCTAAATATTTGTTAATATCTGATGTTCAAAAGATGCAAAGAGAAACGCTGCTGAGAGAAATTATAACATGGGTAAGATAATATGTCTGTATTTAAACATCTGATTGCATTTTGCTTCATAATCTAGCTATTTTGATCAATGTAGTTAAATAAACTAAAAATTTAGATACTAAGTAGGTTATCTAATTTCAATGTCTATTGACTGAGCAAAATATATTTTGATCAGGTATCCTTTCTATATTGTATTGTCTGTTCAAAAGATTCAAGTAAGACCTTTGTCACACAAAGACTGGGTAGAAAACAAACTCATTGATTATTTCACCTAAACTAATCAAAAACAATCAATCAATTTGGCTAAATGCATTCTATCAGTAAGACAGAGCATAATGATTTCTAGAATAAAGACTGCATAAATAATTTAGTAATCAAGGATAAATTTTCATTTTAATGTCCCTTTGATTACCAATCTTTTAAAAGTAATTTTTAAAAATACACTGTCCATCCAAGGAGCAGCACTAAACAATTATATGTCAATGACACTGTCTAGAACACCAAATATATTCCTCATGAATATTGAAATATAATTCTCATATGATATGTGTTTTTGTATATGATTATGACACATTATTCATTTAAATATTTGTTTCAAATGCTTATATGCAAGGAAACTTACAAATATATGCCTCCAGATTGAGAAATGATGGGGCAAATTAATTAATATAAAACACAAGTACTGCTCTAAGTCTTACTCTCATATAACATATATCTATTCCTTATAAAGTATTTTTGAAGAAAGCATTTCTTATCTTTGTTAAATCTTTATGATGTACCCCAAGTTTATGAAGGAGAAAGTGTCAGGATCTGGGTTTAAGCCCAAATCTATTTTATAGTTAGCTGAGGTATTTCTCATCCATATGTTGTATTTCGTTGATCAACTTTCTAAACCAACTAGAAGTTTAAAGAAATTGAAGATTATAAGAATGTCATGGAGTTTGAGTACAGTGAGTTTAGCAATGACATTCAAGATAAACAATTACAGAAGAGAAAGAAAATAGAAAATGTGATTATATACTAATTGGTGTAATAAAATCTAGAAAATTAATCAATATGGAATTAAAAGGAACAACAACCCTGAAAACAAGACACCACAGGAGATGAGAAGGGTTATTCCTATTCATAGTCTTGGCACCAGTTTAGTGTAGACAAACAACAATGGTGGCAGGGGGAGGGACAGGGAGGATGTGAATATAACAGAAAATATTAGCATTTGATTTATGCAGGCAATTGTTCTATTCTTTATTTCATGTCCACAACTATAGTTTATGCCATCTCAAATAATTTCATTTTAGTTTTTTAAAGATAATTTTATATTTTATTAGTTATTAAAGCTTTATATACTTCTCACTCTATGTACTTCCATTATTTCATGAAATTGCATTTTTATGCCAATGAGACAATTGTAATACAGTAGAAAAAAAATGTTCTTAATTGAGATAGTTTTCTTTTAACATCCCCCTTTTAGCAGAAATATCTTCAAAATACTCTTGTTGCTAGATAACTTCCTATTGACAACATGTGAAATGAAACACTCAGGATATAATTTTTCATCCTAAATGCATTGAAATCTAGGCTTATTAAATTTTCACAAAAAATATTTCCATTAAAAAAGGAATAATAACTTTAGAATCATAACAAAAATCTACTATATACTTCACAAATGGTTTTCTTTATTTAATCACTAAATTCTAAGACATGGTATTTGTGGGTAGCTTAGTAAATCTTAATAAACATAGAATAAAATATAGATGTAGATAAAATAATAGAATATTATCTGATTTTAATAAGACATGAATATAATGGTAGATTAAAAGTGCTTTTCAAATGTACATGAACTAAGATAAAATAAGTAAGATACTGTTAGAAATGCAATTTCCTTATATAGTGTATTTTAAAATATTTTCCATAATATTTAGTTCTCAATCAAAGTTTTTCTAATGGCTCACAATAATCTTTGAAAACATTAAAAATATTTATTTACTTTAACAGACCCCTTCTGTGAAGACTAGATCAAAAAGGGAGTATTTGGAGAAAACATTGAACTTCACTCAGATAGAATTCCCAGTTACTCAATCGGGTTATTTTGAATAATAAAATAATACATTTTTATGGTAACTAATTCCAAGATTTGATTGACTTTGAAGTAACTGGACACCTTTTATCATAACATTTCAGAAACACTGTCAAAATAAGATATTTTTGTAACTACTGAAGTGTTATTATGTTTGGAACTCAGAAGCAATTTTATTTGGTGTTTAATACCTTGTTGCTTTCGTGGATCATAAATCTGAAGCCCAAACAGGGGTGGTCTTTCTCGCCTCAGTAATGTCACCACATTCGTTACCAAATCTAGTTGAAAAATGGAACCATTCATGTAATCAGTCCAGAACACGTAATTCCCATGATGTGACAGTCCAAAAGGATGGTTCAACTCTTTCCCACTGTAAACAACCTGTGAAATGTAAACACATTGTAAAAGTTCAGAACTGACCTTTAGAAACATAACTATTTAAAGTGGTTTTCAAATACATATAACATATAGTGATCCAATTAATGTCTTAACTCATATTTTCTTTCAGTATATTTGAAAAATAGATTTCACAGTGTGAGCATATTTTTCTGTTTCTAGAACTTGTTATTTGAAGGAGACCATTTATATTTCATTTATTTAAATTCTCTCATATTTGGCTTTACACGTATGGTTAAGAAATGCAAACATTAAAATGACTTTGTCTGACATTTTTCCCTGTGTCTTTTCTTTGTAATATTACAGATTCATATCCTGGGATAGAAATTGACCTGAGTAATTAGTGTCATTGTGTATATTGCAATATTGCTCATCCAATAGCCAAGGGATACAAGGTGGTATTAAGACATTGGGAGTGAAAGGGATCTTTCTATTTTAATTGAGCAACTGCAATTTGAAGAAATTTAGGAGATGACAAGGAAGAAGATAAATATTTTAATTTTGAACATAGAAACACTAATAGTAAATAGTTAAACTAGGTTAGTAGGCTAATTTCAATTCTGATTATCTTGATATCTTCTTTACATTCCAGTTTTATATTTTTGTTGTTTAAATAGAGCGATCATGTGATAGGTCCTATTTCACATGTAAGGTTGTAGGGGGGAAAAAGGAATAATACCTCCAATAATAATACTTTTTCAGCTTTTGCCATTTATAAAATGGATTGTATACAATATGAAAACGCATATTATACTCACTTCATTTAATATTAGAGAATTTAGAAAGTTATCCAAATAATGTAGGGTTAGCAATCCAAATTTTGCTCCTTTTTTCTGAATTCTTCATAATAAATTTTCATATAGTGAATAATTAAGGCAGTTTTTTATTTATTTTCTTGTCTCAACCTAAGCTAAAACATGGGCCATTGAAATGTTATGTCTACTATGTACACATCGACATCTTCAAGGAAATCATAAATATTTATTTAGTATCTGTTAAGTATGTGACAGGTTAAATGGCAATGAATTTTACTCATTTGATGAAAAAATATTTAAAGCACTGGTAGAGTGAGTCAATGACTGAAATAGTCTTAACTGATTAGTATACTATTTATTTCTCAAACAGAATTCATAATGAATGGGCTTAGCCAATTGTGCAGTCTTCCTTTCCAAAAAGGAAGAAGTGTAGTATCAAAGAAAGCATTTTGATAATTTTAAATATTCCACTTTTCCATTATTTAACTAGACAGTTTGAAGTTAATTAATAAGATAAAATATAGAGGTGATGTTTTCTCAACGCTGCCTCTGTCACACAGTCAACAACATCCTCCATTTACCCCTGAATTTCAGAATCATTTTGTAATGATTCTTCCAAAAAGAGGTAAGAGGAAGTTCATATCTATTCATACCAACAAGCTTGAAGTTCAGTTTATTCCTGTTTCAATTTCAATGGCATGAAGTTCTTTATTTTTAAAAAACTGGATTATAATTAAGTTTACATAATCTATAGGCTAAATTTCAGCTGCAAAATTTGAAGAAATTTGAATAGAGTGGGGTTGCTTGGTCAGAGCAAACTCATCAAGAATGTAGAAATGCTGCATTGTAGAGCAGCTCTGATATCCTGAGAGCTTTGAAAAAACTCACAAATCCTGGCACACCCTGGTGAGCGGGCCTGCCCTCCTGGAGGCAAATGCCAGCTGCACTGCGCTGCTCAGCCTCCTTCAGCCACCCCACCGAGACTGCTGGCAGCCACCTCGGAGCGGTAAAAATAAACTTGAAAGTATTTTTAACACAGCACCACAAGGTCTGTGAAAACGCAGAGGCCTGCGGATTCAAACCAGCAGCATTTGTCTTTTACCTTCCTGTGAGTTCCATTCAAAAACACCTTTTCAATATGATCATAATAGGCGTCACACCAGTATAAGGTGCTGGTGTGAAAATCCAGAGTTAAACCGTTTGGCCACAGCATCTTTGAAGTCACAAAAATCTGCCGGTTGAAGCCATCCATCCAGGCCTTCTCGATCCTTCCCACGCTGTCGTCTATCTCATCTTCCTCCCAGTCTGTCCAATACATCCAACTACGACATGACAAACAAGAGCGTACACGTTATTTAAACCAGCCTCTGTACAGAGGGACACTTCCGCAAACTGGGCACCTCCATAAAATCTAATGACGTTCTGATTTTTCTCCCACTTAAATGCATACCGGCCAAAGGGAGGAGGCGGCTGGGACGTAGTAAGGGAAGTAAGCATGTGTCCATCCTTTGGACACATTACAGGAAACACTTATGGTCTCAGTGATTAAGCTGACAGTAAGTGACAGATATTGATTCTCTTTGGTGTTGATAGCAAGTTTGGGAAATGGTTTGTGAGGCATGGCTAACTATTTTTAAACGTTGTTCATGTTATAAAACATATAATCAACTATGTAATTAAAAAGCCCATGGACTGACATGAAAACTCCTTGTATAGTTAATGATCGACCACAGACTTTATTTAATCTCAGGTGAATTATTAGTTTTCAAGACAGGCAATAGGACTGTCTTTGAACTAAAAGGCACAATCATACTGCGATTGTTTGGCCAGGTCTAATTTGTCTTCCTGATGCAAATTACCTAGTTTTTATTGCTGCTTATTATTACCCCAAAACCCACAGAAGATGATTTAGCGGCACATAAGTTTAATAACAGCAGGTTGACTGACCTTAAGATTTTGAGATTTAATTTCTAACTCAAACAAAAGCTTCTGCCTTGAAGAACAAATCATTCTGTGTAAGCTACAACAGTGGGAGAGGGAATACTGCCATTCCCTCATGAATAAGGTTAAACCCCTCCACCCACACTGTTTTAGGGTCATGAGAAAGTGCTTGAGTTATTAAAGTGTAGGCTTTGATTCAGTCACCTCATAAACAACTTTGTAAAGTGCCAAAGCTCTCCTAAGCTGCTTACCCTAGAAATACCCTTATTAGATTCTCTACCTCTCACATTTTGTAGACCCTGAAGAATTTCTGAAGTAATCTGGTAAACATCTGTATCCATGACAAATAATCCTACAGTGATCTAAACAGGCAGATTTGGGACAGCTTAGGCTGAAACACACCATCCAAAAATTTTGCCCATGAAGCTTTTTAAAAAATTTCTTAACAGTTTATAATTATGTTGATATGCCTTTTTAGACCTGAGAATGTATATTAAGATTAGTGACTTTTATTGAGTCAAAATACATGCTGATCCTAGAAATAAACATGGCAATATGCTTATTTTATATCCTGTGTGTTCTTTGAGTAGTTTAATTATTGGAGCAAATTAGGAATAAACAAGAGAGTCATTCTGTTTGCTGCAATCCTATACTAGCTAGGTATAACTACTCAACTTCAACCACATAAATCAACTCTGTGAAAGGAAAATGTGCATCTTTTGTCTCCCTGTTGATACTTCCCTAAAATCTTAAATAGTTAATCAATGCTCTTTTATTCTTGTTGCTAATATATAACTTGTTAAAATTGCAATTATCTTTCCCTCTAGCTTTTCTTTTGAACATAGTAACAATCCTGTGTGTGTGTGTGTGTGTCTCTAACCCAAATTGCACATGCATATGTACACCTATATATGTACAGATAAGTGAAGAAAAATGAAGAATGATAACAGATATTCTAAACATACTTTGCATTGTTTTATCTTTGAAGAAATATTTTGTGATAAGATCTATTATTATGATTATTTTTATTCAAACAAAAGAAAAACATTTAAATAAGTGATGCCAATCTGACAGAGACTATATATGCTATCATCATCTACCCACTTCATTATCTGACTGAAAGTTATATAGTAAAAGCCTTATAATCACCATCAAATGTGAAGGTTCTTAAGTACAGAAAATAGAAAACATACACCTATAAAATAAGCAGAAACAAATATAAATATTGTTATATGTGGATCTTGGGGTAGCCAACAAATCAAAATAATGTTAAGCTGGCCTTCTGCTAGTACAGCAAGAAAACAAATATACCTCTAATTCTCAGGTCTTGTTCAAATAAAAGTTTTCCTAGCCTTTCTGCCAAAACAGGCTCTTTCCTTTGTTTCTTGTGACATCTTTTATTTTTTTTAAATATATATTTTTTATCAATTTCTTTACAGAGAGGAAGGGAGAGGGATAGAAAGTTAGAAACATCGATGAGAAAGAAACATCGATCAGTTGCCTCCTGCACACCTCCTACTGGGGATGTGCCCGCAACCAAGGTACATGCCCTTGACCGGAATCGAACCTGGGACCTTTCAGTCCACAGGCCAACGCTCTATCCACTGAGCCAAACCAGTTAGGGCTCTTGTGATATCTTTTAGTTTTATTATCTATTGCAATTATTTATTGAATTGCATTTAATGGTGCTGCATAGCTGATAATTCCAAATAAAAATAAACATAATTAAGGCAGGGATTTTTTTTTTCTTATTTATATGTGTACTGGTAATACTAAGCTTGGCTTTGCTGATATTAACCATGTTTCTAAATTAAATTGTATTATCTGATGGTCAATCCTAAAAATATCTTAATCTTAAGAGTTTCTCTGTAATGGAAGTAAAACAAATTTTATTGTTGAAAAAAATTGATTTGATTGCTATTATGATATTTAGCTGTTAACAAGAGGGTGTTATACTATTAATTGAGATATGGCTGCACAAGATCCTCTATGGGGGGAAACATGAACACACCTTTGGACAGAGTCGTATGGATGATATTTTGAGAAGTGAGAACTGGAAATGCAGGTTTCTAAGTTAGTGATATAAATTAGGAAGTATGAAATTATTAGGAGGAGGGAGTTCATGTGCAATGATTAGCTGGGGAACAATGCCATCCTAATTGACTCCTCTTCCCACTTTATCCCCATTTCAACAATCTAATTAGGCCTGCAATCTAATCCTCTCAGTCTCTCTTGTCTGTCCCCCCTTTTCTGTTCCTATTACAAATGCTACAGTCTGTCTTTCAACCCTTTTCAAGGGAACGCCTAATGGGTTGCTTCTCATATACCTGTCACATTGCTATCACTTGTCTTCCTAAATCATGAATTGAAAGGTATGGCTTTTATCTTCAAACCTTCCAATTACTCTGTTGTCAGCAAAATAAATTCAAACTTTTAATCACAACATTGAAGATTTCTGCTTATGTCTAGCCTCATCTTCTACTCTGTTCCTTCACATTCCTCCTGCTGCAGCTTTAATGAGGTCATCTCACCTCAGAACTGCCTCTGGCTTCCTTTCCTCTAAACAGTTAGCTATACTGTCCCTTCAGAACAGTGACTAACCTTATGACTGCACAGCCCAAGTCCTTGGGATAATTTTGTTAACCTTGGAATCCTATTCATCCACTAGTGCTCAATTCTTTATTAAAAACCTCAGTAATTTCTGAGGATCATGTATATCTTTGTTTTATTTAATAGGTAATTGTGTGTGTGTGTGTGTGTGTGTGTGTGTGTGTGTGTGTGTGTGTGTACACAAGCACACCAGATTATAAACTCCTTCAGGACAATTATTGTCTTATTAACTTATATTGATCTATATGGTAATCAAAAATATACTTTAATGAAAAATAAATGAATCCTTAACTGACTCTATAATTGGTTATGAAGCTTTTGATAAAACACCTCTGAAAGAGTAATTTTGTTAATCTGCAAGTAGATATTATGGTAGAAACAATGTAAATAAATCGTTTTTTTCCTGAAGTTTTGCTTAAAGATATACTGTGCTATTTTAAATGGAGTTTTCTGAACTAAAGTTTCTTCTTCATTTTAAAAATTGTATTAGGGTCAAACAACTATTTGGATAATTAAACTTGTATAGTTACATTTCTATTTCTACTGTCTTCCTCTCCATTCTTCACAGAATAGTGAAATTAGTATTTTTAATATAAACATGATTATATTAATTTCCTATTTTAACACTGAAGACAAAGTACAAAGCTCTCATCCTGGTGGGCAAGGGCCCACTGCCCTTTACAATTGCATCTGTGTCACCTTCCCTCTTGCTATCTGCAATCCAACCCCACTGTCTTCATTTCAGTTTCTCTGACACTCAATCCTTGTCCAACTTAATATCCTCAAATGTACCATTTTCTGTATCTGAAACACTCTTTTCCTCACTGTCCATGGCTGATTCCTTCTCTGCAATGAAGTCTCAGATTATCTGATGGGTCCTTAAAGAGGCCTTTCAGCAAACTTATTTAAACAAGCTTCTACCCTTAGTCTTCACCTTGTTGTTTTCCTCCATCCCTTTGGTCTATTTCCTCACTCCTCACCTTGCAGGTAACACAAGATTCTTCATAAGGTTAAGGCTATGCCTATTTTATTAACCATTACATACCTGGTACAAAGCTCTGGGTATAGTATATTGCTAGGGAAAAATATATACATACACACACATGTATATATGCACATATGTATCTGTTTTACAGGTTGGTGCATAAGAATTGTAGTCTATTTGAAACTCCATAGAATGAAAAAGGTATTAGAGTCATTCTTTGTAGCACTAGAGACAAATATAGGGTCAGTTATAAGGCAATAATCACAGGGATGCAGATACTGCCTTAATAAAAAGAAAAAAAAGTCATATCAATTAGAATTTCCCTCAAATATTACAAACTATGTAGATGCTATAGGTTTCAAATAAAGTTGAATGCCGTCTACTAGGGAAGTGTTGAAAGAGATTCCTGAATTTGAAGAGAGAGATGGAACTAGTGGCTTCTAAATGCCCTCCCTAATCATATGATTCTGTGACCTCCATATTTGCATCATCTTCCTGAGCATCACAAAGACCCTTTCAATCTATCAAAATATATTTTTTCTCTAACAGAATACTGAGAAAGAAGATGCTGTTTTAAGGCACATTTAAAACATCATGCTTCAAGTAGAATTAGACAGTGTAGAATAAATATTTTTCTCTTAAAATTAATATTGGCTTGGCTTAAAGGTCAGATAGATGAGTTGGTTTAAAAGTCCAGGAATAGAGTAGATAATTATAGAATCTACACATACAATCACTGAAATTACTTTATAATTATGTCTTGTAGAAACACATACAATGAACTCATTCACTACTTGGGTGTCAGCCTCAGAGGAAGCACCCTGATTGTATGTGCAGCTGTTCTCCACACAAATAGTTCTAGAAAAGGTGATCTCAGCTTATAAGGGAGTCATATGCTTCCTATTTAATTAAGTCTGTTTTGTATGCATGTCATAAGATATGAAAAAGATACCTTTTTTTAAAAAATATATTTTATTGATTTTTTACAGAGAGGAAGAGAGAGGGATAGAGAGTTAGAAACATCGATGAGAGAGAAACATTGATCAGCTGCCTCCTGCACACCCCCGACTGGGGATGTGCCCGCAACCAAGGTACATGCCCTTGACCGGCATCGAACCTGGGACCCTTGAGTCCGCAGGCCGATGCTCTATCCACTGAGCCAAACCAGTTTCAGCTGAAAAAGATTCCTTTTGTGATGCTGTTTTGAAACAGTGAAATGTAAGCCATGGAGGGGGTAAAAACCACACGAAACTGCTGTACATGTAAAATATGCAATCTACTCAATTAATTCTGAGATTCTGTTAGGAATTTTCACATTTCTCCAATATTTCTATATGCTCAATATTATATTCAGGTAATAACTCTGAATAAACATCAAAGGGAAATATGTTCCCAGGAATTGCACAAAATACTCCACCCTGAAACAAATAGTGCACACTGTAAAATGGTGTCATGGTATGGAAACTATGGTTATATTTAAAATTATATGATTACCAATCTAGACTACTAAAAAAATTACAGAGTATAGTGGCTATGAGTAAAGTCTTGGAGACAAGCGGCTGGGGTTTAAATCTACCCAATCTCTCAATAATTAAACAGTCTTTTGAAGATCAGTTACCAATTTCTTCTTTGTAAAACAAGGATGAGGTTAGAAACTAATTCAAAGGATTGTTGTGAGGACTGCAGAACAGGAGCATAGTGACCCAGTTAACTAAATGCCTGGCCCACACATCAAGTGTACAAAAAACTTGGCTATTTTTGAATACATTAAATTTCAATAGCCTTTAAAAACTTAAATTGATTGATTCTCTGATTATTTATCTTGGTGTCAGGCTGTCTAAAATGGAGAATTATGGTGCTTGTCTGACTAAATCAAGTAAATACATCCTTCATACAAATGATCTGTTTATTTCAGTTCAATGTATTTTGACATGTTTATTTAGCACATTCTCTAGGGGAGCAAATCACTAAATAAGTAACGTTTTCCAATCAGACCATTCATGTGTGGATTCACATATGAATTTAAAAAACAAATGTATTTAATATAATTTTCCTTACATAAAGCTAATAAAGATTTCATACCCATTAACAGGATCCACCACAATCCCTCTGGGATGGGACATCTCTCCCTCCAGAAGGGTCTTCCGACTCTGAGTGGCCTTCTCCAGCCTGGCCACGTTAATGGTCTTCCTGGAGCCATCGTTTGTCCAGTAAAGGTTATGTCCGATCCAGTCCACAGCAATGCCCTCCACATTGTCCAGGTCTGAAAACAGCAAGAACAAGAAAGGAACACATTTCTCAATAGTGTCCACTGATTATGTTCTGCTTCATAAAAAGTTTAATTAAAAAAGAAATGATTTCTTCATAGTGTGATTTGTGTAGATATTATCATCCCATAGAACATTGTTCAATTTTATTTTGAACTAGAGGCCTGGTGCATGAAATTCATGCATGGGGGAGGGGTGTCCCTCAGCCCAGCCTGCACCCTCTCCAATCTGGGACCCCTTGAGGGATGTCTGACTGTCCATTTAGACCTGATCCCGGTGGGATCGGGCCTAAACGGGCAGTCAGGACATCCCTCTCACAATCCAGAACTGCTGGCTCCCAACTGCTCACCTGCCTGCCTTCCTGATTGCCCCTAACCACTTCTGCCTGCCAGCATGATAACCCCCTAACCACTCCCATGCCAGCCTGATTGATGCCTAACTGCTCCCCTGCCAGCCTGTTTGCCCCCAACTTCCCTCCTCTGCCAGCCTGGTCACCCCTAACTGCCCTCCCTGAAGGGTTGCCCCCCAACTCCCCCCTGAGGGTTGGTCGCCCCCAACTGCCCTCCCTTGCAGGCCTGGTCCCTCTCAACTGCCCTCCCTTGCAGGCCTGGTGCCTCCCAACTGCCCTCTCCTGCTAGCCATCTTGTGGTGGCCATCTTGTGTCCACATGGGGGCAGGATCTTTGGAAGGGTGTCCCGGATCAGGGTGGGGGTTCCCCTGGGGCATGGGGCAGCCTGGGCGAGGGGCCTGTGGTGGTTTGCAGGCCAGCCACACCCCCTGGGGACCCAAGCAGAGGCCCTAGTATGTGGGATTTATTTATCTTCTATAATTGAAACTTGTTAGCCTGTAGCGGAGCCAAGCCTCCTGCTTGCTCCATGGCAGCAGCCATTTCTGCTGGAATTTATTTACTTTCTATAATTGAAACTTTGTAGCCTGGAGTAGAGGCCTAGGCCAGCCAGGACTACAGAAGCTTGGCTTCCTCCACCGCCCAGGGCAACCCTAGCCTCCTTCCTGCTCTTTCCAGCTCCATGGCTGCCGCCATTTCTGTTGAAATTTATTTACCTTCTATAATTGAAACTTTGTACCCTTGAGTGGAGGCCTGGGCCCGCCAGAGTATGTGGAAAGCTTGGCTTCCTCCATTGCCAGGGAAACCCAAGCCTCCCTCCTGCTCTCTGTGGCCACAGCCATCTTGGTTGGGGTTAATTTGCATACTCGCTCTGATTGGCTGGTGGGCGTGGCTAGTGGGTGTAGCGGAGTGATGGTTAATTTGCATATTACTCTTTTATTAGATAGGATGCCATTGTGCTTGTTTTTTCATTGTATGTTCTTTACATTTATGTCTTTAATTAAAATGTTTTGATGCTGACATTATTGCAGGTGGCCCTTTGCCCACCTTTACCCACCCAGCCTCCTCCTCCCTTGGTCTTTACCAAATTATAGTCCATGGTCATGGAGTATGAATATATGTTCTTTAGCTAATCTTTTCACCTTCATTATCCAATCCCCTCCCACCCACCTCCCCTCAGGTACCAGACAATCCATTCCATGTATCTATATTTCTATTAAAGGACACCATTGCAGCTTCTATAAGATATCCTATATAATAAAAGCCTAGGTGGCATTGCGCGACACCTTCGTGTGACATTGTCACAAGATGGCCACCATAATGTCATCACAAGATGGCCTCCACAAGATGGTCACCACAAGATGGCTGGCAGGGGAGGGTAGTTGGGGTGATCAGGCCAGCAGAGGAGGGCAGTTGGAGGCGATCGCACCAGCAGGAGAGCGGTTAGGGGCGATCAGGCAGGCAGGCGAGTGCTTAGGAGCCAGTGGTCCCGGATTGTGAGAGGGATGTCTGACTGCTGGTTTAGGCCCAATTCCAGCAGTTGTACATCCCCCGAGGGTTCCAGATTGGAGAGAGTGCAGGCCAGGCTGAGGGACACCCCCTCCCGTGCACGAATTTTGTGCACTGGGCCTCTAGTAGGCAATAATAATCCAAAATAATGTTATTTTAGCTAATAAAAGGGCAATATGCAAATTAACCATCACTCCATCACAAAGATGGTGACGCCCATAACCACAAGATGGTGGCGCCCAGTCCACTGAGCCCCGCTGGAGTCCCCCAGTCCTGGGGGGTGGCCACTGAGAGTGGGCGGCATGAGCAGCATGGTGGAATGCTTGCTGGGTAGGGGGGGAACGCTTGCTTTGTCGCCCTGGTGACTAGGCAAGCGTTCCACACTCGGCCGTGGATAGACCTCTGGACCTCGGAGAGCCTCTGGGCAGTGGGCATGGAGCGGCCAGGCCCTTCAGAGAGCTACTGGCACAAGTATTCGTGTGTAGGGCTACTAGTAAATATATAATCTTACAAATTCACCTAATTTAAACACTTAACAGAAAGGGAAACTCTAAAACTTTGAAAGTGAAGGTTTATAATCTACTAGAGGCCTGATGCATGAAGATTCGTGCAAGATTGGGCCTTCCATCCACTGCCTGCCGGCACCGCCTTTGCTCTGGCCTGGAACCGCCTTTCTGCCTTCCCACACTGATTAGAGGCCCAGAGTGGCTGGGGCAGTGAGGAATGCCTGTGTCGTCACCATGGCAAAAACGCAAGTGTCCCGCCATCGGCTGCTCAGCCTGTGTATGCAAATTAACCCACCATCTTTGTTGGGTTAATTTGCATACTCACTCCTGATTGGCTGGTGGGTGTCATGGAGGTATGGTCAATTTGCATCTTTCTCTTTTATTAGTGTATATTATCACATAAGAGATATAGAACTGAGATAAAAATCCAAGACAGATAACCAATGTAGAGATCTTTAAAAATGCACTGCTCTTATGGTGGGTCCTGTTCTCACATTTTGCCATTTTGTAAACTACCTCCAAACTTTCTACAACATAGTAATCGCAGTTCCATTCCTCTTTGCATGAGAAATTATTGTGAACTCCTTCTTTTCTTTCAAAACCGGGAGCCTCTTCTTCTTGCATATGAGATAAGGAACTGCAACATAGTGGACAAAGCAAGAAGTAGTACATTGGAGACAGAGTGGTACATTTGCACCCTTAATAGCATTTATTGCCTCACATGCAGATGTAATACAGATTTGATATTATCATATTATTTAAAAAAATATATTTTATTTATTTATTTTAGAGGGCAAGGGAGAGTAAGAGAGAGAGATAGAAACATCAATGATAAGAGAGAATCCTTGATCAGCTGCCTCCTGCATACCCCACATTGGGGATGGAGCTGCAACCTGGCATGTGCCCTGACTTGGAATTAAATCATGACCCCTGGTTCATAGGTTGATGCTCAATGACTGAGCCATGGTAACTAGGCACTATTATAATCCTACCTTATAATAGAGAAACATGCAAATTGACCACACCTCCGCTATGCCCACAGCCAATCAGAGCGAACAAGATGGTGGTTAATTTGCATATGTGGGCACTGAGCGGCCTGGGTCCAGGAAACATCCTCCGGACACAGGCCGCTCCTAGCCTGTAGGCCCGTGCTTAGGTCCTGAGCGGCAGGGGTCCCAGAACTCCCCCTGGCCACTCAGAGCCTATGGGTGTAGGCATCAAGCAACCTGGCAGGCGGGAACATCCCCGCGTTGCTATAGGCTTGCAAAGGCTCCTGCACAAAGCAGCGGTTTGGGGCCACAACCCCAGCCAGGCGCCCAGGACCGGGGGCTGCTGCTGGCTTCTGGAGTGTGCCAAGACCCTGGCGGCCACTGCTGTGTGCTGCCCGAGGTCCCTGCAAGCCCCAAGCCTGAGCGCCTGGCTGGGGGCGTGGCCCCAAATCGCCGCTTTGTGCAGGAGCCTTTGCAAGTGGTTTGGGGCCACGCCCCCAGCCAGGTGCCCAGGAACGGGGGCTGCCGCTGGCCTCTAGGGTGTGCCGAGACCCTGGCGGCCACTGCTGTGTGCTGCCCAGGGTCCCTGAAAGCCCCGAGCCTGAGGCCCATGGTCAGGCTGGCTGCTGGCCTCCCCAAGCCGCTTGCAAAGGCTCCTGCACAAAGCAGTTTGGGGCCACGCCTTCAGCCAGGTGCCCAGGACCAGGGGCTGCTGCTGGCCTCCTGGGTTTGCCAGAACCCTGGCAGCCACCGCTGCGTGCTGCCCAGGGACCCTGCAAGCCTCGAGCCTGGGGCCCATGGTGGGGCTGGCTGCTGGCCTTGCGGCGTTTGGAGACGGGGATGTTCCCGCCCCGCCCCAGAGGCTTTCCAAGCTTCAACACCAAGTGGCAGATTGTGTCCATGCCCCCAGCCTAGCGCCCTCCACAGGGGGATGGCTGCTGGCCTCTGGGGTGTGCGGAGACTCTGGCAGCCACCACCGGGTGGCAGGGACACACCCCTAGTCCAGTGGACACAACCCAGGGGCTGCATGAGCTGCAGAGGATACACCTTTTTTAAAAAAATTTTTGATTTTTTTTTTTACAGAGAAGAGGGGAGAGGGATAGACAGTCAGAAATATCAATGAGAGAGAAACATCCATTAGCTTACTCCTGCACACTCCCCACTGGGGATATGATTCCAACCAAGGTACATGCCCTTAACAGGAATCAAACCTGGGACCCTTCATTCTGCAGGCCCACGGTCTATCCACGGAGCCAAACCATTTTGAGAGTAAATACCTTTTCTGACAACTCATTGGCTAAGCTCCCTGTAGGCCACCAATTGCAGTGTTCTTGGTAATTTGGGTTATAAGAATCCAAGAAGGTAATCTAGGGTTTTTCCACCACACTCTTGAAGGAAAAAATGAAGGTCTCTTGAGGGGTCCCAGATTGGAGAGACTGCAGGCTGGGCTGAGGGACAACACCCCCCACTACCCCTGCTCCCCGCCATGCACGAATTTCGTGCACCGGGCCTCTAGTATTCTTTAATTGCACAATCTTCTGACCTTGTAAAAAAAGAAAATTTTCTTTTGTAACCTTTCCTGCTAATCAGTATATGCCCTGACTCAAAATGACTAATACAACATGTGATCTGATCTAACTGAAAATCTCATTATAGTGAATCAGATATGTTCTCAATTTCACTAAGCTATCTGCTTCATTACCATCCAGTATGAGTAATTTTCACAGGTTAATTATGCCTATGTTTTTAAAAAGGTTTAATTTTATCTTTACTTTATTGACAATTTTATGAGCACTCTCCTACTATGGCGTAACGGAAAGATATAGTAGTTGTTGTTTTTTTTTTTCTATTTATCATTGTATGACTGATTTTTATCTCATTAGTTGGTTTTCAAAAATTGTATTGCATTTGAACTACACTCCAGCATGGAAACTTCCTTCCTCAATACCCTTTTTATTTTTAAAATGATTCCTTTGGACCTCTGACTTGACATTTTTTTTTTTTTTTCACATTAAGCAGTTTCAACATTATCTGTATTGAAATTTTGTTTCTGACACTTGGGTAAGCAACTGAGTCACTTTGATTCTTAAATTATCCATTTGTAAAGTGAAGATAATAGCACCTATGCTGTAGTGTGATAACAAAGTGTAAATTAGCTACTGCATGTAAAACAGCATACTGCCTGGAACATTGTAAATTCTCAATATATGTTAGTTTTTATTAATTTATCAGGTAATAAATATTTGATATAAATCCTGTATCTTTTTCTTTTGAGTGCTACTTGATAGAAATATACTTTATGTTTCCTTAAATGATTATTCAATACTATTTTCTGGAATTTTGACTAGTGACTAACTAGAAATTATATATCCAGAGACAGTTGTGAATAAATAGTAAGAGTGGAATTTCATTGAATTCTAAAAAGCAGAATTTGAGTGGATTCTGCCTTAATTGGGTTGTTTGTGTTGTCTTTGAAAAACAAGTGTTTGAACAGGACAAAGTAGTAGTTAGAATCCAAGTTCTGGGATCACACAGCCCAGGTTCTGCCACTCACTACACTATTTCTCTAACTGAGGGATTTCCTTAGCCTTTCGTTCTTCAACTTCCTGATATTTAAAATGGGTGTAATGTTTCCTTAATAGGCCAAGGAAATACATGAATATGCAAATACAAGAAAGGCATTTGATAAAGAGAAACTTGCTTAGAGTAGATTTCCAAAATTCATAGTATTGTTCTGAGGATAAAATAAATTAATATATGTGAAATTATTAAAATAGGTTTTCACATAGTAAATGTTATATAAATGTTGCAATTATATCATTATTAGAATAATCTTCCCTTTAGTTACCTATCTAATCTGTTAAGATAGCAGTGAAGCAATTAGCCTAGAGTGTTTTCTACTGTTGCTATTTTTATGTCTGTTTTGTTTGTTTTTTTCTGTTCTGGGAAGAATGAAGCTGAATATAAATTTTAAAGAAACTCTCCTAAAAGAGTCTATGTGGAAACTGAGAATCTTTTCAGGCTATGGTTAACAGAGAACAGAAGAAATTTCTTTCTTATATTTGTAGGACAAAGCCTGATCAATCAGTGAATGCTTTTCTCAACAAATTATACATTGATAAGGGAAATTGTCTGCCTCCATATCATATGTATAAGCCTTTAATTATTCTATAACTTAGATGGAATGCTAAGACACATAGAGCATCGGTTTTATGTACATTTGATTTTTTATTCAAGTGGGTTGGCTTGGGGCCTGCCTGAGATTGACTATTGTAAACTGTATGACCAACATCCTTCAACATGGTGATCAGGACACATGAAGTTTTATGGCACTCTGGTTTCAGACAATGTCCATGAACAACATAGATACTATTTGCTAGCCCAAAGAAACATATGCATATTCAAATGCAAGAAAGTTGTTTGATAAAGAGAAACTTATTAAGAATAGATTTTTTTGATACCGTTGGGTAGAGTTCAAGTATTCTACATTCCAAATTCAACATTTGCACCTATATTGCTGCTATTATTATTATTACTACTAGAGGCCCAGTGCACAAAATTCGTGCATGGGCAGGGCGTCCCCTCAGCCCAGCCTACACCCTTTCCAATCTGGGACCCCTTGGGGGATGTCCGACTGCCGGTTTAGGCCTGATCCCGGGGATCGGGCCTAAACCGGCAGTCGGACATCCCTCTCACAATCCTGGACTGCTGGCTCCTAATCGCTCACCTGCCTGTCTGCCTGGTCACCCCTAACTGTCCCCCCACCCCCACCAGCCTGATCACCCCTCACTGCCTCTGTGTGCTGGCCTGATTGCTCCTAACTACCCCCCGTGCCAGCCAGGTTGCCCCCAACTGCCCCCTAACTGCCAGCCTGGTCATCCCTAACTGCCCCTCCTGCTGATCTGGTCACCCCACGCAGCCTGCTCATTCAGTTGTTTGGTCATCCCTCACTAACCCCCTGTTGGCCTGGTCATAGGCAGCCATCTTGTGAGGGCATGAGGGTTAATTTGCATATCACCTCTTTATTATATAGGATTACATAACTAACAACAAATACCCATTCTCATTAATCAGTGGGCAAGGACTCTCAACACATTTATATTTTTTATTTAACAGAAAAATTCTAGTAAATAATGCTTTCTTGTATTTTTCTTTTTTTTAGGTTATATGTATATATATTTCATTCTAAGAGAAAAAATGAGATATCCATATAATTCATATTTTAAAAAAGACTTTTTCATGCAGTCTGTAAATACTTAAGATAAATATATTATTTTGGCTCAAATTATTAAAAATATTCCTTTTAAACATTGTTCTATAAAAATAACTTTTACAAATAGAGATAAAATATAAATGTATGTTTTAAAACATACATCTCATCAAAAGCTACGCTTAAGTGAAAAATTCTCAAAGGTACCGATGTTATTTCCTACAATTGATACCTACCACTAAGGAAATAAGGATGAATAAGAGATAATAATAAAATGTATATAAATTAAAAGGAATAATTATGTAATTATTTAAAAAAATAAGCAGAATTATTTAAACATTTAAAACAAACATATAATTTATTTATTTAAAGACTTAAAACAAATAAGACAGAAAAAGTAATTTAAATTAATTTAATAACTTGGATTAGAAAATAAGCATTTTAAAAAAGAGTGGAGCCGAAACCGGTTTGGCTCAGTGGATAGAGTGTCGGTCTGCGGACTGAAAGGTCCCAGGTTCGATTCCGGTCAAGGGCATATACATTGGTTGCGGGCACATCCCCGGTGGGGGGTGTGCAGGAGGCAGCTGGTCGATGTATCTCTCTCATCGATGTTTCTAGCTCTCTATTCCTCTCCCTTTCTCTCTGTGAAAAATCAATAAAATATATTAAAAAAAAAAAAAGAGTGGAGAAAAACCCTTTTCTAAAACTAAAACATCATTATAGGTCTGATTTTTTTTATATACTACACTAGAGACCCAGTGCACGAAATTCATGCCTGGGGGGTTGTGTCCCTCAGCCCAGCCTGCACCCTCTCCAATCTGGGACCCCTCAAGGGGTCTATTCTTAATATGTTTCTCTTTATCAAGGATCAGGCCTAAACGGGCAGTTGGACATCCCTCTCACAATCCAGGACTGCTGGCTCCCAACCACTTGCCTGCCTGCCTTCCTGATTGCCACTAACTGCTTCTGCCTGCCAGCCTGATCACCCATAACCACTCCCCTGCCAGCCTGATTGATGCCTAACTGCTCCCCTGCCAGCCTGATTGCCCCTAACTGCTCTCCCCTGCAGGCCTGGTCCCCCACAACTGCCCTCCCCTGCAGGCCTGGTCCCCCCTAACTGCCCTCCCTTGCAGGCCTGGTCCCTCCCAACTGCCCTCCCCTGCTGGCCATCTTGTGGCAGCCATCTTGTGCCCACATGGGGGCAGCCATCTTTGACCACATGGGGCAGCCATCTTGTGTGTTGGAGTAATGGTCAATTTGCATATTACTCTTTTATTAGATAGGAAATTTATGGAAAAGAAGAGAATTAAAGTTTTATATATAAAAAATACAATCTTCTACTTTTAAAAATGGATCCAAGATTTTTTGAAAAAAAATCAACAAAAAGGCTGTGAGCAGTGTTCTCAGTATTAAGGTGCATAAGCTGTCTACCCAGAGTAATCCATGTCTTGATGCTTTACAGTAGAATTTAATTAACATAATAAGGAATTAATTGGAAATCATACCCCATAATTTCCATGATAAAAGCACAGTGCCTGCATTTTTCTAAGTTATCCACGTTTTCCTATCCTTAGTGTGAATATTATTTTTCTGTGCAGGAATCAAGTATTACAAAAGTAGCTGCAAGAGTTCAGGATGTGGGCACATGTCTTAGATAACTGCATGTGCAGTGTGCATGTAGATATGCTTCCAGCCAGGGATGCAGCAACTTGCCTCAGAGTCAGCACTTGGAAAGCTCTCCTGCCTCATATTCATGTAGTTCAATTAATACAGATTCTCTTTGTACATTTCAATATGGACTAAGGCATCCACGCATAAGTATATGACATGAATGAATTAAACTGATTTAATTAATAGTGTGGCAGTAAAATTTGCCCGCTGAATTTTTTATCTCATGAGGTTACAGAAGTCTTTGGTCACACTGAAGTTTTCTGTATCATCTGTCCCCAAAGGCCAGCTGAGACTAATGCTGTCATCCTCATTCTCATTCCAAGTCCCTTCTCAGTTCAGTTATTAGGTCAAGGAGGATGAATACACAAGCTACTCTCAATCAGAAAAAATACTTTGCTGCTGTACTTAAAGAGATATGTAAAGTACATATAAGGGTCTTATTTTTCAGATGAGCAAAATATATGAAAACATAGTGGTTTTCTTCTATTATCAAAAGCAAATGGTAAGTTTCAATTTGGGGGGAGGGTAATGCAGATTGTCTATAACATTTCATCTTTGATGCAGTGATGAGCATATTAAGAGTAAAGAGAGTACCACAGCATGCATTATAGTCACCAGTAAAATAATCTAAAGTAATGATCAAAATGAAAGGTTTCAAGAAATGCTAAGAAATCAATTTTACCCTACTTATAAGCCAACAAGTTAGCCCATTATGGTTTCAAGGATGATGATAAATGATGCAAGACTTGTAGATCAGGTATAAAGGATTGTATTACTCATGGCACAGCAAGCAAAGTAGTTATCAGCAGATTGGTGTCCGTTCCCTTTACTCCAAAGCCCCAGGGAAGTGAGTGGAATGGACCCATATGGATGCCTTCACAAAGTGCATTGCGTTAGAGCAGAAGAATTCTGAATTTAGGAAACCCAAATCTCTATCTATCTATCTATCTATCTATCTATCTATCTATCTATCTATCTATCTATATCTAATCTATATCTATAATCTATATATATATAAAAGCACAGTGACCCTAACAGCGGAATGACTGGAATGACCGGTTGCTATGACGGGCACTGCAGCAGCCAGCCATCCTGATCTGGGCCCTGATTGGCCCCCCCAACCACACACAGCCCCTCCCCTTGGCCAGCCCCACCCCCAATAACCCCCCACACCCTGATCGGGGGTGGGACTGGCGGCCAACCACCCATGGCCCCTCCCACAGCCATCCATAGCCCTTTGCCCTGGCCTATCAGCCCCCCCAACTGGCCCCGATGGGGGGGGGGCAGCTGGCAAACCTCCTGGGGTCCCGCCTACCAGCTGGCCGGTCCCCTGATAGGCCTCGATTGCTGACCAGGATGAGGGACCCCATCTATGCCTGAATTCGTGCACCGGGCCTCTAGTATACTAATAAAAGGGTAATATACTAATTAGAGAAGATAGACTGGACATTTTCCAGATGTCCTTCCGGACAAAGCCATGGTGGCGGGGGCCGAGGCAGAAGCAGTTAGGGGCAATTAGGTCAGCAGGGGAGAGCAGTTAGGGGTTATCAGGCTGGCAGAGGAGCAGTTAGGGGCATCAGGCAGGCAGGCAGAGGCAGGCAGGCAGAGGCAGTTAGGGATGATCAGGCAGGCAGTCAGGCAGAGGCGGTTAGGGGCAACCAGGCAGCAGGCAGGCAGAGGCGGTTAGGGGTGATCAGACAGACAGGCAGGTGAGCGGTTAGGAGCCAGTGGTCCTAGATTGGAGAGGGAGCAGGCCGGACTGAGGGGCGCCCCCCCCACCGTGCATGATTTTAATTTACCGGGCCTCTAGTATATATATATAAAAGCCTAAGCAACCAAACAACCAGTCAACCAGTCACTATGATGTTCACTGACCACCAGGGGGCAGACATTCAATGCAGGAGCTTCCCCCTTGTGGTCAGTGTGTTCCCACAGTGGGAGTGCCACTCAGTGATCTTACTGAGCTGCAGAGGCAGTAGATGCAGTGGGGCCAGGATGAGCGGGAGCAGCACAGTGCCAGGCCTGGGCTCGGGCTCCTCCCCTGCCACTTCACACACTACCACATCCCTTGGGGGATGTTGGACTGCTGGTTGGCGAGAGGGCACAGGCCAGGCTGAGGGACCCCACCCGTGCATGAATCTGTGCACCAGGCCTCTAGTATTTTGTAATAGGCAATAAGTGCCCTGCCTTTTGCACTAGAGGGACACTCCATGTCTTCTTCCAAGGCTGTTTTCTGTACTAACATCCTTGTAAAGAAAACTTCTAAATAAAAGGCACTAAGTGCCTCATTTTGAAACATGCAAAAATGTGAGGAATCCATGAAGAAATGTTACCCCAGGAAAGGTCCTGAAAAGTCATAATTTTCTAGTTTTTAATAAATTAAGATATATAGAACCAATAAGTTAGTGTGAAAATATGATCTTAAATTATAATCCTTTCTGGGTTCAGGCTATTGCTCTCATTGTCATTCACTATTGATTTATACTACCACACCTTAAAGGGTGTTGTTCAGTGAGTCATGTGTGATGGTTAGTTTTATAAGTCAATTTGGCTAGGGCATAGCACACAGATATTTGGTTAAGCATCAGTCTGGATATTGCTGGGAAGGTATTTTTTAATTATTTAACATTTAAATCAGTATACTTTGAGTAAAGTAGATTTCTTTCCATAATTAGGGTGGGTCTCATTCAATCAGTTGAAAGCATTAAGAGAGAACAGACTGATGTTCCCCAGGGAAGAGGGAATTTGGCTTCTAGACTGTCTTTAAATTTGAGCTGCAATATCAGCATTTCCCTAGGGTCTACCTGAGTAATACACCATCACAACTCCTGTAATCTGAAAATGATTTCTCTGAATGCTCTGGGCAGTAGAGGTAAACTCTCATATTCATTCTTTCCTCTTTTAAAATATATTTTTACTAGAGGCCCAATGCACCAAAATTTATGCACTGGGGGGGGGGGGGGTGTCCCTCAGCCCAGCCTGAGCCCTCTCACAATTCGGGATCCCTCACGTAGAGTCCCTAGGTCCTGGCTGGTGATCAGGGCCTATCGGGACTTTCCTCCCTCCCCGGCTGCCAGCAGATGGCCCCACCCCTGCCACTGCCACTGCTTGCCATCTGTGCAGCGCGTCTCCTCCCCTCCCCTCCCCTGCCACCGGTCACCTCCCTCTGTGGGCAACAGGAATGGGGTGAGATCGCTTGGCTGCCTTGGGCCTCCCTCTGTGAGGCGATCATGGGATGATGACGGGGCCTCCTGACCAATTGCATCACACTTGCCTTGGCTGGCCTGGCACCAGTGAATGTCATAGCCTGGTCAACTGGATAGTCGTTCTGCTGTTCGGTCGTTTGGTCGATTTGCATATTATGCTTTTATTATTATAGACTAGAGGCCCGATGCATGAAAATTCATGCAAGAGTAGGCTTTCCTTCCCTTGGCTGCCAGCACTGACTTCTTTCCGGCACTTGGGACCCAGATTGCTTCCCTCCAGCCACCAGCAGGCACCCGGGACCCAGGCTTCGCTCTGCCCCTGGATTCATCTGGAAGAATGTCCAGAATGATGCCCAAAGGACATCTGTTCTAATTATCATATTACCCTTTTATTATTATAGACTAGAGGCCTGGTGCACGAAATTTGTGCATGGGGGGCGGCAACCTCTCCAATCTGGGACCCCTCAAGGGATGTCCGACTGCCCGTGGGACGGGCCTAAACGAGCAGTCGGATATCCCTCTCACAATCCAGGACTCCTGGCTCCCAACTGCTCGCCTGCCTGCCTTCCTGATTGCCCCTAACTGCTTCTGCCTGCCAGCCTGATCACCCCCTAACCACTCCCATGCCAGCCTGATTGATGCCTAACTGCTCCCCTGCCAGCCTGTTTGCCCCAACATCCCTCCTCTGCCAGCCTGGTCACCCCTAACTGCCCTCCCCTGCAGGGTTGATCGCCTCCAACTGCCCTCCCTTGCAGGCCTGGTCCCTCTCAACTACCCTCTCTTGCAGGCCTGGTGCCTCCCAACTGCCCTCACCTGCTGGCCATCTTGTGGTAGCCATCTTGTGTCCACATGGGGACAGGATCTTTGACCACATGGGGGCAGCCATCTTGTGTGTTGGAGTGATGGTCAATCTGCATATTACTCTTTTATTAGATAGGATAGAGGCCTGGTGCATGGGTGTGGGCCAGCTGGTTTGCCCTGAAGGGTGTCCTAGATCAGGGTGGGGGTTCCCTTGTGGCATGGGGCAGCCTAAGCAAGGGGCCTGTGGTGGTTTTCAGGCCAGCTATGCCCCCTGGCGACCCAAGCAGAGGCCCTGGTATCTAGAATTTATTTACCTTCTACAATTGAAACTTTGTAGCCTGGAGCGGAGCCAAGCCTCCTGCTCACTCCGTGGCCGGCAGCCATTTCTGTTTGGATTTGTTTACCTTCTATAATTGAAATTTTTTAGCCTTGAGTGGAGGTTTAGGCTGGCCAGGGCAGCGGAAAGCTTGGCTCCTTCTATCACCTTGGAAACCCAAGCCTCCCTACTTTCTCCGTGGCTGTAGCCATCTTGGTTGGGTTAATTTGCATACTCGCTCTGATTGGCTTGTGGGCATGGCTTGTGGGTGTAGTGGAGTTAGGGTCAATTTGCATATTACTCTTTTATTATGTAGGATTGATTTCAGAGAGGAAGGGAGAGGAAGAGAGATAAAAACATCAATGATGAGAGAGAATCATTGATTGGCTGCATCCTGCATGCCCCACACTGAGGATAGAGCCTGCAACCCAGGCATGTGCCCTGACTGGGAATCGAACCATGACCTCCTAGTTCATATGTCAATGCTCAACCATTGAGCTACATAGGCCAGGCATCATATTCATTCTTTTCAATGAACACTGCAACATATGTACCATGGAAGGCAGAATAGCTTCCAATTTATGAAACCACCTACAGATATACCATGAGTATATACCTCATTTTATAATAATCCATTACAAATTTTTCTATATAATTAGAGTTGTGCTATAAATATTTTAAATATTTTTATTTTCTGTATGTTATAATGTTTTGACATCTTTCTAAAAAACCTTTCCATGAGGGGTGGGGTTTGGAGTCGGGGAGACTGCCCCTCCTGGAAATAGCCAATTCCTAAGGATAGCAAAGGGTCCAGCCAGGAACATGCCTTTGATTTGTAAACTAACCAATCCAGAGCCCTACCTCCTCTATCCAGTCCCTGTACTCAGGAAACAATATTCCTCTGCATAAATCATCACAGATCCAGGTATCAGGCAACCAGTGACCTGATACCTGGTCACTGGGCTAGAATTTAAAGCCCAATAAATTATTCAAATTAGCCAAACCTAACCTATTTATCCTGTCCTGCTTTGCCTTCTCCTTGGAGATTTTAATAAAGACTATGGCCTAATGCTTTCCCTGCACTTTTGTCTTCTGCTTCCTGACCAACCCGGTGTCTTTCCCACGTGGTCCTGTGTAGTATGCTGTGCCTCCCATTTCTAGGATCGGTGAATATAATAAGCTTTGTTTTCTGAGCCTTCTTCTGTATCCTCTTGTGGTCACATCCTTCTAATCAACTCATGAAAAAAATATAAAATATGAGTCCTCATTGTAAGTGGGGAAAAAGAAAGTAATTTCCATTAATGCCCTTGTGCTACCCAATTCTGCCTACTTGCTAAGAGATAACAGGGCAACAATTGCTTGAACTTCTGAAGGCAAAATATCACAGCAGCTATTCTTGCATATTCCTTTTAAGTCCTATGAAGTAGCTTAGAATTTATTAAAACAAAATGATTTGGAACGTATTTCTTTAATACTAAATTACTCAGTCTCTTTCATATTAGATGAAAAGGCAACTCTATTAGAAATCACTTTTTATTGTTATGTGTTCTAATGTGTTTCATATTTTGCACTTGATCATTTAAACATTCAAATAGTTGCAACACTTCAATTGGTAATTTTCACTGAACTTTTTAAAGAAGGTTGCAGCACATACTTTGCTTAGGCATCATGTTTAGTGAAATATACTGATCATTAAATTTCAAGTTGAGCTTAAAAGCCAGAGGCTATATTAGTAAATCTTCATTGTTTTGTCATTACCATGACAAAGAACAATGTGTCATTTCATGTGACCATCCTGCTAGAGCTTACCTTCCTGTCCTACATTAAACAAATACACTTGTTTCAGACTCACATTAATACCCAGAGAGAAAAAAGTATAGTTTAAATGCATGTGTGGGTGATGGGTAAATGTAATAAAGTCAAGTCCTTAATAGTAATTTATTTCAATAAACCCTTCTATAGGGATTGAAGAGAATGCAGTCACAACACTTCTTGGTCCACTGGTAGCCTAACAAACTAAAGCAGTAAGCCAGGGGAACATAATAAAACTAGGCAGAAACCTACCTACAAAGCCAGTATTTTAGAGATAAAAGGAAGCTAAAGAATCATATAGTCTAATGTCTACATTCTACAAATAATTAAATGAACCCCCAGAAAGGTAAAGAGACTCACAAGGACCCACATTTAGTCAGTAGTCAATACAGTATGCCTAGAAATTTGACTCATGTCCCAATGTACCTATCTATTTATGTTAAAGTTTGATCTCTAGAACTGTAAATGAAAAATCATAATCAGTAGCAAGAGTCAAGGAAAATTAATATAAGTAATGACTCATTATAAGGAAAGAGTGGGACATAGAAGCGGGAAAGGAACTGGAGATCAATAATATCATGAAGTGAAAGATGTTTCCTTCACCAACTTTCTAATAAAAATTTATTATTCTCAATAAACTATAGCTTTAGTTTCTTACTAAAATATATGTGATGGCTGACAATGCAGAGATTCAACAAATGTGTATATGAAGGGAAGTCAACTATTAAATCAAATGTAAGGAAAAACAGAGGCACTGTTATAAGAAGATACATGAGACTGAGAAGACAAAACTACTAAATTCATTATGAAAAAAATGGTAAAATTTGAGAAATGTTTTAGTTAATAGTATTGTATCAACATTAATTTTATGGTTTTACTTACTGTGATATTGTAAAATAAGATGTTATTATTAGGGAAATGGAGTGGGGAATATATATAAATTCTCTGTACTATTTTTAAATTTTTCTACTAGACTAAATAAAAGTAGTTCAAATTAATTTTTAAAATTGTAGTAAAGCATGTAACACAATCTGTAGGAAAAAGGAAGATAGCTGAAATATTGATATTAATGCTATGGTTTCTAACAATTTTGTTGCAGTTAGCTAAATGAATCCCCATGATTTCACAGAAAAACCATAAAGGTAATTAGTGCAGAACAAATAATCTAAATAAGTATTCAGTAGAAAACCATTCAAGATAGGTACACAATTATGCAAAAAAACAAAAACAAAAAAACATAATTTGAAGCTGTGCAAGAAAATGAGATGTTGATTTAGAGTGCCTGGGAAAGTGCATTAAGACAGGAATATCTCAGATGTGTTAACTAAAAATCGTAATTATTTTTTTAATTAAAAAATGTTGTAGAAGTTCAAATGAATCATGAGAATATGGAAAGTTCACCAGGGAAGCCAATTATAAGAACAAATTCAGTAAATACCAATATAACTTCAGATAATCAAATAATAGTAATGATTTATCTTGTTTCTTTTTTTAGAACTAAAAGAATCATGCTTCAGTCAATCTTATCTCTGTTTTATCAGTTTAATTACTTTTTTAAAGTAATGGCAACCAAATGAAAGGACCCATTCATTCAGTGAGTTGTAGTTGTACAGCTGCTATATGCCAGGTGCTGTTCTAGGCCGTAAAGATCTGTCAATGAATGAAATAAACAAAAACCTCTGAAATCTTGAAGCTTACATTCTTATAGACAGGAAACAAACAAGCAAATTATATCTAGGGAAAAAGTAACCAGAGAAAGGGGATAAAGATTCAGGCCCAGAATATGGAATATGTGTAGATGTATAATTTTAGATGGGTGAACCAGGAAGGACTAAGGGTGTGGCCTGTAAGCAAGGACATCTGTGAGGTAAAGGAAAGAGGCATGGGAATATCTGGTAGAGCAGTGGTCCGGACACAAGGAACAACACATGCAAATGATCTGAAGTAGGACCACGCCCAGGGTATTCAGGGGATGACAAGGAGAATGTTGGAGTCAGAGGGATATTACAGGTTATATGTAGAAAAACAACTTAAATGAAAAAATATATTTTCCCTTATGAATTTAAGAGTTCTTACATGAAACATTGAGTCGATTACATGTAAAATCCTCATGAACAATAGAGATAAGTGAGTTATTTTTATGACTTGTGCTAATTTTTGAGGCTCTTATCTGTTGGTATTGAGAGAGACAGTCCCTGGTGGACCTTCCTGAGAGTGCTGAACTGTGAGACATGTATCTTCTGATACTAAGCAATTTCTATAGTTAGTCACACTGGCAACTAAATGAAGGGCACTACTGGGCAGCTGCTGTGTAACTGTTCACTCTACAAAGCAGTGCGGTTTGTGTCTTGTCTAGTTTTCCACTCTTGGCTTCTCCGCAGTGGTGGCAGATTTACTTCCTGCTACCCTCTAAGGCAAGTTTTCTAAACATGGACTCTATGGACACTTTGGACCTGAAAATTCTTTGTTGTGGAGGACTTTCCTGTGTATTGCATAATGTTTAGCAGCACTAGACTCTATCTCCTAGATGCCAGCAGCACCTCCCCACCCCCAACTGTGACCAGCAAGAAATATTTCAGGAAAGAAAGACAAAATTAACCTGCTCTATAAGGTAGGAAGTTCTACCTCGAAAGTGAATGAATATTTCTCAAACATTTTTACTCTATTTTGATTTCTCCAAATACGAATTTACTTGGCATCAAATGAAAAGTTCTTTGCCATATTTGTTTTTCAAAGTTGCATGAGAATATTAAATTGAGGTCCTGGCTGGTTTGGTTCAGCGGATGGAGCATCAGCCTGCGGACTGAAGGGTCTTGGGTTCAATTCCAGTCAAGGACACATGCCCGGGTTGCGGGCTCAATTCCCATTGGGGGCGTGCAGGAGGCAGCTGATCGATGATTCTCTCTTAACATTGATGTTTCTATCTCTCTTTCCCTCTCCCTTCCTCTCTGAAATCATTAATGTATACGTAAAGAAATTTTTAAATTTGAGGTAAGTTACAAATACCTTAATAGCTAAAATATCAATGTAACTGTTTCTGACTCAATATGATAGTCTGCTATTATAAATCCATAAAATAAATGTAATTTTGGTTAAATAAGCTATCCTGAATAATTTAGGGTTATTTTCTCTCTTTTTATCATATATGAAACCTGTGTCTTCAGGATAGTTTTGAATATGTTGTTTCTAAAATAGTTTCTGTCTTGTACACACATTTATCTCCAGGGCTTAGAACACTGCTTGTAAAGGACGATTTCAATAAATGTTGGTTGTCTAAATAAAAATATAAATGAATGACTCACTATCACCTAATGAATAATTCCAATATTTCTTCCAATGACATACAAGACCTTCCATTTAATTAACACTAAGCTCTCTCATCACCCTGTAATCCAAGCACGCATGCTGGATTATACTACTTTTAGCCGATTGATGTGCTGTTCTGGAAAAAAAACAACAAACAAAACCTGGACTTAGGTTTCAGAGAGAAAATGGTGTCTTTACTTTCTTTCTGCCTTTCATTTTAGTTTTTATAACAATTTTCACAATAAGATCCCTTTATTTAGCTATTGTGAAGGTAAATAAAATAACATTTAAAGCATCTACAAACAACAGCATTTAATATATGTTAGTTTCTTTCCCTGCTCTCTCATACATAGTTTACTTTCCCATGTCTGTGTCAATTTTTCTTCCTATTCCCTCTTTTTCTGCAACTTACCATTTTCTAAATCCTTCACTTTTTTTTTTTGCAAAGCTAAAGGAATATTCTATCTGCTACAGAAATCTCTTATACTCCCTATAAACTCATCTCTCCTCTAAACTCCCTTAGTACTATAATATTAGTACTATGTCTACATCTCATTCTGACACCACCTATTGCCTTGTTAAATTTCCTGACAGGCATTCACTTTTCCATTTGCTTCTATGAAATATGGGGCAGGATAAAAGTATAATTCATTTTAAAAATTCCTAGTAGAAATCAGTATTAAAGACTTCATAAATATGCATAAAATTAAAAAATGAATACATGCATATAAGCACAATAAAGTTGGGTGAAGAAAAGAAATAACAACATTGGGATGTGTGGCTAGCTTATTCATTCCACAATACCAGTGAAGAATACTCTCCTATTATTTCTTTTTTTTAATATATATTTTTATTGATTTCAGAGAGGAAGTGAGAGGGAGAGAGAGATAGAAATATCAATGATGAGAGAATCAGTGATCAGCTGCCTCCTGCACACTCCCTACTGGGGATCATGTCCACAACCCAGGCATGTGCCCTTGATGGGAATCGAATCCAGGACCCTTCAGTCCATAGGCTGACTCTCTATCCACTAAGCCAAACCAGCTAGGGCTTACTGTTTCAATATGATCATCAATATTTTCATAGAGTACTAAGTATCTAGAAAAAATTAAATCCTTACTTTATCTACTTAATTATTAAATCTACTCAAATATTTAGAATTATAGAAAACATTTTATTTGTTTTATAGATACCACCTAATAATCAAACAAATCAAAGAGGAAGTCACATTTGAGCATAGCCAGATTTTTACCGGAGACATATCATTTAATCAGACTAACCATATATCACACCCCACTGCTTAATGTATGTCATCACTATTCTCAGGGGCATCAAAAGCAAAATTTGTATAGTTTTTAACTTAAATAAGTACCCTGAATGATAAAAGTGTTATTACTTGAAAAGTACTATGCAATTTGGAAAGTCAATAAAAATAAAATATATTCTTTCCTTGCCATCTTAGTGTTGAATGTGCTAGGTAATTTAGAATGTTAGAAATGTAAAGATAGGTAAATTATATTCAATAAACAATGAGATGAAATGAGATAATCATGTAAAGTGCTTACCTGGCACATACATTGTAATAAACACTCACTACATTTCCTTTTCTTTCTTTTTTACAGACAAAATATATTGGTGGCTTTATTTATAAAAGTTTTATTCTTTTCAACCATTTTCCCAGTAAATATCTACTGAGTGTATACTATTGGCATAGAACTGTTAGATGAGCAGGACATGCCCCTGTCAGGGACTTTTTAAAAATTACAGTTTATATTTAATATCATTTTGTATTCATTTCAGGTGTACATCACAGTGGCCAGGCAATCATACACTTCAGAAAGTGCTCCCTGTTATTTCCAGTACCCACCTGGCACCATACACAGTTATTATAATACTAGAGGCCCGATGCACGAAATTCTTGCAAGGGGCTCAGCCCCTGCCACAGAGATAGCTGCCTCGGCCCCCGCCACTGGGGTTTCCTCTGGAAGGACTTCTGGTCTAATTAGCATATTATACTTTTATTATTATAGATTATTGACTATATTCCTTATGCTGTACTTTACATCCTGGTGACTATTCTGTAACTACTAATTTGTACTTATGTACCTCAACCCCACCTCCCCTCTGGCAATCATCAGTCTGTTCTCTGTATCTATGATTGTGTTTCAGTTTTGTTTGTTCTTATATTTTGCTCTTTACATTCCATATATCAGTAAGTGAAATAATATGGTATTTGTCTTTCTCTGACTTATTTCACTTAGCAAGGATTAACTTTGTAATCCTTGATGTAATTGCAAAGTAAAATGCTATAGGTCCATTGGGGGAGTGATATATAATGGCAAAACTATATATATAAAAGCCTAAGAGACCAAATGACCGAACAACTGGTTGACCGGTCGCTATGATGTGCACTGACCACCAGGGAGCACCCCTTGGTGGTCAATGTGCTCCCACACAAATTTCCCGCAGCTGGCCAACCTCCCGCAGCCTCTTCCCCCAGCTGGCCAGCCCCTATCAGTCCTTATCGCCGGCCAGGCTGAGGAACCCATCTGTGAATCAATTCATACACCGAGCTTCTAGTATATAATATTTATACATAATATATATTGTGAAGAAGCAAATATTATAAAAATGTTATCCTTTTGCTCCATTTTAACTTTATAATCCTTGATGTAGTTGCAAAGTAAAATGCTATATAGGACTTTTCAAAATAAAGTATCTGTAAGTAACAAAAACTTGCTACTGAGTCTATTTTTAATAATTAAGTCATGACTGAGATTAGGTAGATGTTTGTGAAGATATGAGGCAAAAAGTTGTAGCACAACTAGCCTGCAATGAGAAGACACACCTTTATTAAGCAAAAGCCCTTATCCTACCTAATAATAGACAAATATGCAAATTGACCATACCTCCGACACACCCACAAGCCACGCCCACAAGCCACGCCCATAAGCCAATCAGAGCGAGCATGCAAATTAACCCAAACCAAGATGGCTACAGCCACAGAGAGCAAGGTTTTCCTAGGTAACAGAGGAAGCCAAGCTTTCTGCCTGCCCTTGCCAGGCCTAAGCCTCCACTCAAGCTACAAAGTTTCAATTATAGAAGGTAAACAAATTCAAACAAATGACGGCAGAATGGAGCTTGAGAGAGCAGGCCAGGGTTGCCACTGGCAACAGGGGAAGCAAAGCTTTCTGCACACCCTGGCTGGGCCCACCCACTTAAAGCAACAAAGTTTCAATTATAACCCCAACAGAAATGACTGCCGGCCTCGGAGGGAGCCCCAGGCTTGGCTCCGCTCCAGGCTACAAAGTTTCAATTGTAGAAGGAAAATAAATTCCAGATACCAGGGCCTCCGCTTGGGTTGCCAGGGGGCATGGCCAGCCTGCAAACCACCACAGGCCCCTCGCTCAGGCCGCCCCATGCCCCAAGGGAATCCCCACCTGATCCAGGACACCCTTCAGGGCAAATCAGCTGGCCCACACCCCTGTACCAGGCCTCTATCCTATCTAATAAAAGAGTAATATACAGATTGATTATTACTGCAACACACAATATAGCTGCCCCTATGTGGTCAAAGATCCTGCCCCCATGTGGCACAAGATGGCCACCACAAGATTGTCAGCAGGAGAGGGCAGTTGGGAGGCACCCGGCCTGCAAGGGAGGGCAATTGAGAAGGACCAGGCCTGCAAGGGAGGGCAGTTGGAGGTGATCAACCCAGCAGGAGAGGGCAGTTAGGGGTGACCAGGCCAGGAGAGGAGGGAAGTTGGGGGCAAACAGGCTGGCAGCAGAGTGGTTAGGGGGTGATCAGGCTGGCAGGCAGAAGTGGTTAGGGGCAATCAGGAAGGCAGGCAGGCAAGCAGTTGGGAGCCAGCAGTCCTGGATTGTGAGAAGGATGTCCGACTGCCTCTTTAGGCCCAATCCTACCGGGATCGGGCCTAAACGGGCAGTCGGACATCCCTTGAGGGGTCCCATATTGGAGAGGATACAGGCTGGGCTGAGGGACAACCCCCCTCCGTGCACGAATTTCATGCACCGGGCCTCTAGTGTATATATAAAAGAAAGAAATATTAAGGTATAAAGCTTTGGGGAAAGGGATTAGCTGAAAAAAAAAAAGAATTTTACTTCAGAAAGATTAGAAAAGTAAAGCTTAAAGTGCACAAGAAATATAAAGTTTAGAGTACAATTCACAGCCATTTTTAATAGAACAATATAATATCAGTTAATTAGGCCATTTTGGTTAGAAAAAAAGGAAGTTAAAAGATCTATTACTTAAAGATTTTTGTCCACGTGATACCAAATAACTAATCTGATTGACGTTTAATCAAGGTTTTAGATTCTGAAATAGTCACATGTATCTGGCAAAGGTTGTTATTAAATCAATTCATGACAGAGTGAGTATGGAATGTAGTGTGAGTGTGTGTGTGTGTGTGTGTGTGTGTGTGTGTGTTTCACTCCTGTCTAGGTGCCCTAGGTTCCTTCTATAAGAGCACACTCCCCATAACCCAACTTGTTCAATTGACAAATCATGACTATAGTACCCAAAAGTAACATTTCTCTGCCTAGAACATATGATAAAATAGTATAAGAAATCACAATTAATAGGAACATTTTGTGACTTGTGATATACATTGAAGAAGCAATCTTCATCCATCTTAACAGCCAGTGTCAGCTGGGGACTGGAAAAAAACACTTAATTTTTATGTACACCCTTTCTATATTTTGTGATTCTGGATAATTTGAATTGAAAAATTAACTCAGAAAATATTATTCACTGAGCAGAAATAGAGCACTTTTAGAAAATACGCCACATCTGGTTTCCTCACTCTTACAAACACAAGTGATAGGCAAAAACGCATCTGAGTTGTTACAATTGGAGAAAGGATGGGAAGGTGGATGCTCTAGTGATGGTTCTGTCAAGGAGCCTCAAGGGCTTTGTGTGCTTTTATGTTGTTCTTTTGAAATTCTGTTTTTAAATGTTCATTTCCAAATCTTACAAAAGTCTTTATTTTAAAATATTTAAAATAAAATTTAAGACTCAGTGATATTAAAATCAGATAAAAAAACAAAAAAACCAACAACCTAGGGTCATAAGGTGAGTGAAAATACTATTTCTTGCCACCTTTATGTTTAAATGAACTTCAAAATAGTCTTCCTGTCATTTTTCTTCTATCTCCTTTCCAGGTATCATTTGGACCACAGCCTAATGTCTATCAGAACATCTCCCAATTTGCTTGATGGTTCTTGCAGAATCGCAAGCAATAACAACTCGCTATGACACTTGTAATGGCTTTGATTAGAAGCCAAAATTATGAGGGGAAAGGGTATCAAATTAAGTGTGAGAAAAAAATTCTCATATTTTACAATCAACTTGATTAGAATTGTTTTCACAACTCATGGATGCCTCAACCAGATCAATAGTGTAAAGGAAATACAATGGCAAGAGGGAAGAATTTTAGGAGATTTCTTTGGAGACAGATGTAGCGGTTTCATAAGTGTCTAGTCCCTACCATTTAAATTCGCAAGGTGGTAGGAAGGACAATGGAGAGGTACTTTCACTTAAACTCTAGTGATAAAGCTTTCATGGGACCTCAAAGAGATCTTTGAATGGAGTTCTCTAAAGCTGTTTTTTCCTAATGCACAAAACCTCCGAGAAAGTACCAAACCTGAAAAAGCTAACATGGACCCCGTGGCAGAATAGCCATGATTGATTTGCACTATTTCTGCATTTTCATAGTTTATCACATTTAGGAGGTTTTTCAATGAACCTTTGAGCTTAAATAAATAAATAAGTAAATAAATAAATAAATAATAAAAAAGTCCAAGAATAATGGAGATGGGTTTTTTATTTAAATGTTGTTGTGTTTTATTTTATAGAAAAGACTGAGCTGACATAAATGTCTAAGATATTTGTTTTTTTTGCAAATAAAATCTTTTATTTTTATTTTTTTATTTTTTTTTAGAGATTGAGAAAAGGAGAGGGGAGAGAGATAGAACATCGATGAGAGAGAAATGTCATCAATCAGCTGCCTCCTGCACGCCCCCTACTGGGGATCGAGCCTGCATCCTGGGCATGTGCCCTGAGCAGGAATCGAACCTGTGACCTCCTGGTTCATAGGTCGATGCTCAACCACAGAGCCATGCTGGCCAGGCTGCAGATAAAATCTTTATAGTCTTGTACTTCAAACCACACAAATTTATCTAACGCTGAGAATTTCTACAAAACTTAAAGAATTATTTGTCAAACTAAGCATTGCCTCTCAGTCTTCAGGTTGAACTGTAGAAACGCTAGCTAAATGAGTGAATACACAGAGAACTTGATCTTTCTGATTCCAAGAATCACAAATTATAATTTGCCAAATATAAGTTCTGTTTTGACATGTTAATCTTGTGTCATAATATCTATTACTATTCTCCTTACTGGTAAGTAAAAAGATAAACTAATAAAATACATTAATGTCCCTTGTGTAGGAATATCAAAATGGTAATGTATTTCATGTGTGAAAATCTCAAAATATTCTCATAACCGTCAAACTGCCAAAGCGAAACTATACAAATTTTCCTGGAGGTCAAGCTGCTATGAGAGTTGATCTCTGTTGCTTTGGTGGAGTGCAAAAATCAGCCAATGTCACTGATAAGATATGGTTGTCAAAGTTAGGATTATTAGCCAGATCATTCAGACACATCATTGGAACTGACACTTTTTAAAAAGAAACCAAGAATCCTTCAAATTATATTTCAGTCACTCTTGAAAATGCTTAATCAAAATGAGAGCAATCCAAACGTATCTACTGCTTAGAATATGCAAGTTCATTGTCCTAAAATTGTCAAGTCCCTACTATCTGATGTCACATCACAGAGAAAAGTAGGCACATAGCCTCTGCCACATCCAATGTAAAGTACAAATCTTAACTCTAATTGGACCAAAAAAAAAAAAAAAGACAAAACAGGAGTGGTTTTTTTTTCTTCATTTTAGCACTTCATTTGTCACTTGTGGAAACTGTAGTTTTTATCAGTAAAGATTTGACTTAAATTGAACCTGAGGTGAGTGAAAAATCTCTTTATTCAGCCCGCATTTCCTTTAAAAGATAGCAGACCACCACCCTTTACCTGTCATGCTGTAAATAATGTTAGTCTGTCTCTCTGCTTTTATTTTCTCTCCTTCTCTCTGATTCATTCTGCACTCCACTACCAAACTGATGATCCTAAAATATCATTGGATTCACATTACTCTTTGGCTTAAAAGTGCTTCCTGTCTCTTACCTCTTCAGGATTCTTATCCAAGACCCTTCATTTCACATTTAAGGTCTATTATTTCACCACCTTTCACTTTTCACATCTACTCTGTCACTGTTACCTGCAAACAAACCTACTGTAGTAATGAGTTCAATGTTCCCCTCATGTTCTTTCTAGAGAATGTGCTTTTGTTTTGTTTTGTTTTGATGGAATGTCCTTCCCCTCTCCTTAACATTCTTCTTTTTAAGATCTAGTCAAAATAACATCTCCTCCACAAAAAGTTCGCTGGGAATACTCCCATAAAGACTTCTCTTCCTCCCTGTGATTTCTTCTTACATAGATGTTCTTAATTCATCATATATTTCCTTGGGCCATCTTTGAACTTCTTAATTAAAGTAAACGCTTCAAACCCTTTACAGTTTTTGTGCGCTTACATTATCCCCGAAAGTAGACCATGGATTTCTTGAAGGCAGTGGCCATTTCCTAAATCCTTTTAATCAACTTTGATAGCACAATGTCCTTCATAAAATAAGGTTACAATTATTGTTCCCTAAATCAAGGATTTCTAAAATATTTTAGAAGTAGACTGTATATATGAGGAAACTGCCCCAAAATCATTAATTAACATGCTCATGTGACTAGCAGCCTATCAAAGGTTTGGTTTGCATGATTATTAAAGATCTTTTCTACTTATACCAAAGTTATATTATTTTTGTTTCTTAATTGGTTGTTACTAAGCCAAGTAATGCATGAAATCCACCGACTTTAATAAAGTTTGTGTATATATGTGTGTATGTATGCATATGTGTATATATATATATATATATATATATATATATATATAATATATATATGATTACATATGTGTAGATATTTGTAAATAACAATAGGCATAAACAATTAAAGTTTCTTTACAGATACTGATATTTCAAGGGAAATTCTAAAGGACTGAATTTTAATTATTTATAAAGTAAGAAACAATATTTAAGAATTGTTATGACAATGGGGATACTTGATATGCTCCTTCAATAATCACACTGGGGATGGGTATTTGTTTGTTTTGGTTAATCCTCACCTGAGAACATTTTTGCGTTGATTTTTTTTTTTTTTTACAGGGAGTGGAAGGGAGGGAGAAAGACAGAAACTAATGTGAGAGACATCAATTGGTTGCCTCTTGCTGAATCCCCTACCAGAGCCCTGGATTGAGCCTGCAACCCAGGTACATGCCCTTGTTTGGAATCCAACCCAGTACCCTTTAGTCTGCCTGCAGAAGCACTATCCACTGAACCAAACCAGTATTTTTTTTTCTTTTTAAGTCCTCCTCTAAGTATATGTTCTTTTCATTGATTTGAGAGAGAGAGAGGAAGGGAGAGGGAAAGAGAAAACGAAACATCGATCAGTTGCCCAAGCAATCCAACAGGGATGGAACCCACAACCTGTGTATATGCCCTCACCTGGAATTGAACCCATGACCCTTTGGTGCATGGAGGACACTCTAACTACTGATCTACAGCGACAAGGGCCTAAAGGTACATTAAAAATTTTTTTTTTTCAGATCTTCCCTGGCCAGGTGGCTTAATTTGTTGGGGTCTCAATCTGTATACCAAAGGATTTCCTGTTGGATTCTAGGTTAGGGCACATACTTAGGTTTAGGTTAGATCCTGGTGGGTCAGCAGGTACAGAGGCAGCCTACTGGTATTTCTCTGTCACATGGATGTTTCTCTCTCTAAAAATCAATTTTAAAAACATCCTCAAGTGAGAATTAAAAATATATACATATTAAAAAATTTTTCAGATCTAAAATTTTATTTGGTTCTTTTTTAAATTTTATTTTTCATTTACAGTTCACATTCAATATCCTATATAATAAAACCCTAATATGCAAATCGACCAAACGGTGGAATGACTGGTAGCTATGAACTGACCACCAGGGGGCAGATGCTCAATGTAGGAGCTGCCCTCTGGTGGTCAGTGCGCTCCCACAGGGGGAGCGCCGCTCAGCCAGAAGCCGGGCTCATGGTTGGCGAGTGCTGCAGTGGTGGCGGGAGCCTCTGCGGCAGCACTAAGGAGCAGTGAGCTGAGTGGTAAGGAGCAGCAAGCAGGCAGGCGTTAAGGAGCGAGGGATCCGGACTGCAAGAGGGCAAAGGCCGGGCTGAGGAACGAACCCCCCCCTTCCCTAGTGCATGAATTTCATGCACTGGGCCTCTAGTAGAACTATAAACAAATAATAGTAAATTTATGTTTTTCCATGAAAGTGGATACAGAGCTCAATTTAATTCCTGTGATATTTAAAATGTAGTGGATAATTGCAAGTTCAACTTTATACTGAAGGTTTTAATATGCTAGTATGTGAAAAATATGTAGAAATAATATTACTGAAGACAAATTAATACGTATTTTTAAATCAACGGTAACTTGGTTTCTGGTTAAAGTTAGCTTGACATACATCATATTTGTCCCTTCAAAGGACCTTATCTCTGGGCAGTTTAACGTTAATGTTACACATTGTCACTTACCATCTTTCAGGATGGTTTCTCGCTCTGTGCCATCGATCTTCTGCCGGCCAATTAGGAAACTGGTGGTGTCAGCAAAGTAGATATAATTGGTTTCTGCATGAAAATCTAAAGCTCGAGGGTTTACCAGATTTTCTATGGGGATCATGTATTCATCAGCTATCTTGGTATTCAAGTCCATTCCTCTAACAATTCCTGGGCGTCCTTTCCCATAAAAAAGAAACAACTCATTCTTGGGTCCTGCAGAATGAAGATTACAAACATAAACAACTGATGCTGCCTAATCTTCTTTACACTGCATAATGCCACTGTTTAATTAACTGGCACAATTAGCGTTTTTAAAATTCAATACCAAAAATTAAACTCTAAAATATGCCAAATGTATCTTGATGCAAGAAGGCCAGCTCATTGCATTACTTTAATTAAAACAGAAATTACTTCCGTGAATGGGTTATATTTAGTTAATTTTTTTGTTTGTAAGTGTTGTCAGAATAGCAAAAAAAAAAAAAAATCATGGAAAACTTATAACTGTAAAATGGACATTTATCAAAACATCCAGCACATTGAATTTTACAATTCATTATAATTTATCTAACACATTTTGCAGATACCAATTATAGAATCCATTATGTTTGACAATGCTAACACTTCAGAATAGATAAAACTCTCCCCCATCCCTCAGAGTTTGCATCTACAAACTGTCAGAGGCAAACAAAAGACTCACACAGGCTCAGCATCACATACTTGCATGTGAATATGTGACAGTTATCTAATCATGTGATTTACATTTTTAAGAAATGAAATCAAATGCCAGTTACAGCATCACTTTTTTCTTCGCATCTTAATTAGTATGTTAGAGGTCAATGCCAATAACTCTGATGTGCAACACAGCACTTTTCAAAAAAACAAAACAAAACAAAAACAAAAGCCCAAGACAAAACTGCCTCCTGGGTTAAAATGCCAAAATCAGGTTAGCTTTTTGTAGAGTGAAATAACTCCTTCAGAGTTTTATATAAAAACATATGAAAGTTTCTCCAATTGTTAGGGCACCCTACACTTAATTTAGTCTATATAATTTTAAAGGAATTACTTTATATAAAAGGGAAAACATACTGTTTTATTTTAAAATGGGGGATACAAATGACTCAATTATATTTGAAAAACCAGGCCATGAGATATTTAGTGAAATGTTTAAATTATAGAAAATTTGAAAAAAAGAAAAACTAATAGCACATAAACACAACACCCTCAATATAAACTATATTATAATCTCTATATTTTCTTTCTATTTTTAATTGACATTGAATATTAAACATGTGTAAGCAAATTTTATAACATTTCAATATATATAGAATAAAAATAAAACAAATCTCATGTACCTAGACCGTATTCTTAAGAATATTTCCCAGAACATGGGAAGACATGCACATACCCCAATTCTATCCCAGAGACATTGATAGCCTGATTACTGAGTCCATAATGTATTTTGTAAAAGTTTTAGACAAATGTTTGTATTTCCCCCAGAGTATTTAACTTTACATGTTTGAATTATATGTGTGAATTCTCCTATGAATTAATTTTATTCTCTTGCATTCCTGATATTCATCCATAGTTGTAGTCATTGTTTATTCATTTTCACTGCTGTATTCTATTCCTTTGTGTGACTATTTCAGATTTAATTTATCTAGCTAGTTTTCTACTGCAACTTACATAGAAGGGGATACTCCATTTTTATATGCTACTTTTGTTATTATATCTTAGTATCAAAATTATGTTCTATGTTGATTATTTTAAGCCTTACATTCTTTCAGTATGATCAGTATAATACATGATAATTTGCCAAACCACTCCCAGGTAAGTTTTATCTCTTTTATTATTGTTATAATACTGAGATAAGCATCTTTTTCAACCTACTAGTTTATATATTTTCTTAGATGATCTCTTAGTATACATTTCCAGAAATCAAGTTACTTAGTAAAGAATATTTACATTCCTCTTCCTGATTGTCCTCAAAGTCTCTCAGTGTCTGAGCAATTCTAAATAATGTGTTATATTATTTAAAAGTAGTGCATATTAATTTGCAAATTAATAAAAAAAAAAAGACCCCGAATAGTGCAGCAATCCTGAGAAAGAAGAACAAAGTAGGTGGGATCTCAATACCAGATATCAAGCTGTATTACAAAGCCACTGTTCTCAAAACTGCCTGGTAATGGCACAAGAACAGACAAATAGATCAATGGAATAGAATAGAGAACCCAGAAATCAACTCAAACCACTCTGCTCAATTAATATTTGACAAAGGAGACAAGAACATACAATGGAGTCAAGACAGTCTCTTCAATAAATGGTATTGGGAAAATTGGACAGATACCTGCAAAAAAATGAAACTAGACCACCAACTTACACCATACACAAAAATAAACTCAAAATGGATAAAGGACTTAAACATAAGATGGGAAACCATAAAAATACTAGAGGAATCCACAGGCAGCAAAATATCAGACATATGCTGAAGCAATTTCTTCACTGATATAGCTCCTAGGGCAATGGAAACTAAAGGGAAAATAAACAAAATACAAAGCTTTTGCACAACAAAAGAAACCAGCAACAAAACAACAAGAAAACCCACTGCATGGGAGAATATATTTACCAATGTTATCACCAATACAGGGTTTAATGTGTAACATTTACAGGGAACTCATACAACTTAACAAAAGGAAAATAAAAAACCCAATCAAAAAATGGGCAATGGTCTAAATAGATACTTTCCGAAAGAAGACATAAGGAAGGCCAAGAGACATATGAAGACATGCTCAAAGTCACTAATCATCCGAGAGATGCAAATCAAAACGACAATGCGGTACCATCTCACACCTGTCAGATGGCTATCATCAACAAATCAACAAAAGACAAGTGCTGGCGAGGATGCGGAGAAAAAGGAATCCTTGTGCACTGCTGGTGGTAATGCAGACTGGTGCAGCCACTGTGGAGAACAGTATGGAGTTTCCTCAAAAAACTAAAAATGGAACTCCCATTTGACCCAGTGATCCCACTTCTAGGAATATATCCTAAGAAACTACAAACACCAATCAGAAAGGATATATGCACCCCTATGTTCATAGCAGCACGATTTACCATAGCTAAGATTTGGAAACAGCCTAAGTGCCCATCAGCAGATGAGTTGATTAAAAAACTTTGGTACATCTACACAATGGAATACTACGCTGCTGTAAAAAAGAAGGAATTCTTACCATTTGCAACAACACGGATGGAACTGGAGAGCATTATGCTAAGTGAAATAAGCCAGTCGGAGAAAGATAAATATCACATGATCTCACTCATTTGTGGAATATAATGAACAACATAAACTAATAAACCAAAACAGATCCAGAGAGAGAGAAGCATCGATCAGACTGTCAAACCTCAGAGGGAAGGTAGGGGAGGGTGGGGGTAAGGGGGAGAGATCAACCAAAGGACTTGTATGTATGCATATAAGCCTAACCAATGACACAGATACCAGCAGTGAGAGCATGAGTGGGGGGGTGGGGGGGCAATGGGGGTATTAAGACACATATGTAATGCCTTAATCCATAAAGAAAAAAAAGGGAATAAATAAATAAATAAATAAATAACCTTAGCCCTACAGGAAAAAAAAGAAAATTAATAGTCTTGAGTATTTTCTACAAACTTTATATGTATATTTTTCTTTAATAAAATATAGATGTATTATATATATATTTTAGTATCTAATTTTAAAAATTTAATGATATTTTATTGCATCATTAAAAAGTCTTTAAAACATTCATTCCAATGGCAGCATCTTGTTTGCTACTAGAGAGGCAATGTAACATAGTCAGCTACTTACCTACTGTTAGAAATTTAGATTGTTTCTGCGTTTGTATTATTATTATAAATACACTTAAATAAATTTCTTCAGTCAAAAGTGGGATAACTTGTTAAAGGGTAGTAAAAGGATTGTATTAGCTGTACATTTTTTAAAATGTATTGACATCTTTACAATAGTTAAAACCATTTCCAATTCTCTTATCAATACATAAGAAGGCTGGTTTTCTCATACTCATTCTTGCTAACATTTATTTTTGCTTTCATTTTTAATAGATGTTTTAACTGGTAATTGGTAAACCTGGTGTTTTATTGATTTAATGTATGTGTGTGTGTGTACCTGTGCGTATGTATATTTTAAATAAGAACTATAACTCTTTTCCCTTGTTTTCTTTAATCACTTATTTTAGTCATTCAATATCTACTTTAAAATTTTTTTCTACTGTGTTTTCCTGTACTGTAGAAAACAACATTTCACAGATGGTCATATAGCCATGGTTCTGGTTTTGATTTAAGTACCACAAAACAGATGAGCTGAGGTTTGGAATATGGAAATGAGGCCATCTTTTGCTGCATCTGTTGGTATTCATCCAATGGAGAACTCGAGTTTTTCCACACGGAACTTCTCCCTTTGTGTATATCAAAAGGCAAGGAAGAGGGTGTCTTTCTGTTTTGTTCTATGATGTTTTGCTTTGCTTACCAGTAGGTACTATTGGTTGTTACATGTTTCTGGAGCTAACAGTTGTGGTGCAAGCTTCCTGACTTCTGGATCTCAGCTCAAAGGATGTGTTTCTGAAGTTACCATTGCCATTGGTGGCATCCTGATGTGCTAGCTTCAGATTTTGGCAGATGTTCCAGCTTTAAGCCAGGTTAGTTTGATGATGGTTTTTGAAGAATGTTCTGAATTCTAGAATCTGCTGCTTCAGGCTTTCTAATAATTTTGTAAGCACCTGTTTTCATTTGACCCTCTGTGTTTAAAATATCTAGGACTGTTTCTTTTCATATGAATGTTCCCTGATTGACACTAAATTAGAGACGATTGAAACTTATGCAACTCTGATCTTACACTTCTCCCCCAAAATATGTGCATATATGTGTATGATTTTATTTTTACATGACATGCCATAACTTCCCAAATGGTAACCAGGACAGTTTAAAGGCTGGTTATACACACATGTATCCAGACACACACACACACACACACACAACTTCTATCTTCAGACTTATGACACAGACCCTCAATTTTCCAGAGGATTTACTGAACATGAGATATGTCATCTGTACATATCCAGCATTTTATATACAATTAGAAATAAAAACCAAAATACTAAAATGCACATGTTTTATAACCGTTGAGCCTCTTGGTTCTCAATTTAAAAGTATTGCCTGACCGGCGTGGCTCGGTGGTTGATTGTCATCATTGATGTTTCTGTCTCTCTCTCCCTCTCCCTTCCTCTCTAAAATCAATAGAAATATATATATATATATATATATATATATATATATATATATATATATATATATATACACACACATATACATACATACATATATATATTTAAAAGTATTAGTATTACTAATTCTGTTTGTACTTAAAATTATAACCACTTTCGTGGTCTCATTTCATAGTCCTCAGCAAGCACATGACAACAAAATAGGAAATATGGCAGGACAGTGACCAAAGAGAGACAACTGATAGAAATAAAAAGCCTTGCTATGACAAAATGAAGACAAATGGACATTATAAAAAGCAGTCATCATACCTTTAAAAATTATGGTATTTGGGGACATTTAAAGAGCAATAGTCTCCACATAGACACCATTTCTAAAAGGGCCATTCTACTATATATAATATAAAACCCCCCAAATAAAGACAACTAATTTCTGTGCAAAAATTTAAACTTAAAAAAGTCATTTATAAAAAATAGCTTATTTAAATAAAGATTAACTAAATTGATCTAGCATGTTTCAAGAATAAAATGAAGATATATCTATTAGAAGCTTTTAAATAAAATTATAAAAAATATGAATTAGCAAAGCTCCATTTACCTGGAACATTAAATAATAAAATTAATTTCACTTCCCAAAGATACTATAAACAAGGTGAAGCACTGCTTTGTGTAAATTTCTGTTGGCCTAACCAACACATCTCTTACTAGTAGAAGCATCTTTTCTTTTTTTTTTTTTTTTTTTACTAGTAGAAGCATCTTGGTTCAGAGAAGAGAAAATCTGGTCAACCAATGATTGGAGCTCACTAGACCATAAACATTCTTTTTTTTTTTTTTTTTAAATATATTTTATTGATTTTTCACAGAGAGGAAGGGAGAGGGATAGAGAGCTAGAAACATCGATGAGAGAGAGACATCAACCAGCTGCCTCCTGCACACCCCCCACTGGGGGATGTGCCCACAACCAATGTACATGCCCTTGACCGGAATCGAACCTGGGACCTTTCAGTCTGCAGACCGATGCTCTATCCACTGAGCCAAACCGGTTTCGTCCATAAACATTCTTTAAGGAATAAAGGAAAGGGTCTTCTTATAAGTCTTTCCTAAAGTATATTTCCAGGACATCCATAAATTTAGTCACTCTATAGCCCAGTTAGTTTTCTCATTCACATTGTCAAACACACACACACACACACACACACACACACACATTCACAAACACATGCACAAAACCACTCAATACTGATTTTGAGGAAATTGACTGCCACATATTTGCAGGCAGATTTCACTTAATGAAGCCTCATGTTATTATTGATGTTGATGCTGCTAATTAATACTAAAAACCCTATTCTGTAGCAGTAGCTGTTGGCAAAATGTTTGATTTTGACAACATACTTTTGCATGACCTGCCATCACTTCCCAAGTTGAAGCCAGTCCTGCAGCGACAGGTCCGCGTTTTGTAGCTGCTGCTGAGCAGACAGATGTGCGAACATCCCCCTGGCATTCCATATGGATCCACTTCACATGCATGGCTTCTGACTACAACAAATAGAAAGAGTACACTTGAAATTCTCCAAAGAAAAGATAATTATGTGCATCAGTATGTGGAATTTTTTTACAGTATAAGACGAAGAATCCTAGCAAAAAAAAACCAAACGAAAACAAAACAAAACAAAAACACATACCCAAATAACAAACTATTTAGTACCAGAATCAATTAGAAAGAGTGTAAACTTCATAGAAAAGAGATAGGGATTTGCAAAAATCCTACTTTGACTACATTTAAAAAATAATTCTGAGATATAATGTGCTATTAAACTGTTAATATGTAAGCAAAATTAAACTATTTTGGCGCTTGCTTGTTGTACTTTTAAAAAATATGTACATTTATATAAATATAAAAGGTATAGTAAAAGTTTCCCAATTAGGTTGTTAAGTAGAAAAAGGATTTCTTTATAATAACCCATAATTATCTAACATAAACTAAAGGTAATTCAGTGATTATCTTTACGAAAGCCATTGCCATTTTGAGACCTCTCTTACAAAATGAATTGTGGTGTGTGTGTGTGTGTGTGTGTGTGTGTGTGTGTGTGTACTTGAAATTGGCAAAAGGAGGAGGCTGAGTTTGCATATGGAGATTGAGGAGTAGAAGGTCATTTTATAAGTGTTGAAGTTCAAGAATAAGAAAAAAGAACAGAAAAATTACCATATGGAAAGGATGAGAAACAGAATGATGAGTCAAAGAGAAAGGGCTGTATTAGGAAAATGTCAGTAAGATTTTATGTATTATTGTAATTATACTGATTTTTGAGCATCAATTACTTGAAATTGCAATGAATAACATGGCAATTTTCTTTTCATAATAAAACTGCTATACTTTTAGAAATTGTGCCACAATTTTTTGTAGTCACTCAATTTTATCTTTTCAATGGGACTTCCTCTGATGATTCAATATCAAATTGTAAACTAGCCCTATCCCTGACACTCCTTATCATCCTTACGGTGATAATTTAATTTTTCTCATATGTTAATGTTAAGATAATTATAAATTAGTGTTAATTTGAAGCACAAAAAGATGATGGAAAGTTTGGGTGGTGGCCTTTGTATTTTACATTATTCTATACTAGAGGCCCAGTGCATGGGATTTGAGCACTGGTGGGGGGCGTGGCCTGCGGGGATAAGCCCACTGAGGGAGTGCAGCTCATATCTGTCTGCAGAGTGGCTGTGGACCCGCCCTCTGAGCGGTTGCTCCCTGGTCTGGCATCTTCTGTGGAGCCGGAGCACTTGCCTCTCCAGGGGACCTGGTTGGGGCCAGGCCCAGGGACAATAGCACTGAGTAGGCCTCAGTCCCATAGCAGCCATGAACCCGCCTCCCAGCCTCCGGGGTCAGCTCTGCAAGTCCTGCAGCAGCACTGTGCGGCCTGTGGGCATCCAGAGGAGGCAGCAGGGAGTGAGGAGGAGGAGCCTAAGGCAAGGAGGCAATGATTGCAGCTCAGGTTCCTGCCCATCAGCCTGGGGTTTGCAGTGGGAGCAGCTGCTCATTCTAGTCAGCTGAGCGGCACTCCCACTGTGGGAGCACACTGACCACGAGGGGGCAGCTCCTGCATTGAGTGTCTGCCTCCTGGTGGTCAGTGCACATCATAGTAACTGGTCAACGGTCTTTCTGGTCGTTCCGCCTTTCAGTCACTTGGCTTTTATTATATAGGATGTGATTTAGCCTAAATTGTACTCATGAATAAGCATCACTAACCTACAATGCAAAATAACTAGTTTGTGTTTTTGAAAAATACGTAGAAACACTGCAGTCTAGTCATTAAAAGTTATTTTTAATAAACATGCATTTAAAAAAAAAACACCTTAGGATGTTAAGTCAAAAGACCCCAATGATTGCAATAAAACTGAATCAGTACTGTAAGAAAGTTACCTGATTTGAAATTTCTCTCTGAAATAATACTAAAAAACTCTTAAAATCTTAGCATCTTAGCATCTGGGTTTCCTGACTACATGTCTGACGACTGAAAGCTCCTTCCTGAATCTAAATCTAGCTCTCATTTTAACTTTATGGTTGTATAAACGAAATCACCAGGAACTGAACAATTTGTCATTTAGACTTAAGAAGGGAGTTCTATCCCATTGTGTCAAGCAGACATGTACACTTTTGTTAATCAAAACAGAGAATTTATGATTTATCCACTTTAGCATAATACAAAGGCACAAGGACCATAACTCCATTCAATTCACCATTATGAAAGCTATGAAGAAGTCTGGCATCTTACCTAAAGGTTGAGTTCTTTTGTGATAGATTCGGAGTCCTCGAGCATTTTCCATTTTAATGAATGAATGCATATCTGTGGCATTAAATCGGTTTATCCTTATGATATTGAAGTTATCAGAAATGGTTGCATATAAATAGTCTTCAAACACAGTTATACCATAAAATTGTCTGACCTATAAAGAGGGACAAAAATAACTAGATTTTTAATTATGCTGCTTTCAACTTCAAAGAAAAACAGATTGCTATTTACTAGTCTGAACAATTCCCTTAGTAGCAGAGTCACACCATATTATTGTTCATTTACTCTCAAAAAATTCAACATTGTACTAATTTAAAAAATTACTCTGAGAATAAAACATGCAGTAGTGGATAAAGCAGTTACAAATGCATGGGAGAAACTTTTATTCATGTTTCATTAAGAAAACATGTTCAGTAGCTCCTTTTCGAAAGCTAGCAAGAACCAAACCTTTAAATATATTCATTAATATGCATATGGTACTGTTATAAAATTGGAGGTACTTTTATGGGCTTTTTGCTCATATAGACATGGATATGTAGAATCTTCAAAAGCATAGCTCTGTCTGTGAAAGAACTAACGCTAAAGTACTTTAAAAATTCATTTTATAAATTAAAAATCCCATTTTAAAAAATCCCAAGTTACAATTAGACTAATACTTACCCAGCATGGAAAATAATAAATGATGAAATCACATATTTGGAATAATTGTAAATAAAATGTCATCATTTCACTAAGAAATCACATTCTTTCTAAAGCCTATTTATAATAGAAATGGAACTGTTTGCTTGAAAGTAACAATGTTTATTGCTATCCATGACACTTTAGTATACTCCTTGGCAAAGGTCTTTGAGATTTTGGGGAAGAATAGAAATCTTGAAGTCAAGGAACATTTCTGGTAAAACAGAAATAATGAGTATACTGGTTTTCCCATTAAAGGCACGTGGTAGACCTTTGGGTATTCCTTGTGTTAAACTTAAATTAAAATGATTCTGGTTCAGGATATGGTAGAGCTGTCAATTGATTTTCTGTTGAAATTTTGATTAAAAAAAACATTTATCACTATACTTTGGTAATATATTGTATTTTGGAGCACTTTTAGTATAGACTTATAGTTAAGAAAACTTGAGAAACTATGTATGGTTTGACTGTAAAAATACTTATAGAATATATTACAATTTTTTTCTATTTTAATCAGGAAATCTTGTTACTAGTAGTTCTGTATTTTAAGCAAAATCATTTGATTTTGTTATCTCTCAAGCATTTATGACTCATCATTACTATTCCTGATCTCATGTGAGACATGATTAGAAGAAAACTACATGTTGTTTTTATACCATATCTCATTTCTTCATGTCTAGGCTAAAAGTGAAAGAGTAAAATTAATGGGTTGAATCATTCAATGTTAAAGCACAAATAATCATTTTTTTTTTGTTGTTGTTGTTTAGGGTAAGTTTGTGTGTGGTTGTGTGAGCATGCATGTATATACTAATGTATTTTCAATATAGCTGACATCATATTAACTAAATATATCCATGGCCCAATTTTGCTCAGGGAATGTTTTTTTTTTCTATAAAAATTACAAACCAGCTGAACTCTTCCATTACCACTAATCTCATGCATGTTTGGCTCAAAATTTGGGGCCAGTCATCTAGGAGTGTATAGTTGTAATATACTCACATTACACTCTACATAACTGACAACCCACATCCCTGGAGAGAAAGCATGACTACCAAGGGGGCATTTGAATTGGTCAGAGTAGAAAACATGTTCACGAAGTAAGATCCAATATTACCCACTGTCTCCCTGCCAGCCTTCAGAAGGGTCTGTTCCCCATAAAGTAAGTACATTGCTGCCTGCTCTGCTAACTTCCCCCAGTAGAGGTGGGAGGAGTTTAGAGTGGTGAATAGACCATTCTTCCTACAGCCCAAATTCTTCAAAAATGTATCTGTTGGATTACATAGTGGCCAACTAACTTATATGTTGGATTACTTAGTGGCAGACCAGCAAAACCAGACAATACAAAGGAAAAAATAAATGGATAATAAAAATTTCAGACATTAAAAAACTGTTTAGTCATGGGGAAAATAATTTGAATTCCTTATCCTTGTTTAAAAATTTAATTACATATAGGTAAAAAAGAAGGTCTATCATAACCATTTTATGGACAGTTGAAGATAAGAAATATCTGGCCTCAACTCTAATATTGGAAACTTTATTATTTTTTTGCCACCCAGATTAATTCATTTGTTTATTTTCCAAGGAAAGAGAATTTCATTGTCAAGAGTTAATTAGAAAGGAAAAGTAACTTTAAGGGATAATTACAGAATATTCTTGCTTTGCATTGCGAAAAAAAAAAAAAGATTCTCACATAAAATTAGTGCAATAAGTGAGGTAAAATTGAATTTGAAAAGCTCTACTACTGAATAAGGCTCATTTCAATTTAGAGATTTCCTGTGAGGTGTTTACTGTTATTTGAAAAAATAATCTTGTAATCCAGCAAAGGGGAAACTATACAGTTTTTACTATCTGTATAGTTTTTGAATTCTGTGAAAATTTTGAATTATGTAAAAATTTCTTTCAAAATTTTTACAAAAATCTCATTTATGGAAGTAATGAATATACCAGAAGGAAAAATTTAATTCAACCTATTAAAGTAATACTTTTGTAAGCAGGCATTTGCTTTTGTTAGCAAAATATCTCCAGTGACACATGGAACAAATCATAGTTCATTTTTTTTATAAATAAACTACTTAAATTAGTGTTTAGTAAGTAGGCCACAACATCTGTCATATTTTAGTATTTTCCTTTCTTACTAGTCTAGCATTTTTGTTTTTATTTGGTGTTCCTGTTTTATTTGTGTTGTTTTGTTTTTTTTTGTTTTGTTTTGTTTTGTGTGCTTTGCTTTTAATACAGGGAAGGAAAGAATGAGAGGCATATCCAATATATAGAATGTACTGTGAAAAGAACATTCTCCCATCTAGGAAATACATCATAATTTTTATGACCCATTGTAGCTTAACTTCATAAGGGATTTTCAACATTGAGATTTTGGGCCTTCTTCTTAATGTGATACCATGCATTTTATTACTTTAGCTGTATTTTCTAACAAGATTATACTTACTTGTCTGCCTTGAATAATAGTATGTCTGTTTTTTCCTTGGTAGTCCACAACTTCCACATAGTCCAAGTAAAGATCTACCCAGTAAACCAATTTGTTGACTAGGTCTAGTGCCAGTGCAGCTGGCTGCTCTGTCTTTGAATCAATTATCCTTGTTCTGTTTATGCCATCCATGTCACATCGCTCCACTTTGGCCACATTCCCGTAGTCAGTAAAGAAAAGTTTTCTGTTGAAAGAAAACTAAATGTTAAAGTCGAGGAGGGATAAAAGCATATTCAATAGAACCATCTGTAAAAAACAGAACTTTTCCTTCTAATTTATTTCACTGGTTACATCTGTTAGCTTCCCATAACCATTTACATATAATATCACTCATAAACAGAGAAATCTGTTAATGAATATTGCGGGGCATAAGGGAGCAGGTTAACCAACAACTGTAAAATTTCTCCAAAACGAATGATTATGGTGGGTTTATTTTCGTATTAGGGGAAATGTTTCTTTAAGCCCCATAGAGCCCATGCATATACAGCACAGAAGATGCATACAAGCTTCTGCAGTGAACCCAGTCACCAGGCCAGGGCACGTGAGCTATCAGGCTTTATCTTCAACCTGCTTTTCAAATTGGCTGGTACTGTCTGTCTCCTATAAAAGCTATTATGTGGAGCTCAAAGATGTTATGAGTGGTTGTGAATCGCAAACCTGCGATGGGAGTAAGCAGATGGAAAAGGCAAATGTGTTGTTTGTAGCAATGGAGATAAAACATAAATAACGCCCCCCAAAACCAATCCCAAATTCTTCAAAATATTCCCCAAACAGAAAATTTCATGAAGGAAATGTGGGCCATTTCTCCTCATTTTCTCCTTCTGCATCTAGAAGAAAAGCCTGAAAAGCAATGTTGACCTCTAAGACAGAAAAAAACAAAAAAAGAAAGAACACAATTCTTCCATGAAGCACTAACAGTGTCTGTCAAAGGTTGAAATACCTCCAGCACTTGTGTCTAATATTTAATTAGTATTCTCTACATTTAATAAATGCAAATCAATTTCAGTTAAGCTGACAATACTTTAACAAGATTACCTATTCATGAGACTAAATTCCATTTGTAAGTAGAAGACCATTTGCCTTGATATAAATACAATCTCAAGAATAATCTGATTTACAGTGACTGAGCAATATTAAGATTACCTAGAGTACAGAATATTTGATTTTACAAACTTGTTGAATTAGTTTTTGGTTACTTTTCTCAACATCCTTGTATTATCTAAAGGTATGGGGCATCTTTCAAGCTTAAAAGTATTATTGAACTTTAATTTAGCTCTTTCTGCTATGGGAGGCTTTGACTAATTGTTAACCATTAATGCACACTGTTCTGTGATAATAAGAGCCAGGTTTTATCATGAGTATATATTTCACCTAATGTTCTTGAAAGATCAATTTATCACAATAAGTTAAACATTATTTTTCAAGTGACATTCCATTCAGGTGAAGAGCTTCCTATTCTAGTGAGAAGTAAGTAAAAGAACATATGGTGCTGTTTCATTGTCATGCTAAATGATCAAACCTCTGTTCCTGAGGATCTCTCTCTCTTTTCCTGCTTCCATTTTACATCTCTTCTTTCTTAATTTGCTTATAGCTATCTCAAGTGAAGTTGCTATAAGAAGTACCCAGTTTCTCTCTCCCTTTCTGTAGACTACTGCCCATTATTCCTGTGATCTGAGGCTCTCTTTCTCACCCTATACCAAATGCATCTTCTTTTATAATTTTCTCTTTTAACTTGTCCATTTCACAGAACTGAAAAAATGCTGATGTGCAGGTAGCCTGGCTTTAGGACATGGAGCATTGGAGGCTCTGGCACACTATGTTTAGTGTGATATATACAGATAGATAGATAGATAGATAGATAGATAGATAGATAGATAGATAGATAGCAATATGAAGCAGGTGATTGTAACTATCTACATGCTGATGAAGAAAAAAGGTGAGCCTGGAGAAATAGAGACTTCTCTGAATCATCTTGAGATGACTTAATCAGAGGTGACATCAAAGGAAAATAGAGAAGAATGCCGACAAGTTCCATGGAAGCATGCTGTTAGAGAAAAAACGAGCAAATAAGTAAGATCAGAGGTTATGGTCAAAGAAATAAAACTGAATCTCATAGAAGTCTAAGAGAGAAAAGTTCCAGAATAAAGGATAGGGTGTCTGGGTTAATCACTTCATAAAATAAAGAGAGAAACAAAAGAAAGAATACAGATTAAATAGATGCCTCTGGATTTGGTTTTCTTAAAATACTAGAAATTGTGGTACTCCTGTTGGAGAATTTTAATTATAGGAGAGTGGACCAGATGATGATGAAGGAGCTCAAGAAAATTTAAATTATTTTGCCAAGGTTTTCATTGATATTGACCTACTGTTATAGGAATGATGCGGCAATTCTATATGTATCCAAGGTCATAATATAAATGGTTGAATAAATTTCAACCAAAGTATTGGAAAAATTATAAATATACAATTAATCAAAATTTTACTGTTTTAATGAAAATAAAATCAAAAGACCAAAAGGACTTTGAGTATGTGAAGTGGCACTGAACTACAAGAAATAATCTCGAGCAAACAGCAGATTAATTAGTGCCCAGTGGAGACATAAAATATTTTTACACTAAAATTGAATCTTTACACCAAATTGAACCTTCTCAGACTTCAGGATACTGACTATGATGAGCTCTGTTCACTTATAATTGAAATGCAAGAAATGGAAGAGTTCTCCAAGAGAATAGCACTAAAACCGTAATATTGCTAGCATTAAGTACCCATAGTCACATGATTACATAGATGTTTCTTTGATTGAGTTCTATTTAATTTTACTTTAAAATGTCCTACTATAGTTATAGAGAAATGTTCCATCCTCAGGGCATTCTTTAATGGAGAGACTATAGTGAATGGCTGCATTATAATTAATACACAAAAGCTAAAGTTTTAAATTATCTAAATTCTATATTTCATTTGTAATGAAAGTGTAGCTTGTCTGAAAATTACTCTTTTCTTTCATATAAAATGTATTTCCAAATCTGAAAAAAAGTAAATAGTGTTCTGTGAACTCCATTACCTCATTGACCCTTATAATTATCTATATAATAGAAGGGGCAGATTATTTTTTAAATATATTTTTATGGTTATTGAGAGGAAGGGAGAAGGAGAGAGAGATAGAAACACCAATAATGAGAGAATCATTGACTGGCTGCCTCCTGCATGCCCTGCACTAGAGATTGAGCCCACAACCCAGGCATGTGCCCTGACTGGGAATCGAACTGCCACCTCCTAGTTCATGGGCCGATGCTCAACCACTGAGCCATGCTGGCCAGGCAGGGGCAGATTATTTTTATTTCACAAATGAAACAGACTCAAAGTCCACATGGTAAGCCATGGACAAAGCCACAACACAAATGATTCGTCATGTCTTTGTTTTTAAAACATGATTTTGAATAATTTGAAACTTACAGGAAAGTTGTAAGAGTAGAATAAATGCCCATACCCTTCACCTAGACTCACCAGTTGTTTACCTTATCCCTCTGGCTATTTCTAGTACTGTCTGCACCTCTTGACAGTAAACTGCAGACATCATGACCCTTTACACCTAAATACTTAAGGCTGCATCTCCTAATTATAAGAACATTTTCCTGCATAACCACAATACACATATCAAAATCAATACTTTAAACACTGAAACAATACATCATTTTTACTCAAATTTTGCCTGTTGACCAATAATGTTCTATTTAGTAAAATTTCCTTTTTTTGTTCTGATTCAAAATCCAATCCAACATCATATGTTACATTTAATTGCCTCCTCTCTCTCTATCTCTCTCAATATATATATATACATATATATATATATATATATATATATATATATATATATATATATATATATATTCCTTTAATCTTGAACAGAAAGCCTTCCAGTTATTCATGATATTACCATTTCTAAAGGGTAGATATGAGTTGCTTTAAAGAATATTCCTAATTTGAGTTATTTTTTTATTTTTTCACAAATAGATTATGTTATGCCTTTTGAACTGAAATGCAATAATTTTGTAATTTATTGTTACTGCCCCTGGGCTTAGAAACCTTAGGCAAGCCTGTGCTGTACCCCAGAAATCCCATAACACAGATGGTAGTTTGGAATCTCATTTATTCTATCTAATTCAGTGTTTTATGAACATTTAACTCTGTTAACTTCCAGGGTCCTCAGTCACACTTTCAGCATCTCTTCTCCCCAGAATCCAAGTATATCATGTTGCTTCTAGTATAGCAGGGCCTCAAGTGCAACACTCTGCCTGTGGATGGTGAGATCATTCCCAGATCTGTCCCAAGCCCCATCCCCACAGAACTGCAATATTGACATATCTTCTCTCCCTGTTCTCTCCTGTGGCATCAATTATCTTTTATTCTTTAGCACCAGGGAGACATTAAATTGAGATTGTTATTCTCTTGTTCTTCACTTATTTTTGAATGTCATTCCATTTGATTCACATTAACAAAAATAAATAAATGAAAATTCAACTACATCCCAACTACTGTCTCCATTTCTAAGATGTTTAATAATCTATATATATAAAAGCCCAGTGACCGAATGGTGGAATGACCAGAATGACCAATCAACCAGTTGCTACGACGTGTGTTGACCACCAGGGGGCAGATGCCCATCGCAGGAGCTGCCCCCTGGTGGTCAGTGTGCTCCCACAGTGGGAGCGCCGCTTTGCTGACTGGGATGAGCGGCGCTCCCACAGCGGGAGCAGCTTCTCAGAGGGTGGGTCAACAGCTGCTTGACTGACCAGGGTGAGCGGGCATTCCCACAGCAGGCTGATCCCCATAGGCCACGCCCCCCACCAGTGCATAAATCTGTGTACCAGGCCTCTAGTGAGTTCATAAAGAACAAAAAACTTCTTTCAAACTTTCAGTTATGCATCCAGTTAACTATTCTTATAATTCAGCATCTATAGTAAATAGTTTATCATTTTGGCTTCCTTATTTCATTAGATATGGGAAACTGATTTTATCTGACATTTTTGTTGATTATAAAAGTAGCCCTGTTTTACTATAGAGATATCAGATTTATATAGTTGAAGATAGTAAGAAACTTTGGGTATTGTTGGCAAACTTGCCTGACATAAATCAAAAGTCACAAAGGGAGCACTCAGAGACAGTGATAGAGCACCATGCCTACAGTTATGGCCCCCATCGTCCCCACACACTAAAGCAAACCAATTCTTACACACACTGACATCTTAAAGTATGTGTTTTTTAAGCTGATAAAAATAAGACAACTTTTGCTAGAGATATTCATTTTAAGTGATGTACTTTTGTGGTTTTGTACTTTGTCAAAAGGACATAGGTTAATTTAAACACATCAGAGTCCAGTCCATGTCCTTTAACTCCAGAGTTAATCCTGGTTTCCTGTCATCATTCTTACTCCTAACATTTTGGATATAGCTTAATGATGAAATTTAGAAACTTTGAGGGTTCTCACCATGAAATCCCCTACCATTCATTTTAACTGTTTTAAAACAAGGTTACATAAGATTTTGATGAGGAAGTAGATGAGAGAAGAATGAGACATAAAAGTAGGGTTCATATATTGCCAGATTTTTTTAAAAAAAATAATTATTTGATTAAGGCTTGTAAACCCCACATGTTTATTAATCATGTGATGATGTAGATAACTGTATTTCTTTACATTTCAGGAAAATGATATGTTTTTTTCTTAGTAAGAATTGCATTAGAAAGTTTACTTTTAAGTCTTGTTTTTGAAATCAACTTATTATCTAAATAACATCAACGGTAATACAATTGTATTTTTTCTTCCATTGTGTATACAAAAATTAAACAAGAAAGCATTTTTTTCAAATTATATAGAGTAATTAAAGCATATTCAAAATTAAAGTAATAATATTAATTATTTAGCACTATAATCCTAAAATGCAATTGCAAATCTGAAAGATTAATCAATCTTTGGAGTAAGAGGTTTAAATTCAAATTATATTAGCTCCCATTACTTAAGGGATGTGCGTAATAAGCAAACTATTTTTTTTCTGTCTAGTCAAGAATGTTCAAGACAGTTACTTACTGATTTTATTTTGGGGGTTTTTGCTTTCATTGTTTGAAAAATCTCTCTTGAACTTGGTTTTCAGTTCATACATAAACACAGAGAAATTAAGCTTGACATACAGACTCCTGCTCTCAGCCAATTACTCTATATTCTGGAATCATTCCTACTAATGATTTCCCTGAAGGTGTACATGTATTAGATATGTCAGTCAGTGTGGCTGACCCATTCAACTCTATATTTCTCTAATCTTGCCCCACCAGTTACTGTTCCTGAGAGGGGCAGCCCTATGTGTCAATATCATCCCTGTCCTTCCTGTTTAGAGATAATTAGACCAATGAGGAACAGGTAATACAAATGAAACCAGATCATAGTCTGAGCTAAATCACCAGGATCCTTTCTTTCAAAAATCTAACCCAAAAAGTGGAGCTCAACTAGTGGGAAGCTGTGCTATCATGGTTAAGGTGAGGAGGTGGGATGGGAGTGGAGATGATAAGAGAGGAAGAATACCTGAGCACAGTGCAGATTCAGAAGGTGGTTAGGGAGCCATGAGATAAAGATGGAAGAAAGGAACCATGGAGTACTTAAGTGAGGAATCCACTGCCAATAGCATTCAGAATAAACCCTTACATTCTTAACATTATCGACAATGGTGAGCATGATCTAGTCTCTGTATGATTCCCCTACTCTAATACCTTTGCCATCTACTGGTATCATTCTATGCTTCTAATACCATGGCCATTTTTCAGTTCCTTAAATAACCCATGTATATTTTTCCATTCTGCATTTCACATATCCTGTCCCCCAGTTTAGAATGTAATTTTTGCCATGCTATTTCAATCTTGGCTTTAATTTTCAACCGAAATATCAATTACTGTGAAAGACCATTCCTGCTTTTCCAATATCAATGAGATCTTCCCAATATAATCTCATGGCATCTGTATTTTTTATAACATCCTTCTTTATTTTACTTGCATAAAACTGATACAGACACACACTACATCCACCCAAAGACAATAATATGTTTAAGATATGTTTTCTAAGTAGACTATAACCTCCAAGAAAACAAAGGCCATATCTGCTTTATTCAGCATTGCATGCTCAGAACCTAGTCAAGTGTCTGTCCATGCTCAGTTCTCTAGGTGTGTGTGTGTGTGTGTGTGTTTGTGTGTAGGCTCTGGATTGACTTTTTCATACTGGATAATAAAATCTAGGACTCAGACTTGAAATTAAATTAAAAAACACATATGGATAAGGCCAGTCTAGCATAAGAAAACTGTTAAGTCTGATCAAATAATTGAATTGCTACCCCCTCCTGTGAGAAATGACCTTTAGACCACTTCACAACAGACATCCCCTTTCACTTAGACCACATTCCACTTGCCAAGACCACATTCCACTTGCTAAGACCATTATCCTTCCCCTTGGGACCTTCCCGGGATCCAGACCTGCCCAGAGAATTCTCCACCCAGAGAAATCCAGCCTAGAGTACTTTAAAACCTCCGACTCCCCATCCCTGGGTGCTGGTGTCATTTTGGGGCTCAGCCCATCTGGTATCAAGATGACCTAATAAATTTATAATTCCTTACCACTTTGGCCTCCTGTATTCCTCCTTCGGTGACCCTAACAAAAACAAGCTAGTTTTCCATATTATCCAGCATAGCTCACATGTATTCTACTTTGGACCCAAATTATTATCCTATCTAATAATAGAGTAACATGTAAATTACCATCACTCCGCTACACACACGATTGGGACTCCCGCCCCCTGTGCCTCTCAACGGCCAGATCCACGGCCACTGAGGGGGTCTGGCGCGGACACCCAACTGCACCTCTCAACAGCAGGATAGCCAGGTGTCCGCGGCAGCCCCCCTCAGCAGCCGTTGAAAGACGCAGGGTAGCCCCCTCAGCAGCCGCGGACCATCAAAAGTGGAGGAGCTGGGTGCCTGTCCGCTGGTACACCAGGCCTTTCAGAAGCCTCTGGCTTGGCGGAGGCTTCTGAAAGGCCTGGTGCCGGAGCAGACAGGCACCCAGCTCCTCCACTTTTGATGGTCCGCGGCCGCTGAGGGGGGCTACCCTGCGCCTTTCAACGGCCACTGAGGGGGGCTGCCACCGAGCCGGAGGCTTCTGAAAGGCCTGGTGCACCAGTGGACAGGCACTCAGCTCCACCACGAAAAGCAAAAGCGTGTAGGGGACCCTACACGTGCATGATTCAGTCATGCACTGGGCCTCTAGTTTAGCTAATAATAAATTATCACTTTGTCTCAGTTTGCATATACCTTACTATCCTTTGGAGAACTTGTGAAAAGTTATAATTAATTCATGGTAAGATTTGGTCTTCCTTTGTCTGAATAAGTTACTTTTCTTTTCTTTTTTCCTCACCCAAATATCCTCACCCAAGGGTATTTTTTTTTCCATTCATTTCTAGAGAGTGGAAGAGAGGGAGGAGGGAGAGAGAAAGAGAGGCATCGTCATGAGAGAGACACATCGATTGGTTGCCTCCCGCATGTGCCCTGACTGCGGCTAGGGAACCTGCAACTGAGGTATGTGCCCTTGACCAGGATTGGAACCAGAGACCTTTCAGTCTAAGGGTCGACACTCTAACCACTGAGCAAAAATGGCTAGGGCTAATTTTAATGGCAACTTCTCAATATTCATTTCTACTTACCTACATACCATATATCATATTGCAATAGCCCTTGGATGTATTCCTAAGGAGCATAGACTATCACCATCTAGAATCTAAGAAAAGTTTTGTTTCTTTGTTTTCTATAAAGTAGGATATTTATGAAATCAACATGAATGTTAAAAATACAATACTCTGCCCTGAGGGGAGGATAGGGCTGAAAGAGTTGAGAGAGTAGATGAGATTCCAGTTTGGTCGTTATGCATTAGTACAGGGGTAGAGATGGGAAAGAGATGAGTCAAGAAATATTTTGGGGTCTGAAGCAACAGGATTTGATAGTTAATCAAGTGGGGACAAGTATGAGTAGAGAGCAGCACTCTAGTATAACTTTCATAAAACATATTTCTTTACTATATTCTACCTTTAGGTTTTTCACAGGAAGTCTACCTGTCTTGTGAGATCTCAAGCTGTCATTCTACCTAACACAAAAAAATGAATTTTACAGTTTGGGCATATTACTTTTTATAACCAACGGCAGTACTACTTCAAGGGTCAGTTTGCAAAGGTCAGTACTCAAAATCTCATGCTCAATATACTTGATTCATGTGAAACAGTAGAATATTTGCAGTAATATATTAGATGTCCAAAACCTACTCTTTGAGATATGCAGAGATGTATAACCTAATTTTCACACTTAAGGACATCCTATTAGTTTATAAAATATTTTTTCTCTAAGCTGAAATAACACAGATGGCTGTCCCAGAAGCAGCTAAGGTAAGTATCCATGAAGCTGTAGACTGCTGAACAAGTCTGGTTCACTGCTATGCTAATTACCAGTTAGCTGAACTATCAATTTCTACTTTAAATTCTTTCTAAATAGAAGAAAAAAACTATGTGCAGAAAAATAAAACTTTAACTACAGCATAGTTTTCTTGTATATTATTTATTGTTTACACTTGTGTGCACATCTCAGTTTGCTGTTGGAATAGAATGTGCAACGATATTGCAATGATGATAAACTCAGATGGTTACACAGATGAAATCACACTATAAAAAAGGAATTTCTTTGTTTGATGGTCACTTTCCTAGCTGTGAAGGGCAGTTTATACTTAGGAAAAAAAATAATGCAGAAGTCCAATAAAGCGATAACTTCTTCATAAGTGGCAATATCCCAATTTCTTGGTTTAGTTTTAAGCAGAAATGCAGGATCAAGGATAGGCTCAGTGAGACTGAGACTGTAGAGGCCAAATGAAGCTGGTGAAAGGAAATAACTATCCTCATTGAGTCAGAAAAACATATACTTTGTGAATTGTGAGGTACGTCTAGACAGGATTTCTTGGCCAGTATGAGCTTCCAGGTTTTCCATCGAAAAACAATTGTGTAGGGCTGGACAAACTTGCAGGCACACCAGTAAATGTATATTTCTATTGGTGCATTTATTTTGACAAGAGAGTTAATACTCGGAAAAGTAAATAGCCACGTTCTAAAATAGTGATTTTGAAACTTCATTGCGCACAGTAATCACACGGGGTACTTGCTGAAATCTCCAGTTCCTACAGTCACTGCGGTGGGAATTCAGGCAGTACCGAACAAAACTAAGTATGCATTTACCCTTTGATCCAGCAAACTTTGTTTCAGAAATTTATCTTGAAGATGTATCTTCACAAATAAGAGACAGCAAATGCACTAAATTATTCACTGTAACATTATTAACAACGGCAAAACATTGAAAGCATTTTTATCCAATTCTCCTTTCCCTTCCCTATTCATTTTTTTTTTTTTTTGCCAGAAATTTTAATTTAGCACGTACCCAGCACAAGGTTCTCAGAATACAAGAGGGAATTCTAAGGCTTTTAGCAAAATCAATGAAGAAAAATGCACTTTACAATTTATGAATGCTCAGGGATGGTTCGGTGGGGTAGCTCTACAGATTGTTAATTGATAGAAGCTGTGTCTTCTAATAAGCTCTTATTAGTGTTGCAGTGAAAGAATTTTTAAAATTAGGCTATTCAATAATGGTTCTCTTGTCCCAATCTTATCAATTTCTTACATGGAGGGCAATTAGTTTTTCAAAGAGAACAGATTCTTTTAATCATACTTGTATCAGAATATTTCCTAGGGAGGTTGTAGGTAATTGTTTTCTCTTTAATCTTTTTTTTCTTCTTCTAATATCAGTGCCTATGATATTCAGTTTTACATGTCAATTTAGCCAGATATAGTCTCCAGTTATTCAACAAAACACTAACCTAGATGAAGATATTTTGTGTATATGATTCTCTATAGTCAGCTGACTTTAAGTAAAGGAGGTTGGCCTCTATAAACTGGGTGGGCTTGATGTAATCAGCTGAAAAGTTTAAGAGCAGAACCAAGAGTTCCCTGAGGAAGAAGAAATTCCATCTATGGGCTGCAGCATCAGCTCCTGCCCAAGACTTCTATCCTGCTCTTCCTCAACGCCTGCCCAAAGACTTTTCATGGAACTGCCTAAGCACCCACAACTGCATAGGCATACACCTTAAAGAATTCTAAGCACATTTGTAAATCCTACCGGTTCTACTTTTCTGGGGGAACTCTGACTGATGCACTGCCCCAAAATTATTTAGGTGAATAATGTCCCTCCATTTAGTAATAAATTAAAACAGATATTGACAGTTCAGGGGACTGGTAATTAGCATAACATTGAACCAGATTTGTTCAGCAAACCAAATGGAGAAAGTACAGGTCCTGGGGACACATTTTGAATGCCTAAATTCAGTGATGTCAAATTCACCAGTTTTTATTTTCATTAGTAATCTAAGTCATTACATTTACATGTTTGTTTGTTTGTTTTTGGAGGAGGTTGTTTTCTTAAGCTGATTTACATGGAGTTTTCTAATATTTGAAGCTGAAAAAAATCTTACGTGCTAAGCATTCAATGTTAAGGTAAATGGTAACAGGAACACCTCTCATTACTACGAGAGAAATAGACCTCAAATGTTCTACTGACAACAAATCTATTGAGCAACTATTGCTTATGAAAATCAGCAATTTAAAAGACAAATATGAAATAATTTAAGGTAATTTTATTTAAGCAAAAAATATCTGAGTAATCAATGACTTTTATTAATAATCAGAAAGTCTGAAAATACAATATCTGCAATTTCCTCAATAAATGTTTCCAACCTTTACTTTGCCACAAGAAATGGCATGAATAAAACAACAAAGTTCATATCCAATCCTACCTTATAATAGAGAAACATGCAAATTGACCGCACCTCCGCTACGCCCACGATTGGGCTGGCGGGAGGCTGGGGGGCGGGACTCCAGGTGGCTTATCTGGCCATTGAGAAGATCAAGATGGCGGCGCCCAGTCCTCTTAGTTCCAGGGGTCACTGGGAAGATTGACGCCACGGGGAGGCTAGGCCGGGCTGCCCAGCCGCTCCCGGGGGTCCCTGGGGAGATCGCTGCCCCGGGGAGGCTCTCCCGGGGGTCCTTGGGGAGATCAGCAACCTGGGTGGGGGCGTGGCCCGGCCCATCCAGCCTCTCCTGGGGGTCCCTGGGGAGATGGCAACCTGGGGGGGCGTGGCCAGGCCCGCCCAGACTCTTCCAGGGGTCCCTGGGGAGATTGCAACCCAGGGGGCCATGGCCGCCCTGCCCAGCCACTCCTGGGGGTCCCTGGGGAGATCAGCAACCCCGGGGGCATGGCCACGCCGCCAAGCCTCTCCCGGGGGTCCCTGGGGAGATGGCAACCTGGGGGGGCGTGGCCATGCCGCCCAGCCTCTCCCGGGCGTCCCTGGGGAGATCCGCAACCCCGGGGGCGTGGCCAGCCCGCTCAGCCAGCTCCCAGAGATTGGCAACTGGGGGTGTGTGCCCGACCCGCCCAGCCGCTCCCGGGGTCCCTGGGAACATTGCAGGCATGTGGTTGCTGAGACCCAGACCAGGCCTCTGGCCACAGATTCATAGCTTTGCAGAGACCTAGGGCAGGGATCTGCCTCATCTGCAGAGAGACAGAGGTTCTGCAGTGCCCCCAAGACGTGGGTGGGCCCAGCCAAGGATCAAGGGGCATGGAAGGACTCCTGGCAGAGGGGCAAGGACCCTCACCCCTGAGGCGGGGGTTGAGGGGTGGTGCCACCTCAGTGGAGGGGGGCTGCACTGCAGGGTACTGGACTGACTGATGTGATTCAGAGAAGCTCCCAGTGCTAATGGGCCTCGCTCAGGCGGCCTTCACACTTCAGAGGCAGTGACTCCTGCTCCAGCCTTGACCCAAAAGCAAGCTCGCGACACCCTGCCCCATGGCAGAGCATGCCTAGGCAGTGAGTGGGAAGCCTTCCACCTGCTTCGGAGAAGGGGGGGCAGTAAAGAATGGGGAGAGAGGAAAGAATGTGGAGCATCCGCAATGAAGAGGTGCTTGAGAAAGAGGCTCGGAAGCCTGACTGGAAGGTTTGTTTTGTTTGCTGGGCGGCTGCCCCTTAGGAAATGCAAAGAGCATGGCTCTGAGGGCTTCCTGTGTGCTGAGTCAAGTTCCACAGCCAACTGGAATTGGCCTCAGTTTCCTAGTCTGTAAAATGGATTAAGCGTGTCCCAGTGCCTTCACTAAGCTTTGATGCCAATTGAGATACTATATAAAGAAAATGAGGGAAGAAGTGAGAAAGAAAAGGAAGGACAAGCAACACAAAAGAAAGACTGAAAGGAACCTGTAAACCCATTGTCACTTAAATAGAGAATATAGTCAATAGTGTTGTAATGATGGTATGATGCCAGGTGGGTACTAGAAATATCGGGGAACACTTTGTAAGGTATATGATTGTCTAACCACTATTCTGTAACTAATATAAAACCTGAAACCAATACAAAATAATGTTGAATGTAAAGAAATGAAAATTGGAGTGAAATTTTATTAATTTCAAAGTTTAAATAAAAGCTGTAAAGGAAGGAAGGGGAGAATAAAAAGTGTTTTTCATTTTACCACTTCATTAAAAAGACAGTTGTCTTTATATGGTGCTTTTATACTTTTCTAAGTCATTATCTCATTTTAATTTCCGGGCAACTTAAAGACAAGATAAATATTCCCTCCACTATTCAAAGAAAGGAAATCTTGGTGTCTGGTCCTAATGATTCAATCGTCAAGCCCTTATTGTAAAGCAGGGTTAGTAAAATTTTCTGTGCAGGGTCATATCTATACTAATAAAAGCCTTGGGGGTGACCAGGCCAGCAGGGGAGGTTATTTGGGGGCAATCAGGCCCACAGAGGAGCAGTTAGGGGGCAATCAGGCCAGCAAGGGAGCAGTTAGGGGGCAATCAGGCAGGTAGGTGAGCAGTTAGGAGCCAGCGGTCCCGGATTGTGAGAGGGATGTCCAACTGCAGGTTTAGGCCCGATTCCACAGGGATCGGGCCTAAACCTGCAGTTGGACATCCCCCAAGGGGTCCCATATTAGAGAGGGTGCAAGCTGGGCTGAGGGACACCCTCCCCAGTGCACGAATTTCGTGCACCGGGCCTCTAGTTACAAATAAAAGCAATGAAGCCATTAGAAATGCATGAATTTCCATCTACTGGTCAACCTGTTTCAAATATATATATATATATATATATATATATATATATATATATATATATATATATATATATATATATATATATATATATATATATATATATATATATATATATATATATATATATATATATTCTATAAGGTAAATTATCCAAATAGCAATTTTTAGATAGTACTATAATAGGATTTTAATTTTTGAAGTTAAATTATGAGTCAGAATGTGTTTCCAAATATTTATAAAAGAAAGATGAAAATTGTGCAGTTGAATGAAAACAAGGTAGTGATCTAGTGGGCTCTATGGCTTAATATCCAATTGGCTAGTGACCAAAATATTCTAAATAAATTTATTATCCACCATGAACCCAGGGAGCAGTCTCCAACATTGGTATTCTTTATAACATACAGAATGCTATGGTCAGAAAATTCAGTTTGGAATATCTGTCTAATTCATGTTCTTTATTATTATTTTTTTTTCTCAAGACAAAGGCCCCTACCCACAGGATTTAGCTCTTGTAATCCAGCTTCCTTTGCATTGCAGCACCTGCCACCCTGCCTCCTTCCCCTAGATTATGGACCAGTGGTAGAAACAGCCATGGGGCATCAAATAAATTGGTTGTACTGAATTAATCAAGTTCTCTGACTTATATTTTAAAATTATGACACAGAAAGTTAGTAGAACCATTGCTATAGTTCTAATTATATTGAATTTCACCTATCATTTGTAAATATCAAGACCAGTATATATTCCTACCTTACTTTTCCAATTAGAATGTAAAAGCTTTGGGAAAAGGATTCAATTGTCTCTACTGTATATAAAATATTTGCTGTGTCTGATAAATGATAGCAATAACAACACTGCAGCTTTGAGCTTCTACTGGAGTTTTTGGAGCATTGAGCAATTGTAGGCATAGTTCTAATGTCCTGAGAGAAGGTTAATTGATGCACACACATTATTCATCACCATTCCTACGCGTATAAATAGAGACGATGGCGCATATGTAAAGTGCTTCAAAACTGATAACTGAAAGTAAACACAACAGATTCACAAGCTTTTTAATATTTGAGCATACTCTATAACCACACATCTAATTATGCTCAAAAATCTGTAATCTGAGTTTGTCCTTTCCTTCCTTCCTTCTTTTCATTCTTCCTTCCTCCCTTTTTTCCTTTCTTCTTTCCTAACTTCCTCCTCTTTTTCTCGTAATCACTAGTTATGGGCAGATTTTAAAAGACAGGTTTCTGCCCTTACCAGTTTGGCTCAGTGGATAGAGCATCAGCCTGTGGACTAAGGGGTCCCAGGTTCAATTCCGGTCAAGGGCATGTAACTTGGTTGCAGGTAAGTCCCCAGTAAGGGGTGTGCAGGAGGCAGCTAATCGATGTTTCTAACTCTCTATCCCTCTCCCTTCTTCTCTGTAAAAAAATCAATAAAATATATTTTAAAAATAAATAAATACAGATTTCTTCATTTTAGTTAGAACCCATGCTCACTTGAGTATAATCATTAAAGTTAAAGGTAACTGGTTAAAGTTAGAACACTGAATTCAGGTACATTAATCTTACAAAGTATTTGTAAAACTCTGTGTGAAAGATGATGTGACTCATCATGAGACATACTACTTACAATTTATGAACACTCAGCAATGTGCTTAGTTTAGTACCCAGTATGAGACGGTAAACAATTTAGAAGCAAGGGCTGTTTGTGATCTTTATGGAACAATCCTACAGGTGCTATAAATCACTTCCAAGTTTTTAAGTACCTGGTCAATATTATTAAATCCAAATTTTCATCCCAAAATACCCAACCAATACTTACTGAGTGCCAAAAGTAAAAGTGTGACAGAGATAGATTATGTTAATATACCCTGTTTGCTAATCAGAGCTCCCCCTTTTTGAAATCATGGTCAGCTCACATTTAGAACATAAAACTCTCCTGAAAAGCAAATGAACTGAGTACACAGAAATTAATCAAGAAGCCAAAAATAGAGGAAATTAGACCAGAAATTTGAGGATTTCAGTATCTCTCTCTCCCTGCCAGACATTTGGGTTTCATGCCTTAATCTGTTGGATTGTGCTTTGGTGCATGCTCTGAAATTCCAAGCCCTGCTATCTGTATTTCTAGCCTTAAGTAGTGAAAATCTTTTTGATGTTGTTCTTAATGGCTGCTGCTGTTTTGATTCCAGCCTTGTGACCTGCCTCTAGCTCTTTAATATTATTTGGGCTTTATAAAATGGTTGTCCTGTCTTAGAAATGAATGACATGCTGAATCCGATTAGCTTTGATGTTGCAATTCAGAACCACTTTTTGAACAAACCTAATAGCATATGCAAAAGTAGTACAAACTTTAGATATGATTATTCATTTATTCTTTAATTTAACAATACTTAGTGAGCATCCAGTTACTTAACTTCTAGGCTCCAGATTCTTCATAAGTACATTCAGAAAAATAATGCCCAAGTAAGAATGTATTTTGCTGAATTAAATTAGATGTAGAGTTTTGTATGTAGAAGACATTTAACATGAACATATTTTGCTCCTTCCAATTTTCCACACTTTATATTTCATGTGCTGCTCTACTTCCTTTTAGTTGAGAGTTTCTGGGGTGATGATAGGAAATAGAAGTGACTTTATATACATGAGTTTAAAGTTATAAATGTCAGTTTGCTAGAGGAATAAGTGCTTGCTAAAAGGATTCTGATTTCAGGGGCTAACAAGTAGATGTACCTGGTGAGCCTCACCTTCATACTAAAGCTAATAAACTCCATAATAATTCAAAATTTTAGATGAGAGAAGAAAAAGTGAGATGCTACTAAAAGGCACAGTAAAACTTCAATGGAGCAAACACTTGCTGACTTCTGGTAATGAACAGGCACATGCAAGGTATGGTGATAAAAGTTGAAGAGCCATCTTTCTGCCATCTAGGTTCTCATATCCTTTCAGAGTTTTGCTAGAAACTAGCAATAAATTGAGTATGTTGAGATTTATTTGAAAAAATATGAATGCATTTTCAAGTAAAAAGTCACCAATAGATGAAAAATTTTCATATATTTTTGTGAAATCCTACATTTAAAACTACTTTTTTTTCTGAATAAAGATCTGGCTTAGTAATGACAAAAAAAAGATAAATGAAAAGAGACGAAATTTAAAAGAGATAGATCTCTATAGATGTATTTCAGGACAATTCTTATTTTATATTGGGAGAGATAAAAACATACTAACATCTCCAAGTTAGCAAATCATATTAAACTTTTACTAATAGAGTAGTGAAATGTCAAGTCAATGCAACATAAACTGTAGGGAAATCTCAAGAGTTTATATTCAGCTTAGCATAAATATGGCACATACTAGTAAGGTTCAAATGAGCAAGCTTAAGGTAACTAATGCATTTAGGGAAAAGAATTAAAAATTATTTGGATAGAAAGCTGGGCTCTGTTCTTGTGACTTATTCAATTGGTCCACACAAGTGATCTCATCTTACCATCCTTATTCCAAACGGTTTGCTGATGCTATAATCAGAACAGATGATTATCTGAGGACAACAACCTAATATACTGCAGTGGCCAAAACAGACAGGCCACAATCAAGAGACTTATTAGAACTGAAACGGAAAATATTATCCTACCCACATAACTATTTTTGAGAAGAATTTTAAGTGGAAATCTGTGTTTAGTTATAGTTGCAGTGCTTCTAAAAATCTACAACAAACCTCAGTGAAGCCTTTAACATAGTCCATAATCAGATGTGTTAATAGGGATAGAGTAAGGGTAGTATGGAAGTAGACAGGTGAACCTTTCTTATGGAAATAGAATAAAATGATTGTATTTCTGATAATAAAGACAAAGGCTGAAACAGCTCTGAACAAAACCTGTCAAATCATTGTTTTAATAGGCTGTACCAATCACAATTCATTGTGACACTCTTCCCATATTCTTGCTATGGGTGGGCAACATGTGCATATTTTATTTTATGTGCCACACACTAATCCTCCCTAACCAGCAAGGACAGGAATTGGAACCTAGAGTAGCCAATATATGTCTTATGCATAAAATAATGACCCAAATTAATCAAATTATTTCTCTTGAGATTTTGAAACAGGGAGTCTACAATTGTTAACAGTGGGAGGAAAGGGGGAAGAATATCCTGATAAGATTGCCATGATAACAAAAACCATTTCCAGATTTTGTCTTCGTGAATCTATAACCTCTTCAAACTATTTTTGGTTTTTGTTTTTGGATGCCTTGAGAATTGGTATATTTATTAATTTAATAATATCTTTGGTTACTATCATTTAAGGTATTGTGTTCTAGCAATTAAACAAACCTGACTAAAACACAGGAAAAGCATAAACATGTTAACTAAAACTTAACATATTTATTATTAAAATCGTGGTAAAATAAATGTGGTGAAGAGTGAGAAAAGTAAAGAATAAAAATTAAAACTATAACTTTTCCCATTGAATAATATAGTATTGAGTAAGACAAAGTCCTTACTTTATCCTAAGAGGTGCAGTATAGCATGGTAATTAAGATTATGGGATTAGGTTAAAGACTACTTTAGTTAAAATTCTGGTTCTAATATTTATTAGCTATGAACAAGTTACTTTAACCTTTCTGTGACTCCATTAACTTACTTGTAAGATGGAGAAAAATATTTTTATATGACTGTTTTGATTATTAAATAAGTAAATAAATGAGAAGTTCTTAGTAGAATGTCTGGCATTAAAGAATCTTAAGACTCAAAATATTTATTATAATAAGAGCTAGATTAAAAATGTTGCTCTTAAGCAGAAGGAAAGATAAGGTACAGAGTAGGGAGGAAGATGGAGAGAAAACAATTACAAATAGAAGAAAAAGGGGTAGAGAGAAAGGAAGAGAGAGAGAGGGGAAAGAGAGAGATATACGCTATTTTTTTTCTAAACTATTTGAAATAAATTGCAGACACATTATTTCACTTTTGCATATATTTCTTAAGGAATGGGACATTCTCAGTATACACTGTTTTGGGCTGAATTGTGTCCTCTAAAGTTTATGTGTGTAAGCCTAATGCCCAGTACCTCAGAATGTGACTGTACTAGTATTTTGGAGATCGGGTCTTTAAAGATGTAATTAAGTAAAAAGGAGGCCTCCTTAGGGTGGGCCCTAATCCAATCTGATTAATATTCTGACAAGAAGAGGAAATTTGGACAATATGCCCAGTGGCATAGAAAGGACCCAACAATAAACCAGCCCCTTTTATTCAATTAATCTCTTTAGGCACAGAAACCCTGAGCAGCCAGTCAATGTAAGTTCCTTTAATAATGGCAGGGTAGTATCAAAAGTATCAATCATCAGAAGATTGCTTATTGCCCTGTACTCCAATGGTTCAGTTGCTGCCAATGATGCATTAACTCTGTGGAAATGAGAAGAGACTTATTGGTAGCTATTAATGTGGTCTAGAGAAATTAAGGTTTTCAGATTAAAGGCACCCACTTATATACCACAGATGTTAAATGAAGGCTTCTAGTGACAGAAATACATATTCATCTACCTGAATTTCAGAGAAATAGAATGTGGGACAGAACCTAATACAACAGATGATTTCCTTCAGACTTTCAATTCTTATAAAGTGAACTGAAGATTATTCATTCAAAAATATTATTTAACACTTATTCAGATTCACATATTATGCTGTAAACCAGGACATACAGAGCAAATTACAGAGCAAAGGATGATGTTCATTACTTCTGATTTGCGTTCATTCTGTGCTCCCTTTCAACTCATCCCTCAATCTGCCTATCAGACACCAAAACATAAAGCAAGGAAGGAACAACTTGGCCACTCTACCAAGACTTCATATATGCTGGAAAAATCTCTCCATTCCAGTTAGAATTCCTAAGATGGATGTATCTTAGCTATGTAATGCTGAATTTCAATGTCTAGGTACAATATTTATAAACATTTTTATCCATATTGAGGCATATACACCTGACTGATGTTCATTCAATTACCAGATATATTTATAGTGCGTACTAGGAACTGCAATGTACAATGAACCAGAGCTGGACAGATTAAAAGACACAGTTCCTGCTCAGAGAGTGATAGAAAATCATTCAATCAGCACTAAAGATACCATATACACAATGGAATACTACTCAACCATAAGAAAGAAGAAATACTGCCATTTGTGACAACATGGATGGACCTTGAGAATATTATGCTAAGTGAAATAAGTCAGGCAAAAAAAGCTAAGAACCATATGATTTCACTCATATGTGGAATATAAAACTGAAATTCGTGGACCCAAACAGCAGTGGGGTGGTTGCCAGAGGGAAGGGGTTAGGGGTTCAGGGGGGTGACCTAATATATGGTGACAGAAGATGATTTCATTTTGGGTGGTGAGCACACAGTAAAATATACAGATCTTTTAACATAAAAATCTATACTGAAACCTATATGATCCTATTAATCAATGTCACCCCAATAAATTTAATAAAATGTAATAAAATAATAAAATAAAATCGATGTCAAAATGGCTTGGGATATCATGCTTTGCCTTTGGAACTTATGCTAGAAGACATCACCCAAGGACCATAGCCAGCCTGATGCATAATCTTCTGAGATAACATAAAAGGATTTTTTTACGTTGAAAAAATAAAAACAAAGTCATACATGTTATATTGTTATCAGTCTTATCAAGCTTTTTCATGGCTTTTATTTTTTAATTGATTGCAGAAAGGAAGGGAGAGGGAGAAAGAGATACAAACATCAATGATGAGAGAGAATTATTGATTGGCTGCCTCCTGTACAACCCCTACTGGGAATTGAGCCAGAAACCCAGGCATGTGCCCTGCCTGGGAAGCACATCAGAACCTCCTGATTCATAGCTCAGCACTCAACCACTGACCCACACCAGCCAGGCTTTCATGACTTTTATAGACAGTCATGAAATAACACATACTAGTAAACTTCTAATTTTTTATTCAGTCATGGAATAACATATTTCCATATTTCTATAGACAGTCTTGGGAATAACATATACTAGTAAACTTCTAATACTTTAAGTGACTACCTGGCAATATCCTCTCAACCTCTGGATAGCCTTGGAATATTATGCAGCCCTGTATAACCTGAAGTCCACTATAGTTTGAAGGGAAAGCTGGGTAAAGGAAGAGTTGGCTATGAGAGTTGAGGGTGTTGGTAAAATAGATAAGTTTGTAACTGACAAATAAATTAATAATTAAGATTTGAAAAGTTCCATTGTGATATCTTTTTTAGAGTAAATCATACAAATACAAGAATTGAACTTATAATACCTACAAAGGGGGGAAAAACATGGAGTGGGGGCCTTAAAATACATTATAAAAGCCTAAAATTATTATACACATTCTGGTACCTATGTGATACATTGGGAGCCTTATGAGTACTAAACATATTACATAAACAAATTTTAAATTGTCATTATATTTACTACAAAAATCTAAAATATTAAATGACATTAAACATAAAATACTATACTTGTTTTAACCTTTAAAATAGAAATTTTTATTCAAGTTTATAACTATGATATTACATTTAAAAACATGTTTATAGAACAAAACATTTTAAATCACCTAATTTTAGTATTTAAAGGAATCTTACAGATCATCTGCATTTCCATCTGGCTTCCATATTTTTGAGATGAGGTAGGACACAAACAAAGGTAAGTGACATAATTAAATCCACACAGGCAGACCTATGGAAACGTTGCTCGCCTGTGTTCATAACAACAAAATAAGTAATTAAAACCATTAAACTTGTCTAACTGACCTTTCTGGGTTAAAGAGTATACTCTCTTAAAGTGAGGAATTGGTAGATTATGCATCAGACCCCTCCCTTTTCTATGCTGAGAAAGATATTCATTGTAAGGCCAGCATGTTAGCATACAGAGCTATTGTCTAAGAATTCAAGCAAAGATTTTAAATTGGAAAGGATTGAGGTACACTCTAGGGATAAAGGTAAACTCGGCTTCAAGTGATTCAGTGAAGTTGTAGTCAACTGGAAAATAGCTACAGTAAGGAATCACTGACAACCCACTTAAAGGAAAGGGGGCAGTCTTTTGAAGGAAAAGCCTTTGAGCAGATTGTGGGGTATAATCTATAAGAGCTGAAATATGTTAGATTTCATGCCTAAAAGTAACAATGCTGGTTACCAATGCATGTGGTACTAAAAGAAATGAAGTTTACAATTAAGATATTGTCATATTTGAAAATGACAGATAAAATAGATAACGTAGGTTAAGTTCTCCTAGGATACAAAAATAATTTTTTTTTGAGATCTTGAGGAATTCTGCCTGTGGTGTACTTTTACTAGGGTCTTCCATTTCTTTCTTTTTTTTTTTTTTCAGTTTTTGATAAAATTCAGTTCTAATCTATTTCAATTCTTGTCAAACCATACTGTTTTAATTTCACCCAAATCGCATTAGAGTGAAATGAACAAGTGACTGACAGACCTTCAAAAAGCAACAAGAGCATCTGCTCTCAATGTTAATGTGATTTGCCGAGCCATCCAGCTGCCCTTTGATCCACGGTTTCGGCAGGTTTTGTTAGCTAGACAAGTCTCCCCTTGCTGGTTTCTTCTCCAAACTCATGCTCTGTCTGCACTGGTCACAGAAAGACCTGAAAGTTCATGAGGACACTCTTCCTTGTTTGAGGAGGACCACTTCCTCAAGGAGAGATATGAAGCAATTCTACCTGCTACATTCCTCAAACAACTCTATTCCTGCCTTCTCATTTCTTCATGATTTACTGTAAGGTGTCAGTCAGTAAGGCTGGAAATTCATTTACTGAGTATCCTCTGTGCCATTTAAAGCTGAGAATTTAATTTAAACTTGGACCTTGAAGAATAAACATATCTTTCCTATCATGCCTGTCCATATCAAATACAATCAATGAGATTAGGTTCAGATGATAATTATTAAACTTAGCAGAGGCCCGGTGCACAAAATTTGTGCAGGGTGCAGGGCGGGTGGGGCGGTGTCCTTCAGCTGGGCCTGCACCCTCTCCAATCTGGGACCCCTTGGGGGATGTCCAACCTGCTTTCATCCTTGTAAATGCTGAAGTGCTTCTTTGAAATCAGCTAATGTAAATGTCTACTTAGATAATTGCTGTACAGTGTCAAGTGGTACTCTTTCACTTTTATTTCAGGCATTGTTAAAAATATAGTAAAGAAACATTAAATATCTGCTAGAGTACTTTAAGAATTACTATTCATCTATAACTGATGCTCAGACTTCCCAACTATTATTTTTTTTCAGGCTATTACCTCCAACTCTATAATAGAAGGACATCTTAGCTAACATGAGAATCTCAGACGTAAACACTGCATAGTAATTAAGGAGAAAAAAATCTAGCATGTTTGATATGATATTCTCCTTATCTCTTAACTTACTAAGGCTACTAATTAATATTTTCAATAGCCATAAAAATATGTTTCATTAAAAACTTATTTAGCTGCTTAGTTCCTGAATGTTCAAAGGCCATTTTAAAAATTAAAAATCATTTGATTCCAGCTAAAAACATAAGTTCAGGGGACATTGAAAACAGTAATTCTGTAATTCTCTAAATACTCCACAATGGTAAAAATATTAATATTTTAAAACTTACTTAAAAAAATTTAAGGACTTGCCTAAGTACAACATTTAAAACAGTGTCTCACCCATATTTGGCTCTTAGTAAATATTTGTAATTTATTCTTTAACTGAAAATGCTCTTAATATAGTCTTTTTTTAAACTTATCTTTATTGTTGCAAGTATTAAACTTATCTGTATTGTTGAAAGTATTACTAATGTCTCCCATGTTTTCCCACTTGACCCCCTTCTAGCCCACACCCGCCCCCCAACTGCCCCAGACCTTCATCACACCATTGTCTGTGTCCAGGTGTGATGATAAGTTATATATGCAGATAAGTTATTTGGTTAATCTCTTCTCACTCACCCCCCCACCCCAATTTATTTTCTTTACAGTAGCAGCTCTTTAAAATGCAGACAAAACATGAGTAGATCAAGCAATTTACACCAGCACATTAATTTCTTTCTAGTAAAATATTCTTTAATCTTTTGTTTGAAAAAGGATAAATGGGATTTTAATTGCACTGGAGAAATCTCTTTAATGTAAATACGGTCAGAAGAGGGCAGGAGTCCCTCTAATAGTACAACTAAAATGCCCATAGAGACTGGACATCTCTTCTCTTTTGGTATCTCTTAAGGAACAATGGTAGAGATTTCATAACTTTCTACAGGAAGCCTGCTCACCAATGCATGTACACATACGCATGCTACTAAGACTCCAACAACAATTGAAAACTGAGATCTTTACAACCAGGTAGAGCCCTGGAAACTATCCCAAGTATAATTGCAGAGGGCAGTGAGCTGAATGTAAGCCGTCTGGTACATTGGTAGTGCCATGAGAAATCTATCATAAATTCAGATATTCTAAAAATATAGACATACCAGAGAGGTAGAAGAAAGAACACTTTGAGAAGTGGTTAAATGAAGTGGTTCACAGAATCAAAAAACAAAACAAAAACTTGTGGCTGCATTTATACACCAGGCACCATATTATCTTGATATTACTAATGGAAACCACTCTTTTGTGAATATTTCAATGGGACAAATGGTGGATTTAGTAAGTGAGTGTACATCTATGTGGGCATTTGCTCTCCTAAAAAAACATCAACTAACAAATGGTATCAGTAGCCACCATTTTAAAAATAAGTTTGATTTTTATAAGATCAGTTAACTTGCCTGATATTACATTCTAGTAAATAAAGGAGCAGGACTTTAAACTCATGTTTACCTGAACTCTAAAATCTAAGCTCAGAGAGTCTTCCAAATATACCACATTTTTAAAAACTGTTATGATTTGAGATAAACATACCAGATGGTAGGAAATATTTATTACATGTTGAAGAAGTATGTATAAGTATTTCTTAGTGTGTAGCTCTATTACTTAAGAAGTGATGAATTTAGAACTGGGAGCGTCTAAGTGTTATGTTCAATAAGAAGGTGAAATGAAAAGTTTTCCAGTGACTCAGGCTGCATGGAGGGTGAACCTCATCTATATTTTCTGAAGCCTTCAACAATTATAGCTAACACTTTTTTGAAACTGAAATATTGAATGGATTACCTAGTTAATTGTCACACCCTCAACCATGAATGGGTAACATTATTATTCTATATCATCAATGAGATATCTTGATCCCCACCTATGTGACTTTGTCTGAATATTAATTATTTTCCTTTCTTTCCTGGTGGGAGGCATTTACTCTGGGAACCAGTTGCATGATCCCGTACCCTGGATTTTATATATCTTAATACTGAGCTTCCCCAAAGGAAGCCAAATGCTAACATGTAAAACCAAATATTACCAGACTCTAGTCTAAAGACTCACAAGCAGAAATGGAAAGGAACCTTGTAGGAGCAATGCTGCTGAGTCAAGAGTAAACATTGAAATGGCAAGCACAGTGCCTAGCATAAAGCAAGTGCTCAATCACCTCTGGTAACAGGATAGTGAATGGAGCTTTTCCTTGAACCTAAAATTAGAAACGTAAGATGACAACAAATTCTAAATAGAGCAAAAAACATTGGGATAGACATCTAATGAGTGTCTGACTCTCATGAAACCAAACAATGGCGCTGATTTCCTCTGTAGGAGTCCTCACTGACTTAGAGGACCACAGCAAAGTGCAAAAACCAACACTGAAGAGACCATCCCATTGTCAAAGACAACTAGGGGAGGATGCAACCAGATCAACACAGGGCAGGCTTAGGGAAGACACTATGCCATTTATAGATGACTGGTTATCAAATATCCGTTTTCCTTGCCTTCCCACCCATTTCCACTGCCCTCCCCACAACCAGGAAAGAAAAGACGCCGTAAGTCCTGGCAAGGAGGCTTAGTTTGTTAGAGCATTGTTCTGATATGCCAAGGTTGCATGTTTGATCCCTGGTCAGGGCACATGCGAGAATCAACTAATGAATGCATAAATAAGTGGAACAACAAATCAATGTCTCTCTATCTATCTCCCAATCTCTCTCAAAAATCAATTTAAAAAGGGGATAGAAGGAAAGATTCTAGAACAAAACCATTATCCCCTTTATCAAGTGCTAATGTTGGGGAGGAAATAAATTCATAGACTATGCCCATCTTTATTTCAGCTCCCTAAAGTCACATGCCTTAAATATGTTGGGAGAAGGAAAAAGTAAAAAGAGGTTTAAATATGATATGGAATTGTAGTTTTGGATAAGGCTAGACTTTTAACAACATAAAGTAACTGAAAAAAACATGAGATCTTCCTAAGATGTTAATAAGAGAATGAAAAGGCATATTTGACAGAGCACAGTTGAATTAAATGACCAGAAAATAGTAAAACTGATTTATATTTATTTGGGTGAGACTGAAGTTAGACTGCTCAATAAATTATATATTTGAGCCCGGGTCCAGGTGAGGCTGCACGCCCCTGGGTCTGGGTGAGGCTGGATCCTGGGACAGGGTGAGGCCGCGCGCACCTGGGTCTGGGTGAGGCCACGCGACCCTGGGTCCAGGTGAGGCCACGTGCCCTGGGGCCCAGGTGATGCTGGGTCCCAGGTCCAGGGGAGGCCGCGCACCCCTGAGTCTGGGTGAGACCAAACCAGAGGGAGTCGGACCTGCATTATCACCATTTGTCCACCATCCAGAGCTGAAAATTCAGTGCTGACATGTACACATAAGGAACTGGTGGACATTGAAATTGGGTCTCAAAAGAATTGTTGGTCCAGAAAGAAACTCACTACAGACTGATTCATTTGCCTGTCAGCATAACTATTATTGCTCGTCTCACATTCGGTTCTTATAAGTATATTTCTAGTAACACATGATCTTACTCATCTAGGCTGAAATGATGAACAACATAGACTGATGAACAAGAACAGACCCAGAAACAAGGAGGCATCGATCGGACTGTTGGGCCTCAGAGGGAGGGTAGGGGAAGGTGGGGGTAGGGGGGAGAGATCAACCAAAGGACTTGTGTGCATGCATACGAGCCTAACCAATGGTTAAGGACAACAGGGGGGTGGGGGCATCCGTGGGGAGGTGTGTGGGATGGGAATGGGGGGATGAGGACAAATATGTGACACCTTAATCAATAAAGAAATTAAAAATAAATAAAAAATAAATAAATTATATGTTTGAATGAATGAATGAAATATGAATGCAAAAATTCATGAATAAGTGAATGGCAACATGGAGAAAGGCATTTTTTCTTATATTAATTTTTTCAGGATCTTTATTTTATAAGTTGCTAGGAAGTGATAGTACGTTACTTATTATTGTTCTGTAAGCACATTGCATTAATAAATTCTCTTCTATTCTCTAAGCCAGTCTGAATTTGTTTAATTTATACCAAATTCCCCAAAAGGTTGTGATCTCCAAAGTGGGATCCTGGCATCAATGATGTATGATAATAATTCTTTGCCTCAGAGTCTCTACAGTAAAGAGAATGATGCTTTCACATGGTAATTGTAATAGAGCATATAAAAACAGTTTCACAAGATTCTCTAGTCATGATTTAAATGCATTTCACTGAATTATGGGAGATGCCATACACAATAGCTATAACCAAACATAAATTAAAAATCCACAAAGCTATGCAACTTCTTTAATGTCTTTGCAATCTAGTATTGTAAAATTTATGAGAGAAGAATATATGTAGATATCAAATCCTCTTTTTCAAGGTGGAGAAGACTACATTTCAAAGAGGTTAAATGAACTGCCAAGGTTCGCAATGACTTAATGCAGGGTTGTATCAAGAATCCAAGTCTCTTCCAGTGCCCTTGGCGGACCCGGATCTGTCTCTTGCTTCAACAGTGTTTGGAAGGAACAGATCCAGGAATGCCCCTTCTTCCAGCCTCCAACCACTCTCCTGTGTCTTATCCTGCTACCACCTTCAGAACTACCTCCAGGACCAGCCAACACACTGTTTTGTTGTTGTTGTTTTCTACCTTAACTCCTTATTTCTAAACAGCCACGAGCTCCCAAATTCGTCAGAATTATTCCACCGAGGTGGAGGCTGCGGTCAACCTCCTGGCCAACCTGCATCTGCAGGCCTCCCGCACCTACCTCTCTATGGGCTTCTATTCGACCCTGACAGTGTGGCTCTGGACAGCGGGGGCCACTTCTTCTGGGACTTGGCAGAGAAGAAGCACGAGGGCACCAAGCATCTCTTAAAGATGCTAAACCAGCAAGGTGGCCGCATTTTCTTCCAGGACGTGCTAAAGCCTCCCCAGGATGAGTGGGCAAAACTCAGGGTGCCAAGGAAGCTGCCAGGGCCTTGGAGAGGAACCTGAACCAGGCCCTGTGGAGCTGAAAGCCCTCCGTTCTACCCATGCAGCCCCTCAGCTCCGTGACTTCCCGGAAAACCACTTCCGGGGTGAGCAGGTGAAACTCATCAAGAAGATGGGCGGCACCTGACTCACCTCCGCAGGCTGCCCGCCCCCACCCTGGGCTGGGCGAGTGTCTCTTCAAAAGGCTCAATCTCAAGCACGACCAGGAGCCTTTGGAGCCAGAAGCCTTTGAGAGGCCCCTCTGCATTCCCCTGGTGTCTGACTTTTACCTGAGCCTCTTCCCGAAACTACTAACCATTCTTTTTCTTTTCCATATATTTTTTAATATATTTTTGTTGATTTCAGAGAGGAAGAGAGAGGGAGAGAGAGAGATAGAAACATCAATGATGAGAGAGAATTATTGATCAGCTGTCTCCTGCACGCAACCCTGGGCAAGCACCCTTGACCAGAATCAAACCTGAGACCCTTAAGTCCACTGAGCAAAACCGGCCAGGGTGCCATTCTTTTAACCACCCTGAAACCCTCTCCCATGCATTGGACCAAATTAAACAATAAAGCTTTGTGCAGCAGGAAAATAAATTAAAAAAGAAGAATCCAAGCCTTGTCACTCCCAAACATGTCTGTATTCTTCTCCTTTGGCTACCTTAGTGGTAGTAGAACCTTAGTAAATGTGACACATATATTATTAGTTGGACTGTAAATCTCATATAACTATGATCATGTCCAGAGAGAAAAGAGCAAATATATTTCTAAAGTAAACTTGTATTTAAACTCTTGGAGTTTATATTGCACAAGTCATACACCATGAGCCTTATACTTAAAGGTTTACTAGAAATCAGCCCTCCATTGCACAATGGAAGAACAGAGGGGGAAAAATGAGGTATTATTACAGCTAAAAATATTACTGTCCCCATATATCACTTGCCACCATAATAGCAATGAGGTGAGCTTTGAAATCCTAATAGTCTGTTTCTTCCTGTTGCCCACAGCTGTTACCAATATGACCAAATGGAAAGAATTATGAGATTGGTACTTGTTTGTTGGAAAAGCATGGAAAAAGGCAAGCCAACTCAGCTCTCTAGGAAAATGAAAGAGAATGTACCACTGACTATAATTCAAAATATCAGTTAATCCAAGAATGGTTTTATGTTTTAGGTCATAAGTTAGTTCTACCAAGTTGATATCAAATCAAAATTTTGTATACTAAGCCATTTAAATGGTTATAGGTACTCAGTTTAGGTTGTCTTAAGCATTACTTAAAAATCATGGTGCCAGCTGGTGTGGTTCAATGGTTGAGTGTGGACCCATGAACCAGGAAGTCACGGTTTGATTCCTGGTCAGGTCACATGCCCAGGTTGCAGGCTCGATTCCCAGTAAAGGGCATGCAGGAGGCAGCCAATCAATGATTCACTCTCATCATTGATGTTTCTATCTCTCTCTCCCTCTCCCATCCTCTCTGAAATCAATAAAAATATATACATTTAAAAATCATGATGGCATGAAAAAACTATTTCTATAAACTAATAGTTAATAAACAAAATGGAGTGTTTTTTTCATAATTATCAACACAAGTTTTGAATGTCAACCATATTTTGATCCATTATTGTTAATCTTATGATATTGACATGTTTATCCTGTTTTCCTTTTTGGCTAATCCTCACCTAAGGATATTTTTTCTATTGCTTTTTAGAGAGAATGGACAAGAGAGAGGGAGGGTGAGAGAGACAGAAGAGAGAGAGAGATAAACTTCGATATGAGAGAGACACATTGGTGGTTGCCACCCAAAGGCACCCAGACCAGGCCAGGGATCGACCTGCAAGCCAGGTATGTGCTGTTGACTAAGAATTGAACCCAAAACCTTTTGATGTGCAGGCTGATGCTCTATCCACTAAGCCACATTGGCCAGAACATCATGTTTATCTTATGGTAAAGCAATCTAAAGGCAATGCTATTTTTACCATTTGAATTTATTTCAATATTTATTAGAATCAAATTTTAAAACCATTTTTTGACTTTGGTTTTTTATGATCTGTGATGCAGTAAATGGCAGTAATGGCTGGTATTTGAGAGGTTGCTTCATCCATCTCAGGCAGAAAATTCAAGTTTAAATATCTTTTAAAAGGCTTATACCACATTATGCACAAATCTGTAAATTATATGACGTGAAAATGTTAAAGCAACTCAAATTCTTTCACAATCATCCAAATAATCAACTTGCAATCTAACAAAGTAATGTTCTTTGCAATGAACATTGAAGTAAAGGTAATACACATAATTAGTGTGTTGTCAATGAGAGGGAAATTATTTAAAAGACTTTTCATGCAATGCCACTTCTTGGGTGCTGGCTCAGTGTAGTTAATCACATTAGCTTGTCTCACTTGTGGCAGTCATTCACAGATCAACCTATTAAACTGAATATGTGTGCTCCTGGCACACGTAAGTACTCTTTCTCTTGGAAAGTTCAGCAGCTGATTGAAAAGAAGAGGCAAAATTTTTCCTTAAAGGTGCACTTCTTCACCAATACCTATGTTTTCTTGTTCAATAGACAACATTTTAAGGCAGTAAGTCTGTTTGATTCTTGACAATACAGCTGTGAAAGAAAGATAATTGAATTGGAAGCTTTTCTTTGGAAAGAAACCCTGTAATTTTTTAATAAATATTTACCAATAGAAATGGTCTAAACAAGCAATATATAATGTGTTGTAAAACACTATTTTTAAGCTGCACAAAATTGCTATTGGACTCTTTTTCAGTTGTAGCAAAATCTTTTTTTTTTTCAAAGGGGTACATTGATAAGCAAATAATTTTCTACCAACTACACTCAGCATTGACATAGAGCCTGTCAATTCCATTGAGAACCATTCCTTTATGCTTTTTTGTTGTCAGCATAATATTTATTCCCCCCTTAGCTTCTCACTGTTCCTTAAAGATTGTTATGCTTAATATATTGCTTGGGCTTAGATGACAGCACCCTTTTGTTCTGGAATGTTTAACCTCTAAACTAGTTATTAACTGATTCACTTCTTACTTGGTGCTCCTTACTCATGACAAAACTTGTTTGAAAAACAACAGCAGAAAGTTCAGTAAACTAATCATGAAATCCTTAACATCTTCAGAATCTGTTAGGCTGACAGCCAATTAATGTCAGCTTTCAAAGGGGCTTATTGTAGTAAATGGCCTCTTAATTTGCTGTGTGTGTGTGTGTGTGTGTGTGTGTGTGTGTGAGAGAGAGAGAGAGAGAGAGAGAGAGAGAGAGAGAGAGAGAGAGAGAGAGAGAGAGGAAGTGGGAGGGAGAGAGAGAGAGATTTGTATGAGATAAAAGGAGATATATAAGACCAAGATAAACTCAAAATGTAATGAGAACCCTGGCTGGTGTGGCTGAGCTGGTTGGAGAGTCATCCTTTGCACCAAAATGTTGCCATAGACTTTCCAGTCAGGGCACACACCCAGGTTTCGGGTTCCATCTCTGGTTGGAGTGGGAGGCAACCATCAATGTTTCTCTCTCACATCACTCTTTCTTTTTCTCTCATATCACTGTTTCTCTCTCTAAAAATCAATAAAAAAGTGTACTTTGAAATTCTTAGGAAGACTCTGGAATATGACAACAGGACACTATTTAAGACTGGTACTTGTTGAATTGTCCATAGAGGAAAGAGGGGGACCCAGCTCCATTACATCACTTCTAAATAATAATAGTTTTAAAAAATGACTTCATTTGAATTAATGACTTAAAGTGGAATAAGAGGTATAATCTCATTAATTATGTTTCCTCTTATCTGCTAGATTCAGCTTGCAGATAAGGTTTTATTTGGTCTATAGTTATTTTTAACTAGTTGTTAAAATTTAAAAAAAATCAAGAGTATACAAGTCTAGATTTATTTCTGTCTTTAAAATTTCTTGAAGCCGAGGACCTGAATTATTTCAAAAAAATCAGCTAAAATATAGTTGTTGTTTCCCCTTTTGGATGAGAACAGTGCCAGCCAGTTTTGACACATTTCTCCCACTTGGGGTTACCCCACAGCTAATTTATTTCACTCCTTAACAATGTGTGCTTGTTCTTTGTAGGATTTTGAGTTTATAACTTCTCTATTAGCACTAAATTTTATTAGTAAGAGCTCAATTTATGAAATAAAACCATGAATTTGAACCTCTGTGAAGCTGTTTCCTTATCTGCAAAGTGGAGGTAAAGTAACAGCCCCACCGACAAGATATGATGAATAAGTCAGTGAATAAAATAAGAAAAAAACAACAACACATAATGGCAAGCATGTTACCTGGACTGAGTAATATTCCATAAATAATGTAGAATTATTAACAATTGTGGCAGAATGTTTGCCATATTAGAACTGTTCACACATCTGAGATGAGCAAGATCATTAGTTTTTGTAGACAACTCAAATATATATCCCCGTGGCTCTTCACAATATAGGCAGAAATTGATGGACCTCTTAGGTGAGCTGCAGTTCATATATCCAGATAATGTTTCATTTTAATCCTAGATATATGATTCTTTGATGCTTAGGGGAAGGCGTATCACCAATATATATTTTTTTACATTTCTAAACTTTTTTTTCTATAAATCCAACCTCTTTAAAAACTTGGGCAGTATTCAATTTTATTTTTGTTTTCTAAGCTTGTGTTTGACTATTTAAGAAATTATTTTCTGGACTCTATAGCTCAAAGTAATATAGCACTTTCAGACTTAGTTCATAGACCCCCTTGCGTTACTGTTATAAGACAGAAAAAGCTTACCCTCAGCTCTATCAACATTGCTGAAAAAGCATTGGTTTTGCTCTGGTTTTAATAGTAATAAACAGATTTTTATTGAACATGTCAAAAAAGCACTTTGGAAAGTCACTGGACCCTTGTTCTCTGAAAAATTGTTTAGAATGCTATTATATTACAAAATGTAATGGGAATGGTTTTTCTAGGAATACATACACATTTTAATCTTTAAGACTTGTATAGAACTTGCTCTGAAATTAAAGTGTTTTCAAAATGCATTTTTTGGTCACATGAAAGCGCTTGTTTCACCATATGAGATGTGTCCCATGTATAAATATTCAGAAATAAGGCTAGCAAGGCCATCTCAAGAGCCACCACCCTTATCCCTGTAAAAGAAGGCTGGTGACTGTGAGACCAGTGAAAGTAAAAAGTTGGGAGTGTAAGAGAATCCATAGGGATCCAAATGGAGCCAAACTTCTCCCTCACTGTTGCGGGGGGGGGGGGGGGGGGGGGGGGCAGGATTTCGCCATCCCAAAATATGCTCCTTTGGCATGAGGATTATTTTAGGCTGGTTATTTTTTAAAAACACAAGGTTAACTAAGAGCTTTTTACCTCCCCCAAAATTGCCTAAAATAATTTAGATAGAGGACCTATTCCAGGAAGGGAGCTATCACCAGACATGTAACTTTGTTATGAAGACGATGAGCTGGGTGTGGTGGACCAGGGGGAGGTAAGCAAGGTCTGCTTGTTCAAAGTCCTATCTGTGTTCGTTTGACCCTGCATGGCATAGCAAACATTTGTTTATCATCTATGTGCTTTTCTGCCTGGCCAGTGTGGTTCAGTGGTTGAACATCGACCTGTGAACCAAGAGGTCAAGTTCCATTCCCCATCAGGGCACATGCCTGCATTGTGGGCCCGATCCCCAGTGGAGGGTGTGCAGGAGAATCAATGATTCTCTCCCATCAATGCTGTTTCTATATCTCACCCCCTCTCTCTCCCTTAAAAGAGTTAAAAGCATGCGCTTTTCCATATCCATGTGAATTGCCTTCCCTCCCTTTGAAGTCCCAGACCCTTATCCTCTTCTTAACTCTGGATGGCACACAAACCACAGTGCCTGCTTGTCTATACACTTTCACATTCTTGTGGATCCGTATTCATACAAAATTAATTTTGTTTTCTTCTCCTATTAACGTCTTATGTTAGTTTTTTACATCAGCCAAAGAATATAGAAGGGTAAAAAGAAAAATTTTCCTCACCTACAAGTCCAAAATTGAAAGTTGCTTGAACACAAAGTTGATTTTTTTTCTTAAATATATTTTATTGATTTTTTTACAGAGAGGAAGAGAGAGGGATAGAGAGCTAGAAACATTGATGAGAGAAACATCGATCAGCTGCCTCTTGCACACCTCCTACTGGGGATGTGCCCGCAACCAAGGTACATGCCCTTGACCAGAATCGAACCTGGGACCTTTCAGTCCGCAGGCTGATGCTCTATCCACTGAGCCAAACTGGTTTTGGCACAAAGTTGATTTTTAAGTTGGTATTTCATTACTTTATTTTCTTTTTAATATAGTTCATGATTTGGTACTTTATCTTGCTTTATTTAAAAACAAGATATTTTAAAAACAAGATATTTTAATAAGTAGATTAGCTCAATCTCATATTTGTAAAGCTGAAAAAAATTTAAGGCCCCATTATCTTCCAACCAAAATTTCTAAAAATTACATATTTCTTTCATTGAGACATCTTATGCTAGCTTAAATCTTATAGAATAAAAGAGTAATATGCAAATTGACCATCACACCAAGACACAAGATGGCTGCTCCCATGTGGTCAAAGATGGCTGCCCCCATGTGGACACAAGATGGCCACCACAAGATGGCCTGCAGGGGAGGGCAGTTGTGGGAAGTAGGGGTGACCAGGGCAGCAGAGATAGGCAGTTGGAGGTGACCAGGCCTGCAGAGGAGGGCAGTTGGGGGAGACCAGGCCAGCAGGGGAGGCTAGTTGCAGGGGACCAGGCCTGCAGGGGAGAGCTGTTCGGAGCCAGCAGTCCTGAATTGTGAGAGGGATGTCCTACCGCCCGTTTAGGCCCAATCCCACTGGAGAGGGTGCAGGCTGGGCTGAGGGACACCCCCCCGCCCCCATGCATAAATTTCATGCACCGGGCCTTTAGTATTAGTTAATAAAAGAAAATCAATAGTAACAAATGTTCCACTTTAGTTTCTGGCTTCTAGGGTGCTCATAAGAACCAGTGATCTAAGAATAATACCTAGGTTCTTAAGACTAGAATTGTTTCAATATTATTTTAAAATTGTTTACCCACACATACATTAATATACAGATTTTTAAAATAAAATAAAGTTGTAAAATATATTTACTACAAAAGAAAGAATATGTAAAACTGATTTTATTATTTTTAAAAACCGGAATTCTTTTGTGAATTGTGATATTGGCAAGGCAAAATTATTTTTCTATTTGCTCTAACATTATATCTGTTGAGCCAATAGATACTGTCACTGATTTTATTATTTTTAAATGTGTTCCAACCACTTTTATAGGATTTTTGGATAATTTTTTATTTACTAATATTCTTCCTTATGGTATTTATAACAAAAGTTAAAAGATAAGTAGATTAGCAAAGATTTCTATTCATATCTTGGAAGACTCAGTAGATAATAAGATACCATTGAAAGCTTTCTGTGTGGTGTTTCAAATATAGAGATAAAAGTAAACTCTTTGGTTATATCACTAGGGTAATTTTATGCTTTACATAATTTCTATCATAGAAAATTTTACTACCCATCTTTGAAAGATAATGGAAAAAAATTATAACTGAAAGATTGTATTTAAGTTTTTTTTTGATTAAGCATAATTAGAATTGCATTCATTTTATGATTTTATTGAAACAATTGACTTATTTGAAGACAAGAAGGATAGAAATTGTATAACCTTTGCTTATGCTTTTATATTGTGATTCCAATTAAATTTAACAAATTCTTATCATTAGAACATAAAGCATTACTGTTTTCTCTACATATGCATAACTAAGTGAAGTTTGCTTTTTCGAATTGGTAAATCACACATTCTCAATACACAGTTGGAAGTAAAGTATAGTGCTACCAAGTGCTTATTATATCAGCTTGAAAAAATGACAAATGTTAATTTTATTTTATATAAAAAGAAAAGTAATCAATTAAAATATTATCAAGGGATAGTGAGTTTCTTGACTATCCCACAGCAAGCTAGTGTTAATATTTAAGTAAGCACTATAAAAAGAATTGTATTTTCTTCCCATGTTATCCATGTCACTAAATGTCCCTTAGAACTCTTATATCAGAACTACAGATACAGGGGTGAGGTGGGGAGAACCTCCAATAACTAGGAAATTCATTAAATAAGTTATAGATTGGTACATGGTACAATTTTAATATCATTCAAATAAAAAGATGTTTATAAATGTTAAATCTAGATCAGATATTTGGCATTCCTAAATATTAGAATGCTACCAAGTTTGAAGACATCTTGTGACTCACAACTCTATAACCTGAAAAGATGCCCCTCATATGTAAAGGTATGAGGAGTAATTATCACATACATAGATATTTAAAAGCATGCCACCATATACAATTATTGAAAAAATGTTCTTGAATAGATATACCACCATAACAAGAGATATATAAAAATCCAGAGGTTTAGAATAGTAAAGTTGTTAAATAAAAACTCTAGAAAACTGTTAGAGATAAATCTAAGCAATAGTAATAAACCTAGAATCTAAATAATAAATTCTTCATTTACATTTTAATAATTAGACATTTAAAATCTACTTATTAAAAATGTAAACTATCAAATTGAAACAACAAATATATATTTGTAAGCCCTAATAAATGAAATAGAATAGCACTCTTTTAAGAGATAAAACAAAATGTTGTAAATAAGAATATAAACAAAAAATCTTAAAAGCATATGAGATGACAGAAATAAGAACATATACAAAGTCTTCTAAAGGAAAGCAAAATCTCACAGATAATTTTACATCTTTACAAGAGATGAACTAAAATATAAGGACACATAAAGGTTAAAAATAAAAAAAAATGAACAAAGGTTTACAAAATAAATATAGTTGTGTAAATTCAGGTAATTAAGAATTACATATTTTAATTAAAACATTTAAAGGTTGAAGGAGATTTCTTTTTCTTAAAGTAATGCAAAAAGTTAAAACTATGGCCTTAATTGGTTTGGCTCAGTGGATAGAGCGTTGGCCTGCAGACTGAAGGATCCCAGGTTTGATTCCGGTCAAGAGCACATGCCCGGTTGCTGGCTCAATCCCCAGTAGGAGACATGCAGGATGCAGCTGATCAATGATTCTCTCTCATCACTGATGTTTCTATCTCTCTCCCTATCCCTTCCTCTCTGAAATCAATGAAACTATATTAAAAAAACAACAACTATGGAATGTTAATCTTGATGTATTTTCATTCTTTTCTGCACTGCTACACCCTTTCCCAATCTTTCAAAGAATCTCCAAGGAATCAAGGAAAAATCAAATTGTTATAGCAGGAATGAGAAAAACAAAAAAAGGTTCATCTTTAGTTATTGACTTTCAAATGGGAATTAATTACAAATTTCTGGAGAGGATTCAAAAATAATACTCAAACATGCTATAACAAAGCATTGAAAGACTAGAGGTGAAGAAGGAAGATGCAGCCCTGACTCTGGGAGAAGAAATGAGAGTTTCTTGGATAAGGAGCAGAGCAGAGAAAGGTATTACATAACTTTGCACAAAAGGTCTAGGTGACAAGATAAAAAAGATTGGAACTGAGTGGGAACTGGGGCATCAGAAATGGAGGAAAAAGGAGAATTTGTCTAGAGAAAGTCTATCAGTAGTCAAATCAAGGAGCTAAGGAGGCTAACTAAAACCTATTCTTCTGTTGCCTTTACAGGGGACATTTGGACACACTTAAAATGCAAATAGCCTTGGCCTGTGTTGCTCAGTGGTTAGAAAGTAGACCCAAGAAGTGAAGGGTCATGGGTTTGATTCCTGGTCAAGGGCACTTAACTGGGGTGCAGGTTTGATCTCTGGCCATGGTGGAGGCATGTGTGGGAGGCAATCAATGTGTCTCATGCATATTGATGTTTCCCTTTTTCCCTCCTTCCTTCTCTTGCTCCCTCCCTTCCATTCTCTAAAATTCAATGGAAAAATAATCCCAGGGTGAGGCTCAATAGCACACTGAAGGCCATGCTGAAAGAGGGGCTGTGGTGGGGATATGGAAGGGGATGCTCCCAAAAGGAACTGAAGCCTGCAGGAAACTACCTATGGAAATATAAAATTCTTGAAACTTTCTGGACAAAATAGCATCTATCCTATATAATCCTATCTAATAAAAGAGTAATATGCAGATTGACCATCACTCCAACACACAAGATGGCTGCCCCCATGTGGTCGAAGATGGCTGCCCCCATGTGGACACAAGATGGCCAGCAGGGGAGGGCAGTTGGGAGGGACCAGGCCTGTAAGGGAGGGCAGTTTGGGGTGATCAAGCCTGCAGGTGAGGGCAGTTAGGGGTGACTAGGCTGGCAGGGGAGGGCAGTTAGGGGCAATCAGGCTGGCAGGGGAGTAGTTAGGCATCAATCAGGCTGTCAGGGGAGTGGTTAGGGGGTGATCAGGCTGGCAGGCAGGTGAGCAATTGGGAGCCAGCAATCCTGGATTGTGAGAGGGATGTCCAACTGCCCGTTTAGGCCTGATCCTACTGGGATCGGGCCTAAACGGGCAGTCGGACATCCCTCAAGGGGTCCCAGATTGGAGAGGGTGCAAGCTGGGCTGAGGGACACATCCCCCCCATGCACGAATTTCATGCACCGGGCCTCTAGTACATACATAAAATGTAAAAAAAAAATCAAAAACACAAAAAAATTAATTGGAATAAAAACACGTAACAGAGATAATATGTTTAGTGTATATTGAACTTGCACAAACTAATAAGGACTCTAAAACCCCAATAGGAAAACAAAGATAAAGAGAAGCACCAGCAAATCAACAAACAACAAGTGCTGGCCAGGATATGGAAAAAAGGGAACCCTGGTGCACTGCTAGTGGGAATGCAGACTGGTGCAGCCATGGTGGAAAACAACACAGAATTTCCTCAAAAAATTAAAAATGGAACTCCCATTTGACCCAGTGATTCCACTTTAAGGAATATATCCTAAGAAACCCAAACACTAATAAGAAAGAATACATGTACCCCTATGTTCATAGCAGTGCAATTTATAAAATTTACAATAGCTAAGATCTGGAAACAGCCCAAGTGCCATCAGCAGATGAGTGGATACAAAGGCTATGGTACATTTACACAAGGGAATACTACACGGCTGTAAAAAAGAAAGAACTCTTACCATTTGCAACAGCATGAATGGACATGGAGAGTATTATGCTAAGCAAAAAAATCCAGTCAGGATTTTTTTGTCATATGAGCTTACTTATATGTGGAATCTAATGAACAAAATAAACTGATGAACAAAATAGATCCGGAGACATATAAGCATGGAATAGACTGACAAATTTCAGAGGGAAGGTGGGGGTTGTGGGGAGAGATTAACTGGGGAACTTATATGCATATATGCATATCCCCTGGACACAGACAATAGTATGGTAAAGGCCTGGGAGGGGCAGGTGCAAGGTAGAAGGGGTCAATGGGAAAAACAAACAGACAAAGGGGACATCTGTAATACTTTCAACAATAAAGGTAAATTAAAAAAAGAAGAAGAGGAGAAAAAAAGAAGAGCAGCCCAGCCAGTGTAGCTCAGTGGTTGAACACGGACCTATGAACCAGGAGGTCATGGTTGGATTCCTGGTCAGGGCACATGCCCATGTTGCCTGCTGGATCCCCAGCGAGGGGCATGCAGGAGGTAGCCAGCCGATCAATGACAAGTACAGTCATCCTTCTTATTCCCAAATTCCATATTTGTAAATTTATTTGCTTGCTAAAATTAATTTGTAATCCCAAATCGATACTCTCAGGGTTTTTTTTGTTGTTGTTGTTTGTTATTTGTTTGTTTTGCATTCCTTCATGGATATGCTCAGAGTGGCAACAACTTGACTACCTTCCCATATGAGGTCAAACAAAGCAATGCTCTACTTTCTTATTTCCACACTCACACTTTTTACACATTTTCTTTTCAGAGGCTTTTCAGTACTACATTTTTCTCATTTTTGTGCTTTGTTGGTGATTTATTTCACTGTTTAAAATGGCCCCCAAGTGTAATGCTGAAGTGCTGTCTAGTGTTCCTAAACCCAAGAATGCTGTAGTGTGCCTTAGGGAACAATGTGTGTGTTAAATAAGTTTTGTTCAGGCATGAGCCATAGCACTATTGGCCATGAGTTCCATGTTAATGAATCATCAATTTGTATTTAATAAGGCATGTTTATACTGAAGCACACATAAAATAAAGTTATGTATTGACTGGTTGATGAAAATGTTGTGACCAGAGGCTCTCAAGAACATAACCCTGTGTTTCCCCTAGGAGCAATGGTTCAGTATTAGCTAATTCAGTTTTACTGCAACTTTTCAGGATATAACTACCATGAATAATGAAAATCAACTCTATTTGAAAAATAAAAGCTCTGCTTAACAATCAGGGAATGAAAGATTAAATAATATAAAGCAGTGTTTTTTCAACTTTTCAGAATTGAAAAGATCTTAATAAAAAAAAAGTGCATTATTATTAATGAGAGTTTTGTTAAATCAAGTCTGTAATGCAAGTATAGTCTGGTACCACCTTTTGAAAAAGCTAATTGACAATACACATAAAAATCTTAACTTGTTCATACCTTTTGACTCTGCAATTCTTTAGGAATTGGTACTGATACTATGGAAATAGTACTGATACTAAAGCTCTGTGGACAAAGCTTTCTTTTATAATGTTGTTAATTACAGTGTTATTCCTAAAAGAGACGGACATATAAAACTAAATTGCTAATTTTCTCCATCCTGTATTTACATGGAAGCACAGGACTGGTCTTTTCAGAAACAGTAAAGAAGAAATTGCTGGCAAGGGAAAAAAAAAAAAAAAAAAAAACCTCTATGAAAGAGAACAGTGAACTAAAGAGATTTATAGCTTTCAGAGCAACTAACAGCTCAGTTTTAAAAAAGAAAAAAAAAAAAAAAAAGATACCATGGTTGTTTTTCAAATAAAGATCCACTTAAAAGCTTTCTTGAACAATGGACAAAAATGAAGGTGACTTTTTTAAAAAACAATAACTTTCGTGAAGTGTTTGACTAACACAATGCTGAATAAAGATTCTTTTAAATAGCAATTGAGCCCTGGCCAGTGCTGCTCAGTTGGTTGTGTGTCTTTCCATGCACCAAAAGGTTGTGGGTTCAATTCTCAGTAGGGAGTGGTGTGCAGGAGGCAGCCAGTCAATGTTTCCCTCACATGAATGTTTCTCACTCTCTAAAAATAAGTTAAAATATGTAATAAATAAATAATAATTGATTAGTTTGGTCTCCTTGAGAACAATTTCAGTTATTTTATTAACGTTTGAATTGTTGCATTTAATTCTACATAAGGTTTGCAGTTCAAGGCTCTGTCTCTCTTTTTCTCTTTTTAAGTTCTAATTATTTGGATGAGTTCCTTCTACCAGGAAATACCAACACCACTACCTCATTTCTAGGAATAGATGCTAAGATGATAGGAAAGATCATGTTTAAAATGCAAATGTTTTACCCTTAAATTCATAGCAGACAAAATTATTTTACGTTTTATTGTTCATTTGTACTAATTTAAGATAAGAGAAGTTATTAGATTTTCCCCACTAAAAAGCTGTCTTTTTTACACATGCATAGCAGTCACTACTATGATATCCAGATACAGAGACAATAATATAAACACATCTAAGTTTAGCTGTTAGAAATACATGCAATTTAAAGCAATAATTTATATTCCCTGAGATACTAAAGAGTGGTTATTTAACACATGATACTGTCTATGGAGCTATCATAAAACATTATTTTAAAAAACACTAAAATTACTGTCAAGAAAAACTGAAATTTAAGTAAATACATGTTTGTGTATGTGTGTTTGTGTGTGTGCATGTACACACACATTTCAAAAAGATAGGCATATTAATGCCAATAAAATGTTCTATCTCTAAAAAAAGGGGGTATTCTATATTTAGGGTTTAGTCTATTAAAATGGCACACTTGAAGGTAATTATCTCTAATAAGCTTGTAGTAATGTATGTTCCTTCTTGAAGTTATATTACACACATGATGGAAGGTAAAATCAATGAGCAAAAATACAAATTTTATAGCACTCTCACATATTTTGAAATAAAATTATGGTATATTAATCAATAACAATATTCTTTGTTTTTCATATTACTTTTCTCTTTGCAAAAGTCTGTGCATTTTAAGCCATATTTACCTTGTAATTTGACTCCACTTTTTTTTTCCATATCTCAGACTATTCTTACTGAATAGGCCAACAATAGGCTGAAGATCAGCAGATTTAGCTGTCACTCAATTGTCATAGGAATGGACTAGAATTCAAGAAACTCAGATCACACTCTTGGCTCTGTTGCTATTAATTTTCTGAGATTGTGGGCTGGTTACTTAATGTCTCTTGACCAGATGACTGCATTCTCTATCTTTTTTTTTTTTAAAAAAATCTTTATTATTGAAAGTATTACATAGGTCCTCCTTTCCCCCCTTAACCTCTTCCAGCCTGCTGCTGTCCCCTGCCCCCAGGCCCTCACCACCCGATTGTCTGTGTCCATGGGTAATGCATATATGCATACAAGTTCTTTGGTTGATCTCTTCCCACCACCCTTCCCTGCCTTCTCACTGAGGTTCAACAGTCCTTTCATGGGTTCTCTATCAATTCCAAATATTCTGATTCTATGGCTCAGAGGATAGGATTCAGGACTAGCAATCTGATGAAGGTAGTGACTCACCAATTGGCATGAGAAATAATCGTTACATAAGAAATAATTTTTCTCAAAGGCTTAAATCATCTTAGTACACATGTTCTCAAAACACAGACTGTTTTTTTTGGCTTTTAGTTTTCCTTCCCAGAGATCACCATTTTCTCATGTAATCTTTTAGAAAAGTTTTTTTTTTTGTGTGTGTATGTGTGAATAAAAACTGTTTCCTGTGTGTAATGTGATTTATAGGATGTAACTCAAGACCAAGCCAGATTTAGAGTTTAGTAAAAGTAAGATAAAACCAAAATCAAATATATGATACAGATGGGATTCAGGGTACACAACTCCAAAATATGGCACTTTGGCCTCTTGAGTGTCAGAGGCTGAAGTAATTTGAGAAAACAGCAGAAGCAGGAAGATCACTCTGACCTTTGACCCTCACCTTTCTTCCCTGAAACAGGTCATAAAATGTGAAAAGGTATTCTCCATGTACTCAGAGGAAGAAAGACATTCTAATCACCAAAATGGATAAATTGGGCCTGAGAAATCTATACAAACACACTATGTTAAACTACCGTATTTTCCGGCATATAAGACGACTTTTTAACCCAGGAAAACCTTCTATACTCCCAGTCGTCTTATACGGCTGGAAAATACGGTAAACCTTATTTCCTAGTTAGTTCTTCATCATGTACCAAGCCTAAATCCTCTGTCTTGTTAACTCCTCACAAATGTATTGTTGTTTAAAAGGTATAAAATCTTTCTGTTTAGGTCATTCCTTTGGATCTTCCATCTCTTGTGAAGGCTCCAAGGTACAGGTTAAAATATAATAAAATCTGTGTGTGTTATTTTCCTGTTAATCTGTATTTGTCAGTTTAATTTCCAGACCCAGTCAGGGGCCCTATGAAACTTAAGGAAACTTTTTCTTCTCCCAAATATATCTGTCTAGTAAGGCACATATACTCAAAACTTACTTATTCCTTGTTGTAACATTACCTTACTTTATAATCTGTCTAGGATATTTACTCTATGCCCTATCCCACATCCAAGATGGTGATCAGACCAAACTCCTTCAGTTCACTGACTGATAGTTCTATCTTCTCTAAGCAATTCATACTGTTCCCTTTTCTAAAATGTCTCCCTTACTTTTGTCTTTCCTAACAACTTCTAATTATTGTTCAAGACTCAGCTCAGATTATTGCTTCTATGAAGTTTGACAGACTTCTATGACTTAATTAGGCACATGTCTCCTAAAACTCTTATCCCACTGCTATTTTTTTGGGGGGAGGGAGGATCTATCTTTCCCAATAGACAGTGACTCTGAATAACAGGCAATAGAAGCTGAATGATCTGTATCTTTGCATCCCTAATTCCAAGATCCAGGACATCATATGAAGGGATTACATTATTTTCTTCCATTAACAAAGAAGTCATTGATAGCATCCTTAACATTGTTATATTTTATTCATTTTTCTTTCTTTTTTTCCATTTCAGGCAGGGTGTAATGTTGTACATGCTAGAGACCATCTTTATACAAGGCATGTCTACATCTATACCATATAGTTGAGTAGCCTTTTGTGAGAACCCTAATCAGAGTATGATGGATGTTCAAGGCCAATTTGAGCAAGGACACAGCAATCTTACTGTATACACTGCACAGGCATACCTTTCTATAATTCAAATATTGATGTCACTATTTGGCAAGAAACCTCTTTTGTCTAAATTGGTATAAAGATGTGTTACTGACCGGCTGGTGCGAGGCTGCTTGATATGGCTCCTGTGTTTGCTTCTATATTAGCAAGGGCTGTTTTGTGTGACTACTTTGCAAGGCTATTTTGAAGAACTGTTTTGTCTAATGGCTACTTAGTAGCAATGGCTACTTGGTCTGTAATAAAGACTCTCCTATATGCCTATAACTTCTCATGTCTTCGTCCACTACCCAGCATCCATGGAGGTCCAGTTCCTGGCAGGGGAACTAAGGCTCCATAGTTGGCATAGTAGAGCAGGATTAAGGAGTAAGTACTCTGACACCTTTGTATAAAAGTTAGGTGTTTGCAACAAAAATACCCAATTAAATTAAATGAACTATTCCAATCTTCCTAATGAAGCTATACCTCTGTCTCTTGTCATCTAAAGACTTTCAGTTTCTTTTGACATTTATTTTCACTATATATGTTCAGCAACTGAATTAATGGAGTCTATAAATTAATCTAGCAATCCTACATAATAAAGAGGTAATATGCAAATTTACCCTCACACCCTCACAAGATGGTTGTCTATGACCAGGCCAGCAGGGGGATTAGTGAGGGACGACCAAATGATTGAACAAGCAGGCTGCGTGGGGTGACCAGGCTGGCAGGGGGGTTAGTGAGGGATGACTAAACAACTGAACAACAGGCTGCATGGAGTGACCAGGCTGGCAGGGAGGTTAGTGAGGGACAACCAAATGACTGAACAGCAGGCTGCGTGGGGCGACCAGGCTGGTGGGGCGGGGGGCAGTTAGAAGCCACCAGGCTGGCAGGGGGTGGTTCAGTTGGGGGCAATTAGGCTGGCAGGGGGGGCAGTGAGGGGTGACTAGGTTGGTGGAGGGGACAGTTGGGGGTGACCAGGCTGGCAGGGGGGGCAGTTAGGAGCAACCAGGCCAGCAGGGAGGGTGCAGTGGGGGCAACCTAGCTGGCAGTGGGGGGCAGTTAGGAGTGATCAGGCCATTGGCTGGGCAGTTAGGGGCAACCAGGCAGGCAGGTGAGCGATTAGGAGCCCGCAGTCCAGGATTGTGAGAGGGATGTCCAACTGCTAGTTTAGGCCCAATCCCCGGCAGTTGGACATTCCCCAAGGGGTCCCGGATTGGAGAGGGTGCAGGCTGGGCTGAATTTCATGCATCATGCCTCTAGTTACATTATTATAGGAAATACTTATTTTTTTTCACTAAAGTCATTTTGTAATAGCTACTTAATGAACCAGGTATTCTTCTAGGAACAAGGTATATAGCAGTGAATACAGCAGACCAAAAACTAACTCTTTAGAGCTTAAATGCTACTCAGGTGGGTGGAGTCACAAAATAAACAAATAGGTAAAATAATTAGAATCTTACATGCTGATAATGCTATGGAGAAACACATAGCAGAAAAAACGGGTTGGGGAACACTGGGAGAGGGATTCCATTTTGAATTGGGTAGTCAAGGAAGGTCATGCGAAGAAGCAAATACTGTGGAAGAAAGGCACTGTGCCATGTAATAACTAAGGAAGAAGCATTCCAGTTAAAAAGAACAGCAAGGCCCTTAGGCGAATACATACACTTTATGTTCAGGGGCAGCAACATGGCCATGGAAGCTGTGGAGTGCAGTGAGGATGGGGGGAGCTGTGAGTGATGAGGCCAGAGAGAGAACGGGCCGGCTTACATAAGGACTCTAGCTATTGAGAAGATTTTGCCTTTTACAATGCGGTAAACACAGACTCTGCAATAACTGGGACTGGGACACTGGACAGATATATACAAAACATTTTTTTACATCATATACAAAAGCAGACTCAAACTGGATTAAGGACTTAAATATAAGACCTGAAACCATAAAACTTCCAGAAGAAAACATAGGCAGTAAAATCTATGACATCACTTTTATCAATATCTTTTTGGATGTGTTCCCTCAGCAAGGGAACAAAAGAAAAAAATAGCAAATGGGACTACATAAAACTAACAATTTTTCAAAGCAAAGGAAACAATCAACAAAATGAAAAGACAACCTACTAAGTGGGAGAAGGAATTATACAGAATACATAAGGAACTCATACACCTTAACACCAAAAAATCAATTAATCCCATTGAAAAATGGGAAGAGGACCTGTATAAACATTTCTCCAAAGAGAACATATAGTCAGCAAACATATAAAGTGGGCAAAAGTAGGTATACAGATGTTTATATGGAAAATACAATCTATATAATAAAAGCCCAAGTGACCATTACAGTGGAACGACCAGAGTGACCGGTCACTATGATGTGCACTGACCACCAGGGGGCAGATGCTCAATGCAGGATCTGCCCCCTGGTGGTCCGTGTGCTCCCACAGGAGGAGTGCCACTCAGCCAGAAGCCAGGCTCACAGTTGGCAAGTGCAGTGGTGGTAGTGGGAGCCTCTCCCACCTCTGCAGCAGTGCTAAGGAGCAGCAAGCCGAGCAATAAGGAGGCTGCCACTAAGAAGCAGCAAGGTGAGCAGTAAGGAGTGAGGGCGGATTGCGAGAGAGATGTCATTGCTGGGGGATCGGGCCTAACCCGGCAGCCGGACAACCCCCAAGGGGTCCCAGACCATGAGAGGGCACAGATGGGGCTGAGGGACTCTGTCAGCGCCGCCCCGCCCCCAACCAGTGCACGAATTTTGAGCACCAGGCCTCTAGTAATTAATAAAACAAAAATAAACTGTTTCACGTAATCACAACCATGAACCTACTTTTGCCAATCCCTGAATGAAAAATGCTCAACATCACTAATTTTGGGGAAAATGCAAGGAGATATCAACTCACACCTGTGTGAATGGCTATTATCAATAAATCAACAAACAACAAGTGTTGGCAAGGATGGGGAGAAAAGCAAACAGTTGGTGGAACTGTAAATTAGTGCAGCCATTATAGAAAACCAGTATGGAGATTCCTCAAAAAAATTAAACCAGAGCTGCCATATGATCCAGCATCTCCACTTCTATATATTTACCCGAAGAAAACAAAAACACTGATTTGAGGTGCACTGATATGCACCTCTAGATTCATTGTGGCATTATCTACAATATCCAAAAGATATAGAAGCAACTAGATTCCCAACAACATATGAAAGAATTAAAATGGTATATCATATATATATATATATATATATATATATATATATATATATATATATGTGTGTGTGTGTGTATGTATATATATATGTGTGTGTGTGTGTGTGTGTGTATATATATATATATATATGTGTGTGTGTGTGTGTGTGTGTGTATATATATATATATATATATATATATATATATATATATATATATATATATATATATATATATAAAAAGACTAAGCAACTGTCCAACCAACCCTCTGACTGTCTGACCGGTAGCTATGACATGCACTGACCACCAGGGAACAGATGCTCAACACAGGAGCTGCCGAGCTGCGGTGACTTGGCAGCTGTGACTCTTGGGTGACACACCTGGAACCAGAGAGGAGGAAGCCAATTTCTGGGGTACGTCACCCGAAAACTGCCCTCTCGCAATACCTCTCGGGGGATGTCGGAGAGCCTGTTTTGGCCCAATCCCTGCAGGCCAGGACTAGGGACCCCACTGGTGCACAAATCCATGCACCGGGCCTCTAGTTCAGCAATAAAAAAGAATGAAATCTTGTCATTTGTGATAACATGGGTGAGCATAGAAGGGATTATGATAAATGAAGTCAGAGAAAGACAAATAAATACTGTACGATTTTACTTATATGGGGAATTAAAAAAAAGAGAATAAACAAAACAAAATAGAAAGAGACATATGGATATAGAAAACAAGCTTTTGGTTACCAAAGGGATACAGGTGGAGGTGATGAGAAATAAAAAAAAAAAAAAAAAAAAAGAAAGAAAACCATGGTGGAGAGAAAAAGAAAACCTCAACAGAAAAAGTAATAATAAACTTTCAGTTCTATTTATTTTATGCACATAAAACATAACAATTATAAGAGAAAAATTCATCATTTTTATTTTAAAATATAAATATTATACAAATTTATATATTTTATATAAAATATTATATAAATTTATCATGTATTAAAGTAGCAAAAATGAATTAAAATGAGTTATATCTTTATATTTGCAAAGAACTTAAACAAATATTTTCTTTTTCTTTTTTATAAATAATTTATGTTAACATTCACAGGCAATTTAGGTAAATATTGTGTGGAAGTTGAATTTTCTTGGTAATTGGTCTTATGCCCCTTATAACAATAACATAATCCTCATCTTCCACTTAAACGTTAGATAAGGTATTTTTTATGTATTACAGAGTTAAGTCCCTCAAAGTAGATTAATAATTCAGTAGGCCCACCATCTCCCTGATAGCTCCTGTAAAACTTCTACCAAATGCTAGGGGTGCCTTGGAAAGTAGTATATAAACAAGTATAATCATTTTACAATTGAGTAAATTGAGGCCTGGAAAGTTTATGTGATTTCCTCAAGGTAACACAGGGAGGAATAGTACTGAGCCCATGACAATGTTTTTTTTACTATAAATACATATGTTCTAAAATTCCAAGTTGATGAAAATCACTTTTTCAATGAAGAATGACAATTTTATGTTACAGATGCACTCTGTTTCCACAAGATGACATTCCCGTGTACCTACCACACATTTTTCATTCATTCTGATTTTCCTTTGATCTCATTTTATGAAATAGTCTGCTTTCAACATTGTAGTTCATTTTGTTGTTTCCTGACCACTGACATCACCTTATTAGTTCATATATAACATTAAGCTCTCCATTCATGTTTATAAATCTGTTTTATATTTCCAAAAGATTGCATTAAAATTTTACTTAATCATTTTTCTAAATTATTAATAAAGATTACAAGCCAACCTAAAAATGACTTAAGTACCTTTTCTCTTATTATTGACTTTTTCCAGCAGTCACTTCTATCTTTAAATCAATATAAATCAAAGTCATTTCATCTATTTTACGAATGGAAAGATAATGTGGTCTCTGTAGGATAAGAATTACATACTTCTTTCCTTCACTTTTTTTTTTTTTTATAATTCAGAAGAAGCAGATTTTACATGTTGTTGAACTTTACTACTGCTCTGTAAAATAATTCTTCATATTTATGTTCCTTTTAGTTGGGTTTATTTTAAAACACTTGCACTGTGGTCTTTAAAAAATGTTTTTAAATCAAGTTGTATCCTATAAGGCAGCAATTTTCAACCAGTGTGCCACAAGAATTTTAAAAATATGCAATACCTGACTACTTAGTAAGGGGCACCGACCTTTTTTTTTTTAGATTGTCAAATTAAAAAAAAAAAAAAAATGACAACAGCCAGCACAATAGCCGTCCTGTGTGAATGAATTAAAAATTATACCTATTTTTTGTCAGATGGGCAAAAAATATATTTTTTGGTATGCTACAGAATTTTAGTAATTGTTTTATGTGTGCCATGAGATGAAAACGTTGAAAATCACTAGACTAAGGGACAGGTCATAAACAGTTTTACTCTAAACAGTTTAATAGAAACTAGAGAAAAGGAGAGATGTGAAGACAGGAATAACACAAAAGTTGAAAAGCTTAAAAATATCACAGGTTGATATCATCACAACAGATTAACATATTAGACATTCTTCACTGCCTTTAAAGTCCCCTCTCCCCTACGGTGATTTCTAACTGTAGACTTTAGTGTTAAAGATGGAGTTGGGGGAAAGAATACACATTTAAAACATCTGAGTATACAAGGAGGCATCGATCGGACTGTCGGGCCTCAGAGGGAGGGTAGGGTAGGGTGGGGGTAGGGGGGAGAGATCAACCAAAGGATTTGTGTGCATGCATACGAGCCTAACCAATGGTTAAGGACAACAGGGGGGTGGGGACATCAGTGGGGAGGGGTGTGGGATGGGAATGGGGGGATGAGGACAAATATGTGACACCTTAATCAATAAAGAAATTAAAAAAAAAGAAAAGAAAAGAAATAGAAAACATCTGAGTATTAGGATAAAAATAATTCCAAAATCATGAAATTGAAGAATAGTGCTCTAGTATGATTACAAATAAGTAAAATAGGATAATACCTTCCAAACAATAGACATAATATATTTCTGTAGATGTCAGTATTAGAAATGCAACCAATTGTCTTCAAGATTAATTAAACTGAATTTATTTTGTTATAAAATCCCACCAAATAAACAGGCAAAAACATAAATAGCAACACAAATCAACCACCAGTGTTTCTTTTTTTTTTTTTTATGTTTTATTGATTTATTATAGTGAGGAAGAGAGAGGGATAGAGAGTTAGAAACATCGATGAGAGAGAAACATCGACCAGCTGCCTCTTGCACACCCCCTACTGGGGATGTGCCCGCAACCAAGGTACATGCCCTTGACCGGAATCGAACCCGGGACCTTTCAGTCCGCAGGCCGACACTCTATCCACTGAGCCAAACCGGTTTCGGCCACCAGTGTTTCTTAAATTTACTAATGATTCAAAAGAAAATAAAAGAAGAAGCACCTAGGTTATTGATGGACTTCTCCAGGCCATCTCTGGAAATGATAGGTTGATAGTCTTGAGTAGTACAAAGGTAGTGTTATTTTTAATCAAGTCCTCCAAATCAGGCAAGTATGAGAAACACTGGCCAGTGGTCAGTTACCGGCATGGGGCATATTTTATGAGACAGGTTATTTGTTTCTGAATCTGAATTTGATTGTCTATGTTTTAAAGTAAAAATAAGAATTTGGTTTAAATTGCAAAAATAAGTTCAAACTTTTTTTGAATATATCATTCATAAAATTAATCCTTTTGTGTGTCTTCCTGTCTGCATTAAGTTACTTGAGTGCACAAACTAGACCTTGTTCAGACCCAGGTGTATTAATCTTGATCAAACTTTGTGCTAAAAAAATGCATTTATTACTATGTATAGAAACTGCTTATGTGAGGGAATATTTTAATGCATTCAGAGATAAAAGTTAAGAAATTAATGGTTCTAATATACTAAACTCACAGTTTATATTAAATCATTTTCCCCAAAATGGCTGCCAACTATTCCACAGATAAAAGAAAAAAAAAAAAAAAAGCTCTCCTGATTTTTAGTATCAGGTAATTCTAATGATCACATCCCACTACTAAATATGATTTCTTCTAGATGCACTCTCCAAAAATCAGCTGGCTTCCAACCAGGTACACCACTTGTTTTCTTTCCATGATTGATTGCCTTTTTAGCATAACACATTTTTCTCTTTCAAATAGTTGGTCAAGAGTTGACTTTTCTGTACAGCAGTTCACATGTTTGTTAAACTCTCTCTAGGACTACATGGAATGGAATGAAGAGAAAGTTCCTATATATCTCCTTGCCTGAGCATGAAGAGATTAAAATAGGTAGTATGTTTCACCAAATCCAATTCTATATGCTTAATGAAAATAATTTAAAAATACATATTAAATGCACAGTCTGGATCAGACTTTCTTCTAAACTTTAAATATACACTATTGAATTTTTAACTCTCACAATAACCCACCCAGTAAGATACTTTATTATCTCCGTGTAAGAGATGAGGTATCTAAGTAACTCATTTCCTTTTTTTGGAATACCTGTATAGAAACTGATACAGATTATAACTCTATTAATATTAAGGTTAGAAATTATCAAAGCTCAAAACAAACATGCACAAATATCCTTGAAGTTCAAAGCAATATTAGTAATCACAGTAGAGCAATATCCATAGGGAATTCTGGAGTTTTACATATAGTTATTTTGTTTCTTTTTTTTTTTAAACAATGAAGTCTTCCTTCTCATCAGATGCCAAAGATTTCCATATTTCATGCTAATTGCTGAGGCAGTTAATTTGCATTAATTAGTCTGATATAAAGAGAAAAATATTACAGTAACTTAATGAGTTAATTTTGTGTTTTATAGTCATTGTCTTCCTGGGTTGCTAAATGCTTCATCCTTAGTAAAATTTTGAGATATCACATAAGCCCTTGTCAAAACCAGGCAACAAGCCCTTGTCAAAACCAGGCAACAGCCCTAGCCGGTTTGCTCAGTGGATAGAGCATTGGCCTAGGGAATGAAGAGTCCAGGTTGGATTCCTTGGATTCTGGCCAAGGGCACATGCCCGGATTGTGGACTTGATCCCCAGTAGGGGGCATGCAGGAGGCAGCCGGTCAATGATTTGTTTTCTCTCATCATTGATGTTTCCATCTCTCTCCCTCTCTTTCTCCCTCTCTAAAATAAATAAAGAAATATATATTTTTTAAAAAAAGACTTGACTTCTCTCCATCTCTTAGCTCTTTAAAAACAAACAAAAACAGGCAACACATTTGTAAACTGTTTAAATTATCTACAAGTTCTTCCACTGCCTTGTTCTAAAAGAGAACTTAGGACCTCTAAACTGAAAAGGAATAAGGAAAGGAAGGCCTGTGGGCCTTTGCAAACTTTACCACCAGACTCTCCTCCTGGAGATTTTCTCTACATTTTATTGAGAGGTTTCTATGAATAATCTGTCAAAAATACTCGTTAGTGGTTCTAGGAGTTTCCAATTAAAAATAAGTAGCAGACACATTCTCTTTATAAAGTGAGAGAGAAGAGGGCAGCTACCCACTGACATTTGGGAGATGATTATATTCTCTTCCTAAAGGACTGAATCAAGTATGTTTTTTCAGGAATATACATAGTCTATCAAAGTCTCAAGATTACCGCATCAAAGTATTTGATTGCAAAGGAAAAGCACATTGTCCTCGAGTATTCTAGAGCAATAAGTCAAAAAGCAATTTATGCACATCCTGTTAAGATTTTAAAGACCAAAACACCCTTCAATGTTAAACCCACATGATCTTTCATAATTTTTTAAATTCAATTCGGGATGGTGATTTAGTGTCTACTATGTAAATAAATCTGTGCTCACAGAGCAGGGGATACTGAGACAAGGTATCATCTTGGACTGAGGTGGGTCTTAGATATTACATTCAATAAGCAAATGAATATCTATCAGACTAAAGGTTTATAATAATCATAACTGTGTTCTAGCAAATGATCACCAAAAATGCTTTTCATAATTGAGAAGGGGAACAAAGTTGCTTATTAAAAAAAAAAAAAAAAGGAGGGACATCTATAATATTCTCAACAATAAAGATAAATTTTAAAAATAAATAAAGAAATGGCAGAAAGGAAATACCCAATCATTTATAATTATGCTGCAATACAGGCACCTTTCACATATTACAGCTCTCCACAGAGTAACAGAAGTTCTGAAAGAAGAAAAAGGCATTAACAATCTGATGACTGATAAATTCCACAATTGAAATTACCAATTTTCAAAGAAAGCAATGCATGGATTAAATCAGATTGCTTTACACCAAGAACTGATTTCTTGTAATGTAATCCAACCATTCGTGAAATAAAGTAGATCGTGATTTATTTATTTATTTATTTTCTGTTGAGAATTGAATGAAAAGGGCTTTGAAGTTGTGATTTTGTTCGTTTTTTAAGTAATTTTTTTTTAATGTTAGCCACATTAACACTGGGATACTCCATTGTTTATTTGTTTGTTTTTTAAAGTATATTTTTATTGATTTCAGAGAGGAAGGAAGAGGGAAAGATAGAAACATAAATGATGAGAGAATCATTGATCAGCTGCCTCCTGCACACCCCCACTGGGGATCTAGACTGTAACTAGGGCTTGTTCCCTGACCAAGAATTGAATCATGACCTCCTGTTTCATTGGTTGACCCTCAACCAATGAGCCACACCAGCCAGGCTAAAATAAATTTGATGGACATATATTACCTATAAAGTTTTGTTATACCTGAATTTGCTCACCTCTAAAATGGGTATCTTATGCATGTTAACACATGTGAAATTGACAATATTTGACCATTTTAAACCTATACAAATGGAAATATTTCAACCCAATATTCCTTATCTCAGATACCATAGATTATATGAAATGGAGGTAAATCGTTTTCTGATTTAAATAAGGTAATAAGCTACCACATTGACATAATTAGTCATAATTACCTGAAAGTTTCTGTAACTTTAACTCTAAAGTTCTGATTTTATGATTCTTACTTAAGTGGGTTCATCACTTTTCTCTTGACTCTGAAATAAAGCAAATGTGAAAGCAAGGCAACTCTTTTTTCAGAAATGATTGTTTTGTTGTATTTTACCCATTCTGCTTAATTATTCTAGAGCAGTGGTCGGCAAACTCATTAGTCAACGGAGCCAAATATCAACAGCACAACGATTGAAATTTCTTTTGAGAGCCAAATTTTTTAAACTTAAACTTCTTCTAAAGCCACTTCTTAAAAATAGACTTGCCCAGGCCGTGGTATTTTGTGGAAGAGTCAGACTCAAGGGGCCAAAGAGCTACATGTGGCTTGTGAGCCGCAGTTTGCCGACCAGGGTTCTAGACTAAGTAATTAGAATCCTGATCGGACTTCAAAAAAGTGTTTATAGTCAGAAAACATTGGGTATTAATTAAGAGGCATCTCAATTCAACTTCACATTGTAGAATCCACCATGAATTGTATGTTGGAATTCTGCCATAATAGCTTTTAACAATGATGAAAACATAATATTAATTACTTTATTGGGATTTTTTAAGGTTTAGCTTCTGGGTTAAGAAATTTATATGTTTTAAAGAGCACAGGGCCTTGAAAGAAACAGAGTTGGTTTGGAATCAAATCCAAATAGTAACATTTACCAGCTCTGAGGTATTGGCAAGGTGGTAAATCCTTACAAAATCTTAGCTTCCTCGTCTGTGAGATGAAAAACTGGAGAGTAAAACTTTCCAGTTATATTCATATTTAAATGTAAGAATCCATGTGAGTGTTAAATAATACCTTTTGTAGAAGTATGTGTAAATCCTATTATAAATCTGATATTTCAGGGATATCATAGTAGACCACATCTGAGGGATTTATAATGTCATCCCATCTAAACCTCTGGCTCAGGAAAGATTATATCTCCTGATGACTTATAATTAGAATGCAGGAAGAGAAAGTGAACACCTTAAAATACAGTTTATTTGCTTTACCAACAGGTAGTGATTGTATGTTCTTTAGTAACTTTTATAAAGTACTAGCTTAGGCCTATTAAGAAGTGAAAGGTTAAGTATGCATATATAATTTATAGTTTCCTTAACTATTTCAAATGTTTTATTATCTCTTAATCAGATTTCTAGTTATATTATTAATAAATATTCTCAATTTTCTCTTTAATATTTGTGTACATTTTTCAAAATACTATAATTCACCCTTATATTTTCGTGAACGAAAAGGACCCACACACTAAACCTGACAAGCTCCCGGGGTGGGGTGGGGAACATGTTAGGCCTTACAAATTTGGTGACTAAAAGTAACCACACAAGATGATCTGAACATAAAAATTTCTCACTAAGCAGGTATTGGTGGATGGTCACATCCTAGGCCTATATCTTCCTTGACAAAGCTCAACCTTTACTTTAAAAAGCCCATCTATTTTTTTGCTCATCTAGAAAAAAATACCTTTGAAGTGTCAGAGTAATTTTCTTTTCCAGATGCTTTGATGTCACAACCACTGGTATCAGAGCAAAAGACCAAGAGTGTGAGACCACAGAACCCCCCATTTTATCTTGTTATCTGCAGGCCATCTCTATGCACCCCGAATATTAAATATGAACTAGCGTGTACCCCCACTAATGTAAAAGAAGTACGTGTTTCTCCATTTTGCTTTTTATCCAATTCTAGGCATTTCCCTGCTTTGCTTTCTCCCACCCACTTAATCTGTCATTACTGGATTTCATGAAACCTTCCTTGTGTCTTCTCCTTTCTTTTATTTTTTCCTAGACAAGGGCACTATTTATTCCTCTCGCATATACATGAAGTTCCCAACCAACCATTCTAGGGGGAGAGAGAGAGGGAAAGAGAAAAAGCAAATAAAGCATAGGGTTTTTTTAAATGTATTTGCTTGTTTTTTATTTAAAGTCTGATATTTTAGAAAATAAAATAAAATTTTCATAAAATATGAAATGGAAACATAAATACAAATAGTGACAAAGAAAGGGCCAAAATTGATAATAAAATAAAATAGAGCTTAGTGACCTCAAATTTAGATATTTGTATGTCTATTTATGTAAGTTTGATTCCAACGACCAGTGATATCTGTCAATAACTGTCTCTTTTGCTTATTTATTCTTCCCTCCTTTCCCTTCCTTCTTTCTCCTTCTTTACTAGGAAAAATTATAATAGTTGGATACTTCTTTTCCTTCTCTCCCTTCAAGTATAGGACATCCGAGCACAATTTTACAAAATCTATCAGTTGATGGGTAGCACCATAATATCTCACTCAGCTTCTACTAAAATGATGTATTGTCCACAAAAGCTGTAATAGAATTCTTTTAAGAAACTCAAACAGATATCAGATAGAATATACTCTTTGTCTATCATTTTAGTTATATAGCTATATCAATTGCTCTTTGTGGAGCTATTCTGTGATATTTTTATACCCAGTTTTATAGTTGCAAGATTCTTCTTTTTATTGCATCAAAACCTTACTTTATGTTATTTACTTATTTCTGCTTCTTTTCAACTTAGCTAAACTTTCTAGCTCACCTAACCTTTATATTATTTAGTTTTGGTTAAGAATTCAAATATACATCACTGAAGGGGGAGAGTGAAAAAATAAGAGGATTGGAAGAAATTCTTAAAAGAACCAATTAAAAGGCACAAAAGGATCCTACTCGGCCTTCTATTGCAACAGCTTTTTCCATATGTTGCAGGAAATTTAAAACAGCTTTACCATTTAATAGCCAGTAGGGAGAGGACCCAGGCTGCTTCTATGTTTGTTATTTATATATCTCCAGAATAGTAGGAGAGGTGGACTGTAAACATACATACTATAAGATTACAAATCAGCAATATCTGTTTTATGAACCACTAATCTTTCCCTTGTCCTTTTCTGGGTTATCAGTCTTGTGACCCAGAAAATTAAATTATGTTACTCACACATGGAAGCATGGAACAGAGGGCCCAATCTCAGAGGGAAGGTGGGGGAATGTGGATGGGTGGGAGGTAATCAACCAAAGATATTGTATGCATATACTAGTATGCATAACCCATGGACACAGATAATAGGATGCTGAAGGCCTGGGAAGTGGGGCAGGGGCAGGCTGGAGGGGGCCAAGGGGAAAAAAAGTGTACATATGTAATACTTTCAACAATAAAGATTAGTTTAAAAAAATAAAAAAAATTGTATTTGTCACAGTCATCACTTAGGTGAGTTAAAAAATAACAACATTAAATATATGGAAAGAAAAAGGAGAGATACTTTTTTAAAGAACAAAATACAAGTAAAAGAATGAAGTTTAAATCAAAGTATCTAGAGAATGAGGAACCATGCAAAACATTTGAAAGCCCGGGACAATAATCTTTGAAGAAATGACTAGAGCCCTGGCCAGTTAGCTCAGTGGTTAGAGAGTCAGCTAGCAGACCGAAGGGTCTCAGATTTGATTCCTGGCTCCGGTTGGGGCATGTTCAGGAGGTAAGAGGCAACCAATTGATATACCTCTCACATTGATGTTTCTCTCTCTCCCCGCCCCTGCTCCCTCCCTAAAAAAAATCAATGGAAAAAATATCTTCAGGTGAGGATTAACAACAACAAAAATTTAAAGAAATTACTAGAATTATCTTACATTTAAGAAAATAGCTAAGATTTGGAGACAGCCTAAGTGCCCATCAGCATACAAGTGGATTAGAAAACTGTGGTACATCTACACAATTGAATTCTACGCTTCTGTAAAAAAGAAGGAATTCTTACCATTTGCAACAACATGGATGGAACTAGAGAGCATTATGCTAAGGGAAATAAGCCAGTCAGAAAAAGATAGATATCACATGATCTCACTCATTTGTGAAATATAATGAACAACATAAACTGATGAACAAAAATAGAACCAGAGACATAGAAGCATCGAACAGACTGTACAACTTATGAGGGAAGGCAGGGGGGTAAGGGAGTAAGAGATCAACCAAAGGACTTGTATGCATGCATATGAGCAAAACCATGGACACAGACAGTAAAGGGGGTGAGGGCTTGTGCTTGGGGGAGGGGGTATGGGGGAGAGGTCAATGGGGGTAAAAAGGAGACTCATGTAATACTTTAAGCAATAAAGAATTTTTAAAAAAAGAAAAAAGGTAGGAAAATTTAATAAATGGAGGAACAATCACAGAAAGGAAGACAATGTCTTGTAATAAAGTGTGCATGTTTTACAAATTAGTGCACATATTTAATGCAATTCCAATAAATATCCCCAAGTGAATTTGATTGGGAATTGAATTTTTTAAGCTCAGAATGATAAACAGATACAAATAAATTATAAAGATCTTTTGAAAACTGAAGAACTTGTCCAGCCAGACATTAAAAGTTACTATGATATATACTATACAAATATAAATCAAATGAATTATAGACTTAAATGTATATGACCTGAAACCACAAAATTCTTAGAAAAAGACATATGTAAGTAAACTCTCTGACACTGTTCTCAACAACATCTTTTTGGAAATGTCTCCTTAGGAAATAGCAACTAAAGAAAAAAATAAACAAATGAACTATATAAAACTAAATTTTTTTTCACAGCAATGAATCCATCAACAAAATTAAAATACAATTACTGAATAGAAGGTATTTATAGATGCTCTATCTGACAAAGAATTAATATCCAAAATATATAAGGAATTCATATAACTTAACACCAAAAAACAATCAGATTAAAAAATGGCCAGAGGACCTGAACAGACTTTCCTCCAAAGGTAACATACAGATGGCCAATAGACATGTGAAAAGATAATCAGTCACCATCATCAGGGAAATACAAATTAAAACCACAATGAGATAATCACCCCAAACCTGTCAGATGGCAATCATCAATAAATCAACAGAAACAAATGCTTCTCAGAATGGGGAGAAAGGAAACTCTCATACACGGTTGGAGGAATTGTAAATTTGTGCAGCCACTATGGCAACCAGTATGGAGATTTCCCCCAAAATTAAAAACATAACTGACATACAACCTAGCAATTCCACTTCTGGGTATTTACCCAAAGAAATAAAAACACTGATTCAAAGAGATATACACACCCTATATTCAAATGCAGCGTTACTAGTAATAGCCAAGATATGGAAGCAACCTAGATGTCCATCAATAGATGAATAAAGAAGATGTAATATATATGGGAATATTATTCAGCAATAAAAAGTAATAAAATCTTCCCCTTTGCAACAACATGGATGGACCTAACTTTAAATGAAATAATTCAGACAAACACAAATAACATATGATTTCACTTATATGTGAAATCTAAAAAGCAAAACAAATGAAGGAACATAACAGAAATAGACCGATAGGTGCAGATACCAAGCTGATGGTTGCTTAAGGGGAGGGGCTTGGAGGATGGTGGGGAGAAAAAAACCTGACAAACCCTAGTATGCCCAGGTATGGGTGGCTAAGCTATAAACTAACTTAGAGAGGGCTTGGTAGAGAAAATAAACTAACAGAAACAAAACTCATGGCCAGAGATGAACCAGTGCCCTCTTAGGTGGTTATTGTGTCTTCCAAGATTTAGGTGCCAGTGTCCATTTCATTGAACAGCACTTCTGTCATCTTGCACACAAACAATCGGGAGGCTACAGTAGCAGTGCAGAGGCTAAGTGTCAGAGTTAGACATATCTAGGGCTGGATCCCAGGCGGTCAGTTTACTGGCTGGATGATGTAAAAAAATCTCTCAACCTCCAGAAGTTCCAGATTCCTTAGCTGAACAATGCTAGGTAGCAATCTGTTTTTTCATGTCCTAAGGTGGGAAGAGGCAGGGGGCTGGCTGCTGAAGAGCAGGCTTTATATGTAGGTTAAGGTCCTAAATTTTGTTTTAGGTAGTGGGATGGTAGGTCCTTATCAAATTATTAAAAATCAATAATTAAATGATTAAATAAATAGATCATAAATAAGCCAAAGACTATGTATAGTGCAATTCTGTACAGTAAAATCCTAATAGTAATGAATGTAATAACAACAATAATAGTGATATTTATTTTTAATGGTTGTTGTTCCACTTAAATAACATGTGGAGTGTTTAGCACATTGTATGGCACCTAAAGGGAAATAAGAAAGTTAGCTCTGAGAAGTCCTTTTAAATTTTGAACGTACTATTATAATATAAGATATTATTCTTGCACAATCAAAAATGATCCTGTGTTGGATAACAAAAGTTACTCCATACATTCTGTGAGATGAAAAATACACCCTCATGCTATTTCATGCCACTAACATTTTTTAATTTATGACTTAAGATACTTGTTTTTGCTACTGTTGTTTTTGTAATATAAACTTTGAACCTGACTGAGAATGTCTAGCGAAAATGAAGTGATGCTTGAAGGTCGCTGGCACAACAGGAAGAATAAAATAAAATAAAATAAAATAAAATAAAATAAAATAAAATAAAATAAAATAAAATAAAATAAACTCTTGAAATAAACAATCCATATTTCAAATTATTGTCTCCAGAACATTTTGCATATTATTTCCAATTTAAATGTATTTAATAATGTCTACCTGTAATGTCTCTTTTCTCACAGTATGATATATTAGCATTGCAATTTTGGTTTTCCCTCCTATACAAAAATCTTTGTTAATGATATTTTCTAGTAATAAGATTCAAATAACTGGAAAAGATGTTAAGATCTGAGATTTCTTAGATGTGTAACTTCTTATTTCTCAACTGCTCTCTTCCATAGTTTCTTTTTCGGTAAAGTGAGGCTAATACCTACCTCATAAGATAATTGTGAAGATTAAAGGAGTAATACCTTTATTCATAATAAATATCCAATAAATGCTGTTAGACTTTTTTTCCCTCTGTAAATGCTCACACCAAAACCATTAATGACTGATACACTACCATGATAGGCATGCAACATGTCCTTTTTATATGTGTGTTGCATTAGTGGCCAATGAATAGATAGATGAATAATGTCACCAGTTCCCATGACTTCAACTACTGATGATTCCCCAAATCCCTGTTTTTAAAATCTTAAGCTCAGCTATCTCTTCTAAGTTCCAGAGACATATTTCTAATTGCCCACTAGACAACCCTACCTGGATTTCTCAAATATTTCAAGCTCAATCATTTACCATAGAATGCATAACATCCTCTCCAAATGCCCATCAAGCAACACACACACACACACACACACACACTCAGAGAGAGACACTAAATCTGCTCCTACTCTGCCTTTGTCCATCTCAGTTACTGGCACTACAATCCACTGAATCCACCAAACAATAAACTAGGAAGTCACCATTCTGGTTCTTTCCCCTATGCACCCAACACATATCTAGTCATCTTGTCCTGCTAATTCTACCGCTTAAGACATTTAAAGTTATCTTCCTCACTTTCAACAATAAAGATTTTTTAAAATTTTTAAAAAGATCTTCCTCTCCTCATCGAAACTGACCTCCCTCACCTACCTCGTTGGCATATAGCTATATATGACAGCCAAGTCTTCCTACTTCAGGTTATTACAGAGCATTCTCCAAATTCTATCAAAATCATCTTTTAAATGAAATCTTGTTATATAACTTTATATCTAAAAGTCTTTGAAAGCACCTTCCAGAAGATAAAACCTAATCTATTTATCTGGTATAGAAAGACTCTCCATTAGCTGGTCCCTGGTTTCCTGTCTAGTATGTTTTTCTTGCTAATTTCCCTCTTGAGTGCTATGCTAGGGCTTATTAAATTATTAAATTACCTGAACTTTCTCTCTCTCTCTCTCTTTCTCTCCACCCTTTTCTTTTTCTCTTTATATGTATCTCCATTCTGTTCTTTCTGTGCATATGCATTTAACATCCCCCATCAGGAACATCCCTTTCTTAATTGACCTATCCCTGATTGATTTATAATAGTTCTTTGCACGCAGATTAAATATTGCCTTCTCTTTAGAGCCTTATCTGTCTTTTAGGGAGTTATTAGGCCTAGCTTGAATTCGTTAAATTGAAGAGGGAAAAATAAAGGTTTCTAAATAAAGTATATAGTACATTGCAAACAGGAAGAAGTAAAATACAGATCATTTGAGATAACAGGAGTCATCATATTGAAAAGCACCACCAATAACAACAAAAGAAACCACAAAAGGGAGAAACATTTTAAATCTATCATGGGCCAGGGTCTGTGGTACATACATTAGTATTCATATTCTAAATTATTGCATTTCATTTACTATCATGTCTTGGCTGTATGGTTATTAACATACCTGTAGTTAAACTCTAATTAAAGTAACTACACTTGATAAATCCAAGGTATATATGCTTTCCCTGGTTAACGCATAGAATGGAAACATTTGCTGGAGATCAAAATTGCATTTTATCTGCATAGTGCAGTTGTCCTAAGAATTTATTTCCTTCTAGTATCTAAAATATAATGAACAATGAGCCCCAAGAGCGCTCCAGGTGTTATTTTCTACATCATGTCTTTAAAAGGGTGAATGTTTAGCTACAGCTCAAAAGAGTGAAGCAAGAGAAGTAAATAAACAAAAATACATTGCTATAGGGAGAAATAAAATATTTTTAGGTAACTATATACTAGTAATATATAACATACATACAACACAGAAGGACTTGATAGAACTAACATCAAACGGAACATTTATTTGCTCTTAAGTTTCCTTCATTGAGCCATCTAGCTTAAGGAATCTCTTTTCTAGAACTGATACAGTGGGAAAGATAACTGAACTAAATTAGAAATGTATGCGTTTGATCACCAAGACTGAATAATCATCCAGAATCCTAGGAATTTTCCCAGGTCATGTACAAGTGCTGAGTATCTGTATGTGGCTCAGCTGCAATACTTTAAAACATTTCCCCAGAACACTTCAGGGCTGCAGTGTTTCCTCCTCTGTCAGTCCATGTGTGCTCAGGGAATTGCAAACTAATTACCCTAAGCAAAACATAATTAAGGAGGGAAATTTATTCCAAAAACATCACATAATACTTCCCACATGCAAATAGGAATGATTCGTGAATTATGTTTTGCATGATTTACTACTACTGTGTACAACTTGTACAGGTAACAGAGAATGAACTATATTAATTACTACTGATAGAGTTAAGATCAAATAGAACTATGGAGCCTTTCAAGAAATTCATTTAGACTCTATTAAGATACTTTTTTAAAATATAAAAGAACATACAATACATATATTTAAGTTTGTACGACACTCCAGGCATGTGGTTAGATATTTTATCAACTTACTAGAGGCCCGCGGGGTGCACAAAATTTGTGCATGGAGGGGGGCCATGTCCCTCAGCCCAGTCTGCACCCTCTCCAATCTGGGACCCCTCAAGGGATGTCTGTCTGCCCGTTTAAATGGGCAGTCGGTCATCCCTCTTACAATCTAGGACTGCTGGCTCCCAACTGATCACCTGCCTGCCTTCCTGATTGCCCCTAACCGCTTCTGTCTGCCAGCCTGATCACCCCCTAACCACTCCCATGCCAGCCTGATTGATGCCTAACTGCTCCCCAGCTAGCCTGTTTGCCCCCATCTTCCCTCCTCTGCCGGCCTGGTCACCCATAACTGCCCTCCCCTGCAGGCTTGATCGCCTCCAACTGCCCTCCCTTGCAGGCCTGGAGCCTCCCAACTGCCCTCCCCTGCTGGCCATCTTGTGGTGGCCATCTTGTGTCCACATGGGGGCAGGATCTTTGACCACATGGGGGCAGCTATATTGTGTGTTGCAGTGATGGTCAATCTGCATATTACTCTTTTATTAGATAGGATAGAGGCCTGGTGCATGGGTGGGGGCTGACTGGTTTGCCCTGAAGGGTGGGGGTTCCCTTGGGGTGTGGAGAGGCCTGAGCGAGGGGCCTGTGGTGGTTTGCAGGCCGGCGACGCCCCCTGGCGACCCAAGAGGAGGCCCTGGTATCTGGAATTTATTTACCTTCTACAATTGAAACTTTGTAGCCTGGAGCAAAGCCACACCTGCTGCTCACTCCGTGGCTGGCAGCAATTTCTGTTGGAGTTAATTCACCTTCTATAATTGAAACTTTGTAGCCTTGAGTGGAGGCTTAGGCTGGCAACAGGAGGCACAGAAAGCTTGGCTTCTTTTGTTTCCGCGGAAACCCAAGCCTCCTTCCAGCTCACTCCACAGCCAGCAGCGATTTCTGTTGGAGTTAATTCACCTTCTATAATTGAAACTTTGTAGCCTTGAGTGGAGGCTTAGGCCAGCAACAGGATGGCTTCTTTTGTTACTGCAGAAACCCAAGCCTCCTTCCCGCTCTCAGTGGCTGTAGCCATCTTGGTTGGGTTTATTTGCATATTTGCTCCTGATTGGCTGGTGGGTGTGGCTTGGCTGGTGGGCATGGCTTAGGCGTAGCGGAGGTGCGGTCGATTTGCATATCACTCTATTATTAGGTAGGATAGTGTATGTCTGTGTGCAGATGGTATTTCTGAGAGTTTGAGAGAGGGTTAACTGGAAGAGAGAATAAAATAGGTCTTAGGTAAAAATTCATGTCCTTAAGGAACTTCACCAACCTTGGTTGTACTGACTGAATGTTCACTCTTCACTTTCATTAACACAATTGTTTCCAAGCTTGCATATAAATGTGTCAGATTCCTAAATTGCATAGTGATCATGAATTGAAGCAAAGTAGAAATTAAATCTATACAAAAGAAATGCTTTCCTATCCTCAATTCCATCCTCTTTAAAGAGAACTTAATTTATTTAAAGGCAAAGGTTTTTAAAGTTTATTTTACTTACCACTTTAAAATCTACCCAATGTCTTTCATTTATTAAAAACAATCAAGTAAGTTTCTATTCCATGTTGGACAATACACAAAGTGGAATCCTGTATAATAAAAGCCTAATATGCTAAGTGTCCAGTTGACCAGTTGGTTGTTCAACCAATCAAAGCGTAATATGCTAATGATATGCTAAGGCCACTCAACCACTCACTATGATGTGCACTGACTACCAGGGGGCAGATGCTACAAATAGTAAGTTAGCTTGTTGCTGGGGTCCAGCCGATTGAGACTGAGTGAGATGGGCTGGACACGCCCTGGAGCCCTTCTGTGGTCCCTCTCAGGCTGGCCAATCTCCTGCATCTATCCCCAGCCCCAATCGTGCACTGGTGGGGTCCCTCGGCCTGGCCTGCACCCTCTCGTAACCCAGGACCCCTCGGGGGATGTTGGATAGCTGGTTTTGACCCAATTCTGCAGATCAGGTCGAGGGACCCCACTAGTGCATGAATTAGTGCACTGGGCCTCTGGTATCTATAATAATAAAAGGGTAATATGCTATTTAGACCAGTCAAAGCTGGAGTGGAAGTGAAGCCACCCAGGTCCCAGGTGCCAGAGGGAAGCTGGTGCCGGCAGCCAGGGGAAGGAAGGTCTACTTTTGCACAAATTTTTGTGCATCGGGCCTCTAGTTGGATATAAAATGATGAGTAAAAGTATACCAAAAATGATGATAATTTAATTAGAAAAATGTATCTGTTTGCAGATAAAAAAAAAAAAAAAAAAAAAAAAACAAAAAAAAAAAAAAAAAAAAAAAAAAAAAAAAAAAAAAAAAAAAAAAAAAAAAAAAAAAATAAAAAAAAAAAAAAAAAAAAAAAAAAAAAAAAAAAAAAAAAAAAAAAAAAAAAAAAAAAAAAAAAAAAAAAAAAAAAAAAAAAAAAAAAAAAAAAAAAAAAAAAAAAAAAAAAAAAAAAAAAAAAAAAAAAAAAAAAAAAAAAAAAAAAAAAAAAAAAAAAAAAAAAAAAAAAAAAATAAAAAAAAAAAAAAAAAAAAAAAAAAAATAAAAAAAAAAAAAAGATAAAAATAATCAACTATAATTTGTTGTTTATATTCATAAACTGTCAATTAAGGAAGGGAAAGACATGTAAGTTTAACTGTGAACTTGGTTTAGAATTTCAGTGTAGCAGAACTTCTATCAAAGGTAAATTAAAGGAGAAGTAAATGACATGATAATGGAAAAATTCATATAAGTCTATGAATTAAAATAAAATGCAAAATGTATTTATATCTGCTATTTAATTCTATGGATACTTTTTCCTTCCAGCAGGAAGTAAAAAATATTAAATTACGAAACATTACAAACTAATAATAATGGTAATAAAATTTGCACTTTTGTATTATTTGAAATAAAATAATCTACTATGAATATCAAATTAGGCCAGCTTTAAATCATATGAAATGAGAGGCAAAAAAGACTTAGTGGGTAACCTTGTCAATTTCTCAGTCATAGAATATTTTCCCCATTGTTAAATTATAAACGCTTGGTCAAATTCAGTTTGAAAGACTCAAGCAAAAGGTCTAAGGCACATCGGCCTAACAGACTTAGCATTAGGAAATTGGGTTATATGTTAGTTACAGAGGGGGAAGTGCCCACATCTCTGTAGGTTCTCAGAACTGCTGTCATATATGTCATCATTCCTGGAATACTGGCCAGAGACCATGGCACTTCCTGGACTTAAAAGAACCAACCAGCTTACCAGAATTTCTGATCCCTTCATAAGATTTGAAGCTGCACTGCTTCTTTCAGGCAAGATATAAAGGCTTCCAGGAACTGCCTGCCTTAATATTGAAAGATTTATTGAAGTTAAAAAATGGGCTAAATGTCTTGGTCCTCAAACATTTAAAAATATATGGTACACGGAATAATTATTCATGTAACAACAACTAATAAGGAAAAAGGCTGAAATGTGAACCCAAGTTTCAAGTTTGGAATTTAGGTTTTTAACCACTACACCTGGAAGATATCCAATAATAAGGGATAATAAATAAGGGGTCTCTTATTAGGTGGATATTGTCGCCTCTAACAGATCTTTTACATTAAATTGGTTTTTACAAATTTATAAGATATAGTACCTAGAAATGATTCTCAAAAGGTCACCAGAATATATATTTGCATAATGATGTCCACAAACGTACTATTTGCATATTAACCTACATAAACAAAGAACAGAGATTTTATGTCCCTGGTAAGTGCTGACAATAGATCCGGGTAAGTTGTATCTTGACTTAGATAGCATTCCAATTTTGAACATCTCTCTAAATCTGATCACTGATAACAAATAACCAGTGTTGGAGGAGGTCATCCAGGAGACTTGACCTCCAGTTGACCTGAGAGCTGGTCCCTGGTAATCTGAGGCTCCTCACTCTCTCCCCTGTCCTTGGAATGGGCCTTCCTTTTGCCTTTTCTCTTCCCAGAAGCTGCTCTAAGAATACATCCTTGAGATAGAAATGTGGCTTTGAGATTAACTGAACTGGGAATGTGACAGAACTCCTATGTATGTGACTGAATCCAGTTAGGGACTCACTGTAAAAACTTTTAAGATTGGGGGAGGGAGCTGCAATCTTCTCCTCTTGTAGTCTCTCAAGACAAGCCTCAGAGAAAACTGGGTGGTCTGGCTCGATCTTTGTTATCTCCCTGTCCTTCCTATATGGGAGCCAGTTTCAGACTATACTTGGGAAGCTCCTAAGGAGTTTGAGAAGCAACACCAGGTCATTGAAACTAAATCTTCTGTATCTGTGATATGTGATTTTAATGGCACTTTCCCAGTTTATTCTTTAAGTTCTTCCAAGTAAGAAAAAGAACTGCATTCATTTGATTTTTTCCCCTCTGTTTTTTAGTGAATGATAGTTTATATAGAGTAAATGAGGCTTCTCACATCTCATAAAATGCTTAGAACTGCAGCTGGTCTGGATGGCAGACGATGAAAACTCACTATTAATAAAACTAAGCAGAATTCCTAACTCTCAGATTTAATTTTAAAAATGAGGATTGAGAAACATAAGAGTGAGAGAGTATAGGATACATAGAATACAGAATAAGTTTTGTCTTAACTATTGTGCAAATGAATGGCTCACCAGAGATAACCCACTGCTGAAATAAGGGCTTTTTGAAATTGAGCAGAGATGTTCTTTTGGTATATGTCAAAATTAGAGTTTCAAGTGCAGAATCCCAATTTAAATGGGCAAAATGAAATTTTGTGAGGTGAAAGAAGGAGAGAAAAATTATTGGTTCACTAACCAAAATTTCAGAGTTAGATACGATTACTTGTACAACTGAATAGAGAGGCTCATGTTGTACTACTGGGAAAACCTGGGATTCACTCTCCTTTTCTCTACATCACGCTCTTGTGTTTTCCTCTGGATTGACTTCATTCTCAGACTCTATATGGTGGCTCCTGGCTGCTGCAGGCTTGAATCTTCCCTTCTACATCCAGAGAGAAGAGAGATATCTTCCTCCAACTGTTCCAAGATTACATTGATTTTAAAGATATTATACTTGTGAGTCATATTTGCCTGGGTTCAGACATAAACTCTGAGTTTGGGCTGAATTTAACTTCATAATCTCTAAAGTGCATTACCTTCATCTGTTTGTTTTTTGTTTGTTTGTTTGTTTATTGATTTCATAGTGGAAGAGAGAGAGAGAGAGAGAGAGACATCAATGATTAGAGAGGATCATTGATTGGCTGCCTCTTGCACATCCCACACTGGGGATCAAGCCCACAAACGGGGCATGTGCCTTTCTGGGAATTGAACTCTGACCTCCTGGTTCATAGGTCCACGATCAACCACTGAGCCATGCCGGCTGGGCAAACATATCTAGTTTTGAGGTTGGACTCTATTGAAAATCTTGCCAGACGTTTCAAATGTCAGCTTTTAACTAAACAAGTTCAACTCTTGCTATAATATTACATGGTTTTCAATGGTGCTGAAAAAAATCTATATGTAAAATTTTTTTTTGAATCCATAACTAACTTTGAGAATGTTCTCTTAATATATAGAGAGGGAAAGAGTGTTTTTCACTCACTAGGAAAGAAAGGTGTGGACAATGGAAGTATAAATTTTGATAAATACACAGATATGCAAGTCTATTCTATAAAATATATTTATTGTTTTTTTATTTTTGAACATGTCTACTAATAAGATCATCTAAAAATCATTCCCTGTTCCTTTCCAGAATAATTATTTATCTGTTACCTGAAGAGAATAATGACTTAACAAACATTAAAAAGATCCCCATAGTTTTTTGAAAAATATAAATACTGAAAAACAACTGTGTACAAACTTTTAAATAATAAACTTGGCATTTAAATAATATTTTATGAAAAGGAAAAGTGTTTATAAAAATTATAGTATGCATAGTTTTAAAATGAATGTACTTGTCAGCCTGTCTCAAAAACAAATTGACCTTTTATACTTTTAATTTTAGACAGACTTTTAGAAAATTCATTTAGTCTTTTTACTTAGTGAGCAGAAGATAATGGCAATCTGCATATAAAAAATGGGGTAATTTAAATCCCTTTCTCTTTCATAATGAAATAATTTACTGTTAAATGCATTGGTTAGATGCTGGTTTCAATGTGTGAGTAAATATGCCAACAAATAAGCTTATAAATATTACAGTGTGTAATATAATGCAAAATGATGGTGGTTTTCTAAAATTCAGTACCAATTTTTCTAAAATGTATTGGTTAGAAAGCATCAACAATCTGGAATATTATAACAAAAATCTACTTTTTAAAATAATTAAATTATCTTTCAAATTCCTATAACTGCTTTGTCCTGATTTCCACAGCTGAGATATAAAAGAATGTTTGACATTTTCTCACTAGATGCTGTCTCATTACAGGCTTCTGAATGTTGAGAAGCTGCCATGTCGACAGCTGTTCTAGACTTATACAAAATATTAATGACTAAACTGATTCTAGCAATTCTCCTACCTTTTCTGCAAACATTAGCTTCAGTTTTATGCTTGAGCTCCTTTAGTCACTTGTACAGAGTTTAGCTTCCTGGTTGGCTACCAATGTGATAGGTTCTTTCTTCTCTAAGCTTTGGCATAAGATAACTCATGATAATAACTGCACCTTACATTTTATAGTGCTAATAGTCTAAAAAGCTGTCTTTACAAATATTATCAAGGTGTTAACTGTGAATTTTCCTGTTGTATAAAATTGCAGCTGAGGCCCAAATTAGAAAACAATGGAGCTTTACAAAAATTGTGTGATTTGAATATTTAACTTGAGTAGATTAAATTTTAATAACTGAAAGAGACCAGAAAAATTATGGTATCTGTCTCTCATTAAGAGTCAGGGAAAGTAGACATCAAAACAGAGCATGATTGAAAGCAGTGATTAGAAAAAAATAAATAAAATTGTTCCATGATAATATCACACTGTTGTTTTCAATGAACTGGTTACCCACCTATTATCTTATTTCTTCTTTAAAGCCACCCCATGAAATAGGCAAGACAGAGATGAATAGTCGTGTTTTAGAGGTAAAAAGTGACAATAATCAATCTCTCAAAATATTCCTGTTGCCTCCCTCACCTTTTAGCTATAAAGAAATTGATGAGCAGAGGTCAGTTAGTGACTGATAAAGCCAAACAACAGGATGAGCCCAATATCTATCAATGTTAGACCTGAAGGCTCCACAAATTGGATTGAGAGACATGGTAATAGCTAGTCTAATTCATTAACTTCTAGCCATTACTCGTTCTCTCTTCTATCTCTGTGTAGCTGAACTCTTCCTGTTATATAGTTCGCAAAAGTAGATTTACAGTTGTGAGTACACGAAACAGAGTTTATTCTTATATTCTTATTTATTTAATTATATTTTCAGTAAATTTTGGGGGTGACATTGGTTAAGGGAAGTATGCACGTTTCAGGCATACAATTCTACAGCACATCATTGCACTATTTATTTCTCTTATTATTAATATTAGTTATTATTTCATATTCTTATTTATAATTTATCTTTAAGTAATGATGGCTGGTAATTTAATCTGCTTTTGCCTACCCTGTATAAAGATAGCAAGTGCTGAGCATGACCTTGGAGAAGGCTTCCTAGACCATTGAGTCACCTCTACCATAGGCATGATCTCTCTGTTTGATTTTCTTCCTCATACATCACCCTCTGAAATTATCTTGTTTATGTGATTTGTTGATTTTATTTTCCTAATACTCCACGAAGACAGGGAATTTACTGGTCTCGTATACTGACAAATTCTTAGTATCTTGAGCAATGAGTGGAACATATTATTTGTGAAGCAAATAGTTTCTAAGAAAGTGTCCTCAGGCTTGATGCCATCTCATTCTCTTCTCATTGATCAGAACTGCCTTTTCCCACTGGATACACAGGGTCGAATAAACCACTTCAGCAGAAAATTCTACTCTCAACCTTTGGAGCTATATCTCTTCCAACCTTCCTACATGGTCTGTTTACCCACGACAAAGGTGACATCAAAATTTATCTATCAGTGCCAAGGTCACTAACTTATTTTCTCAAAGGAGGAATATAAAACGCAGAGAAGTTAAATGACTTGGTTTAGGGTTGAATAGATAGTAATTAATAGAAGTCTTAACTAGAACAAGGTCTTTTGCCTTCTCTTTACTTAATGCTGTGAAGGATAAATATTCTTAGTTAGTGTCTGGGCAGGAAATAATCCTCTACAGGAGAGACTGAGGATTTTATATTACTCCCTATTGCACAGGTCTCCATTATTCTGGGACTCTAAAGTAAAAAAAAAAATCTGAATCCTAGTTAAAGGATTTGATCTGTCTGGTATCATTTTCATGGAAAAGAAATGAAGAATCAAAGTCAACACTGCCTTAAAGTTAGTAAATAATGTTTTAGACTTATCCATAAATATTTCCATGCAAGAGTTAATCTCAGCTTTGCAGATAACTACATCAAGACTCAAACTATTTAAGTTATAAACTTACCCAAAGTCACACAGGTAATAAAAACTAAGATTTGAACCCAATTATTGTTGGGGTGTGAAAAATATAGACTCACAATTACAGAAGGAAATGGAAACATCATCCACAAAATAAGAGAAAATTTGGATTTCATACAAATTAACATATTTTCCTCAAGAAAAAAAATTACCCTATAGCATGTCTCATCATTCTCATTACATATATATTTTATTATCAGAAAGTTCCACTTCACATCTAAGTTAAATCTCTCTGGTTACAGTTAAAATCTACTTTTCATTTGAATGAGTAACAGCTGGTCACTTCATAAGCATAAACTTCATGACCCTTCATATGCTAGAAGATCATTATTAAGTCACCATTCAGCCTTCTATGATGCAGCAGGCTCTATAAAAATACCATCAGGCACAAAAATATTTTGAAGCACCACAAGGCACCATCATGAAATTCACCATCTGTTATAATGGGAAATGTCAGCAAATAGAAAGTGTATGTTGATGGGCATACTACTCCTTATGTCTTGTAACAGGTCAGCAATGCTAATTATAATTACATCTTCATTGTAGGATTTTACAGCTTAAATGGTCAAATGAACACACTCTCGATTAAGTAACTACAAACTAAATGGAAAATGGTTCTTGGGCTAAGGTTTCCAAAAGCTATTAGTGCTTTCTTTGTTGACTAATAATCACCAAAATCACTTGAGTCTTAGCAAACAGACAAATTAGTTCTACCTCCAAAAAGAACCTATTCTCTTTTCTAATTTACACTATACAACTGATTTCTTCCTTTAACTGCCAAAAAGTTAGGAAATTAACTTCCCTTTTTGCTTTTGGAATTTCACCGTGCCTATTATTTTAAGGCAGACATTAGACTTATATAAAGTAGTGATGTCAATAACGCCCTTTAGCCTCTATTAGTTTATTCCAGAAACTTTTTGCTATTAGAATTATAAACACTACACTTGAAAGTAATATAATGTTATATGTCAATAAAACTTCAATAAAAATAAAACTATAAGCAATTAAAATATTTATTATAAATGAATACAATAAATAATCAAATTCTTTGAAAACAGATCCTTCTTTTATTTAGCATACTCCAGTCTGAGTTCCACATATGCTGAAAAGTGAAACTGTACTGTGTATAAGGTATTTACCACCCACAAGTTTCTCATCACAGAAATGACACACCTATATTTCCCTCTGATATTTAGATTATAGTGTATATACTATTGTTATAATAAACTATTTTTTATGCTCAAAGCTCTATGGATTATATATAACAGTGTTGGTTTGCTAACATACCTAGCATAAAATAATTTTTTCTTTTTTAATTTTTTTTTGTCTTTTATATATTTTTTTCACTTTAGTATTGGCGTTTGGATGCCATGATGCACAAAATATGTGCTCTATAAAGTTTACTGCTATTTTACCTCACTAGTTTGCTCTTACTACCTTCTACCCTTTCAGTTATTTTATACAAGGTAATGGGGTAGGCAAAAGTAGGTTTACAGTTGTGAGTTTATTCTTGCATTACTATTTATTAATTATTATATTATTTATTTGTACTACAACTGTCAGCCTACTTTTGCCCATCCCTGTATTCCTTGACTGATTCATTCTCTGCCTCAAGGGCCTTCATAAGATTTTCTTTACATTTTCATTATTTCATATTTCTTTTTTGTATTTGTTATGCTTGGGGGGAAATCTGTCTTAAATACAATGAAAGTGCATTAATTTGGAATAACTGAATAAACAAATTTTAGTGTAAACCAATGCTACAGGTTTGATACTGTTGTAATTAGCTAGTTATTAATAATAGAAAAGGAGCAAAGGGAAGATCAGACATTATAGGCATGTTCTCTATAATGCCTATTATAGGGAACAAAACACTGGGGGAGCCCTAGCCAGCTTGGCTCAGTGGATAGAGCATTGGCCTGTGGACTGAAGGGTCGCTGGTTTGATCCCAGTCAAGGGCGTATGCCTGGGTTTTGGACTTGATCCCCAGTGGGGGGTGTGCAGGAGGCAGCTGGTCAATGATTCTCTCTCATCATTGATGTTTCTATCTTTTTCTCCCTCTCCCTTCCTCTCTGAAATCAATGAAAAAAAATTTTTATTAAATATATTTTATTGATTTTTTATAGGGAAAAAGGAAGAGAGAGTTAGAAACATTAATGAGAGAGAAACATCAATCAGCTGCCTCCTGCACACCCCCCACTGAGGATGTGCCCACAACCAAGGCACATGCCCCTGACTGGAATCGAACCTGGGACCCATGAGTCCACAGGCCGATGCTCTATCCATTGAGCCAAACCAGTAAGGCTCAATGAAAATACATTAAAAAACAACAACAACAACAACACTGGAGGAGGGATCCAACAATGGGAAGAGAGATGCATGCCCAGTAACATTGGGATGACATAGGAAAGATACTTGCTTGTCAATCACACCTCAGGACAGAGATGGTTGACTACAATTGTCATGGCCACTGCAAGCACATGGAAATTTGAGGTATACAACCCCCTAAGCAGAGCAGCTTGCTTTCTTATGCTTGTGGTTCCTCTTGGCTGCTTGACTCATGGCTCATGCTTAGCTTCCTGGCATTCTCCTGTGTGACCCATGGCCTTGCAGACCCCCCCACACAATGGACTAATGGACTGCAGCTGGCCTGATGCTGCACTGGACTCAGCTCAAATATGGAATGGGAACTCTGGACACTGGCTCTGAGTTCAGCCTCCCGAAAACCCAGCTTCACTGCTTATGTGGCTGGACTAAGGGAAACGAGACTTTGGAAACCCAGGGATGTAATTCCATGAAAATAATGTTTTCTACTACGTGGCATCCTACCATGCAAGCCTCAGAAAACTTCTTTTCTCAGGATCCTGCAAGGACTCCACCCCCAGCAGCAATCGGGGAGAGAAGGCATAGTTTTCTCTGATAACAGTTTTATTATTTACAAAAGTCAAATGGCATATTTCCATTTTCCTCACAAAAATTTTAAAATACAGCAATAAGTGAAATTAGTCAAAAACCTATTGCAGAGAATACTTCATAGAGGCTATTTCTTACTTTACAAATGCATACAAGTGATTCAGTACATGGGAAAGAAATCTTGTCCTGAAGGATAAATGATAACTAGCCATAACAAAAAGATACAAACATACAGCCATATATGATTATGTACAGATATAACAGTCGAGTGTGTATATTTGTGATTTATCTAGGTGGTCTTCCATTCTCTTGACAGTGATATGATAGTGACAGCAGAGAAGATACTTTACTCATAAGCAGTGTTTTAGCTATACTTCTCCAATAGCCTGCCTGTTCTGTGTTTTAAAGGTACTAGAATTACTGCCATTTGCTTGAAGTATTGAAACCAACGACAGGAAAGGGAAAATAAGAGCTGTGCTAGTTTTCTCCAGTTGCTGGCCTCTACTCCCACCGCCTCGTTCGCTCTGCTGTTTGCCTGAGGAGGCTGATCCCTGTGGACCGCAAACCCGAGCCCCCTCCTAACCAGCTTCTGATTGAATTCAGCCAGTGAGCCACTAGTGGAGATCGGAGGCCAGAGGGGTTTTGCGCTTTATCTTCCTCACTCCTTTTCTGCATGGCGGCACTTTCTAGCAGAGGCTGAGTTCCTGCAGGCTTTCGGTTCCTTTCAGGCAGCTCCTCCCACATGGCTCCATGGCTCATTGGGCTCTCACAGACCCACTTCCTCTTCTTGCCAGTTAGGCTTAGGGGTGATAATGGCTTCCTGCTATTTCTCACTTCTTAAGTGTCTTAGCATCCTTTCTTGGCTCCTTTATTTATTTATTTTTCCACAGCTTTGAAAGCAGTTTCTTTATTAAATTCTAGAGCCACTTGAGGTTTCCGACAGGACCCTGACTGAGACAAGATGAAGGATAGAAATAGTCGCTTTACTGACTTTCAGCTGGAGAGTGGAAGCAATAGGAACACTTGCTCTAAATATCTTGTTTACCTTCAATTCCATAGTTTTATATACAAAGATTCATTCAGAAGTAAACATGTATTCATGTACAGACAATGTGTTTTGTTAGAAATAAAACATCCCAGGAACTTAATGTTAGGCATGCTTGCTAATTTTAGCGTGACTTCAGAGATTTCTACCTCAGTGTTTCCCATTTAATTTAAAAAATCAATTGCCATGTCTATCCATATTTGCAAATACATTTTACTGAGATTCTGACTTAAGGCACACTTTTTAAGCCTGCTTATCGAAGAGGCATTTGCCTTGCTACGCCAGATAATGTCAATGGTCCTATGGAGTTATTATTATGAACTAGTTGCTTTCCCAGTAAATATCTATTCATGCAGCATCTCAGGCCTACTAACGGTTATGAATTGGACCTTGTAGCTTCACAGATATACTCAAGGTCAGTAATTGCCTTTGTACTAGGATTATAACCTAGTGCCCCAATGAAGTCTATCAAATTCAGATACATACTGATCTTTATGTCTGAAGTGCCTAAGCATGACATTTTTAGTAATCATCAATGATTTGAGAAAATCCAAAGTATCCATGTGGGTAAATATGTAGGAATGTGACAATCAACTTATGCAGATGTATCCCTGGAGTCCCAGGGAATGTATCTTTAGGAGTGAAGAACATCTAGTTGATATAAAGCAGTCCTGCCCTCCGGAGAAACCACTTACAGAGAAGGTATCCTATGTCCTCTGTTGTGGTCTTCTGCTATTAGGTTGAAAGGTAGGCAAAGGCAATCCTTTTTCCTGTACTGGGAGAATGTTTCATATTGGAAAAGTCTGGTCTGGCCCTAGTCAGTTTGACTCAGCCTCCAGACTGAAGGGTTGTGAGTTCGATTCTGGTCAAGGGCACATACTTGGTTGCAGGCTTGATCCCCAGATCCCCAGCCTCCAGTCAGTATGCAGGAGGGAGGCAACCAATCGATGTGACTCCTCATATTGATGCTTCTATCTCTCCATCTCTCCCCTTACCTTCCACTCTCTCTAAAAGAAAAAAAAAAAAATCAATGAAAAAAATATCCTCTGGTGAGGATTAACCAAAAAAAAAAAAAAAAAATAGTAAAGTCTGGTCTGGTATTTAGGACCCTGAAGATGTAGTTATAATGCCAATAATGGGAAGAGTATCCCTACTAATGAAATACATTTATCTTAGGTTCCAGTAGTAGAAGTTCTCAGTGGAACAATTATGAATGACTAGGAATGACTATAAAAGGTACTAAACAGAGAAGTAGAGTTTCTCTCATAGAAACAATTGTAAGAGGTGGAGAGCAGGCAGAATATTTAATGTTTGAAGTAAAGAGATCATGAGAGATGGAACGAATTTTTAATAGAACCATAATTTGCTTGGCATTAGCATTTTTATAGTTAGGTGTCAGAATTACAAGTATTTGGTTATTAGTGTTAATCTATGATATTCATCCTACTAGTTTTCCTTCTTCTGACTCATATAGCTTGAGAAACCATGATTACCTATGAAATCTAAAATTACCTAGTCAGTCAGCCAGTTATCATTAAGATTATATTAATAGTCATAATTAACATTTTTCTACCATGCTAGCCTTCGAATCTACCTATATAAAGCAGGATTTCAGTCCAATCAATAGCTTTTTAAAAATATATATTTTTAATCATTTCAGAGAGGAAGGGTGAGGGAGAGAGAGATAAAAACATCAATGATAAGAGAGAATCATTGATTGGCTGCCTCCTGCATGCCCCACACTGGGGACTGAGCCTATAACCCAGGCATATGCCTTGACTGGGAATCGAACCATGACCTCCTGGTTCATAGGTCAACACTTAACCTCTGAGCCATGCATACTGGGCATAGCTTTTTAAAATTTCAGATGGAAGGTGTTGATAAAGTGCAAAAAATATATAATAGCATGAGCAGCTTTCTCTTAGATTTCTATTCTGCATCTCATAGGCACAGCCTTGAGCCACTTGAGGCTACATATGTCCTCCTTGAGAATAATAAATCCCTGCCCAAGGTACTGCTACTGATGTTCCCCAAACTACAAATGAAATGGGAGATCAAAAGGTGCTATATTGGCCTCAGTCTTTACTACACCCAAAAAGTCAGAAATTATTACAGGAAAGATGAAAATGCTGTACTTCGGGAAAGAAACGGTTAGCAGCAGGCTCCAACCCATTCTCTCTCTTTAGAGAAGGGTATAGAAGAACCCCAATGAAAGAAGGAGGAACATGACCCTCCAATATGACGGAGGAGTTGGACTGAAAAATCAGATAATCAAACAATCTGTGCTGTTCAGGTGCAATATTTCCCCAAACAGAATTCTTCGAATTCTTCCTGCAAATATTTTCCCAGAGACCAATTGAGGTAAATTGATGGACCAGTGATTTTTAGGCATCTATTTAGAGAGGTTTATTGGAATAGTTGGAAAAAAAATGCTTGCAAAGAATAGCATAAGCCTTAGGAACTTGAAGTTAGAAAGCCTGGGAGTGGTGATGGTGAAGTGGGAGAGCTTGGTGTCATATTGTCCAGTTCCAATGATGAAGCATCAAGCAGAAGCTGAATAATCCACTGAACTGTTTTCCTAAGGGAATTCATAAAAAATGGGGCATGAGAAATTATATGAGTGAGATTAAAAAAAAAAGACTGGGTTATGAAATTACACTCACAATTGTCAGAGCTCTTACCAGTGTCAAGATTTAGTAATTTCAAGGATACATGCAATTTTAAGGCATAGCTAAAGCTGAGAGAAGTCTGTCAAAGTCACTCCCCATTTCTTCTCGTATTCTTTCTTATGACATTAGAACAGTGGCTGGCCCAGAATTACCATATGTGGTCTCTAAAAAAATGTATAGAGTCACTTCTTTTAGAAGAGATCTATTTTGGTCATGAAGCATCTCCATTTTTTTAAATATATATTTTTATTGATTTCAGAGAGGAAGGAAGAGGGAGAGAGAGATAGAGATATTAATGATGCGAGAGAGTCATTGATTGGCTGCCTCCTGCACTACTCCCACTGGGGATCGAGCCAGCAACCAGGGCATGTGCCCTTGACTGGAATCGAACCTGGGACCCTTCAGTCCGCAGGCAGATGCTCTATCCACTGAGACCGGCAGGGCAGCATCTTCATTTTATAATTTGGTAGTTATTTATGGCTTACAAAAATAATTTCCTGCCTGGCCAGTGTGGTTCAATGGTTGAGCATTGACCTATGAACCAGGAGGTCACAGTGCAATTCCTGGTCAGGGCACATGCTTAGCTTGCTGGCTCAACCCCCAGTAGGGGGTCATACAAGAGGCAACTGATTAATGTTCCTCTCGCATCAATGTTTCTATCTCTCTCTCTTTCTTCCTTCCTCTCTCTGAATTCAATAAAAACATATTGAAAAATAATAATGATTTTCTTAAAGACATGTCTCAAAAATTCATAAATTCTAGATGTTTACTTTAACCAGTCCTAGACAGACTAAGGATATCCTGCTAAAAACACTGTGTAGTTAAAGAGAAGCCATGTGGCTAAGAAGTTGTAGAGCACCCAAGGTACCCTACGACCTTCATGATTTCAAGGTGGAACACTTTGTCTTCTAAGGTGACCCTTCTTTGGTGCCATGACTATATTGCTCAACAGTCCATTGCTGAATTGAACAAACAATTCAATTATAAATTATTGAGTAATAATTCAATTCAGTAACATTAGGCTGATACAGAACCACCATATTGCAGACAACATTATCAGACTTGCTCCCTTAGCTTTTGCTGAGGGTTTAGATATATTTTAGCAGGAAGGAAAAAAAATGAGCAGGTTTCAACTATGTCTTCCAAAAAAAATGAAACACTTTTATTTATTATTTAGATTCTGCTTTTTTGTTCATTTCTATTCCTACTATTCCAAATGGTTCCCTTCATTGTGCTTGGTCATTAATAAACTTTGCCCTTCTATGTGTTTAAAAACTATCTGGATTGTTTTGTAATATAGTTTGAAATCAGGACATATGATACCTTCAGCTTTGTTCTTCTTTTTCAAGATTGGCTATTTGGGATCTTTGTTGTTACATACAAATTCTAAAGGTTTCTTGGTTTTGTGGTTTTTTTTCCTGTGAAAAATAGTATTGGAATTTTTATAAGGATTGCATTGATTTTATACATTATTTTAGGCATGGATATTTTAATATTAATTCTTCCAGTCCTTGAGCACGGAAGATCTTTCTATTTAATTTCTTTCATCAAAGCATTCTAGTTCTCAGTGTACAGATTTTTCTTCTTGGTTAAATTTATTCCTAGGTATTATATTCTTTTTGATCCAACTACAAATGGGATTTTTGTTAGTTTGTTAATAATATAAAGAAATGCAACAGATTTTTTGTATTTATTTTATAGCCTGAAACTTCAGTGATTTTTTTTCTTAGTTTTAACAGCTTTCTGTTGGTTTCTGGGGTTTCTATATATAACATCATGTCATCTGCAAATAGTCACAATTTTACCTCTTCCTTTCCGATTTAGATGACTTTTTTTTTTCTTAATTGCTGTGGTTAGGAGTTCCAATACTTAATTGAAAAAGAATGGTGAAAATGGGCATCATTTTAGAAGAAAGGCTTTCAGCTTTTCCCTGTTGAATATGATACTAGCTGTAGACTCATCCTTAATGACCTTTAATAAGTTGAGTTGTGGTCTTCTATATCTGCTTTGTTGAGAGTTATCATAAATGAAAGTTAAATTTTATCAACTTTTTAATGTATCAATTAAAATGATCATATGATTTTTCCCTTCATTTTGATAATGTAGTATATTACATTGACTGATTTATGGATGTTGAACCATCCTTGCATCCCTGGAATAAATCCCATTTGATCATAGTGCATGATCTTTTTAATATATTGTTGAATTTGGTTTGCTAATATTTGTTGAGAATTTCTGCAGTTTTGTCCATCGGAGATATTGACCTATGATATTCTCTTCTTGTGGCAGTCTTGTCTGTTTCAGGTATTAGGGTAATGCTGGGTTTGTAAAATGTGTTTTTAAAAGTTTCTTCCTTCTATTTATTTATTTTTTTTGGAAGAGTTTGAGAAGGATTGGTATTTCTTTAATGTTTGGTAGAATTTACCAGCGAAGCTGACTAGCCCTGGACTTTTGTTTGTTGAGAGGTTTTTAATTACTTATTCACTTTCCCTGATAATAATCAGTCTTGTCAAATTTTCTACCTTATCATGATTAAGTTTTAGTAAGTTGTATGTTTCTAGTAATTGTAACAGTATGATATTGGCATAAAAATAGTCACATAGTTCAATGGAATAAAACAGTGTGCCCATAAATAAACCAAGGCATATTTGGTCAATTTATTTATAATAAAGAAGCCAAGAATATTCAATTGGGAAATGACAGTCACTTCAGTAATTGGTGTTGGGAAAATTGGGCAGCCACATGCAATAAATAAATAAATAAATAAATAAATAAATAAATAAATAAATAAAACATTACCAATCACTTACACCGTACATATAAATTAACTCAAAATGGATTTGGTAAGTCTAATAAAAACTTGAACATAAGACCTGAAACCATAAAACTCCTAGAAAAAAACAGACAGCAGGTTCATTGGCATAAGTCTTCATGATAATTTTTTGAATTTGATTTCAAGAGAAAAATCAATAAGTAAAAATTTCGAATTGGGACTACATCAACATTCTACACAGCAAAGAAAACCATCAACAAAATGAAAAGGCAGCCTGGTTGGTGTGGCTCAGTGGTTGAGCCTTGACCCTGGCACCAAAAGGTCTCAGGTTCAACTTTCTGTCAGGGTACATGCCCAGGTTGTGGGCTTGATCCCCAGTAGGGGGTGTGCAGGAGGCAGCCAATAGATGTTTATCTTTCATTGATGTATCTATCTCTCCCTCTCTAAAATTCGATAAAAACATATTTTAAAAAAATTAAAAGGCAACCTACTGAATGGAAAAAAATAATTGCAAATCATCTATCTGATAAGGGGCTACTATCCAAACTTTATAAACAACTATTAAAACTCAATAGCAAAAGTAAAATCTGATTAAAAATGGGCAGAGAATCTGAATAAACATTTTTTCAAAGAAGGCATATGGATGGGCAAGAGGTCCATGAAAAGATGGTCAACAATATTAATCATCTGGGAAATAAAAATAACACCTGTAATAATAGCTATTATAAAAAAAGCAAGAAATAACCAGTGTTGGTGAGGATATTGAAAAAAAGAAACCCCTTGTGTACTGTTGGTAAGAATGTAAAGTGGTGCAGCCACTGTGGAAAACAGTAAAAAATCATTTCTTAGTATTTATCCAAAGAAAATAAAAACAGTAATTCAAAATGACATACACTGTGATTATTGCAGCATTGTTTACAGGAGCCAAGACCTAAGTATTTATCAAAGGATGAATAGATAAGAAGATGTGATATATACCTCCAATGGAATATCACTCAGTCATTAAGAAAAAAATAAACTATTGTCATTTGTGACAATATGGGTGGACCTTGAGGGCATTAGGCTAAATAAAATAAGTTGGACAAAGAAAGAAAAATAATGTATCATTACTCTTATATGTGTAATCTAAAACAAAACAAAACAAGCTTGTTGATATAGAGAACAGATTGGTGGTTGCAAAAGGTGGCAGATAGGCAGTGGGAGAAATGGGTGAACTGATTTTTTTTTTTTTTTTAGTTTAAAAACAATGAATAAAAATTGAAAATAAATACACATTTGACATTTAAGCAACTGTATAAAGTACTGCAAAATAACAAGTGTTGTATACCATACGATTACTTCTGCTCATTTCATAAATGGGGAAACCAAGAAGAGAGACTCACTAACTGTCTTGAGGTTATACAGCTGGCATTTGGTAGAGCCAGGATTTGAACCCATGCAGTCTAACGCTAGCACCTGTGTTCTTAACCAGTAAGCTATGCTGTCCTATCCAATGTGGCAACCTTAAGATAGTCAGCTATTGCTTGGCAACTCAAGTATTCAGGAGTGAAAAAAATGGACACTACCTGGATTTTTATAGTTTGGCCATAGAAGTCAGCTAGTGTAACTTCCTCTATAATCTCTTAGTTGAAGCAGTAATAAACCCACTCAAATCCAGGAATATGGGAGAAATGTCAAAGTGTCAAATAATTGTCAGGAATGCTTTGACTCCATCACAGCGATCAGTGTACCAGTAGCAATAGTCAATAGCCATAATATATGATACCCAGAATGGTGGATTGGCTTTTATTTGCTGGAAGATCTCATAGTTTCCTATATTTGGTCCTCAATTATCTACAATAGGAAATACAAATTTTCTTTTATCTTTATTGTTGAAAGTATTACCAATGTCCTCCTTTCTCCTCGACTGACTCCCCCTTCCCAGTTCCTGAGGCAATTCTCTTTTCCAACTGGTATTCTTCTAATGCCTCACTTAGCTCTGACAACCTTCTAAATGCTTTCAGACGAGACTTGGAACTGAGTCATTTTATTGATGTAGTTGTACCCAAATAGCGAATATTCTGTTGCTTATATTCAAAACACAATGCTAAGCCAATTTTCTTTAAATTCTCCTGAATTTCCTCCTTAGGGAGGATTATACAATAAACAAGTTTACATTTTAAACTTTTAGATACTTTAGAGCAGTGGTCGGCAAACTCATTAGTCAACAGAGCCAAATATCAACAGTACAACAATTGAAATTTCTTTTGAGAGACAAATTTTTTAAACTTAAACTTCTTCTAACGCCACTTCTTCAAAATAGACTCACCCAGGTCGTGGTATTTTGTGGAAGAGCCACACTCAAGGGTCCAAAGAACCGCATGTGGCTCGTGAGCAGCAGTTTGCTGACCACGGCTTTAGAGCAATACTCAGTGGAGAAAAATATATATTTTTTGGTAAGGTGATATTGGTATGGGAGGGGTGTGTGTGTGGTGGGGAACCATATGTGTTTTCCTTGGAGAAAAATGCAGGTTTTCTATTTTAACAACTTAAAATTGCTAAACTAATTTAACCAAAATCTTTTGTATATGGGTTCAATTTAAGTTAAAGTTATTGGGGAAAAAAAAATCCCACCCAATTCTCTAGTATTATGTTTTTAATGAAAATTTGAGTTTGTGATCAATGTTGCTTTAAAAATATAACCCTGGGAACAATTTTATTGGTACATGGAAAATTTTTTCAAAAAGGGAATATTTCCTTCTGTGCTACAGTCTAAGATGGAAATTCCACAGACACTCAGGCAAATGAGGAGTGATCCGGCTGGATCATCTATCACACCTTCATTGCCAAGGTTAATTCTAATTAAGTGGCTGGCTGTCAAATTTGTCCTTTCTTTCACCAAAGCAAAATAAAAATCAAACAAAAAAAACTTTCTGAATTGAAGAAACCATTCAGTAATTTATGTCAATTTCTATATAAAAGTTTCAAAGCTAGAATTACACAGTACAACTTAATTCCTAATTCAGTAAAAGAAAAAAACCTTTTCACCTCAAAAATCCCTGTTGTTAGTCCTGTGATTAGCAAGAGCCTCAAGTTACTTCACTAATGGACATCCCAAGGTTCTTCTTCCTGCTCCTCAGATCAATTAGTGTTAACTTTTGCCTTCCACCAGTAAAATGCACTTACTTGTGGCCAATAAATTAAGTAAATAGCTTTTCCTCCTTTCCAGATGGCTTTTATATTGTTGTATTTGCTACGTTATTTTAGCCTGCACACTCAGAAAGGGCAACAGATATCTATCAAGTCATTCATTGATTCAATAAATTTTTGAATAGCTGGATGTTATCTTTGGTAGTTGAGATATAGTGGTATATAAGGTATGATTCATACTATCAAGGAATGCACAATATGTATATCAGACAGAATAGGCAAAGTTATGCTGTGATAACAAACAAATCAAGGCCTTAAAATAATGGTTTGTTTCCAGATGATGCTATATGAAGTCTTTTGAGGATCTGCTTATTATAGTCATTTAGAATCTTAACAACATGGAGCTCCCTTTCAATGCATGCTCCCATAATTGATAAGACAGGAAAAGAGAATATGGTAAATCACATATTGGCTCTAAAATCCTCTACCTCATTGGCCAAAGCAAAGTTACACATGCATATTTAACAGTCTAAGGAAGCAGAACTTCTTAATGATCACAGGAATACAGGGTCATTTTCATAAATGTTATACTATTTTCTCCTCCTATATCATGCCATGAATTTATCAGCTGGTATTATAGTTATAATCTAGTATAGTATTCTATCTAATGACTTGCTTATAACCTGCCTAATGAATATGGATAAGACACAATTGTTTTCTTTCTTTACTTTTTAGAGTTATAATAGCACTTATATATATGACAGCAGTATCATGTATTGTTTTAGAGTGATTGAACACTCAATTGCCTCTTTTTTCAGTTCTATGGCTCAATCACTCAAAAACAATACATGATACTACTGTCATATATGTTAGTTCTTCTCTAGTCTTGGGGATTCATTCAATATTTTTATATCCCATTCCTGGTTATATATCTATCGCTGCTTTATGTCTAGATTCAGCACATTGTATACAACTAGGTTGTTCCCATTTCTACATTCTGTCATCAGAAAATATTCATTTAGTGCCCTTGCTCAAACAAGCATTAAAGCAAACCAAACATGAAGCAATTTCTGTCTCCAACTAATCCTATTAAACCTTAGACCTATGGCAAGAAGTCATTTTAATGTTAGCACAAATATATAAGAAAAGTACTAATTTAATGAACTGTTATTATCAGGCTTTTTTAGCATATAATTCTGCTCTGAAAGATTAGAATAAATTTTGCTCTGTTCAAATATGTGACACAGCAAGATAGGATTTAATTAGGTCATAATGTATCTGTTTTGCTAACATCTTTTTTTTTTTTTCTGTTAACATCTTAAAAATCATTTCTCCTTATTATTTTACTAGAGGCCCAGTGCATGAAATCCATCCATGGTGTGGGGGAAGTCCCTCAGCCTGGCCTGCACCCCTCTCACAATCTGGGACCCCTCGGGGGACATCCCTCTCACAATCCAGGACCACTGGCTCCTAACCGCTCGCCTGACTGCCTGCCTGATCACCTCTAACCACTCACCTGCCTGCCTGATTGCCCCTAACCGCCTCTGCCTAGGCCCCCACCACAGTGGTTTTATCCGGAAGGATGTTCAGAATGATGTCTGGAAGGTTGTACGGCTGTCCAGGGTAATTAGCATATTATGCTTTTATTATTATAGATTAAGCAATATAGAAGGAAAAAACCATGGGTTAGTTAATCAAATAGACATACCACTTATTAACTGTACAAACTATTTGAGCCTCAAGTTTCCTTGTTTTGTTGTTGTTTTTAATATATTTTATTGATTTTTTTTACAGAGAGGAAGGGAGAGGGATAGAAAGTTAGAAACATAGATGAGAAATATCGATCAGCTATCTCCTGCACACCCACTACTGGGGATGTGCTCACAACCAAGGTAGATACATGCCCTTGACCAGAATCTAACCTGGGACCCTTCAGTCCGCAGGCCGACACTCTACCCACTGAGCCAAACTGATTCGGGCTTCCTTGTTTTTTATAGTACAAATAATAGTAGCTATATCACAGAATTGTACTGAGGATGTTTGTAAAATATCTAGCACAATGTTTAGCACATAGTGAGTAAAGTTTTCAAAATTCTTGTTTTCTGAACTCCACACTGAAGTAACTGTGGAGTTCTGAAAATGGCTAATAATTAATGTTTTTGGAAAAAGAAAAAAAATCATTCAGGAATAAATCATTCTAAATAAACCACTCTACTTCCTTCCCTAACAAATGATGAATGTTCTGAGTGAGGAATATAAGCGTCACCAGTAAATAGAAAATTGGAACAGAGTGAAAGACAAATTACCACACTCACAATGACTGTCCATGCAGTATAAACAGCCTGGCTTACAGAGAGAGATAAACAGCAGGGACTTTGCAAATGAGCCAGGCTGAGGTTTTATGAGTTTCATCCCTGGGCAATGCTATAAGTTTCATTGTGCCAGTCAGATTTTGCCCTGAATCGAAACTACTCCAACAGTTTCACTCTCAAATCTCTTACCATAACAATATCTTTAATGAATGAACAACTGGAATTATTATGTATGGACAAAGTACATGTCTGTTTGCATATACATACAGACATGCACAGACACATACACACAGTTTTCAAATGGTTATTAATAATAATTATTTTTGTGGTGTCCTTGTCATACTAGAATTTAATATTTTCTTACTAGAACTTAAGCTTCTGGTAAATAGGTAAGGTTTGTCTAGGATCAGAAAAGACTCTTCTAATTTTTACTCCAATAGCTAAAGGCTTCTGTTCCAAAATAGACAATGGTGACATAGAATCCTCCCATTCTTCAAAGACCACCTTAAATATTATCACAAAACTATGATTTAAATAGTAGCAAAGAATATATAAAACCATCTTTAAATTTGTCCATTTTTTTCTATTTATTTTATACCAGTGGCCAGTGCATGAAATTTGTGCACATTAAAAGGGGATTAATTAGAGGAAATATTTTAATACTAGAGGCCTGGTGCACAAAATTTGTGCACGGGGGCGGTGGTGTCCCTCAGCCCAGCCTGCACCCTCTCCAATCTGGGACCCCTCGAGGGATGTCCCACTGCCCATTTAGGACAATCGGACATCCCTCTCACAATCCAGGACTGCTGGCTCCCAACTGCTCACCTGCCTGCCTTCCTGATTGCCCCTAACCACTTCTGCCAGCCAGCCTGATCACCCCCTAATCACTGCCCTGCCATCCTGATTGATGTTTAACTGCCCCCCTGCCAGCCTGTTTGCCCCCAACTTCCCTCCTCTGCCGGCCTGGTCACCCATAACTGCCCTCCCCTGCAGGCTTGATTGCCCCCAACTGCCCTCCCTTGCAGGCCTGGTCCCCTCAACTGCCCTCCCCTGCTGGCCATCTTGTGGTGGCCATCTTGTGTCCACATGGGGGCAGGATCTTTGACCACATGGGGGCAGCTATCTTGATCTTGTGTGTTGGAGTGATGGTCAATCTGCATATTACTCTTTTATTAGATAGGATAGAGGCCTGGTGCATGGGTTGGGACCAGCTGGTTTACCCTGAAGAGTGTCCTGGATCAGGGTGGGGGTTCCCTTGGGGTGTGGGGCGGCCTGGGCGAGGGGCTTCTGGTGGTTTGCAGGCTGGCCATGCCCCCCGGCGACCCAAGCGGAGGCCCTGGTATCTGGGATATATTTATCTTCTACAATTGAAACTTTGTAGCCTGGAGTGAAGCCAAGCCTTCTGCTTGCTCTGTGGTGGCAGCTATTTCTGTTGGGGTTTATTCACCTTCTATAATTGAAACTTTGTAGCCTGGAGTGGAGGCCTAGGCTGGCCAGGGCAGGTGTAAAGTTTGGCTTCCTCCGTTGCCGGGGGCAACCCTAGCCTGCTCTCTCCAGCTCCGTGGTTGCCGCCATTTCTGTTTGGATTTGTTTACCTTCTATAATTGAAACTTTGCATCCTTGAGTGGAGGCTGGGCTGGCCAGGGTGTGTGGAAAGCTTGGCTTCCTCCATTACCCAGGAAACCCAAGGCCTCCCTCCTGCTCTCTGTGGTGGCAGCCATCTTGGTTGGGGTTAATTCGCAAACTTGCTCTGATTGGCTGGTGGGCGTGGCTGATGGGCATGGCTGGTGGGTGTAGTGGAGTGATGGTTAATTTGCATATTACTCTTTTATTAGGTAGGATTGCTATTTTCCCTTTCAATATAATAGAAGTGTCAGAGATGAAAGAAAATTAGTAAAACGTATATGAAAATCTTCCTGTCAGAGTCTGGGGCGTGCCACGGGACCCAGAGTCAAGTTCCCGCCCACCCTTAGTGCCTCAAAAATCACGTGAGACCCGGCCAGCCCCACCACTGTCAAGCCCCACTGGGCGGGGGGTGCAGCCTCAGGTCCCCCATCAAGCCCCATTGGGTGGGGGATGCAGCCTCAGGTCCCCCTGGCTGGCGCCAGGTTGGGGGAACAGCCTCAGGTCCCCCAGCACTGGGGTGGGGGGTGCAGCCTCAGGTCCCCCATCAAGCCCCACTGGGCGGGGGATGCAGCCTCAGGTTGGGGGCACAGCCTCAGGTCCCCCAGAACTGGGGTGGGGGGCGCACCTTGAGGTCCCCTGTCAAGCCCCGCCAGGCAGGGGTATGGCCTGAGGTCAGCTGGCCTGGTGCTGGGGCCGGGGGCGCGGCCAGGAGGAAGTCAATCTGGCCCACCACCGTGGTTGCCCCTGCGAACACGCACCTTCTGGGCAAGGAAGCGGGACTTGTGCAGCCACTCTTCGGCACTGATGGCCTGCAGGTGCTACTTCAAGTTGGCCCGCAGGCTCCACTTGGCGCACTCACAGCTGCCACCACCACCATGTGGGGAGTACAGGTCGCCCTCCGCCGTCCCGCCTCCCCTGCCCAGAGGCTCTCTGCACACACTGCCCAAGGCAACGAAGGCAGGCGTCCCAATCCGCCCTGCCCACTGGCCTCTTCGCACCTGCGCGCACTGCCCACCGGCCCAGAGCAGGGCGCCTGGCTTTGTTGCCTTGGGCAGCATGCTCCAGGTGGGTAGGCAGTGGGCTCTGGGCAGGTGGGCAGGCATCCCACCCCACTTCCAGCCACTCAGTGCCTGTGAGCATGCACACTGCCCACAGGCCTGCCATCTTTGTTGTGTTAATTTGCATACTCACTCCTGATTGGCTGTGGGTGTCGCAGAGGTACAGTCAATTTACATGTTTGTCTATTATTAGTATAGATAATAATACCACTTAATATATTCTCTGCAACCCAGTTACTGACACACCATAGACTTTCTCATGCAACCCAACCAGAAACAAACATTCCACCATTTTGAACCAGAAGTCCTTTTTTTAAAAAATCCTCATACAAGATATGCTTTCCATTGATTTTTTTTTAATAGAGAGAGAAAAACATTGATGTGAGAGAGATACTTTGATCAGTTGCAGGAGCTCCAACAGGGATGGAATCCTCAACCTGGGTATGTGCCCTGACTAGTAATCAAACACACCACCACACCACCCTTCAGTGTATGGGACGATGTTCCACCCAACTGAGCCACAATGGCAAGGGCTAACCAGAAATCGTTTGTTGAATTGTTTAAATGCTTAAGCATAACTAAATACTGGAACATATATTTAAATACTAAATACTATTTTTATTAAATTATTCACATCTTATTCTACTTATCCAAGAGTTTAATTTATTTTTTTACATTACTTTTTGTTTAGAAATATTCAATTACCACAGTGATTCCTCCTTTTAACTGTTGACACTTTCCTACAAATAAAATAAAATTCTTGCTTTCTTACATGGATATCTTCACTTAGATATGAATCAAAGTGTCACAAAACTTCAAATTTTACATCCTCTTATGAGTTCTTTATCTTTAGCTTTCCTTTTGTCCAATCAATTTGCAATAAAAGGCCTATCAGACTCTCTAAGCAGCATAATGGCCAATTTGTTGTCACATAATTTCAAAAGCTTATTTTTGTCAGCTCTCATATTATTGGAGCTACCACTTCTATATTTACCTGTAATTCTAGAACATTATAAAGTATCTTAGAGTATTTCTAACTGCTTTAATTTTGCACATAGAGTTTCAAATCAAAGTTTATTAACCCACAACTGAACTTAATGTCTTTCCCACCCAATATGCTCCTTCTCTTTATTCCCTATCTCATAGTGACATTACTATCTGAAAATCCAAGCCAGAATCATGCCTAATTTAAATTTCACTACTACTTATCTCTTACAATGCCTCAGAGTCTCTAAAAATCAATTTCAATAGTTTATGCCCACTGCTATTGTTTCCGTTTAGGATTACACAACATTGTCTTTATGTTATCTCAGTTGACTTCTAACAAGTTTCCCTATCTCTTTTTTTTTTTTCCCCAAATAATCAAGGACAGTAGCAGTATAGCCTAGGGAAATATCTTTTCTAAGTACTCAGAGTTAAATTATACCCAATTACAGCAAATGGTATGTACAATCCTCTGGCTATAGTAGTACAAATAAAACAGCAAAAGGTAGCTTATAGAGTGTATCTAGAGAATATAACAATGCTCAGAATAATAAAATTCATTGAAAACCTTTTCAATATATAGGGAATAATAAAATTGGATTACTTTCTAGAATAGAAATGCAATTGCTTTTTGCCTCTAATTAAAGAAAAACTTTTTGTGGGGGGTAAGAGGAGGAAATCCCTGATAAGCAAATATCTACTTAATGATGCCCTTCTTTAGAAAACATCTACATTAGATATAAAGTAGTTAATATTAAAAATGTTTTAATTTTTACATTGTTTTTATATTTACTTATAGTTTCTTATTTGAGACTCAAAATAGCTGTCTCAGAAATATATTATTTTAGTGGGAGGTATGAGACAAGGGGAGTATGTTTCTCTACATTTTGAACAATATACAACCTTTAGTACTTTTGAATTTTCATACACTGAGGACTTGCAGCTTTTGAATCCCTAAGGACATATTACATTTTTTCAGCTATAAGAACAATCGTGTTACTGAGTTTAAACTTACATAGGGGTTGGCAAAAGTAGATTTACAATTGTGAGCATGCAAAGCTCAAGTTTATTCTTGTATTATTATTTATTTATTTTTAAGATTTTTAAATTAATTTTTAGAGAGAGAGAATGGAAAGATTAGATAGATAGATAGTGATGTGAGAGCAACATTGACCAGCTGCTTCCTGCACTGGGGATGGAGCCTGCAACCAGGCATGTGCCCTGACTGGGAAGCAAACTGGCAACCCTTCAGTGCACAGAATGACACCCAACCAACTGAGCCATATTGGCCAGGGCTGTATTATTACTTACTAGTGACCTGGTGCCCAAAATTCGTGCACAGGGGGTGCTGTCCCTCAGACCAGCCTGCACCCTCTCCAATCTGGGCCCCCTCGGGGGATGTCCTACCTCCCTCTCGCAATCTGGGACTGCTGGCTCCTAACTGCTCACCTGCCTGCCTGCCTGATCGCCCCCAACTGCCCACCCCCGCAGCATCCTGCTCTACCCCAACTGCCCTCCCCTGCTAGCCTGATCATCCCTAACTGCCTCTGCCTCGTCCCTGCCACCATAGCTTTGTCCAGAAGGACATCTGGAAGGTCTCCAGAAGTTCTCCCGGTCTAATATTACTCTTTTATTAGTGTAGATTAATGATTGCATTATTTTCCATAAGAGCAACTCTAAACCTACTTTTGCCTATTCCTGTATATTAAAACCATACACTACATTGCTGTCAGAATTTTACTAAAGTAAATCCTGGAATTTTAATAAGTTAAAGTTACATTTAGTAGCGTTTTCCAAGTAAAAATGATTCAATTTCTTTAACAACATTAGTTAAATATTCATATTATATAAAACAATATGTTATTTAAAATTGAACTTGTAAAATGAACAGAAGTTGATGTTAGAGACTGGTTTAAAATGATGTCAGGATAGTGGGCCTTGACTCAACTCCCTCTACTTCTTTGTATAGTTCTTACATTAACATAAAAGAACTCCAAATGTATCACCATCAGATGCTCAAATACTCAACTACTTTCTAGAATTCAGGAGAAATTTAAAATTACCATATGGCTGGTAAAACTGAAATGAGAAACCCATGATTAATGACCAACCCATATATTTTGACCCAAACTAAAATAAACCACTGACAAGAAAGAAAATGAAACAGGTTTTGTTTCTCCATCTCTATTTTGTGGCCTGACTTGGAAATCCATGGTTCAGACCAGCAGAAAAGTAAGCAGGTGGCTTTTCAAGGTATGGGAGCTGGATCTTGAAGAACTCAGATGCTGGTCCTTCTCTCTTCCATCACTATATCCCCTCCAAAATCAATTCACAGACTACAACTCTGGGCAGGAAGTCGGAGGAGCTAAGTGCCATATTACAAGCCGAAAGGAAGAATTCTCAAGGAGAAATGTAAAAGCAAGAGTTAGTATGGGAAGCCTACCAGTAGATATACAATTTAGTAATTTTGAGGATTCTTTACTTTCTGTTTAAAAAATCAAAGTGTGAAAATAAGGTAGTTAAAGTAAATGTAACATTTTAAAATAGAGTCACAGTGAATAAATGTATGCTAGTAAAATCTCAATATTAATTATCATTTTGGATTGGGGAAAGGCACAGAATATTTAAAAGGACACCATTTTTTCCTGCCCAGTGGAATCTTGTTATTATTCCCAACTTCATCCACTCTCCATTCATGTTTAACAAATAGAAAGATAGTCATATTTTTGCATTCCACTGGACTGAGTATTACAGTGTATAGTCAAGAAAAACTAACACATTTTGTGTCATCTATCATTTGCCTTTATGTTTACAAAAGTATATAGATATATAATATGCAACATGACATCAATTTTAAAATGCTATTTAAATTTATAAAACATGAATATAAAAGTTCATGAGCATTTGTAAATGTATGCATATAAATGCATGTAATAGAAATATATTAACAGTTTATTTTGGGTAATAAAATTATTACTTTTCTATGTATAAAGTTGCTTCATAAATTTTCTATAATATTTACATATTATATATAGGAAAAAGGATATTAAAGCTAAAAATCACTATAGAGAAGGCAATGGTCTTGCCTTCCTCTGTAGAACTACAAAAACTTGATGACAGAAAGGAGAACTATTAAACCAACATGAGGTTGATAATAGCTACTGAGAATCAGAACTTTGGTCTTTAATCATCTTTCTATTGTTTTTGTATAATATAAAAATTAATGATATATGCAAACATGTAGAAATAGGTTTTCCCACATTTCCACAAACATATAGTAACTAGAGGCCCGGTGCATGACAATTCGTGCACTCGGTGGGGGCTGCGGGGGAGGTCCCTCAGCTCAGCCTGTGCCCTCTCACAGTCCAGGAGCCTTCAGGGGATGTCCTGTGGGGAATGGGCCTAAGCTGCAGTCTCGCTTCCTTCTGCAGGAGGCTACTGGTGGGCGATCAGCCAGGCCCAGCCCCCCATCGTCCCTCCACTGCTGCTGGTTGCCACCCCCCTCAGGTCACCGTCCCCTCCCTCTGCCTGCTGGCATATTCCTTGGCTGGCCTGGTGCTGCCTGCTCACCAGCTCTACACTCCACCAATAGGTCGTTCTACCGTTTGGCTGATTTGCATATTACACTTTTATTATATAGGATAGCCTATCATGAAAGGATCCTTATCAATGAGGAGTTGACAAATTTCACTTAAGCATATTCCTCCCATTAATTACACAAAAATAGAACTGAAAAGAAGGTTACTACCAAATCAACTAGGTGTCATTTGTTTAATTCTATTGAATAAAAAATCAATACTTACTTAATAATTTATGTAAGGACTTCATTCTATGAGCATAAGAATGAGCTAACAAAGATCATTAAACTACTATATCTTTAAAACACTCACTGATGTCTTATTGTCATTGGTTAAACATGGGTAAACACATTAGTTTTTGAAGATTGCACAAAACATATTGTTTTAATATGTGCATGTGTTTCACTTACTTGAATCTGCAAATATACCAGTTCTCATAACTAGTTAATCACTTTGCTAACTACTAAAATATATTTTAATGTATTCTATTTTTCACCTACTCTGTCAAATGTGTGAAATGTAGGATATGCTTATTTTCTCACTGAATACAGAAATAACTGCAGTTGAATATAATCATTCAATGACTGAAACCACATTAATTACATCAATACATATTTTTTCTCTTTTTAACCTGTGAAATTAAACTTACGTTTTCCCTACATGTGTCTTTTTCCTGCTCATGACACACATTGGAATATGTTTCCCCTTCTGAAATAATTCTGGAAATTTCAATACAACTTTGTACAATACAATGGCAAGGTTCTGCTGAACTCAAATCATAAAATAGAAAGCAAGATATGCAAATTACACTATAAAGCAGGTACTCAATATAGTCAGAATCATATCATTGTCTCACTTTTTAAGTACATCAAAAAGATAAAATCTGCTTTTTATAGACAAATTAGTGAAACAGAGAAAGCTTGCAACAAAAGAAGCATTACTGATGCTCACCAGTTCTCTCATGAATCTGTGCTCACCTTACTCTTTCAATTGTGTTCTCTCCATGGTCCATCTTGAGAGAGCAAGAAATCACTTATTATGAGCTTCTTTTAAGTACATACAAAGGTAGTCCAATGTCATGGTTTAAGATATATCTCTTTCTTTTCCTTAGATGTAGTGCTCAGTAGCTATAGCACACATTACCTTTTACACCTTTGTGCACAGTCGGAATCCTTTTGACTGCCAACTATAAGATTTCCAGCCTCAAAATATTGCAGGTAAAAGTGAGTATAGAAAATTTTGAGTCGATGTACTTCATTTACAAGTTTTTTTAAAAAACCCAATGCCTAAACCGGTGAAGTATAAGCCATTTAGCAACATCATCTGGAATTTTTGCATATTGTCCACAGTGGCTTGTGTTACTTTTTAATTACTTCTTATAGCCAGTTTCACCCTGTGTTCCTTGTAAGATTCTGGAGGGATAAAATGATCCTAAATATTGGTATTCTTCCTAGTGCCTTGCAACCCAGTTAGAGCTTAATCAATATTTGCAGGATGATTGGATACATAAGGAAATGAATAAATGAGAAAGTGAATGTATAAAGTCATCTCTATTCTACAGAAAGTATCTAACTACTTAATTCCTTCTGGCTTATCTCCTATTGCCTTAAAACAATATATTCCTAAAATGTTAACATAGTCCTACTTTAGTAAACTAATGTTAGTCTTGTTATTTCCCCTTTTTGAAAACTTCTAACATAATTTTACATTTTTATTAGACAATATAAAGATAGAATTGGGAAAAATAATTTGATTAAACAGTATAGACCATAAATTGCTGCTAATCCAATCTGTGGACAACAAAAGAGGAAAGGTTATATGAGAAGTAACCTCACTGGGTAATCCAATCATAAATGCCTAATGGGGCAGGTCATAGGGAGTAGTTATGCCCAGCCATTTAACTTCTTTAGAGAAAGGTTTATTTTTACCTTAAGAAAGCCCAGTCCATTGTTTCTATGCGTCTAGGTCAATACACCTTTAAAATAAGCCAGTGACCTTCTTCAACAGATCACACGATCTTGTTAACTATCCTTTAATCCAATCCCTGCTTTGTGTTCCCCCAACTTCATGTAATCTTCCTTATGTCTGCTTCTTCATTTCAGATACATAAAAGAAACTGCAAAACTTATTCCCCAGGGGAGCATTTGAGATCTTGCTCTTAGACATCAGTTTGGTTCAAATAAACTCCTTTTTAAATTAAATTCATTGGAGTCAAATAAACTCATAAAATTTTTCTACAGGCTTGGAAGTTTCTTACCTCAACAAATCTAAATCAGGACAGCATTTAAAGAGACACACAGATCATGGAGCAGCAAAGCAAAAAGTGATGACATCAAAAGGCAACCGTGTAAAAACTGTTAGCCCAATGTTTTAGGGCAACGAAAATGCTTGAAAAGCATGTTTCTAATACAATGAGAAAATTAAATGCAGACCCTAAAATGACAAGAAGTCAATAAGTTGGGCAAAAGAAGACCTATTGTTTAGAGTCACAAATTCACATTTTGCTAAAGCAAAACCAATAGAATTAAATTTAAAAAGACTATAATATAAGCAAATGAAAGATGTTCAACACCATTAGCCATTAGAGAAATACAAATTAAAGCTATAAGATGCCGAAACCGGTTTGGCTCAGTGGATGGAGCGTCGGCCTGCGGACTCAAGGGTCCCAGGTTCGATTCCGGTCAAGGGCATGTAACTTGGTTGCGGGCACATCCCCAGTAGGGGGTGTACAGGAGGCAGCTGATCAATGTTTCTCTCTCATCGATGTTTCTAACTCTCTATCTCTCTGCCTTCCTCTCTGTAAGAAATCAATAAAATATATTAAAAAAAAAGCCATAAGATTTTACTAAAGGACTATTAGAATTGCTAAAATAAAAATTACTGACAATACCAAGTGCTAGAATGGATGTTGAGCAACTGGATCTCTTATTGCTAGTAAAATTGTTAGACTCCTCCCTTAAAAAGAATTTGACATGAATTTATCATGTAATTTACACAGCAATCACAATCCTGCATACTTATCATAGGAAAAAAAAACAACAAAAACAACTGTACACTATTTGTAATAGCCCCAAACTGGAAATAACCTAAAGGCCCTTCTATGTGTGAATGGATAAATAAAATGTGGTACATCCCTTCAATGGACTACTATTCAACAATAGAAAAAAAAAATGCATTACTGATATATACAACAAAATAAATGGATCTCAAGGGAATATGCTGAGAGAAAAAAGCCATTCTCAAAGATTATAATTGTATAATCTTTCATTTGGTTAACATTTTAAAGTAACCAACTACAGAGATAATAACACATCAGTGGTTGTCAGAGGTTAGGGCTTGGGGTAGGGTGTGACTCTAAAAGGGAAAAAGAAAATAAGAGTTTTCCTGTGGTGATGAACATGTTCCATATCCTGATTTCGGAGATGGTTACATTAAATATCTCTCTATATAAAAGGTTAATATGCTAAGTGTCTGACCATCCAACCAGTTGCTATGATGTGCATTGACCACCAGGGGGAAGACACTCATTGCAGGAGCTGCCGAGCTGCAGTGACTTGGCGGTGACGGTTCTCGGGTGATGCACCTCAAAATGAGAGAGGAGGGGGCTCGATTCCTTGTGGGGCCGCGTGATTCCACCTCAGCCATGGGTTATGTTGTTACTGGGGCACTATTGGCCCTGAATCTGTTTTACTGCACACTTGCATTTGCGTTCCACACTCTGTATGAAAGCAACTTTGCAGAGAGCCCTCTTGCAGTCCAGGACCCCTTGGGGGATGTTGGAGAGCTGGTTTTGGCCCGATCCCCACAGGCCAGGCCAAGGTACCCCACCTGCCAGAGGGACTCCAATCACTCCACAGACACTGGGGAGGGACTGCAGGAGGTTGGCTCCAGGGAGTGTCTGGCCCTTCTCACCCAGTCCCGCCCCACTGGCCACCTTCTAATTAATTTCTTTTCAGTGTGCATGAATCCATGCACCGGGTCACTAGTGTACACATAAAATTCCAAAGAACTATACACCAAAAAGTGTACATGTGAAATCTGAATAAGGTCTGCAGTTGAGTTAATAGTATTGCACCAATATAAATTTTCTGATTTTAATTATTTACTATGTTCATGTAAGATGTTGTCACTAGGAGAAGCAGGGTGAATAGTTCACAAGAACTCCATTAATATTGCAACATTCAGGGTCAAATTATTTCAAAATAAAAGTTTAAATACAATAAAACAATGGATACTTTTTTATCTTACCATTTGCCTAAAATAGAGGGGAGTTATTGTAAAATTGGTTTTCTCCATCGCCTTTGATTTATTATCCAATTTGGCTATTACTATTTTTACGTGTACCTCATAAAGAAATAAAATACTTTCAACACTGGTCATAATATATAAAAGTTCCATTTTCCCAGTTACTACAAACTTCAATATTATTTCTGGGAAGAAATGGGATAAAATAACCAGCATTGTGAGAACAAAGTAAATTTGTCCAATAGCATCTGATTTCTTGCACAATTAATACTTTATTTGTAGGTTCTTCTGAGGCTAAATTATTTTTTTAAATGGCTAAGAAGATGAAATTGATAGTAACAGAAATAAAGTCATTTAAGATGCAAAGACTAGAATTTCACCACCAAAATAGAAAATATTGGGAGAAATTCTCCTTTGGGTCTTTTACATTTCTGCCATTTTTTAGCAAAGTCATTGGCAGTTTTTTGTTTTGTTTTGTTTTGTTTTTGGGGGGAGGGGTGTTTCTTGGGAGGGGGGGGCTTTAGAAAGAATGGAAGGGAGGTAGGGAGAGAAACATCCATGTAAACACATTGATCCATTGCCTCCTGCACGCCCCTGACTGGGGCTGGTGACCAAACTGCAATGCAGGTACATACCCTTGACTAGGAATTGAACCTAAGACCTTTCAGTCCATGGGCTGGTGCTCTAACCATTGAGTGAACCAGCAAGGGCAGCAGTTTCTGTTTTGTACTATCTTTTCAAGGATGTTTGTAGAGCAAAGGCCTAAGAAGATAGATAGGGATTCCTTCAGAGACAGAGGACAGAGTTTTGCCAGACCAGAATAATAAAAATAATGCTTTCCACCAGGGCAAAAGTTGGGCAGGTTGCTAGTTGAGACCTTATAAAATTGGTGGTTTCTTAAACTCAGAGTTGCTCAGCTGTGAAGCAACCTCACTGTGTGCATCTCATTCATCTGGGTCTGCTTCCACACTGCCTGCTTGGGACTTGGGGGAGCAAGGGGAAGTGAGGGGAATACCAAGCTAATATGTGTGCTGTGTTGTGATGAATAAAGGTTTTTGTCTGTGACATAGGAGATTATGAAACTCTGACAAGTTAACTTGCTGGTTTGTGCGTAAGATAAAAGCTCAGATTAAGAGATTTTAGGATTTTAGGGATTATACAGTTTTCTTTTGAAATTTCAGGATTCTGCCCTGGCCATTCCTTGGTGTTATGTTGCTTTGGCAATATCAGACCAGCCTAAAAGATATAGTCCCTGGATGACAGCTTGTTCAGAATGAGATTAGTAGATTAAAACTTAATTCTGGTCACAGTTTATAACATGCTTTTGTTCCTATTTCACATGACCTGTCGGACAAAGTTCTGGATGGAGTGGGAAAGGACTGGGGGAGAAAAAAAGGTGAAGTTAAAGCTACTCCAGGTTTTGTGTATGTTGAGGGAGAACAAAAGTCTAGTACTTGGAGGAGAGATGGCCTTAGACTATGGGAGGTATCAAGAGGGAGGATCATTAATGTCCTTTCAGAATTGCTGCTGGAGCCTTCCTCCAGAATGTAAACATCCTGGTCCTCTACCATATCTTTTAAATGGTGTTTGAAAAGGAGGGGAACCAATTTGATCATCCAGCTCCTGTTGTCTGCTGTCCTGTGAGTAATAAAGTACTTTATCATTGACCCAAAAGTCTCATATCTTTTGCCAATTCTAGGAAACTCTGGCAGGCAAACTTATTAGCATGCAAATTAGATAAAATCTCAGATTATCTGCAGTTTTGATAAACACAAACTGTTAAGAGGGCCCATTTTAGCTATATTCTGAATTTCCAAATTTGAAAATATAAATTGGAACTGTAAGAATGAAAACAATAATACTGGCTCCTGGATTATTCAAACAGTGTTTTTACAAGTGGTTTATTACAAGTTTACAAAAGGGTATGAAAGAATGCATCTGATATCTCATCATGCTTCCTCTCGGCTTTTAATTCTTGGGGAATCTATGGTAGACAGTAAAAAATGATCTTTGACCCCAGCTGGTGTGGCTCAGTGACTGTGCACTGACCTATAAACCAGGAGATCATGGTTCAGTTTCCATCAGGACACATGCTCAGGTCAGGGCTCCATTCCTGGTAGGGGGCATGCAGGAGGCTGCCAATCAATGATTCTCTCTCATCATTGTTGTTTCTAAGTCTCTCTGCCTCTCCCTTCCTCTCTGAAATTAATAAAAATATATATACTTTTAAAATGAGCTTTGAGCCCTAGCTGGTTTGGTTCAGTGGATAGAGCATTGGCCTGCAGACTGAAGGGTTCCGGGTTCTATTCTGGTCAAGAGTACACGGGCAGGTTGCGGGCTTGATCCCCAGTAGGGGTGTGTAGGAGGTAGCTGATTAATGATTCTCTCTCATCATTGATGTTTCTATCTCTCTCTCCTTCTCCCTTCCCCTCTGAAATCAATAAAAATATTATATGCCTAAGCAACCGGCTGACCCGCCAACTGCCCGACTGGCCTGTAGCTATGATGTGCACTTACCACCAGGGGGAAGATGTTCAGTGCAGGAGTGAAAACCACAGGCATGGAAACATGGAACAGATTGATGAATCAAAGGGGGAAGGGGGGAGTGGGGAGGGCAGAAAGAGATTAACCAAAGATCTTATATGCATACTAGAGGCCCAGTGCACAAATTCATGCACTGGTAGGGTCCCTAGGCCTAGCCTGCAGGGATCAGACCAAAACTGGCTCTCAGACATCCCCCAAGAGGTCCCAGATTGCGAGAGGGTGCAGGTCAGGCCGAGGGGCCCCACCAGTGTACAAATCCATGTACCGGGCTTCTAGTAAGTAAGTAAATAAATAAATAAATAAATAAATAAATAAATAAATAAATAAATAAAATAAGCTTTGCTTTTTAAATGATTTTGTTCATCTCACATTGAATAAACTAAATCTTGTTCAGTAGGTATATATAAGCTTGGAAAATTGAAATACCAAGGTCAACTCTCAACCAAAAGCAAGAAGGAGTTTGTCATAGTCAATCCTCAGGTAGATAGTTCTGACAAGCATTCCATATGCTTTTCTGAAAGTTCTAAGGAGAATCAAGCCCAGTTCACTGCGGCTGCCTTAGTAACAGCCTAGTATTGGCTTTTCCTCCTTTCTTTACTCTGCTTCATCCCTCACTCTTGATCCTAAAATAACCACCTAAATAGCCTACTTAAACACAAATACTTTGAAAAAAATACCTATTTTGAGACAAACGAAACAGCTCATTTTACAACAGATATTTTTAAGTTGCATATTTATAAACCTAATTCACATATTTCCATGACATGAAATTAAAGATTTATATTACAAGATCTATTTTGAATTGAATTTTACAAAATGAATGGAAACCCCTCTACTTTGTAAATAATACTATTTTGCATTGCAAGATGATTTTACTAACTGGTGACCATTTGGATATATGACAATTTGTGAATTTGCATTGGAATACATTAGTAAGCTGCCTAGGCAAAATCAAGATTACAATCCCTGATTTGGCACCAATTCAAAATCATTATACTCTGTAGAAGAATATATCTTGGATCTGTTTAATACTAGGTATTGGGAATATTCTAAAACACACACACACACACACACACACACACACACACACACACACACACCGCGCGCGCGCGCGCGCGCGCGCGTGCACACAATAAACCCATCAAAACTTTGATGCTACCTTGCTATTTTTGTGGGAAATCTACATTATACTTTATAAGAAACAAAATAAGGTCTAGAAGCATTAATCTATATTGTTTTCATAAACTATTAGATTCTGTTCCCATTCTTTTTTTAAAATTTATCTTTATTGTCAAAAGTATTATAGATGCCCCCCTTTTTCTCTCATTTACTCCCTCCATCCCACACCGCCCCTCCTCCCAGGCCTTCACCACACAATTGTTTGTGTTCATGGGTTATACATATATGCATATACATTTTTTGGTTAATCTCTTTTAGTTCTTATGTGAGTTGAGTGACATTTATATAATTCACAGTATGAGTAAGGGAATCAGTAAATGATCTACAAGGAAGCAGAGGTGGAGATGAAAATTAGTGAACACAATCTTACAGAGAAGGTAATGGTCCCATAATAACCTATTGAAGAACTGGAGGAATTAAGTTTTGTTTTTGTTTTGTTTTGATTTTTGTTAATTAGTGTTGGGTGTGGAAATAAAACGCAATCATTATTAAACTCTTTCTATGGTAATACAAAGTTGACTAATAGTGGTAAAGAAGCCCTCCAGTTTTTATCTATATCTATCAGTTGTCATACTAGATATGCTAAAGTAATGAATAGCAAAAACTAGCAATGTACACATAATGTTCTTTAGATAACAAAGCAAATTTATATAAATTATCATAGCTTTCTAATGAGGATAAATAAAGCAGTTAAGATTATTCACATTTTACAAATGATACTTTTGAATGTCAGATAAGTACTTTTTCATATAGTTTCATTAAAAAAAACACACAAAGAAAAAAAAATAAACACTAGCAGGATACCAAACTAGAACTTTACCCTAAGTATTCTAACCCAAGTTCCAGGCTTTTTTCTCTGTTGTAATTATAATTATGTTTACTTGGGATTCACAGTTCTTTCTGTGATAGTAGCAAACAATTTGCTGAATTCCAGGTTTGGGGAAGCAGCTTTAAATTCCCCATAGTCTCATTAGAGAGAAAATAAATGCTAGCATTAGGATTCAGTCACACTAAGAAGGGATAAGACAACTGGAAATATAGTAGCTGGTCTAGAATTCCTTTGTTGATTACGTTTATAATGTTTTCTTTCTCAACTAACAAAATTAGTTACTATTACTTTCTTATTTCTACTTGATCCACCATCTCAATGGTTCAGCTTTTTAATCATCTCACCTCTGCTTCTAGTTTGTCACATTTCACCTGATCTTTCCATTCTTCCCAAGAACTCACCTCCCCAATAAACTCAACCATGATAGCTAATAACATTTCATCAATTATTTTTTTTTAAAATATATTTTATTGATTTTTCCCAGAGAGGAAGGAAGAGGGACAGAGAGCTAGAAACATCGATGAGAGAGAAACATCGACCAGCTGCCTCCTGCACACCCCCCACTGGGGATGTGCCCGCAACCAATGTACATGCCCTTGACCGGAATCGAACCTGGGACCTTTCAGTCCGCAGGCCGACGCTCTATCCACTGAGCCAAACCGGCTTTGGCTCATCAATTATTTTTTTAATTAGATTTTTTTAAAGGTTATTGTGCAGTGAGAATGTGGAATGAACAAGACCACCCAGATAAAAGAAGCTAGAGAGCTCTAATCTGGTCAACTGCCTTTTCAGTTTAAAATTTGCCAGCTTGGCTTATAAGCCTCTACATGATGCAGCTTCAGCCTCTCTTCCCACAATCATTTTGAACAAATCTCCTTGCTCATTGTATTTTTTTAATTTATTTTTTATTGTCAACAATATTATAGATATCCCTCATTTTCCCTCTTCCTTGGCCCCCTCCACTCACTCCTACCCCACCACAGGCCTTTAACCACACTGCCTTTTTTTCCAGTTTCTCAAACACTCACCTATTTTTCTCTCCTCCAGGCAACAGGCTTACCCTCTCTTTACAGTGTTCTTCCTGCTCCCTATCTACATTCCTACTTTTCTTTCCATACTTTTCCTGTCTTATCCTTTGGATAACATTTTCAATGTCATCTCCTCAGTGAATCCCTGCCCAACTAATTTGGCTAACATACTCTCTGTCAGTCTTAACAATAATTCATTTCTTATATTCAAGTAGCACTTATAATTTGTACTTATTAATGGAGAACATATTTATTGGTTGCATCAGATAAAGGATAAATAGCACTTCTTTTTGTACTCATAATTTTTATTTAATCTTCTTGCAAGAGCTCTTTTAAAGACTAATTTAAACATGATGATTTTTTGTGTTTATAAAAATGTTTATTAAATGTATTGGGGAATATTAGTTAATAAAATTATATAGGTTTCAGGGGTACAATTCTATAATACATCATCTGTACATTGAACTGTGTGTTCACCACCCAAGGTGAAGTCTAATTGTCACCATTTATCCTCCTTTTACCTTCTTCTACCTCTCCCCACCCTCTCCCCCTAGGTAATAGCACTCTTTTAATAATTTATTTTTATAAGATGTACCAATTAAACTCATATGGCTTTTTAACAACTTAAAAAAACCCACAATTTTCAGAAAAACATGTAACTTTAGCATAGATTAGTATTAGCAAATCCAAAAATTAAAATGTACCAGTAATATCCATGAAACATGAAACCTCTATACTGCTGGGATTTGTCCAGATCTAGTTAAAACACATTACTTTAAAAAATGGTTGTTACTTTATTTTTACTTTTAATTTGTCAAAATGTTGATGTGAAAGTTTTTATCAGACTTATAAAATGCTGTAAAAATAACAGAAAGGATGCCCATAAACCTTTCACCCCAAATTTCTATTTATTATTTTATAAACACTTGCTTTATCATTAAATAAACAAAAACATAAAATATATTTTTTAATTATATGGACTATAGGAAATGCTCCACAAATGTCATCATTGTGCAGAAGTCAGGGTAATATTATTTTTATTGTTACACCTTTAGTGTATGTACAGCTCACCTAAGCACTTAGCATTTTAAGTTTTACCCACATCTAGCTCCCATTATATTTTCCAAATACTATACGTATATGAATAAACCAAGAGAGGACCAAAGGGTACTCAGTTTCTATGCGTGATAAATAATGCTTATTCCTTTCTTCTCTCCAGTAGTGGTATTTAAATACTTACCAAAGAATGCAAGATCGGAATTAACTCACCAAAACAGACACTACTTATATATGGCCAATATGTAAGTGTTAATTCAGCTTCCTCACTTTTTAAAATCTGTTTTTGTTAGGGGCTTTCATCATCATTTAGTTAATGTCTTATATTAGAGAACTAAAATTAAGCTATAACTATTAAATAAAAAAGTATAATGGCTTTATGACAAAAACAATTGCTAAAAGAGAAGTGGTTAGAAGTAGGGTGTGTAGTAAGGAGTCTAAAGCAGAAATCTAAAATGAAAAATGACACAGAACATTTCAGCATAGTTTATCTATAGAGTCAAGTGATATCGCATATAGTCATCTGGATGGGTTAGTCTACGCACCAACAATTGCCACTAAAAATAAATGTCTGATTCAGCATCCTATTTTACCAGAAGTTATCTGACAGCTTGTGTCTATTGGAAATGACGTGCATTAAAACAAGATTGCTCGCCATCTGCTAGAAAGTGAAGCAGTGGTTTCTATTATATCTATGTTTAGGGAGAAAATGAGTCAGTTACACCGAGTAGTGAAGTGCACTGTGCAAGGCAGCGAACTGTTATACTCAAGCACGATTGCAATTTAAAACCCTGAAATACAAAAGTATAGAAAAAATGTTGCAGTTCGAACTGTCAAAAGAGAAAAGACCATAAGAGAAAATAATTATAATAACAGTAATAAAAATAATGATAACAACAATAATACTTCGTTACAAAATAGCAACTTTTATGTGTTGACTCTTCATTTAAGTAAATTGCTCTGTCCAGAAGTTTATAACTAAACAGCAATTCTGCAGCAAAGTTTTCTGGGTTCTTCTGACTTCATTACTTCATTACTGGGTAACTGTGTTTTATCTCACCCCACCTCAGTTTCTTTATCTATATAATGGGCATAATAAATAATGCATATTACATAGGCTTTTGTGAGGACTACTTGAATAATACAAGCACTTGGATTATACTAGTAAAGAGCCTGGCAGATAGAGTACATGCAAAATCCCCTAGTAGTAATCATAATAGACATGAGGTTCCATGGCATCTACATATAAAGAGGTAATATGCTAATTGTCCATTCTGGTGTCCCAGTAACAGCCAATTTGCATATTGACAGACCAGCAGGAGGCCGCGTGCTCAGCAGGGGGCTGGCGGCTGGAGCCAAGTTCCCAGGGGTCTGAGGACAGTGTCTGACAGGAGCCCAGGCTGAAAAGAAGGAAGAGGAAGCAGCCACAGGGAGCTCTTCCAATCCCCCTGCACGGACACCCTACCCCAGCCCCTGCATCCCCGGGGGGATGGATGGACACCCTACCCCAGCCCCCGCACCCCAGGGGGGAGAGGGAGGCTGACCTGGCGGGGAGAAGACCCAGCCTGGGGGTAGCTGCAGCCCGCCCCTCTGACTCCTGATCTCTTCCCCGCCTCCCCCGCCAGGGGCGCCCACAGCAACAGCACGCAGGCGACCACCCATCAGTGCCCCTGAGGCACCTGGGGCCTGTGGCCCACCGCTGCTGAGCCCCCTCCGCTGGGGACCGGCACACCTCTCCTCCCGACAACTCCAGACCTGGATGGAGGCAGGCCTGAGCCGCCCACCAGAGTCAGATCCTTCCCCCCCGACAGCAGCAGCACTGTCTCCACAGCAGAAGCACACTGAACCTCACTGGGGGTGCAGCTAAACCCGCCCTCCTAGCCCACCTGGCTCTGCCCTGGCCTGGCCCCCACCTGGCTCCAGGAGATTGGAGTCCCGCCCTGAGCAGGTACAGCTGCAAAACAGCCACGTACAATTTAAAGAATGGCGCCAAGTGGGAAGGTTTGACAGTTACTCCCCCTTCGGCCTTGCCGCCCCCCCTAATGCCCTGCCCCCCGCCAGCACCTCCAGGGACGACCACTGCTACAGGGCTGCTGGCCAGAGCTGCCCCTCCAAGGCCTGCAGAACCCTCTGCAAAGCTTCCATAGCTACAGTCCCAGGAAACAATCATGCCTTCCTCCCCTAATCAGCACCTGCTACCTGCGAGGGTACCCGTGAGCTTAAAAATAACAATCCCTTCCCGTTTAGACATCACTTGATGAAACATTTCTAGGCTTATTAGCTCAGAACCTCCTCATGACAACCCAGTGAGGTAGGCGGAGAAGAGATTACAGTCCCCATGGTATATGCGTATGTATTCAGAAACGAAGCTCAGAGAGGAAAAGTGTCAAGCCCAGTGGTTCCTGAGGTGCAGCACACGCCCCATTGGTGGGGGGCGGGGGCAATTTGACTTTAAGTGGGGGCAATTCGAGAATGAGTTAACAGTAAATTTTTTGCATTTCTTATGGTTCTAGGGGACCTCATCTACAGAGTATCCTACATAATAAAAGGCTAATATGCAAATGACCGAATGGTGGAATGACCAGTCACTATGATGCGTGCTGACCACCAGGGGGCAGACACTCAACGCAGGAGCTGCCCCCTGGTGGTCAGTGTACTCCCACAGGGGGAGCGCCGCTCAGCCAGAAGCCAGGCTCACGGCTGGCGAGCACAGCAGCAGTGGTGGGAGCCTCTCCTGCCTCTTTGGCAATGCTAAGGATGTCCGACTGATGGCTTAGGCCCACTAAGCTGTCAGTCAGACATCCCCCCAAGGCTCCTGGACTGTGAGAGGGTGCAGGCAAGGCTGAGGGACCTCCCCAAGTGCACAAATTTTGTGCACCAGGCCTCTAGTTTTGTTATAAATGCCCTTAGTAAGGCAAAGTTGGTTGGAAAATATGGAGCATATGTAACTAAAGAATGGGGAAAAAAATATTTTGATTACTAATTAATCTTGACATTTTGTACCCCCTCCCCCATTTAAAATCACTGGAGGTTTCAGAAAAGTCCACCAATGGCTTATGTTGCAAAGTTTTCCAGGACAGCCACAAGTAATTGAAGTGTGTGAGGAGAACCACAATCTCATTAACCCTGCACTGCATGGGGCAGTAGCCTGCAGGGGTGGAAATTACAAGGCCAAGAGCAACAGAACTACAGTGGTCACATAGTAAGGAAGAATCTGTCCTTCCTAGTGACTAAGGAAAGAAGTTTGAGCTTTCATCACTTAATGTATCAAAATTAAAACCAGGAGGCAGCAAGTACAACATCAACTCAGTTCACATGTGGAATGGAGACAGGATCTGGGTACAGGTTGGCACAGAAAAAGATACCACTAGCCTCCCCACCAGCCCCCCAAAAAAGGAAAAAAAAATCAAAATCTGAACAGAAAAACTCTTGTTACTCTGGCTAAACATGTTAATATTACATTCATGGTGGATTTGGGGAAACCACTTACACAAGCTCTTAATTTTAGAGTACTTATATCCCATTTGTGAATCTGTCTACCTACTCCTGTTACTATCAAATAGTATATAGCGATACTTACTTCATGGTTTGGGCTTAAAGTATGCTACCTTTTTTAAATCTCCTGTGTTGTTTTTGGTTGGTTGGTTGTTGTTTTTATTTTTATGATTGTGTATGAGGACCAAGTAAATGCAACAGTCCTGAAGTAGTTGATATGATAGTGAAACTCATGTAACTCACATAAGTCATTTCTAAATTGAGGGGGGGGCAGCCCTTCTTGGGGGACAAGAAAGCCACAAACCCTAGCAAATGACACCTAAAGGAGCATTTCTCCTGCCTGGGTAAGTCAGCTATACTTAAGACTCTAATGTGACTCTCTCCTTACTCTGCTTTTGCTAAGAATCCCTCATCATCTAATTTCACATCCTGCTCCTGTTGCCTGCAGTTACGGGTCCATTGGCCCTCTCAGTCTCTAAAGCTGTTTTCTTCTCAAACTCTGACTTGAATGATGAGAAAAATGCAGGACAATTACTTTCCACTACACACACACACACACACACACACACACACACACACACACACACACACACACACACACATTAGTATTTACCTACCTTCTTTCTCTCAGCCAGTACAAGCTATTTTACATTTAATGTTGAGAATAAGTACTTCTCTGGAATGCCACCATATTAACAAGGGCTGACTCTGTATGGGAAAACAGAGCCCCATCATTGCAATAACAGTAGAGAAGCTGGGGAGATTTCTTTCTTATATCCTTGTAAGTTATACATTTGGGGAAACCACTCAAAGGCTCCTTAGTTGTATGCCTTTGGCTTTGTGAGTTAGTGATGCTTTCTAAAGGGGTTTCACTTCTAGAAGGAGACTTGGGCTCACCAAGAATTCATAGCTTAGTGGGATACAGAAAGCATAAAAGGCATTTTTTAGAGCTTGACTGTAACTGAGTGACAATGTGGAAGTTTTGGATGTCAGCACTAAAACAAAAAAGATACAATTACTCTGAAAGTAGTCATCTGTTTCCTGATTGATCCACAATTACAGTCATATGATCACTCACAACACAGTTTCTTTTCTATCCCTTTTACAAAAAAAAAAAAAGAATGCTTTCTTTTTAGAGCATTAGGTTTATAGAAAATTGAGCAGATAAAGTTCCATACATCCCTTTCTTCCTCATTCACAATTTCCCCTATTATTAACACCTGGTATCAGTGTGTTCACATTTTACAATTACTGAAATAATATTGATGAATTATTAACTAATTCCCATGGTTTACATTGGGATTCATCCTTTATGTGGTACAGTTAGTTATTTGGGTTTTGCCAAATGTATGATGACATGTAGTCACCGTTACAATATCATACAGAATAGTTTCATGACCCTAAGATTTTCTGTATTCTATCTATTCAGCTCTCCATATGCCCCTGCCCCAACCTCTGGCAACCGCTGATCTTTCCACTTTTCCTGTGGTTTTTCCTTTTCCTGAATATCATCTAGTTTCTTCTTTTAAATTTTTAGCAACAAATTCTATGTGCCATTTTTATTCATCTTCATGGAGTTGATGCATATGCAACCTCACAGGTGCCCCATGTTAAGGTTAAACATTCCCACACTGCACACTCTCAAGTGCCATTTTCCTCAGGGATGAGTCCCCAGTGCTCTGGGTGAATGCTGGCACACACAGACCCCTGAATACTTCATCTTAAAGCTCCCCCACTCAACACTGACTCATTGTGGGTATAGGTAGTGGATAAGAGTGCAGGCTGTGGGGTGACATTGCTGAATTTAAACCCTGACCGTAACACTGACTGGCTTTAAACCTTACCTGTGAAAGAAGATTACACTACTAAGTACATCACAGTACTATAAAGATGAAATTGATCAATGCAAAGGAATCGCTTAGAACAATGACTGGCTCAAAGTAAACTTCCAGTAACATTTTTTTGTTGAGATTAATCTCTTTTCTTTTCTTTCTCTGGCTCTCAAATAAAATGGGCCCTATCAAAATTTCAAATTCACAATCTGAAGTAGCACAAAGCACAAGAAAACAAGATAGATAATGCAAAACTAGTTAATTGATTCACTTCTCCATATGCAAGAGGAACATTACTTTAGCCTTTAGGTGAATGGTGACTTGAGGTTCTGGGGTACTTGAGATCATATATGAGAACATGTTCAATAAAATCACCTCCACCATGGAGAAGTTCACAGAGCACAGATGAGCTCACTGTGAACTCCCTGTGACATAATGACCATCAATTCAAGCAGGGCAAAGAGGCAGAGCAGAATGCTCCATAAAGTATTATATGTAATTGGTCTCAGCTGGCTTACATATGCTTCTACAATCTGAACCCTATGAAGATTTTTTTATTATGACAAATATATAATGTAATGTCCTTTCTAATTCAAACCTTCAGTAAGAATACTCCCAGAAAATGCTATAGCTCAGATATAACTTAGTTACAGATGTTTAAGGCAGGGACACCCAACCAAGATGGCTGCGGCCACTGAGAGAGGAGGAGGGAGGCTTGGGTTTCCCTGGTGATTGAGGAAGCCAAGCTTTCCGCACACCCTGGCCAGCCCAGGCCTATGCTTAAGGCTACAAAGTTTCAATTATAGAAGATAAATAAATCCCAACAAAAATGACAGCAGCCACGGAGCTGGAGAGAGCAGGAGGCTAGGGTTGCCCCTGGTGATGGAGGAAGCCAAGCTTCTGCAGCCCTGGCCTGCTTTGGCCTCCACTTAAGGCTACAAAGTTTCAATTGTAGAAGATAAATAAATCCCAACAGAAATGGCTGTCGCCACCAAGCAAGCAGAAGGCTTGGCTCCGCTCCAGACTACAAAGTTTCAATTGTAGAAAATAAATAAATCCCAGATACCAGGGCCTCCACTTGGGTCACCAGGGGGCGTGGCAGGCCTGCAAACCACCACAGGCCCCTCGCCCAGGCTGCCCCACACCCCAAGGGAACCCCCACCCTGATCCAGGACACCCTTCAGGGCAAACCAGCTGGCCCCCACCCATTCACCAGGCCTCTATCCTATCTAATAAAAGAGTAATATGCAGATTGATCATCACTCCAACACACAAGATGACTGCCCCCATGTGGTCAAAGATCCTGCCCCCACATGGACACAAGATGGCCACCACAAGATGGCCAGCAGAGGAGGGTAGATGGGAGGGACCAGGCCTGCAAGGGAGGGCAGTTAGGGGTGACCAGGCTGGCAGAGGAGGGATGTTGGGGGCAAACAGGCTGGCAGGGGAGCAGTTAGACATCAATCAGGCTGGCAGGGGAGTGGTTAGGGGGTGATCAGGCTGGCAGGCAGAAGCGGTTAGGGGTAATCAGGAAGGGAGGCAAGCAGTTGGGAGCCAGCAGTCCTGGATTGTGAGAGGGATGTCCGACTGTCCATTTAGGCCCAATCCCACTGGGATCAGGCCTAAACAGGCAGTCGGACATCCCTCGAGGGGTCCCGAGATTGGAGAGGGTGCAGGCTGGGCTGAGGGACACCCCCCCCCACTCCGTGCACGAATTTCGTGCACCAGGCCTCTAGTTTATAATATAACTGGCTAAAATAAGTATTCCCGATTTATTTGAAAACACTGGATTTGGGTTTTAAACCCTTTGCACTCACTTGCTTTTTTCTCGATTCCTTTATTCTACTTGGGATTTAATTTTTTAAATACCCCAGATTTTACAAAGCGCGGCAGTAGAATAAAAAACTGGAGTTTCTTTTCATACCAACTTATTTATTTGGATTTTTTTATATTTCAAATTGTTGATACATTCAATACAATTCGACATACGAGCTGCTACTGATGCTAACCGTGTCGAGTCACACTCGACATCCGAGTGCAAAAGGTTAATCATCACAAAACAAAGAAGTCCTATGAGTTATTGATAGTCACTTTTATTCATCTTAATGTAATTAATTTTAATAAAATATAGCAAACATTTTTTTAAATCATGTAATATTAAATTATCTGATAAATGTAATCTGATATATAAAATAATTATGAAAAATTTTAAAAAATGAAACAGACCTAGCTCAAAAAATATTTTCTTTACTAAGCAACCTCAAACTTATGAATTATCAGTGTGCTTATCCTATTTAGATACTTGTCTTTGAATAATAGAAATATATACAGATCCAAAGAATAAGAGGACCCAAAGAAGGTAGAGTGTCCAGAAGCTAGTCCTACTTTTTAACTAGAAATGTCCTTATCTTCTTCAATCATCTAAACCTATGCCTGTCTTATTTATTAGGAAGTCACTAAATATCTTCATCTATGGAAAAATTAGGAATTGCTCTTTAAATTTAGCATGCTTCAAATAAATAAATAAATAAATAAATACAAACATGACTGATAGCCACACTGTTGCAATAATTGCCTTGTTGAGGCAAGCGTCACCTTCACTGGTGTTATTGATGAAGTTTTCATTGTCATGTTCGTCATCAACATCATTATTACCATCTCCATTACCGTCCTTGTCTAGTATTCGCAGGGCTTTGGTAAAGAACCCCAAAATATCCATTAGGAAGACGATTTTGCTCTCAAGTAGTGTGCATTCCACAGCAAATATTCTATGATATTGAATCAGTACATCTCTCTTCTATTGGCATTGAAAGTACCTGTTTTGCTTTTTCCAGGTGTTTTTTTTTCTTAACAGAAATTTGGTTAAGTTCAGGTAGCTATAATGCCCCATACCCTTACCACCACCAAAGACGATATGACTTAGGGACATTGAACCCATTTCCAGATCTTGAGATGGATTGTAATTAATACAAATGCAAATAGCACATGATATTCTCCTAGGGATTGAAATTGCTCCAGGTATGAGAGAGCAACCTTATGTAGCCCATTCAGGCTGAAGTAACAGATTTAGAGTCCATATTTACCTGCTGTATGAGAATAAGGAAGCAATTTTCCTGAGTTCCCATTGTAGCACCTTATGACCATGGTGGGTAAGGAATTAGGATGTAGCAGTAGATGGCAAAGTGGAGATATGGAAGGGATATGGCTCTCTAGTGATGTCATTGCGGCATCAACTCAGCCAAGCCTGCACCCAACCAAGCGTGCTCTACTCTGGCCTTCCTCTTAAGTGAGAAAACAAATGAATTTTCATTTAAGCCAGCTGGAATTAGGATTTTTTTAAATGTCAAAAGCACTCTAAAACTTACTGTTATTATACAATTTCAACTGTCTTTTCTTTTTCTTCTACCTCTACTATTATCCTCACTAATAATTGATTTTGCCCTCTACTCTCAGAATTTTTGCAAACATTACATTTATTCAGAGTATGCTCCAAAACAAAACAAAAAAAAAGATAAATAATAACCTAGCAAGTATCAAATAAAATCCAAGATCTCCAATCTGGAAAACATGATCTTCTGTGAGTAGTAGCAAGATCTTAAGACACACAATAGAATCATAATCATTCTGATGTCTAAAGAGTTGAAAATAAAATGTTCTCATTGTGCTTTTCCCCATTTCAGAGAAGATGGTATTTAAGTTTTAGAAATTTGGAACCAGTTATTTAAATAAATTGCCCCCAAATGTGGAGATGTCTGTTATTTCCAATGTTACATCATTGGTCAGAGTATAATCTAGTTGTTTATCTAATTATATATTTTCCAGGCAAACTTTTAATAGATTAGTTGGATATATGAAACACGAGTAAAAAAATGAATCTAATGAAAATGACTCATTATAAATAAAATAATAAACCTGAATTCTGAGTATTCAGGGGAGTGTAAAAACTTTGGAAAAAGATGAGCCCACACAATTTAAAATATCTTTTGAAACAAAGGCTTTGACATGCTAATCTTCTGCATTTAATTGTTAGTAACCAAAAGGCAAAGAAGTAGAAGGAGGAGAAGGAGAAAAAGGAGGAGGAGGAGGAGGAGGAGGGAGGAGGAGGAGGAGGAGGAGGAGGAGGAGGAGGAGAAAGAAATCAGATAGTGGTTATAGTGGCAGAGACAGTCATCTGTTAACCTAGAAACTCATGCTTGTCTCCTAAAGATGTGGAGTGGTTGGCAACTTCCCAAATAGAAACTACATTTTCTAGTCTCCTTGATTCCAGATGCAACAAATTGACTAGATGGCATTGCCGGAATACAACCAAAATGGTGCACAGTACCACTGAACTGAAGTTTTAATAAAGCAAATGTGCCTTTCTTCTCTCCAGTTAAAAATCAGAGGATGCTGAGGCCCCAAGACATGATGATGAGAAACCATGCATTGGATACTACCAAAAACAAAAAGGACATTTCTATCTTTCTGTCCACTGAAATTTTTGGCAGCAAGTGTTACCATAACAAATTCAAAAGTTGGTAGCATAAGTGCATAACTACCTTCACGAAAACCTAAAATCTATTGGCTCAATGGTAAGGTGGCAGCAGCGGGCTATTGTTCAGGACTAGAAATATTCAAGGTTAAAAACATTAGATTAAAAAAAAATGTCATTTGCTCCCTGGCCAGGTAGCTCAGTTGGTTAGAGCATCGTCCCAATACACCAAGGCTGCATGTTGGAAACCCAGTCAGGACAAATACAAGAAGAAACCAATAAGTGCATAAGTAAGTGGAACAACAGATAATATTTCTCTCTCTCTCTCTCTCTCTCTCTCTCTCTCTCTCTCTCTCTCTCAAACCAACAAATAAAATTTTTTAAAAAGTATTATATGCAGTATCTTGGAAAATATGTTGAAAGAAAAACAAGTAGTTATTGAGCCCTTGGATTTAAAGGAATAAATTTAAAAGTATAATATTAAAAGTTGTGTGCTTACTTTGGCAAAATGTTACCAAACAAAATAATGTAGGTTAGAATTGGCTGATTGATTGCAAACAACAACAACAAACAAACACACACAAAAACAAACAAACAAAACAAAAACAAAAAAGAAAAAGAAATAAAAAAGAAGAAGAAGAAGAAAGAAAGAGAATAGAAGAAGCCCACATCTGAGGCTCCCAGGTTTGGAAAAGCCAATTGCTTCTAGGTCTTGAAAAATAAGAAAAAATACTGAAATGGCTTTGAGCAACAAAAGCCAATTACGACTTCTTGATTAAACAGAGAAATTTAGCCTTTAGACAAAAGGTGTTTGCTTCCCATTAAATCATTGTTTTCAGACCTCAAAATATACTAACAGGGTAAAAGAAGAAACCAAAAGAGTGAGGTAGAAAGAAATAAATTTGATTTAATAATTATTATTCAAATATAACTTTGAATGTGGTTATTGTAACACAGAATGGGAGAAAAAGAAATCCATTTTCTACTAATTTTCAAGGGAAGTTACTAGTATAACCGCAAAAGCCATGAGCTTTGTCTCTTTAAACCTTAAAACAAAATCCCTTTTATCTTTAAGCCTTAAAACAACTTGAAAGGAACAAGAAATAGTCTGAAATATATATAAAGCCCCCACGGGGAAGATATTTCCCATTTTTAACTTCAGCTATAGTGTTGAGTACAGCAGACTAGAAAGGACCTCCCAAAGGAAGCGTAAGTAAAGGAGAACAATGGACAAGGAGAAATACTGCCGGGATAAGAAGCGTCTAGACAAGTGACTTCTAAACCACCAGGACAGAAGGTCTTCACTTCATTTGTCTGGCAGGATTTCATTACCGCTCTGAACCATCACTACTGTATGCCTCCACTCTTTTGTTTCCAAATGGCAACTTTATTTAATCACTGGCCCATGAATGTATATAGGGTGTGGAGGGGACAATGGGTGCAGATATCTTTTCTTTTGGTTCACAGTTTGCTGTACAACAAGAAACCACAAAGGACATGATGGAGATAATTTTTCATCTCCTGGAAATCCTCTACTTTGACCTAAGTGTAGTGCATTCTATGTATAGTAAGAAAAGTACACAGGAGTATTTGTTAGCCAGAAGAGAAGACAGTGGCAGAAATGGAAAAGCAGTCATTAAAATGCAAGTGCTCGCCCTGGCTGGTGTGGCTCAATGGGTTGGAGCATTTTCCCATATACCCAAAAGTTGTAGGTTTGATTACAGGTCAGGGCACAAAAGAAATACCTGAAAACATGCATTCTCTCACCTCCATGGTATAGTGTTGTCATGAACAAGCAACTGCCTAGCCAGACGCTACTGTGTCTATATATCCTCAACATGACTCCCTTTCTGCTAGTTGAGAAGAGAATATCCGAGGCCCCAAGAGATTCTAGAGCCACAAAATGGAAGGAACCTCCATCCCAGAATCATCATGGAGGAAGATGTCCAGCAAACATGAATACCCTCAGTGTATTCATATTTGCGCATAAAATATAATTTTTGTGTTATGTTGCAATTTTAGAGTTTATAAAAGCAACTACCACTATTCTAATAAATACAGTTGTTGTAAGGAGCATTTTATTGATACCACAAAATTTAGTGTGTACTCTATGAAAATTATACACTGAGTGGCCAGATTTTTATGATCTCTGAACGCATAATAATCTGGCCACTCAGTGTATATATAGGTATATATTAGAGGCCCGGTGCATGAATTCCTGCATGGGTGGGGTCCAACAAGTCTGGCCAGGGGGAGGGGACATGGGCAGTTGGCTGGCCTGCCTGCTGGTCGATCTCCTGGTCGAGGGCACAATTTGCATATTAGCCTTTTATTATATAGGATATACACTGAGTGGCCATATTATTATGTGTTCAGAAATCATAATAATCTGGCCAATCAGTGTATTTGTCTAATGCAGTCATTTTCACTAATAAGTAATTATTTTTTTTATTTTCCCACTAATAAATAATTAAATTGTATGTAAACAATCAAAATACTTTATTAAACTAAATTCATAATATAACAAATAATATAAAAATAACAGAATATTTTTTGTTTCCTTAAAAAAGTGAATCTGAGATATTATCAATTTGGAGGCTTTTTGGTCATTGTAGAGTTTCAAACATTTTACATAGGTCCCACACTGAATTTATGAGATAAATTGATTACTTAGGTATACCTTTAAGTTAATTAATTTCCCAATTCTAAATTTCATTCTGCCACCTAGACTGAAGGCTTCCAGAAAGTAGAAATATTTTATGTCATTTTAAAATTGCATTTTTTGCTATGTGAAACAAGATTTAGAAAGTCAATATAGAGATTTACTAAATAGTTTGGTTGTTGATGATGTTACCATAACTATACCCAGTCATTAAGAAGAACAAAAATAAATATTGTTTGTTTTGTTTTTACCAAAAAGCATTACATTATGTTATGATGTCATTAGGGCACATTTCATCTGTAGTTAAATATTTAGGTAAGCATAAATATTTTGATACCACATTTTTTTCAGTTTAATTGAGAAATAATTGACATATGTCCCTATATAATAAGTTGAAGGCATACAACATGATGATTTAATTTAGATATATTGTGAAATTATTACCACAATGGGTTTAGCTATCACCTATCTTCTCATACAAAAAAACCCAAAATACCTTTGTGATGAGCACCCTTGGGAATAACTCTCTTAACAACTTTCCTACGTATCATGCCGAGTGTTAGCTATAGTCATCATGTTTTAGTAATACATCTCTAGTATTTATAAGTTAACACCTTTTGACTCTTTTTACTTATAATTAGGAGTTAATAACTTTTGACCATCTTCCTCCCAATTCCCCTTCCTCTCACCCTCTGCCACTGGGAATCACAAGTCTGACCTCTTTTTCTAGGAGTTGTTTTTTTGTTTGTTTATTTGTTTGCTTTTAAGAGTCTACAGAAAAGTGAGATCACACAATATTTGTCTTTTTTCTTCTAACTTATTTCACTTAGCAAAATGTCATAATGATAATATTTTGATGTCATTGCTTTTTTATAGCTGAGTAATACAGATAGATTAAAGGTAGATAAAATCATAGAAATACAGTTAATGTTATATAATAGCCACTTGAATAAGCTATAGATAAGAAAACATTGGAAAAAAATGTTGAGTAATTCAGACAAATTTATAAGATTTTGGATGTTGTCACTGTACTGCATTAAACACCCATTGAGTGTAAGAAGAATTTGGCAAATAACTCCCTTGGCACTCTCCTTCTTATAGATGAATTCAGAAGTCAGCCAGCCTAAGTACCGCTCCTATGTGAGGGGCCAAGATTCTGTAAAATGTACACAAATACCCAAAATAAACTTTTAGCAGTTCATTTCATTTATCAGCTTTTTAAAAAAAGAAACTTTAACTTCAAGATGTCCAAGGGAGAAACACAATAGATCAGTACATAAACTCAGGAGTATTATCATTGGAGCTATTGGAATGTCTCTATTTTTCTCGGTTTTCTTCTAATGAAGAGGAATATGTAAGAAGATTCTATGGGTAACTATGTTTACAATGACTGTAAGAAATATATGTCTCCTTAAACATTGGGGAGACATATCTAATTGTAGAAGCCTGTCACGTGGCTATTTTGAAGTAGTAAAGGAGGCTGGGAGATTATCCATCTCTCTATCATCTATGTAGCTATCCTATCTAATAAAGAGGGAATATGCTAACTGACCATCACTCCGTCACAAAGATGGCTGCACCCACAGCTGGGGCCAAGTTCCTATAAGGAGCCTTAACGAGCAATCAGCAGGGACCTGAGGCTACGTCCTCCCCCACTCCTGTGGAACTTGACAGGGGACCTCAGGCTGAGGCCCCCTCCCAGCAGGGCTTTGACAGGGGACCTCAGGCCATGCCCCCCACCCTGGCATCAGGTTGGGGGACCTCAGACTGCACCCCCCGTCCCAGCACCGGGCCAGGGTTCTGTGCCCCACTGCCTGGCTGGGCTTGACAGGGGACCTCAGGCCATGCCCCCCACCCAGTGGGGCTTATCAGGGGGACCTCAATGTGCACCCCCAGTGCTGGGTCAGGGTAACTCAGGCTACGCCCCCACCCAGCGGGGCTTGATGGGGGACTTCAGGCCATGCCCCCCACCAAGCAGGGCTTGACAGGGGATCTCAGGCCATGTCCCCACCTGACAGGGCTTGATGGAGGACCTCAAGGCATGCCCTTGCCCCTGTCTGGGCTGGGGGACCTGAGGCTATGTCCCCTGCCCGGTGGGGCTTTACAAGGGTGGGACTGGCTGGGTCTGGATCTAGCCCAATGCGGGGGGAGGGGGGGAGGCCGGCTGGGTCTGGGTCTCACGCGATTTTGAGGTGCATGTGGGTAGGCGGGGACTTGACTCTGGGTCCCGTGGTGTGCCCCAGACTCTGACAGGAGGAAGGTTTTCATATACATTTTACTAATTTTCTTCCATCTCTGACACTTCTATTATAGAGAAAGGGCAAATAGCAATATTATTTCCTCTAATTAATCCCCTTTTAATGTGCATGAATTTCATGCACCGGGTCACTAGTAGAAATTTAAGTGTGTGCCTGTGTGTAGGGTAGTTCTGCCTTAAAAAGTTAGGACTAACAATTTGCAACCTATGAAAATGAAAATGTGAATTTCAAAAGATTAGGGACAGTTACAAATTCCTGATGAGCATGAGACTTCTCAAGACTGATACTTCTATGAGGAGAAAAAGAGTATGTAGCGGCACTTCTTTACATGCTTACTCATATCCAAAGCCATAGCAACTTCAGTACCATCTATTCTCAAATCAATAAGTAGTAGTTAATTGTGGGGGTTGCAATCTGTAGTTTTAATTTGTCCACAGTATAGTCCGAGGGGCTTAATAGTCAACAGGACTGCAACAATCCTAGTTATATGTCCTATTGCAAGTGAATAGTGAGTGCAAGCTCTAACTGTAAACGTGGGCTGGCTCTAGGAGCTCCCTAACAGAGTGAGAAACCTTGATGTTTATCCCAAGGGTCTCCTTGTTATAAAACTCCGTTTGTGTACATAGGTAAACCTGCTTCATTTTCTGTTTCCCACATTCACACAGCATCTCAGATTAGAATCTCATTAGTCAGTCCTGCTCCCTGATGACTGTTAATTTCGATTCTATCTTTAATTCCTCAGCCATGATTAGTTTCACCAACAGTGAGGATTCAGGGGGGTGATGGGGAAGGGCGTATTAACTATTAAATACTGCCAATCACTCCCACGTGAATTCAACTTCTGAGACTTGAGCTTCACTCCTCTGCCTCCTGGCAGATGGCCTGCTCATGCAGAGAATAAAAACAACATACTTTCCCCTCAATACTAACATGGGGTCATGGATTAACAAATAAATCCCACAAATCACTCTCTCTTTCTACAAGTCAAAAGTCGATTCTCCATTGAAAGAGGTTATACACTGAGCTTGGAAAATTTTTCAATTTCTGCTGTTTCACATGACATAGGAGATTTTCCCTCTCCCTCAACTTAGCCATCGTATGACTATTGATTTTGGATCTATACATGGTACCCTAAGTCTTCAAAATATATTTTTCCAAATTTTCAATTCCAACTTCAGTACTATCATTAAAATATCTCTTTAAATTTATACAGTTTTTCTAATAATTATCAGGGTTAGGATTAATTGATCCCCCTTTTTTCAGTATTGTTGAAACAATGTTGACATTCATGGTGAAATGAATTCTTGTCTCCAGTTTAGTGTAATGATTTTATTTTCTTATTATTTTATTATTTTTAAAAATATATTTTTATTTATTTCAGAGAGGGAGGGAGAGAGAAAGAGAAATAGAAACATCAATTATGAGAAAGAATCCTTGATCGGCTGCCTCCTGCATGCCCCACACTGGTGATTGAGCCCTCAAACCCGGGCACGTGCCCTGACCAGGAATCAAACCACGACCTCCTTGTTCATAGTTGCTCAACCACTGAGCTATGCCAGCCGGGCAGTGTGATGATTTTAATAGGAAGTTCATGCCTTAGAAACAAAATTATAAACTAGCTCACTCCTGCCTTTAGGTATAATTCTCATTGGGCCCAAATACTACATGGTTTACTATTGAAACAATGTTATATTTAAAAACACAGGTTAAATGGCAAAGAAAACTAGGAAAGGATTTTATTCTTTTGAAAGACCTTAAAGTTAATTTAAATACATCTTGCACAAAATAAATTACTAAAGTAATGTTGCCTCTGCTACCTTCCCTATATCACAGTTACTCTGTACAACCTACAACTTTCTACATATACTTCATATTTATTCCCAGGCTATATCACTTTTATTTCTCAGTACTTACTTATATAATATTTTAGTCTATATAAAATAAACTATTTTAGGAAGGTTTGTAGTAGACATAATGGTATCATAAATGTTGAACACATTAGTAGTTATTTTTGAGGCAACATGTAAAAGAGAAACTCACATATTCTTCAGCTCAGAAAGTGTTAGGGTAGGATTAAGATTATTCAACAATTTTTAAAATATGTTTTTATTGATTTTAGATAGAGAGGAAAGTAGAGGGAGAGAAAGAGAAACATCACTAGGCTGCTTCCTGCACACCCCCTACTGGGGATCAGGCCCTCAACTCAGGCATGTGCCCTCCCTGGGAATGGAACCTGTGACCTTGCAGTGCATGGAACAACACTCAACCAAGTGAGCCACACCAATCAGGGCATTACTCATTATTTTTAAGATAAGAAAAAGTTTACAAAGAAGCATCTAAAATCACACAACTAGTTCTTGATGCAGCCAGAATTTGGTCTCAGGGAAAGTGACTCCAGCATTAAGCTTTACATCATTAAACAAGCAGAGACAAATACCAGAAATGGTAGTTTTGATGTTGGTTGGACTATGATCTCCATGCCACCTTCCAATCTAATGGAAATTTCTTCAAGAAAATATATTGCCAAAATTTGAAAGGTAAAATAAAAATCTCAAGAAGCATCTCCAGAATTAGTAATCTATATTCAAACAATGAAGAGCAATTTTTAAAAAAATCCATAGAGTGAACAACAATAATACTATGAGAGGCCTTTGATAAAAATGGAATAGGAGGTTGACACAGTGAAGTTAAATGTGTAGCCAAATGAAAGATATTTTTTTCAATGCAGCCTTTAGGGAGGTAAGTCAAATCTTTTTCTATTTCCATCATTTTCAGGTCAAGCTCTTAGAGTCAGGTCAACTTTTAATACATTCTCATGTTTCCCAACTGAAGTTATAACCGAAAAAGCAAAGATATATCACCCCGCACAATTAGAAAAAGGTGGGAGAAAAGACAGCTTGCATATTTCTCCTCTAGTGGGCCATGCAGCGGAGTTCTTGTCTCAACTATTCAAATTATTCTCACCCAGCCCCAAAGTTAAAGCTAAGGGAAAACACCCACTGTTCATTCCCTAGACAGAATCACATTAATCCTAGCCAAATATCTGATATTAAAAGAAAAGTAAAATATATTTGAAAGTGTTCTATTACATCTAGGCTTATATTTATAGAAGAGCGGAAGCGTTTCCTTCTCTGATTTTTACGACTCATTGTTGAAAAACGGTGTTAGAGAGACGGAGCAAATGCAAACAAAAAATTTCAAAGAACTTATTATGATAAATGACACATGACCAAGTTCCATTTAGACAGTTACTAGGCCCAAAGGAATCCAGCCTAGAACAGATGCAAACAATGTGGGGGTTTTCTATTCCTAATTCCTTAGACAAAAATGACAAAATATGATTCTTTCAGTAATGACAGGGAGAAATAGGAAGCTTGAGAACATATACTATGTTGCTGCATAGAAATGGAAATTGTTTCCACATATATATTTTAGATGGGCCATTTTATTTGTTAAAGCATCTCTGGATCTTTGCTTATAAGAATGGGAAGAGCTAAGAGTGGTAGAATGAGGGGAGAAATACAATAGTTTCACCTTCTAACATTTTAGACAGACAAGTCTGTCTGAAGGCTAATTTGAAATTCTGTTAGCACATACAGGGAAAAACACGCAAGCAAATATATTTCTAAACAGAATGCCGAAAGGATGTTGTTAGCGCATTTGTAAATTTCCAATTTTTCTTACTACACTTATCCAACAATGCAAACAAATCAGTTTAAATACAACTTATTTTACTAATGCCTCTTGAAGCATCACTGCAGTCAGAATGAGTCAAGGAACCATCTGCTGCAAATACAAATAGAGCTCCATTCAGGAATTATATTACACTGCCTTCCTGGCTAAGTTCTTACGTGCAAGCTGTTCTTGTCAAAATCAGAACCATTGTGATGATGCATCTTAATAGTCAATCAGACTTTAAGTAAAGAGTGACAAAAGTCCACATATGGATGACAGCTGTTTCTTCAGTAAATATTTTCCCATTTATTGAACGGAGGCTTATGGCAGCTTAGGATATGTTCCATCAGACAGTTCAGCCTGAACTGCCTGGGGATGATTCAAGCAATAAGGATAAAATTCAATTTTCACATCTTTGCTACAGCTTACACCTGAAAAAACAACAGATCCTCCAATAAAAGTTGAAACTATGTCATTAATTTGACAGTATCCTTGACTAATACTGATGATGACAGACCTAAATTGATGACTCTACTTTTTTGCCCCTCCCTCTGGAATACTAGCATTTGTAAAATTTAAGTAAAACCCATGTATTGACTTTCTAATCATATAAAAAAGTTGATGGGGATTTAAACATTTATGACTACTTTTGATACATTTTTAAATATTAGACAAGATTACTGAGCCTTTACCTAAAAGAAGCTCAGATAAGACCTCTTTTTAACCAAGAAATTGGCTTGCAAAACTGCGAAGTCAATAAAAATGTGCAGATATTGTTTCTCAGCATCTGTATGGTAAATGACACTTTTTTTTGTTCCTTTAATGCAGCTGTTAAAACCAACATTTAAAAAATAGTGAGCAGGTAGTCATATATTCCACAACTGTCATCTGACTCTGATCTTTTTTTAAAATGGAAATTACTTCAGATCTAACACTAGAAACAAGAATGTCTTACCCTGCTGTCGGATCTACGGCTATTGCCTTAGGGTTATGAAGCTCCAGATCAATCAGGGTGACACACACAGACCCGTTGTAATTGCAAACGAAGATCCGGTCACTGACATGGTCCACAAAGTAGAGATTTCTGGTGAGCCAGTCAATCGCCATGTGTTCCACATCTGAAAAACACACACACAAAATCATTGAATCCCAGGTGCAAATCGAGTATCATGAGCCAAAGTGTACATAGGTCTGCCCAAACCATCACAGAGGACATTTTGGGAGTATAGGTTGTTTTATGATAAAAAAAAAAAAAACAAAAACACAACAACACACACACACACACACAAAAAAAAAAAAAAACTGCCAAGAAAATTTGTTGTTATGCCAAAATAAGTGATTTAAGTATTCTGTAAAAACAAAACAAAAGTTTCTTGATAACGTTCTTCTTGCTATTTAAAGACTGAGGATGACCTAGACACAAATGGATGAAGAGTTTATAAATCCTAAAAGATAGGTATTACAATAAAATTTTACTAGTTTTTGCATTTGCCCCAAATAGTTCATTCAACCCAATTGTCATAACTGGCTCAATGGAACAGCTAAACTCTTTAGTAGTAAGAAGGGTGAACATTTTTTGTGAACTTAAAGTAAATCCTTATTTTAAGATCCTCTTCTGTTACAAAAAGGAAGGATGGAGAAGATGGAAGAGGAGATCTGTAAGATCCTTGGTTTATAAAATGTTTCCAAAACTTGGAAGTAAAGCAAAAGGAGGGGTGGAATGTTCTTTCAATGATGTGTGTAGGCATTGTGAAACATGCCTGCTCAAAGATGAATTAATTCTTTAGAAGAGTGATGTTCAGTAGTACTTGCTGTGATGATAGAAATACTTTATATCTGTGCTGTTCAGTAAAGGAGCCACTAGCCACATGTGTCTAGTGAGCACTTAAAATATGGCTAGTACAACTGGGAAACTTAATCTTTACTGTATTTCATTTTAATTAATTCAAATTTAAATATTAAAAAATGTAGGGAGCTAGTGGCTGCTATGGATGGTGCAACTCTTAAAAAAAAAACATGTTTGACTTGAATATTTTCTATTTGATCAGATTATAAAATTTCATGCTAATTAGATTTTTTTTTTTCTGGTAAAAAAAAGAGATAGTCCCAAACCATTAACCATTTTTAAATCTAATCTATAAATCTTATTTAAAAATTCTTTTCCTTTAAAATACCTATAAATATTTTATCCTACTAATGCTCTTAGAGCAGCAATATTGGGCTGGTTCCCTCAATAATCCCTTAAATAAATACATTTCTGATTTTTATTCATTCCTGAATTTTATGAGTCTTATTTTTATGTATGGAAATTATACTTTGATGCCTCCCTGTTTGAACTCACAATGGATCTATGATTCATTGACTAAGAAGTATTTTCTTATTCAGTCTGAACCTAAACATTTCTCCAACTCAATGCTTCAAAAGAATTCCTTAGTAACATGCTGCTTCAGTTCATATTCTCTCAGCAGAAAGACTAATGAAGATGCATGTGCCATCATTATTATTTATAATGGTATATTGTCAAAGCAAAACAGAGAGAGCAGGGACTTTGTGGGAATGTTTACCGTGCCTTACAAGGACAAGCAGAAAGTGGATATTGTATTAATTGGAAACACATTTTCAAACAAGTGATTACAGTTCCATTCCTAAATTACACAGTCCTTATGGAAGCATAAGCATTTAAATGTTTCATGCAACACATGAAACTTTTTTTCTCAACCAGTTCAGCAATCAGAATTTTTATTTATTATTTATTTATTTATTTATTTATTTATTTATTTATTTATCCTCACCCAAGGATATTTTTCCATTGATTTTTAGAGAGCGTGTCAGAGAGAGGGAAAGACAGAGAGAAACAGCAATGTGAGAGAAACACATTGATTGGTTCCTCCTACACACGCCCTGACTAGGGCCAGCACTGGGGAGGAGCCTGTCACCAAGGTATGTGCCATTCACCAGAATTGAATCCAGGACTCTGTCCAAAGGCCGACGCTCTATCCACTGTGCCACACCAGCTATGGCAGCTACCAGAATTTTTAAAAATATGAACTATTTCCCAGTCTCCAGAAATCTGTAAATGTATGCTTTAATTGGTTTGTTAATCTTTTTGTATTATTATATCAGCTACCGCATAAAACTCACTGTTTCCAATGTCATTGTACATATCTTGGATTCAGATAATGTGCCAGAGTATGTTCAATGATCCATCCCTCATGCTAGGCATGCAGTTGGTTTAGTGTATGCACTTGTAATTCCAGACAAAATATCTGTTTGACAGCATTTACACCTTATTTCAACTCAGTATCATAACAACTACCCAAGTTTGAAGGAGCAAGGTCTCACTAAATAGCCTGATAATTAGAAAACACTTAGTAATTGTAGGAATTGGTTTAGTTTCTTACATTTGAAGTTTCTATCTGATCTTAATGAGATTTTTATTAAGATTGGAAAATTAAGGCAATTGGAATTCAAGTAAGCTGACAAATAGATAGATAAATTTGGCTAAAATGATTTGAACATTTTAGGAGAGAGGTGAATTTTTATAGAAAACAGATTCAGCAATTCATTTTCTGATATATAACAAAGTTCATTGGAAATTGCTAAAAATAGCTATAATTGTTTTATGACATTATATTACAAAATAATTTCTAAGTTTTTTGTAGTAAGGCCTTTATTACTTCACTAGAGGCCTGGTGTACGAAAATCTGTGCACTCGGGGGACTCTCTCAGCCTGTCCTGCGTCCTCTTGCAGTCTGGGAGCTCTCAGGGGATGTCCAACTGACAACTGGCAGGTTGATCAGGGGGTAGCGCCGGCGAGTGGCTGGCCCCATCCCCCCCATTGCCCCTCTGCCACTGCTGGTTGCCGCTGACCCCCCCCCCATTGACGTCCCCTCCCTCTGCCCACTGGCACTTGCTGGCCCCGACCTCCCCCCCCCCCACCAACTGGTTGTTCAGTTGATTTGCATATTACGCTGGAGAAGGAGTGTTATTTTCCTGGGGTTTGTCCCCATGGCACTTCAGATGAATACACTCGGAAATAAATGTACTTCTACTTTTAGAATACAGAAAGAAGAGTGTCTTCAGTTAGTTTAGGCTGCTACAATGAAACACTATAGACTGGGTGTTTTAAACAATAAGCATTTATTTCCCACTGTTCTGGAAACTGGGATGTTCAAGATCAAGGTGTTGGCTGATTCCGTGTCTGGTGAGGGCTCTCTTTCTGGTTCAAATAAGTACCTTTTTATTTTCCTGCTTTTTAAAGATGTCTTTAATTCACACACACACACACACACACACACACACACACACACACACACACACACACACGTTTCTCATTCCCTCCCATTTTACTCCCTTCTGCCCAGCCCCTATCCCCACTCCAATTACCTTTTCTTTCTGTATCCAAACATGGCAGAGAGAGAGTGAGAGTTCTGGTCACCTTGGATTTTATAAGGGTATAAATCCCATCATGGGGGTTCTACTCTCACAACCTTCCCTAAACCTAATTACAATCAAAGCCCCTTCCTCCAAATACCATCACATTGGAAGATAGAGCTTCAACATAAGAATCTTGGGAGGACACATTCAGGTCATAGCATTCAGAATTATAGAAATCGCAATTCATATTGAAATCCACATATGATAAATAAAATAATTGCTAACAATAAATTCTGAAATATCTCATATTTATACATTACATCAGCAATTTTCAACCCAAGTGCTGTGGCACACTGGTATGCCACAAGAATTTTTAAAACATGTAATACCTGACTATTTAGTCAGGGATATTGACCTCTTTTCCCTTAGCTTGTCAAATAGAATAAATGACAACAGCCAACATAACACTGGTCCATGGTAAATGAATCAAAATCATACCTATTTTTTTTGTCAGATTGGCAGAAAATATAACATATTTTTTGTGCTGCAGAATTTTAGTAATTAGTTTAGGTGTGTCATGAAATGAAAAGCGTTAAAAATCACGTCATTACATATTATCTCAATACCCATCTTAGGTACTATTTTGGATTGAAAAATACCTATTTTTAAAACTCTCATTTTCATATGTAAATACCACTTGGTCTTGGAGCAAGCCAAAATATCATTAATCTTAATGTTTCTTGTTATTTAAGTTCCAACAAAAAGTTCTAAGAAAATTAAGTATTTATTGTATATCTGGCTAGAATAATCTTTCAATACTTCTTAACTTTTTATAATAATGTTTAGAAATAAATCAGATGACACATTCAATATGAACTACCAAAAATGAATTGACTATCTGCATGATTCAAGGGGGGAAAGTTGGAATATGCAGATAATTGAGTTTGAGTTTGTAAAAATAATTACCTTGATTCTCCATGTAATTTTGTGTAAATATTATCCCAGTGACATAGGATGCACAACATTAATAGAGTCTCAAAATAATAGGTTGATGTAAACAGAGAGATGATTATTTGCATAATTGACACATTATAAGTATTTTCCCTCAATTATCTGTACTTTAGGAATAAACACCTTTTTTTCACAAATTATCTAGTAACTGCTATAATTTCCAATGGCATTTTGTGTAATTGCAATCATAATGTACTTTTTTAAGTTAAAATATTTTGTGGTGATACCCATGTATACTTCTAATTTACTTAATTATATTTTTCTTACAAATTAATTATTCAAAGCTCTAAGACAGAGTAAAATATCTGAAACAGAGGGAAGGTTAAAAACCTTTATTTATTTTTAAATGTCATTTTAAAAATGTAATGGGAGGGTCCTGTTCAGAAGTTCAGAGTCAGTTAAATAGCTCTCTTGGAGATAACAAAAATCAAACAACAAAAAGATCATTTTTTTCAAAATCCACATATGATCCTCAGTAGAATTCAATTAGGGCACCTTTCTTCCTGCCAGATGTGACCCTTCCCCCCATGTCTATGAAGGAAGATGTTCCTAAACTTGAAGAGTTTCTAAAGTCAGGGGCGAGGAGACAAACAATAGACTGGGCGTTAATAGGCACCTTGGAGAAAATATGGGAGTCTTTTCTTTAAGTAAATTGATGATTCCAAGGAAAGATATGAAATTGAGGAAACCACACTGTGACATACATACTCTGAATAAAAATAATGTGTGGAGGTGAAATATTCACACACACACACACACACACACACACACACACACACACACACACACACACTCCACAGAGCCACTTCAGAAGGAAAAATATATTCTTTTTAATTCCTAAATAAGAAGAACAAAACATAGTAATCACTGGTTCCTATACTGATTTTATTTCACTCATAAGTAACTATGGTCAAACAAGAATTTCTACTAAGAAAATATGATATTAACTATATTCATGCTGTTATTAAAATGATAAAGTCTTACAGAATATTTCAAGCACAGATCTAATCATCAGATTTACAATTTCAGGAAATCCATTTGCATTGTTCACCAAAAGGATTACCAGGCTTTGGGGAATTACTTCATGCTTACCACTCCCAGAAAAGGTATATATCAACCAGAATGTCAATTTGTTAATTTATGACTACTGATAATGATGCCCTTGTAATCAATAGGATAGCACAATTACTAACATGCACCATCCTAACAAATTCCTTTCTAGAATTATTGTATCTGAAAAACCAAACCTGAAAGTTCTTTGAAAACACAGAATCAAAGCAAAGGAAACTCCATAGACCTGAGGGTTAGGCCTTCTAAATTTTATGAGGTGCTTAGAAAGTTATCAGAGCTGTACTATAAATTCTACCCTTTTGACAACTAGAGTACCTCAGCATAGTCTGTCTATCTGTTATCATCTATCTATCTATCTATCTATCTATCTATCTATCTATCTATCTATCTATCTATCTATCTGTCTATCATCATCATCATCTATAGATATATAACTATATCTATCTATATTTATATATGCATACTAGAGGCCCGGTGCATGAAATTTGTGCACTGGGGGGGGGGGGTGTCCCTCAGCCCAGCCTGCACCCTCTCCAATCTGGGACCCTCATGGGATGTCCAACTGCTGGCAGTCGGACCTCCCTCTCACAATCTGGGACTGCTGGCTCCAACTGCTCGCCTGCCTGCCAGCCTGATCACCCCTAACCACTCCCTTGCCAGCCTGATCAACACCTAACTGTTCCCCTGCTGGCCCGATTGCCCCCAACTGCCCTCCCCTGCTGTCCTGGTCACCCTCAACTGCCCTCCCCTGCAGGCCTGGTCACCCCCAACTGCCCTCCCCTGCAGGTTTGGTCACCTCAACTGCCCTCCCACCCCTGCAGGCCCAGTTGCCCCCAACTGCCTCCCCCTGTTGGCCATCTTGTGGCAACCATCTTTGACTACATGGGGGCAGCCCTCTTGTGCAAGGGCGTGAGGGTCAATTTGCATATTGCCTCTTGATTATATAGGATTATATAGGATATATAAATTTAGACCAATATTTCACAAACATTTTAAAATTTCTTCACCATCTCATCATTTGGCATTTCTTTTCTACTATCAAGAGATTTTGTCACCATATTCTCATCCAACTCATGAAAAATATTTATTATAATTAAATCAGATATCCCTTGATACTGCATACATTTCTAAATTCTAAAATACTTTTTGCTACCATCCTCAACCACTAGTTTCAGTAATTAACATTGTGGATTTTAAAACATGTTTCATGACTTATTAATGATGAAAACAGCATTGTGTCTTCCACATTTCAGATTGGTAGATAAAGAGAACCTGCCTAATGCTACATCCTACCTGAAATAGATAAGTGTGATGGGGCCATCAAAATATTCCCACATTGATTACTAAAATCCGTAAAGTTCTATACAGCATCAAGACAAATTTAGAGGGAAAAATGTTTGTGTCTAGTAAATGTGTGAAGTACATTTTACCAACTTCAAAGAAAAATAAACATGAACAGTTGAAGTTCAGCACCTCCCTAATTTCTGTTTTGGTGAGTTTCAAGCATGTTGCCAAATGACAATACAATAGTAATTGAGTTCTTCATAACATGGCAACTGAGCTAACAATAAAGACAAATTTACAGAGGAACTGAGTGCCGAGAGTTTTTTTCTTTTTTCTTTTTAACTAGGCATTCAAAATGGCCTTTTACGGTTGTGTTCTTGTTGTAAATCAGAACAGCTTACTTACTTCAAAGTGCAAACCCATCTAATGTTAATGTAAAAATTAAAGAATAATTTAATACCAATGCCTACAACATTAAGCATTTGGAATCAAGAAGGGAATTCTGCTAGTTCTCTAAAAATGTGTCCTCAGATAAACAGCTTTGCTAAATTTAACTCTTTTTGTTAAGTTGTTTGTTTGCTTTGAGCTCTCAATGAATGGCCTGGTAACTTTGCTAAAATTCAAGAGTGCAGCAGGAATACATTATTGCATTAAACACACACACACACACACAGCAGTCATGTCTCAAAAAAGTCATTTTTATGTTTCCATATAAATATGCTAAATAGAAGAAGAGAAGCTTTTAAGAGATATAAAAGGTTTAATAAAACATGTATTTCCTTATAAAACAGCATTTATTTAAAAATGCATCTCTGGGAATAGTTATATCCTCCTGGAGTATGTACTTTGGATTCTTCACAGATGTTCCCTAGGAAATACTAAAAAAGCAGTTATTGCAATCAAAATGTTGTGCAGTATTTGTATCTTCACAAGATATACTGGTCAAAAGTCTGAATTCTAAACAGCTAAAACCAATAAAGAAAGGGGAAAAAACACCATTTGCCTAGCCAGGTTCACTCAGTAGGCTGGAGTGTCATCCCATACACCAAAAAGGTTTCAGGTTACATTGTTGTCAGGGCACATACCTAGGTTTCAGGTTCTATCCTGGGTCTGGATGCATATGGGAGGAAGCTGATAGATGTTTCTCTCTCACACTGATGTTTCTCTCTATCTTTTCTCTCTCTCTAAAATTTATAAAAACATATCCTCAGGTGAGGATTAAAAAAAGCACACCATTTTTATGGGAGGGAGAAATCTAGTTTCATTGATTTACAAGAGAAGAATGGTCATATTGCCTTTTCAGTTCTCAGCTAGGAGCAAACCAATTCCTGAACTTTTTATAATGGATGCTAAAACCAGAACTGACCAATTGTTGAACAAATTTCATCTCCAATGAAGAATAAAAAGCATAAATTCTGGGTTCAAGGTAAGACTTCTGTCAGGACTTCTCAGAGGCTGAGAGACACAAAGAATACCCTGACCCTGCTCTTTATATCCCAAAATGCATCTGGGGCCTCGATAATAGCTAAGTGTATGGGATTGGGATCAGAAGCACATCCACCATTTTATGCATCCAAGGACCTAAATACAAGATAGCAGAACTTCCTTCCTAATAAAAAGTCTACGCAGACCAATGGAAGGAGAAGGGTTAAAAAGTCCACTGTGTTGTTCTGTTTGATCTCTCTACTAAACTTAATTGACTTTTACTATAAAATCTTTGGCTCCAATACTGTTTAATTATAACTGAGAAAACTAAAAAAGGTTTGGGTCAAGTTCTTCCTATGGTCATTGATGTTAAATTTCAAAATAAGTCTACAGGCACACACCCTAGGGAAGTCAGAGACTGAGCCCAAGTCAAAGCCAGTAGTCACTGAACAGACCCAGTAACTGAGAAACATGAAGACTAACATGTGAGGCTGTTATATAGACACAGATCAGATCTTACTAGCCATCATTCAGACTGGTTTTCTAAATATCTGGTAGTGATTTGGCATGGGCTCTCCAGAAATTGGCTCTACCCTTCTTCCCTCTAATTCTTAACTTCTATCCTTTACTTACATCTTAAGCTTAAAGGAGCCACCCTTTCGGGGGGAAAACTAACAGGTCAACAGAAGATAAAATACTGTGTATAATCCATTTGCCCTATCATGTCCTGGATCACGTAGAAAGGGCTACTCAACTCAACAGTAAAACTTTTGGAAAGGACACGATATCTGATAAAATGAGCAAGAGATGATTGGTTATAGGAAATGAGAACCTATTTTCTAGGTGAAGAAGCAGATTATACAAACATACATGGAAAACAGAAAAATAAGTGCCTTATAAGTGTAAGTACTGCTTTTTATGTGGACCATGGGATTTGAGTGGGAACAGGCAAGGTAGGTCAGCTGCCTGCAGAAAAGCCAGATGATAAAATTTTGTTTTATCCTGAGGTAAATGGGAAGCTGCTACATTATATAGCATGTAAAATTTCCTACACTAATTTGACCACAAAATCTTTTCCAAGAATGTCTTACATTTTGATTTTAATAATGATGTATTATGATCACTCTAGCAGAGGTGTAGAGATTGAAGTGGACATATAAACCCACATTGGAACACTAGAGTGTATAATTTCAGTAGTAACCAAAGAAGGCAAATTAAAACAATGTGAGTGACTTTTCATTAACGAGGTAGAGAAAGATAATTATAGAGGAAAATTCGTAACAATTCAATATTTAAGTATACTAGTATGCCTTGTAAATAAATTAGGCCAAGTTTCTATGATGATCGTTACATCATTATAAGACTGAATAAACATAAGGTGTTGCTATAAAGTTGCATAATCATCTTCTAAAGTACAGACTCACTACGAGTTGACTAATTTGGAATTAGTATTTGTACAGTTATAGGTGGATTATTGTGTCACAATATTAGCTCTGAATTTTCAATAGGGACATAGCCTGATTATTCTTGTCCAGCCATACCTTGATAGATGACGCTTGTGAAAAAGTGAAGACTGTGAAATTCCTAGGCTGAACTGAGATAAGTAGGGAATCTTACCTAATAATAGACAAACATGTAAATTGACCGTACCTCTGCCACACCCACAGCCAATCAGAGTGAGTATGCAAATTAGAAGGCCAAAGATGGTGGCCGCCCAGCTGCTCCAGGCACAGAGTGGCCAGGGGGGCAGGACACCTGCTATGAGAGGGAGGGTGGGGGGCGAAGGGATCTACAGGAGCGGCACTCCGGCCACAGCGAAGAGGAAGACTGCAGACTCCGGAGTCTGCAGGGAAGATGAAGATGGCAGACTCCAGCCTGAGTCTGCAGTGAAGACGAAGTCAGCAGACTCTGGCCAGAGCGAAGGCCTGGGTCCTGGGTGCCAGAGGAAAACCGGTGCTGGAAGCCAAGGGAAGGAAGGCCCATTGTACGAATCTCTTCGTGCAATGGGCCACTAGTTTTTTATAATCAAGAAAGGTCATTGATTAGCACTTACTGAGACCAAAAGGTAAATATTTCTTCTTAACTTAAAAATTTTCACTTTTAAGCTCATTTTCTCATTTACAAACTGACGATTATAAACTGTATACAGTTCATATAATTTTTGTGATAACAATGAGGTATACATTCAGAATTATTAATGTACTAGATAATATTCGGTAAAATGTTATGTGGTTATTAGAGAGTTGCTAACAAAAGAGAAAGAAGTAAGACTGATAAAAGACAAAAGTAAAGTGTCAAAATCCAAAAGTTATCCAATCAAGAAATGAGTTTAATAGATCGAGGCAGAGAGTCACGTAGAAAATTAGCTAAGGCAGAAACAGGTCCAAAGCGAGGGAATGGGCTAATTCAGAAGCAAAATCTATAAAGAATAAACAATCCTTTTATTTGTGTCCAGGCATAGTCTGCTGGACTGGAACTGAGCCCATGAAATGATCAAGACAAGCTGATCAACTCCATATTAGAACCCAAAAAATGATATCAAATTTTGCAAAATATTGGAGGGTAACATATAGAGAATGAAAGTGTCTACTGTTTACCTGGGGGAGAACAATCTGGTTCTGAATCATCTTTCTTAATAAGGGATAGCCCAGAAAATATTATCTGTGTCAACAATATCTGTGCACTTTGTCCTGAGGAAATAGCTGGATATCACTACTTTTGGGAACCCCATCATTTTTGTTGAATGTGTGTATTTGTGTTCCTACAACAGTACTCTCCAGGAAACATTTGGGAAATAATTAGTTATTGCAAATGTGCTTTCTTTGAATAGTCTATTGGAGAAACAGTTTTGCTTACAAAACATTCACTTCCAAAATTTTTCTTCAAAATCTGCAACTACCAGGCTAAAATGCTAGTTAATAAATACAGGTATCTTTAAAAAGAATAAAATCCAATGAGAACATTTTCCCCAATGTTCCTCAGTTAATTAATATAATTTATTAAGTATATTATTATCACTCATCTTCAATTTTCCACAATGTTTCTTAGGAGTATTTCTCAATGTTATGTTAATGGTAGGCCTCTCTAGAGGGCCATATCAGAATAATTTGGTAAACCTTTTCAAGTGACATAGGCTTCCACAACTCATCTCATTCACTCCCTTTCCAAGAGTCTTATACCTTTTTTTTCCATTTAGCTACTGTTTTTGTGAGCTGCTGTTGCTAATACTAGTGCATCCAATCAATTTGGCTTGCTAAAGTGAAAATCAATAGTTGAGGCCCAATAGGGCAGAGTGGTGCTTAACAAAAGTCATGAAGTCTGACCTAGCTCAAACCCATATCCAATATTTGTTGTATGCTGCTATGTAGTTTCCAAGAGTCCCAATTTCCCTTCAGCCTAAAGGGAAAAACAATGTCTCCCTATTGCATATAGTCATTTATTAAGTTATAAATATTATTACTTTAGGAAGATTTGGGAAGTTCTTTGAAGGGCAAGTATTTGCCATTCTAATGTAGAAGAAAGAAGATTGAATTTGGATGTCCTATCTCTGCCTTCTTTTTAGATACTCAGTATTGCCTAATACAACTGAGTTTTGTAGTTGTTTTATCTATCATAAAACAGGGATAGCATATCTCTCTGGCTTAATCCACAGAGATGTGTTTGGTATGCATGAGATGAGCTAAGCAATAAAAAATGTAATATCACAATAAATTGCTTATCAATTTGTTATTATGCAAGTTTTAAGTGCAAGTCGGTCTGATCTATAATGTTTGAGTTTCTCCTTATAGGTATCCTTTGAAAAATATTTTTTTGAAAAAATGATATTTTCTGTAGGTAAATTCAGAGAAAAGCATCTGAAAATAATGGAGTAGGGTAAACTTAAGAGATAAACTCTGAAACATGGGTAGTGACAGGTATTCAGACATAGTCCCATCAATTCATAATTTTTGCTTCTATGGTGTAATAGAGGTTTTCATGTAATTATACATGCAAGGAATATTTCTATTTCATTATCCACTCACAAACTGTCATGGTGAATGCAGTGCCCATCATCCAGTGACAGCTCCCCTGTGACATGTTGATGAAATGCATAAGTTACAAGCAATGATAGAGGAGCCCAGTCCTGCTCACACCTCCCTCCACTGTCATCATTGAATTTCTTCCACACATTAATTAATTTTTCTTTAACTGACTGAAATTGCACAGATCAAATATGACTTCATCAAAAATTATTTATTCTAACTAAAATACTGCCATTGACTTTACTTTTTATAGATCAAAATGAATGTTCTCTTCAACATTTCAATAAATTGCCTAAAATATATATCTTTATTTTTTTCTAGGTTTGCCAAGAATTGTTTTATAAATCAAATGCCAGTATAATCTAAGTTACAAACTATCTTCTGTAAACATTCCAATGTGCAATTGCTTGATCATACCCAGATTTATTTTAAATGTGTTATTTTAAAAATACAAATTAAAGAAGGATTTCTGCAATTATTAGAACATATTATATAGAGAGTAAAAGTTACTTAAGTAAGTTCAGATAGTAATTTTACCTGGCAAGTTAGGGATTATGGTAGCTATCTGACTACCAGTATTCCATTTCCCAGGGACAAATACATTTGGATTACTTGAGGTAATCACTGACAAGGCAAGGATTGGAGGCCTTTGTTCAATTTCCAACTGCTATCTATGCCAATGTCTGTAATACTCAAATCATATGGCAGTAGCCTTTGTGCTACTTCCACTTGTTATTTACTATTTATTATGAATTATCATTTCTCCATAGAATCCTTGAACTAGCCAGTGTTAACAGCCTTCACTAGACACTTTGATCCATTGTCAGAATAAATGGCTTCATTGATTGTTTTATTTAAGAGGATCTTCAGAGTATTTGATTCTGTCTGTTAAACATTTATTTCTGTCTATGTAAATATATACAATCATTTATATTTGACAATGGTTCATTTAATCTAATCATGATTATTTAACATTGCATCATACTATTTTATTATGTTTAATAAGGATCGATAACCAATTCCTTTAATTGTATGACAACAACGTTAATGAAATATGATTATTAAAACCAAATAATAAGACATTACATATCTGAAAACTAAATTTATTCTATTATAGAACTTATCTTTCTTCTTAACTTAATTGTAAATTTTTCTTCCTTCCTCTTCCTATTTTTATGTTAGCAATAACTGTAAGAATAAGTTATTTCTGTAAATCACAACATAAATGGATGTGTGTATGCAACAATGTGATTTCAATTTAAGGTAATATTCAGGAAGAAAATAACAGTTGATAGTTTGTGAATTTCTGGCATGAGAAATCAAAGTGAATTATAAATCATAAATCAGTCTTTTGTAAGAAGAGTGTATAAAAAGTGATTTGGGAAAATTGTCAACAAATACAAGTAGTAGTTACCACTTAGCATAAAACTAATAGTTTTCAAGGTATTTTAACAAACTCTATAGTTATGCTTATAATAATCAATTCTGTTTCTCGCTTTCAACAAAATCCCACCTTCACTATCACATTGTGAACTACCATTCAGTGAAAAAAATCACAGTTCTCATTGAGGTGATACTGTAATAAGCATTAAAAAAGAATTAAAACTACCTATGCAATGCACTATTTATGGAAACAGTGAAACTATACATGTATGTGTGAGTATATGCAAAACATGTAGTGCATATATTTAAGTGCATTCATACTTGCATATGTAGTTCCCCATAGCCATAACTTACGCTAGAAAATCTAAGAATCCTTTCTACTGGTCTGTAAAAAGTATCATTAAAGGATGACATATATGAATTGAAACACTTACTGTGGAAGGATTGAAGAATATTGATTGTCCATTCATCTGTTAATCTTCCTGTTCTTGTTATCTGAATACATTTGAGCTGATTTGAAGATTCTCTTGATTCAATCCAACAAATCATATCTTCATTATAAATAAAATCTAGAGTATGAATTTCATTTCCATTGACTGAGGTCAGGGTTGCCATTTTACTTCCATTAAGATAGAAGACCTCAATGGTTTCAGAATTTGCAATTAACAGCATCGGTGGCCTGTCTGTAGGTTCTGGGATAAAAGAGAACATGAAAAGTGAGTTCAGTGACAAAAAGTCCCTTTGTACAATTTTGCATTACTTATTGAATTATTCTGTATTTTAATGCGTCTTCAAAAAAAAAACAACTTACAAAAACATGTATTAATAACCCTTATGTATGCTTCACTAAGTATCTATTTCAGTTCTTTTCTCTAAGGAAAATGGTCTACTGAGCATTTGTACTCTTTATTTCCTTAGTTGTAATGTGTTGTCTAAATATAAGAACTTGCTATTTACTTTCATTGCTGGTAAATAAAGGGAGTGCTGTGAGTTATTTTTATAGCAATGATGATGGATCTGGCTTCCCTTATGAGCAAGAGCATGCTTTCCTGAGGTGGATATATGAGGTCAGAAATGCATGCTCAGGATCAGAACATGCAAAGCTCACAGGCTCATACAAAGAGTGACTTCAGCCTCATTGGTTCCTTGACTGGCCCCAGGAGTCAAATAATCACACATTCCCTTAGTGACTAGATTATGATTACTGAGCTACCTCCTTCCATATTTCTTCCCTATGGTCAGGAAAATAAGATTCTAAATGGAGCAGCAACAAGTTCAATACTACTTATTGAACAATGAATTTTTTCTTGTGTTAGTATTGATAATTGACCAGAATTTCAATACCTTTAATATTTGAAGGTAATAGTAAAATCCTATATAATAAAAGGCTAATATGCAAATCAAACTAACGGCAGAACGACTGGTCACTATGATGCACAGTGACCACCAGGGTGTAGACCAGTGATGGGCAACCTTTTGAGCTTGGTGTGTCAAACTTCGCCAAAAAACTGAGCATAACTCGGGTAGTGTGCCACTTTGAGGAAAAAACATTATTTTGCAAATGTTTCATCTTCAGGAGCAGCAAATGTTTCATCCTCGGCATGCAGCCGCCTCAGCGGCCGTGTGTCATCAGAAATGGCTACGCGTGTCAGTGCTGACACGTGTGTCATAGGTTCGCCATCACTGGTGTAGATGCTCAACACAGAAGCTGCCCCCTGGTGGTCAGTGGGCTTCCACAGGGGGAGTGCCACTCAGCCAGAAGCTGGGCACACGGCTGGCAAGCACAGCGGCAGTGGTGAGAGCCTCTCCTGCCTCCATGGCCATTGGACATCCCCCGAGGGCTCCCAGACTGCAAGAGGGTGCAGGCTGGGTTGAAGCACCCCCGCTCCTCTGAGTGCACCAATTTCGTGCACTGGGCTTCTAGTCTCATATAAAATTAGTGTTGAAAGTGTTTGGCCAGTGTAGTTCAGTTGGTTGGAATGTCAACTTATACATCAAGAGGTAATGGGTTCCATTCCCAGTCAGAACACATACCTAGGTTGCGGTTTAGGTCTTGGTTTAGTCAAGTACAAGAGGCATTCAACTGATGTTTCTCTCTCACTCTCTCTCCTTTTTCCTCTCTCTTAAAAAATAAAATAAAATAAATCAATAAACATATCCTCAGGTGAGAATTAAAAAAAAAAAAAGACAAAAGAAAAGCCATTAAAAATTGTTTAGCGGTACAATCCTATCTAATAAAGAGCTAATATGCTAATTAGATACAACAGCCAAAAACCTTCTGGATGTCCTTCAGGATGACCTTCCGGACGAAGCTGGGTCTGTGAGGGGCTGTGAGGGCTGGCTGAGGCTGCCAGAGCTGCGAGGGTCAGCCAGAGCTGCGAGGGCTGAGCCCCTTGCACAAATTTCGTGTGTCAGGCCTCTAGTTATGTTATAAAGGTAGCTTTTTTGCTACTTAGGAAATACAAAAAAAAAAATTGAACATCTTCAACTCCTCTTTTTTCCTATCCTCTATCCAATGTATCATTAAAATCTTTTTGACTCTGATGTCAAACTTAGCATGAATCCCACCATTTCACAGTAATTACTACTACCATCCTATCCCAAGCAGCCATCATCTCTTAACTAGATCATTTCAATAGCCTTCTAACTAGTTTTGTCACTTCCATCTATTCCCTCCTCTTCTTTAGTCTATCGCAATATGACAGTTGGAGTTATTACACCTTTAAAATATTAAGGCAGACCAAGTCAATCTTCTGCCCATTTCCAAGAGGGCTCTCATTACAATCAGAGTAAAAGTCAAAAACTGTGTCCTGGTGTTTGAAGCCTTACCTGATTTGACCTAATTTCCTTCATCTCCTAACTACTCTCATCCTCCTGAATCTCATTTCAGACATGGAGCACTTCTTACTTGCCCCTTTTTGATCAAGCCAGGTAAGCTTCTCAATCAGAGGTTCTTTATTCTTCCTGGAACTATCATCCCCGATATATGACCAACTTGCTCACCTCCCTTTAGGCATTATCTGAATGTCACATTTCTGGTGAGGGTATCTCTAGCTTATACAAATTGCAAGCCACTATACTCTCAATTTCTTGCATTATTTTTCACTTAAAATCAAATATAGATATCTTATTTATTTTTTTCTGATTCATTGTTTTTCTATTTTTGCTGATGTAGCTGTAGGATTTTGATAAAGCTTGGAACCCAGTGGTCATTCAATACAAATTTTCTGAATAAATGAAAAAGACACATAAAACTCTTGCCCAGTAAAATTATTTAGAAACATTCTGTGAAATGTTACAAAATAATTTGGTTTCTTACTTAACCTGTGAATGGAAACCAGAGAAAGGTGGGATATTCAGAAAATTTCATAAATATCATTTGATCTTTCAAGAAACTCACCCTGAGAATTGTAAAGATAGAAAAAAAGCCAAAACATGAGTATTTGAATTTTTACGCCCCTAAACAATTCTCTCAATCAAGCCATAGAATTTTCCTCTGCCTTCAGAAAGATGATGAAAGGTTTTGACTTCATAAAAGCAAAAAAGGAAAGAAAAATAACAGCAAAATCTCAATGAGATTATAAAACTGGTTAGCCTAATAGTCTCTTTCTCTCGGAGAAAACAGACTTGTTCTGGACAGCCTAGTATAAACCACAAAAAAGAAGTCTCAATAATGTTAAGATCATAGCCAATAAAGAGTTCTCTCAGAAGCAATGGTAAAATTGTGAATTATCACTGCTTAGCATAACCTTGTCAAGGGACTCCATCTGAGCTTGGTTAGCCAGTTGGCTTCTTTCCTAATCTCTTAACGTCATTTTGAACCATGTAATAGTTGCCCTTGCCAGTTCCTAAATTTGGAAGTCCAGAGTGAGTCTTTATTCAACACTCCTGGCTCTGCTTGTTTGTTTGCCCCCCCCCCCTTCCATTCACCCCAGTTGACAGTGGCACTTTTGAAACTTGTTAGATCATAGATTTCTCAGGTTAAGAAGGGGTCTTAGATGGCTGTGTTATCAGTTTAGCAAAGATATACTGACATTAATGTCAGAGCTTATTTTCTTCTTTGACAATTGAAATGACCTTTAGTGAAGTTGCCTCTCCTTAAAAAATGAACCGTTATTTAAAGAAATCTTCTTTGCTACTAAGCTTTCTGAGAAGTCCAGATGCAGACAATCATTTCTTAATTGGCTACTAGTCAGTAAATTTTTTTTTTTTTATAATATATTTTATTGATTTTTTACAGAGAGGAAGAGAGAGGGATAGAGAGTTAGAAACATCGATGAGAGAGAAACATCGATCAGCTGCCTCTGGCACACCCCCTACTGGGGATGTGCCCGCAACCAAGGTACATGCCCTTGACCGGAACCGAACCTGGGACCCTTGAGTCCACAGGCCGACGCTCTATCCACCGAGCCAAACCGGTTTCGGCTAGTCAGTAAATTTAAGTATGGTATGTCATGAACATTATTTGGAGAGGGACTGGAACACGAAGGAACACTGAAATTCCCTGAGAAACTGAGATAAAAATGAATTAAGGATCAACACAGCCAATGCTTCATTGATATTAATGCTTAATTGATCAATCTATTTGATTTTTGTAGCTGCTTTTCTTTAGTGAATCAGTTGATTGTTTTAATGCAAAATATATCAACCTATGATTTTAAAATCTGCAGGTAAACAGAAAATCAATCAAAATATCAATCAAAAGAAAAGCTAGATGCTTCATGTTTTGACTTAATAATGGTAACTTTAAAATTTAAATGACATACTGGAGGAAGTATACTTACAATATTAGTTCTGATGGAATATTCTTGTGTCTCTGCTAATTACTAACTATGGTTTTACTCTTTATATGTATTTTTTAAAATATATTTTTTATTGATTTTAGAGAGGAAGGGTGAGGGAGAGAGATATAGAAATGTCAATGATGAGAGAGAATCATTGATTGGCTGCCTCCTGCACCTACTCTACTGGGGATGGAGCCTGCAACTTGGGCATGCAACCTTGATTGGAATTGAAGGCCAACGCTCTATCCACTGAGATAAACAGGCTAGGGTTGGTTTTACTCCATAGACAAATAAACTTAAGGCTTAGCATGGGATTAGGGGGGGCATTGAAACATAAGAACCCATAAAAATCATCAAGGGCTAAGGATATGAATGAATTAAGGATCAACACAGCCAGTGATTAATTGACATTAATGCTTAATTGTCAAAGAAAGCAGGCAGTCAGTATTCTAACCTAGAGAACCAAGACTTGGCTTGAATAAGCCTCTCCTGGGCTATCAATTGATTCATACTGGAGAAGGACAATTGTCCTCATCTGCTTCAACACCCCTCATATGTCAGCAGTATAAAAACCAGTGTTTTCCTCCCAGTTATAGAGACACGTATTTGTGATCCGTATGATCAGAAAGTGATTACTTCCTATCACATATGTCATATTAATCAGCAGCTCACTTTTTGAGTTTGCAAAGCCACCATGCAGGCCTTTCCTGAGGTAATCAGGTTAGCATGTGGCCCCTTTTTATCCACAGTGTGAAAATTATTGTGTATTTCAATACGTAAAATGAAATAAATAACACATTGTGATTTTTAATCAAGACAATGAAATATGTTTAATTGATAATTATTGAAAGACTTTATAGTGAATCTCAAAATTTGGAGAATAATTCATTCAAATTTTAGGTTATTGAATGATTAGAATTAGCAGATAGTCTAAAGATGATTAATTCACATTATTTTTTAATTTCTTAGTCACTTTCCTAATTGTAGTAAGATGGAACTACTTTAGTTATATGAACACATTTTTCCTAATTTAGATATGTCCCTCCAAGTTGTAAGTTTGTAATGACTGAGTTAAATGTAATAGATATTGGCTCATTAAAAACTGCCTTTAAATAACTCCTGTTCATAAAGTAGTTCCTATTTAAAAGCATGAGGTCTTAAGAAGCACATTTATTTTGTTTCCTAAAAAGAAAAAGAAAAAATACTGCCTCAGTATTTGCATATGCATTTAACAAATATTTATTGAGTATGGCTAGCTTCTGCCAGGCACTGCTGTAGATGCTAGAGATATAAGTGTTAACAAAACTAATAAAACTCCCATGTTCATAGAGCTTATATTTTAGTGGGGGGAACACAAAATAAACAAGTAAATAAATACTATTTAATATGATTTGGCAGTGATGAATTCTATAAAGAAAAGTAAAGTAATGGGAATGTGGGCTGCTCCTTGGGAAGAATAGTTCAACTCAGAATATATTTAAAAGTTTGAAATGAAGGGTTTATGAGAAAGAATGGATTCAAGGGTAACTCTAATATTTTGGCTTGAACAATTGAGTAACTGACATTTACCAAGATGGAAAACTTTGAAAAAGCATTGTTACAAGGGGAGAAAATCAAGGGTTTGGAAAACACCGAGTTTGATATTTCTATTAATTCCAGATGTAGATATTGAGTTGGCTCTGAATATTCAAGTGAGCCTTGTGTTCAATAGAGATGCTACGACTCGTGATAATAACCTGGGAGTCCCAGTCTCAGATGTTCTATAAAATCATGGAAGAGCATGTATTTTTAAGGCATGAAACAGGATAAGTGCACTTACGAAATCAATCAAGTAAGAAATGTTCAAAGGACTGGACACTGAATTGTGCCAATAAATACTGGCACTGTGAGAATAATGCAACAAAATAAACTGATAAAACATGTCTTGTAAGGTAAGAGGAAACTCCAAGAATATGTTGCTTTGAAAGGAAACGTATTCAGGAGGAGACAAGGATAAGGTGCTGCTTAAACTGATAACTGAGTAATTTGGCAATTGGAGGTCATTGGTAACCTTGATAATAAAGGTGTTAGGTGAGTGATAAGAATGTAAGATCCACTGAAGTGCATTCAAGAGAGATGGGCAGGAAATGGAGAAAGATAACACGTTCTGTGAGTTTTTATTTAAAGGGAAAAGAGAAATGGAGTGGTAGTGGAGAACAATATAGATTTAAAGAAAGTTGCTTCATATCATCTTTACAACATGCTTTTATGTTGATACAGGAGAAGAGAAAATACTGATGAGCAAGAAATAAAGAAGGCAATTGTATATGTCTACTTCTTGAGCAGGAGAAAGAAGATGAAATTGATGCACATTTGAAGGATTGGCCTCAGAAGCAAAGTCAAATAGTTCTTTGATTCAAATAAAAGGAATGTGGAGTGATTCGTTCTAGATTCAAAGAAATTGGTAGATTTAATTAAGTTTGTAGTGAGAAAATTATCTTTTGCTTGTTTCTACATTCTCAGGGAAACAGGAAACCAGATCCTTAGAATAAGATAGAAAAAGGTAGATAGATAAAAATTAATTATCTAGGCATAGATAATTAAGGTCATGTAATCTATTTCTTTGTTTTCTGAAAGGATGTAAATATACAACCTATATGTTAGATTTCAATTTTCTATTATGTTATTAAAAATGCAGATTAGCTCTAAGTACTCAATGGTGATTATATATCAAATTTCTAGCTACTTTCCTAGATATACTCTTTGCAATTTGACAATTAAGTTGTTCTAAATTTCTGAAGATATTAAGAAAAAATTCATATAATAATTTGGCAAAAATTATCTTGTATGGGAAGACGAAGACTTTGTGAGTCTTAGTGCTAAAGAGAAATGCTTAAACATTTTAAAATGCAATCAATACAATGGATTTTCTTTTCTCAGGATTAAAATGACTCTAAACAGCTTGATTAGGGAGAATATGCAGAATATTAGTCATCAAAGTCAAGGTCAAGATAAAATCTAGAGGGAGGAGTGCCAAGGGTAATTCTCTAACTGTTGTTATTACCTTGTTGATTGAAGTTGATACAGGGATGCCTTGAAGGCTCTCTGAAAACTTTTTGTTTTCTTATTAGAATAAACAAAATATTATTCTTTTTCTCAGGTTTTAAGTTCCACACCGCCTCCTCTCAATAATTTAATAACTATATACTTCTACTTTTCCCAAACAAAGCAATAGAAAAGTTATATAATTATTTATATCCTTGCCTCACCTTAAAATTAAACCCTGTATAATTTCTATAAATTTAAAAAAAAATGCCTCATTTCTGTTTATTTTTCATTATATTTGTCCAATTTGAAGACAAAGAAAGGGGGTTAATTGTAGAGCATATTATCTATTACACATTCTAATTGAGGATTTAATTAATTGTTCAATAGCTATTCTAAAGTTCGTTGTGCATTTTCTAAAAAAAAAAAAAAAAAGTTTATTGATTGTCAATATAGAGCCCATAAATGTGGCCATTTAATTCTTTATACCCAAACAAAGAAGTCCTCAACTAGATTGCAGTTAAAATGTTACGTGGTAATGAAAATGGAAGACATGCATTTTTTTTCTGTATCTGATATTTCCTTTGACTCTGAGTAAATCAAAGGTGTTATGACACAAAGACACCATGGTTGTGTTCACTGTTATCAATCTTGCAACTTTGTTGCTGGGAAAAAAGATTCAGGATATCAAGAAAGGTGTAGACTGTGAAAGTGATTTTTTCTAGCAAAAATTCTTAAAAAATAAACAAAGAAGTAAAAACCACACAGAATATTATATCTTAACACTGGCATACTCATGAACAGTGTTTGAATAGGAAAAAGAAGTGTGATGTTTAATTTTAGTGATGAAAATTCCATCAGAAATTCTTGCCCTATCCTGTCACGAAATGTGATTTCTAACTGAGTGAAGGGCCAGAGATGTAGGGTAGGAATACTCCAAAAAATACAGAAATATGTTGTTCATTGGCCATGCCAGGATTTGAAAGGCAGGTTGCAAAGCTCTGGTATTTTTATAGGATATTGGCTCAGGCAATACTGCCTGATTACAGGAGGGATAGCCTTTCTCAGCTATCCTTGCACAGCAAGCTCACTGGAATTGCATGTTTATCTGAGGAGGGCCTTGGTGAAGCGGGCACACATTTATGGAGCTTATGCAGAACTCCCCAAACCAATTTTTGACGTCAATACTATAATGAAGGCAGCATGATCCCTGAATAGCAGGATAAAACTAGTAAAGCACCCCATTGTCCTTTGTACCTATTCCAGCAATTTGACTTTTCAACATCCCAGCCCACTTATTCTACTTCCTGAATGTTTAGAAAGAAAATTGCTTTAGCACCCAACAAATATTTACCAAGCATGTACTCTTTCCAGGCACTGAGCTATATCTCTGCCACTTACCACTTACCACAGTATAATTCCCACCATGCATATGGGACTGAGTAAAGAACAGCACTCTGGATTACTCTGCTCCTGCCTAGCTCAGAGAGTCTCATATACAATCATGTTATCAAGTATCACTCACAGTTATGCCTCAGTGAAATGACAAATTGTGCAGCAACTACACCTTTGGACCACATAAAACTAATAAAAGTTCGGAACAGTAAATCTTCATGTGTCCAGACATAACCACATATCATTCTGCAGGAAGCCCTTCATAGCCAGATGGTATGCTAAAACAGGTCTGATCTACTAGTCTCACAAGCGATCAAGGTCACTAGGCTTACTGTTACCCTTCCTAAGAACACTAACTTTTTAACATTGGCTGGTTCTTTTTTAGAAGGGAAAGAAAGGCAAATAAATTATATTTTAATAAGTGAATTCTGAGTACCTTAAGTGGCTGCTGAGACTCTGATACCCTGAGCAGGAAACTATTTCCTTACTATACAGGCACCTGCCGATTCTTCCCGTAAGCAAAACCAGCCCTGGCTGAAAACCATGGATGATTCCTAACATTCCAAATAGAAATTTAAACTATTTATTAACAGGTAATAACAGAGTTAGAGGTTAGATGTAGGAGCCATAGAAAGTTATATTTTGTATTACTTCTCTGTTTTCTAAGAATTGTTGTAAAGAAAACAGCAAGTGGTAAAAAAAAAAAAAAAAACACTGGCTGGAAATATGCTTCTGTGGATTATACAGAGATTACTATTTGTATTTATTGCAACAAAGAAATCCATTGCCTAAGTAGTCTGACACTCCTCCCTCCCGCCCCAGTCAGTGAACAGTAAACTATAAGCTGTAATAGAATCTCAACATTATTTAATGGGCTCTCTTACCTCACTGCTCTGTTTGTTCCATGGCAAACAGGTACACACACTCTCTCTCTCAGCACCATTTAATGCAGTGCCTGTACATTGATAGCATATAAGTATTTAGTGTTTTTTATCCTACTACTACCATAGTACAATCAGTGGAGCCGTATTAGTTCCCCAGAAATGTATGCTGGCATAAGTGCCTGACTTCAGCAAGTGGCTGGGGCACTGAAAAGTACAGTCCAATGAGCCTGCATTTATCAGCACTAAAAATGGAAACAGTTCAAAAATTAAACACCCTTGGCTATTACTTTCACACTTACAGATTCTACATGAATCCACTTTCAGCCCTGGGTGCTCACATCTAAATCAGTTAAAAGAAAGTTAAATAAAATAAAATAAACATTTTATTTTCATATTTGACAGGTTACCAATAATCTAATCTCAAAACAATGTAAAAATATACAGGAAGTTTTAGTAGATGCCTATAAATGCTTTGACAGTTCATTTAAATGTTTCTTCAAATGACAGACCCTAATGTTTAATTTAAATATTGCTAGCTTTTATCGTGTATCCCATTCAAATTAATAAACACTCATCATGACATTCATATTCTAATTTGTCTCTTCCTACATTGTTTTATCAAATATGCATATTTATTTACTTGTTTGTTTGTTTCTTCCCTGTCAGTCTATTTTATCTCCTGAGAGAGAAGCTAATTCATCCTGAGAGATCCATTGTTATATTAATTAATGTCCTATGCCAGAGGCAGTTGAGCTAATCATTCCATCAATTTTTACATTTGAAACAGCGTTATGATAATCCACCTTTAAATCACAAGACTGAAGACATTACAGCAGGAAGATTCCTTTGTGCGAAGGGCAAATTCAGATAAATTGAAATTATTCTAATCTTTTATTTTATTGAAATTATTCTAATCTTTTATTTTATTGTTTTTAATTTAATTTATTTTTCTATTGCTATTTATCCCCTCTATGCCCTCTTCCAACCCGCCCCCCTACCCCCACTGCAATCACCACACTGTTGTCCATGTTCATGAGTTCTCTCTTTTTTTTTTGCTCAATCGCTCCACTCCCCCCACACACTCCCATTTCCACCAGAGCTGCCTGCCTGCTCTCTATCTATGAGTCTGTGTCTGTTTTGCTTGGTAGTTCAGTTTGTTTATTAAGCTTCACATATGAATGAAATCATATGTTACTTGTCTATCTTTGACTGGCTTATTTCTCTCAGCAGAATGTTCTCCAGGTCCATTCATGCTGTCACAAAGGGTAAATTTTTCTTCCCTTATATGGCAGAGTAGCATTCCATTGTGTAAATGTACCACATATTTTTTTATCCACTCATCTATTGATGGACACTTGTGCTGCTTCCAAATCTTAGCTATTGTAAATAATGCTGCAATAAACATAGGAGTACATATATTCTTTTGGATTAGTGTTTCAGGTTTCTATGGGTAATTTCCCAGAAGTGTAATTGCTGGGTAATAAGGCAGTTCCATTTTCAATTTTTTGAGGTAACTCCATACTGCTTCTCCAGTGGCTGCAAAAATCTACATTCCCACCAATAGTGCACAAGGGTTCCCTTTTCTCTACACCCTCCACAACACTTATTAAACCATTCATTGTTTAGTAGCATGTTAGTTAGCATTGTTTAGTAACATGTTGTGTCTATTTCAGTTTTCTACTTGTGATTGATTTCAAGTTTCATAGCATTATGTCAGAGAGGATGCTTGATATAATTGCAATCTTCTTAAATTTGTTGATACTTGTTTTGTGTCCTAACATGTGTTCTATCCTAGAAAATGTTCCATGGGCATTTGAAAAGAATATATATTCTGCTGCTTTGGAGTGGAATGCTCTGAAGATATCAATTAAATCCATTTGATCTACTGTGCCATTTAAAGTTGACATCTCTTTATTGATCTTCTGTCCAGAAAATCTGTCCATTGATGTCATGGGTGTTAAAGATTCCCAACTATAACTATATTACTGTCAATCTTTCCCTGTATGTCCATCAAGATCTGCTTTGCATATTCATGTGTTCCTATGTTGAGTACATAATTGTTTACAAGGGTCATATCCTCTTGTTAGATTGATCCCTTTATCATTATGTAGTGTCCTTCTTTGTCTCTTACTATAGCCTTGGCTTTAAAGTCTATTCTGTCAAATATAAGTATTGCTACCCCAGCTTTTATTTCCTTTCCATTTGCATAAAATATATTTTCCCATCTCTTTAGTCTGTGTGTATTTTTTGTTCTGAGGTGGGTCTCTTGAAGACAACATATGCATGGGTCTTGTTTTCTTATCCAATCAGCTACCTTATTGCATTTAAAGTGATTGCTGATAGCTACATTTTATTGCCATTTTATTTTTTTCAACTATTTTTTTTCTTTTTCTTATTCTTCCTCCTTTTCTTAAAGCAACAAATGGTGGTAACAAATTCCTTTAGTTTTTTCTTGTCTGGGAAGCTCTTTATTTCTTCTTCAATTTTTGTTTTGTTTTGCTTTGTTTTGTTCATTCTCACCAGAGGATATTTTTTCCATTGATTTTTAGAGAAAATAGAAGGGAGAGAAGGAGGTAAGAGAAAGAGAGAGAAACATAAATGTGAGAGAGATACATCGGTTGGTTACCTCCTGCACACATCCTTACAGGGGCGGGGATCGAGCCTGCAACCAAGGTACATGCTCTTGACCAGAATGGAACCTGTGACACTTCAGTCCACAGACTGACACTCTACCATTCAGCCAAACTGGCTAGGGCATGACTAGTCCTTTTTAATGGTTTCTGTATCATTTTTTATACTGTTGAGAATCCTTATAATCGTTACTCTGAACTCTGTATCTGATAAATTGCTTACCTCTACTTCATTTAGCTCTTTTTCTGGAGAATTCTCGTGTTCCTTCATTGCCTGATTCTCTGATTCCCCATTTTGGCTGCTTGTTTGAGTTGGTTTCTATGTATAAGTAGATCTTCTACTACTCCCAGTCTTGGTAGGGGAAACTTATGTAGAGATGACCTGTGGGACCTAGTGGCACCATCTTCCTGATTACCAGAACTCGGTGCTCTAAGAATGCCCCTTGTTTGATTGTGTAGGCCGTCCTGTTGTAATTGAGCCTTGATTGCTATTGACCTATTTGTGCATGGATTCAACCCTCAGGCTGGCGGACAGTGAGGCTCAACCCCAAACACAGTATGCAGGCTGCTCTGCAGGTGCTGATAACACAAAGTGGGATCTGCCCCAGCAGGGTTTGGTGCCTGCCAATATCCCCTGTGGATATGCTGCTTGTCAAGATTATTGGATCCTGCTCTGTTGTTGTCTGAAGCTGGCCACTGCGTGTATTGGTTCTGGGTCTCTTCAAAGGGACTCTGGTGCAGGCCAATGTCACATGCTGTCTGTGATTGGCCTTGACCAACCTGCATGGAGCTATCAGTGATCCACAGCTTATGGCTCCCTCTACTGGGCCTGGGTGCATGCATTAAGGTCTGCTTTTACTCAAGTGTGCATATTTAAATTAAAATTATTTTATGAAGTACATTGTAGACTTTTTTCCATTTAGAAAGTACTTATTTTGCTATCAAATAGATAGTTGGACTAGGTTACCTTTGAAGTTCCTCCCAACTCTGAAATGATTGTGTCTATATTTCAGTAGTCAGGTCAATATTACTAAAGAACTGCATTACATGAATTCACAGAAATCAAAAGGCTTCCTGCCTAACATTAATCTCTTTCCCCATCGCTACAGAGCCTAAAGTCACTCATTCCCCTCTATTAGAGTTAGTTCTTAAAAGTGCTCTTAAGGCTTATAAATTTTATCTGGATTAAGGTATTATATGACAAAGGAGGGATAATCAATTAACTTATTAATTTACCTAATTACTATCAATTATCACACTGAAAATACCACATACCCACAAGCTTTGGGGTGAACAGTTGGGGAGCAACTATGATACCATTCTGTACTAAACTAGTTCATCACCTTTATAAAAGCAGCTTCCCAGCCAGCTGACTCTGCCTCTCTCTGCCTGCTCATTCAAGGCTACTTCTCCCAGATTATTTCCCCATCATCTAGTAAGGTCTTTGCAGTTCCTGTCTCTTGGGCCTACTTCTAGCCGCCCACTGTACACTTTGGGCTTGATATTTTTATATTGTTCTTTCTAAAACCTAGAGATCTTTTTCATACATTGAGTCAGCTCATTCTAACCTTCCCTAGTTTCCCATACTCCCACTTTCTGAGAGCCCTGGACCTCTGGCTTGAGGAAAGTCAGCTTCTAGTAGGGTAGAATTATAGAGGGGAAAAAAGAGGGGCCAAGGTAAGCAGTCAGGTAATGGAAAGGAGAATGACAAAGCATTAAGATAAACGTGGTTTAATTTATAACTTTTTTCCTAGCAAGCATCAGTCACAGCAATACTACAGTATGATAAATTTGTCATAAAAAATGTAAAGCTGATGAAAGAAATAGAGTTTTATACATAACTGAAGCAAAACATATCCTAAGGCTCACTTGTTATCAATATGAAAAATCTAAAGCAAAACCAATAGTTTTCCTTTTGAACTGTACAAATACACTGATTCAAATATCCCTGTGACCTTTAGAATTAGTCAGTATATGTTATAGATTTTTGCCCATTTAGTTTATTATTTGCAACTCATTGTTCTAAAACTACAAACCACAGAAACTTTCCCAACAAAACTGTGTGTTTTCAAACTCTGGAGGCCAATGTTGTCATCAAGCCAACCAAATAAGTGAGGACATTTATATACTCTATTATCAATTCTAGAGTCATCAATATCCTTGAAGCAGCATCCCGTTATCCTATACCAACCCTCTCTGATTACACTCTGTTATTGTCAGAAACCCGCTCCGTGTAGAAAGAGAGAAAGTGCCTCTTTGTATCAGGTTTATTACATTACACTCCCCCTGTGTAACCACAACAATATTGTGTGGATCAATAGAAACAGCAAAGAACTGACCTTCTATTTCCTTATTCCATCAATATTTAAAATCAGGACTTTCAGTAGTGGGCAAAGAAGAGCATGTAACCTGACCTAATTTTTCTCAAGGATTGCCTCAGAAAAATAAATAGGCCTTCATAAACTAAATCAGTAATTCAAATAAATAGAGAGTAAAAGATTTTCTGTCTGGGCAATTTTGTATACGAATATGTTTTGTAAATAATTAAACACACAATCTCAGGGAAATCATTGCAATTATAACATGAGGATTTGTTGTAAAGGGAGACAGCAGCAGCAGCAGCAGCTTGTTGAGCAAATCCAATGTTTGAACAATCTGGCTTAAAAAAAGAGAATCCCACCCCACACCTAATTTTCTCATTGCTAATAAGTGGGGTAGGAGGACATTCATTAATTTATCAAAACACCATAATTTTAAAGTGCATTAAGTAGATCCAGATTTGGGGCAAGTTAGAAGAAGCCAGATGGAATATGATGTATAATAACCTTCCTATATTATTCCAAAGCTAATTCAGCCCACAAAAAATTAACATTATCCTATTGTTACTATCCCATCTGAAGGCCACTTCATTAGCAAATCAACAATACTCACTGAGTGTTTATTGTAGACTGATCTTGTGTAGAAACGATAGGCTTTATTTGCAGGTAAGAGGTAAAAGGAAGATAGTTTTGAATCAACGAAATTCACATAAGTGTGGAGCACTCATTTTAGTAATTATAATTAGAAAGAAAAGTTCCTTTTTCCTCTTCCCTTACTCTCTCCCTCAGTCTTTCCCTCCATTATTCATTTCTTCCATCCACAAATATTGAGTACTTTTATGTCCCAAACTAGTTCTATAGTCTAATGCTTACATTATTCTAGGGAAATCAGATGTAAAAGACTAGTACATAAATTAGTTCATTTTAAATGGTAGTGTTATAAAGAAAATAAAACTAGGAAATCACAAAATTATAAAGTAGGCATGGATAATTAAATAAAATTAGAAAATAAGGTAGTGATGGAGAGGGTATACACCATTAAATAGGATTGTCAGAGAAAGTCATTCTGAATGTTGACATTTCAGTCAAAACTTGAATATTAAGAATGTGAATATCATAGAGAAAAGCATTGCAGACAGGTAAAACAGCAAGTGGAAAAATGTCAAAACAAAAGCAATGTGGTTGAAGAAGGGCCAGAAAACCAGTATGACTGGTGTGTGGTGAAAGGAGAATAGTGGTAGGTGATATGGTACCAATCCATTAGACTCTTATAGGACCTGTGAACCATTTGAATTGTATTCTCAATGTGAGTGAAAGTTATTGGGAGATTTTTAAGCAAGAGAGTGACATGATCTGGTTTACATTTTAGCAGATCACTTGAACTGTTATATGGAGTATGAATCTTGGAGAGGAAACTGAAACAAATTAGGAACCTATTGCTACTCCAGGAGAGAGCTGGGTAGTGCAATCAATCAATCCATTCCTTTTAAACAGGCTTTTGCTAATTAGAAACCTGCTGTAGTGGAAAGCATTATATAATGATCAGTACAACTACAAGAACTCTGGATTTCTAAGTATAGATCTATGAACTAAAATAAAGCAAAAATCTCTTTTTTTCAGTGTCCATATTGCTCTACTACATTTCTAAGGAAAAGGAACTGCAAAAAGGAAATAAATTTGGAGGGACAAAAACGATGATAACTTACCATTTTTGGCTTTGCACGATCTGTTGTCTGGCTGCATTATGTAGCCCTCCACACAACCGCAAGCATAGGACCCATACGTGTTTACGCAGGTCTGGCTGCATGCTCCATAAATGGCACATTCATCTTGATCTGAAAGGAAAATTGGCATCATTTCTAAGTACAGTTATTGTTGAGCATTTTTTTTTTCCTTGAAGAAAGCCTTTAAAAATGTAGTTTGGAAATAGACTATTGCTTTAAAAAGGAAGGGCCGACCTAGCTGGTTTGGCTCAGTGTTGGCCTGAGGACAGAAGGGTCCCGGGTTCGATTCCAGTCAAGGGCATGTATGTTAGTTGCAGGCTCTCGGCCCTACTATGGGGCATTGCAGGAGGCAACCAATCCATGTGTCTCTCTCACATGGGTGTTTTTCTCTGTTTCTCCCTCTCCCTTCCACTATCTCTAAAAATTAATGAAAAAATATCCTCAGGTGAGGATTAAAAAAAAAAAAAAAAAGAGGGGCCAACTTCAATAAGTCTTTTCAAAACTACACTAACTGAAATAGTAATAAAATCAATAAAATTTAAAAATCAGCTAATTCATTGTTGTTTTAATAGTTATAGAAATATATGATCAAACTTAATATCACATCTTTTATTATTTTTATTAAATTAAACTTTTATTGTTGAATGTATTACGTATGACCCCTATTTTTTCCCCCCTTGACCCTTTCTAGCCTGCTCTCACACCCTCCCCACCCACCCCCCCCCCCCCCCCCCCTGCAAGGCCTTCACTACCCTATTGTCTGTGTCCATGGGTTATGCATATATGCATACAAGGTCTCTGGCTGATCTCTTCCTATCAATCCACATCTTCTATTTTAAAAGAGGTTTTATTTAAATTTTTGATGGGCAGGCTAGATGTCCTTGGATAGTTCTACAAAGGTATAAAATGCACCCCAATGAATATTTGTTGAATAGTACTGCTGTTTATGACACTGACTTTTTCACTATTTTAACAATTAGTCTAATAACACAACATGGTTTTCAATAAACATATTAAATAAGAGTTCTGAGCCACGCTATGTAAACTACCCTCAGTAAATAAAAAAATAAAAAAACCCAGAGAACTATTAAGCACTTGTTAAAATGAAAATATTATCTTAATTGAATTTTATTTTAATACTAGAGGCCCGATGCACAAAATTTGTGCAAGGTCCTTGGCCCCGGCCCCTGCCTGCTGCCTCCATGGCTGGGGCCTCTGCCGTGGCCACTGACCACTACAGCTTTGTCAGGAAGGAAGGACGTCTGGTCTAATTAGCATATTACATTTTTATTATTTTAGATGTATGATCCTCATTCTATTCTCTCTCTCCTTTCTCCCTATACTTCCTTCCTACAGCAACTTGTCCAAATATCCATAAACAGCAGGTATTTAATGATTCTTAATCAAGTGGGCAAAAACACAAATTCTGTCAGTCAATAATTTAGACTAATATGTGTCTTTATTCTTTTCTGTGTACCAAGAACTATACTAATCCCCCCAAAAAATCCCAATTGATAAAACATGGTTCCTACCCTTAAGTGAAATGAGTCTAGTGAAATATAACTTTGATTTTATGGATTTGCTTTCAATAGAGATAGTCATACTCTAGTTATGATACAGATATAGAGAAGTTAAGTAAAACTGCTTGGGGTTAGAAAGAGAATGTTAAGTAAAGGCTGTATATTAAGCTGAGTTAAAGAATAATTTGGATTTTCTCAAACTGAGTAAAAAGGGATGAGATGGAATGGGTCATCTTAGTTTACCAAAATAGCATGTGAAAAGGCATCGGGATGACATAGTGGGGATTTCAAAAAAGTGTAAAGAGTTGAGTGGAGTAAGTGTGTATAAGGGAAATGGTAAGAGATGGCATGGGGAAAGTAGTTTTAAGGCCAGCTAATGAAGTTATTGTATGCTAAACTAAAAGGCTATGCATTATACCTAGACTTTGGGAAGCATTAATTAGATAAGCTATTTGATCAACTTTATATTTTAAAACTAAACAAAAAAAAATGGATTGGTGAAAGTAGTGTAGAGGTTCTTGAAATTTAGTTATGTACTAATTTCTCTCAAGAAACTTTATTTTGAAGTCATTATATTTTGAATTAAGTCAGTGGCAATAAAAATGAAAAAAAGGAAATTAACTCAAATATTTAACAAACAGAATAGGCAACATGTGAAGACTAATTGGATATGATGGAATTGAATGGTGGTCCAATTTGATATGAAGTATATATTTCAGTGGAGATATCATGGGAGGAAATAGTGAGTTTGGTTTGGATGTGTTATATTTGAGGAGTCTGTAGGGTGTTCTGGAGTTAATGACTAACAAGTAGTTGGAAATATGAAACTGGCAAGATTAGTGAGATCTGTCATGGAGTATTTGGGAGTCAATAGCATATGGATAATATAATTAAAAACAAACAAAACAAAAAACAAATAGCAGAGGGTTAGATCAACAACAAAAAAAAAGAAAAAGAAAAGAAAGAAGTGAGAAAAGCTTGGAAAGTGCACAATACTGCAATATTAAAAAGGCAGAAGCCTCCTCTGAAGGAGACTTCATGAGAAATGTAAGGAATTATGGAAGGTGACATAGTGTAATACTCAATGAAGAAACCCAGTAATATAGATATTGAAACTGTCATTAGGTTTTAGAAGTTAAGACATGGTGCAGTTACCTTGGTGTAGTGAAAAGGGGATGCTGCCATAAATGGCAGGCAGATCTTATTAACTGGAATGTGCTTTTGTTTTATTGAGTCCCGAAAGGGAATTGAATATATAAACTTTGGCCTATTAATTGTGTTTCCTCATTGGAACTTGGAAATACTGAATTTGAAGAGAAGTTGAGACTCTTGGAAACAATTTTGGAGGAAGGCGATGAGGAAAAGACACAGAAAAAGAAAGAAGACAAGAGAAGCAAACAAGATGGCTAATGAGGTTGTGGTGTGAATTGGATTAAACTGCTATGGTATAATAAAATATATATTTGTTTTTGGTCTTCAGTTCCTCAAACCCTTGTATTTTCTGAGCAATAGGAGTGTCCTTAGTTATTTATAACTAGTGCCCTGGTACACGGATTCATGCACATAGAAAGGAAATTAATTAGAAGGTGGCTGGTGGGATAAGACTGGGTGAGACGAGCTGGACACGCCCTGGAGTCAATCTCCGGTGGTCCCTCCCCTGCCGGCTGCACCTAGGGTGGTACAGTGGCTCGAAGATCGTCTGCAGAGTGAGAGGAGTCCCTCCAGCATGTGGGGTCCCTCAGCCTGGCCTGTGGGGATCAGGGTGAAAAAGATTCTCTGACATCCCCCAAGGGTTCCCGGATTGGGAGAGGGCAGTTCTTGGGTGATGCTCCCTTCTCTCTGGTTCTGTGTGTGTCACCAGAGAATCTCAGCTGCCAAGTCACCACAGCTCGGCAGCTCCTGTGTTGAATGTCTGCCCCCTGATGGTCAGTGCATGTAATAGCTACTAGTACTGGACAGTCGCTTAGCCAGATAGATAATTAGATAGATAGATAGATAGATAGATAGATAGATAGATAGATAGATAGATGATAGGTAGATAGATAAGGCCCTTTGGAATACACCAGAGTCTATGCTAGTGAGGTCACTTAGGGTGGAACTACTAGATAATGTCAGGACGGGGGCTAGTCACCACAAAGACCAAACAGAAATCTCAGCCCCACCTTCTGACCACCCAAAGCTCAGAAAGGTATTTAGTAAAGAAAAGCAAAAAGATTATTGAGAAGCTAAGGGACTATTTTAATTAGAAAACTATGTATTTGTATGGCATTAATTTGCACTTTTCTCAGATTTCTTTAGCTTTGTATATTAACTAGCCTGCATTCATGGATGGCTTGTTTGAAGTAAGTAGCTATGGGGATAGAAAGAATAGTCTTTGAAGCTAAATCTACAGTGATAATGAAAGAAATGAAATCTTATATTTGGTAAAGTCCAGTCCATAATGGCAAAAAATGATTCTTATCTATTTTCACAGATGGTTAAACTTTAATGTTATTGTCTCTTATTTTAGTTTTTCTGATACCATTATGTTGTCCAGGAGAGCAATATGATTAATGATTTATTTTGATCTTTCTCCTTAGCCAGAATGTACTGCTGTGACATTGATATAACTCCCCCAAAACTAACCACAAAGAAGTAGGCATGTCATTAGTTTTAATGCTGCCTACTTTCTTACTTTAAGGACAGAAAATATCCTAGAAATATGGCTTCTGGAGAGTGTAAATGATGTTCAAACCTGGCCATTCAGGAGTGCAGAGAAAGAAAGAAGAGCTCTTCTTTCACTGGTGACCTTCCATAGTGATTGCTGCATAATTTCTTATTTATGTTCAACAGAGGAAATTGATTGAGGTTATCTTTATGCATTTAATGAAGAGATTCAGGAGAAGAGAGTCATCCAAAATGAGATGAAAACCCTGATTCCTATAGGAGTCAGGTGTAGCCGAAGAATAAGAAGCTTGCAGTAGAGATATAGTAGCCTACCCTGTGTGAATGACAACTGCTGGTTTAAACTAAAAATTGTAGCCTGGCCATCATAGCTCAGTGCTTGACTATTGACCTATGAACCAGGAAGTCACGGTTCAAGTCCCAGTCAGGGCACATGCCCAGGTTGCGGGTTTGATCACCAGTGTGGGGCATGCAGGAGACAGCCAATCAATGATTCTCTCTCATCATTGATGTTTCTATCTTTCCCTTTCCCTTCCTCTCTGAAATTAATAAAAATATATTTTAAAAAAGAAACTAAAAATTGTTTGCATGTCTAGAGGTACTATTCTCATTTGGCTGACTTTGTGATGATATGGGGTCTACTCTGCCAATTCTTGTGATTTTTTTTTCCCCTCAAAGTCTGACTGTTTGTGTGCAATCTTCTAATTTTTAAGTGTTGACTTAAAAATAATGTCAGTTAAATAAATATGTCAGTTTGGTCCTGCTGTAGGCAGTTAGACAGACATGAGCAGAGCAAGGACGATGGGCCAGGTACAGAAGGTCACTAGTGTGGAAAGCCCCAGGTAACTAGCAATGGACAATCAATTGTGGGGCAGAACCTCAACCCCAAGGTGACTTTTCCTCCCTTAGCATATCACTGGTCATGCTGTTTGGAGCCCCTGACTTTTGTTCCCTATGGATAACATCTATGCCTTAGTTGTATTTCAACTCCAGGCCCAGATAAGCAATAAAACCAACCATGACTGACATCAGTTAAAGGAATTTTAGAAACAAAACAGGCAAGTTTGGGGAGTCTTAGAGATAAGGAGGATCCATGGGAGAGAAATGCATAGATTGGGGCTTGAAGACACCAAAATGCTTATCTTACTTGTACAGAGGATAGAGAAATGCCACAGGAAAGGGGGTCAGTCCAGGCATATGGAAACATTTCTGGCCTGAGCAATTAAAACATCCATAAACCAAGGACAGAAATATCTCTGGCCTGAGCAGCTGGGAGATCAAAGGCAACTCCAATCGGCAAGATAAGGGGGAGGGAAAATGGGGGGCACCATGTAGGATTTAGACTTTGAAACTAACACTATGTAGCAGAATGACCAATGAGGAAGACATGGGGATCCTAAATTAATAAAGAATCCAATTAGAAAGGGTCAGGCTCAGACAAAGAACTGCAGCCTTTATAAACCTGGAGACAGAGACTCAGCAGATTTTTAGATTTTTTTGGATTTAGATTTTTCCCATTAGAGAGAGAGAGAGCAGGCTTTTCCATTTGGGGGCTCCTCCTTTGGGGACATCCCTGCTCAGATGGAGTTTGTATATGCTTCTAATAAACCTCTACATTTTTATTAAAAAAATATGTTAGACCACAAATTTATTATTCAACTTTATCTGACAAGAACCCACGAGAAGAATCTGCACCCCTGAACCCCACATTTCATCAGTACCAGCTGCATTGAATAATGTCTGCCTGCTTTGGTGCTGGCCAATTAATCAGTGGAGACCACAACCCTGAAAGGACACACCTGGAAAACTGCTGAATACTCTATTGAGAGCTTCCCCTGGGGCCTCCCGTAAAATTTCCATTCTTAGGATGGAGGACCCAGTGTGCTCTCCCTCCCAGGAGTACACAGAACCTTTCCCTTTCCCATTTCCTTCCCTGCCCCAGGCACTTTACAATTAGCTTCCTCATTTCCAAGCTTCCAGGCTCCTTCTTTACTTCCATAACCTGTTTCCTAAGCTCATTTCTTCTAGTAATTACATTGTCTACATCTGTAACTTACCATGTAAATATTCTCTTACAGTTTTGGGTCTTGGCTCTGAATTATTTCCAAGCCAGAACCCAATTACCCAAGTTTGGTCTGACCTCACCACTCAGACACCTGGTGCAGTTCCTACTGCCTACAACTGTCCCCTTTTAGCCAGATTATGCAACCACTGGGTCTGATAGACATCCTCTCTAATAAAAGAGTAATATGCAAATGACCATCACTCTGCTACATAAGCCACGCCCACCAGCCAAGCCACACCCACCAGCCAATCAGGGTGAGTATGCAAATTAACCCCAACCAAGATGGCTACCAGAAGGGAGGCTTGGGTTTCCCCAGCAACAGAGGAAGCCAAGCTTTCCACACACTCTGGCAGGCCCAGGCCTCCACTCAAGGCTACAAAGTTTCAATTATAGAAGGTAAACAAATCCAAACAGAAACGGCTGCTGGCCACAGAGCGAGCAGGAGGCTTGGCTCCGCTCCAGGATACAAAGTTTCAATTGTAGAAGGTAAATAAATTCCAGATACCAGGGCCTCCACTTGGGTCGCCAGGGGGCGTGGCTGGCCTGCAAACCACCACAGGCCCCTCGCTCAGGCCGCCCCACACCCCAAGGGAACCCCCACCCTGATACAGGACACCCTTTAGGGCAAACCAGCTGGCCCCTACCCATGCACCAGGCCTCTATCCTATCTAATAAAAGAGTAATATGCAGATTGACCATCACTCCAACACACAAGATCAAGATAGCTGCCCCCATGTGGTCAAAGATCCTGCCCCCATGTGAACACAATATGGCCACCACAAGATGGCCAGCAGGGGAGGGCAGTTGGGAGGCACCAAGCCTGCAAGGGAGGGCAGTTGAGAGGGACCAGGCCTGCAAGGGAAGGCAGTTGGAGGCGATCAACCCTGCAGGGGAGGGCAGTTATGGGTGACCAGGCCGGCAGAGGAGGGAAGTTGGGGGCAAACAGGCTGGCAGGGGAGCAGTTAGACATTAATCAGGCTTGCATGGGAGTGGTTAGGGGGTGATCAGGCTGGCAGGCAGAAGCGGTTAGGGGGAATCAGGAAGGCAGGCAGGCGAGCAGTTGGGGGCCAGCGGTCCTGGATTGTGAGAGGGATGTCCAACTGCCCGTTTAGGCCCGATCCCTGGGATCAGGCCTAAATGGGCAGTCGGACATCCCTTGAGGGGTCCCAGATTGGAGAGGGTTCAGGCTGGCCTGAGGGACACCCCCCCACCCCCGTGCATGAATTTTGTGCACCGGGCCTCTAGTCCTATATAATAAAAGGCTAATATGCAAATAGACCAAACGGTGGAACAACTAGAACAACCGAACAACTAAACAACTGGTTGCCATGACATGGACTGAACACCAGGGGGCATATGTGGAACATGGTGGGCATTGGCCACAGCGGGATGGTGGAGCAGGTGAGCGGGGGCGCCAGACCAAGGTGGGCTGCCTGTTGCTGCCATTGGGGTGAACCTCTGGTGGTTACTGAAAATTCTTTGCTCCCGCACATGGTCCCACCTGGTGCTCACACCTGCTGCCAGCACTGGCCCTGCTTGCACCTACTGCCAGTGCTGGCCCCACTTGCACCTGCCCCGCTGCCGGTGCCCGGCACAGGTCCCGATCACTCTGTGCCATCAGCAGGTGTGAGCAGTGGCTGCTGGCCCTGATCGCCCTGAGGGCTTCCCCACCTCCCCCTGCTCCTGAGGGGTTATCAGAGCTGCAACCGCTGCTCGCACCCGGCCCCAATCACTCCATGCCTTCAGCAGATGCAAGTGGGACCAGCGCCTTCAGCATGGGGGAGTGGTGGCTGCAGGTGCAGGGCTGCCAGCTGACAGGAGCCCAGGGCCACGGTGGGAGGGGCCGGGTGGGGGCATGAAGGATAGGCCAAGACCCACCCCTGTGCCCACCGCAGCCTTGTGGCCCATAGTTCCTTTTAAGGTGCACGGATTCGTGCACAGGGCCCCTAGTTTAATAATAAATGTTTCTATAACATTTGTATAATGCTGAAAGCAAACAACAAACTACAAATTCAAGGCGCAAATGTCCATTATAAAGCAATGAGCCTCTTTTTTTTGTTTTGTTTTGTTCTAGAGTATTCACAAAATAAGAATTAGGACATTTAAAATATAAATATTGTCATGTTCACCATTACTAACATAGTGGTAAAATGTCAATTATCAGAATTGCCAATGCAAAAATTGTTAAGGATATTACATGATTATTATTAACCTAACTTAGTAATAACAAAGTTATACCACCCTGCAGCTGTATAATAGGCATAATACAATTAGAAATTTAAGATAATTAAATCCGATATTTTAATTGTTAACCAAAACACTTCACATATTTAACATTATTGTAACATGAAAAAAATGACTGATATAAGTGCAGACCTATAATATTTATGTTTGTGTTTTTTTGGGGGTAGTGAGTGTCAACTTTTAAATCTCAGGTGAAAATAAATGTAAACTTTGTGTGGATCACATGGTAGTAATAAAAAATAAAAATAGTTCATAAAATTTCTGTACACGAAGCCTCTGGAAAAAAAATTAATAGTCACCTGTCATACTTACCTCTACAGCTTCTTCCATCTTCTTTTACTTCAAATCCATCTTCACAGTAACATCTTGTATTATTTCTGACCACTGCACATTTATATTGACAATTTAACTGCTGGCAATTGGGCAACAGTTCTGTAGAGAAAAAACAAATATCACCTCTATATGACTATGCACATATATATTTGTTTAAATTTAAATATTGTTAATATTTGCTCAGTGCATTCTTCAAAGTTTCTGTGATTGGTTGAGAGAACAAACAGCATCTATTCCTTCTAAAATATGTTGCTTTGCATTTGTTTGAAGTATCATTAATAATATTTCAGAGTGTCACAAAAAAATGGCAGCTGAATAGAGTCGTGTTTGGAGTCTGGTCCTGGGGCGGAGAGTAGGAGCGGCTGAAGTTCGCAGAGGGAGTGTATGTTGGCAAGCTAAGGGACAGCTAAACTCCAGGAGAAAGCGGGGGAGTGCTGGGCAGGGTTCCCCTGACTGTGCAGCACACACAGGGGCTGGGTCCCCTCCCGGAGCTGCAGGCTCACCGGGGGAGACCTTGCCATCTTGCAAGGGAAGGAGGATTTTATTGGAAAACTGACTTTCTGCGACAACTGCAAACACTGAACAGCTGTGAGCACCAGAACACCGTTCCCCTATTGGCGCAAACACGCGGATTCAAAGGAACTCTTCACTGCACCACGGGAAGGTCAGATTTCACCTGGGATAAGGTGTGGTTTCTCATCCCCACGTTGGGAGAGGGAAGCGCGCGTGCCGCAGGACCCGGGAGGTCTGTGCCTAGAAAAATCCGCAGCAGTTGGAGCTGCCATGACCCGTGAATGTGGAAGGTGGTCCTCTGAGCTGCTAACAGAAGTGATCTCTTAAAAGCAACTCATTTTAATCTGATGAGGAGGGTCAGACTAAGAATTTTCAAAGGAGTGCAGGCTCCTTAGTCTTGTGCGCAAACCCACTGTCAGCACATTTGGGCTCTTTCCGACTCTGATTACTAAGCCCAATACATAGGAAAACCCAGTGGGGGAATACCCTGAAAGACTGCAAGGGGAAGTTGTTTTTCCGGAACCTGGGGAGCAGAGCTGGGTGTGACCATCGGAGAGGCAGCTCTGAGGCGAGGCGCACACCTCCACAAACCGGTAGTGAGTGCCATAGAGGGGAAAAAAAAAAAAAAAAAAAAAGCTAGAGAGGCCTGGAAGTCAATTCAGAAACACTGCCACCCAGGGGCCAAAACGCTAATTGTCTCTGGTGTAATCAAAAATAAATTGAGAGAAATTAAGACACGGCCTGGCTTAAAAATCAGGACTGGCTTACAACACTGAGAAGCAGTGGAACGAAGGGAACTGAAATACAGCCCAGACTGGGAAACAGGCATACCAAACAGAATAATAGAGGAAGTGAATGACAGCCACTACTGCACATTTTATTCTTCCTATTTTTTATTTTAAATTCTTTTTTTAAATTTTTTAAAAAAAATTTTTTATTCTAATTTTTTATTTTCATTTTTTGCATCTTTTACTTAAGCAACCAATTTTTTTTCTTTTTCCTCACTCGATTTTCACCTTTTTAATTATTACATTTTTATTTTCAATCAGCATTATTATTACTATTATTTTACTTTTTTTTTTTTAATGTCATTTGATTTTTCTCTTTCTTTTACTTTGGGATTAGTGTCCTACATTCTATTTGCATCTTTCCCTAACAATCGTTTTACCCTATCTCAACGCTAACTTTATGCCATCACTCTCCTCCTAACCTTTCCCCTTTTGGTCTCCTGTTTATCTTAACCCTTTCTGGCTTTAGATTTTCCCTACTCTTTCAGTTTACCCTCTGCTAAAATTTCACCCTACTTATATATCTAATTCCCAACCCTCTGCTCCAAGTCCATACACACCTCTCTCTACGCTACCTTAACTAAAAAAAAAATAAAATAAAAAAAAAATTGTTTTTCTCTCTGGCCTTTTGTTGTTGTTTGCTTGAATGTTGATTAGATTGAACTTTTATGCTTTTTTATGAGATTGTTTTGATTATTCTTTTTGTTTGTTTGGTTGATTCTTTTGTTTGCTTTGTTTTTGTTTGTTTTTTACTTTTGTTTTCCCTTGCCTCACTTGATATTAGTTGGTGTTGCAGTTTGTATTAATCTCCAGGCTTGTGTTGCTAGAATTTGCTGGGATTAGTGGTTGTTCTATTGGAGTTTACTCCCCATATATATAGTTTGTTCTCCTTTTCTCTTTTAGTATCGTTCTTGTCTCTCTTACTTTTTTTCTTTTCTTTTTTTTACTTCTCTTTTCCCAAGTTCAGATTCACACTCTTTTTTTTGTTGTTGTTCTTTCTTTTTACTCTTCCTCTTCCTCTCCTATTCTCTAATTTGTCTTTCTCTGGTGGTCACCTTTATTGGAGGTTATTAATATCGTGAATACAATTCTGTTCAGTGCCTTGTGTGTTGAGCCTGGTTGTGTTGTATTTTGTACCTTTAAATCAACGCCAGAGAGAGAGAACTGCATAACCAGACATCCGGAGAAGAGAGACCATGGGGAGACAAAGAAATAGCCCCCATAGGAAAGAAAAGCAGGCATCACCAGAGAAGGAAGTAAACAAATTAGAGGCAAACAACCTATCAGAGAAAGAATTCAGAGAAATGGTCATAAGGTGGCTGAAAAGGATGGAAGACAAATTCGACAATATGAGTAAGAGCCAAGAGGAAATGAAGAAGAATCAAGAAGAAATGAAAAATGACATCGCTGCTGTAAAGAACTCAATAGAAAGCATCAAGAGTAGACTAGAAGAAGCAGAGGACCGCATAAGTGAGCTAGAAGACAAGATGGAAAAAAATACCCAAGTACAACAGCTTCTAGAAACAAAAATTAGAAAGGATGAGGAGAGCCTAAGGGAACTTCGGGACAACACGAAACAAAACAACATCAGGATAATAGGGGTACCAGAAGGAAAGGAAACTGAGCAAGGAATAGAAAACCTGTTTGAAGAAATAATAACAGAAAACTTCCCTGATATAGGGAAGAAAAAACCCACACAAATCCAAGAAGCTCACACAGTTCCAAGCAAAATGAACCCCAAAAGACCGACACCAAGGCACATTATAATTAAGTTGGCAAACACCAATGACAAAGTAAGAATCTTAAAAGCGGCCAGAGAGAGACAGACAGTTACATACAAAGGAACTCCCATCAGACTAGCAACTGATTTCTCAACAGAAACTCATCAGGCCAGAAGGGAATGGAATGAAATATACAAAGTCATGCAAAGGAAGGGTCTCAATCCAAGAATACTGTACCCAGCAAGGCTATAAATCAAAATTGAAGGTGAAATCAGGAGCTTCACAGACAAAAAAGGACTAAGGGAGTTTATCACCACCAAACCAGCAATGCAAGAAATGCTAAAGGATCTGCTGTAAAAAAAGAAAAAAAGAAATAGGAAGCAAAGAAGGAACACAGGGGTATAGAATAAAAATGGTGACAAATAAGTACCTATCAATAATAACCTTAAATGTAAATGGATTGAATGCCCCAATCAAAAGACACAGATTGGGTAAGCAAACAAAACCCATATATTTGCTGTCTACAGGAAACTCACCTCAGAAAAAAGGATGCATATAGACTGAGAATAAAGAGATGGAAAAAGGTTTTCCAGGCGAATGGAAATGAAAAAAAAAGCTGGGGTAGCAATATTTATATCTGACAAATTAGATCTCAAAGTGAAGGACATAACAAGAGATAATGAAGGCCACTTCATAATACTAAAGGGAGCAATCCAACAAGAAGAAATAACTCTGGTAAACATATATGCACCCAATACAGGAGCACCAAAATACATAAAAAAAACTCTTGGAAGATATCAAAGGAGAGATTGACAGCAATACAATCATAGTAGGAGACTTCAATACCCCACTATCACCATTGGATAAATCCTCTAAACAAAAAACAGCAAAGAAACATCAATCCTAAATGACTCACTAGACCAGATGGAATTAATCGACATCTTCAGAACATTTCACCCCAAAGCCACAGAATATACATTCTTCTCAAGTGCACATGGGTCATTTTCAAAGATAGACCATATGTTAGGACATAGGCAAAGTCTCTCCAAATTCAAGAAGATAGAAATCATATCAAGTATCTTCTCAGATCACAATGGCATAAAACTGGAAATCAACTACAATGAAAACAACCCAAAGAAATCAAACACATGGAGACTAAACAGCATGCTATTAAACAATGACTGGGTTACCAAAGACATCAAGGAAGAAATAAAAAAACATAATGGCAACAAATGACAATGAAAACACAACAATCCAAAATCTATGGGACACAGCGAAAGCAGTCCTGAGAGGGAAGTTCATAGCTCTACAAGCCTACTGCAAAAAACAAGAAACAATGGTAATAAATTACCTAATCCAACAACTCAAACAGTTAGAGAGAGAGCAACAAGAAAAGCCCAGTGTAAGCAGAAGGAAAGAAATAATAAAGATCAGAGCGGAGATAAACGACATAGAGACCAAAGAAACAATACAAAAGATCAACAAAACCAAGGGCTGGTTCTTTGAAAGGATAAACAAGATTGATGAACCTCTAGCCAGGCTCACCAAGAAGCAAAGAGAGAGGACACAAATAAACAAAATCAGAAATGAAAGAGGTGAAATAACAACAGACCCCGACGAAATACAAAGGATTGTTACAAGATACTACGAACAACTCTATTCCAACAAACTGGACAACCTGGAGGAAATGAACATATTCCTAGAAAAATGCAACCTTCCAAAACTCAATCAGGAAGAATCTAAACAGCTCAACAGGCCAGTAACTATGGAAGAAATTGAAGCAGTCATCAAAAAGCTTCCGGCAAACAAAAACCCGGGGCCTGACGGCTTCACAGGAGAGTTTTACCAAACATTCAAGGAAGAAGTAAAACCTATCCTCCTCAGACTATTCCAAAAAATTCAAGAGGAAGGTACACTTCCAGGCTCCTTCTATGAAGCCAGCATCACCCTAATACCAAAACCAGATAAAGACAACACAATGAAAGAGAATTACAGACCGATATCCCTCATGAATATAGATGCCAAAATCCTCAACAAAATTCTAGCAAATCGGCTCCAGCAGCACATCAGAAAGATCATACACCATGACCAAGTAGGATTTATCCCAGGAATGCAAGGATGGTACAATATCCGCAAATCAATAAACGTGATACATCACATAAACAAAGTGAGAGATAAAAATCATATAGTCATATCAATTGATGCAGAAAAAACATTTGACAAAATCCAACACCGTTTCTTGATAAAAACTCTCAACAAGGTGGGAATAGAAGGATCATACCTCAACATAATAAAAGCTATATATGATAAACCCACACCAAACATCATACTCAATGGGCAAAAACTAAAACCATTTCCCCTAAGAACAGTAACAAGACAAGGATGCCCACTCTCACCACTCCTGTTTGACATAGTACTGGAAGTATTAGCTATTGCAATTAGACAAGAAGAAGAAATAAGAGGCATCCAAATTGGAAAAGAAGAAGTGAAGCTGTCCTTATTTGCAGATGACGATATTGTGCATAAAAAACCCAAAAGATTCCATCAAAATCTAATAGACTTAATAAATGAATTCGGCAATGTAGCAGGATACAAAATTAACGCCAGGAAATCTATGGCATTTCTATACACCAATAATGAAGTTACAGAAAGAGAGACTAAAAAAGCAATCTCATTTACAATCACACCAAAAAAATTAAGATACCTAGGAATAAACTTAACTAAGGAGGTAAAAGACCTATACACGGAAAACTACAGGACACTGAAAAAAGAGATAGAGGAAGACGAAAACAGATGGAAGAACATACCATGTTCATGGATTGGTAGAATCAACATCATTAAAATGTCCATACTACCCAAAGCAATCTACAGATTCAATGCACTCCCTATCAAAATACCAACAGCATATTTCACAAACCTAGAAAGAACTCTTCAAAAATTCATCTGGAATAAAAAAAGACCCCGAATAGCCACAGCAATCCTGAGAAAGAAGAATAAAGTAGGAGGGATCTCAATACCAGACCTCAAGCTGTATTACAAAGCCACTGTTCTCAAAACAGCCTGGTACTGGCACAAGAACAGACATATAAATCAATGGAACAGAATAGAGAATCCAGATATCGCCCCAAACCACTATGCTCAATTAATATTTGACAAAGGAGGCATGAACATACAATGGAGTCAAGATAGTCTCTTCAATAAATGGTGTTGGGAAAATTGGACAGATACATGCAAAAAAATGAAACTAGATCACCAACTTACACCATATACAAAAATCAACTCAAAATGGATACAGGACTTAAACATAAGACGGGAAACCATAAAAATACTAGAGGAATCCACAGGCAACAAAATCTCAGACATATGCCAAAAGAACTTCTTCAATGACACTGCCCCTAGGCCAATGGAAGCTAAAGAGAAAATTAACAAATGGGACTACATCAAAATAAAAAGCTTTTTTACAGCAAAAGAAACCATCAACAAAACAACAAGAAAGCCCACTCTATGGGAGAACATATTTGCAAATGCTATCACTGATAAAGGTTTAATCTCCAACATCTACAGGCAGCTTATGCAACTTAATAAAAGGGAGATAAATGATCCAATAAAAAAATGGGCAATGGACCTAAACAGAATATTTTCAAAAGAAGACAGAAGGAAGGCCAAGAGACAGATGAAAACATGCTCAAAGTCACATATTATCCAAGAGACGCAAATCAAAACAACAATGCAGTACCATCTCACACCTGTCAGAATGGCTATCATCAACAAATCAACAAATGACAAGTGTTGGCAAGGATGCAGAGAAAAAGGAACCCTCGTGCACTGCTGGTGGGAATGCAGACTGGTGCAGCCACTGTGGAGAACAGTATGGAGTTTCCTCAAAAAACTGAAAATGGAACTCCCATTTGACCCAGTAATCCCACTCCTGGGAATATATCCAAAGAAACTAGAAACACCAATCAGAAAGGATATATGCATCCCTATGTTCATAGCAGCACAATTTACAATAGCTAAGATTTGGAAACAGCCTAGGTGCCCGTCAGCAGATGACTGGATCAGAAAACTATGGTACATCTACACAATGGAATACTATGTGGCCATAAAAAAGAAGGAATTCTCATCATTTGCAGCAACCTGGATGGAATTGGAGAACATTATGCTAAGTGAAATAAGCCAGTCAATGAAAGAAAAATACCACATGATCTCACTCATTTATGGATAATAAAGAACATTATAAACTGAAAAACAAAAAGATAGATACAGAGACAGTAAAGCATCAAACAGACTGTCAAATTACAGGGGGAAGGTTAGGGAGAGTTGGGGGAGATAAGAAATCAACCGTAGGACTTGTATGCAAGCATATAAGCATAACCAATGGACACAAAACTCTGGGGGGTGAGGGCATGTATGGGTGTGGGGGGGGCAATGGTAAGATATGTACGCATATAATACCTCAAAAAATAATAATAAATAAATAAATAAATAAATAAATAAATAAATAAATAAATAAATAAAATTTCAGGTCTATCTGTTCAGTCTTTCACTTTTTAGCTTATTATATATGTTCAAAGTCACAAAATCCTTTCAAATTCTTGTAAATTAAATTATTTCAAGAGTTAAAATGTTAACTCAGTGGTTGATTTCACCATTGGTGCCATGCCTTTTCTATCTGACATATCAATTGATTTTCTATCTTTTGAGCATTTGTATTGATTTACCAATCCATGTGTAACCTTCATAGCAATCAATGAATATATTCAATTTCAATAATTTTTCTTTCACGAGTTGCAAAATATTAAACAACTACTGGGCATAATATATTTTGTTATATCTGAATTATTTCAGAGTGAATATTTCATTAAAACAAAAATTAGCAAGCCATCAGAGCAAATTAATATTCAATAAGATAAATGCATGGAACAGCTGAAGTGACAGGAGAATATTCACTGCACAAATAATTTTTAACAGGAATAAGATTTGTTCAACTAGAAAAATATATACATAGAACATGTAACTGATTTTTCTATTTGAAAATAGGGGTATTGCTAGACTGGCGTAGCTCAGTTGTTGAGTGTGGACCTATGAACCAGGAGGTTACAGTTCAATTCCCAGTCAGGGCACATGCCTGGGTTTCAGGCTCAATTCCCCAATAGGGGATGTACAGGAGGCAGCCAATCAATGATTCTCTCTTATCAATGATGTTTCTATTTATCTCTCCCTCTCACTTTCTCTCTCAAACCAATAAAAATATATTTAAAAAATAAAATAGGGTTATTAATGGATTGCAACAACCCTCCTGTCCCACCCCAGGAAGAAAAATGAGGGCATTGAAGGTTATTGAAGATTAAACTTAAATGATTTAAAATATGTTCATATTTGCTACAAGTTTATCTGCTGCTTCAGAAATATATATATTTAAATGTATAAAAAGTCCAATGAGGAAAAGAAGAGCAAGAATATTTCAAGCTGAAAATGACATTTTACTAGAAATTTAATTATTTATAGCATTCTTTTTTAGCCAAATACTTTTCAACTCTCTAATTTAATTATTTTATGCATGTTATCTCCGTAAAACTTCAAATTTCCTTTCTAATGGTCACTCACATATTGTGAAGGCAGCCTGACCCTCCCGGCCCAACCTGCATTCCGATGCATATGCTTGCTAGCCCCAACGCCCTTTCTGCTTGTGTCCTAGCTAGCCTTGAAGAACCTGTTTATCTGCAGGGGACATAAAAAGCCCCCACAGAAGATTAACTGCTGGTGCCAGCTAGCCAGGGTGGTTGGTCATAATCTCACTTCCCCCATCCCAACCCATGGAGGCTGCAAAGCCTGGGAAAAGTCCAGAAGCCTGGTTCATATTTGGGAGACAAAGAAATTAAGGAGATAAAAGGGAAAGCCCACTCCCCTCTCTCCTCCCCCCTGCCCCTGAATTTGGTGCTCAGGCTTTGGAAATTAACTCCCCTGAGTCACCACACTAGTGTATCTGCAAATAAAGGGTTTTTCCTGAATCTTCCACGTGCCCATTGTGTGTTTTCCGGTCACCTGGTAATTTCTGCAACAGTATGATAATTTTGCTTCCTACTTTTCTGAGAAAACTGAAGCATTCAAAAGAGATTTTCCACAGATCTGTTTTTCATATTTACCCATCTCTGCATATTCTTGTCTTTCTTGCTTTTCAAACTCATAATCAAAGGCCCAATCCCAATTCTTTGCACAAATTCCATGCCCTCTCACTGAGTCAAGGATATACCGTAACTTCAGCTATTCTTTACTTCCTCTCATAATTGCTTTTTATTTTTCAAATAACTATGTACTAGAACAAACTAAAGCCCTCAATCTTTGTCAATTAACTTTTACCAGAACACAGGGAAGCCCCTTTGTTGAAATATTACCTGTCTGCTTTTACTCTACAAAGGCGTAGATGGCTAGTTGCCTCAAAGACCTATGACCCCTGCACTAGTTCAATCTCAGCATCAAACATGCTCTTATTTTTCCCCAACTTAAAAACAAAGAACTTTGACCTCACTTCCCCTATTAGTCATCATTGTTCAATTCCTTTTTGCAACAAAATTTTTAAAATTACCCATACCCACGGTCTCTCTCTACCCTTCTGTTTCTATCTTAAACCCACTCCATCAAGCCTTATATCTATTGCTCCACAGAAATTCTCTTGTAAATATCTTCAATGACCTTGATGCTAACTAAGTACAATGACCTTTTCTCAGTCCTCATCTTCCTTGACCTATTAGCAGCATTAGACACAGGTAACTACTGTTTCCTGATACAGATTCATGAGTTTACTCCCAAGGCTGCACACCCTTTGTTTTCCTCCCATTTCACAGTCTCCTTTGTGAGATTCCTCCTCTTCTTGTCAACCTGCTAATGTTGGGGTGCCCTAGGGCAGAGGCTGTGATCTTTTTTATCAATATGCTAGTGGTAAACTCAACAAATATCTTAGCTTCCTCTCTGACTGGGACATAACTGTAGTATCATAACTTGAAAGCTGGTTGTGCCCTCTTCAATTTCTAATTTTCACTGCTGTGATTTATTAAAGTTCTTTTTCCTTGAAAACTTGGAACAATTGTTGTTTCTGCAATATAAATTCAACCAATATTTAAATTAACTATATCTTATTTAATAGGTTTGGATTTGGAATCAATGCTAATTTTATGCTAATATAAATGTCAATATTTATGTAATGTACAAAGAGTAGTAATTTTGTTTATAAAAATGTATTAGCAATAAAATATGTAACAAATGTTTATTTGTAAATTATGACATTTTTTAAATTTTTATTATGATAATTATTTACATTTTGGTTTACCCCACCAGTATATACAGCTACAAATTATAAATCTAAATCAAATTCTTTAATTTTGCAATCTTTTTGAAATACACAACAGTTAAACATGTAGTTATTATTGTAACTTACATTTTACAGATGAGAAATCTGATGGTTGATAACCCAAGATTATACAGCAAACATACAGTAGAGCTAGCATTGAAAATAAAGTCATTCTAAATATAAAGCCTATGTTTTGATACCTGTATATTCTAATACCTATGTAATGATAGCTGTAATTCCCACTGAACAATCTGGTGATGGCTGGAACCATAGTGTATATTTGTCAGCCTATGCTTAGTAATATGTTACAGATAACAGGAAGTGTTTCACAATTTTTATAGGATAAATGCATCAAAAATCAATAAAATAGCTGAACTCTAGCATGAGGATTAACAGTCTCAAGTTTCATTTCTACCCCATTAAACTAGGTCCTAAAGATAGTTCATTTACAACTTCAAGTCAGGTAATTGAATTGTCAAATCTTGTTTCATTATCGTGGAATTATTCCAAAATTGCTGTGCATATATGTGCTACTTTAGTCCAACATGGATTGAGTACCTAGTCAAAGTTAAGCACTCTGCTGGGGTTCCACAGATACAAAATTGTTTTATACAAATTAAGTAATTATACCATGGGTGGGGAAGTGGGTGGAGTTAGTGGGAAGAACAATGTTAGACAGCTATAACTCATAGCAGAAAAATATATATGTTAAATAAAAATGTAAATTCATAAGCTAGAAAGAGAAAAATTCATATAGAGACTGAAAATGGGGGTAGGTATCTGGAACATACTATTGGCTGTGGTAAAAAAGGACTGGAATTGTTTTGGACCAGGGCAAAGTGGATTAATTCTTAGATTAAATAGGATTCTCTCCTGATAATGGGAGTCATTGCTAGTTAATGAGGACAGGGTGATATATTCTGACTTGTATTGTTTGAAAGTACCTAATAGCAGGGAGAAAGATAAGTGAAAAATAGTGAAAGAAGAAAAGCCATTTAAAAGGCTAAAATAGCAAAGGCATAAATTAGGACTATGAATATTTAGATCAATGGATGGTCAAAAACTTGGTGAAAGCATAATGTCATGGAGTTAATAGTACCAATAAAATGAATTAAGAATAACAGGAGAACTGGAAGTTTGGGGAAAATAATGAATTTGTCTTTGATTGTTTAGTTTAAAATGTTGATAGGATAATGGCCAGGAGAAAGTTGAGAATTTGAGTCTATTTAAGAAAAGAAGGTTGGACTGGAGTTGTAAATCTGGAAGTTACAAATGTAAAGTTGTTGCTTGTAGCCCAAGGAGAAAAGAATCATCCCTCATAAAGAAGTTTTATGATACAATTATAATCCAAAGAACTTTTACATGTGAAAGGCAAGGAGAAAAAGTGTTAATGAAGAAACTGCTAAATAATCAAACATATAGATGAAGAACCTAGAAAGCTTCACAAAATCTAGGGAAGAAGAATAGTTAATCAAAATAAGCAGAACCATTAATGGCAAAGCCTTAGAGAAATATACTTGGATGAACTCTAAAATATGCACTGGGTTTCCAAATAGGATCAATTAAGACCTTTAAAAAGGGTTTCAGTAGAGCAGGGAGGACAAAGATAAATGTAAGAAGGGACTGGGACAGAAAGATGAAATGGAAAGGATTGTCATAGAAAAGACTTAAACATTTTAGTGGATGAAGAGAAGAAAGGTATGGGTATGACCTACTTAATTTAGTCTATACCTTATGGCAGGCATAATAACTCAGTGCTTTACATGTGTTATTTGTTACCACTTAACCCTGGTAGTCCAACTCTCTTTTTCCCCTGTCTCAAACTGAAGTAGAAAATCCACAGACTATTGGTTCCATCTTTCGGCTCTCTCTAATCCAATGCACACTGATACAAGTTAACAACATGGGGGTTGTGATGGGGAGAATTGAGGAGAAATAAAAGCAAATGGGGGAAAAATGAGTATGAAAGTTCAGACCTCACTCATAGTTTTGAGTATTAGGTGGGGGTCTGGTGGTTGAAAACAGCAAAAGAAATGTGGGCAACTTAGCTTTTGGTTTATTGATTTTATCCTGTATGAGAATTTGTGTGTGTGCAGAGAGGTGATAGGGAGATGATTAAATGGTATATGATATTAGGTAAAATGGTAAATGCTGATTCTTCTAACTGGCTGTGAAGAACTATGAAGAACTGACAACATGAAAAACTAAAATTTAAAATTTGGCTTGACTCTGTGAAAGCAATACTAATTATTATAATGTTATCTATTAGAACTACTTACCGTTCATGCCTAATTATGTGCAACACTATGATGATTATGTATGTAATTAAAAATGCATCAAATTAATTTTGCTAGAAAGCTTATTAGAGTAGAACAGAAATTTCATTCTTGAATCAGTCTTCATAGAGTGCTTTTTATGAAGCACGGTCATTGCTTCAGGCCACATTATCATTTGTTTGGATCTTAAACTGAAGTAGGAAGACAACTAGTTTTTAAGGAGATGCAATGTGCAATCCAGGAAGCAGATATGTAAACAGGGCATCTGATCTATATTCCTCAGAATTATCATAAAAGGAAAGTGTCATTTTAAATTAAAGGAGAGTAGTTATTATGTCAGGAATCAAATGTAATCCAATTGATGAAGACAAAGCTAACATAGACCCACTCCATTCTGTTATTTTAAGGAATATTTTTATGTTCTTTTCAAAGTTGTATAGGAGAGTACTATAAAAATGTGGGTATATATTTTCTATCAAATGCAAGTTAACAGTTTACAACAAGCATGTCCAACTCAAAGGCTAACATGGGCCAAATAAACAAGGTTTATGTTGATGTGGGCCTCAAAGAAACAAAAGCTTCAATTTTCATGGAAACAGGTTAATTTTGATAGAGTCATGCTAAATACAAAAGGCTGAAATTAAATGAGTCATCGTTAACATAAAATAATAGAATATTTTAATAAAAATTAATATTTTTTCTTGAACATTAACTTACCAGACACTGAATAACTGCACAAATTAATAAGCATAACACAAATAAACCTATTTTTCTTGTTCTCCAAAAGCAAAACATTTCCTGTTGCACACACCAAACAAGTCAGTCCAAGACTAATGACGTGGCAATCAGTTGCTAAAATATTTGCTGCTGGTATTAGTGGAGAGAAATGGTGCACCTGCGCATAAGGTGCTTAAGGGAAATGAATGCAACACGATTATAGTAATCAGTCATTAGCAAATGTTATAGTTCATTATTAATAATTATGTATAACAGGATATTGTAAAAATTAAGTTATGGAATTTTTATTAAAACTTTTCTTACATACCGTTATATTGGCTGGGCCGCAAAATATTCGTTGTTGGCCACATGTGGCCCATGGGCCGTGAGTTTGGCATGTTTGGTTTACAAATAGCATGTAGCTTTGAGGCATCTAAGATTCTAAGATGTTCTTTAATTTAGTAATATATTTAGGAAATAGATTTATGAATTTTCATTAATAATAAAAAATAGTATTTATAGATGGATATAAAATTAATTCATATTATATCTCTTTCACCACCTTTTCCTTTTCTCTAAAAACTGGTGGAATATAATGGCTAAGGTCTGGGGCTGTGAAGCCAGAGTACCTAAGCTCTAACTCTGGTTTTACTAATTCCAAGCTATGTGAGAATCACAAAGAATAGCTAATGTTCACCAATCCTGTTTTCTCTTCGTGGGCAAATAAAACAAGGAGTTTTCCCACTTGACTGCTATTAGGTTAAAGCCGTATATCTGTCTTCTGGACAATGTTACATAAGCAAAATTAGTGTGTGCCGCTTCCTGAACTGCCCTTGAAGAATTCAGACAATCTTCCACTTTCTCCCCTTCACTTGTCAGGACTCTGGATGCAAGGAATTCAGCAGAAAACACATTGGACCTTGGGGTAGCAGAGGCCTCAAATTGAGGGAGCCTGAAACAGAATATAGGAGGCAGCCTCTGAACCTAACTGTACTGTGATCTGGGCTACAGTTGTTGTTGTTGCTGTTGTTGCATTGAACTCCCTAGGTACCAGGGTTATTTGTTATACAATACATGGTGATAGGTAAATGACCTAAGATCTCTATTCCTGTTTTTAGTTATCTCTAAAATGAGAATAATAATAGAAACTATTTCATAGGGTTGTCATGAGGTTTAAATGGGTTGAAGTCATGCCAAGTTCTTAAAATATTGCCTGCCAAATAGTAACTTTTTTATTATCATTGTATCATTTAAGGTTAATCACCCATTCAGTACAACAGAATATCTATGGTTAATATTCGTATAATTTACACACTTTTTTCGGGCAATTTGGAGCTATGTTTCTTTTTACAACAGCAGGCTTTCTCTTTTGCTCTTTTACTTTTGGGTGTTACATGACATAATTCTAGTTTTGCCCCCAAAGCACATGTGCATTTTTAAATATCTTCCAGAGAAGATACCTTTTAGATAAATTCCCTGAAATGTTTACCTGATTGCAAAGAGGGGAAAACACTAACCACAGAAAATAAAGATTTTTCTATCCTGGATAATTTGTTCCTATAAAATATGAGTATTATTCTCTGAAGCAAATCAATGTACATCCACTTTTAATGTTCTACATAAGCATGGACCAATTAACACCTCAGATAAGCAATTTTCACCAAATAGCTATGGCCGTCTTCACAGTCTTTAGGGATTATTATGTTTTTTTAACAGCATTGGGTTTTAGAACACATTTCCCCAAATGCATGCTGGTTTATGATTTAGGAAACACATACAAATAACTCACTAACCTGCCTCTGAGTAAAAACACAACAGCAGAAAATGGTGATTAAAAGATGATAACTTGATTCCAACAATTATAAGATTCTAACAATTACAATAATTACAAGTTATTACTGTTAGGATGATTCTTTGTACATTAGTTTTGTTTATATAAATATTTCTAAGCCAGAGAACCACTGTTTGCAATGTTGTATGTACAGCTATCAATTCATCCATAGTATAATCAATAGCAATATGCTGGCAGCCTTTATGACCTAAAATCGAACAATTCACATTGATTGTGTATTGGACTTAATACGATAGTGAGAACACAGCTATTGTATTCATGTGCTTCTAGGTTATATGTTTCTCCCAGAGAGAAAATTAGAACTTTTATAAACTCTGGAATTACAAAAAGATACAGGTACCTTCCCAAATATATGTTATATGAGACATTATTTTATAAGGTGGAATAATGTTTTATTCTCAATTTTAGTAATCAAATTGCTCCTTAAATTTGCCTTACACAAAAAAGCCCTTTAACCAACAACTATAATCTTAGTAATGAGAAAAAAATTCTTTTTAATGTAGCACTTTGAAAAAATAAGTATTTCATTCACTTTTTATACTTGGAAATTGAAAAGCTGATACAGCACATTACCATGCCAGACAGTCTCTCTTGTCAGCCAGGACATATGCTTGTCATATTTAGAATGGTGACAATTTGTGCCACATCATTCTTTATCTCACCCCTGTTTCCCTTTCCTAGTAAAAAGGAGTGTGAGCTGGCTTCCAGAGATTAGGCTCCTTCCTGCTTGTGGCTGCTAATGTGAATTTCTTCAGAATTATTTGCTTATTGCTAAACTATAGTCCTGGCCTCACTTTTTAAATGTGCTCTTAACATTAAGGAAGGAAATTCTTTTTTAAATATGTTTGTTCCATTTTTGTTGTAGTATAACTTACATACAGTAAAATTCACTCCTTTTAGTGCACAGTTCTGTGAGTTTGAACAAACACATACAGTTGTGTAACCAATACCATCATCAAGATATAGAACAGGGCCATTATCCCAAAAGACTTTTCTGGCCCTTCTACAGTCATCTCCTTGTCCCACTGCCAGTTTTTGGTAATCACTGGTCTGCTTTCTATCTCTATAGTTTTGTCTATTCCAGCATGGTTCTATGGATAGAATCATCCAGCTGGTGGCATCTTTACTTTGTAAAATGTATTTGTGATTCATCCATGTTGTTTTATCAGTAACATTGCTGAATAGTGTCCAATACATGAATATGCCTCAGTTTGTTTATTCATTTCACAAGTGATTGAGATTTCAGTTATTTCTAGTTTTGGTTTATTGTTTATAAAGTTGCCATATATATGTTTTGTATAAATATATGTTATCATTTTGGTTGTGTAAATATGGGAGTGCTTGCTTATATGGTAAAAGATGTTTCACTTTATAAGAAACTATCACATTTTCATGTAGTATGTAAGATATGAATCAAGGTTCATTTTCTTTTTACATTAAATGTTGAACTTTTCCAGCATTTGTTCATCTAACCTTTCTCCATTGAATTACATTTGAAATTTTGTTAAAAAAATCAATGGATTACATATTTGTGGAGGTGTTTTTGATTAATCTACATATTTACCCTTTTTCCAATATCACTCTGTTTTTTATATAGTAAAGCTTGAAATTTGGTAACATGAGTTCTCGTTCTATGTTTTTGTTTTCCAAGATTTGTTTAGATACTTAGTTCCTTAATATTTCCATAAACATTTTAGAATCAGCTTGTCAGTTTCTATGAAACCCTGCTAGGATTTCAATTGGAATTTTATTAAGTCTATAGATTTGGGAACATTGACATCTTAACATTATTGAGTCTTCTAATTTACAAATATGGTGTATATATACATTTATTTTGAGCTTTGGGTGCTTTTTTCATGAGTTTTCAGCATACATTACACAAATATGTTCAATTCATCCCTAATTATTTTATAGTTTGGGTTTTGCTATAAGTGGTATTGTTTATTTCAACGTCCAAGTGCATATTGCTAGCATTTAGAAATACAATTGATTTTTACAAATTAACCTTGTATCATATGACCTTACTAAACTCACAAAAAGACAAAAATTACAAATAGCAGCTAGAAAAGAGAGATTGTCACTGAAGACTCTACATCTTTAAAAAGATATTAAAGAAAAACTTATCACCCTCTCTATGCCCTTAAATTTGAGAACACAGATGAAATAAATTAATTCCGTGTAAGACATAAACTGCTAAATCTCACTCAAGAAGAAATAGATAATCTGAATAAATTTATAAATTTCTATATTTATAAAATAAATTGAATTAGAACTAAAACCTCCCACAAAGAAAATGATAGATCCAGATAGTTTCACTGGAGATTCTACTAAATATTTGGAGAAGAAATTGTACCATTGCCATGCAAACATTTCTAGAAATCAGATGAAAAGAGACCATTACTAACTCATTTATACAAGTTTAGAATTATTCTAATACCCAAATCATACAAATACATTCAAAATAAGAAAACTATAAAACAATATTCCCTTTGAATATAGATACACACTTCCTAACAAACCAAATATAGCAATATATAAAATAATAATATATCATGACTATCTGAGGTTTATCATGCAATATAAGACTGGCTTAGAATTTGAAAATCAATTAATGTAGGTCACCATATCACTAGACTAACAGAGAAAAAAAATATGATCATTTCAATAGTGACCTAAAGAGCATTTAACAAAAAAAACCATATTCATTGACCTGACAAACATCTGCTATGATATCAGGGACAAGTCATAAAAGGAGCAAGATAACTGCTCTTACCACTTATAGGCAATAATGGACTGGAGGCTCTAGCCAGTGCATTAAGGTGAGAGGGAAAAAAAAGTTTTTAAGGTATAAAAATCAGAAAGAATGAAAAAATAAAACAACATCTATTTTCAAACAACACAATTGCCTATGTAGACTTTTTTTAAATCTAGCAATATGGTTCAGAACTTAAAAGCAATTCTTTTAAAATCCTATTTAATAAATGAACATGAGTAAGCTATCTCTTCATAATTTTCACTTTGCATAGTAATATTCTTATGAGTTTACTATTCTTTCAATAAGAAAAAGCAAATTTTTTATAATTTACATATATTATCAGGTAGAAGTTGTAGAGCAATTATGTGGTTTAAGAAAATATTCTGTGGATTGAGTGTGAGGTTTATAACAGATTGTACAGATTTTATTTTAAAATAACATGGTTGTGTGTATACATACACTCAGCGCATATACACTGAATGGCCAGATTATTATGATCTCTGGACATATAAAAATCTGGCCACTCAGTGTATATCTTATATAATAAAAGGCTAATATGCAAATTGTCCCCTCGACCAGGAGTTTGATCAGCAAGCAGGCCGGCCAACTGCCATGTTTCCTCCCCCTGGCCAGGCTGGCCAGACCCCACCCATGCACAAATTTATGCACTGGGACTCTAATATATATATATATATATATATATATATATATATATATATATATATATATATATATGTATGCATATATACACACACACACACACACACACACACACACATACACTGAGTGGCCAGATTATTATGTGTTCAGAGACCATAATAATCTGGCCACTCAGTGTATATCTTCCCATCCTTTTGATAGTTGTATATTATTCCATTTTATGGATGGTTCGTAATTTAGTAAATAAATTACCTGCTGAAACACATTTTTTTTTTTAATAAAGGTCACAACTACCTGTTTAAATATAGTTTTCCTTTACTTCTGAAATAAGTGTAGAGTTGTTTTTAAGCAGTGGTTACCCCAGGCAGATACTCTAGGTCCTGCCTCTCTTTCCATCTGATTTGGGCCTCATAACTGGTTATTACCTAGGGAAGGTGTGCATGAAGGATATCTATCGCTTCCTCATCAGAAAGATGAAGAGCGTTCACGCCTTCTCCACTCCCGTATTCTCTTACTTACCGCCTGGAAAAGTCCTTTCACTGCCATGCCTTCATGCTGTTTTCTCAGGTTTTTCTCTATCTATACCAGGACTACAACTCTAAGGTATGCTACCCATGAAATTTGAAATGTATAAACTAAACCAAAGCTAAACCAAAGTGACAACACCAAAAAACTTGAGCATGTACCACACCAATGGTGAGAGATTTTCCCATTTTATATCATATCTGCAAGTTGCAGGTTTACTGAGAGAAGGAGTTCTAGCCTCAACTCACTGGCTAACACTAGATAGAAATGGCTTACTTTAGATTCCAAATAAAATCATTTTCAGTAACTTAACCAACTTTGTATTCTGGTTTCTTAAGGAACGTTTTATTTTAATGGCATTCAGAGTTCTAAAATTTAAATATACAAAACTTTTAAAGTTTTTATTATACAGAAAATTAATATCTAGTTACCAAGGCACAATCAAATGAGAAGAGGCTAATTTATTTTATGTTACAAAAGGACAGATTTGGTTTCAATATTCATTGACAAAATGTGCTAAATAATATACCTGTAATCTGTAGGTATAAGTTATTAGTGGAAATATTGTGCAAGAAAAACATTTACTTTAGTTTTACCTATGAGAGGATATGAGAAGATAAAACAAAACAACACATGCTTGTGTGGGGTTTTCTTCTCAATTAAATTATATGAGGAGAATGCCATTACTGATGTCACAGGGATGGTGTGAGATTTAAACACAGTAATTCAATAGAAGCACTTATATTAGTGTATGAACATTTTAAAAGGCCCATTATAGGTTGGCAGTTATAATAGTATAATTACAATAATTAATAACATTTCCACCAAAGGGACCCAGAAATTTTCTCTTCCATCTTTTGTTTCTGTAAAATAACAGGCATACATGTTTTCTTGAAATGTGCTCTAGTTCTTAAGGTAGAAGACATAGACCTTTTTGTGACATCTCTTACCAGACATTTAACTGTATACTAGTTCTTAAATGTTCTGAGCCTTAGATTTCAGCTGATAAAATGTTTTGATGACTTTTCATGCCTATTAAAATTATAATGAGAGCAAGCATGCTCTATAATTTGAAAGTATCATGTCACTGCTAAGATATGAACTGGTATAGAGAGAGATAAGGAAGAGAGAGCTGAGGATACTACGTGCATTGGAATGATAAAACTAAGGTATTATGTGGTATTATACATCTTGTTTTAGTAGTATTTTGTATTTGATTTTGTAGTAAGGATTATTGGCTATATTTATTAATAATAAGAAAACCATTGTTAGATCTTTGCCTGGTTCAATATATTTAGATGCATCCCCAGTGAAACTATGTTTGAAGGGGTAAAATAACCAAATTTGCTACAAGGACCTGAGAAAAATATAATTACCTAAGTAGAAATTGCATACATCTAGTAAAAGAATTTTTATGCCTACAGGTAGAAGGGTAAAAAAAAATGAATATATAGTTGGAGCTAGATTATATACATATAAATTACATAAGTATATTACATAACTTATTTGAGATAAACATAATAGGGTGAAGGTAGTAATAACATTTCGGTTCAAGAACATGAGGTAGCATGAATAAATAAACCTCCTTTGAAAAGGGAGTTCATAACTTCTAGCAATTTCTGCATATTTAGAAGGTTAGAGGTACTTGTGATTAAATCTACAGTATTTGCAAAGTGAAGATAAAAGTCATTTTTCTTTCCTTTCAAAGGTCAAACATTGTTTTCTTAAATCCTCATACTAGTTCCAAACCACAGAAGGCAACAATAACCTTGGGAAGGTGTCTGTTAAGTTCAACACACGAGAATGAACAAAGGTAAATGCAACACATTTCTTGGCAGCAGAACACTGAAGGTTTAATCTCTGAAGAGATGGAAGCAGAGTCATTTTTTTACCAGGAGGAATAATAGGCACAGACAAAGGCATAGGTCTCACATTAAAAACAGGTGGAAGCTCTACTGCAGGAACAGACTAAGAATACTGGGCTCCAAATGCCCTCTTCATTCATGGGGCAGAGGTTCCATGCCAAGAAGACCAAAGCAACCATACCCACCTAGAATGCCACTTGTAAAGCAGAGGGGTCACTCTGAGAGAAGTGCGGCATTGTACCCATCTCTAGCTCCAGAGCAGAGATAAAGAGATTGCCCAGGGGAAAAAGTAGGCTTGAAGAACAGATAGCTGGGTTACTCTCCCCATGGGAACTGACTTCATTTTAGATCAGAGCATCGGGTAGTTCAAACCTAAAAGCCCTGTCAAAAGCAATAGAGATTTTGGTGGTAGTTAAGTAAGACAATGATGGTATCTCCATGGGAGCAACAAACTAAAACAAAGGTCAGCTAGACTCAGGAGAAAAGATGGCTAAGAAGAAGAATCCTCCTAGAGTTAGAACCAAGTTCAAAGTCTGCTTCTGAGAAGCAGCCAAAATAGTTTTGAACAAGACTGTGGAGCAATTTATGACAAAGTGCTTTTTAAAAATTTGATTTTTTGGGGGGTGTCATTGGTTAATATAATTAAGTAGGTTTCAGGTGTGCAATTCTATTATATATCATCTGTATATTGTATTATCAGCTGAGATTTAGTGCATGCTAACTGCCAAGTGTGATAACAATAGAGGCATACAGCTTTAAAAAAATCAGGTAAACAGAAAATCAAACAGTCTTTCTAAAACACTGTCATCCCAGGGGGACTGTGGACATGCCCAAGTCTATACTCTAAAAGGGGTGACATAGAGACCTCACCAAAATAGTCCAGTCTATGTAATAAAAAAAAATTTGCATATTCCCTCCTTATTGGTTGTGGGCGCTGTCATCTTTGTCATGGAGTTACGGTCAATTTGCATATTCTTTCTTTATTAGAAAGGATTAGACGCCCAGTGCATGAAATTCATGCACTGGTAGGGTCCCTAGCAGCTGCCAGCTGCTGCCCGCCACCCAGGTACTCCCTCCTTTTCCCTGGTCGACCCTGCCCCCTGGTCAAACTCCCAGACAAACTCCCTGTCAAAGGGACAATTTACATACTATACTTTTATTACATAGGATTCAAAAAAACTGCAAGAAAAATGCTTAAAGAAGTAAATAAAGAATATGGTAAAAATAGCACAGGTGACAGAATAAAGATAAATTGGACTTTATCAAAAGTGAAAACTTTGTATATCAAATTACACTATTAGAGTAAAAAGGCTACCCAGGAAATTGGAGAAAAATATAAATATAAATGAAATTATCTATCTGACAAATAATTAATATCCATAATTTACAAAAACTTTTATGATTCAATAACAAAAAACTTTTATGATTCAATAACAAAAAATAACAAGCCAATTTTAAAATGAGCAAATAACTTGAGTAGATATTTTTCTAAATAAAACATACAAATTGCCACTAATAAATAACATGAAAAAATGTTCAACATCATTAATCATTAGGTCAATGCAAATGAAAACCATAATGAGATACTATTTTACATCCATTAAGATGGCCATTATTAAAAAGAGAAAATTTTTTTTTTTTTTTTTTTTTAATATATTTTATTGATTTTTTACAGAGAGGAAGAGAGAGGGATAGAGAGAAACATCTATGAGAGAGAAACATGGATCAGCTGCCTCCTGCACACCCCCTACTGGGGATGTGCCCGCAACCAAGGTACATGCCCTTGACCGGAATCGAACCTGGGACCTTTCAGTCTGCAGGCCGACGCTCTACCCACTGAGCCAAACCGGTCTTGGCAAAAAGAGAAAATTTTAAAAAAATAAACAGAAAACAACAAGTATTGGCAAAGATGTGGAGAAATTGCAACCCTGTGCATTGCTGCTAAGAATATAAAATGGTGCAGTCACTACGGAAAATAGTATGGTGGTTCCTTAAAAAGTTAAATATAGAATTACCATATTATACAGCAATTCTACTTCTGGGTATGTAACTAAATTAGTAAAAGCAGTGATTTGGACATATGTTTGTACACACTTGTTCATAGTAATATTGTTCAAAATAACTGAAAGTGGAAATGACCCAAATTTACATAACCAGGTAAATAGATAAACAAAATGTGATATATACATACAATGGAATGTTATTCTGACACATGCCTCAACATAAATAAACCTTAAAGATATGCTAAGTGCCCTAACTGGTTTGCCTCAGTGGATAGAGCGGTGAACTGCAGGCTGAAGGGTCCCAGGTTTGATTCTGGTCAAGGGCATGTACCTTGGGTGTGGGCACATCCCCCGTAGGAGGTGTGCAGGAGGCAGCTGATCAATGTTTCTCTCTCATCAATGTTTCTAACTCTCTATCCCTCTCCATTACTCTCTGTAAAAAATCAATAAAATATTTTTTAAAAATAAAATAAAAAGATATGCTAAGTGAAACAAGCCAGCCAAATAAAGAAAAAAAATTCATGACTCCACTTATGTGTACTTAGAGTGGTCAGATTTATAGAGCTAAAATATAATGATGGTTTCCAGGAGCTGGGGGAGGGGTGGGAATTTGTATTTAATTTGTATGGCATTTTAGTTTGGAGAGCTGAAAAATTCCAGAGATGAATAGGGTAACAGTTGTACAACAATGTGACTGTATTTAATGCCACTGAGATGGACACTTAACTTAAAAGTTATAAAAATGATAAATTTGATGTTATTTATGTGTTATCACAATAAAAAATCTGAAAGTGAAATTGAAAACAATTCCACTTAAAGTAGCACCAAAAACAAAATACTTAGGAATCCTATAAAATAAAGAGGTAATAAGTTAATTTGTGCGTTATGGTGTCTGAGTAACGACCAGTCAACGGGTTGCACACGCACAGTAGCTAGGGTGCGGGGATGGGGGCAGGAACTTCCACCCACAGCGGGAGGCACACCCAGGCCTGCCCAGCACTAAAGTCCCCTGTTCTCCAACCACAGAGGAAAGAAATAAGGAAGAAGTCCGCGCTGCCTCCAGAAAGTATCTATATATATCTGATCGGCCAGTCGCCTCCTGCAGAGGGAGCAGGCCTAAGCCGTCAGTAGGACATACTGTGAGGGCTCCTAGACTGTGGGGGCGGGGGAGCAGGCTGGGCTGAGGGACCCTCCTCCCCTGTGCATGAATTTTCATGTACCGGGCCTCCAGTAAATTTAATAAAAGAAGTATAAGAGTTATCCACTAAAATTTCATGTTCATGAATTATAAGACAATACTTTCCACATAATCTACAGATTCAACAGTTTAAATTGGGAAAAGTCACAGAAGGCTTTGGAAGGTATGTCAACAAGAAATTCTACATGGGTTAGTTCTGAGGACTATTTTAAGATAATGATGATGAAAACATTGAATATTGATTTAAACAATAACTGTATATAATTATATTGGAAGAATGTGTGTAGTACATTCTTCCAATATAATTATATACAGTTATTGTTTAAATCAATATTATTGTTTAAATCAATATTCACAATCCCTTAAGAAGGGGATTTTCTAAGCAAGCAAAACCATCATCAGTAGAAAGCACCCTTTTCTGCATAAATTGACAAGATGATCTAAAGTTCCTATGGAAATGCAAGGAACAGAATAGCTGGGAAAAGTCTTAAAAATGAAGAACAAAGTGGGAAGACACGTTCCCCTATTTCACAATTTACTACAAAACTACAGTAATCAAGACAATGCCATATTGGCATAAGGATAGACAAATAGCTCAATGGAACAGAACTGAGAATCTAGATATAAACTATCACATCTATGCCTAATTTATACAAAGCTTGCATTCTAAGTTGCTTTCTTATTTTTGGTGAAGGATAAAAATCTTCCTGGATTGATGCTTCTATATAATTTCCTGGGTGACAAAATTTTGGTGGTCTTAAATGTCTGAAAAAAATCTTTATTCTAGTCTGTCAATTGACAGGTTTTACACAGTAGAGACTATGAATTGTTATTTATTAGAATTTAGGCATTGCTTCACTATTTTCTAATTTCAATAATACTACTGAAGGTTCCAATACAATTGTGATACACAATTTTTGTATGTGAGTTTTAATACCATGTTTATTAAACTATAGTTCATATATAATGTAATTCACATAATTAAACTATAAAATCCAGTGTTTTTTTATTTATTGACAGGGTTTTGCAACCATCATCATAATTAATTTAGCACATTTTTATTATGACAAAAATTAACCCTGCACTTACTAGCAATCACTCCCCATTTTTCCCTAATTCCCACAGAACTAGACAACCACCATTCTAATCATGGGCCTAGTCTAGACAATTCATGTGCTGGGATTGTACAATATATAGGCTTCTGGGACTGATTTTTTTCACTAGCTTAATGTTTTGAAGATTCATTGATGTAACAGACCAGTACTTCATTTTCATTGCCAAATAATGTTCCACTGTATGGATATACTTCATTTTGTTTTCTCATTCATCCATTGAGCAAAGAAAAGAAAGACTCATGGGCATAGACCACAGTATGGTAATGGCCAGAGGGAGGGGGCTAGGGCAAGGTAGTAGAAGGTAAAGTGGGGATAAATGGTGATGACTTGGGGTGATAAACACCAAATACAATATACAGATGATGCACTGTATAATTATAAACCTGAACTATGTAACATTTTATTAACCAATGTCATCCCAGTAAACGCAAAAAAAAAAAATTTATCATCAACTAAACTGTATAGTATTCTACATGTGTATTTGAGGAATTGAGGCATTGTCAGAGAAACACGTTTTAGAAATCCATAATGCAGGTCACAAAAGCACTCTAATGCTGTCTCAAGGTATAGCCTCTTTCTCCATGCCACCTTTGAAAAGTGCCAAATGATAGACATTATAAAAGCGATTATGCAGTCAATTGCCTTCTAGGATAATTCAAGTCTGTCCTGTGTGTAATAAAAAGTAGTTTGTTAGGCATATTACAAATTAGAAAACAATTGAGTGAAAGCATCGCAAGGACAGGTATTAGATCTGTCTGGTACCCTCAATGTGTTAGCAGAATGTCTGACACATGGATGATGTTATTAAGTATATCCCAAATGAAAAGTGCACTTCCAAAATATTTCATTTCTTATATTGGGAAATGGAAAAGTCAGTCATTTCAACAGGGCTGTGGTTCACTCCTTTGCCTGTTAATATACACAAGCTTATGTTATCATTTGTCTTTTCATGTGAAAATCCTGACATCTTTATCAGATTTAAGCTCCAATCATAAAGGTGTTATTATTTTATTAAAAACTACTTTTTATTACATTAGTAATTCAATAATAACATCTATAATAATAACAATGGTAACAATTATACCTGAAAACTATTTTTTTAAAGTTGAAATCAATGATGCATAGTAATAATACAGATATTTTTGCTAATTGTCAAACAGGCTTCATTCATTCATTCATTCACTACTTATTGATTATATTATATATAACACACTGTGCCAGGTATGCCATGATGATCACAAGTTTCATCCGGGGTTGATAGTCTATTGGAGAGACAATCACATCCATCATAGACTGATAAACAGAAAAGTGGATGAAAAGAACTTCGTGTTGTGACAGGATTAATAAGGACATTGGACCCATCAGGGATATTACTAAAGAGTTCCTCAAGGAGGCAATACAAGTTGAGTTCTGACTTATTAGGGCGTAACTTAATATAGAGTAAATTACCTAGAGAACTTGTTAAAATGTAGATCCTGATTCAGAAAATCTGGGATGGTGCATGAGATTCTGCATTTCTAACGAGCCCACAGATGAGGCCCATGCTGATTATTCAAGTACCTTACTTTGAGTAGCAGTGATTTTTGGAGGAGAGGGATAATTGGAAACTATAGTTTCCACTAGCAGTTCATCCTCTGTGGCTGCAAGCTTTAAAGACCTTGGGTCCCTATCTCTTCTGCTACTGGCAGATGTGTGCTCCTACAGAGTTTAACAGCAAAACCTCAAGTAAGCACATCTAAATCTTTTTGTAAGAAGGAAAATCATGACTGGTTAATTATAGAATTTGAAAAAAGAGACATCGGTAATCTGTAACCTTTTAACACCTCATGTCACTACCAAATTGTGAACGGGTTCTAAGAACCATTCATGCATAGGCCCTGAACTGTGCTGCTTTTCCCATAGCCCCAGGTGCCAGGCTGTGGTGAAATGAGAACAGACCTCACAGCTTTAATATGGCCTGTTATTTGGTTTTCTATAAATGTAGAAGACACAACCTATATAGTATGAACATTGGTATGTTCTCACACTTTGAGGTATTGAGTAGGCCTCTTTTATGTCCCTAATATTTCTCTCTGAAATCTTAATTTAACAACTATGTTAGTAGGCTATGTTAAAAACTAAAGAAAAAGCTTCCAGAAACCATCAGCATATAAACAAGTAAATAAATTTTCATGATAATTTTATTTAGGATGGAAATGCTTAATATTGGCTTATGAAAGTCCCAGAAATAAAAATATTAACAATGATTCACTTAGAATAACATGTAGTACTTTGTAGCAGATTAAAAAAAAGTAATTTTATTAAGAATAAAACATGATGTAGATAGTTTTTAAAATCCATAGTAAAAACAGACTGAAAAGGAACAGTGATTTTTTTGGTAGGAATTATTGCGTAGTACACTGATTATAGAGTTTGCCAAATAAAGATTCAGCCCATGTTTGTATTTAGTCCTTAAAATAAGCACCACAACATTTTTGTTCTCTCTTACTGATTTATATCTTCATGAATTTACCTGATCTTATCATAAGGTTATTCATTTCAATTTTATTATTCAATATTCACACTCAAGATACCAATGTCTAGACAGGTCTTATCAAATAGTGTATGCTTTTCATAGTTCATATTCCCCAATTTTAGAAGTATATTTCTTTTAAAGATTAAGCTTTTTACTTCAATTTAGCCTAAGCCTTATTTTCACCCATATAGAGGCTTCCAGTTTTCTTTTCTGACAGCAAAGGGTACCTTGATTGATAGAATTCAATTGCTGGGTTGAAATAATGCAGCTGGCTTTTATCTTACATGAGTATGTCTTTTTATTAGTTTTACCTATTACATTAGAAAGAATGTGACAAAAAATGTAATGATCTTAGATATCCCACCTGGGCTCATAATGCTGTCTAGATTATAGAATATTGACTTTGTAGGAGAGAATGAGAATTCGGGGTAAGTGTTACAATGGAGATATGAGTAATAGTGTAAACATGCTACTCACTAATTCTAAACAAGATCAGTGTGACAGGAAATCATGCACTTGACCACATATGTTAATAAAGGATTAAAATGTGTTAGCATTATTTATACTTATAAAAATCTTTAAATTTGATTAATCGTAATATCTCCAGCAGTTTTTACAGAGTAGAAAGAGAAAGTCACAGTACTGTTAAACCAGTTACCTAGATCCCAGTCTGTAAATTTACATAACAGAAGTCTGACTACATTCATATTCTGCAATCTAATGATAATAAATATATACTAATTAAGTTGTGAAGCAGAAAAAAAGGGGGGTTGACAAGCTACTGTGCAGTATAGAAGTTAAAAGTATAATATTTTATGACAAACTGTTTGGTTCACATCCACAGTCTGCTACTTACTAGTTAGGTGAGCTACCTTGAAGAGTTTGCTTGACCTTTCTAAGTCTCAGTTTAAAGTGATCATAGAAATATTAAACTTACAAAATTTTTGCGAAAATTAGATAGTGTTATCAAAGTACCAAGTACGTTCTGATTCTTGGTAAATAATAACTGCTTTCCTGAAAAATATACTTGTTACCTGTATAGACTTTTTTAAGGTATATTATAGTACCTGAAATATTCTTGAGTCTATGAAATTACCTAGTGATAATTGCTCATTTTTGTGATCTACAAGGATCTGTAGACTTATGTGCATCATCCATGACTGGAATATAATGATGGTTAAGATGTTAGAATTAGAGTTGAGACTTACCTATGACTTGTACTTAAAAGCTGGATGACCTTCAAAAAGTAACTGAACTTATTTAGAAGCTTTTTTTTTTTCAGAGCCAGAATGAAGTTACCAGTTTTTCCTACCTCGTGGGATTATTGGAAGGATTGAATGGGAGAATATTATAAAGCACCTGCACAATTCTTGGGACATGTAAAGCTAGTCAATAATATAAGTAAAACTCTAGTCTTCAATGTCTAGGATTTAGTGGTTAGGATAAAAAGTGACCTATATTTTTTCAAACAAACTTAGAGAACAGATAATGAATCCCAAAAATTCAACAGGATGAAAATAAGCAGAACTGCCTGCATTGCTCATAATTTTTTGTAAAATATCAATTATGATGAAACTTCAGTGAGCAAGATATTTTTCTAATTCTTGATGGATCTTTCAAGGGTTATATATATGTACTAGAGGCCCGGTGCACAAATTCGTGCACAGGTGGGGTCCTTAGGCCTGGCTGGTGATCAGGGCCAACTGGGGCCATCTCGCCCAGTCCTGATCGGGGCGAGGGACCACGGGAGGTTGGCCGGCTGGGGGGAGGGACCACGGGAGGTTGGCCGGCTGGGGGGAGGGACCACGGGAGGTTGGCCAGCCAAGGGAGGTTGGCTGTGGGAGTGCACTGACCACCAGGGGGCAGCTCCTGCATTGAGTGATTGAGTGTCTTCCCCCTAGTGGTCAGTGTGCATCATAGCAACCAGTTGACCGGTATTCAGTTGCTTAGGTATATACACACACACATACACACACACAGAGCTATATAACTGGGTGGTAGTATTAGAAGTATTACTGAAGACAGAGGAAGGAGAAAAACAATGGTCCAGAATAGCTTGAAAACATTTCATTAATATTACTTATGGTTGTTGAAGTATGCATAATTTCTAAAAAAAATTCAAAGGCAAAAGCACAACTTGGGGAAAAAAAATATGTTCAAATAATATTAGTAAAATATCTGATTGGTATAGAGATTTTTTAAACATGTAAGTGGTTGAAAATAAACTGAGTTGGATATTATAGTATATTACTTAATACATAAATATCATTGTAAGTTTAAATTACCTGTCTTCACTACTGATAAGTCTTTGAGAGGAGAGATTCTGCCATTTATCTCATCATCCAGATGCCTAGCACAGTGTCTGTTTTCCTTAATCATTTATTTGCTGTTTCTTTATTCCAATTTATCCTTAAGATTCCTGTGCTAATGACATTGCAGGCTCACAGGATGAAGACAAATAAATAATTATAATGCCAAATGGTATGTGCTATGATAGGGGAAATACAGGGTTCAGTTGGAAGTAATATTAGTGAGGCTTCTTTTGGAAAATTTCCTTAAATAAAGTACATTTAAGGTGAGACATACATGCTAATTAGAAAATTACCAGGCAGAGTGGTGGGAAAGAATGGTCCATAAAGAGAAACAACATGTAAAAAAGATCCAAAATTGAGAAAGAGCACAGTATAACCAATGACTTAACTAAGGGAAGTTTGGCTTGACCAAAACATAGATTATGAGGAAGAGAAGAAAACGCTAGACAAGCTCATAAACTATGTTAAGAAATTTAGAAAGTATCTTTTAAGGGTTTTAAGGGAATCATGGTTACATTTATGCCCCATTTCATCATTTTTCTTTTAAACCCAAGTCCTCCTTAGATTACAGTGAGTATCTAAAATTTACCTTTGGTTTTAGGCAAGAAAAAAATCTTTCAGTAGTGCAAACTAATTTTATTAAAATCAGTAGCAGTCCATATGGCAATTGCTTGCTGACTCCTTGACATCTCTTTAGCAGTAGATTCCTCTGATCACTAACACTACCTTGCATTAGATTCTCTAGGACAGTAGTAAATTAGCTTTTACTTTATCTTTATGGGAAAGCAATTTCTAGACGTCTTTTTCCTGAGCCATCTCCTGTTAAGAGGGAAATTCCAAGCAACTACTCCCCAACTTTCTTGTGAGGGAAGGAAAAAAATAAAAACAACTAAACAAACAAACAAACAAAAACAGTGGGACATCTGGCCTCTAATTCCTTCCAGACTTAATTTTCTATTGCTGACTTTATAAGACTTCTTTAAAGCACAGCTTTCTAATAGTGAACTGTGCTGCTCCATGAGATTAGCTGAATCTGTGTTCTTGTACTAAGTTCTCTGCAAAATTAAGTACAAAGGAGCATGACCTGTGATTTAGGAGCTCACCTAAGGTCCTAAAAAGTCAGAATAGTTTAAAGATGTAAAATTGAATGTAGACTAAAAAGACTTTACTGATAAGCTATCCTAACCCCTCATTTTAAAATGAAGACACAGAGGCCAAGAATTGTGAAATATACCATAGTCATTCTACAAGTTAGGCTATACCAAATTGCAGTTAATATTTAAATAATATTGGACTGAATTATCCAATAAGTTTTCTAACAAGTCATGCTTCCTCTCTAAAAATAACACCCAACATTTATTGAGAACTTTCTATGTGCAAGTCAAACTGCCTTTTAAGTAGTGAAATTTTAGTCTTGACATTAGTTATAAGATATAAGAATTTTCATTATCCACATTTTATATATGAAGAATTTAGGCACAGAGCAATTGACTTACCGAGGTAACAGAGATACTTTATAGTAGAGCTTGTTTAAAGACAGCCTACTCCAGGATCTAACATTATAATGATATTATTTTATTACTACTTGCAGAGTTTAAGATCAGTAATTTACATCACTAGAACGTTGGCTACTTGAAGATAGAGGTTTTGTACTATTTTGTTTAGTGCTTGTTGTATACTTAAGGCCTAGAAGAGTGATTATGATAACTGCTCAATACATGATTGTTTATTGAATTGGCATGGCTGTATATAAAATAGTATTAAGTATGAGCTAAAGTGCTTTATAATTCTTGGATTCAGAAGAGTCCTGGGGACAAATTATTTTTTAATAAAAAATATAAAAGTCAAGTATCTATTAAATACAACATGAAAATCGTCTATGGTTGCCGAAACTGGTTTGGCTCAGTAGATAGAGCGTTGGCCTGCTGACCGAAGGGTCCCAGTTTCGATTCCGGTCAAGAGCACGTACCTAGGTTGCGGGCACATCCCCAGTGGGGGTTGTGCAGGAGGCGGCTGATCGATGTTTCTAGCTCTCTCTCTCCCTTCCTCTCTGAGTCTTGTGTCTGTATTAGGCCCTGAACTTTAGTCTTAAAATTCCATCATTCCCTAATCTATTTTATCAATGGTTTTAATTATATGGTGATGTATAAAGTTATATTTTAACATTTACTCACTCATAAATTTTATTAAAAAATCAATAAAAATATATTAAAGAAAAGAAAATAGTCTATGGTTAACATTATTGGATCTGATTTTAATTTAGCTAATGTAGGCTATTAAAATCAGTTCACATGTATTTTTCTCACCAAGACTTTCCGTGAGTCTTGTGTCTGTATTAGGCCCTGAACTTTAGTCTTAAAATTCCATCATTCCCTAATCTATTTTATCAATGGTTTCAATTATATGGTGATGTATATAGTTATATTTTAACATTTACTCCCTCATAAATTTTATTAAGAGCAGGGAACATGACTCTTTTCTTCACTAGTTTTCAGTCATAAAGTAGTTACTAAATTAAATAGGTCTTAACTAAATGAATGACCAGAAGTAAATGACTGTATGAAACATTTGGAGGTACGTAGTAAAGAACTCAGCCTTGTCCAAAGAAAGGTTTCACGTTTGCCCTGGTCTTCTAGGAGGAAATCTATGCTATAATTAATAGGAGGGTCTATTTAGGGCAGGGGTGGTTACTCCAGAAAGACTTATTATGTGATTTAGGGTGGGATTTGAATTTTATGGTATCTGTTGACCTGGAGATTGATTTCAATCACTTCGGCAGTCAATCAATCAAAACTATGTAATAATGATCCAATAAAAATTCTGGACACTGAAGGTCAGGTGAGCTTTCAATGCTTTGCTGTCACACATTGATACTGGGAGGGACAACTTTACAGGGGAGGACAGCATTTGGAATCTTCCCAAATCTACTCTATGAGTCTCTTCCTTTGCCTGATTTTCTTCTAAAGCCTTTCCCTCTAATATATTGTAACTGTGAATATAATAGCTTTTAGAGAGTTATGTGAGTCTTTGCAGTTAGTGTCAGAGTGAGAGTGGTCTTATGGAGGTGTGCCCTCAACCTTCACAGCTAGGATAACTCTAGAAGCAAAATGGTTCTTGCAAGGCAATGGTCAGGGTAGATAGACATCCTTACGGTAAACTTGGCCTTTTGAAATATGTGTGTTTTAACTCTGGCACAGTTGTTTAAGCTCTTGAGTTTCAATTTCACTATCTGTAATTTTAAAATAGCACTAGGGTACCTCATAAGGTTATTTTAAAGAATATATATTAAGAAATGACTGATTGTCCTAATTATAGAATACCTAGGTACCATACGATAAGAAATGTAATAATACTACTTATTTCAAATGTGTGACCCTCTCTAAGAACTGATACTTAAAATTTAATGATCATAATAACTTTTATATAGCTTTGTAATTTAGATGAACCTTCCTTTAAGTGAGAGTAAAATTTCTAGTTAGCTATGGATTTAATCCATTTAATCCATTTGCAGGCTCATAGGTTATTGAAAGGTCATCTATCTTCCTCCCCTCTGGCAATGGTTATATGTAAAATATATTCAAAAGAGAACGAATACCATTTTTATATATTTCCAAATAAATAAAATTCTAAAACTTACCTGATAAAATCCATTCTATAAGTAAACAACATTTAACATCCCTATGCCCATTACCTAATTAGTTAAAAGGAAAAGAGTAATAATAATACCTATATCATATGGTCTCATCAGAATGTTTAGTTGGTGGGCCCAACACTTCGATGTTCTAAAGCTTCATAGGTAATTAATAAATAAATTTAGTAGTTCAGTAGGCAGCATGGCTTTGGAGTACGCTCCACATACCAACAGATGTCCAAAGACTCAGAGAGTCCCCAGGTCATTTGAGAAAATTCATACAAATTTTCACACTTATTTGTCTTGCCTTTTTAGCCAATTGAGGTTACATTTTGGGCTGGGGCCAGATCTGAATATAGGAAAGCACTTCCCTGGAAGTCACTGTATGAAATGGGTTCTAACTGAGTAAGCTGAAGCCAATCAATAGCATTACATGATGCTTGAAAAAAGATTATGCTACTGGAAGTAACTGTTAATAAAAATGAGTCAGAGAATAAGAATTTTTCAATGTTTATTATCCTCCAAGTGAAAAAAGAGTCTTGGAATCATTGGTATAAATGGGAGATAGATGTTGTTGTAGAGGAAGGGGTTTTATATAGCTTAGAAGAACTATTATTCAATTTTTTTTAAAAAAATCTACTTAGTTATATTATAATCTATTAGGGCTTCTTTGTTATCACTTATTTAACTTCACAGAGATTTTTAACATTAGTCAAGGTGTGCCAGAGATGCATGAGTATTCTGAACACTAAAAACATATGTTTATATAAATAATGCACTAGCATCTGTTTTTATATGTTGAACTCTTAAAAGGTAATGCTTATAATAACAGAATCAATTGTATGTAATAAACCCAAGGACTATACCCAGAGCCATACTGATACCAAGATGCTGTGTCACTTGTGAAGCCCAGTGTGGTAACCAGCCCTACCGTCCAAATGATCTCTAGATAACTCTCAATAAAGGCAAACTGGTTGAAATCTAATTCCATAGTATATAGTGTCTCAGTGTGTTTCCAAGTGTATATAATATCTCTATGAGGCATACTTTATTCTTATTTTTCAAATAAAAAAAGCTGATACCTACAAAAATTAAAGGACTTGCCACCACGACAAAACAAGTGGCCAATTTGGGTCTGTAATAGCTTACTTCTTGAACAGTGCTGTTGCCCCAAGGGTATGTCAAGGTTATTCATTACAGACGTACATTGACATGGACGCTTGCTTGTTTCAATATACTTCACACTTGCAGATATGTGAGTAGCCTACAAAAGTTTTCAGGATCCCATACTTCTCAGTGGCTTAATCACCAGGCCTCCGTGAAATAATAAATTAGTAGCCTAAGAGAATAGACCATTTCTGGAAAAACAATTACAATTCTTACCTATTTGAAGTCCGATATATTTGGGGGGATTAGTCCCTTAGTTTGTGCTGATTTGCTTGGCTGAATATAAAGGGGAAAAAACAAAAACAGCTATGCCCATTATAAAACCAAACCAAAAAATCATATTCATAAACAAAACAAAAATACAAATACATTACTGGGGAGAAAAAATCAAATGAGTTTGAAAATAAAGTTGTCAGCAACTCCTAGGAAAACTTAAGTCCAGCAATCTCTCATAAGTAGGAGAAAAATATTGTGTCAATTAAGCTTTTTCATCCTTTCAAATATTTGGTGTTAGAAATATAATAAATACTTAGAAATAATAGCAATGCAAAGATTAGACATGTTAACTAAAAAAACAAAAACAAAAACCAACAACACCCCAGTTTATTCATAAACAGAAATACAATTAGAACTTTTGTTGAAGTATACAAAGTCAGTCGGGTACCCAGAATATTTTATTTCCTCAATATACCCCAAAAACTATTCTTGTTCTGCAGATTATATAATTAACTCTTCCATACTTCTAACTCTCTTTTTCCTAACTGTTCACTTTGGTCATATAATGTATTAATTATATTGAAAATATAAGAGAGTCCTACTGTTATCAGAAAAGCCTTTTCCCTTTTTAATATTGCATGCTGACGTACAGCATTTGTTTCATTTTCTACCTACTCTTCTTCAAAGCCTTTACAACCAAACCAAACTGTGTAAAACTAAATAACTGTAATATCCACCAATGTCTAATCTATTTGGATTGACTGTATTACATGACTTAAGCACTTGAGATAAAATGGGTTAGGCCTACCTAAAAACTGCCAGTTTATTAATTAAGAAAAAATACAATACAATAACTCAATTTTTACCTCACACTTTAGTTGAAGAAGCAGAAAGAGATGGACATATGATGAATACTAAGAATTTAGTGAATAGTCTTTATTTCTCTGGTAATCAAATGCCACCAAGAGATGTTTGCTAAGGGGAAAAAAAAGTTCAACATTTTCCATATTCATCTTAATATCTATATGATAATTATAGAGCTATCTTTTTAGAAGTGAATGGCTCAAAAGTGGAATTACATGTTTTTACAATATATATTGACACTTTTTTGGAACAAATGAGGTAGTAGACATGGCATTTTTGGCTACCAAGGATATGTATATTCCCCATTACTTTGATAACCTTTTTAACTGGTGAGGTCCCTTTCTTCAGGAACATGTGCCTTTTGTGCGACTCCTCCATTAGCCCAGGGAAAATCATGTGATCTGGGCCTAAACTAATTAAGACATGGCATTCCTCTTGTCAGAGTGATTGACAGGAATGCAAACATGAACCACTGCAAAGAGGACTTGAACCTGAGAAGCCTTGACCTTCGTGCAGCTGGGGACCAAGAATAGAGCCAACACAATAGAAAAATTTAGAGATAAATCGGACCTTGGTGACAATTTTTGAGTCCAAACACACATCTGGATTTCTGATAGCTTGTCAAAAAATTTATCTTTCAAGCTTAAAACAGTTTGAGCTAACTTTTCTTACAAGCCAGCTATTTCTGATAGCAACAGTTATCAGTAAAGCCACATGTATATCTTGATTCTTCAGCTCCACAAACCATCCCAAGCCTTTATTTGTGCCAATAGCTATTATAATTTATAAATTTTCAATGACACATCATAATGGATTCAGTGATTTTGTATTTGTTAATTTATTCAGATAATATAAGACTGCTTATTACCAACATTAAAATATATTTTACTGAGCCTGAAAACCACTTAATTGGGTTAACATGTGCTGTTGATATTACACAAATTGATAAAATAACTGATTTGGGGAAAAAAGTAGCCAAATTTTAGACTTATAGAGTATCCTTCCACAAGTCCAGCTTGCAGCACATTCACCATAGAGTATGCTGAATAGTTTGTTGCTTTTTAAAAATTTTCAATAATTCAGTATATCTTTCCCTCACATAGATCTGTATAGCAACTTTTTACCAAATAATCTTGTTTTGTCCCATAAAATTAAGACAATGATTTTTATTGATTATATATGTTCTGGAAACTTTCACATGTTATATACTTAACCTTCCCTAAAGACAATTTGAGATACTATAAATCCTATTATCATTCCAAGATATCTAATTATGAGGATCAAAACTAAAAACCTGGAGAGACAGGTCCCCTCAAGAAAGCTAACTTCATGTTGAAGGGCTGCTTCCCTGTACTGATATTGACACCAACAGCCATCAAGATACCTGGGATTGCAAGCTGGATGCATCACACCGGAGTCAAACTTCATGTGCTAGACGATCCAATACCCGTTCAACATACAGATAACTCCTGGGAGCCAAATGGAGACTTCAAACTTCTCTTCAAACTGACTAGACAAATCAAGTTACAAGCTCTATTCATACTCCAGGAATACCACCCCCTGCCAATATTGCCCTCAGCTGACTCTAGACACCATGCAACTTCCTTCTGTGCCAGGCCTCATACTCCCTCTGAGAGAAAACTCCACCCCTCTCTAGAAGGAAGTAGAGACAGAAGAGACTCTACACCCCTTTTTCCTTAAACAATTCAGGACAAGAATCCTTGATGGGGAGAAATGTAGTGAAGGATAGGCCAGATGCACAGGGTTGCTAGGTCTGAGCATGACCACTGCCTTAAGTATTAACTCCTGGAAGACGATGTCTAAGCTTCAGTTGTGTTTTAGGTACTCGCCCAGAGAAGTAGCAAAATCAGAGGGAGTGATGCCATGGCTGATATTAGGACCAGCTGCATTGACTAATGCTACTCTGGCACCACCCAATCAGTGGAGACCAGAGGGGGCACACCTCATAGTGAAAGCTCTATTGGAGAGCATTATGCTAGGTGAAATAAGCCAGTTAGAGAAAGACAATTACTGTATCACTTCAGTCATATGTGAATCTAATGAACAAAGTAAACTAACAAACAAAATAGAAACAGACTTATAGTTAGAGAACAGACTGACACTGTGGGGAGGGGTTTGTGGGCTGAGTAAAAAGGTGAAGGGTTTAAACAAACAAACAAATAAAACTCATAGAAACAGACAAAAGCATGGTGACCAGAGTGGAAGGAGTGTGGGGGAGGTAGAAGAGGGTATAGAAAAGATCATTGTGATGGAAGGAAACTTGACTTGGCATGGTGAACACACAATACAATATATAGTTGATATATTATGGAATTATACAACTGAAACTTATATAATTTTTATTAACTAATGTCACCCCAATAAATAATAAACAAGAACAAAAAACTAAGCAGGTAATAACAAACAACAAAACACTTCAAAGCCATTTAATCAAATTCTGAATGGAAAATTTGTCTTCCATCGCATGGCATTATTCTGCCATATACTGAAGTCTTGGCTATAATCATATGTAAGATACTGTCAAGATTTTTCATTTGTTGTCATTGCCTCTGACTTAGCTGGTTTGTTGGTTTATTTTTCACCTATAGATTAACTCCTCTAAATATAGGAAAATATGGATATCAATAATTTCTCTTTGTTCAGTTTTTAAAATTTCCACAAAAGGATTCTAATTGGCTTGTTCCTGATTAGTTGGTGTCTTCTCTTACCACAGGTAGAGATAGAATTGGATTTGGTTGATAGAGGAAGCACCTTTCTAAAAGAAAGGGGGTCATGGAAACTTTATGAAGAATATTAGGATACTAGATAGACAAATACAATAGTCACTATAATCTCAATTTGTTATAACATAAAAGGTTCTGTGGAAGCAATGAAACTCAAGAAGTAAAGTCCAAGCATTTGGCATCATTTTTACTTTTTTGCTTTAGCAAATACATAGTTAAGAAACTGAGTTCTGTAATTAAAAGCAGTCCTTCTTCTTAGTATTCATTTGAGCACAGCTTATTAAACTGTGATGTTACACAAAGTACTTAATTTATATGTAACTCATATTGCACTTGTAAAATAAAGATATTATTAGTTTATACCTCATGGGCTTATTGTAAAGATTAATTTCAATCATCTGTTTAAAGTATTTAACATAGTACCTAACACATAGTGAACTATACCCTTCATTCACTAAGTAAGTTCACAGAGATCAAGTTTTTCATTCACAAAGATCAAGTTATGGCAAGTGGCACCTGGAGAAAATAATAAATAATTAAAATAATTTAAAATGAACAAAAGAAACTACTAGACAAATCTCTTTATGTCTCTGTCCTTGCCTTTCACACATACTAGTAGATACAAACACATACACACACACACACACACACACACACACACTAAGAGGGAAGAAAGAATAAAGAACAGGTTTTAAACTTCATGACAAGAGCTAGTTACCATGTTTTCTAAACTGTCTTGAGTAAAATAAAGTGGTATAAATTATGAAGAGAAAAATAAAATATCTTAAATATATTTTATTGATATTTTTACAGAGAGGAAGGGAGAGGGATAAAGAGTTAGAAGCATTGATGAGAGAGTAACATTGATCAGCTGCCTCCTGCACACCTCCTACTGGGGATGTGCCTGCAACCAAGGTACACCGGAATCGAACTTGGGACCTTTCAGTCTGTAGGCTGATGCTCTATCCACTGAGCCAAACTGGTTAGGGTGAAAAATAAAATATTTATGGAAAACATTGATGCCCCAGATTCTATGAAAAGCATTATGATGTTTGAAGTTTAGAAGCAATGGGAAGGAGACAATATTAAAATAAATCTTATTTCCACTTTTGGCATTTGTCTCATTATTTCATTTCATCTTCTTTGGGATGAAAACAGGAACTTACTCTTCATTTGGTCTCTTAACAGAGAGCATAGCATTCATTTAGAAGCATGGGTGAGTCCTGCCCATCCTCTTTCTGATCCACAGGCCTCGTCGGAAAGTTATTCTAGTCTTTAATCTCTCTCTTTTACCAGTGTTTCTCTTCCAAGAAGCATTTGGCTGTACAGAGAAATTCTGGGTTTTAATCACATTATTTATCTTACTATGTAGGCTTTTGTGTTTACACACAGGGTGTCCCAAAACATGTATACACACTTGAACAGCTGATAGCTCAACCGATGTTTGTTTTTTTTTTCTTTCCAGCCAGACTAAGTTTTGAACAAAGGAAACTCCCAAAATGCTGTTGGCAGTTTGAAAACACAGTTGAAGTACAAACACTGACTTTATAATCATTCAAAGATTATATACCCTATATAAAAAATAAAAGGTTTTCACTTATTTGCTATTGTCATTGTAGGTGTTTCTGCAGCACAGAAAGGTACACACATGATGCTTTTCTTCTTTATCATCTTTTCTCAGTTCTCACTTAACCTTGAATAATGCCAAATTAAATTCCAGTTCTTCAAACAAATATCTTCAGATCACTATCCTTACCCTTAGATAACTTCGCAATTCTTGGAGATTCTTTAGAAAGAATTTTATAAAGTGAGTTGGGTACTTTTCAAAGCCAGAATATAGGCTAACTAGTTATATTAGTGAGTATTTCTTTTCTGAGATGTAATCTATTTATTTATTTTTCAGGCTTGTGAAAAGAATTGATAATTCTGCTATAAAATCAAGTTAAAATAGCTTTATGTACAAGTATATATTATAGATTATATTATAGATGATAAATATATGCATGCACATATACAACAGAATTTAAGTGCTAAATTAGATTAAAATAGATTATACTATTTAAAAACGTCAATATCCTTAATAAAATGTAAGGATACATTTGCATCTTAGTAGATGCAAATATCATTAACAAAATGTTAGCAAACCAACAGTACATTAAAACGATCATACAGCTCAGTGGTTGAGTATTGACCTATGAACCAGGAGGTTCGATTCCTGGTCAGAGCACATGCCAGGGTTGTGGGCTCAATCCCCAGTGTGGAGCATGCAGGAAGCAGTTGATCAATGATTATCTCTCATCATTGATGTTTCTATCTCCCTTTCCCTCTCCTTTCCTCTCTGAAATCAATAAAAATATGTACCATAAAAATCTTAGAAGAAACCATAGGCAACAAAATATCAGGCACATGTCATAGCAATATCTTTACTGATATAGCTCCTAGGATAATGGAAACTAAGGAGAAAATAAACAAATGGGACTATCTATCTATCTATCTATATATATATATATATATATATATATATAAGCCTAAGCAACCATCACAACCGAAACAACCGAATGGACGACCAAACAGGCTGCGTGGGCAACCAGGCCAGCAGGAGGGTTACTGAGGGACGACCAAACAACTGAACAAGCAGGCTGTGTGGGGTGACCAGGCAGGCAGGCAAGGGGCGTTAGTGAGGGACAACCAAATGACTGATCAGTGGGCTGCATGGGGCGACCCAACTGGCAGGGGGTTTAGTGAGTGACAACCAAATGACTGAACAGCAGGCTGTGTGGGGCAACCAGGCTGGCAGGGGGGGCAGTGAGGGGCGATCAACAACTGAACAGCAGGCTGCATGGGGTGACCAGGCTGGCGGGGGGGGGGCAATAAGGGGTGACCAGGACAGCAGAGGGGAGCAGTGAGGGGAAACCAGGCTGGCAGGGGGACATTTGGGGCCCCCAGGCCAGCGGGGGGGGGCAGTAAGGGGTGACCAGGCTGGTGGGGGGGCAGTTAGGGGTGATCAGGCAGGCAGGCAGGCAGGTGAGCAGTTAAGAGCCTGTGGTCCCGGATTGTGAGAGGGATGTCCGACTGCAGGTTTAAGCCTGATCCCCAGGATTGGGGCTAAACTGGCAGTCGGACATCCCCTGAGGGGTCCTAGATTGGAGAGGATGCAGGCTGGACTGAGAGGACCCCCCCCCATGCACAAATTTCATGCACTGTGCCTCTAGTATCAAAATAAAAAGCTTCTGCACAACAAAAGAAACCATCAACAAAGCAACAAGAAAGCCCACTGGATGGGAGAACATATTTTCCAATGTTATAGCTGATAAGGGTTTAAACTCCAAAATTTATAGGGAACTCATACATCTTAACAAAAGGAAGATAAACAATCCAATCAAAAAACAGAAAAAGGACCTAAATAGAGCTTTTTTGAAAGTGGACATACTGCAGGACAAGAGACGTATAAAAACATGCTCAAAGTCACTAATCATCCGAGAGATGCAAATCAAAATGACAATGAGGTACCATCTCATACCTGTCACAATGGCTATCATCAACAAATCAACAAATGACGAGTGCTGGTGAGGATGAGGAGAAAAAGGAACCCTTGTGCACTGCTGGTGGGACTGCAGACTGGTGTGGAAAACATATGGAGTTTCCTCAAAAAATTAAAAATGGAACTCCAATTTGTCCCAGTAATCCTACTTCTAGGAATATATCCCAAGAAATCAAAAACACCAATAATAAAGGACATATGCACCCCTATGTTCCTAGCAGCACAATTTACAATAGCTAGGATTTGGAAAGAGCTTAAGTTCCCATCAGCAGATGAGTGGATTAAAAAACTATGGTACTCTTACCATTTGTAACAGCATGGATGGACCTGGTTAGCATTATGCAAAGCAAAATAAGCCAGTTAGAGAAAGGTAAGTATCACATGATCTCACTCATTTGTGGAATATAATGAACAAAAATAGATCCAGAGACACAGCAACATCAAACAGACTGTCAAACCTCAAAGGGAAGGCAGGAGAGGGGGGAAGAGAGGTATAAGAGATCAACCAAATGACTTGTATGCATGCATAATTGCAAAACCAATGGACACAGACAATAGGGGGATGAGGGCATGTACTGTGGGTGGGGAGTAGCTGGGGAGAGGTCAATAGGAAGAATGAGACATATGTAATACTTTAAACAATAAAGAGTTTAAATTAAAAATATATAGATATACATATTTTAAAAAAGGATCATACACCATGATCAAGTAGGAGTTTTTCAGGGGATGCAAGTTTGATTCAACGTATGCCAATCATTCAATAGGCTACATCATGTACCAAATTGAAGAATAAAAATCACAAGATTATATCAATAGATTCAGGAGAGCATTTGACAAAATTAAACATTCATTCATGATAAAAACCCCTCAACAAGTGCATATAGAGGGAACTATGTCAACATAATAAAGGCCATATAGGAATAGCCCAGAACTAACATCTTACTCAATTGTAAAAGCTTAAAGCTTTTTGTTTAAAATCAGGAGCAAGACAAGGATGCCCATTCTGGCCATTCTTACTCAGCATAGTATTAGAAGTTCTAGCAGAATATAGGCAAGAAAACAAACAAACAAACAACAACAACAAAACCCTTACAGATTAAGTGCAATTCTTATCCAAATTCCAATGTCATTTTTCACTGAAAGAACAAATATTCTAAATTTGTATGGAAAACAAAAGACCCCAAATTGCCAAAACAATACTGAGAAAGAACAAAGATAGAAGCATCATGCCTCCTGATTTCAAGTCATATTACAAAGCTAAAGTAATCCAAACAGAATGACACTGACATAAAAACAGACAAAGAGTAATGGAATAGAATGGAGATCCCATAAATAAACCCATATATGATCACTTAATTTAAGACAAAGTAGCTAAGAAAATAAAATGGGAAAAGGATAGTCTCTTCAATAAATGATGTTGAGAAAACTGGACAGCTATATTTAAAAGAATGAAACTGGATGATTACTTTACACCAGTGGTCGGCAAACTGCGGTTCATGAGCCACATATGGCTCTTTGGTCCCTTGAGTGTGGCTCTTCCACAAAATACCACGTGTGGGCGCACACATACAGTGTGATTGAAACTTCGTGGCCCATGCGCAGAAGTCAATTTTCGGCTCTCAAAAGAAATTTCAATCGTTGTACTGTTGATATTTCGCTCTGTTGACTAATGAGTTTGCCGACCACTGCTTTACACCATTCACAAAAATTAATTCAAAATGGTTTAAAGACTTGAATGTAAGACCTGAAGCCATAAAAACTCCTGGAAGAAAACAGGTGGTAAACTCTTTGACATTCGTCTTGGCAATGACTTTGTCTGATTGCAAAAGCAAAACAAAAGTAAATAAAAAAGTGGAAGTGCATCATCAAACTAAGAAGTTTCTCCATAGCAAAGGACATCATTAACAAAATGAAAAAGCAACATACTGAATGGAAAACATTTGCAAATCATAAATCTGATAAGGGGTTAATAATCAAAATATATAAGGAACTCATACTACTCAATAGTAAAATAGCAAACGATATGACTAAAAATGGGCATAGGATTTGAATAGACAGTTATCTAAAGAAGATATATAGATGATCTACAGTTGTTCATTATTACAATCATCAGGGAAATGAAAATCAAACCCACAATGAGCTATCACCTCATCCTGTTAGAATGGCTGTCAAACAAGACAAGAAATAACACGTGTTGGCGAGTATGGGGAGAAAAGGCAACAATGCATTGTTGGTGTGAATGTATATTGGTGTAGCCATCACAGAAATACAGTATGGAGGTTCCTCAAAACATTAAAAATTCTACCGTATGATCCAGCAATTCCACTTCTGGATATGTATTTCAAGGAAATGGAAACACTCTAAAAGATATCTGAACCTTTCCATGTTTATTGCAACATTACTTAAAATAGCCAAGACATGGAAACAACATTAAATGTCACCAATGAATAAATGGATGAAGAACAAGAAAATATCACACACATACATGCACACATGCACTGTAATATTATTAAGCCATAAAAACAAAACAACAACAAAAAAACACCCAGAAACCCTGCCATTTGTAACAACTTGGATGGATGTTGAGGAAATTTTGCTAAGTGAAATTAAGTCAGACAGAGAAACAAATATTATATAATCTCACTTATATGTAAAATCTAAAAAATAAATGTAAAAAATAAACTTATAGATTGGTGGTTGCCAGAGGCACAATTTGGGGGATAGGAAAAATAGGCGAAAGTGGTAAAAAAGATACAGACTTTCAGTTATAAAATAAATAAGTCTTAGGGCCATAATGTACAATATGGTGACTATAGTTAATATATAATATGGTATTATTTATTTGAAAGCTGCTAAGAGAGTAGATCTTAAATGTTCTTATAATATATTCTATTTTTGTGTGGCAATGAAAAATAACTAGAATTACTGTAGTAATCATTTTTAAATGTAAATATATATGGAATCCTTACATTGTACACCTGAAATGAATATAATATGTCAATTATATCTCAAAAAATCAGAGATTTGCCCTGGCCAGCATAGGTCAATGGTTAGAGTGTAGGCCTGTGCACCAGGGGATCAAAAGTTTGATTACCTGGATTGCAGCTCCAATCCCTGCCCCTGGTCGGGTGCCTGTGGGAAGCAACCAATTGATGGGAAGCAGTGAGGGGTGACCAGGCCGGCAGGGGGGGCAGTTGGAGGTGACCAGGCCAGCAGAGGGAGCAGTTAGGGGTGATCAGGCCAGCAGGAAAAGACAGTTACGGGTGATCAGGCTGGCAAGGGGGATAGTTAAGGGTGATCAGGCAGGTAGGCAGGTGAGCAGTTAGGAGCCAGGGGTCCCGGATTGTGAGAGTGATGTGTGACTATGGGGATCGGGCCTAAACTGGCAGTCGGACATCCCCGGAGGCGTCCTGGATTGGAGAGGGTGCATGCTGGTCTGAGGGGACCACCCTCCCACCCCATGCATGAATTTTGTGTACTGGGCCTTAGTAAACAAATAAATGGGGGGAAAATCCTCACTTCTCAAGTGAGTATTAAAAAAAAAAAAAAATCAGAGATTTATTTTGCCTGATTGTTTATGATGAGTCAAGACAGAGGCATTTCGATTTCCCTAGAGCAGTAATAATAGATGAATCCCGTACTAGGTGATTTTTTTTCTCTCCCTTGATTAGGTAATTGCTTTGAATATAAAATGTTAGACATAATAGATTTTCGATATATGCATGGCCCCTTGAAATTTTTAGTTTCTTATTATTTTATAAAAAGAAGAGACACTTGAAAAAAACAAACAAACAAGCAAAAAAAAAAACAAATTCAAAATGTATCAATAGCATCGAAAGCTTCCAGAGGTGGGGGAATGAAAAATAAAATGGATATATTTTCTGAGTCAGTAAAGAATAGTTTGCTGTTTTGTTTCTTTTCACATAGGCAGTGTATATTTGGCTGAGTGAATTTAGGTCAAAACCCAGGAGCCAAGGAACACTTGTTTCTTGTCCCTCTTTTACTCTTTCTGGATTCTGAATATTCTTGGAATGAGAAAATACCAGAACTCAATTAAACTGGCAGCTTATGCTTCCACAGGTGGCACCTCCAGGAAACATCACTCTCCGTGAAGGCACTGAATGGACACTGGTAGAGGGTGGTGATGTTGGAAGCAGACACTTGTATAAAAATAACTCTGAGAACTGAGCTCTTGGTGACAATGTTTGTGCAATTTCTTCCCCGCACTCCCTCTATCTTATTTCACTAAGTAACCTCAGTGTCCTTCTTATTTTTCAGGTTTCACTCTTGTTGTTTTTCTTCAAATATATGTATTCCTGTTTTGCCACCTTTTTTCCCCTCAATCTCACAGCAAGTCTTCAAGCATCAGTTCCAAATTAATTCTGTTTTTAAATCTATTAGGGCACTTCTCTATTCACTGGATTTCTCATTAAAATGTTATTTGTTGCCTCGTGGGTCAACATTAAGAAAACAAAACTGTGACCTTTTCTCAGCAATTTTATGATTTCAATTCTGCTTCAGATGAAAACAAATGTGTCTTGGACAATGACTAATCCATTCCTGCATCTGTATCATGGATCCTAAGTAGAAAGGTACTCTTTAAGACACTGGGTTTTCAAGATCTTTCAGGGCCTACATGGTGTATCTCTGTGTTGAAATGAGACTTTTTCTAAGACTCATGTCTTTTGAGAATGATATATTGCTTTTGAAGATTTTTATTTTTTATACATATAACTACATATCATGTTCACCAATTCTTTAATATAATTGCAAATCAAATAAATTTTGCTTAAAATGTGCAATTTAAAAATATTTATGAGTCCTCTAGTAGATGTATGGTTGAAAGAAAATCAGGAGATTTTTTTTTTTTTTTGAAAAGCAACTAAATTTTGATATAACAATGCTTTAATCAAGATGTCACAGGACATCTTCAGGAAATTTTGACCTGAAAAAAAATAACATACACTCAATTAACCAATAAATAAATAAATAGAAGAGTAGTAAGGGGAAGAAAAGAAAATGAGGAGAGAAAAAATAAATAGAAGGGAATAAAAGGGTGAGAAATGGTGGTTAGTTATCCCCTCATTATATCTAAATAAATGCTGAGAAACTGTTAGGGTATTCTCATAAGGAGCTCAGGACTTTGAATCAAAGGAACACAGATTTAGTCTTATCTCTGAGATTTATTAATAGACTAGTGACTTGCTGCACGGATTCGTGCACATTGAAAGGAAATTAATTAGAAGGTGGTGGCGAGGCAGGACTGGGTGAGATGGGCTGGACACGCCCTGGAGCCAACCTTCCACGGTCCCTCCCCAGTGTCTGCGGAATGAGCGCGGTCCCTTTGGCAGGTGGAGTCCCTTGACCTGGCCTGTGGGGATTGGGCTGAAACTGGCTCTCTGACATCCTCCAAGGGGTCCCAGAGAGCAAGAGGGCACTCTGCAAATTTGCTGTTGCACAGGGTGTGGAACACAAACACAAGTGTGCAGTAAACCAGATTTGGGGCTGACAGTGCCCCAGCAACAACATAACCCACGGCCAAAGGTGGAATCACACAGCTCTGTGAGGAATTGGGCTCCCTCCTCTCTGGTTTCGGGGTGTGTCACCCGAGAACCACTGCTACTAAGTCACTGCTGCTCAGCAGATCCTACATTGAGCATATGCCCCCAGTGGTCAGTGTGTGTCATAGCAACCAGTTGCATGGTCGGACACTTAGCATATTAGCCTTTTATGTATATGCAAGGGGCCCGGTGCATGAAATTCATGCACTGGGGAGGGGTCCCTCAGCCCAGCCTGCCCCCTCTCACATACTGGGAGCCCTCAGGGGATGTCCTACTGATGGCTTAGGCCCGCTTCCCAGTGGGAGCGAACCTAAGCCGCAGTCTGGCCTCCCTTTGCAGGAGGCAACCGGGCTGATCAGGGGAAGGTGCCAGCCCCATCACCCCGCTGCTGCAGCCACTGCCAGTCACTGCAGCCACCAAGGTATTTTCATCAACACAGACCCCAGTCCCTTCACCATGAAAAAATGACAACTTTAAGCATTTTCAAGATGTGTCTTTCATAGGATATGACATTTATTTCTTTATTTTTCTTTTTATCCTCACCTGAGGATATGTTTCCATTGATTTTTCCCCCTTCCCTCTGATCCCAGGCTCGGCCCCTGCCCAAGCCTAAAGCCTCTGCCCCAGTCTTTAGGCTTGGGAAGGGGGACCCCTGGCACCTCCAATTGCAGGCTCTGCCCCTTCCCAAGCCTAAAGCCTCCACCCCAGGCTTTAGGCTTAGGAAGGGGTTCCCACCGGCACCTCCAATCACAAGCTCGGCCCCTTCCCAAGCCTAAAGCCTCTGCCTGATGGCCAGCTGGGAGTGACCTGGGTGTCAAGGAGGTTCCCAGGACCCAGGTATGTATGCAAATTAACCTCCATCTTTGTTGGGTTAATTTGCATACTCACTCTGATTGGCTGTGGGCGTAGTGGAGGTATGGTCAATTTACATGTTTCTCTATTATTAGGTAAGATAGATATATAAATAACAAAAATGTGGAAAAAATATCATAATAGGGATTACCATTCAGAATTGATATAAAATAACTATTGTATATCATAAATGTATTTTACATACACATTCCTATAAATCCTGACTTGGAACCCTTTTTCTAATGATTTCTTCCAAAAAGAAGTGGTCTAATGCCCTGAGAGGAGGCTCTATGACCTTAATGGTCATTCATATTTGATCTGAGACCAAGTTCATTGTTCTGATATTTATCCTGCAGATAGCCTTTCAGAATTTTTATTTTATTTTAGTTGTCCCAGGGATTACCTGGCATTGCAAAACCTCAGAAGATTCAGCTGCAAAATGTAGAAAATCCTCCAGCTGATGCCTCTGTGTTCCTTTTACGTGTCTACATTAGTATCCACAAGATGTCCTGGCTGTTGCACTTTTTTCCCATTTGTGACCAAGATCTTCTACCATACAGCTCAGAGGTGACTGTTAACTTAATTGTGTCACTGATGCCCCTCCCCAGGGAATTTGGACAGGAGATCGGATTCTGACAGAGAATGATCTACCAGTAAGTCAACAAAAGCTTCATTCTATTTGAACTTAAAGGGAACTAATGATTCTGACAAGCCTAATCTCCTGTCGTGGATAGCCTTGTAAGACTCCGTTCCTTTTCAAGTCAAGCTCTTTTGATTACAGATGTCATGTCTCCCACAATACTAGTTATAAGCTTGTCTTTTCAAATGACAAATGACGTTTTGAGTGCTTGATTGCCTTGTCATCTAACAGCATGATTACCATGATAAACCATTTTCCTCCCACCAGTTGGGCTGAAATAGAAAGCAATAACTGTTTTACTTCAGAATTCTCAAAATAATTTTCATCATTTCACTTTGAAAGAGACCAGCAACATTGAAGAAATATTGTGTAAATAAAATCATTTAAAAAATGCAGCACCTAGAAAAATAGCAAGCCAGGGGCAAACAGGAAGAAGAGCACTACCCCTTAGAAACAATGACTGAGGAGTCTTTTGTGTTGTGCAAATATCTTTCCAGTCCCCCGGAGTTGAGGGAAAATGTGTCACACATACTTCAAAAGATGTTCTGGACTAGAAGAGGTAAGTAGAAGAAAAGAGGGAAATGAGCAACTGGGAAACATAATGCATCCTCAGTAAACAGAATCTGCCACACTATGCATGTGCAATCCATCATAGTCCTAGGAAAAGAATTTGCAGTAAGTCCTGTGCTCTTAGCTTTAGGAATTGGCAGTGTTTGTATTTAGCAAAGTGCAATAATGCGAAGCTTTATTACTCTACAATCTAGAAGGGTGGTTCCACAAAATGGAATTGTAGAGACTGTGAAGAGAAGCCAAGTCCGGAGCCTCAGAGACCTTGCTAGGCGATGAGTTGGCAGGGCCATAGTAAGTGTTCAATAAATACTCCTTGTTTTGATATGATTGAATGTGGTTGCCACACAAAACACTGAGACATTGGATATTTAGATCATTTCCCAGTCTCTAGCCCTATGATTTTTTTTTTTAACTGCATATATTTTTATTTTTAATAGTGTTTCTGTATCAGTCTGCTAGGATTGTCATAACAAAATACCACAGATGGGTGGCTTAAACAACATAAATTTATTTCCTCACAACTCTGGAGGCTGGAAGATCAAGATTAAGGTGCCAGCCGGGATTGGTTTTCTGATGGCCTCTCTTTTGGTTTGCATCTGGCTCCTTTCTCACTGTGTTCTTGTAGGCCCTTTTCTCTGTGCAAGCACATCCTGGGTTTCTTTTCCTTTTCTTACAAGGACATCGGCCATATTGAAGTAGAACCTCACCTTTAGGTCCTCATTTGATCTTAGGTTCCTCTTTAAAGCGCCCATTTCCAAATAGAGTCACTTGGGGGCTTAGGGCTTCATCAAATGAACTGGGAGGGTCCACAATTCAGTCTGTAACATCATCTCCTTTGAAGATGATCTTCAAAACAGAATAGTGTATTAGAAAGAAGAGGTACTTGGGTGTCAGACGGAACAAGGGGTGGATTCTAGCTGGCCATTTATTAGTCCAGTTTAACTTTGGACAAGATGACTTAAATCATTCTCTGTAAGAATGGGGATATTAATCATCACTTAGCAAGTTTGTTGAGAAGACTTAGGAAGGAGATCAAGTAGGAAAATAATCTAACACAGTACTTAGTAGCTGAGAGTTGTAAGCATTTCTCTCTGATGTTTATAGTTTAGGTGGTAGGGTCTTAACATTCCTCTGAAGACCCAGAATGCCATTCTTTGTGTCATGCATCTTGAACTGCTGAAAATTAAAATTTTAACCAATTTGAGCAATTTTTTTTTCACTATAGGTATTCAAGCTACCAAAAATCCCCCCACAAAAACAAAAACAAAAAACACTAATATCTATTTTCTGTTATTTCCCAGGCTAAAGCTAGAGTTTTCTAAATAATATTTATGTTCATCAACTGGATTCATTCAGTCTATTATTAAAACATTAATTTGATAGGCATTAATTAGATCAGCTACATGTGAAGTACTTTACTAGGTATTATATGACTATAAAGATTAGTAAATTATATTGCTTGTTCTCAATGAAGTTAAAAAACGTTCTATGAATGCAAATTTGTACAAAACATTAAGAAATATAAGGGTTAGAGATAAGAACTAGGTTAGTAGAATGGAGTGAAAACGAATCACTTTTACATACATGATTTATGGATGGTTTCCATAAAGAGATCAAATTTAAAATAACGCCCCTTCTCAGACCTTTGTTCATGCTGTTTTTATTACTCATCTTTAACCATTGCCTGTTTAACCTTTGGTATGTTTCATATCCTCCCATTTAGAAGCTTTAAAGCTACAAATGGACCTCTGCATGGAACCCCAAATGGAGGCCGCTACATCCATCTTCTGTGGACCCTTAGACCTCCCACTTCTGATGGGACCCTGACTGCTGCCCCCCAACTACAACCCATTTGCCAGGAGGAAGGAGCCAGAAAGACATGGTGTACCCTGTCCCCAATGGCAGTTGGGGTTTCCTAATCAGAGCGGGGACTGAAATAGGAATTCTTAGGGGGAAGTAGGCAGGTTTAGAAAAAAATTAGAAATTAAGGGGGTCCATGGAAAAAGCACAGGCTACAGAGTTGCAAAAGGTTACATTTCCATAAGACAGGGAGCAGGGAGCCAGGAGAAGTTACATTTCCATAAGACAAGGGAGAGGCAGCATTATATTTCCATAAGATAAAGGAACTGGGAGTAGCCAAAGGTTTATATTTACAAAATAAGGGAGGGCCTCACATGTCCCATGTGAGGTTTGGCCTTTGGGCCCAGGAACTTCTATAGCGACCAAATCAAAGGGAAATAGTGGCCAATCAGAGGGGATATCAAGGCACAAAAACTACAGCCTTTATAAACCATGAAAAAAAGGAACTCAGTGGGACTCTTTCCCCATCCCCACATGGGAGTCTGTGCTGTGAGATTCTTTCCCTTTCCCCACATGGGAGTCTGTACTTGTCCTTCAATAAATTTCCACCTTTGCTATTAAATAAATAAATAAATAAATAAATAAATAAATAAAAAAAACTCTTCAAGTATGGGCGATTTTTTAGAAAAATAGGATGTGTTGTAAAGGTGCCAATAACGTGAGGAAGAATTCTTTGGAACTTCTCAATACTTTGAAGATATCTCAGAAGTCATTATTCTCTCTCTTATGTGGCTCTTTCCAAAGGTGCGGACATGGGCTCTCTCACCCAGCTTTCAGGGGATGGGTGTCATACTAAAGTCTTGGAGGAGGAACAACATGGAATGTCTGAGGAGAAGTCTGCATATAGAAAGAGAAATGTTACTTCAAAGGTTAGTTCAAATAATCAAGAGCTCCTTTGAGAGATGAACCTGTACTTTCCAAACAAACCAAATCAACTGTTAAATCCCTGTTTTTATTTGTTGAGATTAGTTGGCTTATTTTACAAATGCTTCATTTAAAAATCTGCTCATAAAAGCCCCCACTTTCAGAGTTTTTAAACTGTAACTGGAAAAGGTGCCCATTTTTAATTTATTTTAAACCTGTGTCACTCTGATAAACTTGTATTCATTAAGTCCCAGTGTCACTATAGCTTTGTTATAGTGCAAAACAGTTCTAGAAAAGTGAGCTGTTATACTTTTCCTTCTGCCTAACATGACAAGGGTTCCCATCGAAAGAGATCAGAAGTTGCTTTAGGCCTTTCCCATGATAATATAATGTTGACAAGTACTATTTCAAAGGAGCATTCTTAATTCTAACATCTGAGGGTAATATTGTGTAGCTGAATAAAGCAAAAAATATTTATATTATATCATATTAATTACATTAATTACATTAATTATATTAATTATATTATATTATATTATATTATATTATATTATATTATATTATATTATACTAGGAGCCCATTGCACGAAGTTTTGTGCAATAGACTTTTCCTTCACCTGGCTGCCGGCACCAGTTATCCGCCAGCAGCAGTTTTCCTCTGGCCACCACCGATCAGAGCGCCTCCCGCCAACACGATCGGCCACCCCGAGAGGAACTCCGATCGGGAGGCACTCCGATCGTGTGGGTGGCCAGAGGAAAACTGCTGCTGGCGGAAAACTGGTGCCAGCAGCCACGCAATCGGCCACCCCGAGTTCCGCCACCAACGTCTTACGCAGCGCCGGCCATTTAAGCTGGTGGGAGGAGTGGGGGTCGGGGACTCGCGAGTCCCCGCCCCCCACTCCTACCGCCAGCCAATCGGCCACCCTGAGTCCCTCCCCCCGCGCCACCAGCAGGCCCAATCGTGGGCGTAGCGGAGTGATGGTAATTTGCATATTACCATTTTATTAGGTATGACTAGAGGCCCAGTGCACGAATTTGTGCACAGGTGGGGTCCCTCCACCTGGCCGGCAATTGGGGCCCATCGGGGCCATCCTGCCCAGTCCCAATCAGGGCTGATTGGGGCCAGCTGGCCGGGGGGAGGGACTACGGGAGGTTTGCCAGCTGCCGGCATGGGATGTTGGCTGTGGGAGCGCACTGACTACCAGGGGGCAGCTCTTGCATTGAGCGCCTGTCCCCTGGTGGTCAGCGCGCATCATAGCGACCAGTCAACTGGTCATTTGTCGACTGGTCGTAACCGTCGCTTAGGCTTTTATATATATAGATTATATTATATTATATTATATTATATTATATTATATATTATATTATATATATTATAAACAAATATGGTTATTTTTGAAGCTAAAAGCCTATTTTTTGTGGTTTTTCATGAATGTATCCTAAAATATTTTTATTCTTCAACCATTAATGTTGTCAAAGCAGGTATATTATGTAGTCTATAAAAGGCAGTTGTTTTTTTTTCCTACTCTGTTTAGCACCATGAGGGGATTTTCTACTACCACTTGTAATTCTAAATTATCTCAGGTCATGTGAGGCAAATCTGAACAAACTGAAATTTTGAGGGAAGTTTTTTTTAGTGTCTTCATACAATGTATCAGATACACTGAAGGGCAGGTGTATACATTTAGGTGAGAAAATGCAGGCACAGCTGTAATGTTAAACTGAGGTTCCTTATGGAAGCTGCTCAGTAAGCAAAATAAAATTCTTACAAATTAATTTGACCTTGAAAAGGAAGCGAATTTTTATCAATCAGTTGTAACCAACATTGACTCTGGAGTTTAGCCAAACTGTTGCATGCATACTCAGGTATATAGAACAGTTGTCAAATGTAGTCTTCTTGATCCACACACAATCTGTCACTGCCGATCAAATTGGAACCTGCTGTGCTTTCCTTGTTTCAATTTTATATGGCAACACGTAATATGTGAGTCAAATCTGTCTTGCAGGGTACAAGGAAAGAAGACAAGAATGCAAAGGCTGTTAAAATACAGGGTGGGCAAAAGTAGGTTTACGGTTGTGAGTTTAACAAAACACAGTATTATTTTCGTATTATTATTTACTAATAGCCCAGTGCACAAAATCCGTGCACATTAAAAGTGATTTAATTAGAGGAAATATTTTAATATTGCTATTTGCCCTTTCTCTATAATATTAGTGTCCGGCCGGCCCCACCCCCGTCAAGCCCCGCCAGGCAGGGGACGCAGCCCTGGCCCATGCCATGCAGCCTCACCCAGTCCTGCCGCCATGAGACTGCAGACCTGCCGCGCTGTGGGACCCATCAATGTGCCTCCTGGTGACCGGTCGTTTGGTCATTACGGATGAAAATAAAGTCATGCACTTAAGCATGCACATTCATTTTCAATGCCTGATTTCTCTACGTTTTCTAAATTGCAAAATATAAGATCTTCAGCCAGATAGCATCATAATGCCAAGTTCTTTATATGATGACATATACCATTCTCTCCACTCAGTATGCTCCATTTGAATGGATTAAATGTATGTGACTCATATGAAAGGCACTGCTGCTTGCTCTTAATAGAGGAAGCATTAGCTTATTACCTAATGCCATAAAGTGGTTTAAATGGCATATACTGACTTGAAGAACAGAAGGAAAAATAACAAAACAAAAAAACAAAAAAACACAACATTCAGTGCTGTGGACTACAGAATCCTCTCCCTTTCCCTTTGTTTTTTTTCTGCTTTTCCCATGAACCTATTTGTGCTCTGCCTCAAATCAACACAGAAGACAAAATCAGATGCTGTAATCTGCATTTTATAGTGCCATTTGAGTACAAAGAGGTGTTTTTCAATCTTTATCTTTTTTTTTTTTTTTAATCAATGCAGCTCAAACTTGCTCCTAGCATTCCAGGAGCCAGACCAACATGGCTGTGCAGACACGCCTTTGGTAGGTGCTGTCAGGCTTCAGGGCTGGGGCAGGAAACACGTCAGGTGCTGCTGGAAAATAATCAGCTCTCCTCTCTACATAGCAGTAGTCTTTTCATTATAAAATGCAAAGCAGCAGCCGTTTTCCATTACCCCCATCCCCAGCCCTCCTCACCCGGGCATAGGAAGGGACTGAGAGGATATTTACTCTTGGCTCTTTGATTTCTCTTATTTAACTGAGTCCAGTGACAGCTGCTTCTCTGAGCACAATGCCAGCCGGCTCAGGGCTAGCCGCACCTGGAAGGCAAGCGGCAGAGCTGACCAGGGACTTTGACCAAGCCCAAACGCGAGGGTCACAGCGACCTCTGCAGGCAGGCTGCTCCCCCAAAGACTCTAGGCCCCTCCCAGCTCCGCACCCCAGCTCCCTGCTCTCCCCCTTTCACCCACAGGCACCACCAGTGTGGTGTGCCCCAAGGCTTGGTGTGCAGATGCCAGGGTTGCAGGTTCAAGAAGCTCTGCCTCCTCCTGGCACTTTGAGCCATACGTGCCGGCAGGGACCTTTCCACTCAGTCTTGGTCTTTGGTCACTGCTGAGGTTTTTTGGACTCGCTAGACCAGGGATAGCCAGGCCCTTTGCCTCTGACCAACACCATGTCTGCAGCCTGTCTGGGGTACCACCAGGCCTGGGAAAGCGTGAGGGTGTGGCCAGCCTGGGTGAGGGGCCCTGGGGAAGTGGGGGGATTGGCTAGCCACCCCACCTTCAATTGGGGTGGGAGAGGCTAAACAGGGGTAGGGCTGGGGGAGGGGCTGGGCAGGGCAGCCATCTTGTGACAGTGTTATGGCATAAGGGTCAATTTGCATATTACTTCTTTACTATATAGGATTACTTATTGTATTACTAATTTGTATTACAATTGTAAACCTACTTTTGGTCATCTTGGTATAAATTAGAAAACATCCTAATATGAAATAATACCTCTTAAACCTATGATATTCTGATCTAAAGCAGTGCTTCTCAAATTTTAATGAGCAAACAGATTACTGGGGACCTCGTGAAAAGACTTATTCTGATCCAGTAGGTCTGGGATGGGGCCTGAAATTCCACTCTATCAGTAAGTTCTCAGATGATGCCAGTGCTGCTAGACTATGGGCCCCACTTTGAAAGACCAGTTTCTTCAGCACAATTTTACACAATCCATCATGAGACTTCATAACCATCTACTTAGCAAAGGAAGTATAGCAACCCCAAATAGCCATTTTAGGACCTGCCAATTGATTCTAATGAAATTTGGTAATTATGCAAACTTTTTGGGTTCATTGTGATTAGTCTTACAACTAAATTTTCTCTTAGAATCACTTTTCTTTGTAACTATTTAGAAAATAAATAAAACAAAATCAAAGTCTATGATTACAAATTCTTGCAGATGACACTAAATAGTTGAGAAATGTTTAGGATTAAAGCTTTTAATTCCTCATTCTCAACCTTGTGAGGTACAGGACAAAAATACTTGTGATGTACAAGCCATGATTCTGGCACGCCCTCTTGGTAGCATGCCTGTCCCTTTCCTGTCCCCATCTTCTTCCCACAAGGTGCTTTATTTTATAATAATAATAATAATTATTATTATTATTTTGCCTTTCCCTCTCCTAAGCTCCAAGGGCTCTTCTTCCACTTCTTTAACTTGTTTCTGGAGCCTATGCAGCCCAGCTGGCTCACTTCTACTGCCTTTGAAACTTTGTAAATAATCTTTCTCTTATAATTTGAAAAATAAAAAATAAAAGCAGTGATACTACCTACTGTGGGTAGACACTCCTACCTCACTGGGCTCTGCTGTTCCCTGGAGCCAGTGCCTGCAACAGTCAGGGGTGCATCTGCCCTATAGAAACCTGCAGCAAGGATCTGCCCCGGCCAGGGGTGTTGGCAGTGTTTTCTGTTTGCTTGTGTTTTATTTTTAGAAAGAGAGGGAAGGGGAGAGAGAAAGAGAGAGAGAGAGAGAGAGAGAGAGAGAGAGAGAGAGAGAGAGAGAGAAAGAAACATTGATCAATTCCCTCCCATAGGCGCCCAAACCTTGGATGGAACCTGCAACCCCAGTATGTGCCCTGACCAGAAATTGACCCTCCACCTTTTGGTGTATGGGCAATGCTCCAACCGGCTGAGCCACCCAGCCAGGGCTGGTGGCAGTTTTAATGCCTTTCTGAGGAGAGGTGCCAGCAAGTAACCAGCTGTCTAGAACTTTCCTCCTGACTGAGGAAGCTGTGATGTACTTCCTCAGGCTCTTGACAGTCTACTTACAGGAACTGCTGCTTCAAGAAGAATCAAAGAAAAACATACCCATCTCCAATGATACCTCCCCCTGCATTGTTTAGTAGTAAATGATCTAATCGAATGACATGGCAGTTTTTTTGTCTCACACAGAGAAGGAGTAACAATGGCATTGTGCACTGCGTGGTTCAGAGGACATAGAAAATTGAGTTTAAGAATATTCTGTCTAAATTAATTTATTTTCTGGGTGTGTGTGAGACATAAGAAAATGCTTTTTGTCATAGAGTCCCTTCTTTCTTTTCTTAAAACTTTGTTCTTTGTTACAAACTTTGTCAATTCATTAAACACAATTTCATTACCTGTAAAGTATAACAATATTCAGCGACAGGTAGTGTTTTTAAGGACATATAAGGCAGTTACCAATGTTGCTTACTTCACTTGTAGTTTAAGCCTTTGTGGAGTCAGTCCTCATCTAGTTACCAACCATTTCAGCGACCCTTAGCTGTATCAATCAGTATTGGATAAATTAAAAAGAAATTCATTTGCTTATAGAATTAGAAGTCAAGAAGTCAGGCACAGCTTTATTCAAAGGGTGAAACCATGTCATCATACTGGGCTTTTCTCCATTCCAAAGCTCTGACTTTTGCTGTACTGCTTCAATGACTACACTCCATAAAGGATTTCGCAACAGCGAAAAATTTAGATGGTCTCAAAAGATAATACCAGCTCCACTTCCAGCAAACCCAAAAACAGTTGATTGTTTCTCATTGATTATAAGCAGCTCATATGCTCATCTCTGAACCAATAGCTCTGGCCATTGCAAACACCGTGTTCTAATTGGCCAGACCTCATCCACATGTCCACCCTGGTACCAGATGTGAAGTAAAACCCACCAGAAGCAGGTGAACTGCGGGCAATGACAGCCATTACTGCACCAGTCAGACCTCTCAGTGAGGGACACATAGCGGACTGGCAATCCCAGGAGTTAGCTATCCTGTGGGTCTACCCGTGCATCTGAGCTGCAGCCACGTTCTGTGTGCTGACCCCAGAGAGTTACTGAACACAATGAGGAGGAGGAAACTAGTGCAGCCCACTCCTAGGTGACTCCTTCGATAGATGACATTGGCTCAAGGATCCCCCACTGGCTCAGCTGAACCTTCCTTGGAAATAGGCTGCAGTCAAAAACTCCTCTGCCCTGTTCCTCTCTCCTTCACTCTTACCATGAGAATCAGAACTGATGTCAGTCTAAAAGTTCTCCTTGCTTTTTCTTGCACCCTCCCCCAATAAATCTCTTGCATGTTTAATATTGTTGTGGTGTCAGTTTCTTAAAGGACCCAACATAATGTAATAATGCATAAAGAAGTGATTTTCCAAAGAAAAATGTGGGTTCCATCAGCAAGAGAATGATGAACACTTGGTCCAAAATAACTAATATGAACTAGAGTGTATCTATAAAATGACTTCCTGTGGTTTAAATAACAATTTATTTTCCATAATGTATGTTCTTATAAATTTTTCTCTATATCAAACAATGTTGGCTTGCATCGTGTCTCTGAGATTAAAATTTCCTTTATAGAAAAAATTGTATGTCTTTGTTTTCCTGTAAACCTTTTTGCTACAATAGCAAAGATAAGGTACACTATATATGTTCGTGGAAAAGGCTTTCATATATCTGGAAGATAGTGTGGATAAATAAATCATGAAATAAACCTTATTTTATATAAAAAATAAAAAATCTATGATGAAGCATCCTTTCCAGGTTGTAAGGTTATCTCAGCAAATATTTTATTTAGATCTTTCTTACTATACACATCAGGATTTCTCTGTTGAATTTGAATTACCATAAAATGTGTCAAAAACAATTCCTGGGACATAAAAGTTAAAAAATTCCTGATTTTCCCATTTTTGTATGTTCTGAAGATGTAGATGAATGAAGGGTAACTTTTTTCCATTGTTCTTTTAGGTCTTAGAGAATATGAAAGTGAATGCTAAGATCTTATATTTTAAAATTTGTAGTTGACAAAGCAATCTCACCTCCATTATTTATACACTAGAGGCCCAGTGCACAAAATCCGTGCATTTGGGGGGGGGGGGTCCCTCAGCCTGGTCTGTACCCTCTTACAGTCTGGGAGCCCTTGGGGGATATGTGTGACTGACAGCTTAGGCCCGCTCCCTATGGGGAGCGGGCCTAAGTCAGCAGTTGAACATCCTTAGCGCTACTGCCGAGGTGGGAGAGGCTCCACCACCACCACTGTGCTAGACAGCTGTGAGCCAGGCTCAGGGCTTCTGGCTGAGCAGTCTCCTGTGGGAGCACACTGACCACCAGGAGGCAGCTCCCGTGTTGAGCATCTGCCCCCTGGTGGTCAGTGTGCATCACAGCGACCAGTCCTTTCACCATTTGGTTGATTTTCATATTATCCTTTTATTATATAGGATTATATAGGATATGGCAGGAAAAGCAGCTATTTTAGCATATATTATTAGGAACAATATAAGTAGAAGTCAGGTGACTTGCTCAAAGCCACCCAACTAGTCCTAGCAGTATGTTCTAATGATTACTAGTCTTATAATAATTACCTCACTCCTCTCAATATGGTACCATTTCATGGGCCTACCAGGGGCAACATCCCCTTCTGCAGTAGTCACATTGATCATTAATGCTTGGAAATTTTTGAAATGGATATGAATGTTGGAAATATTAAATCAGTGAATGTTTAGCCTTATATCCTAGAACCTTTCTCCTTTTTTTTTTTTTTTTACTCTTTTTTTTTTTTAATACTCATCTGAGGATATTTTTTTCCATTGATTTTTTTTAGAGAGAGAGAAAGACAGAGAGAAATATCGATGTGAGAAAAACACATTAACTGGTTGCCTCCCACTTGAGCCTCTATCAGGGCCCGGCTGGGGAAGAGCCTGCAACCAAGGTATGTGCCCTTGACCAGAATTGAACTCAGGACCCTTCGGTTGGCAGGCTAACACTCTTTCCACTGAGCCAAACTGGCTAGGGAAGTTTTCTACGTTTTAGCTTTAGTCCTGAATTTAATCAATCAGACAAGTTTCTCTTTAAGCAGAACAATAGGGTTCAGGATGGGCAAGAGAAAATGTTTTTCTAATACAGCATTTTTCTAGCACAGTGTAATACAGTAAATACTCAGCCAGAGGTGTGCTCCCATATCATGTAAATATTTAATAAAGAGAAACAAAAGAACAGCTTTACTTATCCAGTACACAGATATTTTGGGGAAAAGAAAAGAGAGAGAGAGACATCAGAGCCTGAGCTCCAGATTTCATCAATCCCAAGTCATTAAGGGGAAAACCTGAGGGCAAAGAGGAAATCACCTCATTCTCCTTCTGAAATCTAGGAAGAGGCAGCTGGAAAAGGTGATTCTTGAATGAGTACGATCATCCCTTACACAACTAAGAATATACGTCTGTAGGGTGAGACTGTGTTGAAAGAAGGCATATTTCCCCAATACCCTAAATATCATTTTGTAGAGGAGAATTGGAGGAGGGGTGGAAACTAAGTGTTTTAAGCAAAGACATGAATAAATGTGCACTCTCTCCTCCAGATCACAATTATACATCTATCCCTTCTTATGCCATTATTCCTAGAGCCACAACTATAGGTTTGAAGGAATCTTGAAATTAATACCAGAAATTCTAAAGCTAGGGTACCTCTCCTTCCAAGTTAGTGACTTTGCAAAATAGTGTATCTGATAAAACAATAATTTTGTGGTCTAAATATTCTACTTTAAAATTCCAGCTCTGTTAAGTTATTTTGACTCGAGAAATTTTTTATGCCAGTTTACTACTTTTAACAACAACACAAAAACCAATAATATCTTCCTCAGCAAGTTATAAAGATTAAATAATGCATATAAAATGCTTAGTGCTGTGTGAGCTATTCTGCTGCTGCTCCTGCTATCACCACACCACCTTTAGCTCAGCCATTCCTTCCTAAGAGAGAAACTAACACAAAACATGAGCCCTTGATACATATGACAACTCTGACGTGTTCTCTTGCCTATGGTTATTTTTGCTACCTTAAAACTCAACACTCCGTATAGTTCCAAAATGCCTTCAATCCCACCCCTCAAAGAAAAAAAAAAAATACTAGTCATAGGAGCTCTGGGACAAATCTCCTAGCATATTTCTCATCGTCCAAAAGCCATGTATAAAATAAATCTTTGGTTTTAAACACCCAATGAAATACTTTCAGGCACAATAAACATGCCATTTTAAAGAAAAATACAAAACTCTTGCGATGTAAGAGGTTTAATTTATTTTTTTCATCTTCCTTCATTTTTATGTTCCCTAAACTCATGCATTTTAACCCAAGGCATAATAGCTCTTCTCAAAGTGTCCCATTCTCTTTGGATACAAGGCATCCTGAACACCTACCTTGTCAGAATGCATTGCATCACTAAATCCACAGGTCATTTCTGTGGACCCAGGAGGCTCTGCCAGTTTCAATAAACATCTAGGCTTTTGGATGTTAACCCCGACTTGGCTGAACCTGTAGACCTCTGGGAGGTTCACTCGTCACTAATTTTCTGGTCCAGTGGAGCATTACATAACTTTTCCCCAACCTTTCTCCAAACCCAGAGCCCAGATGAAAAGGGAAAAATAAGTATTATGGCAGTGTAAAAGAATAAACAAAAGCAAAACCTCCCCAAACAGTAACACAAGCAAAACAGCAACTGAGTTATCCTAATCATAAAATAAACATGTAAAATAAATGTTCCTGCCTTTATATATACTGAATTACAGAGAGAGAAAGAGAGAGAGAGAGAGAGAGAGAGAGAGAGAGAGAAAAACACAGGAAAAATCTTGCTAGTGGATGCTCAATGTGCCCCTGCAAATACTGACTGGATTTCTCCACAGCTTTGTTGTGCTTATGAGAAATACTTTTTGCTTCTGTTTCTGTCAGGTTATTTCAGATTCTTGACTCCCCACAATACTACCATCTGTCTCCTCTCTATTCCCCTTGATACATCAGCTATTAAAACAAATTTTACCAGGTATCTGAAAATGAAAACACATTTACTTCAGATTAAGAGGATGTGGGGGAAAATGGGTTTCATTGTGGGTATTATTTGTGCTTCTAATTTAATCTTCACAAAGGCTCTGTGCATTTGCTATTGTCCTATATTTCTAATAAATGCTACTAAGTTACTGATTCAATACAACAGCATGAAGGCTGATTTTGAGGACACTTTTTTCCCTACACTTAAAAGTATAAATTAACAAAGAAAGATTATGTCGACAATCAAGAGCACAGGAGCTCAGATACTGGTTTCCTTATATATAAAAAAAAAACTTTAAGTACTTATTGATAATCCAAAAACCATGGCAAACACAAAATAGCACAATACATTTTCTTTCATTTAAATATTTCATACGTACAGATCCAAAGCAAAATCTTTTATTCCGGATGGCGTTGTTTTTTTTTCCTTCCCAGTGAGCAATCTATTGTAAGGACAGAAACTTTCATTCAGCATTGGGAATAGAAAACTGAGTTATAAAGAGACTTTCTTATAGATAGAATATTTGTAACCACACAGAGTCATAGAAAGTATATTTTTTTAAAGAAATACCAATCATACCTTCAAGTTCACAGGTAGAATATTAATGATCTTTTTCTTGTGCAAATCGGGTTACAGAGGCAATGCCATTGTTGCAGTTTCAGGGCTAACACCACAATCTGATGAGTAAGTTTTCAAATTCTATTCAACAAGAAGACCTAATAGACACAGATTTTGTGCAGATTCCATTTGGAAAACATTCTAAGTTAATAAAGGGCTGTAAGAAAGAAAGATCACTTCTGTTTATTCAATGTCTTTTCAAGGGTTAATCTGAAATTTTAAAAGATTTTTAAAATTGATTTCAGAAAAGAAGGGAGATTGAGAGAGAGAGATAGAAACATCAATGGGGAGAGAATCATCAATTGGCTGCCTCCAGCACACCCCACACTGGGGATTGAGCCAGCAACCTGGCTTTGTGCCCTGACTGGGAATTGAACTGTGACCTCCTGGTTCATAGGTCAATGCTCAACCATGGAGCCACACCACTGGGTAAGGGTTAATCTAAATTTTAACCATTTGTATGGAAATCATTTTTACATGATTATACAAATTGTACAATTAAGCAAAGTTTATCTCTTAAGAAATAAAGTCACTGCAAATGGTCACAGACTTTACTAGACAGAATAATTCTGTTTGCTGTGGGGATTTTTCCTTATTTGCATTTTCAGGTTGATTGTCTCTAATAAATCTTTGTCTTCCTTACAGCATCTCCCTTCTCATTTAGATAAATGAGGGAAATGAATTAAATTTGTTTAGACTCTTGTGTTTAAAGGCCCAATAAGCATAGTTTTCTGATAGGGAAGAAAGTGACATGAGCTAGAGGTAGGAGAGGCCCTCATAGAGGAATTGGGATTTCTAAGACTCTATGGCTTAGAAAAATTTACATCAAGTGGAGAGGTCAGAGGGCTACAAAGGAGAGAACATGAAAGACTAAAGTTGGAAAGCTGCAAGTTTGAGCAGATGACTATGAAAAGACCAATCACACTGGATTGATAGTATGTGTGGCTAAAAAGTAAGCTATAAGTCTATATCAGCTTATCCAAAATGTCAAAATCTGAAAAACTCAAAGAAAACATTTTTTTAACTTAGTATAAATAATCCTATTAGGAGGTTTAGGAAATGTATAAAAAGGCAATTAACATCAACCCAATGACTACTATGGTGCTTTACAGAAGTGATTTCCCTGATTCTTATGAGGTGAATATTCTTTCGTAAAGATGAACATCTATCAAGGCTGCCACCTGTGGCAAGGCATTAAGAATGCAAACCAAATAAGACATGATACTTATTGCCAAGAATTTATAGTATGATAGAGATGAATGAAGTTTTATTAAAAATATCATGTAGCTTAAGTACTTTGATAAAGATATTTTCAAAATTTATCCAGATCAACAAGAGGATAGATTTACAAAGATAAACCACTGCCTGAGCTGAGTTTTTAACTTGGTAAATAGGAGTCAACTAGACGAAGGAAAGGACATTAGGAGCTAAAATACCATTTTGAGCAGAGTTATGGGAAAGCTTGGGGGCATGAAGAAGCAGGACGATTAGGAAAGTGGAACTAGTTGGGATAACTGGAATGAAGGGCTTGTGTTGGGGAAGGGTATAAAATATGGTATTGTTGCAGAGACGTAGAAGTGAGGTAGCCAGATCAAGTACCCCAGAGGGTGTCAGCAGTGAAGATTTTGTCCCCGGGAAACATGTGGCAATACCAAAACATTTTTATGTTATTTCAATGGCCAGGGGGTACAATTAGCATCTAATGAATGAAGGCCAGAGATGCTGCTCCACTTCCAACAATGCACAAGACATGCCTCCCTCCCCAAGTCACAACAAAGAATTATCTGGCTCAAAATGTCAATGGTGTCAAAGTTGAGAAATCTTGATAGAGCTTTATCTGGAAAGCTCTGATAAATCATTGAAGGGTTTTAGGCCCTGCAATAACATGGTTTTTCATATATAAGCATCATTTTGTCAGCAGAGTTTGAGCTGGATCAGAGAAGTGAGGGTCACTATCAGGGTAGGAAGATCTGTATTTAACCTATTACTTCAATATAGGAGAAAAATGATGGTGACAGCAAAGGAGGAAAAAGAAGAAAACTGACAATGAAAGATGCCTATGTATGTCTAAGAAAGAAAAGGAGGTAGAAAAACTCTCAGATTTCTGGATTGAGTCATTAGAATAAAAGTAATGTTTTTCAAACAGGTAGCAAAGGAAAGAACAGTGTTGGAGAGGAAAGATGATTATTTTCCCTTTAGTCTTCTCAAATTGAGATACCTGAAGAACATTTGGGGTTTACTAGCAAGTAATTGAATACATAAACTTGAGGAAAGTAAAAAGCAGGGAAAAAATGCAGTAAAAAAAAAAATGCAGTAAAATGCAGTAAAAAAAAAATCACAAGAACAGTTTCATTGTAGTAGTTAGTGGTGATAGTTATAGTAGTGGATGGGAAGTTGGAAAAACTGTACATCACTGAGGAGTATATAAGGGTAAATTAGGGTTTACTTCTTTAAAGAGCACTTTGTATAGATAAGCAAACTGGAGCTCACCAAACCTCAACACATTTTCTTAGCTCACAGGACTAGATTCAAACCCACATCTACATTCCTTAAAAATAGATTCCTTTCTACTATACAACAGTATCCCTGTTTCATCAAGTTATTTATATACCACTTTGGGTGCTTCTCTCTAAGAGAGAATATGAGATGCTTAATCAGAGTTCCAGACATTGATTGTACCATGTTTACTAGTGGTCATGGTCAATTAATATTTAAAATATGATCTGTCTTTTCCTCTTCTCCTCAATATAGGCAGATGGATAAATTTCTTATGCTGTACCTTGGAAGCATGCTAATTATTCAATCTATTTCTAATTATGTTCCAATCCCCTCTCTCTCTCTCTCTCTCTCTCTATATATATATATATATATATATATATATATGTATATATATATATTCATATATATATGTATTTTATCTACATACACACATGCACATACACATACATTCAAGCACGTAGATAGGCAATTTAATGTAGTCATTAAGAACAGTGGATTTTTAAATTTAACTTTCTCTTCTGTGTGAATCTTGACAGAATACTTAATCTCTACCTCACATTTATCATCTGTAAACTACAAAATATAGCCTGTACCTTAATGAGTGTTGTAAGTATTAAAGGAGACTATACCTATAAAACATAGTGCTATGGTTATCATCCAGTAAACTATACAAGTAGTATTAACTACCTTGTGTTCCCTTCTCTTTCTCACCACTTCATCCCTCTCCTCCTGCAATACTCCAGCAGGTTCACATAAATACTAGGACTTACAAGGCAATATAATTCTTAATGGCCAATTTGTAAGTTCCCCACCACAGGAGAACAAAGACAGGAAATGCCAGATACTAGGAATCAAACCATATAAGAAACTAGGACTGCCAAGAAGCACTGGATTGAACATCTGCATTCTTGGTAACCCCACCCCACCGTCCAAGCCCACCAACCAAGCGCCTAAAACCCACTGAAGACAAGCTTCCTGCCAGTGGCTGCATATAAGGAGAGACTTGGGGCTACCATTATCGGACCAACTCTCTGGCTCTGTGCTTTGTAGCCCTTCCCTTTGGATATCCCCATCCCCCATCTCCTTCTCTTCAAATAAATTCAATTTTTCTTTATTCACCATCTGAAATTATTATTTAGCCTGCCCACACACCAACTTTAACCTTTCAATAACTATATTTTTGTTTTCAGGTTTTTGTAATATGCAGCACACCCAATAATTTATTTCAGGAACAGTGGTAGGTTCCACTTATGACTAAGGATTTAGATGCATTAATCTTATTTGTAAGAGAGCCCTGCATCAGGGTATCCTTCATTGGTAAAAGTAATAAAGTTGTCTTCCTATCTCATCTGCTTACTGTTATGTGAGTTACTCTCCTCACGGACCTTTTATCCAGAGTGAATAGAAGGGTAAGATGTTGCTATTCCTTTGACTATGGTCATTATATCATGAACACTGGGCTCAGTCAAATCTAGTGCAAGGAGAAAACTTAGCAGAAGCAATCTGATGTGAGAAGGTAGGAGGTGATCATATGCTCTACTGCACAAAGATTTGGCGAGTTGACATTTGGGAGCCCTGGAATTTTTTTTAACTATTTCTTACCAATGAACTGCTACCTCTTTTGAGTTCTGGCTTCCTTATCAGCAATAGAAAAGGGTCATGTTAATAATCTCTGAAATCCCCTTGAACTCTTAATAATTATACCATAAGAGTATAAACTTTACCATTGGTGGTTTTGGGGTATTTATAACATTTTTGTTTATACTCAGTTTTAGACTTAAATCTGTATTTAGAATAATCAAATATCTAGATATATGGTAATTCTGAGAGTTCTTGCTCATTTAGGGTACAAAATATTTTATTACAAAAGAAGATATCCTGCTGAATCAGCTTATATAGTGACAAAGTACACTGTATGGAAAAACATAGGCAGTTCCTTCTAAATCTGTGTATACTAGTATCTTCTATGAGCTCAATGAATGTATTCCCTGATATAGTGTCACTCCTGCACTACACTGGATATTTTCCCCTAGGTTGACTATTGCAAATAAGAAATCTAAGGTAAATGTGAAGTCCTAAATTTTGGATAGTGAGAAAAATGAGTAATCATGAACTTCTAAATGCATGTTTTTTTGTAATATGCTGTTATCAACACATCCATAGAATAAAGATTAAGTAATGATTGTACCAAAATTCAACAAATAACATTATCCATAACCGGTATATCTTCAAAGTGATGTTATAAAATAAAACATGTTGACAAAGCTAGGTGTGCCAATTACATATTTTAAGCTATAAATTGGATACAGAGTTTATACAACTTCCAGTTTGGCACAGACATTAGTCACCTTAGAACAAAATAAAATGAAACATAATAAAAGCCTGACAATCATAACCTCACATTACAACTCTTATTCACCAAAATGGGATTGCCAATATATTTTATGTGTTTCATATAAAAATTTATATTTTCTTGAATACAATTTAAAACAATCAAGGTATTCAACATCAAATTTCAGAATAGGCACATTATGTGGTAAAATTCCCATACTGTGGAATTGATTTATTCGTGCAGTATAAACCAGAGCATTAGCTTGTTCTTTTCCAAACTCCAGGGAGCACATTTTTAAAAGCTCTCAAAATCTGTGTTCCACTTGTTTGTACAGTAATGTTATCATAAAAGTCAAGTTGATTTTAAAGATACAAGAATATTAGCCCTTTACCAGGCAAATCCAAGTAGTTATATATGTTACTTAAATATAAACATAGTATGAAATTCTACATTTTTGCTAATAAACTTCTAAAGTAAATGAGGTCCTTTATCTAAATTGAGCATTCTATCTAACTAGATTTATTTGTGGATGGCAGCAGAATTTGGTTTGGCTTTTGTTTAAGAGATGTGTTCAAGTTTGGTTTAACATACTAGTAATCTTTTCATCCAGTCTTTCTTATCAGTCTCATTCCTGACCCTTACCCACTGCACAAAGACCAAGTAGCTTCCAAGCAGCAGCATGGCAGTAACTGCTAATTGGGCTCACCGCACTTCCACCATGAGGCCGCAAAGGAGACAGTGTGCTGACATGAATTTCGGCAGGTTCATAGTCATGAAACAGGAGGCAGCAAGAGCTTTTTGTTCAATTCAATTCTCCTTTCCCCTCAAGTCTTATTGGGGTGACGTATGTGGAGGCAGGTCTTGTAGATGTTGTACCCAAACTGTGTCTACATCACAATGGAGGAATACACTCTGGAGAAGCTATTGTCTTTGTTACGCAGGGATGAAATGAAATTTTCTCCATGGAGGGTGGAGAGAAGTCTTTATCTTTACTATATGGGAATGTCTCTGGAAAGAAAGACATGCTCTATATTTAGTATCCAAGAATGTAAATACATTTGAGGAAATTCTTAAGGTGGAGATGTGAATAAATATGCTCTGTTAATGAAGACTGCCTCCAAACCTCTATTCTTTTTTCTTGTATAATTTTTTGTTTTGTTTTGTTTTGTCCAAGGTCTCTAACTTGTAGTTCTCTAAACCCATTACATGTCTCCATGCTGCAAGATATACCACTTCTTCATCTGGCAAACGCTTCCTCATATTTCAAAACCCATCTCAGAAGTAATCCTTCCTCTGGTGAACATTTCCCAGACTAGCTACTCAGACTGACTTATCTTACCTCCACATGCTTTCAGCATCCTGCCCATATGCCTATGTTGGCAATACTTGTTGTGTGTGTGTGTGTGTGTGTGTGTGTGTGTGTGTGTGTGTGTGTGTGGTCTGTCTTCTCCACTTGACTTTAAGCTCCTTAAGGACAAATCACATTTCACAAATTCAACTACATATACCTATTTTCCAGCACAAAGTTTGATGGTTTGTTAAATTAGTTACTTTATATTTCTGAATTTGAGTTTATCCTCTGTGAAATGAGTCTATTATCACCAAGCTTACTCATGAAATATCTTACCTAATAATAGACAAACATGTAAAATGACTGTACCTCCGCTACCCACCAGCCAATCAGGAGTGATATGCAAATTAACCCAACAAAGATGGCAGTTAATTTGCATACACAGGTGCTGAGTTTTGGGGGTGGGATGCTTGCGTCAGTGCCATGGCGACAACACAGTTGTTCTGCCCCACCCCCGTCTCTCAGGGCCTCTGGGCAGCATGGGAAGGTGGGGCTGGAGTGGAAAGAGGCGGCTCCTGGAGCAGGAAGAGGTGGCTCTGGGGCCTGAGGGGAAAGGGACTGGACTGGAGTAGAAAGGCGGTGCCAGCTGCCAGGGAAAGGAAAGCCCATTCTAGCATGAATTGTTGTGCATCGGGCTTCTAGTATTCTATAAAACTTGAAAACAGCATCAAACCTAGATTCCCATGTTTCTTTTTTGGTGCTGTGTGGTAATGCTTACACAATGACCAATTTTGTTATAAAGGGTTTCATGAATATGCTTCACTCACATAGATAATTTCTCCTATATCTGAGGGAAGGAGAAACATAGATTTATATTTCTACATCTGGCCCTTGATTTTTTAATAAAATATTATAGAGAACTTCATTGTCAGTAATTTTCAGCTAAAGTCTGTGTTCTGAAAATGCTTAAGAGAAGAATGTTCTTACCATTCTATATTCTTGCTGTTCAAACCACTTTATTTCTTTTGAAAATGGATGGGTCAAAGGCATACTACCTCTGATAGCATTTCTCAATTAGGTTAATATAGTGGATTGTTGTGGGGTTTTTTTGAAATATAAAGGAAAATGGTGAAACTATTTCCTGTTTTCTGTGAATGTCTATTTTAATTCCATATCTGACTTTTAAAAATTACTCCCCTCCCCTAAAAAAAAGATTGTGTGTCAGGGTATAGCAATCACAAAAGCATGATAAAACAATCATAGATTTACTTCAGCCTTATTTTTTAATACATTTCTTTTCATTTACTAGTAGGCAACCCACTTTCATATTGTTTATGTAATTTAGTTTTTAGCTCTTAGTATCTGTGATTTCCTATGATCTTTGTTGCCTTTTTTCTCTCAAGTAAACAATGGACCACAAATACAACATTCTATTTCTGTTTCAGTTTATAATAATAGATCCATCAAGACTAAATTTTAAAAGTACATATGCACCCCTAATTTCATAGAAGTGTTATTTAAAATAGCTACGATCTGGAAATAGCGCAAGTGCACATCAGTAGATAAGTGGATAAAAATGCTGTGGTACATTTATACAATGGAATACTATAGAATACTGTGCAGCTATTAAAAAAAAGGATCACTTACCCTTTGTGACAGCATGGTTGGACTTGGAGATTATTATGCTAAGCATATTAAGCCAGTCAGAGAAAGACAAATATCACATGATCTCAATTATAAGTGGAATGTAGAGAACAAAATAAACTGATGAAGTAAATAGGTCCAGAGATGGATATATGGAACAGACTTTACAGATGGTAGAGGGGAGGGGTTGGGAGAATGGGTAGAGATTAACTAAAGAATATATATGCATATATGCATAATCCATGGACACAGGCAATAATGTGGTGAAGGTCCGGGATGGGGCAGGGGCAAGTTGGAGGGGGCAAAGGGAGGAGAAATGGGGACATCTATATTACTGTCAGCCATAATAAAGAAACAAACAAATCAGCCCTAGTCTGTTTGGCTCAGTGGCTAGAAAGTTGGCCTGCAGACTGAAGGGTCTTGAGTTCACATACCTCTGTTGCAGGCTCGGTTGGGGCTCTTATGGGAGGCAATCAATCAATGTGTCTCTCTCACATCAACGTCTCTCCCCACCCTTCCACTCTCTCTAAAGATCAATGGAAATACATCCTCGGGTGATGATTAAAATGAGAAAAACAATGTATATGTTAAAAAGTATAGGCATTTATCCTTGAGGAGACCTGAACATACATACTCAAACCCTTTTAAGTCAAGTATTCTTGTACAAATGACAATCAGCTGGAGAGATGTGATGGTTATTCAGCAGGGCACTAAGGTAGAAATATGTCATTCTTTTTAAGTTTGTGGTTTAGGATATTTCTAACCCATTGGTAGAATTATTTACTTGATATAGGCAAATGGAAATTATGATGCCACAATTTACCACATGTCTTCTATTTTCTTCCTGAGTTGAAAGAACATGGATACTGCTATTGGTAGCCAATAGATACAACCGTCCTTATCATAGTGCTCAAATGTTTACAAAACAAAGCTATAGATAAATAATTGAAACAGCATTATCTAAGTCTCAATAACAATAAAAATAGTACCTCATATTAGAACAATTTCCTACAATTTACAAATTATATTTATTCTCTCATTTAGGGTTTACAGGAACTATGTAGGTGGGCACCACTGCCTTCATTTGAAATATTTCAAAATTGAACTTAAAAAGTTAGGTGAATTGTAAGGACTCTACAACTAGACTACATTAGGACCAAGTTACCAATCTACAAGTTTCTGATTCCAACTTTAGCAATTATTTTGTCAGCTGCTTTGCTATAGATGATTCTTTTATTTTCCAACATTTGGAAGAATAATCTTTCATGTATATTCCTTATATTTTAGCAGAGGTGCCTTAAGGAACACCATGTTTTGCATATATGTATGTGTATATATGTGAGTATGGCAATGGAATGATGATATTCCTGATCTCCTATTCTCCTTCTGTTCCATCAGAATAATTTAATTATTATCTTCTTCCAAAACTAGGGTCCTGAAGAAGGTTTAATTAGGGAAAGGACATTTGTTACTAGGAGAAAATTGGGAAAGCCCTAATTAAATAACTTAATACATTTCTGGCTGTCCAGGGTTCCCTTTTTAGCATCCCACCTAAGAAATTAATATACATGATTACTGAACTTACTAGAAATAGCGATATTCCTACACACCCATTTTTTAAATTTTATTTTATTGTTTAAAGTATTACAAATAGTAGTACATATGTCTCATTTTTCCCCCCATTGACTTCCCCTGGCCTACCTGCCCCCTGCACATGCCCTCACCCCTCCCAGGGTCTTGCGTCCATTGGTTATGCTTATATGCATGCATACAAGTACTTTGATTGACCTCACACCCATTTTTTACAGTAGAAAGAAATCAAGTCAACTGAGTAAGATTATCTGCTAAAGAGGCTGAATGAGGAATTAAATCTTCATCTCCATGAAATATTTCAAATCTTTCTGTCATATCTTTTTTTTTACTTCCATCACCCTATTGCTGACTAAAACTTTAAATAAGATGCTTTGCTAGACATTAAAAGAAAATCATTAATTGATTTTTATTCAAAGCTATTTATTCTGTATCTATTTTTGCATGACAGTAAAATAGGTCATACAGATTTAGAGAAAATAATTTTCTACTGTCAACTAATTCATAATCTGATGGAGAAGACAGACACAAAACATAACCATAATACATGAGGCTGTACCAAGATGAGGTGGAAACCAGAAGAAGGGATGAGACATTTATCTGGGAAAATTAAATCTGTATATTTCGAACAGAAGTTCACCAGGAAAGAAAGAAGTAGGTGTTTTAGACTTAGGCAACAACAAAGAAAAAAAATAAAAGGCATGAAAAATAATAGTATTTTTAAGAAAAGGCAAAAAAAATCCACTAACTTAGCATGATCGGTACAGATCATGACAGGTGAGGAGAGCTGAAATAGGTTGGGTAAGAGTCGGTGGTATTTTGGAATGAGACTACTAAAGACTTTGTCTTTCATGCAAAGGTATTTGGAATATATCATTCAAGAAGTAGACAGTGATTGAGAATTTTAAGCACGGTTATATATAAGCAGAGTCTGTTATAAGACAAAAACATAATTTCTATTTTCAGGATCTTAAAATACACTTAGTGAGACAGTTTACAAATACATAAAAATAAAGATATTAAACATTAGATTATGGATACTTTTAGATAGCTCTCATAGAGCAGAGGTTTTGCACAATTTCAGAGGAAAAGGTAACCACATGGCCAATAGAACAGTGTGGGATTTCTATCATATGTTCCAGGAGGAAAGGCACACAAAGAGATGGAAAAAGGAGAAAGGCATACATATAGGTGTGTGTTTGTGTATCAAATAAAACATAACAAAGTTTTTGATTCAATTGGTATTAATTAGCTTTATTAAAATAATGCAAATCATATAACACAAAGCGTATTTTTACATGTTTACGAGGCTTTCTTTGTCTGGGACTGTGGTCCAGCTCAATAACATCCTCAGATATTTTAAATTCATCATGCAAATGATGGAAGCCTCAAAAGCTCTTACAGTTAGAGAGTAGCATTATCAGATTTCCCAGAGCTGCCAACGACATGTCAGAATGTCACTTCCTTGGCTACTTGCTTCTTCCTGCTTCTTAAATGGTGACATTCCCCAGAATTCTATGCTTACTACTTCTCCTGGGCTAAACCTTATCTTACTCTTCTTTTATATTTTTTAATAGTTTCCAAAGATGTCCTATGGGCACCTCAAGTTCCATACATTCAAAACTGAGCTTGTTTCCCCAAAACACCTATTCTTTTTGAATGTTGAGTTATTATTTTCTGCTCAATCCCCTACGTTAGAAACATGGAAATCATTCTAAATCTCTTCTTTTCCCTTGTCTTCTAACTTTATAAATCCTATAACCACATCTTGTCAATTTTTGCCTCAGGGATATTCTGACATTATCCAACTTTCAGGGATTGCTATGTCAAAGAGTCACTGAAAGTAATAATTTGTGGTATATATATATTTTCCTTTTTTGTGCATGGAATTCTTTATTCCTAGAATATTTTTCTTAGATATAAGCTCTAGAGGATGAGTGTGTGTTTTAAAAATAGTTACCACCTACTTCAAAAGATGCTCATGGGAGAAAAAAATGGAAATGTTTTATAATTAAAAGCTTTTGGCTTTACCGGAAAGGGAACACATGAGACCTAAAAGATAAGTGGAAACTTAGGTATCAATCCAGCTGGTAAGACAAAAACCTTTTGTGTAAAGGATACCAAATAAATGAGGCAAAGATATATATTTTTAACTTTTAAATTAAATCACATAGGCAATAAAACTTTTCTTTTAAAATGTCATCATGTGTTTCAAACATTAAGAATTAAAATGTTTAGGGTCTGAAATATGTAAAACATATCTATCTATATAAAGAGGTAATATGCAAATTAGGCTGGGACTCAGTAACAGGTCATGACCAGACAGAAGGAAGTTGCGTGCACAGGTGAGGCCCAGAGCGGAGACGGAGACAGAGGCAGGGGGGCCTGCCCGAGCCAGCGCAGCAACTCAAGTGGCCCCAGAGAGGGCACAGGCAGGGGGCCAGGGGATGCTGTGAGTCAGGTGCAGGTCCTGGTCCCCCGCGGGGTGCCTACTCGCACGGCGGGTGGCAGGGCACCTTCTCGCGCGATTTCAATCACGTGTATATATTAGGTATACATGTTAAGACCAAACTATTAACTGTGCCTCTGTATACTAGTTTCCTCAGTGTGGTAGATGAGGTCCAGGAATCGAGTGCTGACATTCACTGTTAATCAGTGGCAAAGTCAGAATCTGAATAGATCAGTCTGATTCCCAAACCCATGAAAGTCCCTATTATACCATACTACTTACAGAAAGTTCTTGATACCTTTACCTATTATTTCCTTTTGATTTGTCTTTGTCTTTTCCTTTCCTGGTGCTATACTAAAAGTGGGTGTTGAATGGAGGAGCTAGGATGAGAATATTATAAATAGAATGGACTTGGTACAAACATTATGCTACATGAGTAAATAAAAGTGAGCCAAAACCGGTTTGGCTCAGTGGATAGAGCGTCAGCCTGTAGACTGAAAGGTCCCAGGTTCAATTCCGGTCAAGGGCATGTACCTTGGTTGTGGGCACATCCCCAGTAGGGGGTGTGCAGGAGGCAGCTAATCGATGTTTCTCTCTCATCGATGTTTCTAACTCTCTATCCCTCTCCCTTCCTCTCTGTAAAAAATCAATAAAATATATATTTTTTTTAAAAAGTGAGATAGGTATGTGCCATGAGTATTTTAGGTAATCATAAGCAGAGGACTGGCTAGATTATTTACTGGTAGCAGGAAACTTAAACTTGTACTAGGAAACTTGAAAAATTAAGAGTCAAGAGACCAAGAAAGCTTAGATGAAATGGAGTCTCTATGGGTTTGCAATTCATATGTTATAAATGCATAATTTTAGGCCACAGCCAGATCAATAGAATCAGAATATGCATTTTAACAAGGTCCCCAGATGTTCTGCAGGCATTAAAATTTGAGAGTCAGTAGACTATGGCTCCAGGCAACAAATTTCAAATAGATATAAAAATGTGAGTAATAAGCAGTAGGTCTCTGCAGAAATAATAAACAGAGAGCAAGAGGAATGGGCAGTGATTCAAGGTAGCATTTCTTGTATATGCTCTAACTACTGATAGAACCAGTCTTAGATTGAAACTGACACACTTTCAATTCAAAAATCAAACAAATTACAAGATTTACTCTCAAATAAGTTTCCTCCCGAGGAGAGTCATAGTTTAATAGCAGGAAGTAATTACAATATAAAGCTAAAACCTCCAGGCATCCTCCTCTTTGATCATTCTATCCCATTTACAGTTTTGTGAGTAACTAACTTATGTGACTTCTATGTAGATTTGGGTGAATAAAATCCCCTTCAACTTTTGAATAGTTTGGTATAATGTTTGTTAAAGTGGAAAGATTAATAAAGTCTGTTTTTTGTGTGATTACCAACTTTATTACAAACCCAACACAAGAAGCACAAGGCAGCCCTGTTTGCTGACTATGTTATCCTTTCTCTAATTGTTCAACACATTTCAAAATCTTAGCATCCAAATACCTTGGGGTTTTTTTGTTTGTTTGTTTTGTTTCCTATTTATATGAAGGTGAAAAAACACACATTTTTAGAAAATGAGGCCCTTGAAAACAGCCAGAATAATGCTATTGTCAATACACTAAAAGCTACTTTTACACTTCTAAAAAATTCTTATAAAAGCAAAAAATGCCTTTAATAAATGCAATGATCCTGACACAAAAAGGCATAATCTATATACATAAAAGCCTAAGCGACCGTTCGACCATTAGCTATGACGTGCACTGACCACCAGGGGGAAGATGCTCAACGCACAGGCATGGAAACATGGAACAGACTGATGAATCTCAGAGAGAAGTGGGGAGTGGAGAGTGGGGAGGGCGGGAAGAGATTCGTGCACTGGTGGGGTCCCTCAGCCTGGCCTGCAGGAATCGGGCCAAAGCCAGCAGTCCTACATCTCACAAGGGGTCCTGGATTGTGAGAGGGCACAGGCCAGGCTGAGGGACCCCACTGGTGCACGGATCCGTGCACCAGGCCTCTAATTATATATATATATGTGTATATATATATATATATATATATATATATATAGGTAATATATATATTAGTTTTGCAAATGTTCTAAAAAATTTTACGTATTTCACTAATTCAACTGATTGCTGTAATAAGGGACTCCAACTATTTAATTATCATAATTTTATTGCTGACCCACTAAAGAAAAGAAAATGTAATTTTAGGATTATCTTAGCTTTCTAGTAGTCATCAAGGAAAGGAATCCCAAACAGTGCCTCTTAGAGGGCCGATCTTTAAGCAATACTCATTTCAAGCTTAAATAGGTTCACCTTTAATCCAGATGCCATTTTGAAAAGGGGAGGGGGGGAGTTAAATTCAAGTGAAGTGTTTACCTGTATATATGAAAAGTAAGTAAGCTTCATAATTGAATGTTGATACCCAGGTAAAACCAAATCCAGGGGGTCAAAATGATCCAGTGATTAGAATGATCTAGATTTTAAATTCTAAGTTGTCAACCCATGACCAATATATGAATGATGTAGTATATATATGTAAGTTACATATATTTACACATACCCTCACCATGAGTTTGGTACTATTGGGACCTGTATCACACAGTAGAGAAAACTGAAGCATGGGCAGAATCAGTAGCTACAGTAATGTTTAGCATATACCTAAAGAGAAATGAACAATTTTAAACAAAGCCTGGTTTGGACTGTTCTGGGCATCACAACAGTGAATTTAATAATCATGTAGGAAATTCTCATTCTAGTTACTTCTAATAATTCTTATAGGATTAAGAAAAAAAAAATCTGAACTGTATAAAAACACCATTTAGAGTCCTGGCCAGTGTTTCTCAATGGTTAGAGCACTGGCCCTCAGACCTGAGGGTTGCAGGCTTGATTCCTGGTCAAGAGCATGTACTTGGGTCACAGGTTAAATCCCTGAGCATGCCAGAGGCAGCTAATCAATATGTGTCTTACAGTGATGTTTCTCTCTCTTTCTTTCCCTCCCTCCTTTTCCACTCTCTCTAAAAATCAATGGAAAAAAGTATTCTCAGGTGAGGACTAACAAAAAAAGAAATACCATTTACAACACCTTAGCCCACATTCCATAATGACAATTTCATAGGCGCATGTGCACACACCCACACACACACACACACACATTTAGTTCTCAGCTCAGTTTCCAATTTGTCCTCCTAAAAATGGTAGAGATTGACCTGAATATGGGTTTGATTCTGACATTTGTATCTCTTTCTCTCTTTCTACACCCTCTCTCCACACCACTCAACTCACTACTTTCTCTCTCAGATACCACCTGCTTTATTCTCCATTTAATACACTTACCTTCATGTTTCAGTGGAATGGCAAAGATTGGCTAGATGTTAATGGATACTGCTTTCTTTTCCTGGATACATAGCAAAACTACATTTTCTAGCTTTCCTTGTACTTAGGTAGAGACCACATGTCTCAGCCCTAATGAATGTGGATGGAAATGAAGTAGACGAAGTCCAGGCCTTGCCAGAAAGCCATCTGCAGATTATCTAGTTATGTTTCAAATGTTTCAGAATCATAAGATGAGATGAACCAGGGCCATGAGGCACCATTTAAAGAGGAACTGCCTCAAATACATAGATATTAACTTTTATTTTGTAAAGATAATTCTGCATATAAAACAAACAAACACACGCAAAAAATCTCAGAGGTTAGGTTCCAGGGTGGTAAATCTGAAAATACGAAGCAAAATATTGAAAAGCTTTGCAGGGATGAAATAATTTGGTAGGCTACTACCAGCAGTGTAAAAGGAATGACATCTCAAAATTACAATTTTGTAAGGGTCCAATTCTGATTAAAATAAAAAGGCTTTGATTTTCCCTTTATTGTCTATATTGTGAAATTTCACTGATCCCCAAAACATTCAACACTTCCTGGTCTTTGCTCATGCAGATATAGTTTCATTCTGTCTCTGGGTTGGCATTCTCAAGTTCTAAGTGAATTAAACATATTCCCTTTAGTAAATATGTGCTAGCTAAAAACAAAAACAACAATGGTAAACCTGTGGATTCTAGAATTATTTATTTATTTTGGTTGCTAAGAGTAGCATTTTAAGATTAGTGTTAAGAAGACGGGAATGCTGGCTAGCTCTGTTCTTTCACTGCTATCTTGTCATCATTTATTCAAATATTCATTTATCTGTCTCCCATTCTCTTGTCTCTTCAGGGAATACTCAGTTACATGTGTTGTCCCTTCACTCAGTGATGCTTTGCCTATATTTTTATTTTATTCCTAGAGGCCCGGTGCACGAAATTTGTGTACAGGGGCAGGGTGTGTGTGTGTCCTCAGCCCAGCCTGCAACCTCTCCAATCTGGGATCCCTCTCACAATCCAGGACTGCTGGCTCCCAGGTGCTCGCCTGCCTGCCTGCCTGATTGCCCCTAACCACTTCTGCCTACCAGTCTGATCACACCTTAAGCACTCCCCTGCCAGCCTGATCGATGCCTAACTTCTCCCCTGCCAGCCCGATTGCCCCTAACTGCCCTCCCCTGCCAGCCTGTTCACCCCCAACTGCCCTGCCCTGCTGGCCCAGTCACCTGTAACTGCTCTCCCTTGCCAGCCTGGTCCCCCCAACTGCCCTCCCCTGAAGGCCTGGTTGCCCCCAATTGCCCTCCCCTGCAGGCCTAATTGCCCCCAACTTCCCTGCCCTGATAGCCATCTTTTGGCAGCCATCTTGTGTCCACATGGGGGCGGCCACCTTTGACCACATTGGGGCGGCCATCTTGTGTGTTGGAGTGATGGTCAATTTGCATATTACCTCTTTATTATATAGGATTATGTTTTAAAATATATTTTTATTGATTTCAGAGAGGAAGGGAGAGGGAGAGAGACTGATAGAAACATCAATGATGAGAGAGAATCATCGATCGGCTGCCTCCTGCATGCCCCCTACTTGGAATGGAGCCTGCAACTGGGCATGAGCCACTGAACGGAATTGAACCCAGGACACTTCAGTCTGCAGGCCGACCCTCTATCCAGTGAGCCAAACCAGCTAGGGCTATATTTTTAAATTCTTTTTTCTCTGTGTTTTATTTTGGATTTCTACTACTGTGTCCTCAAGTACTAATCTTTTATTCTGGAATGTCTAATCTTTCATAATTCCCATGCAGTGTATTTTTTACTCAGCATTATAATTTTCAGCACTAGAAGTTCCATTAAGATCTTTTTATAACTTCTACATATCTACTTATATAGAATCTTTTCTCCAGCTTCTTGAACTTATGGAATACAGTTATAATAACTAGTCTAATGGCCTTATCTACTAACTAGAGGCCCATTGCACGAAGATTCATGCAATAATAGGCCTTCTTTCCCCTGGCTGCCGGCACCAGTTTTCCTCCAGCACCCGGGACCCAGGCCTTCAGTATTCAATCCAGCTGAAGCCTTTAGTGTTCGCTCCAGCTGGAGCACCGCTTCTGTAGCTCCTTCCGCCCCCTGCCGTCCCCCTCATAGCAAGCATCCTGCTCCGCCTGGCCACTCCACACCTGAGCATGCAAATTAACCTTCCATATTTGTTGGATTAATTTGCATACTCACTCCTGATTGGCTGGTGGTCATCACAAAGGTACAGTCAATTTGCATATTTCTCTTTTATTATTGTAGATTATTTCATAATTGTTATTATCTGGATTAGTTTCAACTGATTTTTATTTTCAGTATAGGTATTTTTTCTGCTTTTTGGAATAGCCTTTAACATTTGATTGGATGTCAGGCATTGTGATTTTATACTGTTATAACCTGGATATTTTATATGCTCATAAACTTTCTTGAGTTTTATTTTGTAGAGCAAAATAGTTGGAGACTTCCTAACCTTTATTATAAGTTTTGTGTGGTGTTTTCTTTTTTTATGGGTGGGGAGAGGGCAGAATAGCATCTAGTCTAGGACAAAGTTTTCTGGAATACCAAGGCAAAATACTTCTGAAAAGACTATGATAACCCATGAATTATAAAGTTTCCACACTGGCTAGTAGGAGCAGGCACTATTCCCAGTCTTTTATGAGCTCTGTAGTTTTTCCCTCTAATTTATATAGGTAGTTCTTTACCTGGTCTTATGTAGTTTCCTCATAGTATGTGCTCATTAATGTTCTCAACTGAACAATAGAAGGATCCACTCTGTGGATCTCTAAATTTCTCTGTGCAGTTCCCTCCTCCCTGGCACTCTTTCCTGTGAACTCTACCTGCCTCCCCCACATCCTCCCCCAGAATTCCCACCTCTTTATATTCATCTCAGGGAAACAGCTTGATCTGCTTTGGAGGGAAGCTTCCTATATGACAGCTGGACAATCAAAGGGCTCACCTCATTTGCTTCATGGCTATCAAGGGAGCATCCTCCTTTGTTACTTGATGTCCAATACCTTGAAAGTTATTATTTCATACTAGAGGCCCAGTGCATGATTGATTCATGCACATGTAGGGTCCCCTACATGTTTTTGCTTTTGATCACGGGGGAGCTGGGTGCCTGTCCGCTGGTGCACCAGGCCTTTCAGAAGCCTCCGGCTCGGTGGAGGCTTCTGAAAGGCCTGGTGCACCAGCAGACAGGCACCCAGCTCCCCCGCTTTTGATGGTCCGTGGCAGGACGTGAGCTCGCTGCCCCAGAGGCCCCTTCTGTTCCACAGCACAGCCATGGCTCAGCGTCCTGCCGGCCCAATCGGCTACCCCGACCACCCCAAGTCCTGCCCCCTGCGCCTCCCTCTGGCCCAATCGTGGGCGTAGCAGAGTGATGGTAATTTACATATTACCATTTTATTAAGTAGGATATTCTGTCAATTCTGTTGTTATTTTAGGGAAAAGAGTAAATGACATTCTTGTCATGAAGTGGAATTTTCTTATTAAAATTAAAATGAGATGTCACTGCTTTGCTTAAAAATCTTCACTTCCCATTTCACTCAAAAAAAAAAAAAGTCCTAATGCAGGTCTACAAGGTCCTATATTAACTGGGCTCTGTTATCACTCTGAAGTCATTTACTACCATGCTCCCATTCACCAGCTACAATGAGCCCTTTGCCTTCTGTTAAATGAGTTAGGCAAGCTCATTTCTTTGCCCTTGATGTTTTCTCTGTTAGGAGTGTTCTTTCCCCAGATAATCACAGGGCTGGTTCTTAAAATATTACATTCTCATCAAGGAATGCTGTGGTCATCCTAGCAAAATTCACAACCTAAATATTATACCCTTTGTTACCCTTCACCTGTTATAGTTTTTCTTAACGCTTATATCTCTCTATATTATATATTTAACTTCTCTAAACGTATTATATCAGATCAAATTCTGGCTTGCCTTTTACTCATGCTACATTCTAAGTAGTTATAAAATTTTTCCATTTTATTTGTATTCTGATAATGTAGCAAGAATTTAAATGGTAATTGTAGTGACTACAAAAGTCAATAGATATCAAACTTTAACACAATGCAATCTCAATTCTTTTAAAAAATAGAACAGGAATTGCATCGGCTAGGTTAAATAGTTTTGATTATTTTATCCACTGGGACTTGTAGGGAGGTGCAAAATTAACTATATGCTAACTTCTTAACATTCTTTGAATAAAATAAGAACAGGGAATTACATGAAAAATAATTTAAAACTTAATATAGAGCTATTGAGCTTACAAAAACCTATTCCTTTGTTCTTATAAAGGCATACTTTCAGGTGTCCATGTAAATCACATTTAATTTAATGTGCTTATAAGTTTTAATAAAATCAACGCTGTTTAGGAAACTACTTTGACATTCAATTTAGTTTTCAGATAGAGCAAAAAAAGTGGCAGTGCCCAAGAGTGCTATATAATGGCTTATTTCTGATGAAGAGGAAGAATTCAGCTACTAATATTTTCATCTAGTTTATTTGCATTTTTGGTTGTGATTAGAATCTAACAATATTTTGGCAGTTTAACAAACTATAAAAACAGTATTAAAAGCTAATGCTTTGAGATGAAAGATTTCAAATTTTTACCTTGAAACCTTAAGCTTCCAAAAGTTGGTGAAAAGAAGTACTTTAAGTAACATGTCTAAAACACTTATTAAGATAATGACATAGGATTTCAGAAAACAGAATGGGTGTATGAAATGAGATCAGGTACTAAATACCAATCTAGCTAAATTTAGTTTACCATAACCACATCAGACTGGATTATAGAAACCTAAAATGGTCAAATACATCTGAGTACTCTGCATACTCACAGTGGTTTTAAATACAGAGTTTCAGTCTAAAATTTCCAACTAACTGCCATGTCTATGCATCTGCTTTTCCCATTGTCTAGGTAAAAGGGACAAATATGTGTCAAAACGGAAAAACACAAGAAATTTCAAAAGGGGGGTGGTGGAAAAAGAGAAATTTAAAAGACAGTGCAAATAAATTTTAAAATGTGTCTTGGAAACACATATTAAGTACTTTTATTTTGTCCATGAAATTATTTAGGCTACATATGCCTCTGAATACAACTTTGACCACATACCATAAACTACTCTTTTTGTTTTTATTATTTTGTGAATTGTCTGTAATCATAGATTTCTTTTCTGTAAAATACATATTTTTGAAGCTTTTGAAATTGAATTGGGCTTTAAAAACATTGTGTTTCTTAATTTAATTAATAATTAGAAACCATGGCTTATACAAGTCTATATTTTGAAATGTAAATATGCTTCCTTTGTAATGATTTGATCTTCTTTGAAAATGTTTTATGGCCCAGGCCAGGTAGCTCGGGTGGTTGGAGTGTCATCCAGAACCCCAAAAGGTTGAGGGTTTGATTCCTGGTCAGGGCACACACCTACACACAAGGTTGTGGGTACCATCTCTGTTTGGGATGCGAATGGGAGGCAACCAATTGACGTTTCTCTCTCCCTTCCTCTATCTCCAAAATCAATAAAAACATATCCTCTGGTGAAGATTTAAAAAAGGAAAACAACACACTGTTTTATAGATACAGGAAAACATAGCGTGCTACATATATTTTTAGACTGCAGTGTTTGAGATATACATATACATATACATATACATATACATATACATATACATATATATATATATATATATATATATATATATATATATATATATATATATGTTTATGCAAATCTTTTGATTATAACTTCATTATTTTGGTCTCTTTTCCCTATAAAAGAATGAAAGAGATTTTGAAATTTCACAGGAAATTGTGTTTTTACTTGAAAAGTACTTAAAGATGTATTTGTTGAGTGCTATGTGTTAGTCACTGTCCTAATTCTAAACAGCAAAGTAGTGAGTACAACTATTTCTCTAAAGTTTACAATCTAGTGCAAAAAAGACAAAGAAACGACAACTACTTTCTGTTAGAGGTGGCCAATGGGGAGGCAGGGAAAAGGCAGAGGATGATTAGAGGAAGAGAGAAGCCAGGGTATTTCTCCTCTCCCTTTTATCAGGTGGCCACTGGAGCAGTGGCTGCCTTTTCTCTGGTTCCAGCCTGATCTGAAATGCCATCAAGATTCTAACTTTTGCCCGAAGGCCTCAGCTCCTAGGTTCCATTACCATCTCCTTCTCGCTTTCTCTATTTATCCCTCCAAACTTCGTGCTTTCCTGGAGTTATAATCTAGAGGTTGCTTAACTTTTTCTGTTCATACTTTCAGTTTGTCTAATCACTTTGAAATTAATTCTTTATATAAATAAACACTCAAGATTCTATCTCTGAATATTTGGAATCTGAGATAAATGTATTATCAGCTCTTTATCTTCATTTCAAGTGACTTAAGTTTGCTTTCTAAAAATGAGTTGATCACCCATTTAGAAGTATAAAATAATAATTCTGAAAGGAGAAATCACTGATCCACTCTCTGGATAATTGTGGTTTCAAAGAAAGTTTCTGGAAGAGGATTGTTTTTCTTCAACAACAAACATTTTGTTATTAGCAAAGAATGACTTGGGACTTTCATCAAGTTTTATATTTGGGCCCAGAATTATTCTATGTGTGCTATTAAAGAAAGTTTTTCATTTGCTTCTTTAGTTGGAAAAATATTTTCTACCCAATAATTTAATTTGTAGTATTAAATGCATATATATTTACATGTTTGTGGGCTCTTCATGTGCTAATTATATTTAAATGACACAAATATTCTATAAATCCCTATTTAGTTAGCCTCCATTGCTTAGTGAATTCATTCATTTTCTGAGCGTACTACATAACATTCTTTTCAGCTGTAAGGTAGAGAATACACATAATTAAAACTGGTAAACAATATAGTATTTGTCATTTCTCAATATTGTGACTCTGAGTGCAGTGTAGTTTCAGGATTTTATTCATGGCTTAGCTCTGAACTTCCTTAATATAATGGCTTATTCCTTAGGTGGTGGTTATTGTTAGATGGTGCTTATAGTTTCAGGAGTCACATTTTAAACAAACAAACAAAAAACAGCCAAATAAAAGTCTCTGTTTACTAAAAAGAAGGAAAAAAACTTTACCAAAAGGTAAACACATTTTCCATCATGTCTAATTCTTCTGGATTAGGTCAAATGATCATTTCTTATCATGTTAGGATTGAAAAGGAAGCTAGTGAAGCAAGTTATTTGGCATTTTTACTGTTGCATTGGAGATGGGTTGTGATAATGAAAAAGATGCTTGGTTAGAGTGTAGAACAAGGACACAGCCTTTTGGTTCACAATTGAGTATCTGCCACTGTCCATCCCTTTGGCCCTACACAGATTTTTTTCCTGTACGTGCATAACAAACAGTTCATATTTACATAAAACATCCTCATCTTCTCAGAGTGAGATAAACCAGATGTCTCAGTATTCACTACTTTCAGCTTTAAAATCTGTCAACAATTCTATTTGAAAGCCCACTAAAACCATTTTGGATCATTTTAGCAGAAGAAATGACTCATTAAACGTATGCATTATATCTTCAAGTATCTCTAAGAGTACCAGAGACTTATACTTGGAGATCAAGCCCAGGACAGTCCTCAAATCATTCCACAGACTGGTCCCGGGAAGACGCATCACGGTTGCCACTGGGATAGACACACAGCTTCAGTCACCAACACCGGATACTGCTTTCTGCCTTTCTGACTGCTACCACTGTTATCTTTGGAAGCCAAATGCATCAGCCTCTAATCACAGCATCCTCAGCGGAACAGAGTCCATGCTCTTCATGCTTCTTCACAAAATTAAACTCTGATTCAAAATGTGAGGTGGCTGTACATAAATGGCGATGCCAGGAAATGAGCTTATGCTTAGTATATCACAGTCTTCAGGCAGGGGTGAAAACAAAAACATCAGAGTGGTGTGCAAACAAGGACAACTCCCTGGCAGGAAGTTCTCAGTTATTTATAGTGTCTATATATTGTATAGCAAGCATATTTAAATATCCCTCTTATTCAGTGTCTAGAAATAAAAGGCTAGGGTGATTTAATGAAAGAAAATAAAACTTCAGACAGGTCCAAATACACAAGCATACAAATATGTAGCGTATTCTAAAAAAGTGTTTGCTTGTCAAATGAAACAATGTTAAAGCACTTACTTGAAATACCTAGTCTGCTATACCTTGCATTTTGTAAGTTATATTATAATGAGTACCTTAAAAAATGAATAGTTGAGTGAATAAAGCATGCACTTTAATTGATATAAAGATGGCTATTTGGAAAGTTGTTACCTTAGATAATGGATGCTAAATAGTGGGCTCTCATAACTTAATCTTATTTTTTAAAATTTTTATACGACAGATTTTTTTTTTTATAGAAAAATGAACACAGTAGGAATTTACCATTTTAATCATTCTTAGGCATATGGTTTAGTAGGATTAATATATTCATATTGTTGTACAACCATTACCACTAGCAAACTTGATAATTTTTTTATTTTCTTCAACTAAAACTTCATACACATAAAAAAAATACCTCCCTCCCCATCCCTTTCCTTGCTTCTCTCAGCCACCATCATTCTAGGTTTTGTCCCTATGAATTTGACTACTCTAGGTACCTCATTTAAATGGAATCATACAAAGTTGTGGGGTTTTGGTTTTTTTTTCATGTGTCTGGCTTGTTTCACTTAGCACAATGTTTTCGAAGTTCATCCATATGTATCATGTGTCAGAATTTCATTTAAGGCTGTATAATAAATATTCTATTGTATGCATGTACATTTTATTTATCCATTCATCTGACAAGGGTATCTGGGTGTTTCCACTTTTTTTGCTGTTCTCAATAATGTTGCTATGAATGTTGATATACAAATATCTGCTTGAGTCTCTGCTTTCAATTCTTTGGGGTGTATACCCAGAGGTGAAAATTATAGATTATATGGAATTTTGAGATGAAATTTTTGAGAAACCACTATACTGTTTTATATAGCATTTGTACCATTTTACATTCTCCTCAGCAAGCATAAGGGTTCTAACTGATCCACAACCTCAACAACACTTTTTTTAAGCATAAAACAAAATAGCAAAATAAATGAAACTTTTAATGCTAGTATTTATTAGAAATGTGATTCCCAAACAAATGACAACTTCAGCTACAACAAAGATATTCTGGAGATTTGTTCTACATAAGGAAGCACATGTTGGTACCATATTCAAAACATATTTTTTGTTCATGTTTTGAAGCAATGTTTAAATACATGTTTTCTTAGTCTTTTTAAGAAATAACTACTTCAACCCTTTCTGTCAAAATAGGTTATTTCTTTCTACATAATTCTATTCACATAAATTATCACCTTCAGGAGTGATTTTCTTAGAGAAAAAAATTGTTGTTAAATAAATTGCTTTAAAATGTTTTAAGAACCCTAAAGATTATAAGTAAAACTTAAAAGTAAAGCAATATTGAAAATCATATCTTCTTCTTTAGCATTATTTATTATTGCTTTTAACTATTTCAGGGCTTGAGGTACTTGCTAGTTGTAGGTAGGGAGTTTTTCCTTTTTTCAAACCTCCAAGATACCTTTTAATACCTTACAGAATGAATAATGTGGAGCTATCTGAAGAAGAATTCCTAAGTCTTTTAGAACTATATTTGAGCAAGGTCTTCACAGTCCTTTGTAGGGGTAGTTACTTAAAAAAAAATCTATCATTCATTACAGTCCACTGCATCATTCCACTGTCACTTTTACTGCAGTATGAGCAAATCCAGAACCCAAGAACCTTATCCTTTCACTTATTCTCCCACCTTTATATACCACACAAGTATCTGATCCAGGGAGGGGAAGTTTACAGATACATTTAACCACCCTACTACACAGGGATTTATTAAGGGATGCAGATTTATTAGGTTCAATAAGCCAAATCAATCCCTATAACTTGTGCAGAGTACCTGGAGTGCCTGTTTAGAATATAAGAACATAGAAAGGTGAGCTTTTCAATTTAATATGCACCTTCTTTGCTTTTTGTATGAGCGCTTTGTTGAGCATTCTGGTTACATTTTTATTAACCCCTTCTTTACTAGAACTGTTTGTATGACCTACTTGATCAATATTTAAACGTGTTTTGACCCTATTATAAGATAAAAATGTAAATATATATTTACATTTGGTAATGATGAGGTGCATTACATTTTGGGAAGGACAGTCTTAACAGGTGTATGGGGCAAGAGGAGGGCATCTGGAGTGGGCAACAGATGGACATGGCAGTGGGAGAGGACCACCAGGGACTCAGCACATGTACACAGCAAAAGGCAGGAATTCCACAGAGCAGTGAGTGAGGATACCAGCAGTAAAACTGTGCCATTTTGGCGTACGGCAGGCTGCTCATTGCATTATCTGGAATTTGTACTATGACATTTTTGGCCAAATCAGGAACAGTTATTTCTAAAATCTCCATATGACATTTGGTTCAAAATTTAGCAACATTTTCACAGACAATTTTGCTAATTTTGCCTTAACAAGTTCTGCTACTCCTTTTTTTGGGTTCCCAAAGACTTGGTCACTTCATACTAACATATTAATTTTGAAACTGGGGTCAAGATCCATCCAATTTACCAATAGACAGAAAAACAAAGTGAACCTTTTAATGCATTCACCAACATTTACGGGGGAAAAAAATAAAGACTTAAAGTAATAATGTGTTTAATTTTGACATGTATCTAACTTCAGAGTTGACTCATTATAAAAACATCAGTACTTCATTAGATATAATACCAGTAGCTAAATCATCATGTAAATACAAGTCTGATAATTTTAGCCCTTAGCTTAAACATCTTTGCTTTTTAATTGTCCAAATCAAAGAAGTTTGAATTATGACCCAAAATATGAGGTCTTCCACAATCTTACGTTAAAGCTTCTTAGAGTTATCTATCCTGTCACTACTCTGTACAAGCTCTATACTTATTGTTTTTCCCCCAAATAGGACATGTATGTTGTCTCTTCAGCCAACCAGGACTCATCACCAATTTCCATCCAATCTTAATTAGTCTTCAAAACCCAGTTTAAGTGTTTTCAATAAACGTGTTTTCATTCTCCCAGTTCTCATAGCAGTATCTTTCATTTTTTAATAAAACATACTCTGTTATTGCATTTTTAAAAATGTACCTTATTTGTTATTAAATTGAATTCCTGTAAGAATTTGTAACACAGGCCTTGCATAGTGTGTTGAGTGTAGTAGGTGTTAAATGAATATTTGAAAAATAAATTTCAAAATATATCCTGAGTATATATTCAAAGTAACTGAGATGGTCTTGAAAAATAAATACCATTTAATATTTTTATAGTAAAACATTGATGAAATTAATCTAACAGAATACTAGTAGAAATATTTTAACTACTTCATTTAGACTTTTACATGCAATATTTTTGCAGGTAATAATTATAAAATGTTGGAAAGAACTTAAATATTGTTTTCTTAAATATTAAAAAATATTCCCCCAGAATAATTTATTAAAAAGTATATTCTATAAATATATGGTTTCTAAACAAAGGTAAACTTGACATAAATTGTTTTCAAATTATGATTATCTCCAAGTAATTGAAATCAAATTACTAGGGTTTGGGGGCTCAATTTGATTTGCCTCTCCATCCCACACTTCTACCTCATCAAGCATTCACTTCATATTTTGACACAAGCTCAAAATAAAACTTGGTATTTTTAGGAGTGTGGTATCATTTTTTTAAACTTTATTTTTATCATTGACACTATAACAGATGTCCCCGTTTCTTCCTCTTTGCACAATTCCACCGAGCCCCTGCCTACCTTCATCTGGCCATCACCACACTGTTGTCTGTGCCTATGGGTTGTACATATATGTTCTTTGGCAAATCCCTCCCCTTCTTTCATTCAATCCCTCCCTCCCCTCTCCCCTCTGACAGCTGCCAGTGTTCCATGTATTGAAGCCTCTGTTTCTATTGGTTCTTGATCTTCTTTTTTTTTCCAACATAAGTCATGGTAGAGATTCCTTCAGGAAACCATGACAAATTTGACCCTTCTTAAGGAAATATCTCCTCACTTAAGAAATATCCTCAAGATGAACAAAAACTGCTTGGTGTTTTCTAATTCTTACTTTTCCAGTTTAGGATAAAGTGAATCTTTACTATGTTTGAAGGGGAGGATACAGTTCTCTGGGTGAAAAGAGGTCATTACTCTCAATCTCTGTAAAAATTTAGTTAAACTCAATCTGTGGTATCCCATTACAACACATATTCAGTTGATTCACCTTTTGACACAATTGAAAATACTGAATCATGAAGATGACAGGAGAGCACAAGAACTGCTGAGTTGTAAAGTGACAGAGAGTTGGTTGGCATCTTATCTATATACTAGAGGCCTGGTGCATGAAATTCATGCATGGGGAGAGGGGTCCCTCAGCTTGGCCTGCACCCTGTCCAATCCAGGACCCCTTGGAGGATGTTCAACTGCCTCTCACAATCTGGGACCGCTGGCTCCTAACTGCTCCCCTGCTGGCCTGATTGCTCCAACCACCTCTGCCTTGCCCCGCACCTAGGACCCAGAATTCCCACCTCCAGCCGGTCGCAGGCACCTGGGACACAGGCTTCATTCCCTCTGCCTGGCCACAGGCACCCAGGACCCAGCCCAGCTTCACCCGGGTCAGCCCCAGCCGCAGGAGACAGTGGGCAGGCAGCTTCATCCGGGCCGCAGCCACAGGTGCTGGAACCTGGGACTACATGGCAGGCAGCTTGTCCCTCTCCTGGGCCGCAGGCACAGCCGCTGGCACCTGGGACCGTGGTGCTGGCAGCTTGCCCTTCTCCCAGGCCGCAGTCTGGCTGGTCCCCATTCTTCTTTCCCCAGTGTTGAGTGTCTGAGCTGTTATGGCATGATGGCGTGAGGGCAGGACGACCATTTGTATATTAGCTCTTTATTATATAAGATATAAAACTCTAATATGCAAATAGACTGTATGGCAGAACAACCAAGCAACCGAACAACTGGTTGCTCTGATGTGCGCTGACCACAAAGGAGCACATGCAGAATATGGTGGGCATCGGCAGCAAGTGGCAGAGCATGGAACATGGCAGGCGTTGGCCATGGTGGGATGGTGGAGCAGGTGAGCAGGGGCACCAGACCAATGTGGGGTGCCGATCACTATCATTGAGGTGAGCCTCTGATGGTTACTGAAAATTCTTTGCTCCCTCACACCACAGTCCCACCAGGCACTTGCACCTGCTGCCGGAGCCAACCCCGCTTCGACCTGCTGCCAGGGCCAGAGCCACTGCTCACCCCCATTGCTGGCACCCAGTGCCAGACCCAATTTCTCGGTGCCATCAGTGGGTGCGAGCAGAAGCTACTGGCCCCAATTGCCCCTGAGGTCTTCTCCACCTCCCCTGTTCCTGAGGGGCGATCAGGGCAGCAGCCGCCACTCTCATCCGCTGATGGTGCCTGTCCCAAACACTCTGCTCTGTCATTTGGTGCAAGTGGGACCAGCGCTGTTAGTGTGTGGGAGAAGTGGCAGCAGGAGTGGGAAGCAGGCAGACGGGGTCAGGGGTGGCGGCAGGAGGAGCCAGGCTGGGGCACAGAGGATGGCCGAGACCCACCCCTGTGCCCACCGCAGCCTCGCAGCCCACAGTTCCTTTCAAGATGCACAAATTTATGCATTGGGCCCCTAGTTGATGTATAATTATGGATTTACCTGAAACTCCACAAAATACCCAACCACTGAAAACAGTGGGTAATAGAACTACAGTTGCTGCTGTCATTGATAAAACATTGATAATATTTTATCTCTTGGTCATTGATAAAACATAATGGAATACTGAAGTTAGAGAAACATTTTTACTTCATTAGTCCAACTTATTTATTTAAAGGTAGCATTAAATAAGTTTCAAAAAATCACACAGCTTGTTAATAGCAAAAATGAAAATAAAAACCACGTAATTTATATATGCAATAAAAATTTGGATTTAAACTAGATATAGAAACTTCTCATAATAAGATGCTATACTAAAATGGTTAAATTTCCCAGTTTTAATGAATAACAAAAATATTCTAATTTTCAAAGTATTGTGGTATTGTTTAGACATTTGAAATGAAGTTTCCTAATCATCAAAACTATTCATAACCATCATTTAATGTAAGTATGAAATGGTTGAAACTCAAAACCATATTTAGCAAAGAAAAATATCATCTTGGCAAGATATATCATAGGATAAGATAATAATGTAATTTTAATAATAAATTTATAAATGTTTGATGCCAACACTGGTATAAAAGCTTAACTACAATGCAGCTCATCTAAATGTTTACACTTTATCATGCCATTAAATATGGATTTTTGTCTCTTTATAGATTCTTTAGTTTTATACCACATCATTAGCACTTCAAATTCTGTTAAAAATCAGGTTATTGCAGCTGGTTAAATATAAGATTAAAATGATTACTTTAGGATATTTAATGTAATCTAAAATTAAGTGGAAAAGTCAGTTAATCAAAGCACAAATTACAGAAAGTCTCAAGCTACTCATTAAGGTCTCTTGTTTATAGTATGCATATCTGTGATTAATTTGTGAATGCCTGTGATGTGGGAATTTACACATGGTTGTGGAGACAAGGCCTGCCTGGAAATGTGCTATGCTACTTGAAGCGGGGAAAAGGAAAGAAAAATGCAAACTACGGAAAAGTAAATTGCGGAAGATGAGGATGCATAAAGAGGGTAAGCATTTATCAAGCACGTTATACTACAAAGGGGGAAACATTCCTTGTTGGTGGAGATGTTCCTTGGCTTTTTTGTCCTATGCATCTATCACGCCAGGTTAGAAAATATCACAAATAAATATTGCATTATATAACACAGTTTCCTGAATACAAATAGGGGAGAGGCTTTAAATGTCAATGCATAATGGATATCTCACATGTGGCTTTTATTCTCATTTGTTTTGCTGATTTTACTCTTGAGAATGATACCCAGGCTGTTAGTTACTGAAATGATGATACCTTACCACAGTTGTGAATTCTTATAAAATATTTAATTCAGACCTTTTAAGTTCTGAATTAGAAAACCATGCACACCAATTTAGAAAGTTATTATGTAAGTATAGGTGTATATTATTGACAATGACTACAATTGATAACAATTATTTAAAGTACAATTGCCATGATAATTAAAATAATGCTATGTAGAGGATGCGGAGAAAAGGGAATCCTCATGGACTCTTGTAGGGTTGTAAATTCATGTAGCCATTATGGACAACAGTATGGAGGCTAACCAAAAAGTTAAAAATAGAACTACCATCTGACCCAGCAATCCCACTTCTGTATATATATCTGAAGAAATCCAAAGCACTAAATGGAAACATATGAACTAAATCAAAATCCAAAGCATTAAATCAGAAACAATGAACATATGCACCCCTCTGTTCAATGCTGCATTATTTATAACTAGGGGCCAAGTGCATGAATTTGTGCACCTTGAAAGGAACTGTGGGCTGCAAGGCTGTGGTGGGCACAGGGGTGGGTCTCAGCCCATCCTCTGCGTCCCCGCCCGGCCCTCCTGCCACGGTCCCCTGTCTGCTGGCAGTCCTGCTCCCGCCACCACTGCTCCCATGTGCTGATGGTGCGGGGTGATTGGGGCTTGTGCCATTAGTGGTTGTGAGTGGTGGCTGCTGCCCCGATTGCTCCTCAGAAGCAGGGGTGGGGGGGAGGTGGAAAAGCTCTGAGGGGCAATTGGGGCTGGCAGCCACTGCTCACATCCACTGATGGCGCCGAGTGATCGGGGCTGGCGCCAGGTGCCAATAGTGGATGCGAGTGGCAGCTCCAGCGCTGGCAGCAGGTGCAAGTGCCAAGTAGGACCATGGTGTGCAGGAGCAAAGAATTTCCAGTAACGAGCAGAGGCTCGCCCCGATGACATCGACTGGTACCCCGCCTTGGTCTGGCACCCCTGCTGACCTGCTCCACCATCCTGCGGCGGCCAATGCCCACCATGTTCCACACACACCCCCTGGTGGATAGCATACGTCATAGCAACTGGTTGTTCGATTGTTCAGTTCCACCACTCAGTCTATTTGCATATTAAGGTTTTATTTATATAGATAGCCATGGTATGTGAGCAATCTAAGTGTCCATCAATAGATAAATGGGTAAAAAAAGAAGTGGCATATGTATATACAGTGGAATATTAATCAACCATAAAAAGAAACAGAATCTTGCTATTTGTGACAACATGGATAGACCTAGAAGGAATTATTCTAAATGAAATAAGTCAAAGAGAAAGACAAATACTATATAATTTCAATTATATGTAGAATATAAATAAATAAATAAATAAATAAATAAATAAATAAATAAATAAATAAATAAATAAATAAAATAGAAAAAAATCACAAATAAAGTGAACAAATCAATGCTTGACAGATGGGAAGGATTTGGGGGGGATGGATAAATAGATGAAGGAATTAAAAAGTACAAATTGCCAGTTATAAAAATAGTCATGGGGATGTAAAATGTAGCATAGGAAATATAGTCTTTAATACTGTAATAACTATGTATAATGTCAGATAGGTACTAGATTTGCCGGGTTGATCATTTCATATGTTCTGTAAACGTCTAATTACTATGCTATATATCTAAAACTAATATAATATTGTATGTCAACTGTAATTAAAATTTAAATATTGCTATGTAGAACTTTTTTTCTCTATGGCTTAGCAAAATTACCTATTTCAGCTGCAATTAATTAATCTTCTTTGTTGGAAATAATATTTTTTACATAATATAGAGAGATATACTGATATTAAAGAAGATTGTATACAGTTAGTGGGGGAGAACTTCAGTCAAGATGGCATATAGGTAAACACTGTGCTGGCCTCCTTCCCTGACTACATCAAAATTACCACTAAATCATACAACAATACCCCTGAGAACCACCTGATGACGAGCTGAACGGAATTCCGATAATTAAGGATATAAAGAAGAAGCCCCATCGAAACAGGTATGAGAAGCAGAGAAGCAAAACAGGTTGGTCACAAGCCCTCAGGTGGCTGCTAAGAATCCATGCCTCTGCCCCTGCACAATTTTGCCCACCACTCCCCAGGGCCAATGGAGAGACATGGGCTGCTGGGCACACTTGATCCTCTCCTGGCAGGATTTGGCTTCCTGAACCAGCTTTTCTCTTACACCCAGTTTGGAAAGAATGGTGGCTCTTGCAGACCAGGTGCTAATATTTTTGTCAGATCCTATTAGCATATCACAGAGTCTGCTGAGCTGACCACAGTGTCTAGATACCTAAAAGCTACCTGTAAGTTGTTACTAGCTAGGACCAAGATCTCAAGGTCTGGGCAGTCCTGAATATTATTACTAAGTGTTGTTTTTGCTAAATGTTAAATACTGCACAGTATTTTGCAGACTGGCTATAAACAGGATGAGCTTGACAGGAACTCAATTGAATAAATGTAGCCAACCCCAAAGAAGAAATCAACGTTTAAATTGACCAAATTATATATATATATATATATATAAGCAATGGCTAAGCCTCCATTCTGGGAGACAGCTATGGATATGAATCACCTGTGTCCTTTATTTGCTGCAAGCAAATAAAACTACCTTGCAACTACCACATCTCCTTCTTGAATAGAACACCCCTAGCAGTGAACCCCTTGAGTTCAGTAACATTATCATGACCTTTGAGTAACAAGTTAAGCTACTGCCTCAGGGAAAATCTGCCATATGGGTTACTAATAACACTCCACCTTGTAAAATATGTTTTAAGTAGTCTGTATTATATAAAGTTTTTGACATTATTTTCGGACATACATGATTCATAGAACATAGGTATTCCACATATCATTTTAGATGAAGAAATTACTTGTACCTTAGAGATTGGGACTGTTTTTAATAAGCAAAAGTCCTGAAGAGTAAGGTGTTTGTTTGTTTTTTAATAGGCTTTTGGAATCCAAGAAATGAGTTAGCAAATTCAGGTGGTATAATGCAGTCATCCTGCTTGACTTGACAGACTAGTCCTGCCAGTCTAGTTTGTTCCAATGTCAGCACTGTCCTCTCTTATAATGAAGGATATCACTCACGAAAACAGTATGCTGATGGTTTTGAAGGGGAAGACCAGATGACCCAGTAAGTTGGGTCACGTGTAGTAACAGTGCAAAGAACACAGGATCATTGGAAACCAAGTGAAGCAGCACACAAACATGAGAAGGCCCGCAATGGGGATTTATTTTGAGACTGTCTTGAATCTCAGCATTGGTTTTGGAGTCATGATGTCAACACGAGAAGGCTGATACTTTCTGCCTCTCAGAAGGACTCAGTGAGATCAGTCTATATTCTGGGAAGCTGAGGATCTTCCAACCTGTCAAGTCATGTGATCTAAGGGAATGGTCAGCACACAGGAGTAGAGCTGTGGCACACACTGCCAGCTCCAGGGAGACCCAAAAATTTTCCACAGACAAGTGAGCATCAGCGAATTGCTCAGTTTCACAAGATTTTATGCAGTTCCTCTGAGCAGATTTAGATTCATGAGCTTAGGCTTCTGGTTATGACTCAAAATCTCCTAGTATAGTACTTGGCAAGGCTTCTGTATAGCATCAATTTTGAAAGAAAAGTCAATGCTATGTAAGCTTACATTGGGCAAAAGCTGTGAAGTCAATAAAATCCTTAAAACTAGCATAAAGTCTAAGTTTCTATATTAAATTCCAAAACCATCAAAATATTCTCTCTCTCTCTCTCTCATCTTTCTGGAAGGAGATGATTAAAAACACAGTTAAGGAAGAGCTTATAAAACTCTAACAACACTGAAATCTGAGTTGATCATATCACCACAAGCCACCAGAGAGTAGTATGTCAGACCTACCTTGTTCACCATTATCAGATAAATATAGCACTTCCTTTTAGCTTCTGCTGCCTACACTTATTTATTCTGTCATTTCCCATACTGAATTAGCATTTCTGCCTATTGAAAATTTCCCATGCACTTTGCTTCCTGACTGTGAATTACACAAAATGAACATTGTATCTCTATTTCTCATCTTTAAAAAAATAATTTTCCCCTCACCAAGCACTCATCTTCATGCCTTTCCTGCTATGAGTATATTTATTCATTTGAGCAAAATAAAACAGCAACCGTAACAAAAATTCATTAAGATCAGGCTTGGATTGGGTGGGCTGAGAAATAAAATAAAAAATAACAGTATAAATTATTCTTTAATTTGTAAGACAAGATGTGAAGATTGAAGCTGCAGAAGAACAAATGTTATGTGATAGCAATTAAAATGCCCACTGATTACAGAGTTAATACAAAATAAAGAAAACTAGTTTCTCATATAATTTCTCTTTACTGTCAAATATTCCAGTCATATTTCTCAAAAATACAAAAACGTTAGAGTTATATTGTGTTCATTTTTACATATATAAACTAGTAGTTTTAGCACCTTTACTGCACCTAATCCATATATATGACCCTCATTTTTTGTCTTAAGTATTAGATATGGGAAAATTATTTCATATACATTTTAAGTCTGGGTATACTATGTCCCTGACTTGATTTCTAAGTTAAGATTACTACCTTTAAGTATTGAGCAATGATTAAAATACAATTCTCAACTTATCAGGCAGGGTTCTTTACTTTTTCACTATATAATGACAGGAAAGCACCTCATATAAAATCGAAAATTTTACTTTTTAACTACATCTACTGATGATTCTGAAAAAAAATACATTCTAATAATTGTTTCAACTTTCAGGACTTTTTTAAATAAAGTCAGGTACTTTTAAGAGATCATGACAATGATGTAATTTCAAATAAAGAATGGCAAACATAACCTTTCTTTTAAATAAATTTTATTTGCCAGTGGCACACAGTTTTAATTTAAAACTACTCTCATAACAAACCCTATAATCAGGTTCAAAATAGGAATTCTGACAGTCTTTTTATCATAGTAATTCGTGAAAATGTGTAAAAAAAATTACTAATGTGTCCTGATTGTCTGTATGTATACCAGGACATCTGTTCCCACACAGCAAGGCCCTGAGGGAAGGGGTGGAATCCCTCCCCTGGGCTCTTAGAGGGTCTAAACTGCAATAGTTATGGTCATTACAATGTCTATGATTCAAATACTAAATCATGTATCAGTGGTGGCACATGTTATAGGGAACTTGGAGCTGGATGGATAATTGGTCCTAAAGGTACAAAATTTTCAGCTGTAAAGTTTGAGCTTTAAACTTGGACAACTGACAAAGAATATAGATTCTTCCAGGTGTCAATCTTTAATATTAGTAACCTAACTCCGAAACTCTGTTTAATGAGAAAGCTAATTAATTCAAGACATTACACAATCTCCTCAGTCAAGGAACTTACATTCCAGGCTGCTGAGGGACATGGACATTAAGGTATTAGTTGCAATGCATTTAAATATTTACCCATATAAAACTTTCTAAGATACTATGAGGCCACAAAATGAGAGTATTAATTGTATAGTCTGGGTTGAGGACAAATGATTCCATGGAGGAAAAGACTTGTGAGCAGATTGCTAAAAGACAGCTCCAAAATTTCTAGGCTTATAAAGTAAGAGGTGCAAAGCAAACCTGGAGTTTTAAGACAGTATGAGAAGCAAAGACAGACAAAAATAACAGATACTGGACTAAGGAAGGACAGTTATTTCTCGAATGATAACACACAAGGATGAAAGAGGTGGAGGGAGCATGTGTAAGAGAAATAAACCAGGTCATTTCCGAGGCACTTAAAACAATTTTAAATTCAATTACTTATACTGACAAAATATTTTTGCTTGCTTATTTGATAGTGTTTTTTATTCTTTTATTTTCCCACAGTGATAGTGTGTGGCAGAGGAAAGAACTCAAGGATGCAGTTGCTAGGTAAAGGTGTGTGTGTCCTTAGGCAAGTCATATCACTGCTGTATACTTCAGTTTCCTCTTCTTTTAATTGGGAGAATAAACCAGACACCCTCTATGGTATTCATTAGTGGTACAATTATACAAAAACCTTAAGGCTATTATTTTTATCATTATCTTGGTCAACTTTATAGATTCAAAAATGAATATCTGCATCAGAATTCATTTTTATATCTCCATGTAATGAAATAATAATAAAATATAATTCAGTATAAAAACTTAGGATCAACAAAAGCAGAACAAATACAGAACGGCTAACATAATTTCTACAGTTGCTTCAAGTTGGTATCGATCTTCCTTTTAAGCGTGTGAGAAAGGACACATTGTTTATTATTTAATTCTCATTATAAAACATAGAAAGGACACAAAGCTTTCTTTAGAATTGAATCTTAACGTAAATTTTTCACACTCTTAAATGGATTACCAAGTAATGAAGTCGGCAATATTTTGAAGTAATTGTTATAACTAATGAAGAATTACTTTTAGTGGCTATAGACAAAGCCAATGATAAGACTTTTAATCATTATAGTATGATAGCATTTCAATGAAGGACTAAGCTAAAATGGATTACCTTTGTTACTTTGATGCTCTGACATTATTCAAGAATAAAATTGTAGATTTGTTTGCTCTTTCATGAATATTATTTGCTCAGCTGGCATTTTGATAAATGCTGGATAGGGAAAAAACTAGGTATATTGTATTCACATTAAAATTAACACAAATAAAGCGAATACAAATAAATCCAGTGAATACTATTTATTCATTTAAAAGTTTAAATGTCCTGATGTCAGCTATAATATAACTGTCAATTGTTTTTAAAAACTGGCTCACAGTGTTGCTCACCATGAATAAAACAAAACTAAATTTAAAGTATGGTCCTAAAGGGCCAAGAGCACTAGTGCTACTATAACCCCAAAACATATACAAACACATGTACTGTAAGCAAGTAAGCACCTGTACCAGGAAGAACTGCCTAAAACAATGTTGGTAATAGTTGTGTATAGTGCTTTAATCCTCAGCTCAATTCTTTGAAATAGGCATTAATATTGTCCTCATTTACAGACAAAGAAATTGATGCTTAGGAGTTAAGTGGCTTATTTATAAGTATACCGCTGATAGGTTGCAGAGCGAGGAAATGATCCCAGGTCTGTCTGACTTCAGAACCCACAATGCTATAGTTAATGCAGCTGATACACCAAGAACAAGAATAACTGCTACACATTTGCAGTAATAATGCAATAATAAAAAAGCTACCATTTACCAACTGCCTGCTATGGGTGACAGACTACTAAGACATTTTACCGGTATTATCTTTTGTTAATACTCACATCAACTTAGGGTTTAAGCATTGTTTTCAAGAATTGAATAGCAAGAAAGACAAACCTCAGAATTAAGCTGTATAACTTGCTTAAGATTTTAAAGTTAGTGAATGATGGAGCTTAGTTAGATTCAAGTGCAGACATTTTTGAAATGCGAATTCTATTCTCAGATGGCTGAGCTACCAAAGGAAATAAAGTAGTAGCAATAGAATTAGGAGAAATTTGTCAATAATTAGTGATTTTTTAAAACAAAGATGACATTACTCTAGATACACATAACACCTGAGCCTAATATTGGCCCTAAATACTGCAGAGGACCTTTTTAGCAGTCCCAGAGTCCCAGATACTTTGCTTTCTCCTGTAAAAGTTAAGCATCCATAGTTCATGCTTAATTATCAAGTATTAAATGCAACTATCTATACTAATAAAAGGGTAATATGCTAATCAGACTGGATGTCCTTCTGGACAAAGCCACAGTGGTAAGGGCCAAGGCAGAGGCGGTTAGGGGCAATCAGGACAGCAGGGGAGCAGTTAGGGGGGGATCAGGCCAGCAGACAGAGGTGGTTAGGGGCGATCAGGCTGGCAGGCAAAGGCAGTTAGGGCAATCAGGCAGGCAGGCAGGCGAGCAGTTAGGAGCCAGTGGTTCCGAATTGTGGGAGGGATGTCCGACTGCCAGTGTAGGCCTGATCCCGCAGGGGTCCCTGATTGGAGAGTGTGCAGGCCGGGCTGAGGGTACTGCCCCTGCAAGAATTTCATGCACCGGGCCTCTAGTTCCAATATAAATGCTTTACTCCAGTCAGAACCGCATGCTTTTCAACACTTTTGTTTGTTTTGTTAATTCTCACTCAAGGATATTTTTCCATTGATTTTTAGGGAGAGTGGAAGAAAGGGAAAGACAGAGAGAAAAATCAATGTGAAACACATTGATTGGTTGCCTCCTGCAGGAGCCCTGTCTTGGGCCCAGTCTGGGGAGGAGCTTGTAACCAAGGTACCTGCCCTTGACCTGAATCGTACATGGGACCTTTTGGTCCACAGGCCGATGCTCTATCTGCTGAGCCAAACCAGCTAGGGCCTTTCCAACACTCTTAACTTTCTGTATTTTTGCTTGCCCTATTTCAATTTGGAGAAAATACTTTACTCCAATCACATTTTGAAAATTAACAATTAGATTTACAAATGCACAGTGTTTTGCAGCTTCTTGTGACCTGTCTGGCAAGTCCATAAAAGTTGACAAAAATATCCCTTTACTAACATTAAGCACTGATTTTTAATAACATTTTAATTTCTACTGAGATGCTTTTCGATAATACTTCTGAGAGTAGTTTCTATTATGTGATTACAACTATTATATAATTAGCTACTCTATAACACACTTGGAAAAAAAAAACTATCACGAATCCTGATATCACTATCAACAATGCCAGTCTTTGATATTATTATTACTCTTCTACAAATATGGTTATAGAATAAAACAAATCATCTATTCAGAATATTAGGGTAGACACTATTAAATATCTAGGCTTTTTGTTATTATATTTATTGATACAAATATGGCTTGTATTACTGAATTTGTCAGAATACTGCAAACGTCATGTCTATCCATCACAAGACGTGATGATCTGGAGGTCTGTGTTGAGCAGATGCTCAATGTGTGTTGCCAACATGCCTGCCAGTGTTACACTGCATTTGCTTCTGCTAGCAACCCATGCATCACCCACCCGTACTTCACATCTCAGAGGCTGGGAATTATTCTCACTTTGTCATTGTTATTTTCTTCTATTTTCTGATGAGAAAGACAACCGTGGATTTCTAAAATATGTATGTGCTCAGTTAAGTATCAACTTGGCAACTTTCTTGGCTTTGGAAATAATTTTTGAAACTCATAGTGATTTATTTGCCATATGTTCAGACAGTGGAGAAAAATATCTGGTACTAGCATATATTACAAGGACTCTAGACTTATTTTTTTCAAGTCCTCTCTGCTATGTTGGAGGACTTTCAGTTTTTTTATTTATCTAAACTCTGGGTATGAAATGGGGAGGAAAGCTGCTTCTTAGAATGAAGATATTGAATAAAAGAAGTGCCTTCATTTCCAAAGATTTCAGGCAACAATAGGATGAATGGTTTCATTTCTGAGCCCTATAAATACAAAGGAAAATGTATTGAGGCCCACTATTAAAAACCTGTCTTAAAACTCAAAAAAATAAATTTCTGTTTGAGCCATTAAACTAAAGTGATCCTCATAGTGTTTATTTCTTATGTGCTTTAGTAGACTTGGTTGCTTAAAATATTTTAGGATCAACTATATCAATCCTTATTTTGTATTTTTAATAGGAACATATAAAAATTGAAACACTAAATAAAAAACAATGCAATTTATTTTCCTCCCTATCTAATTCAACTATTTGAGTTTTATAAAAACTCCTTTAGAAAGCACATATAATCTTTATTTTATGAATGCAAAATTCTGGGTCATTTCATTTATGTAAGACTAAATTTTACATGAGGGCTAAAATCAGCTTCCATCTTTCTCAGAAATTTTATTACTACATAAAAGGAGTTTTAGATTTTACCTAAGGTTCAAAACAATTGTTTAGTGATTCATGAAACACAGAAATGGACTAATATTTAATTCAATGAGAAAATGGCTTAGTCATGTTTTAACCTTAAAATTTTTTCAGGAGCTGCTAGTCTATTACGATACTAATTTCAGATTCTTAAAAAAAAAAAAAAATCCCCAATTCCTCTATTTTCTGTAAAAATTGATTTTAAATGTGGAATGCTTGCTTAGGTAAAGAGCTTTTATGGTGTTTCTAATTCAGGACTCTGAAAGATTACTTTTTAGTGTGGCTTTGTTTATGTCATTCTGCTGTATACATAGACTATAAATATCTCTGCCAATTGTACCCCTGGGGTAGCCACAGTTACACTTCCTACTTCTGATTCCATTCTAAGGATTACTCCCATAATATGGGAATATAGTTAGTGTAATAATTGTTCCAAGGAATGAGAAGACATTCTTGTTCTTTAACACAATACAAATATCAGATAGGTATATCTATCATTCAAGTAATTCAGAGTACTAAATTAAATGAGATTAAATACACAATAGGCCAGGCACATAATGATCCATCTTCAACAAAATTGGTTACGTAGTTATTAGGTGACTGCATGTATGGTGGATAGGATGGAGGCATTTCATAAAAGAATACTTGGGTTTGAATCTTGGCAGTATTCTTATCAGTGCCGACCATAGGTAATTTACATTAACATTTTCCAGTCAACCATTGGTTCTTTAGAAAAATTGGAAAAATAAAACTAATATCAGAATATTATTATGAGATCAACATGAGACAACGTCTGTAAAAATCTAGCACATAAAACATGTTCAATAAGGGTCAGTTCATTTCCTCCCTCCTCCTATAAAGTATAAACCTTGGCCCATAGCACACTCCTGCAAATTATTAATTCATTCAAATAATATTATAGCACAATTATGTGAAAGATATGAAGATGTATATCCAATATCTGTGAATATGGTAGTGCAAGCGAGAGTCACTAGTCTTATTCTTACGAAATATATTCTACAAATCAAAACAACAATGTAAACAAATAAATGAATAAAATAATTCCAGGTAGTAATAAAGGCCATAAAGAAAATGAGGGTGATATGGTAACAAATAATCATGTGACAGGGAAATTTAGTTACTAATTTGGGTATTCAGGGATGGTATCTCTGAAGAGGTGATATTTTAGCAGAATTAAAGAAGGTTTCAGCCACACAATAAATTGGAAAGAGTTTTTTTGCTAGGAAGAAGCAAAGTGGACATAGTTGGATATTATAATTAGAGACTAGAGGCCCAGTGCATAATTGAATCATGCACGTGTAGGGTCCTACAAGCTTTCGCTTTTGATCACGGGGGAGCTGGGTGCCTGTCCGCTGGTGCACCAGGCCTTTCAGAAGCCTCCGGCGCGACGGAGGCTTCTGAAAGGCCTGGTGCCTGAGCGGACAGGCATCCAGCTCCCCCACTTTTGATGGTCCGCGGTGGGACTTGAGCTCGCTGCCCCAGAGGCCCCTTCTGTGCCGCAGCACAGCCATGGCACAGGCGCTGAGCTCGAGCCGCTGCTGGCGACGTGAGCTCAGCGTCCCTCCGGCCCAATCGGCCACCCCGGCCACCCCGAGTCCTGCCCCCCCGCTCCTCCTGGCCAATCGCGGGCATAGCGAAGGTATGGTCAATTTGCATATTTGTCTATTATTAGGTAGGAATTAGATAGCTGTGCTGAGTTTGCTGTAGGGGGATTTTTGTTATTAGAAAAAAAAGCAAAATGGATTGGCTAGTGTAGTTCAGTGGTTGAGCCATTGACCTATGAACCAGGAGGTCACGGTTTGATTGATAGTCAGGGCACATGCCCAGGTTTTGGACTTGATACCTGTTAGAGGGGGTGCAGGAGGCAGCTAATCAATGGTTTTCTCATCATAGATGTTTCTATCTCTCTCTCACTCTCCATTCCTCTCTGAAATAAATAATTTTTTTTTTTTAAATGAAAAGGTAGCAAGGCTGGAGAAAGAAATTAAGATCCAGGGAGAGTTAAATGTATATTTTTAGAAAGAAAAAAATATTAGTAATATTTATAAATCATTTAAAACCAATCTACTTTAATGCAAATACTTCATTTTATTTTTTTTTAATATATTTTATTGATTTTTTACAGAGAGGAAGAGAGAGGGATAGAGAGTTAGAAACATCGATGAGAGAGAAACATCGATCAGCTGCCTCTTGCACACCCCCTACTGGGGATGTGCCCGCAACCAAGGTACATGCCCTTGACCGGAATCGAACCTGGGACCCTTGAGTCTGCAGGCCGACACTCTATCCACTGAGCCAAACCGGTTTCGGCGCAAATACTTCATTTTAGATTAAAAAACAAGTTACATGGCTTTCAAAACCCAAGAAAATTCCTCAGATAATCTAATCAAAATTGCAGTGTGATAAGCTGAGTTATCTTCTTGGTTCTATATCTCTTTTTACTGTATCTCCATTTTAGAAACCATTGGGTGAAAGGATAATAATGCATTTAAAAGGATTTTCATTACAACATTTATAAGAGAAAATATTAAATTGACAAATATTCAGCAGTAGAGAATATGTTGAATAAACTATGATTTTCTCATACAAGTGAACACTAAATAGCTATTTAAAAGATGATGCAGGTATCCTACCTAATAAAATGGTAATAGGAAAATTACCATCACTCCGCTATGCCCACGAATGGGCCGTTGGGAGGCTGGGGGCAGGACTTGGGGTGGCCGATTGGGCTGGCGGGGGGCAGGGACTCACGAGTCCCTGCCCCCCGGTTCCTCCTGCCGGCCCCAACGGCTGGTGCTGCGGGAGGACCCATGGGGCCGGCGGAAGGCCCCAGTGGAGGAACTCAGGGTGGCTGATTGCGTGGCTGCCGGCAACAGTTTTCCGCCAGCACCAGTTTTCCTCTGGCCACCTGCCCATCGGAGTGCCTCCCTCCAGCGCGATTGGCCACCCCGAGTTCCTCCACTGGCGGCACTGGTGGAACAGGGTGGCCGATTGTGCTGGCGGGAGGCGCTCCGATCGGCAGGTGGCCAGAGGAAAACTGGTGCTGGCGGAAAACTGGTGCCAGCATCCAGGTGAAGGAAGGTCTTTTGCACGAAACTTCGTGCAACGGACTTCTAGTAATTAACATAAAAATTGAATAAAAATTGAATAAAGTATTAGGCTACATAACAGCATATGCAGTTTAATACAATTTACATGAAATTATATACCTCTCTTCAGACACCACAGTATATGTGTATGTGAAATCATAGCTATATATCTATCTATTTTTACACCTTGAAGAATATTCAGCAACATAACATGTTCATTATGGATAACTTCAGGTAATGTCATTTTTAATGAATTCTTACTTTAAAAATTATGCCCTATGTTGTGCTTTCATTTACAATAAGATATGTATACAAAATAGAGTAATGTCCCTGAATTTAAAAATAAAAGATCCTATTAATAAGCATGTTGGCTCCTGTTTCTCAAAAGAAATAATCATGATTTAGCAATACTTTTCATCTCTTATGACAGCTTTTCATTATTTGAAGGTAAATTGTAGTGATAATATATTTCAATTAGGGTATTGTTCTACAAGAACCAAATAGGCCCATTCATTATACATTTTTAAACTATCCTAGCTATGCATGTTTCCCTCTTCAAAATATTTAACTCTGAACAATTTGCTAAATTTTTTACTTTGTTTTAATTGTACATTTCTATAGTTTCAGTTTCCATTTCTAAGAGGACAGAATTATTTTAATACTCTTATAAATCATGGTGTCTTAGATAGGGAAACAGAAGATAAAATATTCTATCAACACCAAGAGAATAATATGGAATCCTAATAGTTCAAATGAAGCATTATCCATTTGGACTAAGGACTGGGTCTTAATATCTCTGGCTTTTGATATCGAGAAATAATGAAGCCACAGAAAATGTAAAGGTAAACTAATTATTCAAAGAAGTAAATATAAATCAGTTCCAACTTTGGGAACAGATCAATGCCAGGTATAAATACCCAGAATAGTTGTTCTTTATATTTTACAAGAATTTGGAAAGTGTGGGGAGACACCTTTCAGGGAGAATATCTCACACACACACACACACACACACACACACACACACACACACACACACCAGAAAATGCTAAGGTTCTCAACAAAACTGAAAATAACTGTTTACCAATTCATCCCCTTGGAACAACAGATATGACACTGAGTCATAACATATGAGATTACTGTGAAAACAGGATTTAAAATGATACATTTACAGGCATCAGACTTGCTTGAATAGGTAGAATGAAAGTCCAGCTACTTTGAACACTTACAGCTGTTCGGATAGTGCACGTGCATGAGGTTATGTGTATGTGTCAGCTTGTATGAGCTGCTAATGCAGTTGATCCAACAAATTCCCTTGGCTTTCATCTGGTGTCCTCAGACTTCCAGTGTCAAACATTGATTATTATCAGAGACAAGAAAAATCATGGACTATAAACCATGGCTTAACACATTACTCTAAATATGTCAAGAGAAAAAATGTACCTTGAGCAAAAGAGTGCGAGAATGTATTGATTCTTTAAAAGCATAAGAAGGAATGTTATGATAAGAATTTTTAAGTACTATTTTTTTCATGCAGAGAATTTGACACTGCACCAGAATCTAAATAGAACAACGTGGCCACTGTGTTTTCTATAAACTACTGAACCTCATACCAGACTGTCTGGAAATAGGGAAAGAAGCATAAAATTATAGGTACATTTACTTGGGTTGTGAAAAATGATCAGTCCCAAATTGCCTGCTGCTAATCAGCAAACACCAGGCAGTTCTGCCACAACAGGCAACGATTTTGAAACTGTAAAACCATTGGTTTGGGGTTATGCAGTTAAACACTTAGAGTTCTTATCCAGTCTGGGATTATGGCGTTTAATTCCAGTGTACACTGACCTCTTCATCTGAAACAACCTTTGTAGCTTCAAGGCCTGCTGAAGTAATTTTCCTAAGTTAATCAGCTTTCCTCACTGAGGTTCCACAGCAGGGGAGAAAATTCATACAAATGAGCTCTTTTCCCACATGCAGTTTCTCTTTGGTTCTGAACAACATTATGCAATAATATACTTTATATGAATAATTATCCCTGATAAATACAAAGGTAACTTTCCTAAGCAGAAGGACACAATCATGAATGTCTTTTGCTCCAAGCAACCAATAGGGGGCCGTTGAGTATATTCTCAACAAAGTCACTATCTTGGGCCAGCATTATATTTTATCAAAATGTTATATATGTATTGTACCCAACACAACTAGAAAAGTTGTTTCTTATACGTTTGTGTATTTTTTAAGATCTATTTTTAATGTATACCACATATTTACTGAAGGATTTTTTTATTCTGTCCTTCTAGTTTTCCTAAAAAGAAATAGAGAAAATAAAAAATAATAATAATAAAAAGAGAATAATTTAGAGGGAAAAATCTGTGCAGGTAGAGTTTATAAATCCTGAATCCCCCAAAGTTATACCTTTCCAATTATAAAATAAGGCCTGCGGTGGGTGGGAAAGTTATACCTTTTCTTTTTTAAATACTAATCATCTTTCTTAAAAAATATATCTTTATAGTTGAAAGTATTACAGAAGTCCCCTTTTTATTCCCCACTGACCCCTTCACCCTGCACTCCCCGCCCCAGGCCTTCACCACACTATGCCATTTCAATTATAAGAGAGGTTCTGTGGTATGTGGGATAATGGCCCCCTAAAGGAGTACTTGTGCTAATCCCATTTACCTGTGAATACATTACCTTCTGAGGCAAAGGGGTCTTTGAAGATGTGATTAAGGACCTTGAGAAAGGAAGATTATGCTGGATGACCCAGGTAGGTCCAGTGTAATCATGAATCCTTTAAAATGGAGAACCATACCTGGCTGTTGTCAGAGGTAATGTGACTGCGGAATAATGGTCAGAGAGATGCTTTCTCAAAGGCTTTAAAGATGGAAAAACCAGGCTATGAGCCAAGCAATGTGGGGAGTCTCTAGATGCTGAGAAAGACAAGAAAATGGATTGTGTCCCAGAGCCTCTAGAAAGGAATTCAGTCCTATCAACATCTTCAACATGAGACTGTGTTGGATTCCTGACCCACAAAACTCTAAGATACGAAATTTATAATGGTCTAAACCACTAAGACTTGGTAATTTGTTACAGAGTAATATAAAACTAATACAAGATCAAAACTAAAACCTCTCCCCCTTTACTGTTTTTTCCTTATTGAGATCTTAACAAAAGATGAGGTAGATAGTGATGTGTTTACATGCTATTATTTGAAGACTTCACTTCATTGAGAAAGACCATGTGAAATGGACATTTATGTTTTGGTCTCCCCAGTATCCCTTCTCAACTCTCAATAAAATGCAACTTTGGGGGTTTCTTTCTCAATCGTGCACCTTCTTAAGGGAAGTGTACATTCTAGCTCGAACAGATCTTGCTGTGGTGATGCTAGTATGTTTCCAAGGCAAGAAAATCAAATTCTTTCTCCAGGGGCTTTACTTCCTGAGCAGGAATTTAGGAAGGAAAAAAGATAGGGAAGTATATTCTGCATTCCAGATGCCGAGAACTACTCTAGTTTCAGCTAGAGTTTCTGTTACAACTCTTAATATCCATCTTGCCTGAACATTCATTTGATATTTCTCCAAATAATAGTATTGTTGTTTATAACCAACTGTTTCTGTTACAACTCTTAATACCCATCTTGCCTGAACATTCATTTGATATTCCTCCAAATAATAGTATTGTTGTTTATAACTAGAACTGGTTTTTGTGGTTTGCAACCGAAGAGTCCTAAATGATCTACAGAGCATTTGGATGAATTAGTATGCACATAAATGGGCTTTTAAGGAATTTATTTTGACAAGTCTAACATAATTGAAGTATATTTTCTTATAATGTTCTTTCTTACAATCCCTCCTCTGTTGTGTGGCCCCCAACATCTGGACTTATCCTACCTAATAATAGACAAATATGCAAATTGACCGCACCTTTGCTATGCCCAAGCCATGCCCACCAGCCAAGCCACACCCACCAGCCAATCAGGACGAGTATGCAAATTACCCCAACAAAGATGGTGGCTAATTTGCATATCAAGACAGTGTAGAAAGAAGCCAAGAGCTGCAGAAGAGAGCAAAGCTGCAGAGAATCAAGCAAGCCGGGGGGAGGAGAAGGGAGGAGCGGAGGCGGGGCCAGGGGAGAAGGAAGGAGAGCAGGTGGGGCCGGGGGAGAAGGAAGGAGAGCGGGCGGGCTGGCGGAGAAGGCAGGGCAGGGGAGAAAGGAGAAAAGCAGGGGGGCTGGCAGAGAAGGCGGGGCAGGGGAGAAGGGAGAAAAGCAGGCGGGGCGGGGTAGAGTGCAGCATGAAACCCTATTGCAGGATTTTTCCTGCAACGGGAACGCTAGTTGTTAACATAAACCATCAATTTGATTTTTTCCACATTGTACTTTATATCTCATCAAAAGTAAACTGTTCTGTCATTAATATTCCATCAAGAAAACTCCTAATTCAAGAAATTACATTAGGAGGTGCTAATAATCATCCTAAATACATATAATATTATGCCCAGACAGCCCCAAATGAAATACATTTTCACAGATCTATAATGCTGGTATTAATAACAAACAATTATCTGCTAGAGCACGATGAATTATTTTTAATTTTACTTTATTTTAAAATAAAATTTAGTATTATTTCTTCTCATACTACTTACTCTATATGCTCAGGGAAGTTCAATTCTTGACTTTCTTGTCTTACAAAAGTGGTAGTTCATAAGTAGGCTTCACAGGAGGCTACCTTAGAAGGTAATTAGGTCATGGGGATACAGTTCTTAGGACAGGATTAGTTACCTTGTAAGAAGAGATACAAGAGAGCTTGAGCACTCTCCTCTCCTCTCCTCTCTTGCCCTCTCCTCCTATCCTCTCATCTCCACTGTGTAAGTACACAGCAAGAAGACAGCCATTTTCAAACGAGGAAAACAGAACACAACCATGCTGGCAACGGGATCTCTGATTTCCAGCCTCCAGAATTGTGAAAAATAAATGTTTGTGGTTGAAGCCACCAGTCTATAATAATTTGTTATAGCAGTCAGAGCTAAGATAAATAATAGCATGTGTGACCATAAAAAAAAAAGAGGGGATGAGTGAAAGAAAGTTCTTAGGGTTATAAAGCTATTAAGATCTTACAATCAGAAGACTAAATCAAGTTATTGTGGATTTTAACAAATATAATAGCAGCAGACTCCTCAGCATGAAAAGCCCTTAAAAGACATAGAAACTTCAGTTTAAATTAATCCCCAGGCTACCGTCTGTCTTGAATATGACCTCCCTAATAATAAAGTGATGCTCTTAAGTGAAATGTCTATGAACTCAAGAAAAGAAGTGAAAAATGATAATTTTCCAATCCATCTGATCAATACATGCAATGAAAACATCATTCAGTACAGAAAATTCAGCTGTGAAGCTGTACTTCCAGGTGAGGTTTTCTGCCCGTCAAAAGAGCAGCAGTTAACACTGTGGACTCTAGACTCCATGAGATTGTCTGAGGTCAAACTTTGGTTCCACCACTCAGGAGGTAAATGACCTTTGATTATTTACTTAATGATCCTTTTTTTCCCCTCTTGTAACATGACATAAATAATCGTCTCTTCCTCATAATTTTACTGTGAGAATTAATTTAAGTAAAACATGCAAAAACTTGACCCATGGCAAATTTTCAATATTTAACAACTATTATTTTTATCATTATATTTACATGTCCATTGTGGGTTCTTTGGGGCAGTTAACAAAGGAAAGAGCTTTTCCATCTAGACTTGACCCTCTACTCAGCCTCATGCTTCAAGGAGAGGAACACTACTTAAATGTGATTTCTAAATTGGGATTCTCTGCAGAGGGTGAATATGAAAAGGTTCCACTGGGGAACAAGTCAGAAATCCAAGACATAAACATTAACAGAGTTCTTAATGTTCAAATTGCCTCTATAAAGATAATGTAGGCATTTACTACTATAAACTTCTCTCCTCATACTGCTTTTGATGCATCCAATATGTGTTAGTGTTTTATTTTTGTATTTGCTTATCTCAAGATATTTTCCTATTTCCCTTTGCATTTATTTTTTGACCCATTTGTTGTTCAAAGTATGTTGTTGCCAAGCCAGTCAGTGGTTGAGCGTTGACCTATGAACCAGGAGGTCACAGTTGGATTCCCCATCAGGACACATGCCAGGGTTGTGGCTTCTCCCCAGTAGGGGGAGTGTAGAAGCCAGCCAATCAATGATTCTCTCTCATCATTGATGTTTCTCTCTCTCCCTCTCCTTTCCTCTCTCTGAAATCAATAAAAACATATTTTTTTAAAAAGGAAAATGAATGTGTAGTTTAATTTCAATACACATTGGTGAGCAAAAGTAGGTCTACAGTTGTTTGTATGGAAAATAATACAATAATCTATCTTATTTTATATATATAGCTATATATATACATATATATATATATACATATATATATATATATATATATGTATATATATATATATATATGGCTAATATGCAAAGTGTCCCCTCGGGAGTTCAACTGGGAGACCGAGAGTTTGCTTGCTATGATGTGTGCTGACCACCAGAGGGGGCACAGAATGAAGGAAGGCCCAGGTCAGCAGCCAGCAGCTGGGGAAGGGAGACCCCGGCGGGCAGCCAGAAGGAAGGCCCCAGCTGGCATCCAGGAGGCCCCGATCGGCCCTGATCACTGGCCAGGCCTAGGGACCCTACCCATGCACGAATTTCATGCACTGGGCCTCTAATTAATAAGTAACAATATAAGAATAAACATTTGTGGATTACAACTATAAGCCTACTTTTGCCCACCCCTGTATATGGGAATTTTCCAGTTTTCCTTCTGTCATTAATTTATAGTTTAATTTTATTGTGGTCAGAATCTATACTTGGTGTTATTTCAATCTCCTGAAATTTGCTAAGATTTGTTTCATTTGATCTTCCTTGAAATGTTCTGTGTACTAGTACACTTGAGAATGGTGTGTTTTCTGCTGCTGCTGCTGGGGGAATCTTATCAGATCTGTTAGGTCCATGTTAAATAGAGCGTTGTTCAAGTCCTATGTTTCCTTATTGACCTTCTCTCTAGATGATCTATTCATTATTGAAAATGAAGTATTAAAATATATTATCATGTTGCTGTTTCTCCCTTCATTTCTGTCAATATTTTTATATACATTTGTATGTTCTGACGTTGGGTCATATATAATCTTTATAAAATCTGAATTGACACTTTTATCATTATATAATGTCCTTCTTTGTCTCTTTTGCCAATTTTTGAACCAAACTAATTTGATAAAAGTATACTGCCCCTGATCTGTTTTATTATCATTTGCATGGAATAATTTACCATACTTTTGTTTTCAGCGTATATATGTACTTAAATCTCAAGTCTCTTGCAGGCTGCATATGGTTGGATCATGTTTCTTTACACATTTAGCCATTCTGTCTTTTGACACTCTAGGTCTTTTAGGAAATTTAATTCATTTACATTTAAAGTGATTATTGATTGGGAAGAATTTACTAAATTTATTATGCTGGTTTGTTCATTGTTTTCTGCCTTGTTTTAAATTGTTTTGTCCCTCTTTTCCTCTCTTCTTATTTTGTATTCTGTTGATTTTCTTGAAGTGACTTGCTTTGATTCATTTCTCTCTCTCTTTTTTTTTTTTGGCATCTCTTACAGGCATATTCTTCATTGTTTTCATGGGGCTTACATAAGACATCTTATAGTTGTAACAATCTATTTAAAGCTGATAACAACTTAACTTCAATTTCATAGAAATAATTGACATTTTTATTCTCCGACCACAGATTATGTTATTGGTGTCATTACATTCTTTTATATTGTGTATTCAATAACATCTTTTTTATAATTACATTTTATACTTCTTTTAACTTCAATGCCATGATTAAAAGATTTATTCATCACCATCATAGTATTACAGTATTGCATATTACAGTGTTCTATATTTGTGTATATGTTGATCTTTGCTGGGAAACCTTATACTGCCATATGCTTTCATGTTGTTTTAGAGTCCTTTTGTTTCAACTTTAAGGACTTCTTTTAGCATTTCATATAAGACAGGTCTATAAACTCACTCAGCTTTTGTTCATCTGGAAAAGTCTATTTCTCCATTTTTAAAGAATAGTTTCCTAGATGTAGTATTTTTGTTTGACCCTTCTTTCTTCTTTCTTTCTTTCTTTCTTTCTTTCTTTCTTTTTCTTTCTTTCTTTCTTTCTTTCTTCTTCTTCTTTTCTTTCTTTCTTTTTCTTTCTTTCTTTCTTTCTTTCTTTCTTCTTCTTTCTTCTTCTTTCTTTCTTTTCTTTCTTTCTTTCTTTCTTTTTTTTTTCTTTTTCTTTCCTTCCTTTCTTTCTTTCTTCTTTCTTTCTTTCTTTCTTTCTTTCTTTCTTTCTTTCTTTCTTTCTTTCTTTCTTTTTCTTTCTTTTCTTTTTCTTTTTTTCTTTCTTTCTTTCTTTCTTTTTTTTCTTTCTTTCTTTCTTTCTTTTTCTTTCTTTCTTTCTTTCTTTCTTTTTTCTTTCTTTCTTTCTTCTTTCTTCTTTCTTTCTTCCTTCCTTTCTTTCCTTCCTTCCTTCCTTCCTTCCTTCCTTCCTTCCTTCCTTCCTTCCTTCCTTCCTTCCTTCCTTCCTCCTCTCTTCCTTCTCTTCTTTTTTTTTTTTTTTTTCTTTGAAGCACTTTAATATATCATCCTTCTTCCTTCTAGGGTGCAAGGTTCCTGCTGAAAAATGCACTGATAGTCTTGGGGGAGGGAAGGTTCCTTTTAAATGAAAGTTGCATCTCTCTGTTGACATTCTCATTTTGTTCATGCATCAAACTCTTGAGTTCCTAGGACATCATTATAATGGTTATTTTGAATTCTTTTTTCAGGTAATTTATACACTTATGTTTCTTTTGGGTGGGTTTTTAAAGATTTACTTTGTTTCTTTGATTGGAACATGTTTCCTTGCAATTTGGTGTTTGGATTTGCACATTTGCAAAAGTAGCCACCATTTCCAGTCTTTACAGATTGGCTTCATACAGGGTATGAACCTCAACAATCAACTCTGCTAAAGATTCTTGAGATCACGGTAACATTTACGGGGGGGGTGGTGGAGGGGGACCGTATGCAACTTCCCCCAGTGACTGTAATTTCTCTATTAGAGAGGCTTACTGTTTATAAAAAATAACTGTTTTTATTGATTTTAGAGAGGAGAGGAGTGAGAGATAGAAACATCAGTGGTGAGAGAGAATCACTGATTGTCTGCCTTCTGCATGCCCCACACTTGGGATGGAGCCGCAATCTGGGCATGTGCCCTGACTGGGAATCGAACCATGACCTCCTGGTTCATAGGTCGATGCTCAACCACTGAGCCACACCGACTGGGCTGTATTCTTTTTTTAGGAGCTTACTGTATTGCTCTCTGTGTGTGGAACTGCAGTTTTCTGTTCTACAGCAGCAATCAAACTTGACCACTCTTGTTGTCAGTAGCAAGTAGGCATTCACAATATGCCAGCTCCCTGTCAGCATCCCAAGTCAGGGAAGAGAGATGTAAATTACTTGGGCAGCCCCTGAGAATCCAGAACACTGGATGCATGCTCCATTCCCCTCCCTCCCTCCTGAGGGAGAAGACTCAAGTTTTACTCTTTGCCCTAAACATGCCCAGTTACTGCAAGCCAAGCCCATTTTTCTTTTTTCTCTGTCTTCAGCAGCCCCAGTCATCCAAACTCTGCCAGTTTTATCAGCACTCCCCATGAAACAAGAGAGAAACGAGTTCCTTGGGAGGCCCCATAAAAAGCTGCAACACTGGATGCATACTCTTTTCTCCAGGGAGAAGTCCTGAGCCAGGGTGTTTGCTCCAAGCGTTGAACTGTGCTGGCTGGGGAAAGAGGCTGATGCTGGTAAAGTGAAATTGCTCTGACTTGTTTCAATGCAGCTCTACTTGGCTTTGGCTTGCCTGAGGCATTAACCTCTTAACCGAATTCCAGAATTCTTATAAAGATATTTTGGTCCATGTATCATAGTTAAATCAGTATTTCTGTGAGGCCTTCCTATTCTGCCATCTTGCTAATGTCACTCTTGGAGATTTATTTTTAAATGTTTAAAGGAATCATTTAAAATTTATCTTCTAATATTTGTTTATTAAAATGAGAGTTTTTTTTTAGTTCACCCAGTTACATATTTTGAAAACAGTCAACCTATATTAAGGGCTAATTATAATATGTAACAAATATATCTTATAATTAGAACCTTTCAAACTTGATCTCATATTGCTTCCTGTCAGTGATTCTATGTTTAGTATTGACTGATCTTTGCCTAAAATAGACCCTGTGAACTTTTATCCTTCTATGCTACTGCAATGAAAAGAATTTCTATTTTTAAAGTCTTCACCAAATATCACTTCTCTCAGTGAAGACTTTTCTAAGTTTTTCCTGCTTGAAAGTAACTTCTTTCACCTTTAAGTTTGTGTCTTGTTTTTTGAGGATAGCCTAACAGCAGAACATAGAATTTCCAAAGAGAGAAGTTTTGTTTTGTTTATTACAGAATTCAACATTGCATAAAGTAGGCCATTTTATATTCTCCTTATAATTTTCATTAAATAAAAAACATGTCTGCACCTACTATGGTAGGTGGTCAGTAAATATTTTCTGAATGAGTGACTAAATTCTGACAAATGATAGTCTTATTGTGACTTGGTCATTTACATTTTTTTCATTTGCAAAATGGAGATAATGATAGTACCTATCACATATAATTATAACAAGAAGGAAATAAGTTAATGGATACGACTTACTCATTAAATGTCAGCTCTTATTATTATAATCACTTTCCCATGTATAGTTGTTCACTATAGCACTTAACCTTAGGATGGGTTTGGAACATAGTTGAATTTCAGACTGATCAGAGAAGGTAAAATTTGGAGGAAAAAATATAAGACAACTATAAACCAAAATTATCAGTCAATGGACATACACTGTAATCCTACACTCCTGTTTCTGAAAATGTTTCTTTGCAAGTTTTCCTGTCTTCATATCTACTATTATTTTCAGCTTAAATCACTAAATTATCTTTAAAAACTTGGAGATGATAAACTTTTCAGGTGCAGACATATTTTTTATTTAATAAAATATTATAAGAAGAATATAAAATGGAGTTTCACAAAATATTTCATGTATAACCTATATACACATATCTATTCACCATTTTGGATTACATTTTATTTATAACTCTTAAATGCATACTAACCTTTACCTTATGCTTTCTCATCAGATCAACCATAATATTTATGCTCATATACTTGATGAGGTTACCGTCTTTCTTCTTACCACATTTGTACAATTCCCTATCTCTCAGTACACTAACATTCCCTATCATTCATGGGATTCTTGATGGCACAGAATATCTATGAAGTTATTAAGTTCTAAGCATTCCACCAATTTCTCAACTGCAAAGCTTGACATTGAAGATATTAAGAAAGAAAATAAAAACTAAGCAGCTTGGTAACTGAATTAAATATGTTATAATAAAAAGAAAAGTTGGTAAATGAAAATACTATCCATCACATTATAGACTATTTTTTTATGAAAGAAAAAAAAATCATAAAAAAAAATCGGAAATTGGAAAGAACAAACAGGGGATTGTAAAAGGTTAAGAGGAAAAGAATAAATATTTAATTTTACTGTCCTATTCAATATTTTTTTCTCTCTTTAATGACTTTTCCCCTAACCCCTACCTCCTGGAAGACAACTGTCTCAGTGGTTCTGTACTATGCAATGTATTGGCACTGGCTGATGCGCATGCCGATGCTGTACCTACATGGAAAGCTGTTTATAATTGCCCTATCACCAGGAAACTGCCAGAGTTTTTGTTTGGGGTATATATTTTACAGTTGATGCACAGATGGAGAGAGCAGTTAATGGGCAACAATAATAATCTTCCGCAGCATGCTCAAGGAGTCTACCACAGCCACTGGAAGAAGTGGGGATATTTAAACTGATGAATCAAGAATCTCACAGATATTGAATTCATAAGATGCATAATAGTCACCACCAACATCACCCCCCCAAATTTTCTAGCCCACCCTTTCTAATGAAAGAGTTACTTATCTTATTTTGGTCCTGTAGTCAACAATTTCTTGGATGTCTAGACAGCTATTTAAATTAAACCACAGACTTATAACTTGGTAAAAGTAGAGGTAACAACAAAAAACTCACAAATGGTGCCTTTTAAAATAGGTCCCTGTAATTAATTATCCTTTTAGATTTATAATAAAAATATTTATAGATTTAAAATAATTTTAAAAATTTTGCTGATTTTTACTTTGTACCATATATACTTTGAAATCAATACCAGTTTTCTATCTCTAAATTATATTTATTTAAACATGCATTTTTTTAGGTATAAGTATAAAAATGCTTTTGGATCTTTGAGAAAATAAAACACTAAATAAAAGATATTTATATTGACTTTCCATGTGCCTCAGTATCAGTGGGCTAGGCATATCACCTCTATTTTAAAATTTTAAAAATTATTCAGTCGAAAGACATAATATCTAAAGAAAACCAATAGCACAATTGCTGTCAGATTAGGTTGATGATACATTGAAGTTTAACAAGGTAACCCAACATTGTGTGTGAGTGTGTGTGTGTGTGTGTGTGTGTGTGTGTGTTTGTGTGTGTAAAGAAGCTTTTTATTTTAAAATCTTTATTGTTTAAAGTATTACATACCAGACTCTACGTTTTGATGGAGCTACGTCATCTTCTTAAATAACTACTTCAATGACACCCAACTTTTGAAGTAGTTTTAAGTACTAGGACTTGTAACTCTAAAGACTGGACTTCCTGAATCTTCATTACTACACCCATTCAAATTTGAAAAGCAAAATAATTGCTCTGGCCAGTATGGCTTAGTTGGCTGAGTGTCATTCCTATGCACCAAAAGGTTACTGGTTTGATTCCAGGCCTGAACACATGACCAGGTTTATGGTTTAATTCCTGGTTGGGGTGTGTGCAGGAGGCAGCCAATAGGTATTTCTCACATTGATGTTTCTCTCCCTTTTCCTTCCTCTCTAAAAATCAATAAAAATATTAAAAATAATTGCAATATGTGGTTTATATATTGTATTACTTTGTGGGTTTTACTGATGTAAAGTATTTAAAAGTTTCCATCATTTTCATTCCTTTAAGTTTGAGTTCTACATTAAACTCATTAGCACTATGTTTCCCTATAAATTTTGCTGTAACAATGCTCTACACACCAACGTTCAATATAAAGCCAGAACTGCCATTAGCATATTAAACACTATCTGAATCTCTCAAAAATTTACTCAGTAAACAGTCCTATGGCATTAGCCCTTGGAATAACCTTGTAGTAGGTTTCAATAAACCCAATTTATTTTGAGAACCACAAGAATAAGAAATCACAATGCTGGTGTTTCAAATAAAGTAAGCATAAGTTACTTATATTTGAAATATAAATTTTAGAAAAATGACATTCAATTTGAGTATTCTGGAGTATATGAAATAATCAAGTCCCTATTTGGACCTATCTCCTCATTCTAGTCTCCTAAAAATATACCAGCAAAGCTTCTTTGCAATGACAAAGAAAAGAGAGATCTATCTGACTGCTTGATTAAAAATTCACAGTTTAGAAACAATAACCTGAGGCTATAAGAGCAAAGTTGGAAAGGGATTCGTCACCTGCTCCTTTTTCTTCCAATCATTATCTGCACATTTTATTTAGAGAGGCAGGTACTTTCACATCAATGTTTTTGTTGTTGTTTTCTTTTCTCCCCCATTTATATATTTATTTAGGTAGTTAGTGAATTACTTTTTTTATGTAAGATTTCCCAAGGGGAGCAGGAACAGTGAGGTTTAGTTAAAACAAAGATAAATAACCTTGTTTATATAGAACTTTTTCGATATTTTATATTCTTACTAGATTTCATACAAAGAGCCTTTGTTAGTGCATAAATTTTTATTCTGTAATTGTTTACACTGACCCAGGTAAGCAACTTAGGCATTAAAAATCTGGTTAACATAATCCTACTTGATTTTTAACTTTGGGAATGCAAATATTATATGTTATATTTATGCTAACATGTTATATTAAACATGAATGAAATGTATATCTATATAAGAATAATTTAAGAATGATAATATTATAGAATAATGGTAAAAAATAGTCATAAAAGCTCATTTCAACCAATCCTATATATTAAAAGGCCAATATGCAAATCAACTGAACGGCTGAACGAATGGTTGCTATGACATGCACTGACCACCAGGGGGCAGACGCTCAATGCAGGAGCTGCCCCCTGGTGGTCAGTGTGCACCCACCACGGGAGTGTAGCTCAACCAGAAGCCGAGACAGGCTCACAGCTCGCGAGTGCAGTGGCGGTGGCCGGAGCTTCTCCCACTTCTGCAGCAGTGCTAAGGATGTCTGATTGATGGCTTAGGCCCACTCCAACTGGCCTAAGCTGTCAGTCAGACATCCCCCAAGAGCTCCAGGACTGACAGAGGGTGCAGGCCAGGCTGAGAAAACACCCCAAGTCCATGAATTTCATGCTCTGGGCCTCTAGTGAATCAATAAAAGATCACACTGGGAAAACAAGATCATAATATGCTTGATAAGAATGAAAGGAAATGATGCTTACAATTATGGATTTGATCGTGTTGTCAACAGACTTCAAAATGTATGGCAAATTGTTGCCTAGATTAATCACCAATACAAAAAACACCCCCATTGTGACTATAACACAAATGTGGTAATATTCTCCAGCACCTACTAACAAATATGTTTAATATAATATAAATGTTTCATATGTTTCTATATATTAACATGTAAAATGTATTTACTTAATATATGAATCACTGCCAATTGTTCTACTTTGTTCCAATGGTTGGTTGATTACTTATTTCTGAAACTAACCATGGCCAAAAACTGATATCATTTATAAAATTTTCTTTACTTTAAATAAATTGCTGAAATAAAAGCAACACGTATTGCTATCATGAGTACATTCCCCTCAACATGAAAGCTATAAAATGTTCTATTATTGCATTGATGGTACACAAAAGTCAAGAAGGATGTCATCACATGAATAAAAATAAAATACTCAGTATTTTTTATTTTAAACTTTTGTAATTTAAGAGTATAATTTTTACTATTAGTAATGGTATATTTCACAAAAGTTATAGAAGAGTAAGTCTCCCTCAAAAACCAACCAACCAAACAACATTTAAAAAAAACAAAAACACCAAAAAAACCAAAAAACTAAACTCTCAGGATGCTGTTACTATAATAACAACACTATTAGCATCTTCAGATACATTTTCATTTTTGTTTTTTATTGAATTTATTGGGGTGACATTGGTTAATAAAATTATACAGGTTTCAGGTGTACAATTCTATAATAATACATCATCTGCATATTGTATTATGCATTTATTTATCACCCCAAGTCAAGTCTCCTTCCATCACCATTTATTTCCCCTTTACCTTCTTTTACCTTTTCCCATACCCCTGCCCTCTGGCGATCACCATATTGTTGTCTCTGTCCATGAGTCTTCCTTTGTTTCTTTACTTAATCCCTTCACTTTTCTCACCCAGCCCCCAACCTTCTCCCCTCTGACAGCTGTCAGTCTGTTCTCTGTATCTGTGAGTCTGTCTCAAATTTGATTTTATTTATATGTGGCATCTTCATACTTTTTAATACATTGCCTTTTTCACATGTTAGAATCATACGTGGCTACCGTTTGTATCTGTTTTGTTTTTTCATTGATAATCATCGAAGTGATTCCTTGCTTCAGCATGTTAAGTAAATTAAGCATCTGACTAGTAGTTGAATCCCTTTCCTTTATAGCTTTCTGATTGAATTGTAAAGAGTGATCCCTTCAATTTGATGCAGTGCAATGCATTGGCAGTTTCACCAAGTCAATATTATTATTTATCTCCTAGACCGACCATTCCCTTTGACAAATTGAAACATTAACAGTAATAGAATATATTTTAAGACCCAATGCTGAGCCCATTCTACCATAGGTTTTATAGCTTAGTTCCTGAGACACATAGGCTCTCCCCAAAATCAACTCCCCTCACTGCTCTGTATATATAGACAGAAATATTGATGGGACACACTCTACCAGCAGGTATGGATCTGAACGTCTTTCATGGTTTTTGCCAGTCACTATTAAGTAACTTTTATTTCATTTCTCATCTCTTCTGATTATTAGTATGCTTAGAAATGCCTCTACACAAAATGTTAACAACAACAACAAAAAATGTACACTACCCTCTTCCAAAAGAATTCATATATGAAAAAATGCCTAGGTTGGATTAGAGTTTGCTCTATGCTACTTGAATTTCTGTTTTTGTATTTAGATTATGGATACAGTTGCTAATTTATGACCTCTGGGTTGATAAGGGATCTCTCTCTCAGCAGAGCTGACAGATTACCGGTGCTATTTATGACATACTTGATTAGCATTCACTCCTATATCTAGGAGATTGGTTATTTCAGCATACAGAAGAAAATTTACTATGGAGACATATGAGAACAATTCTTGGACAATCCAAGGGATTTGGGTAGAATGAGAAAGAGCCAGACTGTTGGATGGGTAGCCTCCCTGGCTATTTCTGCTCAATGGTTTCTGCTTCCTTAAGCAAATGAAAACAATCAAGCCCTTAAAAATTAAGTTTCCACTGAAAAATGCTAGCCCATTAGTTTTCACTTATGATTCAGAAATATTTACCCTTTTTAATCTACACATACTATTTTCTACTGGCACTCTAAAGTAATCAAGTAAATAAAAGACAAAACAATTGTAGGATTAAATGTCAAGTGATTTTTGTAAGTTAACAAAATCTGGTTTGATTGATCATTTTGGGGGAAGGAATTATCTTAGTTAGGGTTTCATAAGGTGAAAGTGACAGAATCCTGTACCTACTGAGTTAAGCAAAATTGTGGAATTTCTTAAAAGAATGTAGGATTTTCAAAATAAATGGCAGAACTTGGCAGCTACCTTATCAGTCTGTTTAAGACCCTTTACTCTTTGACTTCTGCTTCACTTTTCATTTTTGCTTTCTTCTTTCTTTCTATGAAGATTATGTTTTACTGTATATAAGCCTACTTTCCACAACCCCACCTAAAGTGTTTATATCTAAAATCAAGAAAATAAACATGCAAAGTACACTGAGTGGCCAGATTATTATGATCTCTGAATGCATAATAATCTGTCCACTCAGTGTGTGTGTGTGTGTGTGTGTGTGTGTATACACACACACACACACACACACACACACACACACACACACACACACACGCTAGAGGCCCGGTGCATGGATTCATGCTCTGGTGAGTCCCTCAGCTTAGCTGGCAGATATTGGGCCAAAACCAGCTCTCTGACATCCCCCGAGGGGTCCCAGATTGCGAAAGGGCACAGGCCAGGCTGAGGGACCCTGCTGGTGCACGATCGGGCCAGGGAGGGCCCACCGGAGGGCTCCAGAGTGTGTCAGGCCCATCTCGCCCAGTCCAGATCAGAGTTGGGGAGGGACCTTGGGAGTAACCTGCCAGTCAGAGCGCCTGCACCCTGGTGGTCAGTGTGCGTCATAGTGACTGGTTGAATGAATAGTTGGACACTTAGCATATTAGGCTTTTATTACATAGGATTAGAGGCCCAGTGCATGAATTCATGCATGAGTGGAGTCCGACCAGCCTGGCCAGGGGAGGGGGCATGGGCAGTTGGCCGGCCTGCTTGCAGGTCAAACTCCTGGTCGAGGGGACAATTTGCATATTAGCCTTTTATTATATAGGATATACACTGAGTGGCCAGATTATTATGCGTTCAGAGATCATAATAATCTGGCCACTCAGTGTATATAGAAAGGGAGACAAATAAAATAAAATACTACCCAGGCAGTGTCTATCACAGGTTCCTAAAGTAAATGTCATCTGCCTGGCCAATTTTGCTCAGTGGTTGAGCATCGACCTATGAACCAGGAGGTTATGGTTCGAGTCCTGGTCAGGGCACGTGCTTGGGTTGCAGGCTTGATCTTCAGTGTAGGGCATGCAGGAGGCAGCCAATCAATGATTCTCTTTCATCATTGACGTTTCTATCTCTCTCTCCCTCTCCCTTTCTCTCTGAAATCAATAAAGATATATATTTTTAAATGTCATTTGAACTATGACATTTTGTTAAATATTACCCTAGAGCTTATTAAATATTTTAATGTAAACTTCAGTCTTGTCTTACTAGTTCTGTATTAGATGCTAAATTATTAACTAACGGTTAAGAGTTCTTCTGAAATTAAGACACTATTTGCCATCAAGAATTGAAATACAGCTATAATCCAAAACAAAATGAGACATCTAATTTAAAAATAATAATGGGCTGTATCAAATCAAAGGTAATTATCAAGTGACAGCCAGGACAATTAGAGACATTACTCTATATTTGGCTAGACCTTATAAAATGACCGACATGTGTAATCTCTATAAATTGGACAGCCTGAAAATATGTACAAATTTCAATACCTCCATATTAATTTTCCAGCCTGTTAACCTGGAATATTCCATTTAGTTTAGTCTTTTTAAATTTCTTTCAACAATATGCTGTAGTTTTTAGTGTAGAAATTTTTCAAGTCTTTCATTAAATTTATTCAGACTTTTATTAAATGTAGTCAATAAAATATTGTTAAATCGATTAATTATTGATTTATTTTCATTTCATTTTAAGAATGTTAATTGCCAATAGATAAAAATACAACTTTTATTATTCATATAAATTGATCTTGGGTCCTACAAAGTTATTGAAATCCCCTACAAGTTCTAATATGATTTTTGTGGATTCCTTAGGATATTTTATACAGGCATATCTTATTTTATGTGCTTCATTTTACCACACTTCACAGATACTGTATTTTTCACAAATTGGTGTCATTTTCCCCACAGGCTCAAATGAAAGAGTTTTTAGCAATAAATTATTTTTAATTAAGATATGTACATTGTTTTTTAGATATAATACTCTTGCACACTTTATAGATTACAATATAGTGTAAACATAACATCTATTTGCACTGGGAAACAAACAAAAAAAAATGTGTGACTCCCTTTATTGTGGTAGTCTAGAACCAAACTCACAATATCTCTGAGCTATGCCTGTATATAACATCATGTCATATAAAATAGTTTTACTTCAGCCTTTGCATTGGGGATGACTTTTATTTCTTTTTCTTGCCTAATTGATCAGGTGGTGGGTGAGTTATTATTGTTGTTTATTTCTTCATTTGTTTGTTTAGTGATATGGCTGAACTAATTCTACAAAATCTATTCCTGAATTGTGCAATCCCTGATATCTGTACTCAGATTTTCCTTCTTATTTATTTATTTATTTATTTGGTCTGGCTACCTAGGGGTCACCCCTGTGTCAGCACAAGCCACTTATTGATCAAAGGTCATGCTTTTGGCCCCTCTGTCAATTAGATTTTTACACTGCATCATCAACTTACAGCTGCTATCACACATCATTGAGTTTTTCCACACTTTGAGCCAGTGACTAGTAGCTTGGGGTTTCCTCTTTCATCACTCCAGAGAGGGTGTAGCCTTAAACATGCATACAGTTTTAGAGACTGCCAGGCATGATTTTACCTTTAAGCCTGACTTCCTAGGAGTCATCTCTGGGTCAGAGTAGCTTATTGTTTAGTCAATGTTTGGCCAAAAGTTGTGTTTAAGGCCCTTGTGACAATGCAGGATCCATCCTGTATTGATGGGTCTGTGTGTGGCTTAGGTAATGCTTTCAATTCCAGATCTGTGCAGCCCAATGCATATTCACCACCTTCCCAACTCCAAGAGTCTGCTGTTATCACAGGGAACTCTTCATGTGATATCTATTTACCTGCTTCTCTCTATTGAAATTATGGCTGCTCTGCTATTTGACTTAATCTTGAAGCTATCAGTTCTCTACCAAGGTCTCATTGTTCCTTTTCCTCTGTTGTGATGAGAACTTTCATGATGCACTCTTAGTAAGTCAAATATGCAATCCAGCATTATTAACCCTTTGCACTCGCTTGCTTTTTTCTCGATTCCTGCTACCGATGCTAACCATGTCGAGTCACACTCGACATCCGAATGCAAAAGGTTAACTATAGTCACCATGCTACACATTATGTCCCCATGATTTATTTTATAACTGGAAGTTTGTACCTTTTGACCCTACCTTTTTACCCTACCCATTTTGCTCACCCTCTCACCTTTGGCAACCACCAATGTGTTCTCTGCTTATTTTTTTTTCCTGCATATATAAGTGAGATCATTCAGTGTTTGTCTTTCTCTATCTGACTTATTTCACTTTGCATAATGCCCTCGAGGTCCATCCATGTTGGTGCAAATAGCAAGATCTTATTCCCTTTTATGCTGAACAGTATTCTATTGTGGTATACCACATCTTCTTTATCCATTGGGCATGTAGGTTATTTCTATACCTTGGCTATTATAACCTACTAGAGGCCCGATGCATGAGATTCGTGCAAGAGTAGGCCTTCCTTCCCCCAGCTGCTGGTACTGGCTTTCCTCTGGCACCCAGGACCCGGACTCCTCTCGCAGCCCTGCCTTTGTCTGGAAGGTCATCCGGAAAGACGTCTGGTCTAATTAGCATATTATGCTTTTATTATTATAGATTGTTCTTGACAAATTCCTGAGGCATGGATTTCTCCTCATTCTGTTCCAAATAAAGCCAGGCCCCACAATTAGAGCTTCAGACCTCCTCATCTTATGCCCTGCCTTTCTCCTGGCGTGAACTCCTCCCTGCTCTGCACTGAGGCTGGGAGCAGGCCCTTCATTTCCACTGAGGGCCACTCTCAGTCTATGAGCGGGAACAGGGCACTAAGTTGCTGGCATACCCTGGTCTTCTTAGTTTAGCCATAATAGTTTTGAATGCCCACCCTATAAAGAAGCTTGGCAGGGAGATCAGGCCTCTGATAGTCTTGGCCTTCTATGTCTAAGTTAGAGCCTTTATGCTCTGAGTGGGAGCTAGGTGGAAGAAAGAACTATGCCTCTTGGCCAAATCTGCCAGGAATGGAGCTTCTGAAACATGTGCTGATGGGGTGGAATGGGAAACACTAACAGCTTGGCCCTTCTGGCAAAACTGTGCCCTTAGACTGGAAGATGGAAGAAGGGCTCCATCTCCTTGACTGCACAGACCCATCATATAGCTTCTATAACATGAGCTGAAGGCGTAGGGAGGCAGTATAGGCTTATATGCTAGTCTCTTGCTGTTGTGTCAGGAACTGAGTAGATTTTCTTTAATGAATATCTATTCATTTGCTTAATGCCCCTAGGGCAGTTTCCAGAGATTTAAAACTACTGAATTTTAAGATATATATCTTACCTAATAAAAGAGAAACATGTAAATTGACCGTACTTCCACTACGCCCACAGCCAATCAGAGTGAGTATGCAACAAAGATGGCGGTTAATTTGCATACATGCCTGGGATCCGGGAACCTCCTCGGCATCCAGGTCACTCCCAGATGGCCATCAGAGGGAGGTCCTTCCCAAGCCTAAAGTCTCCGCCAAGGGGCAGAAGTGGGGGCCGCTTCCCAAGCCTAAGGCCTGGGGCAGAGGCTTTAGGCTTGGGAGCTGAGCCTGCCATTGGAGGGGTGGCGGGGGGGGAGAGGTGCTTCCCAAGCCTAAAGCCTGGGGCAGAGGCTTTAGGGTTGGGAAGGGGCCGAGCCTGGATCGTAGGGGCGGGGGGAGGGGGAGAAGGTGCTTCCCAAGCCTAAAGCCCGGGATGGAGGCTTTAGGCTTGGGAAGGGGCCGAGCCTGCAACCAAACGCAGAATATACGGAAGTCAGCACTGGGTTGCCCAGCTGCAGCCTGGTGACCCAGCACTGACTGACTGTCCAGGTGGCTGAGACCCAGAAAGTGAGTCAGGGTCTGACCTGCAGCCTCAGTGGAAGCTGTTGGTCAGTGTACTTAACTCTCTCTTTCTCTCCCTTTTTCTTTCTGATCTTTGGCTGCTGGCAAAGATCAGAAAGAAAAAGGGAGAGAAAGAGAGAGTTAAGTACACTTTCTCTCCCGGCCTCTGTGGGGGCCACCTCTTTGATCAGGCCCAGGGATAGGTCTGGGGATGCTGACTGGCATAGGAACCGACCAATCAGAACCAAAGGTGGGTGCTGTGGGGAACCAATGGCTGCCTAGGAGGCTGAGCTTCTGATGCTGACTGGCATAGGAACCGACCAATCAGAACCAAAGTTTGGTGCTGTGGCGACCCAATGGCTGTCTAGGACGTGGAGCTTTTGACGCTGACTGGCATAGGAACTGAACAATCAGAACCAAATCTGGGTGCTGTGGGGAGCCAAGGGTTGCCTAGGAGGTGGAGCTTCTGACACTGACTAGCATAGGAACCGATGAATGAGAACCAAATCTGGGTGCTGTGGGGAGCCAATGGCTGCCTAGGAGGCGAAGCTTTTGATGTTGGTATAGGAACCAACCAATCAGAACCAAATTGGCCAGCAGAGGAGGGTAGTTGGGGGCGACATCAGGCCTGCAGGAGAGGGCAGTTAGGGGTGATCAGCTGGCAGGCAGAGGCAGTTAGGGGCAATCAGGCAGGCAGGCAGGTGAGCAGTTAGGAGCCAGTGGTCCCAGATTGTGAGAGGGATATCTGACTGAGGGATATCCCTGGGATCGGGCCTAAAATGGCAGTCGGACATCCCACAAGGGGTTCCCAATTGGAAGAGGGTGCAGGCTGAGTTGGGGGAACCCCCGCCCTCGGGCCTCTAGTATATATATATATACTTCCTTCCCTTGGTGTAGGTTTTTTTTGTTTGTTTGTGTTTTTTATTTGTTCATTTTTTATCTACTGTACTTTTATTATTTTACCTGGATTCCAAACCCACCTTACAAATTAATAGTAGATATTATTACCATATGGGATATGTTCAGAAATAGAGTCTTGCAGATAAATGCTTTAGCTTTTTAAAACAGTTTCTGCTCAGAAAGAAAAAAAAAGTATACCACTTTTATTGGCAACATTTCATATTGAGTAATTTGCATTAGTAACTAAAGCTATACACATAGTTTTTATCAGAGCGTGGTATCTGTATCTTCAGACAAAAAGCACCTTTGGATGAGGATAATATATTGTGCTGCATCACTGGGTTTCTCATCTTGGCACTTTGTAAATCTAATTATGAGATATATGCAGCAGTTACTAACTCCCATTAATGAAAATAGATGCAGCAATGACCTCCATTTTACTGAGTCTAAATAAACTAATACTTGATCTCTAAAGCACACCCAAGCTATTTAAACTTTTCTCCCCTGGCTCAGCATAAGAACTGTATATTGTCATAAATCAAAGCTCACTGATGTATATATGGCAATAGAAGCAAATTACAAGTGTATGAATATTCTCACTGCCCCCAACCTCTTTCTGCAAAAGAAGGCTTGTAAAAGGGTTTCTCTCAGAGAGGTTTGTGTCTTAGAATCAGGAGAACATTTTTGAACTGGTAGACAAAGGACCATTATCTAGAGAAGTGGAAGAAGTTTTGAGGGTAATTTTGAAGAGAATATTAAGGGACCAGCTGCTTGAATGGGAGAAATGGAACAAAGAGAGGAGCTTAAAGTGTTTCTATGGCTCAGATATCTTCCTCATGGTATATATGAATCATATGTGAAGAGTTTGAATTATCTTGTTATTGCATTTTGGTCATCATAGTGTGTTTATTTGACCATAATTTTACTTTTATTTTGGATCATTTTAACCACTGCTCTAAATATATTTCCAAATATAAAAATTTAGTGCAAATTGTTACCAATAACATGAACTTAATGTTAAAAACTATATTCTAGGGAAACACCTTAATTCTACAATAATGTGCAGAATTCAATGGTGTTGAGAATGTCATGAGAAACAAAATTAGCACTGTCTTCTTAACATCTTAATATAATGTATGCTGGTTTCATAGTCACAAAGCATTCAAGCAGAAGAGGGAGGGGAATATGCCCATGCCCGGCACAGCCAAAATCCTAAACAATTCCTTTACAAATTTTGATATGCAAACTACTGGAGCTAACATATGGCCAGCTCAACACTTGTTTACATTAACTATACTTAATAAATTTGTATTTAGAATGCAAGTAATTATTTTCATATTATAGAGTATCCTCTGACTTTTATATATCATATATACAAAGTCTCCTCATAGGGATTCTGTTAGGGGTGCATTGTTTTTATAACATTTGGGAGGGAAGCATCTAAATTAAACTATTTCCCACAGATAAATAAATTTTTAAATTAACATTTAAATTAAGCTATTTAATTGAGCTAGTGACTTCTTTCTCTGTATGTGGTGAATTTTGTGGATGGTTTAAATAGGTCAAGATGGTTGATGCTTTAGGTCAACTTTGAAGTCCTTTCATCTATGTTTCCATAGTTTGTCTAGGAATTGTACTACAGTGTACTTTGTGTGTGTGTCTCTATTGTGTGCTTATGTGTTTGGAACATAACAGTATCCAGTAAGTATTAAAGTGAATAAATGAATAAATAGATAGATAAATACCTGAATAAATCTAATTTGGATTGTGTTGATTTACCTCCAGATCCATAGTTATTACATACACATTTATCCATTTCTAATTACACAAATGCCTACCACTTGTTAGCATGACCTCCGTGCCTCCTATGTTCTTCAACCTTTCCATGGAAGTGTTCCGAGAAGAGAGCTTTGGATTAGGAAAGAATAGCTGAAAGGGGACTGGATGGCACATCTCATGTGGTGGCGGATTTGAAATGTAGTACAGAATAAGAACTCAGGGTTCAACGGGGAACATGGAAACCTCAGAAATAAGAGAAAAGATCTATTCCAGACTGAGAACCAGACGAAGCAGCCATGAGAAGTCAGCCCTGCACACAAATGAAAGCCAAGGAGTTATACTTCTCAGACCACCATGAGAAGTCAGCCCTGCACACAAATGAAAGCCAAGGAGTTATACTGAGTTAGGAGTAAAAGGAACTAGCATTGGTCTAAGGGAGCAATTAAAAGTGAGAGCTAAGATTTTAGTTGCATAGACAAGCAAAGGGCCTAGTGAACAACTTTTGGGCATGTGTTACATATCTTAGAAAGACCATATCTAGGAGGAAGGATAGGATTTAACGAGGCCTTCCTAAAATTGCACTAATAGCATTTCAATCATTTATGTTTAGTTGTTGAAACAAAACAGCGATTTTAGAATATTTAGAAGCACGGGATTTAGAATTTCAACCATTTAAATAACATCTTTATAAAATTCTACAAACTTGAAAAATCAAACCAAACAGCAAAACAGTCTAATTTTAAAATATTATGAGTTCTTTGGTTGATCCCTCCTCCTTACCCCCACCCTCCCCTGCCTTCCCTCTGAGGTTTGACGTTCTGATCGATGCTTCTCTGTCTCTGGATCTGTTTTTGTTCATCAGTTTATGTTTTTCATTATATTCCACAAATGAGTGAGATCATGTGATATTTATCTTTCTCTGACTGGCTTATTTCACTTAGCATAATGCTCTCCAGGTCCATCAATGCTGTTGCAAATGGTAGCAGTTCCTTCCTTTTTACAGTAGCATAGTATTCCACTATGTAGATGTACCACAGTTTTTTAATTCACTCATCACTCATCTGCTGATGGGCACTAAGGCTGTTTCCAAATCTTAGCTATGGTGAATTGTGCTGCTATGAACATAGGGTTGCATATATCCTTTCTGATTGGTGTTTCTAGTTTCTTGGGATATACTCCTAGAAGTGGGATCATTGGGTCAAATGAGAGTTCCATTTTTAGTTTTTTGAGGAAATTCCATACTGTTCTCCACAGTGGCTGCACCAGCCTGCATTCCCACCAGCACTTGTCATTTGTTGATTTGTTGATGATAGCCATTCTGACAGGTGTGAGATGGTACCACATTGTGGTTTTTGATTTGCATCTCTCGGATGATTAGTGACTTTGAGCATGTTTTCATATGTCTCTTGGCCTTCCTTATGTCCTCTTTTGAAAAGTATCTGTTTGGGTCCGTTGCCCATTTTTTGATTGGGTTGTTTATCTTCGTTTTGTTAAGTTGTATGAGTTCCCTGTAAATGTTGGAGATTAAACCCCTATCGGATATAATATTGGCAAATATGTCCTCCCATGCAGTGAGCTTTCTTGTTGTTTTGTTGATGGTTTCTGTTGCTGTGCAGGAGCTTTTTATTTTGATGTAGTCCCAATTTTTTATTTTCTCTTTAGTTTTCATTGCCCTAGGAGCTGTATCGGTGAAAATTTGCTTTGGCATGTGTCTGAGATTTTGCTGCCTGTGAATTCCTCTAAGATTTTTATAGTTTCCCATCTTATAAGCATAACCAACGGACACAGACACTAGGGTGGTGAGGGCATGAGCCGGGAGGTAGGGGGGTAATGGGAATATAAGGGCACATATGTGACACCTTAATCAATAAAGAAAAAAATAAAATTTAAAAAAATAAAAAAATGTTATGAGTTTTAATTAGTCTGCATTTTTTTTTTTTTTTTTTTTTAGTTTTCTTGCAATGTTTACCAAAGGTAACAAGAAGGAAGTTTTACCCTAGCTGGTTTGGCTCAGTGGATAGAGCATCATTGGCCTGGAGACTGAAGGGTCCCAGGCTCAATTTTGGTCAAGGGCACATTCCTGGGTTTCGAGCTCAATCTCCAGTAGGGGGCATGGTGGCACCCGATTAATGATTCTCTCTTATCATTGATGTTACTATCTCTCTCTCCCTCTCCCTTCCTCTATGAAATAAAAACAAACAAACAACAAAACAAGAAGGAAGTTTTAAGCCCACTTGTTTTGGAAGTGAAGATAATTTTTCTCTAAAACCCTGGCAGATATCTTTTATGATTCCACTTTAGAACTAGAAGTAATAACTATAATATAATTAAAGAAAATTAGTAACTTCTAAAAAATAACCAATTTACAATAATTTTATGCTATAATTACATTTAATGACACATAAAGCCACAACTATTGCTCTGTGTAATTATACATTTTTCTCTAATTATGCAGATAACTACATGGCTCACTCTTAAATCAATGTCAGTGCACAATAGGTGAATAGAAATGTGTACAATTTGTTGCTCAAACTCAGTTTGCAATGTAGGTAGAGTTAACCAGTGTAAGGAGTTACCAGTTAATTATTTTTTCTGTGTTCTGTCCTTTGCAAATAAATCAAGGATGTATTATTCAAAGTGAATAAACAAACAAACAAACAAAAAACCCTCAAAAATATATTTAGCCCTTGGCTGGTGTGGCTCAGTTGGTTGAGCATCATCCCAAGCACTGAGAGGTCACCAGTTTGATTTCTAGTCAGGGCACATGCCTAGGTTTTGAGTTTGGTCCCTATCAGAGTACATATAGGAGGCAATAAATGGATCCTTCTCTCTCTCTCCCTCTCTCTTTTCCTCTCCCTTAAAAATAAAATCAATAAAAAAAAAATGTCCTTGGGAGAGTATTAAAAAAATAATAATACAACAAAATAAAATAAAGTTATAAGACAAGTTTGGTTTTAAAAGCTTATTTCATTAATTTTGGTTTAAGAAGTAGTCCAATACCTAATCATTCCTAGCCTTTACACATTATACGTCTGCAATCTTCTATAACGGGAACTGATGTATAGAATAAGTAACCTGGGACAATTCAAGAAAATCAATTCACAAGGAGAGAGTCACTTTTAACAATGTGGTCTAATTATGAAAACAGGAATATTGAACATTACAGTCTAGAAAGTTTTCGATAATGCAAGTTGAAACAAAAGAGACTTTTTTCAGGTAACAGTGTGTTAACCAGAAAAATCAATTTGTCAGAGCATCCAATTCCAGTTAATCAAAGTTTTCAATTACTTCCTACGAATTTTAATCCATAAATGTTACCTCAACATAAGTAAAAATGATATTTTCAAAAGAGCTCTTAAAACATGCATGGGTAATTACACCACTTTTGCAGGTACATGGGAGTCTATCAAAATTTGAAAAATCTTTGGAAAAGACATGATAAAATCCTTTACTATTGTTATTTTTAAAATAACTTTTATTAAAAGACTGGAAATCCTTTTGTTTTCCTATTTCCAAATTGTACACTTTACAAAAATGAGATTTGAAAGCTGATTGCAACATTCTGTAATATAATCTATCTATATATATAAAAACCCAGCGACTGTTACAGTGGGAGGACCAGAACAACCAGTGGCTATGACACGCACTGTGGCATCCAACCAGCCTGAACCAGGCCAGATCGCCCCCAACACCCTGATCAGGGCGGGGCCAGCCAGCCAACCACCTTAGCTGGCAAAAGTTTGGGGTCCAAGGACCTTGGAAGTGCTTGGTCTCGGGCAGCTGCATGGGAAAAGCTTTCCTTTGGCAGAAGTGGACCTGGGATCACGGCACCGGAGTTGGGGATGGGGTGGGTAGGTTTTCCTGGTGGCCACAGCAGCACCCAGGAGTCTGGCCCTGGTAGGAGAAGCAGTGGTAAGAATAGGGGCCGTGGGGCACAGGGGGCAGTGGCACACAGGAGCCAGGAGGTGCGAGGCCTGACCTGAGATCTTACCCCGCCCACTGGACCCAGCAGCACCAGCAGGTGGGCCATGATGTGCAGCGAGGCACTGGGCTGCCTACAGGAGGGGTAGCAAGTCAGGAGGGCAAGGCCCCGCACCAGCCAGAAGTCTGAGCAGCATGGGCAGGGCTGGAGCTGGAAACCCTAGCGGAGTGGGTACGGCTGTAGCCCTGCACCTTTTTGGCCTTGGCCTTGGAATTCTGCGGGCAACCAGTGTACTGCCTACCAGCGTGTCAGAGGTCAGCCCTGCTTCAAGAGAGAAGACATGGTGGAAAGTGGCAAGTCCACAGGAGGGATGGGAAATGTTGTGGCCATCTTCAGGAAACACAGCTGCCATGGTCTTCAGTAACTATGAACAGATAATCTTTGGTCTCGGTTCTACAGAAGAGGAAGCTACGACTCAAAGAAGGGAGCCTTCCGCAACACCTCACCCGCTTCTCAGACCTGACCCTGTGCAGCATTATTTTCGTTGAAAGTAGAGGATCCAAAATGTTTTCAGATCATTGCTATTTTAGGCAGGAAAGAATTTGGTACAGGGAATTGGTGCTTGGGAAATCATCGGATAGCTGGAGGAGTGGGTATTAGGCTGCCCCCGCAGGAAAAACTCCCTGGCCAGCGGGAGGTGCTGCCCCCTCAACCACAATGGAATTCTAGGACACTCTGGCACAGCTGTGACCCGGGGATCAGAAAACTGCTGCCCCCACAAGTGTCCTCCAGCTCCCACAAAACAGGTCACTGGGCACTGTCTCTGCCACAACTGCCTGTGCACAGCCTGGATTCCGCTGAAGAAAACCTCCACATCTCTGCAAACATGATCACCAGCAGCAAGCAGCCCAAACTGCAGGAAGATGCCTCTGCCCCTCTTCTGCCATCAAAATATTGTGCAAGCGCATCCAATCAGCAGAAATGAATTCATATCCAGAAACCTAGCTTCAAAGGAGTTTGGGCAATTTCAGACTTTTGTCTAGGAGTGAGATCTTGCCAATGTACCTCATGTGACTGGTATTGATAAAAATGGGGCCCGGCTGGTGGGGCTCAGTAGTTGAGCATCAATCTATGAACCAGGACGTCACAATATGATTTCCGGTCAGGTTTTGGGCTTGATCCTCAGTAGGGGTGTGCAGGAGGCAGCTGATCAATGATTCTTATCATTGATGTTTCCATCTATTTCTCCCTCTCCCTCCTCTGAAATCAATAAATATTTGTTTAAAAAAGGGGGTCATGCTGTATATATGTGTTATAACAAGTTTTTCAATTCATGGATCATTAATGTCTTTCCTGTTAAAACCATACTTATAGAACACTATTTATCATTCATTTTAATTGATCTCAGAGAGAAGAAGGGATAGAGAGAGAAACATTGTTCCATTGTTTCTTACACTCACTGGACTGAGTATTGAAACTGCAACCTGGACATGTGCCCTGACTGGCAATCGATCCACCACTTTCTGGTATATGAGACAATGCTATGCTGGTACCCTGACCCCAAATTCCAGCCTCCAGACCTGTGAGAAAAATAAATTTCTGTTGTTTAAGCCACATAAATTTATGATATTTTGTTATGACTGTCTGAGCTGACTAATCTTATATAATAAAAGCCCAGTGACCAAATGGCAGAATGACCAGAATGACTGGAACAACAGCAGCCCCTCTCCCTGGCCGGCCCTACCCTCTACCGTCCCCTATCAGGGCGGGCTGACTGGACCCCACCAGTGCACATATTTGTGCACCAGGCCTCTTGCTTTATATAAAAGTGTACATAACATAGTCCATATTTCATAAATATACCATATAGTCAGCAAAATATACTTATGTGAAAATAAAATTAAGATTTTTCATATATTTTACTTTAAAAATAATTTATTTTTAGCACAATAGATAAAAATAATGAAAATTCATGTAAAGAACAATAAAATATACTGAAACTTCTGTATGTTTAATCTTCATATGTTTTAAATAAGTTTTAATCTTCATATTTAAAAAAAATCTTTTGGGCTCTTTAAGCTGTTCTGAATTTTGAAAGCTATCCAGTTTACCAAACAAAGCTGCTAAACTTTCCTTAAAGCAATATGCTCACTGCAGAGCCTTCGTTAATGAAGATTTCTGACTTTAAATGACATATCACAGGTAACATTTACATGGTAATTAACAAAACTATGGGAAATCTTCCTTTCCTTAATTTTAACACCCATTACCTTTTGTTGTTGTTTGTTAAATCAAGTAATATATTACTTGGCAAGGTACCCTTTTTTTTTTCCAGACAGAAAGATAAACAAAACTTTATTAAAACTAATATACTCTATAAATTCTGCATGTCTGATAGATTATTATAAAAACTGCACCATTGCATAGGACATTTATGACATTTTCCAGCATGTAATTTCAATTGCAATGTTATGACTATTGAAATTGACATTTGGGAGTCTGCATGCCAATGTGAATAATTTTTAGACTACATGGATTTATTTAAATATTTTACTGTAAAAAAAGAACATTCTTTGAAATTGGTGTTTGATGAAGCCCAGAGCCTTCCTTAAATTTTACATCATTTTCTATCTCTGATTCCATTGGCATTTGGTTTCTTTCTCCCAAGTATCTCCCTAATTCTACTTTGCCCTCCCTATATTGTTCCCATTGTACTGGCTGGAGGGATCAGAAAGAGCATAGATCCTTTTGACCAAGATATATAAAAAAGGCAATTAAAGAGAGGAAAGGAGGTAATTTAAGCAGATAGACCTGCATTGATTCTGAAATATCACACATATAGAATTGGTTTTGGTCAAAAACATGTATTTTCTGTCATGATGAACAGAATAGTAATATTTGCTATGGTGATATAGATAAATATCCACTTTTTTTCTGAGATGGTAATTAACAAAACTATGGGAAATCTTTTCCTAGTTTAAACCAGTGTTGTCCTATATAGTATGAGATATTTAACAGCTTCCCTGTTCTCTATCCAGTAGATGTCAATTGCAGCTTCCCACATAAGACAACCAAAAATGTATCCAGATATTGCCAGATATTCTTTTGGTGGCAAACTCACCTAGTTGAGAACCACTAGTTTAAACAGAACTATCTGGATGCAAATTATAAGGAGAGGGGAGAGATGAAAAAAGAAAGAAAGGAAAGGAAAGGGGGGAAAAAGAGAGAGAGACAGAGAGAGAAAAATCTTACCATCACTGCTTTCCTTTGTAACAGTTTTTACCTAACACGCATTTAATTTGTTCTGATATTCAACAAGTTAATTATGAATTAGAGCATGGATTCTAGAGTCTAGCTTAGGATCAGATTCCAATTCCAGTATATGCCTGTTTTGTAACACTTTGATTTTGAAAAATATATTTAACCTCTCTAATTCTTAGTTTCCTCATTTGTATGTAAATTATAATAGTATTGGTACATAGAGTTTCTGTGGTTAATGCATATATATATATGTGTATATATATATATATATATACATATATATATATATACACACACATATAGAGAGAGAGATAAAGTACTTAGTAAGATGCACAGTAAACTAAAAATTTTCTTATATATCATCAACTTTGTCATCACAAATTAATCAAAATCTTATTTTAAAAAATGAAGATGCTATATCTTAAAAATGTATGATACTAGGGAGAACATGAAAATGATGAAATATTGATGTTTTCCAAATTTCACTAAGAATAAAAATGAATTTTGCAGATCTATAATATTAATTTGTTTTAAGAACATTTATTCACATAAGTAAATATTACATTAATTTGAACTGATTTGGTGGGGGGTAGTATAAAACTTTAATTGGGTCTACTTTTTAAAGTACACTTTTCAAAGCTAAGATGGATTTTTATTTATTTATTTATTTATTTTTGTCATATATTTATCAACTCTAAGGACTCAGCCCTCCAACTAGAAATTTTAAAGCAGTGAGAGTGATGGTGTAAATTTAAAGTATTAAAGTGTTTACGAACTATTCCATAGTTCACCAAACATATTTCTACTAATAGGGATCAGTGTAAAAATGCTTTACTAGTACAACTGTTTACTTGACATCCACAATCTGTGCAAATGCACTTCTAAACTAAAATAATCTGAATACTCTCCTGCATGAATTTTGTGTTAGTAGAATGGGTATGTGTTTGAAGCCTTAACCCAGCCATGTTTACCTTAAACAGAATACATTTTGTAAACTTTAAATTCAAGCAATTTTTACCAATACAGAGCTTTGAGATTTTATTCTTAGTGAACCAGTAGCATCACCTTAAAAACTCAACATATTTATACTTTGAACATACACAGATTACTTAAATTGCAGAGTAATTGACACTAATAATTGTAAAGCTACCTAGACTGTTATATAGATATTAATTGAGAAACAGATGTTGAATGCCTACTATGCATCAGTACTCTGGGCTGATTCATTGAACAACAACAAACTTGTCTTGTGGATTCACCTGTAAAATTATACCTATTGGGTGACTTATCTATTTTATTTTCCTCATAGAAGAAATTACAAGCTATGAAAAAGAGGTCTTAAAGAGGTATTCTCTTATATAAAAAACATACACTTGCGATCTTCAGTTATCTCCTCTTGTAGAATATACCTGATATTTTAGAAATTAATTATTCAACCTAGAACTTTTGTCAAAAGAAAATTTTCATCCCAGAGTATTTTGCCAATATTAGTTTTGAAACTATAACTCAATAAATCCCAAAATCCAAAGTAATCTCATGTAAAATTGTTGCAGAGAGTGCAAGAACACAAAGAAAGGCAATGAGCTAAATTTTCCTTAGCGACCTTTTGGGGAAATTAACCAAGTTAGACTGAAGTATTTACCTTTCATTTATCCCTTCAACAAATATTTATGAAATGTCTCTGTTGTGGCTATTTAAATAATAGTCATGGGAAAGAGGAGACTTTTTTGCCATAACTAGCTAACTCATTAACATGATGTTAACAGACTTAAGGGGGGGAAAAGAATTTACTTGGAGTGTGTTAACTGTACAACACTCTCTAAACAATTTGAATTAAGGAGGCTTGAAAGAAAGGGCAAATAAGAGTTGTTGAAAACCACTGGATACATTTCCAAATTGGAAGTGAACTAAGAAAAATGTCTATAATTATAACACAAGCACTGGAATGCGCATCCTCCAAATTTGAGCACAAATAATATTGTACTAGGACAACTGGGTCTAATTTAGAATATTGGTAATACCTGACCAAAGGCATTTTTAATGGAAATTCTTGTGTTTGTTGGAAATAGAATAGACTGCATTTGTTATCAATTAGTCTACAAATTCCTATATTCATTTTTCCTTCAACTTGACCAATTCCCTCAATGCTTAATTCTACACTGTTTTCTCTAAACTCCAGAGCAAAGGCTAGCTGCATCTTCATTAGTATGATTTTCTCCAAAAAACAAAGCATTTACCATGTAGCAATCCTGCAATATTGGAAGAAGGCCCAATCATCTCTAATCCTTCCCAGTAAGGAAAGTTCCCAGGTAGCTGCAATGTTGTCTGTTGTATTTGTCACCATGCTAGAATCTATTTGCTTGCCTGTAGCTCTTCCTGTTCATCTCTGGCTGATAAACCAACTCTAATCTTTTGGTACTATACCAATGAACACTTGCTGGTTCTTCGAAGAGGTAATTTCTTTCTCAGGAGGTAACCTATTTTTCTTATCTCACGTTCTTATAACTCCTGGATATAACCACTCTGAATGAATATATTATTTATGAAAGTCCTCCTTCAAAATACCATGCTATCCTGAATCCGAGGGCTGCAGTCAAAAGAATATGGATTTGAATTTACTTTCCTGTTTCTCTGATTTTATTCAGACAATTTCGTCAATCTAGAATGCTGCTTCGTTGCTTTCCTCCCCTTATTAAAAAACAAATTTTAATCCCATTTCTCAACTGAAATTCCTTTACTATTAGCCTTCCATAGTCATCCAATTCCCATTTTCACTTTATCCAAACTCTAATAATAATTGTTGTACGTGCCATGAAACAAATGCTTATTGAGGTGCTGTTACCAGGTTCTGTGCTAGGTGATATAGCTAATATTTATAGCAATAAATACTTTTATATCATCTTATGAAATTCCTTCCATAATTATTTTAAATCATATATTAAAAGTTGTATTGGTATTTATTATTTCTAGTGTATATCATCTTATTAACTGTTTAAGGTAATTTTTTAAGTATAAGAATCATGTACTATATTTTATTTCATTTCCTCATAATCTTATCTCCAAGTATGTATTTAAAATGCTTAATTAGGAAAAAAAAACTTAAAAAATGGAAATTTGGCATGTATCTTTGTTCCATGTAAGAAAAATAAACATGATTTAAAGCACTCAAGCTATCTCTAAATCAAAATATAATTTTGTAAATCAGTCAAAAGTGACCCATTTTTAATGAACTGCACCTCCCCAGACTCTGCTGCCAAAAATATTCTTTTAGCCATGTACTTTTTATGAAAAATATATTTATATTTATATTTATATTAAAGTGTAGAGATTACACAGAGTTTCTCTCAGGAGTGCGTTAAAGAGATGTTTTTTGGTACGAGTAAAACAAGGAATGTGCTAAGCAGCAGGAACTTCCAACTTCTGTTTAAGACCTGATGCCCACTGCCCTGTGGGGACCACTACTGTGGAACCATTTAAATGGTTTGTGAAAACTAACCAGACTTTATCTCGAATCACCCCTCTACCATGACTTACATTGATATTTATTATTTTAGGTCTAACTTGAAACCTCATTAATATTTAATATAATATTGCTTTAGATTTACCTACATATTTACTAATATATTTGTTCACCACTCCTCTTGCATCTTACAACTATTATTTGGATCATTTTTCTTCCATTTAAAATAGAACTTTAATCTCAGAGGGAAGGCAAAGCTGGGTGGATGGGTAGGAAGAGATCAACCAAAGGACTTGTATGCATATATGCATAACCCATGGACTCAGATAATAGTGTGGTGAAAGCTGGGGGCGAGGGGTGGAGCCAATGGGGAATTATAGGGGACTTATGTAATACTCTCAACAATAAATATTTAAAAAATAAATAAATAAAATAGAACCTTTAGATGAGGTAGTTCAAGATGGTAGCATAGGTGATCCAGTACTCACCTTGGTCCATGGACATACCAAATCTGTACATACATAGGGAACAATTCCCACTGAAAAAAGACCTAAAAACTAAATGAGCAGCTCCTCCACAACAAAGAAGGAAAGGACAACATGGAGATATGCAGGAGAGCAGAGACAGTTTCACCAAACACCCCACCCCTGGCATGACAACCATCAGAAGAGACCTCACAAACATGAAGCTTCTCTCTGAGGAGGGATTGGGGTTCATGCCTGTATCAGGCATTCCTAACTTTGAGACCTGCCCTGGAGAAATGAGACCCCAAGAAGTATGACTTTGTAAACCAAGGGGGAGTATGTCTAGGAGATCCAAAAAGTGGTGGGGAAGGAAAAAACCTGCTCTTACTGGGCTGAGGCACAGACTCTCACCAGGAGACCCAGCACCAACCCAGCAGTATGAAAAGCGGCCTAGACCACACATGACGAAGATTCACTGGCTAATTCTTCAAGTGTCTGGCAGAGGCACCGGGGTCTGCTTGGGCTTTCTCCCAGGACAGAGGTGCGCTCTCAATTGCTAGTGCTGGCACTGGTGGGCACTCGTTTTGTTTCCACACGACCAGGCAAGCACTGGGGTGCTTGGCCTGACACATGCACTCCTGCAACTCTTTTGCAGCTGATGGGCTCGCCACAGATGGGGGTTCTCCAGTGGCCCCACTGAAGCCAGAGGGTTTGTGGGAACTCTAAACTTCTCTGTGGCCATGTTGAATGAAGCTGGAAGGTGTGCCCTGTCCACACAGGGATACCCCTTGATTGCCAGGCATTGGTGGCTGGGGGCTTGCTCTTATAGCCCCCAAGGGACTGAAACAATTGGGTAGACAGCTCTTGGCAGGGCACGAAACAGACACCAGATTGAACCCCGGAATCTACCGCCCCTCCTCCCCGCAGCCCCCCATCTTCCTGTGAAAAAGGCCTATTTACTTGTCCTGGAGCTTCAGCCTTAGAGGTAGGTTTCGTATTTACCACACATCTAGAGGCTACAGAGGAGCTCTCAGGAAACATAGGCCAGGGGATTCCATACTTGCTCATTCCCATGGCCTACTTATAGCTCCCCAGTACGTCCCACAAAGGAGCGGATACGCTCATCTGGGGCCCCAATTTATGCTATTTCCCAAGAGGACGAGGGCTGTGGATGCAGTAGTCAGTAATGTTGGTCAACGCTTTTCAATCATATCTTTTTTTTAAACTGTCATTGGACTCAGGATATAACAGAAACTTTCTAGTCACAAGTGGTCATTCTATCGTCCATTGCAGAACTGCAGTTGCCAATACTTTTGTGAATATGAACTTAGACTGGCTCTTATTTGAGGGAAGAAAATGCCTATGTGCTATATTAAAACCTTTTAAAAGATTGATTCTTTTAATCAATTCTGGGAGGTACCTGATGTCTGATCAAAAACCTTTTAAAAAATTGATCCATTTAATCAATTATAGGAGGTACCTGATAGGTACCCATTTGAATATCTCAAAGGCACTATTAGAAAACCAATGGAAGAAAATTCAATTTACATATCTCCCTAAGAACTGATTTCCAAAGTTTTTCTTCTCCTGCTTTAATAGATGGAGCACATCATGCCCAGTGGGCCCAGAGTTCTCTTTGCTGCTTATTCAGCAGTCAGCATCTTCTCAAGAGTTCAGCCTGAAGTGTCCTAGCCAGGAAAACTTGGGCCTGTGCAGGAACAACAGGCACGGCAAGTACTTAAATTTATAGTGACATTCAGTTTTCTTTGGTTTTCGAATGCAGCCCCAAAAATACTACTAAAAATTGGGGTGGGGGTAAGAGTGGGAGCAAGGAAACTTCCATCATGAAATCTAAATAGACCCACTGAATCATGGAGCAAGAGTGCATTGTGCATCCTTAGCATCTAACTTAGTACACACAGCCACAAATGATGTTGAATATATGAAACACATTAATAATAATTTTGAATAAGAATTATCTTCTAGATACTCTGCTGAGTGTAAATACAAACACAATGAGGCAAACTGATAAATATCCACTTTTAAAACCTTGTTGTTATTTAAATTTGAATATATGCAAATTGATAAAGATATTATTCATTCAGAGAATACTATTTTCTCCAGTGCACTATCAAGCTATTTTTTATACATTATCACTAATTAACACATTAGCTCATTAAGGTAGGCCTTAGACTTCCATATAATAAATGAGAAACTCATGGCTCAAAGCCGCATTTCCATAACTCTGTATCTACAGGTTTATGAATGAGTTCAGCAGTGGAAGGCAGTGACCACAATGTGAGGAGAGATGGGTTTTTCCTTTCCCTCACTCCCTTACTTTGCATCTCTAGCATCAGCTGCATCTCCTCTTTGGCTTTGGCTGTCCTAGGACAAACTGGGACCAATACTACAGAATCTTCCCTTTTTCTCTCCACCCTGGAGGTGAATAGGGGCCTCCCATATTGATGATCTCTAGGTTGCCTCACCGTCCACCGCTGACTCTCAACTCTCCACCAACTATATGAAGATGTCCTGCCTCAAGTCCCCTCTGTTTAAACACAGAGTGGTTTCTGTCATTCTGTATGGATTCTGATTGATATGCCTACAGTCTTCATACCACATCACACCGTTTCAAATGCAACATTGTAAAATTGTTCATATTGCTTTGTAATTGTTTGTTTAGACATCTATTTTCTCCTTCCCTATGAGCATTTGAGATCAGAGACAACATCATTTCATTTTGAATCTTCAACACCCAGCACATCGCCAAATGCATCATAGCTGCTTAGTAAATACTAGATTATAAAAATAAGAATAAGAAGCTAGCATAAATATAGTATATAGCTGAAGATAACAAGTCTCTGAAACACTAGTTGCCAAGAAGAAAGCTACCTTCAGTGGTACCTGACCTAAGCAACAGCTGTTGAGCATGCTTTTAAATAAAATATGTTTTTTCAAATAATGTATTTCTTCTATGTCTCACCGCCTCCTAAGCCCCCACTTTTGGAAGGCATGATCCTACCTTTCCTGTACTTGATTTAGTTCATTTCAATGTAAGATAGGTTTTCATCATCTAACTACAAAGATGATAATATTAAAGTGAATACTTCTTTGACATAGAGTCAACTTCGGAAATTACCCTTTATAAAACTATTTTTTTTAATTTACTTACTATAGCTTAATCCACCGCACGCACATACAAACACAAAATGTTCATTTTATACCATTTCCTTGCCATTTGGCTGTTAACCTCACTGAAACGTCATAGTTTCTAGGACCAATGAATCAGGTTTCCAATCTGTTTTAATAAGTTTGTGTAACTCAATCCCCCCAAAAGCCTTCCCTCAGACATATGATGTTTTGTCTTTTATTTGTTAGATCATCCATTTATACACATTTCATTTTAGTTCCTTATCTATTTTATCAATTGTGATTGCATTAGTGGTACCTAGTCTGCTCCATATTACTAAGTTAGACCTCCACAGAGGTATTTTAAAGTAATTGCAATTTAATTCTAACGGTACCTAATGCTGAACACTTATTTGATCTTTAAACATATTAGTTCAATGAAAGCTTCATACTTAATCTTAGTTCAAATGTATTTTATAGTAAGAGCAAAAGGAAATACTCCATTTTCTTCTTATATTCCTCAAGTAAAGTAGTCCCTAACATATATTAAAAAAAAGTTTCAGTTTTTATTTCATATATTGTTTGTTACTATATTAGCAGTAACCAGTTGTTTAAAGCCATCAAACATCAGATCATTTGTTCTATAAAAAGTGAAAAACAACAAATACAATTTCAAATACTGAGGGTTGCCCAGCCAGTGTGGCTCAGAGGTTGAATGCCAGCCAACCCATGCACCAAGAAGGTCGCTGGTTTGATTCCCAAGTCAGGGCACATGCTCTGGTCTCAGGCTCAACCCCCAGCAGCGAGAGTAAGGAGGAAGCTGATTGACGGTGATGCATCTATGTTTCTCTCTCTCCCTCTTACACCCTTTCTCTCTAAAATCAATAAAAACATATTTTTAAAAATAAATATTGTTTTAATACTTATTACAGCATGAAACACGACCCTAAACTTCCATAGCAATTTGCCTCTATGACAAAAGCATATGTTGTAATTTCTTTTTAAAGAGATAGGAAACCCTTCTGACACAATATTTCAAATTTGAATTTATTTAGATGGGAGTAGAGCTGAATCACAAGCAATACTTAAACAGCCTTTCCTTGGTCTCATAAAAATAATTAGATGACCTTTAATATTCTTTAGTCATAAACTTACACTGAAAACACTTGGGAATTTCTTGTTTAGATTAGTATTGGTCCTTTGTAGATATGTAGTACATTGGTTGCATGTAATAAAATAAAACAGACTATCAAAAAAGTCATACAAGCCCATCACTGAATTAAGTGCTAATTGTCTCATCAAAAAAAGTTATTACTGGTATATATTCCATGTGTATCTAAATAACAAAAAATATTGTAATTAATATGTTGGAAATATTTATATTTGCTTTTGAAAATATTACTCATGTCCAAAATGAAACAATGACATATGAAGATAGAAAAACTATTGAAGAGAAAGGGAAATATACATCGATGAACTAAGCTTTGGAAGAAAATTTCAACAGTCAAATAGAAAAAAAAAATTGGATTTCAACAGAGATACTTTAGCCCAGGACAAAAAAAAAAAAAAGGTCTTTGACAATAATGAGGATACCCATGTATTTAGATTTTTGAAAGTAAGACTTCTATTTCTTTCCTCCATAATACTTACTTCTATTTCAGAAAAAAAAATTATATATTAACAATTTAAAAATCCATGTTTTGATATGTGTGTTTCAAGTTTTTTTTGTTTGTTTGTTTTTTTGTTTTGTTTTGTTTTGTTTCTCTGACTTTAGGGGCTGTGAAATCCAGTGCAATATATAAAGTAGAAATACAGTAATTATTGTTTGGCAGAGATTGCTGACTAAAATTTGATAACATTTGTCTCAACTGCAGGCTCCTGAAAGACATGAATTGTTAATACCAGAAAAGCTACAGTCCTGGCTGCTAATCCACACAGATCTTCCTAACTTAGTGGCTAGTGCAAAAGACCATTGGTTTCATCCCAAAAGGTTCCTGGCCCCCTAACCTGCCCAGTGAAAGAAAAGCACACCACCATACTGATGTGGGTTTACCCAATATTAAAAATGAGAAGAAAAAATGGATGAGTTATATGTATAATGAATTTGGTACAATAACTAACATTTTCCTCTGACTTTCATTCTTCTCAACAAAGCATATAGATTTCTTCATCTTACTCTTCTCTTACTTAGACATCAAGGATTTTAATTTTAGTACTAATTGGAATGGGTATCAAATGATACTATACTATGTATTCTCTTTCTCTCTCTCTCTCTCTCTCTATATATATATATGTATATATATAATATTTTATATATTTGTATATATGTAAGTATATAATACTGTATATATTTAGAACTATCCAATATGTTGTTTTGGCTCCAGTGTCTACAAAATGTCTTATTTTCTAAAACTATTTGGTAAAAATGGCTTTCTTAAATAATATTTCACAGATGTAAATTTATTTGGGGGTATAAAAAGTAGTAGAATTAATCCCTATAAAGTTTGTAGTTCAAAGGAAAACTAATTAAAGGATCCTTCAAAATAACAGTCAACAGCAACAAAATAAAATATTTGGTGTATATTTGATTGGTTGGAGATTATTGGTAGTCTTAGGAAAGTAAAACAAAACAATGGGAATTTTACCATCAGAGAGAGTAAGATAACAAAGCAATGTAACATGATTTAGCTTTCTCAAAATATTAAATTAAACAACAAAGATTTATACATGATTACAAACCATATAATAAAAATAAATGATAAATTATGGTTGGCTGACCACAGATATAAAATAATAGCATAGATTTTGAAACTCATAAAGCTATTAAAAAGTCTCAAGATTAAGCCTAAATTTGAAGGAATAAAATTTTAAAATAAAGGCTGAAAAAGTATGAGATATGGGGCAGGGAATGAGGATAGCAATATAGGAAGAAAGAAGAAATGGAGGAAAAAAGTTGAAAAAAGGAATAGGACAGAATAAGAGGAAGGAAGGGAGAAAGAAATAGAAGTCTTACTTTCTCCTATAAACCACATCTGTCTGTTTGTTTTCTTAGGCAGCAGCCAGCCCTTTCTGGCTCCCCAGGAATGGTCCTCTATGAACATTAACTCTGAAAATTTGGTAACTCTTTGCTACAGCACAACTTGACCTTTTCATTATACTTATTAGGTGTACTGAATCTTTATTTAAATTTATACAACTTTATGTCTGGAATGAAGCTTAGCATTTTGTCCAAACATCTCATTTTACTGATTTTCAAAGCCATAGAGTTAGTGAATGATCAGCTCTCTCTACCCTTCAGAATCCTTTTATATCGTTTATCAAACATAGCACAACTGCAACACCTATCTGGTGCACAGTCAACTGTTTCATTATCTATTAAAGCATATAAAGAATAAACTTCTAGTTCCTCCCAAATATTTATTACCCCCTCTTCCAAGTCTGTTTTTATTGAAACAGTGCTTATACACTTAAAAAACTACAACTCCCAGCCTTTCATGCAAATAAGGGTGGCTCTGTGTTAAAATTCTGGCAAATGGCATGGTGATGCAAATTTTGGAATCAGGCTTCTGGAAAGTACCTTACGAAAGAGATTGACTTGCTTAGTAGGGGCATTTTAAGCCTTTTCCTTCCTCTTGGAATGGGAACCTGATATTCTGAGCTGCAGTGGCCATCTGACCATGAGCCTACCTAGAGGATGCAAAGTAAGTAACAAGATGGCAAAACAAAAATATGAGTATTTAAATCATCATGATGTAAGGTTCAGTTCTGTCTCCTTGGTAGCCTATGCCCCTGTGGCCTCCATGCCCAGCACCTGCCTTGGGATCCCCTCGCCTGCTGGCAAGGCCCGGGCACTGATCACATATCTTGGGGAACCCAGGTTTCTTCTCCAGGGAGGGCCCAGCTCACCCCACTGGGTGAGAGACAGATCCATGGTACCAGCCACCATGATGCTTCAACCTCGGCATGAACTGAAAGCTCAGGCATCAGCTGTGGGCAACTGGACCACGAGAAGAGGGTCCCTCTGGGCCAAAAGGGCAAGAGGGGCCAATATAGAATGCTCAGGCCCCGGAGGATGGCTGGTTAGCCAGAGACGGGTAAGATTCCTCAGGGAAGGAACAACCTAAGACAGGCACAGTCGCAGAGGGGCCATCAGGAGAGAACTTGGGGGTCAACAGAGGTGGGGCCCTTACCCCCCCTAACCTTCACCCCTTTTGAGGGAGATCTCCTGCTCCCATGGCTGCTTCACTTCCCATGCCCAGCTCAAATTGGGACCCAGGTAACAGACAGATACTTGGCCCATGGCAGCTGCCCTCTCACTGCAACAAGACTCGGTTGAGATGTCTTGTACCCATGGTGTGGGGAAGTGGGTTTTTGATATCCAAATCCAACCTAGTACCAGGAATTCTCAGGACCTACTCAAGAAGGCAAATAATCCTTTCCACTAATATACACAGGGTAAAATAAGATTGTTGTTAGAGTGTTGAGTTTGACAGTAGAATAGTAGTCAAGTTTTCAGAGTAATTTAAATTGGCTAATTGAAATAAGCGAATATTCTAGAAAAATTGATTGTACTGTACAAAAAGCTGTTCTTAAAGTATTAACAAAAATTTTTATTGGCAGTTCATCTCATGGTAAAATTGCATAACATGTAATGAACCTAAAGCAGTCATATTTTTGTGCAAAAAGTTAAAATGTAAAAGCTATCAAGACTACATTATAAAATTTCCCAAATCCTCCAAATATTTAAATTAAAAAAGGGGGTGACAGTAGAAGAATATCATGTACGGAAAAATATCCTGAAAGTAAATTACATCTAGAAAATTTGTACTTTAGAAAATTAACTTTCATTTGTAATGCTAACAGAAAAACACACATGGTGTCAAAACAAGCCAGAGGAAAATCATTTGGGCAAAAAATGAAAAAGGATCCCAAGTCAAATTTATAGAAAATATTCCTTTATTAACTTTTGGTAGAGAATATGTTTGTAGATTTTCAGAAAACAACTCCGAGACCATGTGGATTCCCGCTACAGAGAGGAGCCGACAGGACTACTCCAGCCATGAAGACAGAAGAGAAGCAGTCCAGAGATGGAAGACGCTTACGTCGCCTTGCCATACTAGCAGACAGCAGCTGTGCATCGCTGAAGGATGTCCAGGACCAAACCAGAGACTGTCAGACCTGCATCACTACCATTTGTCCACCAACCAGAACTGAAATATCATTGCTGACGTGTACACATAAGGAACTGTTTGACATTGAAATTGTAACTAAAAAGAACTGTTGGCCCAGAAAGAAACTCACTACAGACTGATTCATTTGCCTCTCAGCATAACCATTATGGCTTGTCTCATTTTCGGTTCTTATAAGTGTATTTCTTGTATCACATGATCTCACGCATTCAGGGGAAATAATGAACAACATAAACTGATGAACAAAAACAGACCCAGAGACAGGGAAGCATTGATCAGACTGTTAAACCTCAGAGGGAAGGTAGGGGAGGGTCGGGGAAATGGGGAGAGATCAACCAAAGGACTTGTATGAATGCATATAAGCCTAACCAGTGGTCATGGATAACAGGGGGGTGGGGGCATATGTGGGGAGGAGTTTGGGATGGGAATTGGGGAATGAGGACAATTATGTGATACCATAATCAATAAAAAAATTTTTTAAAAAAATAAATCATCATGAAATCACCTTACCTGCCTTGGAATATCTATCTCTGGACATTTTTTACAAGAGAGAAAAAATAAACTTCTATTTTTTAAAGTCTTTTAAAGATCTCTGTTATTCATGCCTAAAAATAATTTCTAATTGATACAACATGAATGAACAAGTCAATGCTAAGGTGTAAGAAAATATCCAAAGAGGAATCATGGCAGTCAGGAGCTGGGACAGCTGATTACAGTGGATACTAGTCCACCATTAACCTGCATTTCAGTTGGGAGGGATGGTATATAACTTTTGAGATTTGAAAATATAAGGCTATCTGGGAAAGTGAAAGAACGACATGATTAAGCTACGGGAACACAGAATCTGTTGGAGGGAAAAAGCTAAAAACTGACAGGGCATGGAGAATTTTATAATACAATATGCAAGCATTTGCTCAGAATGCAAATTGCTAAGCACTGATTCCCTTACTAAAAGTGGTTGTTAGGATTTCTCTCCCTGGAGGCCTTCCAAATTGGGTAGATAGCAATCTGTCTAGGCAAGTTTGGGTTCAGTCCAGCCTCAAGGCAGATGGATGGACTGGATAACCTCTGAAAGTCCCTTCTGGCCCTATTATTATTCTACAGTTCTGTCTCTGACTGAGAGAACAATTACCTCTGATTTTCTATTTGTAGATACAGTCATTTCAGGTTACATTGCTTTCCTTCTGCTTATTGCAGGTATTCCTGGTAAACAAGAAGAAACAAAATTTAAAGGAGCAAATTGCTTTAGGCAAAATGCAGGAGTGAATCTTCCTGACATAGGCACATTTGTGTGAGGACAATAATCCCCGCATACAGTGTGGTACACTTTACCCAATGAGTTACTCCAGGAGAGTCCCATACACTTTGCACTGTATCTGCTTCCTGTGTGTTTGTCTTCCTTACCTGGTTGATTGAGTCCTTGTAGTAAAGTGATTGAGGTAGAAGTTAAATGTGAGGGTTTTTTGGGTGTTTCCAATCTATCAGGGTTATGAGATGTACACAGAGGAAGGGAAAGAATGAACTAAACCAAGGTGCATTTGTATTGAAAAGTTCACCTCAATATAGAAGTTATACTATATTAGGTGAGAGATTACTAGGCTTTGACCCAAACATATTTTTCTCAGTTGTGCACATTTTGTTTTGAGTAAATAACTTACATGGGTAGGATACAAACCTGATTTATGGAAAAGGAACTAGAAGCCATCTGTCTGGGAATATGACATAACACTCAAAATAAGAACTTGACTAGTAGAAATATCAACTGACATTGGTTTTGAAAGCAGGAACAAATAAACCAAAACAGAGGTGAAGGCCTAAAAATATGTGTTTTTTTTTAATTTCTTGAAATAATCATTTCAGCTGGATATACAGTAGGGAAATCTAATAGAATACATGAACACTCATAAATTTCTCTATATATATTTTCATATAATACATTTTATATATAATTTATACATAATAACTATTTAGAAATTTGATATAGACTATTTAGATTGAAGAGTATTTTATACCTATTAATTTCTCTCCAACCTTCTTTGAGAACTCTTTAGTAATATCTAATTGACCTAAATAAAAATTGGACAATTCAGGTTCTTAGTGTTTCTACTCACAGAACTCTGAGCCACTTATTGAATTGTATAGATTTTTTTCTTGGCACTCTTGGTTTCGTACCTGTAGCCTGAATGAGCACACAGCACACATTTCAGCTAATGGAACTGAAAAGTGCTCTTTGGGCTTGTACTTCCCATTCTTCTTGTATCTGACACTCAAAACTTGGCTCATAGTATCACTGGCCTATTTCAGAAGCAGCTCTGAGAGCAGAGTGATCTCACTTTGCTTGGCATCTTAGGGTTTCCACAACCACAGTGGGTTGTCTGGACTGGTTCTATGATCCCAGTGGCATAGAGAGGGCAACTTTTTGATTGTACATTTTCTCTTAATTCAAACTGAGGATGCAAATCTTCAGCTAATGTAAACATATCTGGATAGTATATTTCCCCTCAAAGATTAACATTTAATGAGTTTCTTGTAGAAAGGTTTGGAAAAACATAAAATATATGTGCATATTTCTCTATGTCTCCAACTGAGTGAAAAATAAATAATTGTTCGATTTGATTTTAAGGGACTAATAAGGAGAAGTTGGGAAGTCACCAGTTTCATATGTCTTTTGTTTTTCTGAATATCATTTATACTTTAGCTACTCAGTTATGATGGCATTAATACACATGTGCATCAGTGGAATAGGGTTTACTATATGTGATAACAACAGTGGATCAGGGAAAAGACAGCAGAAATAGGTGTGTGTGTTCTGCAATTTTGAACACATTAGATATTCAAAATTTAAAACATTGGCTGAAGATTGTGAAAACTTCAAGGAATCTCTATAGAGTTTTGTACAACTTAACAGAATTCTAGATTGAATTAAAAAAAAAAACTTGTCTTCCATCTATTTACTACTCATTAGAATGGAATTAGGTTGTGTGTGTTTTTCTTCAAAATTTAAACGTTCTCCATTGAATATTATTGAGAAGTATTTCCTTATTTCTTCCAGATAACATTATAAAGGGTGAATCCTAATTTTTTTTAATTTTCTATTGTTACTAGTACAGATTTATTCCAAAGAGTTAAAATAAACTCCATTTTCTTTCCTCATCAGATGAAAGTGCTATATTTTTTTTCAAGAGGCTAGAGTTAATAGATTATTCTCCAAGTTTGTTATATAGTTTTCCAGCTTGTTGTTCACTCAGCACATTCTTGCTGCTCAATCAATTCATAAAACTGGCAGGGAACTTAGAGTTATTTAAAAATGTTCTTCAGTTGATTGTCTACAAGCCATCTGGCTGCTTTAAGAATGGGCCAGAAAGGATGGCTGAAGCAGGATAGTTTTTTGCACTTCTCTGAGGTGGTATGGGAAGGCCCAGTTGTCAAAACTGGCAAATGAAAACTTAAGGTCACTGTGTTTAAACCTTACTCTCAAACTGCATTTTTGTGTGCCTCCTGGGGATTCCGTTAACCTCAGCTACTGGCTTTAATTCCCTATATTTTTATATATCAAGCTGCTTGTGTCAAAACCCAAATAATGAATCAACATTTGAGGCTGAGTAAAGAGCTAAGTGACAGTTTGTTATAAATTCATACTTTTGAAAAATATTGGAACAGTCATATGTTTTTCAAAGTTAAAATACAAGAGGTCAAAACTTAGGCATCAAGAGAGGTGGCACTTTAGTAGCTTGCTAAAGTTGGGATTCTGGTGGCTTAAAAACACCTCAATAAATTTAATAAAATAAAATAGTAAATACTCCTTCCAAATTCCTAGGCTTCCTCTGAAATGGAATTTAGTTAATATAGCTTTCCATGTCACCTACTTTGACATTCACTTGCATGAACTACATTCAAATGATACATCAGAGGATAACACCTAACATACTTTGTTTTGGGAGGTGATCAATGTGAAAGTATAAATGACTATTTAGTTCAAAGCCTTATTATTATAATAATGCATGATTTTATCTCCTAAGAATAAATCACATAACCTGCTATGTGCAGCAATTCTAGTCTTCATATGCTTAATAGTAAAACAATGTCATGTAATACCCCTATAATAAAGATATATCATAGTATCATTTTTCACTCTCTTTATAGTTTTTTTTCCCCAATGCATTTTAAGGGGGTCACATTACATCCTTATTCTAATGTAACAACTCTAGGTGTAATACCAAGTTGTTTTTGTGTTGTTTTGTTTTGTTTGCAGTTCCAAATTCATCTCTCTATATTCAGAACTCTTCAACATTGCCTAAGAGTTCAGAGCTTTTTTGAGTGCACAATATTTTCTTTTTTTTTTTAAATATACTTTTTATTGATTTAGAGAGGAAGGGAGAGGGATAGAGAGATAGAAACATCAATGATGAGAGAGAATCATTGATCAACTGCCTCCTGCATGCTCCCTACTGGGGATCAAGCCCACAATCCAGGCATATGTCCTTGACCAGAATCGAACCTGGGACCTTTCAGTTCGCAGGCCGATGCTCTATGCACTGAGCCAAACCAACTAGGGCAAGCATGCAACGTTTTCTTATGCCCTTGTGCCTCTAGAACTATAGTTCCCTATTTTTGAAATGTTCTTCCTTCTCTCATTTGCCTACCAACTCTTAGAGTGAGACTTATATTAACTATAAGTTATCTTGGGAAATTTTTCTGCATTTCCTCAAGCAGAATTATATGCTTTTTCTTTTATTCTTCCTTAGCAATTTTTACCTACATCCATTATGACATGTGGCTTTCCATAAGGCAGAAAATAGGATTTTCTACATCCCTAGTGCTTAGGTAAGTGTTTGGAACTCTGTCAGTGCTCAGTAAAAGTTTACTGAAGTTAATGAATGAATTTAATATAGAGAAACTTTATTGCGTTTCTATTGGCACATTTAAAAATCATTTTGATTGCCTACCTGTTATTATTTCTTACAAACTCTTCTTTGTTTTTCCTCAGGAAGAGGAAGGTGAGGAAAAGATCCAGATACATGACGAGTTCAGTGCCCATGAATGTTGATATAAATGAACAATACAAAAAGTGGTAGAACTATTTACAAGTCTCTTCTGTAAAGACGATATTACTGGGGGTGGGGAATCTGAGTTCTCTACCTAAGAGCTTGGCATGTTTGAGGAACAAGTTTAACAGGAGTTGTTTGAACCAAGGAATGAAGCTCTATATTAAAACAATTGCTCTTTCTTCTTCTATACATGTTAGACAGAATAAACATTTTATTGGGGTGTGAACTGTGGATCTAAGTTTTTGACTTGCATCTATTTAAAAATCAAAATCAACTGAAAATAGGGTACAGTTCAGCAACAACTGAAGATACATAATGCACCAGGATTCTCACCACAGAAAAGAGTAACTAAAAAAAACATAAGGCTTAGGCCAGTGTATCTAAATGGTTAGAGCCCCATCCTGCACAGTAAAGGTTCCTGGGTTCAATTTTCAGCCAAGGGCAGGTACCTTGGTTTCGGGTTTGCTCCCCACCCGCCTAGGGACACATACAGGAGGCAACCAGTCGATGTGTCTCTCACATTGTTGTATCTCTCTCTCTCTCTCTCTCTCTCTCTCTCTCTCTCTCTCTCTCTCTCTCTCTCTCTTCTCTCTTCCTTCCCACTGTCTCTAAAAGTCAATGGGAAAAATATCCTCAGGTGGGGATTAACAACAACAACAACAAATATATATGGAAGTAGTATAAGCTAGAAACCGCTAAAGAGAGAGGTAGATACAGAATATGAGATGGTGTTTTATAAAGAATATCTCTTTCCTTGAGTTAGATCCTTCAGTGTTTAATCTACTAGTGTAGCTATACAACATTCTTTGAATTTGCAAATTTTTCTTGTTTCCACAGTTATTCTTCAAAATAATTCTTTTGGGACCAAAGAAGACCAATTAATATAAAACATTAACATTAATCAAAGATGTAAATCCAGTACACAAATATTAACTCCCAATAAATCACAAACTGTTTTAGATTATCCTTTGATGCTCAGCTATGATATAGAGCCAAATTACTTTGTCATTCTTTTCCCACAGGTATTAAGTTAGTTAACTGTTTCTAGAAGTCAATATAGTCAAACAAATGTTTGAAACCTAAACTCCAAGTCTATTTAGCAGGATTAGTTTAGCAATTATATCAGATAGATCAGTGTTAAGAAATCAGATGTCTTTACAAGATCATATTTCTAATCACACAGAATTTATAAATCTAAGATTGAAAAATGAATATATGTAGTTATGTATATATGTATATGTATATGTACATATGCATATGTACACACACACATATATTATATATATATGTATATATATATATTTCAAGTACAACACTATCCTAATTTTATATAGGTGTCACTTGTTAACATAAACAATATCTTTAATAGCTCTGCAAAGGGGTGATACAGTTACAGAAGATCTATTTTTTCTAGGAATGTGGCTTTGCTTCCGAGAAGCATTAATTTGTGAAATCAACAGTGCTAAGGGTCATAGTCCTTCACTAAACTATTACTTAAACCAATCTCTTTGAAAGAAAATGCTAATCTCTTTGGAGTTGAGATAGATTTGAGACTCTCTGATCACCTTAGCACAACTCAACACAAAGAAAAGAATACAACAGGATCTACTCTTACATTATAGGAACTGCAGTAGTCAAAATTAGTCAGAGCCCACAAACCTCCCTCCCTTCCTTCCTTCCTTCCTTCCTTCCTTCCTTCTTTCTTTCCTTCCTTCCTTCCTTCCTTCCTTCCTTCCTTCCTTCCTTCCTTCCTTCCTTCCTTCCTTCCTGGAAGCTACAAATTAACATTATTCCATCTGAAGTAAGTGTTTTATTGATAACAAAAGCCACCACAAAATAAAGTATTTCCTTTCTGGGGGAAAAAAAATGTAGTCCTGAATATTTGAGCTAAGAATTAATTCCTAACTCTTTCATTAAATTTATTCAATCTTCTCAAATAAATTAATTAAATCTAATTAATTGTGCTAGATTAAATTTTTGAATTATTTGAAATGCATAAGGTTTAAACAAAAAAAATAGGATTATTAATTTCCTATAGTGAGTTATTACAAATAATAAAGGTTGCCATTTGTCTTGATCCATTTTGAGAGAGCCTCTAATTTGTAAATTATCTCCAGGATTTTCAGCATTTTCTCATATGGCTTTAGTTTTAAGAATAGTAACATAAAAGAAACAACAAGTTGATATCTAAAATATATATATTAGAACAAATACACTAGAACAACTGGAATGTAAAATAAACACATTAGAGCCGATTGTGGGTGAATGAAGAAAAAAATGTAATTTCACATTTCAGAAAACTATATCCCAACTGGCAAGTAAAGTAAAATAATCAAGTATAATTTTAAAAATTCTTACTATGCATTATTTCCTGGAGTTAGATGACATACCTAAGAATCTTATTTTTCTTTAAGTTCCTGATGAAATACACAAATTAAATATATTATACAATCAGAAGGACTTAGCAATAGGCTCAGAATAGAAAAGAGGGAAATCATAAAAGACCAGTATCTATGTATGCTGTGTATATCTGTGTGCCTGGGTTGTAAGCTTCTCAGATGTCAGAGAGTGTTATTCCCTGATCAGTCTTAGGGAACTCTTCACACATGCTATCTCCTTATGTTCACAAGGACTTTGGTATGTTTGCTGGAAATTAATCACATAAGATTGCGCCATCATTGTTTGTAGAGACAGGAGATAGAATCCCTTTTGCAGGGACCGTAAGAGTCCCCATATTTTTTTAGCAGACAATGCCACAGAGACTGGAGTTCCCTTGCAGGACGATTCTCTACTACAAATGTAATCGAAGTAAGGTTGTGAGTAAAAAGAGGGATTCTCTTGCTCATAGCCACTTTTCATGCTGACATAATGAGTTATCTTACGAATGTAAACTTTTAAAATAGTGTCTTGATACATCTCAGTCAATCTAGTCTCTGTTAGTTGAATTTGTTCAGCATTCTTTGTATGGTTGTAAGAATTTTTGTGGAACTGTTCTGAGTTAAGGAACCTTGTGCTGCATAAAATGTGTTTTCATTGCTCATGAAATTTAGATATAGTGATATTACAACCAATATAAAATGCAATGTAGGAAGCGATACAATTTTCTAAAATATAATGTGGTGATTTTGAACATTCTTATTGTAAACATTTTATAAGCACATTCCTAAATATATGTATACCCATATACAAAAATCAATTTTTTTCTTCAAGTGGAGTTAAATTATGGAGATTAAAATATCAGTGCTATAGAAAATCATTAATAATAGATATATTTTATTACTCTCACCAGGGAGAAATTGATTTTTCTAGGAAACATTCAGAAAACAATTCAGTTGCTAAGAAAACATTCCCAAGACTAGAATATCACCTCCAAAATGTTAAACATTTTTCCTTATTAATTTTCTTAAAGGATAAAGATATACAACCAAATATAAATCCTTTATTAGAAAAATATGTCAATCTTTGAATTATATCTTAGGCTTCATGTATAATAAAGTCTGTGCTTAGAAGAAAATAAAAAGGAAACAATGGAAAGAAAAGTGATTCAGAGAGAATGGTTCTGCAAAGGAAACACATTTCTAAAGATTGATACAACATTTGAATTAATCTATTTCTTTTCTTTATTATATGTCTACTAGAGGTCCAGTGCACGAATTCGTGCATGGATGGGGTCCGACTGTCCTGGTCACAATCAAGGTGGTTCGGGGCTAGGCCTGTCGGGAGGAGGAGATGGTGGTAGGTTGGCCAGCCAGCCTGCTTGGATCAGGGCCCAATCAGGGCCCCTGATCAGAGCTGGGCCGGGCCAGCTGGGGGAAGGGGCCGTGGGCGATTGGCCAGCAGGCCCTGCCCCTGATTGGGGTTGGGGGACCGATTGGGGGTGGGGCCAGCCATGGGGAGGGTTGTGGGTAGTGGACCAGCCGGCCCTGCCCCCAAATGGGATGGGTGGGGGGTGCTGATCGGGACCAGCACCCTGGGGGAGGGGCCATGGGTGGTTGGCTTACCAGCCCCACCCCCTATTGGCGTGGGGGGTGATCAGGGGTGGGGTAGACCAGGGGTAGGGGCTGAAGGAGGTTGGCTGGGCAGCCCTGTTCCCTATTGAGGAGGGGGGTGTGATCAGGGGTGGGCTGGCCGGGGAGAGGGGCTGCGGGCCCATCGTGGTGGGGCAAGCTGATGGGGGTGTGGCTGGCGGGGGGTGTATGGCCAGCAGGCCCAGCTCTTAATCGGTGTGGGAGAGTCCGATCAGGGGCAGGCTGGCAGGGGGGAAGGGGTGCGAGGTTGGCCGCTGGCCCTACCCCCTGACCAGGCCAGTTCACCAGCCACAGTGGGCATCATAGTGACTGGTTGTTAGGTTGTTATGGCCAAGAGGTGCTCCATGAACCTCCTGGTGAGTTATTTGGTCATTTTAGTCATGACGCCTCTTGGCATTTTATTATTATGACTCGAGGCCCGGTGCACGAAAATCGTGCCGGGGGGGGGGGGGATCCCTCAGCCCAGCCTGCACTCTCTCGCAATCCGGGAAGCCTGGGGGTCAGGCCTAAACTGGCAATCAGACATCCTTCTCACAATCCGGGAGCACTGGCTCATAACCGCTCATCTGCCTGCCTGCGTAATTGCCCCTAACCACTCTGCATGCCTGCCTCATTGCCCCTAACCTCTTGCCTCTGCCTGCCTGCCTGATCACCCCTAACTGCTTGCCTGCCTGCCTGATCACCCCTAACCACGCTGCCTGCTTGCCCCTAACTGCTCGCCTGTCTGCCTGATCACTCCTAACTGCCTCTGCCTTGGCCCCTGCCACCATGTCCAGAATGACGTCCAGAAGGTTGTCCAGCTGTCTGGTCTAATTAGCATATTATGCTTTTATTATTATAGATAGTAGATGAGAAAGTTCCTCAGAGACTTGATAGGCTCATGCCTAATTATGTCTTAAAAAAAACATTTTTTCATTAGATGTGATCCAAAATTGAAAGGAAAATTGCAGGTGTGAAAGTCGATTCAATTTCTATGATCCACTTTTGCCTATAATCAGTTATCTTCTCTCATTTAAAAACAAGCCATATACATGTGATAAATCTGGTGTTTCCCAAAAAGATTTTTTTATTTTTTTTCAAGTGATAGGAGCACTCTCCCATGCCAGGAGGCAAACACATTTCCAATTTTCTTTTCTCAATGCAGAAATAGTTTATTAAACCACCAAGTATGAAATGACTATATCTATTCAGTCATCTGGATTTTACCACTCTAATTGTATCAGGCCACAAGTTAGGTGAAAAATCCTTTGGTAAATACATGTAGAAATCCAAATATACTTTATGTTATTTGTTTTCTTTCTTTCTTTTTTATACTATTTTTGTTATTTCTAAGTCCATCACAGTTTATAACATATTATTTAGGTGTTTTAAAATACTTTATTTGGTGAATAAAGTAGCTGACTTGAAAGGCCAGAGTAGTACTAGTATAATCCAATTCCTACTGGTATATTATAAAAGAAAAAGATTGTCATTTGTTATAAAGATATGAAACTTGGAACAATTACAAAATGTAAATTGGAAGAGGAATAAATATTGAAATATAAACAACTACAGTATATACTCTAATTCTTTCTCAGTTTGGAGTATATGCTGATCTTTTTAAAAATCAAGATAAATTTTATACCATTTAATTTTTGATCAAATACTTTATATTTTTAATTGAATTCCCTGGTTTACCATTAACATGTAATTTATTAGATATATCTAATTAGATTGATTAGATCACAACCATAAATTTCATTAGAGAACTCAGATATATTTTCATATAATCCACAGCACTGAAAATGTTTAAGATATTCAAATTTGTGTAACCACCTCCAAGGGAGTATTTGGCAATGTCATGATTTCAATGTTAGAAGCTTAGTCACACATGTCTACCTGAAATATTTTTTTAAATATAATAAGAAGCTGGGATTATAACTAAAGTAGATAGCATTAGGTTCTAGAAAATACAATTAATTTCTGAAAAGAAAATTAAACTCTTTTACACCTATTATTTTGTAATTCAGTACTTTACTTTCCATTAATATCATTCTTATTAATATACAATTATAAAAAAGAATACATGTCACAAAGCCTTTAAATAAAAATAAAAGATCTTATTATTATCACATATGTGTTCATAACTGAACCTAAGAATCTGCTGGCTTCTTATGTGACCATGTCAGAGTACAAGGCTAGGAAAGGAAACTCGGTCAAGGAAGAAAGACCTTTAACTTCTCAGTACGAATCTGTCCACAGAACAGAGTAATTGGATATCCCTCTAGAAAGAGCAAAAAGACCGAGTGCCCCAGTGGATCTATGGTCCCTCAGCATCCTCAGCACATTGGATACCTTCCCAATATTTACTATTTTAATGATGTAGCTCTCCCTCCCTGATCCTGAATTCAGTTTCCTTCAATCCAGAATTGGGGGACTGGCAGCCAGTAAGGCCTGTCAGGCCTCTTGTTAGGCCTGTACATTGTGGACTGTGCAATGTTTTCAAAAGCAGTAGCTGACTTTGAACACTTTAAACACAGGCAGAAATGGAGCTCCTGCTGAAAAATTGGAACTTTTGGTGAACTACGACCTCTTTTCACATGGCAGCAGTTAGTTTGTATGAATCTGCCCACAGCCAGACGTGCATCTCGAGTTTGCTACAGTTCCTTCTTTTCCTTACCATCGTGCTCTCCTCAACATGAAAGACGCGTTTCTCTTTGACATCGGCTTCCATAAATAACCTTTGTGTTACCCTCAGCCAGTGAGAAACTGTGAGACTTGTGTTGCAGTGATTTCTTCCCTGGCTCCCTCTAGCGGCCTGATTCCCCTGATTAATACCTTGATTCTGTTTCCCGATCTTTACTCCTAGACTTTTTGCTTTTCTTTCTCTCACATTTCATGCCCTCTCCCTAACCAATGTTACTAGAATGTGCCATTTGCAATTTGCATTACTTTTCATTGACTGAGATTTTTTATTACTTCTCCCTTCTATCATTAACATACTAGTATAGGCAACCCTTTTACCACTGTAGAATTTAGATGTTTATTTATTTATTTTAATTACAGGAAAGTTGGTATAACTTAAGAGGAATAACATTCAGGAAAAATATCCCATGGACACATGCTAGTAATATATTTGTTGCAGAGGATTTACTTCAAATACCCTTTGTCTAAGCAAAGGTTCAGAGAAAGAAGCATGTACCACCCTACAGTAACACTGCGCTGTGACAGAGACTTCCTATCTGTCCTTTGCTCAAAAGTATTCTTTTCTATGAAATACTTAATCATTTAAGAGCCTGACTTCAAAGTCTAAGTGTGTTTTTGTCCCTAACAGCACTTTTCAGTAAAACAAATATACGCAGCTTTGAAATGCATATTGAGTGTGTCTGGCAATAACATCTATGCTTTCTCAATAACTGATATGGTCATGGTTGAAAAAAAGGCAGGTTTTCTTTGAACTTTCATTAAAACTATGAAAAATTTAGTATTTCAGTTGCAAAAGGACTCACCCCGGCAATGCACTCCTTCATCGTACCCATCTGAGCAGTCCAAGACCCCGTTGCACAGCTGGGACAAGTGAACACATTTGTTGGCACCAAGGCAAGCAATGTGATTCAAGGGACACTTGATTTCTACCTCTTCGGGACCTGAAAACAATGTAAAAAGGGTCAGATTGATGTTGATTCGCTTTGCTTTTTTTTTAAACACTAAAATTGTTAAAAACAAAAAAATTACTAGAATTAATTTACAAAACAAAACTATAGAAATAGTACTGGAGAACAACTCTAATTCTGACAGGCATTGAAATTAGCCTAAGTGCTTAAAAACTTAATTGTAAAAAGCTGCAGAGGAAATACAGATTTGAGTTTTGTTTTCAAAGAATGTGTTAAAAACACAAATATTCTTTCAACCCTTAAAGTAGCATGGATTGAAACCTGTGGTTTGCTTTGGGTCATTGTTCTCTTATACTTAGATAGGCAGACAAGGCACTTAAATCCTGTAAATCTCAATTCCCTGAACTGTGAAATACACATAATGACAACTTCTTGGCAGGGTTCTTATTAAAATTATATCAAGTAACATGAACAAAAACATATTTGTGGAATTTAAATGAGTTTGTGACAACCTAAATGTGATTTTATTTTTAATCTGGAATATGAAGACCAGCTAGCTATATACTTATTTATATACGGATTATTTTGTTTAAAAAAATCACTGAGCAACTATAATGCTATAGAATTTGCTAAAGAATGAGGAGGCAATGATGAACAGGGCATACTCCTGGGGTCACCTGCTATTGGTAACTGCAGTTTGTATAGTCACCCTTTGTGCTTTTAGAGATAAAGTCAGAACACAGAGTCTTTCCTCGAAGGTCACCAATTCCAAATCTTCATCAAACATCCAAGTCTTTGGTATATTGTTGTGTCTAATTTCCAAATCCTATCTATACTTCTTCTGTAGGCATTCCCCAAATTCTCCATAATGATCCTTAATCTTGCCCAGCTCTCTCAAATCCAAAGTGCCATCATACCAAAATGACTACAATTATGCATTAATCTGACACTGATTATGGCAACAGCTCATTCTGTAGTCAGACACATTTAGGCTTTAACTGCATACAGTTGGGCCATTAATTTAATCAACCAAGCCTTAGGTTTCTCATCTGTAAATGGAACTATCAACTGAGTCTACATTGTGGGGTTGTTATGAATGTCGAAAGTTATTGATAGCAAAGCACTGAGCACTGTGAGATGCAGGCTCAGAGTAGGAATTCAAATTAAATATGTGTTAATCATGTAAATAAATGCAGTATTCTGGAGTGATTAACAGACTGGAGCGAAATTCCTGGGTCCAATTCCTGGTCCCATCACGTGCAAACTGAGTAACTTGAGCAATATATATACCCTCTCTGTGCTTCAGCAGGGTGTTGGAAGGATTATATCAAAAGCTCTTAGTATTTTTCCTGGCAATCACTAAGTGTTTGCTATTATCATAGTTAAATTAAGAATGTTCCAAGAAGACGAGTTGTCTTTTGTAAACACTTGTATCTCATAACTGTTTTTTTCTGTCGCAAGCCCTGAAAGAAAAAAAGAAAAAAAAAAACAGCCTAGAAATAATAAAAAGACCTATGTAACATACTATCTAGGATATGCAAAGTTATGAGAATTGCAGAAGAATTAGAAAATGAAGAAAAAAGGAATATGAAAGTACTACACAAGAAAAATACTATAAACTGGAGTTGCTAAAAGTAAGATGTGTTTTTTTGAAATGCTTTATCAAATGTGTATTACAGGTATACATGATTTTGTCTGATGGTAAGAAAGTTTTCAACTTTTTGTGTTTGAGGATTAAATAATTTTTATGATGGAGCTTCACTAGCTGAAGCGTTGGCACTAACAGACACCTCTCTATTTTTCATGTATATTTATACAATTATTGTCATAAAAGCCTGTTAGTTTTGTCCAATATCTGCTTCCACACATGTACAACTCATTTTACTGTAACATATCTCTATAACTTAAGTATCAATATCTTAAAATATAATAATTTGTTTCCATATACCACTAATTGCAAATACACAAATTAAATCTAATTTATAAGGAGAAAAGTGAAACTCTTTTCTTTGTATTTTAATTCTCACCCGAGGATATGTTTTTATATATTTTAGAGAGAGAAGAAGGGAGAGGGAGAGAAAGAAAGAGGAACATCAATGTGAAAGAGAAATATCATGAGCATGCCCTGACCGGACCAGAGGATCAAATCCACAATCTGGGTATGTGCCCTGACTGGGAACGGAACCTACCACCTTTGGACGATGTTCTAACCTCTGATCCACACTAGCCAGGGCAAAATGTGACACTGTTTTCACTGAGAATTTTTAGCTATTGAAACTTGTATTTATAGGATTAACATAAATCCATTTTATTTATTTTTTTTAAATATATTTTTATTGATTTCAGAGAGGAATGGAGAGGGAGAGAGAGATGGAAACATTAATAATAAGAGAGAATCATTGATCGACTGTCTGCTGCACACCCCACACTGGGAATCAACCTGGACTTGTGCCCTGACTGGGAAGCAAACCATAACCCCCTGGTTAATAAGTTGATGCTCAACCACTGAGCCATGCTGGCTGGGCAACATAAATCCATTTTTAAAATAAAATTAAACAACATGAGTTTGTTTTGACAAGGTATAAACTTCTATGACCAATATTCACAAAGTACTTCTTGAAATTTATTGGCTGATTCCTAAAAATTTAAAAACATGCATCTTTGCATAAATGTCAAAGTAGTATTTAGGCCAGATATATAGAGATCTTTGAAAACAAAAAAAGATAACCACACAAAGAACACTTCATAAACCTGAGAAATTTGAGATTTTTATGGTTAGAGACCAAAAGTGACTCAATAGTACTTTAAAAAAATGGTACATATGTTGGCACAAATGAAAGTATGATTTTTTGTTTTTTAAGACTGCCAGGTAAGTGATGAGCATGACAGAAGGAATGAAATGCACATCTGGTCTTCAGAAGTAAGGCTCAGCTACTTACAATTTTTGAGAAAACAGGAAAAAATATTGGGATTTCTCAGGGGCAATTTAGATCTATTAAATTGTTCCAGGGCTAAGAATTTGGGAAATAAGAGAAATTTGTTTGAAAGAATAAAACAGTTAATTGGTTTCTTTATGGACTAACCACTATAGTCTTCCCCATCTTTGGTATTTTTTTAAAGATTTTTTAAAAATTAATTTTATAGAGAGAGGGAAAAAGAGAGAAAAAAATATCAAGGGGATGCCTCCTGCACACCCTCTACTGGGATCGAGCCTGCAACCCCAGCATGTGCCCTGACCAGGAATCAATCTGGCAACCTTTTGGTGCATGGGATGACACCCAACCAGCTGAGACAAACTAGTCAGGGCCATCTTTAATGTTCTTTCATCTTGGTTTTCATCATCACTGGATAAACCAGTAAGACAGCTGGGCCATGGTTTAATGAATTGTACCTTAAGGAGTCCTCCCTAAATCTTCAAATTAAAGCACATAAGGCAATGATGATATTTGTCAGTTACACTGAATAAATAGCAGAAATTAGTTGTAGAGGCTGTCCCAGGTCTTAGGAATTAACCTCAACCAGTGCTAGCATTCTTCAGTTGGAAAACTCTGCTCAAACCAGTATTTTGTTGTTCTTTCTGGAAAATGGAAATAGAGATGGGTTGAGAAACAGTAATGACTGCATCAACTAAAATCTCCCTGAAGCCAGGCAATAGAAGTATTTATTGTACTGTTGCTTTGAGGAACTATCCATTCTTAATTCCCAATTATTGTTTGTGAAGTAAAGACCTGTACTATTCCATGGGGCACCTTTAGTCCATCCTGTAAATGGAGAGATGATGCAATCTGTTCACTGCTTTTAGCCCTTTACTTGTGTGATATGGAGCACCATGTTATAATGGAGCTTGTATGAATTCCTGAGAACATGCCAATACTGCATTCATTAAATTATCACCTCATGAAGACTTTTAGGCATGCAAAACATTTAAAAATCGGAAATCATAATCTGAACATATCAAGGAGCAGGGTCGGAGGCTCCCTCATATACCTGGAATTACTTCTTTAATTGCTAAATCATGTGGACATGGGGGGATCCAGGAAAGGGACAGGCACCATGTGAGAAATTTCAAAATACTACAAAGAATTCAAAATTTTAACAATACCATAGTCCTAGAGAGAATATCACTTCAATTTTCGGGAATGCCTCCTCAGAAAATATTTCTAGTCCCTCAAATTTAATTTTAGGTGGCCTGAGCAAGGTAGCAGAATTTGACATATAGTAATTAACTGAAGAAAGAAAATCTTCATTGGGAAATTTAAAAATTTATCAATAAAGGAGCATAGTGCATATATATATATATATATATATATATATATATATATATATATATATATATCCATCATCCATCTATCTATCTATCTATCTATCTATCATCTATCTATTAATTTTTGTAAGTCTTACCCAATTAGTTGAATTAGGATTAATTTTTAAACTAAAACATTTTACAAACCAGCCTTCTAGGATAAGGCAAGGGTAATGTGATTCATCAGTATGCTTTTGAATGTTTAAATTACTTTTTTACACAGTGTAAATATCTTACTTTATTCAGTAAGATGTGATAAAGGTAGACATAAGCTTATCAAATGTCTTTTCTGATTAAAGAAAACTGAGATAGTACATTTTGTGAAGGAGTGGCCATTTTTCTTCTTAATGGCAGGTAGAGTAAACAATCTCCACTTGTCACTATATCATTGCATCTTAGCAGAACCAGCATCAATCCTCATCCTCCAAAGTTAACTGTTCCACCTTAACTCTATCACATCCCTCATGTTAAGTTGTATCTTATCAAGCTGGGCTGCTTGGTTACACTGTGGTTTCCCGTGGCTCTAAGTTCTTGGCCTGCAAGCTCATCTACTTTTCTTAACCTTCACTCAAGAATAAAGTCACTTTCGCTGATTGAACTCTCCTTCAATCAGCATCCCTTCTTTCCTACTTTTTCTTTTTTAATTATTAAACTTCTTTAAAATGTAGACTGGATCTGCTGCATTCCCACTTCCTTCTCACTGTAGCCTATGCTTCCAACCCTGCTGAGCTTCTCCCAGGCTCTCCATGGTCCCACTAACAGTGAAACCAAAGGTACACAGTGTCCTCAAAACTGGCCAGGAATCCTGTCTGTTACACACACTTTCTGCCATTATTTCTCATGCCTCCTATACTCTGGTCACACTATTATTGTTGTTGTAATTATTTGTACTATTCCATGAACACCCTTGGATGTGTTTCATACATACTCTTTCATACCATTGGTTGTCTCCATCTGGAAAACACAAACATCTAACACTCTGACACAGAATGGTGTTGAATATACAGGTGTTGAATGATACTCAAGTACATTTTAACTCCTGGTTAATTTCCACTTTCTTTGATACTAGTGACCTGGTGCACAAAATTCATGCACATTAAAAGGGGATTAATTAGAGGAAATAATTTAATATTGCTATTTGCCCTTTCTCTATAATAGAAGTGTCAGAGTTGAAAGAAAATAGTAAAATGTATATGAAAACCTTCCTCCTGTCAGAGTCTGGGGCTCACCACGGGACCCAGAGTCAAGGCCCCACCCACCCACATGCACCTCAAAATCGCGTGAGACCCAGACCTGGCCGGTCCCCCCACATTGGGCTAGGTCCAGACCTGGCCAGTCCCACCCTTGTCAAGCCCTGAGGGGGAGGGGGCATAGCCTCAGGTCCCCTGGCCTGGCGCCAGGATGGGGGGGCATGGCCTGAGGTCCCCCAGCCCAGAATGGGGTGGGGGCCATGGTTTGAGGTCCTCTGTCAATCCCCGCCAGGTGAGGGACACAGCCTGAGATCCCCTGTCAAGCCCTGCTGGGTGGGTGGCATGGCCTGAGGTCCCCTGTCAAGCCCCACCAGCAGGGGGACGCAGCCTCAGGTCTCCCATCAAGCCCCGCTGGGTGGGGACGCGGCCTGAGTTCCCCCGATCCAGCACTGGGGGTACACCTTGAGGTACCCCATCAAGCCCCGCTGGGTGGGGGGCACGGCCTGAGGTCCCCTGTCAAGCCCTGCCAGGCAGGGGGGCACAGCCTCGGTTCCCCTGGCCCAGTGCTGGGGTGGGGGGTGCAGCGTGAGGTCCCCCGGCCTGGTGCCGGGGTGGGGGACATGGCCTGAAGTCCCCTGTCAAGCCCCACCTGGTAAAGCCTGAGGTCCCCTCGCCTAGCACCAGGATGGGAAGTGCACCTTGAGGTCCCCTGTCAAGCCCTGCTGGGTGGGGGGCGTGACCTCAGGTGCCCTGGCCTTGTGCTGGGGCGGGGGTCGAGACCTGAGGTCCCACGGCCTGGCGTCGGGGCAGGGGGTGAGGCCTGAGGTCCCTTGTCAAGCCCTGCCGGGTGGGGGGCATGGCCTGGGGTCCCCTGTCAAGCTCTGCTGGGTGGGGGATTCGGCCTGAGGTCCCCTGTCAAGCCCCACGGGGGCGGGGAAGGGCATAGCCTCAGGTCCCTATTGATTGCCTGTTAAGGCTCCTTATGGGAACTTGGCCTCAGCTGTGGGTGCAGACATCTTTGTGATGGAGTGATGGTCAATTAGCATATTCCCTCTTTATTAGATAGGATGTTAGAAGTTACCTTTCCCACCATCAATACAATCTCAGAATACATGCTACAAATACTACTTTCACCCAATAACTACTTTCAAAATCATAATTGTTTTCAGTTGCTGACCACAATAAAACCAAATTCCTTCACCTGATTTCATCATCTAATTGAAACTTAGTTAGTATTATATACAAATTACTTTCAGTACTTATACTCTACTTCATTCAGTGTCATCTTTCACCTCCCTAAAATAAACCAAAAGTTTCCCATTTGTGAGTTTTTTTTTTTCTTGCAATATCACCATCTGAAAAGTAAACCTTCTCTTTCTTTTTCACCCAGCAAAATCCTCCACAGGAAAGCTCAAACTCTGGCCTCTCCAGCAAATTTTTTTATAAATTATGCAGTTTTGAATTTCATTTGATTATACCTGTGAATTCACAAAGAAGATTGATATTTGAGTATAATTTGAAATTTTATTTAAAATTTAGCTTCTAGAAAAGCTTAGTCCTGGTTTTTAAAAATTCTCAGGAATATAGACTATTTCTATTGACATAATACCTTACAATACTTAGTTTTTTAATATTGTCTCCTGTGGAAATTTTCTATGTATTCAATTGAAGATCCCATAAATTCTAAGAATTTCTAAAAATTAACTTCAAAATTAACTCTCCTTAAGTAAGTTAAAAATATTATTTTAGTATATTATAACTAAGTAATACATTACGATTCTGGGAGCATATTAACTTGATTGCAAATTCTAGATCTTTTCTATCTTCATGTTTATATCCTTTTTGAAAGAATAATTTCCACATAATCAGATGCAGTTTCCTGGAAATATGGAAGTCATCTTTTAAAGGAAAAGATAATTATTATGTAACTAAGTATATGGGAATATTGCATTATAATATCTATTATAATTTTCACAGCTGAGAAATCAAAATGGTTACAGCAATGTATGCCTTTTGTGAAAACTGTAAAACATAGGAAGCACATAATTACTGCATGTTGTTTGTGAAAATTAGTATACAAGTTATAGATACTTAATATCATGTACCTGATTAATATTAAAGATAACATTGGATCACATAATACATTTGCAAAAATAATACAACTTCCCTATACTGTCTTTATTTTATAAGGCCCTGTTCTTATTTTCAAGCACAATTTACTTTTACATGTGAACTATTTCACCTGACAAACTATTTTAATTAAGTGGAAAAAAGTGAAAGAAATTTATAGTATTTCATAGAAAATTAAAATTGGATTTATGAGTTTCAACCTTTAAATAACACAATATTAATTTATATCATTTCTTAATCTCTATGATTATACTTGAGGATACAGGAATATGAATAACAATCTCTAAAGAGACATGTACATTCAATCTAATAGTAACTCACTCAGATGAAATAATTTCTGTGTAAAACAGGTTCTAGTAATGGCTGTGTGTTTACATATTTCAAATGGATGTTGTGAAGCTTCAAGAATGGCGAGAGATGTAAAAGTGATTGATTTTGTCCAGGTGCACTACCCTTAAGCCATCTGTGACATCTGTCCTATTTTTCAAGATCCCCAGAAAAGGAGATTTTGCAGTTTTGACAACTTGTTCCAAGGTTTAAAAATCCTTTATCATTAGTCCTTTCTCTTCAGAAGTCTCAGTGTAAAAAAAATCCTTGCATTCAACATATAGAGCTTTATTTATGTATTTAATATATGAAAAGCATGCCTGATCTCCTAAGAAAGATTATGCCATATTAAAGCAATTCTACTATGACCAAAGTCACTATTGTGTCTAATACTATGAGTATAAATAAGTGGATGGTTAGTTAAGAGTTCTTTACTGAAAACTTTCTGGATCATATCAGGAAATATTATGTTAAAATGGAGAGCCATTCATTTATATCTGTGTGTATTTGTGTATGATTTCTGCTAACTTTAGAATATATCAAGTGATTTTTTAATCCACTTAATTGAATATCAGCATCTGAATCCAACAAATAGACGTTAAATAATAACATTCTCCTCCACTGAAATCGTAAACATTTAGAATACAGTCAGGACTGGCACATAAAAATTATCATATGTACATAGCAAAAGTATTGTTGTTACTAGTTATAGCTTTAGAAATAAAAACTTTATCAGGCCCATGAACTGTCTTGCTTCCTGAACTTCCATTTAAGGGCAAATTGATTAGAAAATAAATAAAATCACTGTTTTATGAGTGACTGCCATTGCAACACTGCCATTCTTTAAACCTTGCAAATGGATGAAACTCAGCTTGGATGATTTAAAAAATAATGTTATTTAGATGTTTTAAATGCACTTTTATCCCTCTCCATGTATCCATCATATGGTACTTGCTTGCTAGATTACTCTACTCTCTCTTTGTCTCTTTTTCCACCTGTATGCTTTTTTAAACAGTCCTTCTGTTTGCTAGCCAACTTGATGAACTAGGTGCTAATATATTTGCATTTAAGTAAGATTCTTACAGAAACAATGTATTAACTGTAAATACTGAAATTTCAGTGAAAAGACAAAGGTACTGCTGTTTGAGAGAAAGGGGCACTTCATTGATACCGATGGCACACTTCTTGGTGGCAATTGTGCTAATTTCTAAAGTTGGCTCTCAACTCTCTTTTTAAATAAATAATGATGTATTAAATCAATGAACCAGAAAGAAGATGCCTATTTTTCAATGTGCAGAAATCCCAATGAATTCTCAAGAGGTAAAACACACACACTAGTCATTTTATTATTATTTTTTTTAAATTTCTTTATTGATTAAGGTGTCACATATTTGTCCTCATCTCCCCATTCCCATCCCACACCCCTCCCCATGGATGCCCCAACCCCCTGTTGAACTTAACCATTGGTGCGGCTCATATGCATGCACACAAGTCCTTTGGTTGATCTCTCCCCCCTCCCCCCACCCTCGCCTATCCTCCCTCTGAGGCCCGGTAGTCCGATCGATGCCTCCTTGTTTCTGGTTCTGTTCTTGTTCATCAGTCTATGTTGTTCATCATTTCCCCTAGATGAGCGAGATCATGTGTCACTAGAGATATACTTATAAGAACTGAATGTGAGACGAGCAATAATAGTTATGCTGACTGGCAAATGAATCAGTCTGTAGTGAGTTTCTTTCTGGACCAACAGTTCTTTCAAGACCCAATATCAATGTCCACCAGTTCCTTATGTGTACATGTTGGCACTGACCCCTCAGCTCTGGATGGTGGACAAATGGTGGTAATGCAGGTCCGACACCCTCTGGTTTGGTCTCGGCCGGACCCAGGGGCATGGCTTCACCCGGACTCAGGGGCACGTGGCCTCACCCGGACCCAGGGGGCACGTGGCCCAAACAGGACCCAGGTGACCGCGGCCTCACCCGGACCCAGGACCCAGCCTCACCCGGATCCAGAGGCACACGGCCTCACCTGGACTCGGGATGATCCAGCTTCACCCGGACCCAGGGGCGCGTGGCCTCGCCCGGACCCAGGGGCGCGTGGCCTCGCCCAGACCCAGGGACACGTGGCCTCACCCAGACCCAGGGGCGCGTGGTCTCTCCCAGACCCAGGGGTGCGTGGCCTCAACCGGAACCAGGTGCACGCGGCCTCACCCGGACCCGGGACCCAGCCTCACCTGGATCCAGGGGCACGTGACCTCACCCAGACTCAGGTGCGCGTGGCCTCTCCCAGACCCAGGTGCGCGTGGCCTCACCCGGGCCCGGGACCCAGCCTCACCCCGATCCAGGGGCACACGACCTCACCCGGACCCAGGATCCAGCTTCACCCGGACCCAGGGGCGCATGGCCTCACCCGGACCCAGGGGCATGTGGCCTCTCCCAGACCCAGGGGCGCATGGCCTCACCTGGACCCAGGGGCGCGTGGCCTCTCCCAGACCCATGGTCATGTGGCCTCACCTGGATCCAGGGGCGCACAGCCTCACCCAGACCCAGGGGCGTGAGGCCTCACCTAGAACCAGGGGCGTGTGACCACACCCGAGCCCAGGGGCATGCAGCCTCACCCGGACCCGGGACCCAGCCTCTCCCGGACCCAGGTGCGGGAGGCCTCACCCAAACCCGGGACCCAGCCTCTCCCGGATCCAGGGGCACACCGCCTCACCCGGGCCCGGGATCCAGCTTCACCTGGACCCAGGGGCGCATGGCCTCATCTGGACCCAGGGGCATGTGGCCTCTCCCAGACCCAGGGGCGCGTGGCCTCACCCGGACCCAGGGGCGTGTGGCCTCTCCCAGACCCATGGTCGTGTGGCCTCACCTGGATCCAGGGGCGCACAGCCTCACCCAGACCCAGGGGCGTGAGGCCTCACCTAGAACCAGGGGCGTGTGACCACACCCGAGCCCAGGGGCATGCAGCCTCACCCGGACCCGGGACCCAGCCTCTCCTGGACCCAGGGGCGCATGGCCTCACCCGGACCCAGGTGCGGGAGGCCTCACCCAAACCCGGGACCCAGCCTCTCCCGGATCCAGGGGCACACCGCCTCACCCGGGCCCGGGATACAGCTTCACCCGGACCCAGGGGCACGTGGCCTCACCCGGACCCAGGGGTGCACGGCCCCACCCAGACCCAGGATCCAGCCTCACCCAGACCTAGGGGCGCATAGCCTCACCCAGACCCAGGGGGTGGCCCCACCCTGGACCTGGTACCCAGCCTCACCCGGACCCAGGGGGGTGCATCCTTACCCGGATCCAGGGGCATGTGGCCTCGCCCGGACCTGGGACCCAGCCCCACCCCGACCCAGTTCCCAGCCTCACCCGGACCCAGGGGTGCATGGCCTCACCTGGACCCGGGACCCAGCGGGGTTTCATCTTCTTGATCCCAATTCCTGTTGGTCAATTCCCTCTCAGCAATTCCTTCGGCCATTTTCTCAGAGCTCCAGGGTGGCTGCTGCAGAACTCATTGGGCTGCGGGCTCGGCGAAGCTCCGGTGTGCCCGGTGCACGGTGGCGGGCTGGTCCGGGGTCGCTGCGTTGGCCCTTGGGTCTGCAGTGGTGGCCAGTCGCCAAGCGTGTGCACCTGGCCACTTCCGGGGTGTTGAGATTCTTGAAGGACTCGGAGGTCAGCAAGCACAGAGTCTCCCACCCCATGTCTCTCAGGGGCTCGTCTGTCCGTGCTTGGCAGCGAGTGGAGCCGACCCCTCAGCCGGAGACCGCCAGGGGGACTGCGCCGAGCACGTTCCAGGCTGCCATTGTGTCGCCTGAGTCATAGTTCTTAAAGTGTGATCTTTGGGTCACTGGCATCAACATCATCCCGTGTACCCCTCTCTTTTATTCTAGTTGTAGAGCATCTGCTCAGCCAGCCCTCCGGTGGTTCTGGATGGTGTCTGCTCTGCTCTCCCATCGTAGTCTCAAAATTGTTGTGGTAGGCAACAATCAGGCTTCCGCCCTATGCCTCCATCTTGGTCCTCCTTTGTATAGTTAAGTCTTGCTTGTTGTTGGTGTCACTGGGAGGAATTGTCCTCCTGGCCTATTGGCCGTGAGGACCCTCTGTGTCTATAAAGGAAGAGTTGCTGTGCAGGAGACACGTTTATGGGCCGGATCTTGTTGCAGCAAGGCTTTGGCGCTCACTGAGTCTGCCTCTTGAATGTGTCCCTTATGCGAGTGGTTGAAATCTGGTGTCATCTCATACCGACCACTAGATGCCCTCATTTCTGGGTCTCCAATGGGGTGTAGGTCAGCTACTGCCTGAGGCCACTCAGCAGGAATTACAGCAAAAACTGCAGTTTCCTCCTCCTGTCTAAGCGGCCCTGGAGCAGTCCGACTAGAACCGGAGTTCATCTGGTCAAGCTGCCACAGGGCAGGCCACCCACATGCAAAAGCCGCTGCTTGGAGCCCAGGTAGGCCTGCAAAATGTGTGGGGCGGGTCTGCAAAACGTGTGGGGCGGGTCCCAGGGCGGGGCGGGTCTCAGGGTGCCACAAGGCCATGGCGTGGCGAACTGCAATGGCCTGCAAGTCTGCTTTTTCTGCTCTCCACGTTTCTAATCCCCCTCATTCCGCACTCCAGCACAGCAAACACTGATTTCTGGGCGCACCTCCGCAAGGAAGTTACTCCCACTCTCCGACACGAAGGCCGAGAGTCCAGCCTCTCCCCGCAGGCGTCTGGGTCTCCCGCGAGTCCCTAGAAGCTGGATTTCAGGGTGATGGGGAGCTAATCTCCCCTAGGGTTGGAAAAAAAGCCGCACGACCCTTTCCCCCGCCACCAGTCCAACCCACGCGCCTCCGCACCTTATCCCTTCCGAGTTCGCTCTGTCCTCTTCCCTCTGAGCTGTAAATCCACCCTTCAGCCAGCTCTCCTGTGGTTCTGGGTGGCAGACGCTCTGTCCTCCAGGTGTATTTTTGAAATTGCTGTGTGCGGCGCAGTTCATTTGTTTAACTTTGCCGCCTTTTTGGTTCTCCTCTCTCAAAATGACTAAAGGACTTGAATGTAAAACAGGAAACCCTAAAAATCCTCCAAGTCGGTGTCGGTGGCCTCCGGGGCCCCGAGCATCTCACTGGGCAGCTCGGCCAGGTCGGTGACGCGAATGGGCCCGTCCTGCAGAAAGATGGTCTCTTCCTTCACCGAGAGCCACTGTGCCAAGTCCGCGGCCACCGCCACAGCAGCTGCCGTGGTCGCCCACGAGCTCATGGCCCCGGCTGAGGTGCTGACTGAGAGGAGCAGCTTCCCCGGCCTGGGGAGACGCGAGCAGGAGTCGCCGCGCTCACCAGTCCATCTTTTAGTTGTATTTCCGAAACTGCCATGCGAGGCAACAGATCAGCCGTTCAACTCCCTCATGTGGTATTTTTCTTTCATTGACTGGCTTATTTCACTTAGCATAATGCTCTCCAATTCCATCCAGGTTGCTGCAAATGGTTAGAATTCCTTCTTTTTTATGGTAGCACAGTATTCCATTGTGTAGATGTACCATAGTTTTCTGATCCAGTCATCTGCTGACGGGCACCAAGGCTGTTTCCAAATCTTAGCTATTGTAAATTGTGCTGCTATGAACATAGGGGTGCATATATCCTTTCTGATTGGTGTTTCCAGTTTCTTAGGATATATTCCTAGAAGTGGGTCAAATGGCAGTTCCATTTTTAGTTTTTTGAGGAAACTCCATACTGTTCTCCACAGTGGCTGCATCAGTCTGCATTCCCACCAGCAGTGCACGAGGGTTCCTTTTTCTCCGCATCCTCGCCAGCACTTGTTGTTTGTTGGTTTGTTGATGATAACCATTCTGACAGGTGTGAGATGGTACCGCATTGTCATTTTGATTTGCATCTCTCGGATGATTAGTGACTTTGAGCATGTTTTCATGTGTCTCTTGGTCTTCCTTCTGTCTTCTTTTGAAAAGATTCTATTTAGGTCCGTTGCCCATTTTTTTATTGGATCATTTATCTTCCTTTTATTTTGTATAAGTTGCCTCCTGTCACACTGTCTTTGACAGCCAATTTCTACCCACTTTTGACACCTTATCCTTCGCTTAGACCCGTCCCTTTTTGGCACACTTCGATGATGTTGGATAGCCAGGCTTGACGCCTGTGGCATCCTTAAGAGGCAGACGTCATAGCTGTAGTCCAAGTCCTCAGGTATGTTTCCACTGGCTTATCCGGGAAAATAGTTCCCCTTCTTCCTGGTGGGGGCTCAAGGTGCTGGCCTCCGCTCCCTGGCAGGAGGCCATGAAATGTCTGAACTTGTCCTGGAGGAGGAGGAAGATGACGAGGAAGATGCGGCAGAGCCCGAGGGGCTGCGCAGTGAGGAGCATCCCAGACAGTTTTTTGCCCAGTCATTTTATAAAATTCCTTGGTAAGGAAAAGATTTACCCAATTTGCAGATAAAATAACTAAGGAAGCAGAAGGTGCAATGTTCCATTTGGGACTATTTTCTTCTGAAATACAGAATAGACTCTAAGTATTTCATCTCTAAAGGCAATGTTTTTTTCTCTTCTTCTGGGGTTACTTTAGTTTACTGTAACCCAGGGGCAGGTTCGGATTACAGTTTGAAGCTCAGGGCTGTGTGGAAAGCATACCCAACTGGAAGCAGATATGACCCCTGGTAGGAAGCATGTTAAAAGACTGGTACCTAACAGAAAAGGACAAGCCAAAATCAGATGATTCACACATCTCCCAGAGAAAAGGGGTTTTACTGCAACAATGGGCGATGAGGAAGAACAGCCTACTGGTTCTTCCACATGTCAGGACACTGACAGTCATCTGATCTTTGATTCCACAAATGTGTTAGAAATTGCTTCTGAGCCAGACTGTGCACATGGAGGCATTGTTGTTGTTGTCTCTCTTAAGAGGGATTTTTTTTTTTTTTTGAGAAATCTGTAAAGGAAGGGGATTATTTTTTCAGTCTCTTACCCTATTGGCTAAAATAATAAAAGGTTAGATACAGATCCCAGGATAAGGCCTAAAAACCAAAGGCAGGATAATGTCAGGTGATTAATGAAAGAGGACTTTGGTGGTGTGTTGCCCAACTGATATAAGTCACAGGTCAAAGGAATTATAAGTATGTAAGTTATTGCCAAAACACTTGAAAAATATTATTTAATTTTCCCTCAAAAAATGATAAGTAACAAAGCCAACATTTGACAACTAAGTATGTTGAAACCAAAACTAGCAAACACATGTCTCCATAGTTCCTGTCCTCAGAACAATGACTAAGAACTACTTTGAGGAGCTACTTAATGACAAGTTTCATTTGTTTTATTGATTTCAGAGAGGAAAAAAGAGGAAGACAGAGAGAGAGAAACATCAATGATGAGAGAGAATCATTGACTGGCTGTCTCCTACATGCCCTACACTGGGAATCAAGCCCGCAACCCAGACATGCGCCTTGACCGGGAATCGAACCATGACCTCCTGGTTCATAGGCCTGTGCTCAACCACTGAGCCAGGCAGGCCTGGTGCTAAGCTTCATTTCTCATGCAATTAGTTCTTCACCAAACTTTAAACAAGATGAAAACAACTCCATACAAACTAGAGAACAAGCTCATTTTATTTTGTAGGACTTACCTAAGACAACATTACTGACTTAAAAACAACAAAAAATATCTGACTTAGAGAGAAGTTTATTCCATGACTCTTGGTCAAGCAAGATTAACTGTGATATGTGTTTTCAATGAGTAGAATGATCTTTTCTGATTCCACTGGTGCATTTACCAAAATAAAAGTTAGTTAATAGGAGTTATTTCTTTTTTTTATGTCATTTGAAAAAACAAAACAAAACCCCTGGTATTTGCTTGGAAAGAATGGATACCTGAATAATGGAGGAGAGAGAAGAGTAAATATATGCCTTGAAGCACTGCATCACATTTTGAAAAAGAATTCTATGTTGTATGTGAAACTAATAAACAATGTTTGAAAAACCTGATTAGCATACAAATGGTTTCACAGTGAGAGGGGCAGGGTAGTGCAAGTGTAGTTAATCATCTTTCACTGGAGGGACCATGTTGGGAGACACGGTGATGCTTATATAAATCAATTGGTACTTGAGAGAAAAATAGAATGTTAAACAGCTCAATTGAAAAGCCAAAGGTTGGTACACACATTCTTAAATATAACAGTCTTGAATCATCTGTGGAGTATATACATTGTATATTTCAGATCAAATATAAATGTTGTTGATGAAAAATATTCTTAAACATTTAATTTTTTCATGACACTCAAAATAATGTTAACTCTAAAAATGATTTTATGATGCACTTTTAATGAAAACAGTTTTTTGTTGAATTCTATAAAAGCAGCATTGCGTTAATAGGATAACTGCTGATTATTGACTTTTTATGTTCCAGGCTCTAGCATATATAATATTCATTATCTTATTAAATCCTTACAAGAACATTCTGAGTTAGGTATTATAATTGATATTACATAGTGAGGGAATTGAAGATTGCGGAAGATAAATACCTTCTTCAAGGTCACAGAGTTATAATCTTATTATTTGAATTCAGGTCTCATATCTTTAAAAAGCTACTATACTTTACTATGCTGCTATATCCATTGTGCTACAATCTCAATCATGTGTACCAAAGAAACAAACAAGGCAATGAAGCCTAATTATATGTCTCTGTCTGCTTTATCTCTCTCTCTCTCTCTCTCTCTCTCAAGTAGATTAGAAAAGGATCTTGAGGAAGAGGGAAGAAAATCTCTTCAGAAGTGAAGGTTATGAAACCATGCTATGCTGATACTTAAACACTCTTATGGTTAAGGGGGATACCCAATTTTTTTTTAACAACATGTGAAATGCACTTTACAGAACACAACTTCTGCAATCATTTGTACTTAAAATGGTCTACTTTCAGCACATTCTCACTGTGCACATGGTTCCCACATGCTTTGCCTTGAAGACAGAATACTCATTCATGGTGGTATCTAGGTTGTTCTCAATAAATACAAACAAGTTTTCAATGGTATGCATTGCTAAGGTAAAGCCAAAGTCTTCTGATGATCAACCAATGGAACCATAACACAAGAAACCTTCCTTTAATCATTTAAATCAGTCTCTCTCCACGGGTTTATTTCTGCTTTGGTGGGGCATCTTCTAGATCAAGCAGACCCACCGCATGCCAGTTGCTATCTCTTCTTGGTAAAGTGCTGCTACTTCTGCTACTTGGCAAAGCTTCAGGGCCTGGTTTTCTTGGCAGATTGGAGCCCCGCATGAAGGATGCCAACATCACAGGTTCAAATACCATATGGTACAATTATCTGCCTTTCTGTTTTTCAGACACAGATTTACAACTTAACATCTGCCACTCATATACCCTCTTCATGCTAGAGCTGACACAGGGCAAGTCAGCATCTTTGAAGCAATTCAAATCCCTAAAAGGAAGAATTGATACCACTTATGATTCAATTGCATATTTTAAAAGCCAGAGCCTTAGCCAGGTTTAAGTTTGAGTTCAATGTGCCAGCAATAAACACGCAGCCAGACTCTCCCTGGGAGACTATATGAAAGCACTACAGGGCCTTTAAGTGCGCTCATGTAACTGCTCCAGTTCATTAAATAACACCTCGGCTCTCCTGTTTTAAACAGAGCTGAATTTCTCCAATTTATGTGAACAATTAAAACAACCGCTAAATAAACAGTATTTGCTAAATAGTGAATCAGCAAAAGAAGTTTATCTTTCCTCATGGACAACATCTATTGGCAGTAGCTACTCTTCTCAAAATTTTATAAAGCAACTACACTTTTCACAGCATACTACTCGATTTAGACGTTTATGCTGAATAAAAAAGAGAGTAGAGAAAAAAGAGATTGATTCTGAAACACACAGACATTAACACACAGAATTGTGACAGTACTAATAATGTTAATGAAATTAATCCACTAAATGATATCTGAATGGTCTGAAAAAGTGATGAACTGGTCATAATTGTTATTTTGATTCTAGGGAAGAAATTCCTTATATTGATGGGAAATTCATATATTTACAAAATCGCAATACCCTCTTCAAAATTTTTTGGCTCAGGGAAAAAATCAGAGCAAAAGAGCAACAATAAAAGGAATTTTCTGATTATCCATGTTGAGGATGATAAAAAGATGGAAAAATAAATTAAACTCATATATCAACCAAATGCCCAGGTTGGCTATTTTACTGCATCACTTTATTCTGTCTGAGGAACTCCAAGGCTGGTCAGCTTTACAGTAAATTTTGATCTACAGTAAATAACACTGTAGCATAATTTTAGTGAGTCTCACCTCCTCCACAAAATCTTTTTTGTCAGATATATTTACAAAGAAAACCACTGAGGTGTTCTTGTTGCATCTGCCCTTTCTGACCTTTTACACTCATGGTAATGAACAGAAAAATGGTAAACTGGACTTGAAACAGGAAGGAAGAGGGACAGAAAAGGTCAACAGGAATGTGCAGAATGAAAAATCAGACATCGGGTAACAGAACTGACCCAGTTTTTAATCTCACCCTAAATTCATAACATGGCTTTTGAAATTGGCCTTTCCTATATAACTTTGAATAGGTACATGAAAATGAATTATTCCCAAAAGCACATTTTTAAGGGTAATACTTATTTATTCTGCAAGTACATTTTAAACAATCCTTTCATTAGTTCAATACCTTTACCACATGTAAGTGGATGAAACCCTATTGAAGATGGACCTTTGCAGACTTGTGTGCATGTATGTCCAAGCACACACACACGCACACACACACTAATTTGGTAAAATAGGAAAAAATATTCTGCAAGCAAAACTATGTATACAGGGTGGGTCAAAAGTAGATTTACAGTTGTGAGTACATAAAATAGAGTTTATCCTATATAAAGAGAGATGATATGCAAATTGACCCTCACGCCCTCATGTCACAAGATGGCCACCCCCATGTCATCACAAGATGGCCACCCCCACGTTGTCACAAGATGGCCTGCAGAGGAGGGCAGTTGGGGGTGATTGGGCTGGCAGGGGAGCAGCTAGGTGTCAATCAGGCTGGCAGGAAAGCAGTTAGGGGGCTATTAGGCTGGCAGGCAGACGAGTGGTTAGGAGCTAGCAGTCCCGGATTATGAGAGGGATGTCCCAGATTGGAGAGGGAGCAGGCTGGGCTGAGGGACAACCCCCTCCCCCAGTGCACAAATTTCATGCACTGGGCCTCTAGTTTTTATATAATCATTTATTAATTATTATATTATTTTCCATATGCACAACTGTACACCTACTTTTGCCCCATCCTGTATCTGTCAGTTTGGGGAAATAGAAATTCTTTACTGCAGCATTTCCTTTAGTCTTCACCTATGTTCTCCTTATGGTCTTCTCTGATGAAGTTGATTAATAACCACGATTAAGGTAAAATAGCACAGTATTTAAGAAAGAATAATCTGTAGAATTTTGTTAAGAATGCCTCATTTATATGTAAAGTTGTTATGGAAATGCTGTTTTAATAGAGTATTTTATTTTAAACAATAGATATCTAAAAGCTTCCTAACATATAAATACAATAAAAAATGACCCCAGGATAGTATAACATTTTTATATTTTATGCTGGAGTGTAGGAAGGATTCCATCTTCTTTGATGGTATTCAACATATTTTACCATTTTGCTGCTCTTTTCTCATTTTCATGGATTATGTCTCTCATAAACATTTCCCCACATTTCATACTAAACATTTGGTCAACGTCACATTCAGTGTCCTACTATATATTCTACGACAATGCTGCCTAAACTTGAATGAACATGTGAATCACCCAGGGATCTACTTAAGGTACAAATTTTGCTTTAATAGCTCTTGGTCGGAACTGAAATTCTGCATTTCTTGCAGCTGCCAGGGGATGCCAGTGCTGCTGCTTTGCAGACCGCACTGTGGGTAGCAATGTTCTAACATCTCCAAAAACAGATTTGAAATTCAGGGCCCAGGGCCCATGTTCTGAAAATGCCTCCACTGCAATGGAGCCTAAAAAATGGAGCATGTTTTGTTTAACCACAAATTAAACAAAAGGTCACTTACGAAAGGCCAGAAGCACATCACTTTAAACATTTATTAATATTAATATACTGACATATTCTAGAAATGGTCATCTGCAGCAAATTCTTGTGAATGATTTTGTCTTTGGGACAGCATATGCATTCACACCCTAATGAAAATCTTCCAAAGTTTACCCAAGGATCTTAAGTTGTCAAAGAAAAAAAAGAGTCATGAGTTACAGAAAAGAATATCAGGTCTGAAATGTGAGAAATTATGCAAAAAGTTCATGGCTCCTGTTATTTGTTTTTAGAAACTGAGAATGGATAGTGTGAAAGTACAAATGAAGAACCGATCATATGATGTCAGACCTGACAGCCCGGTTAATATTATGTTAGTCACTTCTCAATTGACTGCGTATGATAAGCCAAGGATGAGCAGCCTTAACAGCTGTGAGTCCCCACTCCAGACTGAGAAATACTAAGGCAGAAGTCCCGCTTCCATTTTATTTGCAAGTTCTATGTTTACTATACATATATATGAATATATATAATTTTTAAAAAATCCCTGCTTATTTTCCTTCTGCATCCTACCTCCACTTCCTCCCTTAATTTCTCAAAATTTACTTCTGGGAAAGTTAAGTGGATGGTCTAGGGGTGTCAGGGAAACAGAAACCAAGGATGTTTCAAATACTTAATTTAGACCAACTACCTTCTCTGGTCGGCTACCTGCAATTGCTTTCACCTGTACCACTGCATGTACTAACTGCTTTCTTCAATATTTAATTAAGTTGTTAAACTAGTCTGGATTCACCTGGTGTCCTGGTTAAATTATAAAAGACCTAGACTAACTAATTAAGAAGGTGTGGGAGTTTGCTCTTAGCCATATATTAGTAAGAAGTGAGGGCAGGGGATGGATCCAGGAGAAAGAAATCAGGAGATGATATAAGCACTGAGGGATGATTTGTTTACTCACACTGCTCTTTACTTTTACCTAAGGCCGAAGTACCAAAAAAATGCTTAAAGACAGTTCTGGCAAGTCCTCAAAAAATGAAGAATAGAGCTACCATATGACCGAGCTACCATATGACCGAGCAATTACTCTCCTGGGTACATACCCAAAAAACTCGAAATCATATATTTGCAAAGATATATGCACCCCTATGCTCACTGCAGCATTATTTATGGTGACCAAGGAATGGAAACAACCTAAGTGTCCTGAAATAGAGGACTGGATAAAGAAGATGTGGCACATAAACACAATGGAATACTACTCAGCCATAAGAAAGGCTGAAATATTGACATTTGCAACAACATGGATGGTTCTTGAGAATATTACACTAAGTGAAATAAGTTAGTCAGAAAAAGCTAATAGCCATATGATTTCTCTAATATGTGGGCTATAAAACTGAAACTTGTGAACACAAACAGCAGTGTGGTGGTTACCAGAGGGAAAGGGGTAGGGGGAAAAGAGGGTCCTAATAGTATATGGTGATGGGAGAAGATTTGACTTTGGTGATGGCACAGGGTGTATTATACAGATCTTGTAACATAGAAACCCACACCTGCGAGTCTACTTAACAAACTGAAAACTGCAAAACATTTAAGAAAGAAAAAGTTCATTAACTGTTTGATTTGGCAATGCATAATTATAAGTTATTCTATCTATAAGGCATTTAACTTAAATCATAACTTTATAAAAATAATAAACTATAAATTAATATTTAGGAGGTAAATTCATTCTGAATCGTTTAAGAAATGACTCTAAAAGTAAAAATAACCTAATGCAGTAGTACAACAAAATGTAGAATTACTCAAAGATTGTTATTATATAGGATGACTTTTCAAAAGTATACCTCTAAGTGCTTGAAATTTTTGGTTTGACATATCAAAATAGGAACATTTGAATGTCTCATAATCAGACAAACCTCTATGACATTAGTGTTTGATGCTAAAATACTATAAAGTGCATAAAATTAAGGGCATAATTTATGACCCTAATAAACATAACCATTAAATGGCTTACTTTGCTGAAAAGGAATAGTAGTATAACATGTGATTCTTTTTTTTTTTTTAAATAGGGAGATTTTTGTTAGTCTGAAATTAATGCCTTCATCTATAGCACTTTAACAACTTGTTCTTTGTATAAAGTTCTACTGAGGAATAAATGTCCCAGGTGTTTAAAAGCTTTTATTCAATTGCGTAAGATTCTGAGTAATATAGTTTCATAGGCTACAATTCTGGACCTTTTTTCTTCAAGACATTTTTTGATGTGAGCTTTAGGTCACTGTCATTCTGAAATATAAATCCTCTTGCAAGTTTCCTACATGGTAAAATAACTTTTCTCAATGGTATCCCTTTATATCTTTCACTATCTATTATGGCATCAGTGAAACTGCTGAGAAAATAAATTTTACCAAAGATTCAGTCCCTCAAAACAAGTCAAATTCATGTTCCTCACCCCCATGCGTGACCCTGCAGAAGAGCGGCTTCCTGGCTGGCTCTTTGAACAACTACATAATGGCCCATATATTTTTTAGTCATCCCAGGGAAAGCATGGTGGAGAGAAACAATATCTCCAAACCACTCCAAAGTTAACCAGTCCCCACAGGTATGTGGCTAATGATTGCTACAGACATTCTGAGTGATGCCTGACTTTGAATAGGAAAGACTGTGTGTGCTTTTGCTGTAAATATCCCTCAAATTTAATTATAGCTTCTACAGAGTTGGCCTTGGCTTAGATAAGCAAATACCAACCCCCGACCTGTGTCATGCAGGCTCTCACTTCCTCAGGACCTGAGCAAAGCAGCCATAGGTTCCCTTGTCAGCAATGTCTCCTTACACGGCTTTCTGTCTCTACTCTGTCTCAACTCTGCTCTGAGAAATGAGAGATGATATTTTGTTAGTTCAGAGAGATGTTCTCCTTTAATGATGATGTAGCTAACCTTTAATGGAACACTCCCCATATATCAGGCATTGTTCTAAAGCCCTTTGAAATCTCTTATCAGATGTATCCACAATACCCAAAATTTATATAGGACTTATAAAACTCGACACCAAATCTCAAACAATGCAATTAAGAAATAAGCAAAGGACCTGAACAGACATCTCTCCAAAGAGGACAAAAATGGCCATTAGACATATGAAAAGATGTTTGGCATCACTAATCATCAGAGAAATGTAAAGTAAAGCCACAATATCACCTCACCTCTGTCAGAATGGCTATCTTCAATAAATCAACAAACGACAAATTCTGGTGGAGGTGTGGATAAAGGGGAACCCTCATGCACTGTTGGAGGGTATGCAGATTATTAATGAAGCCATTTTGAAAAGCAGAATGGAGTTAGCTCAAAAAATTAAAAAGGGAACTGCATTATGACCCAAGATTCCACTTCCTGGAATTTATCTGAAGAAACCCGAAACACTAATTTTTTAAAAGTAAATCTTTATTCCCTAACCCGTTTGGCTCAATGGATAGAGCGTTGGCCTGCAGACTGAAGGGTCCCGGGTTCGATTCCAGTCAAGGGCATGTACCTTGGTTGCGGGCACATCCCCAGAGGGGAGTGTGCAGGAGGCAGCTGATTGATGTTTCTCATCAATGTTTCTAACTCTCTATCCCTCACCCTTCCTCTCTGTAAAAAAATAAATAAAATATATATTTTAAAAAATAAATAAATAAAAACAAATCTTATTGTTGAAAAAAAAATAAAGCCCTTTGGAATCAACTCAGCCTTGAGAGCATTCTTATGGGGCACACTTACTATTCCCATTTTAAAAGTCAGGAACAGAGACCCAGGAGTTAAATATCTTATACAAAGTCACACCTATTATTTTGTGAAATCAGAATTCAAACTCAGACATTTCGGCTTTAGGGCCCACACAGTTACCCATTATGGTCTCCTGCCTAGTTAACTAATTTAGCAGAGTAGACTCTGCAGTTTTGTGTAATACTTACGCCAATTATTTGTTCACATTGCCCTATTGTGGTTCTTTTGACTTTGTATCCTTTGTATTATCTCTTAAACCCTACTTGACGTTTTCCCGCTTTCTTCTCCTCATTGGAAGGTTCTTTTTTTCTTCCAGTTTTATTGAGATAGACTTGACAAAAAACACTGTACTAGTTTAACTTGTACAGTAGAACGATTTACACATGTGTGTATATACAAATATAGCAAAATAATTACTACAGGTTAGTTAACATCAGTCACATTATACATTTACACATTTTCTTGTTATGAGAACTTTTAAGATTTACTCTCTTAGCAACTTTCAAGTATACAATACAGTATCATTAACTATAGTGACTATGCTGTACCTGACATCTCCAGGATCAACTCATCTTATTACTTTTCACCATTTTCATCCATTTCCCCCACCCCTGATCTCCACTTCTGACAACCACCAAGCTGTTCTCTGGATCTATGGGTTTGTTTTTTCAGATTACACATGTAAGTGAGATCATATAGTATTTATTCTTCTGGGCCTGACAGCATAATGCCCTCAAAGTCCATCCTTGTTTGCACAAATGGAAGGTTCTGAAAGGTTTGGAGTTGGTCTCTGTGCAACATATCATGATAATCATTAATTTAAATGAGGATTCAGATGTCACTTTTTTTTTAAAATTCACAAATGAATAAAGCTTGGGAAAATAGCTAATATTTGGGATATTAAAATAAGTTGTATTTAAACTATAATGATTGGTCAGAAAAAAATAAACAAATAATAATATAAAGTTCTGATTTGAAATAAAAAAATAAAATATGAAAAAATATTTTAGCACTCTCCATTAGTCTGTCTTATTAGATGTGTATTTTTATATAATTTTGGTTTTCCTATTACTAAAAGAGCTAAAGCTATAGATATAAAGCTACCCCTTTCTTCAGAACACCTTTAAAGTACTAGGTAACATATTAGAAAATGTCAAAAATATTTTATTTTTATTTAATAAAAGGTAAATAAAGTGAATGCAATCTTGGAATTATGCTTTTAAGTCAATGGTTGAAAAATTGAGAACAATTTTCCTGGAGAAGAGAAGCCGGAGAAGGCAGAATATTGTCAGGAAGGCTATTATTATATGAAGGCTTCACAATGAAAGAGGGTTTAGGTCAGTGATTCCTCCAGAATTTCTAAAGAAAGTACTTTTCGATCCATATAAGAAGAGACTTGTGAACAACTACAGCTATATAACAAGGGCATAAGTAGTCTCCTGAGGGAAGGAACTTATTTTTCTAGACAAATTCCAGCAGAGGAGATGTCATCCTTAAAGATGGTCTATTGCTTTATAGATGAGGGAGATGATTATTACAGTTCCTACCAGCAATAGGATTCCAAGAGCCTCCGTTTTCTTCATGTACCTTTAGTTTTTACACTGTTTGCCCTTTGCCATTATTTCTCATTTCTTACTATGGAAACTAGTGTAATCATTTTAGATCACCCTTGCTGTCAAATGCTTATTAATAAATCCCCTAAGCATAATATGGCTTCTCACAAAGTTGGCCAATAATGATAATAATTCATTTTGCTACCTTTCTTTTTCCACAGAAAAATATTCCTTTCTCATTCAAGAAAATTCCATTTTATTTGACATTGGTGAAATGTGGGGAGTTCATAAATTTTATATTTTCTATATTTTATTTATTTATATATGAACTGATAAATTCAAGGTAGAAAATAGGTGCATATGGTATAACTCAATATCAATAACATATTATTTTCGTGTATTCTGAGTACATGAGAGATACAATCATAATACATTACATGAAAAAATGCAATGGTCTATAAATAGCTTCCAGTGTCCAATCAAGCAGTTGTCATTAATTCTGGTTTATATTTAAAGTGCTACAGTACAATTAATTCTTTTTAGACTTGGAAATTAATGAGCCATGCAAATTAAATTGGAGGAAGGAAATTACAACTTTTTGATATTGTTGTTGAGGTTGAAGCTCTGGTAACTTGAAAATATTTTCTACAAAGTTAGCTTTGAAATCAGTTGCTATAAACAAATGAAGCTATTTACTATAGTTAGTAATTATATGGGATACATTCATGATGTAGTCATGACAAAGATCTAAAAGAAATAAGCATTGTACAGGGTGACATAATCAGTTACCATTTGTAAAGGTTTTAGCTGTACCTAAAACTTACATATTCTCTGACTCGTGATCTGGTAGAAATAGCTATAGCTTGGCACTGGCAATCTGCAATTGAATCTAAGAAAGTTATTTAAGCAACCTAGTCTCATTTTACCATCTGTTAATTGTTGGTGAATTGGGGGCAGAGACAGGCACCAGTCTATTTTCATAGTCTAACTTTATGATGATTAAATGTAATAACAGATATAAAATAGTTGTTAATATCCAAATATTCCCCAAAATGTAAGATTTAATTATATTAGTCAAGTAGCAGATCTTCCCATGTGAGATATTGATTTTGAAATAGTCCATATCTTTACAGAAAATATATCAATTTTGTTTTCCCCAAAATATTCTGTACGAATCAATTTATTTATAAAATAATAGAAAGTGGGAACATATTTTAGTATCTGTTTAGCTCAATAGACTCTGACATACATAAGCCTTGATTCTCCCTAAGAGGAAGACAAATAGTTTTGTCATATTTGACAAAATCAAGCTAATATTCTGGTTACCTTGAGCTAATTGGGGGATGCCCCCAAATTTCAGGTGCCTGCATTTTCATTAATATTTATAGTTTAACCTCTATTTTTCATCAACATACTCCAGAATGCATGAGATCTAAAAAATATTATTTGATTTAAAAGAATATGTTACTCTCATGGGAATATGAAAATCAGGTAAGATAGATTATATAAATATCTAAAGCATCACTATTATCACTATCAAGAAAAAATTAGGTCATGAGGAATATTTTACTAACATTACTAAAAATACAATGGTTATAAAATTTCAAAGCTTATTTTTATGTTCAAATTAATTTAAAAGTCATTTTTTAAACTTTAAGTGTATTCTCTATCGTATTGGTGGTAGCATAAGAGAGATGGACCTCATCCATGATTTGCTTAAACCCCAATCTTTAAATGCATATAAATAGAATAGCAATTATGGCTTTAACCTCAAAGAGAAAAAAGAATTTTACTTTACTATACATAATTTTTCTCTGGTCTGGAAATCTGGATAAAACAACTGATAAAGTTTTCCTTAACGACTTCTGATGTTCAACTTAGTTCCAACACTTGGTGACATAAGAAATTCCAAACTCAGCTATTGATTGCCAAGTTTGATTTTAAATCTGCTACATTATTGATAGTTAAAATAATAATAATAATGCAATTATTTTATCATGAAAAGTCTACCTGTACATTAAATGCAGTAATCACACACAGCATTCTATCCTCTCCATGTATATGATTTGCATTGTGCCAGGGAGACCTTCTCTCTCTCCCTAACCCCTGCCATACTTACAAAGTGAGATTTTTACTCGATACCTTTTTTTAAAATGTACATTTTATTGATTTTTTACAGAGAGGAAGGGAGAAGGATAGAGAGTTAGAAACATTGATAAGAGAGAAACACTAATCAGCTATCTCCCACACACCTCCTACTGGGGATGTACCTGCAACCAAGGTACATGCCCTTGACCAGAATCGAACCTGGGACCTTTCAGTCCACAGGCCGATGCTCTATCCACTGAGCCAAACCAGTTAGGGCACTCCATACCTTTTTAAATATAACATCTTAGAACTCTTATCACAATATGAATGACTTCTCTCATTTGCTTTTATTCCTCCAAATAAGACACAGAATTGGAGTACTGGACATGTAAAAAGAAGAAAACACAGAGAGAATGCTTAAGGCAAACTTTGCCATGTTGAGTTTTGAAAAGAGAGAAAACTAATAAGCAAAATATAGTGCTGCTAAATATATTTAGGCTTTCAGGCACATCCTCACACTAAGCATTTTATTTCATGTGTACTTAGGAACCAATTAGAATTTTTTAAATCAGTCATTAGCTGCAAAAGCCACATTGGAAATAATTTAGGCTATTAGATTTCTGCCAACTCCAAATAGTATCTAGTAACTTAATAATAATCCTGGTGACTGGCATGTCCAAAGGAAGGATACTGTATGTTAAATAATTTCTGCTTGCTGGCAAACTCATATTCATTGTGGACAATTTCCCAGGGGTCTCATATTAATTAAGCCTGCTTTGGAAAAGTAATTGGCTTATTTACAGTGCTGGTGGCATTTAAAGACTGAAAGTTTCTAAGGGCAGGGGCAATGCTTAATCATTTTGGATTACTGTGGTAGCACAGGATGTAAACTACTTAACAACCACTAAACATTAACACAGAAATTCAGTAAGTTATTATTTAGAATCTAATTGATTTACAACTATGGCTAGTAGTTAGATCCCAATAAAAGTAAGGGATAAGTTTACTCTGTGAGAAATGACTCCATAAAACACATATCCAAACACTAACTGATGACATCATTTATGTTTATAAATAACTCATTGGTGATCATTTGGAAAGAGGAATTCCAACCAGGGGACAAACATGTAAGTCAAAGTTAGTAATCGAGCTAACTGTTTACACCTTGTCTGCAAAACAATGTATCAATAGGTGGGAGGTGGTTGTGAACCTGCGAATTGGGTGCCCATAGATCAATAATCTGTTCATACTGTTTTCAACAATGGATCAAGAATACTCTGGAACACATAACATTTACTTTCCATCATGAAGGTGGATGCCTCAGACCTGTCAATCCAATATGGCATCTCCTAGGTACATGTAGCTATTTAAAATAAATTAATTAAAATGAAATAAAATTAAAGATTTAGTTCTTCAATCTCAATAGCCAAATTTCAATTCATCAATAGCCAAATATGGCTAATGGCTAATGCATTGGACAGAATGTTTTCCTCATCACACAGCTTTATTGGACAATGATGCATTAGATCAAAAGTTTAAAATTATTTGTGACACAATCTTCTGTAATAGAATCATTATTGCCATGCTTAAGAATAAAATCCTGTCTCTTTATTACTCTCACTCTCCTCCAATGATAACATAAATAAACTCACTATTATTATACTAATGGAGTATAACAAACAATGCCTCTCAGAGTCTTTAAAAGCTCTAGTTGCTATCACATATTATTTGTTTCATTTAAGCACTACCTTTGAACCCTTTAACCACTCTTATATACTCATAAGAATTGTTGGTTTTTTTCTATCCTGATCTTATATTAACCCTCTTATTTCTTATGGTGAGAAACATATTTTAGTATCTGTTCAGCTCAAATATACTTCTGACATACATTGCTACAATAGTACATACTTGTTTGTTCCAGTATGCAATAAAAATACATTATACAGATTGATTAAAGTTGATCCCATATCATGGAATGTTTATAGTGAGAGTGTGAATTGAAATTTACTGATTAAAAATATTACAGTAGGCTTCAGAACTTTATAACAAGAGCAATTGCAATTATTCAACACATATTCTTCATTTTAATTAATATTCTGTCCTCACCAAGCAATATTGTAATTATATCTTAGTTTTTTAGTTGTAAAGTAAGTTTTGTAAGTGGAAAATATGTGCTAATCAGCTAATTTAGTCTGTATTTCTCTTTTGAGAATTAGTAACATTCTGCTTTGTAGAGCAATTTCTTTCAAGGTTGTTATGTGGGTTAATTCTCTGAATGTTCTAACAGTATCAGTGTTGTGCTCTGATGAAGCCTTGTCTGAGCATCCTTTGTATGACCCTGTTTAACTGCAGTTCATAGAGCATACTTGTGGTTGCTAAGACTCAGGTCACCTTTTCAAGGACTATCTATAATAATAAAAGTGTAATATGCTAATTAGTCCCGATATCCTTGTGGATGACCTTCCGGATGAAGCCACGTGGCAGGGGCCAAGACAGAGGCAGCCACCACGGCAGCAGGGGCCGAGCCGCTTGCACGAATTTCATGCATTGGGCCTCTAGTTAAGTATATAATAATATACCAATACCAGTTATTGGGCAATCTCTATACACCACCTGCTATCCTTAACTAGAAAAAAATACTGATTTCCAAACTTCTAGAACATGACATTGCCTCTAAAGATTGCATCATAATCTAGCTGCTTGGGAAGGGTGACATCCCTAGTTATGCTGATAGAAATTCATAATCATTTGTCATTGTGATTAGAGAGAGAAGAAAACCCCTTAGTCTGCAAAAAAGCCTCAAATGTTAATATTCTTTCCCATTGGAAAGACAGACATAAAAGCTTTGTTAATGGATTTCTTTCTGATTGAATATAACATATTAAAAGCAGGATCTGTGACTTTTGAAAAAAGTGAATGCTGTTTTGTGAAGATGGTCATTCATCATTAGTTGTAAGAAGTCTATTTGTAATTTGAAGTTTTAATTTAATTAGTGTCACATACTTGAAGGCTGCCTTGTGTCAACTATTGTAATGATAAGTTATCTGTTCCTTCTACAGCACAGGTTGCTAACAAGCATTTCAATTGGAACAAAATGATAATGAGAAGAAAGACAGAAATGTTAATTACCTATGCAAGTAAACTGCCTTATATGAGTCCAGTGTAACACTCTACTGTATTCACTTATCTAATGGCTATTAATCTTCAGTTGAAAATCCCTACTGGCACTACTTAGCTTCACAGTTAAATGATGGCAAGAGGTAATGACACAATTTATAAGCTGTGTGCACATAGCTTCCAATAAATTTTTATTAAATAATACACTTTTTAAGCTCTTTGTATAATTATGTAAAAATACAGATATATTATACAACATACATTGCATCTTTTGGACATATATAACACAGAAAACTTTTTTCCTTCTCAAAACATCCTTTGAAATCTTTAACACTTTGCACTCGCTTGCTTTTTTCTCGATTCCTTTATTCTAATGCTAACTGTGTCGAGTCACACTCGACATCCGAGTACAAAAGGTTAAATATTAATTGAGTCTGTAATGTAATGAGTTATTAAATATAATATGGTCCTATTTGCCTTTGGAATGTATGTGTCTAAATAAATATTCCACATTCCTTGAAACCCAGCCCTCTTTTCATTTTTCTTTTGCAAATTCTGTGACATGGGCTGCATATAGGTGGTGCTCAATGAATGTTAGGTTAATAAAGTTATTTTACAGACGATATTCACCTCATCTGAAATAGAATGTTCATTAGATAGGTAATAGCTATAGATCTTAGGCTTTTAATTTGGAGAACATATTTCATTATTTATTAAAAAATTTCATATCATCATACCTAAAAGTAGATTTTGAAAATAAGATAGAAATTTTAAAATCTTTATACTTTAAAATGTATATTTCCAGAAATATAGTATACTATGGTTTTGAAATGCAAAAATGACTAACCCAGGTTTTCATTGCCATGTTATTTGTTTAGCACATAGTAAAGATTTTATTATTAAAGCAAAAGATCAATTTATGCTAAACAATTACAATAAATTCCATGTAATGACCTTGTTTGTAGCCTACAGTTTTAAAAAAATGATATAGATATTTTCCAATTAAAAAACTGTCCAAACAAAATTATTCATAACAGTATAAGGAAAGAATATCTAATATTAATTAGTTTCCATTAAAATAATGTGTTAAATTTGTTTCTCCCTATGTAGTCATGTGGTAAGGCTGACAGTGAATTCTTTTAAGCAGAGTACAAATTGAGTATTCCAAAATTATGGGCCAGTTCATCAGGGCATGCATTAAACTGAATCAGAAATATAGGACTCATATGCACATATTTGGGTTATATTATTTTAAAATGCTGGCTGTAGGTTTTTAAAGAAAACACTATATTTTTTGAACACCCACTTGTGCCAATCAATGTGCTTGGCACTTTTCCAGAACTTGTTTAATTAATTCATCCCGAGTCAGCTTCAAATCTCTCCAATATACAGAAGGTAAACAGAAGCTCAGAATAGATTAAAAAAGAAACAGCTACCAAAGACTTGCATGCATGTATATTAGCATAACCGATGGACACAGACACTGGGGTGGTGGGGGCTTGTCCTGGGGGGCAGGAGTAGCTGGGGAGGGGTTGATGAAGGGAAAAGGAGACATGTAATCCTTTAAACAATTTAAAAAACTGAATTATTTAGAGCAACCTCACTTGAAAAAAACACACAAAACAACCAACCAGCTTCAAGCTCACACAGCTGATGAGTGACACAGGCAGGTTTCTATATTCCAAGTTTACATAGGGCTTCTCACACTTTGGATACTTACCTGCCTCCTGGTCTAGTAAATACAAAGAAAAGATCATCCTGTCACATTTTTTTTTGTTTTGTTTTTGTGTTATTTTGTTTTGCTTAATACATGACAGTTAAATACATTTTGAATAGCATCAGTAATTACTTGGAAAGAAACATACATTTTCTTTGCAAAGAGTAAGAGATAATTGAACACCATATTCATTATTTTTAGAACCCAAAGCAAGCTTTGTATATTTTGAAGAGGAAATACATCTTAACTAACCATTACAATGATTAGTTTATTTCCCCCTTAAACTGTATCCATCGTGGTGAATGGAGGTTATGGGAAGATCATTTGTCCTGATATAAAGCACTCACTCCAACAATTAGAAAAGCATAAAACAGAACCAACTTCCCCCTGAGATTCTGATTCACAGTCAATTGTCTGTAGAGGGCAGTTATTGTACACAAAGGGAGGGATATGGACTGCCTTTATAACATGAGTGTCTGAGTTGCCAATTTAGAGAGTGTTCACAAATAAAGTCATAACAGAGAAGGAAAGACTATAAAAAGAGAAATTTAAAAACTGCCTCAAGCAGAAAATGTAGCCTATTTGCATTTATGGAAACTTGAGAAAAAGGTTGAGATAAATATAATAACAAAGTCGCACTTAAAATATAATAAAAAACAACAAAACGCACAGAAATTTAAAACCGGGACTGAGCTGGCTTGAAGACTGTCAAGTCATGCCATGGTTTTGTGGTAAATAAGAAACTGCATGAGTGGGGGTGGGGGTGGGGAGGCAATGGGGGATAAGGACACATATGTAATATCTTAATCAATAAAGAAAAAATTATATTAAAAAAAAAAAGAAACTGCCATTTTGCCAGCAACAGTTATACAACATACTTGGTGCTCGCACCAAGGCTCCTGTGAGTGATATCCATGATTACTGTTACTTTAGTGTTCGCTGCTGCCATAATTTAAAGGTTGTGTGTTGTTTTTTTAACTGAAACTAGCCTTGGCCTGTGTGGGTCAGTTGGTTGAATGCCATCCCGTGCACAGAAAGGTTGCCGGTTTGATTCCCAGTCAGGGCACAGGCTCAGGTTATGGACTTGGGCATGCAGGAGTCACTCAATTGATGCTTCACCTCACATCAATATTTATCTCTCTCTGTCTCTCTTTCTCTCCCTAAAAAAATCAATAAAAAATAATCTGAACTAAACTATATCTAGATATTCCTAAGTGGTGGTGCTAGAACTTAAAATATACTTTTCCAAATAAAATTTTGGAATAAGTGTTAAAGTGACTAAACAGCCCTAGCTGGGTGGCTCAGTTGGTTGGAACATCATCCTGCACCCCAAAAGGTTGCAGGTTCAATTCCTCATCAGGAATTATACCCAGGTTGATGGTTTGATCCCTGGTGCTGGAGGCAACCAATTAATGTCACACTCCTCCTTTCTCTCTCTCTACAACTCAGAGAATTAATGAGGATTAAAAATTTTTAAAGTGATAAAATACCATCAAAATATTCAAACAACTATGTAATTAATTCAACAGCAAATATACTGAGAAATAGAGATAATAGAGTGAGAAGTAATAAAACAAAAGTACACTGTAATAGTTGTAGAATTATGTACCCCAAGAATGTATTTCCACTCTTTACATTTATTACTATAGGAAAATATTTATTTATACCAAGTGTAAAGGAAAAGGTCTCTATAACTCTTTTGTATTAGATTCTTATTTTATAACTAATAAAGGACTTTATGGAATAATAATTGTTATAACTTGGGACCAGTTTCACAACTATATCAAAAAATTTTGATAAAGAGAAAAGCTAAATCCAAAGAGCTATTTGGGTTAAGAAATAACATTTAGCAAAAGTTATTATTTCATGTATAGAAAAGAATATATTTTTATTTGTAAATTATAGCATATCTCTCTATATAATATTTCTATGTATATTATATTTATATATTTAACATTTCTATTAATATCTAACTGAAATCTCAACCAAAAGAAAATGAATTTGTGTTAGAAAATTGTTTGATGAAAAATATAGTGCTAGGTTATTAATTTCACAATGCCTACATATATATATATGCTGAATTTATATTTAAGGATGTATATATACATATACATATACATATGTATATTTTGTTAACACCAAGCATCCCATTCCTTAATTTTTTTCTTTTCCACAAAGTGGTACTTTTTTTTAAAAGAAAAAAACTTCCATTTGTATATCCATATCTTTAATTTGAGATAACAGCAAAACAAATAAAGTTTTTTCAAATCTTTAGTACCTTAGGTTTAGGCAGTACTTTATGTTTACAAATATTTTCACATGCTTTTTCCCTTTACCATCATGTGCATTGGGAAGGACAAATACATTTTCTATTTCATGAATGAGGAAAATTAGACTCAGATCTAAAATCCTTCCCATATCCATTTGATTCCTCTGCCAGCACTCTTATCCCAAGTATACAAAAGGTTCAGAAGCTCACTGGATATAGAGCTCTGCTCAAGTCATAGCAGAGAGGCCTTCTAGAATTATTCTAATTAAAACAATATTGCCATCATGATTCCTTCTCAGTTATTGGCTTCCCCCATCACCTGACTTGTTTCTTTTACCTCAATCTTTCCCCCTGTACATATGCACATATGTCCCCTGTCCAAACACACACACACACACACACACACACACACACACACAACACACACCACGACACCACGCTCTGGGAGAATAAGAACCCTCTCGTTTTGTTTCATTAATTCTCTTTTGTGTTTAATTCAGGGAACATGGTTGGTACACACAGACTATCAAGAATTAAGTTGAATGATTTGTCATTCCAAGGTAGCAAGTTCACAGTAGCTAGTATTCATCTCTAAGTGTAAAGGTTTCCTCATTACATAGCACAGAGCTGTCTTTCCCTCGGGGGGTTGGGCTGGGAAAAGAATCAAAATCTGTTGTGCGGTTATAAAAGCATATAGCATCTTTGTTTTTCACTGACTTAATTATAATTTATATTTCTCTAATAGGTATTTTGTGGCTGACTAATTACAGATACAATCTTTTGTCTTCAATCAAAACAGAAATATCACAATTTTATGACCACAAACACCTGGCTTATCTAGCATAATCCATCTTCCTCACAGACAGCATCCTAACTACAGAAGGATTTTCAGTTAATCACAATGCAAAGTATATGTTCTTAGATTTATGTTTGAAATTAGCAGCAGCTGCCCACATCAATATTTTAAGAAAAACTCCACTATAATATCACTCTAATTTAAAATTAAAAACTCAAATATCCATCAGGAGAGTTAGGGGATAAAGAAGATATATTTCTAAATTCCACTTTATTGTAAAATATGTTATGTTTGTGGGAGACTTTAAATGCTGAATTTTCACTGCCTGAGTCAGTTATGGCTTTTATTCAGTTAGCCTGCTATTCCACACTCCTTGTGCCTGCTCAGTGCTTAGCCACCTGTGCTTCCTCCACTGTGACCTAACAGTAGCTGTGGTGAATCCTAATGAATATTGGGACAAATTAAAGAACTTCTGGCTAAATGAATAACTTTAGCACTGTTTATAATTCAATTTTTGCTGCTATAAAAATTGAGGAATAACTTTATGACTTCTATGTTTATTTGGAACCTATTTTCCTGTGATCACTACAAATAAATTTTCTTTTGAGGTATGTTTGCCCAAATAATCCACAAATAGAGAAATCAGCTACTTAGTACATTTCCAACCAGTTGGGTTCACTTTAACATTTTTATTTTTCCATCACCACTTATCCGCTCTACCCCAGCTTCCACCCACTATCACCACACTGCTGTCCATGTCCATGAGTTTTCTCTTTTTTTTTCTCTTTTACTCAATCCCTCCACGCCCAACAGTCCCCAACACCACCACCAGAGCTGTCTTCCTGCTGTCTATGACTTTCTCTAGTCTGCTTAATTAACAGAATGCAGAAGCTAAGTACATAATAACCACAAACAGAAAGAGTGAATGCCAATGACAATGCATAATTCGTAAGTTTCTCCTCTTTGCTCTCCCTCTGGGAAAGTACATTCATTTACTTTATATGCAATTCAAGTTTTCATCAGCTTATGCCCTACCCTTTCTGCACCTGCACCTTAATAATAATGATGATGACAGATAATAATGCCCAATATTCGGAACTATACTAACTGCTTCAGATACAACAGCTTCCTTCTTAAAACAGTTTAGTGGAGGTGAGTATTTTTACACCAGTATAGAAGACGGCTGATACCTCCTGCTCCTTCACAGCTGCTCTTCCCCCATTTTTCCTGGACATGTGGCCGTCTACATTGCCCAGTCCATTGCAGTCTATGTGGTTCTAAATTCCCATAAATGTGAGCAGAAGGTATATTCATAAATTCCCATGCATTTTCTAAAATAGATATTTGCCTGGACTCATTGTCTCTTGCCTTTCAGTGTCAGAGAGTAACAGTGACTGGAACACCTCTGGAATTATGTGGTGATTAGGCAGAGACAGCCCTCTAACCCAGGTTCCTGGATGACCTCATGAAGCTGAGGGCCTCTGTCTGTCCCAAACTGTTATGTAAAAGAACCTCTGTAATTTAGAATCACTTTGTTACAGCAGCTTAGCTTTCTTAACTTAGTGAATATAATTGATATACCACATGATAAAACTGAAACTAAGAAGAGTATAGTTACTTTCTCAAGATCACACCACCTGTATATACGACATCCTCAGTTAAACAAACAAAAAACCCGACATTTGACAGGGTAATTTTCCAAGAAAAATCCAAAATAGTCTTACTTGGGTTTAATATGGATTTTCACATTCATCCCTTTCATCAGCCTCATACTTCACCTGTCTGTGTATTCCAGGGCAGGGGACAGGCATAATAATCTAGGTTATTGATAAATTACTGAGATGAAAATTAGCTAAAGCCTATCTAAAAATAGAAAATATTCCACCTCTGTTATGTCCTTTTCCTATATCTGCCCTAAGATGTATTCATTTCCATTAAAATTGTTTTAACTCCTTAACCTCAGCACCAGCAGGATCTGGGACACAGGATATCCTTGACAAGTGTTTTCCTTTGAAAGAATAATTTAGTAGTATCACTGAAAATCTATGATTTACTGTATCAATTAAAAAATTATAAAAAGCTAACTCAGAATAGAAAATTTGAGACTCTAGTAGCCATGATTTGGCTATGATTTTCTATTTTCCAAGAATTTTTAAAAGTCAGGATTTAAAAACTATCATCAACTTTCTAGAAATCAATTCCTCAACTTTAAGTTATTTCAATTGTATTGTTTCCCGAATGGATAAGAGTTAAATAATGCTATAAATAGAAAAATTATGAAGATTGGCTTACTTAAATTCATATATAATTTTATATTTAAATTTAAAAAGTGATCTAAATTTCACTGACTTTTAAATGAATTATATAGTCAGGGCAATAAGCTACTACTTCTCAGCCATTGCTCTTCTTTTTGGCCTTTAAAATCAGCATTGAGTCTTTTTTAATATCTGCATGAACCGTGACAGATGACTAGCTATGCAAACAGGCAATTGAAGACCATAGGCATGACAATTCTCAGAGAATTAGTTCAAGACCATTATTTGAGTTTTTAAAAATCAGACTTTAGACAAGGCCTCTCAAGAAAGAGCCTCCATTTACAGAGAAAACTGCCCTCTACTTTAGAGCTATGAGGTATAGGCTGGAACCCACTGGCAAAGCCATGAAGGGGATTCTTTAAGCATCAGCTAGTTTCCAAACTGCATTTTTACTAGCCAAAATTCTTTGGTAGTAAGATATCAGCTAGTATTACTTTTATAAAAAATGTAAAGTACTACAAATGCAAAAGATATTTATTAGGCAATAAGAAATACAGACAAGCTCTTTATATGAACACTTAAAGAAACATTTGACTAAAAATTCTGACAGTGATTTTTTTTTTTTTACTTTGGCATTAAATGTTAAATCTAAGACTATTCATGAAGATAATATTTATTTCTTAAGCTTCTTATGGCTAGGGTACAAGGGGAAATGAAGTGATACATAATTTGCATGGTGATTACGAGAAGAATTTCAGGAGTTTATCATGGGTAACTTAACAAGGTGTTAATGAGTGGGAAGTCACATTAACATGAACACTCAAGTGAATTGCAGTTAAGAATGTTCTCATGCATAGAACAGTGGGTTAATACTTATCAGAATGTGAAAGTAAAGAGAAAAAAATCTTACATTCAGCTTGCCCTACGACTATTATTTTGTGGAAATAAGACTTTTAAAAATCCTATATTCTGTGGCGATTAAATCAAGGGTTTTAAAATACAAAACAGAAAACACCAGGATGCAGTGTCTATTTTGTTTGGAGTTATAAGGTGCTTCAATTATCATTATGGAGATTCAATCTCAAATCTAGGCCAACCTACATCAATTTTACAACCTATTTCGGAGCAATTTACCTATGGTTTGGTCTGAGGAATTTCCCAAAGCTGTGATGGCTTTCAGGGACATTTGCTTTCTAACATTCTTCTTTGTGTAACCATCAAAATCATTTCAAAGGTGTTGATTTCTACTAAATCCCTATAGCAAGATACAATATTACATATTGCCATAACCAGTTTGGCTGAGTGGATAGAGCATCAGTCTGCAGACAGAAGGGTCCCAGGTTTGATTCTGGTCAAGGGCATGTACCTTGGTTGCTGGCACATCCCCAGTGTGGGGTGTGCAGGAGGCAGCTGATCCATGTTTCTCTCTCATCCGATCCTTCTAACTCTCTATCCCTCTCCCTTCCTCTCTGTAAAAAATCAATAAAATATATTTTAAAAATATTATATACTAATTATGCTCAGATCTCCTGTTTATATATATGTGATGATGTACTATTCTCATTATTCAAATGAACCATTACAGATGTCTTAAATACTAATCATACTGTTAGATCACACAAGACCCTTTAGTTCATAACTAAATAGCATAGATCCCAGATATTATTATTCCAGATTGCTTTTTGTTGAACAAATAGACTCATTCTAATTAAAATTAGTAACTAGTAACAAATTAATCATGGGGCTAATAGTTGCTCTCTTCTTAACCTATGTATTGACCATACCTTAGAAGAACAAGAACTTTTCACACACCACACACATACCTACAACTCACACTCATTCCCTATAGTGTGAAGAACAGATGTCTAGATTTTTATCCCAGATATCTAGGTTCCAATCCCAATTTTCCCCCATCCGAAGGCACACTCCTGGTTAAACTACTAAGCTTTACTGCAGCTCCATCCCTCACCTTAGAAGTATTCATTGTAAATTCTCACAAAGCAGGGAATGAGTCTGTGAAAATAACTATGTGTGTAGAACATCAAAATATTCTACATACAATACCAGTTCTGATTATAAAAAAGTTTTTTATTGATTTTATTTATTTATTTTTGAATTTTTTTTTTTATTTCAGAAAGGAAGGGAGAGGGAGAGAGAGAGAAATATCAATGATGAGAGAGAGTCATTGACCAGATGCTTCCTGCCTGCCCCCTACTGAGGATTGAGCCTGCAACCCAGGCATGTGCCCTTGACCGGTTACCAGGGACCCTTCAGTCCACAGGCCTTTGCTCTATCTACTGAGCCAAACTGGCTAGGACTTTTATTGATTTGGGGCGGGGGGGCGGAAGAGAGAGAAACAGCTATCAGTTGGGTTGGATCAACCCACAACCTAGGTATGCGCCCTGGCCGGGAATCAAACCTGCAACCTTTTGCTGTACAGGACTATGCTCCAACCGAGCCACACCAGCCAGAGCTGATTACATACATTTTTTGATTTTTTGGGACCCCATCTTTTGAAAGCCTCAGTTAAATTTAATTCTAAGTTCTCCAACATGAGTCAGAATGCAAGAAAATGTCATGCCAGTATATTTGTTGAAGAGCAGTTTCCAAACAATTTTCTATAATATGTTGGTTTGTTTTTAAAGTGTTTTGTAATGTTCCTAGAGTTACCACTTCCAACAGGAGTGTTAATATGATGAGAGAGACACTATTATTGATTAAATATTAAGTTAAGGCTGCATTCTTCCCCACAGTCAGCTAAAAGTGAGACAGATATTTCCATTGCAAAGAAGATGTTGAGAATGTGGGAGAACCAAGCTCAAATTGGTGTTAACTCTCCCTGTCATGGAACTATGGGCTTTTCATAAATTTACTATTCAAAATATTTTTTTGTCTGAGGTGAGACAAAACTACAGAGAAGACTATTTTTTTACATTAGCTGAAATAATCATTCAAAATATTTATATAAGGCAGTCAGCCAATTAAATTTAACTAATGGTTACTGGTTTTAAATGGATACCTATCCATTTAATGTGCTGGGATCCACAGCTCCTCAATGTCAAATATAATAGCCATGACAGGACACAAGTAGAAAAATGTTTAACAATTCGTGGGACTTTAATCAATGATATAATATAATGTTTACTGAAATTAGTTTTGAAGCAATGCTTACCTACTTATAACCTATCCAAAATTTATAAAGAATTTATAAAACTCAACACCAAAAAAACCCACAAATAATCCAATTAAGAAATGGGCAAATGACCTAAATAGACAATTCTCCAAAGAGAACAGACAGATGGCCAAGAGACATATGAAAAGATGATCAATGTCAGTAATCATGAGAAATGCAAATTCAGACCACAAGACATATCACCTCAAACCTGTCAGAATGGCTATCATCAATAAATCAATAAACAACAAGTATTGGTGAGGATGTGGAGAAAAGGGGACCCTTGTGCACTGTTCGTAGAAATGCAGATTGCTGCAGCTACTGTACAAGGCAGTATATAGTTACCTCAAAAAATTAAAAATGGAACTACTGTTTGACCCAGCAATGCCACTTGTGGGAATATATCCAAAAAAAACTGAGACACTGATTGAAAAGAATGTATGTACCCCTATGTTCATTGAAGCCTTGTTTACAAAAGCCAAGGTTTGGAAACAACCCAAGTGCCCATCAGCAGATGAGTGGATAAAAATGCTGTGGTACTTTTATACAATGGAATACTACTCAGCTGTAAAAAAAAAAAAGAAGAAAAATTTACCCTTTGCAACAGCATGGATGGACCTAGAGAGCATTATGCTAAGTAAAATAATCCAGTCCGAGAAAGTCAAGTACTGTATGCTTCATCCATATGTGAAATCTAATGAACAAAATAAACTAACAAACAAAATAGAAACAGACTAATCTACAGAGAAAAGACTGACAGCTGTAAGAGGGGAGGGAGTTTCAGGGCTGGGTGAAAAAAGGTGAAGGGATTAAGAAGAAAGAAAAAACAAAACCTAATAGACACAGACCACAGCATGGTAATTACCAGAGGGAAGGGAAGTGGTAAGGGGAGGTAATACAGTGTAAAGTGGGGATAAATGGTGATGGATGGAGACTAGACTTGGGGTGGTGAAAACAATGCAATATACATATGATGTATTGTAGAACTGTACACCTGAAACCTACATAATTTTGGCAAATGTCACCCTAATACATGCAATGAAAATTAAAAATCAAATAAAAATGACATTTATTGATTGCTGAATTCTTAGTGAAGTATTGCCAGTGTCCAGACAACATTTTGGTTGTGACAGGCAGTTCTCCCAGCTGGAAGGATCCAATCATATTTCACTTCTATTTACTTGAGTTGTGAAAATCAAGATGAACCTACTAAAACTCAAATTTATGAATATTCTCAACACCTGGAAAGTCTTGAAAGCCAATGTCAAACTGAAGTATAAGTCACTCTGTAGGTGTTTGTGGCCCCACATATGTACCTACATAAAGGGTTGTTGGATGTAGGGATAATGGAAACCCAAATTGAATAGAAAAAAAAGTAATTCCTTAGTTTGGTAGTGCTCTTTCTTACCAATAGCCTAATGTACTAGGACAGTGGTCGGCAAACTCATTAGTCAACAGAGACAAATATCAACAGTACACGATTGAAATTTCTTTTGAGAGGCAAATTTTTTAAATTTAAACTATATAGGTAGGTACATTGTTATTAACTTAATTAGGGTACTCCTAAGCTGGCCTTTGCTAAAAACGTCCTCAATCTGATTGAGGCATGTGGCTCGCGAGCCGCGGTTTGCCGACCACCATACTAGGGCATCCTTAGCAAAGAAATAGGATCAGCAATAGGGCATGAGGGTTGTGACATGCTTGCCATGTCCACATCAGTTGATCTTGTTTACTAAAAATGCTCTGTTGGGGAAAGAAAAGAGCCTTCAATTTACTCTGGTAGAAGAAGTATATATATATATATTTCCTTAAACAGAAGGTATTTTCCATTTGCTTTTCAGAAATAGGCTGTCACATTTTCCTTGCTCCTCGCCCCTGCAAGCTGCCATTTTGGGCTGCAACAATGAGGCCAGTGTGGAAGTAGAATAAAGAAACGGGGTGCATTTGGACCTCAACAATGAACTCATTCATGGCGCTTTCAGACTGGAAGATTCTGAGATTTTAGTAACATAGTAAGTGCTAAATGAGAATAAGGCAAATGGATTCTGATAAAACCAATACCAGTGATTTCGAAGAAAGGGGAATAGAACAAGGCAGGTAATTGTGCATGGCTGCTCCGCGATGAATCAGGAAGGGTCTGTCGGTGCATCCTTATCAGAAAAAGCAGAATCGCTATTTCCTTGAAAAGTTCGAGGTACTGAACTAAAGCCATTTTAAATACATGAAGTTCACATGAGGGAAGGGTTGGTTTTTAAAAGTTACCCCTGTGTCTTTAAATTTCTATTCATTCTGATTTCTATTCATTTTTGTATTATGTTTTTCAGGCCAGTTTTTGTGGTGGTGTTTTTTTAAAGAAAAGCCAAATTCTGGGTTTGGTTCCACAATAGACCTCAGACAAATTCTTTTCTGATTTCTGACCAACTAGCTCAATTATGACATCAACAGGAAAGTGCAAGGGGAGAGGACTTAAAAGGATAAATCTACCTCTGCTTTATATTTTCAAAAGATTCTCCTCTCCTTGATGAGAGATCATAAACCACCACCAGAAAAGCGAACACGTAGTATCTGCAACCTTTTCCATTAACACAACCTTAAAGAGTGCTGCTCTGAGGTCCTTCCTTTTTCTTCTTCTCTTTTATTTTTCCTTTCTTTCTGCTACTGTTGCCTGGATGCTTTTACAGGAATAAACCAGGTCAGTGAGCTGTTGGCAGGCTCTCCTCCCCTGTCCCTTTATCTGGTTCTCTTGGTGATGGCAACTTTTCACTCTTTTTTTTTTTCCTTTTATGAAAGAAGGAGGGTACTTAAAGTGCAAATCTTTAGTGCACAATCCATGCTCAGCATCTCTCTCTCCATCTCTCACTAGTCTTGCTGTAGGCACACGACTGACCTATAGAAATAAATAAATAAAAATTAAACACTACCTCTGTGCTAAGGATGACTTAGGGGTGGCAATGTTACCTGGAGGATGCAGCTTCACGTTCCTGGGCCTGACACTGTATGCTTCCCCCTTTCACTTCTCCCTCAGCTCCATCAGCCCTGGCTCATGCGTTTTTAAAAGCTGGCTTTCAGAAATCTCAAACCAACATCATTCCTCACATTTTTATCCATATTTTCAAATATACAAATTACAGTCCTTTCTTTCCCCTCCCTCTCTCCCCTCCTTTCTTCTTCCTACCTCTCCCCCACCCCCTACCCCCAATTTTCAGAGGCTAGGAACCAGCAGTGTGAACATTTTAAACCTTAACTGGAAATAAGGTTCTTATTGCCATGACAAAGTTTAGAATATGAATTATGTCAATTGCATGACCTTTATTTATTTATAGACTTAGACATTTAGTGCTTCTGATATAAAGTTATATGCATATTCTATTGTTTTCCTATTTGTTATTTATTTTGCATCAAATCAGGTATTAAATCCAAATAAGAAATGTAACATTTAGAGGTATATATTGAATTAAAATTAGTAATATATTCATTTCTTAGATATTTAATTTTAACCCATGTTTTCCAAAGCTGGTTTGTATTAAGGACAGGCTCATTAATCTAGGTTCTAGGACAGTGATTTTAATCACTGCATTTTATGTCATTCATCAGTCATAATACATTTAAATATTTTTTCAAATACAGTTTACTTTCAATACTATTCCATATTAATTTCAGATGTACAGCATAGTGGTTAGATAATCATGTACTTTACAGAGGAGTCCACCAGTATATTTATGATACATTTTTTAACAAATATATACTAAGTAGTTACGTGTTTGGCATCATGCTGAGTTTTATATGCACTCAATTGCATATTCTCTCTATTCTTCAGAGTTTACACTGTTGACCCCAAGAGTGAAGTACCTGTTAAGAAGGGATCCTGATGGCTAACTGGGCTCAAATTGGAAAATAGACTTTAGCAGCCATTGCTACACAGAGGTCTCTCACCCAAGCTGCCCTTCAGGGAGAACCTGCACCCAAATGCCTGCCAACACTGTGTTCCTAGACATCTGGGCCAGCCCTGATAAAGGAGTCCCTGAGATCCCACTTCAATCAATAGGACTGAGAGGTTTCCTATCCAATAGGAGCTCCGCAGATATATATCCTCATTATCATCTCCAACTACCAATCAGAGCAGCTCTATTCCACTCAAGCAGGCAGTGATTTTTTGGATTAATTTACAAGCTGTGAGGATTTGGAGTCCTCATTTTCATGAGAGGCCCAATCAGGGACCAAGGGCAGGGACTTCTTTCTGAATACTCAGCTACCCTGTGGCTCAAAGAGCACACTTTCAATTTTCATCTAAAACTGTGTTTCCCCACCTGGAACTGTACTGTCTGAGCTGGAGCTGTCTGGCTGGAGAGAATGGAGCCATATCACCAGGGCCGCCTCATCTGAGCCGGTTCACAGCCACTGTTCCACTGCTGAGCTGCATCAAAATTGGGCTGGATCACTATCAAGCTGTCTTACAGCTGTGCTGTTCCATAGCCAAACTGTATCAAAACTGAGCAGCGTGCACTGAAGTCTCTCTTCCCTCACTGCATCCCAAACTGGGAACTCCTGTTGGCATTGAAGTGGTAGTGATGACCTTCAGTGGACATCTTTAGGATAGAGTTTTTATTTTATTTTATTTTTGCTTGTTTAAGAATGCAACATCAATTCCATCTTCTGACTATAAGCCCTGGCTTTCCTTTGGTCCCTGTGTTCATGTTTAAAAAAAAAAAAAAATCCTAGTGCCCTAAGAGGTATGGCTCAGTGGATTCAGTGTTGGCCCGTGGACTGTAGGGTCCCAGGTTTGATTCTGGTCAAGGGCACATACCCAGGTTGCCAGCTCGATCCCCAGTAGGTGACGTGCAGGAGGCAGCCTAACAATGATTCTCTCTCATCATTGATGTTTCTATCTCTCTCTCCCTCTCCTTCCTCTCTGAAATCAATAAAATATATATTTTTTAAAAGCCTATATAATCATTTCATCCTTTCAGCCCTAAGATTTGGTTTAAGAATTAGCACAGAACCTAAGTTTGTACATTACGGTCAACGTCAGGATTTGGGGTGAGGGTACTGGGAAGGAAATGCTCTGTTCTCTGTGAGATACATATGCCTGAAACTGCTATGAAAATCCCTGTGAGATACATCTGCCTGAAACTGCTGGTGCCCAGGTTTTTCCTCTGGGCAGAAGCAGCCTCAGAAGGAAGCCAACCCGAGGAACCAAGAGATGGGAAGAAGCTAATAACTGACAATATATTTTGAGGTTTGAGAAGTGGATATGCCATAAGCCATAAATCCTAAAATTTCATTTACAAGATCCACTAAGTGATTTTGTTTTGTTTTGTTTTGTTTTGGCCAGTTTGGACTGAGTTTCTGTCATTTGATGAATAAATAGGAAAATGAGACCACTACATATATCACTCTAAATCAGTTTCTCCAAGTGTGGTTCGTGGTCCAGCAATAGTTACAGCTCCTGGGAACTTACTCAAAATACAGATTCAGACTCCCATTCCCCTCCCCAAACCAAATCTACTAAACCAAAACCTGTAGAAGTGAAGTGTAGATTTAACAAGACCTCCTGATGATGCTAATGCCCACAAGAGGATGTTCTTGTCTGAGAACCAACACTCTATCTCATTTTGTATCTAGAAAAATAAATATAGTCTAGACTAGATTCCTCTTTTCCATAGTTGGTTTTAAGTCCATTAAGTAAACATTTTCAGTTGAGAGTTTGGGTAAGATCTAGAATAGAAATCAGATTTGAGTAGCAGATGAAAGGAGAACCAGAACATGGCAGAAGGGGAACGTTGCCAATGCATTAGGTTCCCATTGGAATGAGGTAAGATGGAATACATTATCCACAGAGGTGCATCTTGAACATCAGACCTATCTTCATCTTGGGCTAGAAATATTTTACTTGTCTCATAAGTCAAAGAAACTGATGACATTCAGAAAAGCAATTGTGAGCTAAGAAAGAATCAGACTGCCCTGCTGGTTTGGCTCAGCAGTTGAGCATTGACCGAGGAACAAATAGGGGTGCGTGCAGGAGGCAGCCGATTGATGATGTCCTTCTCTCATGAATATTTCTATCTCGCTATCCCTCTCCCTTCCTCTCTGTGTAAAAATAAATAAATAAATAAATAAATAAATAAATAAATAAATATTAATAAAGAGATGAACCTGAGGAGATCTTTGAAAAGTGAAAAGGATCAATAGAAGTCAAGGGTTCAACTATTGAAAATGCAAAACATGTCAATAGGAGACCATGTGTGGGAAGCTAAGAGGAGGTAAAACCAAGAGTCAGTACTGAACCAATGAAAAATTACTATTATTTATTTTTATTTTTACTTTTTAAATTTATATTTATTGTTGAAAGTACTACAGATGTCCACCTTTTTCCCTACTGACCTCCCACCTCATGACCCTCAGTCTTTCATCATACTCTTGTCTGTGTCCATGGGCTATGTATATACGTATGTAAATTCTTTGGTCTCTCCCTTCTCCATCCCCCCATCTTCCCTCTGAGATTCATCAGTCTGTTCCATGCTTCTGTCTCTGGATCTATTTTGTTCATCAGTTTGTTTTGTTCATTAGATATCACATATGAGTGACATCATGTCTTTCTCTGACTGGCTCATTTCGCTTAGCATAGTACTCTCCAGGTCCCTCCGTACTGTCTTGCAGAGTAAGAGATCCTTCTTTTTTAAAGCTGCCTAGTATTCCATTGTGTAAATGTACCACATATTTCTATCCACTCATCTGCTGCTGGCTACTTGCGCTGTTTCCATATCTTAGCTAAAGGTCCATGCTTGACAAGGTCTATTGCCTTCTGCAAGCTGCGTTTTGCAATCTAAGTGCTTTCATCTTATCTGTAAGCAACCACTTCAGTGCCTGACATCTGTTCCCATTGAGCAGAGCAAGAGAATCTATTTTCATCAATGAGATAATGACACGGAAAGAGATGCAGATGACTGTCAGATCTGTCAGTATTTTTCTTCTGGCTTCAGTGATCTCTTATCCACCCTGGAAAACCTCTTGTCTGTGTTGAGGGAGCTCTGCATCTTCCCTGGCCACCAGCTTGTTTTCCTTAACTACAGAATCAACTTTTCTCCAGTAAGGTCAGCATAGAAATCAAAACATAGTTACTTTATTAAATAATAACTTAAGTGTCATAAATCTCAGAATTTAAATGTGCTTCGGGCATGAAAGTCAAATGAGGATGACATTAAGTATACTTCCAAATAAGATTAGTACATTTTAATATGATAAAGGGAGCCAGAACATATAAATATTTTAAATTGAGTGCTTGGTTTTTTTAAATGGCAAAGTAAAGTAATTAAGAAGGTATTTTTTCTGTTAGGTTTGGCTAGCTTGAGACTGATTTCAAATATTTACTTTCTAGGTATCTTAGTTAATGTTTCTAAATCTTTTTTGTCTTACCTGGAAAATCTTAATGACACTAATTGCCAAGAGTTGCAATGAGTCAATGGGTTAACACAAATAAGCATTTTGCATAGGGCCCAATACCCATAAGAAATCAATAAATTATTAACAACAATAATGAATATGAATATGGTCATATGTACTCTTTTGTCCGTTAGACAAGATATATCAAAATAAAATCAAAGAGGTAGCAAGTTACAAATACTTTTTAAAAGTCCTTTTTCCTTTATTTAACCTAAAATACCACATACTTAAAAATAGAAAAGAATAGGTAGAGAGAACTCTAAATAACCATCCAGAGCAGTTTTACACACTCAGGAAGCAAAAGGACACTTGTTAGCATCTGGGGAAAGGAATTACATGTTCTGTTTGCTACCCTAATAGCTAAGTGAGGTCCATTACTTTCTTATGATGATTCATGGATTCTTTCCAAAATTTAGCACATGGTTATTGAACACCCACTGTGTGCTGTCACTGCACAAGCTCTGAAACAAAAACTGACGGCTGTCAACTTGTAATCTTCTCCAGTGAAACCTGCCATAAGATCATTTGTCTGGTAAAAAGAGATTTTAAGTATCAATTATTTTTCAGTATAACAGTTTCACTGCAGTGTCAAGTATTTTAAACGTGATCTCTGACTCCCCAAAGCACAATTTAAGGGCACTTTAATTATCTTAAAGTATACCTTTTAGAACTTCTCTTTCCTCCACTATATTGTACCATCATCAAGGTTAAGGCCTGTATATTTTATAGTCCCCAAATCTATCTCAACACCTTGTGCACAATAGGTGCTCAATAAATAATGATTGTATTCCATTTCAAAGTTCCCGAGAAAGCTATGGACATGTTATATTGCTTTTTTCACTTTAGCAATTGGGTGGCCTCCGAGTGAATTATTCCTTCTTCTATTGCAATGGAGTATATCCATAGAGACCATACCTATTGACAATGGACGAGGGCTCATTAGAATTCATTTTAAGTCTTGGCTCAGTCTGACTAATCACCAGCAAGCCACTTCTCTATGCTATAATATCTCCACGATAAACTTGAAATAATACTATTAGCTATCCTTAAATTTTAAAAAAGATAAGGTTTATGGCTATAAGAACAAAATTGATTTTATTAAAAGGAATTTTTAAATTCCTACTTGCTTCAGGGTATTATTATTTTAATTTTTAAAGGAATAATTTAGTAATGATCTAAGCTTTCACCTCACACTTTTAAGTGTATTGTGTGTGATGAAAAGGTATACAGGCAAATCATCTGCGCTAAAATACCTAACTGTTTTTTACCAATATTAACCTCTTTCTTTGGCTCTCGAATATGTTTCATATTTAAGAGTGTCTTATAAATTTTAAATCCCTAAACTAACAACACTGACCCAGAGACAATTAACTCCTGGCATATCAGTGAGTTTTGAGTGATAGTCAGCTGAGACAAAAAAATGCTGGGATCTCAGTAATAAAGGCAAAGCAAAAAGAGAAGGTCATCTGAAGGAAAAAGAGAAGGAAACCTTAGTTTTTCTCACTTTAATCTAATGAACAATTGACAGTGAATTAGGAATTTAATAGAAATAATACCTGGGTAGACAACAAGAATGGCTGCCTTTTAGTTTTTTTCTGTCTCAAATATCTTTCCTTCTTTATTGCTTTAATTGTGCAATAAATTATATAGATTTTTAATGGTAATAAATTTCTCATTGTCACCAACAGGAAGCAACTATTCAGAGTCTTTTAATGCTAAAATTTATCTCCCTGTACAATTATTTTTTCAAGAAACTCTGGGAAGTTGGAAACAATTTATTAAGTGCTTATAAATTCAATGGTCACTCATAGCACTTGCCAGAGGATGTGCATATAAAGAATAATTACATTGGATTGATCCTGACAGAGTAATTAAATGAAAAGGAACTGATATGCTAGATGAAATTATTTTACTGATCATATGAGAAAACAGCTATGTATAGTCCTAAGTAACAGAACTGATTTTGCAAGTCCATAAATATAAGTTGTCAGATAAGATGTAGGAAATGAAAAAATAAAGTATAAAAATATTTAGTTAGTAAAAATATTTAACATTTAATTTCAAATAGACAACAAATAGTTTTTATCATAACTATGTCTCATGGTAGGTGTAAATATTACTTATACACAAAGTATATTTATTCTTTATCTGAAATTCAAATTTAGCTGAATTGCTTTATTTTATTTTATTTTTGTGTGAAATCTGACAACTAAAATTAAATCATTTAATCTTCATACTACTAGATGATATGAGTAATATCAACATTTGTATAGACTGAATGAGACACAGAGAGTTTGAGTATTTATTCTAAAACTACTAAGTTTGTATGTGTCAAAGCTAGTCTTCTAAACCAAGCATTTTGGTTCTAAAGCTCTTTTTTTACCTGCTCTACATACTGTCTCTTTAAGTTAAAGAAATGCTGTTTTAAGATGACAATAGCTACACATTCCCACAAGTGTAAATGAGAATGACTTAAGCAAAACCATATTCAATCACTGTTTCTCTTTAGTAGCATATGGAAATGTTTTCTTTTAACTAAGTGGTGAGTTATGGCCAGACCCAACTTAAAGGAGAGACAAAAATAATTAGGGAATGATATTCCTAAATTTTCAGGTCTCACAGAAGAAGGCAAAACCCCACAAGTCCATTTTATCTACATTGCAGTTTTCAAATTCTTGATCTAATAAGTGCTGATTACAGCTAAGCACCACTTAGCATTAAATTATTCTAGTGTGACAATAACAGGAAGACAGTGGCTAATTTCAATTTAGATTCTCCAGAACTTACTTATGCTTTTACTTTTTATCTAGCAGTGTCCTGCACTATCTTTATTACAATCTACGAACTCTTTGTCACTCTGACAAGTACTAAACTCCTCATTCTTGCTTTGATTATGTTTGATCCTGACACCCCTAGCCTTTCTTTGCACAGTCTGCTGCAGCTCCTGACTCTCTTTTAAACCTTTTGTCTTTATTCTTTTACTTTTATCATTCATTTTCTTTTCCTGAGCCTGCCGATTTTTTTTCATTATTTTCTGCTTCCTATCAACATATCTATCTTCTTCGTTAATTTATTTTCTAATATTCATGAGTTGATTTGCTTTTCACTACCTCCCATGTGTGTGTGGTTACTACTAGGCTCTGTAATCCTGCCTTGAAAAGAAAACAAATATTCTTCTATACTCACTTTTCCACCCCCTTCTCCCTCCTAAGTGGGTCAAATTTGAAGTTTGTCACATAAAATTAAATCAATCAAGTGCCTATTAAAATATTGCTCATACTGCATTCTACTCGCTCTTCCATTTCATGATTTAACTCTATTATAGGTCTCACCAGCATAAACCAGGTAAGAGTATATTTTTAAAGTACCTGGAACAGTACCAGTGCCTGGTGAATGTTTATTGGAAGAATAAAGCATCACTATAGTTTATTCTATGCCCAAGTTGCTCAGAGCAGTATCCACATCCACTTGTATCTATATTTCATGCCTTTCTTTGAATGCATAAAAAGGAATGGGAGTAAAGGGTATATGAACTATTTAGAAAAGTGAAAATTGTGTTGCTTGTGCATGTAAACAGCTTCTGAAAGGTTATAGAAGCCAGAGTCAAGAAAGAATTTACAACCCCTGATTTTGGGATTCTGCAGTATCAAGAGTGGTACCTACAGATAGAATAATATGAATGCATTTAAAAATAACTATTAATAATTTATTAAACCTGGTCACCTAGTAGACACCAAGTATGAGATTCTGTGATTGTTTGTTTAAGCAGAACCCCACTGCTTCTTTCCAGGCCCAAATAATCCCTCAACTACATGGGAAGGTTGATGTAGTCTTTGTTTAAACACTAAGGTGTTTATCTTCTAGGAGTCTTGTACCAGATATAATAAGGTTTGCTTGTCATTTACTTTAGACTTTGCTTATAGTTACTTTCATGTAGAGACACGACACCAAAAAACATTATTTCTGGCCTTCATGTCATCTAACAGACCAATATAGTCATTTTTCACAAAAATCTTCCAATTCTAGTCAATGGACAAGTTAGAAACTAAATTTATTTGCCATCATTATAGATTATTATATTGAACCATATGAATCTGCTGATAAATGCAACTGTCTGATCAACAAAATTAGAATTCTATAAAAATTAACTCAGTAATTTTAGTTAACAAACTTTGTTGGAGACCTACATGCCAGACACCTTGTTAATTGCTCTTCATACCAAAATGAATAAATGGTGTTTTCTACTTATGAAAAATATACTATGCCATACAGTAAATACTAGTTTTAGAAAAATAAATATTTCAGATAACTGAAATGGATCCTTTTAAGGACCAACTTTCAAAAAAATAAGTGTACCTCAATTTGTTGTAAACATTTCTAGAATATACTACAATTTTCCTGTCTTCATAAATGGAGTATGTTGAAGAAAACTGAATCCAATCTTGATGACTCAGAGCTATGGTCTAACTCTCCTCACATTTATAAATAATTTACATAATATGCCTTCTAAATTTAGTCCTTGATGGTCATTGGGATGAACTGCAAGGCTCAGGTGAGATCTACGGGGATATCTGTCCCTCTTCTAAAACAGACACAAACTTTTCAAGGCCATGGACTGGCCCCCAGCATCTGACTCTCTTTTTTCATCGTCATCACTTCTTACTGCTCACTGCCCTAGATTTTTCTACTTCCTCTTCTCTATCCAATTGGATTCTTTCTGTCCTGCTTTGACTTAGAGACAAGACATCCAACTGTGTTATTTTTGGGTATAAGCTGAGATTAAATGGGCCCTGAGTGACAATTTAGGAGGTTCTCCCATAATGTGTTAAGTGAATTTAATAAATATTTGTTGTGGTTGCCCAGGGGAACTGGGGATAAATTCCAGATAGGGTGACTGGTTAAGAGACCTCTGGATAAGTTGTTACTTAAAAAGCATCTCACTATTCATAACAGAGTTAAAATTTCTCTACAGAGCCTCCCCCAACCAATGGAGGAGTCGTGAATCTTGGAAAGATTTTATATAAATACATGTACAAATTCACTTATACATATGCTATATTCAAATATTTTGATGTATGATAAGTAAATGACATGTAACTTGAAAACTTTTTATTTTTTCTTTACTATAAGTCTTTGTTTTCTGGATTAAATTAGAACTCAGGTAAAATCTAATGTGGTATCACCCCTGGAAATATTAAAGTAGCTGAAATCAAGGTGTACATCTAGAAGAACTGACAGCTACTGGAAGCTACAAGAATACTCAGTACTATAGTTTCAACGAGAAAAATACAAGTGTCGATAAGGCAAGTTTTATAATAGTTTTCTAAATTCAAGTATTATTTATGTTTTATTTAAACCACATATAAATATCTACCATCTAATAACAAATAATACTTTACATTCATTTCATTTTTACTGCATACAATTCTTAGCCCAAGGTGTTTGGGTAAAACATAAAATATTTTAGATCCTGAGCTAGTGTCAATTGTTTTTATTTGAAACATGTTTGATCACACTGACCTTGAGGCTTTCCCTGTGGCCTGGACTTATATTAATTGATCAGGGGACTCTTATCTAAGTACTGTGATATGGTACCTAAGTACTAGAGAAATATACAGGCTTAAAAAACGAACTTCTTAACTCTGTTTTTGTGATAAATCTAAGCAAGTATATCTGTGCTTTCTAAACAGAGAAAATGGTCTTGAGAAAGTTACTCCATTCTTAGCTGACCCCTTTCAGAACTTATTATGTATTTGATATAAAAGATACAGTGCTTATCCTCGAGGGGTTTGCTTTTTCTTGAAGAAAAAAAATGTAAGAAGAGTCTGGCCAGCATGGTTCAGTGCTTGAGCATCAACCTATGAACCAGGAGGTCACGGTTCAATTTCCGGTCAGGGCACATGCTCAGGTTTCGGGCTCAGTCTGCAGTGTGGGGGTGCAGAAGGCAGCCTATCATGATTCTCTCGAATCATCAAGGTTTCTATCTCTCTCTCCCTCTCCCTTCCTCTCTGAAATCAATAAAATATATATTTATAAAAACATAAGAAGAAAAAACAGACAAAAGTGAGAGAGAAAAAAGGAAAACAGTTATCAATAAACACTTTTGTATTTTTGAAACTCAACTAATTTTATATCCTCATATGTAACACATATACATATACCTCTCCAGGATTCACCTTGAACAACCTCTAAGATAGGAAAATCTTTATTCTATCCTTTTGATATTTCTGAATAATAAGGTTGACTTGGATTTAGGTATAGAATCTGACTTTCCCTATACTTGACTTTCCCATGTAATTTTTCTAGTTGCATTCCATTTTACATTGCAAATGAATCCTGAAAAATATACCACTGTTTATCATATCGACCTTTATCATTATTCAGACACATGTATTGTTTATAAAAAAAATCTACATAAAGAATACTGGTAGTGAGAAATAAAATACTATTGTCATTTTTAACAGCTGGTGTTAGTATGTAGCCCTGAGAGCTTGCTGAATATAAACAAGAAAAATGATCTACTGTACAAACCACATACTGTTTATGTGGTGGTATATAGTGGTGACGACAAGCAGTAATTTCAAAGCTACTGTGTAAGATCTCATACAATTTATTGGGAAGAATAATGATATATTTCCTGAAAACCATTTAAACTGCTGAATAAAAGGGAGTTATTGTGAACTTTTAAGGTGACATCTCACAAGTATTGTAATTCTAACAATAGCAATCTGATTACTCCTTGGAATTATAATTATATAAGAGGAAACCAAGGTCTTTGTAATAATAATCCAGGAATATTGACTTTTTAGTAGAAAGCACTATTCTATAAGTGATGCAGAGGTTGCTTCAAGTGTAGGTAATGTCTATGACTCCTTTTTAAATAAGGTTGATTCATTAATAACATAGGTTGGGTTATTTCTCCGCTCTGGAGGACAAGAGCATGAGGCATAGAGAATGAGGTTTCCATATAAAGGTCAATATCACCAAAGTGCATCTATTACAGCAAGGTAACACAATAGAAGAGAATTATTCTATTCACCTGCCAACTGAGTGTATGTCTGACCCCAGGGTAATGGTCTCTTCAAATACTTACTTAGAATGTGTATTCATTTTTCATTCATTTCTCTGTCAACAAATGGTTGTTGAATGTTTCCCACATGTGCTGTTCTAGGTGCTGAGGATATAGCAATGAACTGTCAATGCCCCTTTTCTCATCAGATAATAATCAAGCAGAACAACCAATACATTTGGATAATGTCAACTGCCATGAAGAAAATAAAAGAGAATAACAATATAGAGGAGCTTAAGAACTAGAGAGAAAACAAGGGCTAGATTGGTGATCTGAAAGGATCTCTCTTAGGAAGTATCATTTGAATTGATGCCCAAATGATGGGTGGGGAGTAGCTGTGAAGAGTATTCCAAACCTAGAGATAGGAATTAATTAGCACAGAATGTTTGAGGAACAGACGAAGCCCACAGGGGAGGAAAGAGGAAAATGGCAGGAGAAAAGTTAGGAGAGGCAGGTAGGACAAGATGGGTCACGTGAGGACCTTAGAGCCATGTCAAGACATTTGCATTCTAATTTCAATGGGAAGTCGTTGGTAGTTTTTAAATAAAGAGACATCATAACCTGATTTATGTCTAAAAAGAATAATTTAGTTAGGCATTTTAACCAAGATGTGTAAGAAAAAGCATCAGGAAACATAGGGCTAGAAAGTGAACATAGCTTTATTGGATGGATGCAACTCTAGAATATAGGGAGAGTTACTCCGTGAATAATTAACATATTGGGGAGAAAGTAGCAAATCTACCAAGTCATTTCCTAGTGCAAAGAGGGACTCATATTCATTTTATCACTTTGATGTTTCTTCCACATAGTTCTCTGATTCTTTCATTGAACCTCTGAACCTGAAACCTGTATGTCTATTTTCCAAGGAGCTTCTGACATATTGAGCTTTATTAGATAACATATTAACATAACTTGGCCAATCTCTCCATTTCAAATTGTATTACTATAAACTAAATAGCACTGATATGAATGTTTACAGCTTCATAAAATCGACTGTGTAATGTACAATGGAAGCAAAGGTTGCCTGCATATTGTAATATTATTGCATTACAGGAAGGTAATTGATTTGCTTAAAATGTTGCAACAATAAGCCATTTCTCAGAAAAAATTACTGCTTAACCAAGAGCACACCAAAGTCAATATAGAAAGACAATTCAAAGAAATTAAATTTTTATCTGTTTTGTAAAGCAAGCTGGTCATGTTACATGAAGATGCATTAGATAATGTAAGTAATTCATCATGGTCAAACCATTATGAACCATTTCTGTTCTGACAGACTCAGGTTTGTAATTAAAATAAAACCCAAGGAGAATAAAAACTGTTGAGTATTGAGATATCAAAATATTATGTAGGAACTTAGCACAAATGCATGGGGTAGAGGCATTATAGATCTTCCATTGACATTCCACTATACTTAATTGAAAACTGAAATTATAAGTGCTAACCACAGTTTGGAGTGTAAAAGACTAGAAAAGTCACTGTTTGTGCTGCCCATTTTATCCTTCATAGTTTACCGATAGAGTATATTAGATAATAGATAAACACAATTGCTTATTGGACTAGCTTGGCGAGAACAAATTTGTAGTGTTTGAAATACCTGTATTATTTCCCTTGAGATAATGTAAATATCTTTAGAGCAGACAGTTAGTCCTATGGTTGCAGCCTGAACATTCTTTAGTCTAAATACATTATTATATCAATACTAGAGGCCCCATGAACGAAATTCATGCATGATTAGGCCTTCCTTCCCCCCAGCTGCCTACACCAGCTTCCCTCTGGCACCTGGGACCCAGACTTCCCTCCCAGCCCCGGCTTCATCCAGTCTAATTAGCATAGATCATTGGTTTCACATTTAAATAAGAGCATCTGTTCAGAAGTAAAATAGAATTTGAAGAGTTTAAGATGTAGCCATGATTGGAACTCATTTTCCCAGGTGCATTTTGTGCTCCTTTCTGCTAGTTTGGATTACAATGCATGAACTTAATAAACTGCATTATTTTTAAGCATAGTTAATCAAGCCATCCATACTTATCAATGATACATGCCTGACCAAACATTTGCCATTCTAGAAAATAACACACATTAGCAATCAGATTTGAAAGATATATTTTGCTTAAATGTCCAAGTAAAAGACAAAGGAGTTATTTTAACAACTCACTGGGATTTATTTTCCTTCTCCTTCCCTCCCCAATATAGATAGTATTGTTGGTTTAACAAAGCATAGATGCAGCAGTGTTATCTTCTTACACAAAAGATGAGTTGTTCACATGCAAAGATAAACACACCTCTTTATACTCAACTAGAGGCCCAGCGCACAAAATTTGGGGTCCCTAGGCCTGGCAGACAATTATGGCCAATAGGGGCCTTCCGGCTGCTGGCCTGGGCCTCCCTTCCCCAGCTGTTTTATATATATAGACTAGAGGCCCGGTGCACGAAATTCATGCACAGGTGGTGTGTCCCTCAGCCCAGCCTGAACCCAATCCAGGACTGCTGGCTCCCAACTGCTCGCCTGCCTGCCTTCCTGATTGCCCCTAACCACTTCTGCCTGCCAGCCTGATCACCCCCTAACCACTCCCCTGAAAACCTGATTGATGCCTAACTGCTCCCCTGCAAGCCTGATTGCCCCTAACTGCCCTCCCCTGCAGGCCTGGTCTGTCCCCAACTGCCCTCCCCTGCAGACCTGGGTCCCCCACAACTTCCCTTCCCTGCAGGCCCAGTCTCCTCCAACTTCCTTCCTCTGCCAGCCTGGTCACCCCTAACTGCCCTCCCCTGCAGGCTTGATAGCCCTCAACTGCCCTCCCTTGCAGGCCTGTCCCTCCCAACAGCCCTCCCCTGCTGGCCATCTTGTGGTGGCCATCTTGTGTCCACAAGGGGGCAGGTTCTTTGACCACATGGGGGCATCCATCTTGTGTGTTGGAGTGATGGTCAATTTGCATATTACTCTTTTATTAGATAGGATAAAGGCCTGGTGCACGGGTGGGGGCTGGCTGGTTTGCCCTGAAGGGTGTCCCGGATCAGGGTGGGGGTTCCCTTGGGACATGGGGTGGCCTGGGCAAGGGGCCTTTGTTGGTTTGCAGGCCAGCCATGGCCCCCCGGTGACCCAAGCGGAGGCCCCGATATCTGGGATTTATTTATCTTCTATAATTGAAACTTTGTAGCCTAGAGTGGACCAAGCCTCCTGCTTGCTCTGTGGCCGCAGCCATTTTGTTGGGATTTATTTATCTCCTATAATTGAAACTTTGTAGTCTTGAGTGGAGGCCTGGGCCTGCCAGGGTGTGCAGAAAGCTTGGCTTCCTCCATTGCCCGAGAAACCCAAGCCTCCTGCTCTCTCCATGGCAGCAGCCATCTTGGTTGGGTTAATTTGCATATTTGCTCCTGATTGGCTGGTGGGTGTGACTTGTGGGTGTAGTGGACTGATGGTTGATTTGCATATTACTCTTTTATTATATAGGATGGGGCACTGAATCATTCTTTCATACCAATGATTTTTCTCTAGAACAACATGCTTCCTTTCCAGAACCCCTCATAACTAATGACATAAATTTGTAAAACAATTATTTAGGATTAGAAGAAAAGCTGACAGCCTACAATCAGAAAATATAAAGGTGTAGCTTAAGCAGAGATCAGACAAATGAAGTTCACCTTCCTAGCTCAGTGCTTGAATCAACAGAGCTTCTTGCCTTCAAACAGTCAAGACTTGACTCATCCACAGTCATATGTCTAAGATGGAAATCAGGTTAACGAGAAATAAAATAAGATTCCAAAGCTTGAACATAACTGACTAACATTTTCATTGAAAACAAAACCTGGAAATGTTTCATTATTAGAATACCTTTCTTAAAAAGTGCTGATTAACACTTTCATAATTTATTAGTGCAAAAAAAAAAAAGAAAGCATATTTTTTATATAGAGAAAGAAAGCAACAGCCCCCTTCATCTCTTTTTTCTTATAATTATATATAACTAGAGGCCCGGTGCACAAAATTCATGCACTGGGGGGCGGGGGGGTTGGAGACTGGGTGTAAGCTGACACAGTCCTTGAACCTGAAGGGGCTAGCAAGGCTTGGCCCACTACCCACACAGTTTTCCCAGACTTGTTTGGATGGCGGTTATCAGTAGAATGAGAGCAACCCTTTCATGGCTTGCCAAGAAGTCTGTAACTATTTACTGAGAATCTGCCTGATTTACTGTACCAAGAATTTGTCCTTCTACTCTATCTCTCCCTTAGAGATTAAGAAGAACAAAGAGTACATTCCTCTTCACAGACCTCCTATTCAGTGATTTGTGTATAAAAGGCATTACAGAGTTAATAAACACGCTACAGTCTCTCGATTGACTTGTAGACCTCCCAATCCCGCTGTCCTGTCTTTCTTTCTTTTCCCAAATACCACCTCCCTACCTCAGCCTGGTTCAATCTGTCAGGCTGGCCCTGACAGGGGGGTCCCTCAGCCCAACCTTCCCATTCTCACAGTACAGGAGCCCTCAGGGGATGTCCTACTGACAGCTTTAACTGCAGTCTGGCCTCCCTCTGTGGGCTGAACAGGGGAAGACACCACCCCCATCACCCCGCTGCTGCTGTCACTGCCAGCCACCAAGGTGTTTTCATCAACACGGACTCCAGTCCTTTCACCATGAAAAAATGAAAACTTTTTTAGGCATTTTCAAGATGTCTCTTTCATAGGATATGAAATTTCTTTCTTTCTTTTCTTTTTTTTTTTTATCCTCACCTGAGGATATTTTTCCATTGATTTTTAGAGAGCGTGGAAGAGAGAGGGAGAGACAGAGAGAAACATCAATGTGAGAGGGACACTTTGATTGGTTGCCTCCTGCATGAGCCCTGACCTGGGCCCCAGCCAGGGAGGAGCCTGCAACCTAGGTACATGCCCTTGATCAGAATCGAACCTGGACCCTGTTGTCTGCAGGCTGAGGCTCTAGCCACTGAGCCAAAACGGCTAGGGCAGGATATGACATTTCTTAGCCCCTCCAGCAGCAGACCTTCATTTTTTCCTCCAGGAGTGAGGTGGAAAAACCCTAGATCACTTTCTTGGATTCTTATTATCCAAGTTACCAAGAACTCAAATGGCTTATGGGGAGCTTAGCCAATGAGCAGTCAGAAAAGGTGTTTCCTTTGCAACTCACACGCACATGCAGGCCTGCTGGGGCACTGTCTCCCAGCAGTGGTGGCCTGGGCTTGCCCCCTGACTCTCTGTTCCTGCTTCCAGGCTGGCAGACGGTGACGGTGGCCTGGGCACACGCCCCTGCCTCTCCATTCCCATTCTAGGGCCTGCTGGGGCACTGTCTCCCAGCGGCGGCAGAGTAGGCACACACCCCTGCCTCTCCGCTCCCGCTCCAGGGCCTGCTGGGGCCAGTAGGTGGCGGCGGTGGCCTGGTCACACTCCCCGGCGTGTTGTTCGCTCAGGCTCCAGGCCGCGCCCAGCCCCTCCTCCTGACCGTTATGGCTTCCCGGCCTAATTTCCATACTATTTCTTTATATTTTTAGATAGATAGATAGATAGATAGATAGATAGATAGATAGATAGATAGATAGATATAGATATAGATATAGATATAGATATAGATATAGATATAGATATAGATATAGATATAGATATAGATATAGATATAGATATAGATAGAGATAGAGATATAGATATAGATATAGATATAGATAAGATTCCAACTGTTTATATCTTTTCATGAGAACTAAAGGCTCAGAGGAAGCAAGCTCTGTTTTGGCACATAGGTACATTTACTAGTATGTTAGTATGTAATGGAGCTGGTAGGTGAGAGTTTAGATGAAAACTGAACCCAACTGTAGACTACAGAATGGAAAATAAGACTGTGCTAACTGATGAAAGGCATTAGCTACATCCAAAGTCATTTTAAACCTTATGTAACTTATATCAGGTTTCTATTTCTATTGGAAGATTCACATCATTCCCTTGTATATTCATTCTGATATCAAAACATTACAAAGGCTTTTGACAGATGATCTTTACTTTTTTAAAAGGCTACTGAGTAAATAACCTAAGTCAGGAGTACCTAAATCTCTCTTGCTATGGGCGTATTAATTTCAAATTCTCTCTCAGACAACACAAATAATTGCTCCTGAGGTCTAAATAAGACAGCATTTTTTCAACTCAGCACCCAGAATAGGGAAGCAGATCTGTGTAAATATAAAACTTTTGGTCAAGGTCTCATTTGCACTTACTGCCTATTTTGTACCAGAATTATACACCCTGAGATAGGAGCTTTTTACTGGTGCTTGGCAGTTGCCCAGGGGCTGTGAACTAAAAGCAGAAGAGGGGATGCTTAACTGCATTTTAATTCCCTTCAGATCTCAATTAGGGCAATTTCTTTTTGGTCCGAGACCCCGTACCCTTCAGGGCTGAGAAAGAAATCTATGACCTCACAGAAAGACTACACTTTCCCTCCCCCCCCCCCCCCCGACTCTTTGTGTGTGTGTGTATGTGTGTGTCTCTTTGTGGTTTGGTATATCTCTTTTTGAACATCAACACTTTTCCTTTAGTTTCTAATATTGGTTTCTAGCATTATGACTTCTCTTTTCAAGGCCGGGGTTGTTTTTAACATTTATACAGCCGTCAACTCCTGCCCAGACTCTCTCACACAGCTTTGCTTCCCAATCATTTTAGCTAGTCCATCCTCTAATATTACCTGACTGCTCTGTTTACTGGTGCATGGCTCTCCATAGTGTCCTCTCAGGCTTGATGGAGCAGACCTGTCTGTGACCTGCAGCCCTTCATCAACTGGGTCCAAGTTTTCTTACACACCTCTGGGAGCAATCTATTGTCACAGTAGTTGCTTCCCTTTCAACTCTTTATGCACATAAAATCCAGGAAAACTTACTATCTATAGTAAACTCTTTAGTATGGTATTAGTTCATGGCTAAAATAAAAGCTTCCACAGAGAAATATAATAGGGTAATACCAAGACTATTACTGCTTTGTAAACATGTTGGAACTCAGGGAAAAGATTCTAGCCCTGTGAGCTTTTCCAACTCAAGGGAACTGCCATTTCCAGGATTCCTGAAGTTGAAATGGTAGTAAAGAAGACATAAGATGGGTTGAGATGTGGAACTAAAGCTTTTTGAAAGTGTTAGTGAAAAAGTAGAGCAAAGTAATTGAAATCAAAATGAAAGAAAGGATTTTCCTGTCAAATAAAATTTTACCCAAGAGGAAATTTGATACTTTTACAGAAAAAAGCAGGTTTACATGCCTCATAGTGGCAATTTAGTAAATTACCATCTTGAAAGTCTTAATGATGCCCCAATAGTCTAAAAAGGTTAATGAACCTCCAACAGAATCTATTTCATCACTTCAAAACCCACTTGAACATTTTTTTAAAAACCCTTTGGATGTGACACAATTTGAGCAACTCTGAAATATGCTCCTACATCTGTAATTATTAATCATTTTATCAACATTGACAATTGCACAGCCTAAGTATGTCTCTACTACTTACAGAAAACATATTCATACACACACACACACACACACACACACACACACACACACACACACATATATATATATATAATTTCACAATAAAACAACACATAGAAAAATAAAACACTCAATATAAATGCAAGATGGTTAAAATTCAGTGTTATAATACTTCTTTATAAACCATAAATGCTGAAGATGGAATATATTTACCTACATTTGTTCCAAAAGCACAACACTTCAAAACTTTTATTTAGACCATGAATTAGGAATAACATTTCATAAACAAATAATTTAATTCCTTTAAGTCACTTGAAACATTTAGGTCACCTGAATGTTAATCAATACTTTCCCACATATTTTTCTAATAGTTCAAGTTTTAAGATACATTAAATATCATTAAATTAGGTTAAACTTCCAGAAAGCATCAACGATAATTCCAATGAATAAATCTGAGAAAATATTTTTTAAAATTTATGCTTTTCAACTTTTTTTTTGCAATTAGCATATTTATTTTAAAAATGAATCCATTAATGATAGCTTTAACTTATAGTTATTAAATGGGCCCTTGCTTCTTTCTAGGGAACATTATAAGCTCGCATGATTGAATTATAACAAATGTTTTTTGAGTGCTGTACAGAAACTAATATTGAATCAATAATTAGGGAAGCAGAAGTAATGAGACACAGAAATTAAATGGCCATATAGCAGAGGTAAATACAATAGAAATTAACAATGAAATAAAACACTGTTTTCTAGAAGTCCTTGGGAGGGTCAAGTTATACATCTAATAATGCCCTAGAACAACTTTCCAAAGCAATTTGTTAAGAATGCTGATTGGAAGCTCCACTAAAAGTGGACACATTTATTTGGGGAAGCACTGACCACCAAAAGACTTATTTGACCAACACTGTAACAAAATTGATGTCAATTTAGAGAGAAATTGAAGCAAACATTACTTTTTTTTATCATGCCATAGCAAAGGGAACAATGTGAGTAAATTATGAGCTTGACATTTAATTAGAATCAATGAAAATATACCATCAAAGCATTTGTGCCAGAGACCAGGAAATTAAACTGTCAGGAGGACACACATTTCTGAAATAGGAAATCTTGTCACCAGTTCTCCTTGTACCCATCCTCCTGCTATAATCTATAATTGAGAAAATGAGAATAACTATTTTTTACATCAAAAGCCTCTAGGGAAATATTTTGGGGAAGGTCTAATTCAAGGGGGAAGAAATCAATTCAAGCCTGTAATATTCTGCTATAGTTATAATTCCAGTGTATGCTGAGGCCACAAAATTTATTTTCCTGCCTTTTATGAAGTTTTATTTTTCTGTAACCAATTTTCTTTCAAAGATTGATCAAATACCTACTGTTTACCAACCAAACAAAGAAAATGAGAATGAGTACAAATAAAAAGACTCTACTACTAGTATTTTTTAAAGGAAAACTAATAAATGATTGTTCCAAAGGTAAGAATCACAAGCTGATAGGTGAGAGTACATTCTGTCTTGTATAAAACATATCTTTATCACAGAATTGAGGAAAATTAACTTGAGTATAGTTAGACTCATTTGGATATAATGTGGTTTATTAATTTGTTAGAATCACAGTGGATAAAATGTAATGAATGTAAATACATGAATTACAAAACTACAAAATTTTGGTTATCTTTCTCCATGGTTTGTAGGGATTTTAGATAAATAAATAAACCATAGTCAGTATAATGTGGCATCATTATTTATTTGGAGAAATAAAAATAATTGATATTTTAATACTCAATAACACGAGGAAAGACAACTTAAAAAGTAACTAGATTTCATTGTGTTTTTGATTTTTTTACATGGACAGGTATAAATCAGGATTTTAAAAGGGAAAATGAGACTGCCTAATCATTGTTTTATAATGCAAAGAACACTGGTCAAAGAAAATTAATTTGAATTTCAATTTTACATAAAACTATAACTTTAGGTAAATCAAGTAATCTATTTAAATCTCAGTTCTCTTCATTATAAAATTCAAATATGTACTGACATTCTATGTATCACAAAGTATTATAGTGAACTTAAAACCAGTTTATTTTGAGAATTATCACCTTATGTGAATGCATGATGATATTGTTTCCACTATGATAATCAAATTGAGAGAGAAAGATAAGTTTTCTGAGATATGGAAGTGTTTTAGGACCTCATTCATCTAGAGTGGGGATAGGGCTTGTGTCAAGAGATAAGTCAAACTTCACTCAATAGATATATATCTTTATCTTTTCAAACTCCATAACAATCGCTTTGTGGAATTCCATCTCTACCACTGTGTCTCATTAACTCGAGGGATTCACTCCCCATTGCAAAAACCTCTATAGAATCTTTCTCAGAAAAGTATATATTATGTCCTAAAATCTACTCACAGTATTCTATTTTCCCCCTTGGAGATTCTCTAAATTTAATGGAACATGCTGATACCTAAATTTGATTCTGTTTCTACTAGACACACATATTCGTGTATATATGTTCATACACATAGGATGAAAAGAAATCCTGGTGTGTTCATGCAAGAAGTCCATGCAACCACTATTTGCTTGTTGTTCTGAGCATAATTTTTGCAGACTTTAATATCTCAGAGAATCTTAAAGACATTCAGTGTCAAACAGCACAAATAAGAGAAAGTATAGTATATAATAATGTGATGTGTCCATTTGTCTTCAGTTATTGTTACTATATGAGCTTTAGTTCAAAAGTCTTCCCTCCCTAGCTTCTAGAATAAATGGCATGAATATGGTCGGTAAAGTGCAAAGCTTTAAGAGCTCTTTCCTGGAATTACCACTAAAAAGCCTTTTTAACTTTTTCTTATTATAATTCAACCAAATCATCACTCATTCCTTTAGTAGCCTACTACAACTAAGTTATGAACCTTGGATCATTCGGATTTTGGAAATGTGGTTCATTTTAAACACTAAGTACAAATGGGTCAGTGATGAATCCACATCTACTCACAAATAGTGTTTTCATCCATTAGTCTCATGGATTAGAGAAACAGACACTGGAAGAGCCTTTTTCTGGAAGCAATTGTTTAGGAAATAAGACTTCAGTGTGCACATTGCACATAGGTTCAATAAGCTATGTATTCTTTGCACTGAAAGCCAAATGATAAAAATAATACATTTGAAGAGTTATAAGAATTGTGATCAAAATAGGAAACAAATTTCAATGATTATACAATGCCAACGTTTCAAAGTTCAAACACAAACTGTGTACAAATATCACAGATTTGGTGCACAGAGATAGTGATGCCTCAGTAAGTTATTCTCATAGATTTAGGTCAGAATGTAATCCTTCCGTGGAACTGAATATGTTTCCAGCATTTAGAGAAACAGAGAAACCATAGATATTATGATTCAGCTCTTCCTTGGGTCATTACAATCTGCTGTAAAAATGGGTGTATTTTCGAAGCATAGTTGATGACGTGTACATGATCACATCACTACTTTTGCTTTTCTGTTTTTCTCAGTCAAATCATATAAGTAATTTTATCATTCCCACTTTTCTAATTTTCTAAGTATTTTCTTTTTATTTTCCCTGTCACAACCATAAAAAATGTCCTGTTTCTATTTCCAAATTTTCTAGATAGTTTTGATAATCAAAGCCTATAAAGAATATTTGCTCTTTTCATCTTCTAATTCAGGTAATGGTTGAAGGATTAGACTGGGGGCCTATAAATCTTTCCTCTAAAAAGCCAGATCATAAATATTTCAGGCTTTGTAGCCCATATTTTCTCTATTGCATCTATTCAGTCCTGCATTATATCATGAAAGTAGTCATAGACAATCTATACATATAAAAGGCTAATATGCAAATTGTGCCCCTGGGAGTTTGACTCAGAGACTGGAAGTTTGATCACTTGCTATGATGTGTGCTGACTACCAGGGGGCGGCACAGAATGAAGGAAGGGCCCAGCTGGCAGCCGGCAGCCGGGAAAGGAAGGCCCCAGCTGGCACCCAGAAGGCCCCGATTGGCCCTGATCACTGGCCAAGTCTAGGGATCCTATCTGTGCACAAATTTCATGCACTGGGCCTCTAGTATGAACATATGTAAGAATAAACCTGTTCCAATATAACTTTATGAATGAGAAAATTTTAATTTCATAAAATTTTATGTTAAAAAATCTCTTTTTTCAAGCATTCAAAACTCTAAAAACCATGGAGCCACAGGCTAGATTTGGGCAGAAGACCATAGTTTGCCAAAACTTAGTTTAGACAACACAAAATTACAGAAATTAAATACAACTTCCAAAATGCCTCCTCAAAAAAAATTTTTTATTTCTATATCCAAACCATCTTTGAAAAAAATATATGTTTCAAATAGCCCCTAACTTGAGCTAGCCTGCTCAGTTAATGAAATAGTATATAAATATTATTTTGTTTGCTTAATAGATCATCGATAATTTATCACACATATTATTTCACTTAATCCTCTCTTTCTGCAGATGGAGACATGGAAACTCAAAACCATGAAGCAATCTGCCCAAAGTCACACAACAAATATCTACCACAAATCAAGGAAGGAAAAGAAGCCAAAATTCTATAAAAATTGAACACATGTTGGGGACTATGCAGGTCACTTTTGTATAAGAACCACAAAAATATTACCCCTTCATGTTGACTGACAGACTCAAAATAGGTCTCTTCCACACATTATCATCATGAATAGATGATATTTACAGTATATTTACATAATAAATTATTGTGTTCTCTAATTTTGGTTGCAAAGGGAAAGTTCAAATGTGTCCATATTTGGCTAGCTTTAATTTTTGAATTTTTAAGACTGTAATTTCAATGACAACTTAGTTAAGAAAAATATTTAGAGTTATCTACATTAATAACTGGAGTCCCACTGGTAAATTATGATGACAATGTTATTATTGAGGAGCTCTTGGCTTTCCTAGAGGGCAACTCTGTTGTAAAACAGTTCTTGACTTCTAATTTAATTCAAACGCAATCTGTAATTTCTAACTTATATTCCAAAGGATTTGGTTAATGTTTTTAAAATTTAAAACAGAACATTATTATAATAAATGTCACATGTGCATGATCAACTTGTGCTATTATGGGGTCAATAAAATATAGTTATTACTTGGATGCTTTGTACTTTTTCCAAATCTCCTAGGTTAAAAATCTCCTGTGCTCATAGATTAAGTTACTAATACCACTCTTCTTAATGTAATATTAAAATGGCATGTCAGAGGTGGTGAATCACTCTATATCATTAGTTTTCACAAAGAGAAATATTAAAGAACACTATGGTCGTTGGCATAAAATGAAAATAAAACGTGTACAGGGCATCCTATGAAGCTGCCCAAAAACACAACATCAGTAATTATAGCTAATATGGAGGCCCGGTGCACAAAGTTTGTGCACTGAGGGGGGTCCTGAGCCCTTTTGCAGTCTGGGACCCTCAACTCCTTACTGCCTGCCTGCTTGCTGCTCCTTAGTGCTGCCGCGAAGGCAGGAGAGGCTCCAGCCACCACCGCTGTGCTCGGCAGCCATGAGCCTGGCTTCTGGCTGAGCGGCGCTCCCCCTGTGGGAGTGCACTGATCACCAGGGGGCAGCTCCTGTGGTGAGCATCTGCCCCCTGGTGGTCAGTGCACATCATAGCAACCGGTTGTTCTGGTCATTCTGCTGTAATGGTTGCTTGGCTCTTATTATATAGATAACACTTTTAAAAGACAAATATTAAAGTCAAACTCTTTCCTCAAAAAGAAGCATTTTGACTACCTAGTCTTTAAATACTAAAAGGAAGTGAGCTTGTAATGAGTGAATTATTCAAGTCCAGATAACTAACATCCATTTCTTCTACAAGCAGTTACTATCTAGTGCCTGATATTTTGACATATTTGGACAGAAGCATAATCAAGTAAGTAGATCCTGACACCTAGGCACCCATCCCCTGTTGAGACAGATATGCAAACAGATTTGTTTCCATTTTTAACATGCTTTGGGAGAAGACAGATGACTAATTCTGCTTGTGGCCATCTGATAAAATAAGATTTGCAATATGTACTACAAACAGTAATTTGGAAAGAGCCATTTAACTAAAATCTTCATGTTTTGAGTAGCTAGCACCATACCCTATGTCCAGCAGATTCATAAAATGTTTGTTGGCGGTGAAAATAACCATGTCAAATGTCATCTCTTTTGTCCCCTTTCCTTATACCATTCACACATTCATATGATATAACTATATATTACAATATATAATATATCATATAAGTATGTAAAGTATATGATTGTCTTACCACTCTGCTCTAATACAAAATAATTTTGAATGTAAATAGTAATTTAAAAAATAAAATGGAAAAAAAAAACACACAAAAAGGTTATAGACCAGTGTGTGCATTTATCATTTGAGTAAAGACTAAACGAATGTATTACCCATATAACTATTTCTGTAAGGAAATGTAAAAGTTGGTAAGATTGTCTCCTGCAGAGAAGTGTGGTATTCAGGGAGAAGTAGCAGAGAGATGTGACAACAGAAGAAGAGAAGTTGCATTGATGGCTTTGAAGATGAAAACGGACCAAAAGTTAAGGAATGTGGGCAGCCTCAGGAAACTGGAAAAGGCAGGGAAACAACTTCTCCCCTAGGGCTCCCATAGCACCTTGCCTTGTGGAACCTCTCACTTCGAGAACAGTAAAAAGTACATCTGTGTTGTTTCAGCCATTAACTTTGTGGTAATTTGTTGCAGCAGCAATAGAAACTGAGTATAATTAGACATCTCAGTATGCCCCCTTCCTCTCTTGTGAGACTCACTATTCAGGTTCCAAACCTAGGTAGTTCTTCTCCATGCTAACCCTGAAGCAATTAAGTCAGAATCTGATAAACTTCCAATTATGATTATATCTATGTCACAGCCATTGAGTTTTTAGTCACTTGTAGCTGAGTCACTCACTCACTCAGTTATCCCTCACTTAAACTACCTGCTGCTCTACAAGCCTTTGGAGCACCATCATACAGGTGAGTGAACTCATGCTCAGAGCGTTTGAATAATTTGCTGATGCTCAGAGACAGCAAATAGAAGTTAAGCCCAAAATGTCTAACTCCTGATTCTAAGCATCGTGTCTCCCCGCCGGAGCGAGTCTTCTCTTTGGTACCTGTCACCTGCTCTCTCTGTATCATGGGTTCCATCTTCTCTTGGCTCTTTTTCTACTTTATCATCCGATCAATTCCCTTCTCTTCTAAGAATTTTTTGTCTGTTACTCTCATTCAGTGTCTTCCAACAAAATTAATTCAGCCACCCTAAATAATGGTACATAGTGAGTACCTACTATGTGCGTGGGATTACATCTCACTTGCTGGATATATAGCAACGAGGAAGGATAGCAGGTCCCCTTTCCTAAGTAGAACATTTCTCCCTTGAAAATGAGCACTGAGGTCTGAAGCACTAAATTTAGTAGCTTCCCCTCCGTATTCCTTATTGATGTCAAAAGTTTCAACATTCCTTTTTCTCTGGTGGCTCCCTAGTGGAATTCTTCAGTTCTGATTTCTTTTGTTGTCTGTGTTGAATTCCCAGTACTCTCTTGGGTATACTCTCATGGTAAATCCTACAGATAGCACAAACAAAACACATCCAAAACTGCTCTGCTTAGCCCTCAAATTGGTCTTCACCCAGGGTGTCTTATGAGTAGAGTCATCTTCCAGCCCTGACTGGGTTATCACAGAGATATTTTAAATGCATTCCCTCCCCTACACGTGCCATTGATTCCGCCCCTGTAATGTCTTTAAGATCAATATAATCCTCTACACCCTCACTTTTAACGCTTTGGTTCCAGCTCTTAATTTCTTTTTTTCTTTTTTTTTTTTTTTTACTTTTACAGCAGCCTGATAATTGGTCTCCTAATTTGCTTTAACTCATTCATTCCACAATGCAAGCAAAGATCATCTTTTAAAATAATTATCTGAGCATGTGTTTTTGTTTGTTTGTTTGTTTTTTTAACACAAAACTGTTTGAGGATTCCCTTTACCAACAAAATAATACCCTTATTCTCCGGCCTGAATGTAATCTTCTTTATCAGCAGTTCCAAGGTACTTTATCTGCCCTACCTCTTAGCATCTCCACTTTCATGAATCTGCTTCTCACTCTAATCACCAAAGACTACTCAGTGTTTTCAAGCACAATGGATTCCCAAGGCTGTGTTTTGCTTAGTGTATTCCATCTAGCTGGGATGCTACTTCTCCTACCTCACCTTATCCTGGACCTCGGCCTTCATGCTCTTCTCAATAACTTTTTCTCTTTAAAAGCTTCCTTGATTTATCTAATCTGATTAATCCTTCATCCATTATGAAGTTAATTCATTCGAGCAACCAGGGATCAAAGATAAGAGATGGTTCCTACATTCAAGGCACTTGTTTTTAGTGGAGACATAGAAATGAAAAATTATATTCTAATATACATTTTTAAAATATATTTTATTGTTGATAGTATTACAGATATCTCCCATTCCTCTCCACTTCCTCCTCCTTCTCCTAGCCCCAACTCCCCCCACCCCCAGGTCTTCACTACCCTATTGCCCATGTAAATAAACTATGCATATCCTGTATAATAAAAGCCTAATATGCTAAGTGTCCAGTCGTCTGGTCAGCCATTCAACCAATCAAAATGTAATATGCTAATGATATGCTAAGGCTGCTCAACTGCTTACTATGTCATGCACTGACAACCAGGGGGCAAACGCTCTGACCAGTAGGTTAGCTTGCTGCTAGGGTCCGGTAGATCAGGACTGAGCAAGACAGGCCAGACAGACCTTGCAACCCTCCCACGGTCCCTCCCCAGCAGGCCAATCTCCTCCATTCCTCCTTGGCCCTGATTGTGGTGGGGTTTCTTGGCCTGGTGCCCTCTCGCAATCTGGAACTCCTCAGGGGATGTTGGAGAGCCAGTTTCAGCGCAACTGAAACTGTGGAACGACTGGTCACTACGACACTCACTGACCACCAGGGGGCAGACGCTCAATGCAAGAGCTGCCCCCTGATGGTCAGTGTGCTCCCACAGGGGGAGCACTGTTCAGCCAGAAGCTGGGCTCATGACTGCCGAGCGCAGCGGCAGTAGTGGGAGCCTCTTCTGCCTCTGTGGCAATGCTAAGGATGTCTGACTGACGGCTTTGCCTCACTCCCCGTGGTGCGGAGCAGGCCTAAGCCATCAGTCGGACATCCCCTGAGGGCTCCTGGACTGTGAGAGGGTGCAGGCCGGGCTGAGGGACCCCTTGCCCAGTGCACAAATTCTGTGCACCGGGCCTTTAGTATATATAAATAACTTCTTTGTTTTTTTTCTCTTATCATCCCCCCAATCCCTCACTGAGGTATGTCAGTCTGTTCCATGCCTCCATGCTTCAGGTCTTATTTTGTTGATCAATTCATTTTGTTCATTAGATTCCACAAATAAGTGAGATCATGTGATATTTGTCTTTCTCATTTTGGCTTATTTCACCTAGCATAATATTTAATACATTTTTTTAAAGCAGTATGTATTAGGAACTATGAACACAAAGGGAAAGGTGGGGTACAATCCCCAGCTCTGCTGGATATAAGTGTGATAGGGACTTGGTCAATGGAACAAGGAAGACTTTACAGAAAGATGCTATTATGTCTTGAATATATATATATTAAGAATTTCAAAGTCACACATAAGAGGTCTGTATTTGAAACATAGCTATGCTATATATTAACTATGAAACCTTAGGCAAATTATTTTATCTCTCCTAAACTCAATTTTTTCTCATCTATAAAACTGAAAATTATATATACCTTTTGGGTTGTTAGCAGATTTCAATGAGATGCTGCTTTGCTCAAAAACATGAGTTTGCTTTCATGACTGTTGTAGTCTTAATATAATTCTCATTTTGTTACTATATGTGAAGGATGACTGGGAATTAAACAGGTAGAAAAATGGAGGAGGCTCTGTTTTAAGATGCACGGGCAAAGCCATTTAGGCATAATGCTGAATTAGACCTGGATTAGATAGGGTCATGCTCCAGAGCTCTTTATCTTGCTTCTGAAATGCTTACTTGCTTGCTAACTACCCAAAAGACATGCTGACCTTTGAGTTTTTTTGTCTTTTGCTCATTGTTAGTGCACTGCTGAGTTAACAAAATTCAGCAAAATCTTCCAGCTCAGAATTTCCAGTAAAGATCTTTGACCTTGAGTAGGATTTCTTTGGTATATGACCCCCGACTTGTTCTGCCTGGGTGTTAATCCATATCACCCTGCTGATTTAGCAAATCATATTGTGTTTATACCAGTGGGGTGCCTTCTTTACGTAGCTACATATGTAAGTGCTGCTTGGGGAAGGTACACATGTTATTGCTGGATAATAAGGCATCCAGCATTTATGGGGTTGCTTATGGCAACAAAGAGCTAACATTTTCTGATTGCATGCCTTTAAGACCTTAGAAATTTTCACCTAGTCTTTAAAATGATGCCACGCAATCTCCTGTGTGATGAAGTATCCTTTGAAGCACTAATTGGGTTAAAAAGAAAAACAATAGCATGCAATTGGAAAGATATGGTCATCAATTACAGCAGTAGGTCATGGTTTATTACAATGATGTATTCTCAAAGTATGTACTTAAAGATTTAATAGTACCTGTTCAACTGAAACAGTGTTCTATACAATCAGTTGCTTCAGTTAGAAGGAGAAATACAGTAGGGTAGTTGAGAGCACAAACTTTGGAGTTAGAAACAAAGGTTCAAATCTTGATTCATTACTTCATCATTATAAGACCTTGAGCACCAATTTCCACTATCCATACCCTAAAGTGGGTGTAATAATAACGTCAAATTCAGCAGAGTTTCATGAGGATAAAACGAGAATCTGCACATTAAGGCCTTAGAATAGAATCTTGCACAGAGTAAGCCCTCAGTATTAGCTAATTCTAAGATTGAGGCAAAATGCACAGTAATCGAATATTATCTTTGAATACTTAACCAAAAGCAATAACTATAATTATTAAAACTTGATTTGAAAAATATCCCAAGGAAAGAAATAAGTTTTAACCCCCCATGACTAATATCCTCAAATGACAACTCCCAGTTGCCTAACGAGACATTTATGTTGTTTAGATTAAGTATCTCCAACTCCTTCATGCTGAGGACTTTTTTCAATAAGCTCCTGCCTCTTCTTTGATATGGATATTCTAGTTAAGATTTTACAATGAGGGAGAAAACTACTTCCAATACATTCCTCTAAGTTCTTATTACTGCTGTTCATTTTCTCACTTTTTAAAAAGCTACTGGCTCCGTGAGGGAGATGCAGAAGAAAAGATATTTGGCTTCATTCATCTATTTCTTAAATCAGCGCTCTTTGTGGGAGCAAGATTTAACAATTACTCTGCTTTTGATTAGTGGCTGTTTCTCTTTTTCCTTCCAGTTTTTTTTGTTTTGTTGTTGTTGTTGTTGTTGCTTTATCTCCCGATTTTATTAGCTAGCCCCAGGCCACATAGGTGAGAAAGTTGGTCTCATTCCTGTAAATTTAGTTGAAGTATGATTACCATAACATACCTAGTAAGTACCAGCTATGTACACTAACATAATCCTTGCCATCAGATTCCATGTTTTAAAGGTTACTGAAGTATAACACCGTCAGAATCTATGATTACATGCAGATTTCCTGATTAGAAAATGTTTTATCCCTCCACCTTACTTTTATATCACTATCAATATGCAAATGGTAAAAAGCAAGTTGTTTTGCAAAAGATCCCCTGTAAGATCCAAATAGTCCTACCAATGACATCTCTAATGTGTTACTGCTTATGTAAAGAGTTACTGTTTGGGGACTGGGCAAAGGGTAAAAAGGATGTCCTATATTGTTTTCCCAGAGACTATGATTATTTCAAAATAAGTTAAAAATAAAACAAAAGTGTTACTCATGAAATGAGAATATAAAAATTGCAGTTCAAAATTTAAAACGGAAAATCTGAATGCTTTTAGGAGAGCTTGGAGTCACCTGACAGATATGATGCCTCTGTCAGGGGGACCTTGAGGTGCAATGATAAAGGCTTGTTTACATACAATGCCCATTACTAACTCGGCAGAGATAAACATTGTATGGTCCTGTGTCTTCTACTCTCCCTAACTCCTAGACCAAGAAAGCTCGGAATTAGCTTCATTGTCAGGAACAATGTGAGAGGGAGAAATGCCCCCTGATTTTGTGAAACCCCAGGGAGAATATCCTGCATATAATTTATTCTGGTCACTGCACTTGAGGCTCACTCAGACCATAACTGTTCCTTTAACCCAAGGAGCATGTTTTTACTAACAAAAAGTGGGGGAAAATACTGTGACTGGCTTGAACTATTTATGAACATTTGCTTAGCTTATAAGCCAATGAATTTGCAGGTTTATTCTTCTATATTTAATTTATGGATATTTCTTTCCAGTAGAATTGGAGATGCATTTTTCTTTCTCCTTTTAGTTACATCTTCAACCTTAGCAGGAACCTTTTGTTAGCTTTCTCATTTTATATGCAACTAAAGGCCTGGTGCACAAAATCTGTGCAATCAGGGGGTCCTTCAGCCCGGCCTGTGCCCTCTCTCAGTCCAGGAGCCCTCAGGGGATGTCTGACTGCCGGGGAGCAGGCCTAAGCCATCAGTTGGACATCCTTAGCAACACCGCAGAGGCGGAAGAGACTCCCACCACCACCACTGTGCCCACCAGCCTTGAGCCCAGCTTCTGGCTGAGCAGTGCTCCCCCTGTGGGAGTGCACTGACTACCAGGGGGCAGCTCCTGCATTGAGCATCTGCCCCCTGGTGGTCAGTGCACGTCATAGCGAGCAGTCATTCTGCCATTGGGCCAAAACCGGCTCTCCGACATCCCCTGAGGGGTCCTGGATTGCGAGAGGGTACAGACCAGGCTGAGGGACCCCACTGGTGCACGATCTGGGCCGGGGAGGAACACAGGAGGTTGACCAGCCGGGGCAAGGACTGCAGGAGGGCTCCAGGGCATGTCCGGCCCGTCTTGCTCAGTCCCGATCAACTGGACCCCAGCAGCAAGCTAACCTACTGGTCAGAGCGTCTGCCCCCTGGTGGTCAGTGCATGTCATAACGAGCGGTTGAGCGACCTTAGCATATCATTAGCATATTACGTTTTGATTGGTTGAATGGCCAAATGGACAACTGCACACTTAGCATATTAGGGTTGTATTATATAGTATGTGACTCCCTTGTTTTCCTTTAATCTTGTAGTTAGTCTCAGTAAGTATTATTTGCACATTTGCACATTTCAAAATGGGGGTGGGTGAGTGTCATCATTTCTTAAAACAAATAAAAATTTCCTTTCCAATCAAGAGATAAACTACTTTTAAACGTACAAATTTGAGTTAGAACCTACATGAAACAATCCTTATATGAATATTTTGTCATTGGCTATATATGTTTTATGTTTGACTTTAATTGGAGTGTCTCATTCAACACTGACTGCCAAATTCTTAGTTTTTCTCTGAATGGTGAGATTATAAGGGGTTTTAAATGATTAGTTCTGATTTGTCTATATTTATAATTATTTCAATAACCATATATTATTTTTGAAATAAGTACAAAGACTGAATTTTTAAAAATCTGAATTTTTAAAGCTCTTCAGAAGTGAATATTCCTCATTTCATGTCCTGAAATACATTTCTGTATTTAAGTTTTAATCCTTCTCATTTACAAAATGTACCAATATTGACATTTGTAAACTGATTTTAGCTCTTCCACTAAAAACAAATTATCAGATGCATATTTATTTTGGAATTTCTCACAATACCTTAGATAGTGGCTCTCAAAAAATATGATTATGTAGAAAAGAAGGAATCTAGAATTAGAATTCACGGATCTATGATATTCAAAAGCTTGAAATTATTCTTCAAGATAGGTATCTTTTGGCTATTACTTTGACATCTCCACCTCCCTATTTTTTTTTCTTTTCTAATTAGACATCTTGCCTGTCTCTTTTTTTATCTAGACTGCCATCCAATCTTCTTCCCAATCCTCTTGATACTTAAGAAACATAGTCAATTTAAATAGGTTAGCTTAGATGGCTAAAATTAGAGTACACAATGTACTTCATCTAACAACTTTTGTCTGTATCTTATCCATTCAAATTCCAAACAAGTCTGAGCCATGTTTCCCACCTGAAGTGCTTTATGATAGGATGATATATTTGATGATGTACTTTATTAATTTACTCTTTTTTTAATATATATTTTATTTATTTTTTACAGAGAGGAAGGGAGAGGGATAGTTAGAAACATCCATGAGAGAGACACATCTATCAGCTGCCTCCTGCACACCCCCTACTGGGGATGTGCCTGCAACCAAGGTACATGCTCTTGACCTGAATCGAACCTGGGACCCTTCAGTCTGCAGGCCGATGCTCTATCCACCGAGCCAAACCGTTCAGGGCTTATTTACCCTTTTGAAATATAATTTTCTTGGGAGAAAAATTATTCCTATATGTAGAATCTGAGTAGATACAACATAAATTGCTTCCTATTATATGATATATACACACTTGATAACTAAATTTTATCAAAATATTGCAAAATATTCTTTATTTTATGTAAAAGCTTCTGTGTTAGAGACAGAAAAGTTTGCAATCTTAGCAATGTGCACCAGATGATATAAGTGTTACACAGAAGTTACTGCTTGTTGATATGGAGCACATGGACACAGTACTAATAAATTTGTGAAATATGAAATAAAAATAAGTGCATAAACAACACATTCAGAGGTTTGTTGTTGTTTTTTCTTAGTGTGGTTTCCAATAGGCTAAGGATAATTCATGGTCAATAAATATTATTTTTAAAGTTTTTTTTCAAGTCTCCTATTTCTATAAATTCTCAGGGAATATTGTTATATATCAGACTTAGCTTTAATTATATGTTATAGAAATTAATAACTATCACCAAAGTTTATATAAAAATCTCATTTAAATGAATTTATTTTATTGACTTTTTAATTGAGTGTGTATCAATAGCTTCTAAACAATCATCAAAATACAAACTTACTGGTTAAAATTTTTGTCTAAATTAAAAAGAAAATGATCTGTATTATTTTCCCTGGAATATATTCAAACCTAACCTGCACCATACCTATAATAGGCTCTAGCATTTCAAATGTGTGGAAAAGAGCTATTCAGCTTAAATCAACCTCCATACCCAGCTTTGACTCCCAAAGTTTGCCCCTATCAAAAATACCTAGGGGAAAGTGACAATCCCATGGGAAGACACTAGTTATTCTATTTGTGGATTGATTCATCCTAATACTCTCATTGAATGAAAATGACAAACACCACATTATCTTCCAGAACATTTCTGTGTTTTGATTATGAATTTTGTGCACTTATAATTGATAAGTACTTAAAATTTAGATGTCTCTGCCCACAAATAATTCATTATTTGACTCTTGGTACCAACTGGGTTTTCAATATATTTTGTAATTATTTAATCTAATCACAGTGTGACATTTGATACAAATCTTTGTATTTCATTTAGTAATATGAATATCAGTAATACATTAGAAGCCTATTATCAGGATAACTATGTTCCTATCATTTGTTTCTTTCTGAAAAATTCAATAACATTGCTGTCAAAGAAACTAATTAGGCTAAAAAACAAAGATCATTTTTTTATTTCTCCAAACTGTACTTAAATCTTATATTGGTGTCATGAAGTATGTCTAGTAGAAAATGACAATTTCTTCATTCCTAAAACCCTACATTTTTGGAGTCCAAAGGTCCAGCATCTTAACATCTCTGAGTGACACAATAATGCACTCTCACATTGAGAGTATTAAAATAGAACAATTCTCTATGCATCTAAGTTAGTCTTCTTGATACCATTTAAAACACTTCATAGATTCCAAATTTAATTTGAAGAAATAATATAATCATAGTAGAAATGATGATAAGGAGAATTAAACCTTTTCTACTTGGACAAACCATCAGCTAAACAAAGTTTTTTCTAAATTATCTAATATACACTCCTAATTTAGTACTTAGATTGATAAGAGACCCACAACATTTTAATATAATGATTACATAATAATTTTAACATGTGATTATTATTTGTAGCATTTTAAAAATCTCCTTTGTATCAAACAAATGTGTGTTTTGTTTGAGAAAATGCCCTCAGTTAACTAGTTTAGAAATAATATATGTGTGAGGAAGAAATGTGTTCTGAGATTTCTCCTATGTGTTTAACCAATGAAAGGGGTTTGATGACGTGGTGAACAAGGGACAGTGGGAAAGAGGTGAAGGCTCCTGTCTCCATGGCACTACAAAAAGGATACTAACCTATTAGGACAGGTAAGAATACTTGGATGATGAAAGGCTTCAGAAACCATGCAATGCCCTGGCCATGGCTGCTCGGTGGTGAGAGTGTTGGCCTGTGCACGGAAGGGTCAAGGGTTCAATTCCTAGTTAAAGGCAGGTACCTGAGCTGTAGGTTGATACCTGACCCCAGTTGGGGTGCCTGCTGTAGGCAACCAATTGATGTGTCTCTCTCACATCGCTGTTTCTCTCTCGCTCTCTCTCTCCCCCTTCCTTTCAGTCTCTCCAAAATAAATCAATGGGGGAAATATCCTCAGGTGAGGATTAACAACAACAAAAAGAAGAAGAGAAACTATGTCATTAAAAAAAAAAAAAAATTGAAAGAAGACCAGAGGAAGGTAATTTGTACAAAAAAAAAGGGGGGGTGGGAGGTGCTACAGGTGGGGGGAAGAGGTGGTGATTTCCAACTGGGAAGTGCCAGGCTTATCTTACCAAATGCCAATCTGCACCAGTGAATGCACTTGATAGAATGATGACCATGAGCTCAATAGGGAATTATCCCAAAGACAATGGCTGTCTCCTTTCTGATATAGATTGCTGCCTATAACTGATTATGTCTAAGCTGAGGCACGATGAGGGATTAAGAAGAGGGGGTTTTCTACAATGTATTTCAATTTTAAGACATACAATGTTACTGCATTATTGTTCAAGGTACCAAGTAAGATTTGGTAATAAGATCTTGAGGATTCCTGGGCCATATGAGAAATTAAGTGTTAAGATATGAGTAGCAAAGGAAAGAGGTTTGGGGATGGAGGCTACTAAAAAGAATAAGTCTTCAGGGTATCTTCATTATTCTCTTACTAGGGGCCCGGTGCATGAAATTCATGCACTGGGGAGAGGTCCGTCAGCCCAGCCTGTCCCCTCTCATATACTGGGAGCCCTCATGGGATGTCCTACTGATGGCTTAGGCCCACTCCCTGTTGGGAGTGGGCCTAAGCCACAGTCTGGCCTCCCTTTGCTTGAGGCGACAGGGCTAATCAGGGGAAGGCGCCAGCCCCATCACCCCGCTACTGCAGCCACAGCCAGTCACCACAGCTGCCAAGGTATTTTCATCAACATGGACTCCAGTCCCTTCATCATGAAAAATGACAACTTTCTTTAGGCATTTTCAAGATGTGTCTTTCATAGGATATGACATTTCTTTCTTTCTTTTTCTTTTTATCCTCACCTGAGGATATGTTTCCATTGATTTTTTTCCCCTTCTCTCCGATCCCAGGCTTGGCCCCTGCCCAAGCCTAAAGCCTCCGCCCCAGGCTTTAGGTTTGGGAATCGGGCTCCCCCCGTCCCTCCGATCGCAGGCTCAGCCCCTTCCCAAGTCTAATGCCTCCGCTCCAGGCTTTAGGCTTGGGAAGGGCGCCCCCTGTCCACCCCTCTGATGGCTGGCTGGGAGTGACCTGGGTGCCGAGGAGGTTCCTGGGACCCAGGTATGTATGCAAATTAACCACCATCTTTGTTGGGTTAATGTGCATACTTACTCTGATTGGCTGTGGGCATAGCGAAGTTAAGGTCAATTTACATGTTTCTCTATTATTAGGTAAGATATGTACACAAGAAGACCCAACCATCTGTGCATATTTGACAAATTATCTCAAACATTTACTCAGTCAACAAATAAATATCCAGATAAATAGGACAGTATTGTTGAGGAATTTTTCATGGTACTATTTTTACATTAGACTGCAATATTCATTTGGGAATGATTACTACGTTTACCTTAAAAGAGCTCTCTTTTAAAACAATTTTTTTTTTTAGAAACTAGCATATTTTCAGATTTGAAACTCGGTTTCACACTGAAGAATGAGTGGGCCTAAGAACATGAGATGCACAACAAATATGAGTAAACACCGGTATGTTGATTTGAAACATGATTGATGGTTGAATAAAGAAGTAATAGTGGTTAAGAGTGACAGTCACAGTGAGCTGCACTGGTGAACGTTATTCCAAGGGCACAGGCAGAACATTCCGTGCACACCACAGAAGCAGGCGGTCTGAAAGAGAGGAGACCTGTGAAACCCGGAAGCTGGCCACATGAAGAGGAATCATCCCTTGGACCTCTCTACATAGATGGCCCACAGACACTCTACAGCTAACAAGACCAGAACCAAATCCAGCCTCTTCCCTTTCAAACCTGCTTCTACTCTTAAATGACACATCTTCGTTTCTCAAAATGCACCCAGGAATTCACTGTCCTTTTAGTGAACTAATATTTCCTGGGCACATACTGAGTGACAGTTAATATGGTAGATACTAATGATTGAGTGGGAATATACATCACCCATACGTTGGTGGCGCTTTCAATCTAATATCTCTCGCTTTTGTTATCAAAACACTTTTCTACAAAACTCAACTCCATTCTTACAGGTGCTTCCAGTGCCCATTCATCTTCTATGAAGCTGGAAGAAATAACTACATACATACATACAAACATACATACATATCCAATAAACGATCATGTCACTTCCCTTCTTGAAATGGCTGTTGCTTCCTGAAGACTTAATATTCTTTATAACTCTGCATAAGTTACTGGGCTCACTCCTTCCTAAAATAAACCCTGGAATCACACAACTCCTTATAATAATAGTAATATATATTACTTTTCTGCTTGCAATTCATCACTGGATTTAACTATTAATCCAGTTAAGTTCCATTCACCCTTTAAAATGCAGCACAAGTGTCACGTAACTTTTGGAATCTTCTCCAGCACACCTAGGGAAGTCTATCACTTTCTTCTCTGGGTTCCCATGAAGAACAGAACTGGCTTCCATGCTTGACCTCTGAGTGCAATCTCAAGTAATTTTTCTACAGGGTAGGCTTTCTTTATTTCTGAGGCTGAGGTGACCATTCTACAATTTCTTCCATCTGCCTATATTATACATTTATTGCACTGCACTATAATTATTTACATTTCTCTGTCTCTACTGCAGTCTACAGACCTACTTGAAGGTAGGGTCCATAGCTCATTTATTTGTATTCAGAGTGCTTAACACAGCACTTGGCATAGAGTAGACACTCCATATGTTGTTTTTTTTGTTGTTGTTGTTGTTGTTGTTGTTAATCCTCACCTAAGGATATTTTTCCATTGATGTTTAGAGAGAGTGGAAAGCAGGAGGAGAGGCAGAGAGAAACATCAATGTGAGACAGAAACATCAGTTGGTTGCCTCCTGAGTGAGCCTTGACAAGGGCCGGGATGGAGCCTGAAACCGAGGTACATGTCCTTGACCAGAATCTAACCCAGGACCCTTCAGTCCGAAGGGCTGACACTCTATCCACTGAGCCAAACCAGCTAGGGCAGTGGTCGGCAAACCGCGACTCGCAAGCCACATGTGGCTCTTTGGCCCCTTGAGTGTGGCTCTTCCACAAAATACCACATGCGGGTTCGCACATACAGTGTGATTGAAACTTCGTAGCCCATGCACAGAAGTCAGTTTTCAGCTCTCAAAAGAAATTTCAATCGTTGTACTGTTGATATTTGGCTCTGTTGACTAATGAGTTTGCCGACCACTGAGCTAGGACAATATGTTTATACTGTGAGGGCAAAAGGGAGGGAAGGAAACAGAGAGAAATCTATCACTCTCATTGGAACTTAAACCAATTCCACTCATCTTTTGTATGCCTTTATCTAGTATCCAATATGTCTTACATTTAGGAGGGCATTTAATATTTGTTGAATGATAAAATTCATGAATAAACCTGATTACAGTTACTTTAACAAGGGTTTCAAGTACTGATAGAAAAAATGTATCCAAGATATGTTTAGTGTGGGAAAAAAATTGTCAACCTCACTTGTATAAAGGAATTTATAAATAATATATATGTATTTGCATAGGACACTTCTAGAAAAAATAAGAAACTGTTAAAAGTGGTTTTCTTGAATAATGGAATGGAGGATCGGGGAGTAAGTTTTTATTATTACTTCCTATCATTAATATATGAAAGAAAAGGTATACTTATATTAAGATAAATGATGTGGGTAATAGCAGGAACACTGCAAGTTAAGAGAATTTCAAAATACCTTGATTATGTATTTTAAATTTATCTAAGAGATAATATACTCCTGTAATCTAAATCTTTCTAGGCACCAAACTTAATATAAATATTCTTTCAAATACTTAATAGGGTTTATTTTAGGGCTTAATTTTTAAAGACTCCATTGAACAAAAATCATTTAATTCCTCAACAGCTAGTGGTCTAGAAGTGTATGACCCAATGTGGTCCACAGAACTGCAGCCCCTGCATGCATATTAAGAATGCTAAGTCTTGGGCCCCACCCAAAACTGCTGAATCAGATTCCTCAGGCAATAGGACCCAGGAATCTGTGTTGTAGAAGTCCTTCAGGTAGTTCCAAAGCATGCTTAGTTCTGGGTAACACTGCTTTTGAGAACTTGATTCCCGAGAACTGTATAACCTAACAGCACCATCTGTTGGTAGTGACCAGAACCAGGATGTAAAGTTCCAAAGTGGAATATGCTTAGACTTTCAGTTTCTATCAGCTGTCATATGTGGTACTAACAATTGAGAATAGACAGAATGATTGATGAAAAGATACCTACACAGATAGATGCATCCAACATTCCCTCTGACAAAACTTGAATATTATTAGGGATGTGTGTCAACAAAAAAACAATATCATTACTTTTCATTTTTATTTATTTTTTAAGTACAAATAAGCTGGTGGCACACACAAGCTGTATCAATCAGGTTGATCAGAAGAAGGCAGAAAATGCTCTGAGATGATGGTAATATTTAAACCAACTATAATCATAAACATTAGCCACTATTATATGTAAAAGTAAATAACTAAAAATAAAGCAAATTTAATAATTCAAGCTAATACTTACTAAGCACTTACTATGAACTAAGCACTTATTTCTAGGGCCCTGTCCCTGGGTTTAAAGATACAAGACAATGAATGTCCATACTACCCAAAGCAATCTACAGATTCAATGCAATTCCTATTAAAATCCAATGGCATATTTCACAGATCTAGAACAAATACTCCAAAAATTCATATGGAATGAAAAAAAGATCCCAAATACCTGCAGCAATCTTGAGAAAGAAGAATGGAGTTGGAGGGAATCACAATACTAGATATCAAATTATACTACAAAGCCACCATACTCAAAACAGCCTGATACTGGCACAAGAACAGGCATACAGACCAAAGGAACAGAACAGAGAACCCAGAAATCTACCCAAGCCATTATGCTCAATTAATATTTGACAAAGGAGGTAAGAGCATGCAATGGACTCAAAACGGTCTCTTCAATACATGGTGTTGGGAAAATTGAGCAGATATATGCAAAAAAAATAAAACTAGACCACCAACTTACACCACACAAGGATAGACTCAAAATGGGTAAAAGAATTAAATGTAAGATGTGAAACCATAAAAATCCTAGAAGAAACCATAGGCAACAAAATCTCAGCAATACATTTATAGATACATCTCCTATGGCAAAGGAAAATGAGGAGAAAATAAACAAATGGGGCTACATCAAAATAAAAAGCTTCTGTACAGCAAAAGAAACCATCAATAAAACAAAAAGGGAGCCAACTGTATGGGAGAACATATTTGGCAATGATACATCTGATAAAGGGTTAATATACAAAATATATAAGGAACTCCTACAACTTAACAAAAGAAAGACAAACAATATAATTTAAAAATGGGCAAAAGACCTAAATAAACACTTCTCCAAAGGGGACATACAGATGGCCAAGAGATATACGAAAAATGCTCAGTCATTGATCATCAGATAGATGCAAATTAAAAGGACAATGAGGTATCACTTCACACCTACCAGAATGGCTACTGTTAACAAATCATCAAATGGCAAGGATGTGGATAAAAGAGAACACTGCTGGTGGGAATGAAGACTGGTGCATTTAAAGAAAACAGTATGGGGTGTCCTCAAAAAATTAAATATGGAACTGCCATTTGACCCAGTGATCCCACTTTTAGGAATACATCCTAAGAGACCCAAAACACCAATCAGAAAGATTGGTGCTATTGTGTTCATAGCAGCACAATTTACAATAGCTAAGATCTGAAAACAGCCAAAATGTCCATCAGTAGATGAGTGGATAAAAAAGCTGAGGTACATTTATACCATGGAATACTATGCAGCAGTAAAAAATATATATATCTTATCTTTTGAGACAGCATGACGGGACTTGGAGAGCATTATGCTAAGTTAAAAAAGCCAGTCAGAGAAACATAAGTATCACATGATCTCACTCAGATGTGGAATCTAATGAACAAAATAAACTGATGAACAAAATAGATCCAGAGACATAGAAGCATAGGATAGACTGTGGAATCTCAGAAGGGTAGTTGGGGGAAGATGGGTGGGTGGGAAGAGGTCAACTAAAGAACTTGTATGCTTATATGCATAATCCATGGACATAGACAATAGGGTGGTGAAGGCCTGGGGCAGGGGTTGCAGGTGGGCTAGCAGAGGTCAATGGGGGGGAGGGAACATACACAATACTTTCAACAATAAAGATTTAAAATAAATCTATATGTATAAAACCCTAAGCAACAGGAATGACAGGTCGCTATGACATGCACTGCAGGGGGCAGGCTGGCCTGCCAACTTCCCTTGGCTCCTCCCCCCAGCTGCCCCCCGCCACACACCAATCAGGGCAGGGCCAGCTGGACCCCACCCATGCACAAATTCATGCACTGGGCCTCTAGTAAATAAATAAACAAACAAACAAGACAATCAGTCCTGACCAAAGGAAGGTGACACACACATCTTAAGCATTTAATAATCTCTAGTTCAATAAATGAGTAAACATGAAAATACCATATATTTGGTCAAATTTTTTATAAAAGAGAAAGATTTTTTTAAATGGCATCCTGCCTAGGATCTCTGCAATCAAGATGGACAAGCTTGCCATTATCTGAATTATTTATTTATTTTTTAAAATTGTGTCATACTTTATAAAAATTGAATAACTATTTCAAAAATCACTTATTAAAGTCTCCTACACTGCTATATAATTAGCAACATTTATGAAGTTCTTAGTGGGTATAGAATGCTGCATTTTATACATATTTCATACATTTATATAGATACTAGAGGCCCAATGCACGAATTTCATGCACTGGTGGAGGGGGGGGGGTTGTCCCTCAGCCTGGCCTGTGCTCTCTCACAGTCTGGGAGCCCTCGGGGAATGTCCAACTGCTGTCTTAGGCCCGGGGAGCGAACCTAAGCCAGAAGGCAGACATCCTTAGCACTTCCACAGAGGTGGGAGAGGCTCCCGCCACCACAGCTAAGCTTGCCAGCCATGAGCCCAGCTTCTAGCTGAGCAGCACTCCCCCTGTAGGAGCGCACTGATCACCAGGGGCAGCTCCTGCATTGAGCGTCTGCCCCCGGTGGTCAGTGTGCGTCATAGTGACCAGTCATTCCGCTGTTCAGTCAATTTGCACATCAGCCTTTTATTATATAGGATAACTGTCATTAAAAAGGCAGTTCAGCATTCCAAATCACAGGCACTTCCAAAGAGCACTTTCTATACCAGGGCACTAAAGTGAGTTAAAGGGGAAAAACACACACACACAACAGTTTTTAATTTTCTTATGTCCGTAGGGATTTTGTTAAGTGAAGCCATTCTATTTTCTGATGTTTTGTGGTAACTGCACACATTCTGGAGTTTTATGGCCCAATTCGCATCTTTACTTAAACTGGTATTTATCATAATAATCATTACTGGTGATGACCAGTGAACCGGCATAATCTCAATGTTTTCATGTATCCATTACTATTAATTCTTGTGCTTCACTTGGGACAACCACAAATAGGTTTATGTGTCTGCTGCCAGGATTACATTAGGTAAAAATGAATACAATTAGCTGTCCTTCCTTGTAAGAATGTATTGGCATTAAAGCACCAACCCTGAGATACTTGCCAGAAGCTACCTGAGATGAAGCACAGAACAAATTCCTCATGATGCCAGTTTGCCAAATATCTTTTGAGCAATCACTCATTTTCCAGGCAGAATTTAGAAACCAGACATCCGTTAGTAAAAATTTAATCACTGTAAATGTTCTGATTATCAGGGTTTGAAGAACAAAGAATCTCTCCAAAAGAGGTACATTCTCCATCTGCAAGATAGTGGACAAACCTTCATAGCGACTTGGCTATATCTTTACAAAATCCAGACATTATTTGAATAATTTGATTGGGGATATTTGTTAACAGCTGAGTGTAAAAATATATTAGAAACTCCTTTAATTAGATGGAAATTGAACTTTATATTTTTCTTTTTTTAACTTTATATTTTTCATTAAAAAATATCAAATTTCCAGAAAACCTCTGAAGGTTGTGTTGGTTAAGAACATGAGATTTGGAATCAGACAAAGATGGGTTCAACTTTCAGCACTATACTTGACATGGTTTTGTATGGGAAGATTCATTTCTAGTCAGCACAAGGATATTGTAAATATTAAAGAAGCACCAGTAAGCATTCAATAGTAGCTCCATTTTAGAGGTGAGGAATTTAAGGCAGAGAAGTTACGTAACTTGCTCAGGTCATAGCAAGCAAGTCAGAAGGCCTTGCCAACCTCCGCTGGATGAATCCTATATTTGTGTTGGCACTGACTCCTATGGAAAACCTTAAGCAAAAAGAGGAATAAAACCTTTTAAAAATGAAAATAAGAGACAAACATTCAAAACAAAAATGCAGCCACCATCATTTGGAGAGGAAAAATGGTGCAGATACTAGCTTTTATTTTCTTATTATTGTTTAATTACTAACATTCTAAATATGGCAGCAGCACATATTCATTAAAAATATACAAACAACCTAGAAGTTTGTAAAAAAAAAAAAAAAAAAAAAATGAGGCCCTGGCCGGTGTTTCTCAGTGGTTACAGTGTCCATCCTAACATGGAAGGATTGTGGATTCCATTCCCAGGAAAGGGCATGTACCTGGGTTACACAAGTTTGATCCCAGGCCTGGCTGGGGTTACATGCAGGAGGCAATCAATTGCTATGTCTCTCTCACATTGATGTTTCTCTCTCTTTCTCTCCCCCTCACTTTCCTCCTTTCCACTCTTTCTAAAATTCAATGGAAAAAATATCCTTGAGTGAAGATGAACAAAAATAAAAATAAAAATAAAAAGTCTGCCTTCTCTTTTTTCACTCTTCCCTGCTAGGTTGGAATGAATGTCTTTAGACCTTTTCTGTTAGAAGATGGGTAAACGTGTATCGTTTAAATGAAATACCCTTCTGTGTCCACTATTTTGTTTTTCTTATTCTATTACTCCTTTCTCTATTTTCGTCCATTTCTCTTTCAAGAGAATTAGGCTTAAAAATATGCTTACTTATCAGCCACTCTACTCTGCTGATGTTGCTCAATAGCAAAATTTTTAAATAGCAAATGCCCATGGTAAAGGAATATTTGGAGAAAGTTTCCTATATTCATTGATTTCTGTGCAGTAGAGAGGCCTTATTCTGTTTCCACCAAAATGCCTGAGCTGGCCAACAAATAAAAAACAATGCCACAATGCCAACCTAGTAAAAACACACACACAAAAAAAAAATAAATAAAATAAAATAAAAATATTCACCGAAAGAAAAGTAATTCTTGGGCTAAGAGTCCACACTTGATTAATATAATGCACTAAATAAAATAAACTAACATTTCAGTATTGCATCAATCACTAGAGTAAGATACTAGAAAAAATGTGGATGATAGAAATGCAATACTTTTCTTTTAATAAAGTGTTCATAAATAATTACAGAGAGACACTACATTCCCCACTATCCTTGGCAACATGACAGTTTTCATGAATGGAACGTGGATAAATGTGATCCACACCAGTTTCTTAAAAGAAAATCCATGTCCTTCATTTCCTCCCCCATTTATCCATGGGCTGGAATGCTGATGTGATGAACAGCTGATCCAGAATTCTCAGAAATACATGGGGGCACCCTTGCATAATAAACCTACTGCCTTCAGTCAGACCTACTTCTGGATTGCTGCATGAGAGAGAAACAGACCTTTGCTTTTCTTGAGCTATTAAGTTTTTGGACTTTCTCATTACACAAGCTTTTGCCAATACCATAACTAATATGTAAGCAGGTACCAGAAATGGGAAACTCCAATTACCAAAACCTAATAGCTGGGCTGTGGCAGTGAGGAAACAGATGATCCTATTCAACCATGGCTACATACATAGCAAGAGTTCCTTCTGACTGGAATGTTGAAGTGTATTGGTTTCCTCTCGCTGATACTAAGACTCTATAAAATAGAGATAAAATAAGTCAATAATTAAGAATAAACTTGTTTGAAAAAGGAAAAAGACCCATAGATACAGAGAACAAACAAATGGTTGCCAGATTAGAGTGGATATTGGGGGACTGGGTGAAAAGGGTAAAGGGCGTAGAGGTTATAGGTTGGTAGTTAAAAAAATAGTGATGGGGGTGTAAAGTACAGCAAAGGGAATATAGTCAATAATATTTCAATAACTATGTATGGTGTCAGGTGGGCACTAGACTTATCTGGAGGATCACTTTGTAAATTGTATAAATGTTAAACCACTGCTCTGCGCACCTGAAACTAATATAAAATAATATTGCATGCCAATTGTAGTTTAAAAAAAAAAGAGTTTGCCACCAGATGAGGAAGAGAATACTGCTGCTCTAAAAGGAGGCTCTTGGCCTGTGGCCCACAGCAGGAATCTGGAAGCTTGAGGCCTTGCAAGTTGGCAAAGGTGAACTCAGAAGTTATAACTTGTTGCTCATCAAAAGACCTCACTTTCCTGAGACCAATGCTCTTCGGAATTCAGCCTTTCACTAGTATGACCTTAGCCTTTAGAGTACCTTTAAAAGGCAACAATATATGAACTAATAGGTCTCTGAGGTTCAATAGATATGAAGTCGTAGGAGATACTGAACCTTAGGGTGGTGATTTATTTCTCCAGAAACCTATGATAAGGTGACACTATTTTCAGAAAGAACAGTGGACATTCTCTCAACACCATTCAATAGGTCTTATCAGGAATATTATGCAGATTTTTTTCCTTAGCAAGCTAAAATAGGTCAGCCAAAAAGTGCCAAAATAATTATTAACTGAAGTACTATCACCCTAAAAAATGCTCCTCATTCAGATTCCTCTTCTTCACATAAGATGGGATTCTCTATACTTCCTCAACAACAATAAACTTCATAGAGAAATAGTGAGCTATGTCTTGGATAGCCCTATATAAGTAGCATATTAATTTGCAGTTTAAATTTACCCTGAACTTTAAATCCAAGACATTTTGTCCTATTATATCATGGCTACAATACCCAAAATTAAAGCACAGCTACAATAGTAAAGCAGGTAAAAAGCAAGTCAGCTAAGGTCAATCTTAACTTTAGACAAAATTTATGCACTAATGGATTCAGACAATCTCCACTCAATAACTTCAAGACCTAATTAGGTCACCAGGCTGAAAAATAGGAAACTGTCTTCAGCACAAGTCCAAAATATCAAAAATCAATATTGTGTTTCGTTCTTACATGTTTAAGTCAATTCAAGGCCATAGGGGATAAAATATAAAGAATTTGATAAATTATTTTCATACATATTAGATATTAGTATTTAACTTTTGGCCAATTACTTTTATTTATTTATTATTATTTTTTAATCCTAACCTGAGGATATGTTTTTATTGGTTTAGATAGAGAGGAAAGGGGAGGGAGAAACATGATGTGAGAGAGAAACATCGATCAGTTGCCTGTCATACACACCTTGAAAGGGGATTGAACCCACAACCGAGGTATATGCCCTGACCTGGAATCAAAACTGCAAACTTTTAGGTGTATGAGATGATGCCTCAACCAACTGAGCCACCCTGTCAGGGCTGGCCAATTACTTTTAAATGGATATTTAAAATATTATTTATATTCTCCAACATCTTCATCTTCCTTTCATTTCTCAAATTTAAGTTTGCTACTTCTTTCAAGAATGATGACTTTCCCCCCTAGAAAGTTGTTAAATAGCTCCTCTCAGAGACAAATGTTAGTTCCATCAGGTGCCTATGATTGATTTCCATCAGCAGTATATCTGACAACACCCTTGTTATTTAGATTGTCATTTTATAAGAACACTGACCACATGCCCGATATCAGAACTGAGAGAACACATCACAGCCAAACGAAAGTGATGCCAATAAAATGAGATGCCACTCTTTGTTGTGTTCAGTTGTGCCTCTTCTTGTTACCAGATTTCACTTGAAGTAATATCACTTGGTCCAATTAGATATATCATTATTTTTAAATGATTTTTATGGCTAGAAGTCAACATTAATTTGGATAGTAGATACTAATTATAATTTTTAAATGGACAGCCTTGGTATCATAAAGTACAATTTTTTTCTAAAAGAAAATAGTATTATAGCCAGCATAATAGAAATGAATATTTTAGGTGCCTAATAAATGATAATTTTCAATGACCAGGAGGATAATCAAGTTATTGGAACTTGGGCCACAATTATTCTCAACTGCCTTCTATAAAACTTATAATAAATTCATTTGAAAAAAAAACTACTTACCTATGTAATATTACAAATGTTAATGATGGTTTTATATTGTCGGATTCAGGACATCATTAAAAACATGAAAAGCTCAAGGTGAAAACAAGATAACTTAGTCCAACTTCCTTATTTTACAGTTAAAGAAAATAGAGCCCAGAGAATATAAATGAATTTCTTAAAGTCAAAACCTCAAACTTTGGACTCAGGCTAAGTTCTCCCTTCTTAACCATCCTGCACTTTCAACCACGTTGAGTCTTAGTGTTTTTACTCCTGTGACACCTGGAACATGTAAAAAGGCATAAGGATGGCTAAGAAAAATAGTAGAAAATGCACTATCTACAACCATTCACAATATAATAAAATAGCTATCTAACTATTCCAACCACTTTAAGATATTTAATGTTTCCAACAATATGGTGCACATACGTAAAAAAAACAAAAAACAAAAAAACACACAAAACAAAACAAAACACAGTAACTTCATTTTCTTCTCCCCACAGCAACTTGAATAGGAAAAAACCAAGGTGCGCTTGGGAAAGGGTGTGAAACTTTAAAAGCAATCTTATCTCTGCATTGGTACTTAAACAGCTAAGCCACTGGGTTGCTTTTCCAATTTCCGAGGCCTGTTGGTTTTCTATAACACTCATACAGAGTATACATCCTGCCGACATTGCATTTTATTCAACTTTTCCAAAGGGAATTTAGATAATAATAATTCAACTGATCCTTCCTCTGGCTCACTTAGCTAGCTTGGATCAGTGGATTACAAGGAATTTAGGCCTAAGTCTAGATCAAAGTCTGTTTATGCTTTAGCACACTGATGATGGATTATTATTTAGGGGAGGGAGCAAAGGAGGTAGATTTTTGCAGGTGATGCAATCAAGATGATTTGATGAATTTGTGAACATTAAAGAAATTACATAGTTTTTAAATAAGTTACCTTTTTGTTAAAGTTGTTATAGAGAAATCATTAACTAGTTGAAGTTCAGAAGATTAGTAATAATAAAGCATAATCCATATATTTTAAATATAAGTCAGAAAATAGTATCAGGAAATACAAGCTCTACTTTCCTCATAATAATTAATTCCTGAGTTACAAGGTCCTCATTATAGTGCTTTTGTAATATAAAGATCCCTATTTATTTTTTCTTCCTGTTTATTGATAAATGTGCTACAATGAAGACCTCCAGAAAAAGGTGGACATTTGCAATTAAAACTGATCAATCAAACTGTGAATTAACTGATCTAGTTTGTGGCTTATAAACAGGGTAGAAATTGGTCAATGATATAAGCTTTTTAAAATGAGAAAAATTATGTTTTATTTTTAAATATTTCTAACACCATAAACCATAGCAGAAAATAAATGTTAAATAAAATTTGTATTGAGTGATATCCATAGCATTATAACTATGGCATAGATTTATATGTATAATCCCATAAATCATTATGCTCTTGAAATGGAATTCCATATAACACCTACTAAAATAGAAATTACATATACTAGAACCTGATCCAACTTCAGAAAATCCCAAACGTTTCCTCGAACAGATTAACATTTATAGACAAAGATCTGGGACTACTTTAGTTCAATATATTGGTTTATCTGTGTTCAAAATTAATTTAGAAGTTTAGCAAACCAGGACAAGTTGTGCCTCGGGCCAGAAAAGCAGCAAAGATGTGAATCTTGGCAATTTAAACATCCTATCTCTGTGAATATTCCCATTCATTACCCTTCTGCATGATCAATTTTACCTTTTTACAATGATCTGTACATTTTCACTCCCCAGAACACATCTACTAAATTCTTTCAGAAAAATTAATCTTTGCTTAAATATGTCATAGCTTAGTCTGAGAGTGAAATCACAGGTTGTCAATTTTCTTTGCCTTTCACAAACAGTTCTCTCCCCTTGTAATCTCTAGCTCAAGTATTAATGAGTATAGTACAAGGTCAACTCCCTCCCACTATACTTTTAAATGCATTTGTTGTAACTAGAAATTTTGGCCAAAAATATAAGGAAATTATTTTTAAAAATATACCCACTATAAAACTTAAGTTTACCATAGTTATTATTTTTTCCAGGATAGATTGCCAATTGGAGATATTTAACTTCTATGTGTTATTTATAACTTCACTTAATAAATATTTACTGGTGCCTGTTTAATTTGCAACAAGGATTATGCAGAGCAGTGGTGGAGATAGAAATGTAAATAAAACAAAGCTTCCAATCTCCAGGAGTATATAATTTAATCAAAGAGATAGGTCACACACAGAAATAATTTTATCACTGGGTCTAAAGTGATCAGTTATATAAAAGAAAAAGTGATGCATGCTGGAGGTTGAGAAGTTGTTTGACCTAAATTGACTGAGAGGTTTCTGGGGAAAAATTGTGAACACAATGCCTCATGAACAATGTCAGAGGCTGAGATGAATCTCTCTCCTGGAAAACCCAGATACTATTTTAGTGATGTGGAGAATGGTTTCAGCACTGACACAAACAGGGATTTCTTTTCTATCTCTAACAGTTGTCTGCTTTTACAAAAAATAAACTCAGCTAGGTACTGGACTATGCTTTTCTCACTCCCTCAGTACGGCTCTAACTGCCTCACTGTTTCTCTCCATTGCTGACCAGCTGCTGTATGTTCATTATGCTGTTTTGCAGGTTACTCACTAAACTCAAGGCCTGATTTTGCACACTTGATACTGTGTCTGGTAATCTCTACATTGCTCCTCCATGTTGTGGACAAGACAAGTTAGAAAAAATGTACACCAGATCTTTATGGGCACCTACAAGGACTTCCAGGCAGAGGAAATTGCACAACCATTGGCCCAAAGTCAATAAAATAAGGGTTGTTTAAAAGAAGGTTGTGGAGATTCTGCCAGCTGCTGAGTATATCTATTCCAACTATGCATTCTGTAAAAACTGTAAAAATAACCAGACAATGGGATTGGGGACCCTCAGGGCCTGTGGTGAAACAGATATGAGCTAAAACTCCATTGATCACCTGACCTCCAAAAATCCCTATGCTGATTGGTGACAGTTTATTATCAAACTAGATGCCCGGTGCACGAAATTTGTGCACTTGGTGGGGGATGTCCCTCAGCTTGGCCTGCGCCCTCTCACACCCTGGGAGCCCTCGGGGAATGTCCAACTGACACAGAGTTGAGAGAGGCTCCTGCCACCACCGCTGCACTCATCAGCTGTGAGCCCAGCTCAAGACTTCTGGCTGAGCAGCACTCCCCCTGTGAGAGCGCACTGACCACCCAGGGGCAGCTCCTGCATTGAGCATCTGCCCCCTGGTGGTCAGTGCGCATCATAATGACTGGTTGTTCCACTGTTTGGTTGATTTACATATTGGCCTTTTATTATATAGGACTATGCTTTGATTGGTTGAACAGATGACTGGATGACTTGGCACTTAGCATATTAGGCTTTTACTATATAGGATGGTATTCTTGTAAGTTTCATCAAGCAGAGAGCAATGTGAAAGTGGTACTCTATTAATTTATACTGTATCAAAAGGACAAAAAGTAACCATGAGTTCATTTTAGTAACCTTATACATTACTAGAGGCCCAGTGCATGAAATTCATGCATGGGTACAGTCCCTAGGCCTGGCTGGCTATCAGGGCCCATTAGGTTCCCTGCCTCCCGGCCTCCCTGCCTCCTCCTTCCCTCGCTCCCTCAGCATCTGCCACTGCCACTGGCCCCCTGGTGGTCAGCACACGTCATAGCAAGCAATTGAACTCAGTCTCCCAGTCCAACTCCCAAGGGGACAATTTGCATATTAGCCTTTTATTACTAGTACTAGGTGCCCGGTGCACGAAATTCGTACACTGGGTGGGGTGGGTCCCTCAGCCCAGCCTGCCCCCTCTCACATACTGGGAACCCTTAGGGGATGTCCTACTGATAGCTTAGGCCCGCTCCCATGGGGCCTAAGCTGCAGTCTGGCCTCCCTTTGTGGGAGGCGACTGGGCTGATCAGGGAAAGGCAACAGTCCCATCACCCCACTGCTGCAGCCACTGCCAATCACCGCAGCCACAAAGGTGTTTTCATCAACACGGACTCCAGTCCCTTCAACATGAAAAAATGACAACTTTCTTTAGGCATTTTCAAGATGTGTCTTTCATAGGATATGACATTCCTTTCTTTCTTTTTTTTATCCTCACCTGAGTATATGTTTCCATTGGTTTTTAGAGAATGTGGAAGAGAAAGGGAAAGGCAGAGAGAAACATCAAAGTGAGAGGAACACTTTGATTGATTGACTCCTGCATGAGCCCTAACTGGGCCCCAGCCAGGGAGGAGCCTGCAACCTAGGTACATGCCCTTGATCAGACTCAAACCCGGACCCTGCGGTCGGCAAGCCTAGGCATCATCCACTGAGCCAAACCAGCTAGGGCAGGATATGACATTTCTTAGCCCTCCAGCAGCAGACCTTCGTTTTTTTCTCCAGGAGTGGGGTGGAAAAGCCCTAGAAAATCTTTTTGGATTCTTATTACCCAAGTTACTAAGAATATTACAGTGACAAACAGGGAGCTTAGCCAATGAGCGGTCAGAAAAGGCATTTCCTCTGTAGTTCACACCTATCACCTCTGATCGCTGGCTCCACCCCTGCCAAGGCCTAAAGTCTTGGGGCCTGGGCAGGGGCCCCCCAGCTCCCTCCAATCACCCGCTCCACCCCTGCCCAGGCCCCAAGCCTCTGGCCAAGTTTTGGGGCCTGGGCAGGGGCCCCCAAGCTCCCTCTGATCACCGGCTCCACCCCTGCCCAGGCCTAAAGCCTCGGGGCCTGGGCAGGGCCCCCCCAGCTCCCTCTGATCGCTGGCTCCACCCCTGACCAGGAGCCTCCTGGCTCAGGTCCTTCCCAGGTTGCTCAGGACCCTTCACGAGGCCTAACTCAGAGTGACCTGGATGCTGAGAAAGTTCCCAGGACCCAGGCTGCTGGGTGCCTACGTATGCAAATTAACCTCCATTTTTGTTGGGTTAATTTGCATACTGACTCTGATTGGCTGTGGGCGTAGCAGAGGTACGGTCAATTTACATGTTTGTCTATTATTAGGTATGATATAGGATAATAATATATGTATTTTTAAAGTCAAACCTCCCCATAAGGATGTAAAAATAAGAATAGTTAATATATAATATATAAAATCATATTGAAATTTAATAAAATGTAAGAATAAGATGACAAAACACTTAAAAGTAACAATTCATTTATATACAGTAAAGTGATGGCTAGGCAGTCTGGAAAAAAAAAGGGGTTGCACTGAGCAATGCCATCCTGAAGCTGCTATAATTGGCTCTATTGCATAGCTCCACTACTAGAACCACCTAAATAATTGTTGTTTACATTTGTAATTTAAGACTCCTTTGAGGTCCAAAGTTTTAGGTAGAATATACTCAGTGTTGGGTACTATGAACTCAAGTAATAGCATAGCAAGACTGAATAAGGACATTTAAAAACAATGTTTTCTGGCATAATGTATCTGGGTTGCTTACATCTATAATGCATTCTACAGGGCTTAGCTTATTTACACCATACCACAAGACATGATTCAAAAGAAAGGAGAATACTTTTTCTCATTATATTTTTATTTTCTGACTTTTCATCTGAAGGCTAAGGAACATGACATTAAAAGTGAAGAAGGACAAAAAAAATTGATCAGTTAAATCTTAAGAGCTACAAATAATCTTCTATACCTTTTTTCTTTATATCCAATACAAGCTAAATACAACTAGTGATGGTGTTGGATGAATACAGGTTTTATTATCATTTTATTGGATTAAATATCCTATCTTACCCATATTTCTACTTACATAATTCATTTATTCCACTGCTAGTAATAAAGTTAATGGCATTCCAAGTTCTTACCACTCCCACACTAATTTATGCTTTATGCATACATGTATATAAAATAGCAAAATATATCAGGCCAAGAATAAACAAAACTCAAGATTATACTAAGGAAATGATAAATTAATAAGTGCATTGTTTATTGTGCTTAATCAGTAAATGAAATCTGAATTCATTGTTGACTTGCATCTCATTTTTTTCCTGTTCTCCTTCCAAAAATACCAGTTCCTTAAGATCAATCATAATTAAAAATAGAACTAATTTTATTGAGCACCAGTGTTTTGTGTTTGCCTGACACTTTATACTGTCTTATCTAACTCTCACAACACTTTTCCAGTGATTAGCTAATTTTATTTTAAAAAGAGGTTATAACTTGCATAACACCTGGAGTGAGGAATGACCTTACAGGAACTTAAATTTAGGTCTTTCTAGCTACAAATGACCTTTCTTTCCACTAATACCATGCTACACAGAAAAGGGTACTGAAATACATTAAAACACAGTGCTCTTGGTCAACCTATTGAACCACATTTCAATAGAAACTAACATAATGAATCCACAAACATCTTCCTGGACTCTGAAATTTTTTTAAAAAAATAATTAGATTAGGAAATTAGAGTTCTGTAAAAATATACACCTAATAAATCAAAGAGCAGGAATAGTTTTCAAAACAATGTGATCACCATTTATAGAAAAATGCAGAAATACTGGCCTTGTACATAAAAACAAATTTATGATCATTTCTATAAATTTAAAAATTAATCAAGAATTGCCTAATTTAAATCTGGAAGAATGAATGGTGGAGAACTCTAGATCTTTTATCAGTCTAACTGGCATGCAAATATATCCACTATTCTTTCTCAATATTGTCTCAAATTATGGGTGGTCTTCCAGAAGAGTTTCTTCACCTTAAAAATTGACTGTCTTTGAAATATAAAATCCCCAATATTTCTTTGCTTTAGTTTTCTCATCTAGGAAGCAGAAATATCAAATTCCCTTTTTCATATACCTCACAGATTAAAAATATATTTGTAGGTAAGAAAGCACTCAAAAAGTAATTTGCTTAACAATGAGGTCATAGTATCATTATTAACAATTACAGTTTAGAAAAGTTTTATTTTAATTTGCTTTAATCAATAATAATCAAGAAATATCTATTAGGTAAACAAGATCATGAAATACTCTAGGAATTAGAAAAAGAGTAAATTATTTTTAGTATAATTCAATCTTAAATCCATTTAGCTTAAAAATAAAACTTTTTAAAGAAGCATTTTTAATTGAAAAAAATCTCTGATCCTTTGGCTATCCAATATCAGAGGCATAAGAAAAGGCCATTTATAAGAAGACCACGTTTCTATCATTTTAGAGAGGGGAGTTAGGGGAAACTTCACTGTAGAGGTGGGTTTTGAGCAAGTCCTGGAAAGACAAGAAAACTGCATATTCAGAAAGAAAGAGGAAAAAAAACAAAGTGTAGATTATAGATAAAATATTTAAAAACAAAGGCTATTAGTTTATGAAGGCTTGGAAAAGCCCTAAAATATTAGGCAAGGATTATTTCAGTCTGTGGTGGAAGGTATTAATCACATAGATAATTACAGAAAAGTAGGCCAAAATTTTAGCTTCTTGAATGTCCCAATTTTATTATTTGATATAACTATGTCCTGTGTACTATGTAACGGAAGTTTATTTTAGGCAACAATAAAATATTATGCAAGAACAAGTTGGATTCAGCCTCCCTTTTATATTGTTGTAGATGTTTAGAATGACTAATGATCCAAAGCATTTTTTTTAATTGGCTGGTTGGAAAATACCAAAGTAACAAGTGTTAACTAGTCTGACTTGAACTTTACTTTCTCTCGTTTGATATTATCATTTTCTCTTATTTCTCCATCAAAGGCTACTTTGAAGGGCATGTGAATGTGAGAGAAATTCACAACACAATTTTTTTTTCAATTTATTTTTTCACATATGTTTATACAGATGGTTTTTAAGAACATTTTAAGTATATTTTTAAAAAATGTTTCAGTCTGGAAGTTTGACCCTGAAACAGACATTAAGCCTCAACCATATAAAGGCAGTTATTTTAAGTTATTTTAAATGCAAATTGAGGTGGGGTTGTTCTGCTGCCATTAATACTATAACAAGTCCTCCTTCACACACACTCATGCACACACACACACAAACACACTTTACCTCAGGTGCTTAACAGGAGATAAAAAGAATGGAACTTTTATGGGCAATGAAAGTAAATATAGGACAGATTTCTAGAAGTTTTAAAAAGTAGTGTATTTAGTTATAGTTATAGAAGAAATACTTTTAAATGTATGTATTATATTTTATATAACATATAACTTGCACAGTGCCTAAATGGAAAGAGCCAGAGACAATGAAAAATACTAAAGCATTGAATGTTTGTGAAGAAAAATAGAGACTATCTGGATCAGTGTTTTAAAAACTATAATAAAATAGAAATTTTACAATGAGGGGAAAAAGGGGGGGACATCTAAATACTCTCAACAATAAAGATTAAAAATGAAGAAATAATAAAATACAAAATTTAAATGTTTAGTAGTCATATATTATTTCAATGTATATTATAAAATACCTTAAAATTTTAGTGATATTTGCCACCATTTAAAAATAAATTTAAACAAAAAAATTTAGAAATGTGTTATACTAATAGTGTGCAAATACAGCAAAAATCGTGATTTTATATAATAAAACCCTAATATGCAAATTGCCCGAACGGCAGAATGACCGGTCGCTATGATGCACACTGACCACCAGGGGGAAGATGCTCAACACAGGAGCTGCCCCCTGGTGATCAGTGTGCTTCCACAGGGGGAGTGCTGCTCAGCCAGAAGCTGGGCTCATGGCTGGGGAGCGCAGCAGCAGCATTGGCGGGAGTCTCTCCTGCCTCTGAGGCAGTGCTAAGGACCTCTCGGGGGATGTCCACCTACCGGCCTAGGCCCACTCCCCATGAGAGGGCACAGGCCGGGCTGAGGGACCCCCCCACCCCCGTGCACAAATGTCGTGCACCGGGCCTTTGCTGTGATATATAAAAGAATGAAGTTTGGAAACGTTTAAGTTATTGTTCCAATAGGGACATTGGACTCCAAATAAAAATGACAACTACTTGTGCTTAAACAATAGTAACCATTTGGGGAAAACATTTTCTAATACTGTAAAATCTAATCTGTCACTGATATTGTTTGTTTAATTCAAGATATAATATTCAAATGGTAAATTTAAGTTATTGGTGTCTTCTTAAACTTTTAATCTTACTTGCAAGGGAACATTAATCATTGGTGGCTATTAAAAGTTTATTTTCTAATAGATTACTCTCAACTTTAAAAGTAGCAACCTAATCAAGATTTCATAGAATGAATAAGGAAATTTTCAGGCTTATCACAATTTCTTTTGAGACAAGGAAGATCACTCAAATATTTAAATAATTACAATTAAGAATAAATAATAATATAATTTTTTTGATATTTGACTAGGAGAATTATCACCATAATAGATGTGACCTTTGCTACCAGAGAAAATATTCCATAAAGTCAAGGACTATATTTGTATAGTTCATGGTTCCTCTTCATTTGCCCATGTCCTAGAATGTGGGCAGTTTTCAGTAAATATCTTATCAATTAATAGCAGAAAATTAAATTATACAAGAAAAATTATTTCAACAATTAGAATGCTCTAAAAGTGGATTAAGGTGCTATAGGGAAGTAATGATCCTTATGCCATGAGGACTTCTCATGACTGGATGCAATGGAGGAATTCTAAGCATGATAGGCATTTGCTTAGATTCCCTGTGGTCCCTTTCAGCCACGAGATTCTATGATTCATTTTCTATGAATACCTAGGGCATGTTGAATTATATTACCTCTTCTAAATCATAAAGGCACCATTTAATAATTTACTACATGCATGCATTGAATTGTAGTTTTGCAATTTTGAATAATTAAATGCTTCTAAAGCATGATTAACATACTAGAGGCCCAGTGCACGAAATTCATGCACAGGCAGGGTCCTTAGTGGCTGCCGGCTACTAGCCGGGGCCTTCCTTCCTTCCACACTCCCCCTTGGTGGTCAGCACACGTCATAGCGAGTGATCGAACTCCCGGTTGGTCAAACTCCCAAGGGGACACTTTGCATATGAGGCTTTTATATATATAGATTCTCCTGGCAGTACATAATCAGTTCCTTAGTAAACTCTCAGAAATTGTCATATCATTGTTATACTCATTTTACAGTTAGCAAAACCAAGGCAGGAGGCACTGCAAATCCTTTTACTTCCTAACCTTAACCAGAATGACTTCCAGGATTTCACAATATATCCCTCAGAACCCAGGTATTGGTAATTGCGTTTCTGCTCATATAGAAACTTATATAGTATAGAAACTCACAATTTTCTTTGTGCTAACAGTACATATAAAAGAGGGAAAATAGACTTGAAAGAAGTCAGTCATTGCCTACTACCTTTGCTAGAAGAAAATTTCCCAGAGCACAGTGAATGCCTAGGTCAGAAGTGAATGTATATTCCATTACCCCTTATGTACATATACACCTCAAGGTCTAGTCATCGGTACCTATTACTGAGTTCATGCATAAAATATTAGAAATGTTCCCAATTTATACATACTCAAAAGCGATGGTGAAAAAATGAAAACTTTCAAAACTAAAATATTTCATTTCAGAACTCAAATTCATTTACCTCAATGCCCTATTGACTGATGCAACTTTAGATTATAACAGGAAGAACAAAGCACACACCACCTAAAGAAGTAGTAAGTAGGAAACATTTGAAATGGAAACCTTGGAGACAGGAAGGAACTTAGGTCAAGGTTTCAGATTATGTGCAAAAATACCCATAAGTAAAATGAACCAGTATGTTGAAACATAATTCTGTAATTCCCATGGCAACATCTAGGGGAACTAAGTTTGCAAGCACTATATTTGCAATATATGTTGGTGTGAGTTTCCAGAAAACTCAGATCAGTCCCAGGAGATCCTTTTTATGTTATAGTCATGAAACAAAGTAGGTTATCCATGATGAGGCTGTACTCTTTCTTTAGTCAGTGGCATTCTGAATATTAACCAGAAACAAAACTCGTTTGGAACTATCTATAGGTAGGTGAATTTTTCCCTTTCCATAAACGCCACTTTATTTACTCTTCCTATTTATAAATATAGCTGTAAACAATTTCTGCACCAACTATCCCAGTACAAGCAGAACAGATTCAGAGAATAATAACTCATTGGAATTGAGGCAGTTACAGACACATTTGCACTCCCTGAAGCTGGCAGCTTCATTCTCTAGAGACAGGTGCATTTATCACATTCACAGCCATAGTAAAATGAAATCATCAACTAAAGGGACTCTGGCTCACTCATTTTCCTCCAGGAGAGCCAACCACATTTCAAATATTTAAGAAGAGGAACTCCAGACTGTATTTGCTTGAGAGAAAGCAGAAAGCCTAGGGAAGTTGATGGGCAGTGTTGAGATACTCCATGGTACATTTAGAACTAAGGCTGTTATGAGTCCTTAAAGATTGCATTAATATGCCATATGTTAACTCATAAATTAGAACCAGAGTGGGGGAATTAAGGGTGAGATAGTTGACTACCATAAAAAAACACTTTGGGAAAGCTTTTACATTTCAATTGTGATCTCATTTAGTGCAATTATTGCCAAGTTTTGGTTTCTATTCAAGCTTCTTTTACTACCAAAATAAAGCAGAGTAAAAAGCTTTTTTTGTTGTTTTTGTTGTAACACAATTCTAAATTCAAATTTCTTTATTACATGTTTTGTTTTTCCCCGCGTACAATGCACACATCCTCGTCATCTCTTCTGTATGAACCTTAAATTGATTATCTTTGTTGGGCAAATAGTAGGAATTTGAAATGGCATTGAACTTAGCCATTTTCTTCCTCTATAACTCATTGTTGTTTGTTGAAGTGTATTCTGAATCTCATGGGAAAAATAAAGAAGCCACTTTTATGTCTCCAGCAGAATTGAAGTTGTTTAGGGGTTCAGTATTACCTGCCCTTTCAGGCATCCATTGCAGGTTTAGGGATATATTCACCATGGATAAAGGGAACTACTAAAGTCACTGAAGTTTCACAGATAAAGTGAAAAAAAATATTCTCCAGATTTCAAGGCTTATCAAAATGGGAGAAGGCAGTGATTACAGGTTGAAATGTAAAAGATTAGCCTTTGTGCTTCCAAAGCTCAGATAAAGTCATCAGGAATCACTGTTTATTGGTTATTGAATGCTTCTACTTAAATGCTAACACATCTCCTCTAAAATGTACCAGGTATTCTAATGCATGTACACATGCTCCATGAAACTATTTGAGAATAGATAATTATTATAGAACTAGAGGCCCGGTGCACGAAATTCATGCATGGGGGGTGTGTCCCTCAGCCCAACCTGCACCCTCTCCAATCTGGGACTCTTCGAGGGATGTCCGACTGTCCGTTTAGGCCCAATCCCAGTAGGATGGGGCCTAAACAAGCAGTCGGACATCCCTTTCACAATCCAGGACTGCTGGCTCCCAACTGCTCACCTGCCTGCCTTCCTGATTACCCCTAACTGCTTCTGCCTGACATCCTGATCACCCCCTAACCACTCCCCTGGCAGCCTGATTGATGCCTAACAGCTCCCCTGCCAGCCCAATTGCCCCTAACTGCCCTCCCCTGCCAGCCTGGTCACCCCCAACTGCCCTCCCTGCTTGCCTGGTCCCTGCCCAACTGCCCTCCCCTGTAGGCCTGGGTCCCCCCAACTGCCCTCCCCTCCAGGCCTTGTCACCCTTAACTGCCCTCCCCTGCAGGCCTGGTCTCCCCCAACTGCTCTCCCCTCCAGGCCTTGTCACCATTAACTGCCCTCCCCTGCAGGCCTGGTCCCCCCCCAACTACTCTCCCCTGGAGGTCTGGGTCCCTCCAAACTGCCCTTCCCTGCAGGCCAGGTCGCCCCCAACTTCCCTCTTCTGCCAGCCTGGTCACCCCTAACTGCCCTCCCTTGCAGGCCTGGTCCCTCCCAACTGCCCTCTCCTGCTGGCCATCTTGTGGCAGCCATTTTGTGTCCACATGGGGGCAGCCATCTTTGACGACATGGGGGCAGCCATCTTTGTGTTGGAGTGACAGTCAATTTGCATATTACTCTTTTATTAGATAGGATGTATGCTATTCAGTGTCTCAAACAAGCACCATATGGAAATAAGATTTTGTATTTTCCAGGTTGTAGCACTCTCTATTAACTTTCACAAACCTGCATTTTCTCTTCTCCAATAAATACTCTCAGCCCTAAACAGTTTTGCTCAGTGGATAGAGCATCTGCCTGTGGACCTAAGGGTCCCAGGATTGATTCCTTTCAAGGGCATGTACCTTGGTTGTGGGCACATCCCCAGTAGGGGTTGTGCAGGAGGCAGCTTATCTATTTTTCTCTCTCATCGCTGTTTCTAACTATCCCTCTCCTTTCCTCTCTATAAAAAAATCAATAAAATAAAATAAAAACACAACTCTCAGTTATTTTGTTAATAATGCTCCTGATAATGAAAAAGATTTCTACTGATTAAGATAATCTCTAATCTCTAGCTCATCTACTTTCATGTGAGAATTGTTCAAATACAATTTTACCCTATCTATTACCCTATCTAAGCTCCCCAAATAAATTTTCCCATCTCATATTTTGGATGTTGTTTTATTTTAACAATACGTGTAGATATTGATTACCTGATATTTTTCACATCAAAACACCTATCTAGGTGGGTAGATGGGTTAACCTTTATAATTATGACCAAGTAAAATATCTTTAAGGAAGAGAAAAAATAACCATATTTTCAATTTTAACCACCACATAGAAAACAGTTTAAAATACCTTTCTTTAAACTATAATAAAGTTTATTAAAAATAACTTACTCACTCAAAATTGGGTCTGAAAAATAGTCTTCTTTAACTTTAGATCATAGATAATTACAATGCTTCAAACTGCCAAGGAGTCTCAAGCCTTTAATTCATATGCTTGGCATATAATGTCTTTCTAGTGACACCCAGAGACTAAGTTCAGCAGGTTTTCCCTATCCATTGTCATTCATTACTTCCAAACATTTATGTCCTACAATCTATGTAGGGCAACTAGCTTCATAACTATTTTTAGCTCTGTAGATCCAAATATGAGTATTCAATAGAAACCCATGTTTTGCTCTTTAAATATTTCATCACTTGATCTACTAGTTATAATTTTAGCAAGATAAAGTAATTGGATGGAAAATAGGTATTTAAGTCAATGTTGTAAATTTCTGATTGAAAAGAGCAATGTCAAATATATGACCTACATTTATTTCTCAACCTTCTAACAACAATTCTGGAAGAACCTATATCAGACATGGAGAAACTTCTAGGGACCAGGACTGAAGACCAGAAACCGAAGTGTATACTTTCAACACAATGATGGTTATGGTCAAAGCAAAAATGTATGATGTTGAAATAAAGGCTGGACACAAATATACTTTGAATTTACTGTTAGTGCTGGGGGGTTTAAATAGTTCTAGAATTGTTATTCATGACATATTGTGATAGTGATTGCTGCAAGTGGTAAAGTGGAACCTACTGAAAAATTTTTGGAAACTCTCAATAAGCTAATTATGGAAGAAAATGACTTGCCAGAGCAAATATTCAATATGGATGATAAATTCCCTATTCTAGAAACAGATGACTGAAATGAATTTCATCCATAAGAAGGGAAAGCCAATGCCAGGTTTCAAGGCTTTTAAGGACAGGATGACTATCTTGCTTGGGAGCAAAGTTAGAGGCTACACAGTGAAACCCTTTGTGATCTGGCAGAGTGAGAATCCCAGGGCTTTCGAGCATGTAAATAAGCACACACTGCCAGAGTGCTACAGGAGCAATCAGAAGTCATGGATGACAGAACTCTGCCAATATGCCTTCCTGAATTGCTAGGACAGCAAAATAAAGAAGCACTGTTTGGAAAATAATATACCTTTCAAGATTTTGCTCATTGTTGATAACAATCCTAGACACCCTCCTTTTGTTGATGATTGTCATCCCAATATCAAAGTGGTATTTCTCCTTTGATCAATCAATGGATCATTGAGTTAAAGAAGTGTTTAAGAACTATTGCCTGAGGCTACCTTTGCCCAGGCTATTGCTGAAACCGAGGAAGACACTGTTGTAATTCTGGAAGGATTAAATGCATTATTGCATTAAAAACCTTGCTTGGGCTTGGAGTGATGTCACCAAGGAGTGTATGAATATCACCTGGAAGAAGACACTCACTGGGTTCATCCATAACGTCAAAGGATTTGCCAAGATGAGGAGTTTGCAAAAAATCAACAAGGCTGTGGTTGAGATGGCAAACAACTCTAACCTGGGTGTGGATGAGAATGACATTGAAAAGTTCCCAGAGATGGTTCCTGAGGAGTTGATTGATGAGGAATTGTTGAAACTGAAAGTGGAATGCATAGCTGAAGAAGAGGCAAGAGAAAAGGAAACATCAGGAGAGGAAAAAAAAAAAAAAAAAACCTACAAGGAAATTCACAGTGAAGGGTTTAGCAGAAGCTTATGCAGACCTCAACAAGCTTCTTAAAAAGTTTGAAAACAGGCCTAGCCCTGGCAGGTGTGGCATGAACCAGGAGGTCACAGTGGGTACACATGCTGGGGTTTCGGGATCAATCCCCAGTGTGGGGTGTTCAGTAGGCAGCTGATGGGATGGTCCTCTGTCATCACTGATGTTTCTCTCTCTCTGAAATCAATAAAAGTATATATATTTTTTTAAAGTTTGAAAACATGGATCCCAACACTGAAAGGTTTTCATTAATAGAGGAGAATGTTCATGGTGTATTATCTCCTTACAAGCAAATGTATGGTGACCAAAAGAAACAAACCAACATGAACATATATCTGAGAAGAGGGACTCCTCCTGAAGAAGAGCCCCAGTCAGGTCCCTGGGGAGGTAATCCAGAAGAAGGCACTGTCATAGGAGACGATGGCCCCATGGCTATTATTGCCCCTGAAGGCCTTCCAATGGGACAAGATGTGGAGGTGGAGAATAGTGATATTGATGATCCTGACCCTGTGTGGGTCTAGGCTAATGTGCTGTTTGTATTAGAGTATTTTACAAAAAAGGTTTAAAAAGTATAAAAAATAAAAATTTAAAAATAGATAAAGAGCTTATAGGATAAAATATAATGAAAGAAAAAATATTTTTGTACAGCTCTAGAAGTGTTTGTGTTTTATACTGAATTATGAGTCAAAAATTTTTAAAAAATTAAAAGGCTTATAAAGTAAAGCTATAGTAAGCTAAGGTTTATTAGTGATGAACACATTTTTAAAGTACTTTTAGTATAGCCAAGATGGGCAGTGCTTAAATGTCTACAGTAGAGGACAGTAATGTCCTAGGCCTTCATATTCACTCACCACTCACTGACTGACTCACCCGGAGCAACTCCCAGTCCTGCAAGCTCCATCCATGGTGAGTGCCCTATACAAGTGCAGCATTTTATACCTTTTACACTATACTTGTATTTATTTACCTTTTCTATACTTAGATACACAAATACCATTGTATTACAACTGCCTACAGTATTCCGTATAGTAACACGCTATACAAATTTGTGCCTAGGAACTCTTTAAAAAAATCCAAAATAAATTAAGAGTTTTATTCATAGATGATTGGCAAATGGGAGAGCATAGCCCATAGTATGAACTGAAGACACATTGCAAAACGGAGGGGAAAGGACTACTAGGTTTTTAAAGGAAAAAGTTGCAAAGACCTGATGATGGAAGAGATGGGTTGCTAGGAGAAACCAGGCTGCAAACTTACATCATGCATTTTCTGATTGCTGGGGGTCACTGGGCTTTTTCAACAGTCGGCTGACTCAGTGGTCAGCAAGTGAGGCTGCTATACAAGAAAAATAGACAACATATGACTAGACATTTGTCAACATCCTAGTTCTGGTTCAGGCCTGTGGAACAAAAACTTTTGGGTTACTTATCAACAGAAACCAAATAGCACAGAAAGACTATTTTTTCTGCAGGTGCTTTTTAAGGCCAAGGAACAGAGTCATATTCTGTAAGAAGCTGCAGAGTTTAAACTGCAAAATTATGAATGTTGGGCCACAAATGATGATACTGAATTCTTACAAATCAGAGCAATAGGTTAGACCCGTGGTCAGCAAACTGCGGCTCGCGAGCCACATGCGGCTTTTTGGCCCCTTGAGTGTGGCTCTTCCACAAAATACCACAGCCTGGGAGAGTCTATTTTGAAGAAGTGGTGTTAGAAGTTTAAGTTTAAAAAATTTGGCTCTCAAAAGAAATTTCAATCGTTGTACTGTTGATACTTGGCTCTGTTGACTAATGAGTTTGCCGACCACTGGGACCATTTAGTCTAGGTTCTTGACAGGATATACCATTTAGGTTAGTGTAAGGGCATACTATGATGTGTATACAACAAAAATATTACGTAATGACTATATTTCCCAGTAAGTATTCTTCTTATTAAACGACACATGACTATAGCTAATTCTCAACAATAAAGCAGGTGCATAGTTAGGCTCTGAGACCTTCTCATCATAAACACAGTATTTGAAGATTAAAACATTTCAAATGTTTTTGGGAAGTTTCAAAGATAAAATATGACATATATGTGTTTTAAAAAACCACACAAACAAAAACAGGACAACAAAACAAATCTTAAATCAGTCTGGAATTTCCTGATCAAAGCTGTGGAGGTAATTTTCCTAATCAGACCCCTATAGCTCTTTCTTCAAAAAAGGTTCTCTTGCCTGAAACAAATTTTCTTTTCTTTGGCTAATAACTTCCTTGTCCTTCTCAGTTTCTGCCTAGAAAAACCCTTAATTTTGAACTTCTAAGAGCACCTCTGTATTTATTAGATAGGAAGCTGCTTGATTCATGAATTATTTAATAAAGCAAATTAGATATTCAATTTTACTCTTTTGATTTTTTAAATGTGTAAAATAATTGTGAAAATTACTGAAGTAAAATAAAATTGCTCAGCAAGGAAATAGAAATTCAGCAAAACTTTAGAGAAGCATTTCAAAACAAAGTAGTTTGAGAATTCTGACCAAAAGCAATACTTAAACTCTTAATAATAATCTTTTAGCAAAAAAATAATATTTTTGACAAATGCAAATCAACTGAACTTCTAATGTAAGACAGTTTTGGAAAAGAAAGTTTGTTTTAAACTTAAAAATAATATGGAAATCAAGAATAGGTAGTAAGAAGAATAAAAACTGCTGTGCATTGTTTTAATGATTTCAAATTCACTTGTTTATGACTTAAACCTTTAAAAATTGATGTGTTTATAACAAATACCCCCAAAAAAGTTGTTTTTAGAATACAGATAATAGAAAACTTGGATCATAATAGTTCATAGAATAGGAATGACCCAGAGTGTTTTTTGCAATGAAGACTACAAGACCTGACTTCCATTTACCTGCTCTTCCCTTTTTTGGGAAAATTCAGCCTCAACTCACATCCCATGGTGATGGTATTGTGCCATCTCCAATGGTCCACCCTTGCATCAAGGTGACATTGATATTGAAACATCTAAGGAATGAGTCTTCCTAGCACTGTGAGACCACACTATCTGACAAAAGGATGGTCATTGAAGCCTCCTTCAGATTGATTTATGACCAAAAGGGAAACTAGTACAAGAAAAAAGGGGGTTCTATGGAAAGTAACCTGGCAGGGTACTCTGATCATAACTTCCTAAATGTGTAGTTCATGGTGAGTAATCATGCCCTATACATAACCTTTTTAGTAAAAGCTTTATATTTGCCTTAACCAGCCAGCCCTATCCATTGTTTTTGTGCATCTAGGTTAACACACATTCGAAATAACTATAATCACTCCCAAGAAAGCACACAATCTTTTTAACTATTCTAGAATCCAATCCTGCTCTGGCTTTCTCCCACTCGTATGTAATCTTACTGAATTCTGCTCTTAATTTTAAGCACATAAGAGAAACTGTGAAAGAGTTACTCTCCCAAACATTTGAGATCTTGCTACCCTGCAATTGTTGTCAATTTTGGCTCAAATAAACTCTTTTAAAAATTCTCTACAAGTTTGGACATTTCTTACATGGATAGAAATAAAGGTGTTTTGATATAAGAATGAATTAAGTTGTTTCAAGATGTCATCGTCTCATCTGCTTTCACTGATAATCAGCCAGCAGTTCAGCTGCTAAGGAACCTGATGGAGGCTTATCAATAGAAAGTGTAGAGAAGCAACTGGCAAGAGAAGATTGATTTTATAGATACTCAGAGTAGGTGAGGACTATTGGAGCATTTAGGTCTGGACACTGCTATACTTTGCTGACCTAAATAGCTATGCTGTGGCCAAGGTAATTCTTTGGTCATCAGCGGTACTAACCTGCAATGATCCCCGGAATGATTACTCTCAGAGAAGCCTAGCCTGTGCACCAACTCAGCCTCATCATTATCCAGCCAGGCGTTCTCCCAACAAGGAAATTTAGTGGTCATTTGTTGGGGTTTTTTGTTTGTTTGTTTTGCTGTGGAAGCTGGAAGTCAGAGGAACCAAACATGTATAAAAAGATACATCTCTGTTAAATTTGGTCTTTATTTCTTTATCTCCCATTACCTGGAACGATATTGTAATCAATTTGCCATTGGTTTGAAATATGTTACTTCTTTATTTGGCTTATTAAGAGACATTATTCTGTATGTTAATGGCTTGTGAAATTAATTATAATTCCCACAGTGGATCTGTCCTAAATAAATTATTGGCAAAGAGATAATCAGTCTCTAAGTATAAGTTTGCTACTCAAAACAAAACAAAACAATCATAAACATAGCAAATGACAAAAATCTGGTAAATACTACAAACACCTGTAAGGAGAGAGAAAGGTTATAATAATGCACTCAGGGGTTGTAAACAGAGGTACTGAATACAGAATGGTGATACTTTGGAAAATACATGAGGATTTGCTTATGGTAAAATAAGTGTAATACAAGTATTCAAGTGGTGAATGAAATGGGAAACAAGGAAATAGGAGACCTAAGGTGACCAGCATAAGAAAAATCAGTAGGGAGTTTCAAGGATAAGACAGAAATAAAATTACTATTATCAATGCAGGTGACTATGAGAAATCCTTACATAAAATGAATGTTGTGTTTTCCTTTTTAGATAAGATAAATATGGACAAATATAGATCAATAAATATGGACAAATATAGTTCTCGAGTTAAATCTAAGAATACTGTGAGGTAAGGCTTACTGAACAGGTTAAGTCATTATATTGTACTAGAGGCCTGGTGCATGAAATTCGTGCACGGGGGCGGGGGTGTCCCTCAGCCCAGCCTGCACCCTCTCCAATCTGGGACCCCTCGAGGGATGTCTGACTGCTTGTTTAGGCCTGATCCCGGTAGGATCGGGCCTAAACGGGCAGTCGGACATCCCTCGCACAATCCAAGACTGCTGGCTCCCAACTCCCTGCCTGCCTTCCTGATTGCCCCCTAACCACTCCCCTGCCAGCATGATTGATGCCTAACTGCTCCCCTGCCAGCCTGATTGTCCCTACCTGCCCTCCCCTGCAGGCCTGGGTCCCCCCCAACTGCCCTTCCCTGCAGGATCGGTCACCCCCAACTTCCCTCCTCTGCTGTCCTGGTCACCCTAACTGCCCTCCCCTGCAGGCTTGATTGCCCACAACTACCCTCCCCTGCTGGCCTGATCCCTCCCAACTGCCCTCCCCTCCTGGCCATCTTATGGTGGCCATCTTGTGTCCACATGGGGGCAGCCATCTTTGACCAGATGGGGGCAGCCATTTTGTGTGTTGGAGTGATGGTCAATTGGCATATTACTCTTTTATTAGATAGGATTTTTGTGCCTACAGATGAGGAATAGCTGAGATGAATTAGCCAAGTGATTACATAAAAGAAAAGTGAGATGAGAGTGTTTTTCCTTAATGTTTCTTATGGAATAGGATGGAACCAGATTCGGTAAGAAGAGGGACATTTTAGGCAAAGGACCAAAGTTGCTGAGAATTGACGACACTAACTTATGCAAAGACAACACAATCTATTCCTACTTTATTCACAAGAAATACTTCAGAATTTAGAGGGGGGAAGTCTGTCTACTGTTTACAACTTTTAACACTATAAGTATATTGTTATTCATGGAAAGCTTTATAATCCAAATTACCAATAGCTGAATTTACAGCATGCACGAACATACAGATACACACAAATGCTATAGAATGTGTAACAAGATATAAGTTAAGTTTAAGTATAGGTAATGTTAAAATTAGGCAACATTCTACAACATGGATAAACCTTAAGGACATTGTACTAAGTGAAATAAGCAAGACTCAAAAAAGACAAATACTCTATGAGTCCACTTATATGAGGTGCCTAAAAGAGTCAAATTCACAGAGAGTAGAACAGTGGTTACCAGGGTTTGGGGTGGGAGGGAGGAGAACTATCATTTAATTGGCTTAGAATTTAAGTTTTGCAAGAAGAAAAAGTTCTGGAGATTTGTTTCATGACAATGTGAATATACTTGCCACTGAACTGTATACTTGAAGTTAAGATGTGCTTTTTAAAAAAGTTAAAAAGTTTTTAAAAAGTTAAAAAGTGGGCAAAGTTGTAATATTAATGAAATATCTTAGCTGTGTCTTCTTTCTTTGCCACCCACATCCTCTGCAGTTCCCTGCATTAGGCACACTAGATTCCCAATCCCGTAATATATCCTTTTCTCAGCCTTTCTGGTTCCATCCAGTCTCTGCTCTTTCTCTGGAATGCCCCTTGTATAAATCTCTCTCCTGTATCCCTCTGTAAAACCTCTCCACCTTGAGTACAACTCTCATATAAACTGATAATCCAATCATTTTTCCTGAGGTATTTATTCTAAAATATTTTCCTGTACTATTTGTGCTAAAAACAAATTCTAAATATGCTTCCTTTTAATTGTGAATAAGCCTGTCACAAGTGATTTCAGAAGAAACCCTTACCCAATGCAAAATAACTCATGTTGCTGGACAACGTGCTTGTATCTCACAGAACTGAGTATGCGTGCCTGATGCAGTGGTGTTGGAAGAAGAGAGTGATCAGTTATTTGGAGGAGAAAAGCTTTGAAGTTAGACAACCTACCTACTTCTGTAGTGATTAGGACTTGAAGGCATGCTAGCTATTAATGAGTTTACTTTCTAAAAGTGTGTGTGTGTGTGTGTGTGTGTGTGTGTGTGTGTGTGGTCCTTGGATGGCCTAGTGAAGCTACTCTTAACTACTAGTTCTGAAGTTAAGATAAAATCATTTAATAAACATATCAGAAATTCCTTTCAAAATAAGCAAATAATTATCAAGATATTTTAAGAGAAGCATTTGGAACAAATAACTTTAAAATGGGCTTTGATATAAAATATATCGGGTCAAGTACTCATATCCTGGGAACTCAATAGTCTGGTTAAACCATTAAACCTTATAGGGTACTTGTTCTTTTCTTATTTTTAATGAGATGTTGGATGTGAATGTATGGCATACCTCCTTTAACTTTTCAAAATTCTTTAATTTTGCCTTGCAAACATATCTAAACTATACAGAATAAAAGGTTGAAAACTTTCAAAACCAATATTGCTAAACATTTTTTGGATAGGTTTTTAACATCAACTGTGGTCTTACTGCGATATCCGTATATTTTACAGTCTTAAGTTTTGTTTTTTTATTTTGTATAACTGTGAAGTGATTTAAAATAAAATAAAAGGCTGGACTCCATTAGAGATAGCTTTGGTCTAATACAAGTTGTGCCTTAAAATAAATCAAAAACATTTTATGGTTAAACCAGCAAAAAAAAAAAAGCAGTTTATTTCCCATTAAATCACAGTTTAGTACATTCTAGAACAAATAAAGTGATTGAGAAATTTGCTATATGATGATATTTATATTTGCACTCCACAAACACACATGCTTAAATGTCATCAACAAATTCCAGTACACATTAAAGAGAGAGAAAGGAAATAGTAGTTTGTGCAGATTGTAAGTTAAAAACTCACTATTTGTGAAAAGAGCCAGTAAATGAACTGATTCTGCAACACACACCTGCAAATGTTTGTACATTGCAAATAAATGTATAATTAGCAACAAATATGCTAAGAACATGGACTATACTAGTAAATCTGGTTATTTTGCCTTATCAGCAAAAGTATCTATGCGTCATCTAACCCCTTTCCTAGTTTCTAACAGACTTAGAGATACTGAATTACTTATATTCTGCTAGTCAATAGTCTACCACATAGGAAAATTAACAATTACAGGGTATTGCTAGAAGACAGCATCATATCCTTGAAAAAGTACCTGCTTTGGGGACTGACATGGCCTTATAATCTAAGTGTACTATTTCCTATAAATAGAGCTTCTGAACCTTTTTATTTAAACAGGATAATGTCTATCTCAAAGAACTGTTATGATGAAAACATTAAACAGTATCTATAAATCAACTAGCGAATGTCTGGTGTATATTAGTTTCTCCATAAATATTTATATCCCTTTCTCCACTCTAATTAGGTTATTCTGTGACTAAGATGTGAAATTTATTTCCCTTTAAACACAGCATAACAAAATATACACTAAAATATCTATACAATCTTCTCCTCCTTTTAAGATAATTTATTTCTGAAAACCTAGTGGCAATTATTGGAATTTAAAAACATAATTACCATTAAGATTAATGGTCTATAATCACTTGAATAGTTAAAAACATGTGAAATACTGAATGCTGTGATTGAAATGTATGACAAAACAACAAAAAACAGTGAAGGAAAAGCAATTGATGAAAACAATGCAAGTGAAACACTAAGTTATCAGTGTTGTATATTCACTAGATTTCTTTTCTTTCTGGATGCTTAGTTGTTTCCAAAATGTGAGAAATTCATATTGGTCCTCTAAATGCTAATACCTCGCTAAACCAAAATATGTGTATTAAATTACACTCTTCATTAAGTTGGGCTTGTCTTGGAATTTGACTATATAATTATCTGATCAATCTATTTTGTATAGTATGCCTTTGTTTCTTTATGAAAAATGAAAAATATAATTTCTCTCAAGATGTACAGTCTTGTTTACACACTAACAATTCCTGTCTAAATTTTTGTCCAAATTTATCCACCATATCTTAAGGAACAGTTGTCAAAATGTGCATTTTTTAACCCTTTCCACAGAACTGACAGCTTCTTTCCCAGAGACATAGAAGCAAGAATAAAAGTGTTATAGGTTTAAAAAAGTGTTTTACTTCATTTTAACTCAATTCAGTGTTGCAGACACAATCTAATAATTACTGATGGTATTATGGAACTTAATTGTTAAACATATAATTACTAGAGGCCCAGTGCACAAAATTCGTGCATGAGGGGGGGTGTCCCTCAGCCCAGCCTGCACCCTCTCCAATCTGGGGCCCCTTGAGGGATGTCCGACCACTGGGATCGGGCCTAAACGGGCAGTCGGACATCCCTCTCACCATCCAGGACTGCTGGATACCAACTGCCTTCCCCTGCAGACCTGGTCCCCCCCAACTGCTCTCCCCTGCAGGCCTGCCCCCCCAACTGCCCTCCCCTGCAGGCCTGGTCCCCCCCAACTGCGCTCCCCTGCAGGCCTGCCCCACCAACTGCCCTCCCCTGCAGGCCTGATCCCCCCGAACTGCCCTCCCCTGCAGGCCTGCCCCCCTGCAACTGCCCTCCCCTGCAGTCCTGGTCCCCCAAATGCCCTTTCCTGCTGGCCTGGTCTCCCCCAATTGCCCTCCCCTGCTGGTCCAGTCACCCCTAACTGCCCTCCCTGCTGGCCTGATCACCCACAACTGCCCTCCCCTGCAGGCCTTTTCTCCCCCAACTGCCCTCCCCTGCAGGCCATCTTGTGGCGGCCATCTTGTGTCCACATGGGGGCAGCCATCTTTGACCACATGGGCGCAGCCATCTTGTGTCTTGGTGTGATGCAATTTGCATATTACTCTTTTATTAGATAGGATGCTCCCTGTTTATAAGATGACAATGTGGTGGCTTCTAGGTAGAGGTAGTTGAAGGCTCCTCTTCGCTTTTTAAAAATCGAGGATACCAAGGCCTAGGAAACATAACACTTGTCCAAGACCACACAGTGAGAGCTACGACTGAAACTATGACTATGTGCTTTTGCAGTTTATGTCAGTGTTTCAGTTGCCAGATGAATTGAACAGGGAACAGAATACCATAACGAAACTCAGTCAAGCTCACTTGTACCATTAATGTTAACAACTAACCTATGTTTATAGAGGTTGTCTTAGCTCCTCCCTAGCTGTGGGTTAAAGGTAATCAGACTATCCTGCATTTGATATGTAGGCTCCCTCCATGGATTTCAGTTTCTTCATCTGAAAATTAAGCTTCCAGGTTTATTGCAAAGACTACAGGCCCGATGCACAAAATTCATTCAAGGGGCTTGGCCCTTGCAGCCACAGTGGCTGACTCAGCCTCGCAGCCCTGGCTTCATCTGAAAGGTTGTCCAGAAGGACGTCCAGAGGTCATTCGGCTGTCCAATCTAATTAGCATATTACGCTTTTATTATTATAGATAATGTAAGTGTAACAGGAACATGGTGCTTGCCACTGTAGGCACATAATGTGGGCTAGTTCTCTCTCCATTGTGAAGAACAAAACAAAACAAAACAAAAAAACAACTTAGTGAACAAAATTTTATTTATTTATTTTTTATTTTTTAAATTTCTATTTTAAATACATAGATAATAAGGTGTTTTCCCAATAATGATGTGGTTATTTTTCTGGGAGGAGAAAGGGATTTATTTTTTGTGCCATTTTGGGAGATAAATGGAAGCACAAGACAAAGAAAATAGCCCATGTGGATATTGAATCTGAAACTTCAGTCAGACCAGAAAAATGTGGCAGTGAATTCAGCCACCTAGACACAGTAGCCATATTAAAAATTCACTAACTAAATTTTAAATTATGATTTTGAAGCTGGGTAGATTCAAAAAAAGCATGGACAGTCTCATTATCCAATACATATATTGTATGGTAGTTGTTTACATTCATAAGTGGGACTCAACATGTTGGATAATGAGCAAAAAGCAACATGACAGTTAAGCTAAAAGTTTAGTCCTCCAAACTTCTTTCATTTCTCTTTTTAAAAGATGACTATTCTGGATGAAAATCTGTCCAAAATGAATTATGAGTTGTATACTTTTGTTTGTTTTGTTTTCTTAACAGTGTTCAAACTATTGAACCTAATGTAACATTCCCTAATGTCTTTTGGCCATCATTAGGAATACTAGTTATTGTATGATGATGCCCTTGGGGGTTATAAAAGTTTGTAGGTCTGTTTACTCTTCCTTATTAAATAGCTCAGTTCCTGTGCTTTTTGAGTTTCTGTATTTTTTTATAGATTTTCTGTCAACACCCTTAATGTCACTATTCACTGCTATCATTGTGCTAGTCCTAACAGCCCCAGTCCCTTTTCTAATTTGCTTCTTACTAATAGGCAGTGGGGTTGGCAACCAGATAGCTAAGCTTGTTAAAATTGTCAGTAAAATAAGATTTTGTAAATTCTAAGAGAAAATTCATAAGAGAAAAAAATGCATTTGCTTTGTTGCTTGGACTTTGTGGTTGCAGGTTTGATTGTGCATATTTTATTGTTTAAATCTTGCTTCTCAGCTCTGTCAAGAAAGGCAGGCCACCATATAGCTGAATCCTGAGAGGTGGAGTGTTACTCTTAATTAAGTTATGTAGACAGACTGTGCCACATCTGTGTCAGGTTCCTATGCAGACAAGTTAGGTCATGTCTGGAAATGTTGGGGTGTACATCTGAAGAAAGGAAAACATAGCTATTCAAAGGTAAACAGCATTATTAAAATAAATAGTATTCTTTGAAATTTCAGTTTAAAAGTCATTAAATTGCACAAGGTGTTAAACTCGAAAAATAGTGCCATATTTTATGTTATTCTTACTTCATCTAAAAAGTCTGCTTTGGCGTGGAATGGCTTATATTGGCATCTTATTCAACTGCAACCTATCCTGTTTGCAAATGTAGAAAAAAAAAACAAAACAACACATGGTTATTTTTAGTTGATTCCATCCAGGCAGGAAAGGGCTCCACCACTTCACAGCTAAAACCAACAATTATTGGTGATGGTCTCATTATAAATTGCTTTCCATGGGTGTAATGTTTTCTTTTCTTTTCTTTTTCTTTTTAAAGAGACTTAGATTCATGACACATATGAACTAAATTGTGTTTGCCTGATAGCTGAATTTAAAGCTCTGTCTGAGATTACTACCGTTTTCCCTTTGAGCATTCCTTTGTGACACAAAGGCTGAATTTTAAAAACTTTTGTACAGCAAAAGCAATTTATACATATAAAAATACTTGGAGTGCCCTAGGGGTTGCTCATGTTGCAGAGAGTCGGAAAACGATTTTGATTTTAAGTTTAAGCTTCAAACATTTATGGCCTAAATGAAGATGTCATTCTGAATTAAGTCTCAAATATTTTTTTATAGGCAGGCAAGGGTATCATTTCTAAAATGAACTATAAAAGAGTGAAGCAAAACTCCAGTCACTTGCACTCATCAGAGGATTTTTTCTCCCTAAAGAGAACAGATTTCAATGATGATGCCTGCCTCCTTCCAATTCGGGCCCTTGTGCTTCTCTTCCATGAATCCCCTAAGAATTTCAATCAGAGGAGATATTTTCTTTTTCCCTCCTGCTGCGACCAGATATGTCTGCTGTTGATGTAAAATCATTGCCACATGACATTGACTGCTCCGGGCTGCACTTCTCCAACTCATCAGTCAAGGACACCAAGTCAATGTTACAGAAGTCCTTCTCCATGTTCCTGCACCGCTTGCCTCTCTATTCACACCCCGTGTCCGTACACAAACATATCCTTTAAAAAAGTCTTTGACACTCTTTCTCCTTTCTTTGCCTGCCTTGGCTGTTTATGAAGCCTTGGCCACAGTAAATAGCCTACATCTTGACTCACCTTCCACCTCTGCCCCCCTGTATGTTATAATTTGGTAGTGATTCCCCTGAACCAATTATATAAAGGATTAACCTGAGGCAGTGCCAAGAACTACAGCTTTAGTATCTTCTGGTGCTGTTTGCTCATTTTTGCACCCCTGTCTCATGCTTTCCAATTACTCCAAATCTTCATATAGTCTCATGCTTTCACCACACACCTAAAAACACCATTCCAACTGGGCTTCTCCCATTAAACACAATTAAAATGCCTTAAAATACTACCTTCAGTCAAAATGTGGTCTTGGTTCTCATTCCTTCAGGCTTGTGAATGGGCCAAGTGCTGGCCACAAAATAGAAAATCATCAATAAGTAATTACTTATTAAAGAAAAAAATAATATTTTTAGGCACAACTATCAGGTAATACAGATGTGCTTCAACTGGGGCAATCAAGAAACATAATATTTTAATTAAGGATTTGATCAGGGAGGAAATTTTAATGGCATTGGCAGCCCATTGCAGAGTAGTGTGTGTGTGTGCGTGTGTGTGTTTCCCCATGTGTGTTTGTGTGGAGTAGTTGATATGAGGCAATTAGGCAGAGAGACCTAAATGCAGTTCTCAATTCATATAGCATAAATGACTTATGTGAATCACCAAGCTCATAAAAATTATTGATCATGTAGTTTAGATTGCCCATTCTTTGTAATTTTCCCATAAGAGTATTTGGGAGATAATAGCCATCTATTGTTTAGCTAGGTTTATACCAATACTAGTATTAATGGCAAAATAATAATAATAATAATAATAATAATAATAATAATAATAAAAGTTTGAAAATAAATACAAAGTCTAGAATCTTTAAGTGACCTAACTATGAAGACCTATGAAAATTTCTTACTTTTAAGTTGCATGACCTGGAATCTCATCCGTAAATTATAACTCAGTCACACAACTCACTCTTTAAAAAGAAGAAAAAATAAATAAATAAAGGTCTGTTCGATGTTTTTATGTCAAATCTCTGAGGGAAGGCAGAGGAGGGTGAGGGCAGAGGGAGATCAGCCAAAGGAATTGTATGCATGCATGTAAACATAACCAATGGGCACAGACAGTAGGGGGTGAGGGCCTGTTCTCGGGGGTGGGAGTAGCCCAGGAGAGCTATGGGGGAAAACATATGTAATACTTTAAACAATAAATAATTTAAATTTAAAAAAAAAAAGATTTTATTGACTTTTAGAGAGATAGGAAGGGAGAAGGAGAGAGAGAAATATTGATGTGAGGGGAAACTCTGATTGGTTCCCTCCCTGACATGTGCTCTGACCAGGAACTGAACCAGCAACCTTTGGGTGCATGGGACAACGCCCAACTAACTGAGCCACACCATCCAGGGCCACAACTCCCTCTTGAAAGACTTCTTTAATGCCCAGCTACTAACCGCAATCTCACGTCCTATCCTCTCCCCACCAGCACTGGATGTGGTTCTCTGTTCTCCCAAACACTCATTTATTTGTTTCATCTTTATCAGTTTATATGGCTTTCTTGCATCTTTTGTGTAAACTTCCTGAGGAGAGCAGTTCTATTTAATTCATCTTAAAGAACTGCCAGATATATATAGTACATTTTATATGTATGTATGTGTTTTTGTGTGTATATCCTATATAATAAAAAGGTAATATGCAAATTGACCCTAATGGCTGAATGACAGGGAATGACCGGTAGCTATGACATGCACTGACCACCAGGTGGCAGACGCTCACACAGGAGCTGCCCCTGGTGGTCAGTGCGCTCCCACAGGAGGAACTCTGCTCAGCCACAAACGAGGCTGATGGCTGCGAGCACAGCGGCGGTGGTGGGAGCCTCTCCTGCCTCCTTGGCAGCATTAACCATGTCCAACTGATGGCTTAGGCCCTAGCCACAGTCGGACATTCCCCAAGGGCTCTCAGGCTGCCAGAGGGATGTCTGACTGCCAGCTTAGGCCCAATACCCCAAGGAGCGGGCCTAAGATGGCAGGTAGACATCCCCTCAGGGGTCCCAGACTGTGAGAGGGCACAGGCCGGGCTGAGGGACCCCCCTGAATGCACGAATTTCCATGTACTGGGCCTCTAGTCTATATATATAAAAGGCAGTAGCTATGTAGCGCACTGATCACCAGGGGGCAGATGCTCAACACAGGAGCTCCCAAGTGACAGCAACTTTGCAGAGTGCCCTCTGGCACTCTGGGACCCTTCAGGGGGCTGTTGGAGAGCCGGTTTCTGCCTGATCCCCACAGGCCAGGCCGAGAGACCCCACCTGCCGGAGGGACGCCGCTCACTCCACAGAAGCCCTTTGAGCCCCCCGGCGCCGGCCCAGGTGCATCTGGCCGGGGAAGAGTGGGAAGTTGGCTCTAGGGCCGTGGTCGGCAAACTGCGGCTGGCGAGCCACATGCGTCTCTTTGGCCCCTTGAGTGTGGCTCTTCAACAAAATACCATGGCCTGGGCGAATCTATTTTGAAGAAGTGGCGTTAGAAGAAGTTTAAGTTTAAAAAATTTGGCTCTCAAAAGAAATCGTTGTACTGTTGATAGTTGGCTCTGTTGACTAATGAGTTTGCCGACCATGCTCTAGGGCATGTCTGGCACATCTCGCCCAGTCCTGCCCCACTGGCCACCTTCTTTTTTTTTTTTTTTTTTTTAATATATTTTATTGATTTTTTACAGAGAGGAAGAGAGAGGGATAGAGAGTTAGAAACATCAATGAGAGCGAAACATCGATCAGCTGCCTCTTGCACATCCCCTACTGGGGATGTGCCCGCAACCAAGGTACATGCCCTTGACTGGGATCGAACCTGGGACCCTTGAGTCTGCAGGCCAACGCTCTATCCACTGAGCCAAACCGGTTTCGGCAGCCACCTTCTAATTAATTTCCTTTCAATGTGCACGAACCTGAGCAGCGGGCCTCTAGTAATCAATATTGTGCTTTAGGACTTCCATCAAATAAATTGTGGAGGGAAAACATTAAAAATGAAGATACTGTACTTTTAATGCTGCTTTATGAAATTCCTTTATTCCCCCAAATGTGAGAGTCTATATTATGTTTTATTCGCATAACTAGAAAATATTTGAGTAGAAAGAATTTGTGCTGCTTTGGAATATAACATAGTGTTAAAAAATCTATTTAAATCAAGCAACTTGTCTGATGGACCAGGTCATTTTATTTTCAAAGTGTATAAAAGGAAAATCATTTGAAACCCTCATAATAGAATCTCCTTGATTTCTAATTGGAGTGTAACTAGTATATATGAATGCTACAAAGTCAATTCAGGGTAAGTTTTCTGAGTTAGCTTCTGCCAAAATACGTAAAACAAGAAAATTCGCCTGTTATACAAACAAAACTCTTGAGAACAGACAGCATGACGGAACCAAACAACAACATTTCTGAAAATAGATATTATTAGGGATTTCAAAGGGTGATGGAAATTTTACATTCCAGGGAATCCATGAAACCTTTAAGAGCATTTATAAGAGAAAATGTACAGATGAAACCTGAATTGGTGAAAGATAAACAGCCCTCACTGTATTACTGTCAGCAGGATATTTCATTACATTATTCATATGGTATAGATAGATAAAGATACAGATGACAGAAATATAGATATTTCTCGATAAGAAATGTTTATTCTTCCAGTATTTCAAAATTCCTGTCCCAAATGAGATATTCTGAATACTTTTTTTTCTGAAGAAGCACATCTAGTTTTCTTAAACGCAGAAAGAAAACAAAAAGGTCATCTGGGATAGGGGATGGGGAATGATTGAGGATAGTAAACCTTAGTAATTGTACAGAGTAACCTGATTGGTAAATCAGAAGTACTGAGCAAAACATTGACAATATTAAAATTTTGGTTGAGAGAGAATTGACTTTTCTAGGGTGTCCCAAAGATTCTTTAAGTTTAGCAGTAACTTAAAACTTAAGAGTGCTAATCAGAAAAGGAATTGTAGTTTTCTCCTGACTTTGTGTGTAACTAACAGAGAGATTTATGATCGGACTAACCTGAGTGATAGATGACTAATTTAAAAAATTCAATTACAAAGTGATATTTGGGAGAACAGAGTGATTTTCAATTTGCCATAATTGTCACTGATGAATATGCTGATCAGATAACCACTCAAATTAATTTATTTCTTTAGAAATGTAAATAAAAGCTACCTTATTTTAATATGATAGAAGCCAAAAAAGAAAATAAATATTTAAATTAATTTCTAGATTGTTTATCATGTTGATATTACATAAGCAGTACTTAATCTTACACATGAACAAAAAAAGGTGTATCATCCTATTTTCAAAGGATATGCTTAGCTTTGAATAGCTATTTTTGCAATTACTGAAGTCTGTGTGATATAGAAATCGTTGTACCTCATAATAATGAATTATGTTCATTAAAATCCATAGTAATAGTAGTTACCAGTATCTATTGAAAATATAGACATGTATTAACTAGGTCAAGATGTAAAATATATTTCTTACTGAAGGTAACCAGCAAAGTTTAAGAGGCAGTTTAATTACATTACAATGTCACATACTTTCAAGATGCTGGTTTCTAGACTTGTTTACATGAAATGCTATACTGAGATGGGAAATAACCAAGTTGGCTTCATATATTAGAAACTTGTAAATATTAAACTATCAGCTTTTTAATTTGTGTTAACAACCTTTGGCAGTAAGGAGTTACTATACTAATCACAAAAATGTGACAGACTCTTGAAATGTAGAATTATTTTTGTTACTCATAAACTATCATTTTTTTTATAGAATGGTTTAATGAACTGGGGAAAATTGGAAAAAATCTGTAAATAATATGACTCACAGCTTGCATCAGTTTCTCTAAACATCTGCTACTTAAGGGCACAGGGGTAAGCAGAAGTCACAGGTGCCTGCTCATTGCCTTCATGGCACTGGAAAACCATCAGATTTATGAAAATATGTTATTTCAGTGCCACACATCAGTTAGAAACCTTAGTTCATATCAAAAGAACATCTGACGTTGCAGAGTGAGCATTAGAGTTACTTAAAGATTAGTTACTGAAAGTTAATCAAAATTTATCTGCATCCATTTTGAAGATAATATCAACTACAGTAATTCAGACTGTGTGAACTTAACTGTGGAGGATCTATATTTATTAAGCTAGTAATCAGGAAAAAAACTACATGTGGTGTTATAACATTTATGGGGCTATATTAATTATATGTTATATGAACTCTGTTATTTCAATACTACTAAATACATAACCATTGACACACGCAGAATGAGATGTAGCCTCTCCACTAATTTTTACATTTTTCAGTCTGAAGTTTTTTCCTGAATCCTTGTAACCATCCCTTACTCGCAGTAAATGGCTTGGTGTCACTTGTTTCAGGGAATACCCTGCTGAAGTCTTCCTATAAGCTCCATGTTTTCTGACACAACATGTTGCCAATAGTCAGAACACAGTGTCTGTTCATATCCTCCACCCACAAATTTAATGCCTTTCCATTTTAACTAAGCACTTATCATATGCTGTGGCCATAACTTTTGCATTTTGAGATGTTACAGCAAAACGAGCCCACATTTATTTTTCCTTCTTCACAATTTCATGGATTGAAGAGTTGTTCTTGTCACAGATCTAAGCAACTCAGCATACATTTTTTTTCTTTCCTCATTAAATTGAGAACATTCATGTTTACGCTTAAAGGAGGCACTTAACAGCTTCCTATGGGCATATCTGAATAGCCAGCATCACTACTCTTGCATTTTGGGGCCATTATTAGGTAAAATAAGAGTTACTTGAACACAGGCACTGCAATACTGCAACAGTTATCAGACAACTGAGATGGCTATTAAGTGACAAATGGGTGGGAACATATACCATGTGGAAAATCTGGACAAAGGCATGGTTTACCTCCTGGGCAGGATGGAGTGGGAAGGGGTGAGATTTCATCTTGATACTCAGAATGGCATGTAATTAAAAATTACAAATTATTTGTTTCTTAAATTTTCCATTTAATATTTTCAGACCACAGTTTGCCATGGGTAACTGAACCATGGATAAGGGGAGAGGGACTACTGCATTTTTGTTTCATTCCTTTAATGGGAAGTATAATCCAGAGTGTGGACTCCAATGTTGAATGCCCCAGTTTCCATAGTAGTACCTCGCACATACTTGGCACTAAAACATTTTTGTTACTTGGGATAAAAAATAATAAAGTTGTCTTGCCCTGGCTGGTTTGGCTCAGTGGATAGAGCGTCGACCTGTGGACTGAGGGGTCCCGGGTTCGATTCCGGTGAAGGGCATGTGCCTTGGTTGCGGGCACATCTCCGGTGGGGGGTGTGCAGGAGGCAGCCGATTGATGTTTCTCTCTCATTGATGTTTCTAGCTCTCTGTCCCTCTCCCTTCCTCTCTGAAATCAATAAAAATATATATATATATTAAAATAATAATAATAATAATAATAATAAAGTTGTCTAAACAATTGTAAAATCTCAAATGGAAACAATCATAGAGATCAAGCTATGTTTTAATTCTAATTTTTTTAAAATAGGACAAGTGGACTATTTTAGGAATTAATTACAGAGCTTATATGTCTTTGAAATGCTTATGTAGTTCAAAGAGTTCTTCACATCTTGCCTTACTTCACTTTCTAAACAGAAAATTCCTTAAAGGCAATAATGGTAGTATGTATCTTGGTATTTGCTGACTTACAGTTGGATGTCTTGTATTAATCTTGCAAAAGATAATTTAGCTTGATGTTATGCTTCTAGAAAATCTCAGCAATGGAGACAAGTCCAATACAAAAAAAAAATTACAGAAAATAGTCAACTTATTGTGCATTTAAAGACTGAGCTTATAGTGGTCTAATTCAAGTGCAAACTGAGCTCAATTTAAATGTGGTTGATTGTAATAAAGATGAAAGGCAACACTGTACCCACACAAGGGTGTACAGAAGCCAGAGAACACTTTAAGACACAATTTCTTTTAAGCAGCAACAGTACCATGCAACCCAGGAGCTGAAGAGTAGGGGCTCATCTAGAAGCAGAAACTCAACTAAAAGATTTCTAATTAGACAATATCCGACGTGACAGCCACACTGGTAATAGCCCTTCCAGCTGTGCCACTCTCAGATACAAGGGGAAAGCAGCTCCATAGAAAAGCAACTTGCTTTTTAAAAAAAATCAATTTCACCCCCTTTATCTCTAACTCTTCCTTCAAATGCTCTAATTTTGGAAAGTCACTATTTCAGATCAGCTCCTCAGAGGGCTGCATTTTGCCACATTGCAATCAGCAACTCCAGCAGTCATATCACTTTTGTTCATAGCTACTGTGTTGCTTCCAAATTGGCCTGAGATATTGAAAAACAACATTGGAAGTGATGCGCATAAGAACAAAGTCCTATTTCTCTCCTTGGCATTCATTTTCCCTCTTCAGCATTTTAATGATCTATTTCATTTCATTCCGATCTATAGCTTATTTTGCCTCAGAAAAGGATTTTCCTGTTGGTTATCTCGGTAAGACAAATTTCAGGAGGTCCAGATCCATAAGCTCCCTTCCGAGTAATAAAATATAACCATGGCCACAGCAGGAAGTTTTAAACTTGAACATTAATGTATAGTTCAATTAAATTATCATTTAAACAATTAGCTTAGGGTAACTATGGCTGGAACTTGCAACTAGTATAATCAGAACACTTGAACAGATGAAAAATTATTTAGCTTTTAATTTGAACCTCCTATTTTATGCTATGTACAATCTGACCCAAAGATAAATGTTACAAAGACATAAACTATGTAAGGTGAACTACATTATGGTTCCATGGCAAGTCGGTGTCACATTTAAAGAAACACTAGATTAATAATTAATTTTTTATTGGTTTCTCAAAGAACATCATATAAACCTTCTATTAGTAAAACAAAGTAAATCTCTTGAAATTGGACTTCCTGCTTTCCTTGTAATCTGTATACCTAGAGATGTCCCCAAATTCCCTTTCTATCTAAACTCCCCTAACTTTCTAACCTGAACCACTAGGGTAATGGTGTTTTCTACTTTTCCCATCCCCCATCCATCTTTTAAACTATTCATTATTGCTTTCTCATAGCAGTCTTCTCATTCTAATGTAAATCAATCTTCATTTTCTAATATCTCTAATTTTCTAAATCACCCACTATGCTGATCAATATCACAAAAAAAGCAAAAAACTAAGTAGATAGAAGAAAGGTTATAAACACTCAATGATCAACTGTTTTCCCAGTGCCATCCCCTTCCCATTTAAGTGCTTTGGTTAGAGAAATATTTCTTGTACCTGGGAATCATCTGGATACCTTTTTTAAAAATACATCAGACCAATTAAGTCTTATTTGAGATAGAGCCCAGACAATTTAAAAAACCCTTTCCAAATGAATCTAATATATAACCAAAGTTGCAAAATACTGATTTGTGTTCCACAAAGGAGGGCATCACATTTTTTTCTAAAGCAGTGGTCGGCAAACTCATTAGTCAACAGAGCCAAATATCAAACGTACAACGATTGAAATTTCTTTTGAGAGCCAAACTTTAACTTCTTCTAACACCACTTCTTCAAAATAGACTTGCCCAGGCCGTGGTATTTTGTGGAAGAGCCACACTCAAGGGGCCAAAGAGCCGCATGTGGCTCGCGAGCCGCAGTTTGCCGACCACGGTTCTAAAGGATTTGGTCATAGAGAAATAGTTATAAGAGAGGAGAGGGACTCATCTCTTTCAGTTGCTCATGGAAGTGGGGTTCTTAGGGGTTAGCTGGAATAATCATTTCTGGAGTTCCCCATGGGAGGATGCAATATGCTAGAAAGTTTTATTTTTGTGAAATTATGTTCCTGGGTTTCCAAAGTCACATTTCCCTTAGTCCAGTCATAGGAGAAGTGTAGCTGGGGCTTCAGTGGGGCTGAAATCAAAGCCAGTGTCCAGAGTTTCCTTTCCATGTTGGAGCTGGGTCCAGCCCAGCATCAGGCCAGCTTAGCTTGTGTTTCTTTGTTACAGTCTACCCGTCAATTTCATGTGAGACCTGCCATATAACTAGGAAGGAAACACCAGGAGCAGTAAAACAAGAGTCCCATGTCCCAAGAGACAAGTGGGATAAGAGCACAAGAGAGTGAAGTCTCTTGCTTAGAGGATTATTATTCCTAAATGTTCCCATGCTTACAGTGGCTATACCCATTCTGGCCAATCATCTCTGTCCCCAGATGTGATTGACAGGCAAGTACCTTCTTATGTTACCCTAACTTTTCTGGGCATGCATCTATCTTTCCTTTGTTGGACAACCCCCCTCCCCCCACGCAGTAAATGCAAAGTTTCAGCTTCCTAGTGAAGCTGCCCAAATAACATGCCTATAATGTCTGGCCTTCCCTTTGCTTCTTTTTCATTATTAACTAGAGGCCCGGTGCACGAAATTCGTGCACGGAGGGGGGTTGTCCCTCAGCCCAGCCTGTACCCTTTCCAATCTGGGATCCCTCTCACAATCCAGGACTGCTGGCTCCCAACTGCTTGCCTGCCTGCCTTCCTGATTGCCCCTAACTGCTGCTGCCTGCCAGCCTGATCACCCCCTAACCACTCTGCTGCCAGCCTGTTTGCCCCCAACTTCCCTCCTCTGCTGGCCTGGTCACCCCTAACTGCCCTCTTCTGCAGGGTTGATCACCTTCAACTGCCCTCCCTTGCAGGCTTGGTCCCTCTCAACTGCCCTCCCTTGCAGGCCGGGTGCCTCCCAACTGCCCTCTCCTGCTGGCCATCTTGTGGTGGCCATCCTGTGTCCACATGGGGGCAGGATCTTTGACCACATGGGGGCAGCTATATTGTGTGTTGCAGTGATGATCAATCTGCATATTACTCTTTTATTAGATAGGATAGAGGCCTGGTACAGGGGTGGGGGCCAGCTGGTTTGCCCTGAAGGGCATCCCGGATCAGGTGGGGGTTCCCTTGGGGTGTGGGGCGGCCTGAGCGAGGGGCCTGTGGTGGTTTGCAGGCTGGCCACACCCCCTGGCAACCCAAGCAGAGGCCCTGGTATCTGGAATTTATTTTCCTTCTACAATTGAAACTTTGTAGCCTGGAGCGGAGCCAAGCCTGGGGCTCCCTCCACCGGCAGCCATTTGTGTTGGGGTTATAATTGAAACTTTGTTGCCTTAAGTGGGTGGGCCCGGCCAGGGTGTGCGGAAAGCTTTGGTTCCCCTGTTGCTGGCGGCAACCCTGGCCTGCTCTCTCAAGCTGCATTCTGCCGCCATTTGTTTGAATTTGTTTACCTTCTATAATTGAAACTTTGTAGCTTGAGTGGAGGCTTAGGCCTGGCAAGGGCAGGCGGAAAGCTTGGCTTCCTCTGTTACCTAGGAAACCTTACTCTGTGGCTGTAGCCATCTTGGTTTGGGTTAATTTGCATACTCGCTCTGATTGGATGGTGGGCGTGGCTTGTGGGCGTGGCTTATGGGTGTGTCGGAGGTATGGTCAATTTGTATATTTGTCTATTATTAGATAGGATAACTAGCTAATTACAACAGTATCAGTCATAATGGGGAAAGGAGGGAATAGTGAGTGGTGAGTGTCATGGGTGAGCATCTGTTGTGTCAGGATTTAAAGCAGATGAGCACACTGGGAGAATCTGTAATCTAGGTCTCCTGCAAATGTTAGCCACCATTAGACTCAGGGTCAGGCCCCGTTTCTCTGACTAGCATCCTAAGCAGGAAAAGCATCCATTAACAATGTTATTGATCATAACACTTAATTTTGGGGTCTCTGCCTTAAAATAAGAAAGGTTTTTCATTCATTAGACTCCTTTCTTAGTGGATTAAGGTTGTAACTAGATTTTCCTCTTACAAACACAAAGGTATCCATACCCTTACTCAGGCCTACAAAATACTTAGACAAGACCAGGCACTCCATCAAGTCTCTCTTTTGTTCAAGGATCTTAAAGAAAAGCAGTTTAGTTGGCATAGCATCCAAACAAACCTTCTGTTACCTGTTGAGGTGCCCATCTACCCACCCTAATTAGGATCTCTTTTGTCTGTAATTGAATATCAAGAATCAAATCACACTTGTATATAGGTACCTTGAGTCTATCTTCCTGCTTAAATATGAGCTCTGTAATTTGGTATTCATTTTATTTCTGAAGGACCTCAATGTTTTCCTCATTTTCTGACTCAAAATTTATTAGTTTCACAATAGTGAGGATTCAGGTGGCTATTAGGTTTAAAATAGATCTTAAAATTACTCCATCTATCTACCTACCTACCTATCTACTTCTCTATATATCTATCTTCATGACTCTATGCAAAATGGCTCTAACCTTGTCAAATATTTCTACAAACTATGCTACAACTTCCCCTGGAAGATGACCGTTGAAATACCTCCATTCTCTACATGCAAGTACCATATATTGTCCATTTGCAAATATGTCTTCAACCTATGAATGCAGACAAATCATCTTGCCATCTGTAGGTTTCTAGGCCAGTGAAGTAGGCTGCAATACAAATAGGAGCTGGGTTATTTTCAGACAACAAATAATCCCTCATGTTGAACTGCTGACCTTCACCTGGCTGTATTCGTCTGCCTTTAATACCATTTCTAGACTATTTTAATAGCAAGCTATACCTAAGATCCTAAGATCTATTTTCTGGGCTTCTGCAAGGTACTTCAACAAATTTCTCAAGTTACTAAAAGCACATAGCCAGTGTCAGCAGTTCTAATAAAAACAAGACATAGCTCCAGCCAATTTCCCAGGGAACCTTCTGTCACTGGAGCACAGAAAAAAACTTGAACTAGCCTAAACATAGCTACCATGACTTCTATAATCCACAAAGGACTCCAACCTAAGAAAGTCTATGTCCACGGAGGCTGTTTCAAACACGTTTTCTGGTTTCAATTTCATAAGGGAGTCCATTGGGTCTCAAAGTGGTCTCTAGTGCTTCTCTCTGCAGTAGTATTCTAAAAGTCCTTAAGATTTTGTAGGACAAATCTTTATCTTTTGCATTAGGAGTCTAGTAAGATTGTAACTATCATGAAAATATACTTGGAGGTATTGACTTTCTCAAAGTACAGCTGAGTATTGAACAATAAGGCCTGGATTCCAAACCATAACCCACATATAGTTAGTCAAGGGTCCTCACATTTCCATGTTGGTCAAGTCAAACAGGAGAATGTATTTAGAAGTACATTAAGTCCTCACTTAACACTGTCAATATATTCTTTGACTATAAGCGAAATGACATATAACAAAACCAATTTTACCATAGGCAATGTATATAAACAAGAGTTACGTTTCCTCCGTATTGCAACTTTATGACAAATCAATGTTAAACTAAAAGACGTTATTCTGGAAGCTGCTATAATTTAACATCCTTTCAAAATGTTATAAGGGGAAATCCTATTTATAATGTACTGTTAAATTCCTGAAATCTTCTTCTTACAGTAGTTCCTAAAATATATATCTCTCACTTTATAATCTCCAGGTCTCTCTCTTCAAAATAACTCATTTGGATTCTTTACTTGTCCAGGTCTCCTTCACTTTCCTGGATTCATTGTTTTCACCTAGTACAGCCAAGTTTGACGGAAGAACAGACAGGCCTAAACCTATTGTATTTTCACATTAATGGTTTTTACTTTCAAAAGACAATACTTGCATCCAATCTAGATGACAAATATCAACATGTTTAAAGTGTCACATTCACAGATTAAAGTGAGGTTGATAGTCCTAAACCTAACTGGTTAATATTAATATGTTACCTATTTTAGCATAGATTCAAATGTCAGTAAATATTTGTTAAGACACTTCCATGTACCAAATCCTGAATATAGATTACCTTATTGATTTCTAACATTATTTTGCAATGCATTGTTAAATTGTGGTTCCTAATTATTATACAAATTCCAAGAAAGCAATGAACGTTTTCCCAATAAAGGGCATAGAGTAACTAAGTTGAATGCTATGGTTTATAATTAGTTCGCATTAAAGCCAAGTATAGTTGTGTCACTTTTAGATATCTTAAAGCTAGAACAGTACCTGACTCAACTAATTAAATTAAGAGAATATAATCCAAGGTTTGCTGTAAGGTACCTATCATATTTTTTTTAAAATATATTTTATTGATTTTCTACAGAGAGGAAGGGAGAGGGATAGAGAGTTAGAAACATCAATGAGAGAGAAACATTGATCAGCTGCCTCCTGCACACCCCCCACTAGGGACGTGCCCGCAACCAAGGCACATGCCCTTGACCAGAATCGAACCTGGGACCCTTGAGTCCACAGGCTGACGCTCTATCCACTGAGCCAAACCGGTTAGGGCCCTATCATATTTTTATTAAAAAAAGCCTGTGTTACTGAACTTTTGAAAAAAAATACAATAGTCCCAAAAAGTTCAGTTGAATGTGTGTGTGTATGTGTGTGTGTGGGTGTGTAAAAGATTTAAATAGTCACTAATCTTTAAGTCAATCCTAAATTCTACAATAAAGGTGCTCTCTCTACTTGAAGGTTTATACTTGATGGGCCAATTCATATTTCCATAATTTAACCTGTCCAGATCTTACATCTGAAAAGATACATAGAAGGAAATTTTTCTGTCTCAAAAATTATACTGGATTTATTTAGAATTTAGTTCATTACATCTTCTCTTGGGCTAGTATACTTAATAGCTAATATATCCATGTCACAATATCATAACTGACCAGTAAGTAATGCACTCTACTCAAAAGTTCATGATATCTGATGCTTTTAAACAAAACACCATGAGTCAACATTTGACTGTATCTTTAAATCTGTAATTGCATATACCATATTCATTTATAAAAAATATCTTTCTATAGATCTAATTCAAGTAAATTCCTTTTCTCAAAATTCATCTAAAAGAACAGTTATAAAATATATTTTAAAGAAAGCTCTTTGAGGATAACTTCAATTAATGCTATTTTATTGGGGATGAGGTCTAAAGCAGTTCTAACTAACAAATGTTATATTCTAAGATCCAATTTTGTAAGGAGAAGGAAACTGCCTTAGGAGTTTGGCTAGGTTCCAGTGAGGTAATTGCATTACACCTTTCTAATTTTCCATAGAAATTTCAAATGAATAGAGTTTTCTTCCTTGTATGCTAATTAGGAAACACTACTAAAAAGTGAACAAACAAAAACTTACGTGTGCATATATGTATATAGATGATGACAGGTAACTGGAAATTGGTAAAAAAGCCATTGACATGTGAAAGAAGAAGGCTCACACTCCTAGGAGACTATGATCTGGAAAAACAATGTTTCTGTGCCTCAGCCTCCTGGTCGGTCTCAGTGTTATTTTTCATCAACCCAACTCCCCTACACTCAGTGCCCTCAAGGAGTCTGATGATGATTAATTTTGGACAAGAAAAAAATTATGAGATGTCCTAAAAGAAATTACAGCAGACCAGAGAGTAAGAGAAAGAAACAGACCGTAAATAGCTGTGGGCCAACTAAGAAGCTGACATTCCTGACTGTATGTTGAAGCTTTGAATCAACCTCTAGGAGTCTACCGCCCTCTACTAGACACGACTGCATAACTTACAGAACTGTTGCTTGTAACCACTCAAAAGTAGTAAGTAATTCTTCCTTACAGACTGTGCACCTACCATAGAACTGCCCCCTCTGCACCCCCCTTTTCTGTAGCTGATGCAATTTCTTTGAAAACAACTTATATATTTTTGTCTCCAAAACATAATGTATAAAAGTACCCATCAGTCTTAGGATGCTGGACATGCTTGTTTGTTCTATTTAGCCATGCTACTGGTGGTTGAAGTTTCATGTCCAGGACCTTGTCCTTTTCTGGCTAGCATCTGGCCTAGTAAATCTTTTCAGAAAAACTTTCAGCCATGAAGCTTTTTGTTTTTTGTTTGCTCAACAATATATCAGTAAAAGGCTGATATTAGCTTTTTATGGAACTGTCATTTTCAAAAAGGGGATTAAGACATTTTCCTATAGCATTAAAGTTTTATATAATAAGATTATATAAATTATATAACAGTCGATCAGACAAGACACATGACATAATAATCTCAAAACATCTGGAATGTTATGCCAGCTAGCTTTCTAAGTTGCTCTGCTTGTGATTCAAGCTTTGTATAAAGAGGACAGGGTCTAGCAAATACAAACAAGTATTTATTTTTAATTTTTTTAAGGTACTACTAGAGAGCACATTTAGATTCGCCATATCTATTTGTACAACTTGGAGGACAAAATAAAACTATAACCAAATCTAACACATGGCCTTTTTTTAATGACTATTGAAAATATTTACTATCTAGCCCTTTTCAGAAAAAAATTATTAAAAAAATTGCTGACACTTAATTTAAGCTATTTTTTTTATAAACAGATCCTATTTGGATGAATTCTTTATGGTTAATTTGGGAGAGAATTAGATAACTTCTGTCTGAGCTTCCTTTCATTCTCAGGTTTATGGGATCAGTAAAGGCCTGACATCTCTTTAGCTAAGCCAGGTAAGACCGCCTGGAACTCTAGGCCTTCGGCCAGGTCCCTTTAAGCTGAATAGCCCAGAGAAGCCTCCCTAGGTCTGGTGGCAGAACACAGCCCATTACATGATCCAGTGTGTTCTGCCACCATAAACACACAGGTAAAGGCTGAGCACATTTCCAGCAGCTGTTACTGCTAAATAGGAAAATACGCTTTCCATATGCCAAGCAAGATGTAAGAAAGGTCACCTCAGCCACAAGCTCAGAAGTGGTGGGTTTTTTTGTTTGTTTGTTTTTGATTTTCCTTTTTTTTTCTTCTTTTTTTTTTTTTTTTGAGCATCAAACAGGATATACCGTATATCTTGCCTTGGTATACCCATGTTCAATGTCAGAAGATGGTGTCTATTTCTTCTTCTTCTTCTTTTTTTTAAGTTGTGACATCATTCAGCTTCTTTGATTTTTATAATACTAATCAAGTCCAACTTTAGTGTGGTAAGTGTAAAAAGAAAGCAAAACAAAACATTGAGCCCAAATAAATAACCCTCGGCCTGATATTACTTCATCAAAAGCCTATGAATGCCTTTTTGTACACATTTGGAGCAATTTATTTCTTTCATACTCATCCGGGTTAGGGAGGGATACTTTCTACATTTCAGCTCTGGTAAGCACATCAGGATACTCTTTCCCCAGGAAATAAAGTTAACTACATCATTTCTATCCTCAAGAATCCCTCACCAGCATCATGACACTTAAATGAAGAAATAAAGTTTCAACAACTGCTAATACACACTGTACTACTACTGTTTATAAGTCGACACTGAAAACAACTTGTATGATGGAATGGAGGAATTGGTTAATATATGCAAGTAATAACATTTAAGTTGTCACATTAGTGTTTGCAAAGCTTTTACTGCTATGGTAAATTTTTAAAATAAAAACATGAAACTGAACATAAAATTTAAAAATTACATGTCAACTATGCAATGAAGAAAAGTACTGAAGATAGACTAACAGAAATGTTATGGGCAGAATTATACCCCCACCTCAAATATATATGTTGAAGTTTTCACCCCCAATAACTCAGAATGTGGCTGTTTTGGGACTTAAGATCTTTAAATAGGTGATTGTGTTAAAATGAAACCAATGTGATGGTTCTTGATTCAATGTGATTGGTGGCTTCATAAGAGGACCAAATTTGGACAGAGAAAGAGACACCAGGGGCTCTCCACCGAGGAAAGACCATGTGGGGACACAGGGAGAAGGTACCTGCAGGCCAAGGAGAGAGGCCACAGGAGAAACAAACCTGCCAACTCAGCAATCTTAGATTTCTAGCCTCCAGATCCATGAGAAAATAAACTTCTGTTGTGCAAGCCACACAGTCTGTGGATTTTATTATGGCAGCCCTAGCAAGCTAATGCAAGGAACATAATAAAATATTGTTATTATTACGTTTGGTTGGTTAAATTATGCCTGAGTTTTGTGACTTTATACTCCCTGTATTTAACTCATTACTTTCTCTTATCCTTTGCCTTCCTCCCTCCTCCCTTTCCTGCTTCCTTTCTTATGTTTTTATACCAAAACGTATTTTTTGAGTGCTTAGTGTGTGGCTAGCCTCATGAATATTTTAGCGCTAGGCATTTAAAGCATAGTGTGATTTTTGTCTTTAGAAAATTTAATCTGGTAGATTTTAATTGTATATTATTTAAGAAAAAGATAATGGAAAAATCCATTTCAACATTGCCCAACACACACACACACACACACACACACACACACACACACACACACACACACACACATACAGACACCTGTAGTTACGTTATATAGAAACATGTTGCTTATTATTCCTGCAATAACAAAACAACAGTCTAAGCGTGCAGTTTGATGAAAAGTATTGTATCAAAGGCAGCTGTAACTAAAACAAATTGTCTCAGGTTGCTTTGTGGCACCTGTTCTTAAGCTTCCAGTATACTTGAACAATAATTAGAAAAGTTGATAATCACTAGTAGATAGCAGTCAGACACTATTTTTAAAGATGGATTTCTAATTTCTGTAGAGCCCCTCCCCACATCCTCCCATCCTGCTTTCACTGTAAATCAAACCTCACATCTGAAAATGCTGTCTCTAGCACCACCGTATTTTCCCAAAGTTTTGATGAGGAGGATACATAGTGATCAATTAGAAGGAATTTGTTTGATAAAATCCTTTGCCATCACGTGGTTGGTGTTGGGCATATTTTCCCTAGAAGGGTATTTTTAAATCTTAGGCATATATGGATACTCTAAATGCATAAGTCCAAGGAATGGGTGGTGGTAATTGGAGCCATGGTACACAACTCCAGGTAAAATGATTGATTCCTCTTACTGAGCTATCACATGTATATCTTCTCTTTCCAGTCCTCACTCTCTGCCATGGTAGTCAGAGTAGTACTAGGAGACCCAGACCATCACTTTATAGAGACAATAAGTCAAAACACCAAATATGTGAGCATGATTATAGGAAATATATATATATAGGAGCCCTCAGGCAAAGGTCAGACATCAGAAAAAATGTACAGCAATTTGGGGAGCTGTCACCCAGTGCGGACAATAAATGTTTAACAAATAACTTTATGAAAAAAATGAGTATTTAGTGTGTTAAAAATATTACTGATATAAAGGATGTATTGCACCCAAAGAACAAATAATAATAAAATATGTAATACTTTTTACTGTAAATTCTCTATAGCCAATTGATTCACCTAAAATGCTTCCATTGATTTTGCCAAACTCTTGTACTTGTAAACCAATGCATGGATATAATTGATGAAGAAGTAGTTTCATTATCAGTTTTTGAGAGCTGAAAGAATATTTCCTCAATTTATTGTGCTATTCACAATGTATCAGATACAGCCGTGACACTTTTAAGTTCAATCTACATTTTAATATGTTTTATCCATTACTTTATTAAGTCTATAGTAGACAATCAACAAAAACAATGAATCAAACCCTGATTTCTTTTGTTTGTAATTTTCATGGTATAAATGCCCCTATCATGGTCAATTTCAAGTTCCCAACATAATGAGCAAGGATTTGGGAAGAGATTTATAGGAGAACACTTTTGTGTAGTTATTATACCATGCAATTACAGTGGGCTTAAAATAACTGTAAGAGCAAAAATAATTAAAAGTAATAAAGCAATTAGAAAGCAATGAGTTCTGAGTACTACCTTTGGTTATAATATAATTTATTTAACTGCAAATTTGTATTATTTATTTTTTAACCGTAACTATGTTTAACAATTGGCTCTCAAAAGTTATAAAAATTTAAACAGTAGGCTCTCATGAGTGGTATAATCCAGACACACCAGTTCACTGCTTCCATCAGCCAACTTTTTCTTTTAAACTTCTTTTCTCTCTCTCATGATGATTTTCTCCCAGGTGTTATGTCTTTTCCTTGAGCAATTCTTCTAATATTTCTTCTAAATATTCCTTTCTACCTGATTTTCAGTCTTCCCACAATCTTATCTTAATATTATAGCATTTGAAATATGATAAACTAATTCACACTAACATGGTATGTATGTGGGTTAAAAATAGCTAATATATGTCCTGTTCAGTAAGAATATGGTATTGAAAATTCAAATGAACTAACCTCTAATGGTGGCATTTAAATGTTTAATGGTATACCACAGAACAAAGGTATTTGGGGGTAGATACTTCAAATTATAGACTATAGTTCACATAAATTTTTTTAAAATATATTTTATTGATTTATTACAGTGAGGAAGAGAGAGGGATAGAGAGTTAGAAACATCGATGAGAGAGAAACATCGACCAGCTGCCTCTTGCACATCCCCTACTGGGGATGTGCCCGCAACCAAGGTATATGCCCTTGACCGGAATCGAACCTGGGACCCTTGAGTCCGCAGGCCGACGCTCTATCCACTGAGCCAAACCGGTTTCGGCCACATAAATATTTTTGAAATTAGTGTGTTCTGGTCTAGTCGGTATAACTATTTGCAGTTCTCTTTTAAGTTTGGAATTAACAGTCCTACTAAGTAATTAACATTTTAATTGATGCTATCTAAAACTCCTATTTTCACCGTGACTCTTTCTCTCTGTGGTCTAGCTATTGTGAAACACATTTAGCTTTCAGGTGTCTACTGAAGAAGCTCTCTATACTTAGAGTACCCTCCCACTCTCTATCCTCACTCCCTGTGGTTGCCTTCAGATCTTCCTATGCCTGGTGAGCCATCGCTTTCCCTGAGAAAAGTCCCCTACCCTTCTGGAGTAAGCCCCTCAATAGGACTCCACAGCTTCCCATGCTTACCTTTACAGGGACACTTGTCTCATTTGATCTCATCCTTTTCTACAGCAACTGCCTGGGAATTCTGCAAAGAGGGTGAGGGTGGGGAGGCAAGTCTGCCTTGTTCATCAGTATTCTCTGACACCCAGAATGATGCCTGGCAGTTTGTTGGAAGTGGGCAAATGATGGTTGGATGCAATGCTGATGATTCTAAGAGGAGCTAGAGCACTGGGGTTATAAACATGCTTCCCATTTATTTCTATCTCAGGTTAGAATTGCATAATTTTGAAGTTTTTAAAAAGAGGATACATGGTACTTCACTGGATCTGACTGGATGGGCCACTCTTCAGCAGCAGGTTACTGGAACTCCCCCTTCCACATTCCCGAAGGCCTCCTGGGTACAGAGAGCTGTTAAAAAGCCGCGCCTAATTAAACAGGCGAGCAAAGAAGGAGCTCTAGTCACTAGAATCCAATTGTACATTTGCTTGCTTTATTCCATCAGCTTGAGACATTCGAACACTCCACGCAAGATAATGACAGAGTTTGCCAGGAACAGAGTAGCTACATCTCCTCAGTAGTGAACGCGAGCCAAGTGTGAAAAATAAATGAAATCTTGACAAAATTTCCTGACTTTTCAACCCAATATACTTAGTTTGTGGATAAGGCGAAGTTATGACACATTACAGCATCTGTCAGACACACTGCCTAATTTGGATCTCATTTCCAGTAATCATCTCCTGAAAAGAGATGCCTTGGATCAAAGCAAGTCAAAAAAGGTGGTGTCCTCCTCCCCAATCCTTCTGGAAGGCAACCCTATTCACATTTAAAACTGAAGCCACTTCCCCTTCACAGAATTTAAACCCAAGAAAAGAACTACACAGTTTTCAACACTATTACCTGCAGCTAGCACAAAAGGACAGGGATTTGCATTAGAACAAGTGCTAACAGTTGAGCTTCAGGCAAGGAAAGATCATTATTTATAACAAGCTGATCTGCTTCTAGATGATTAACAGAAGAACAGCGAATTAATGTTATTCTCTTAATATTGTTTAAATGGCCTCTAGATGTGGTGTGAAGCCACACCAGGCAGAGTGGTTAATGCAAAGTAAATGTCAATCCAAGAGAGATTTCTGGGAAACATTTTTACCAGGACTAGAATTTGCTTAATTAATGGCCTCAAAATGATAAGCTCTGATATGCTGTGCTGTATGGTATTATTGTATTTGGGGAAACAGGCTGATTTAACGGGATTTTCTTCAGAGACTGGTAAAACTGGTAAGCTTCTGGACAGTTATCAGCCATTTTAATGATTTCTTCTTTTCAAGATGTAGTTCATGCCCTAGGTTATCTGGGGAAAAGGGTGAGGAAACTAGAATGGTTGCATTTTATTATTATGTGTTGCTTTAACTGTCTGCTTAGACAGGAAGTTGGATTTTAAGACACAAACAAATAAGCTTTCTATTACTCCTGAACTAGGGCTTCATCAAATAGTTGGCAGCAGCGGGAAAGGCACTGGGTGTCTGACCTGACTGTTGGGGTCTGACTGGACCTAGTTCCACAACCTCGGTACTTGAGTTCTGGCTAGGAAAGAATTCAGAGGCAAGACTCAAACCATGAGAGAACATTTATTTGGTAAATCACTGAGGTAGAAGAAGTAACTCATAGAAGAAATGGGCTTAGGAAATAAGTTATAGTGATGAGGAAAATAAGACATTTTTGGGGGTCTAGCAGTCTGAATCTATGCCAGGAACCTAATGTACATTCCTGTTAGCCTATAATTAAGTCACTGCCCCTTTCTCCACAATCTGGTCTTGCAAGACCTGTTTACCTAAATACTCCCATTTTACAGAGGCCATAAACCATGAACAATATACAACCCCGGGAGGGGGTTATCAGCACTGGCGCCAGGCCAGGTCTTTAGGTGTGGTCTCTCGGCCCCCATCCCAACACAGAGGGCTTTTGCAAAGCCTATGAAAGGTCCGGAAGTCCCATCCATATTTGGGGGACAAAGAAACAAAAGGGTATAAAGGGAAAGCTTCCTCCATATTGGGGGGCTCAGAATTTGGAGAAAAACAGTCTCCCCTGAGTCACTGTACTAATACGTGTGAAACATCTGAAAATAAATGGGATTTTTCTGTATCTCCAAGTACTCCTGTGTATTCTCCTGTCACCTGGTAAATTCTGTAACAATAGAGGTAAAGAAAGGGCCCTTAGAACTTAGAAGTGAGGAAGGCAAAGGTGAGGGTGGTGGAGGGGATCTGAGCATGCTCCCAAGAGGAAGAGCACTGGGTCCTCAGTCCTTTGTGTCCTTTCAGGGTCTTGGTTTCCACTGATTGATTGGTTGGCGCCAGGGCAGGGGCAGGGATCATTATTTGGTGCAGTTGGTCCTGGGGTCAGCTGGTGGCATCGCTTGCCTGGTTTTGCTGCTTTTCTGGGCCTGGAATTGAAATAAAACTGAGGCCTAGATGTTATGTTTAGGCAGGAAAGGTGAAGGGGTCCAAACTGCATGACCCAGGGGAATGAGGTCCCACCCTACAATTGTCCATCGCTAGGCACCCGGAGCTGTCCACCATGGTGACCTTCTGTACCTGGCACCTGGTCCTTGCTGTACTATCTACCACAAAAAAAGACTGCTTTAGAATTAGTTGTCCATAACGATAAAACTCTGTGTTAAGACAGGTTTAGTTGGGACCATGTTATTAATTGTCCTGACACTAGAAGGGCCTCTATAAAGTGGGCTACATTTCAGGACCTTGTTCCTGCCCTCAAAGCAAACTTAGGTATAAGAAACCCTTACCAGTTATTCCCCTTGGCACTTTTCTTATTATCTCTTAAAAATTAAATTGCATAGGATGAATTTGTGGGTATAGAAAAAGCTGAAGGCAGAGATGTATGCAAAATAAATATGAATAATCTAGACTACTTGAGACTTAAATTCAGAAGAATAGTACTCTAGACTAATTATCAACAATTCGGGATATTTTATACTAGTGGTGTCTGGAAGATATGAGAGATAAAGAGTTTTACATTTCCTGAAATATGCTTCAGATCGAGTAGTTGGTAAGCATTGGATATCATAATAGAAGGTAGTATAGGTACAACTCCCTAAATCTCCTGCACTTTACTCAGCTTCTCTCAGATAACAGGGGGAAGGCTGGAAAGTGTCTTCACCCCATATTAGGTTCCTTCCTTCCTTCCTTCCTTCCTTCCTTCCTTCCTTCCTTCCTTCCTTCCTTCCTTCCTTCCTTCCTTCCCTCCCTCCCTCCCTCCCTCCCTCCCTCCCTCCCTCCCTCCCTCCCTCCCTCTTTCTTTCTTTCTTTCTTTCTTTCTTTCTTTCTTTCTTTCTTTCTTTCTTTCTTTCTTTCTTTCTTTCTTTCTTTCTTTCTTTCTTTCTTTCTTTCTTTCTTTCTTTCTTTCTAGGGCAGCTTCCTGACATTCTGTCCTTCTTCTCCCTTTTGGTGACAATCATCCAGGAAATTTATCAATATTTTTGTATTTTCTCTGCCTGCTTATAGTCTTTTCCCTCTCAGCTTGTAGGGGGACATTACAGCTCATTTGGGTCCTGCATTCCTTAACACTAAAGTCGATATTGCTATGACCTCCGGCAAGTGAACGTGAAGTGACCAAAAATTGTACTTTTTAAGAAAAAAAGCCTATAATAATCCTGCCTCTTAATGAGTCTGTATTTTCACACTGCCACATATACTTTTATAGTTTTATTGCCTGTTTATTAAATTTTAATTATTCATCTAAATGGATTTAAAATAGATATTTTGATAATTCTGGACTCAAACTCTGGTAGCTCTATAGCATATTATATCTATACTCTTATTGACTACCTACTAATAATAAGAAATCAATTTGGGAATTTTATATTGGCGTTCACCCTTCTTTCCAATTTGGTTAACCTTATTAAATATGGGAACCAGGGAGGAGGAGAGACCTGTGATTGTATTGCAGTGTTTCCACCAAGTATTTTCCAAGAAATGGAACAGTTTCAAGGGCAGTGCTAAGATTAAATGAGTCCCATGGTCAAAGTCATTTGGAAATTGATAAGTTTATTCATTTTCTTTATTGTAGGAATTCTCAGAATCCTTAATAAATTAATGAGTACTGTGAAGCACTGAGAAGGGAAACAGGATGCTACATAAAACAAATTTAATTGATTATGGAATCTTTTTCTTATGTAGCATTTTGACAGACCAGCTCTTCACAAAACACATTTGGGGAAATTCTACTTCATTATGAATTTTCTGGTGAAAAAGACATAAAACTCATGCACATGGACAATAGGTGATAATTATTAGGGTAGAGGTGGTAGAGAGCATAGAGTAGATAAAATATGATGGAAAAAATGTAATTAGACTCTTCGGAGAGGAGCCAAGATGGCGGCGGAGTTGAATGGCTGATCTGTTGCCTCGCATGGCAGTTTTGGAAATACAACTAAAAGATGGACTGGTGAGCGCGGCGACTCCTGCTCGCGTCTCCCCAGGCCGGGCGGCTGCTCCTCTCAGTCAGCACCTCAGCCGGGGCCATGAGCTCGTGGGCGGCCGCGGCAGCTGCTATGGCGGCGGCGGCGGCCACGGACTCGGCGCAGTGGCTCTCGGTGAAGGAAGGGACCATCTTTCTGCAGGACGGGCCCATCCGCGTCACCGACCTGGCCGAGCTGCCCAGTGAGATCCTCGGGGCCCCGGAGGCCGCCGACACCGACTTGGAGGATTTTTAGGGTTTCCTGTTTTACATTCAAGTCCTTTAGCCATTTTGAGAGAGGAGAACCAAGAAGGCGGCAAAGTTAAACAAATGAACTGCGCCGCGCACAGCAATTTCAAAAATACAACTGGAGGACAGAGCGTCTGCCACCCAGAACCACAGGAGAGCTGGCTGAAGGGTGGATTTACAGCTCAGAGGGAAGAGGACAGAGCGAACTCGGAAGGGATAAGGTGCGGAGGCGCGTGGGTCGGACTGGTGGCGGGGGAAGGGTCGTGCGGCTTTTTTTCCAACCCTAGGGGAGATTAGCTCCCCATCACCCTGAAATCCAGCTTCTGGGGACTCGCGGGAGACCCAGACGCCTGCGGGGAGAGGCTGGACTCTCGGCCTTCGTGTCGGAGAGTGGGAGTAACTTCCTTGCGGAGGTGCGCCCAGCAATCAGTGTTTGCTGCGCTGGAGTGTGGAACAAGGGGGCTTAGAAACATGGAAAGCAGAAAAAGCAGACTTGCAGCCATTGCGGTTCACCACGCCATGGCCTGGTGGCGCCCTGAGACCCCGCCCCGCCCTGAGACCCGTCCCGCCCTGGGACCCGCCCCGCATGTTTTGCAGATCCGCCCCGCACGTTTTGCAGACCCACCCCACACATTTTGCAGGCCCACCTGGGCTCCAAGCAGCGGCTTTTGCATGTGGGTGGCCTGCCCTGTGGCAGCTTGACCAGATGAACTGCGGTTCCAGTCGGACTGCTCCAGGGCCACTTAGACAGGAGGAGGAAACTGCAGTTTTTGCTGTAATTCCTGCTGAGTGGCCTCAGGCAGTAGCTGACCTACACTCCATTGGAGAACCAGAAACGAGGGCACCTAGTGGTCGGTGTGAGATGACACCAGATTTCAACCACTCGCATAAGGGACACATTCAAGAGGCAGACTCAGTGAGCGCCAAAGCCTGCTGCAACAAGATCCGGCCCATAAACGTGTCTCCTGAACAGCAACTCTTCCTTTATAGAAACAGAGGGTCCTCACAGCCAATTGGCCAGGAGGACAATTCCTCCCAGTGACACCAACAACAATAAAGACTTAGCTATACAAAGGAGGACCAAGATGGAGGCATAGGGCGGAAGCCTGATTGTTGCCTACCACAACAATTTTGAGATTATGGCAGGAGAGCAGAGCAGACACCATCCAGAACCACCGGAGGGCTGGCTGAGCAGATGCTCTACAACTAGAATAAAAGAGAGGGGTATGCGGGATGATGCTGATGCCAGTGACCCAAAGATCACACTCTAAGAACTACGGCTCAGGCTACACAATGGCAGCCTGGAACGTGCTCGGCGTAGTTCCCCCGGTGGTCTCCAGCTGAGGGGACGGCTCCACCCGCTGCCGAGCACGGACAGACGAGTCCATGAGAGACATGGGGTGGGAGACTCTGCGCTTGCTGACCTCCGAGTCCTTCAAGAATCTCAACGCCCCAGAAGTGGCCAGGTGCACACGCTCGGCGACTGGCCACCGCTGCAGACCCAAGGGCTGACGCAGCGACCATGGACCAGCCCGCCACCGCGCACCGGGCACACCGGAGCTTCGCCGAGCCCGCAGCCCAACGAGTTCTGCGGCAGCCGCCCCGGAGCTCTGAGAAAATGGCCTAAGGAATTGCTGAGAGAGAATTGACCAACAGGAATTGGGATCAAGAAGACGAAACCCCGTTGGGTCCCAGGTCCGGGTGAGGCCGCGCGCTTCTGGGTCCGGGTGAGGCTGGGAACTGGGTCGGGGTGGGGCTGGGTCCCGGGTCCGGGCGAGGCCACATGCCCCTGGATCTTTGTAAGGCCGCACGCCCGTGGGTCCGGGTGAGTCTGGGTCCCGGGTCCGGGTGAGGCCATAGGCCCCTGGGTCCGGGAGAGGCTGAGTCCCGGGTCCGGGCGAGGCTGTGTGCCCCTGGGCTCGGGTGTGGTCACATGCCCCTGGGTCTAGGTGAGGCCTCACGCCCCTGGGTCTGGGTAAGGCTGGGTCCCGGGTCCGGGTGAGGCCCCGCCCCTGGGTTTGGGTGAGGTCACGCACCCCTGGGTCCAGGTGAAGCTGGATCCCGGGTCCGGGTGAGGCCGTGTGCCCCTGGATCTGGGTGTGGCTGGGTCCCAGGTCCGGGTGAGGCTGCGTGCACCTAGGTCCGGGTGAGGCCACGCACCCCTGGGTCTGGGATAGGCCACACACCCCTGGGTCCGGGTGAGACCATGCGCTCCTGGATCTGGGTGAAGCTGCACCCCGGGACCGAGTGAGGCCGTGTGTCCCTGGTTCCAGGTGAGGCCGCGCACCCCTGGGTCCGGGTGAGGCTGGGTCCCGGCCCGGGTGAGGCCACGCGCCCCTGGGTCTGGGAGAAGTCACGCGCCCCTGGGTCCGGGTGAGGCCTCGCGCCCCTCGGTCCGGGTGAAGCTGGATCCCGGGTCCGGGTGAGGCCGTGTGCCCCTGGGTCTGGGTGAGGCCACGCGCTCCTGGATCTGGGTGAAGCTGCACCCCGGGACCGAGTGAGGCTGTGTGCCCCTGGTTCCAGGTGAGGCCGCGCGCCCCTGGGTCCGGGTGAGGCCACGCGCCCCTGGGTCCGGGTGAGGCCAGCGCCCCTGGGTGCAGGTGAAGCTGGATCATCCCGGGTCCGGGTGAGGCCGTGTGCCCCTGGATCCAGGTGAGGCTGGGTCCCGGGTCTGGGTGAGGCCACGTGCACCTGGGTCCAGGTGAGGCCACGCGCCCCCTGGGTCCGGGTGAGGCCACATGCCCCTGAGTCCGGGTGAAGCCGTGCCCCTGGGTCCGGCCGAGACCAAACCAGAGGGTGTCGGACATGCATTACCACCATTTGTCCACCATCCAGAGCTGAGGGGTCAGTGCCGACATGTACACATAAGGAACTGGTGGACATTGATATTGGGTCTTGAAAGAACTGTTGGTCCAGAGAGAAACTCACTACAGACTGATTCATTTGCCTGTCAGCATAACTATTATTGCTCGTCTCACATTCAGTTCTTATAAGTATATCTCTAGTGACACATGATCTTGCTCATCTAGGGGAAATGATGAACAACATAGACTGATGAACAAGAACAGAACAGAAACAGGGAGTCATAGATCGGACTATTGGGCCTCAGAGGGAGGATAAGGGATGGCAGGGGGAGGGGGGAGAGATCAACCAAAGGACTTGTGTGCATGCATATGAGCCTAACCAATGGTTAAGTTCAACAGGGGGTTGGGGCATCCGTGGGGAGGGGTGTGGGATGGGAATGGGGGGATGAGGACAAATATGTGACACCTTAATCAATAAAGAAATTTAAAAAATATATAATTAAATTAAATTTTTTAAAAATTAATGTGTGACCTATCTGTATTGAGGAGGAGAAAAGACAGCATATATGTGAAAAGAGAGTACTCATTACCTTCTAGTATGCTAATAAATTTACTAATATATAATGTGTGATGGGTTGAATTGTGTTCCCTAAAAATATATAAAGTCCTTACCCTGGTATTTGAACGGGACCTTTTTTTTGGAAACGGGGTCTTTCCAGATGTAATCAAGTTAAGATGGAGTCATTCGGGATTCGGGTGGGCCCTAGTCCCAATATGACTGATGTCCTTATAAGAAGAGGGAAATTGGGATATAGAGATAGAAACATACAGAGACAACAGACAGACACAGTTGAAGGTGGGAGCAAAAGATTGAAGTGATGCATCTACAAGGAATGCCAAGGATTGATGGCTCTCACCAGAAGCTTGGAGATGCAGGGAACAGGTTTATCCTCATTAGTCAACACTGCTGAACCCTGGATAGAACTTCCAGCCTCTAAGGACTAAGAAAATCCATTTCAGTTGTTTCAAGCCACCCAGGTTGTATTTTGTTATGGCAGCCCTAGGAAATGAATAGAGGGTTTGCTACTCAAAAGTGGGGTGTTTTAATGACATATCCAAAACGTGGTTTTGAAATTGAATAATGGGTAGAGGCTGAAAGCATTTTATGCCAGTTAATAGAAAGAACCTAGATAGCCTTGAAGAAACTGTTGGTAGAAATATGGATGTGAAACGTGCTTTCAGTGAGGATTCCGAATGAGGAATGTATTGGGATGTGAAAGAATGGCTATCCTTGTCATCTAGTAGCAGAGAACTTGGATGAATTATTTCTACTGTTCGGAGCCAAGTAAAACTTGTAAATGATAAACAGATATTTAGCTGAGAAGGTTGCAAAGTAAAATGTGGAATGCACAACCTGGTTTCTCCTTTCTGCTTGCAGTAAATGTGAGAGCAAGGAGAGACACTGAATAAGGAATTCTGCCTCAAGCCTGACTCAAAACATAGTCTCATATACCACGTTTATTATTTGTTGTATATCTTTGCCCTCCACTATAATTTAACCACACAAGGCCAGATATCCTAGTCTGTTCTGTTCAATGATATTCCCCAACTGCCCAGATGTGTAAAGAATAAAACTAATGCGTGGAGCTGAAATTCTCAAATTAGGCCCATCACGTTTGATGCCTAGTTTTCAAAAAGGTTTATAAAAGATTCATATTTCTTACAGTTTTTGTAATTGGAAAAATAAAATTACTTCAACTCCAAATGAAAACAAATTATATGACTGTAAGTACATTGGGTTTTACAACAGAGATCTTGACATAAAATAAGAAATTAAAATGTTCGTAATAATGAAATTCAAAGCAGGGATGCTAAGGTAACTTCTTTGAAGAAGAACAATTAAGGAGTTTCAGAAAAAAAATTATTTCATAGAAATGCAAATTTCAAGCCATATATAAAATGGGTTCTCAAGGTCTTAACATTTTATTCTTAGGATGAGCTTTGGTAACAGCTGGGTAGACTTTAATAGCATAAATCCAGTAAACAGTAATAGCAGAAAACAAACAAACAAACCAAACCTCATAGACAGAAAATGGTGGTGATTACCAGTGGGCAAGGGGGGAATAAATGATGGAAGGAGACTTGAGTTGGGGTGGTGAACACACAATATAATAGACAGATGATGTATTATAGAATTGTATACCTGAAACCTATATAATTTTATTAACCCATGTCACCTCAATAAATTCAATTAAAAGAAACAGTAATAGCAAATAAAGATCCATAGAATACATGACAGCATAAAAAATGACTGTATTTTTAAGTAAATCTAACTGCCATCTTTAACACCTATTGTTTAAAAATGCAACATGAAATGATATAGACTTTATATGAACAATACAATATGTTAGGCAATGAAAACAATAATTAAATTGATTTGCCTACCCCCATTCTTTTCTCAGTAGCTTTCATACATGGACATACCTTCGCTTTTAAGAATAGTTGATACTCTGCTATCAATTAATTAAAAGTTTTATCTTTTTTTATTGTTATATATTCATATATCCCATTTTCCAGCAATAAAGATCTTTCAGTGTACTATTTAGAAACATACTTTGTAGATGTAAAAAGACATAAAAGGACTAAATATTGTTATAATTTTAATTAATATAAAAAGACATATTTAGGAAATATTTCTTTACGTTTCTTCTATCTATAAATAGTTAATTTGTTTTGTTTACTGCATACACATGCCTTCAATCATCTATCTGTTGCTTTCAATTTCACACATTACTAACATTGTTCAAATTCATCTCTTTACATATCTCTTGTATACATCCACTCTTTGTGATCCTGTTTTGCTATGTTACTCACCACCACTTGCATGTACTGTTTTATTAAGCCTCTAAGTTATCACTCTCTAATCTCTCTGCCTTTTCCCCCTATTCCTCATCATGTCTAAATTGTATTTCCAAGGTTGTCTCTTCCCAGTTTTATCCTTGGGCAATCAGACTCATTCTTCAGGTTCCTGCACAAATATTCATACATCTGCTATATCTTTCCCAACTCCTGCTTGTAGAATTATTCACTCCCTCCTTTATTCTATCTTTATTTTAGCATTTGGGGTATATTAAAATTGCTTATTGTATTATAATTATGTTTGGGGATCTGCTTCCTATATGAGATTGTGTGCTCTCCCAAGATAAGAACTGTACCTTTTTTATACTTTTATCTCTAGTATTTAGACAAGTACCTGAAACAACTAAGAGCCTCAATAAATACTTATTGAACAAATATATAAAAAAGAGAAGTTTAGGGAGCAGAAGAAAAGTCAAGTCAATAGCTGCTAGTATGTGTGCTATTGCTATACTAAATCAAAGTATTATGGAAAATAATAGACTAACATATAACCATCTTTATTTCTCTTGGTGCAATTTTGGGGATCTATTTAATATGGTGAGAGATCATTTGGCTGGATTACAGAATGAGACTGTGCATATCAGACTTTAGAGTAATTTTCAGAGATCAATGTGGCTATTTTTATTTCTATAAAAATGTCCCTGGATTTATCACATTTATCAATGCTCTTCTTCTTAGTTAGCCTCTTCTTATTTTTTTCTCATAATGTTATGGTATGAGAATATGAGTTTTTCTCATCAGTTAATACAAATGGAGTTACCCAAGAAAAAGAGCTCAAAGCAAATACTCCTACTAAACTGAGGAATTAGTAAGATAAGGGAAGTACATATAAAAATGTAATTATCATGTTTCTGTTATGCCATTTTTCTTAGTTTATTTTTTAATGTAAAATTTTAAACACTGACCATTGTTGAGAGAGTAGTACATAGAACTCCTGCCAATCAGCTTCAACAATTACTAGTGCTTTAGCGTCCTATCCTAATCATTCTTAAAGAAAAGCAGAAGCAATCAAATAAACAGAAAAACAAGAACTAATAGGTACTTAGTCCTAGTTTCATAAGGCTTCCTAAATCTTTGTTAAATACTAAATAAATAATGCCTAGGAGAGACATTGGGGAGATAGAATCTAAGGGAAATAACAGTTGATTGAATAAAGAGAAGAAAAGCCAAAAATGAGTCTGCTGTTCAGTTAATTTGCATTATAATCTGTCTGACTGGTTTCACTTAAATTTATGTTAGGGAATCTCCTGCTTTTTAAAAGGTATAATAATCAACCACATGTTAAAAATATGAGTTATTAAAAACCTGAAAGGATTTGTGAATTAATGAATTCAAGTTCTCTGGAGCTTAGTTCTACAAGAGCGGCAAAACAGCAATTTCTCTCCACAAACATCAGATGAGATTAGAGGATGAATACTTGGACTACTTTGTGACATGAGATTAAATTGGAAGAACCAAGAGTTACAATTTTTCTTTTTCTTTTAGGGAAGCAAACCTCCAGGAAGTACCCAAAGCTGAGAACAAGTGAACGCTCACACTAAAATTACCTGTTAGCAGGCTTATTAGCAGGTAATAGGGCTGATGTTAATGCTTGTGTACTATAATTATTCCACGCTACTTATAAATGGCAATTATTAAAAATTAACATACTTTGTGTAGCTATGGAAGGACTGCAACAAAGATTAGCTAAGGAGTAATTTGTGACGTCTACCATCCCTTCCAAGGAGCAGCCTTTTAAACAGCTGTTACATAGTATTGATTATTCTAGCAGCCTAATTGATAAAGGCATGACTGACTACATCTCTTAAAGATGATAATTTTAATTCCCTTAAACCATGAAACTAATAGAAATGGGATGTGGGAGAAGCAATAAAGATTTTTTTTTCTTTCTTGAAGTTCATTCCAGACACATTAGCTACTAGAAGGAAATGATACAGTATATGCATTTTGCCTTGTTATTGCAATGAGTTAAAATAATTTTATGATGTTTCATGTATAATTACATTAAACACATTAATACATATTTTATAGAATTATTTTCTGTTTAAGTCATTCATGGTACAATAATACAGAATTCAAATATACTTAACCATTAGATATATCAAAACTTATCATCTTTATTATAGTCATAATTGATACCTCTCCCTTTCTCCTCACCCCCATTTTTTACACCTCTTTTGGACACATTTAAATAATGACACTCTTTGAGAACCTACTCAGTTGAAATCTTTATTATAGTATTGATTTTTATAGTGGCTTGTATCAAGCTAGTTGGACACGTGGAAAGTGTCCAGACTTTGGCAAAAACCCAAACTGAACTTTCCTCCAAAAAAGTCAGGAAGGATTTCATTAACCTTTTAATTTAAAATTCAAGTGTATTTCTCATTTGTTCAACTCTCAGGCCATGTATTCCAGGGGAATAAAACAGCCAGACCATAGCACTATAATCTTTATTTACATCAGGGTTTATATTTGAAATAAGTAGAATGTTCTACAGTTAATAAATGAATGGTTGCATCCTTCATACTTTTACATACAGAGTACACACGTTAAAGTATATATGTTTACTACATGCTATGATGATCTTCAGTGCTTATAAAAATGCCAGTGAGTCAATACAATGTTTTGAGGTTCTTTCTCAAATGGCAAGTAAAGATTAAGTGAAAGAAGAGAAACAAACATTTTTAATTGAATTTAATGGGGGTGACATTGGTTAATAAAATATATAGTTTTCACCATATATTAGATCACCATACTGTTGTCTGTGTCATGAGACTTTCTTTTTTTCTTTGCTCAATCCCTTCACCCTTCTCACCCAGCCCCCAACTCCTCCCCTCTAACAGCTGCCACTCTGTTCTCTGTATCCATGAGTCTGTCTCCACTTTGCAATTTTATCTTCTTCAGTAGACTCCACATACAAGTGAAATTATATGGTAGTTGTTTTTCTCTTACTAATATTCTCCAGGTCCACCCATGCTGTCCCTAAAGGTAAGATTTCCATATTTTTTATAACTGAGTAGTATTCCATTCAACAAAATGAAAAGACAACCCACTGAATGATAGTACATATTTGCTGACATATCTGATAAGGGCCTAATATCCAAAGTTTATAAGGAACTTATACAACTCAACACACACACACACACACACACAAATCCACCAAAAACAAAAAAACAACCAAACTATTCAATTAAGAAATGGGCAAAGTACCTGAATAGACACTTCTCCAAAGAGGACATAGAGATGACCAATCTACATGTATAAAAAGCCAGTGTCTGTGACAACTGTGATGACCAAACAACCAGTCACCATGAAGGCGAGTGGGTAGGGGGGCGAATGCAGAGCAGCGGTGGGTGGGTGGGTGGGGCAGCGAACGCAACAAGCGGGGGGCGGGGGGGGAGGCGGGGCAGTGAGCTCATTTCATGCGCTGAGCTTCTAGTATACATATGAAAGGATGCTCAATGTCATTAACCATCAGTAAATTTAAATTAAAACCACAATGTGACAATGTGATATCACCTCACACCTGACAGAATGTCTCTCATCAATAGATCAACAAACAACAAGTATTGGCTAGGATGTGGAGAAAAGGCAATCCTAGTGCACTGTTGATGGGAATGCAGATTGGTGCAGCCACTGTGGAAAGCAGTATGGAGTCACCTCAAAAAATTAAAATTAAAACATCCTTATCACCCAGCAATTCAATCTGGGAATATATCCAAATAAACCCAAAACACTAATTTGAAAGAATATGTGCACCCCTATGGTCATTGCAGTGTTATTTACAATAGTCAGGATTTGGAAGCAGCCCAAGTGCCCATCTGTAGATGAATGAAGGGAAACAAACATTTTTGTGTTTGGAAATAATTTAAATTGTTTCATTACAAAATTAATATAAATAATGTTCAATTTTAACCATTTCCTACTGTACTTGTGATAAATAACCTGACAAGGTAGAACATATCAGAACAGCTAAGTTAGAATTAAAGAATCAGATGAATTTAGGCAAAATTTTTATCATCACTGATATGAAAAGGCTTGTTTCTTGAAGTGAATTTTCCAGTAGTTGATAATCTCATGACAGATTTTCTAAAATGGGAAGTTGAATTTAACTAATCAGAAGCTGCTTCAGATATGTCAAAATTAAGGGTTATTTGGACAATAATTAAGACATCTCAAAATGTTCTTAAACTAGGCAAGACTTTACTAAATTGAAATATTTAGTCAAAATTGCATACTGAGGTAGGGCAGAAAATGAATAGTTCTTCTCACAATTTTATGAAAGGTGTTCCTCTCCCAATTTTGTGTTTGTGGGTTTGATGTGAAAAAAAAAAATTAGAAAATATTTAGGGGAGTGGGAAAGAAGAAAAAAGATGGGGGAGGAGCAATATGTACAAAAAATGTATCTCTCTCATTTCATACCAAGGCACTTAACTAATTAATGGATAATTCCAGTATCTGTTTATATTTGAGGAAAATTTGAGAAAAATGTGTGAAATTAAAAATTGTACATTATATGTTTGTATTGCTAATCTATGAACACCACAGCTAAGTATCCAATTTTAAATTTCTATATAGACCTAAAATGGTACATATTTTAAAAAGTTGAATAAAAATAAAATTGATTATTTTTTAATTATGTGACTTTCATGTCAATTACTGTACTTAACTTCCTTGTTGGAACTTGCATGTCAGCAGGTAGTACAGGGTTCTGCTACATATCTTTCAATATATCTACTTAAAATCTGCCCTTTGAACTTCAACTTCTTGCTGTCACATCAGTAAAGTGATTCACATTACAAATAGCTGCATTAACTATCCCAGGACTCTGTAAGAATCCATTTTTATTGACATGCTATGTGTCCATACAGTCTCTTTGGAAAGTAAAGGGGAATAGTCATTGTCTCTGCAGGTAACATTAGCCAAATAACGGGAAGGATTGCTAGTAGCTGTCCTATTTTTGTGCTGCTGTGGTAACACTGTGAACTTCTGATGTTCTTTAGGTAGCTGTCCTGCTGTTCATTCCAAATTTGTCAGGTTATTTGGCCCCTGGTCTGACCTTAATGTCTAGAATGAACTGCTGAGCTTTGAAGTGTTCTGCTTTTCGGTGCTTTGCCAAATTCCTCCCCCAATCCCTGCCACCTTTAAAATAACAAGGTCAATCACACTAAAGAAAGATGGCAGAGTTTCAGGTCCAATGATGCTGATTATCAGCATAACACATACAGTAAAGCATGAAATCAACTTGTCCTTGAAGATTATTACAAGTCCAGCTGGAATTGTCTAAGTTTACTCAAAAAGGCAATTGTAAGCTAAAGTACACATTTTCTAAAGATACTTTAGCAAACAACTAACTAGGTCCATTTTCACATCTGTTTTCAAAGCTATGGGCATGCATATTGAAGAAAAGATTAATATTAATTCACATGGACCATATCCAAATAAATTTGGAATGAATAAAGCAGGCACATTCTTCTAAAATGGACCTAATAAATTGTATGGTTGATATGAAGATTTGAAGATAGTAAAAATAAGATATTACTAGTCAAATATAAAGAAATAGTAAGACATCCTTTCCCATTATTCGGATCAAGGGGAATTCCAGAGGAAGAAATTTCCCCCAAATTTACACACATCTTCATCACCTTCTCACTGCCAAAATATTGCCTATGTTTTACCTTTTCTAGATTAATGGCAGTAATCTCCCCTCTTCTCACAATACAGACTTTTGCAACTTGCTTTTATGTACACACAGGTAAAAAAAAAAAAAAAAGAAACACCTCAATTTTACCTGAACATATAACAGTTTACCTTAGACTTCCCTATCTCAGTAATCAGAACAAAATTATATCACAGTTCTCATTTGCTCTTCAACAGGGCTATATAGAAACATGTTATGATTTCTAATGCATACAGATAAAAGATTAGTACATTATACTAGTATATACAGGCTATAAGGAATAAAATTAGTACATAATGTATATGTATATAGTCTATAGGAAGCTATCCAAAACAGTAAGTAAATCTTCATTTGAGAAATCTTAAAGGCAGCTAGTAGGGTATGAGTTGTTTTTTATTCACTCAAACAAAATTCTTATTGAAGACCAGCCATATGCATAATGCTATACATACTGAATAGATCTTATATCACAGAACTTTTAAGCAGGGGAAATGTCAGCAATCAGCCAACATTTTGTATATGAGGAGAATGGTGCCCAGGGATGTTAAGTAACACATCTAAAAGTATCGGCATCTAGTTTCATAAAAGGACTACGATATTGATGTTATATTCTTTTCACAAAACCATGGTTTGTTTTCATTTGAAATAGCTAATGTATGCTTTTTATATCTATTTAGAATATTCTTGTCTATGAAATGAAACAATATTAAAAATATTGCTGGTTAATATCTTTCCTTGTGTGGATGTATATGTAGTTATGCATAGATAGATAGATAGATAGATAGATAGATATCATAAATAATAAGTACCATTTTAAAAACCAACAGTGTGGTGAGTGTAGGGGGAGGTGGAGGTAGAGGAAGACATAGGGGAGATAAATGGTGATGGGGAAAAATAAATTTAAAAATGTTAATTTTAAAAATGTTTATTCTTCCTTGCTCATTTTTAAAATGTAACTCATTGAAGGGGCAAAATTAAACAAAATGTTTTCTCCTCCTAATAACATTTTTCTAGCCCTTTTTATTGTAATTCAAATTAAAATGTTATTTGTTGCTCTTTCCCTTCCTTTTGAAGTCACATAACTTATTCAACTGGAAAAAATATTTAACAAGTCACCAACACAATGCCAATATGATACAGCAGAAATGTATGTAATTATTCAAGCCTAGAATGTTACCTTGAGTGATGTAATTAATGTTATACTCATTGACAGAAAATTTCAATTGCCAGAGATAATGGATTTTAACAAATAATACTGGATCATCTATTCATCCTAATTAAGGCTAAGGAAATGTCAGAATAAAGTCAGATGAAAAACATACTAAGGCTACTATAAAATACTAGAGGCCCAGTGCCCGAAATTCATGCACAGGGGTGGGGGGGTGTCCCTCAGCCCAGCCTGCACCCTCTCCAATCTGGGACCCCTTTAGTAAGTGAATGGATAGATAAACCTAGAACATCTAGATAACGGACTCTTATTCAATGTTAAAAAGAAATAAACTATAAAGCCATAAAAAGAAATAAAGGAAACTAAAATGCATATTACTAAGCGAAACTGCCAATCTGAAAAGGCTATGTATTGCATGATTCCAACTAACATCAATGGAAACTGTAAAAAGGCCAGTGGTGACCAGCAGTAAGCGAGTGATGAACAGGGGGAGCACAGAGGATTCTTAAGGCAATGAAACTATCCTGTATGCTAATGCAATGGTGGCTATATGCCATTTTTCACCATTCAGAACCCATACGACGAACTTTAACAAAATCACACAATATCTAGCACCGTGAGAGAACCTACGGTAAAATATGGAATTTGGGTGGTAATGATGTGTCAAAGTAGGTTCATCAATTTTAACCAACGTTCTACTCTGGTGGGAAGGTTGATAACAGGCAAGGCGCTGCAAGTGTGGGAGCGTGGTGGAATATATGTGAACTCTCTGTGTCTTCCTCCTAATTTTGTTGTAAATCTAAAACTTATCTAAAATAATTTCTATTTAAAAATAAATTACAGTGTACTATGACAACATTATAATTTATTTTGAAAGTTCAGAGGTAGCCCACAGTATGTGACTGGGAGAGAAAAGCAACAAGGGGCTCTGAACAGGAACTCGGATTTGAGGACACTATAACTTGCAGACTTGCTTGATTGGGCAGACCAATGGAGATAAAGATAAATATTATATTGGATTCGTAAAGGAGGTAGGTGTCAGAAAAGTTATTATCACTCTTCTTGAGCTTAGTATTTCTCTCCATCTCCTTGTTGCTAACTACAAAATAAACCACATTCACTTCCTTACTATTGAGTGTGGGATGATTAGGATTTAAGGAGAGAGATTTCTTGTTGGAAGAGCCTATGCTTTTAACAGAAGTCTCCTGCTGGGCTCTCCAACATCCCCCAAGGGGCCCTGGATTGCAAGAGGGCCCATTGAATTTCAGAAAACGGCTTTTAAGACAATAAACATGTGAAAAGAGTGAAATAAGTGTCCCTCATTCCCCAAGCAAGATTATACAGTGGAGGAAGGAGGGGCAAAGCTATAAAAATTGTCTATTATAGATAAGTATTTCATGAGGATGTTACATACACTATCTCCTTTAATTTGCCAACCTATCTAAAAAATTGTCACCATTTGCAGATGAGAAACATGATGTCCAAAGGTTACATGCTCCATTAGAGACTAAGCTAGATCTCAAAGTGCTATTTTTTTTGTTTTTTTTCAATTTTACTATGACCAATGACTTTTAAAGTACTTTGGGAAAGTAAGATTCATAGTTTCTAAATATATATCTCATTTTTATCCTCCATTTACCAAAAGCATTTCTAGTAGGGAAAGCTGAGTGGGGAGGAGTTAGGGCAGTGGTTCTCAACCTTTCTAATGCTGTGAACCTTTAATACAGTTCCTCATGTTGTGGTGACCCCCAACCATAAAATTATTTTCGTTGCTACATCATAACTGTAATTTTGCTACTGTTATGAATCATAATGTAAATATCTGTGTTTTCCCATGGTCTTAGGCGACCCTGCTAGCAGCTCTCAACCTGTGGGTCGCCTAAGACCATTGGAAAACACAGATATTTACATTACAATTCATTAACAGTAGCAAAATTACAGTTATGAAGTAGCAACAAAAATAATTTTATGGTTGGGGGTCACCACAACATGAGGAACTATATTGAAGGGTCGTGGCACTAGAAAGGTTGAGAACCACTGGGTTAGGGTATGATAGAGATGGTGAGAAACCACAAAACTAAATGTGTAAGCTACCTGAAATTCTTTTACTATCTGCACATCCTCTAATCTAAATATCATTTCTAAGAGGGAGCTTTCTCTGACCTCCATCCCAGACTAGGTGAGGCTGCCAGAACTTTTTTACAATACTTTAAATTAGCTGTTCCATCTCACTTTCTAAGGTAAACCCTTGAGGTAAGGGATCCTGTCTGCTCCACAAATGCACAAATTCCCCACCACAGCTATATTGTCAGTGCCGGGAACACTATATAAATACTAGAGGCCCAGTGCATGGATTCGTGCACCAGTGGGGTCCCTCAGCCTGGCTTGCGGGAATCAGGCCAAAACCAGATCTCCAACATTCCCCGAAGGGCTCTGGATTGCAAGAGGGCAGTTCTTGGGTGACACACCCCAGAATCGGGCTCCCTCCTCTCTGGTTCTGGGTGCGTCACCTGAGAACTGCAGCTGCCAAGTCACCGCAGCTCGTCAGCTCCTGCGTTGAGTGTCTGCCCCCTGGTGGTCAGTGTGCATCATAGCTACCAGTCAGTCAGCCAGTCAATGGATCGCTTAGCCTTTTATACATATAGATATACTGAATGAAATATAAAAGATTTGAAATCATATACATAGTGTTGTTTCTACTTTAAGATGTGCTCTGAGAAAGATTCTTGTCCTGAAAACAGGTTTCAAATATCCTGCCTCCATCCTTTCTACCTTCTGCAAATCTTATGATGTTGATATTTTGTAGCATTTAACTTTAAATGTAACTTGGGTTTGTTTAAACAACCATTTTTTGAGAATTAGATTTCAAACTTAGAGAACGGAATCTAAGGTTAATATATCAAACTGAGCCTATGGCTGAATTCTCTTTCTTCCTCTAGACAATCCATATCCTTCACATGAGCCTTTCAGAGAATGGGGTCCCAGCCAGCTATCTGATTAAATTCTGTTCCCACCAAGAGGGAAGTCACTAACAAACTAAGAAAAAAAACGGCACGAGAGAAGAGCAATCCCACCCCATGTCAAGGCATTCATAAATTGGATCAATACAATCCTAAAAAGCACCCACAAAAACAAAAATGATATTATAACCTCATCCAAGGTCACTTGCACCCTGTAGCTAACAAAAGGCAATTTTCTACCACCCACAGCAGTAGCTTAGTGTTCCCAGCTGATGTGGAAAATGTTAAATTGAGCAAATGGGACTCAGGGTAGCTATGGGATTAAGAAGCAGTTGCAGGATCTCACACTATCACATACAGGAAACTACAGGTGTTGAGGACGGGCATAGAGAGACTACTGTATTGATTTCCACAAAGCTCAAGACAAAGGCAAAATGAATGAGACTGTTGGAGAAAGCAGTACTTAGTCACTGGCATAAAGGACTAGAAAGTCTCTTAAGCAAAGCTGCAGGGATGAAATCAAACTCCCAGACGAAATGCCTCATAGTAGATTCTTTAACTGACTTCAACTGGCACACTCAAAACTTACCCCTTGAACTACTAGTTCCAATTTGAATTCAATCAAAGAACTTAGTCTTTTATGGAGTTTTGTTTGTTTGTTTTTTTCAGGTTAATTTAGCAAAGATGTCTCTCCATCCCCTGTCCCACCCAGACTAATCAAATAAAATATAACCTAAAAGCTATAGCAAATCATGCTGTCACTATAAAAGTTAAAAAAGACACTAGTTAATTAATAAGTACTGTCAAGAAAACATGTCCTGGGATATTGAAATCAATGTCTCCAATCATATTGTGGATTATCCATCATTTCCCTTAACATTAACTTTACTATCAAACATCCTTTGGAATACTCTTCAATCTCTTTGAAGTTTCTTCTCATTATGCCTTTTCATGTCCACCTTTACATATTTTTTTTCTTCTTTAAGGTTTATATTACAGTACTCTACTTTCCATATATGGTAACTATCTTATAGCTTTTAAAATATTACCTATAAAAAATACAAGTACCAAATTTTATGCATGTTGTGGTAAATTGTACAAATATTTTTCTAAATGTTTATTAAAGAAAAAAATTATCTGGCATTTATAAATGATAAATACCGATAGCACTTAAAATATTTAATGATTAGCAAACACATATTTCCAATTCTTCACCACTTAACTCAGACATCTGACTTATGTCATTATCTTTTTATTCCCTGTTACTCTCTGTCTAGCATCCATGCATTTATTCTGGAAGTTTCTCCTGCTGTGGCTGCCCCATTGTAATCTGTTAGTGTGGTTTTACCTAAGCCTACTCCATTCTATTGTTTCATACTTCCTGAAGAAATTTAGACTAAAGAGAATTGTCAGTGCCACATTTTTTCTATATTTCATACCAAAAGAAACACCCACATTTAATTTAAAATTATTCCCCAAGTCTTATCTAAAACACAAGTTTTCCAATTTAAAAAAAAAAAAAAACTGCTTGAGAGTAGGGAGAGTCTTTGAATATTTTTCAATTGTTTGTTTTTTTATTGAATCTAACACCAAACAGAATTAGGCATTTGATGCAGGATGAAGAATAAATGAAGCTAGAAAGACAGCAGTCAAACATGACATACAGTTGATCAATGTTGCTCAAAGTTGATCCACAACAGCGCATTTACAGACAGTTGTACTGAGAATGTATTGCGTTAAATGTTGCAGGAGTTAAACAAAAGCCTCTTCTCTTGGACCTCACCACCCTGTGCTAAAGAAGGACCATAACCTAAACTACTAACTTGTAAATATGTCCTGGATTTAATGAGGATCAAATGTGTTTATGATTTTGACATTCCCCCATATCAAATTGACTTTCATCTTCAAATTTAGAATTTTCCACATGAACAGGATTTTGCATATTTCTCTGTACCCCTTTATTTATACATTTCTTTTGTCACTCGTGAGAATAAGGTGATAATTAGCCTCTGACAAACACAAGAAAATTGTATAATACATAGTAACTCAATGGAGAAAGCTCTGCAAACTTATGAGGATGCCCGCATTCTCTCTGAGTTGGTCTGTTCTTACTCTAGTGACCCTAATTGTGTATTCCGTTAACATCCATATCATCAAAATGACAGAGGTGAATATTCTGGTTTTAAGGAAAGAACTATAAACATGTATATGGATATGGAATTAACAGACCCACAGAGGTCATCGTACCCTTGAGACAGATATTACTTTCAAATTATTACAGCAGACTTGCTTGGGGATAGATAGGTATCTAGAATCCAGCATAAAAAAGTAAGGCTCAAATATTAAATGTGAAGTATTTCCTGATTCCTTTTCTTCCAGGGAAGTTTTTTCCTTTGAATTTACACATCTAATTCCAGAAATAATGAATGTAATGTTCTTGCTATACTGATTTTTTTAAATCTTAGTAAAATATACTAACATAAAATTTATCACTGTTAAATGTACAATTGAGTTGCATCAGGCATACATTCACAGTGTTGTACAACAATCACCACTAACCATTTCTAGAAAATTTTCATCATCCCAAACAGAAATTCTGTACCCATCAAACATATACTTATTTTATGAATATTCACATGCACGCTCAGGCTACATTAAAGGGTTGCCAGAATTATGAAACAATACTATAAAAATTAAGCAATCTAAAGTAAAATTAACCACATGTGCTAAAGTTCTTGAATTAGCATAGCAGATAGTAATATAGAATTCATGTTATATACTGTGCCATTTAAACATTTGTGTCAAGAAGGAAATTAAAAAGGGGACCCAAAACTTAAGTTCCTTTATCTTGATCCCAAAGAGATTAACTTTAGAACATGGATTAAAATCATTAAAGATGAGTAATTATTTCCCACAAAGCAATACACTTTAAAGAGAATTCAGGAAACAAATAACCCTATTGGAAGAATTAGCTCTGAGAGAGACTGAAATACACATAGCAGTCCCCATTTCTGATATAATGTGCTCATATAAATTCTATCAAAAAAGGCTCATCCTAAAACATATTGTTCTCTCTTCATAGAAACAATGTCATAATTGGGGGAGCTGTATTCCTGAGCAGGACTTTGCACTGAATAAATCATAGGTATAACCAATAAGATGTCATAAAAGCAAAGCTATAGAAACTATAAACCTTTGTAATAATTTAAAATAGTAAAATTACACTCCTTTGTAGAATTTAACAGCTAGAAGGAGATTTGGAATATTGCTGAATTTAAGCTCCTTATTTTATGGATGGGACGAAAAAATAATTTCTCCAGGAAAGATGTGTGACAATTTATCAGTTTTCCAAAGTAGCTTATAGAACTAGGTACTAAAACTGAAGGTTTCTTAATCACAACCTTTTTTTCTTCTACATATTTTAATGCTTCTAATATTTCAACATTATGGTTGTGCATTAATTATATGTTATAAATGTTAAATTAAGTGTATATGCAATATATAAATTACAGTTTTACCATCATATATAAAACTAAGATTCTTTCCATATTTAGATTAAATTAATAAATTGTTTACTTATTTAGAAATTTGACAGACTTTTAGTATTATGACTGGAGTGGACCATTTCAATTGAGAGTAACCTCAAGAAGTTTGGTTGAACCAATGATTTTTTTTTTCTGTTGATAATATTTCCCATTGAATAAAGGTATGTAAAAATGTTACTTCTTTATTCATTATTATTGTACAATGACCATTTTAGTATTTTCATATTTGGAAATATCTCTAAATATTATAATTAAGAGGAATCAATCTTTAACTTGATTATGTAACAGATATTTAGCTCTCTAGCTAAAACCAGAAACACACACACACACACACACACCACCAAGGGTTGCTCTGAGAGAAACATTTACTTTCATTCATCTCTCAACCCCTCAACCCGCCACCCCCAAAATAAAAGTGGAAAATAAATTTAAATGTTTTGCTCTATATACAGGATGGATGAGAAAGACAGTTTTCCCATTATCTACATTATAAGACTGATTAAAATTACCTCAAAGCCTTTTAAAACATCATTTAGAGACAACCATATTTTTCCAAATCACAAACATACATGACTAGAAATGGAACACACTGGGTGTTACCTTAAAATCTGGCAAATAACTGAATAAAGGCTTTTGGAAGTGAAGTGTATATGCTAACTGGAAGTGAGAGAAATGTTGAAATATGTAAAAGGGGGCTACTGTATTTTGTATAATCTTGAATATAATCTTTATTTCTAAGAAAATTAGTACTCTGTTCACTCAAAAATGTTTACATCTAAATGCAAAATCTCATAATTCCCTTGCTTATAAATATGTATGTGAAAAAATTTTATTTAATTTAAAAAATTTAACAACTATATCAAACATATGATTTGACCACTGGGATGTGTCCAAATGTTTTAGTTGGCTTTTACATGCAGTGTATGGAATAACATTTCAGACATGACTTCCTGACAGTTTATTTTGAAAATATTCTGGTTTAACATACCTTTCCCTGTGAAATATGATGGAAGGAGCAAAACAAATTAGTGAAGATAAACACATCATTGGATGAGTGAGTGTATAAAATAATGAATCCAAAGTAAATTGACTGACCAGACCAAAGATGATTGGTTATATTTCTGGATATATAGGCTTCTTTTATTTTCTGGTTTTATAAATTCAGGACTGATAATTTACCAGAGAACTCACAGCTGACCCAGAGAGGACTGTGTCACTCTTGGCATTGACCCAGCAACACATTTCTGGTGACCCTTATCATCATTTTGGCCATTGTAATCTCCGTTATCAATGGACAATCAATATTAAGTGAATATATATTATGTCTATATAGTATACTAAAAATGATAGAAAAGATATATAACAAGGATCCTAAACTAATGGAGTTTAGTGTCTAAAAGTATAAAGAAGAAATATAAAAATAAGCAATAAATATATACTGCTTAACATTGAGTGCCACCACTAAATTAGTGATATATGCAAATTATAAATATCTGTAATATGTTAACTGTTTTATTAAATTAGTAAAACAAATAACTCAATAGAAGAAACATGGACATCAAGGATTAACAGGAAACCCATAGCCTAATAAATTAAATGTACAAACACAGATGAGAAAAACTCAAGTTTGATAACAATAAGAAAAATGCAAATTAAAATGTAAAGATATAAATTTGCATTCATAAGCCTGACAAAACCTTAGATTAGCTAATTAGATTAATAATAGCAAATGCTGAAACCAGTGTTTGGTGTATAAATTGGTAAAGTCCATTTGGAAGGCAATTGTCAATGTCTATCAAAATTAGAAGTGCAGAATATTTCTTTGATACAGCAATTCCAATTGTAGGACTTTAATCTTGAAAAATTATAATTTTTACATTATACCTTAACTTTATGTCATATAATTTTATATTATATGATCTAATACCAATGTATGACAACAAGAATGTTCATTGCTTTACATTTGAATGAAAAAAATATGAACCCAAATAAAGATCTAATGGTAGGAAAGTGGTTTAAAAAAGTCACGGTTTCTATTATGGAATACTTTGAAGTTCTTAAAAAGAGTGGAATAAAAATTTATGTATTATTATATAATCGCCTGTCAGGCATATGGCTAAATGAATAACATAGCACAATACATGTTTATGTAAATTAACATATTTGTATCTATTCCATCTGGCATACATATGTATATATGTAAATGCACAGGAAGATGCTTGGAAAATTTATTCCAAACTGTTGAAATGGTTAGTTCTGTGAAGGGAAGTGAGAGCTGGGGAGGAAGTGAAGGGAGACTAGAATGTTGTATTTTGTATAATTATATACTGTTTGGAATTTTTGCTTTGTGAATACATGAATGTAAACTTCATTTTTTAAGAAGATGTGTACAATGACAGGTCATACATGGGATTGATAAGCAGCAGGATGGTATTGGGACAAGAGTGCCAGACAGATTAATGAATTCTTCAGTAGGACAGATAAAAAAAAAATTACCCTGGGCTTTTTTAGAATGGCAACTTGCTTTATTTTTTCCCAGCTCTTTTGAGATATAATTGACATATGACACTATAAGTTTAATGTGTACCATGTACTGACTTGACACACTTAGATATTGTGAAATCAACATCATAGTAGTGTTAGTTATACCTCCATCACTTTACATAATTACCATTTCCTTTTTGTGTTGAGAATATGTAAGATCTACTCTCTTAGTAAGTTTCAAGAGTACAATACTGCAGTGTTGACTACAGTCACCATGTGGTGCATTAGATCCCAGAACTTATTCATCTTATAACTAGAAGTTTGTACCCTTTGACCAGCACCTCCTCATATCCCCCAGCCCCCAGGCAACCACCACCATTCTACTCTCTTTTCTTGTGACCTTACTGCCTTTGGTACCTGGGTAATTCTGACCTCATAAAATGCATTTTGGAGCATTCCTGCTATTCGCTTTTTAGAAGAGTTTGAGAATTTGTATTAATTTGTCTTTAAGTGTTTAGAATTTGCCAGAGAAACCATCTGGTGCTGGGCTTTACTTTGTTGGAAGATGTTTAAAAATATATATATATATTTTTTATTGATTTCAGAGAGGAAAGGAGAGGGAGAGAGAAATAGAAACATCAATGATGAGAGAAAATCATTCATTAATCAGCATGCCACACACTGGGGATCAAACCCGCAAATCATGACCAGGAATCGAACCATGACCTCCTGGTTCATAGGTTGATGCTTAACCATTGAGCAACACCGGCCTGGTGGGAGATTTATTTGTATTTATTTATTTTTAACTGGAGTTGACTGTTGGGAGATTTTTTATTTCTGATTCAATCTCCTTATTTGTTATTGGTCTATTCAGATTATCTATTTCTTCAAGAGTCAGGCTTTGTAGGTTGTATGTTTATAGAAATTTATTTCTTCTAGGATATTCAATTTGTTGATGTATAATTGTTCATGGTAGTCTTATCTGATTTTCATTTCTGGGATATCAGTTGTAACATCTCTTGCTTTTCTGATTTTATTGAATCTTTTCTCTTTTTGTCTTAAGTCTAAAGGTTTGTCAATTTTGTTTATCCTTTAAAAAAAACAGTCCTTAGTTTCAATTATCTTTGCTTCTTTCTTTCTGATCTCTATATCATGTTTTTTGTTTGTTTGTTTGTTTTTCTGCTCTGATCTTTGTTATTTCCTTCCTTCTGCTAACTTTACAGCCATAGGCTTTCTTACTCTAATATTTTTTGTTGTTGTTATAAACAAGTACATTCCTTCAGATCTTTTTTTTTTTTTTTCACAGCTGAATTGCTATTTAATACATTAAGCCACCTCAGAAGCCACTGTGATAACAGGAAGTTGTTGACATGAAAAGTTGTGAGATAGCTACTATAGCCCCTGCCCTAGGAGGACTAGGACCTCCATGAAGTGGCAGTCACAAGTATCTGACAGGGCCGGCTTCAGCAGCACGTGCGAAAACTGGACAGATACAGATATGAATATGGCCTTGCACAAGGATGACACGCAAGTTTGTGAAGTGTTCCCTGTTTTTTTGATGGACAGTGACTAGACTTTTGGAGATGATTACTTTGTAGTGCATGCAGATATTGCATTAGAATGTTGTATACTAGAAACATGTCAAAACAAACAAACAAAAGGATCTGGCCTAACAAGGCTATAACCAGGCTTCTTCTACGCAGGCAATCCTCAGAGGTATGTGAAATAGCTGAATGCAACCTGGTCAAGGACCCAGCCTGCACACCTTTACCCTATACAGGCTGCATGTTCAGGGCAAGGAGAGAAATAAACACACCAATAAAGACGAGTTTCAAAGTGCTAAAAAAAAGGTGATGAAAAATCGGTTGAAAGCAGTTCCATGGTTCAGTGCCCTGTGAGAATTCAGACCTGAGCAAAGGGATGGGGGAGCTGCAGGCAAGAGAGCGCTTAGCACAGGTCACCGTACAAAGGCCGCAGCGGGCCTTGGCAACGTTCTGAGACTCAGTGCCAAAAGCGGCAGAAGTACTCCTACTGAAGGATGAGCGTATAAACCCAGAGACCACAGCGGCCCAGGCAATCAAGAGCAGTCAGGGAAGGGGCACTTATGGAGACGTGACCATGTTGTCCATGACCCATCAGTGCTGAGACAGTGGGCCCGTTGGGGTTTGCTTGGCTGTCCATAACCCTGCATGAACCCCAGGAGGTGCCTCATGAAGAAGCCTGTGAGGAATCACATCCTTACCTGTCCCTCCCTCTTTCTGGAGCATTTAAAACTCTCATCTTAATTCTGTCCCAATTAATGTTCTCCGGGATGTGTTTGAAGTAGCACTGGTTCACCATCAAACCTTTTAGCCTTTCTTTAAGTCCTCTGAACAGTCCGTACAAAGGAGAAATAAAAATTCTGTCTCAAGATCAATTTCACATTTCACTGTATTAAAAATGCTGTTTCCAGAACTCATATTTTAGTACCAAATGCAGCTTCAATTTTAGATAATGCTAAAAATAGGGGTTTTGACTCAGATTTTCACTTAATGCAAGGCTTTCCTGAGACACAGCAAATGCATAAATCAAGGGAGAGGCACAGTCATCCTTATTTTAAGCTTTTCACTAGTGTGGTTGGCCATAGGACAGAGTCTGAAGGTCAAGTAGATTACGTGTGCACTTGGGTAAACTATTTAGTCTCTCTGAGACTCAGTTTCTCCATACATCAAAGGGTGTACCTGGTAACTGTGAACATGCTGTCTGTCTGTATTCCCTTTTTCCTTTCCTTAGGTTTACAGAAAAACTGAGGAGAAGGTACAAGGGGTGTTCATGTCTCTCCTTCCCCACTGTTGCATAGCCTCTCCCATTACCAACATTCCTCAACAGAGTGATACATTTGTTACAGCTGATGGTCCTACACTAAAGCATGATGATCACCCAAAGTTCATAGTTTGCCTTATGATTTATTTATGGAGTGGTACATTCTATGGATTTGGGAAGCTCTGTTATGACATGTGTCCATCATTGGGTGTTATCCAGGGTAGTTTCACTGCTCTAAAAACCCTCTATCCTAACCATGCATACCCCAATCGCCCCTATACCCCTTGGCCACAACTGATCATTTTTTACACTCTCCACAGTTTCGCCTTTTTCAGACTTTCATGTGGTTGGAATCATATAGCATGCAGCCTTTTCAGATTGGCTTCCTTCACTTGGTAAAATGCATTGCAGGTTCTTCCATGTATTTTCATTTATTTCTAACGCTGAATATTTTATTATATGAATGTATCATAGTTTATCCATTATCCTATTGAATATTTGTTGGTTGTTTTCAAGTTTTAGTGATTTTAAGTAAAGCTGTTATAAACATCGGTGTACAGGTTTTTAGTGGGCACAGATTTTCAACTCTTTTGTGCAAATTGCTGGACTGTATTTTAAGAGCCTGTTAGTTTTGTAAATTGTCTGTCAAACTGGCAGTACCATTCTGAATTCCCATGGGCCATGATGAGAGTGCCTGTTCCTCCGCATCCTCATCAGCATTTGGATTTGTCAATGTGTGGATTTGGGCCATTCTAATAAGTGTGTAGCGGCATCTCCTTACTGTACTAATCTGCATATCCCTGTTGACACATAATGTGGAGCATCATTAAAAAAATAAAACTTTAAATTTATTGTATTTACTTAAAACTATAAAATGCAAAACAAAAAAAAAAATACATAAGAAAAAGAGAGAGAGCTCAAAAAGAAAGATGTGGTGGGGGAGCAGGTTGAAGAAGAGGCACAACAGCTAGAATTGAGTAGGGTTCCAGAACAAACTCAGCTGTCAGGGGTGGTACAACCAGCACCAGCTCAGGATCTAATGCAGGTTCCAGTGCAGGTGCAGGGGATGGTTCACCCTTCAGGAGCCGTGCACCCAGGACCAGTTGGGGATTTCTGCAGAAGCCTCTGCAGGTGCAGGTGCAGGTGCAGGTGCAGGTGATGGCTCTCCCTTCAGGGCTGTGGTTCCAGTGCCATCTTTGAGTTCTCGCCATGATCCAGTGCAGGTGCAGGTAATTGTTCTCTGGGTTTGGTGACTGGTCCTGTTCCAGCTCAAAGGATCCTACAGACCTGCTCCAGATCTGTAGATGGGACAGGCGTGGGTATTGGCTGCAGCTCTAGAGTGTCACAGGGCAGTTGGCAGTGGAAACTCCTCTGGTTCTAGAGCAGCCTGTCCTTCTGCACTGGCTTCTACACCTCACCTTGCTTCTCAGGATGTATAGGCACTGCAGCTGGAGCCAGCTCATACTGATGAGCTGGTACTATAGCCTCAGGCTCTGCCACTGTGGAATCCAGGTCCTCTGGCCCAGTCAGGTGAAAGCGGACATGGTCCAGGTGGGAGACTGAAATACTGAGCTGCATGCTGATACCGGGCTCGATCTTTGGGCAGTGTCTAGGCAGGAGGCCTTTCCTGGCCACACCGGGCCCTGTGCTTACAGGAGAACCCTCAGTGCTTACACCCCAAGCTGAGCTGGCTTTACTTGGTGGCACATCGCATCTGCCCGTCACTCTGGGACATGGAGTGGGTGTTTCTCACTGATGCCCAGGGTGGAGCTCTGTGGTGACAGTGACTGGCAGCCTGTCCGGAGGCATCACAGACATGCTTGGCCTTTGTTGCTGCCACCTCTACCACTGGACCTTCTACTTCCAGATCAGGTGCGAACCAGTGTCTGCACAGTCCTCCACTCGGGTGAAATAAGATTCATTTCCAGGGCTCAGGATAGACCTCAGGCAGAAGGGCCCTGCTCCATATTCCATGTCTACCCAGCCAGCCTTGACCTGAGGTGTGAACATGACCAGCCCACTAAGCTTCTGACCCATTCTCAGCCTGCTCCTGCTTGGGACAGGCCCACCCCCCACACACGGGCAGGGGACATCGAGCTGCCCATGGGAGATGAGAGGGGTGGTCTAGCCTAAACTGGACTGCTCCTGGCCTTCCTGTATCAGATTTGGGTCCCTCAGAGAAAAGTGCCAAAGCAGTCTGGGGTGAGACCTTACCAACATCTGCACCATTGGAACGGGCTATCAGTGAGTGATATTTTGAAGCCACAACCTTGGGACCACAGGAAGCAGGAGGAGAATATACTATTCATTCCAGCATCTCAAGTGAGCTAGCAAGGCCTTCCCTAGCATGTGGCTGCCTGGTTACCACGGTTCCAAGTTCTGTTGGGCTCTGTCGTCAGGAAGTGAGGATATTGCTTGGAGCCCCCTACTTGGGCTTCCTCCACAGAAAAGAGCCCCCCAGGGGCCCTTCTGGGCTGCTAACTGATCGCTCTCCACCCCACGCCATGCACAGTTACACCATAACCGTCCGTAGTACATGTGACAACAAAGTCTCATTTTTTGAATAGGGCACTCCAAGCAACAAACTCCTTGAGTTCGGTAACAGCAAGAAAAAACACACATCTCTTACAAAACTTCATGTAAACCCCTAATAGGTGCTACGTTTTGAGGAAAGCAAATGGTATCATAACTAAGATGAGCTGTTTGCGCGTACATATTATCGTAGGGAAAGGAACCAGGGCGGATGAAAAAGGAACAAGTCAGCAGGCCAGCAAAGTGTCTACCATGATTCTTGAACAAACGGTATTGCCAGGCCTGAGAGTGTTTCTTTCCTACACTTGGAAATCAAGCACACGGACACATGGCTGATAATGAGACTTGGGTGAGTACAGTCTCCATTTAGGTTTGTCAGGGATCTGGTTGCTGGTTGGCTCTTCCCTAGATCATGGTGTAAGGGAGGGTCAATGCTCCAGAACTCCCTGGGTGCCCACACACAGTGGGCATTAACTGGATAGAAGAGAAATCATAAGATACTAACAGCAGATGCATGCTTAGTGGCGAAACCCACACAAGTGTCATGGTGTAAAAACTTCTGGTTAGAGGAGGAGGGGCAAGCCATGGTCAGTTCACACCACAATGGAATGTCACTAAATGGAACTGCAGGCAGCACACTGGAGTCAAAGGTCACAGAGAGGCAAAGTGAGACATAGGACTAGCTCCTGGACTTATGATTAACACCAGCAAGTAATTTGAAAGTTTATGTGATACAGTTAATAAAAAATATAGAACATATTTAAAGCACATTTTAGATAAGAGTGAGGTAGAGCTACCATTGGGCATAGGACAGCATCAGTGGATGCTGATCCAGCCTGCGTCAGAATTGAGACCCAGGGCAGCCACATTTGAAGCAAGTTTTTCACGGTTTCTGAACTAACAAGGAATGCTTATACCAGAATCATACTGGACAGTCCGTTAAACCTTCTGCATCTATTTTTGTTTGTTAAATATAATTAAAATACATATATTACTCACTTTATCTCAGTTAATTGTATAGGTTTTCAGTTTTAAATAATTATTTTACCTCCATTATATCTCTAATTTAAGAATCCCTTCAGGATTACTACGGGAAAACATCCTCTCTCTGCTGTTGTAAAGATGCAAATAAATACGAACACATTCAACAGGCAGCATTGTGGACACAATGTGTTTTACCAAGCCCACCTCGTCTTTCCTTTTTCTTACATATTGTACAGCCACATCTTATATCCTAAGACTTGCCCTGTAAGCACAAGGGGCAGATGGATGTGACAAGGAAAAGGAAATGCAACAGTGATTCCCAGCCATGGAAACACACATGGAAGTATTCACCTTGGAAAGGATGATTCAGCAACAGACTCTTGAACCAAAGGGAATGGTAAACGAATAACTGTAATCACCTGCAATAATTTGACTTCCCCTCATTTCCTTCTGCTGATGTGAGAACTGAGCTTGAAGGACTCATTTGCTTCCCTGATGAGTTGCTGAAGATCAGGATAATTACAGATATATTGATCCAGGACAAAACTATCTAAATCTTGTAGTAAGATAATTCTTTTGATTTTGAGTACCCTGAACATACTTGTGTGTGTGTGTGTGACAAAAGAGTTAACATTCTTATGGGTTAAATATAGATTTATATAGGCTTTAGGATACCTAAATCTAATGTTCTTTCCATTTTTATCAGGTTTGACCTTCCTGCTCATCCTTCAGCTTCAATGGCATCTTTTGTCTATATTTTTCTCCACAAAATACCTCAAGCCACTGCTAATGCAATCAGAATAAGTCCTTGTATTCCACTGGTATTCCCACAATATTTTTCACACATCTCATTCTTTACACAGAGCATGTTGTATCAGATTAATATATTTTTTAATGGTGGGTAGTATCCATTTTTTTATATATCCTGAGGGTCTGGCACATAGTAGTACATGCCTAATAAATATTGGTTAAAAAGAGCTTAAGTTAATTTACTAAAGAACCACTCAGACAAACAATAGCTATAAACACTTTGCATGGAGGTGTATATTTTCTATTTTCATTAACTTTCAATTATCTTCCCTTCCATCCTATTGAGAAAATTGGAGTCCTCTGCAATAATTTAAATTTCATTTATTTAAAGTACCAGCAATAATAATTGTATCATAAAAGTATAATAAAAATTGTGTTATTTAATGTATTTTACTGAGATATAATGCATCCTGTTTTTTTAAATTATGCATTCAGATACCATTGGGGTTTACACATGATATTCCAATTGACCCCAACATTGATATATACAGTTTGACAATAAAGAGTTATAAAAAGGTGTGACTATGCAGTAATTAACTTTAAAAATTAAATACTACACTGAATATTCATTTTATTTTTATTATAGGATATATAGTTCAGATTTTAAATTAGTGAGCTATATAATCTATTTTAAAGCATAATAAAGTAGGCTTTGAATTAGTGATGCTCCCAAAACACTTTAAAATTCACTTTAAACTCTTAAATGCAATGCTATAATTCTAAAAACCAATAGTAGTTAAATATCTCCCAAGAAAGCTACCATAAAATAACATTATGAAGGCTAATATTCCATAAACATTTTTCATGCACATGTTACAGCCTCTAATATTATCAGACAGTGAAAAGTAATATGCCTGGGTGAAAAAGGCAAAATAGAAACAGGAGATTGTTTTGAGTTCTGATTGCCTCTGCAGGGACCCTGGGATAAGGACTAATAACACTGTTCAGTAATCTTATATTTTAAATGTCAACATTATTCTTGAAAAATTGTTTTGGATTGAAATAATGAACTAGTTTATTCCAATATAAAGCCAGATTCCATAAATATCTGTTTTGTGTTTGTTTTTGTTGTTCTGTTAATCCTCATCCAAGGATTTTTTCCATTGAATTTTGTTTGTTTGTTTTTGTTTGTTTTTTTGAGAGAGTGGAAGGGAGGGGGAGAGACAGAGAAACATGGATGTGAGAGAGAGACATCGACTGGTTGCTCCCACACACACCTGACCGGAGCCACGGATCGAGCCTGCAACTGAGATATGTGCCCTTGACCAGAACAAACCCGCGACCCTTCAGTCTGAGGGCCAATGCTCTAATCGCTGAGCCAAACCGGTCAGGGCTGGAGACATCTGTTTTCAGTTCAACATGACAGATCATTTCAGCCTTTGTAATCTGTTGCAAAAAAAGTCATATGAGAATTTCCACTCTGCCATTTACATGCTATATGACCCTAGGTAATTTGCTTAATTTTCTGAGCCTGTTTTCTCATCTATCAAGCAAGGGTAGCAGCATATTGTTGCCAACCTGAAAGTGTCATTATGATGATTACCTATGTTCAAGTTAGTGGAAGTGCTTTCCAAACTGCAAGGGGCTGAACAAATATCCAATAATATTGAGTGTGTAAGTTTATAGGAAAAAGTACAACACAAAGGAAAAGGGGAGTACTTCCCTGATTGCCTACATGACAATTTTCCACGTAAGAAAATGACTGTAGTCCAAATAGAAGTGTCATAGAAAGAATATATAGACTTAAATCACTTAGAGCTGGATATTTTCTTGGGTAGCGCAATCCTGGGCAAGGTATTTATTTTAGGAAAGAGAAATCAGGGAGGATATGAAAAAAAGGAGGGATGACATAAGAAAAGCTTGAAGGGAAAATAAAGAATGGGATCCAGACATTAGCTCACACCTTATACGGGAGGGATCAGCAAAGCCTTTGAACACAAAGTAAGGTTTAGTGGTGCTAAACACAAAATGAAATAGCAAATAATAAAACTGTTCTTAGAGAGATTAAACTGACAAGGTCCATTTGTAGCAAGTCTTTTTATACCTAAACTGAGTCAAGTCTGGTTCAGGCCAATCGCCAATACAATCAAAGGATGAGGCGAGAACTATGTTAACCTCACATTTAAAAGACAAACATAAGGGTCAAGTTATTGAAAAAGACAAGAAAAATGTGATGAAAGAATACTGTTGGGGGGGGGGGTGTTGATCTGAAATGTACGGGAAATTTAAAAGTAATCATCTGAGAATTAGTAATATGTCCAGCAAAAGCAGCGGTCTATTTCTAATGTGCTGCACTCGCAGCAGTGCTAATCTGAGCCTCTTCAATGTCATAACTGGAAGGATGGCCCTATTGAAGTTACTTTGATTTATAAGCAACTCAATAATCCAGGTAACAGAAGTACCTTCCTCAGTGTACGGACTTCAGAAAATTGTATTTCACAAGCATGCATCTATGGGTTGGCTAAGGACAAGGAGTTGAACAGTAAAGGCTATTCCACCCATGTCTACAAATTAAGGAACACACACACTGTATTTTTATTTTTAAGTTAAAGAGTGAGACAAATGTGAAATTCTATTACAGAACATTTTCAGAAATGTATATTTGTGGAAGAAGCTGCCTCGATATCCTAACTTGTTCATGCAGCCATCTAGGCCTCCAAATAATATCTATACAAATATATGTGCAAGCTACTGGGCATTATTGTAAATTGGTCTACTTGGGGAAAAAGAAGTTTCCGGTATTTGGCCCAAAAAGCACTGAGGTAGAAAATTGAGCTAAAAAGAATCAAAGAGGAGAGTTTCAGACATTGAATTCATATATCTTATTTTATAGGTGATATCAATAGGTATTTTTGTTGTTGTGGAATGAGGACAGAATACATGACACTGTCATGCTCTTGACTTCAACACATTAGTTTTATGACACTGAGAAAATATCTAACTTCTCTGTTTTATTGGTTTATTGTGTGTAAAGTGGGAATAATGACGACAGCTACCACAGAGGGCTATTATAAGGATTAAAATAAGTTTAGAAGATTAAATATGTTTCTAGGAAAATTCATGGCACATTACACATAATAAGGGATCAATAGATGCTTGTTTATATAGATACTAGAGGCCCGGTGCACGAAATTCATACACGGGGGTGGGGGTGAGGGTATCCCTCAGCTTGGCCTTCACTCTCTCCAATCTGGGATCCCTCTCGTAATCCAGAACCCACTGGCTCCTAAGAGCTCACCTGCCTGCCTGCCTGATGCCCCTAACTGCTCTCCTGTCTGTCTGATGCCCCTAACTGCTCTCCTGTCTGCCTGATGCCCCTAACTGCTCCCTTGCTGGCCTGATGGTCCTAACTGCTTTCCCCTCCAGGCCTGATCCCCTTAACTGCCTAACTCCTCTCCCCTTCTTGTCTGATCCCCCTAATTGCCCATCTGCTCTCCCTTCCTCTCCACACCTTCAGACCCCAGCGCAGGAGTGCTGAGAGCTCTCCGCCAAGGCCCCGCCCCCATCCTGACACCCTCCTCTGGGCCGGGCAGCATGGCGGTCCTGCATGCACCTCCACTGGGGGGGCCGTTGCAGACCATCCTGATGATCCCCTCTGGGCCAGGTGGTGCAGTGGGCCTGCACGTGCCTCTGTCAGGAGTGGCCTCTGTCTCCAAGGCAGCGTGACATTAGTGCTGGTCAGGCCTGCGCTGGTCAGGCCCGCATGCGCCTGCGCTGGTGGCGGAAGTCCCCGGCCCCATCCCCGCCCACCAGCTCCTGTGTGTGCGCAGCCTGTTGACCGGTCGTGACTGGGACCATTAGGACCAATTAGCATATTACCGCTTTATTATATAGATATCTATCCATCTGTACCTATATCTATATTTATGTCTATATCTATATATCTATATGTATATCTGTATCTATATGTATCTCTATCTCTGACTCTATCTCTATCTCTATCTCTATATCCATATCTATAGCTATCAATATCTATCTCTAGAACTACAATTTAGTTCTTTCAACACTAAAATTATTGTTTTTTCTCTTATACAATCATTCTTTCTCTCTATGAGCAATTATTTCTTTTCTTACTGTGAAAACCACTTAAATTAAAATTATTGGGGAATATGTTATATGTAATGTTCCAATATATTATTGTGGGTTATTTAATACCTAGTGGCCTGGTGCACAAAATTCGTGCACATTAAAAGGGAATTAATTAGAGGAAATACTTTAATATTGCTATTTGCCCTTTCTCTATAATAAAAAATGTCAGAGATGAAAGGAAATTAGTAAAATGTATATGAAAATAATATATAAATGTATTAATAAATAAAAAATAACAAAATTATATAACATAAACAAAGACATAATATAAAAACAACAAAAACATGATATGAAAACAACAAAAACATGATATAAACAAAAACATGATATAAAAACAAAAGTGATGCAAACAATGACTGATAAAGTGATTAAACTTATTCTAATATCTCCCTGTATATCACATTAAGAGTGAAAACACTTTCAGAGTGCTTGACTTATTTCCCTTGTGATGAAGTATTTACAACTTTAACTGTAATGTCACATGCTCTTCGAACTTGAGAGAAAGCAACATAATAACTGACCATGTCCGAAAATGGGTTCAGGTAGGAATATTCCTACTCTGTCTAGAATTTGTCCTTGTGATTTATTAACAGTCATCACAAATGCTGGCATCACGGGAAACTGTAGTCAAATTAATTTAAATGGGAGGCCAGTGTCAGATGGGGACAAATCAATTCTTGGAATCAGAACAACCTCTCCCTCTGCAGATCCTGTTAATACTTGAGCTTCGATAATGTTAGGTCATAATCTTTTGATAATAATTCTAGTACCATTACAAAGACCCCCTTTACTATTAAGATTTCTCAGTAGCATGATGATTGCACCTACTTTCAATTTTAATTTATGACATGGCATTCCCGAAGGAGTAATACTATTAAGAAATTCAATGGGAAAATTTTCCTTTTCCGCCTCATCAGTTGAATCAATGGAATCATCACTCAAATATGTGTGAAAATCTTCATCGAGTATACCCAAAATTTCTTCATTTAATTTTTGAACGTGCTCATTTTTTGGACAAAGAATTGCACGTTTAGATATATTTTTAATATTATCTATAGATATACTATTTCCAAAGGTAGCTTCAATAATAGATCTATTACAAATCGTTTCACAGGGGATTTCAATAATACCCATTCCTCAATGAAAACTGCTATCAAGTTTGCCATCTCCAAGTTTTACTAACCATTCACTATAAGCAGAATCCTCTGATCTCATATTTGTTTTAAGAGACAACTTTCTGAAACATCCCCAAACATTACAGTACTTTAAAATCATTTGTACTATGGGTGATCACATAGCATGTGGTACAATACTGAGACATTGTAGAAAATTCCCTCTGAGAAGGAGAACTTTCCCACCAAATGCAACATTCAAATTCATAATTTCTCTTAGTAATCTGTCTATGGTGCTTTTAGCATGCCTGGATGCCATGGTACATTCATCAATAATGAGAAGTTTGGCCTTTTTAGTGGTTTTAGCAACTTCACTCTTTATATCGGGTCTAGAAATTGAACTTTCATTTAACAGAATTGTTCATTTATATTGGGAAAGGAAGGTTCTTCCACTGAGAAGTAAATTTGCAGCAATTCCTGTAGACGATGTGGGTAAAACAGTGCCACCACGACCTCTAATATAATGTATTAAAACTTTATACAGATATGTTTTTCCACTACCACCTGGACCATCCAAGAAAAAGCATTTGGGGTGTACAGTTTGATCTTCGATGGTTGCAGTTATAGTCTGAAAGGTAGCTTCACCTCAGCGCTGGGCGGGGACGCACACATCAGCGCCATGTCCAAGGTCAGGGACACAGGCAGGCAGCTTGGGCGGGGACGCACCCAGGCAGTGTGACCTTAGCGCTGGGCAGGCCTGCGCATGCCTCTGCTGGGGGCAGAAGCCCCCGCCCCCGTCCCGGCTCACTAGCTCAGGTCATGACTGGGACACCATTAGGACCCATTAGCATATTACCTCTTTATATATATATATAGATCAGAGAAAGTGTGATGTCCACAAGGGCTACTTTGCTTTTCTAGAAAATACATCTTTTCCCATCTGGCCAGTTGTCTGATAAATGGTCATGGTTCACAAAAAGAAGCAGCAATATTACTTTCCCACCCATGGAAACATTATTCTTGGCCCTTATTTCCTCCTGATCCATCCATTTGCATCAGTATTAAACTCAGTATCTTCACTCAGCACAATAATTTATAAATAGCACTAATTACAATAGAAAGTGCAGTACCATAGCTGGATTTGGGGAAAAGCAAACAAACAAACAAAAATTTAGGGAAACATAATGGCCTTTAATGTAAAATCAAAATGATAAAGAGAAGAGAGAATGTTTAAACTGGTGATGGAATGAGTACCTTTCAAATGAATGCAAGTTGTCTTTTGAAAGCTAGCTAAACACCATGAGTTTATATGGAGTAGGAGAATTTAGGGTGAGTTATTAGAAAGTGAGGACTGTCTAAAGTTGCAGTAGACTCTCAAGTAAAGGAAGCTTCTTCTTGGGGAAGACTTTAAGGTTAGAATAAACTCTTCCCTGACTTTCATGAGAATTTATTCTTTGGATAGAGAAAGTAGAGAGCAGCCACTGCATGGCCTTCCAGGTCCCTATGACTCTGAATGGACTCCAAGTCATCCCTGGTGAGAGAAAATCTATTCTAGCAGCTTTGGAAGCCATAGATCTCAGCCTCATGTTCACTGACCAAGTCTGCAGATGAAAATAGACAAGGAGTCAGTAGCAGACATGAGATCATTAGAATTCTTCAGAAAAGACAGGCTTTTTCATGGCTTTATCTTTATCTTATATCATTACTCTTTCAATTTGTGCACAGGTGGAGTATGACTTATTGATTTAAGAATCAGTGCTGGCTTGGTAGCTCAGTTGATTAGGGCATCCTTCTGATAAACCAAGGTTGAGGGTTTGATCCCCATCAGGGCACATACAAGAAGCAACCAATGAATGCATAAATAAATAACAACAAAAATTGATGTTTCTCTCTCTCTCTCTCAATTCTACTTAAAAAGTAAAAAATAAATAAATCAGATTTAAAACAACTAATCTTCCAGCAACTAAACATTAATCCTGACAAAGTCAGCATCAACATGTGTGTTATTTTTTGCCAAGTCTCATTACAAAATTATTTCATCAACTGAGTCTACTACATTTGGTTTTTATAGATAAGTCCTCCCAGACAAGGCTTAAATGTCCCCACTATGTGAGTTCTTCGACACTCTCAGGAGTGAATAGTTTTCCACACAACCCCTGACATGGACACTAAATACGAAGAGAATATACATACTATATATAAGCAAATGACTAGAAGCCAACTTTATGTTTGGTAAGATTTATTGCATTTTAATAAAACAAAAAATTAAGAAATTTCAGGCCAAGAAAATTGCCTTGAATCATAAGTTCTTATATCATTTTTTATAAAACCTGTAACCTCATAGGATTTAACCACAAAAACTTCTACCAGCATGCTGCATATTTAATGTAATATAGTCTGATTTAAGTTTTGTTTGTTCTGTTATTTGTACAATTCTCTAAGTATTAAGTACAACTAAAATTTCCCAAAATTTCTTCTAGTTCCTATTTGCATGTAATTAGAATGGAGAATCATGGTAAAGTTTCCAAGGACTTGCACTCATTACAAGTAAACAGAATTTATACAACAACAAAAAAACACGATATTATATAATGTGTTTAAGAGCCAACCATGGACATTGTTTCATCTTAAAGTTTTTAAAAGGAGAATCAATCAATCTTCAAAAGCTCATTGAGGGCCTATTGTGTACATGATGTTGTGCTGAGTGATATGAAGATCATGATTAACAGATTAATTAATTCAGTAAATTAAGTCTTAGTAAGCATTTTCGAAATACCGCGTGCATTGCTATGCATTGAGAATATAGCAATGAATAGGGCAGGTTACAATCCACCAAGATGTTTATAATTCAGTTGTGAAGAGAACTCTTAGAAACGTGTGGAACAATCTAAGCAGTTATTAAGTAGTAAGAAATTCATGTAATCAAGAGAATGGGAAATGTAGCTCCTTTTCAGCTCAAAAATCCAGGGTGGCTTCACAAGACATGGAAATCTGGACAAGACTTTAAGGATGGGTTCACTTGTTCGTGAAGTCAGAGGAGAACCATCCCGTAAGAAGATTAACAGCCATAAGGTACTAGTTATTGAATGATGATGCAGCAAGACTGGAGTCAGACCAGGATAACCACAGCGGGCATCTAGAGAAAAGGCAATAATGATTCTGATTGTTATATAGTTGCTTCTTCTCCTCCTTCCCCTCTCCCACCTTCCTCTTTCTTCTTAATATTGCTGATAAATCTTCCAAGGGGTTATGACATTCAGGTAATAGGGAAGACAAGCTATGGGTGAGGGAAGAAGAGCCTAGGTAGAAGGAGCAGTAAGTAGGAGAACAGTATTGATTTTGTGTCATTGTCAGATTAAGGCTTTAGCTGTGTTCACCAGTTTCTCTTTCCACATTCCTTCGCAGCTAGGCTGGAACCATAGATTTCATTTTAATCATTCTAGTGGGCAGAAGTGTGGCAGAGTTTTTAAAAAATGTCCAAGGAAACATCCAGCCCTCTCTTCCCTGCCCTGGCTATCTTGGAAGCCAAGTATTCCTGATGATATAGCCATAAATAAGATAGAGGGAGCAGGTCACACTAGGAGAGAGCTTTTTCATTTTACTTTTGCTTTAAGTCATTGAGCTTTGGGGTTAATTTGTTTCCACAGTCTAGTGTTGTCTTCTCTGGCTAAGAGCAACAATGCTTCTCTAGTGAACCTGTTTATAAACTTAAGATGATTTTTATGAAGCTAGATTATTATCAGTGAGAACAGACATGCTGGGCCATTTATGCAAATGAAGCATACATATTACGAACCTCAACTTCAATCTTCTAAGCTCTTTATATTATTTTTATTTATCATTTTGTTCACTTACAGATAAACATATGAATTTGTAGTAACTACATTTCTCTGAAAATTTTAGTGTTTTTTACTTGAAGTATGCAAATAAAAGATCAGAAGATAAATATAGGTAGGTTTAAGTCACTAAAATAATAAATAATATTGTATTTTCCTCTCTATAAAAATAAAATGAATGATAAGTGCTAAACACAAAGATAAGTGGAATTCTGGCAGACTATCCTGAGAGACCTCTTCATTCAACACTCATTTGAAGATTTTATACTGAGGCTAATCATGCAATTCAGGAAAAAAAACTGTGCAGCCAGCAAGTTCTAAATTAAACAAGATCCTCTTCAGTTTTGTGCTGAGAGGAAACATCCAACTTGGGATGGTATAAAGAGACTGGACCTGCAATAAGAATGCTAGAGCTTTTGAGTGAACTCCACCACCAATTAAGCTCATGACATTCATTGAATCCAATAATCTGCTCCTCAAGACAGTTCACTTATCCCATGTATAAAAAATAAATATAAAAGTATTGCTTTCACTTTACAGGTTTGAATATAACAATCCCTTTTCCCAATCCCCGTACCAGCAGCAGACTGTTTTTTAAGATACAGTGTAAGTACATATCATTTCTCCATGAACCCTTTCCTGACTCCCCTCCCCTTTCCAGAAAAAAAAAATATGATTATTCTCTCCTTGGTACTCCTACATTAATCCGGTGCAGAGGTCTATCATAGCACTAAAAGTTGGCATCTTCTTATATATTCATTTCCCATTTCATTTGGTGTGTTTCTTGAGGCAGAAATCATATCTCTTAGTATAATCTCTAGCCTATAAAATGTTCTCAATAAATTTTTGTCAGATGAGAGAATGAATCTATGAATGTGCTCCCCCAGATTCCAGGGGTGAGAAGGTAGGTTTGGCAGAGGATTAACTTGGAAGTGGATGCTGAGTACAGAAGAAACTTACAGATACAGCTAAAAATGTCACAACTTTCAGTACTCTCTTCCTGGGTGCGTTCCCTCTCTTTGGATCCATTCCATTTATGCCTGAACTGAGTGAGGCAGGGACTTGATTCCTGAAGCTGTTTTCTGCTCTAGCCAAGCCTGCTAGCAGCATTTAATGTCTTTTCATGCTTTTTTAGAATCCTTAACAAGGAAAATCAAATCACCTAAGGATTAGGAACAACAAAGGATACAATTTCAGGCATGAATACTACTCAAGATATCTAACCCATTTCTCTGAATGGAGTTTAGGTATCTAAGGAAATAAAATTAGGTTTGGTGAATGGGTTAGTTTAAAGGTAAGCAGAGAATTTGACATTCACACTTTACTTCTTGGTTTTGAATTTGCTTAGAGCAATGTGGTTCTCAAAGTCTGGTCCCAAACCATTAGCATCACCTGGGAATTTGTGAGAAATGCAAATCTTCAGGCCCTAATCAATTTATATGGAATTTGAAACTCTGGGGATGGGGCCCAGAGATCTGTATTTTAATAAGCCATTCAGTTAATTCTAATACATGCTTAAGTTTGAGAACCACTTGCCTTGACCAGGCTCAAAGGTGGTTTTAGGGAAGACTATACATAAGGAAGATTCCACATTGCTTAAGGTGGGAGTTCCCAAATAGTTGACCAGGCAATTTAACTGAGTTAGAGACAAACCTAATATTAAGAATAAAATTAGTAGTAAGGCAAAATAAATAGAAAATCTAAACTTATACACATACACACACAGACGTGAATCAAGGATTGATATAAATGCATTAAAGAATAAAGAACATCAATGCACAAGATATTCTGTCAGGGCCAAAGCTAAATGTAAAGAGCATTTTCATGTATATTCTTATCTCTATCCCTGTCTCATTACCTGTGGTCATTACCCTGATTGCTAAAATCACTCCAACTTGAAATGCTAGGATCAATCTGAAAACACAGAGGGGGCACTGATTTGACTTAGGCTGCTTCCAGGTGAATATGGCATCTCCAGAGAGTTATCTAGTAAATTGGAACATAATGAGGAGTAGGAGAGGTACCAGCAATCAGTCTAGAGAGGCAGGTAGTCTAGAGAGGCAGGTAGATTCAATTCACCCTAAAAACAAAGAGAAGCATAATTCCCCAGAGTTTTATATGCATAAATCTATAAAAGTAAAATTTTTAAAATCTCTAAACATATAAAAATGGTTGCCAGATATAATACAAGACAATTAGTTAAATTTGAATCCCAGATAAACAATGAACAAATTTTAGTATAATAATATTAAAAGTATTGCATGAGAAAAACGTAAGTTATTTATTGTTTACATGAAACTCAAATTCAACAGGGTGTCTGGACTTTTATTTATAACCTTAATATAAATGAAGTATTTATCTGAGGATTACCTTATGTTACAGGTATATATAATTTTTCACAGTAGATTTTACCATTGAATTGTGGCATAATAAGATAATAAAATGTTATCTTTAATCAACTGACATTTTAAATATTTTGAACATCCAAAGTATATAAAGCCATTGAAAAAATTGTATGCATTTTATTTTTTTTATTTTTTTTAAATATATTTTATTGATTTTTTACAGAGAGGAAGGGAGAGGGATAGTCAGAAACATCGATGAGAGAGAAACATCTATCAGCTGCCTCCTGCACATCCCCTACCGGGAATGTGCCCGCAACCAAGGTACATGCCCTTCACCGGAATCGAACCGGGGACCCTTCAGTCCCCAGGCCGTTGCTCTATCCACTGAGCCAAACCGGTCTCAGCAAAATTGTATGCATTTTAAAATCAAGCCCATAGCTAATCCTTTTTACAAATATGTGATACTTATGCACTAGCTTCAAGTAGCAGACAGTAATTAAAATGGTTTCTGTTCCCATTTATATTTTAGACCAGGTTTTATTTCCATTATATACCTAATATGTAGAAATCAGATCATAACATACAACTTCCTTCAATTTTACCAGCTATGAGTCCCAAGGGGACCTCTCTCCACCTATTCAAGTGGAGCCCAATTTAGCATAATGGCGACATTATAAAACTCTCGGTTACTGTCTCCTTGTGGAATTTTCTTTTATGCTTTCCTTGAGAACACTCTCTTCCATTTCCTAAGAGAAATTTGGTTCCAGAAACACATACACACACACACACACTCAATTTGGAAGTGATTTCTTGGAGAAATATATTCCTAATTAATGCCAGATAATTTTATGAAGAAAATACAAGCAGAGAAAGTAGTTATCTACTCTAGGTTTTGTTTGATAACACGGTTTACTAGAATAGTGTGGTGTGACTGGATAAATGGATGTCAAGACAGAATATGTATAAGCATAGTGGCACGCTTGGTTCCTTGGTACCTTATTAGTGACATTGACAGACAAGCACTGTTGAGGCTCAGTCATGCTGATGAGGAAGCTTCATACTAGGACAGGGCGTGTGGAGTGAAGGGAGGGTGACTATGAAGCTGCTAACTTTGCTCTTTTCACAGAACATTAGAACTAATGGAACCTTTAAAACCATCAAGCTCAATACCTTTTTTTTAAGTTAAGACTGTCAGTTTAAATTCAGATACAAATTTTCTGAGATCATGTAACTGATAGAATGCAAACCTCCCAAGACCCCACTCTATCGCTTTGCTGCTACTCCGTAATAGCTCACAGCCTCCACCTATTCTGTAATCAAACATGTATCAGGAGAAGAATGGCTGACTGTTGCCATATGTACCAGGTGTACCAGTTAATAATGTGAATTTTTTTCAATAGATGGATTTACACATATGTTGATATATATGCAATTTGATATGTATGCTCTTTTGTTGTATTGACAGCAAGCTTCAAAACTTCATATGCCAAATTTGCTGAAGGTGTTAACATCAGAGATATTTTTACGCTTAAAAATGTTGAATTCTGTGCCAAAAAAAAAAAGAGCATTTGCGGGAAGTCTTAATTCATTACTTTATTTTGAAGAAAAGTGCTGCTGGAAGTTATCGTATACTTCGGGAAGCTTATGGTGAACATGCTCAATCTCAAGATACTTGTGAACGCTGGTTTAAACGATTTAAAAGTGATAATTTCGATGTGAAAGACAAAGAACATCCAGGTCAATCGAAAAAGTTTGAAGACCAACAATTACAAGCATTATTGGATAAGATGCCTGTCAAACTCAAAAACAACTTACAGAAAGATTAAACGTTGGTCTGCAAACAATTTCTGATTGTCTACAAGCAATGGGAAAGATTTTAAAGGAAGGAAAATGGGTGCCACATCAACTGAACAAGACAAATGGAAAACCGAAACGTCATCAGTAAAATGTTGCTTCAACGGCACGAAAGGAAGTCTTTTTTGCATAGAATTGTGACTGGTGATGAAAACTGGATTTATTGTGAGAGTCCCAAATGCACAAAATCATGGGTTGATCCAGGTCAACCATCAACATTGACTGCAAGGCCAAATCGCTTCAGAAAAAAGACAATGCTCTGCGTTTGGTGGGATCAGGAAAGTGTAGTGCAGTGGTCGGCAAACTGCGGCTCGCGAGCCACATGCAGCTCTTTGGCCCCTAGAGTGTGGCTCGGCATTAGAACCACTTTTTCAACACAGACTCGCCCAGGCTGAAAACCGACTTCTGCACATGGGCCACGAAGTTTCAATTGCACTGTATGAGCGCACCCACACGTGGTATTTTGTGGAAGAGCCACACTCAAGGGGCCAAAGAGCCGCTTGTGGCTTGCGGTTTGCTGACCACTGGACTGTAGTGTATTATGAGCTTCTAAAACCAGGTGAAACCATTAATACTGATTGCTACCAACAAACAAATAATCAATTTGAACCACGCTTTGATCATGAAACGACCAGAATGGGCCAGAAGACACGGCAAAGTCATTTTGCTACATGATGACGCACCATCACACACTTCAAAAGCAGTTAAAGACATGTTAAAAGATCTTGTCTGGCCGAGACCGGTTTGGCTCAAAGGATAGAGCGTCGGCCTGCGGACTCAAGGGTCCCAGGTTCGATTCCGGTCAAGGGCATGTACCTTGGTTGCGGGCACATCCCCAGTAGGGGGTGTGCAAGAGGCAGCTGATCGATGTTTCTCTCTCATCGATGTTTCTAACTCTCTATCCCTCTCTCTTCCTCTCTGTAAAAAATCAATAAAATATATTAAAAAAAAAAAAAATCTTGTCTGGGAAGTATTAACCCACCCGCTGTATTCACCAGACCTTGCTCCTTCAGATTACCACTTGTTCCGATTGATGACACTTGCACTTTCTAAGCAGCACTTCAAAATGTACAAAGAAGTGGAAAATTGGGTCTCTGAATGGTTTGCCTCAAAACAAGAAAAGTTCTATTGGGGCGGTATCCACAAATTATCTGAAAGATGGGGGAAATGTGTAGCTAGTGATGGACATTACTTTGAATAAAGCACTTTTGATGTTTCTCTTGAAATTATTGTGTTTTCTTTGGTTATAAAATGTGCATTATTAACCGGTATACCTGGTAAGGGTTTCTTGACACTTGGCCTCCTGTAGTTGCTTCATATGCTAAGGGACATTGTACACAAATGCCAGCAGTGTCTGTGGGGCAGAATCATTATGGTGACTCTTCTCTATTTTAATTTTCAGTAGTATATAATAAAAGAATTTGAAGCCTTTAATCAGAAGTGTACAATGTTATAACATGATCCCTCAATATTACTGCCTCAAGTAAATATAAGGCATCTGATGAATCTGTAAGGTTATTGGAAGTTCACACAAAAGCACCATTATCAGTTATTGTTCTGAGACTTAAATTCCACCAATTGCATGCACAGTTTGTTGAGGACATTGCTACAATATTTCAGAGCTGTGCCATTTTTTTTCAATGCTGTAATTTAGAGGAATTATTAGCAGGCATGTTTTTCAAGATCATCATGTGCAGAGGTCATGATGAAGCCCTCCAATGGGGACTAGAGACTGAACCAAATTGACAATTTATAATGGGCTGAGAAGAAGTCCCGGCCAGAGAGATTGCATCAGTATGTGTCATAGAAATGAAAGCCACAATTTCTACTACGAATTCTGCTCCCAAAGCAGGCAGGATACTATTGGCATCAGTAAAACTCTGCAAATACATGTCCTATAATATCTACAGATTCAGTCAGACATATGAATTCTTACTTAAATTCTGGAATCTCCACTTACATACATATTCTAGTATATAGGCTTTGCAAAGGAATGACCACTGAAATTATACTGTGAATCTGAATGAAGTTCAAGATATGCCAGGCAGTTTTCATGGCATCAGGTGATCTTGAGTCTTTGTGTGGCAGTGTCAGATTCTGATTGTTCAGGCTAAGTTACCACAGGACACTAATGCATTTAATGGAGAGTTGGACCAATCAATAAATAAATATATATAACTTGTAGTTTATAATAATTTGTAAGGCTATTTTCCATAAAACTTTCTCACAAGAATCCTGGCTAGACCTTTTAAGCGCCAAGTATTCTTCAAGTTTACAATAATAGACTTGTTTTTGGATGCTAATACTCATTGTGACAGCTTCACAGAGGTATTTGAAGCATGATGAAAGATAAGTAATTCAAAATCTTCCTGGGAAGGAATTGAAAAACATCTAAAAATTATAATCATTGATACCAGACTGGTATTGCTCAATGGTTGAACATCAACCTATGAACCAGGAGGTCCTGGTTTGATTCCCGGTCAGGGCATATGCCCTGGTTGTGGGCTTGATCCCCAGTGTAGGGTGTGCAGGAGGCAGCCAATAAATAGTTCTTTCTCATCATTGATGTTTCCATTCTTTTTCCCTCTCCCTTCATCTCTGAGATCAACAAAAATATTTTTTTCAAAAATTATACCATTCAAATATAGGAATTTGCACTAAAAACCCTGTAATTATTTTATGCAGTACATGGAGATGTATCGTAGATAAGCCTAAATATTTTATTGCATGAAGTTTTCTCATCCTGATTACATATTTGTCATAGAATATATAAATGAGACCCTCTGTAAATAGTTTTACAAGAAGATGGAAGTTTGAGAGGCTACAGAGTTACTCTGATTTCAAAGGAGCTGTGTCTCAACAAATTTGACCTAAATTAGGGCTCCTTTTGTTGAACGGTAACTGAAACCTTACGTGAACTACCTTAAGCTCAGAGGGAAATTTATTGGAAAGATGCTGAGAAGAGTTGTGCTATGGGGCCTCTGGGGCAGATTCAGGCACTGGATGGGTCTAGTGATCCTGAGAAACTTTCCATCTGTCACATGTGCACCCCTGCTCATCTGCATGCTCCTTCCTGTTCGCTTGCATTTCTCCTCAGGCACACAGCGCAGTATAACCACCATTTGCATCCAATTCCCTCTCAGTTCACTAGGTCTGGGGAAAAGGGTGTTCGTATTAAGCCTGGTCACCCTTAACTACCCTCCCTTGCAGACCTGGTCCCCCGCAATTCTCTCCCCTGCAGGCCTGCCCCCCCACCGCCAACTTCCCTTCCTGCAATTAGCCCTGGAACAAAGTGTTCCCAAGTTTAACGCACTCCTGGGAGTCATTAAGTGTCAAAACTCATCCTAAGATATACATTGATCATTTCTTTAAAATTCTCTTTTAAGGATAGAAGTATTGCCTTGATTCTGTCTTCTGACATGGAAGGCTAGAAGAGTTTAATGAAGCTTCTCTTTCAATCTTTAAGTGATATGTGACATTTTCTCGCTGTTATATTACTAAGGGCAGAAATAAGATGGTTATATGTTATGGCTGTGTTCAATGTGGATAATGTTATAGTTTTGTAAGTCATCAGTGCAGAGGCTAGATTTGAGATAACCTAGAATAGCTTTATAGAAATATCAGGCTGTCTTGTGAAAATGCTCTATTCTAGCTTTACTAATAACCAACATTAATAACCCAAACTCCAAATCCTTTGTGGCAACAAATTGGAAGGAAGGGGGCTTTATTTATTGAGTCTTTATTTATAATAATTACCAGAGGCCCAGTGCATGAAATTCGTGCACGGGGGGGTATCCCTCAGCCCAGCCTGCACCCTCTCCAATCTGGGACCCCTCAAGGGATGTCCAACTGCCCTTTGAGGCCCGATCCCGGTATGATCGGGCCTAAATGGGCAGTCAGACATCCCTCTCACAATCCAGGACTGCTGGCTCCCAACTGCTCACCTGCCTGCCTGCCTGATTGCCCCTAACCGCTTCTGCCTGCCAGCCTGATCACCCCTACCCACTCCCCTGCCAGCCTGATTAATGCCTAACTGCTCCCCTGCCAGGCTGTATGCCCCTAACTGCCCTCCCTGCAGGCCTGGTCACCCCTAACTACCCTCCCTTGCAGACCTGGTCCCCCCCCCAAACTGCTCTCCCCTGCAGGCCTGGGACCCTCCACCAACTTTCCTTCCTGCAGGCCCAGTCACCCCCAACTTCCCTCCTCTGTGGGCCAGGTCACCCCTAACTGCCCTCCCCTGCAGGATTGATCGCCCCCAACTGCCCTCCCTTGCAGGCCTGGTCCCTACCAACTGCCCTCCCCTTCTGGGCTGATCACCCACAACTGCCCTCCCTTGCAGGCCTGGTCCCTCCCCTGCTGGCCATCTTGTGGTGGCCATCTTGTATTCACATGGGGGCAGCCATCTTGTGTGTTGGAGTGATGGTCAATTTACATATTACCCTTTTATTAGATAGGATTTATAACCTTTAATACACTATCTAAATTTGATCTTCTTAGTCACTATATTTTGATGCCTTAATACCCACATTTTTCATATAAAATAAAAAATAAAATCAGATTTGCACAATACCTAATATCTTTTCCTCCCATTAAGTATACATGTTGGTGGAATAAATAGGAAGAAGAGTTGTATTTATAGCTAAGACAAATAATTGAGTTTTATAGAGTCCATCCTGATGCCAACAGACTAAGTTAAAAGCTACTAATTTACATAAACTTCAATGACTATTCAAATCAATATATTTTGGGGCACAGTTGTGTACCTAACTAATTCATACAATTTGGCCTTCCTGTCCAAGGAAATTGCAATATAAGAAAGATACATGTGAGCATGCATTTCTTTCAATAGTTTTGATCATCTGTTATTTGTCAAGAACCATAATAAATTACTTTTTAAAAATATATATATTTATTGATTTCAGAGAGAAAGGGAGAGAATAGAGAGATATAAACATCAATGATGAGAGAGAATCATTGATCAGTTTCATCCTGCATACCCCTTACTGGGGATGGAGCCCACAACCCAGGCATGTGCCCTTGACCAGAATCAAACATGGGACCCTTGAGTCCACAGGCTGATGCTCTATCACTGAATCAAACTGGCTAGGGCGACTTATTTATTTCAATTTTTATTGGTCCATTGTTAATATAAAATATTCTGCTTGGATGTAGCCAAATGAATCTATGGAAACAGGTTTTTTTGAAGATGGAAAGTCCTTCAGAAATCTCATAGACCAACATTGCCATTTCATAGTTGGAGAAAATGAAGTTCAGGTCACACAGTCATTGGCTCTTAGGTTTCAATTATTACTTTGCCTCATAGGAAATTTTTCTCTAAATATGGGGGGGGCAAAAGTAGATTTACAGTTGTGATTACATAAAATAGTTTATCCTTGTATTGTTATTTATTAATTATTGTATATCCTATATAATAAAAGGGTAATATGCAAATTGACCAAATGGTGGAATGACCAGTCACTATGATGTGCACTGACCACCAGGGGACAGACGCTCAGTGCAGGAACTGCCCCCTGGTTGTCAGTGCACTCCCACAGGGGGAGTGCCGCTCAGCCAGAAGCCAGGCTGATGGCTGGCAAGGGCAGCAGTGGTGGTGGCAGTGCTAAGCTTAAGCCCACTCCCTGCATCAGTCAAACACCCCCTGAGGGCTCCTGGACTGTGAAAGGGTACAGGCCGTGCTGAGGGAAACCCCCCTCCCAGCAAAGTGCACGAATGTTGTGCAATAGGCCTCTAGTTTTATAAATAAAGAAACTCAGACACAAAGAAGTTATGTGACAGTTAAGGTTGCACAGCCAGTACAAAGCTGAACCAAGAATTAAAGTTAGTGATTCTAGCTTCAGAAGCCATACTTTTAAATACATCATGATGTTGCCTCTCTTAAAATTCAACAGTTTTTAGCTATAATATTTGGATGTCATACAAATAATGCCAATTGGATATTACCATCCTTCCTATCACAGGTTCTTCAAGTAGAAAGAAATTGAAGTACTGCTTAGTTTATTTTCCTGTCATAAGAAGGAATCCTCATTGAACATTAAAGATAAATTTTCTTATTCTAATCCACTGTCTAAAAGGATTGTAATCATCACTTACATTATTCTTGGGCAATGTTTAAAACTATGTATCTCAATAATGAAACTTGAACATCAGGTTGTTATGATATTACACATAAACAATGCATTTCAAAATTTTTCATTCTACATATAGTATTGACTTAAATGTTGACAATTAAAGGATAGTTTTATCCTCTCTGTAATTACCAAATTGCATTTTATACAAAGTAGTACAATTGATTAATGCCCCAGATTTAAATATTAATATTTGCTTTTAATTACATTTCAAACTTGTTCATATTGTATTGACTGCCTAAGAGATTAAAGTTTACATGAACTGAGAACTTTACCCAATCTATATATATGTAAGCATATAAAGTATATATTACATGAATGTTGCAGTTTGACAATTTTCTTATGAGAATCTCCTATGTGTCTGGCTCCATGCTCCATACTCATTATATCTAATATTAGGTAGATAATTTAAATACACAGAGGGGTGTTTTAATAGAAGGAGAACTTAGAAGCACATATAATTCAGTAAAAAGATGAAGTACTGAAATGTAAGAGAAAAACCATTGTATATAAATGTTACAAACCTTAATGCTAAATTAGTCGGGATTTCTAAACCATTTGGAGACAATGATATTAAAGCCTAGTATCCTTTATATAAAATTATTGTTTTAAAGAGACTTTACAAAGCAAATTTTTAATAGTGCTGCTGATTTTAGGAGGAAATTTTTGAGGTCCTAAATAATTATGTTATATCTACTTAATTAAAAGGAAGTATACAGTGTATTTAATTAACAGTACAGAAATGTTTGTATCTAAGATTCTAGAAATTACAGAGTATAATAAATTATCAAAAGAAATGTAAAGTTACACATAAAAATAAATTCAATCTTAAAAGATTCTTAATTCATTTTCTAATATAGATTTCTTAAGACTGACTAATTCTTGATGAAGTCTGTCTTATGAATTAAATAAATTTTATTCTTGGCTTTAAATGCAGTTTAACTCAAATATACAATTTCCATAAAGGATTTATGTCATGAATAGAAAGTGGCATCAAATGAATTATATCCTATAGGTATGATAATCCATTAGAATTCAAATTTAGCAAATTTAAAGGGCCTCTGTTAAAGTTATTCACACTATTGCTAGTAAAAACTTGTCATCATTGCTTTCACTTATGTCTCTCTTTTCAGTAAATTATAAGTAATTAATTTAAGCTGAAAGAAGAGCCAAAATTTAAAGACATATAAGGGTTCATATGACTGATGCTGTACAAAAGTAGTGTTATTTTTGGTGAATTTAAGAATTATATGTGTTTTGTATGTTTATGTTATTGTTGCCAACTGGCAAATCTATAGTTGTAAAAGCACTATAACTTTTCATGTCATAACGTATTATTTTCCTGAAATAATATTTTGTTAACCAAAACATCCTACTTTAGTCAAATCAGTATTCTGCATGTTACCTTCTACCCCAACTCCTGCTACTAACAGAAGAAAGTTGAAATGATGTTCTAGAATGTTCCATCATCCACAAATCTGCCTAGCAACTGCCTTAAATATAGTATAACACACAAAAATATATTCTTGCCAAATGCTAGTTTACTTCCTCTGGTGTGATTCTATTTTTACATCAGACCCATGCAGCTGGTTGAAAAAAAAAAGCATTTATTTTCATGAGGAGGAAAATGTAATAGGTATCATTTCAAAGAAAAAAATCTCAAGGACATTAACAAACACCTTCTCAGCTAGTTCTGATAATCTGCACATATAGCATTGGCAACAACAATGGTTAACTGGTAAAGGAACTACATCTAAGAATATTTCACATGAGAGAATATATTAATGTCAATATCTCCACATGAGTTTAGTATGTTTTCAAAACAGAGTAAAATTTAAACATTTCAGGGCTTGCTAACTCTAATGCTTACAAGAGCTAAGTTGATAACCTACAGCGAGGCAGGCGCAATGCCCTAGTGAGTACAGAGGAGGTGGGAGCGGAAAAGGACATGCCCTGCCTATAAGGGCAGCTGATACTCAGCTCAAGTAAATCATTGCATAAAGGAATGTAGACCCTGAGTTGCCAAATTTCTAGTAATTTACAATAACTCAGAAATTTACTAAAAATCTCCTAGTTTTTAAATGGTAACAATTGATTCAATACAAATTTTACCCAGGCCCAGGTATATCTTTAGTCTATATACTACATGAGGACTGATTATGCATGATGTTTGATTTAAAGTTACTATTTAGCTAAAATTTTGTGAACTGTGTAATTTTTATAATAGATTTCATCTCTTAAAGGAAGATATTTAGAATTACAGTCATTAACTAATTCTAATCCAGAATTTCTCTGTTTATCCTCTTGGAACTTCCAATCTTTTGCAACAATAATTGGTCATCTGTATTGTGTCACATCAATATAATCTATATTTTTCTCTCACTGATATATTTCACTTTTAAAAAATATATATTTTTATTGATTTCAGAGAGGAAGGGAGAGGAAGAGAGAGATAGAAACATCAATGATGAGAGAGAATCATTGATTGGCTGCCTCCCACCCACCTCTTACTGGGGATTGAGCCCACAACCTGGGTATGTGCCCTTCACCAGAATTGAACCCAGGACCATTCAGTCCTCAGGCTGGTGCTCTATCCACTAAGCCAAACCGCCTAGGGCTATATTTCACTTTTTAATGATAGAGAGATACCTTCAGATTTGCATGAGTGTGTTTGTGTGAGCATATATAAGAACTTTTATTTTCCCTAAAGCACTGTATCATTGCCACATATTCAACAAAAAGTACTCAATCCTACCTGATAAGATGAAGCTATCTGCTCATACTTAACATAAAAACAAACAAACAAAAAAAAACTATCAAACCACTCTGGGCTTGTAAAATACACGCTTTCGCAATATCCATGTTACTTAAGAAGAAATCACCTTATTTTTCGAAGCACTAAGGCATTACAACAGATAAAACCTCTTCCCAGCTTGAATAAGCTCATAATCCCATTCAATTTTATGTGCAAATGCCTTTGGCTTCATCTCATATGGTTTATTATGATTTGAAATGAAGTTCAGAATTTTACCAAATCCCACATAATTAGAAATTACTCCATAAGAGAAAGCGGAATTCTGTATTGTATCAGGACATTAAGTGATTTACACTGTTCGGTCTACACTGTACTTCCTGGCCCTAGTCACTAACACAGTTCGAAATGTCTTAAAATAGGTAATGTCATTTTAAGTTTTGAACATACACAATATTGTTGAGACAAAGTTACTATCCTGAAGTTTTCTTATAAGTAGGGGGAGACATGCACAGAAAGGTGCTATAAGGTGATAATTGCCTTGCTAGCTATGAATATTACATGCTGCTAAAGAGGCAAGATCCAGTCCGAATGGAGAGACAAAAAGTTCTCAGAGAGGAGGGGAGATTTTAAGTATATCCTGAAGAATTCTTAGGATTGGCAGGCATGACTTGTGGGAGCTAGGTAAGAGAAGGAGAAAAATTCAAGGAATAAGAAAGAAGAAAAGCAAGGACCTACAACCCACAAAGCTATCATTTAGAATCAAAGGACACTAATAATTACAGGGTAAAATAAGATTGTTGTTAGAGTATTAAATTTGACAGTAAAATAGTAGTCAAGTTTTCAGACTAATTTAAATTGGCTAATTGAAATAAGTGAATATTCTAGGAAAAGTAATTGTACTGGAGAAAAAGCTGTTCCTAAAGTGTTAACTAAAATGTTTATTGGTAGTTCATCTCATGGTAAAATTGCATAACATGTAATGAACCTAAAGCAGTCATATTTTAGTGCAAAAAATTAAAATTTAAAAGCTATCAAGACTACATTATAAAATTTCCCAAATCCTCCAAATATTTAAATCAAAAAAGAGGGGATAGTAAAAGAATATCATGTAAGGAAAAATACCCTGTAAGTAAATTACATCTAGAAAATTTTTACTTTAGAAAATTAATTTTCATTTGTAATGCTAACAGCAAGACACCCATGAAAAACACACATGGTGTCAAACAAGCCAAAGGAAAATCGTTTGGGCAAAAAATGAAAAAGGATCCCAAGTCAAATTTTTAGAAAAGTTTCCTTTATTAACTTTTGGTCGAGCATATGTTCGTATATTTTCAGAAAACAACTCCAAGACCATGTGGATTCCTGCAATAGAGAGGAATTGACAGGACTGCTCCAGCCATGAAGACAGAAGAAAAACAGTCCAGAGATGGAAGACGCTGATGATGCCTTGCCATACTAGCAGTCAGAAGCTGTGTGTCGCTGTAGGTTGCCCAGGACCAAACCAGAGAGGGTCTGACCTGCATTACCACCATTTGTCCACCATCCAGAACTAAAATATCATTGCTGACAAGTACACATAAGGAACTGTTTGACATTGAAATTGGGACTCAAAAGAACTGTTGGCCCAGAAAGAAACTCACTACAGACTGATTCATTTGCCTCTCAGCATAACCATTATGGCTTGTCTCATTTTCGGTTCTTATAAGTGTATTTCTACTATCACATGATCTCACTCATCTAAGGGAAATAATGAACAACATAAACTGATGAACAAAAACAGACCCAGAGACAGGGAAGCATCGATCAGACTGTCAAACCTCAGAGGGAAGGTAGGGGAGGGTGGGGGTAAGGGGGAGAGATCAACCAAAGGACTTGTGTGAATGCATATAAGCCTAACCAGTGGTCATGGACAACAGGGGGGTGGGGGAATATGTGGGGAGGGGTTTGGGATGGGAATGGGGAGATGAGGACAAATATGTGATACCTTAATCAATAAAGAAATTTAAAAAAAAAAGACATATAAAGAGCTTCCCAGACAAGAAAAGCTATAGGAGTTCATCACCACCAAACCAATATTACACAAAATGTTAAAGGGTCTTCTTTAAGAAGAAGAAGAAGAAAAAAAGGTTAAAAATATGAACAATGAAATGGCAATAAATACATATCTATCAACAAGATCAGAGTGAGGAAAAAGGATGGACCTTTGATTATTAAAAAAAAAGAAAAAAAGAAAAAGCTCTCTCATTGTAGCAAATCCTATGGTTTCCCAGCTGCACCATCCTTGTTACTTACTTTACACATTGACTTCTCTGAGTGACTTTTTGTTCTAATCTGCCAGTACACCTCTATTCTACTATGCCTTTCAACCTGTCAATGCCATGAATGATACAGGTTGAAAAAAATCAACGCCTGGTCTTTAGGAAGTATTCCAGATATGGGTGAGTGAACCAGTAAGAATCCTTCCTAGAGATGTTACTCTGAAACCGGTGGGGAAAACTCTTTTGCCTTTTTTGCTTAAACTAGTCATAGATTTCTCTCTTAAAACGAACAAGCCCTACTAACACATCCTGAGAAAGACAAACTCCAGGACAAATACATTAATGTACCACATGATCCAATGAGGGGTAAATACTAAACTAGTTAACCTGGTATAGTTCCTTCATTAAATACAATAGCATTCCCTGATGGCTTTCTTATCCCTCAGTGTCATTTGAAGTCTTACATTGCTGCCCTCTGCTCATTTGCTTTATTTACATTTTTTTTTTTTTTTTTAATGAGAGTGCTTCCTGTCTAGATTCATGACTATGGATAAGGTTCAAACTATTAGAGAAGCCAAATTCCTGAGGGAAAGAAACACTTTTCATTGTTCTTCATTATTTACATATTGCTTGTATGTTTTCTAAGCACTTAACCTAATTTACATTTTAATGAGCTACCATACTGTACTTATCAAATGCTTAGTGGGTCAGTTTTAGAGATCCCTTTATAGAAATCAGATACAAGCAATAATTAGAACGAGGACAAGCCAGAGCATCTGCAGAACTGGCATACCTGAAAAAATTTCAAATTGCAAGTAGGATTTCCTTTATTTCCATGTTTATTCTTGTATTAAATATATAGTAAGCTTTTCTAAATCGGATCTCTATGTTTGCTTAATATATATGTATTTTTAAAGAAAACATTATATCATTCCCATAAATGGAAAATAATATCACTTGTCAAAAACAAAAGGTAAATTGAATATATACTTTTGTTTTGAAAATAAAACAAAAAACAAGCACTTTTTAGTACCAACTAAAGATGGGTACATCTTTCCTGGACTTCTAGAGAAAAGCCCTCCACATTTGAAAAAAACATTGCTAGTAGGAACTCAGGTGACACAATGTTATAAAAATTAACATGATTTAGGCCTACTAAACTTGTATTTCATCTGTTTTACACCTTATTGAATCCTTCTACTTCTATTCATAGAAATCTCTACTTCATCACACTCATTACATTTTAATGAATTACTTATTTGATATCAGTTTTTTTTGCTCTGGAGTCTAAGCCTCTTCATTAATACTTCAGCTCCTTTGGAGCAGAAATTGTGTTTGATCATCACTTTAGCCCACTACCTAGCACAGTCCCAGACCCTAGTAACTGCTCAAAGAATATTTGTTATTGAATTAATAAATGAGCAAATGATTATTTAATTTCACACACTAAATTGTGTATGAGAAAACAGGACACTTGATTTTAAAAATGTATGCAAATCCTCTATAATGCAGAAAACTAGATAGGTGGATTACAGGAATAATGTTCTAAAACTTCAGGTCAAAGGCTTTAGATCATTTTCACTTGATCTAGGTTGAGGTTGGTGAAAGAAATGATGTGACTGAGGAGGGGCCTGAGATGATGGGTTGAAAGTAGCCTTTTAAATATTTTAGTATCTCTTCTAATGTGATATGCTACTATGCCTTTTACATTTTAGATGAAGAGCAAGATTCCTTTAGTAAAAGCAGTCTTTTGCAGACACATGAAAATAATCTTTTTAATTGATTTTTTTGAGAGAGAGAAAGGGGAAAAGATAGACAGAAAGAGAAGAAAGAGAGAGATTTGTTGTTCCATTTATTTATGCATGCATTGGTTGCTCCTTGTATGTGCTGACTGTAGATCAAACCTACAACCTTGGTTTATCAGGATGACACTCTAACCAACTGAGCTACCAGTACCAAGCTGTACTTTTCACTACAAATATTTTATAGTGAAAAGTGCAGCTTGCCTGTGCAGTGGAATAAAAATTAATCTCTTACCGTAGAATCTTTGGTACTTAGTTCTCAAATGAAATCAGGTGTGAAGTTCCTCAGTTGAGTACCAATGGGTCATTTTTTATTGTCACAAATTCATAAGTTTGCCAAACTCTGCTTAAAATTGTGGCTGGAAATATCTGGAGTATTATAATCTCATACTTCTTCACTATTATTACTGTCTAAATCTATTCAAAATTGGACTCTTATAGGTATTTTGATTAGATTAAAACTAATATGCAATATTATTATGTGCTATGGTAAGTTTAGCCAACATTCCCTTGTTTTGAGACATTTTCATTTGACAAGATGAATTTTGATAAGACCATTTTCTCCTAATTTTTGCAAAAGCTTATGTTGTATAGAAATGCTTGGGACTTAGAGAGATTATATAAAAATTAGTGATATAAAGATTTTGAAGGAATATCTAGTTTTTGAATTAAAATAATCTTTGAGAGGTAATGATTTTATTCCTAATTGCTACTGAAAACAACTGAGTTTAAGATAATCATCAAAATATTGCAAATAGGAAAGAGAAAAAGTTAGATTCACTAGAAGCAAGTCAGAAAATGAGTCATGTTCAAGTGTTTGACTGAGGAGTGGAGGGGGCAGAAAAGGGAACTGGAAAAGGCCAAGCAATGATGGCTCTCAGGCAAGTCTGCAGAGAGGGTGGTGTCAGCTCAATTCCAAAGAGGGATACTGAAGTGATGCACATCCAGGGCAAGATCTGTCAGGGGATGGAAGTGTGCTCAATGGGAAAAAGCAATAAGGCACTTCTGGGTGTTATATAAAACTAATTTGTATAAAAAATATTGTGTTCTTCTAGGGGTCTTTCTGATACAAAACCTGACCTTAAACACATTACCTGGCATAATATGGAATATATGTGTGTGTGTATATATATATATATATATATATATATATATATATATATATATATATATATATATGAAATTCACCAATAAGTTCTTTCTTAGACCATCTCCTAATTTTTTTCACAAACAAAATGGTATTCATTCAATAATCATTGAGCATCTCTTATATTGGGATATGCCATGGAATTATAGCATTGAACAAGGCAGACACAGTGTCTAACCCCAAGGAATAATAATTCTATGCAGGAAGGTGGATAGTTAAATTTTATTGATATAAACAGATTATTAAATTCAGTTGCAATTAAATTCTGTGGTGAATAGAAGTATAAGGTGAGACCATGTAATGAATGAGGACCTAACGTTGTCTGAAAGGTGCCAAAAAAGCTTTCAGAAAATATTAAAAATATATAATCAACTCTCAAACTTTAGAACTTTGGGTGTTTCAGGATCTGAGGCAACTTTTACTTAAACAACTAGTTAGCAATAAAGCTTCCTAGAGGAAAGTAAAGAGATCATCTCCAGTAGAAAAAGAGTAAACATTCCTTATCAGTAAACATTCAATAACATTTCTCTTCCTTTCTTTTATAATTTTTATTAATTCATATTTTACTATAATTTATATATAGCATTATATTAATTTCAGGTGTATAACATAGTGATCATTACAACAAGTCTAGTAACTATCTGTTACCATGTACTAGTATACCTGTTAGGATGTTATTGGCTCTATTCCCTTTGCTATACAGTACATCCCAATTACTTATTTTAATCCTCTTCCCCTTTCCATTCTTCCCCTCTGGCAACCATCAATTTGTTCTCTGAATATGTGAATTCCTCTATAATATTTTTTGAAGTTCATATTTTTAATTTTTTTAAAATTATAGTTTATCTTAAACTAATACTAAACGATACTGAACGTAAACTATAATTGAAAACTCAATAACATTTCTAATATAGTGTGAGAGCTTGAGGATACCAAGGGTTTGTGGGGTGGAACAGAGTGTCCAAGAAGGTAAGTCATCATTAGATGGATTGGAGGTGCTTAGATTTCCAGTTTAATCTATTCTACAATGTTTTTTTCCAGGCTTAAAAGCTCTTGAGAGCTCTGATTTCTGAAACAGAGGTTAAAAAATCAAATTGGAAAAATACTTTGTGATCAAAGGACTGAAATAATAATACTTGGGTCTCATAAAATGTTTTCTATACCTAGATTCATGTAATCTGGTTTGAAAAATCATCTACAGTTAAGTATATCTATTTTATCTTTTTTTTTTTCTGAATCCCAGAAGGCATCAGTGTTCTATAGAGAAAACCTGAGTGGCTCAACCAGGGGAAAATGCATAAAAATAAGATATATGATTACTAAAAGGAGAGTACATTGAATCACTTAGATTTTATCTCTTTAACTATAATGCTACTATTAAAGAACTACAAAATAAACAGGGCGTGGCTGATGGGAGGTGAATGGGACTTAAAAACCATGGAGATTAATGTTAACAGTGGAGATTAATGTTCATCATCAAGGATTCCTGTCTCTGGAATTCAGTCACTTGATTTGAAGAGTCCCAGTGCACCACTATACTGCAAAAAACCTGACTTTGCAAAATTACTGTGAAACTCTTCTTTTTGGGTATCATTAACAGAGATTCTCTTACCTCCCCCCAAACATTCTTATACATCACTGTAAGTTAAATTGCCTTAAAACACAGATGAGTTGGGGAGTAAGTTTGATGTGGAAGGCTTCTGCCTTTATTCTTTTCACTTTACCATACCTCTATGTATATAAGAAATCTTAGAAGAAATTTAATCCAACTTTCTCCTGTAAACGAAGTGTCTTCTACAACACAGAAGGCAGTTGTCCTACTGTCTACTTAAGTACTTCCAGCTATGAGAATTTTAATACTAAACAAGTTTACTGCAGCGTTGAACATCTCACTGTGAGAAAGCTTCTTCTAAAATGGATTTCATCTTCCTGAAGCTTTCAGCTGTGCCCACAATTCTGTTTCCTATTCTGCACAGAAAAACCTTCAGATGTTTGAGTAGACCTACCATGTCTCCCCTCAATTTCCTTTCACCAGAGGAAGCATTCCTAGTTCCTTCCACTCTTAAATCTGTAACACATTTTCACATTCCTCTGGATATATTTCAGTATGTCAATGTTTCGCTTAAAATGCGGTATCCAAAACGGAAATCAATAATTTCAACACTGCAATAAATGACAAGCAGGTAAAAGAATATGGACGTTAAAAAAACACACCAAAAAACAGTTCCATCACAAGTTGGGACCATACTTTGGTGTATAATAATAGTTTGTCGTATGAACTTCTGTAATTGTGCAATTAATATTTTGAACTTTAAGCAATTTACTGTTATCTTTTTAAATAGCGTCTTGTTGATTTTAATTTACTGCCTTAAATCCCTTCATTTTAAATCTTGATTGCATCATCTATATAATTCAACCTATGCAATTTTGTGAGATTGCAAATGTAGGATTCATACCTCTAAAAACTCTCCTAACTCTGATAAAAATGTTAAGCAGAATGTGCGATAGTCATCCAAACTAACTGCCATGTGTTTAATTCCTTCCCGTCCATTGTTAGCAGTGCATCGGCGACATCACAGCACACTACTGCCCAGTCATATTTCACACTCACACTCATAAATAGGAAAAATGTATGTTTTTAAGAAAGAAAAAATATGATGTTTTAAAATGCCAGCTCAACACTTTCATGTAGAGAGAGAAGTTGACTTTTTAAAAGTGAATTTGTGTGAATCTCTAGTGTTTGCTGTATCCTTTTAAATAAAAGTGCCTACGCAGTAACCATTTTCAGGCTTACCTATTACTATGACAAATTTTCTGAATCTACATCCATTGCATATGTTACTTTACTCACATAGAGCAACATTTGCCTATCTCCTCTCTTATGAGAACCAACTTATTCTTCACAATTTTACAAAAAATAACTGCAGTGATTCCAAAAGTACATTAAATACTATTAATAAAATTATTACTTTTATGGTACAATAAACATTCTTATAAACCTATACTTCACACTTAAAATATATTTATAGTGTAATTAATAATAATAATAATATTTAACATTTATCAATTCCTAAGATGGGTTAAATTGCTTTACATGCAAGATTTAATTTAATTGACAGAATAATCCTGTGAGATAATTTTTCTATTGCTATTTTGTTTTCAAATGAAAGTGAGGAAATATAATAATAAAAGTGTAATATGCTCATTAGACCAGTTGTCCTTCCAGACGACCTTCTGGATAAAGCCAGGGCTGCGAGGGAAGCCCAGATCCCAGGTACCAGAGGGAAGCTGGTGCCAGCAGCCGGAGAAAGGAAGGCCTATTCTTGCACAAATTGCGTGCATTGGGCCTCTAGTTTTCTTATAAAAGTGAGGAATTTTTTCAAGGGCACACATATAATAATGGAACAGCAGGAAACTAAATCCAGGTTTTCTGAAAGCAAAATCCTTAACCACTACACACTATACTGTGCTGGGCAGGTTGCTAGAAAGAAGTTGCTATATCAAAGAAAATGCACATTAAGCAATTTGATAGATACTAGAATTTGCCCTCCTGAAAATATGGAGCAAGTTATATACATACCAAATATAGTATACTGGTGCCCTTAACTACGCTGTGTACTGCTTTCTTTTTTGGTTTTGATTTGTATTTTCACTCTCATGATGATCATGAATTTGAAATATGTTTTAGGACTTGTTTTTATTTTTCTGCAAATTGGTGTTTTATATTTCATATTTTTACTATTTTTATTGAGATTGTTAAGAAACTGTATATTAATGATTTTAACATAATTTATACTATATGCAAATATTTCTTTCTGTTCTTAGATTTATTTTATTGTTCAAGCATCATTCACAATACAGTACTTTTTGAAAATTTTCTGAAATTACATTTATGCACTTGTACTTTATGGCTTTGGTTCTTGCTTTAGGAAGGATTTTTTTCCACTCAAAGTTATAAAAACTATTTTTTGTTAATCCTCATTTAAGGATATATTTTCCATTGATTTTTAGAGAGAGTAGAAGAGAGGGAGGAAGGTTAGAAAGAGAGAGAGAGAGATCTATGTGAGAGAGACACACTGATTGGTTGCCTCCCCCATGTGCCCCGACCAGGGGATTGAACCTATAACCAAGGTATTTGCCCTTGACCTAAAATGGAACCCACAATCCTTTTGTGTGTGGGCTGAGGCTCTAACCACCAAGAAACACTGACCAAGGCTAAAAACAAATTTCATAGATTATTTCTAATATTATAACCTTAATCCAATATTTATGGACTTTTATTATTTTATAGAGATTATAGAACACTAGAGGCCCAGTGCATGAAATTCGTGCACCGGGGAGGGGGGTGTCCCTCAGCCCAGCCTGCACCCTCTCCAATCTGGTACCCCTCGAGGGATGTCCGACTGCCCGTTTAGGCCCGATCCAAGTAGGATTGGGCCTAAACGGGCAGTCGGACATCCCTCTCACAATCCAGGACTGCTGGCTCCCAACCGCTTGCCTGCCTGCCTTCCTGATTGCCCCTAACTGCTTCTGCCTGCCAGCCTGATCACCCCCTAACCACTCCCCTGAAAGCATGATTAATGCCTAACTGCTCCCCTGCCAGCCTGTTCGCCCTTAAATGCCCTACCCTATAGGCCTGGTCACCCCTAACTGCCCTCCCCTTCAGGCCTGGTCACCCCTAACTGCCCTCCCCTGCCAGCCTGTTTGCCCCTAACTACCCTCCCCTGCAGGCCTGGTCAACCCTAACTGCCCTCCCCTGCAGGCCTAGTTACCCCTAACTTCCCTCCCCTGCCAGTCTGGTTACCCCTAACTGCCCTCCCCTTCTGGCCTGATCACCCACGACTGCCCTCCCTTGCAGGCCTGATCCCTCCCAACTGCCCTCCCCTGCTGGCCATCTTGTAGTGGCCATCTTGTGTCCACATGGGGGCAGCCATCTTTGACCACACGGGGGCAGCAATCTTGTGTGTTGGAGTGATGGTCAATTTGCATATTACTCTTTTATTAGATTGGATAGAGGCCTGGTGCACAGGTGTGGGCCGGCTGGTTTGCCCTGAAGGGTGTCCCGGATCAGGGTGGGTGTTCCCTTGGGGCATGAGGTGGCCTGGGCGAGGGGCCTGTGGTGGTTTGCAAACCGGCCACGCCCCCTAGCGACCTAAGCGGAGGCCCTGGTATCTGGGATTTATTTATCTTCTATAATTGAAACTTTGTAGCCTTGAGTGGAGGCCTAGGCTGGCCAGGGTGTGTGGAAAGCTTGGCTTCCTCCATTGCCAGGGGCAACTCAGTCCTCCTGCTCTCTCCAGCTCTATGGCTGCCGCCATTATTGTTGGGATTTATTTATCTTCTATAATTGAAACTTTGTAGCCTTGAGTGGAGGCCTAGGCCGACCAAGGTGTGCGGAAAGCTTGGCTTCCTCCATTACCGGGGAAACCCAAGCCTCCTGCTCTCTCTGTGGCCGCAGCCATCTTGGTTGGGTTAATTTACATATTCGCTCCTGATTGGCTGGTGGGCGTAACTTGTGGGTGTGGCGGAGGTATGGTCAATTTGCATATTACTCTTTTATTAGATAGGATAGTATTAAGAAGTCATGTTCATGACCTAGAGTCCTTGATTTCAAATCATAATGAGCTAGGTTACCTTGAGTAACCTATTTAACTTCTTAATGTCACAGTTCCTTGTGTTTAAAATGGGACTAATGATAGTACCCATCTTAAAAGAGCTGTTCAAGTATTACATGAGATAACACATGTTGTATACTTAAAAATGCTTGACACAGAGAAGTGAGATTTTAACTATCTTAAATTCATCTGGTGTATACATATTAGTTTTAGCAAAAGTTATAAATTGAATTTTTCAAAAATGGGGAAGCAAGTGGCCTTATATCTTTGATTAAATTGTGCATCATTTTCTCACTAATTCATTTTAACTGTATACTCAGTTTCATTTGAATATTGATCTGGTTTTCCAACATTTTTAACATTTATGCTTTCAATCCTTTCATCAATCTTTTATTTTTTATTTCATAAAAAGAAACTGAGAGGTGATGTAAAGAGATAAAGTTACCCAGCTGTAAATTATCTGCAGTTTACATCTGCATCTCATCAAAATGGCCAGATTCCTAGCAGTAGTCTTGCTTCTTCAAAGAGTATGCCCATGAAACATGATCTTGCCACCATACAACACTGTCTTTTGTTAAAAATACTGATGAACCATTGGATTTTAGTTATACATATCTTTTCTTCTTTATACATTCACTTTGTAATATAATATTATAACTACCCATTTTATAAAAATGCCACTCACTATTATGAGGTACATTTAGACCAGGGGCATATCTTATTCATGTTTTTATCCCTGGTGCTTAGCAGTGCCCAGCACATAGCCAAAATATAAATACATGTTTTTTTTAAATTGAATAGTATTTTATTTAAAAAATAATCTACAATCAAGGATGCACCACTGTTCAAAATCTCACAATGTTTTGTGACCACTCAAGCCAGTTCAAAACCTACGTCCTCATATTTAGGTGCCTTAGAAAATGAGAATCATCTCTGCCACAAGAATCCCAAAATCCAGGCAGCTGGTTCGTCTCACTATCTCAGAACACCTATGATGTTTCCTACATCTTCCCCATCTATTATAGCTATTATCATCAAAAACTTCTTCATGAAGTTTTCCTTGACTACTTGGGAGCACATTGATTTTTCTTTCTTCCTGAGCCAGCAGTTAGAATGTTTAATTTTAGTGGTAAAAACGAAATTAGACTTGATCTAGGTTAAGCACTTCTTTTAATAATGAGGAAATGGATGGCTGGGAAGGTTATGCAACTTTCCCTCAGAGTATTCTTAATGACCATGGCTCACATTTTAGTTTTCAATTTTGTGTTTCCTTTAATTTTGTACCAATGGGATTAAAAACATCTCTAGAGCTAGAACCAGTAGTAGATTCAGCAATTCATTGAACAAATATTAATTCAGTGCCAACTATGAGCCAAGTAATATTTAAGGATCTAGAGATGTGAAACTACTACGATGTGAGATTAGCTTTTATATGAGCATAGGCTGTGGATTAAGCAGATGTTAATCAAACAATTCCAAAAATAACTATAAACTACTATATAATTATATTTGTGATGTGATATGAAGGAAAACTAAATAATGTCATGAAACAGACAGTATAATACTTAATATAGGCCAGAGGGCAAGTAATACTTTTTTTAAAAAAGGGGGAAGTTGTTTTCATGCAGACGAAATTATGAGTTCAAAAATATTTAGCCTGAAAATAGCTTAAAATTTTACAAGAAAATAAGAAATCCACTGTGACTAGAGCAACAGAGAGGGGAAACTGAGGAGGAACATTGCAGGAAGGCTAGTTTGGTTAAGCACTATGTGCAATGTCTATCAATGAGGTCTCTCATTGAAGATTTAAAATCTTAACTCAATTGAAAATCTTCAGAAAGTTATTACATTATTTAACATTCAAATTATTTTATATTTAAAAAACAATTGCTTTTATATTAAAATGAAATGGATTTTCTATGTTTGTTTGTTTGTTTTTTTAAAGCAGGAAAATATAAGAAAAATGGAAATGGGAGAGCATGCCATAAACTTAGAAAAAGAAGAAATTAGTTTGTTAAGGTGATAGCTGAGGGGTGAAGAGGTATGGGTAAATAGAAGAGGTTTGAGTTATTAATATACATGTAATTTGATGTTTTAGAGACAAGTTGTCATAGATAATTTTTTTTTTCTGGTATCACCAACAGGTACACCCAGGAACAAGAATAACCAAAATTTCAGACATAATTACATTTTGGAAGCTTGTGTTAAATCTAAGTGAACACATTACATAGAAGACTGATGATACTGTTCTGGAGATATTTTAGAATTATTATCATAACTAGAGGCCTGGTGCATGGATTCATGCACATTAAAAGGAAATTAATTAGAAGGTGGTTGGGGGGTGGTACTGAGTGATATGGGCCAGACACGCCCTGAAGCCAACCTCCCATGGTCCCTCCCTGGCCAGCTACACCTGGTGATGGGGCTTGAAGTGTATTTGCAGAGTGAGCGGGGTCCCTCCAGCAAGTGGGGGTCCCTCGGCCTAGCCCGCGGGGATTGGGCCGAAACAGGCAGTCCGGTATCCCCTGAGGGTCCTGGAGTGCATGAGGGCACTCTGCAAAGTTTCAGTTGCTTGGCAGCTCCTGCGTTGAGCATCTGCTCCCTGGTCCTCAGCTGGCCAGTCGCTTAGCCTTTTATATATATAAACTAGAGGTCCGATGCATGAAATTCGTGCATGAGTAGGCCTTCCTTTCCCTGGCTGTTGGCACTGGCTTCCCTCTGGCACCTGGGACCTGAGAACTGGGATTCCCTCTGGCTGCAGGCAGGTACCTGGGACCCCAGCTTTCCTCTGGCCCCCGGCAGGCACCCAGGATCCAGGTTTCCCTCCAGCTGCTGGCAAGCATCAGGGACCCGGGCTTCCCTCGCAGCCCCGGCTTCATCTGGAAGGTTGTCCAGAAGGACATCCAGTCTAATTAGCATATTATGCTTTTATTATTATAGATATTATTATAGATGATAGATGTAAATCCACAGGACTAACTACAATATCCAGAGAGAGATTGTCAGGGATAATATTGAGGAATTCAAATATTTTGAGGTCACATAGAAGTAGAAAAATCAGCAAAGTCTGACAAATAGCAGCTACAGTGGAAGATGAAAAAAAATAATATATGGTAATGTTGTGAACATCAAGAACAAATAGTATACCTGACAAAGTTATGACACAAAAAATGTTTTTAAGATAAATGAATGAAACTACTCATCCTTATTAAATGCTGCCAAGTCAATTAAGATGGGAGCTGAAAACCATCTACTGAATTTAACATTATAAAAATCAATGATGACTTTGCAAGAGTGGTTATTGTAAAGGGGCAAGGAAAAAGAGTGAGAAAGAATATCAAGTTAAAGCGGGTTAAAGAGTGACTGGGTTGTAGTTCATAAGACCACCAAGATTAGTATTCAGAATATCTATAATAATAAAAGCATAATATGCTAATTAGACTGGACTTCCTTCCGGATGACCTTCTGGATGAAGCCACAGTCAGCGGAAGGCCGAGGCAGAGGTGGTGAAGCCCCTGGCTGCAGCCGTGGCAGCGGGGGCCGAGCCCCTGCATGAATTTCATGCATCGGGCCTCTAATATATGTATAAATTAAGAGTAAATCAAACAAACATAAAACTAGATAGAAAATCAAGAAAAAACATAAACATGTAGTTCACAAAACAGAAACCTTAATGGCCCAAAACATATGAAAAGATGTCCAAGGAATAATCAGAAAAATGTAACAACACTATAGTGAAATACGGTGGTAGGCAACCTCAAAGATGGCCTTCAATATGCCTGCCTCCTGTTCATGTTCTTATATTATCCCCTTCTCTTGAAGACAGGCTGGACCTGCTAATAATTAACACAATATGACAAAAGTGATGCGATGTCTCTTTGTGATAGAAGGTTACAAAAAAGACTGTGAATCCCTTGCATTTATGTTCTCCAACTCCCTTGCTGGGTGCTTTAACCTCCCCCACAGAATAATATAGTGTAACACCAGTCCTGAGGATCCTACACTTTTAGGAAGGCAAAGTATGTGCAGGAGTCAATTACTTTCTGTACTGTAAGACACTGACTGTCCATACACCAGGGCATATTTAGGTACTCAACTGACTTGATTTCTTAACAGCATTCTCTTATGCTGCACACAATTACTTGCCTAAGCTCTGCAATTTAACCAAAAGAGGGGAATTGTGAGAATGTTGAGTGAAGCAAAAGATCACCCTGAAAGCTAAATTCTTATGTAGCCCAAGCACCACCATCTCTCCTCTCTCCTCTCTTTGTCTCTACTTCTCTGAGTTTTAGTTTCATTGTCTGTAGAAGACATACTCATATTTTAAAAATTCCATTTTTCTTGACAGCTTTACTACTCCATCACTTCTCAGACTAGAAAAGCCTGGACCTTGAGGAAAAGCAGAACCCAGGTAAATGGAAGGGAAGGAGGGTGGACAATGAACAAAGTTTGGTCAAGATAAGTACCCTGTGCACAGGGGACTGGAAGTGTGCCTGCCCTACTGACCCAAGAGAATTGCAGCAAAGGTGCAAACCTGTCTGAAGTGCTTGACATGCCAAGCTCTGTTCTAAGAGCTTCTTGCATATAAGTCATTTATCATACCAAGATGTCCTACTCTCATCCTCATTTTATAGATAAGGGAAATTAAATTGCATGGTTAGTGATAGATTCTGGATTTGAAATAAGTTAATTGACCTCAGGCTTGTCCTGGGTCTACACGATTAAGGAAATCCCTAAAATTGTGTACTGAAGAATGTGGGCTCATTATCATTGGATTGTTCCTTAAAAAAATACACAAAAGAAAAAGCATAATCTCTTCCTTTAAGGAACAAGTGCTGCCTTTGGAAATCACAATGAATATAAAGATACAATTCTCACAATATCAGAAACAGGAAAGGAGATATTAAATGACAATGGATAAGAGGCATTCCATTACTTCTTTTCTGGGCATCATCATATTCCTGCAGATGATTACATCCCATCTCTGCCTGTTATCTGTCTTGCTGAATAAGCTTTCACAGACCTTGTTCCGCACACTCATCATCTTTAATGTTCTTTTGGATAGCTCTTAAAAAAATCCCTTATGTCTCTTTTCAGCAGAATGAATAACTAACATAACATTACTCTAAATTCTATAACACATTAAGAAACAATGTTTGATTATTTAAAGCCAGTGTTGCCACCTTTTGGAATGGTAGTCCACAATGACCCATGGAGCATCACAGTTGGGTTTGCACCATGCAAATTTGTCTCTTTTTTGTGTAGTTTCTTGGTCCCCGTATGAGAATATTATGCTACACCACCCCTATAATTATCTACAACTGTTCCATTTACCATTTAACTTAACCTAGGTTAAGATCTGTTCTTGTCATTTGAAGAAGTGCATAATGAACAGTCATTTTTCTGATGCCTTCTGGATTAAGTTTAGTGTACTTCAAAAGAAATATGAAAAAGACAAACTTCATTCTGCCCTTCTGGAAATTGCTCAGTAGTCTAACATGAAAATATACCTGATCTACTTTGTAAGGGTCACTGCACTATTGTCTAGTAATGATTAATAATAAAAACAATAATTACTATTATAATGATAATGTTGTTCAGTTGCTGTAATACGTCCTTTGTACAGATTCACTTAACCTCCACAACAAATTTATGAAGTGGCCTTGTTCTCCCAATTTAAAGAGACAGAAACTAAGTTTTAGAGGTTATAACTATGCATCATCATGCTTTGAATGTGAGCTTGGCATTATCATGTTTTTGGAGCTGTGAATTAAAGCAGGTCTGTCTGAATTTATCCACATATTATAAATAAAAGCAGCTGGCTTAAACAATGACTACCTCTTCAATCATCCTCACTACCAAAAGACATATATTCATGTATTAATTGTAACGCCACTGTACTGTTAAAAATATTGAGGTCCTAAAAAAACATCATAAACAAAGGCCTAGGGCCAAAGTCTGTTGAAAGCATTATAAAAATTGTGGTTCCAATATTACAGTGTTTCTATTATTGTCAAATTCTAAGGGGAAAAAGATGTGTCCTGTATATTCTCTCTTTTTTTTTTTTTTTGTACTAGATATAGACTTCGTTTATAAATGAAAATTTTATTTATGAATTGAAATAAGATAGAGTGCTTAGTTCTCCTTGAACTTTCAGCTTTTGAAAAAAAATCTTAGTTAGATCTCAGCCTATACTTATAATTCTATAATTCACAAATGCCCTTTGAAACATATATTGTATACTTTTATTTTTTTTATTTTTTTAAATATATTTTATTGATTTTTTACAGAGAGGAAGGGAGAGGGATAGAAAGCTAGAAACATCGATGAGAGAGAAACATCGACCAGCTGCCTCCTGCACACCCCCTACCGGGGATGTGCCCGCAACCAAGGTACATGCCCTTGACCGGAATCGAACCTGGGACCTTTCAGTCCGCAGGCCGACGCTCTATCCACTGAGCCAAACCGGTTTTGGCATGAAACATATATTGTATACTTTTAATCAGAAACTGAACTCAAGGTCAACTTGTATTCATGTTCTAGGTACAACATTATTAATTTTTTTCTGTGTATTTTTTAAAAATTTAACAGACTCAGTACAACCCTGAAAAAAGACAAATTCCTATTAAAATATAGTTTTAGCCTGGCTGGAGTGGTTCAATTGGTTGAGCGTCATCCTGTGCATGGAAAGGTTGCCAGTTTGATTCCCAGTCAGGGCACATACCTGGGTTGCAAGTTGACCTAATCAGGAAGCATATGGAAGGCAACTGATTGATATTTCTCTCTCACATTGTTTCTCTCTCTCTCTCTCTCTCTCAATATTTCTCTCTCACATTGTTTCTCTCTCTCTCTCTCTCTCTCTCCCCCCTCCTCTCTTTAAGCATATCCTCAGGTGACGATATTAAAAAAATGTACGTTTAAGGTCAGAAATACAATATTGTCAAAATAAAGTAGGTTTAGAGTAGAAAATACAATATAATGAAAATAAATCTAAGAATCAAATATAGTGTATTTTGATATTTAAAATATAAATATAAATGTGTATTAAGTAATCATATCAAATAATTACACCAAAGCATTAAATAGTCATGATATAAAATATAAATTAAATAAGTTACTTTTAATTATTGAAATTATTGGATAAAAGAAGTGATAATTCTGCAACCATAAATAAAATATACCTTGTGTTTTTGCTTTAAACTTATTTTATATTCTATTTTAATTATGATTTCTATTTCCACATTATTAATTTGGTTTAGCATTCTGGGTACTTTAAATTATTCATGAGGATGGGAGGCAACTGAAGACTGAAGACTCATAAGAACTCTGAACTCCAGGAGCTTCACTGGAGTTCCAATCTATGTATATATATAGATATATATAGACATATATATATCTATATATATCTATATATCTATCTATCTATCTATCTATCTATCTATCTATCTATCTATATATATATCCTCATACCACAGTAACATTCCAATCTTCCATTTTGAAATTTTAGGAGTAGGGCAATTAAGATATATTATATCAATTATCCCCTACAGTTTCTCAGCAGAAATAATTGGAGGGACCACTACAATAATTAGGCAGCTGGAGAGTTTGAATTACGAGGGAAGATCAAGGAACTGAACATGGTATAACTTGGCTTAGTGAAAATAACTAAGTGAGGATAAGGGTGACTGTTGTCATATTTGTATGAGATGTTCAAAGACAGAAATTAATCATCTTTCATGTGATAATAGGCAATAATAATTAATGAAAACACAAACAAAATAAACAATAGTAATAATGAAGTAACCTTATGATAATTTTTGTATGTTATAGAACTATACCTAAGAAAAAAATAGATTAATGTAGCATTCTGGCCTGGATCAAGTTTTCTTCATTTTAAAGACAGACATTTTTATCAACAATCATATCATGTTTCTTTTCCCTTTTTGGTTATCAGACATTGTTTAAAAACTATACTTTTTTTTTTCATTTTTGTCTATCAAATGAAAATATTCTTTAACATGTCATTCTTTCAAGGTTACAAATTTATAGTTGATAAAAACTCAGCCATATTTTCTCCTTTATTTTAGTGATCCAAAAGTAAATATGGTAATTAGCGTAAAATGTGTCACCCCTCACATTTTAGCTTAATAAATGAATGTGTACTGGCTGGACTGTTAGCTAATGGTTTGTAAACTAAGGATCATAAAACACAGTAAGTCACTGAATCAATACAGCATTCCTCTCTCTCAGGTTTAGGGTTGCTGTTAGATTCAATCTCATTTGCTCTCTCTTATTTAATGTTCTGGAAAGAGGTGGCATATGCAACATTTGTCACTTTCATATTACATTTAAAATGCATGTAGGGATTAAGATTTATTCAAGATAAAAATTAGGTCACCTGAAGAAGTATTGGAAAGCAATGATAAAGATCTAAATGTGAAAATAATAAATTGATTTTTTTTCTATAAAGATGGTAGCAAAACTAGTAAGGTAATATGGGACTTACATACCTGGTTATTTCCTAGATCCCTTAGGAAGCTACATTGGTAATGTTGATGTATACAATACTCAGACTGTCAGTTTGCTCTGGCCACCTGAACATCAAACATGCTTGAAAAAGATCAAGAATCAATAAGTCTACAGAACTACAGGATTTTCCTCTGCAAAAAAAAAAATCATTGGCACCATTTACATAAAACTGGCTACAAATGGCATTCAAAACTAATAGAAGATTAAATGTCAAAATCATAATTCATCAGCAGAAGGAAAGTGTGTCCCCCATAACTCACATTCTGTGATATGATGATTACCATGGTGATGTGCTCATGACAAGTTTTTGCTTATGGGGCTTCTACCCTTGTCCAGTTTATCCACCATTTTATGTTATGGAGCTGTACAAACTAGGAATATGGTGAGAGGGTAGCATAGCATTACATAGAATAACTAGAAGAGTAGGTATTGCTTCTCTGCAGAAATATGTTAAGGTCAGTAAGTTCATGAAAACATTATTTTGTGCCTACATTCCCAAGCACATTCAGACTTTTGGTAGGGGGGTGGCATCACTTTTTATGCCCTCGAGGAGTGCCTCCAAAGAGTGTGGAACCCGCACAGTGCTTGGACAAATAGTGGTGAGCAAATCAAATGAGGATGTGCATGCATACATTAGGATGCTGGGAAACCTAGAGCAAGTCGGCATAGTGATCCAAAGTTTATGGAAGACGTTTCTGAGAAAATGAAGTAGAAACCGAAAGGGCTCACTGAGACCCAGGTATGAAATCGGTTAGAGTACCTAAAAATGAAAAGGTGTTTGACCATTTTTGCTTTTCATATATTTAACCACTTAATCAAACAAATGGTAAATGGTCCATAAAATACACCTATCTCTGGCCTATCTATGAGTTCTGAGGAGTAGCTGGAAGATTTCCATATTTATATAACCCCTTCTGTAATTTCTCTAGTTATTTGACTGAGCTGGAGTATAGTCTAATTACAATTGATTCAACTGCAATATGCTTGTGTCCACAGAACACTTCTTTCCAAGATTATGAAAACCTTGAAAAAAAAAATGCTACGGTGCTTCGTACATAAACTGGAAACAGTGATTCTCAAATTTGGGTACATGAAATTTTCTAAGGTGCTTACTAAAAATCTGGATTTCTGCCACTGTACCACTGCTGCTGAAATTCTGATTCAGGAGATCTGGGGCTGGGCTCAATACTTTGCACCTTAAAAAATATTTTTGCTGATTTTAGAGAGGAAAGAAGCGGGAGAGAGATATAAAAGCATTAATGATGAGTGAGAATCATTGATTCTCTGCCTCCTGCATGCTCCCCACTGGGGATGGAGCCCACAACCCCAGGATGTGCCCTGACCGGGAACTGAACCCTGACTGGGAATTGAACTCTGACCTTTTGGGTTCATAGGTCTAAGCTCAACCACTGAGCCACACTGCATGGATGGACAGACAAGGCAATACTCTGCACTTTTAACCAGGACCCAATTATTCTGATGTAGGTGTTCCAAATCCACACCTAAATTGGAGGATGTGATAAATACAGAGGTAGAAGCTCTTGGGTATCACAGAGATAATTTACTCTCTTGTCTCCTTTTTTCCTCTCATTTATCAAATCCTACTCAAGCCAGAGGACATTGGGAAGAGGTTTCTCTGTACATTACCCTAAACCCTATTCATGAGCAAGAAGAGAGAACAGTATTTCCCAAGCCTGGCTGCGTGTTACAATCACCTGGGGAGTTTTAAAAATGTACTCAGATTCAATCCCTCAGACTCTGACTGGACTGGTGAATCCCTGGCAGCATTTTAAGTTCCTCAGGTGATTCTAATACCCATGGGAGAGGGGTGGTCCTGAGGAAGTGGGGGGAACGACAGGCAAAAAGAGAGAGAGAGAGAGAGAGAAGTCACTTAACTATGCTACAGTTCCTTTGCTAAAACTTTTATATCTATACTGAATGCCTATTATTCATATAATTTGGTGCTACATCTGGATTGATAAAAAGATAAATGTAAATGTAATTGTCTTAGTCCTCAAGTAGTTTATAATACATTTTGGTAAATAAACCATACACAGAACATGAGAAATTTTGCTCATTGTTTTCAATCGGAAGTTCTACATACAAAAGAATATGAGAGCCCAAAGCAGGCACATCCGTGAAGATAGAAGGAATTGTAGAATATGTTGAAATAGGAGAAATTGCAAAGGGTATTAGAAATGATGGTAAATATTATAGGAGGCATTTGGGGTGGACAGCCCTGGATAGAATGACATGGAGATAGGGATAATTATGACAAGATGAATTTGGCTTGTGCAGAAGATTTTTTGCAGGATAATAGTAAAAATCAGGAGGTGAAAGCCGTGACACTTACAGGCAAGTGAAATAAATGAGTAAATAAGGCAATGATAATGCGGAGGGTTTAGCAAACGGGGGAGCCTACTCCCTGAGTAAAGCAGGCAGCCACCCCTCAGCTACAATATAACTGTTGTCTCATGGGAATGGATAACAGTATTGCTGGAGCATATGCTTTTTAGAAATAATATCTTTTCTGATTTTTAAAATCAGTCTTTTCAACATTTTAAGGAACACTGAGTAGATCAGACAAATTATGCTTGTCAAAGACTGCTGTCCCGGCTGTGAATTTGTAACTTCTGAAAAAGTTTGCAGTGGCTATGTGTAGATGTAATTGCCAGGTGAGATACTGATAATTCATATGTTAGTATAGAACCATTGAAGGTTTTTGAACAGAAATGTTACATGCTCAGGAAAATTTAAAGTAGGCCATTCCAGAAAAATGTTTGTAGAAGAGATTATTGAAAAAAGAAAAAAGAAAAGAAGCAAAATGTGTAATTTAGACATGATTGTTCTAATCCAGGGTGAAGTATTAAGGTCCTCACTAAGGTGTTAGCTGTGGGGCTATAAAAGGAGTTATCTAAGGTTAAAACAGACCACTTGAACCCCTTTCAAATTTTCACTTATTCAAATTAGGTTTTTATCTGCCCGAGTTGTGCTAATTTCTCCCATTTCTCTTATTTCCCCTTTAATCAAAAGATTAACGTAAGTGAGCTCATTTAAAGAAAATCATGTCTCGCCAAATGAACCTTGCCATTTTGTGTAATAATTATAGCACAAAAGGAAAGGTTAATCTGATTATACATAATAGGATAAAGAGAGCATTTTCAACATCTGTGATAAGTAATCCTGAACGGTTCTTACGTGTCCTCAAATAAATACAATTACATATGACTTTCAGTAAAAGTCATCTTTGCACTCAGGCTTTTGAAAATTAGAAGAATATAAATAAGCAGCTATCATTTCCAACCTAAGGACAGAATATTGTGCTGTAAAATGTACACGGTGTTATAAAGGACCTCTTAGCTGAAAATGTTGCATGCTGTTGCAAAGACATCCAGGAAAGACAAATTTGTGCTTACTGTTTAGTGATAAAGTATAATTACCTGGCTTTTCCTCTCCAGGGTGTTAAATTAAAAAGCAATGGTTAATCTATGGCTCACGTTAGTTTGTTTTTATGTATTAATAACAATGATCTGGGTTAATTTTCTTACTTATGAAATAAAAAGCTTTCACAGGAACATCATTCGACTCAGCAATGATTTGCATTACTCCCAATACAGAGAAAACCATTATGGATGTGTGCCAAGGCTCTTCGGATTGCCGGCTCATTCTCTGAGCGTTAGAGGGATATTATTTTTAATTTTGAAGTCTTTTCATTCAACGCCCACACACCAATCCCTGTCTTGAGCTTTCTGAAATGAATCTTGCAGTCAGCAAAATCTAAGAGTCATTTAATGCCTGATCATGAACCCAGGTTTAGTACCTCAAACTGGTATTGCTGAGTAGTGTACACATATAACAGAAACCCTGGTGTGGGGGAAGGGGGATACAGGGAACTCTCTCTCTCCTTTCTCATTTGCAAATGAGCTGGTTATGTTGGTTTCAGGGAGTAACTCAATTTTTCCAAAATTTTCCTTCTAAACTATCCTGATACACCCTGATGTAAAAAAGAAATCTCTTATTACAAAGAATGTTTGAAATTGCCACTCCCAGTTTACCTCCATATTTTGCTGATTTCTCCACACCTTCCACCCCAGTAATTCTGATGAAAGATTTTACATATAACTTAATGATAGAAACTCAAACTTAATTAAGAATAAGCCAAGTAATCCATTTTCGGGAGAAAAATGAAAAATAGTCAACTCAAAGAATTGTTAAGTAATATAATGTTCTTGGTAAGTGACTTATTTGCGTTAATGCTTAGATCAGGAATATTTTTGAAAGTATATGCTATGACATGATGTATTGGGATTTTGTTCCATTGTGTTTCTGTTCTGTTTGACTTACTGACCTTCCTCTTATTCAAAGTGGTGTCAGTTAAGATATTCTATCAACCAGAATTTTTAAACTCATCATGTAAGTGTAATTAAAAAAATCAACTCAAAACACAACACAATATTTTGAAGTCCCTTGTGAATTATCAAAGAAATATATATACTTTTACTATCTAATTCCTTTTTTTCCAGTAAAACATATAAAACCTCCAGATTTTTTAATTTGAAATTTAAGCTTTAAACTTACTTTTTTTTTCTTAATGCCATTAAAGAACCATAAAAGTTCAATTTGGTCTTCCAGTCTTGTTCCTCATTGCTACCCAGTTGCAGCCCACCTCTTCATCCCCTAGATCAGTGGTCGGCAAACCACGGCTTGCAAGCCACATGCGGCTCTTTGGCCCCTTGAGTGTGGCTCTTCCACAAAATACCACGTGCAGGCATGCACGTACATTGCGATTGAAACTTCATGGCCCATGCGCAGAAGTAGGTTTTCGGCTCTCAAAAGAAATTTCAATCGTTGTACTGTTAATATTTGGCTCTGTTGACTAATGTGTTTGCCGACCACTGCCCTAGATATTACATAACATACATAATGCATATTGAGCTTGCACTTCATCTCCCCTGATAAAAATATGCTTAGCAGTCGTCCCAGCCTAGATGTCGGAAAGCATCTAAGAGACACATTCTTCTTGATTTCATTGATGTCCTGGCAGTAGTCTCTTCTCACTACAATTCCTTCTCCTACATCCACTCAAGGATCCACTCATATCTTGCCATGTCCTCAACCATTATCTGGTATAATGGGATATATTTACTTCAGGCTTCTAGATGTACTCTAAATTCTTATTTTCAGTGGCTTATTGGAAATGATTATTACCTATATGATGACACAACTAAAAGGGCATAAAATTAGGCCCTTATATCCTCTCATCTGAAAGCTGTATCTTGCCTTAACTGGTTTGGCTCAGTGGATAGAGCATCAGCCTGCAGACTGAAAGGTCCCAGGTTGATTCTGGTCAAGGGGATGTACCTTGGTTGCGGGCACATCCCCAGTAGGATGTGTGCAGGAGGCAGCTGATCAATGTTTCTCTCCCATCAATGTTTCTAACTCTCTATCCCTCCCCCTTTCTCTCTGTAAAAAATCAATAAAAATATATATATATATTTTTAAAAAGCTGTATCTTGGTGAGTACTGGTTATGTTGTGGAAGAGTAATACACGTTTAACAATAACACCTGCTCTTTGGGGAGTATACTATGTCCCAGGTAATGATCTAAATTCCTTATGTATACTACCTCATTTTATCCTTACAACTTATGAGAAAATACATTAATAACCTCATTTTATAGTGGCTTTATATCCATAAATGTCAGTGTTTTCACCTTCTGACTGGATAATCATTTTTACTCACAGGGTTTATGTAAGGAAAGCCTTTTTGTAGAATTATTAACCCTTCCCAGTTTACTCAAGACTTTCCCAGTTTTAGCACTGTCCCAAAAACCCCCAGCAGTAGGAAAATAAGTTCAATTTAAATTTATTTGTATTGATGAGAATAGACATACAGACTTGTAAAATTAGTGACAAATTGGTGGCAATTTTGCTTATTGCTCACTAGTATTTTTAACTAGACTACATCCAGGCTAAACCCTATAGTGACATAGCAAGAAAGGCAAAGGTTAAAGTTACCAAGGATCTCTCTTTTCTACTCACAATTACTGCTTGCTCATGGCCATGGAAAGCTAGTTGTGTCCTCACTGCTGCTGAAAATACATGTTATGTCTTTTGGTAAAAAAATAAGTATTCAGTCTCTGCCATGTGTCAAAAGCAATGCATTATATACTGCGGATACAGATATGAACCTAGTATGCAGTTTGGTTAGGGTTACAAACATGGGGATGCGTGATTATTACATAATGCAAGGAATGCTTTAATAAAGGCAGGTGCAAAGTGCCCTGGAGGTACAGGATACAGCCTGACTGATTCACTCCACAATAGATAGGTATTAAAATCCAACAAAGTGATAAACATTATTGTAGGTCTTATATTTGAACACTCTAATATTTTTTATTTGAAAATCTTCCAACATTTGCCAGAGATTTATTTTTCTTTCTTTCTTTCTTTTTTTTTTTTTTACATTTACAGCAAACTTTGTGTTTCTTCCCCTATCAGTAGTTTTGAATAGTGAAAGAAAAAGCCATCTAATTAGCATGTTAGGGCAACTTTCAAAATGTCAATGTTAAGAAAATGAGGAGGTAAATGAGGGAAAAGACTTACCTGATTATTTTTAACAGGTTTCTGCAATATTTCCCAAAATAAACAACCAAGCACACTCAAAATAACATTTATGTAAAATATAAAATATATTAGCTTCTCATTTCTGTAATGCCTTTTTAAGTTGATATCATGGGAGCAACAGTATAATATAGATCTCTTCATGATGCCAGATAGAACCCTTCTCACAGGCTATTTTTTAAATATATTTCATTGATTTTTTTTACAGAGAGGAAGACAGAAGGATAGAGAGTTAGAAACATCGATGAGAGAAAAACATCAATCAGCTGCCTCCTGCACACCCCCTACTGGGGATGTGCTCGCAACAAAGGCACATGCCCTTGATGGGAATAGAACCTGGGACCCTTGAGTCCACAGGCGGACACTCTATCCACTGAGCCAAACCATTTAGGGCTCACAGGCTATTTTTAACAGGGGTCAAATAACCAGTAGTAGGAGTTTGGTTCGATCTTTAGGAATAGCGGGGCCTGAGGGCAAGGTTGGAGTTGATGGACTCACCCATGGCTGATATAAGTATAGACATGCAGACAAAAATTAAAAGTTATTTAAAATTAATAAAAATAATACATATGCAACTTCTGGACTACTTCTCTACATTTTCAAACATCCCTTTCTCCAACTGATATTTAAATTTTCTACACTGTTTCTTCTAACCTTTCATTATAGTCTTAATGACCTTTTCTTATGGGCTTGTGTCCCTTCAAGATTCATATGTCCTAACTCTCAACAATGAGACTATAATTAAAGATAGGGTCTTTAAATAGGTGATTATGTAAAAACTAGAAGCCCGATGCATGAAAGTCATGCAAAGGGTTCGGCCCTCGCAGCCGTGGCGGCTTGCCTTGGACCTAGCAGCCCCAGCTTCGTCTGGAAGGTCGTCTGGAAGGTTGTTTGGCTGTCCGGTCTAATTAGCATATTACACTTTTATTATTATAGATGGAGTCCTCAAAATGGTCCCAATCCAAATTGACTGGTGTCCTTACAAGAACATAAAACTTGGACACACACAGAGACCTCAGAAGATCATATGCACAATGAAAAGACCATGTGAGGACACAATAAGGAGCAGCTGTTTACAGGCCAAGAATGAGTCCTCAAAAGAAACCAAACCTGCTGACACCTTAACCTTGGACTTCCAAAATTGTGAGAAAATAGCTTTCTGTTGCTTAAGCCACCCAGTCTGTGGTCCATTGTCATGGCAGATTCAACAAACTAATATGTCAGCCTATCAAAGCATAACCTTCAAAAACTTAAAAAGTGACCCCTGCCCTAGCCAGTTTGGCTCAATGGATAGAGTGTCAGCCTGCGGACTGAACGGTCCCAGGTTCGACTCTGGTCAGGGGCACATGCCCAGATTGCGGGCTCGATCCCCAGTTGGGGACATGCAGGAGGCAGCTGATCAATGATTCTCTCTCATCATTGATGTTTCAATCCCTCTCTTCCTCTGTGAAATCAATGATCCCTATTGGAGAATGTTCTCTAGAACAGATTGTTCTCATCCCAGCTACAGACTGGTTATAAATTGGCAGGAATACATTTTGTGGAGATACTAAGAAAGCACTAATGACTTCTTAAAGTATCTTTGAGCTCCCCAAACTGGAGTTACTTTGGTTTAAGGCTTCCAAGCTTGTTAAAAGGTACAGAGATGGAAAAAGTATTAAGACTTATTTGTAAGTTATGAGTGTGCACATCAGGTTATTGAACCCTTTTCTGAAAGTTGACTGATAGAACAAGGCTTGAGGAAAAGTATGGAAAGCCATGCAGCCATCACAGTACATGGCAGGAAGGAGTAAGGAGCCCAAAAGACAAGAAAAAGAGTTGGTTGAAGGCTAGAAGGCAAATTTTGGCAACTTGAGAGATTTCAATATTTCTAGAATTGAAATTGAATACTATTCTTCTTATACTATTATTACAATCCTCTTTAATCTATTAGGTATTTTCCTATTCTTTATTCTCTCAAAGGAAGTCAGTTTTTTGTTGTTGTTTGTTTGCTTGTTTTCCTCTAAATTACCCACTGCATTGTCTGTTAAATATAATTAGGGGGATGGATGCTAATTATTGACTGAAAACATCTAGAAGGAACAATTCTGCTAGAAAACACCAAACAACTTTATTTCTCTTACAGAACAGCTTCAATTATTAAAAGGCAAAGAGCAGCTACCTTGTGATTGTACAGTAAATCATAGAATTCCACTGGGCTTATGAATGTGGAAATGGGAAACAATTTAGGGATCATTGTTTTTCCACTCAATTGCATCATTCTTGTTTCAGCTGTAAGGGTTAAAGTAATTTAGCTCTAAAACAGTCAAAGCAAGAGCCATTATGAACATCGCAAAAAGATCTATATTATAGAGTAAGTGCAATGCTTTCTAGAATAAAGCTTAACTGGGAATTATTTAAAGTCATAGATTCAGATATAAAAGAAAAGTCTAAAAACACAATCAAAAGATTTCCAGCTCAGGCTTAGAACCACAAATGCAGATAACAGAGGATGTGAAATTAACCTGAAAATTATCTTTTAATATGGCTGCAAACAGGTCATCTGAAAATTCATTAATCTGAGAGTTTAACAAAGGTAAGATGAACTCGATGTAATAATCACTTTTATCTATTCTATTTCAATAAACTATCAGTCAAGTTAAGAAAGATGATTTTCTCCATTCTATGGATTTTTTTTGTCAATAAATTTCCTGTCATGTAAGTTTCAGAAGTAACCTGAGAAAATATATTTTACATTGTATTTATGGCTAGGATGATCTGGGAATTGTTCTTAACTTTCATCCTGGTCTTCAGGACAATTAACCTATTAATTACCCAAATTTTCCATTTATTATTTATTCCTGTTATTTGATCTGCATATTAATCCCAAGGACAAATTATACTTGAAACATTTTGTTACCCTTACCCCTATGGATGATCCCTAGCACCCCCTTGCAGGTGTGCCAAACCAGTCATAGCTGGTTTGACAAGTAGAATACATCAGACTCTAGCTAACCAACCACATTCTCACCAAGGAACATTGGAATTGCAACCAGGAAAGATTAAGTAGCTTGACTAGAATTTTGATAGTTATATTAGTTTGGTTATCAAATGTGCAGAAGCAAAGAAAACCAATCTGCAGTGTAAGGTGGATGAAGTGAAATTAAAGAGAGAAGCATAGAGCAGATAGGAGGTATAGGAAGATAGAGTGGGAAAGAGCAAGAATGAGCGTGAGAGAATAAGACCCAGAGAAAGTAGCTGCCTTACCTAACAACAGTGCCCTTGTTCCTGGTTTGGGGCTATTCAGAAACCTATCTGTTCTTCTTGAGTTTCCTGCAATAACCGGGAAGATTTAATATCAACTTCCCCTTCATATCAATGTTAAACTTAAATGATGATATAAAATCCACAAAAGTTTTTAGTGATATTTACAGGCTCCCATTTCTTCAGGCAATCAATTCCTAACCACAGTTTTCTGATTTCCCCATGGATCTTCCCATCCAGACACTAAGAAACATATTGTTCATTCAGTTTTCCTCTGATTTACATATATTCCACCCACAATCACATATCCTATCTAATAAAGAGGGAATATGCAAACTGACCATCACACCATAACAAAAATGTCTGTGCCCACAGCAGAGGCAGGGATTCCGTAACACAAGATGGTTGTGCCCACAGCAGAGGCAGGGATCCCGTAACACAAGATGTCTGCACTCACAGTGGAGGCCCAGATCCCATTACGAGCCTTAACGAGCAATCAGCAGGGACCAGAGGCTGTGTGGTGCTGGGCCGGGACAGGGGACCTGAGGCTGCGCCCCCCACCTGGTGGGGCTTGACAGGGGACCTCAGGCCATGCCCCCAGCCAGGATGAGAGACTAAGGCCATGCCTAAGGCCGTGCCCCCCGCCATGCAGGGCTTGACAGGGGTCCTCAGGCCGTGACCCCCCGGCCCAGGCCAGGAGACCTCAGGCCGCGCCTCCTGCCTGGCGAGGCTTGACAGGAATGATGGGGGACCTTAGGCCGTGCCCTCCGTCCCAATGTCAGGCCAGGCGACCTGAGACCGTACCCCCACCTGGCAGGGCTTGATGGGGATGGGGTCGGCCAGGTCTGGATCTAGCCCAATGCGGGTTAGGCCAGCCGGGTCTGGGTCTCACATGATTTCAAGGTGTACATGGGTGGGCGAGGACTTGACTCTGGTTCCTGTGGCGTGGCTCAGATTCTGACAGGAGGTAGATTTTCATATACATTTTACTAATTTTATTTCATCTATGACACTTCTATTATAGAGAAAGAGCAAATAACAATATTAAATATTTCCTCTAATTTAGTCCTTTTTAATGTGCATGAATTTCATGTACTGGGTCACTAGTAGCTTAATGTTACTGTAAGTCCACTTCACCTGTCTCAAGGACATTTACCTTTTTTTTTTGTTTGTTTTTTGTTTTTAAATATATTTTTATTCATTTCAGATAGGAAGAGAGAGCGAGAGATAGAAACATTAATGATGAGAGAGAATCATTGATGGGATGCCTCCTGCACACCCGTAGGTCCCCAACCCAAGCATGTGCCCTGACCTGGAATTGAATCCTGACCTCCTGGTTCATAGGTCAACACTCAATCAATCACTGAGCCATGCCGGCTGGGCTGAGGGTTTTTTTGGTTTTTTTTCCCCCAATTTTTTTTATTAAGGTATTATATGTGTACATATCTTACCATTGCCCCCCCCCACCCCACTCCCATATATGCCCTCACCCCCCAGAGTTTTGCGTCCATTGGTTATGCTTATATGCAAGCATACAAGTCCTTTGATTGATCTCTTATCTTCCCCACCTCTCCCTAACCTTCCTGCTGTAATTTGACAGACTATTTGATGCTTTACTGCCTCTGTATCTATCTTTTTGTTCAAGTTTTTAATGTTCTTTATTATCCATAAATGAGTGAGATCATGTGGTATTTTTCTTTCATTGACTGGCTTATTTCACTTAACATAATGTTCTCCAATTCCATCCAGGTTGCTGCAAATGGTAAGAATTCCTTCTTTTTTTATGGCAGCATAATATTCCATTGTGTAGATGTACCATAGTTTTCTGATCCAGTCATCTGCTGATGGGCATCTAGGCTGTTTCCAGATCTTAGCTATTGTAAATTGTGCTGCTATGAACATAGGGGTGCATATATCCTTTCTTATTGGTGTTCCCAGTTTCTTAGGATATATTCCCAGGAGTGGGATTACTGGGTCAAATGGGAGTTCCATTTTCAGTTTTTTGAGGAAACTCCATACTGTTCTCCACAGTGGCTGCACCAGTCTGCATTCCCACCAGCAGTGCACAAGGGTTCCTTTTTCTCCGCATCCTCGCCAACACTTATCGTTTGTTGATTTGTTGATGATAGCCATTCTGACAGGTGTGAGATGATACCGCATTGTTGGTTTGATTTGCATCTCTCGGATAATTAGTGATGTTGAGCATGTTTTCATGTGTCTCTTGGCCTTCCTTCTGTCTTCTTTGGAAAAGATTCTATTTAGGTCCATTGCCCATTTTTTTATTGGATCATTTATCTTCCTTTTATTAAGTTGTATAAGCTGCCTGTAGATGTTGGAGATTAAACCTTTCAGTGATGCCATTTGCAAATATGTTCTCCCATGCAGTGGGCTTTCTTGTTGTTTTGTTGATAGTTTCTTTTGCTGTAAAAAAGCTTTTTATTTGATGTAGTCCCATTTGTTTATTTTCTCTTTAGCTTCCATTGCCCTAGGGGCAGTATCGGTGAAGAAGTTCTTTTGACATATGTCTGAGATTTTGCTGCCTGTGGATTCCTCTAGTATTTTTATGGTTTCCCGTCTTATGTTTAAGTCCTGTATCCATTTTGAGTTTATTTTTGTGTATGGTGTAAGTTGGTGATCTAGCTTCATTTTTTTGCATGTGTCTGTCCAATTTTCCCAACACCATTTATTGAAGAGACTGTCTTTATTCCATTGTATGTTCATGCCTCCTTTGTCAAATATTAATTGAGCATAGTGGTTTGGATCAATATCTGGATTCTCTATTCTGTTCCATTGATCTATATGTCTGTTCTTGTGCCAGTACCAGGCTGTTTTGAGAATAGTGGCTTTGTAATACAGCTTGAAATCTGGTATTGAGATCCCTACTACTTTATTCTTCTTTCTCAGGATTTCTGTGGCTATTCGGGGTCTTTTTTTATTCCAGATGAATTTTTGGAGAGTTCTTTCAAGGTCTGTGAAATATGCCGTTGGTATTTTAATGGGGAGTGCATTGAATCTATAGATTGCTTTGGGTAGTATGGACATTTTAATGATGTTGATTCTACCAATCCATGAACATGGTATGTTCTTCCATCTGTTTACGTCTTCCTCTATCTCTTTTTTCAGTGTCCTGTAGTTTTCCGTGTATAGGTCTTTTACCTCCTTAGTTAAGTTTATTCCTAGGTATCTTAATTTTTTTGTTGCGATGGTAAATGGGATTGCCTTTTTAGTCTCTCTGTCTGTAAGTTCACTATTGGTGTATAGAAAGGCCACAGATTTCTTGGCATTAATTTTGTATCCTGCTACATTGCCGAATTCATTTATTAAGTCTATTAGTTTTTTGACGGAGTCTTTCGGATTTTTTATGTACAATATCATGTCGTCTGCAAATAAAGACAGCTTTACTTGTTCTTTTCCAATTTGGATGCCTTTTATTTCTTCTTCTTGTCTAATTGCAATAGCTAATACTTCCAGTACTATGTCAAACAGGAGTGGTGAGAGTGGGCATCCCTGTCTTGTTCCTGTTCTTAGGGGAAATGGTTTTAGTTTTTGTCCATTGAGTATGATGTTTGCTGTGGGTTTATCATATATGGCTTTTATTATGTTGAGGTATGAGCCTTCTATTCCCACCTTGTTGAGAGTTTTTATCAAGAAAGGGTGTTGATTTTGTCAAATGCTTTTTCTGCATCAATTGATATGACGATATGATTTTTATCTCTCAATTTGTTTATGTGATGTATCACGTTTATTGATTTGCAGATATTGTACCATCCTTGCATTCCTGGGATAAATCCTACTTGGTCATGGTGTATGATCTTTCTGATGTACTGCTGGAGCCGATTTGCTAGAATTTTGTTGAGGATTTTGGCATCTATGTTCATGAGGGATATTGGTCTGTAATTCTCTTTCATTGTGTTGTCTTTATCTGTTTTTGGTATTAGGGTGATGCTGGCTTCATAGAAGGAGCTTGGAAGTGTTCCTTCCTCTTGAATTTTTTGGAATAGTCTGAGGAGGATAGGTTTTAGTTCTTCCTTGAATGTTTGGTAAAACTCTCCTGTGTAGCCATCAGGCCCCGGGCTTTTGTTTGCCGGAAGCTTTTTGATTTGCTTCAATTTCTTCCATAGTTATTGGCCTATTGAGCTGTTGAGATTCTTCTTGATTGATTTTTGGAAGGTTGTATTTTTCTAGGAATATGTCCATTTCCTCCAGGTTGTCCAGTTTGTTGGAATAGAGTTGTTTGTAGTATTTTGTAACAATCCTTTGTATCTCAGCGGGGTCTGTTGTTATTTCACCCCTTTCATTTCTGATTTTGTTTATTTGGGTCCTCTCTTTTTGCTTCTTGGTGAGCCTGGCTAGAGGTCCATCAATCTTGTTTATCTTTTTAAAGAACCAGCTCTTGGTTTTGTTGATCTTTTGTATTGTTTCTTTGGTCTCTATGTCATTTATCTCCACTCTGATCTTTGTTATTTCCTTCCTTCTGGTTACACTGGGCTTTTCTTGCTGCTCTTTTTCTAGCCCTTTGAGTTGTAGGGTTAGGTGATTTATTACCATTGTTTCTTGTTTTTTGCAATAGGCTTGTAGAGCTATGAACTTCCCTCTCAAGACTGCTTTCGCTGTGTCCCATAGATTTTGGATGGTTGTGTTTTCATTGTCATTTGTTGCCATGATGTTTTTTATTCCTTCTTTGATCTCTCTGGTGACCCAGTCCTTGTTTAATAGCATGCTGTTTAGTCTCCATGTGTTTGATTTCTTTGGATTGTATTTATTTGGATTTCCAGTTTTATGCCACTGTGATCTGAGAAGATGCTTGATATAATTTCTATCTTCTTGAATTTGAAGAGACTTTTCCTGTGACCCAGCATATGGTCTATCTTTGAAAATGACCCATGTGCACTTGAGAAGAATGTATATTCTGTGGCTCTGGGGTGAAATGTTCTGAAGATGTCAATTAATTCCATCTGGTCTAGTGAGTCATTTAGGATTGCTGTTTCTTTGCTGATTTTTTGTTTAGAGGTTTTGTCCAATGGTGATAGTGGGGTATTAAAGTCTCCTACTATGATTGTATTGCTATTAATCTCTCCCTTGATATCCTCCAGGAGTTTTTTTATGTATTTGGGTGCTCCTATATTGGGAGCGTATATGTTTACCAGAATTATTTCTTCTTGTTGGATTTCTCCCTTTAGTATTATGAAGTGGCCTTCCTTATCTCTTGTTATGGCATTTACTTTGAGGTCTAATTTGTCAGATATAAGTATTGCTACCCCAGCTTTTTTTTCATTTCCATTTGCCTGAAAGATATTTTTCCATCCCTTCACTTTCAATCTGTGTGAGTCTCTTGTTCTGAGGTGGGTCTCTTGTAGACAGCATATATATGGGTCATGTTTTTTATCCATTCAGCCACTCGATGTCTTTTGATTGGAGCATTTAGTCCGTTTACATTTAAAGTTATTACCGAAAGGTATTTGTTTGTAGTCATATCTATTTTTGTGTCTGTATTCCTTCTTACCTGTTTATTTCTTCTTTTTACAGTATTCCCTTTAGCAATTCTTGCATTGCTGGTTTGGTGGTGATAAACTCCCTGAGTCTTTTTTTGTCTGCGAAGCTCCTGATTTCCCCTTCAATTTTGATTGATAGTCTTGCTGGATATAGTATTCTTGGATTCAGTCCTTTGCTTTGCAACACTTTGTATACCTCCTTCCATTCACTTCTAGCTTGTTGTGTTTCTGTTGAGTAATCATTTGACAATCTGATGGGTGTTCCTTTGTAGGTAACTCTCTGTCTCTCTCTTGCCACCTTTAAGATTCTCTCTTTATCATTTATATTTGCCATTGAAATTATGACATGTCTTGGTGTGGGTCTTTTGGGGTTGATCCTGCTTGGGACTCTCTGTACTTGCATAACTTTTATCTTTCCCATATCCGGGAAGTTTTCTGTCATTATTTCTTCAAATAGATTTTCTAATCCCTGCTGCTCTTCTTGTCCTTCTGGCAGCCCTATTGTACGCATGTTACTTCGTTTCATGTTGTCCCGAAGCTCCCTTAGGCTTTCCTCCTGCTTTTTAATTTTTTTCTCCAATTGCTGTTCAGATTGAGCTTGTTTCTGTACCTGATCTTCTAACTCACTAATTCGGTCCTCTGCTTCTTATAGTCTACTGTTGAAACTTTCCATGGTGTTTTTGATTGTAGCTATATCACTTTTCATTTCTTCCTGATTCTTGCATAAGTTGTTGATTTTCTCATCCATCCAATGTATAAATTCCACGAACATTACTCTGAACTCCTTTTCGGTCATATTGCAAGCTTCAGTTTCACTAATTTCCTTTCTTGGTGACTCCACATTTTCTTTCCTCTGTGAGTTATTTCGTTTCCCCATTCTGGCTATCACCAGAAAGCTCAAGCTTCCGTTTGCGTGGACCTGGGCCGTGTGCGTGGGGACTTCGCTCCACCTGAGTTTCACTGAAGTGTTCTGACACTAGGACGTGTGGCTGCCTTTGGTTGGTGGGAACCAGGCTTGCCCAGGGTCAGTGTCCCCAGTGTTCCGTGCGGTCTCGTGTGCACACTTAGAATCAGGGGCCCTGTCTGCACCACACTGTTGGTATGTGCCGAAAATGAGATCCTTAGCATGTGCCAGGAGTCAGAGTTTCCCTGTGTCTGCACCAAGAATCGAGTGTCAGAGTCTCTGTTGCCTTGTGTGGTTTCTCATTGAGAATCAGGGTCCCTGTGTGTGCATGCACCAACAATTGGGGTCGTTGGCTCTTAGTGTGAATGCGCTGTGAGTCAGGGATCCCAGGCAGCTGTGTCCGGTGTGCCAAATTCCCTGAAGTGGAGCTGCGTCCTGTGTGTGCTCTCTCTACTGAGCCAAACCGGCTAGGGCGCACACTCTCAAATCCCTGAAGGTGAGCTGCCTCTGTGCACTCTCCCAGAATCCCCGAAGAGGGACGGAGTCCGTCCTGCGCACCAAATTCCCCAAAGGGAAGCCCCTCTGTGCACGCTCTAAGATTCCCCGAAGGGGAGCTGTGACCCACAAGCCAAATCCCCCCCAATTCCCCGAAGGGGAGCCCTCTGTGCGCACTGACAGATTTCCCCGAAGGTGAGCTGCTTCTGTCCCGTGCGCCAAATTCCCTAAGGCGGAGCGTGTTCCTGCGCAAAGCTCTGCAGCTTGGGCGAGGGGCGTGTCTATCAGTTACTATGGCGCTATCGGCGCATGCCTGCGGGGAGGGGGATAGGCTCTTTGACTCAAGGGAATCTGCTGGGAAGTCTGGATTCTTGTTGTTTCTTCGTCTGAAGTTGTGATAGCAGTTCTCTGTCCCCAGTGGCTGCAGGGTCCTGGTTTGTGTCAGAAGCCAGGATCCGAGTCTCAAGCAGCTCTGTTTCTCAAGATGGTGTGGTCTCCGTGTCCGCACCAGCCACCGAGAAGTGTCTGCTTTGTGCGCGGGGGCTCTGCCTTCTAGGACTGCCCCGTTAGGCAGCCCCTTGGAAGACCTGCAGAATCTAACTGACCCTAGCTCATACACACACACACACCACACACATCTACACGTCTACACTCTCCTCTTGGGTTCCTCACTCACACTCTCTCTCTCCCTACCTTCTTGCCGGTTGCCATCTTTTTTCGGGCTTGGGATATTTACCTTTTAAATGAAGTTCACACATACAGACACACACATATATACACACTCTTTTGGAGATATGGGAAAAATGAACTCTAATTAGCTCTATTAAATTCATACAAAAATAAGGTTGCTTACCCCACCCATTCAAAAAGTTAGAACTATCAAATTCACTTGAAATTAAGGTGTATATGAATGGTGTTTAAGTTTACTATAATTAATGTGAAAAATAACTTCCCATATTTGGAAACATTAATTTTCAATGTGTTGTCAACTGGAACTCAGAAAATTTAAGATTCTTAGGAATTTTATAGGTTGGTTATTACCCTAAAATACCACTGCTTTTAATTAATAAAACTAGAGGCACGGTGCATGAAATTCATGCACGGGTGTGGTCCCTAGGCCTGGCCGGTGATCGAAGCGCAAGTGTCTGGAGTGGAAGGGCAGGTTACAGCTGACCTCTGGGCCCTGGGCAGCACCTGGGCCCCCGGGCCTCCACTCACCCCCCTCCGCCTGAGTCACAGCTCCCAAGTTCCCACGCAGAGATGCGGTGAGCACTGCCAGACTCTGCAGTCCAGGGTGCAGCATGGGCCTCTGGGCTGCCTTATGGCGCTGCACAGAAGCCAGGCGGGCAGCACGCTCTCTCCGGCTGGCCTTGCAGACCGGCTCCTATGCAAACCCACAGGGAGCCAACTGGCCCCTGTGGTCCTGGTAGCTGTGGCCTGGCTCACCCAAAAGAGGCCGCACGGGTGCGGGGCAGGCTTCTTGTGGGCGCCTGGCACTTGAGCGCAGGGGCTTCCTTGGCGCGCACGAGCTCTGGTGTCTCGGGGGAGGGTGGCAGGGGGAGTGAGAGTGAGCTTGGCGGACACCCCGCATTCTCACCGCACCTCCATCACCCCTGTCCCCAGGTAGCCAGTGAGAGGTCGCAGCGCGTCACCCACACCCGCCATGTTCCACACCTCCCCCTGGTGGTCAGCATACATCATAGAGAGTGGTCGAACTCCCAGTCTCCTGGTAGAACTCCCAGTTGAATGACGGCCCAAGGGGACAAGTTGCATATTAGGCTTTTATTATATAGGATATTATTTTAGAATGCTACAGACACAGTTAGTACTTACAAAATGTGTGATTGTACCAAATAACAGATAATGTTCTCTTGAGTACAAAGAACTTGTTATATTATCCCAAGCAAGCCACCACTGGCATCCTTTTATATCTCATTGCTCTCATTATAAATGGGACCTTATTGTGATGTATTGAAGACTAAATAAGTAATGTATGTAAATCACATAACAGAGTTGCTTGCCCATCATAGTGGTCAGTAAGTGTTAACTATTGTTATTCATACACATCCTCAAGTTATTGTGGTTACAAATACATCAGACAGATATTATCCTAATTCAATTTGGACATATAAACATAAATCTAATTATTAGCATTTTAAAAAATGTTTTATTCTATTAATTTTTGTTTGTTTTTTTTCTAAGCATCAAAGAGGACAGAGAAATCTTGGTCCTAAAAAAGGAGGCTGAATCTCATCCAGCTTTTAACTGATACTGAATCTTCCTGAATCCAAAGACCAGTTTGTATTTTTAATTTTGTGTATATTTTAAAATATAGTTTAATTCCATGGCAAAGCTATCAATTAAATAAACATATACTTTACCCAAGTGACTACTTCTTCAAATACTTTTTCAACGTGCTTTTGAGGAAATGGTAGGGTTAATGCATAGGCAATGAGTAGAATATAACATAATAAATGCTATATTAGGTAAAAAACCATGTTAATGTCAGTCCAAGTTTAAATTCTTAAAATTCAATTCTAATATAGAATTAGAATTTGTGAGTAATAATTAGTTAAAATAAATTCTTATATTATCCTAGAAAATTGCCAAATGGCTAAAATAAAGCCACCCAAATAACACTTAAATTTAAATGGAATAGAATGAGATTCCACCATCTAAAAATAGAATAAAAATATTTTTCAAATAAACTTATATTATTCATATGCTTATGAATCATTGGGTGAAAATATTTTAGTGATATAATTACAAGTAATAGTTTTTTGCTATTAAATGCTTGAAGGTCAGTCAAGTTATTAATTAATTGATCCTTCTCACCCATATGCCATGTCTTTTCCCATATTAGAATCATAAGCTATACAGACTTGGTGCCCAGACATTATTCAGTAAAGAGTGGTTTTTTTTTTTATTTAATTTGCTTCCTTTAAAATAGCAGTGATGTTTGTCACTGGAGTGCTACAGCGTATTTATTTCCAATATCATTCCCTTAAGCTTATTCTTTATCTTTCCTTCATTTTTTGGTCTGAAACCGCAATTGTGAACATATAGAATCCCCAATGATTAGAATAAAGGTAGGAGAAAGGAGGTAAAACTTAGACTAAAAGCAGCTCAACCCTTAATTTAAATAGCTATACAAGGCATAGGATCTTTGTTTTCTGGATCTAAGTTTAACTCATTATGTTTGGATATATATGAAATAACTTGTAAAAATAAAACAACATAGGGAAATTATTCTTAACAGGAATAGATGAATGGATAAATCAATGAATGTTACTACTGATGACTATTACATAAAGCATGCTGTACCCTTTTAATGAGTGATGGCTGCTTACTTTGCTTTAATGGTAAATTATTGTTTGTTTTAATCTTTTTAAAATTTTTTGTTAATCCTGAAGTAGATTGTCTCTCTGGGGGGTTTAACAGGTGTACCGGTTAATAATGCAGATTTTGTAATCAAAGAAAACATGATAATTTCAAGAGAAACATCAAAAGTGCTTTATTCAAAGTAATGTCGATCGCTAGCTACACATTTCCCCCATCTTCCAGGTAATTTGTGGATACCATCCCAATAGAACTTTTCTTGTTTTGAGGCAAACCATTCAGAGACCCAATTTTACACTTTTTCTTATGTTTTGAAGTGCTGCTCAGAAAGTGCATGTGCCATCTATCGGAACAAGTGGTAATCTGAAGGAGCAAGGTCTGGTGAATACAGCGGGTGGGTTAATACTTCCCAGGCAAGATCTTTTAATGTGTCTTTAAGTGGTTTTGAAGTGTGTGATGGTGCGTCATCACAAAGCAAAATGACTTTGCCGTGTCTTCTGGCCCATTCTTGTCATTTCACAATCAAAGTGTGGTTCAAATTGATTGTTGTTGTCAGTAGCAATCAGTATTAATGGTTTCACCTGGTTTTAGAAGCTCATAATACACCACACCTTCCTGATCCCACCAAACGCAGAGCATTGTCTTCTTTCCGAAGCGATTTGGCCTTGCAGTCAATGTTGATGGTTGACCTGGATCAACCCATGATTTTGTGCATTTGGGATTCTCACAATAAATCCACTTATCATCGCCAGTCACAATTCAATGCAAAAAAGACTTTCTTTCGTGCAGCTGAAGCAACATTTTACTGATGACTTTTCGGTTTTCCATTTATCTTGTGTTCAGTTGATGTGGCACCCATTTTCCTTCCTTTAAAATCTTTCCCGTTGCTTGTAAATGATCGGAAATTGTTTGCTGAGCAACGTTTAATCTTTCTGCAAGTTGTTTTTGAGTTTGACAGGCATCTTATCCAATAATGCTTGTAATTGTTGGTCTTCAAACTTTTTCGATTGACTTAGATGTTCTTTGTCTTTCACATTGAAATGATGACTTTTAAAACATTTAAACCAGCATTCACAAGTATCTTGAGATGGAGTATGTTCTCACCATAAGCTTTCCCAAGTATGCAGCAGCACTTTCCTTCAAAATAAAGTAATGAATTATAAATTCCCGCAAATGCTCTTTTTTTGGAACGAAATTCGACATTTTTAAGTGTAAAAATATCTATGATGTTAACACCTTCAGCAAATTGAACATACGAAGTTTTGAAGCTTGTTGTCAATACAACAAAATAGCATACATATCAAATTGCATATATATCAACATATGTGTAACTCCATTGATAAAAATCTGCATTATTAACCGGTACACCTGGTATTTCTGTGTGTTGAGTATTTATTTAGATTTTGAAAGTTGATATTAAAAGGTAAATATGGCTTTTTACTTTCCAGGCCCTCCTGTTTTTTATCTGCATGTACCTATTTATAGTTTTCCTTCTTTAGAGACTTCCAAGTTTAAGTCAGGTTTCAGACAAGTTGCTTTACGCAGAGACTGTTAGAAAGTCGCGACTTGACAGGAAGTTGCATTTTGAGCAGGGACCAGAGTTGGAACAGAGGAAATTACTTTCAGCAAGGCAGACTAGGACAGGGCCCAAACCACCCAGAATATTAGCAGAGGATGAAATTCAGGTTTACTTTCTAATTCAGAATAAGATTGGAGATCTGCAGAATAATATGGTGGCTTCAGATGTATATAGAAGTGTTTTTTGTTTTGTTTTGTTTTGTTTTATTTTACTTAGAAAAGAAGCAAGAAGCCCCAAGAAGCTTGAACAAGAGAAATGAAAATTCCAAAAGAGCTGAAAGCAATTGATTATGATACTTGTTTAATACTGACCCTTTTTCAGGCATATCCTCACTAACAGCTTCAGGGAGACACTGGGCTTGTGTAACCCATTTGTTTCTGTAACCCTGCTCTCCTACAATGGTGACTAACGTGGACAAATAGATTACTTCAGAGATAGCCTTGTCTGACTCATCATGAACATCAAAGTAAACAAAGTTAACATGATTTCTTTATTGATAAGAAAGCAGCCTATTTCAGGGTAGTACCGAAACAAAGAACTAGTTTTGGCTTCTAGCACTGTGGTTGTTGAAACAGCTAACCAAAAATAGGAGCAGTTTACTATATGTGTAAGGCTACTGAGCTAGCCAGGGACTAATTGGTTGGTAGTCAAAGTCAGGGAACTTGAATGCAGGTAGAGCTCAGCAGCTCACCTCTGGTGATGGGGATCTGGGCTAGAATTACACGAGATCCCTCAATAGACACTGATATAACATACATCGCTTTGGGGTAGAACACAGAATAATAAAAGTTTACAAGGTTCCCCATAATCTTCCAAAAGCCTAGCACTTTTTAACACTTCTAAGAAAACTCTCTCACCAGAGAACAGTGTTTCTGCGTTCAGCACAGAGCCATAAAGGTGATTAGAAGCTTTCCTTAAAATGTTCCACATCCTTAGCAGCAGAACTGCAGTGCTCAAGTCCTGTAATTAGGAGAGCAGGTATTTTATGCCTTAGCCAGCTTTCTATTTCATTTCACTTTTGAGAGTCACAGATGCTAGTGTTTTAATGACTTTTTTTTTCAAAAGTGACAATATGTATGTCACCATCACCCCCCCCCCCCACCACCACCACCACCAACACCACCAGGGAAATGACTCTTGTTTTAGTGCTAGAACTCCAGTATAAATACGATGCTTGGTGAGAAATACATCATTGAAAGTAATAAAGGAGTTTCAGGAAGAATCAGGAGGAAAATAAACTATTTCAGCAACAAAGTTTTAAGTTGCAATTTAAGGTGATCAGCTAACAGAAACTTGCTTGAAAGGAAGGCTACTGCTCTGCATATGTTTTTGTCATTTTGCAAAAGCTAAAAAATCTGCTAAAGCCAAGCAGTTTTGGAGGCCTGCAATCTTTCTATAGCACGCTGTGCTCAGTAATGCTCAGTGACTAAAAGCAATAACGTTTTGATTCTAGACTAATATGTCTAGCTTTGCAATTGATTGTAAGCCACTTTATGAGACCGTCTGAAATCCTTCCTGTGTCTCTGCTAGTCTTGATGAGCTCCTTAGCAAAATAAATTAGCAATTTTGAAGCTTTTCCCCACTACTTCCCCACTGCCAGGGCTTTCTAAATAAACCCTCTGTATTTTCTGCCTCAGCATGATGCACAGGTGGGGGTGCAATTCCGAGCTGCTTGTGTTTAATTTGGGCTTAGGTGTTTAGGTGTCCATGCAGTTCTCAGCAATACCTTCCCATTTGTACTTGCTTGACCTGATTTTGTTTCATTTTTATTTTCTTAAAGCTCAGAGGGATGATATAAATGTCAATAAAAAGTAATCTCTGGCCAGTACTAACCCAAAAGGACCTTCTCTATCTTAATAACCCAGAAAGCAATTTTCTTCCAGCAACTAATTTGCAACTATTTATCAACTACACAGTAATATTATTCTGGACTAAAATGGTTCTTTTTTAAATTTGAGTAGCTGAAAGTCAAATGTTATGGGATGGATAATGTCAGTGTACTTGAATAATTGCTCTTATGTAAAATGCTGCTCCTTCCGCTTGAAAATATGTTTTCTCACTGGAGCATTTCAAGTTGACCCGGGGTGTTGCATTGACTAACACCGTGGCAGAGCCCCTGTGTTTTTCAAATACCAAGGTGTTGCTCTAAGTGGCAGCATCAGCTCACACCACGTAACACAATGTATCTTAAATGGAAACAGCGGTTAAAGCTGATTCAATCTAGAGCACTCTTCTGTGACTGTCGATAAAGTAGTCGGTAGGTGCTAAATGTCACCTTGGTTTAGGACTGAGAACAGCTGCTCTCTCTAGTCTAAAGGATATGCAGATCACCATCTGTGTCCCAAGTCATGGGACAAATATATCACATTTTATTCACTTTTGGCATATTTGTACACTATTATCATAAGCAAAATAATATCATCTATTGCTAATATTGAAAAGTATGATAATTTAAATTTCAAAATAGTAAAGGCGTTAAGGGAAGGATACAATTGTGACAAATGTTGAAACAAGTATGTAAATGTCAGCTCCTTCTATGAGACATAGGAAACAATTAATGTTTAGCCTCTTTAGACAACCATTTAAGTGCAGCTGAGAGTGAAGAAGAGGAAAGAAAAGATAAGAAGGTAGAGGAGTACATGCTGACATTATTACCCTTGCCAGGGCTAGGCATAGCAAATGGACACTGTGGCAAAGGCTAAGTGTTGGAAGGAAGATAGTTTGAGAAGCTGACAGAGCTTGAGAGTCACATGTCCAGCTACGCATTTTGGGGGGAGGGTGCAGCTGCTCCCAGGAATGAGTGACACTGCATATCCCTGGAGCTTTTCAGGGGGAAGGGAGACTCAATGCACCACTGAGAGCAAACATACTCATCGCCCAGGGCAGTTTTCTTTCCTTTTCCTCCCTCCACCTCAGGTTGACTGGCAGTTTTTTCATGCCCTATCTACTTTCCTTCTCATTGCTTGACTATCTTTGGTGATCGCTTACCTCATGTTCCTCAAGTACAGAAAGGTTTTCGAATGGGCTCGGCTCAGTGCGTGGCACTAAGTATCCATTCCCGAGAACGTTTCCTGCTCCTGACTCCAAACTCCTCTTATAAAGGCCCCTTGGCCAGAGTCTAAGATTCCATCCAGCACACATTTGTGAAGATGTTATTTTTTCCTTTAGGTTCTCAGTGACATTTATGCAAACTTTTCTTTTTCAACCATCAAAGATTCCAAGCAATGTTTCAACAAATCTCTATTCTGCTTTGTATTACAGTTTGGTGTGGCCTGAAACTTGGATGAAAAGCACAGAGTCCTGGATAAGGGATGTCCAAAATGAAGCAGCTGTTTTCTATCTGTTGTAGTAGTGACGTGAAAGCGTGAAAAATCAGAGAGAAGGCACTTCCTAAGATATTTAAAACATTAGTCCAGCAGAGTAGAGAATCAAAAGAATGACATCCTATCAATTAGTTCTAGGAAAAGGAAATTCAACAGTTTGCCTACCATCTTCAGAAAGAGATTGGGGTGGGGGGAGAATAAAAAAGAAAATAACAATCTATATATAAAAAAAGCTAAGCGACCATCACATATGAAACAACTGAATGGACAACTGAACAGGCTGTGTGGGGCGACCAGGCTGGCAGGGGGGTTAGTGAGGGGCGACCAAACGACTGAGCAGCAGGTTGTGTGGGGCGACCAGGCTGGTAGGGGGGTTAGTGAGGGATGACCAAACGACTGAGCAGCAGGTTGTGTGGGGCAACCAGGATGGCAGGGGGGTTAGTGAGGGGCGACCAAATGACTGAGCAGCAGGCTGCATGTGGGCTACCAGGCTGGCAGGGGGGTTAGTAGGGGGGGACTGAGCACAGGCTTAGGGGTACCAGACCCAAATGGGGGGGCAGTTGGGGGTGACCAGACCGGCAGGAGGGGGCAGTGAGGGATGACCAGGCCAGCAGAGGGGGGCAGTGAGGGATGACCAGATTGGCGGGGGGGGGGCAGTAGAGGGTGACTATGCCTGCAGGGGGGGGCAGTTGGGTGTAACAAGGCCAGCAGGGGGTGCAGTTAGGTATGATCAGGCAGGCAGGCAGGCAGGTGAGCAGTTAGGAGCCAGTGGTCCCAGATTGCAAGAGGGATGTCTGACTGCCGGTTTAGGCCCAATCCGCAGGCAATCGGACATTCCCTGAGGGGTCCCAGAATGAAGAGGGTGAAGGCTGGGCTAAAGGGACCCCTCATGCATGAATTTTATGCACTGGGCCTCTAGTCCTATATAATAAAAGCTCAGCGACCAAAATGGCAGAATGACCAGACTACTAGATTGACCACAGCCCCTCACCCCGGCCAGCCCCGCCCCCTAGTGGGGACCCCCATCCCAATCAGGGCCCCCATTAGGGCAGGCCAGCTGGACTCCATCTGTGCACTGGGCCTCTATAGAAATATAAAACCCTACCCCGCACCACCACTCCAACCCAACCCACCAAAGTCTCCTGAAACCACAAAATTACATCACTGATTCAGGCTAGCAGTTCAAAGTATAAAGCCTCATTCACACGTGAGGAATTCACACCATTCTCCTTCCCCTTGGACTCCGTGTCTCAGAGGAGGCATGCCTGGTATGGACGCGCAAATGAAAGCTCAGAAAAGTCACTCTTTTGGGGTCCTGTGGCACATCCAGGCAGAGACAAACCGATCACCAAAAGCTAAGCACCAGGCTCTGTCCCTTCCTCATCCCACAGCCTCAGCTCCAGACAGGCACTCCCCATGGCAGGATACAAGGAGAGCCCGGACTCACATCTTGGCAGAGACAGGAATGCTCAGGAGGCCAAGATAATAGAAACGTAAGGACTTGCCCAGCTGGCATGGCTCCGTGGTTGAGCACCAATCTATGAACATGAGGTCACTGTTCCATTCCAGTCAAGGGCACATGCCTGGGTTGCAGGCTCAATCCCCAGTGTGGGGCATGCAGGAGGCAGCCAATCAATGCTTCTCTCTCATCATTGATGTTTCTATCCCCCTCTCTCTCTCTCCCTTCCTCTCTGAAATCAATTAAAAAATATATTAAAAATAAATAGAAATCTAAGGACCTGAATGCTGGGGCCCAGGCCGCCAGGGCCCGCCCAGCACAAGGCCAAAGGGAGCTCAGACCAAGTTCCGGTCTAATTCCTAACCTGGTGGCGACCTGTCATCCCAGGGCATCCGGGGCCGCAGTGTGCGCTGGCGTGTGTAATCTCAGAGAGGGCTCTGGAGGAGGAGGGCTCACCCCAACCCCTGCAGCAAAGCCCCTTTGCTGGGGCGGGATCTCAGGGGGCAGGCCGGGGGAGGGGTGGCCGGCCCGGGGCCTCCGCTGAGCTGTTTGCACACATGTAATTAGCTCTAATGATCCCGGGCTTTCAGTTTGCCAACTCCAGGCGTGGGAGCTGTGCCCAGGGTGGATGCACCCAGGGAGCCGCTGCTCCACTGAATGAGCCCTCTCACCCGCCGGGAAGCTCTATCCCTGTCCACAGCACCCTGTGTCCTGTGTCTGTATTTGCCTAGCTGTCTACACAGCCACCGAGTGCTGGCTTGGGGATATCTTTGTGTGTCCTCAGTCATGTGTCTACACTGGCCGCTGGGAAGGTTCATGAGTACCAGGCACCAGGCACTGATGAGGAGAGGAGGGGTGGCGTGGGGGGCGAGTGGGGGGAGGATGAACTGGTTCCCAGCTGTAAATGAAGCAAGACCTAGCACCAGGTTCTTCTGTCTGCTCAAGTCCTACATAAACATGAGCCCGGAGCAGTGGCCAAGGCCAAAAATCCCTGGGATTTCGGATGTAACCGCCAAACCGAGGTATCCTAGACCGTGCTCTGTCTCCTCGGCCCCCGAGCCATTTCGTCCCTCAGCCACCAGAACTCCTATCCTGCAGGTGGCATAGCCAGGGCTCAGAGAGGTTAGGGAACTCACTCTAGGCGCACAGCAGGCCAGGGCTGCCACTCTCCAGAGGCACGGCACGGGATTCCGGCTTCGCTCAAAAACAGATGTGTGGGGTGGGAACCTGGAAGGGAACGCCTCCAGGTCCTCCTCGCTCTGTCTGGTCTTGAATGCCTAGCCCTAGGCGCTCCTGGTCCTGCGTACTCAGTCCATTGCCCACCATGTCCTTCCAGCCCTTTCCCTGAGGCCAGTTCAGCCATGTTTATGCTGAACAGAACCAGAGCACAGAGGAGAGCAAGCTCAGCCCCAGGGGCCTTCCTTGGAGGTGGAGGGATCAGCCTTCCCTAAGCAGGATTTCTCAGCACACTCGCTCTGCCCTTGCGGCTGAGTCCCTCCCTTAGCCTTCCGGTGTTCTCTGTGTCTGTCTGTCTCGCCCAGTCCATCTCTCTCCCTGTCCCTTGCTCTCTGATCCTGTTTACTCATTCCCCATGTCTCCCTGGGCCTTTGTCTCTGTCTCTCATAGGATCTCTGCCCGTGGAGAACACTCCTGCCGCCCCCCCCCCCCCCCCCCCCCCCCCGCAAAGGAACACACACCAGCAGAATCTGCCTTTTCCATAAAAAACCGACAAGTGGGAAACAGGGTGAATTAAAAAGCATTAACTTAAAAACAATCCATGTGTCTGCACATGTGTTCCAAATGGCAGCACTTCGGCAGGGGTGGCAGGGGTGGGGATGTTGGCCACATGTTCTGGAGCCTCAGACACAAAGTATAGGGGGCTCAGTGCCTCGCTATGGACCCCTCCCTAGCAACCTGGGATGGCAGGGTCTGGGGAAGATACCTAATCTATACTCACCCTCGCAGACCCCCACCTGGTTCCGTAGACCCTTTCCCATGTTCTGGCATCTGCTGGTCCCTCTTAGTCCCCCAGTACCTCCAAAACTTCCTATGCTGACCCCAACTCTCCTTATGCACCAGCCCCCCCGACCCCCCGCCACCACACACACACAAATTTCACCCTCTCTCTCCCCCAAGGGGTGCCAGGTTGGAGAGGGTGCAGGCCGGGTTAAGGGACCCCCCCCCCGTGCACAAATTTCATGCACCAGGCCTCAAGTATATATATATATATATGCAAATCAACAGAACAGCAGAATGACCAGAACAACTGCTTGACCAGTCACTATGAGGTGCACTGACCACCTCTCGATCCTTCTCCCTGGCAGGCAGGCTCCAATCGCCTGATGGCAAACAGGAACAGAAGGTGGGTGGGGAGGAGGGGGCGGGTCCGGCTGCCTGCAGCCAGAGAAGATGGCCGTGATCACAGGCCAGGCCTAGGGACCATACTCGTACATGAATTTTGTGCACCAGGCCTCCAGTATAACAACAACTAAGGGTTAATCTAACTAAAGAGTAAACATTTCTATAATATTGAAAATTCTAAAAACAAGTACTGGGTATTTTTCCTGGGGTTATAAAGAAATTAAAACAAACATAATGGAAGTTCAAAAGGGAGTTTAATAAAAAATATAAACTTTCTATCCTTTTTACAAGATTTTCTTGAGTTTTTATGAGTAAACATGTCAGTCAGAAAGGGTGCTTGCTGAATATTACCTAAGACAGATATCATTATCACCTCTAATATTAAGTCTAGGGTATACAAGTATAATTTGAAGAGTTGAGTAGTTTTAAAGTGGGTTTATTTATTAAAAAATATTTATTGTTGAAAGTATTACTTATGCCCCCCCTTTTTCCCCCATTGCTCTTTTCTAGTCTGCTCCCACACCTCACCCCAGGCCTTCACCATTTTAATTTTTATTTATTGATGAGAGAGAGAGAGAGAGAGAGAGAGAGAGAGAGAGAGAGAGAGAGAGAGAGAGAGAGAGAGAGAGAGAGAGAGAGAGATTTGTTCTTCTATTTATGTATTCATTGGTTGCATCTTGTATGTGCTCTGATCAGGATCAAACCTACAACATTGGCATATCAGGACAATGTTCTAACCAACTGAGCTACCGAGCCAGGGCTAAAGTAGGTTCAAGAGAAAATCTTTTAACAGTTGAATAACCTCAAAGCAATATAATTTCTTTCTTTTCTTGGCACATTCTTTAATTACTCTTTAATTTTATTGTTTTAGAAAATTCATGTTGCCTTACCAGTTACCCTTTATGTCAAGAAGAAAACAGAACTGAAATGTAACAGGATGCTGGAGTGTGTCAGTAAACATGTAATAGGGTTCCAACTTTAGCAACTAGCTAAATTATAAGGACCTAGCTCAGTCTCCTTGCCTCAGTGGGCTTCACTTTGCTTAATCATAAAAGGTTAGATAATGATTGTGTCAATGTTTTCAAGCATTTACCAATATGCTCCTGCAGGTATAAGGGGCTCTGTGATTTTGGAGAGGAAAAGAAGGGAAAGAACTAGATAAAAGTAAAGGAATAAATAGAAAACAAAGTATTTGATGTCTTTACATAAAATTTACATTCATCTTAATAATATATTGGTGAATAAAAATAATGTTTCATATTGCCTGTATAAACAAAGAACTGCATATATATGTGAAAATAACTTTTTCTTTCCCCATTGCTGAACAGGGAAACTTCAAGAAAGTGTGCCACAGGACAGAACTGTTACCACAGATTCTGAGCAATGTTTTGAAAAATCCTCTGTTATGCTTTGCATTATAATTTTCCTAGAACCTTGGTTTACTTAAATGCCTGGATACAAGTGACAATGGCACATTTTTTTAAATCCCGCTTTGTAACTATGTCACTGAAGAGAGAAGATATGAAAGTAGGGAGAAAGTGTATGGTATAATATTTTCAGAAGTCCGGCTATTGGCGATTTTAAAGGGTTTCTTACTAAGCACTAAGTTGTGTTTGTCATGCAGTGGTCACAAATGGCTCTTACCAACCGTCTTGTACCTTTCAATGCTTCTTTTCCTGAGCATTTCAGCTGAAGAACTTTTTTTTTTCAGTATAGAGAAATGGCTAATTACCCTCTTCCTTATTTTAACATGATTACCCATTCTAATCACATGTAAATGGGAGTGTCATATAACTTGTAATAACCATGATCTCTTCACAAGAGCTCTCAAGCTTCATTTCCACTGTCATCTTTTCTTTGTTACAATTTTGGTTTCAAATTGCTGTTTTAGTTGTGATTGGCTTGACAAAATACTTACTGAATGAGCCAGTTGTCATCATGAACTATATTTGTTGATTCAGGGTTACAAGTACATAAATTCCTCCCTTCTCTCATATGGAAAGTTATAAATCAATGTAGAGTTGGAAGACTATTTTCAATACATTTCTCTTACTTGATAATGCATAACATTAAGCTTAGTGAAAGATAATCAAGTGGATGCTCTTTTGACACATTCTCTGGACTGAGGATATATTGATTGTTTAGCCATTCAGGATACCTATCTACCTACACACAAGGTTACACTATTTTTCATTTAGTGAAAGACATCATACAAAATCAACAAAAACACTTGCACCTTATATTGAACATGTCTTAAGGTATTATTATAATAAGGACAAATAAATGTGTTAAATGAAACTTCTACCCTGGCCTCGTTATAAGGTAAAGAATGATATTAACCTCCAACTTCAATCTTTCAGGTGGGGATTTGAAGCACATTAACATTTATTGTTTGATTATGTTGTTTGAAAAGAACATCATTCTTTTTTTCCTTTTTAGCTTCACTGCCCTTCTTTTTTATTCCAAACTTATTTAATCATGTATATACTAGAGGCCCAGTGCATGATTAAATCATGCACGTGTAGGCTGTCTGTCCACTGTTTGGGACCCGGTGTGGCCAGCAGCTCCGAAGTCCCTGGGCCCCTAGGGCGAGGCAGGGTGGGGGCATGGTCCTCCGGCGGCCGGAGCCCAGGCCAGGGTCTTGCCTTCGCCTCCTGCCCAGCAAGGCTGGGGCCGCTGCCGTCTCCTCTGCCTTCCGGCTCCCTCAACAGCCCTCCCTCGGCCAGCCCGGGCTGCGTGGAAACCTGCGTCCTCTGCAGACACCGCCGTGCACTCCTGCGGCCCGACCACCGCCAGACTCCTGCCCCGGGAGCCGCGCCACCTGCCCGCCCATACCGCCTCGTCAGCCGGGGCCTCCAAACGCCCGGCTCACTGCCCCAGAGGCCCCTTCTGTGCCAAAGCACAGCCATGGTGCAGACGCTGAGCTTGCGCCACCAGCGGCTCAGTGTCCTGCGGGCCCAATCACCACCCCAGCCACCCCGAGTCCCGCCCCCTGCACCTCCCGCTGGCCCAATCGTGGGCATAGCGGAGTGATGGTAATTTACATATTACCTTTTTATTATGTAGGATTTGGCTGCACCCAATATTTAACTATGACATATTTCAGAGGCAAAGAGAATGCTGAAACTAACTGTAAATAAATCTACATGGGTTATGTTTTTGTTAATGTGTTCTTCATCTTGTTTTTTTATTTAGCAAATTTTTATTTCTGTTTTTATTCCAAAGTTTTCATGATTGGTCTTTAAAACATGCTAAAATAGTCATTTAATGTATCATTGCTTTCTTTTCTTCATAAGTAAGTACTCTTAACTTTAGATGCACAGTTGTTACTTAGGATTAATTTACTAGTAGTGGTTGAATTAGTGCTATTGGTTCTTAACTCTAAAGTAGTTGTAAAAAGCCCCTGGCACAAGACAAAATTTAGTCAGAGATTTTTAAGGTATTAGATTTTCTGCATTTTTCAATATGTCGCATAATTTCATTGATGTCCAGCTCATTTATAAAAATTCTTGTTTTTAATTTGTATTAATGTGGCCACTTTAAATTTTTTTTTTTTCATTTTAAGTAATATAAAAGTTAGAGAATTATTTAAAATACAGATTTGTTGTTATTTTTGTAAGGCCAAAGAACTTTATTCTTCAAAAAAAGTAACTAAGCAAAAACCATATGCTTGTTAAAACAAATTACCTGGCAAAACTATGCCAAAAAGACTAAACTGATTTGAGACTATCAAGTTGTAGTAATGCAAACAAACTATAAGAAATGGCTGGTGCAAAATACCCTGCTCTCCCAAAATGTGTATATGTGTATTTAGCCATCTGCTAAATCAACTCCATGTTGCCTTCGGAACATCAAAACAATAACCAAGCAAGACTTTCCATTCCTCTGTTCCAGCAGACATGCCACAGGCCCTAGTGGGCCAGAGCCCTGGGCTTACTTTTATAAAAACATATATCCCTATGTTCATAGCAGCACTGTTTATAATAGCTAAGATCTGGAAATAGCCCAAGTGCCCATCAGTAGATGAGTGGATAACAAAGCTGTGGTACATTTACACTATGGAATACTATGCAGCTGTAAAAAAGAGGGATCTCTTATCCTTTGTGACAGCATGGAGGAACCTGAGAGTATCATGCTATCAAAATAAGCCAGGTAGAGAATATCACATGATCTCACTCCTATGTGGAATCTAATGAAAATAAACTGATGGAACAAAATAGGTCCAGAGATATGGATGCATGAAGCAAACTAACATATCTCAGAGGGGTGGGGCGATGGGAAGAGATTAACCGTACTAGTACATGCATATATTCATAGCTCATGAACACAGATAATAGCATTATGAAGGCCTGGGGTGGGGTGGGGGTCTGGTGGAGGGGGGCAAACCGGGGAAAATGGGAGACATCTGTAATACTGTCAAAAATACAAATAAATTTTAAAAAATTTCTTCCTCTAATCCTTAGGAAATACAAGTTTTCAGAGGAGGTTCAGATGTCTCCTATATGTAGTTTTGCAACAAACACTACATGCTTCCATTGAAAAGGTGATGGTGGCAAATCTCAGACCCTTCATGCAATTAGACATTTTTGATGCCTGCTTATTTAGAGCATTTTGTTTCTTGGTGTGTGTTAGTTTATTTTATTAATAATCTTTGCCATTTTCTATTTGGAGTATAGCATGATCATTTTAACTGGTAAAACAATGGGAAAATGTATTCAGCAAAACTCAATTGCCTCCACTCTTCTCTCTTCCTTTGCCCACATCTCTTGGGTTAACGTTTCTGCTATTTCTCCATGCTCGTGTAAAAATATGTGGATATATACATTGGTATGGGAGTATTGTCTTTTATTGTTTTTGGTATTACTGACTTTTAAAAATATATTATGGAAAGCCCTGGCTGGGGAGCCCAGTTGGTTAAAGGGTCCATCCTGATATGCCAAGGTTGTGGGTTCCAACTCTGGTTGGGGCCCATAGGTGAAGCAACCAATGTATGCATGAATAAGTGGAACAACAGATCTCTCTCTCTCTCTTTGCTCTTTCTCTCTCTCAAATCAATTTAAAAATATTATGGACATAGTCCTCCAGGTCAGTAGATGTGTAACTAATACTTTCAATAGCAGTGTGATAGCCATCAAGTTGATTAACATATTTTCACTTGATGGATATTCGATTGATTGATATTTTTGTGGTTTGTATTTGCTTGCCAGGACAAATAGTATTAGAATATATAAACTTGGTATCTGTATTCTTGCACACTTGTATTTATTTTATTTTAGAGAGAGAAATGAAGGGGGGGGGGGAGAGGGAAAACATCGATCTGCTGCTCCATACGCCCAGGCATTCATTGGTTGCTTCTTCTTTGTGCTCCAACCAGAGAGCAAACCCACAACCCTGGTCCAACACCATGACACTCTCTAATCACGTGAGCCACCCGCCAGGGCTACTTGTATTTTCATTTATGTAGGAAGCTTTTACAAAGTTGGCCAGCAACTTTATATATTTATAATTTATAGGGATTGCCAGAATGCTATGCAAAAATGGTTTATGGACTTCAGCTTTCACCAGCAATAGCACTTTTCCTAATCTTGTAATAGGGCGGGGGGGCAGGGGGGTTGGGAGGGAAAAACAAAACAAAACACCTTTCAGTATTGTTTTAGTTCATAGTACCCTGAACACTAATGAGATGAGAGCATTCTTTTTATAGGTTTATTGGCTGTTTTTAACGTGAACTCCTATTCATATCATTTTCTCCTCTTTCTATTGGGTTATTTGTATCTTAAAAAATCAATAGTTAAAAGAAAAGAAGAATTACATTTTATTCACAAGCTGCACACATGAAAATTTGCTTAACTCTTTGGGTCCATTAGGGTATATCTATATAGCTCAATAGGTAATATTATTCAGGATCAGATAGATATAAAAAGTATCCTAACCGAAATGAAGTATGTATTTATAAGCATCAGAGACAAAAGAGAAAAAGTAAATTAAATGGAGTTTGGGATAACTGTATATGTTTCTGCCTTTATACAAAGAGTAGCTTAATTCTGTTTATTTTAAATCTCTTTGTTTCATAGATTATTTAAATGGCTTACAGAAGATGTATTGATAAAAGAGATATGATTCTTTAATTCTTCTGTAGAGGAAACTATTTTTTTTAACTATAATTGTATTTCATGACCTAGTGTCTCTCCTCAAATTATCACCCCCAGGCCATTCCAGAAAATGTCCTAAAATATAAATGAGCACTAAAAGCAAAAAAGAAGTTACATATTCTCACACCATCCACTTAAAATTCACCAAAAATATCAACAGCCATCAGGCCAAGTGACACAGTAAGTTGATCTTACTTTATAATGCTTCCAGTTATGGCTACTCCTCTTGTTTCCCAGAAAGAAAATAAGAAAGAGAAAATCAAATAATTACTGGAAAGATTCAATGTTGATAAGACCTTTACCAGATAAGAAAGGAAATATTAATATATCTGTGTCACTATGACTTGATTATATTTTGGAAATGGACCTAAATGTGTTTCATGAGAAAATATGTTGTATGAAATTTGACAGCATGTTATCTTTAAAATGTTTTTTATTCCTTAAATAATAAACCCATAGACACATACTAACTAAAAATAAATTACATGTAAGTATTTATGTGCCTTAAAATTTGTGACAAACTCACCTCACCTTATTTGGAATGATAAGGTGTTCTAATTATATTTGTTTTCAGAAATTTTGATTTGGTATAATTCCTAGTTCCTAGCACCATATAGTTTAGGGTAAGCAAAACAAACAAACAAAAAACCAGGAAATAAATTTTTAAGAATGAAAGAAGTGTGAAACTTAGAAAACCAATGGTCAAAATAAATATTTATTTTTTCATAATGCAATATTTCTGTTTATCTAATGATTGTTCTGTGCCAGACAACCACCAAAAGCAATAATCTACACTAATAAATGAGAAACATGCAAATTACCATCACTCCGCTACGATACCAGCCAATCAGAGTGAGTATGCAACTTAACCTGAAAATATGGCGGCAGCCCTGCCCCCCACCGCTCTGGGCCTGTGGGGGTCGGAGAAGTCAGGCACCAGCGCCTGAGGCTGGCTGCAGCCAGGGACACCAAGAAGCCTCCTGTCCCGTGATCCCAGGCCGAAGATAGCAACAGAAGCCTCAAGTCCACCTGCCCCACGTCCTGGAGGAGACGGAGAAACCGAGCCCACCACCTGAGGCTGGCTGCAGCCCGGGAGATGAAGAAGCCACCTGCCCTGTGATCCCAGGCCACAGCAGCAGCAGGAGCCTCACATCTGCCTGCCCCATGTCCTGGGGGAGACAGAGAAACCAGGCCCCAGCCCATGAGGCTGGCTGCAGCCCGGGAGACGAAGCTGCCTGCCCCCTGATCCCAGGCCACAGCCAGCAGCAGAAGCCTCATGTCTGCCTGCCCCACATCCTGGGGGAGACGGAGAAACTGGGCCCCAGCCCCTGAGGCTGGCTGCAGCTCGGGAGATGAAGAAGCCATCTGCCCCATGATCCCAGGCCGCAGCCAGCCAGAGAAGTTACTCACACTGCATCCCAGGGAAGACAGAGAAGCCGCCCGCCTGTGGCCCAGGTTACAGCCTGGTAGACAGAGAAGCCGCCCACCCCGGGGTCCTGGTGTCAGCACTTGTGGCTGCAGCCCAAGCGAAGCCACCTGCCCACCATCCCCTGTGGCTGCAGCTGGCCTGGGTGCCTATGGCTGACCAGAGGGAGGAAGCCCAGATCCCGGGTGCCTGTGGTTGGCTGGAGGAGGAAATCCTTGTCCCGGATGCAGGGCCAAGGCAGAGGTGGTTAGGGGCAATCAAGCCAGCAGGGGAGCAGTTAGGGACAATTAGGCTGGCAGGCAGAAGAAGTTAGGGGCAATCAGGCAGGTAGGCAAGTGGTTAGGAGCCAGCAAGTTCTGGATTGTAACAGGGATGTCTGACTGTCAGTTATCCCCTGAGGGGTCCCAGATTGGAGAGGGTGCAGGCCGGGCTGAGGGACACCCTTTCCCACTCCCCCCACACCCCCCCATGCATGAATTTCATGCACCGGGCCACTAGTTATAATATAATGTCTATAACTAATAGAGAGACACTCTAAGCCACATGTATTTAAGCTAAATTCATATCCTAACCTCTAAGACAGAAAATCTAAGGCTGATACTCTTTGCTCTAGTGGCTGTAGAAAAGATCATGTATGCAGGTTTTTCCCCCACAGTACCTCATTAAACACATTAATCTGGAACAAATGAAAATACTGGGGGATATTTAATCCTTAAACATATAGGAAATATAAAAAATAAATAAATAAATGAAAATAACATAGACTAGAAAGAATGAGGCTCAGCAAGGTGGAAAAATAAACTATCTGGTTAGGAAATATTCATTGTTCAGTGTAACAAATGTTTCTGGTATAGTTGACACTTTCTTACAACCATTTTTTAGTTAAGAGAGACTGTTTCTCCATAAATACCCAGAAAGTTAGGGGCATGTAAATAATGGCAGGGGAAATAGAAACATGTTAATGATTTAGCATGGGCTCAGTGAAAACGAGCATTAAAACTGAAATCTCCCCTTCCTAAGGAGTTAAAAGCTGAGGAAGAAAGAAAAGGCAAGGAGATTTTGACTTCTGATATAATGCTTAAGTTACAGGATCTGGGGTAAAGTGGGAGATAGTGCCTCTCTACTTAGTTTAAATTGTCGGTGTCAGTTAGAATTGGAGGTAAAAGAATGTTTGAGGAGAAATTTAAAGTAGATGTCTATTTTGAGTAAGGTCATCATATTTGAATTGTAAATACCTTTCTGCTAATTAACATTTGGTAATACCAATAATTAATAGAGCAGTTTTTGAAATAAAAATAATAGACATATCTTAACATATGTACTTGAATAAATTATACTAAAGTATCACTAATAAGTATTTAAATTTCAGGCAAAAGACCAAATAATTTTAGGTCACTCAAGAAATCATAACATTGAAAACAAATGTATATATGTATAACCAAGGTCACTTGGTCAAAACACAGTTTTTTTTCTAGATTTTTGTTTATTTGATTGTTTTCCTTCAATTTATTAGATGGCAGCAGAATGGGAAGAAGTAGAGTAAAAATGATAAAAATCATAAAGATTAGCTAACTAGCTTAATTAGGTAGACAGGAAGTGGGGTCCAGGAAGGATGGAGGCATTTCTGGCCTGAGCAATTAAAGCAGCCCTGACCTGAGCAGCTGGGAGAACAATAAGGGGTTATAAAACATCTCCACCCAGGACAACTGAGAGAGGGTCCATGGGAGAGGAATGCATAGATGGGGGCTGGGAAATGCCAAACTACTTATCTTACTTGTGCAGAGGATAGAGAAATGCCACAGGATAAAGGGGGAGGAAGACATACATTCACATAGGATAAAGAAAAGTCACAGTATATCGGAAAGAAGGAAACATTTTCACAGAGGACAGAGGAATGTTACATGATAAGGGGAGAGGAAGAGGGGGCAGCATGTGGGCTTTGAGCTTTGAAACTAATACTATGTAGTAGAATGACCAATGAGGAAAGCACAGGGATCCTAAAATAAGGAAAGGAACCAATTAGAAAAGGTCATGTTTAGACAAAGAGCTACAGCCTTTATAAACCAGAGACAGACTCAGGAGATTCAGAATATTTAGATTTTTTTTTCCCATTAGAAAGAGAGAGAGGGAGAAAGAGAGAGAGAGAGAGAGAGAGAGAGAGAGAGAGAGAGAGAGAGAGAAAGAGAGAAGGCCTTTACCATTTGGGGGCCCCTCCCCAGAGGGGTCCCCTTTGGAGACACCCCTGCCCAGATGGAGTTTGTATATGCTTCCAATAAACTTTTACATTATATTAAAGAAATCTGTTAGTCCATGAATTTTATTCTTCAACTTCATTGGACAAGGACCCAGGAGAAAATCTGCACCCTGAACTCCACGTTACAAAAATAAGGAAATAACTCTAAATTAAACTGGCTATTTTATCTTTTGTTAATCAGAACAGTTATATCCTGAATTTATTTAAAAATTTGTTTTTGAAAATCATATATTTGTACCTTTCACATTCAGAATTGTGCTTCTTTTAAATTAAAATTAAGTTATATTTAAGTAAAGATACTAATTTTATTATTTAAAAAAATAGTTTATTGAAATTTTAAAGAGAGAGAGAAACATTGATGTGAGAATGCAATAGGCTGCCTCCTACACGCCCCTTACTGGGAATCTAGCTAGCAAACTGGGCATGTGCCCTTGACCAGGAATTCAACCAGCAACCTCCTTAGCCCAACCAACTGAGCCACACCATCCATGCCTAAAAAATTACTAATTTTAAACAAATTATATTTCTAGGTAATATAGGTAGATAATGCAGAGCTATTGAAACTATTCCCCATTTCCACTTCCAACATTTTAATATGGACCCTAGTCATCAGTTACATAAAATTAAATTTAGCTTAAGAACAATATAATTATGAAGGAAACTTTTCACATGTATCACAAATTCATTCCTAAGGTAAATATATGTGATCAGGAATTATTAAACTTTCTGAGTTTCCCTTTTACTGCATTAATACACATAAGTGAGAGTTGACAAGGATGGTAAAAAAAGCTCAAATTCCATTACATTTCATCTTGCAAAATACACCCCCCCCATGGGATTGAATTTAACATTTATTGCAAACTATGAATCAGACTTTTAAGTATAAGCTTAAGCTTCTTTTACAGTTTGGGGATCCACTGATGAATTCATAGTGGAGTTACAAGATTATTATTTGAAGTTAGAGATGTAGTTACCTGAAGACTAAACATAGAAATGGTCAAAAGCTTCTGCAGATAGAGAGAGGGATGAGGGAAAGATGTCTAGAAGACTTTTCATTTCTTATCTTCAATGCTGTTGATTTTCTTCTCATGTATTTAAATTACTTTTATAATAATTTTAAATAACAGTACTGTACCTTTATGTGCAAATGTATATGTACAGTACATACACAATTTTATAAAAGCTACACCAAGCATTGGTTTTGCTTAACTCTACGCTATGGATATAAGTGAATATTGTTTTCTTTGGCCTTTCCCTATTTTTATTTTTTTCCAGATAGTCTTGTTTACTCTGCCATGTTTTATACCGTATTTTCCGGCGTATAAGACGACTGGGTGTATAAGAATGGAGTGCGGCCATTTTTGAGCTCCCCCCACCGTATGAGGCGACCACAAATTCTCCAGTCTGGCTCGGAAGTTTCAGCACCCGCCCTGAAACTTCTTAGCCAGACTGGAGAATCTGCGGTCGCCTCATATGGTGGGGGAAGCTCAAAAAAGGCCGCACTCCATTCTTATACACCCATTCGTCTTTTACGCCAGAAAATACGGTAATAAATTGATTCAAAAAGTGAAAAGAAAGCTACAGTGTTGCAAATTTGGGAAGAAATATTGTGAATTTTCATGTCATTGTATCATTAGCCAAATAGTAACTGATTCATTGTGAAATGTTGACTGATTAAAAAGCTACTGGAGATTAGAATGGTAGATATTTCAGAAGTTTCCTTAATCAAGAGATAATGTTCATTAAACTTGTTAAAATGTGCTGATTAATTAAACTTGAAACAGGTAATAATAAAGAAACATTATTAATTTTATGAGCCATAATAACAGTTTTTGTACTTTGGTAAAGAAGATTTAAAACAAAATAAGTCTTTTGAATAAGATAAGAATCCAAATAGTCTTTTGGATTAGGATGATACAGCAAATAATTAAGAATGGGTTTTCCTTTGAAATAGTTATTTCCCTTGCAGACATTTAGCTTAGTGGCAAAGGTGAGGAAGCAGAAAGAACTTAGGCTTTGGCATCAGCCTACCGGGTTTTGAATTCTAGCTACTGTACTTTCTGGGTATTGACTGGTTTGAAAAAAAAAATCTAGTTATTTTTTAATCTGTAATATGTTTCCTCATCTATAATAAGAAGGCAAGATTCCTACTTTGCAAATTAAAGAGTATATGTAACTTAAGAATATGTATATGAAATGTCTAGCACATTAACAGATACCAAGTAAAAGCAAGTTATGATTATTTGTCTGTATAGGGGCTAAATTTATCATTTACTTTTTTTAAAGTATATTTATAGAAAATATCCAAAAGTAGTATTCTGTAAAAGAAGACATTATGTAGTCATTAAAGTCATGTCATAGAAAAATATTAAATGTCATGAAAATATATTTATGATTTGTTATTTAAAACCGTGCTGTAATACATGCATTGTTTAATCCTATTATCGCTTTTTTAAAATATATACAAACATATACATAACATTGAAAGGATAGGAACTAAATACACTGTGATTATCTCTAAGTAAAATGTGAATTTAATGTTTTTCCTTATCTCGATTTTCCAAATTATAATTTAAATACATATTCCATTTGTATCAAGAATACATAGGCCTCTGTCATGTATTATCTGTCTCAACTGAGGCAGCCATCTTGCTCTTGCCACAGATTTACCAACAGCATGAATCAAGAAAAGTTACCAAGCCTCAGGCTCAGGTCCAGGCAGGAGGCAAGGGTATAGCTCAAAGAAAGAAGAAGGTGGTATAGCTGAGGACAAAACACTTCAGGGTTCTCTAAAAAACTCGCTGTGAATACTATAGCTGGTATTGAAGAGGTAAACATGATTATAGATGATGGGACAGTTACTCATTTCAACAATCCTAAAGCCCAAGCTTCCTTTTCTGCTAACACCTTTGCAATTACCAGTCACAGAAAAGTCAAACCAAACACAGAAATGCTTCCTGGAATACTGTCCCCTGGGAGTCACCTTGGTGTGAACAGCTTACCAAGTCTTAGGAAGTTAGACGAACAGCTCCTTTGGCAAGTGTTTTGATAGCAAAGCATCAAAACCAGAAGACATTGAGGAGGAGGGATATGTTCCAGATCAAAAGTGAAGCTAACTGAAATCTTGTCTGGTTTTTGGAAGCTGGCATGGACTAGATTTAAGAAGGCAGCTATGTGGTTCCAAAGTAGTACAGAAATGGAGAACATCAACTGTGGCTACTTGGGTAATATAAATATGTTGTATGTTAATAATGGTCTTTGTTCAGCATCCTCAGTCATTTGATTTTACATTTTGCAGTTCCTCTGAAGATCCATTCTGTTGGTCAAAATACAAAGCATTGATGCTAGTTGAGGATATTTTGATTTTTGTTTTTGGGGTGGTTTTTTTTTTTGTTCATTTGTTTGGGGTATTTTTGGTGTGTATATGCTTGCGGGTATGTGTGTATACAGTGGAGAGCAAATTGGAAAACAATTCTATTTATCCTTCTCCTTCTCCCAATAGAAATAAAACAAATCTTTACATTAAAAATAAGTAATAAATACTATAATTAGAAAAAAAATGAGGAATTTAAAATATCAAGTTTCCTGTACTATATATTCCAGGGAGCATGGTAATTGGTTAATTTGGAAGTACCATTCATTTATTCTTGAAGTTACAGCGACTTGGGGTAATATGTGAGGCCAAACATTGTAATCCATTTCAAACATCATTAGAAGAACAAGCTCGGAAATTACTCTCAATAATATCAATTCTGAGTATATTAAGGAATACATGTTATGAAAGAAAATTCTGTAACTATCCAGATGATATTGGAATCAAAAGCAATAAAGTAGTGTGGCTTATGAAAAATAAATCCAGCCAGTCAAATTCAATAAATTTTTCCTCCAATGTAATAACAGAATTAGTGGATTACAAGAACACATTTAAACAAAGCATGTCATGGAATAACTTATAAAGTTTGCTCATAGAATTGATTAAAAGTTGAAATAGAAGCAATTCTCTATCTCAAAAATTGAATACAGAAAGTAATAATAAAGGAGAATAATTGAAAGAATGAGGAGTTATTTGGTAGAACTAGCATGTATTATAAACTGTCTGATTTTATATTATATCTGTATTTGTGATCTAGAATTGGGTAATAAGTAGCACATTTATAAAAAGCACTCTTTATGCTCATTTGAAAAATCTTACTACTTACACAAAGGAAAATAGTTATACATGCAAAACTACTAATATAGAAAACTGCATGTGCTAAAACGTGTGTGTGTGTGTGTGTGTGTGTGTGTGTGTGTGTGTGTTTTAAGAGAAAGCAGATTGTTCAGAGCAGGGGTGGAGAACCTTTTTTCTGCCAAGGGCCATTTGGATATTTATTACATCATGTGCTTAATATAATTCACTTAGTATAAATTTACATCGCTATGAAAAAAGCTCCAGATTTATTTAATTTCAAGTCCTGCCTGCAGTTGCCTTTGTAGGCCATCAGGGCCCCCGGGCTGCACGTTCCCCACCCCCGTTTTAGGTAAAGGTAATAGTTGGCAAGAGGTTAGCTCTGTCAGGACCACATCTGCACGGACCCATCAATCCTCAGTTCAGCCTTAAGAGGTGAATTTTATTCTTTCCACTTTACAGATTCAGACTCTGAGGAACAGAGAGGTTACATAATTGGCCCAAGGTAACACAGTAAAAGACAGAGCTAAAATGTGGTCTACCTAAAATGGGGTAGAAAGCTAAAATGCTTTCCTTTCATCTAATTCCAATAACCCTTTGCACTGTGCTGCAGTAACTGCATACAGATTCGCAGTGTGTCTTACTAGCTAACCTGCCCACTGCCTCTCCAGTACAACTAAGGAGCTGGATTGATGGGCACAACATGATTTAAAGAGATTGACATTACATTTGGATTCCAGGGCTGGTAATGCCACCTAAAAAATGTGAGCTCTTGGTCAAGCCACTTAATTAAAATCTGGTCTCAGTTTCCACGTCTCTAAAATAAAGGGGATGGTATTGTCTCCAGTGTTCTTCCCAGGTCCAATACATGATTATCATCTCAAAACCATTACTTTGTATCCATTTAAAGCAGCTTTTAAGATGTGTTATATGAGTCCTAGGGAAGGGTTATTTTTAAACATCTGAATGGAATTTGACAAGACACTATAATTGGGCTGGACAGGGGAATTGCTGTCCATAGAGATGCATCACCTTGTGCACAAATGACCAAGTTGTCATGGTCAGAGGAGCCTGTGGGGGATACGCATCAGCTTTTTCTTTATTTTTTTTGTAAGCCTTTTTATATTTTAAAGCTACTATTCAATTGAAAGGAATTTTAGGGATAAAGTAGGCAGGTTTAGGGAGTCTTAGGAATAAAGAGGAATGCATGGGGGAGAAATGCTTATGTGAGGGCTTGGAGCCGCCAAAAGATATACAGTCACAGGGAATAGAAAAAATGCCCCAGGATAAGGGGAAAGGAAGGCATACATTCACAGAGGATAAAGAAAAGTCACAAAGTATGGGGAAAAGGAATCAAACTTTCACGGAGGATAGAGAAATGTCCACAGATGGCAGAAAGAGGGAAACAGATTTTCACAGGAGATAGAGGAATGCTACAAGGTAAGATGGAGAGGAGGAGGGGAGCACCAGGTGGGTTTTGGACTTTGAAGCTGATGTTCTGCAAAAGAGTGACCAATCAGAAAAGCACAGGGTCATAACATGGGGAAGGGGTCCAATTAGAAGAGGGTGAAGAGACAAAGAACTACAGCCTTTATAGGCCTTAGACAAAAGGAGCTTAGTGGGTTACCCCCTTGGGACACCCTCCCTACATGGGAGTCTGTATTGCTTCCAATAAATTTCTACCCTTTTACTAACAAGTTCATGTAGTCTGTGAATTTTATTCTTCAAACTTCATGAGGCAAGAACCTGCCAGGGGGAGACCTGCTCCCCGCACCCGACGCTTCACAATGATCCCCTTCCTCTGACACCACTACTTTTAGCACTAAATAAGGGGGAGAAAGGCCCCAATTCTAGAGAATAGCAGTATCCTTTTCAAGAGATGAGACACAGCTTATAAAGGTGAAACAGCTAGGAGGAAAAATCTAAGGAAGAGGAACTTGCAAAGAAGAGTGTAGAGAGGAAGGAGGGAAGCTCTTGTCAAATAAAGGTCACCTCAGTGGCCCAGCACCTCTCTAGCTGAAGAGCCTCAGTCACTCTTCAGAAGGGCTGGGACACAAGGTGGTAGCTGGGGCAACTGCCAGGACCTCCTTTTCTGTTCTGAGGAGTTCCAGTCTCCGGGGCGTGATCTTAATCTCCGACTGTGCAGCTGACTTGAATTGGGAGCCTCTACAAGCTTCTATAAAAGGATGAGAGTGCCTAGGGAATGGCTCCTTTCTGCTATTTTACTTTTTTTTTTTACTTTTTTTTAAGCAAGTAGAAGTCCAGGGCTCTGAGAAAGAATGATAACGTCCAAGTAAAGTTCATCGTTCCTATTGCCCTAACGTTAAGGAGAAGCATAGACTTAATCGCACCGAGTAAACCAGAGGGGTCCAACCCTGTTCCTGAAATTTGCCTTTTGCATCCACTTGCTACTCAGAAGTTAATTTGGCAGTAGCAATGCAACATCAGTGAGAAGCAAATAACACTTTTGGCCTCCTACTAGCATCACTATTAAAAGGCCATCCGTGGTAACCATTTTAAATTCACATTTGAAATATTGCAGGCCTACCATTCATTTTTATTTCACTTTATTCTGGGGAGACTCCTGGTCCATAGGCTGTTGCAAAGCAACATCCTTGATTGACTCTATCTGCCCTCACAGGCAATGCTTGGCTTAACAAACATTTCCCTTCTATTTATTCCTTTAAAGAATCGGTTCTCTTCCTGTCTGTTTCCCTTCTGCTTGAGTTTGCTGGGGTGGCGGGGAGGGGGTTCCAGGAATGCTGTGTCTACCAATAGGTGGCCAGACACTAGCTCAGTCTCTCTCAATCAGCCAGTCCCCATCTGCTAGCTGGAATCTCTGTGGTTCCGATCAGCTTATTACAGCAGCTGAGCCTCAAACGGAGTTATTTGAGGGCTTCAGGCAGATGCTTAACAAGGTGACCCAAAGGGAGTCTGGCCATTAGGAGCTGTGCTAAGATGGCCTCAGCTGGAATCTGTTTTTCTTCTATTTTTCCCATGTTTGCCTACAGCTTTCCCTGATAGCTTTACCACAGGACCTCACTGGGGCATCCATCAGACATGGGGCTGATACTTGATACTTCAAACAAAAATGCTTATGCCATGCTATTTTTTTTTTTTAGGCTTCACTTCTTATTTTGAGTTTAACAATGTTTTAGTGATTATGAACATCTTGGCTTAAGCATTATTGGTTTTGAAGTGGAGTCTTAGTAGAGAATGTTAAGGATAATCACATCTTGTACTATTATATGAAGGGATATAGAATCAGCAATAATACATCACGGGTTAAATGGTCCACTAGCGGCGGTACGGCCTCAGAATGTGTTCCCATTGGCTAGTGATAATAATTCAAAGGAAATCTGATGGACAGGGCAGCTCATGGGAGGGTAATCCACTTTCTACACTGGGCCTGCTACAGACTAACCTGTGCCAACAAATAAAATAATTATCTAAGTTACTTTAACATTTTATCTTGGGTCCAGACATTTTCTAAAATGGATGTACATTTTTAAAAAATGTTCTTTAAGCACATTTTATTCTCTTCGTTTTCTACTATTCTGTTCACTTTTGGGTGATACAGTAGTTGGAGTCAAAATGATGGCGAAGGTGGAGGGGGAGAAACCCATTTCTACTTAAAAAGAATCATTCAAAATTGTTTACATGGGATCCAATTGAGCAATAGTCTGATAACTAGCAGAGAGCTAAGTTGGTGTAAGTCATGTCCCTTCACAGAATAAGCAGCAAGTCTGGGTGACAATGTGCATTACATAAAAGCTTGTGTATTTAATTGAGGCTGGAGGTCTATGAGGACCCCCCCAGCAGACACAAAGGCAAAACTGTCTCAGAGAACCGTGGGCGGGCATTTGAAAAACACATGAAGAGCAATTTCCAGCTGAGCCCATTTTTGTCCAACATCATGTGGCGTGGCCAGTTTTGGCTTTCCCAGCAGCATCTGAAGCCCGCAGAACCCAGCCTCGGTCTCAGCCACGACGCTGTGACAAGATGTGCAACAGGGAGCCTGGGGTCCGGATGGGAGAGCCTGTTAATTGGCTGAATGTGAACGAGGGTCTGGGCACAGCCTGTCAGACGCATCCTTGCTGGCATCATCATTACTGATTCAAAGTGCATGAGGAGTACCTAGGAGCTGCCGAGGGAAGAAGCTGAGCTGTCCGCAGACTTGAATCAGATCAGAACACCAGGGAGCAAAAGAATAATACGCTTTGCTTGCTAAAGTGCTGGAAAATGCTGCTTTAACTCATGTAATGTTCTAATATGTGCTTTCTTGCCCATGTGTTAAGGGTATTCTTTTTTTGCATTTCTTTTTCAAATCAGATTATTTCCAGTATTATATTGTTCTTTTATCCCCAACTGCCCATTATGCTAGTTAAAAATCAGTTTTTATAGCTTCAATTTGTGCCTGAAGATGTAAAGCCAGCCTTAAACAATATTACTAAATACAGTATTTATGAAGCAGAAGAAACTTCTGTTTCATTATTAAGGGCGAAAGGAAAGCTTACTGATTTATAAATGAGTTACATGGTTTTAGATTCAGAAATCGTCTTAGGCATAGCTGGCTGCCCACACTTGATCTGTGCCAAAGGTGACACTCCTTCCCTGAGCATCAGCCTTCACGTTACAAAAACGGTTTTATTTGGGTAAACTTGCAAGTTTTCCTACATGTAAGGACTTCTTTTTGACATGTAAATTCCTCTAAAGGGGCCCAGCCTTAAACTATGACCTCCTGACCTGTCAGGAGTAAGGAAATAGTAACTTGAACACAAGAAGCAGATAAAGTGTAGACACTCCCGACTAGGACATGCAGAGGAGAATAAGGAAGGGACAAGAGAGTATAGCAAGACTGAAAAATATAGGCAGTTTCCCCAAGCACAGCTTATTTGCTTAAGGTGCCTTCTTTGTCTATTTTAATAATAATGAACACTTTACCTATTGATTTCTGTATGCAAGATTTTTAAACAAGAGCATATTTCACAATCATCCAGAGATCTCCCAAATTCAAATTTTCCAGACCCTAGCTCATGCTGACTCAGGATTTCTAGGGATGGTATTCAGGCCTGCTTGTGCATTTTAAACATGTTTCTAGGTGGCTCAGAGGCACAGTCATTGTTAAGAATGATGGTACAGCTGCTCACTTTTCTTTAGGCCCTAACAGAGGGCCACTACATCCTCCTCCAACTCTCCTCCATGATTCCTGTTCAAATGTATCTCCTACTTAGATGTGAAAATTTAAGATGTCAGGTGAGAAAGACATTCATTTACTACTCTGTTCTGTTCTCCCATACTTCTCCACATCAGAATATAAAGTCACCTATTTTTCCAAAAGCCCAGAGGAAAGGTGCATGTGAAAGTTTTCACCTATGCTTTCTTTCTTGTTTTATATGGTTTCATTGATTTCAGAGAGGAAAGAAGAGGAAGAAAGCAATAGAAACATCAATGATGAGAGAATCATTGATCACCTACCTCCTGCACGCCCCCCACTGGGGATCAAGCAGGCAACTGGGCATGTGCCCTGACCAGGAATCAAAATGTGACCTCCTGGTTCATAGGCTGTTGCTCAACCACTGAGACACATTGGCTGGGCAGCTGCACTTTCTTAGTGTCCAAGCTCATCACCTCTTTGATCTGAGTGAGTTTCAGTATAGCATTCTGGTTTCCAGCCTCCCAAGACAGACTATGTAGTTCACAGTTAGACTCCACCACTTACCAACTGTATAACCTCAGAAAAATTGCTTCTCTATTCTGTACCTTAGTTCCCTCATCTATGAATTGCAAACACAAATCTCATTAGGCTGTTACAGGGAATAGTTATTACGTGTAAAGCATTTAGATTGGTGTCTGACCATATTTTTCTCACAGCGCTCTTCAATCTAGATTTCGACTTTTCTATAGCATATGACAATGTTCTCTACTTCCTTTTTGAACTTATCTAGTCTAGTTTCTATGACAATACTCTATCCTGGTTTGTCTCCAATCTTTCTCACTATTTCTTCACAATGGCTTTGAGGGAGAAGGGTTGTCTGCCTCTGTTCACCCATTCAAAGTGTTATTCCTCAAGGTAATCTCATCAACTACCTAAATGTTAATGACTTTCTCATGTCATGCAAGTTTCAGACACAACTATTCATCTGATTACAGAACATTTTTTTCTCTTAACTCTGCTCCTATTTCCATATATATGTTAATAGAAGTTGTCAGCTATAGTTTTGGGGAATTACTGCCAAAATTATGATTTTTTTAATAATCTGTAATTCTTTCAGAATGTAGAAGTCACCCAGAATTTTAAAATATAACTGCATTTACAAAAATGGTTCTTCCCACTTCTTTTCTATATGGGAGAGACATGGTCTCTAGTTCACTTAACAAGATGACAAGTCCATTATATGATGCTAAAATTAAGGTGGACAAATTTTCATTTGAGTCATCAAAAGCCTGATTGTACAAACCCTTTCTCTTTCGGTAGGTTATAGTATTTTTGGATAAATGCTGTTTAAGCATTATCAACTGAGGTTTTATATTTAGTTCAGGGGTCCTCAAACTTTTTAAACAGTGGGCCAGTTCACTGTCCCTCAGACCGTTGGAGGGCCGAACTATAGTTTAAAAAAAACTATGAACAAATTCCTATGCACACTGCACATATCTTATTTTGAAGTAAAAATACAAAACGGCAAAAACACCAGCATATGGCCTGCAGGCCGTAATTTGAGGACGCCTGATTTAGTTCAAGTAGCTTACCCTAAAACTAATTTCTGCTTGTGGAGTTAATCCATAGAAATTTCATTGAGAAAACCACACACAATGATTTTGAAAGACAGTAAGTTGGTGGAATTTTAAAGGAGGGTGGGAAGGGTAGCCACAATAGAGTTTTCCTCAGAAATTTTAAAATATAGTGATCATTATTTTGGGGGAAGTCATTATGATAGCCCTTGCAATAGGGATATATAAAGTCACCTTCATACATCATTTAGATTAGAGTTTAGAAGACTGTTATAATCTGACTCTTAAAGTAGCTAAAGCAGAAAATAAAACTATATCACTCATGGAGTGGATCAGGGAGCAACAGAAGCAGAGAAAATAAAGTTCAAGTGACAAATATCAGCATTACTAAACCATATTCTGTTTAAAAAATGCAAACACCTCAGCTGTTGGCCTTACACTATTTTATATGTTGGTCCCAATGGCAAGGCCATACCTACGGGGAAGATGAAGTTGTGGCCATAGACTCAAAATATTTTGATACCTTTGGCAAGATGGTTGTACTAGGCCCGTGGTCGGCAAACTGCGGCTCGTGAGCCACATGCGGCTCTTTGGCCCCTTGAGTGTGGCTCTTCCACAAAATACCACGGCCTGGGCGAGTCTATTTTGAAGAAGTGGCGTTAGAAAAAGTTAAGTTTAAAAAAATTTGGCTCTCAAAAGAAATTTCAATCGTTGTACTGTTCATATTTGGCTCTGTTGACTAATGAGTTTGCCAACCACTGTACTAGGCTATGCTTGCCCGAAGCTATTAAATGTTCTATTATTTTAGCTCCCCTTATTCTGATTCCAAAGGGCAGCTATACTGAAACTCACTCAGATGCTGATTCCAGGGCAACATTCTGATTCTGATTAGACTTTTTTTTTTTTTATGGTGAAAAATGGTTTGCTATGGAAACAAAAGTGTTCAGTTCCCTGGATTATATTTATTATTATGAGTTAATGTTTATTTGTGTTTGTCTTACTGTAAACATCTGTCCACAGAGAATGCACTAGTCTTAGAGACTTCCTTCACATAACAAAAATGAACACTCCAGTCCACTGGATAGCCTTAGTTCTCAGGTCAGGGCCTTAGCATCTCTCACCTGGAATACAGAAATAGACTGCTAGCTTCCGTCCATGGGTCTATGGTCTTTCTTCCTCCACCCCCTCATTTACAGTGTTTTCAGAATGACTTCCTTCAAATGCAGATCTTGTCATTCTATCCACTTGCTTACATCCCTTTAACCTCTCCCCACTGCCTACAGAATGCAGTTTAAACTGCCTAGCTGGCCTCAAGGCTCTTCCCGGTCCACCTATCGCTCACCCGTTCAGTCATAGCTCCTGAAATAACTCCCACATCATCACTGATATCTTGTTCTGAGATTCTCAAATATGTTAACGCTTTTCACAACTCCATGTTGTTAAGCATGCAATTCCTACTGCTAGAAATGACTTTGCTCTCTGCTTGCCTAAAATCAAGTCAGTGTTTTGATGCTTGCCTAATTGTCAAGGCTGTTCTGAGTATTCAATTACCAGATCTTTCTTTTCTCCGTGTCTATGTTGTATGTGCACCATCATACAACCTCTAATTATTAATTGCACTTATTACTTTTTTTTGTCTGCCTTTACATATTTTATTATGGCCACACTGAGTTTACTGACCATGTATTATTCATCTTTGTAGATGAGTAATATAATAATATTTTGCCTACATTAGGCACTCAATTTTTGTTGAATAACTTAACCAGGGAGGTGACAATTAGATGTTAACATAAATAAATAAATAAATAAATAAATAAATAAATAAATAACCTTTATTAAGTGCTTACTGTAAGCCAAAGGCAACACTAAATCCATTTCAATTAACTGATAGTTAATCTCTAGATTAACTTGGAGGTGAATAGAGAGAAGGAAATAAATATAGTTAATAAAAATTCAAATAGTAAACTCAACTTACAAAATCTAGTAAACTAAAATAACACTAAGAAGAACAGCAATACATTCAGTTAAATGAAAAGTTTTAAGCTATATAAATTTTACAGATTCATGATTCTATATTTAGCAGTTATATTTATCTTAACAACAGAACTTCTATACAAAGCATATTTAAAACATTCTATTAAAAACTGAGAGAAAAGAAATAAATTTAAGGAAAACAGTAAAAGGTAATTTCTATTGTCTATATGCTTTATACTGGCAATTATTTTTAATGAGATCATGGTTCAATTTTATTTAAAAATGACATTTGCTTTTCTTTTTGTTCCTGGACATTTGTATTTGTGTAAGTTTCAGTTCCTTTGTTTTATAAAATATTTCAAGGCCCCCTCTGTCTATCTCCTTGGCTTTACGAAGTGCTCTTGAGAACTGTTTCAATAACAAGTGTGGCAAACTGCAGGTGAATGGGCCTTAGAATTGTGCAAATAACAAACCAAAGCATTTTACGATAATAAGCATAGAAACTGGGGAGTCCTTATGAATATGTTATTAAACACCTGCACTCTAGTCCCTCAACTGGAGCCATTTAAAAATAGAGGATGCTGATTGCTGGCCAGAATTGATGTTTGCAGAGAAACAGAGTCTGTCTGTTTTCACAACTCCATTAACTTAAATTAGCACAATTGATAAATGCCTTCCCCAAAACCATATGCATGTTGAAATGGCATTACACAACTAATCCTACTCCAACCATGTACTTTTACAGTTAGAAGGAATTTGACCTTGGAGAAGCATTAAGAACCATTTGCTATGCCGGGATTACTTTTGTGTTGCTTTAAGGAATAAAAAGTATCCGTCTGAAAGACAAAGCCTCGCACGGAGGTAGGTGTTTTGGGATTTACTGTTCGGAGGATAGATGCAGCAATGAAATACAGGTAACGTGAGAGAGGAATGGGTAAAATATTCCTAAGTCAGAATAGAGAGACGAGTGAGGGGAAGACATTCACGGAGGACTTGCCCAGTTCTTCAAGTTCATAAGGAAAGGAAGAAAAGGAGGAGCCTTGGGAATAGGGTCCGTACAATGTTTTCCATAGCAGGGAGATGAAGCTCGAAGCAAGTTGAGGCAAGTATTCAAATAGGACCAGAACCAAAGGAGTTTGCTGTTTTGTGTCCCTTTAAAACAGGCTGTCCAAAGCTTGAGAAATGCATTTTAGAGAAAACATTTAGTGAGGGCACTCTATCACTCAATGGAAGATGTCACCGTTACTGTAAAATGTACTCATTACTGTTATTAATTGTAATAGAATGTTCACTTGCAGCCAGAAACACGGTATGTGGAGAATCTTTGAAGTTGAACTATGTGATGGTAGAAAAAGATGAGAGTTACGTATGGGCTCCTACCCCCAAGTCAAAGATTGTGGGGGGAGAGGGTACCCGGGTGTGTGATGCTGAGGACATGGGGCCTCGCCTCACTGTGCCTCTAGGCATAGGCTGTTCCAGGAAAAGAGGCTAAATGAGTTCATGCGAAGGGCAGAAACTTGAAACCCAGACTTAACTGGTGTACAGTACCCAAATTGAGTATAAAACTGTCTCCCTCCCTCCACAATGACTCTAGATGGGGCTGTAATATGCACTAATGGCAATGGCAATGTATGGAGTTCAGACATGTTCTTATGAGTTGAATTTTGTCTCTCAGAAAGATATTTGCAGACTTAACCCCTGGAACTGTGAATTTAGATGTAGAATCTTGACAAATGTAATCAAGTTAAGATGAGGTTATCATGGTGAGTCCTAATTCAGTATACTGGTGTCCTTATAAGAAGAGGAAAATCTGGACAGAGAGACACAGTGATGAGACTATCAGGCAAAGACAGACACCGAGGGAACACAGCCATATGAACACGGAAAGAGACACGGTTAAGCTGCTAAGCAATGTCTAGGGTTCCCAGGAGTTGGAAGAGGAAAGGAAGAATCCTCCCCAACTATGATACAATAAATGTCTGTGTTTGTAAGCCATTCATTTGTGGTACTTTTTATGGCGGCCCTAAGAATCTAATAAAGATGCCAACATCATCACAGGGACAACAGCAACTCACTGGAGTGGTAGCAGTTGAGGCCAATTCAGGAGCCTCTTTGGACTTTGAACTTTCCAGGAATCACTTGAACCCCTTCTTTTCAGGGGGTTGATAGCAGTTAAAGGCATCTACCTTCTCCAAAGGGGACTCATATGAATCCCAGTGATACCAGGGGATGCCTCATAATTATCACAGAAGAGATGACCCCAAGGAGGAGAGACAACATTCTTTACAATAAAGACTTATGAGACACAAAATAGTAGAAGCCCCTTAGAAAGGGAACTTCAATTTCCTCTGGGCTCTCAGACTGGTGAAGTCTTGAAACAAATCTTACTAAAGGGTCAGGTTCTTCCCAGGTAGGGATGGAACCATGTTCTCCAAGTTCAATAGACTTTTCTGTATACAGAAGTTACCCACAGTCCAGCTACGCCTTACTAAGAACTTGATGCTTATTATGATATAGAACTTTGTAAACAAGTCACAGAGAAACCCTCAAAAGGGGACTGTGGGAGTTGGTCTCAAAAATATAAAATGTAGTTTTAAGAGAGGCAATAAGTTATTGGTGTAAGGGGGAAAATGCATGCATTGCAAAGCCTCTGTGTACAGTTGAACAGGTTATAAACTGCACAACTCCAAGATACCCTATTGTCCCCGCAGTAAAAACAACAGGTATCACTTTCTGTAGGAAAACACACAACCAGCAAGCAGGGCACAATGGCCCTATGAAAGATAGAGCTGGAAAAAAAAAAAAGGAAACTCAGATGAATCTTACCTTTTTCATAACTGACATAATTTTATGGCACAGTCTCTAAGTTAATATGCTGCATTATATTCTAAGGTTAAAGTTAAGTTTTATTAGAAAAAGTCATTCCTAAAGAGGACAGCAGATGTGACAGTTCTTCTATTTCCAAATTTTTATTATTCAATAAGCAGTCTCTTTCATATAAAACTACTAAATATAATTTAATTTCTCATAAATAGCTAGAGCTGCAAAAATGTCTAGAGAAAAATATTAACATTCTCCCCCGTTTATGCTTGGTCTTTTTCAAGTTTTGTGCGATGAGGAAATGCCAACATTTGTGAAAAGAAGAATGAAATGCTTAAAAAGCAAGAGGGTCTGCCTTTTAATATCTTTTCAATTTGGAGCAAAACACTACAACATACATTTTTTATTACACATACAGTCACACAGGCATATGCACACTCACAGAAAGTAGGAATGTAAATAAACATCCACATCCTATTCAAAGCTCTGAGGAGAAACAATGACAAAATACTGTGACCTGGATTCAAAATGAAAAGAAAAAAAGAAGAAAAAAAATCTCAGGAGAAGATTAAAATAACCCTAAAAATTTTAGGTGACATCTGGAGATAGCATTAAAGTGATTTAAACTTTATCTTTTTGTTTTATCCTTTCTTTCTCTAAGTGCTAATCAGGAAGATAATCTTAGGGGGTGGCCTATCCTACTTTGCTAAACATTTCATTAACCAAAACCTCTAGCAGGGTAAAACAAACAATACCTAAATCCAGAATAAACAAATGAATAAATAAAAACATACAGATGCATGCTTACAAGAAGAAAGATGTTTTTTCATTGTCTGGACTCAGGAGGCAAATGCCAGGATTTTGTTTCATAGCAGCAAATGTAGGCCGTGGAAAGAACAGACTCTGCACAGCGCTGGGAGTGAATTATCACTCTGGTTCTAGTCTACACCAAAACTCGACTCCTGGGAAAGAACTTGACCAAGACCTCCATTTCCTCATTTGAAAAACGAGGTAAAAGTCTTCTTCACTTGATAGGTTATTTAAAGAGCACAATACAGTGAAACTTTCATGGTACTGTGTTCTTTAAATAAAAACTGCATTTTACTACTAATAAAAGTTTTGATTATTGCTAAAGAATAAGAGATATGCAGAAGTGACTCAAAGTATATACTATAGAAACAGAAAGGCTTATCCCTAGAGAATGACTTGTTTGCTCACATGCCTGGACTCCACTGAGCCCATATTGCTCCCCCTCCTAAGATGTATTTTCTGACTGAGTTTAGCAAACTACCTCTCCTCCAAGAACAACTCAAGACTAATATGCTTTATGAAGTCTGTCCAGATTAAACACTGTATGAATCAAGTCATTATGGCAACATTCCTAGAATGTATATGAAGAAACACCTTTTAAAACTCACAAATTAATGTTGGAAGGAGATAAGGTATAGCAATAAAAAAGCAAGACAGTAAAAAAATAAATAAATCAGTTTGCAAACACTTGAAAAAGGGTATTTTAGCTACTGAAAACCATCATTGTGCCATTCATTGATATCAGGTCAATATAATGCCATCACCTTTTCAGTGGAATAACTGCATTGGTAGATCATGGGAATGACATATTTTGTTATATTTCCATTCTAGTAAGATTATTCAATAAAGCTTCCAATGAAATCAGTATTACAAAGTTGATAAATGTTGACTAGTGGCTAATAGTTGGAATACGGACAACGGAGGGGTCCCTTAGGATATTCACATCACAGCTTTATTATTTCAATGTAACCAGTCTCAGTACACTTATTATTTATGTTGCTGGGAATCCAGAAAATGTTATCAAATTTGCAAATAGCATAACTCTAGGGCAACAGCGAGTGAATAAAAGAATTATTATGTTTATTTTTAATCCCCCAAACTAGATTTAAAAGCCCAAAATAAGACTAAACATAATGAAATAAATGTAAGGCTTTATTAAGTTAAAAAGTATAACACAAATGTGAGCTTAATACCCTTGAGGCATGGCTGCAAAAATACACGAAGATAAAAATGATATCCCTTCCCCTGAAATAACAATGACTCTAACACCATTATAGTTTGTTTAAAAGCATTGAAAATAATTTTCTGACCATCCTTCCTGGTGGAAAAACCCAGAAGCCAAAAGTTTGTGGAAGAGGAAATAAGTCTGTCCCAAGAAGGAGAAAACCTCCTCTTATTTGTCCCTGCCACAGCTGAATCAGGCTAGAATACCGAAAAAGATTTTATTAAACACTAAGTAGAAACTTATCTGGAGATCAAGTATCACAAGTTGACATGGATTCAAAGAAAAACTCCATTCTGAATACAGAAACCTTTTTGCTGCACAAAGCTCTTTAGTCATATTACGTGTTAAAATGAAATGTTAATAACCAGTCTAAAAACCCAAGTCCACAAATTGAGCAAAAATATTTTCTCAGATATAATACTTTGTCGTTGATAAAAATGATGTTGTAGACTATTAAGAACATTAAAAATGTTCAAGCAACAATATCAATTGAAAAACTGGCAGTAAACCGGATATGTGATTATAATTGTTAGAACACACACTTTACAAAGAAACTTTCTAAAAATATATATATTTTTTGGTTAATCCTCACCGGAGGATATTTTTTCCATTGATTTTTAGGGAGAGTGGAAGAGAGAGGGAAAGACAGAGAGAAACATTGATGTGAGAGAAACACATTGATTGGTTGCCTCCAACCAGGGCCAGGGCCTGAGGAGCCTGCAACCACAGTACGTGCCTTTGACCAGAATCAAACCCAGGGACCCTTTGGTCTGCAGGCCGGCACTCTATCCACTGAGCCAAATCGGCTAGGGCTAAAAGTATTTTAAAAGAAAGTATTTTATACCCTTCAAAATATTGTGTCTGGGAGGTAGGCAAGGAGTGATTTTTTTCTTCATTTTGCTTTTATGTATTATCTAAATTCTCCTGCATCATCCTATATAATAAAAGGCTAATACACAAATCGACCCCAGGGTGGAATGACTGGTTGCTATGCCACTCACTGACTACCAGGGGGCAGATGCTCAATGCAGGAGCTGCTCACTGGTGGTCAGTGCACTCCCACAGAGGAAGTTGCACTTAGCCAGAAGCCGGGTTCATGCATGGGGAGCTCAGCGGCGGTGGCAGGAGCCTCTCCCGCCTCCACAGCTGCTCTAGGGATGTCCAACTGACAGCTTAGGCCCGCTGCCCATGAAGCCGTCAGTCAGACATCCCCCAAAAAAAATCCCCGACTGTGAGAGGGTGAAGGCCAGGCTGAGGGACCCCCCTGAGTGCACGAATGTCGTGCGCTGGGCCTCTAGTTAGATAATAATAATAATAACCCATATTTATTGTTTACTATTTTCATGCACTTTATTCATTTTTCTACTTACATTATTTCACTTAATTCATGAGATCATGGAATAGTTATTCCTATTATTCATTCTTTAGATGAGGAAACTTGGATGCATGTAACCATCTAGAATTCTAAATTAATGACTGAACATTCATTATTGCTATTATTATTACTATTACTACTAGTAGTAAGCCTTTGATTAAATATCTGCCAATTTACTTTGAAATGCAAATTGTTAATCACCTATAATATAAACTAGAGGCCCAGTGCATGATTGAATCATGCACGTATAGGGTCCCATACACGCTTATGCTTTTGATCATGGGGGAGCTGGGTGCCTGTCCACTGGTGCACCAGGCCTTTCAGAAGCCTCCGGCACGGCAGAGGCTTCTGAAAGGCCTGGTGCCCGAGCTGACAGGCACCCAGCTCCCACGCTTTTGCTTTCGATCGCGGGGGAGCTGGGTGCCTGTCCGCTGGTGCACCAGGCCTTTCAGAAGCCTCCGCCCCATTGGAGGCTTCTGAAAGGCCTGGTACCTGAGCATACAGGCGCCCAGCTCCCCCGCTTTTGATGGTCTGCGGTGGGACATGAGCTCGCTGCCTCAGAGGCCCCTTTTGTGCCACAGCACAGCCATGGCACAGACGCTGAGCTCGAGTCGCCGCTGGTGACATGAGCTCAGCGTCCCGCCGGCCCAATCGGCCACCCCGAGTCCTGCCCCTCCGCGCCTCCTGGCCAATTGCAGGCATAGCAAAGGTACGGTCAATTTGCATATTTGTCTATTATTAGGTAGGATGGACACTTACCACAGTCCAGTCTAGAGTCAAAATGAGTATACCCCATTTAATTTATAACCATAGCTTCAAGTATTTATGTCTTGCATTTTACATGCTGAGATACCTAGACAATACCTATTCCCAAATTATTGATACAATTTTAGCAATGTAACCTGGAGCAAATTATATAATATCAATAAATCTCAACTCCTCATTTAAAAATAAGAATAACAACACTTACCATGTGGAATTTTAATGATAATTAGAATATTCATAAAAGGCCTAGAACAATGACTATAAGCTGTCAGTTTTTTATTTTTGTTTTTGTTTGGGAGAAATTGTTTTTCCCCATAACTCTTTAAAAATTATTTTCTAACTAAGTTTTTCTAATTTATTTGTTCCTCTATTACAGGACAGACATGGAAGATATTTCAATAAGTGGAATTCATTCTCTGGACAAACACTTATCAACCCTAATGTGGACAAATCTGAACACAGCTGAGTACCCTCTATAGGGAACCCTCTAATCCCACCTATACCACCCCAGGCATTATCTTTTTGATATCCTTCTGGATATTATTCTGGAGTTTAGCTTTCATAACACGGTTTATGTGGTCCCTTTGTAACAAGTGCACAAGCGCTGGTGACAGTTACATTTTTTTATCATGAACAGGGAGAATATGCTCAGTGTCCATGGTAGAATCACTTTGGCCTTTTCCCATGAAGAAGACCTTGGGCTGTAGACCACCAAATATGAGAAAAGATCCAGGACTGTTGAAGGTCCTGACTTCTGAGAATGGAAGACATTGCTGAAATCACTTCTGCCTGATCCAACAATTAATTATCTCCCAGAAAATTTGGAAATGCTAAGGGGCTGCTGTATTCTTTTTAAAATAAAGAATTCCAACACAGACATGAATGCTCACACCCTTATACTAAAATCTATAGGCTTAATTTCATTGTCTAAATCTGTCATCAATCTGAGAGTGGGATGGAAACCTATATATATAAAAGCCTAAGCAACCAGCTGACAGGCCAGTAGCTATAACATGCACTGACCACCAGAGGGCAGATGCTCAATGCAAGAGCTGCTGAGCTATGGTCAATTGACAGCAGCGGTTCTTGGGTGACACACTGGAACCAGAGACGAGGGAGCCGGATTCTGGGGTGCGTCACCCAAGAACTGCCCTCTCGCAATCCGGGACCCCTCAGGGGATGTCAGAGAGCCAGTTTCGGCCCAATCCCCATAGGCCAGGCCAAGGGACCCCACCAGTGCACAAATCCATGCACCGGGCCTCTAGTAATTTTATAAAACAAGTTTAGAAAAGAACTAATTTTATTTTATATTAGAGGCCCAGTGCACAAAATTCATGCAAGGGGTCCTTCAGCCCAGCCTGAACCCTCTCATAATCTGGGACCACTGGCTCCTAATTGCTGGCCTGCCTGCCTGCCTGATAGCCCCTAACCACTCTGCCTGCCTGCCTGCCTGATCACCCCTAACTGCTCACCTGTTTGCTTGCCTGCCTGATCTCCCCTAACTGCTCACCTGCCTGCCTGCCTGATACCCCTAACTGCTCACCTGCCTACTTGCCTGATTGCCCCTAACCACTCTCCTGCCTACCTGATCACCCCTAACCACTCACCTGCCTGCCTGATCGTCCCTAACCACACTCCTGCCTGCCTGATCACCCCTAACTGCTTCTGTCTCAGACCCCGCTGCCATGGCTTCATCTGGAAGGATGACCCAAATGACATACGGAAAATTGATCAGCTATCCCTCATATACAATTGGGAAATCATTGAAATTAATATGAAAACCTTGATTTCAATTCAAGCTTTTCAAACTTTTAACCAGCCTTTGTAATATATGTAATAATTTATAAAGGGAATCCTATTGTCTTAGATTGATTCACTTTATTAACATAAACAGATTAATTTTAAAAATTAACTTCAGAAATGAAAACGACACAAATCCAGAGTGTCACCCAATATGTTGAAGGCCTGTATTGACACAAGAAAGAAATTACACTGTTTATGAATATATGGTGGGTAAAAAGCTATGTTTATTTATAGTTATCATACCTGAATATAAATATGTAGGAATATTTCTATCAAGCCTAAAGTTGAATGAGAACATTCAGCAAAATGAGGATCTTTATTTGTTAGACACATAATCCATCAGTGACTAAACAGGGCAACTTTGTCCGACCAGCATGGCTCAGTGGTTGAGCTTTGATCTATGAACCAGGAGGTCACGGTTCCATTCCCGGTCTGGGCACATGCCCAGGTTGCATGCTCAGTCCCCAATGGGGGGGTTGCAGGAGGCAACTAATCAATGATTCTCTTTCATCATTGATGTTTCTAACTCTCCCTCTCCCTTCCTCTCTAAAATCAATAAAAATATATTTAAAACTAAATAAATAAATAGGACAACTTTAGACCAGTGAGGCGGGAAGAGCAGGGATGAGAGAATACTATGGAGAATGGAATTGAGTCAGATCCCTGGCAGATGAAATATTAAGTAGGGCACTTTAGCTAATATATACATCAGAGAAAAGATTGACTTTAACTGAGGCATGGTTTTACGTATTGAGAATTGAAGGGGACATTAATGATGTAATGCCTAAAATCCTGAGAATTTTATCGCTATTTGAACCAGAATGTCAGTTAGGTGATACTTAAAATTTTTAGATGAATTCCATGAGATAAATTTTATATAATATACTACTCTGCTTCCATAATTATATTTTAGTCTAATCACTAATTTAAGATTATTCACCAGTTACTAAAATATTTAAACTTTTAAGTAGATGTATTGCAATGGTATTTTCCTTTGTATTCTTTCTTGATACAAGGGAGAGATTCTTTAATTTTTGCATTTGTTTTTAATGGGATAGAAAATATGTTGTAGGAAAGTGTTAACAAATAAAACATCAGAAAATAAATTCAATATACTTGTCTTTCAGTTTCTTACTCTATAATTTATATTAATTGAGGAAATTGGTGGCTATATCTTATAGTTATTCTTTGATTTTTTAACACTAACATTTCAGCTTTAAAAAGTTATCTGTAGGAAATACAACTGAAAAATATTAAAAATAACATTAAGAAATAAATATGCCATTGGAGCATCATCCCATACACCAAAAGACTGCAGGCTCTATTCACAGTCAGGGCACATACCTGGATTGCAGGTTTGATTCCAGATTGGGGCATGTGCAGGAACAATCAGTTGATGTTTCTCTCATATTAATGTCTCTCACTTCAATGTCTCTCCCCCTCTCTCTCCATCACCCTCCCTTCCTCTCTCTCTAAAATCAATGAAAAAATATATTATAGGGTGAAGATTAAAAAATAAAGAAAGAAATGCTATAGACTCATTTTCTTTGCTGCAAATTTACCTCTTAAGATCTTTTTCAATCAATGGAGTCTAATACAATAAGTAGCAAAATAACTGTACTGGGCATGAAAAGTTTAACAAGTGAAGAAGGTTATGTAGAATGTTTCTAAGAACTAAAGCTTATGAGTGATTTATGTGCTAATTGAAAGGTTGCTTCAAACACTAATAAATGACCTGAAATCTATTTCAAATAAAGGGCTCCCTGTCTGATCCCACCCTACTCCAAAGTTTTTTCATCATCAATTACTCCTGAACAGATTATCCAGAAGAAAAAAGAAAAAAAAATATATATATATATATACACACACACATATATATATTATTAACCTATTTATTCAAAGTTCATCTCAAAACAAATATAATAATTTAAGGAGAGAAAAAGAACTTAAATATTTGCTAACAAAAATCTAAGCTGAGTAATTAAACAGCCTTGAACACTGGGATGCAATATTTTAATATCAAACATTACAGACACTTTTGCTTAAAGAGCAATTTCTTGCATGTGATTTAAATTGTTTTAAATTAACTTTTATATTTAAGACACAGCCATCTTTCTTCCAACATTTCCAAATTACACAATAAACAGTAATCTTTATAACTGATTAAAATGGGTTTCATAATTTAAAAAAATAAATTACAGATTATGACTTTTCCCCAATATACATTAAGCTCAGTGAAAATAAAATGAGCTGGTATTTCATATGTAATAGAGGAATATGATTTGTTTTTATGTTAGTACCAGCCTTGACCTAAGTATTTACAAATCAATACTAATTTGATGTATAATGGCATCCATAAATGTCTTTATGTAAGAAGTTTAATTTTTGTGCTGTAGTTACAAATGCATTTTTAAGTGCGTGGTAAATTTTAAAAGGGCAGAAGAGAATTTAAAGGTGTTATTTACATACATATAAAAGCCTCTAAAGTGGAGAAATCTTTTGTAAAAACCAAACATTTGCTTGAGCCTAGAGGCCTGGTGTGGTAAGGAAGCACTTTTCCTGCTAAGTATCAGACATCTGAAGGCTGGCCTGAGTGAGTTTAAGAATTTATGATGCTTTTTGTGTACCACTACCCAGTTCACCTACAGCTTCTTTTCCTTCCTCCCCTTCCCTCTGCATCACTGACCATTCTGGTTCTGCCCAGACCAATGGTTCTCAGAGGGAACTATGAATTGGAATGACCTAGGTAGCCTTTCAAAAACTCACAGTCCTGACCAAATAAGTCAGAATCTTAGGGCTGTGTGTGCAGTGGTCTGATGGTGGTGGTGGTAGGAGTTAGGCAGTGCTTTTTAAAATATGACAGATGATTCCAATGTTCAGACAAGGTTCCGAATCATGCCCCATGACAATACAGTTTTCTTCTTCTTCTTTTGGTTTGTTTTTGTCCTGTTTAAATTGTGTTCTCCACAGACCTCATAACCTGCCTCATTCTCCCATCTGCATCCAGGTGTGCCTACAAGTTGTCATCTGAATGCCATCTTGTCCATAACTCAAAGGCATGAATCAAATGGCTTTTTAGGCCCAGACGAGCATCTGATTTCTTCTCACATTAGCTTCTCTTTGAACTGCTGCAATAGCCTGGTAACTTGCTTTCCTATTTTTCACTCTCGCCCTACCCAACCATTCCCGACAAGAGTCAGGGTGACGTTTTTATGAAAATAGCACCAACTCACTTTCTCAGTGAAAACTCTCCAAACAACTTCTCATGAAAATCTCAACTCAATAGACTTTACACAAATGGCACTTTCCCTGACCCATTGACTAAGGTTGTCTCTTAGCTGCAATCACTCTGTATAAAATCACCCTCTTTTATTTTCTTCACAAAAATAAAGGAAGTTGGATATATCAATGTTTTATGTGAAAAATAATTTTTTTTTTCTGCCTCAACATAGAATTTCAGCACCATGGAATCAGGTAACTTGTCCATCTCATTCACCTTATAACCCTAGTACCTTGGACTGCACATAATAGGAACTTTTGCTGATAATTTCCCAAATGAAACAACAAATCACTTTGATTTTAAACTTCTCCATTCCAGTATACAGCTATCAGTAGCCCTTCTAGTGTGCTCTGAATTATACAACCATAGTTACCTGTTGGTCATCAGAGAAAATTTACACAGAATTTCTTCACTTCCCATTCTTATCCATGAGTGCAAAATAAGAAAGTGAATTCATAACCCAAATCCCTAGAGTCTTCCTGAGAATCTAATTTTCTGGAAACTCTCCCCAGGCTCTTTCATTTTTGACCTCTAAGATTTCTACAGTAGTGGATAAAATCCCCAGACAGATTACTTTCCATTAGCATGGATAATTGAGATTTAACAAGGCACTATCATCTTTCCAGGTGAGCAAGTTACTTCTTTAAGCAATTTAACAAATGTTACAGATTTAGAAATGCATGGATTCTTTTATTCAGCAGGGTATAATTAAAGAAATTAATATTTCAAGGAATGGATTGATATCTGGATGATTAGGAGATATTTATAAATCTCTCAAAATATCCATTCACCAGTACACAATATCATATTTAGGATAAGACAGTCTAGAACTCCTTTTAGACCACCAGTGGCAACCAATTTATTGAAATGTGTGAGTGAATTGTCTTCAGAATATAACTTCCTTCACTTACTATTCAACAGTTTCCCTGTTGATATTGTTGTTTGCCAGGATTTCTCAAAAGATATGGAGCTACTTATATACATATATGCATAATCCATGTACACAGACAATAGTGTAGTCAAGGCCTGGGGCAGGGAGTTAGGGGGTGGGCTAGAAGGGGTCAATGGAGGGATAAGGGGTTGCATCTGTATTACTTTCAACAATAATGATAATTTTTTTTTAAATATATTTTATTGATTTTTTACAGAGAGGAAGAGAGAGGGATAGAGAGTTAGAAACATCGATGAGAGAGAAACATCGATCAGCTGCCTCCTGCACACCCCCCACTGGGGACGTGCCCGCAACCAAGGTACATGCCCTTGACCGGAATCGAACCTGGGACCCTTGAGTCCGCAGGCCGACGCTCTATCCACTGAGCCAAACCGGTTTCGGCTAATGATAATTTTTTAAATTGCAGAGGGGAGGTGGGTGAGGATGGGTAAAAAAAGGTGAAGAAGAATATAGCCAATAATATTTTTATAAGTTTGAACAACAACAGATGATTACTAGACTTAGAGTGGTGCTCATAGTGTAAAGCACATAAATACTGAATCACTACATTATACACCTGAAATTAATAGAATATTGTATACCAACTATACTTAACTAAAAAGAAATTTAAAAAATTAAAGCCCTGAATCATGAAAAAAAAAATAATGTAAAGGCATTTGCAAAAAGATGTTGAGCAAGATTATCCACTGCAGCACTAATTAGAAGAAAATTTGAACAAATATAAAAGACTAGAATTAGGTAATTGACTAATTAATTCCTATTCTACCCTTAGAGTAGAATCCATAGAGTGGAATACAAAGTGTTGATTTCAAATTTACATATTTATTGGCTCATTAATTATTTAATAATGTGGGGAATCACACAGGCTAAATTAAAAAAAAATGTAAATATAACATAACTATATTAAATTAGACTACATATACATATAAATATGCATAGAAAAAAGAAAGTAAACATACTAAAAGGTAGAATTGTTTGATAGTTAAAATTTAATATATAATGATTTTTTTCCATATAGATAACTGTTATAGCTGTTAGTCAACAAAATGTATACCTCCCAAATTCCTGTTAATTGATGATTGTCACCTTTCTACCTTCTGTATCCCTTTGCCAGAGCTTCAGAGTTATTAATGTCTCCATAAATGTCAAGTGTTTGAATCATTAGGTGGATATTTGAAAACAGTTCAACTGAATTATCAAACTGTGGTTATTTGATTATGGTCCCTTTTCCTAACAACCCAACCATTCAGCTCTCCCCAATTCAAGGATCCTTGACTTTAATGAGTTCAAATGAAATGATTTGACCATCATGCAATTCAAAATATGCTGAATTCAACAGAATTAAATCCAATTTCCCAAAGCATTTACCCAGGATTTAATTTCAATTTATATAAATTAAGCATGATAGTCATTTCAAACAAGTCTTGATAAAAAGTCTATCAGGTGTGTTTGCTTGCCCATGTTCAACATATACTCTGGGGGTTGAGGATGAGAAGGATAATAATGTAATGAGAAGGATAATAATTTGTCTTGACTATTATTTTTCCATTTAAGTACTGTTCTTTAGAGTTAATAGGACATTTATAGGGGACAATATTTTAAAATTAGTAAAAAGAGGTTCAATAAAAAGAAGCACTCAGGCTAAATGTCCTAAACAGGTTATAAACTTTGGAAAAAAATCAGGAAGAGTGAAGGAAAACAAACACAAAGACCCAACAAAACAGAAAATGACTACCTCTATCACAGTAAAGTAATGTAACAATAATGACTACAGTGTTTGTTGTTGTTTTTGTTTGTTTGTTTGTTTTTATGAAACCACTACAGATGGCAGGATTACAGTACATTTTTATACATTGTTAGTGTAAGAAAGTTGTGTTTACATAATTTCAACCAAGTTATTTCACTTCTTATAATCTAAAAATTAATCAGTGATACAAAAGATGTTAATTAGAGCATCATGTGCAATATAAAATGCTTTAAAAATCTAAATGTGTAACACTAAGGATAAATAACATATAACTGTAAAACTATAGGATAGAAAAAAGTAAATATACTGAAAAACCCTAGTGGAACACATAATATTATATCCACAGTGATTATTTTAATTTGCTTCTGTATACCTTTTCAGAATTTTTAAGTTTTTCTTCAGAACTTTTAAAATACTCTATCATTAGCACATATTTATTTGGCTCAGTGGATAGAGTGTTGGCCTGTGGACCGAAGGGTCCTGGGTTCGATTCTGGTCAAGGGCATGTACCTCAGTTGTAGGCTCCTCCCCTGCCCAGGCCCTGGTCAGGGCACTGTGCAAGAGGCAGCCAATCAATATGTTTCTCTCACATCCATGTTTCTCTCTGTCTTTCCCTCTCCCACTCTAAAAATCAATGGAAAAATATCCTCCTTGGGTGAGTTTTTTTAAAAATAATAAAATAAAATAAGAGAAAAGTTCTTAAGTTTGTGTTAGGGGCTGAATTGTGTCTTCCACAAAATTCATATATTGAAGCCCTAGCTCCCAATGTGGCTGTATTTAGAGATAATGACCTTTAAGGTGGTAGTTAAGGTTACAAGATATCTAAAGAGTTGGGTCCTAATCCTATAGAACTGGTGTCCTTATAAGGAAAGGAGAGGAGATATCAGACTCCACATTTTTCATGTGCCCAGAGGAAAAGCCATGTGAGAAGACAACAAGAAGGCAGTTGTGAAGACATAAGATGGCAATCTTTGCAAGCCAGGAAACAGGCCTCACCAGAAATACCCACCTTGCTGGTACCTTGATTATGAACATCCAGCCTCCAAAATTGTGAGAACATATGTTTCTATTGGTAAGCCACATTGCCTGTGTTATTTTGTTACGGCAGTTTGAGCAGACTTTAACCCAAATGGTTATAACTATGTAAATATAAACATTTAAATTGTTATATAATCAGCTTAAGTGGGGGAAACACACCATACACATAATAGTGCACATATTTATCAATTTAACAAGGTCAAGAGCATAACTAGAAAACAGAAAATTGTTATTATATCAGATCTGTTTTCTATTTCTTCTGTTTTTAAGTGCCATTTATGTTTTATCAGTAATATTATTTTAAGAAATTGGTGCCCAAGGATAACTAACACTACTGAAGCTGGCAGCAAGCTATCCTAATCCTGTTAAATGATAAAATGGGCTCTCTGGGAAAGCTCTTTAGTAACAAAATATGTGAGTCCCCCCAGCCTTAGCCTCCTACCGTATACCAGAAATTGTGGAAGACTTTATAGATAAGTGTGTGTGTTTTTTCCCCCCACAGGTGGAAAAAATAAATTTAGTATAACCTCTGGGAAGTTGAGACTGGAAACTCATGTCTAGTAATTAGTAAACAGCCTGATAAAGAATAAGAAATACATTTAAACATTTTAAAGTAAATCACCCACGTTTAAAATCACAGTAGACCAAAAGGCAAGATTATAATCTTATGAATTATTTTTATCTTATTTTCACTTATTAATTACCATTAGTTTAATCAAACAGGTTTTCACTTACAAATGGCTAGTTTGAATTTTTATAGATACAGTCTCAACTGTTCTCTGTTGAATACATACAAGTTTAACTGGGGCCAGCTTGCTCAACATTGGCTTCCAAAGCACTTGGAACCTGCAGGGAACCAGGGGAGCAATACAAATAGACACCAAATATAGACAATGGAAAGCTATTCAGCCATGAAAACAAAAACAAAACTAAACAAAAACAAGGAAATCCTACCATTTCCAACATAATGGCCTTGAAACCATTAAGCTAAAAGAAATAAATCAGACAGAAAAACAAATACTGTGTGATCTAACTTATATTTGCAACCTAAAACAATAACAACAATAGAACACCAAACTCAGAGAAAAGGAGGTCAAATTTGTGTTTACCAGAGATAAGGGTTGGGGTAAGGGGGGATTGGATGAAGGTGGTTAAAAGGTACAAACTTGCAATTAGAAGGTAAATATCAACTAGAGATATAATGTACAACATAATGACTACAGTTAACAATGCTATATGATACATAGGAACGTTGTTTAAGAGAGTAGAACCTGAGTTCTCATCACAGGAGTTTTTTTTTGTTTGTTTGTTTGTTTTTATTGTATCAGATAATGAATATTCACTAAACCTATTGTGGTAATTATTTCACAATCTATGTAAATCAAACCATCCTGCTGTGCATCTTAAATTTATGTAGTGATGTCTGTGAATTACACCTCAATAAAACTGAAAATATTTTACTTAAAATGAAGACCAGGTAAAATTCTAAGTGATATCTGGACAAAAGTTAGCTAAAAAAAATCTCAAAAAACATATCCTTGGGACTGTTTAGAAGTGAGATGGTGGATAATTTCAGGCTTTTTGGCAGAGTTGCTATTTTGCCCAGAAAGAAACTCTACTCACATGAAAATGTTTCCAGCACCATTCATGCTATTCATTTCCGAAGGGATTAGAAGCCACTGGGTGGGGCATCTTCTTCAGGTGGAATTCAGTACTTGGTGATTCTTTACCCCCTGACTTTAGGGGCTCTCAAAGTGGTTTTCAGATCACCACCACCAGCACCTCCTAGCAACTTGTAACAAAAGCAAATTCCTGGAACGTAAGCCTGACAGACGGGACTAGAAACTCTGAGGGTGAGGCTCAGCATCCTGTGCTTTTGTAACAAGCCCTCCAGGTGAAGTCAATGAACATTCAGGTTTGAGAAGCACTGTCATCATTGAAGTTTCAGGGAGCCAGATTTCCATTGTAAAGGAGCACGTGAAAAGAATCACCCTATTCCTTTTTCTCCCTCTCCATCTCTACACCACTCCCTTAGTTACTTAGGATGCCTCCCCTAAGCTTATAAGTACAAAATTAAAACATGGGTAATTAGCCAGAGTGATGTGTCACTAAAGGTAAGCAAATAAGAATAGAAAGGAATGTCAAGAAATAAAAAGAAAATATAGGAAAAGCATAGATTTTTCAGGCAGCTTAACCTTGGTCAGGTTATCTTGGGAGCAAAGATAAGAGGAAAAAATAAAGCCCAGGATCATCAACCAACTTTGGTGAAATTGATTATATATCTGTCCACTGATAGAATAGAAAAAAACTGTCTTCTGTGAATTTCAGTTTCTGTAAAATCCCTCCGTGGTTCTCTGTTACAGGTGCTACCTCTCAATGTGGGCAGGTGTGTTTTTAAGGCTACTACTACAGTGCAGCTCATGTTCTCAGCACTGCAGGTCCTCTGAAGTGGTCAGCTCCAGAAGACTGAGCAGAAAGCAGGAACAAGCTTTCTAGAGGACTTCATTTAAAACTAATCTTCCAAGGAAGAATAATGGCCGTCTTTCCATTTCTCTTCAAGAGTCCTCAAACAGAGATGAGAGGTGTATCTCTCTTTCAGAAAACGGAGAGAAGCAAATCAAAACTAATGCACAACAGGACAAAGAAAATGCCATTGTAAAGACTGGCTTCAATGCTTAGAAGGGGCTTCAATCATGGCACAGAAAATCCTTTGGCTCTGTGTGAATATCTTTCCCATCACTCATGCTCACTCATGCTCGCTCGCTGTCTCTATCTCTCTCTCTGTAATAGATCATTATTCCTCTCACTATTTTCTTAAGCCCCATAGCAACCACCAAGACAACAGGAAGCTTTATAGCCTTGTACATATGCTATGTCTGATCCTCTTTTTCAACCTATCCCAGTTTGAAACTGAGAGTATATATTAAAAAAAAAACCAAAAAACTCTTGGATATAGTTTGATAAATTATTTACCTCTTAGCAAAAGCCTTACACAAAAGGAGAAAACAGACCAATTTTTATTATTTTGAGTTGGACTTTACTTAAGGGAAAATAATGGACAGAAATTCCACTAGAAATGAGCTATAGAAATAATAAAGCTTCCAAGCAAAGACACTTGGTAGAACAAAGAATGACATGTGTTTCCACACACACACATACACAGCAAACAGAAGCTCACTAACATTTGGCTGAGGGAGAGAACTGACCTCAAGGATTTTGGGATGCATGCCTTCACCCTCTAAAATCTGGCTAGACTCTGAGGGGAAGTGAGACAAGCTAAGTTTAATGAGCTATAGTATTAAGCAAAGTTGCCCAAGTCACCATTTTTATTTTAAGACAGAGCTTGCATAAGCATTTTCATTAAAAAAACAAACAAACAAAAAAAAATGATGTGGATTTTGTCTGCAACCACTTTTGAACTAAGCAGGAGAAAGCAATTGCATTTAATTGCTGAAGTTATTGGGTAGGTTCAGGTAGAATGGTCTATGTCCCTTAAAGTTCCTGAAGTGATTTCACATTTTTATCTTCTCTTAAGACTTATACATATTGTCAGATTTGATGAATAGACTGTTCATTTCCTTTCCCTCAGGAGTTGCTGTACTTTCTATCCTGCCCTTAATTTTATAGCTTTATTCTCACTCACTCTTCCCCCCAGGTTACTAAATATAAAGTAAATGGTTGAAGTACAAGATTCTGAGAGCAGTCTTTTTGGATAAGAGTGTGAGTTCAATGAATTGGCAAGCAAGTCTGACATTAAACCTATGGCCTATGGGAACCAGAGAATTGAAAAAACATAGTTCTTCATATTTCCCCTACTTCAAGTTCAGTCCACAGGGGCAAGAAGATTAAATAGGAATTCCACTCTTTGAGTGAAAACATGCCCTATTTTTCTCTTCCATGGTAATTTCCATCGAATCAAAAGAAGCTAATTTGTTAAACTTCTGGGGGGCCTCAATTGGCACATTTTCAGAAATTATTTGCATGGCTGGTTATTCTATCCACAAAAATCAAAAGAAGACAATAACCTTCCAGCCAAGAAACAGTGGGAGAGAGAAGGATTTGGGACAATATCACTTTTTTATTTCCTTAAGATGCTTACCCTAGTGTATTAGTGAAGCTTGTCGTAAGTAATTCAATAAATGCCAAATTAAATGTCTCAGGGTAAAAGAAGCCTTGAAATGAGAGTGTGTGCACTGTGTCAATGGCATGTTTCAGAAGTTTCTACATATTGAAGAGTCATTACATATCCGTTACATGTGCTTTAGATTTCCATAGCTTGTCATGTAGATCTGTGTTGTTGTTTTGTTTTGGAAATATTTCTTGGTATTTACACTTGGATTGAAACGGTGGTGTTTTTCCAGGGAGATCTTTTCATGCTTGGGGGGTATTTTTCTTATTTTCTAGTAAGAAATATCTTTATCCCTCATCTGACTGACACATGCAACTTAGAATTTCATTGTGCTTCTCACTCAAAAGTTAGTTCAAAATAAACTTTAAAGGGAATTTCGCTTCCTGATTTCATTAATTTGGATTAGGGCATATTTTAAATAGGCAATGTACCAGTTTATCAGAAATGAGAAATTAACTTATTGATCTTTATTTAAAAAACTAGAGGTATGGTGCACGAAATTTGTGCATGGGAGGTGTGTCCCTCAGCCCAGCCTGCATCCTCTCCAATTTGGGACCCCTCAAGGGATGTCCGACTGCCCATTTAGGCCCAATCCTAACCTAAATGGGCAGTTAGACATCCCTCTCACAATCCAGGACTGCTGGCTCCAAACTGCTCGCCTGCCTGCCTTCCTGATTGCCCCTAACCGCTTCTGCCTGCCAGCCTAATCACCCCTAACCATTCCCTGCCAGACTGATTGATGCCTAACTGCCACCCTGCCAGCCTGATTGCCCCTAACTGCCCTCCCCTGCAGGCCTGGTCACCCCCAACTTCCCTCCTCTGCCAGCCTGGTCAACCCTAACTGCCCTCCCCTGCAGGCTTGATCACCTCCAACTGCCCTCCCTTGCAGGCCTGGGCCCTCCCAACTGCCCTCCCCTGCTGGACTGATCGCCCACAACTGCCCTCCCTTACAGACCTAGTCCCTCCAACTGCCCTCCCCTGCTGACCATTTTGTGGTAACCATATTATTTCCACATGGGGGCAGCCATCTTTGAACACATGGGGGGCAGCCATCTTGTGTGTTGGAGTGATGGTCAATTTGCATATTACTCTTTTATTAGATAGGATAGAGGCCTGATGCATGGGTGGGGGCCGGCTGGTTTGCCCTGAAGGATTTCCTGGATCAGGGTGGGGGTTCCCTTGGGGTATGGGGTGGCCTGGGTGAGGGGCCTGTGGTGGTTTGCAGGCCGGCCACACCCCCCGGTGACCCAAGTGGAGGCGCTGGTATTTGGGATTTAATTATCTTCTATAATTGAAATTTTTAGCCTTCAGCGGAGGTCAGGGCCGGCCAGGAAGCTTGGCTTCCTTCATCACCAGGGAAACCCAAGCCTCCTGCTCCAGCTCTGTGGCCACTGCCATTTTTGTTGGGATTTATTTATCTTCTATAATTGAAACTTTGTAGCCTTGAGCGGAGGCCAGGGCAGGCCAGGAAGCTTGGCTTCCTCCATTGCTGGGGCAACCCAAGCCTCCTACTCTCTCCAGCTCCATGGCTGCCACCATTTTTGTTGGGATTTATTTATCTTCTATAATTGAAACTTTGTAGCCTTGAGTGGAGGCCAGGGCTGGCCAGGGTGTGCGGAAAGCTTGGCTTTCTCCATTGCCAGAGAAACCCAAGCCTCCTGCTTGCTCCATGGCTGCAGCCATCTTGGTTGGGTTAATTTGCATACTTGCTCTTGATTGGCTGGTGGGCATAGCAGAAGTACAGTCAATTTGCATATTACTCTTTTATTAGATAGGATGGTCACCAGTTTGCTTCCATTAAAAACTACTCATGGTTAAACATGATGATGCTCTATCAGTTCCTTGTCCACCAAAAGAAACAATCATGTTGATGTCATGTACTTCATGGGAAAATGCTTCCTCTATGATATTTTATTTTAACTGAAAATGTATCAAGATTTCTATTTGTTTGATTGAATTAATAACCCTATACATTTTATCAGATTTATAGTACTTATAATTGTACTACTGTACTAAATGATAGACACAGATAAATAATATTACATATATTATACATATTATGTAGTTATTTTTCCCCCCAATCCTAAGAGCTGGAAACTATTACTATTCCCATTTATTGATGGGGAAACAATGAGAGATTGTACAAATGAGATATTATAGCCATCTGTAGTCCAAGGTCACACAGCTCTTCATAGGTAAAGATGAGGTTTAAAACCCAGAGAGTCTTATTCCAGAACCCACATTTTAACCACTTTGTTTTTCTGAGGTAATTCAAATCTCATGTACAAGGAATTAAGGCTGGCATAGAATATAGACAGAGCCATTGGTCTCTTAAAGTTTATTAGTTGAAGGAAAACACAGGGGTACTGCCTGATTCACTATGCAAACCAACTCTGCACTATTTCATAATGCTAACTGAAATTCCCATCATTAGCACCACTGTTATTTCTTAAAGTTAAGATATTGTCTTTTAAAGGCATCTGTAAAAATTGGCATGTTTTCTCTGAGACATAACATGGAAATAAAGTCAACAGAGATTGTTTCTGAGATTCTGTAGTTCTTACCAGGCAGATCTTACCAAGCAGATAGCAGTGCCTTAAAGAAATGGTACATACAAGGTGTTCCTTTGCCTCTGAGTTCAGAAAGGTTAGTTACATTAACACTGAAATGCAATAGCAGGTGGCTTTGGATGGTTAGGACAATAAGACTCTGAACTGACTGAAAGTAGAGATGGTGTTGGGAGACACATGAAGGTCATGGTCACCTTTTACATTCAGTCCTAATGACAATGACAATGATAATGCTGACCTATCTAGGGAGTTAAAGTTTTCATAGCTCTGTAACCAGCACTTTTCACCAATGACCTTTCAAGTGGATTCACATTTTGCACCTGCTGTGCTGCTGTCTTTCAACCTCTCAGTTATCCCTATATGGTATAAAGTTGGTCCATCTTAAAGGGTGTTATTGAAACAAGGACTGTTAGAGCAAGATGGAACCTTGAAAATTACCTAGTCCTTTTCCTTTAATGGACAGAGAAGCTAATGACAAGCAAGTTTAAATAAGTTCCAAGTCACCTAGACACTTACTGGTAAAATGCTGGACACAAATTATCCAATTTCTATCTACTGGAGACCACTTGCACAGAGAGTTAGCATGACATATTAGTATGTAATGAAAGTCAACAGGAAAAAGAGGTAGTTCAGTCCTCCAATATTAAGCCGAATCAGTTGATTATTTCTAATTGGTTCTGATTTTCCCTGTCCCTCAATTTCAGAGTTTTGTTTTATTTTCCAGAAAGGTTAGTTAATTTTTTTTCCCTCCACAATAGCTGTGTGCATTTATACATTTGCTTCTTTTGTATTTTCTTCTTTGCATTATTTTATGCACCTTTCTTATTCAATTTCTCCAAAATCCTTTTATGCTCACTTCAAACCCTCACTTCTCTAAATCTGTCAAGTATGCATAAGCATCACTATTCTCAGTTCTTCAATGGTCAAATCAGAGAGAATTGAACACTACATCACTCCAAAGCTGAGACTTGAGAAAGATTTCTTAGATCTGAAAATGGCATGCTTCCCATGAGTATTTAATAATTGTGAACTAATTTTGATCTATTCAAGGTCATAGCCTAAGCCATTTCACTAATACCTAGACTTCTGGGTATTACTCAGCATCATAACTGACTGCCACAGCTATAAATATAGAGAAGTGTTCTTTTTTATTGCCAGGAATGCATCTTGTTTTACTCTGGACATGTCTTCTTCCAAAGCGGGTTTGAAAGCATTTAGTCATAAGTCATTATTTCAAGAACCATCTCCCTCCCCCAGCTTCTTAAAAATGAAAGCAAAGGCCAGCAGAAGGTGTAGTTAGATGTCACTTCCCTATGGGTGGTTGAAAGAGGCCAGTGAGGGAGATTGAACTGGAGACCCCTATTGATATGTATTCAAGTGTGGAAATGAGTAGCCTGTTAATAAGATAGACACTTTATCTTACTGTTTTTTAGTCTTCACAGATTATAATTGCAAAAATAGCCCTCAGGTTCTCCAACTGGTTGTTAATAGCTCAGAGGAGCCTAACCTGCAGGTTACTCTTGCTTAATTATAAACAGAAGTTAATACTAAGAAATGGACTGAGCTATTGTACTGACTTCTAGTCCTATATTATTATTCTAAAACACTTTGCTAACAATAATAAAACATTATCCCTCAAAATATATACCCTTATTTGATGTAATTATTTGCTTTTACCAGTTATGGCTATATTTTCTAACAGTGACTGGGGTAGTTAATAGCTTTTTGAACAAATAAGTCACTCCTACCAGCTAGTCATTAATTCTTAAAAACCATAAGTGTTTTGATTATTACTACTTAGTTAGCAAAAAAACTAGTTGCACACAGTACAGGCAAATTCCTAACTTCCCCAAAGTGCCAGGGCTTGATTGGAAAACCATGATGTTTCTAAAATTTTACATGAATTTAATTGATTTTTACATGTGTTAAATCCAACCTAGTCAGTTGATTTGTTAACATATTAACAGTTTCTGCAATGGAGATTCTAATCATGCTTGTAACACCTATTAATAAGTATAAGGAAAATTTAATCAAGATTGAAAACGAACTAAAACAAACAAACAAACAAACAAAAATAACTTGCATGGGTAAACTATATCAGAAACAATCTGGAAATAAAGAGATTGTTTGAAAGAAGACAGAACATTATTAAGATTTTTTTTTCTAAGACATTGATTTTATTCCCTGTTACTATGAACTGTGGCTTTGTATTCACCACGTTCCTATGTTGAAGCCCTAATCCCCAATGTGATGTATTCAGAAGTGGGGACTTTGGGAGTAAGTAAGTCACTGGGTGAAACCCTCATGAACGGATTAGTAACCTAAATAAGACAGAAAAGAGAGATGACTCCTCCCTCCCCCATGTGAGGATACAATGAGAAGATGGCCTTCCTCAAATAACGAAGCAGACCCTCGCCAGACACTGAACTGCCATCACCCTGATCTTGAACTTCTCAACTTCCAGGATGGTGAGAAATACATTTTTGTTGTTTAAGCCTCCCAGTCTATCATAAATTATTATAACAGCCTAAACTAAGGCACCTGCTAATCTTAATTGATTGATAATTTCTCCACTAAAATGAATATACACAAATTCATGTCTAAGGCTACAGAAGGTTCTATGTTTGTATAAAAATGAAACATTTAATAAAAATTAAAGTGTTCTCAAAGTGTGGCTCCCTGATTCACAGCATCAGCATCACCTGACATTTATTGAAAATGCAATTCTCAGTCTCTACCCCAAACCCAGTGAATGAGAATCTCTGGGGTGATGACACAAGACCCCTAGTGATCATAATATATGCTAAAACTTGAGAATCACTATTTTATAGGTTTTTACAAACTTGTTATTTTGACTGTATGGTACATACACACTACTCATTCTTAACAGAGTGGGGCAAAAGTAGGTTTACAGTTATGAGTATGCAAAAGTTTATTCTTGTATTATTATTTATTAACTATGGCATTATATTCCATATGAACAAATGTAAACCTACGTTGTCCCACCCTGAATAATCTTATAATGATCTCCTGTGTTTCTCTACCTGGGGCACTCATAGCTTTGGTATACATAGAAGAGGGGTAAGGTACCCAGGGAAATATTGTTGGGAGTCTGTTGCCACTGACTGGGCTCCTAGACCCTTCTGGGCATATTAATTCACTTTTCTCTTTGCCTTTGGATGTTCTTAAGTGTGAAAGTTCAAGGAGATCTCTCAGTTATTTCTACCTGTCAGAGCTAACCTTACTAACTTGCCTTAAGGGAGCTCACAGTCTTCCTGTCTCCACATATCACCCTTACACTCCCATGCCAAAAGAGGTATTTGGTATAAAGGACTTGAAATACAAATGCTCACTAGGTGATGGTATTATTTTAAGCCAGAGTAAAATAGTAAATAATATTTTTCCCAAATGAATTTTCATTTAATTTAAATTATTAAATAGTGATAGTTGCTGTGAGGTTATATGATTTCTTTTCTCACTGATTTAAATGCCCTTCATGTTGTGATTCTATAGGAATAGTGTAATTTAGGTTTGATCTTATTTTATTTTATGTCACAATTTGATACAATTAAAAGTAGACACTTCTTTATGTATGCCACCATTTCTTAGGTTTTCATTTAATTCATCCATGAAATCAAAAATTCCGGAAAATACATCATTAAACAATTACTGTCCTACATTTACTTAGTCAATAGGTAGCCAATCACAGAACCAGATGCTGCAGGAACAGAATCAAGGTCAAGTATGTTTGATAAAAGGAGAGTCAAAGGAATAATAAAGCATTAATGTACCCCATGTGGGGAAGACTATTCATTATTACAAAGTAGGAAAGGGTCAGAGGACAAGGTGACTACCTAAGGACATCTAGGAGAAAGTACCACAAAGGCTGTGGAAACTCAAGATCCGGCATTTATTTTAGGTTTCTTATCATTGTACTTGGGCTCTGTCTCTGCTAACTCCCCAAAACATGGTCTGCTCAGATTATCAGCTGGAGAGTGTTTATGCCTGGCCGGTGTGACACAGTGGTTGAACATTGACTTATGAACCATGAGATCACAGTTGGATTTCCAGTCAGAGCACATGCCTGGGTTGCAGGCTTGAACCCAAGTAGGGGGCATGGAGAAGGCAGCTGATCAATGGTTCTCTCTCATTATTGATGTTTTTATCTCTCTCTCTCCCTCTCCCTTCCTCTCTGGAATCACTAAAAATATATATATTTTAAAAAAATATTTGACTATGGAGGCTGAATAATTGATACCCAAAAAGTGGAAGTTACTTCTATGACTTCCTGGTTTTCTAAAAATAAATATTCCAAATTGCCAGTGAACAAAATTTCAATCTATTAACAGAGCATATAGGAAAAATTAAATACATGTAAATTTATGTATTCTATTTGTATAGATATAGCATAACACATTCAACTAAATAGTTACTATATGGAATAATAAGTAACTAAATACAAATTAGTTGCGGTAGAGTTAGAAATGGAATTATTTCAGAAAACTGAGCAGCATTGGGAGAGTTTGGAACAATTATGCTTTCATTCTGCATTTAAGTTTGCTGTTATTTTTGTTCTGTTTTATTTTTACTTTTTTTATTAATCATCTTTCAAAACAGTTTCAGCTTTAGTAAGTTCGCTATTATTGATATCATCATTTGAATAAGAATAGGTGATTAGAATGTATTCACTTGCATCTATTTTACATGCGTGAGATTAAAGACGATCTTTAAATTCTTGGTCTTCTGAAGGGAATTGTGATCTAGCCAAGTTCACACACTATCTCAGCGACTCTGAAAGTTCTGAGACAGGTAGGGGAAAGCACCTGATACGCTTCTGAAATCTTTGCTTTCTATGTCGTCGTATCTGTAGTCGCCTCTCCCCCTTCGAGACACAGTGCATCTGCTCGTCTCACTCCACTGCCTGCAGCTCAGAGATAGGCAGAGAGCAGTTTGAGCTCATGGGAGCAGAGCTTCGCAGGCATGGCGGAAACCAGCTGTCTTTATTCAGGACTTTTTGCTTAGTCACAGGCATTTCTATCTCAGAACACCAAAGAGCGGACTCCATTCTCCACCGTGGTGTGTGTAATATGCCTCAAAACAAATTTATGGTATGACCATGAACTACTAAATGTAATGGGGCAGAAAATGCAGACACACATTATATTTCCTCCTACACAGCTGGAATCTCTCTCTCTTCTTTGCTCCAGCAGCCTTTGAGACTGGGAATCACAGGCCCTTTTTTTGTTCCTTCTTCTATAGCATAGAAAAACAAGAGAGAGAGAGAGAGAGAGAGAGAGAGAGAGAGAGACAAGCTATATTTAGAACCACAACCCCATCATCTTTTGTAGGAAGGAATGCTTTTACTGTTTAATGTTTTGGAAGTAAATTAATAAGCACAAGTCCCATAATGTATAAACTCACTCGGGTTTGTTACAAGTGAGTAGACAGGTGGGGGAAAGATTTCATGGCCTTTGTCTCTTATTGCACCTCAGTCTTTGGAATCTCAGGACTCCAGATGCTACTTGACTACGTGTATTTTCTCATTTAATTTGAGAAATAAACCCGTGCTGTGAAAATTATTTGCACTTTACTAAAAGAAAACTGAATTTTAGAGAGGTTATGTAACATGCTCATGCCCAATCACTGAGTTAATTCTTCCCCCCCACCCCCAGGGTTCTCATATGTCAAATGGACTGACTGGATTAATTCATTTCTGTGAATCCTTCTGATTATAAAATGCTATGATTCCATGAAATACATTTCTAGTGATGTTCATTTCTGAACCACAGTTGGTTTTCTTGCATTTTTGCTTCAGATCACTATTTTCAAATGATTTCCCTTCAAAAGACTTTTAAATAAGATATTATCCTCTAGCGTGAAATATCCAAATGTGATACTATTATATCTATCATAATAAAAGTGTAATACGCCAATTGACCGAATGACCGAACAGCAGAACGAGCGTCCGGAAGACCTTCCGGACGACCACGCTATGACACACACTGGCACCAGGCCAGCCAAGGTGGGTGCAATGCAATTGGTTGGGGGGCCCCACCATCGGCCCACAGTCACCCGCAGAGGAAGGCCCAGGCCACCCTCTGCAGGGCGATCAATCGCAGAGCCTCCCTCTTTGGGGCGATTGATCACAGGGCTCCCAGACTGTAAGAGGGCGCAGGCCAGGCTGAGGGACCCCCCCCCCCCCCGCAGTGCACATATTTTGTGCACCGGGCCTCTAGTATGTTAATAATGGAAAATACAAAATGGAGTAAGCATTGCTAAGGGAGCCACTTAAAATAGAGTCAGGAGGCTATTAGGGAAGTGCAGCCGGTGCACATCTCCAGTCTCAGTTCTCAGAGCTGCTGTTAAGTTGCTAACCTGCTGCTACGCTCAGCTCAAGGCTGAGTCCTAAACATCCTGGAACAACTGCTGTGTGGACACATACACTTCACTGCTTTCCTTGTCATTTTTGTCTCCCTTGTTTGCAAAGTGCAACTAACCAATCCCTGTTAACCGAGCAGCAATTAGAATTACACTTTGTGGATTTTGCCTTTACACACCCTGCCTTTCTGTGTTCTCTTCAGAGTGCAGTTTGCTTCACTACCTGAATCTGTGTCTCCCAGATTGCAATGCTTTTGTTCAAATAAATGCCTTTTGATCCGTATCACAGCCTGAATCTCCTTTTTCATTAACAATGTACACATCTACGGATATACATCTGTATATCCATACATTTATGCTAAAAACCTTTTAAACACTTTAAAATACCTTTTAGTGTGTTATATGACATCACTAGGCATTTTTAATACATCGTCCTAATTCTAGAAAAAGTCTAGTGTAGTAAGTATTGTTTCCACTTTAAAAATCAGGAAATTAAACCTCAGAAAGGTTAAATAACTTAAGATCACACAGCTATTATGTGAAGACATTTGTGTTTAAATCCAGACACTTCTGGTTAAAAAGATCTCTGCTGTTTTCCCTGTGATACACTGCCACCACTTGTTACAGCCTCTTACTTAATGGAATTGATCATTTTATATTAAGTTCTGATTATGCCTCTCATGATATTTTCTTTTCCAACCCACTGTCTTTTGGTGACGCTTCACAACATCCCTAGAAAATAAAGATTATAAATCTAGAATTATATTCTCCTTCCCCAATAGTGGGCTGTTTGCATATCAATAAAAGAGCACATGGATTTATGAATGCAGTGTGATAAAAGTATGTTTATAAATTATACAAATACTAACAAGCATCTAGAAACAAGGTAAAAAATATAAGCACTTTTCTAAGTCACGTACCTAAAAGATGTCGGTTACAGGAAACAAAACAATAGGGCCAGGGACTCAGTTTCAGAGATGCTAACAATAGTGGCTTTCAAACATTTCTTAGCCGTAGAATCTTTCTTTTTTTTTAAAATGAAATTTCATTAGAAATAATATATATTTGTTTTTGGTAAATGAGTAAGGCAGCTGTTCCCTTTCAGGTCTATAACAGTCTGGTTTTTCACTAACTCTACAGTATTCCCCCAATTATGTGAACATTTATCATGTGGTTTAACTCAAACAGTGATGTGCTGACTTATCAACCAACTTTCCAAGAATAGAACAATCCCAATAGGCAGCATTTGCTCATTTCCGTGGTGTACCATGGGCCATTTTACACAGTAGCATGATATCACTCAACGGAGTTGGGAAGAGCTGCGGAGTCCTCTCTCCCAAGTCACTGTTAGCCAGCTTCAGCACCCTCCTGAGTCCGCTCTGGGGAAGGGAAAGAGTACCTGAGACGGGAGGAGTAATTCCATTAGTCCTCATCCTCTTCACTGCATCAGAAATTGGTTTGAATCAGCTAGCAACAGTAACAACACTACAAGTGACATATTCATAGAGAGTTTACCTCCATTTCACCTCGTCATAGATTAGTTTTTCAAATATTCAAGCCACTTTATTGCACATTAGGAGGGTGTTAACTTAGGTAATAAGTAATCTGCATTGGAGAAATGGGGTGACTAAAAGTTGTCATTTTCATTTGCAAGGCAGGCAAGAATGAGGAAACTGAATGTAAAGATGAGGGGTAGGGGTATGTGCAGAAAACATAAAAGAACAAAGGCCCAGGGAAGAAAATATGGCACTGATAGTAGAATGGGAAGGGGGTGCTTTTAAAAACAATAATATCTACCATTTTCTCATTTTTTTATGTAACTCAAGTTCTAATGCTCCTTAGAAAACCTATAAGAGTTTCCTAGAGTTCTTGATCTATAAACAGTGGTTGCGAATCCCTATTCTCAACTAACACTATATTTTTAAGGCTTTTATTTTTTGAGTTAAGGTTAGGGGACTAGATGAAAGGGATTAAAACAAGCCTGTAAACTGGGCCAATTAGGCATCATATAATGGATATAAAGGTGTCAAGATAATTAACACTATTCTTGTGGTGATCAAGTTTGAATAAATTATATTAAATTTGATTCTCTGCTATTTACATAGTTAATTACTGCTGTTTTTTACTCAGCTAACTGAATTTTCTGTGACAATCTCTCTACATAATGAGTAGCATATTCTGTAAACATACTTGAAGTCATTGCAAAAATAAAGGAGCATTCTAGCTGCTCCTAAAAGTCAACCCATCCTTTTCTGTCTACATGGGTTTAGACAACAAAATTGCTTTAGAAAGCAGAAAATAACATAGAGAGCAGCATTTGTTTGAGGGAGTTTGGAGGGAGAATATATCCTTTCGGGGAATTTTAATCAATTTTTTAAACTTTCCTTCTTGCCCGTCATTAATAGCACTAGTTGGCTTTATTGGGAATTAATGTCTCTTTGTAGCTGTACAAATATAGTTAAAAAATACCTATGTACCTTTTCAAAGTTTTCCAAGATACCTAGAAAAAATCTTGCAAGCTAAACAAGCAAGTTGCTTTCAGTGGGATGATGATCATGACAATGACAATGATGCTGCTGCTGCTGCTGATGGTTCTTTTCTTCATTTGATTTCTTAAACCACTCTTGTAAATAAATCTTGAAATATAAGGCAATCGTTTTGTTTTGTGTTTTGTTTTGTTTTGTTTTCTACCTGGATGATCATATCCCTGTCTCTCACTCTCATAACGTTTTCTGCTGAAAATTGGCCTCTGAGCCATTTTATAATACAGAAAACATATACATCAAGGTTAGGTAATATTGTCTAATTATCACCTCATTGAAGGTGTCTGAATATATGTAGAGTTTGCCTGTGTTTTGATATCTGCGGATTGAATTATTCAGCCAGAAAAATGCTTCCTTGAGTTATATAACTAGTATCCCAAGCCAATGATCATAGTGTACTTGCCAGACATAGTTGGAGGATGCTTATTAATGTCACAGGCAAAGATTGGGTATTTTTTTAAGTGTATCTTTTAAAAGTGTCTTCAAATTTTTCTAGAGGATAACATTTCCATTTAAACAGTAATGGATTTTGTTTCAGAACCATTGTTTCTAATTAATAAAACTTTGCCCCATTTTCTGCTTTATGCACATTAATGACAAAATGACAATATCCATTACCCATCTGGCCTCCATTATCTGAGACTATCATTTAATTCCTTTTATCCTTTTAAAGTTCAGTTGCTTTGGTCTGTAACTGCATTTCTTCATATGTCCTACTTTTCTTTTTTATTTATTTATTTATTTATTTATTTATTTATTTATTTATTTATTGTAACATAATGTCCTAAATGATATTCAGCTCTGTAACCAATGAGCACTCCTTAAAACAAAGATGAAGTAGAAGAAGTACAGTGTTTTAGACACTTATCACATGGGTTTTGCACAAAACTCACCATTGTGCAATAGTTAGAGAGCAAAATTACCCCAAACAAACATAACATATGTTTGTGAAGATTGAGCATATGGTCAATGTGGAATGTGTGATCGAGGTAAAGTAATTGCACTGTCAGCTTTTCACAGAAGCTCTTTTTCCCATTTCAGTTCTGATAAACAAATTTTATTGTACATTTATTCTGTGTATGCACTGTGCTAGAGATGCTTTTCTGAAGAGAATTTGGGAAATGCTTTCTCCCAAGAGAGGATGCAAACAAGGGCAGGTGTGGGAATAGGTAAGAGCTACTTTCAGCAGTCAGTGGTCTCTCCCAGGCAATCACAGCATCAGAGAATATTAAAGTTGGGGGCGGGGGAAGTAGATATCATTTAGTTTGCTTCTTCATTCATTCATTTAAATATTCAACAAATATTTATTGGGCAGTATTTATGTATCAGGATTTATACAAGGCCAAGGTTGGGAGATATAGTCATTCCCTATTGCACAGATAAATTAAGGGATTTAACTTATCCCCAGTCACATTAGTACTCCTCCGCTGTTAGATGCACAAAGTATGAGCATATTTTCTTTAAAGAAGGCAATTTTATGACTTGAAATATTACTAGAATAGAAGGTCAGGGAAAGGAGAGTTCATTTCTATGTGTCTGGGAAGAATCAATGTAAAACGAAGAAAGAATTCTACAGCACTATGCTCTACAACATCCAAAGATTTTACAGTGAAAATATGTGAACCCAATTTCCTTTATCACCCTGAAAATTTCCTTGACTGCATATTTTGAACAACTGGATTGACATGCTGATTTTTTCCCCTAATATACCTGGATCTATTCCTCACAGAAATAGATTGACTGCTTGCATTTTCACTATGGTTCTGGTCTCTACATCTATGAATTTTGTTTAGTGTTGTATCTTTATGATTTTACCAAGTTGTAAAATATTAGTGTTATTTGAAACTTGTAGCATTTTATGAATCTAAGTTCTCTAGCAGACCTCAGAAAATATCTCTTAATACATAAAGAAATAACATAAGTTAGATTAAATGCTAAATTTTATATATTAGGTAATATTAGTATTAATACCTTGAGAATTAGATGCGCTGTTACAATGAACAACTATTTAATTAACAAAATATCAATTACTAATAAGATATTACTTAGAAATGGATTAAATATTTCTAAATTATATTTAATGTTCTTTTCTGAGAATATATTAGACACATTTTTATGCTTTTAACATTTCATTAGTGGACTTGTTCAAAAACCAATCTCTGAAAAATTAGATACTAAGACCCTCTATTATATAATTATAGATGCTATGATAGAATCCATCTATGTATTGATCTAAGGTTATTTTTTTAAAATTATCATCTGTATTGGAATTTAAAAGTTATTTATGCACAGTTTTACATGTAAGGAATTATCTTAGATCGATCTATCTTATAGTAAGATGTATAAAATACATAAGATATTTGCTATATATATGCATATCTATAAACACACAAGATGAAAATAAAACTACACCAAATAACAAATAGGACTAATTTCATTTGCTACCTTTATCTTCCCAAAGTATAAAAAATTGCATATGCTTGGGGTAGAATGACATTTGAAGATAAATATGGAGTAGACATTTAATATTTCCATAATGACCAGATTACACCTGTATAAGGTGTGCATATATACTTTTAAAAGTGGTCTGCACAAGATAGATGATAACATTCACATTTCTGTATACTATAAAATAGCTACTTTATTGAAAAATTGTGTGAACATATTTGGATCCTAGTCCCAGCTCCACACTACTAGCTGTGTGATCTTTAGTAAATTACTCCATCTAGTTTTTTCATCAACAGTATAATATATGCAAACAAAACAGTAATATTTCCACATTAGAAGTATTTTTAACATTATATATTTGATTATTATTCAAAAGTCTATATCTAAGCACTCTAGATTTTAGTATGACTTGTAGAGATAACAAGAACAAGCAGTCTGGGTTTCTTATGCCCATCAACCAATGCCAGTCTGTTTAATTTCTTACTCTTTCTCTTTCTTCCTAAACTTAAACAATAAGAATGTAGGGATTAGCACTAGCCGGTTTGGCTCAGTGGATGGAAGGTCAGCCTACAGACTGACGGATACCAGGTTCAATTCTGGTCAAGGGCACATGCCCGGGTTGCGGGCTTGATCCCCAGTGGGGGGCATGCCAGAGGCAGCTGATCAATTATTCTCTCTAATCATTGATGTTTCTATCTCTCTCTCTCTCTCTCCCTCTCCTTTCCTCTCTGAAATCAATAAAATATATATTTTTAAAAAAAGAATGTGGGGATTATATAATAACTCATTTTCTTGAAAGTCTCTTAAATATATTATGGTAATTTATAATTTTATATTAATAAAATAGCACTCACTCCAAAATGATTGTTTATACAACTTTGAACATTGTATGTCACCAATAAGAATCAATGTTTTCTTAATTCTAATTCAGTTTCTCTTATGGGTGGTGTACTACGTTTAATTTTCCTCAAGTCTAGATGTGAGTTGGGAAATGTATGAAGACATCAAGTTATTGATGGGAAATGGTAACCCCTTTGGAGATCAAATAGGTGAGGAGTTCCCTGTAAGAGTAGAGACTTCTAGTGCTCACCCATTTCTGATTTCTTTTCCCTCCTCACTTCACAGGAAAACAACACTTACCCCTTTGCTTTTAGGCAGAGACACGTGGTTGGTCTAGCTAATGACGAAACTCATCTACACAACTCAACATCAGTAAGACAAACATTCTAATTTAAAAATGGGCTAAGACCTTTCTTTTTCAAATTGTTTTCCATATATCATTTCTTACTTTGCAGTAAGTTTATTTAAAGCTACTATTCTAACCATTCCCATTACCATATTTTGATGTAACACCTTCAAATACTCTATGTATGAATGGGTAGAATTCTGTCCTAAATTTGAGCTATTAAAGGCCTATTCTTTGACAGGAAGCATCTGATGCTTGAGACAGAAATAAGCTTTCCTCTTCTCTGCCAAATACTCTTCAAAATAGCACATCTACCTCTGCAAGATTCATGTCACAGACCCACATTTATAATTCTCCAAAGAAAGGTAAAAGTGGTATTTTTTTGTTGTTGATAACAGACCCAGGATTTGAGCTTTGTATCATCTGAAATCATTTTACAGAAACCTTGGAGCTGCTAAGCTCTAATCTTCAGCTTCCCTAACACTGATGTGATGATTTCTAGCCTATGAAACTAGAGTAGAGGTTCAATTATTTAATTAAAATAAATATATTCAGTTAATGAATAAAATGAAGCCTACAATACACATCCTTTCATCTTATTTGTATTTAAGGCGGTTTAAAATTGTCCCAAAGTTAATTACCTTATGTATAACTTCTGATCTAAGATTTTTGTGAGCTATTCTATTATGTGTCTGCTAGAGTTTCATACACTGGATATTTTAAAGGCAAGAATTGTAGTAATATTGCTGTTGTCTTATATTCAACACATATTAACAAATGTGATAACTATAAAGTAATGCCTAGAACTTAACAATCATTAAATGATGGCTCCTAATTATCAGTCTTTACAAAAATGAATATATAATTTCTGGATAAGATTGACAAAAAAAAACACTAGGTTTTATATAGGGGTGTTCCAGTTCTATATTAAGAATCTCCTTATACCTCACAGTGTTGTCACAAAAGGATTAAACAATTCAGTAGTACACTAGTATCCTATCTGCACATGGTGAGAACTCAAATTTTAGCTATTAAAAATAATAACAATATTTTATTATTATAAAATGATAACATCAGCCAAGCATGACCCACATACCATTCATCGAGAAGGACAAGATAAGCAGCTCTGTGGTTGTGTTAATGACTATATTAGCAATCAAAGCATGGCAGTGATTATAGGCTAAGGTTTAGGCTTAAAAGAAATGAAGATAAAGTGATAAAATCATGCCTTGCATTAATAAGACATGCACCAGCTTTGCTCTATGTTTTCTTTTCAGTTGCTGTAGAATAAAAACTGCTTTAAAGGACTCTCTGAGTGTTTGGGCTGAAGAGAACTGCTTGTACTTTCCATTTTCCTGTCATGGGAAGAGAAGAAAGAAGGTAAGAATAGCTCACGGGGTGGTACTGGTACTGTGAGCAAGGCCAAGGAAATGTGTGCCAATTTTGAATCAGGTGGTCTAATAATTTTTGAAATAATATTTTCAAGGCTGCGCAGCCTCCCTCAGATCTGCCTTCAAATAGGAACATTCTACTCGGAGGAGACGAAAAGACCTACATTTTCCCTTTTATTGATGACTTAACTAACAGTGATATGCTACATTGTAGCTTCAAGTACACTACAGTCCTTGAAGTTGGATGGCTAAGATCCATAAAGAATTCAAATTAGGAATAAAGAAATAGTGTAAGCCTAGTAGCTTTCCACAGTAACAATGTCCTCCTACTGCTTTTCCAGATTCATTTTTCAGGTGTTAATAGATTAGACATACATAGTTTGAATCATTACCTCATTGTTATTGATGCATAGTTTGTCTCTGGAGATAAACCCTCATTTATCTTTATATATGTTTTATCATGAATAATTACCAGTAAAAGACTCTAGTAGAGATTCAGTCATTTAATTAAAATAAATGTATTCAGTTAAATGAATAGAATTAAGCTTACATTACACATCCTTTCATCTTATTTGTATTTAAGGTGGTTTAAAATTTTCCCAAAATTAATTACCTAAAGTATAACTCTCCTGCCCTAACCGGTTTGGCTCAGTGGATAGAGCGTCTGCCTGTGGACTGAAAGGTCCCGGGTTCGATTCCGATCAAGGGCATGTACCTTGGTTGCGGGCACATCCCCAGTAGGCAGTGTGCAGGAGGCAGCTGATCGATGTTTCTCTCTCATCGATGTTTCTAACTCTTTATCTCTTTCCCTTCCTCTCTGTACAAAATCAATAAAATATATTTTAAAGAAAAGAAAAGTATAACTCTCCTGATCTTAGATACACTTTAGAGTGGCTGTTTCAAGCTGTGTTCTACAGTGCCCTAGGAATTCTGAAAAGTCTCCTCAGGGGCTATTGAGGCTGGCCTGAGGGTAGATGGCAAGCGATCAGGGCCCTCATGTCCACCCTGCTTGAGCAACACTAATCAGATTTCTGATTTTTATAATAAAAATCACCATTAAAAGTGTAAAATGATTTTTGACTAAAATAAAAATATTTTGGAAGCAGAATCTCCAGCCGTACCATCTTATATCATCCTTCATTACCTGCTTTTAATAATGAAAAACTAATCCAAGCCTGTGTTGCTACGTGGTTAGAGCACTGGCCCTTGCATTGAAAGGGTTCGATCCCAGAGCCCAGGCATATGCAGGAGGCAACTGATCAATGAAATGTATTTCCCTCCCTCTCTCTCTCTCTCTCTCTTCCTCCCCCCTTCACTTTCTCTAAAAATCAATAGAAAAAATATCCTTGGGTGAGGATTAATAGAAAAAAAGAAAAACTATTTTACAAATATAACAATGAGTTCCTTAGAAACAATGCATTCAATATCTTTATTCACTGTAGTTAAAAATGGACTAGAAAATCTGAGGATACTAATTCTTATATGCATTATAGCAATATACTAATGAAGAGTGAATAGAGAAATTAATGTGACAGAAACTTGAAATGAAGGTATACCTCATTTTATTGAGCTTGGCTTCAATGTGCCTCACTGATATTGTGTTTTTTTGCAAGTTGATGGTTTGTGACAACACTGTGTTGGGCAAGTCCATCAGCATCATTTTCTAACAGCCTTTGCTCACTTTGTGTTTCTGTGTCATATTTTGGTAATTCTTGAAACATATTTATGCACTGCATAAAGACGTTTCAGTCAACAGCAGGCCACATATGTGACGATGGTTTCATACAGTTATAATGGAGCTAGAAAATTCCTATCACCCAGTGACACTGTAGCCTTCATAAAGTCATAGCAAAAACACATCACTCATGTGTCTGTTGTGATGCCAGTGGTATAAAAGTGTAGCACATATAATTATGTACAGTACATAATACATGATACTGATAATAAATGACTGTATCACTAGCTTTGTATTTACTATCTTTGCTTTTGGTGGTTATTTTAGAATGTACTCTTTCTACTTATTAAAAAAATTGCTGTAAATATGACATTTTACACCAGCAGCAGCCTGTTTACCACATCTTTATATTGCATCATTTTCTCTTGTGCTTGACTGAATCTCGGGTGGTTTTGCACAGTCACCTGCTGCATAGGTGTGTAGCCTAGAAGTAACAGGCAAAACTATATGGCCTAAGTGTGTGGTAGGCTAGCCCATTTAGGTTTCATGTAAGTTCACTGCATGATGTTTGCACAACCAAATTGCTTAACAATGCATTTCTACACTGTATCCCTGTCGTTAACTGACACATGACTGTATTTCAAACTTCATTAATAGTATTATATTTTTATGGTGCTCTGTGAGTGGTGATCTTTGATGTTGCTATTGTAATTTTTTTTAAGCTCCGGGAACTGCACCCAAATAAGGCAGAATACTTCATCGATAAATGTGCGTGTTCTGATTGTTCCACCAGAAGTCCATTCCCTTGTCTCTCTGCCTCTCCATGGGCCTCCCTAATATTGAAATTAGGCTATTTAGTAACCCTACAATGGGGTCCAAGTGTTCAAGTGAAAGGAAGAGTTGCATGTCTCTCTTTTTAAATCAAAAGCTAGAAATAATTTACCTTAGTGAGGAAGGCATGTCAAAAGCTGAGATAGGCCAAAAGTTAAGCCTCTTGGTACCAAACAGTTAGCCAAGTTATGAATGCAAAGTAAAAATTTTTGAAGGATGTTAAAAGTGCTACTCCAGCCCTGGCCGGGCGACTTCAGCCTGTACACCACAAGGTTGAAGGTCCATTTGCGGTCTAGACACATACCTAGGTGGCAGGTTCGATCACTGATTGGGGCATGTAAGGGAGGCAACTGACTGATGTTTCTCTTTCTCTCTCCCGCCCTTCGCCTCTCTAAAATCAATGAAAACATATCCTTGGGTAAAGATTTAAAAAAGGGAGACTACTCCAGTGAACACACACATAATGAGAAAGTGAGACAGCCTGCTGATACAGAGACAGTATTAATGGTCTGGATAGAAGACCAAAGCAGCCACAACATTCCTGTGCCTGTCCAAAGCAAAGCCCTGTCTTCCATTCTATGAAGGCTGAGAGAGGTGAGAAAGCTGCAGAAGAAAAGTTTAAAGCTAGCAAAGGTTGGTTCAGGAGGTTTCAGGAAAGAAGCCATCTCCATAACACAAAGTACTGGGTGAAGCAGCAAGTGCTGGGGTAGAAGCTGCAGTAAGTTATCCAGCGGATCTAGCCAAGATAACGAATGAAAGTGGCTACATTAAACAACAAGTTTCAAATGTAGATGAAACAGCTTTACTCTGGAAGAAGATGCCATCTAGGACTTCCATAGCTAGAGAGGAAAAATCAGTGCCTGGCTTCAAAGTTTCAAAGGACAAGCTGACTCTTGTGAGAGGCTAATGCATCTGGTGACATTAAGTTATAGCCAATACTCATTTACCATTCTAAAAATTCTACAGCCCTTAAAAATGATCCTACATCTACTCAGGCTGTGTTTTATAAAAGGAAACAAAGCCTGGGTGACAGCACACTTGTTTACAACATGATTTACTGAATATTTTAAGCCTATTGTTGAAACCTGCTGATCAGAATAAAAAGTTACCTTTTGAAAAATAACTGCACGTTGGAAATGCACCTGGTCATCCAAGTGCACTGATGGAGAGTTACAACAAAATTAATGTTGTTTTCATGCCTGCTAATGCAACATCCATTCTTTAACCCAGGGACCAAGAAGTAATTTTGACTTTCAAGACAGATTTAAGAAATGCATTTCATAACACTATAGCTTCCAATTCCTCTGATGGATCTGGACAAATAAATTGAAAATCTTCTGGAAAGGATTTACCATTCTAGATGCCATCTAGTTATGATTAGTGGGAAGAGGTCAAACTACAACATTAATAGGAGTTTAGAAGAGGTTGATTCTAACCCTCCTGGATGACTTTAAGGGGGGCTCAAGACTTCAGTGAAGAAACTGTAGATGTGATGGAAATAGCAAAAGAACTAGAATTACAAGTGGAGATTGAAGATGTGAATGAGTTGCTGCAACTCATGATAAAACTTTAAGGGATGAGGAGTTGATTTTTATGAATGAACAAATAAAGTGGTTCTTGATAAGGAATCTACTTCTGATGAAGATATTGTGATGGTAACTGAAATGACAAAACAAAGGATTTAGTAGATTGCATAAACTTAGTTGAGAAAGGAGTGGCAGGGTTTGACATAATTGACTTCAATTTTGGGTAAAATGATATCAAACAGAATCATGTGCTACAGAAAAATCATTCCTGAAAGTCAATAGATATAGGCAACTTCATTGTTGTCTTATTTAAGGCACTGTCAATCACCCCAATTTTCAGCAACCACCATTCTGACCAATCAGCAGCTATCAACATCAAGGCAAAACCCTCACTAGCAAAAAGATTATGACTTGCTAAAGGCTCAGATAATGGTTAACATTTTTTAGCAATAAAGTATTTTTAAGTTAAGGTATATACAGTGCATTATTTTTCTAGACATAATGCTATTTTACACTTAACAGACTTATACTATAGTTTAAACATAACTTTTATTCACACTGGGAAACCAAAAAATCAGTGTGACTCACAGTATTATAGTATTTGCTTTGCTGCGGAGGTCTAGAATGGAATTCACAATATCTTCAAAGTGTGCCTATATTATCAGTAAAATTTCTAAGGCCTTGATATTGATATAAAATTGTTAACAAGTTATGTTTTTAAAATTAGTATTTTAATTATATTTATGTATCATCTCTATTAAGAATATAATTTTTGCTGAAGTTATTCTGAAGAATTTTGATTAAAAATTTTCAAATATCACAAGCTATTAAGTGTGTTAAACAAACAAAAAGTATCTAAGGAAAATACCAAAATGTGAGAATTATATCCTGAAAGACATTTAGGAAACTATGAAAATGCACTAACACATATATGTAAGCAAGTACAAAATTTTCTCTTCCTTTTGAATGCTAATAGTCAAACTAACAAAAACAAACTTAACAAACACTGAAAAATCACTTTTTCCACATTTATTATAGTTTTATTTATATTGATTGAATCATATTACACATAAAATCTGGGAACCTATTTAAAGATAGTACTGTTAAACTTCTTTTGAATATTTTGCCCATGATGAACACTCTGCTAAAGCAAATTTCTGATAAAATATATTTTTAATTTTTACTGTATTGCTACATTGTCAAACAAATCATCACAGATCAGACTTCAATAATGTGTAATATTTTCAGTTGCTTCTCTATCTTTAATATGGCACATTGTCTGAAAAATAAATTGCCAATTAACATTGAGGTTTCAACATCTTTCTTCACTCCAGGGGTGACTTCCAAAATGATTAACAACCAGCATGGCATGGGGAAACATGAGAATGGATATACAGCATAGATGTAGGCTCTGAGAGACTGTACCCATAACATGCTAGCAAGAAAGCAGTCTTGCCTTCTTCTGTTGAGTTTTCAAACTTTAATTGTTTATTAATTAATTACATGTTCCAGCAATGTTGAATTCACTTACAAAAGAATATCCAGGTAGTCAGTGAATCATGGTTAAAGTACCACATTCCTGCTTTCCAGTCTTTCCCTGAAGAGTTACATGGATCCCCATGAGTCAAGGTGACCCCTTAATTCAGTAATCATCCTACCTTATAATAGACAAATATGCAAATAGACCATACCTCCGACACACCCACAAGCCATGCCCACAAGCCACACCCACCATCCAATCAGAGCGAGTATGCAAATTAACCCATCCAAGATGGCTACAGCCACAGAGAGCAAGGTTTCCCAGGCAACAGAGGGAAATAAGCTTTCCGCCAGCCGTTGCAGGCCTAAGCCTCCAATCAAGCTACAAAGTTTCAATTATAGAAGGTAAACAAATTCAAACAAATGGCGGCAGAATGGAGCTTGAGAGAGCAGGCCAGGGTTGCCACCGGCAACAGGGGAAGCAAAGCTTTCCGCACACCCTGGCCAGGACCACCTGCTTAAGGCAACAAAGTTTCAATTATAACCCCAACAGAAATGGCTGCCGCCATGGAGGAAGCCCCAGGCTTCGCTCCGCTCCAGGCTACAAAGTTTCAATTGTAGAAGGAAAATAAATTCCAGATACCAGGGCCTCCACTTGGGTTGCCAGGGGGCGTGGCCAGACTGCAAACCACCACAGGCCTCTCACTCAGGCTACCCCATGCCCCAAGGGAACCCCAACCTGATCAGGACACCCTTCAGGGCAAACCAGCTGGCCCCCACCCCTGTACCAGGCCTCTATCCTACCTAATAAAATGGTAATATGTAAATTACCATCACTCCGCTACACCCAGGATTGGGCCAGAGGGAGGTGCAGGGGGTGGGACTCGAGGTGGCTGGGGTAGCCGATTGGGCCGGTGGGATGCTGAGCTCGCGTCGCCAGCGGCGGCGCGAGCTCAGCGTCTGTGCCATGGATGTGCTGCGGCACAGAAGGGGCCTCTGGGGCAGCAAGCTCACATCCCACCGCGGACCATCAAAAGCAGGGGAGCTGGGTGCCTGTCTGCTCCGGCACCAGAGGACAGGCACCCAGCTCCCCCGCGATCGAAAGCGAAAGTGTGGGAGCTGGGTGCCTGTCCACTCCGGCACCAGGCCTTTCGGAAGCCTCCGCCCTGCCGGAGGCTTCCGAAAGGCCTGGTGCACCAGCGGACAGGCACCCAGTTCCACCGCGATTGAAAGCGAAAGCGTGTAGGGGACCCTACATGTGCATGATTCAATCATGCACTAGGCCTCTAGTCATATCTAATAAAAGAGTAATATGCAAATTGACCATGCCTCCCCTACACCCACAAGTAACGCCCACCAGCCAATCAGGAGTGAGTATGCAAATTAACCCAACCAAGATGGCTGCAGCAACGGAGTGAACAGGAGGCTTGGATTTCCCCAGCAATGGAGGAAGCCAAGCTTCCTGCACACCCTGGCCAGCCCTGGACTCCACTCAAGGCTACAAAGTTGCAATTATAGAAGATAAATAAATCCCAACAAAAATGGCTGTGGCCACAGAGCGAACAGGAGGCTTGGGTTTCCCTGGCAATGGAGGAAGCCAAGCTTCCTGCACACCCTGGCCGGTGCAGGCCTCTGCTCAAGGCTACAAACTTTCAATTATAGAAGATAAATAAATCCCAGATACAAGGGCCTCCGCTTGGGTCACTGGGGGGCGTGGCCAGCCTGCAAACTACCACAGGCCCCTAATCCAGGCCCCACGCCCCAGGGGAACCCCCAACCTGATCCAGGACACCCTTCAGGGCAAAACTATGCAGCTGGCCCCAACCCATGCAGCAGGCCTCTATCCTATCTAATAAAAGAGTAATATGCAAATTGATTGTCACTCAAACACACAAGATGGCTGCCCCATGTGGTCAAAGATGGATGCCCCCATGTGGACAAAAGATGGCCACCACAAGATGGCCAGCAGGGGAGGGCATTTGTGGATGATCAAGCCTGCAGGGGAGGGCAGTTAGGGGTGACCAGGCTGGCAGAGGAGGGAAGTTGGGGGTGCCTGGGCCTTCAGGGGAGGGCAGTTAGTGGTGACCAGGCCTGCAGGGGAGGGCAGTTAGGGGTGACCAGGCTGGCAGGGGAGCAGTTAGGCATCAATCAGGATGGCAGGGGAGTGGTTAGGGGTTGATCAGGCTGTCAGGCAGAAGCAGTTAGGGGCAATCAGGAAGGCAGGCAGGTGAGCAGTTGGGAGCCAGCAGTCCTGGATTGTGAGAGGTATGTCCGACTGCCCATTTAGGCCCGATCCTACCGGGATTGGGCCTAAACGGGCAGTCGGACATCCCTCGAGGGGTCCCAGATTGGAGAGGGTGCAAGCTGGGCTGAGGGACACCCCCCCCCCCCGCGTGCACGAATTTCATGCACTGGGCCTCTCGTTTCATATATTTGTCTATTACTAATACATCTTATTGAAGAAATTTCCCATGGTAATTACTTTAATGTTTTTGATGATATCTCTCTCTGATAGAAACCCATTGATAATTATGAAAACTTTTAAATAATATTTCAAAAATATAATTTACTTCCTTTTCATTTTAGACACCTAACAGCTGCCTTGTTAAAAGGGCTAAATTCCATGTGGGTTGTCTACCCTGCTGATTACAGCCGGTTATCCTTTTCCCTCATGGCTATTCTGTACACATTGTTAATAACTGATTCTTCTATCTTTGTTCATAGTCAAGTGTTGTTTTTGTTGATTAAAATAGCATCACATCCCATACTTTATGAAACCTCTAAATACTTGTTTTAAATCACAACTTTTCTTTTTTAAAGAATGATATGCTCTTCTTTCAAAAAGACCATCTGCTTTCAAATTTTAGGAGTAATTCTAAAAAGAAAAAGTTATTACACTTTAAACACATTTTTTTGCTCACATAAAGGATAATATTCAACAACTATTCAAATGCACTGGCTATTTTGGTATAGTACATAAAAGCTAAACTCTCCTTACCGTAATAAGTGTTCTTATAAAAGATTTCTCTGGGTCCAAGTTCCAAGGTTAAGTGGCAGAATCACAATACTTCAGAACAAAAAAAGTACTCAAGTAATATTATAATTTAAAAACCATTCATAGTTATCAGGCTTATTTTCACACAAAAATTAATGCTGCCAAATTTTAAACTCTTTTTATTTGCTTTTTCATTATAGAGAATAGCAAGTGAACTACTTACAATATATAGTTATTAGTTTATTATCAGAAGTGAATGAATTATTTGTTGAAATTTATATACATTTAATCTATTTTTCTCTGTACCATTAGAGACCTTTACAGTCATTTGTTCTGTAAAACTTCAAATTTTTTCACTTATACTTATTGTACTATATTACCTCAATTATGATTATATTAGAATTTGAGACAGGTCTTTAGAATTTAGATTTACATCTTTTCTTTATATATCTTTATATTTGTATCTATCATAGATAGAAGGGTTTTTTATCCCTACTATTTCCAATTAACTTGGAATATTATTGAAATTAAGCTATTTGTTAATTAAGTAGCTCTGATTTCATTGTTATAATTAATAGAACTAGTAGAGAGAGGTAAAAGTTAAGATAAAACATAATAAATTAAAAAAATGCATTAGAAATAAGAATAGCCCTAGCCAGTTTTGCTAAGTGGTTATATCGTCAGCCAGAGGACTGAAGAGTCTCAGGTTTGATTCCAGTCAAGGGCATGTATGTGGATTGCAGGCTGGATCCCAGGCCCTAGTCGGACTCATGCAGGAGGTAACCAGCCAATGTGTCTCTCTCACATCAATGTTTCTCTCTCTCTCTCTCTCCCCACTCCCTTCCACTGTCTATAAAAATCAATGGAAAAAATATCCTGAGGTGAAGATTAACAAAACAAAACACACACACAAAGAAGAAATGTGAGTATAAAGAATACTATTAGAATTGAGATCTTTAAAATAAGAGAGAGAAGCAGGTTAGGGAGGGAGGGGAGAGAAACAAGGCCATAGATAATAAATATTTGACATTTTAATAGCATAACGACACAAAGAATAATGTTATGACAGAAGTCGTGTTTAGCACAAGAGCCATAAGGATAAATAGCAGGATGAAAATGGTATGAATACAAGTATTTAAGCAGACAAACTGAAAGAGTTTGAAAAAAAAGATAATAAATAAGAACAAGCCATACATATTCGATAAACAACAATACAAAAAGTGCACATTAAAAAATATCTATGAAGTCATCTAGGTATAATTTTTAGATTGAATCATCACCCTTCTATATTTATTCCAATCCTTGGAATTAATATTTGAGTCTAGAAGAAAGTAACTATTCCCCCTTATCTTAACTATTGGTATAGCACTCATAGATGCATTTTACAATTGACTTATATAAATCTCCAGGAAAGGACATGATCTAAGCCATATAAGTTACCAACAAAAATGTTTCCACTGGCATTTCTGAAATGAGGCAAATGGGAGAGTACTGATTCCAATTATTTTATCAAGACAAATGCTCACAATTTGTAAAACCTAAACTCCTATAAATCACCTGATTACAAATCTCAAATTAAATAAAACACCAAGTGAAGATATTTGTGTTTTTTTTTTTTTTTTTTCTGTCAAGCCTGATTAAAATCCACTCATATTGGAAGGCTCTCGTCCTATCAAATCTACCCTAATCAGCTGTTTGAGTATAAATTTCTCTGAACAAACTACATCATTTTATTAAAAAAATCAAAATATTATAGTACTTTAAATTTATAGATTAACCAGTTTGTTAACCATTGTAGATTTGCAGTGTGTATTGCAGCATATATTAAGGGTATGAGAATAAGAAGAAGCTTAGGAAATAGTCTATATTCTCAAGAAAGGTATAACGCATTTCTTTTATACACATTTCTTACAATTCCAAATATATTTTTTAAAGTATGTAAGTATCTTATGGTATCATAGTACCAGTAAAATAAAGTTCTCTGACCAGTCAAAAGCATAGTGATTAAAACAGTCCTGGGGGAATGATACCTCAAAAATTCAAAGTCAGGCTTTGTTTAATATGCAAGGAACATTCTCTATTTGAGAAAGTGCATATAATTGTGTCAGGAAGAATTATCTTATCAGAATCTGGAAATATTCTCTTTAAGGCCCGTCAGTATTTCTGTCACAGACTTGTTCATTGTAAAAGTACTGTTTTGAGCAAAAACCTAACAGTGGGGCCTTAAATTAAAGGTAATTAAGTATTTATAGATTTTCCAAAAGATTTATATAACTGCTTTTTAGGTTGTTATTGAATATTAAAAGTAAAGCTAATTGATCTACAGTGGTTTGTTGCATGTGAATTAAAAAGAGCTTGAAAAAAACCTTTGATAAGCAGAAGGTGATCTTAATTGTTTTGGTACAGATATTCATCACTTGTATTAGGTTGTCTTTCTGAAAATTAAGCAAGCGACTACCATGTATACTTGCTGTATATTATTTTTTCCTACTAATCATACTCTCCCATTTCCAATACTCTCACAGAAAAAAAGAAGCCACATATATACCAAGTAAACAGAGAGCCTTTCTGTTACAAAAAAAATATTACAATGTGTGTGTGCGTGTTTGTATTGTACGCATGTGTGTATTCATGCCAGCTTTTGAGGGAATACAGAAGCAATTGCCAAGCTGAGTTTGTAGATACACCTCTACATTTTATTTTAAATTTAGCAGTTTAGTTAGAAATTGTATTTATGAACCTTTTTTGTTGTTTTATTGTTTTGATAAATGGTGAGATGCAATCACTACAGAAGGGGTTTGGAACTTTATTACTGGGAGTCACACACACATGTAAATTCCAGTCACAGTTCTGAGATTCATTAACTTTGTGTCTTTAGGTCAGTTGCTTTACCTCATTGAGCTTGTTTTTTATGTTTGATTTTCTTCATGTGGAGATTATGTGTGCTGAACCTATTTCAGCTCCTAGCATCTACAAGTACCCTGTAAACCAAACTATTACTATTAAAAAACAGAGAATGAAAGTTAGAAGCAAAAATTTATATTGAAGCAAATTTTACCAAGAACCTGGTAGTGTAAATCCTCATCACAAGGGATGTGACTCATGTTGGGTTGCCCAATTTCAGTTTATCATGGAATTAATCTAATGTAGAAGCTAATACTGGCCATTTATGAGTACTTTCTAGACAGCCAATCAGATCACTGTGATTACTTGAGCATAAATTAACCTATATTTGATTTTTTTAAATCAGTTTCATTTTTGAGGAATAGCAAATTCCCCCCACTCTGTCAAATACTAGTCAAACCTAAAAAGTTTAAAACAACACGCTGTGAATCTGAGATATGTTCTCAGAATTATATCATATGTCAAAAGAATAATTATCCAAATGCTCTTAATCTAATCACCTGAGGTCTTCAAAAGCAGTGTTTTTCCATATGGTAGCCAAAGAGGAAGTTAGGGATTGCTGGCTTTGAAAATGGATGGGGGCATCTGTTAAGTAATATTGGTGGCCTTTAATTGTTATGAATGTCTGAAGCTGGCAGCCATTATTAATCTGTAACCCCAGCCCAACAATCACAATGAACTTCACTCAGTCAACAACCTAAAAGAGTTCAAGCAAATTCATCCTTAGACCCTCCAGAGGAGAGCACAGCCTGTGGAAAACTTTGATCTCAACCTTGTGAAGCAGGGAACTCATTTGATCCTCCCAAGACTTCTGACATACAGAACTGGGCAATAGGAAATGCGAGTTGTTTTAACATACTAAATATGTGGTAATTCATTACATAGCAGTAGAAAGCTAATAAAAATCTCCTCATCGTAAACAGTTATGTTCAACAATGTGTTTTTTAACTTAGTGTGTGTGTGTGTGTGTTTGTTGTGGTTTGTGCATGTGTGAGCAAAATGGTTAAGAAAATATTGTTTTCCACATACAAATTTTTCATATGCATACACATAAACTTTATATACATGCATATATACATGTTAACCCACGTATCTTTCATAATTGTTAATACAGTAACTTACAAATTCACAAACATATCCTTTCTGGTTGGAAAAATAATTAAAATCCTCTATCCAATTGTTACTATGCCTGCCTTTCTTTAGCATATTGATCTTATCATTCCCACTCAATTAAAATTGGATGTGTATAAATTTAATAGCCAAATATACAAATATCTGAATGGAGTATATACAGGTGGCGTGTGGTATAATGGAAAGCATCCTGACTTGAATGTAATGTGAGAAGCATGAACATCCTGCCTTTGCTAAGAGGGAATCTTAGTGGAATTTAATTTCTCTGAGCCTCATTAGAAAGCTATATAACATGACACAGTGTTCATCTGCAGCTCTGTCACTTAAATGCTTTAAGACCTCTAGCAAATAACTCCCCTCATGCTTTATTTTTATCATCAGTAAAAGGGAACCATGAATAGTATCCTAGGAAGGGCTACCATTGACTCATATAGTGCTTTTACCCAAATGAGAAAAATTTGTCCCCTTTTCAAGACAGTTCATTTCCATTTGTGGGAAAATATATGCACCTCTGTTGCCTGTGATATCCATATCATCCTAGCACCCCACACAATCCAAGCAACTATACCCAATGTCCTGCCTAAGGTTGTTGTCAGGATCAAAGGAGATAATCCATATAAGGATCATATTGGGGCATCTGGATAATATTATTTATCCATTTTGTGTCAGTAATATCATCATCAACTTAATCATAAATATCTTCTTTAACATGGAAATAATCTCAGGATAAAAGACTAAATTAGCATAGGCTAAAGCCCTGCCACATGATGGGGCATGGGAATAAATGGTTGAAGAGAAATGCCTGGTAAATGCCTTTACAATATAGTTCCTCAGTAAATAGCTGCTGATTGATTAATTAATTACTAGTTTTCTTAAAAAAATCCATATTTATATTGAGAAGTCTGGTATAGTGACAAAAATGTCTTCATTATTTAAATGAAAATACATAACATGTCATTCATTTAAAAAATTGAATCCTATATAATAAAAGCCTAATATGCAAATTGACTGAACAACAAATGACCAGCAGAATGACCGGTTGATATGACACGCACTGACCACCAAGGGCCAGATGCTCAACGCAGGAGCTATCCCCAGCCTGCAGGCCCCAGGCCAGCCAAGGTGAGTGCCAGTGGGGCCCCCATGATCACCCCGCTGGTCACCCACGGATTGGCCCTGATCGCCGGCCAGGCCTAGGGACCCTACCCATGCATGAATTTCATGCACTGGACCTCTAGTTATCTTATATGTACAAATTTGCAAGTGAAATATAACAAAATTCCCCAAAGGTCAATGTAGAGAAAGAAATACGTTTTTTTTTTTCACTATCAAATTTCATCTACTTTATAGTCTAACCCAATGATGAATTCAGAATTAAAAATGATAACAATCTAATATAGATGATGGCAACCTAATATGAGATATTATTAATATCCATGTTAATACTAGTATATATCAGTTATGCATTTCTACTGTCTTCTCAGAAATTAATGGTATTTAAGTCATCTTTTCAAGTTTGTGTTTTATTTTATTATGATTACTGTAAAGATGGCCCTTAACTGCACCTCTAAATGAGTGTTCTGGGTGGCCAGGAGGAAGAGTCAGGTAAACCTATTTTTTTAACTTTGGAACAACCCATCATCCATAAGTACTTGAAGAATATCTGTATTAATCATCTAATGATTTTTCATTTAAAAAATATTTCATTTTCATACAATAGCACTTTCTAAATTAGGTTTTCTTAGAGGGTTATAACCACTAATGTAGGAATGGGTCTTTTATTCCATCAGCCTGATTGGTGATTTTATTTCATATGTCTTTAATAGGATTACAATGCCCGCAATTTTAATGCTTTAATAGTATATCTCTTCAAGGAAAGGGAGGGATTTTTAAGTCATTGCATTATTCTTATACTGATATAAAATAAATGGAATTTTGTTAGATATATTATAGAATGCTCTATTAGTCTGCTAGGGGTCTCAGAACAAAATACCATATACTAAGTGGCTTAAGCAATGGAATTTCATGTTCTCACGATTCTGGAAGCTAGAAGTCCAAGAGTAAAATGTTGGATAGAGTTGGCCTCTGTCCTTGGATTGCAGATGGCTACACTTTTCCTGACTCTTCACGAGTTCTTCCATCTGTGCACGCAGGGCTCCAGTGTGTCCTAGTGTTGCAAAGTTTCCTGATCTCATAAGGCACCAGTCAGATTGGAGTAGGACCCACTATAATGACCTCATTTGACCTTAAAGAGCTCTTTTAAGGCCCTTTCTTCAAATACAGAAACTTTTTGAGGTGCTGGGGATTTGGAGCTTTAACATATGAGTTCAGAGGGGGCACAATTCAGCCCGTAACAGAGGCTATGGTAGGAAGTTAGGATATAGAAGTTCGGGATTCCTATTCCATCCTTGTTACCCATTAGCTAAGAGACTCTTTACCAAGCAACTTGTTCATGTCTCAGATTTCTTATTGCTTTAATGGACATGATATCTGGTCTATATTTCTCAAAAAATAGCTGCAATGACAAAATGACATTTAATAATAATAATGTACATATCCTTAAGACATTATCAAAGTACAAGTACACCTTATTTCTATAATTCTTTTTTGTGAAAGATTAAAATTAGTCTTATGGTTGTAAGCTGAATTCTAGGAAAGTCCTTTACATTAATAATTATTTTTCTCTTGGCCACTCCATCAGAAATGTTGGGAAATAATTGTTTGTTTGTTTGCTTTCATCTTTGCAATTGAGTACCCAGTTAAGGGATTCTCCCCTCTTCAACCAAGCTTTTAAGGTTGCCCCTTCCCTCACAAGGCATTTTTTTCTTCAGAAAAAGAAAGAGAGAGACAGAGAGAGAGAGAGAAGGAAGGAAGGAAAGGAAGGAAGGAAGGAAGGAAGGAAGGAAGGAAGGAAGGAAGGAAGGAAGGAAGGAAGGAAGGAAGAAGGAAGGAAGATCTTGTAGGCTGAGTGGGTTGCTATAAGCCACATTTACGGGTGTTCTCCAACCTACTCCCTGTTTTTACCCATTCTCTCATGAACTTTTTATTTTTGAGCAATTTCCCCCATACTAAAAATTAAGAAAGCTAATGTTACAAATACTTTACTTTAAAAATTCAACCCAAAATCAGTTATACTGCCGGAATCTGAACAGGGCCAAGATATAAATTAGTAGAATGATGACACTCTTCATCCTACTGAAAATTCTGTAGTCATGTTACAGTAGGGCTTTATATCCTGCTTTCAGGGAAGCATGATGGAAGATGTGAGGGAAGGGAGAAAAAAAGAAAGACATTGCCATTAAAATAAGTTCTTAGAACACAACATACTTTAGAGCTTAATTTAGCAAAATATGTCATTTTTAGAAGCCCTTCTGGAAAGTCAAATGTAAATTTTATACACTGACTATAAAGAATAAAACATCCTCCGGGAAGAAATGTGCTCACCCAGGAAAGGTAAGAAGCCTTCATCTCCAACCCCAAATGCTAGATTAGCTGGGGATAAATGATGGATTGGACCGTTTCTGAGAAGACTCCTTGTTCAGCCTTCAGTGTGTCCCTACGGCTCTGCAAGAGCACTTGTTTACAATATATCATCCCTTAAGCCAAAGAGATTTTACTAGAGTTGTCTCTGGAATCCATTCATTTTATTTTACCCCCTTTATTTTACACTATTTCAAACTTTTTATTCCCTGCAGTTTCCGGTGCAGGCTAAGGAGTATGAGTCCCTTTTTATCCTGTGACCTGTCTTGTATCAGAAAACCAAACAGCTGTGACTTTTTGAGTAAAGAGTGAGGCCTTTTTTAATGCTGGTCTTGCTTTGCTTCTTTTTTTTTTTAATTTGTGATTATTTTTAATTTAATATATTTATGATTTAAATATAATTAATATATTTTTAATTTAGAAAACAGAGATGACAGTTTTTCTTTTTGCTTGTGATTTATCAGGCTATGTAACTTAGTCTCAATACAATTAATTATTACAATTTAAAATGAATTGTGTGGTAAACTTAGAACTCAGTTTTATCACCTACACCTCCAATCAGCCTTTCTTAAAATTGCAGAAGCAGACTGCAGAGATGCGTTAGCCCATTGTGGGGCAGAATAAAGAGAAATGAGACCTTCCCCCCATCCCATTCCCACTGTGCTAGGGAAATGAGTCAATATTAGATAGGCCCTTACAGTTCACAATTGTACTTTCCCCCACCTTCAGGTCACCCTTCCTATCAAGTCTTAAGTGGGAGTCTTTTTATTATTAAAGATGGGTCAGTGTTTTGTTCTCTCTGCTACTAAAATGAAGAGTCTCACAGTAAAATGAAGAGCAAAACAAAAAGAATTGAAAGAGACACAAACTGCCCTCAGGTGTCTCATATGCTTTTATTTTAATGAGTAAGATCATTTCAGCTTCTCTACCTGACAAAAAGCTCTGCTTTGGGTTTCTCTTATATTAGTTCATTGCACAGCGACCTCTAAATCACTACTACTTACAAACAAGGACCACACTTCATTTTATTGTTCCTGTAGTCTACTTTCAGTGCTCTATTCTACTACATATGTTTAAAGAGCAATATCTATTTACTAATAATCTCCCACCTGAATTTTGCTTTATGTTTCTGACCTCTGTCAAAGAAAGAAAGTTTAAAAGGAAATTTCTACCTTATACCTAGGGGAAAGGTCATTATGTGAATATAAGAAGTTCCTTAATATTCTCCTGTCTAAATAAAGTTAAAATCACACACTAGAAACATAATAAAGGCAATAGTCACTTCATGCAGAGGCACATCTAACCCTAATAACTTACAGCCATTTTCATTTTTTTATAAATGCTGCTATTCTTATTTCCCAGGAGACTTGTTATTTTTATTGCAATATCCAATTAGAACGGTTCACTCCCAAAGCCAATGTTTCACAATTCTGTTGGGATAGCCTTCCATGTTTTTCAAATGACTCCATATTTATAAATTAGGTGGCCTATGGGGTCCTCTTAGGACTTTGATCCTTCTTCACCTCAGTATTTCAAAAAAGGAGGACAAGTTTAAATAAATTTGAATTCTGCTTTCACCAATAACAGCCAACTTAAAGAAATATAGAAGGCCCATAAACTCAATTTCCTAAAATGAGATAACATCTACATTTCAGGACTGCAGTGTCAATTAAGAAATATTACTCACTAACATGACTTTTAGGAATGTATTTTAACGTTAAACCAGTCAACGTGATGTTTTTGTAAGAATTCCTAGAAAAAGCCTCCTGTCCCAAAATAATCTCTATACAAAAATTGTCTTAATGTTTAAATGTAATATATCTAATTATTAAAAACTGTTAACAATTTAACTTCAATTTCTGCATGTGGTAAATTAATACTATTCTTAGTCACATCCTTGGAGAATAAACTGACTTTAAGTAGGAATTGGGTATGGGGGCAGTTAGGATTCTCCATATGAAGACCCTTAGGGCACAGTGCTTGCTCAGAGCCCTGAGCATCTGGGATGCAGTATGGGGTGTGCAATAAAGAGGGGATTTGACTATGGAGTAGGCATTTTCTAAACACTTCACTATGAGGCAGTATTATCATGTCCATTGTACAAATGAGGTAATGGGGTCCTAAAAGGGTTAAGTTAGCTGCGAAGGAGAAAAGATATTTCAGAAGGAATGTGACTTGGAGACCAGTAGTTGAGATGCAGAAGCCCTGATCATATACTAGGGGTACCACCTCCTATGTAGTGGATGGAGAGAAGAAAAGAGAGTGAAGGGACACTGTCACATATGCTACCTGGTGCCTCTGCCTTCCCAATATCTAGTCTCCCCTTTTCTGAACTAGCAGAGCCACCTTTTTTTTGGGGGGGGAGGGGAAGAGGGTAGGGGGCGGAGCAACAGGCACTGTTGCTAATGCTCATTGCCCTATACTTCATCTGATCAGTTCTGGTGAAGCAGAATATCAGCACCACATCCTAACATTGCTTTCTGTGAAAGTTACTGCTTTTCTGTAAAACAGAAATCAGCTAGCACTTGCCTTTTTCCTTTACTTTTTCCCTTCTTTCTGCCTAAAATAGAATCATCTACTGGCAGAGGTAGAGCATTGATACTGTGACTATAAGACTAACAACTCCATGCTGAGGATGGCAGAGCAAAACGATAGCGAAAGCTTGAGCTGACATATTAATCCTGAATTTTCCACCTTTTTACTTTTTGTGTGAAAAAAAAATGAACCCCTGTTTGGTTAAGCTACCATTTCTATTCCATGTGTTCAAGTGTAATCCTAACCAACACGGAGAATAAACCTACTAAAACAGAAGAATAAACCTACCTTTTGCCGAAAATACCATATGGCTTGAGTCTGGCACTATATGGTAGTGGGTACACACACAGCTCTATGCCACGTGCTTCCATTGTGAGGCATTATTCTGTACCCTGTGGTGACTCTACATGGGCACAGACCCACCCTTACAATTTCACAGTGGATATAGTTCAGCAATGACATTACAACAGGGATTAACAAACTACAGCCAGCCAAATCTGTCCTCTGGCTTGTTTTTGTACAGACTATAAGCTGAGAATGTGCACTCTATTTTAAAGCATTTAATAAACAAGAATAATATTCAAAAGAGATCACATGGACTCATGAAATCTAAAATATTTGCCATCTGGTTCTTTATAGGAAAAGTTTGCTAATTTCTGCAGATTGACAGGGCAGAGTCAATGTGCAAATTATCACAACTTTCCAGGTTGCAATTACCCTCTTATAAGGCCATTTTTATTCTCCTTTGTTGGCCAGTGAGTCATCTATAGAAAATATGATCTATAATTAATGTACCCGCTAAATAATTTTCTGACTGGGGAGTAGGATAGGGTAATAGGAAGGAAGGAGACATAGCAGCACCAATGCAGTTCTGGCTTAAAAAGAATCAGTTTTAAGTACATTCAATTCAATTTCCCAGAAAATATTATACATCAGCTGGAGCTGATTGTTGGAAAGGAAGTATCATTAAGCATTCAACAGAAAATCCTAGAAGGAATTAAATGTTGAACACTTCGAAACAAAAGTGCCTTTCAAGAAAATTTTCCAGCCACAGGTGGTCCCAAGCCTTCATTTCACAAATAAATGTCCCCACTTTCCATTTTAATTCTTGTCACACACAACTCGAGACTAACCACCGAACTGAAAGCCCTGAGTGGAAGGATGGTGATTTCCCTGATTTTCTATTCTCATGTCCTCATAGGGCTTGCAGATGATTAGCCATTTATTTAGACAGTTGAAAGTAATTCAAATAATGAGGAGAAATCTAGACTTTCATTTTTAATATAAGGCTAAAGAATACTTTCTCATATCCAATGGTAAAAATATAAATTATGAAAGTTATCTGTTTTCATATTTTAGAAACCTCATCTTGGTTTTTCTGTATACAGGTTTATTTTCTAAGCATTTCAGTCATCAGCATTTCACAACAAAAGCTTTTCTTCTTCCTTGACAATATCCCCTTTTTTTCCTATGGAAATTTTGTCATAATTTCAGAGCTTTTACAATGTCATAATAAATTACATGTTGTATTGGTTTTCTTATAATTTTAAAGACTAAATGGATTTAGGAAAAAATAAGTGTATTGCTTCAACTGTTTCCATCTAATATTTTGTAGCTACATGTACTTCCAACCAAAACGTACAACATACATTTGTTCATATTCTGAGCACAAAATCACTCTTCCTAATAATCAGTCTTCATGGTTTTAGATTTCTAGTATTTATCTTTCACATTGAATGTGTACATTAATATCATAAAATTTTTCAATTATTTTATGTGTATCAATGAATATGAATGATGTAAAACAACACATTATAAAGCACTGTAATTAGAAAAATGGTAATTGTGAACATCTGGGTTGAGGAATTTAAAATTCAAATGTCTTATATGTTTTATAAAGGTTTTTCTATGCTTGTCCAGATTTCAATTGGTATTATCTGAAACCATTGATCGGAAACAGGCTGATTACATGTAGATCCAAATATGCTGTCCAGATTAAATGCCCAGGTAGAAAAATAGTTCTTTCTCTGACCTTGTTATATGGCTACATTGATATAACGATAGTTTTAGTGTTTCCTTTAAGGATATTCAACAATTTTGATGTTTGAGGATAGAATAAGAATGGCCAAAATAAAGAAATACTTTTAAATCTAATTCATCAAATGTTATTGGAGAAGAAAATAGCTATGTACTTAAAAACTGATAAAAATGTCTTCAATAGGTAAGAATTTCATTTTTAAAAATAAGCATTAAAAATCTGTATTTTTATTAACCCACATGTGATTTCTAATTAAGGCCTCAGTCTGCTGAAGCCCCTAATCTCTGAATTGAGGGACCCACCTTTTCCAAAAACCAAGGTGATGTCTATTTTATGGGCAAGGTAGATATTCAAAATATTTAAGAACATTGTGGTGGAGACACTGACCATTCAGAGCAAATGTCCAATCAGTCAGCTGTCAAACATACCTCTGGTCCACTGATGTGGCCTTGCTGGGTATTAGCCATGTTCTAGAAGCAGGAATTCAGTGAGGGAGGGGTAGCAGAGTATTTTTCATTTACACAATTTGACATTTACTATAAGGTTTTCTCTCTCAGGGCATTAGTTTTGACCATCCAGGTCCTTGCTCCTGTTCTATACCACAAATCCTCTCCAGTCTGATTCTCCTACTCATCTCACTCTTGAGCACAAAGGGAACACCATCATTCTCTATTCTTCATCAGCATCAGTCTAGGTAAGCTGTCCAGTCATTTTTTTCTCAACTGTTTTTGCATTGTGCCAAGTACACAGTTGCATGGCATTTCACTTTCAACCTGGCTTTCCAGCATATGGATAGCAAAAATATATCTCATGTTTCTGTAGTTTTTTTCCCCATCAGGAATTTGTTGGGAGGATCAGGACAGAAATGCAACCCTCCAGTACCAACATTCAATAATTATCCTTTTATTCTGATTATGCTATGAAAATCCTTCCAGCTAATGAGGAAAGAACTCCTAGATGACACTTAAAAAGGAGAGGGTAAAGCTTAAAAAGAATATATAAATCATATACATGTAATATTAATCATATATAATATGATTTCATATGGTCAGAGCATTATATATAATCATATGATATGATTTATTAATAATCATAAATAATATGACTTAATAATCATATATATAATATGATTTCATATGGTCAAAACACTTATTATTGTTTTCTTTTCACATTACTGTGCCATCTATACCCCTAGGCACAATACTGAGATATATTCCCACTTTTAAACAACTTTATTAAGATAAAATTAACATACAATTCAATCCTTTTAGTATGTAAAATTCAATAGTTTAAAATATATGAACATACCTGTGCAACCATAATTGCAATCCCATTTTAGCATATTTGAATCTCACCTAAAAGAGACCCCATGCTCATTAACAGTCAGTCCTTATTACCTTCCACCACATCCCTCATCTATTCTCTATGTCTATATATTTGCCAATTTGGGATATTTCATATGAATGAAATCATACCACATGTGGTCTTCTGTGACTGGCTCCTTCCCCTTAGCCTTTATCCATGTATCATGTATGAGTACTTCCTTCTTTTTATTGCCAAATAATATTCCTTCGTATGGAGTTCGTTTTTATTCATCTATTTTTCCTCTTTTCATGCCTATGTGTTCCTCTGACTCAGTGTATGAGATAAATTTTTGGAGAGGGTCTTATTCCCTTTTAGTGCTGTGTTTTGAAGGATTATTTTCCTCTGTAAGTCATTTTTCTCTAGCAGTAACACAATCACTTTGAAATAATTAACCTTGCATCTTCTTCCCTTCATAAATCAGTTTACGCTATAAAATTTCATTTTATGCTTTCATTCACATAGTCATTTTAAAGGAAACATAAATGAAAAGTTTTGCGTTTCTCAGGCTAGGTGGAAAAAAAGAATCAACTACAACATCAGTCATCCGTGAAAACCGCTGACATTTCGTTTCACATGTAAGGGAAATCTGAATGGCAGGAAAACCTTTCTACTCACAGGTATCTAAAGACTCGTCTGAATCATCAGGGCAGTCAGGGTCCCCATCACACAGCCAGCTCTGGGAGACACAAGTCACATGATCGTGGCAAAGAAATTCACCAGGATCACAGGACTGCTGATCTGAAAATGAAAATGTTTCAAAATAAAATATGACTGATCTGAACATGAACACAAGAGCAGTACAAAGATGAAATGTGAGAAAGCAATACATAAAAGGCACATGAATGTGATCCACATTTTCTGTTCAGCTGCAAAGCTAAACCAATAATTTTCTTAATTATAGCCACTCAGATCAAGTCCACCTTATTGATAGAATTGACTTTGATGTAGTCTCACACAGTCTGCTCTGGAAATTGTTACAAATTCTGTTTATGTTTATGACTAGCGGTTTTGTCAAACTGGATAAGGCACATAGAATCCCAGCAAGTGAGTTTTATAGATGTTGACATTTTGAACACAGACATTTTTATTCCTCCTTTGCTCCAAGGGGAAAGAAAACCTGTAATAAACGATAGTGTACCTAAACTGCATCTCTGCGTGTTCAGTTCTTAAGTTTCCATACTAATGCCATAGCTTCATGTCTCTACATTAATTAGATGCCCAATCTCATAATATTTTCTTGTCCATTTTGTTAAAACTTCTCAGGTGACAGCTTTGGCTGCTGAACAGCAAAAGTGATAGTACGCTTCCATAAAGTTTTGTTGTAACTCAGATTTCTGCAACCACATCCAAAATGCCAATTATTTTCCCTTTATGTTTTAGAATATTTAGGGCCTTCTTCATATCCTAGCAAACTCATCAGATGTTGTTTCTTTGCAATATACTTACTTATACACTATAAATCAATTCAATAAAAATATTTAATTTTTATATTAAATGGAAAATAAACATTTCTTACAATTAATGACCTTCGAATGTAATGGAGTGCTGAGAACACCTTAGTCCTTTGATATCACTTACACTTTTGTTACGTATATACAGTAATGATTCAAATACTTTTAATATCCATAAATAAATTGGTATCTCGATATATATCAAATGAAATTTATAAGTGATATGAAAACACTGGACCATAACTTAATTGGTACTTTTACCTTAGCAATTACAAAAGGATGCTGATCTTCCATGCAATGGTTTGATAAAATATGGTATACCTTTCCTTTCTCTTCCTCAACGTCTTTTCTCCCATCACAACCTAACTTTCAATAAATATACATTACAAACACACAACATATCTTTAATCTATAGACATTGGTATAAACTATAGATATTTCCTGAAAATTAATATTATCTTATCCTAGTATATTTTTCAACACATTTACCATCAATGCCACACTCCATCCCACTGCTATCATATTGCTGTGTTTTACAAAAAGTAGTTAAGTTCTTGACTATATTCTGTATTTGGCCCCATACTCACTGCTAAATAATCAAAGATTCTTTGCCTTCAAGGATCCAGCAGACTACGATGCCAACAGATCCAGGAATAAAGAAAAGTACACTGTATACAAAAAGTTGCCAACTAAATGATAAAAAAAAAAAAAAAAGCTGCTAAAAGGAGAGACCACAAGTGGAGAGAGATAGAGATGAATCAAAAAATAGTTTTGGGATGTAAGGATAACTTTAAAGATGGGAAGAATATGAATAAATGAAGAGTAAATATAGGACACTCCTGACAAGGATGTGAAAAAAAATTGCTAAGACAGTAGCTATTAAAATGTATTTGAGAGAAATAAAAGTATTCTACTAAAATTAAGATGACATTCAGGTTATATAACCTGGGTTTTCTCCGCCAAACATTATGTCATATGTATAAGTATGTTCCAGTGCTAAGGGAGGGGAACTTAAATGTTGCTTAGAAAGCCCCATAACTTCTATAGTTCATAACAGGGTAAAACTTCAAATTATTTTGCTTATAAAGAGATGCTATAATTTATCAGCAAACAAGGATGAGTTCTGATAGTAAAGAAAAATTTAGTAATAATTATACCAGGACAAAATGTATAAACCAAGTCTGTCCCCAAAAAATCAGAATACATTTTCAATGTACCTATAGCTACTGTGCATTGGATGTATGATCTCAAATGCCAAGTTTTCTCTTCCTTCATTCCTCCCAAACTATAACAAACTAGAAGCACGGTGCACGAAATTTGTGCACGGAGGGGGGTTGTCCCTCAGCCCAGCCTGTACCCTTTCCAATCTGGGACCCCTCGAGGGATGTCCGACTGCCCGTTTCGGGCAGTCGGACATCCCTCTCACAATCCAGGACTGCTGGCTCCCAACTGCTTGCCTGCCTGCCTTCCTGATTGCCCCTAACTGCTTCTGCCTGCCAGCCTGATCACCCCCTAACCATTCCGCTGCCAGCCTGGCTGATGCTTAACTGCTCCCCTGCCAGCCTGTTTGCCCCCAACTTCCCTCCTCTGCCGGCCTGATCACCCCTAACTGCCCTCTCCTGCAGGGTTGATCACCTCCAACTGCCCTCCCTTGCAAGCCTGGTCCCTCTCAACTGCCCTCCCTTGCAGGCCGGGTGCCTCCCAACTGCCCTCTCCTGCTGGCCATCTTGTAGTGGCCATCTTGTGTCCACATGGGGGCAGGATCTTTGACCACATGGGGGCAGCTATATTGTGTGTTGCAGTGATGATCAATCTGCATATTACTCTTTTATTAGATAGAATAGAGGCCTGGTACATGGGTGGGGGCCAGCTGGTTTGCCCTGAAGGGTGTCCCGGATCAGGGTGGGGTTCCCTTGGGGCATGGGGCGGCCTGGGCGAGGGGCCTGTGGTGGTTTGCAGGCCGGCCACACCCCTTGGCGACCCAAGTGAAGGCCCTGGTATCTGGAATTTATTTTCCTTCTACAATTGAAACTTTGTAGCCTGGAGCGGAGCCAAGCCTGCTGCTCCTTCTGGGGCGGCAGCCATTTCTGTGGCAGTTAATTCACCTTCTACAATTGAAACTTTGTAGCCTTAAGCAGGTGAGCCAGGCCAGGGTGTGCGGAAATCTTTGCTTCCCCTGTTGCCGCTGGCAGCCCTGGCCTGCTCTCTCAAGCTCCATTCTGCTGCCATTTGTTTGAATTTGTTTACCTTCTATAATTGAAACTTTGTAGCTTGAGTGGAGGCTTAGGCCTACAATGGCTATGGAAAGCTTGGCTTCCTCTGTTACCTGGGAAACCTTGCTCTCTGTGGCTGTAGCTATCTTGGCTGGGGTTAATTTGCATACTCGCCCTGATTGGCTGGTGGGCGTGGCTTGGCTGGTGGCCGCAGCCTATGTAGCGGAGTGATGGTTAATTTGCATATTACCATTTTATTAGAGAGGATTGCTATGAGGAGAGGGGAAAAGAGATAGTACCTTGCTAAACGCCATGCATGGTGCCTGACTCAGTGAATAATCAGTAAGTACTAACCGGAAGTAAAAAGAAATAAAAAGAACCATGAAGAACAATTTATCGTGTTGGAAAATAGCACCACAAAAACTTAGGTCAGGGTCAGTAATGAAGGACCTTCATTACTGTAGAAAGTATTTTGTAGGTCATTTGAAGCCATGAAAACGTACTTAAGAAAGGTTTGGTGTTTTGTTTTTTTTCCAAAATAGGGTACAAATTCATGTGTAGGCTATTGTAATTATCTAGAGACAAGTTCAAGATGATTGAGCTAAAGTGGTAGGAACTAAAATGAATATTCTGCTCCACATAATGTAAGAGTTAAAATTGGTGAATAAAATGGTTGAAAAGCTTAAAGATGTCTCAAAGTAAATAGCCTCAGAAACTGACTAGATAGTATCTCAAAACCAAGGTAGGACATAGAGAAAAAAAAAAATTCTGTTTGTGTGTGTGTGTGTGTTTAAATGTGTAGTCATGTGGGTGTAAAATAATAATAGTAGAGATAATAGAGGAAATAATTAATATATTTATAGTGCTTTTTAGCTAAAAATTCCCCCATCTGATATCTTAATTTGCACATTTATTTCTTTTTTTTAGCAATTATTATTGAGCTTCTACTACTAGGCCCTGCAGATACAATGGTGGGGGGCGGGGGAAAACAAAGCTGAAGTTCTTGTCATCCTGGGGCACATTATAGTGGGGAACAAAAACAAACTAAATGAGTTAATTGTATAGAATATTAGAAATAAGCCCTATGGAGAACAGTAAAACAAGATGGGGATTAAGTGTTGGAGACCAGAAGGATGGAGGTACATTTCAAATAAGTTAGAGAATCTGTCACAGAGAAGGTAACATTTGAATAAAGGCGTATGGAGGTGAGAGTGACATCCATTTGAATAAAAGGTCATGTCCTAAAAGTCATGTGCTAAGCACTTGAAGCAAGAGGGAGCTCAGCAAAGTAAGGAAAACTGAGGAGGGCAGAGTGCTGGGGAGCAGTGACAGGATGAAAAACTGAAGTCAGGGATTCGGGGAAGATGGGGTTGAGGGTGGCACATGAAGGTTTTGAGTTTTGCTAAAAGCCAAGATGGGAAACCATTGGAAGGTTCTGAGTAGAGAGACACAAGCTAGGTCACTTTTTTGTTAAAGGTTCACTCTGTCTACTGCATTGAGAATAGAGTACAATGAAGTGGAAAGATCACCTAGGATGTTATGGCAATAACAGGTGAGAGAGATGGTTGTGTGGGCAAGTGTGTTGGTGAAATGAAGTTTCATGACAGTATTTGATGAGGAAACTGAAGTCAAATACCTTGTTCACCATTTCATTACATGTCAAAATCTTGAATTCAGGTTTTGACCTCAAATGTATTACTGCCAACTGTTTTTGTAATATTCTGAGTATGATGTACTTGGGAGACATCCAAGTATAAATATGCCTCCTGGCAAGTGTGGCTCAGTGGTATACTGTCGACCTATGAACCAGGAGGTCACAGTCCGATTCCCGGTCAGGGCACATGCCTGAGTTGTGGGCTGGATCCCCAGTGTAGGGTGTGCAGGAGGCAGCCGATCAATGATTCCCTCTAATCATTGGTGTTTCTATCTCTCTCTCCCTCTTCCTTCCTCTCCAAAATCAATAAAAATATATATGTTTAAAAAGAATAAATATGCATTATTAGACAGTGATATATTTAAGCCTGAAATTCAGGAGAAGCATCAAAAGTGGAAACACAGAACAGAACTGAAACTGTAAGAAGACATGGGAATAGGTGTAGCTGAAATTAAAGTGGGGAGTTAGTAGGAGAGAGAGAAAGAGAGAGAGAGAGAGAGAGAGAGAGAAGCATAGGTCAAGCAAGGAGACAGAGAAGACAAAGTTTAGCCAGAAATAGGAAAAGAGAAGGGCAAGAGGAAAGGAGATTCATTAAAAATACGTGGAATTTCAATAACTAGATTGAGGAAGGGGATCACTGGTGACAAAATTCAAGCAGGATGAGTTCTGAAAAGATGGCATAGGCTTGCAGGCTGAGGTAAAGGTACCACTGAGGAAAGAGAGAGACTGGGGCTCAAGAAGGATACGAAAGTGGAGCCCTTTCCTAAGGAAAACTCATGGGGCTGCAATGAGAACCTAAACAATACTGGGAGCAAAAAAAAAAAAGGATTAAAAAAAAAAAAGATAAATTATTAGCTGGTAGGAAATAAAATTAAGGTGTTCTCGCATGGTTTCGTTTTCTCAAAGACCTGTAAAGCAATTTGAAATTTGAGGAAGTAAAATTGGAAAGAGTGGTAAAGATTTACAATAACTACTATGGGGAACTGGAAAGGAATCAACTAGAAATTTGGGGAATGATTTCTCTCTAAGGCCAGAGGATCCAGCTAAGATTGAAAAGTATATATTTGACAGTTGAGTGTTTTGTTCATTTTATTTTGTACTAATGTCAAATTGTTCACCTACATTAGGCCATGGATACAGAATAATCCCCTGGGAAAATCCAAGAAGAAAGTCCCTTTGGAAAATACGCAAATTACCCATCCTCAATAGGTATTCATATGTATCCATCACTAATCCATCATGATTCAAACTCTTTTCCCCCCAGAAGTATGATAGACCTACGGGGATTTACTTATTGAGTCTATATTATCAGTGTGCAAAGCAAGTTCCAACTTTTAAAGACAATTTACATTGTTGCAATTTTGGGAAAATTTTATATTATTCCTCTGAAAAACAGCCATTAAGAATAGCATCCTACAACCCACCTAAATATTTTCAACCAGATATTCCATTTCCCGGTCACTTTTTAAAAGCATTGATTATAGGATTCAAATAAATGGATTTTCAGTATGTCAAGGTGATTATCTTAAAATATATTCACTGGATTTAGTTCCTGGAATCAGAAGCTCAATATGTTGTGTGTGTGCGTATTTTTCATTCATCCTATTTTATGCTTCATGCTACACTTCTAAGATAACCAAACTAATCTTATTTTAAATGTCTTCCTATTGTGAGAAACATAATGTTATACACTGTATTTAAAACAAGAAGCTTATACGAAAGTACAGCCAGTTTCACTTATATCCCTAAGGAAGAAGATCAAAGCTAGTACCATGTCTATCTCTTAATAATAGATTTTTACAACCAAAAGACATGAAAAGATTAGGACAACCATAGCCTATAGAGTTTACTGAGTTTAGATTCATCCTTGCACGAGAAAGCTTAATATGATAGCCCTGCTGCACTTATGGGAAACATCTAATTACTTATTTTAATAAAATTTGTAATATTATTTTTGGAAGTAGGATGGAAGTAGTCTTTGCTGAAAGACTTAATATACATGAGTTGCCACAGACTAGCTAACTTACCTTTTTCTTTGTAATATGATGAATTGCTAATTTTGATCTTTAAGATAAAGAACTGTAAAAATCAAACACTAAAACTAGTATCTGTCAATAAGGGCCTATTGAATAACTATGTAGCTTACAGTTCCTTGAGTATTTTACCATAATTAATTTATAATAATGCTATGCCATTTCCCTTAGAAGTTGACATTTTATGTGCTATTTAAATACTAATGAGAGTGTTAGTTTATCAACAAATTATCTGCCTACTAATGCATAACAGGACACTACAGGGACATTTAAAGGAAATATAAATAACTAGAGGTCTGGTGCACAAAATTCGTGCATGGGGGGGAGGGGTCCCTCAGCCCAGCCTGCACCCTCTCCAATCTGGGACCCCTTGAGGGATGTCCGACTGCCCATTTAGGCCCGATCCTAAATGGGCAGTTGGACAGCCCTATCACAATCCAGGACAGCTGGTTCCCAACTGCTCGCCTGCCTGTCTTCCTGATTGCCCCTAACCGCTTCTGCCTGCTAGCCTGATCAACCCCTAACCAATTCCCTGCCAGCCTGATTGATGCCTAACTGCTCCCCTGCCAGCCTGATTGCCCCTAACTGCCCTCCCCTGCAGGCCTGGTCACCCCTAACTGCCCTCCCCTGCAGGCCTGGTCACCCATAACTGCTCTCCCCTGCAGGCCTGGGTCCCCCCAACTGCCCTTCCCTGCAGGCCCAGTTGCCCCCAACTTCCCTCCTCTGCCGGCCTGGTCACCCCTAACTGCCCTCTCCTGCAGGCTTGATCACCCCCAACTACCCTACCTTACAGGCCTGGTCCCTCGTAAATGCCCTTCCTTGCTGGCCTGATCCCTGCCAACTGCCCTCCCCTGCTGGCCATCTTGTGGTGGCCATCTTGTGTCCACATGGGGGCAGCCATCTTGTGTGTTGGAGTGATTGTCAATTTGCATATTACTCTTTTATTAGGTAGGATAGAGGCCTGGTGCATGGGTGGGGGCCAGCTGGTTTGCCCTGAAAGGTGTCCTGGATCAGGTTGGGGTTCCCTTGTGGTGTGGGGTGGCCTGGGTGAGGGGCCTGTGGTGGTTTGCAGGCCAGCCACGCCCCCCGGTGACCCAAGTGGAGGCCCTGGTATCTGGGATTTATTTATCTTCTATAATTGAAACTTTGTAGCCTTGAGCGGAGGCCAGCCAGGGTGTGTAGGAAGCTTGGCTCCCTCCATTGCCGGGGTCAACCCAAGCCTCCTGCTCTCTCCAGCTCCGTGGCTGCAGCCATTTTTGTTGGGATTTATTTATCTTCTATAATTGAAACTTTGTAGCCTTGAGTGGAGGCCTGGGCCTGCCAGGGTGTGCAGGAAGCTTAGATTCCTCCATTACCAGGGAAACCCAAGCCTCCTGTTTGCTCTGTGGTGACAGCCATCTTGGTTGGGTTAATTTGCATACTCCTGATTGGCTGGTGGGTGTGGCTTGTGAGTGTAGCGGAGGTATGGTCAATTTGCATATTACTCTTTTATTAGATAGGATGAACTCTGGTAGCTAATTACAAATTAAAGGCAAAGGAGGGGGTATAGTCCCCATTTAATATCTGAATTCATGAGGAGTCTGATATTGATCCTAGCTAAGTTCAAGAATAGGTACAACTTTTGCATATGCTAAGTATTAGGGAAATGATGTGGCAGTTTTTCAGAACTTAGTTAACATCAACAATAGTTATTTAATATATCTCATTTAACTTAAACATAGGATGGCTAATTAAAATATCTACCTCCACTAATAAAAGAGTAAGATGCAAATTGACCGTAACTTCACGTCACCCAGCAGCCAATCAGGAGTGAGTATGCAAATTAACCCAACAAAGATGGTGGGTTAATTGAATATGCAGGCACCGAGCGGCCGGAGGCAGGGCCTCTGGGCAGCATAGAAAAGGTGGCTCCAGTGAGATTGCCGGCAGCCAGGGGAAGGAAGGCTCATTCTTGCACAAATATTCGTGCATCAGGCCTCTAGTATATATATAAAAGGCTAATATGTTAAGTGTCCCTCCCACTGTCCAACTGGTCACTATGATATGCACTGACCACCAGGGGGCAGATGCTCAACAGAGGAGCTGCTGTGATGTGCCCTTACCATTTACAGAGAAATGGCAGCAGCAGACCTGGCACCAACAAAGCAACACTCAGCTTCCCCAAGTGGGATACAGGCCCCACCACCACCCTGAAGCAACAGCCCACCAAATTACAACTGAGGCTGCCGAGACCCCATGGCACAAAATGCGGTCCACAGCCTAGCCCAGCCCAGCCCAGCCCAGAAATGGTGGCTATGGGGGCCTGGTAATGATGTCACATAGCAACACCCAGCTACCTCTCCCTAGCAACAGGCCATATATTTATATACATATAAAGCCAGCAACCGGAACACCGTAATGACCAGAATGACCGGTCGCTATGATGCCCACTGCAGCCAGCAAACTGGCCAGATAAGGGGGTGGGGCCGGCCAGCCAACCTCCGGCGACCCATCCCCCTAGGTGGCCCTGCCCCTAATTGGCCTCTCCCAACTGATTCAGGGCAGAGCAGCCAACCAACCCTGCCCCCCACAGGCATTCCCCCCAGCTGGACCTTCCTCCAATCAGCCCACTCACCCTGATAAGCTTGCAGCCCCTCCCCCCAGCCAGCCCCACCCCAATGGGTCCCCACCACCCAAATAGGCCTGCAGCCCCTCCCCCAGCTGGCCCCATCCCTGATTGCCACACCCTACCCCAATAGGGGGTGGAGCTGGCAGCTAACCTCCTGCTGGCCCTCCCCCCAGCTGCCCTCAGCCCCTCCCCACAGCTGTCCCCACCCCTGATCAGCCTTCACCACCCTGATTGGCCTGTGGCCCCTCCCTCCAGCCAGTTCCACCCCCGATTGGCCCTCCACACACCAATCGGGGGTGGGGCTGGCCAGACAACTTCCCATGGCCCCTCCCCTAGCTGCTGACCCCTAATCAGCCACCCTACCCCATTTAGGTGTGGGCCAGACTGCCCACCACCCACATCCCCTCCCCAGAGCTTGCCCTGCCCCCAATCCTCCCCCCACTCCAATCAGGGGCAGGGCCCACTGGCCAATCATCCATAGCCCCTCCCCCAAGCTGGCCTGGCCCTGATCAGGCCCCTATCAGGGCAGGCCATCAGGCCAACCTCCCACCATCTCCTCCTCCCGACAAGCCCAGCCCCGATCCTCAGATTGGGGCCAGGCGGCCGCACCCCATCCATGCATGAATTCATGCACTGGGCCTCTAGTATCATTTATAACTGCTTAGAGAGAAATATGGTTATATTCTCTTTCTTCTTATATGTAAACAGGCAATTAATTCATTACCAGGAGAACAGAATTCTTGTAGAGATCTACAGAATATATTACTAATTCATCTTCAAATTTTGATAAAGCTCCTATAAGTTAAACGAATGATGTTAGTTATCAAGCACCAAGAATTACCTTATTTTTTTTCTTTATATTCACCTACTTCAAAAAATGTACAAATGTAGATGAAGAATAAATTCCTCAGTATTCTCTTTAAATATTTTTCATAATATGGTTAAAGACATTTTGCTCCAATGCTTTCTTTTGCTACCTTTTCACCACTCAGCATACATTTCTAGTTCTCCATACTGTTCTATTCACTTTCCTAAATATATCATTTCTATGTCTTTACTGTTTATTCCTTTGCTTAGAATGCCCTTTCCCGTATAACACAAGTCTATTCCTTTTCTAAATTTTAATGACATTTTAGTTCCTTTAATCAAAACTTCCACAATAAACTTTTTCTTCCCCCATCACTGGTTTCATCACCACTGGTTTCATCACCCTCTACTCAAATCACCAAAAAGCTCACATTTTATTTTACTGTGTATTATAGCTACTGGATGAAGAGCTCCTGAAGGGCAGAGAGTCCTTCCTAGCCTTTGTATTTTCTCCTAACAAGGTGATTTCAATGAAAAAAAAAATTGTGTAAAGAATTATATGTTATTTTTAGAAAGAGAGGGGGGAAAAGAAAAACCCAAGTGTGTTCTGCATTTTTATCAGAATAATAAATAGCTTATTTAGTTAATCACCAAAATAAAACTAAGTTCCCCCATGGTTAAATAAAATACCCTGAATAGTAAGGATTATATCATATAAAATTAAAGCATCCATGAACACTAAAAATCAAACTTGAGAGAGATTGTGTTATCCTCCAGAGTCTCTTAGCTACACTGAAAATTACTCTTTTATAATAGCTGGTTGTACAATGATAACTTAGCTGAATATGTTAATGATAGGTGGTTTGTTTTTTTTAAGATAATTTCTTTAGAAATATCATCACTTTAAGTGTAAGATAAAATGAAACTCACCATTTAAGTCCGTGGTTAATAGCAATACAAAAGCATATTTGAATTATTCACATTTTGGGAAGCTGGTGTGGGAGAAGTTAGGTAAAATGTGGTCAAACCTGCCAGTTTCAGTTTACCAAGGAATATATCTCCTTCATAAAATGCATGGTGTATTAAAAATGAACTTTATTATATAAAATAGCATTACAATTTGTGGTATCATTTATCTATGTTAAATTCAGCCTTTATTAAAATCCCTCCCAGGCTTAAATTAAAGGGGCAATTAGTAATGAAGGGTAACCATACTTCAATGGTAACATGATTTTTAATTAGTAATTCCCATTGTCTTGCTGAATCATTATTGATAACTTAGAAAGTTAATTAATCAAACTATAGACATATATGCTAGCATACAATATGTATACATGTTCTTGTACTTTAAAATTAGTATACACTCTGCCTAGTGCTCTGTTATCACTGAAGCTAAGGCTGATTAAGAGAGACCATTTGAATGTTTTAATAGGAGTCCTGTGGTGGATTGAATAATGGCAACCCCAAAATGACCACATCCTAATTCCAAGAACCTGAGAATATATACAAAGTATAAGGGACTGGGCAGATATGATTAAATTAAGAAACTTGAGGCTAGGACAATAGCCTGGAGTATTCAAATGAGCCCAATGCAATTACAAGGGTTCTTATAAGAGAAAAATCAGAGGAGCGAAGACATGGACACAAAAGCAGAACCTGGATCAATCTGTGGAAAATGCCAAGAGCAAAGAGACAAGGAATGTGGGCAGCATCTCAAAGCTGGAAAAGTGAAGGAAACGAATTCTCTCATAGAACCTCCAAAATAACTCAGTCCTATAGATACCATTTAGGCTTCTGACCTCCAGAACTGTAAGATAATAAATGTGCTGCTTTAAGCCACTAAGTTACAACAGCAATAGAAAACGAATACCAGGCCCCCATCTCACAAACACATATCACTTTTGTAAGTCTGATTAAATGATCAGGAAACAACCAAGCTGCCAAGTATTTTACACTAATTTAAAGGCCTTTTTCTCCTAAATCAGTTTCTACACTATCTACTCAAATAAAACGCCTTTTATTTCTCCTTGATGTCAAATGACAGTCAAAATACATCTACATAGTACTGAAGCCAGCAATAATGCCTAGAAGCACGTAATAGGGTTTTATAAAAACACACCATAAATGTTCAAATAAATGACATCCTTCAATGGGAAATACATGAATTGAGAAGTGAGTGTGTATATTCTTATGAGATGAGAAAATGCAAAAAATATATCTTTCTATTATGGAAAAATTATAGTTAATTATATATTTTTATGCTTTCTATTGGCTACCAAATTTGCAATCATCCCATGCCTTATTAGGCACCAAATGTCTTTAGTGCTGCAAATGGCAATTCGTACTTACAAAAACATCTTATATAAAACTAAGACAAAATTGAAAATTTGAAGAACTACATTATCCCCAGGAAGAAATGTTGCTCATTTATCATTTCTATCATAATGAACAAATGAAAAGGTATCACTGTAAACATTTCAAATCCAATCTGACATTTAATTTTCAAGAAGAACGTTTTTTTCCTTGATCATTTAAACATTGGTAGGCTCCTAGTTTTATCAGGGCAGTGATATGGAAAATTATAAGGCACTCCGCAGAAACCTGTTTGAAACTAAGAAACAAGTTAAACCACCAGGATAAAAAACCCTGTCCTTTATTTAGCAAGAGACAAAAAATATTTTTTTTTTCCAGTTGAATGACACCGGTACATTCAATATGGTTGCCTTGAGTTTTATTATCATTAGACAAACGGTTTGCAGTTCTGTGTTCTTTTCTGAAATTGCAGTGGGAATGCTCTATTTTCTTTTTACCTGCCCTTTCTCAAAAGCCCACTGAAATGAATATACCGAGTCATTTCATATACTACATTGTTAATAAAGAGGAAAAATTTGACAGGTTGTCTTCTTAAATTTAAAAGAAAAAGCCTAAATTATTGACATTTCTTTGCAAGTTCTATTCTCTAAATCCTATGTGATCCTCATGCCACTCCCAGGGGGTATCAAAATTCACATCTTTTTTCTCATCTCTAGGCTTAGTGAGATATGAAGCAGATGGTTAGGCTTTGGCTGTTTCGGGGATGCTGCAAGATCTCCTATTCTTTATGCTGTGTTTTAACCATTAATGGTTCTTCAAAGACTACAGTTTTACATATCTCATGTTCCTACTTTGAGTTTAAAATACATTTTTCAATCAAATTTTTCCCTACTTTAAAATACAATAAACATAATCATTTAGTTAATACTCATTTATCGTGAACCAATATAGGCACTGAGAATATAACGATATAACAGGACTTCTACATACAAGTGGCTGAAGGGTAGGCAAACATATAAATACTTACAATCATGTGAAGTAGGTGCTACTCTGGGTGTATCTGGAGTGTTGAAAGAGCACTGAAAATAGAGGAGTTCGTGCTGCAGACAGCTGAAGTTGGGGGTCAAGATGGGGACAGGGCATGCAGAAAATAGTTACCTATCCAACAGGTATTTTTACCTCTTTTGGAAAATCCCACTTCCCACTATAGAGACGCAGAAAGCCCTATGCTTGCTTTCCCAGTCTGTCTTGCAGCTAGGACATGGACCCCAATGTTGACTAATGACAAATGAGGTATGGAGACAGCTAGGACTCCCTTGGGAAAGGTTTTCTTTTAACAGCAACAAAGGAGACTTGATAGGAGGAGCATGATCTCCTGCATTGCTTTAGGATATGAGCAGTTGAAGCCTGGAGCAGTCACAGACATTGCAAGAGCATGAGGACAAATAAGCCTGAGTATGAAGGCCAACACAGTGAGGATGGCAACGTGAAAAGATGCCCAGCACCGCGGTTTTGGGTGATATTGTGGGTTACTCAGAGGTGACCCTGATCTACATCACATCCCACTAACCTCTAGACATTGTGTTACTTTATGCGACAAATATCCTTTTTACTTAGCCATGGTATGTTGAGTAATATCACTACCAATTGTAAGTAACTGATACAGGTATCAGGGAAGCTTCCCAGAAAATGTGTTTTTTAAATCATTTTAATAAAAGAACACAAGATTGCCAAGCTGACTAGTAGGGGATGGCGTGTGAAACAAAAGGAAGATCACATAGGGAAACCGTGGCAGATAAATGGAACACCAAGTTATTCAGGTAGCTGAGGTTTAGTTTATGTTTCAAAGAGTGCCTAGAATATAGTTTTAACATTCACATTGTTAGGCTTGAATATTGTCAATATTTTAATATGCTCTTCATAACCATTCAGTAAGACTTCTTACTCTTCCTTAAGTTGCTAGATTTTTGAAGATAACTTTTAGTGGGAGATAATAAAATGATACCACAAATTGTAGTAGTTATTGAATGTTCACTATATGTCACATGCTAAATTAAGCAATTTGTGTATTGCATTTAATCCTAATAAAAATATGCTGTTTGTATCTTACAAATCAGACCCTTTAGAAAGTAAAATGACTTTCTTAATATCACCCCACTAGAAAGTGGCAAGATCAGGACACAAACACTCATCTGACTGACACAAAGCCTGCTCACATAACCACTAATTGAATTTTTCTCAAATTGGGAATTATTGGCATTTTGAAGAGCAATGATTTTTACATCAATAGTATATTTAGCATCACTAATCTATAGGCATTAAATGTCAGCAGTACCTTTAAGTCATTATAGCCCAAACCACCTCACAAATATATGTGTGTGCACTACAGATACTGTACGAAAGAAACCTACTGTTAGTATTCGCTCTACTTTAAACTACTGATATTTTGCGCCCACCTTATTCTTCTAAACTAGGTCTCAATGCTTCACTCTTCTCAAGTCTTTCCCATCTTCTGGCTAATCCCTAAAATTCCGTGTGTTTTACTCGCAGATATATAAAGGTAGCAGCTATCCCTGGAAGAACTGAAACTTTGCTTATTATGTATTTACAACCTTGTGGATAGAGATAAAAGGAAATCATTTATGGACATGTGGCAATCACGAAGGTATACCCCAGATGAAAAGGTTGAATGAAGAACAAAGGAGGTTGGAAGCACCATAGACACACACCTTTCATGATATTGTGAAGAATTTTCTTCCATAATATTCTCCACAATCAAAGGCATGAAGTACATGAACTTTCTAGCTCCTTTCATTTTATATCCATGATCAAACAAGTGTTTAAAATATATGAAAATACACTGGGGGGCGGGGGGAGAAGTATGGTGAGATAGCGATTTTCGTAGAGTGGCTACCCTTTTGTAGGCAGATGTCTAACCCACAAACTATCATATGAGAAGAGCATCTTCATTAGCTAACATCATAGAGGACAATGGTCCTAACGAGGTGGGCTTGTGTTATTTGTGAAATATGACTAAAAGTTCAAAGGGTTTCCTAAACATAACTATAAGTGACACAGATAACTAAGTACTTCTCTACAGTAACACGTCATAAAAATTTAAATCAATCTTCATAAAAGTAATTATTGTCGATCAAAAGAAAAATTCTAATGTAACATTTGAATGTTGATAGAAAATTAGAAAAGGTAGCCATGGGGGTCAAAAGAAATATAAATTAAACCTCATAATGTTTTCAGGAAGAGATATAAATGCATACATTTTCTTACATTATACCAATGCATGTTTTCTTCTCTTCCACAATTAATAAATTATTTGGAAACAGTATACTTTATTCCATTGGTTCTCAACCTTTCTAATGCTGCGACCCTTTAATACAATTCCTTATGTTGTGGTGACCACCAACCATAAAATTATTTTCGTTGCTACTTCATAACTGTTATTTTGCTACTGTTATGAATCGTAATGTAAATTACAGCTGCTGTAGAGCCTAAGACCATCGGAAAACACAGATATTTACATTACGATTCATAACAGTAGCAAAATTACAGTTATGAAGTAGCAACAAAAATAATTTTATGGTTGGGAGTCACCACAACATGAGGAACTGTATTAAAGGGTCGTGGCATTAGAAAGGTTGAGAACCACTGCTTTAATCTAACAAAATACACATGAAGTCATGTTACCAGACTATGGATTAGAATATCATTGTTTTCTGTAGTTCAAGTTGTGGTGATATTTAAATTGCATAGGTTATATTTAATTAAAGTATGAGGAAATGAGGATAATCAAAAAAGTTAAAAAGCAAGTATTTTGAAGTTTACTACTGATAGGCAATAACTATTGAATTTAAAAAAGATATATATAGACTTTTCTATGTAGAGTTTATTTCAATATTAATCATACTTTCTTTAAACACACACACACACACACACACCACTGTTTCTAAACCTTTGCTTCTCAATCAACTTATACATACAATGGATCATTAAATTATGGTAATTTTATTTCCTACTTCAAACATAGCAGTAAAATCTCATCTTTTCTTCCATTCCTATTGAAACATCCAAAATTCAATCCAGGAACCCCTCCTGCCTGGGGCCCCACAGCAGCCTTCTCTGCATTAAGTTTTATTTCCTTCTGATTCATTCTCCACAGTATGATTCACTCTTAGACTGCAACTGATCATTTTAAAGCCCTGCTTAAATTCTTTAAGAACTGCCCTAGCTGGTTTGGCTCAGTGGATAGTGCATTGGCCTGTGGACTGAAGGGTCCCAGGTTCAATTCAGTTAAGGGCATGTGCCTCAGTTGCAGGCTCAGTTGCAGGCTTGGTTCCCAACCAATCGATGTGTCTCTCTCACATGGATGTTTCTCTCTCTGTCTCTCCCCTTCTCTTCCACTCTCTCTAAAAATCAATGGAAAATATCCTCAGGTGAGGATTAACCAAACATTTTTTTCAAAAAAACCCACTTAGAATTACCATAAATGTCCAACCTTAGTAAACATATTGCAAAGAATCTTCAGGATTGAAGCTATGTCCACTATTCCCCACTCACCTCCAAAAATCAGGGATCTAGTGAAAATTACCTTATTTTTGGTCTTTTACTACAAAATTCATTTTCTTGTCTCAGTGCCTTGACAGATCTCTACCTTCTGCTTAGACTACTCTTCTCTCCCACCCATTTCTTTGAGCAAAGCTACCGTATGTCTCAATTTAAAAATCAGATCTGGCCGAAACCGGTTTGGCTCAGTGGATAGAGCGTCGGCCTGCGGACTCAAGGGTCCCGGGTTCGATTCCGGTCAAGGGCATGTACCTTGGTTGCGGGCACATCCCCAGTAGGGGGTGTGCAGGAGGCAGCTGATCGATGTTTCTCTCTCATCGATGTTTCTGACTCTCTATCCCTCTCTCTTCCTCTCTGTAAAAAATCAATAAAAATCAGATCTGAGAGATCTGATCCAATGTGGTTTTCAATAGTATTCTGGATTTCTGTTCTCGTGATACTAATCGTAGTTTGCTCTCATACCTTGTTTCGTTATCTATCTTTCTCCCTAGACCACAGGCTTAAGTAGGAACTATCATTCTCTGAGAAATATATAAACTCATTAAGTATTTATTGCAATAAGCAAAGAAACTGAAATAATGAAAACATATTTGGAATTAGACATATTGTGAAATTTATATGGCGTTAGTAAAAATTATATTCCTAAGTCAGTTTCTCATGTATAAAACAATACTAATAGTATAAACTTCATGGCTGTGTTGTAAAAATTATATAATATTATATGTGAATTGTTAACAGTAACACTCAAAAAATGGAGGGTATTATTATTTACTAGAGGCCCAATACACGAAATCTGTGCAAGAGTAGGCCTTCCTTCCCCTAGCTGCCGGCACCAGCTTCCCTTTGGCACCTGAGACCGAGACTTCCATCACAGCCCCGGTTTTGTTCCAAAGGTCGTCTGGAAGGACGACTGTTCTAATTAGCATATTATGCTTTTATTATTATAGATTATAAATAAAAATAATTTCATCTCTTCAGTCCTCCAAAGTATATTAACTTTGACTAGTTAAAACAGCATCAATGATTTCATTGTGCAAACCACTATTCAAGGAATCCTAAATCTTATCTTATTACTCCCCTGGTTCAATGACACCACACTGGAAACATTGGCAATGGACTCACTGACGGTACTGACATCCTGGCCAATAGTAAAGTCCTATCTATACTTCCACTGTGATATTCTTTTCTCATTCTCATATGTCTTTAGGTTCTTGACCAGGATTTTCTCCTCCATATTATATTTATAAGAAATAATTAGGTGAGGGTGCTTTTAGAACGATGAGCATTCAACCTTGATAGATGTGGCTCTATTGGTTGAGCATTGTGGCAGGCACAAAGTTCACCAGTTTGATTCCTAGTCAGGACTTAAGTGGGTTTGATCCCTGGTCAGGGTGTGTGCAAGGGGCAACCGATTGATCTCTCTCTCTCTCTCTCTCTCTCTCTCTCTCTCTCTCTCTCTCTCTCTCTCTTTCTCTCTCTCTTTCTCCTCTCCTCCTCCTTCTCCCTTTCTCTCTAAAAGCAATAAAACATATTTTTAAAAAGGAAACTGGAAATCCTCCCCCCAAAAAAGAATGATAAGCATTCAAATAAAAAGAATCATTTTTCTCTAGTTTATTTCTTTTTCCTTAAGAACTAATCCATTTTCACAATTACAGTTTGTTTGTTTTTAAGTCAAATTCTGCTAGCTGAATTGCCATAGAAAATTGGCTCACTGGGAGGGCAATAATTATTCACACACACACACACACACACACACACACACACACACACACCCATTCTGTTAAGTGAATAAAACAAATAACATAAAAAAGGAGTAGGTAAATTAAAACAGTAATATATAAATTGTGATAAGTGTATAATATAGTTTTACACAAAATACCTATATTCTCTGGTTCAAGTAATCATTCTGTGAGCTTGTAAAGGCTGTACTGTTTTATAAATTGCAATTACTGTGTTGGCTATTTTGACAATGCAACCAAAGAGTTCACAGGGTAAATAGTTCATGGAGTGATCACCAGGGTCGCTGGCAGAATCACTGTTGCAGAGACATTCTGATGCTGTGAAAAAGAATCCTCAAAGTAATTTTCAAACATCTACTGGCTGTAAATAACAATAAAGCTGCAAGTTATATTTCAACTACCAATACTTGATTTTTCTTTTCCTATTCCCATGAAACCAATAAAATGTATATAATTAAGGTTGTGAAAGCAAAGTTTAATCATTCATTCAAAATAAATATATTTTAAAAATATTTTTTTATTGATTTCAGAGAGGAAGCGAGAGGGAGAAAGAGACAGAAACATCAATGAAGAAAGAGAATCATTGATCAGCTGCCCCCTGAGCACCCCATACCGGGGATCTAGCCCACATCCTGGGCATGTGCCCGGACTGGGAATCAAACCGTGACCTCCTGGTTCATAGGTCAATGCTCAACCACTGAGCCATGCCGGTCAGGCTACAATAAATATTTTTTATGTCTTAGAAATATTAACAGAGCTAAATAATTTTAAAAAACAGTGTTTCATTTCACTCTGGGAAAAAATACTACTTTACATGTATTTAATTCATTACAGACTATTTTAAGTTTCAATTATGCCTTTAAAATGGGCAGCAAGCCTTGACCTAAGAAGAAAACAAGGAGTTTGAAGAAAAAGCAGAATGCACATAGTAAGATACCTAAAACTACAGGTTCACAAATAAGGTTTCTTGTTTATTATTATTTCTTATGACATTCTAGTTAACACAAATAAAGTGTTTCCATTAAGTAAATTAAATGTTTTAATAAATACGCATTTTCTTCTTCTATATTTAATCCTGCAACCTTAAGTACATAATTTTTTATCCTCTCTTAAAGTATTTAATTTTTTTAAAATATGTTTTTATTGATTTCAGAGAGGAATGGAAAGGGAGCAAAAGCTAGAAACATCAATGATGAGAGAGAATCATTGATCTGTTGCCTCCTGCATGCCCCACTGGGTATTGAGCCCTCAATCTGGGCATATGCCCTGACTGGAAATTGAACCATAACCTCCTAGTTCATAGGTCAATGCTCAACCACTGAGCTGAGCCAGAACAGTCAGGCTAAAAGTATTTAATTTTTTTAATTTTATTTTTAATATTTTATTGATTTCAAAGAGGAAGGGGGAGAGAGAGAAAGAGAGAGAGAGAGAGAGAGAGAAACATCAATGATGAGAGAGAATCATTGATCAGTTGCCTCCTGCACACTCCCTACTAGGGATCGAGCCTGCAACCCGGGCATGTGCCCTTGGCTGGAATTAAACCTGGGACCCTTTGGTCCACAGGCCAACATACTATCCACTGAGCCAAACCAGCTAGGGCATAATTTTTTAATAAAGTATAAATAATATTAGATTGGAAAATGCCCTTAACAATTACATTTAGGAGGAAAAAGAAAGCTTGTTTGACATAGATTTTATGATTATTAGCTTTATGTCTGTTCTTTGTCATAGTATCTTCATCAATGATGCAGGAAATTATGGTACTTTGAATGTATTTTGGGGCCTTGTGAGAAAGTAATTTCAATACAATAAGAATATTATAGGGAAAAGACTCATCAAAATTATTTCAGAGTAAAATAGTATTATTGACACAGTAAAAATATTGACACATTAAAAGGAATATTATATTTATTAATTGATGAGAATATGTATAGATTTCTTGTAGTCAAATCCTGCCATATGTTTATACAATCAAACCTGAATAGCCTGAAGATAATAACAATTTAGTAATAAGATTAAGCATAAATTAAAAATGGCAATGCAGCCCTAACTGGTTTGGCTCAGTGGATAAAGCGTCAGCCTGCGGACTCAAGGGTCCCAGTTTCGATTCTGGTCAAGGGCATGTACCTTGGTTGCGGGCACATCCCCAGTAGTGGGTGTGCAGGAGGCAGCTGATTGATGTTTCTCTCTCATCGATGTTTCTAACTCTCTCTCCCTCTCCCTTCCTCTCTGTAAAAAATCAATAAAATATTTTTAAAAAAATGGTAATGCAATTTTCCAAGAGCAACTCATTAGACTAGAATAGCACTACCATATCTCTACTTCTAGCATATAACAAGCATTCAATAAATATTAGCTAAAAAAATAATTGAATTATTGTTTTACTAAAAGTATGTGTAATGGTCGAAAGGTATAGAAAGTGTGTGTGGGTGTCTACTCTTCCCTCTTTTCAAGAACAGAGAAAGGCAGAAAGGAACAAGAAAATGTTCAAAAGAGAAACTTTTTGAGCTGGGTTTAAAAAATAGATATGGATCTGGAAGAGGTGAAATTTATCACATGGAAAGCACTAGGAAAGTAGAGGACATTTCAAGGAGAAGAAACAATGTAAATGAAAGACATATGAAACTGCACAACCTCTCCAGTGTGTAGTGCCAGCTACTTGATTACAGGGTGCCTAGCAGAAAATTTTAAAATGTGGCTGGACAGCGGTGGTACAATTACTAGTATGTCTTCAAGGGCTGTGATTAATGTGCTGAAATGTTTTGGACTTTATTTCATCCGCCGAGGAGAGACACCAATTATTTAAAAGAAGGTTTTAATGTTTTAGAGAAAAAGCATCTCATTGTGCCACAGAAGGAGAATTCTGTGGAAAAAATATGCAAAGTAATTAAGAAGATGTCAAAATACTTTTTCAGTTATATAGGGCCTCAACTCAAAAATTGAAAAGAAAAGAGAGAAGGAAACAAAGTAGCCATTTCAGAGGTAAACAGATGGCACCTGATGGATCAGTACAGAAACATTGCAGGAATAGGTGTGTCTGGAGGAAGAAAGTGTTACTGAGTGGATGCACCAATTAAATACATATGGTAGAATGGGAAAATAAAATTTCAGTGGGAAAGATACTAAAATCTGTTTTGAGCATATGAGGTTGAAGGGAATTATGTGATATTTGGGGAAAGATGTCCAAAGCTGTTAGAAATATAATTCTGGGAGAAGGTGGAGGATGGGTCAACCATGGTAATTCCATAGTGTCCAATTTCACAGAAAAATCAAGGAGGAATGAAATTGAGGAGGCTGCACAGTTGGGAAAAAATACTGGAAACTTTGAAATGACTACAACAAAGGAAAAAAATCTCACAGTAACCTGAGGATGTTAAGATGATAAAGCAACTGTAGAGTAATATTTCCAGAATAAAAGAAAAACTGCAGGTTGAATGAGAAAGTTGAGTTGAGATTGGATGGGGATATATTTGCTATTTGTTGAGTTTGTTGCTTTTCACAAAAGATAAACATGGAAAAAGAGTATAAGCTGAGCAAATAAAACCAAGGATGTGTAAAGATTCTAGAATTCTTTTTCAATGCTTTTCTTTTCAATTAGTCTAGCTATTCTTCTGAATGAAACATTATGGCACCAAGTTGTCATACTATTGCTTTAATCATGTTATGAAAATACTCTTCATCTTATTGTCTTAGACCACAAGATGGCTCTAAGCAAATATATTCATTAAATAGGGTCCGTAAAATATTATGAACTTTGGAGAAACATTTATATGTAATATAAATGGAACACAGAGTTACTTATTTCCCTAAGTTAGGTGGCGTCTACTGAAAAATCAATCATCTTTCCATAAGTGTTTCATTGAAATATTTGTGTGAAAGTCAACCATGAAAGAAACACAGCTGTCTTACCATTGGGAAATCATACAGTCTAAATCAGATCAGTTCCACTATTTGCCTCTGAACTCCAATCCAGAAAAAGACTAACAATATTCATCCATAAAATTCCCATGGGTTCTCATAGAAATCCTTCACCCAAATGGAAGACATTTCAATATATGAAAGACATTCTGAATGGGAAGAAGGGTGGCATTTAGTATAAAAGTGAGGAAAAAAATGTGTATAAAGAAGAAAAAGATACAAGTGGTTGGATAAATGAAGCCGAATCACAGATTCTTAAGACTTACCTATGACAAATAAATTTCTACAAATAGAATTTATTTTCTCTGGCTGTCCTATTTTTCTCCTTTCTTCCAAAGACCTTGTGGAGTTTTACTTTTTTGAAATCCTTCCTCTAAGCATAAAGAATCAAGCAGCTGCTACAGATAAAATGAGCATCACCAGCAGATATTAAAACTGTCACCTGATGGAAGCTGGGGCTCACCATTAGGCCTTCAGGCAATAACCTGAAATATAATTGGGTAACTCATATATCAATTTGCTTTAAATAGTCACACATGACACTAACAGCTAACAATATTTCTTCATGCTGCTTTCTTAATTGCAATGTGTGTGTGTGCACATATTGGATATCTCGAGATCAAATTATGTCCTATAAAATATCTAAGCTGTTAGTTGAAGTTTATTAGAAATCTATAAATCTAATAGTAGAAATATTTTATCTTATTTTAAAATACTCTTCAGAATAATTCAGATTTTATATCTATTTTTATTACATAAAGTAATTTTGTATCATTTGGACATTTAAGAATGCATTTGCACTTAGTGATTTTCTATAAAATAATTAAAGTATACATGTAAATTAAATTCACAAAAAGGGTGGGCAAAAGTATGTTTACAGATGTTGATACAGGAAGAATACAATATTTAATAAGTAATAATATGAGAGTAAACATTATTGTAGAATAGTAGGAGTGGTGGAGGATACAGAGAATTGGATTTTGATTGACCATTAGTCAAGCAGGTTTGGAAAAGACAACTATGATTAGAACATTTGTAGGATATCATAAGGAATAAGACTGAGAGGGAAAGATAGTATAGGCGATGTTTGTTCTAAGAGTAATGAGAAATAAGGAGAGAGTCTTTAAAGATGAATTGACAAATTTGTCATTAAAGAAAAAAGATATTAAAATTAACAGTGATTAAATGTATTTTTTCTTGTCTGATTGCTCTTTTTTGTCCTTAAAATATGTTTTAGACCACTTAGAGGGGTTTTCTTAATCTTTAATCCATGGGTAGATTTATGTTTCTCTGGAAAGCCTCTGAAACAATATATAAAATATTTTCTATATTTATAATATGCAATTATTATGAGAAAATCTTTAGCTTTCATCATTATTGTATATATACCCTGACTTTAATAAGGCTAGAAGCATTGATTATCTTTACATTTCAACCACATGTGCTATAATAATGTGGCATAAACCAAATAAATCTGCTGGACTGAAAGTTCTTAAGAAAAACAACACTTTTCTTCTTCATTTGTGTATCTGCCCAAGCATCTATCTAGTATCATGGTTTTAAATAATATAAGGAAGTTAATGAATGCTGTTTGAATGAGTAAATAAATGATGAATAAAAATAAAAAACTAGATGGATGAATCAAGAATTTTTTTTGAAGAACTGAAATATTAAACCTCACCAACAAGCACATTAAGCCTGAATGTTCTTCAATCAAAATCAACTAAGAAATTAATTTTCTCACATCAAACTCCTAGATAAATGACTATAGTGTTTATGTAATTGATATGATTAAAAATAGATGACATGCAGTTGCAAATACAGCCAAGGAAAACTGAAGCAGAGAACACAAAGTAAGAGAACAGTTAAGATTAGACATTGACCAAATATGTTCTCATGAGTTTAGGAAAACAAAGAGTGTGGCTTGTTAACCTGCAACTTTCCACCTCATGTTACATTTAATTCACTAAACACATTTACTGAGCACCTACTATATAGCAGATCCCAGGCTAGAAGTGGGGCATACAAAAATGCAAAGTCTTAATAATGTACAATCCAAGCTCTCTCACATGTTATGAATCATAGACATGACAATCAACAAATCAAATAATTACTTTTTTGGATATGAACATCTGAAGTGTCAACAAAGGAGTACAAAATAACAATGAAAGTCTCCTGATCTACAGAGCCACTACATTTAATTTGGAAAATTGATAGAAGTGTTTATTAATGGTGTTGATATATTTCCAAAATTTCTCTTGGATTTCTTTTCTATCTCTCAGCTATTAATTTAGTGATTCTTTGATTTCTCCCATCTATCACTCTACTGATATATGACAAGCCTTGATTTCTCTTAGCATTTGAGAAGACAAAATTAGGGAATAAGGTATACGCACACCATTAAATATACCTGTCTTTTTTAGTGAATATATTTTGGCATTTGACATCTTAAGTACATACTCAGTGATCCTTTTGTGGAGGACATTTCTCTGTATTTTGGTTGAATGCTTCAGTATGCCTCAATTACGTAATAATTGAGGACTGATTCACAAATGTAACCTTTCAGGATGAATTGTACTCATTGGCTTTCTTATTGGAGACAGTATTTTTAAAGGAGGCTGAATTTATTCAGGGCAAAAATCTATTCACTTTGTAGGATATAACATGTTTCATGTTTGAGTTGGATCACAAACTCTTCTAAAGCAATAATTTTCAACCAGTGTCCCACAAACATTTTTCAAAACATGCAAGCCTGACTAGTCAGTAGCACTGACCTCTTTTCCCTAACACCGTCAAATAAAAAATAATAACAGCCAATACAATAGCTGTCTGGTGTGAATGAATCCAAATTTATATCTATTTTATATTTTTCAGATATGCAAAAAATACAATATACGTTTTGGTGTGCCACAGAATTTTAGTAATTAGTTTATGTGTGCCACAAGATGAAAAAGGTTGAAAATCACTGATCTAAAGAATATGGAACTGGGCTTTTAACTGGAGTGGGTGGGAAAATTGATTGTGAAACCTGAAACTCAGATTAGTGTATAAACTTTCCATTCTCTGTTAAGAATATTAAGATGCAGCTTCAAAAAGTAGAAGCTGAGTAATTTGACCAGTAATGTGCTTTTCTGGAAGACTATTGAACCAGAAGATCTGGGACTCCTGAGTTTGGACACAAAAGGACATTGATTTTTTAATTTCTTTTTAAGATGCTTATATTGCTAGGTACAGCATGAGTTATACTGAAACAAAAATGTTTTAAGTCTTGAAAAGGACTTCATGCTGTTCTTAGCGGATTTGAGAGGCTGAAATTGCATTTTCTAAGTGTTTGAACCATTTAATTACATGAAAGAGCCTCTAATAGCAACAAATAATATTCACATTTTTTATAATGGAAATATCATTTCAAATAGGGAAACTATATTATTGCTTTTATCAAGCCAGTATTACAAGTTCTCCAATATATGTAGTTTACTTTTCATATGTATATGCACATACATATACCAAAGAACATGCTTAAATATTGAAAATTCAGGCCAAATACTCAGACAAAAAGAATTTACAATAGAGGTCCTTCCAAAGTAATTTCTATAATTAAAAAAGTTTAGATTTTCATGGAACCTTCTTTTGTGTCAGTCCACCATAAATAGGTAAACAATGATGAACATCTGCCCACTCTGTCAGTAACAGCCCTAAGCAGTATTTCCTGTTCTTGACTATCTTTAGACAACTTGAGGTACCAAAGTTTATATTTCATGTTTAGCAAGATCTATGAAAATAAAGGAATTCTATCTTATATTCTGCTGAAAGGGAAGCGAACCTTAATGAGAACCTATAGATATTAACTAATGAAAAATAATTACAGTTTAATCTACTTGGCAATTAGCATAATCTGTTGAAAAAGGAGTTACTGTAGATGTACCCTAAAATAAAGCACAGATCAACTGTTTAATTGCCATCCTCATCTAATAAAATGTTTCTAAATGAAAGACATTAATAAAAATTGCAATAATCCTCACACATATGCCTTCCTAGCATTGGGTAAAGAAAAAAAAATTTATAGCATCAAAATGAGTTTTTATGCTTTCTAGAAAGAAATATTCATTCATGGATTATGAGCATGTTTTAGTTACCTCAGATATAATTGGTCAGATATTTTTAATTAGTGGATAAAATTCCTATCAATTAATAATATAAATTAAATATTTAAATGGATTTTTAAGTGGAATCAACTGTATACTGATCCCTGTAATTAAGATTATACTTGTTAAAAGCCACATAGACTTTAGGTCATCTTTATTAGAACAAATTTTATCCTCCAAGTATTCATTGAGCATCTGCTTTAAGCCCATTGCTGTTTAAGAAAGTGGATAAGTGATGAATAAGCCAGAGATCCCTGCTTTCAAAGGAGACAAGAAATAAAAAACTTAACGTAATAAGTAAAGTCATTAGCATGTTAGAAGGTGGTAAGTTAGAGTTGCCAAGAAAACCACAGATTTATAAATGTAAATTTTAATTTCAGACAAATAAGAAATTTTTAGTAATGAAATTTCTCAGAATGATTGTAGTACCTATTCATTACTACAAGTATGGGCTGTCCCTACAGAATCATATTTCAATACGACAAGTACCTTCAACTCCTTATTTTTAAAGAAATATTAATCCTGATGTTTCTAGAGGGAAAAGGTGATTTTTTTTTCCCCAGAGATAAATTGGTTTTCCAACCACAAGTAAAATATTTCTACCAGTTATGCAGTCTATGGCCTTAGAGTTATACATCTCTAGAACAAAGTAGCTTAGTCTTCTCTCAACAGAATCCAAGATAATGTAGCTTTGTTTCAAATGAGAATTTTTGCTTTAAAGAAGCCATAAAAATAGTTCTAGTTGGACTAAGGATAAGTAATGATGAAATTAGATGCCTTAATTGAAATTGGAGGAATCATATTGAATAACACTCTTATGAGTATATACAAATGAATCTAAATTTTAATTAGAAAATGATGCAATTTTATTTAATCATCTATATATATAAAAGCCCAGCAACAGGAACGGCGGAACAACCAGAACAACAAGAGCGACCAATGGCTATGACGTGCTTTGTGGCAGCCAACCAGCCTGATCCGGGCCCCAATTGCCACCCCACTGGCTGGCCCGGCCCCCGATTGGCCCCCAACACCCAATCAGGGATGGGGCCAGCCAGCCAACCACCCGTGGCTCCCTGCCCCCTGCCAGCCTAGCCAGAAGGGCCCCCATTAGGGCAGCCCGGCCGGACCCCACCCATGCATGAATTCATGCACAGGGCCTCTAGTTATACATAAAAAATGACTGCCTTACTTTAAAAAAGACAAATTTCTGAATAACACATACATTAGTGATATCAGTTGCTTCCCATTTGTTACATAATAGAAGTTTGTACCAAAATTTGCAAAACTGAGTGTTAAATTGGACAAAAACACAAATATTTTTAAACTTTAAAATGTATGCGTATTAGAGGACCTCTGTCACCCCAGTGTTCTGAATAAATATTCCCTCCCCAGTTTTTTATCTTTGCTAGCAATTCCTTCATTGCTATTAATTCCTTTCCAAATAATATTGTCTGTTTTTTATTCTTTTGCTTGAAAATAGGATTGATAAGCATTTTATATGGCACAATGTACTACATAGCTAAACAACAACCAAGCCTTCACCAGCCATAAATAAAAAGCCAAGGAGTGATTACCAAACTGATTTAGCTGGGGGGTGATATTTAGAAGTAATCATGCCCTTGTAGAACACGATAGATTATTGACATATTTTATTTCCTCATATATTGTAGCAAGAGTATTACATGCTGAAAATATTACATAATATAATAACTAAAACATATTAAGGTATGAAACCACAATGATAAACATATGCATTTGTGAAATAACCAATGTAGGTATGATTAATAATGAGTTCAAATATTAATACATATTCATTTTTGGTAAACAAGCTAGAACAAGAATCAAAATATAAAAACCATGGCAGAAAATCTAAAAATAAGTCATTGTTTCCCTTAAGTAAAACATCTGCAAATTGTGATTAGACTTCTATTAGTTTCTTTTTACAATTGTTAGAGTTGGCTGATTGAAAGACTTTCATTTTTTGTGTGTAAGAGAATTGATATATGGGAACATACTCTCTGAAAGGCATCATTGAAGGCATTTTACCCAGCCTAAAACTTTAGAATTTACTTATAATAGACTTTACTAGAGTGAACTATAACTGTCTACTCACCTGTTTGTATCTTTTACTAGATTAATTTAAAAGTTCATGGTATAATTTAGATAGAATTTAGAGATTTGTCTGTCATGAAGGAAGAGGAGGTTAATGATTAAAAACATCCTTACAGGAGTTTTGCTAGATATGAATCCTAAAATTTTTTAGGTATGTGACCATGGAAAGTTATTTCATGTCTCTTTCTCTTGGTTTCCCCATCTGTAATGGCTTGAATAACCCATATCTGCCTTGTGTGGTAGTTTCTGGATTGGGTGCTCAATTGCACATAAAATGGTTTTGATGCTTTCCTGACACAAATCAGTTTTCAATAAGATTAGTTCTTATTACTATTTTATCTCATAATATAATGGATGTCACAAAGTAAGTAGTTAATTAATATTTTGGAATTAATGCCTGATAGAACGGCTAAACACATGTATGCATGAAAACAATCTGAAAGAGCAGCACTTACTAAAGTTCAGACATTTTACCAAGATATGTTGCCCATTTCAATGCATATCTTATTTAAAAGTTCTACCAAATATATTTAGAAAATTCTCGGTACATGACTAATTCTGACCAATTCTACTAATCACATTTTGCTAGAGGGTTACAATAAATACTTAAAGTAAAATCCCAAAAATAATTCATATCAAATGCAAATTATTTGAAAACTAATATGATGGCTTAATAGCAACAATCATTAAAAATACTTATATAGTAACAACTATTTCAAATTTTTAATCATTATTAAAACAAGAAGAACAATTAGACGCACAATTCTTCTAATGTTTTTGGTCTATTTGAATATATAGCTAGAAATCTCATGAAAAACCTTAGCTCCTTAATCATGTTTCTTCTGTTCTTTTTAAAAAATGTATTTAATGACTATTTTGTTGATATTTTGGCAATATTTAGAAATGTACTTGGAATATCTTTGATATTCTCCTTTGTAGCAAAGCTGTAGCCCTAATATTCAGACAGTACAATGCTCCAAAATAAAGCAAGCATTTGACAGAGTATAAAAAAGGACTTGCTTATATATAATCCATCATTATTATAGAATGGTGCTGTTCTGAATTTCATTCATTTACAGAGGTCACTCTGTAATCCCAATGAAGCTTTTAGAAATTGTTTAACCAGATTGTACATAAGATAATGCCAGGGCTAATGTCTGTATTTTAATTAAATGTATAATCACAAACCAAGTTGTGCCCTGAGTGAAAATATAATATAACATCATAAGGGCACAGCTCATCTATGTTCTACTTAATTGCCAAACTTTTGTTTGAATGACTAAAAATAACATACAGACAAAACCGGTGCAGATCTCAATAATACAATTAGGAACATTTTTCTCTATTGATTACAACCCTCTTCATAGTTAGTAAATTAGAATGGATTTCAGAGATAATATAGAGACAGCTTGAACCAGATATTATTCCCCAGTAGAACAGTTTAACAAGAAGGCAAGCTATATTCCACCACGCTGCACGTTATAGCAGTGAGCCTTCTCAAGGTTGGAAGCAGCAAATTTCCAATTTCCGTATCCTTTTCATCAGTGGCCTCCATGCTGAGGCAGGCAGTATGGGTGGAGCAGCCACAGGCAATGGTGTATGCTCTTCACCTCATTTACTCAGTGAATGCTTTACCCAGGGAACAATAACAGCAGCCAGCAGGGATGACAATTTAAACCTACCAATACAAATGGGGATCCTCAGGCTTTCATTCACTTCTTCATTGCAGATTGCCTTAGATCCTATTTAATCACATCCTCTCTTACCACTCACTTCTGAGCAATAAAAAACCAGAACCAGGAAGAAAAGTTAATAGTCTTCATTGGATTTTGACCTTATTCTCAGAATCAGTTAGGGGTATAAGTAAAGAGAATTCTAAAAATTCTCCTACCTCCTGCCCCCTATCCTAACCCCTGGCTACCTTCAACTCATCCTTTAGGTCCAGATTAGTTTTTCCTCCTTCATGGAAGCATTCACTGCTCACCCAGAGTTAGTTGATTTCTTCCCACCCCCACCCCCATGTACTTTCATAGAACTCTAAGCCTTTCCAATTTTGCTACTATCAAAACTGAAATTAAATAACCCTGCTTATAATTAATTGTTAAGTGACTATCTCACTAACCTATAAGGCCTGTGACAGCAGTGACACTTGCTGTCATTTCACCGATAACACAGCAGTTATATCTGTGTCTGATATCTGTATGGCAGATGTGCAATAAATAGATTTCAGATAAATAAGTGAACAAGCCAACTTATTTAAATCCAATGTAAAAAAGTCTTCATTTTGCCTACCAAGTTATAATGGATCTGGTAAAAAGATAGAAGAATCACCTACACTAAAACCTGTCTTAGAACATTTTTTGTCCAACTTTATCAGTTCAGATATCATTGGAGAAATTTTCCATTGTGTTAAACTGCTATAAACTTGTGTTACTAAAATATAACAACATAAATTGGAAACTCCAAGATTTTTAAGATGCTAAATGATTATCAGAATCCAAATATTTGCTTGTAGAACACTTTCATCATACACTAGATACCATGTTCTAAAACATTTAGATTCTATGATAATTCAGAGGAGTAGATTTTTATTCCAATGAGACTGGAATTGCCAGAAATTTTTTCATGTTTGCCTTACTTTCTTAACATTTTGGATTTTTCTCTTATCTAGAACTTAACCTTTCTTACACCATTTAAATATTTTTTCTTTTATCAGCTTCATAATTAGGTGATCCTAATTAAGTAATGGCAAAAATTTCCGGTAAACAATTCAGCATTGTTATGATATACATTTCCAGGAAAAGTGATAAAACCCATTAGTGGATATTTTAGTAATCTTTCATCTTTAGAGTTCAATTTTTAATATATAGAAATACATGACTGAATTTATCAATGTAATATTGCATTCTCTTTATCCTTATAAAATATCTTCAGTAATTTATAATATGTCAATTATCTTAATTTAAAAACTGAAAGCAAATAGATTCAGATTTAAATAAGAATGCAAAACTCTATGGAGGTAAGATTGAGAGAATGCATAGAAAATAAAGACAACATGATGGCTTCTAGAAATGTCAAAGTAGATTTCAGTTTATTAAAACAAGTGTATTAAATTGTATATTTTCTTATAAGATCATAGTCTTCCCCATTGTCGGGTGGATTAACATTATAAAAATACAAGTATAAAACTGTAGAGCTTAGGGATAGGTTGATAGAGAGTGGTTGAGACCATATTGAAACACTTGAGGCATTACTGCTGTAGGTGAGTCATTTTGACCTAAAGTCAGGTGGATAAGATAAGGTTTAATAAAAGCAATTCTACATTGGAGATAGAAAGATAGAAAGGTATGAAATACAGGGAAAAAATGGGAAATAGCTAAAAAAGTTGCAAACATTTTATTGTATGAAATAATAAAATAAATTGTGCATTATTACATTTGAAAGCCTAGCTAAAATTGATGTTTCTAGGAAAATATAATAAATTACAAAAAAGAAATAAATAATTGAAATGAACATTAATCATAAAATATTTTGCAATGACAGATTTATCACAAAATCCCCAAATGTTATAATTCATGTTACAATAGTTTTTGGAACAGGTTATTCCTAAATTAAATAAATTATTTTTTTAAAAGGATAAACTAGCTCGTTAAATTTAAGTCATGTAGAAACAGTACAACAATGTGTAATTATGGTTATGTTTTATTTATGTACAGAATTATAAAAATTCTAGATGTAAAAAATAATTAAACCAAAATATATATTAAAGTAATATATTAGTAAGTGAAATTTACTTCAAGTTATTTAATTCCAGAAAATAAATCAATGTAATTATCTATATTAATGAACTAAAGTAAAGCACAATTACATTATCACCTGGAGTGATATAAAAAGTTGTTGATAATGCACACTATCTACTAATAACAAAAATAAAACTTCTTAAAATATAAAATTAGCAATTTTCTTAACTAGAAAAATGTTACATACAAAGTTTTATAGCAAATTCTATACTTAGAGATTACATTTTTCACATATTTTTAAAGGTTGAGAATACGAGGAGAGCTTTTCTTATTATTATCAATGTTCATGGGCTACTCAAATATCTAACTAACTCTATAAGACAAGAAAAAGAAAGATACATAAGCATGAAACAGAAAGAAGTTTAGGGTTTGGTTTCGTTTTGAAAATTATATGATCATTTACATAGAAAACTTATGGGAACACATCTTAAAAACTATTAGAATAAATAAGAGAACTCAGTAAGTTTGTGAGATTATAAAATAAAATCATATCCAAAACCAATTACAACAGTTAATAGAAAATAAGATTCCATTTACCATAACAACACACATGTTATATGAATTAACCTAACAATAAATGCAAAAGCCCATAGTAAATGAACTTTGAAACAGTGTTGAAGAGGTCAAAAGATATACCTGTTCATGAATGATGTGACTGAATACTATGAAGATGTAAATCTCATCAAAACAATTAATAAATCCATTCAGCTTCATTCAAAATCTGAGCAGTGTTTTTTGTTGTTGTTGTTGTTGTTTTTAATCTTGACAATTGATTTAACAAAACAAAAAAATTATGGAAGCAAATAGGTCTACATATGGCTAAAACTACTATTGAAAATTTATAATTTTTCCCTACCAAATACTCTATCATAAACTCATTGTATGTATGTATGTATGTATTTTTTAAAGAATAGTTTATTGATTTTTAGAGAGAGAGGAAGGCAGAAGGAGAGAGAAACATCAATGCAATGTGAGAGAGTAGCATTGATCAGCTGTCTCTTGCACACCCCACATTGGGATTCGAGCCTAAAACCTGGGCATGTGCCCTTGACCAGGAATAGAACTGTCAACTTCTCAGTGCAGGGGATGGCACATAACTAGCTGAGCCACACTGGCTAGGGCATTGTATTTAGAAGGATATAGGACAGAGAACAGACTGGCAATTGTTAGAGGGAAAGGGGGTTGAGAGGCTGAGTAATAGAGGTGAAGGAATTAAGGTAAAAAAACAAAACAAACTTGTGGATACAGACAACAATATGGTGATTACCAGAGGGGAAGGAAGGTTAGGTAGAGGTAGAAGAGGGTAAAGAAGGAATAAATGGTGACAGAAGGAGACTTGACTTTGGGTGGTGAATACACAATACAATATACAGATGACATATTATAGAATTGTACACTTGAAGCCTATATAATTTTATTAACCAATATTATCCCAATAAATTAAATAAAAATTACAATAAAATAAAAACAGAAAATAAAAGACTGTAGTGCTGGAGGCTAATTCCAGCATGTCATAAATGCAAGAAGTTTCACCAAAAGGTTGATGGAACATTGAGGCTTTAGCAGGGCTGAATACATGTTATTGCTTGCTGGAATGGCCGAAAGCATTTCCCCAAACCTGAAGATCTGCATATATTATTGCCTGTTACCAGACAGCTAAGGGCATTTCAATTTACATGTTATTGCCTCCTTCTGGCCAAACAGTTGAACAGCTGAGGGCATTTCCCCCAACTTGACAAAGCCTACTGTATACTAAACCATAACCTTTGATATGTATATCTGCTTTGCTTTAGGGCAATTTGTGTTAATAAAGAGTGATCCAGAGATTGAGAGAACATAGCTACTTCAGCTAAGCTTCCTCTGGCTCCCCAAAATGCATTCCAAATTTATATTTCACATCTAGTCTCTTTATTAATTTACACACAGCCCTTTTCCAGATTTCTGAGCCCTTCTAGATGCTGGATATCACCCCAGAATTACTGTAGGACAGATGCAGAAAATCATACAGTACAGTAGAAAGTTTAGAAAGCCCAGAAACAGACATGTATACATGGGCAATTTGATATAAAGACTGTTATTTTGTAAATGTTAAATTAGTAAAACACATTAGGTAAAAAGATGACTCACTATGTGGAGAAAATTCTCTATCAACAACATCTTATATAATAAAGAGGTAATATGCAAATTGACCCTCACACCCTCACAAGATGGCTGCCTACAACCAGGCAGGCAGGGGGGTTAGTGAGGGATGACCAAATGACTGAACAAGCAGGCTGTGTGGGGCGACCAGGCCGGCGGGGGGGTAGTGAGGGATGACCAAACAACTGAACAGCAGGCTGCATGGGGCAACCAGGCTGGTGGGGGGGGGGGCATTTGGGGGCTCCATGCCAGCAGGGGAGCAGCAGCAGTGACGGGCTGGCAGGGAGGGGGCAGTTGGGGGCAACCTGGCTGACAGGGGGGGCAATTAGGGGCATTCAGGCTGGCATGCAGAGGCAGTGAGCAGCAACCAGGCAGGCAGGGAGGTGAGAGGGATTTGAGAGGGATGTCCGACTGCCGGTTTAGGCCTAATCCCCGGGATTGGGCCTAAACCAGCAGTCGGACATCCCCAAGGGGTCCCAGATTGGAGAGGGTGCAGGATAGGCTGAGGGAACCCCCCCACATGCACGAATTTCATGCACCGGGCCTCTAGTGTAAAATAAGAAGCTCCAAATCCTCACCTACATGTGAAGATACTAAGAGCTTCCCAGGCAAGAAAAGGCTAAAGGTGGTCATCACCACAAAACTAGGATTACATGAAATGTTAAATGATCTTCTTTATGAAGAAGACAAATAAAAGATCAAAATATGGCCCATGTGGCTCAGTTGGCTTGGTGTCATCCTGTGCATGTACTGAAAGGTTGTGGTTGGATTCCCAGTCAGGGCACATGTCCAGGTTTCCAGCAGGATTCCCAGAATGGAGCATAGAGGAAGCTCATGGAGCATGGAGGAAGCAATGTTTCGCTCTCACATTGATGATTTTCTCTGTCTCTTTCCCTCTCTCTAAAAGTCAAAAAATATCTAAAAAAAAGATCAAAATATAAAAAATGGCAATAAATCCATCAACAATTGAATCTAAAAAGCAAAATAAATGAACAAAGGTGGTGAAGGCCTGGGGCTAGGGGTGGGGCAGGCTAGAAGAGGTTAATAGGGGAAAAAGGGGGTATATGTAATACTATCAACAATAAAGATTTAAAAAAAATAAATGAATAAGCAGAACAGAAACAGACTCAGATACAGAGAACATTTTGACAGTTGTCAGACAATTGAGGGGAGGGGTGAAAAAGGTAAAGAGATTAAGAAGTACAGTTGGTAGTTACTGAGTAGTCATGGAGAGGTAAATACATAATATGTTAAGAAACTAGTGATCATTTCATTGTGAACAACCAAAAAATAAAAAATAAAAACTACTATCACAATTAATAGACTGACAAAGCAAGAGACATGAAATGATTGAGACAAAAATCTCATTATCTGTAAACAAGGTGATTATGCACCAAGATTAAGCCATGGCTTAACATAGACCTTAAATATGAAAAAGAAGTATATGATCCCCAAATTATGAATATTTTTTAGAATTAGAAACTAGTTCCATTTTGTTTGTTTTTGTTTTGTTTTGTTTTTCAATTTTATTCTTACTGCCCCATATTACCTTTCTGAGGAAATACATGTTGACAATTTAAAACATTTCACACTAATCAATATATAAAACATGTTACAAAGTGACAAAAAATAGGCTTTATATAAAAAAAAAAAAATGAAATCACTGGCCCAAACTTATGGCTTATATGGCTTATGCTAAATTGACCCTTCATCAGTTAAATAAATAAATAGTTCTATATATAACTAGAGTTAACAGATACTGCAAAGTTCTTCCTTTTATTTGAAAGTCAAATTTAATAGTTTCACAGCTACATCAACACTTTAGTCAGATCTTAATATTTCAAATATTAAACATACATAACAATGACAATACTTCTCTTTAAACCTATAATTCTAAGAAGTCATAGTCAAATGATGGCTAAGAATGTAGCTGCTGATGCACTCAATTTCATGTAAGTGAAGGCTGTACATGCTTTTTTAGAAAAAACACACACAAAAAACATTTGCTAACACTTTCCCCAAAATTCATTTTGGGACAACATGCATTCCCAATGCAAAAAACATCAACAGGTCAAGTATTTACTATATGTTTAGTTCTTGAGTTTACTTAATGCCAAAACTGGATAATTCATCCACTTTAGTAAAAGGCCAAATTAATTTAAAAAAAAAAAATTGTTTTCTATTAAACCAGTGTAAGATTACTAGTAATTACCAACCCACTGTCTCTCTGCCAGCATTTTCTTTTCAAGGTTCTGAGTAAAAATAATAAAAAGGGAATTGTATTTAACAAAGCAAACAACATAGATCCTGGATGATTTAAAGCCTGTCACAGAGCAAAGACCACATCTCAAGATTCTTTTGTGGTCTTGTGTTTGTGCCATGGATTATATTCTGAAGTGAGTTTACTGACATGGAGAGTATTCTGAAGTGATTATATTTTTAATAGAATAATTATTAAAATATCCATCATCCATAATTTTAAACAGTTTGGATTTGCCTTCACTTCTGTTTTAAATATAACTCCCCTTACACCTTTAATACATGGTTGACTTCAGATAATATAATATCCTACCCTGTAGTATATATTAATGTATACATATATGTAATATATACATATGGATATTGTGCATGTTTACTCTGGCATAAATTATGTATGTGTATGTATTCAAAACTAGTCCTCAAAAATTCTCATTTCAGGAATAGCTTAATAGGCAGGGGGGGGGGGAAATAGGTTAACCAGCAAATCACTAAGAGGCATCTATTGCATATTTGTCCCAATAGTCCCCAAGTATTCACCCAGAGTAATAAGAATTTCCTGAATCATGCATAGTTATTCTATTTGATGAGCCTGGAATTCTTTATTTTATTTTTTCTTTAAAAAAAAATCAAAGGAATCCTACAGCTGCTGACATTAAGCATACTGATGGGAATTACGATCATATGTCAGAAAAAAACATATAACCCCTTTGAGCTCTGTAAGAAGCTGACAGTATTCCCATAAAATATTAAGTGCTCACAATAAAATCCCTTTGCAAGGAGTGGGAGGTTAGTAGAAAGAATCTGGAATGAATTCTGTTTAACCAATTGACTTGAATTCCCTTGATCTACCTTTCTTCAGACTTCACAGATGTGGACAAAGAAGCATGGAAGTCACCAGCATATATTCATTTTGCAAATGTTTGGAAAATAAATAAAGGAATATGTGAATAGTAAATAGGTACTATTACATTTGGCAGGAATGACTAAGGTGAAGCAGTATCTAATCCACTTGCCTCCACCCCCATATACATAGCTCAAAGTGAGGAGGTTGGTCACCTGATGATCACAACTCCCTTAAGTACATACAATACATACCCCACTTTTCCCAAATAGAGTTTGTAGATCTTTCACAAATGCTACTTTCTCATCAGTGATCTACTTCAGGTAGGTGTGCTCAGTAATATTCACATTAGGCTTTATTCTATAGCTATCACTCTAAATAAGAAATGTACACTGAGAGGCCAGATTATTATGAACTCTGAACGCATAATAATCTGGCCACTCAGTGTATATCTTACCGAATAATATGCAAACATGTAAATTGACCGTACCTCTGCTACACCCACAGCCAATCAGAGTGAGTATGCAAATTAGAAGGCCAAAGATGGCGGCCGCCCAGCTGCTCCAGGCGGAGTGGCTAGGTGTGGCAGGATGCCTGCTATGAGAGGGAGGGTCGGGGGGCGAAGGGATCTACAGGAGCAGAGTGCCACAGCGAAGACAAGACTGCAGACTCCGGAGTCTGCAGCAAAGACAAAGAAGGCAGACTCTGGCCAGAGCGAAGGCCTGGGTCCCGGGTGCTGGAGGAAAACTGGTGCTGGAAGCCAAGGGAAGGAAGGCCTATTGCACGAATCTCTTCATGCAACGGGCTTCTAATCCTATATAATAAAAGGCTAATATGCAAATTGTCCCCTCGACCAGGAATTCGACCAGCAGGCAGGCCGGCTGACTGCCCATGTCCCCTCCCCCTGGCTAGGCTAGCCAGATCCCACCCAGGCACGAATTCATGCACCGGACCTCTAAAATATATATATATATATATATATATATATATATATATATATATATATACACACACACACACACACACACACACACACACACACACACACTATTTGGCCAGATTATTATGCATTCAGAGATCATAATAATCTGGCCACTCAGTGTAGATAGGTGTGTGAAAATTTGCCAGTTTGAGAAATCAAAACACAGTTTGAAATGCAACACATTAACAATGCACAGTCTGTTCAATGCTTCTTTGCCTTTGTATCTATTTTCCCCCCATTTCTTTCCTTTAAAAAATCTTGTCTCAACTACAGCAGGAAGGCAGGGGAGGTTGAGTGGGGGGGGGCTGTAAGAGATCAACCGAAGGACTTGTACGCATGTATATAAGCATAACTAATGGATGCAAGACACTGGGGGGGGGGGGGGGGGGGGGCAGGTGAGGGCATGTACTGGGGGGTTGGGGAGGCCAGGGGGAGGTCAATGGGGGAAAAAAAGGGAGACATACGTACTACTATTTGTAATACTTCAAACAATAAAAATAAATAAATAAATAAATAAATAAATAAATAAATAAAAATAAAATAAAAACTCAAAAAAAAAAAAACACACAAAAAAATGCACAAATAAAATTAGCTCTCCCAGGAAATATGTATACCAAATAAAGCAATGAAAACATCAAGTGGCCATTTGAGTACCTTACTTGGATATCTTGAAAGGCAGTAAATCAGTTTCGATTGGACAAAACTATTTCTGTTTTAGTTTTCCAATGAAGTTCCCAAGAGTAGTTAGCAATAAGAAGTTTGTGCCAATACCTAAGTACATTTCACCAGGATTAGTACAGATATTGCCAGTTAGGCATATCTGTATAGAAAGCCCCTTGTTCCTATAATGGACTCTAAAATCTGCTAGATTTTCCTGGTTAAAAATTCCTTCCAAGAGAGTGGGAATAGGTATCTTGGGTAGATTTTTCTGAATTTGATATAGCATATAAAGTAGGCTTTTTAAACAACATCCCTAAAACTCATTATGTCTCCTACCCCAACACACTTGATGGATTAGCCATAATTTTATCAGGTAGGAATGACTTCAAAATTCCCATTTTTACCTCTTCTAATCAGACAAGTACCAGTAAATTAATATTTTTTATACCAGGTCCTGGAAAAGGTAGTTATGATGAATTAAGTGACCAGGATCTTTTGTTAATTATAAAATATATACCTTTACATCCTAAGGCTCAGGAAATTATTGACTAGGCATTCCTTGAAATGAATAGTCTTTAAATGTACATTCAACATTTATTGAAAAGTTAGAGAGCGGGGTTAAATTTTTAAATATATTTTATTGTAAAAAAATTATATATACAGCATGTCCCCAAAAATGGATACACACTGTAACAGCTGATAGCTCAATTTTGAAAGTGAAATGTATTTTAATAAATACTACCTTTATAATTATTCAAAGTGTGTATATACATTTTTGGGAGGACACCTTATAAATAATGTTTTAAAATATATGTTGACACAGGCAAGAAAACAAGTAGAATAGTAAAGATAATTTTGCAATAAAAATAATTATGCAGTACCTGACATAATTTTTTAAAATATAAAATATAATATTTATTAAAATATTATATTAAAATAAATAATTTTAGTACTGAAGAAAGAAACAAATAATTTAATGGAACAGAACAGAAGTGAGAGAGGTTCACATGCAAATATGAAAACTAATACACAGTAAAGGGGGAATTTTAAAGATTATCCCATAAAGTATATTGGTTTCACTAGCCAGCTAGTTGTCAAGTAAAAGGCACAAACAAATCTGAAACTATATAAAAATAAATTATAAATGAATAAAATATTTTAATAAAATATTAAAAGAAAAAATATTAAAAGAAAACTGGAACATACTATTTTCAAAAAATTTTACAAGAAAAAGAACATTCTAGGTATAATTCTGGACAAAATGAGGGCAGAGTTAATGATGAGTATATCACTGCCATATAGGAAGGCTAAAGATATAATAACTAGATGGACTTATCATTTTAATTCCAATTTAAGCAGAATAGAACATACAAAAAGTAAAGTAAGAAAAAAAAAGAATAATTATAGGTTGCTTGCATAGAAACAACATGGATCAAAAATATGTTTGTATTTGCCCTAACCAGTTTGCCTCAGAGTGTCGGCCTGCGGACTGAAGGATCCCGGGTTTGATTCCGGTCAAGGGCACATGCCTGGGTTGTGGACTTGATCCCAAGTGTGGCATGTGCAGGAGGCAGCCGATCAATGATTCTCTCTCATCATTGATGTTTCTGTCTCTCTCTCCCTTCCTCTCTGACATCAATAAAAATATATTTAGAAAATATACATATATGTTTATCTTTTAATCATATGAATATTAATATCTTTGGTGATTGTTAACACCTATCCAAAGAACAAATACAATGGAAAAATAAACTCATAGAGTCTACCAGGCTACTTTTTCTTCAAATCCTGGTAGTAAAACCAGTGAACATTGAGGCTCATACCTTGCAAGACTTGGGATGCCTCCAATGTATGTTTTTGAAAAACTGACTGTCCTCATCACTTCACAATATAATAGTTATGAAGGATTGTGGAGTTTAAAAGGATAATGAAATGTATCTTTATTGTTAATATCAAATTTCTATTTTGCCTGTTTAGTTGTGTTGTCAATTTGTACAGATGAATGTTTTTGTAATATTTTTAAATATTAAGAAAAATATTATTTCCCCTGATATCAGTCAAACATTTAAAGTGTATATACATGTTGCAAAGTCTCAGTATAGTTTCCAAGTCCAAAAAAAAAAATTTCTCCTAAAGTTAGACATCAACACAAACTGTATTTATCCATCATAGTTGAGTGTCAGTGGGCTGCTTATTTAGATGGAAGTTTTTGTCTCATGTGAAAAATCTGTGTGGAGTTCTGTCCTTACATCCATAGCAAATAAACTGATAAAAATTAATGAGGAAGCTAATATGAAATGGAATCTCCAGACAGGTAAATATACAAATTTAGCAGTAAACATAAGTAGAAGAGAACATTATCTAACAGGTATAAAATATAAAAAATATTTTGAATATGTATGTGTATAGAAAAAGATGTATATCTTTACATATTTATCTATCTACCTATCTAGTTCCATAATGTCTTACCTGATTTAGCTTGAATATCCCAATTCTTAAATGCATGGAGCAGTACGTGTTTGCAAGAGTTAAGACAGCTACTATGATTATTGTAATTAAAAAATATCCAGGTTATTTATAGGATAATACAAGAAAATGAAATTCATTATCCTGCAAAGTATGCAACAAACCATTAAACACAGCAATAAAATCAATTGGCACAAAAAATGCAATTATGTTACATTCATGTAAACCTTTCAGGGAGCTAATTTCTAAGTACCAATCATGACTGATACTCATCATATAAACATCAAAGAAGCACTTATATTTTTAAAATGTAGTAACAAGTTTCCACTATCACACAAAGAGAAAAATGTTAAATCAGAACATCATCATAATTGTGGCTGGTAATCTCTAATCATCCAAATCTCAGCTCAATTTTGTATAACAAAAGTAAGGAAAAAAAGCAATTTCCATTTCATCAGGAAAGGGTATTATAAGTCTTGTTAAAATGTGATGGTTTATTTCTAATTAACAACTATTAGGTTGCATTTCAAAATTTTTCTAACACCACACATGACTAGCTGGTAAGCAATCAAGACATTAGATGAAAATTAAAAGCCAGTGTATCATCTAGTTTTGATGATTTACACCTGCATTACACATCTGTTGAAGTTCAATTTGCAGGAAAGATAAACTAATCCACTGCCCATCACTTAGAATATTAACTAAAACATGCTCTTTATCCTTAGTTTTTAAAAATATGGATGCCACAATCTTATAAATAGGAAAATTCAAAAAGACCTAATTTTTTTTAATCTGAAAAAAAACCTGGATATGAATTCTATGTAAATAAAATGAATTATAAACAATTTTAATAATATGGAATTATTTTCCTCTCTAAAAGAGTTTTTAAATATGTCTAAGCTATTCTTTTCTTTCTTCAAATATATCTTAGATTTTTTTTTGACTGACAGAGATAAAAAAGCTGAAAAGAAAATTGAGCCCAGCCGATTCTACAATGGCTGTGGAGTAGCCACAACTCCTCTTGGCATCAAACTGGATTTACAGCTAAGTTATAGTAATCATAGAAGGGGATTTTAACACCCCATTGACACCAATGGATATATCTTCCAGACAAAAAGTCAACAAGACAACAGTGAACTTTAACAACACACTGCACCAGATGGATTTAATTGATATCTGCAGAATATTTCATCCCATAGCAGCAGACTATATATTCTTTTCAAGTGCCAATGGAACATTTTCAAGGACACAAAATTAACCTTAATAAATTCAAGAAAATTAAAATCATATTAAGCATCTTCTCTGACCACAAGGGTATAAAATTAGAAATCAATTTCAATAAAAAAGAGCCTGGCCAGTGTGGTTCAGTGGTTAAAACCTGGGTCCAATGGTTTTAATCTCTGTGGCAGCCAGGCCTCCTCAAGAAGGACATGCATAAATTCATACAAACACATGTAATGTAATATGTAATCCATTAAGAATGAATTGCAGTTCTCTAAAGGGGAAAAAAAAAAATTACCAAAGTCTTTGTATTCCAATTACACAGGCCAGCCTGTGGCGGTGCCAGGGAGAAAGTGGAGGTAGACCTAATCTCCCATCTATTTGGCAGGTTTGTGCGAACTTACAGAAGTGCTTCTAAATATGAGGCAGCTGCTCACAGCTTCCAAAGATCACTCAAGCGCAGCAATTCATTAAGAATTTGAATTTTGATAGAACTGGCTATAACAGATTTTTAAAATTCTGTTTATAAAGAAAATGGCTTCCACAGGACAGTGAGTCATTTTTGTCAAGACTTCAACTGGGTAAAATGTCCAAATTTGGAAAATAAAATTAAGAAGCTACCACCTGTTTGGCCTAACAGTTAGAGGAGTTGTGCACATTTAAGCATGATCCTGGAGTGGGGTGCTAGCAGAGGTTAACGGGAAGAAAGACAGGGCAAAGACACTGTGGCCCCCAAATTCCAATAAAATACGCCAACCTCAGGAATGCTTTGTGGGAATGATTTCCAAAGGTGAACATTTTAAAACATGGCTGGCTGTATGTCAGATATTTTGTGATGTGCAACTAAAGCAACATTCTCAGAACAAATCTATGTCACCCCCTCCATTCTCCACTTTGGAAGAGCAGAGTTTGTTAGAGGTTAGGAAACTACCCTGGCCATAGTATTGAGCAGATGAAAGCAAAATCACATGGATTTCCAGGAGCAGGCAATTACTCACACCCAAACAACTGATGCCTAGATTTTAAAAATGAACCCATTTGTAATATTAGTTCTTGGTATAGAATAATTATTTCATAAATACTTGTTGAATATGACTGAAGAAAATGTGGAAAGAGCCTGGCCAGTGTGGCTCAGTGATTGAGTGTCAACCTAATGAACCAGGAGGTCAAGGTTCGATTCCCGGTTAGGACACATTCCTGGGTTGCAGGCTCAGTCTCAGTGTGGGGCATGCAGGAGGCAACCGATCAATGATTCTCTCTCATCATTGATGTTTCTATCTCTCTTTCCCTCTCCCTTCCTCTCTGAAATAAATTTTAAAAACATATTAAAAAAAAAAAAAGAAAATGTGGAAAGAATTTGCATTCAACAAATTTGGCAAAATAAAGGATCTTCCTGTTAATGAATTTATCTTGAAAGTAAAAACAACTAATAATTATACTTTAAAACATAAATTAAATCAGTTTACTGTAAACAAAATAGGACACCCATAGCTATAGCATGAAATACCTAGGTATCTTAATTGGAGGTGCTATGTAAATATAATATCAATTATCTTAAGTGCTTTCTTTTCTCATCTAAAATAGAATTTGCCTAAACTATGTAAAAGCAATACCACATATGAAAAATATCTCCCAGTGATAAATGTTTTTCATTTTTTGCAACCTTCTTGAATTACATTTGTTGTGTTTACAAATATATACCAAAGCTTTTTAGATATTGGCAAAAGAAAAGTATAGCCTATCCAAAATTCTTCCATTTATATAAAATGCAAAAATTGCTGCTCAGAAATGAAGAAATTCTATTTTAACAATCCCATAATTAAAGTGTTTATGTATAGCTGGAAGGGATCTTAAATTGGTCCTCTGATGCAACATTTAGGCTAAAAGTTTGTTAAACAAATCTAGACAGCGGGAAGCTACTTTTTCTTTTGTATTTGTGCTTTCTCATGGAGATTCCTACATTCATAATGGAGAACCACCATTAAATATATTTCACTAGCAACTATCCAAGTGTTTTAAAACAATCAGTGATCAATCCCCAGATGCTACTTCTCAAAAATGAACTCAAAATTTTAGGTCTTTCCTCAGAAAACCAAGTGATCCAGTCTTTATCTATGTTACTATTCACTGAAGAATTTGATTTCTTTCCTTGTAATTTTTTAAATGGGAAAACACAGAGTACACAAAACAAAGCAAATAAAGGGAAAGTTAATGCAAATTAGAATAGAGAGTATATCTTACTACTAAACAAATTTGACTTTTTTCAAAATAGCACCTATTTTGCTGACATAGGGACATCTTGAAGTTCCTGCTGAAAAATCAGATATTGCTCTCTATTTCAATGTTCTAGTTAAGTATTGCTAAACCTGGCATTTTGTTCAAGTTTACAATCCTATATAATAAAAGCCTAATATGCAAATTGTCTCCTCAGGAGTTCGACCAACCAGGAGTTCAACCGCTCATCATGATGTACGCTGACCACCATGGGCAGTGCAGAATGAAGGAAGGCCCTGGCTGGCAACCGGAAGGCCCTGATTGGCCCTGATCACCAGCCAGGCCTAGGGACCCTACCCATGCATGAATTTTGTGCACCGGGCCTCTAGATTTATAATTTCCTTAAATGTAATATGTAAGAAGAGTTTGAAGCCAGTGGCTTGGGCTTAAATCCCTGCTGTTTGTCTGGGAAATGGGAAAATCATTCTCTATATTTGTAGATTATTTATTTATATATAAACCACTTACCACATGGTCTATTATGTAATAGCCATGAAACTAGAGTTATTTTTCTACCCTAAACTGGTTCTTCCTGCAATAGATATTGCTTGATCACTGGTTAGAACTATGAAAGTCAACCTTCATTATTTCTTCTCTTCCAGTTAATGTTTCCATCTTCCCCACAATATTATCTAGGCCTTCTTTATTATATAATTGGAATATTGCAGGTTTTCCTAACTAGTTTTGTAGAATCCTAACTAGATTTCTTTTCCCTCCACATTTTAGAAAATGCAAATCACTTTCAGACTTTAAAAATAAAGTCTAATGAAACCACCTTGTAAACAAGTCTTATTTTTTTACAGATGAAGTTCAAGTTCCTTGACATTATGCAAGGCCTTCACACACTAGCCAGTCCTGACCTACATCTTCAGACTTACCTGGATCTGGTCCTCTCTGTGCCCTTTCAAAGGAAAAGACTTTTCATCTGCTGCTGGAAAGTCTACCTTGAATGTTACTCTAATCCTTTTCCCTGCCCCAGAGGAAAATAAACCATTTCTCATTTTGTGCTGTTTGTATTATTAACCATGAGACTAAAACTAAGTTATTATTTGTACACAGAACTTTTATACTATACTTGAAACCCTTGATAAAAATCAATATTTTTTAGTCTTTTTATTTCCTACCACAATATCTGACCCACAGGAATAAATATAATAAAACAAAACATTGATTGAATTTGGGGGCAAGTTATCACTTTGAAATATAGTTAGAAATGAGCAAGGAAAGTAACCCAATTTAAGCCCTACCTTTAATTTTTGCTATATCCTTATCATGTCACAGTATCTTATATGTAGGATAGTCAGGAAAAAAAAAGCGTGCATCATATTTTGATTGGCAAATTGTTACTCAAATTTTTTGAGTAGCTTTCCTTAATTTTTTGTAACCTAACTCTCACGTAGAATTCACCATATTTTTTGCATCCACAGTGTGATTTCTATGGATTTTCATCTTATAGATTTCCATAATTTATAGCATACATTTATTTATATATCTACTTATGCTTTCTATCCTGTAAATACCTTAAGGTTACAAGCCACTTCTTTTTTTTAATGTATCTTTATTGTTTAAAATATTACAGATGTCCCTTTTTTCCCCATTGATCTCCTCCGCTCCCACCCCCCAGGCCTTCACCACTTTATTGTTTGTGTCCATGGGTTATGCATATACACATACAAGTTCTTTGGTTAATCTCTTCCCACCCACTCACCCACACTTGCCTTCTACCTGAGACTGGACACTCTGTTCCATGCTTCTATGTCTCTGGATCTATTTTGTTCATCAGTTCATTTTGTTCTTTAGATTCCACATATGAGTGAGATCATGTGATACTTGTCTTTCTCTGACTGCCTTATGTCACTTAGTATAATATTCTCCAGGTCCCTCCAGGCTGTCTCAAAAAGTAAGAGATCCTTTATTTCTTAATTGCATCTTCAATGATAAGTACCCTGCCTGACACAAGTGATTTAATAAATGCTAGTTGAATGAATGAATTCACACTGACATGAATTCTGATACATAAAGATAGATCCAACATAGATATAGAATCAAATGCAAATAGAGAAGCAGATGCAGCCATAAACAAACTCAAGGGTAAATTACAAACATATTTCCTTTTCTTCCTCCATGAAACAGTAGGAATAGGAGAAACAGCCAAAAGGTGGTGATCAGAGGTGGACAAGCAACTAGGCAGATATGAGCAGATAGAGGAAGAGGGAATATCAGAAAATGCTTCCAGATTAATTTCTAGCAGAGCAATTAGTCATTCAAGGTAACTTGCCCTTTCCCCCTCTTTAGCGCTAATTTAATCCATTTGCTTCAATTTAAGTCTTTCTTTTTTGCTTTTCAAAACCTCCCATATCCTTGAGCTTACTTTAAGAGACTAAATAAAAACAAATAAAATCTTTCTGAAATGAATTTTCTTCTTCAAACATTTTCCCTTTAAATATTCTAATGTTTACTATGTTATGTTGTTTTTCATTGTTTTTGTTTGTCAACTTAGTTCTTTGAAATATGTTGCACTACTTCCTGGGGTCTGATGGGAATAGTAACCTCACCCACACTCTCTTCCTCTTGCATCTCTACCTCTGGAAAATATTCTGGGAGCTGACTGAAGTTACTATGCCATCACCTCAGTATTCTAGAGCCGCAAAAAAGTCACTATATTCATATTTAAAATAAAGATCACAGGAAATACAATTATCTTTTGGTTTTCTCTTAACCCATGAAAAATATTAATAACTTAAGAAAAGAAGTGCAAAATCTTTTCCTCAAATAGTTTGCCAATGTAGTTTATAACTTGTATAGGGGTGGGGAACTAGTAGTGGATTTTGAAAGTATATTTTCAGATTGGATATTACTTCTAAACCACAATGGTGGAAAAACAAAATTGGCAGATGTTTTCAGTGAGATTCTTTTTTTCCCCCTACATTCCTCTCACTTGCAATGTGTAGTGCTTAACCATCCTTTTCATATTAGTATAAGAATATAATGCTTCACAATATTAGAATTTATAGCTAAATGGCAAGTAAGCTGTTTCTTATTTATATATTTGTTTTCTTAAAAACAAATAAACAGTTTTACTCATATATCATACATATCTTGAAACAGCACTCTGGCCCTTTAATAATGCCTTAGTCCCTTGTTTTAGCCCATTACTCAATTTATTCTGTATACTGATGCCTGCTGAGAATGTTAGTTACAAATCTTCATATACATTTCAGTGTGGGAATAAGAAACTGTAAAACTTAAAAATAAATTTAGATGATATTTTGAAAATAAGGTACCTGTTGTAATTGTGCACCATTTTTTGCCACTGTTCCAAAAGTTAGTTATTTCTCCAATAAGGCTATATTCACTATACTTTTAGATTTTATATTCAATATATGCCGAATTCTTATATAATTCTACCATATTGATGGAATTATTTATATTGGCTGTAAAAATTCAAAGTTAATAAATTATTTAATTCCTTAAGCTTTCTAGAAATTCTGAGTTCGATCTTTTAACATGATAAGGAGAAGTTTAATTTTACTGTTCTTCCTCTTACCATTTGAAAATTATCTATATTTCAAACCTAAGCCACTTTTCTAGTTAACGAAGTGAATGGCTTCATCATCCTGTGTAATTCACAATGTGTCATCTATATAATAAAAGCAGAAGGTATAGAGTATTCCTGACATTCATAAGTAGTAAATGTTAAAAAATAATAGTTAGATGGTAAAAACAGAAATACAAATAAAAATAGTGGAACACTAAGAAAAATGTTTCCATGGCAATATATCAACTTAAGAAGCTAGCCTAGAGAAAATTATAACAAACATTTCTAGAGCAATTATGTCTTTTCAGAGCATTTTAATATATATTACAATATTTGATTTCCACATCCACCTAATATGAAAAATATTCTTTACTTTCTACCGAAAATAAATCTCTATGGTACTAGTAAATAAAGGCTGACCCAGGATCAGCCTATGTGGTATACATGTCCTTGGTACATTCTCCGTTTCTCTTTCTTTTACTCATTATTTCCTTACCATTTCAGAAGTCACTTCCCATACCACACAGTTCTCCCTGCTATCTTCTAGGTAAACAGGTTTTATTTTGTATTCTAAAAAATAAAATTGTATTACTTAAAAATTTATAAAGTGGATAAAAATTATGAATTAGAAGTGTCTGGTAATTTGTGTTGCTTTTTTTCCCTTTTCTCATTCACCCTTAAATGCAGTTTTTATCAAGTTCTGCCTTTGGTCCAAGTTCATCTACTGCGACAACCACAACTCCTACTCTTCACAAATACCTGCTAGAAGTATTTGTACACACTCAATATGTACCAAACAGAATTAATTAGCTTAACTTACCCAACATGGTGCTTATATTTTGGCAAATGGTGAGCCCATTCCCACAGTATCTAGAGCTGGCCAATCAATCAAGACTTCTCCATTGTCTGACTAGGTCTTACCCCATTCTCTTTCCAACAGCCACTGAGAGAGTTTTCACTATTGACATGTAGACACTCAAACATTGTAATAGAACAAAGGAACAAAGGGCCAATTAGAGGCATCTTACCATTATTTCTCAAATGTTATAAATATACAAAATTATTTTAATGGAAAAACAAAATTATAGACTCCTAATATTAACCTACATTATGATTTCATGTTGTACCTTAACTGTAATTTAAACATCTAAAAACCTACATACAAAATGCCCATGTTGATAGCTATCCAATCATAATCATCCCCAAACTGGAAAGTAATATAAACTAAAGCACAAAATAAAACTTTTAAAATGATACTAACAAAATATGCAAAATGATAATATGTTGCTTAAACAAAACCTCACCTGGAGATGAAATTATGAAGCAAGTACCATAATATAAATTCTCTTGCGTCTGTAAGCATATCCTATCTCATATCTTCCTTATTTGTCCATGGAAACTTACCTGAAACCCTTCTTGGCTAATATGGATTGTTTACACATTAGCTCCACTGTTGTAGATCTCTCATTCACCCACAAATTAATATATTAGTGTTGGATTCCCATCTATATATAGAAAAGCCTAAGTGACTGGCCGAACGGCTGACCAGCCAGTAGCCATGATGCTCAATGACCACCAGGGAGCAGAGGCTCAACGCAGGAGCTGCCGAGTGACAGCAACCTTGCAGAGTGCCCTCTTGTACTCTGGGACCCTTGGGGGATGTTGGACTGCCAATTTCAGCCCAAACCCTGCAGGCCAGGCTGAGGGACCCCACCGGTTCATTAATCTGTGCACCAGGCCTCTAGTGTTATCATAAATGCAAATAAAATTTCAGCTACTGAAATCATGTTTAAATTCTTGGCTATACATGACCATGCAAATAACTTGAAATAAAATTATGTTAATTTTGAACAGAAACAAAAACACACAATTGAAGCATTCTCTTAAAGACTATAGCCACTACCAGTTGCTAGTCTCCAGAACAAAGGTGGAGAAACAGAAGCCTATTCTTCTATAATAGCACCTTGATATCACTCATCATAAAGTGTAATAAATGGTTCTTTTTGATTGAATATACCTTCCTATTCCTGTTCTCTCTCCTGTGTATTAAGCTCCATACCTTAAGTATGGTAGTGAGCTTAACTTCCTCATATTTTATTTGCTTCACTTATCTTATACTGCTTACCAGATTAGAAGCCACTTTTAGCTTTAGTTTAAATATTTATATACTTAGTTTAAAATTTTATATGTTTAGTTTAAATATTCATATTTAAACTCCTGCAGCACCAAACATGGTGCTTTGTATCAGTTAGGTATTCAGCTATAAATTCACTCAGTGAACTTTTATTGAGTGAATTTGCACTGAGAATAGTGGCGGACAAATTATACATTCATTGTCCTCAATAATTTTATGTTCTGGTAGGGAAACAATTATAAAGTAAACATGTGACTTAATTTTTGATGATTATAAGTGTTAAGACAAACTAAAGGCTGGTAAGGAGAATGCCAAAGTGGCTACTTTAGCTAAATGGTCAGGGAAAGCCTGACTGAGAAGAAAGCATGTGAGCTGAGATCAGAATAATCTAAATTCAGCTTTAAATTTTATTTATACACTATAGGCCCGGTGCACAGATTCATGCACCAGTGGGGTCCCGCAGCCTGGCCTGCAGGGATCGGGCTGAAACTGACAGTCCAACATCCCCAAAGGGTCCCGGAGTGCGAGAGGGCACTGGGCAAAGTTGCTATCACATGGCAGCTCCTGCATTGAGTGTCTGCTCCCTGGTGGTCATTGACATCATAGCTACCAGCCGGTCAGCTGTTCAGCCAGTCACTTAGGCTTCTATATATATAGATCTATGTGTCAATTATTTGTATTCCGTGGTCTATTATATCATCAAATCATCAGGTCAACAGTATGGCTGGGCAGCAATTTCCCCCATTTAATGGATAATGAAACTGAGTCATAGAGAAGCATCTAAAGAAATATCTAGAAGCATCAACAAGCTCTCAATCAAACCTAAACCTATCTGACGTCAGATTTCAATTTCTCTCCACTACACTATAACACTTCTCAGTATAATGAAAGTTCAACAAATGTCATGGTAGAACCCTCAGGATTTTATAACAAGCAATGAATTTACAAGAGAGGAAGAATAAGACTATCAAGAAGTCCAATGCAATATTTATTTGCCTTAATCTAAAGTGCCTAAATAGCCGAAGCCGGTTTGGCTCAGTGGATAGAGCGTCAGCCTGCGGACTGAAAGGTCCCAGGTTCGATTCCGGTCAAGGGCATGTACGTTGGTTGCGGGCACATCCCCAGTAGGGGGCGTGCAGGAGGCAGCTGATCGATGATTCTCTCTCATCGATGTTTCTAACTCTCTCTCTCTCCCTTTCTCTCTGTAAAAAATCAACAAAATATATTAAAAAGTCTTTAACGATTCTTTAAAAAAAATAATAAATAAAAAAATAAAGTGCCTAAATAGTTGATCTGATTTAATATAAGCATATAACCTTAGCTTAGGTAGCTTTCAGAATTTCCAAATGAAAACAGTTGTCAACCAGAAAAGAACCTAAATGCCAATAATAAGCAAGAGACTATAAGTTATAGAACTTCAATGCTTTATTTAAACAGCAACCACACCACCACCAAAAAAAATATGTTTGAGGTAAGCAATCAAATATGAGAAACATCTGTGTGGCCATATCTACAAACGATGAATAATATAATTATTGTAAATGACTAAAGAAGTTAGAGGGTTGTTTGAGCTGGAGAATCGAATTGCATTTTAATTCATTTAAAACAGGCTTTTGAGATTAAAGCTAATAATTAAATACCCAAGTTTTGTGGAACAATAGAAACCAGTTTTAATATTCTAGGATTAGAAATATATATCTTGTTTATTATAAGATATTTTTGCTTTGATAAGACATGTTCATATTTATCGCATACACCAATATTTAAGTTGATGTCTCATTTAATTCCTTGGAGATCTAAAACAAAGTTCAGGACAAGCTCAAAAAGAGTCTGCAATGTGCACTCTACAACACTGTTCAAATATTTTTAAGATAAGGATGTGTTCTTCCTTTAGCCCAACCTCATTTGTTTTATGTTAAAAGCATAAGGGAAAACACTTATAAAAGTGTGGGAATGCGGTGTTGTATTATTAATATAGCACGTGTCAAAACATGGAGTTTCTTTATTTCTCTATATTTGCAGTATTAATAGGTCACCTTCTTTTGCTAATGAAATTTTCATTTAATGAAAATATGGATCATTAAAATAATGCAGAGATCTCCGTTTTACATAAGAAACACTACCTTTCCACCAGACTGAAAAAGCTCTAGCAAAAGCAGCTTTTTGTCCCCTGTGCCCAAGACCTTCTGATTCTGACTTTTTGTTATTTTCCCCCTCTGCATTATAGCTATGTCTCTCTTCCTTCACCACTCTACTTTGTAATTAATTATAATCAGAAATACTTATTCTACAAGATGTAAGGAAGGACTCATTAGGACATATCAAGGATGTAACATCCAGTTAGAAGTTTAGTGTAAAAAGATGAGGGAGGGGAATGATGGGAGAAGTGCATTGTTGAATACCTTGTAAATGCTGTGTTAAGAATTTTACTTTTATACTCTTTTATTTAATACCAAACTTATCTTGTGAGACAGATATTATTTTCATAGGATGACCTGACACTCAGAGAGGGTACATGAGTTTATCTAAATGCATACTGGGAGTTTATGGAAGAACTGGGATGTGAACTGAGATCTCAGAATTCAGTTCTCCTCTGCACTAAATTGTCTTCCAATAAAATGTGTTATATTCTTCTGGACTTAATTGCACTCAAGTTCTGGCACAGTAAATGTAAATTTAAAGGTTTCCCATTTTGGCTCCAGCATTTCTGAGAATATGGAATTATTCTTTGTTTCCACTGATCAAAACTGAAGAAGAGGAACAGGTGCCTAGTTGTGTCCTGAGGATTTTAGTGACCACCCAGAAAGCGGGCCATGGGCCATAGAAACAGCTGTGTCAAATTTCAAAATGTTTACTTCAATATATGAATAAAAATCCTTTCTCTCAGCAATTATGTAAAATATTGTGCTTCCATTTCTTATGTCTCTGCAGGGAAAAAAATGGGGGAAAGCATACTTCCCCTCTTCTGCTTTGCTAATATCTCTTTAGAGTCTATATTTCTTAATATTTTTTCTAGTTAATGTGGCCAGATATGCAAAAATAATATTTTCAGGTATTTGTGAAGAACAATAAATTATAGAAGTAAAAATAAACTACCAAATTTCATAGATTCCAGCGTGTATTAATTAATAACAATGTGATTAGGTCAAAGTCCTCATATTCATTTATGTATAATAAAACTAATATGTAGAAAGGAGATATCACTTGTTTAAGAAAGTTAAAAAATGACAGGACAGTAATTCCTATGCCTGATACTTAAAATATAAAAAAAAATCTAAGCATCCCTCAATGAATAAATGGATAAAGAAGATGTGATATAAATACTCAATGAAATATTCTTTAGACATGAAAAAGAAGGAAATTTTACCATTTGGGACAGCAAGGATGGGACAACAGGGCATTGTGCTAAGTGAGACAGACAGGGAAAGACAGATACTGTCTTTCACTTATATAAGGAATTTTAAAAAAAAACACAAATATGTGAGGTGATGAATGTATTAATTAACTAGATGGGGGAATCCTCTCACCATGTATATGTATATCAAATCACTGTGATGTAAACTTTAAATATATTATAATTTTATATATCAATTATACCTCAATAAAGATGAAAAAATAAAAATAATAAAAATTAATTAAACCCATAAAAATATTACAATATTTCTACTATTTGATCCACAGTTATGTTCCCAGTAAAACTTCTAAGAGACTCTTAATTCCATAGGAACATAGAATATGTCTTGACTTCATATTTTAGTACCTAATAAGAAAAGGTAAAAGAAATGGAAAGGAGAGAAAATGTAAAAGGAATGAAAAGAGAGAAGTGGAGAGAAGCAGGGAGAAAAAGAAGGAAGAAAGGAAGTGAGGAAGCAAGGAAGGTCAGAGTTTTTCTGTGTGGTGTCTGTGGAGTGGATGGCATGACTAGAAATAGATATTCCATGAATCTCAACTTTTATTAGTCCCCTTAGGTCAGCATAAGCAATCTCATTTATCTTCTAGTCATTGAGAAGGAATGGTAGGTAAAACCTAGGAAAGTGAGAGGTCCTTAAAGGAAGTAATTTTAGAATGCTTCTGAAATAGAGGAAACAAAGTCTAATGGAAAGCATCTGGCAGATAAAGTTTTGGAATCCAGTCCCAGCAATACACACCTGTAATTTGATTAACATATTGTGCAATTTACTCAAGTTCTCTAAATTTTGGTTTTCTGTTCTGAAATGGTGGGTACATAACTGGATGATCTCCAGGGTTACTTCCAGTTTTAAAAATCTACCTTTTACTATTCTGAAAGAAAATTAATTTCCCTAATTATAATTTCTCTCATGGAAAAGCATAGAGTATCTATACAAATGTTTTTTTTTTACTACAGTATTTGTTTTCACCTAGACAGCTTAACATATGTAAGACTTAAGAATGCTGAACCTGTCAGAGAGGTTACAAATCAGCGGAGACTGGAGGGAAGTAAGATTACTCAGTTTTACTATTCGGTTTTAAAATGTAATCATTTACATTTTATCAACGTTGCTCTTCCAGTGAGACTTATGACGCATTGTCTCTAAATAACCTTGTCATGTGACTGATATAAAAATATAGTGATAGAAAAGAAAGTCTCTAGACACAATACTCTTCTCACATTTCAGACAGACATGAGCAGAAGAATGTAAATTCTATTTATTTCTATTTCATAACATAACTTGTCCCATCTGTATGTTTAAATTTATCAGATGATTGAAAGAGGAAAAATAAGGCAAATTCCACAGGCTCTGGTTTAATTCTTTGTGTAAAGGATATGAAAGCAAGGGTCATGTGGACATCCCAAGTTTTGCCAATGAAATAAATAGCAAATGTGTTTGGAAATGGCTGAAACATTAACCCACGGATGTTTTTACCATCACCTCCAAGGACGCGGTCATTCATTATGGTCCTTCCCAGTATTTGTGAACCTTGCCTGCTAACATCCATTCTGACTGCCTGAGGTTTAGGGAGTACTTGAGAAATGTCTTTATCCAAGTAAATAGTAAATTTCCTGTTTAATTCTTTATTATATGAGCAGAGGAAGAAATTTTGCTAACTATAACATAAGAGTTGCTTGGAAGCCCAGCCAAAGTGGCTCAGTGGTTGAACCCTAGGAACATGGAGGTCAGGGTTCAATTCCCTGTCAAGGCACATGCCTGGATTGCAGGCTCCAACCCCAGTGTGGGGTGTTCAGGAGACAGCCGATCAATGATTCTCTCATCATTGATGTTTCTGTCTTTCTCTCTCTCCCCTCTCCCTTCCTCTCAGAAATCAACATATATATATATATATATATATATATATATATATATATATATATATATATATATATATATACACACACACACACGTATTTATAAATTTTTTAAGTGTTGCTTGGGAAATCTCTGAACATCATTAAATAACCAAATCTCTAGTATTAGTCACTCTAGTTCACACTATAGAGAGCTGCCCAGGTGAGAGGCAGTCCAATTGCCAATCTCACTTTTGTAATTTCAACCATCTGCACTGTGACTTTTTATTTGAATTTCAAATTTGAAACTATTCATTTGTTCTGTTCAAAGCATCCAAATTCATATTGCATATCTCTCCAAAATTAGCATTCATGTGGGCCTCTTGTTGTACTTCAGTTCCAGCTGTTCTAAATTTGGTAAAATCCACCCTGTCATTTTTGCACAATGCAGTAACAGAAAACAAAATCTTAATGATTTATTCACAGGGTTAGGGAGTAAGGATGAGGCTGTTGGATATTGTTGATAAAGACCAGTAGTTGGGAAGAAGTACTGAATTTATGTTTCTGTTATTGAAAGACATTGCCAAATTAAAACTAGATTTGTCAAGTCAAAAAAACTAAGAATTTATATCACTTACTTTTTTCTCATTTCTTAAAGCAAATGGTAAGGATTATGATAATGCTCAAGTGCAAAATGTCTATAAATTGATGAAATGGCAACCACCTTTCATGTATATAAGGAGAAAAAGGTAACATTTCTTACTGACTGATAGTTTTGGACCCTGTTTTTTCAAAGTAATCCCTGATGGACAGAATTTTTTTACTTACAGATGGTAGAAATTTACTAAAAACTCTAAATGAGAACACTATATATTAAATATACAACCAAACATTAATTAAAAGTAAACATCAATTGGATTTTATTATGCTCCTCCTTGAAGAACACAAGAAAATAAGAAATTAAGTTTGGTTGAAGAGTTAATAAAATGTTGATGAAACAAAAATTATTCAGTGTATAGATCATGGCTGTTATTTATCCAATTTTCTCTAGCAGCAATGATGGAAATGGTCTGTGTCTGTAGTCATCTTTGGTAACAACCAGTCATGTGTATCAAGCAGCTAAAATGTGGATAGTTCAACTGAGAAACTAATTTTTCCCCAGCTGACTAATAAACTTGCTACACATTAACAATATATAATATTATAATTTGTGACCCCCCAAAAAAGATGGGGACAATGGAAAAGAGGAAGATAGAGATATTACATGTCCTGACAAAATAGAACCATCTCAATTAAAATAACAAGGGAGAGAAAATTTGTGTTCTTTCTGGGGCACCTAAACCAACTGTCCACCAACTCTTTGTTTCCATCCATTTGGTAAAATTGTTGCTGGGAAGTGAAAGTCCAAGGAAGGGTTTCATTTCCAAACCATACCTGTAAATCCCCTGAATTATGGGTCTTATTTGTTATAATAGTTGATAATATCAAAACTAATGCATATTAGTTCCACAGGGTGGAGGGCATGGGGTGTTGAATAGGGAGCTTTTTCTGATTTGGAGATAGTTGGTGTTCTCCTGAAAATGTATTTGGAAATTTCCACATTGCTGGATAAGGCAATAGAAATATAGAAAATGCTATTGACCACTTACCCCTAAAATAGATATTTAAAACTGCAGTCATGTCCCTGGACTTATAATACAACTTAGAGGCCTGATGCACAAAATTCGTGCAAGAGGCTCAGCCCTCACAGCCCCGGCTTCATCTGGAAGGATGTCTGGAAGGATGCCTGGAAGGTCATTTGGCTTTCTGGTCTCATTAGCATATTATACTTTTATTATTATAGATTTATTTAGAGGTATTTTAAATATATTTTTATTGATTTCAGAGAGGGAGAGAGAGAGAGAAACATCAAAGATGGAATAGAATCATTGATAGGCTGCCTCCTGCATGCCGCACAATGGGGATGGAGTCTGCAACCCAGGCATGTGCCCTGACTGGAATAGACCCATCACCTCCTGGTTCATAGGTTGACACTCAACCACTGAGCCACGCTGGCTGGGCTATTTAGAGATATTTTCAACTAAGAAGAGAAGAAATAAGCAGCCCATACTTCTTGATTATATGTTAAATTTTGTTTTGACATTCCCTCATATGTTTGCATTCTTAAAAGTAAATTTTCCATTAAACAATTCAGTGTTAGAGCACTGATAAAGACAAAAAATAAGATAAAATAAATTGCCCTCTGGAAAGTCTTCTCGAACCTACTTTTTAAAAAAATCAAAAGAGAGAGACTTTTCCCCCCTACCATTCTTAAGATGTTTTCCTAAGCTAGAGCTGGGGAGCACAATGTGGCTACCAGCTAGTCTTCTCACTATAGCCATGCAGAGGGTTCTGAAGACACCAGAGAGTTGAATTGTAAGGGAATTCAAACATCAGGCTATTTCCTGGTAAACGTAACTGTAAAGGGCTCTTTTTCTCTCAAACAGCGAGCAGATTCTAAAATACTGGCGATGAAACCTGAGGACTAGTAATAAAATCTGTGGAGAAAGAAAAAGCAAATGGGGCTTTTAATTAGATTTGACTAAATTAGGTAGGTAGATAAATAGCTTGATGGATCAATAAGTAGGTAGGTATATAGATGGATGGAAAGATGGGTGGATGGGTGAATGAAAGAGATAAAAAGAAAGACTGAAGAAATACAAGAAGAAAGGAAAGAAAAAGGCTTTAGCTGCTTGGCATATTTCAAATGAAAAATAGTATTATTCTTGTTTTGCTAAAGCTACATAATAAGGAAATATATTATTTTTTTAGCTTTTTCAACTTTCATAACATCTTCCTCATTAATGAATGATTTCAATTAAAATAGGGCAAATGTATATACATTCTAAATTTTAAGTACTAGGCAGTTAAATGACATTCAAACTTATGAATATTACTCTATCTTAAAATCTTTTTGGAACTCTCCTCAGAAGGAGAGCTCTCACTCCTTGAAGCATTTATTGCCCCTTCATCCAAACCCTGCCACAAGTCCATCATCAGCACCTTCACCACTGTATTAAATCTTAATTTTGGCATAATTGTTTCAAGAGTGTGTGTGTTGTTTTTTTTTTTTTAATTGCTCAAGCAGCATTATAAAAATCAAGCAACTTAAGTCTCACACAGGACTGGCTACATAATTTCCAGGACCACTGCAAAATAAATGATGGGGGACCCGGCTTGGGCCAGGGAACTCTATTTCCTCTTACACTAGTACTCTACTCCATCCCATGCAGGCAGGTGACTCCCAAGGGAATGCAACCCCTGTGCTGGGATATGCTTTGCACAGGTGTGGGTGACACGTCCCCACTAAGTCTCCCACCACACGTGCCATGTTGCTGCCAGCATAAGATAGGAATGCCTGCCGCCTTGTCCTATCCCCAGATTCTGTAGGATGGGCATCCTAACCCTCTCTGTAACCTCACCTGGGCCTGCACCCATGCCATTGGAGATGGAGTGTGATAGCAGAATGCAGATCTCTCCCTAAACACATTAGAGGATAGAGGTGGGGAGGGAAAGACCAGGCAGGCTGGGATACCAGGTAGTGGAGAGCAGGCATCTAAGAACTCACTGAGAAGTGGTATTACATGAAAACTGAGGTGCATAATCCATAATCATACTGGACTTCACTTAAAAACACAAATTCATAGATAAAATTATTAAGGCTTTCAACACTGTGACAACAGAGTATGAAACCCCAAGTATGGATTCTATCTGAACACAGAGTCCTTTGTGGCTGAAGAGCTCATGAAGACTGCTCTGCTCATAGAGCATCTGCAGCCCTAGGATGTCGAGACATGTGCCAGAACTATACAGCTGTTCTAGTTTTGGAGCATCACAGCCACAGAAGTAAGATCGGGTTCACAGAAAGAGATTGCAATCTAAGAACTGTAATACCAGAACGACTTACGGTTGTATCAAACATCCAATAAGCATCCAATCGCTTTGTCTGCCAGGGAATTGAGTTGATTGAGCAAAACACTTGTGAACATAAGCCCTAAGTTGGCTCTGAAGCCATTTCAGTTGATAATATCTCAGATTAGTCTTTGATACTAAATAAAGCATAAAAAAGAATATAATGTTTTTTATCTTATCATAATAGAAGAATCAATGAATTGATGAGTCAAATGAGATATTAAAGTACAAGAAACAAAGACAGCAAAGGCTTCTTTGGCAATTTTGTATTAGTCTGACCAGAGGCATAACAGCTAAAGTAAAAAGCAATGAAAACTGGGTTTGCTCATGGTTAACTTAGTTGGACAAAAGGTGATATACCTCCAAACTAGGGTAATGGCCCATCTCTCCATTTGTAAGCCACATTAACAGTGATATGTGAATAGAGCTATGCCACTTGCAAAGTCTAATAGTACCACTGAGTAATAAGTGACCACCCCAGCCAAACAGAACAGGCCAAAAGGGAGAATTATTTTTTTAAGGTTTTCAGAAAGATATGCTTGTAGGTCAACAGCACGCAATTATATGTTCCAATGCTCACTGTGTTTGTGATAGCACTACAAGAAACAAAGAAAGAGCTGAAAGGAGGATAGGAATAAGTGTTCTTCATATCTTTGAATTAGGTGGAGAGAAAATTGAAGGCTTTAAAGTAAAAGATGCAATTTTGCTAGTCTGGTAGAGCAAACAAAACTATTAAGCAGTGATTCAAAAATCTGTCAAGGTTTTTAAAAGGAAATGTTCAACTGCCCTCCAGAGACTATATTTCAGTAATTTTAGGCAGTTAAATATTAAAAATGATGGTCATAATGACACTGAAGAAGAAATTAGATTAAATTATTTTTAATATCAAAATTCTCTATACCTATGCTCATTCCAAATTGATTTAAAAAAAAACACCAAATTTAAGCACCCAAAGAAAGTGTTTTCTTAGTAAATCTAAGTTGATATTTTATCTGTATACATGGACATGTAATTTTATGTGACAGAAAGAATACTGATGACTTACAATTTCAAACTACCAAAATGCTTTTTCACTTTCAAAGTTTAAGTTTAAATGGATTTACTTATCATTTGCAATAAGAGGATTCCTATCTGAAGTTTAATTTTAAAAATGTATAATGAGCACAGCAAGTGTGGCTCAGTGATTGAGCATTGACCTATGAACCAGGAGGTCAAGGTTCAAATTCCCAGTCAGTGCACATGCCCGGATTGTGGGCTCTTTCCCCAGTAGGGGCATACATCTCTCATTGATGTTTTTATCTCTCTCTCTCCCTCTTCCTTCCTCTCTGAAATCAATAAAAATTTTTAAAAATATAATGATAAGGTCAAGGGTCAAAATATTTTTATTTTATTTTATGATGCAGGAACAAGATGCAAGTAATGTTAAGGATTTAAAGAACCTATGATTAGACACAGTATGATGCCACAGCCCAAACAAAAATATGTGCTTCAATAATATTGCAATCACCTTTCCACATAATTTTTCCTCCTTTTTATTCCCTTTTGCCAACCTACCAGATATTATATTAGGAGACAAATTTTCCCTGCACTTCATGGATTGCTATCAGTCAAATATTTTACAACAACCATGCTAAAATAGTAACAGCTGATAATGTCTGAAAATATATATGTCGCTTTTTTAGAGTGTCATAACCTGAAGGCAACATGAATGGGTAAATGTGGAATACATTTAATTTTCCTCAAATGGCCTTGACTATGCAGAGGAGATTATTGCTCCTAACCCCACTCCAAGCCCCATGCTACATAAACTATTTTAATTTGCAAGAGAGTAGATTGTTTTTGATGTCACACCAACTTGGTAAATAGAAAATCAGCTGAAAATTATTTCATCAGAAAACAAAATTTTCCTGAAAGATATCTGGGTTGCTGGATTGGCTCAGAGGAAGCAGTTCATACATTTTGCAAGGTCAATGTGTTATGCAGCAGTATGTAACTCATTTTCAGTTCAGGTTAATATGAAGTTTCATATTAAGTATTCAAATTGTTACATGCTTATGAATTGATATCAAGGTTTCATGTTAAAAATTCAAATTGTTATGTACTTATGAAATATAATGTTATGAAGTATATCAGAATATTGTTTTCAAATTGACAATAATAGCAGTCTGGATCATTTTGTTATTAGTGAAATTTCTTATACAGTATGAATAGAGAAGAGATAACAGAAAATTACAAAGAAAACTGTATCATAAAGAAAAATGACAGGCCTTTTCTCTTAGGAGAAATGCACTACCATGTTGGAATTGATATAGGCTTTGGAAATGAGAGTTTGGAGCTGAAATTAGGAATTATTTAAATAGGGAGAGGAATATATATTTGCATAGAGAATGTAATGGCAGAAAAAAAAATGACATAAATTCTTTGTTCTCACTCTGTAAGCTACAGATGGTATCTGCTTTTAAATATTATTCTGTGAATGGAACAAATCCAGAGGTATTTTGTTATCTCCACTCTTTACTGCACTCAGGAAATTATTACTAAATTTATTATTTTTTAATGTGCCTTTCAGGTTCCAAGGATATGCATGCATGAGGCAATTAAATCTAAGGCAGAGCACTGGTTAAAGGAGAGATCTGGAAGTCCTACAAGATCCGCAGGTTCGATTCCAGATCAAGGGCAGGTACCTGGGAGGTATGTATATACAGAACTGTTGACTGCCAGGGAGCCAATTTATACAGGTTCCCAATTTATACACTGTGCTCATAAGCATCATAATTCCCATACAATCTGCCTCCCACTATCTGTAATATTGCCTAAGCAAGAATGACAAAGCATTTGAAGAAAACCTATAGAATGAAAGAGAAAGGACAAGATAAATCAATAGTAAAACTTACATCAGAAGAAATAACTATGATTTCCTGAGACATCTAATAAGACACTGTATTAATAAGAATGCTATTAAGACAAGCACCATGAGATTTTATTCTTATGTAGAATTTAATGACCAAACTGAACTACCAAGCAAAACAGAGACAGACTCATAGGTAGAGAGCAGGCAGACAGCTCTGGTAGTTGGGAATGTTAGGGGTGTGTGTGTGTGTGTGTGTGTGTGTGTGTGTGTGTGTGTGTGTGTGTGTGTGTGTGTTTAGGAATTGAGCTTTAAAAAAGAAGAAAAGAAAGAGAGGGGGGAAATGCTATTTTTAAAATGAAGTTTTGAAATTATAAAAATGAACCATCATTCAAAGTATTTGTTAGTTCCTCATGTTTCTCCTTCTGACTTTGTCTTTTTTCTAGAGAAAAATCATGAAAGAATGGCAAGGTTTTGAAGAAGTAAATATGAGACTCAGGAGTCAGAACTAGAATACAGCTTTTCTAATTAGTATACCTACAATGGTATGTGTGGAAATGGTTCTGAGTATTAAAGAATAGGGCTAATTAGATGTCTGTATATTATATCAGCTACAAATTACTGAAGAACAGAGACATGTCCAATATCTTTACATCTCCAGGGTTTAGCACAGTGACTAGCACACTTTACATAGTCATTATTATTCCCATGGACATTATTTGTCATTATGGTGTAAACAAATTTAAAATATTCTAATCTAATGATTAAAATGTAAACAATCCCTAAATAATAGTACATTGAAGCAGAACACTGTATTTGCCCATGTAAAATTATATATATATATATATATATATATATATATATATATATATATATATATATATATATATAAAATAGAACACAAATTTGATATTTAGTAAGAAATTTGCTCATTTCTGCAGCAAGCTTTGTTTCATCCCTTTAGTCTGACATGCAGTCTTCCGTGAGTAGCACATCTCTATCACCAAGTAAGACAGCATATGCCACTTGAGTGTAACGCGAAAGTGCTATTATCTCTCCTTCCTACTGATATTTACACAAGCTGCTTCTATTGGGCACATTACCCTTTTCAGTCCTTCATTCTCCATCCATCTGTTCCTAGACAGTCGCTATCTTCTTAGCCTGGCTAACTACAAGTCATCATTTATATCTAATTAGAGGCCCGGTGGACAAAAATTTGTGCACTGGGTGGGGGAATCCCTCAGCCCGGCCTGTGCCCTCTCACAGTCTGCGAGTCCTCAGGGGATGTCCTATTGACAGCTTAAGCCTCAGACTGGCCTCCCTCTGTGGGAGGCAACCAGGCGGGCCAATCAGGTGACAGTGCCACCCCCCCCATCACCCTTCAGCTGCCACTGGTCGCCGCCCCCCCCCATTGCTGTCCCCTCCCTCTGCCTGCTGGTACATGCCTTGCTGCCGCCTACTCACCGGTCCCGCCCCGCCACCCACCCCCCACCAACTGATAGTTCCGCTGTTTGGTTGATTAGCATATTACAGTTTTATTATATAGGATTTTACATGTGAACTTCCTTAGAAAACTTTCTATAGTTTAGGTGCTCATACAGGATTCATAGCACTTACAACACCATTTCAATAGCTTTATCTCTGACAAAATTACTCCATTGCTCTCCAAACCCTGAAGTCAGTGGCCACATCCATATCGTTTATGTTGCACTCTGAGTATTTAGTACAGTAGTTGTCATTAAGTAGGTGCTTGATAAATATATGCTGAATCTAAATTAAATATTTTCATTGGATCTTGCATACTATAAAAAATTTCCTTACCAATCAATTGCAGGTTGACAAGTTCATATTTATTACCAATAGAAGTCGGCAAATGAACAGATGTGATGGTTTTTACTAAGCAGCTTATTGCATGGGCATAGAATTGTCAATTCAACCATGACTCTTCCTCATGAATATACACAAAAGAATGCCAGCGCACAGATGATCAATTGTTTCTGTGGTTCTGACTATCAGTACAGATTGCTGAGGCTAAACCCATTAAGTAGTATAATGCATTGATAATTAAGACAAACGTTATATTGACCACACTAATATCAGATTCTATTGTACTTTTGCATGCTGCCTGTATTTACAGGATATTTATTAAACTTATGAGAATCCATTCATGAAATACTGCAGTTTTCCATGAATCCTCATTATAATTTATTTAGCATTGAAAATCATTGTTTACACACCTTTCCAGAAACATGGCTATAGGATCTCCATTGCGTACAGCCACAAAAACTTATACCTGTTCTTTCAATCACCTACCTTCAGATCAGACTAAAAAGCCAGGGTTTCAACAGATATTTTAAGGGTTTGATGACCCATCTATTTTATTTGGGAAATTCAAGACAAGGATTAACTATCTTGAGACTGAAACTTCTATACTACTGACACTGTATGAAATATTCACAGAAACTCATTGTCCTCCATTAAAAAAAATTAGTTGAAAAAAATAGAAAGAAAACATAATCTCACCCAAGAAGTTTTCAGTGGAACTACATTGGAAAAAATAGAGAGAGTACAGGAAATAATTCAAATAAATGAACTCCCCAAGGTCAGCCATTTCATTTTAAACATTTGAGGCAGCTGGTTGTGTAAGAAAAATGAGCTTAAGTGCTTAAGTGACAGGTCCATGTGCGGAAAGATGCTTTTTATCTAATAATTTACAGATGCAGAAGTCAATAGCATTGCCTGTAAACCACATTATTATTCAGCACTCATGCATTATTTTATCTTTTCATACATGTCTACATCCTCACCTGTGTCCTCAAGCAAAGGTAACACGAATGTCCCCATGTCCCCAAAGATCCAATAAAAGTCACAAAACCAGCTATGATTTTATGTTTATTTCTCCTCATCTTCGCCAATAATTCTACAAAGGTTTATTAATTTCAGAATTTTCCATTACAAAGCGTAATAGATTAGGTGATGTCAATGTTAGTGTTACTTAGTGGAAAGCCCAAATCTTTCTATGAATCTAAAATGTCTTTTTCCCCAAAAAAAGATTTCTTCCTGTGTTCACAGTTACAGAAACATACGTATTACTCCTTTATGTGTATAAATAAACATTAGAGTAAAAAGTCTTGGATAAATACAACAGAAAAATTTAGCTTCTTACTAATTTTACCTCATAATGCTTTCTTGTTATTTTTCTTGTGATATTCTACAGACACATCATCAGCTGATTATAATTTCTATGATGTCTCCAGCTTCAAAACCATAAATTCTACTATAGAGGGATATCACTATTGGCGGTATATCTGAAAATATTTGCAAGTAAAGAAGAGAACTATTTAATCTTCATCATAGATCTCATAAGTGATGAGGCCAGAGACTACCCTTTATTGCAATGACTCCATTGCCCAAAAGCAAACATCTAATACATGTTTGATTAATAAGTAAATAAATCAGTGACAACTTGAGATAAATGTTCTATATAAATAACAGAATATGAATAATATTTACCTTCTGATGCATTATATATTATAATTGGTAATATATAATTAAAGCATAGACATCTTTTTTCATCATAAAAATTTAGTGAATTGAAAATTGAAAAGAGACCCAAAGGAGATATGGCTTACTGATAATGTTCTATTTCATGATCTGAGTTCTAGTTATGCCGTGTGTTCATTTTGTGAACATTTTCTTGATGTCTACACTTACAAGATTTGCACACTTTTTCAAGTACATATACCTCAATAAAAAGTTTACTTAAAAACACATGTAGAGTGTTGACTCTGTAAAGCACTTAACTCTTTGTAAAAATAAAAATGATTGTAAAACATAATCTCTACCACAGAAAGGAATATTTATATTTGGAGAGAATGGGAATACACATAAAGTCAAGTAGAGTAAAATATTCTCAGATCCAAATAAGACTACAGGGTTTGTACTGTAGAATAATGGGTTAATTTGAGAATTCTTGAACTACTACTAGTTTTAGAGTTGAGATTTTGAGGACAATTTTTAACTTAAATAATGCTCAAGATGCCATTTCAGAAACAAAAAAAAAAAGTGTGATATATAAATATAGTAATATACAAATTACATGTTCTGAAAACATAGATACTTAAAACTGAATTGAGACATTTATAGCAAGTGGTAGTATGTGGTGACTTAGATATCGAATTGGAAAAGCAAATTATTGAAAGTTCTCTCCAAATTTTGTTTTATATCAGTTCTACTATTGCTTACTTGTGTACAATTGATTTTGGTATTTGCAATTTGACCTTAGGTGCAGTGTATTTTGCACAAGGCTGAATCTTTAAAAACAAAAAACAAAATTCACATCTCAAGTCAGTTTATCACTTAGAGAAAAAATGGTGACATTCAGAAAAGAAACACTGATCTGAGATAACTTCTCGTTAAGCTTGTTTATCTAGGAATGATCATCATCCAAATGGTCACTATGGCATGCTAAGATCTCTATCTAATGAAGTTCATATATATAAATTATTCCAATAGAACTAAACATAGCAAATAACAAGAAATAAGGTACAAAACATGATGAAAGAATCAAAGGGAAAAATACGTATTCACCAACAAAGGTTTTTAGTAATACAGGTGAAATATGACATTAAAAGTTATCCTCAGCCCTGGCCAGGTGGATCAAATGGTTGGAGCACTGTCCTGTACATCGAAAGGTTGCGGGTTTGATTCCTTGTCAGGGGACATACCTAGGTTGTGGGTTTGATCTCCCATTGGGATGCATATGGGAGGCAACCAATGGATGTTTGTATCTTACATAGACATATATATCTCTCTCTTCCTTCCTCTCTCTCTAAAAGTAATAAACATATCCTCAGGTGATGATTAAATAAAGAAATAAACAAATAAACAAACAAATAAATAAATATAAAATTTATCCCGAATGTATAATTGAGTTTTAACATTTTATCAAATAAATCAAAGTACTTATTTACCTTGATTTTTATATACATGAAATAAGACAACAATAAAATTATATGGTAAGGCCCTAGCTAGTTTGGCTCAGAGGATAGAGCGTCAGCCTGTGGACTGAGGGGTCTCGGGTTCGATTCCAGTCAATGGCACATGCCTGGGTTGAGGGCTTGATCCCCATTGGGGAATGTGTAGGAAGCAGCTGATCAATGATTATCTCTCATCATTGATGTTTCTGTCTCTCTTTCCCTCTCCCTTCCTCTCTGAAGTCAATAAAGATATTTTAAAAAAAAATTAAAAAAAATATATATGCAGGGCTCTTTTCCATGTTAAGGGGAAATTTTTAAAAAGTAGTAAAATAAACCATAAAACTATAGCACCCTATATAATAAAAGGGTAAAATGCAAATAGACTGAACGGCAGAACAACCGAACAACCAATCAAAGTGTAATATGGTAATGATACGCTAAGGCTGCTGAACTGCTCACTATGATGTGCACTGACCACCAGGGGGCAGACAGTTGACCGGTCAACCAGTCACTATGACATGCACTGACCATCAGGGGGCAGATCTTCCAACCGGTAGGTTACCTTGCTGCCGGGGTCCAGCCAAACAGGACTGAGCAGGATGAGCCAGACACGCCCTGGAGCCCTCCCACAGTCCCTCCCCAGCCCAATTCTGCACCAGTGGGGTCCTCAGCCTGGCCTGCGCCCTCTTGCAATCGGGGGCCCCTCAGGGGATGTCAGAGAGACAGTTTCAGTCTGATCCTGCAGGCCACTCCCCTTGGGAGGGCACCAGATGCAGGACTCATGGCTGGCGAGCACTGCTGCGGCAGTGCAAGCCTCTCCTGATCAATCAGGACTGATTAGGCATGAGCCCACGGCAGGCACAGTGGGGCCAGGATGAGCAGGAGCAGCAGGTAGGAGCTGCAGGTGGCGTTGGACTGCGGGTTTCAGCCCTATCCCTGCAGGCCACCCAAAGGGACCCCACCCATGCATGAATCCATGTACCAAGCCTCTAGTTTAACATAAAGAAAAGATCTATACTAAGAGAGTTATTATATGTGATTATATGATATGCACCTTGATCTCTTGTTTACCAAAATACTAGTATAAAATAAAGCATTGACAATCCCAGGCCTAATCCTTATAGAGGGATAACTATTAAAATAGAATTTAATAATAGTATAAGTATTTCCTACATGTTTTTTTCATTTCAGAACTTTCAGTTCGTCTTTACACTCATTAACTCACTTGATGTTCATTATTAATCCTGAAGGGATGATATTATGATGCCTATTTTATTTAGATGAGTAAACAGTTTGAGATTAAAAAATGACTTGAGGAAGATTACAGAGCTGAATATAGTAGAGTCCTTCTCTTGACTCCCTTGTTTAGCACTTTTGTTTTCTCAGTAGCTAAAAACCTTAAAGACACTGAGAAGTTTATAGTTATTTGTAAGTTTAGAAAATGTATACACATGTGGTAATTTACATATAAACGAGAAATTTACCATTGCTTTGTTTTTTGTTTTGTTTTTTAGTATTTTTTTATTGTTTAAAGTATTACATATAGTAGTACATATATCTCCTATTTTTCCCCATTGACCTTGACAATCTCAGCCTTCTCATCATCTGATAAATTTGAGCTATATGTTTTTTGTTTATTTGCTTTAGTAATTGAAAGAGACATTTTAATTGTAACCCATATCATTGTTAGAATGTTATTTTTGAAAATAAATTGTTATTTTTGAAAATAAATTGAATGTTATTTTTGAAAATAAATTGTCTTGACAGAAATTTCAATCATATTTTGATTTAATTTTATAGCTGGTTTATTTAAACCTGCTGACTCATTATCAGTAATTTCTAAATATAAAAATTAGAAAATACTTTGAAAATATTAAGTTAAAATACTGTTCTCTGTTAGACATACCCACACTAGATTGTCCATTTGGACAGGTGATTTTGACATACTTACTTATCATCTCCTAATTTGTAAACCAAATTTTTATAAACATGTTATACTTTTGAGAAATTTTTTTAAAATCCTATGTTAAGAAGCCACTCTTAGTAGTTATTGCAAAGTGGATGAAGTGATAGAAGCCAGCAGGAAGGTTAGCCATAGAGTATTCACTTGTAGGTTTTCTACTGGACAAAATCCTTTTGAGGTGGTTGACTAGACAACCATTTTGTTTACCATGTATGTTGATTTCAAAATTAAAGTCTGCTTGATATTCTTTGTTTACTTGGAATTAACCAAGAAGTAGCAATAAAAATATATAATGACTTATATGTCTGGAGCCAAAATAGCTTGGCAATCTGTACAATAAATAAAGGGAGAAATGGCTTCTTATTTCCACTCTTTTGGTTTTTATGAAATTCTCTTTTCCTCAATAATAAGGTCAGTGAATGGATGCTTGGGTTTTCTACCATCCCTTCAACATTTGTAAATAGACCTTCATGAAAACCATTGCATTAGAATGTGAGTAAATATTATTAGTTTTATGAATTATGTTAGAAGTAACTCAGAAATAAAATATACCATGATTACAAAGCACATCTAATTTAACAAAAGAGCCACACTCACAAAATCAATTTATTGATAAATTAGAGGCCCGGTGCACAAAATTTCGTGCACTGGGGGGGACCTTCAGCTCGACCTGCACTCTTTCAGTCTGGGAGCCCTCAGGGGATGTCTGACTGCCAGAAAAGGCTCCCGCCACCACCACTTTGCTTGCAGCCTTGTCAACCCAGCTTGTGGCTGAGCAGAGCTCCCTGTGGGAGCACACTGACCACCAGGGGGCAGCTCCTGCATTGAGCATATGCCCCCTGGTGGTCAGTGCGCATCATAGCGACCGGTCGTCCCGGGTCATTCCACAGTTAGGATCAATTTGCATATTACCCTTTTATTGTATAGGATGTTAGGACTTGTGTTTGTTTTTCCCCATACAATTATATTAAAGAAAAAATATTACAAACATTTCCAACCCTTAAAATACTCCCTAAAATATTAAAAATTGAGTTTATTTCTTTTCTTCCTCTCTTCATGGGAAGTAAATTGGCAGTTCTTCAGAAAGCTGCTCTTAGAGCGTACAGCTAGCTAGTAACAGGGAGTTACTTGTCATTAGAACCTACTGTATCTGAGGTACCCAGTGTTGTAATCACCATCAACTTTCCACTTACATCCTTTGGACCACTCAGTGGGTGCCCAACTTCCAGCTGTTAGGTATCCACATCTCTGTGTGTAAGGGCTTGTTTCTCTTCTATTATACTCCAATAAAGTATCATTTATTACAACACTAAACTAGTTAGATTTTTACATCATGACTCAGTTCACACATGTTGTTTTAATTAGGGGTCTCACTGGGACAAATACTTCCTTTTGTATATAATTTTTTATTTTATTTTTTAAGAATCTAACATTTGGGTAAAACTGTTATTGTCATATTAGCTAGTTAATATTAATAAAGGAAAGGAAGCTTCACCATCAGGTACTTGGGAAGCTCCACCATCAGGTACTGGGCTGTCAGTGGTGCAGGAGATAGGTATATGCACAGTAGAAGCTGGGATGGCACAGGGGAGGTGTTTTCCTGTCAGGATAGCCTGGGGAACAATACATTGGCTAGGGGGTGGACCCCATCACAAGCACGTGAAAACCTGAGGAGGTAATTGGTTAGTTTGAGGAATCTCCTAGTTAAAATCCCAAGACAAAGAGTTCCCTTGCTTCTTGTTTTCTCTTGTTCTCACTCTTGCTCTCTCTTGCTCTGTGGCCTGCACTCGCCATGCAGACCCCACAAACAATGGACTGCAGCTAGGAACACAAGCTAAGCTAGCCAGATGCTGGCCTGGATGGGCCTTAATATGGAACAGAAATCCTGGGCCGTATTCTTAATTCTGGCCCTGCTGAAAACTAAGGTTGGGCGTATTCCATGTGAGACAGGCAGTGATAGGACCTTGGAGGGAAAGCCCCTTAATCTTACACCATCAATGAAGCGTTCCATGAGACCCATCCTCCCAGGGGGCCTCAGGAAACTCTTTTCCTCGACGCACCCCAAGAACTCCACTTCCACCAATAACAAAACCAAACCTAGAAATACTCATGTTTTCATTAGAATCAGCACCAAAATTTTAGCATTATTCTCCCGCAGAAACAGTGTTCCCAGTGGCATTTAGAGCAACAGCATAGCCTCAAATGTCCATTTATTCCAAAATATATTTGAAGTATGTTACTCTGAAAATCACTTGGGATAGTTTTCTCAGACTGGAGTAATATGTGAAAAATCCTAAGAAAAACTTCTTCACACTCCCAGGACTGTCCTAAACTATGTCTTAATCTCATTTTATCTAACCTCATATAAATTTAAAACTAGGTATAATATCACCATAGTATAGTTCTGATAAAATTTAAAATTCAAATTAAGAATGTAACGGTGACACCAAGATCCAAACTAACTAAAGTACCAAATGATGCTTCTTACCTAAAACTATGCTGCCCTTCTAACAGGAATACAGCAGTTTGTCATAACACTACACCACATATGTACATGTGCTATATATTTACAGCAATTTTTGAACTATTTTATCTTTCCAAATACCTTAAACTCTCATTAATATAGAACATTTTGAAATTATTTTACCTTTAGTTGGTAGGGATGAAAAGTAAGAAGCCCAAGATATTTCAGATATAATGTATAGTTCCAAAGTCATCACAAATATAAACAGAAATGCAGGCACTAGAATTGGCCTGCCTTATTTCATTATAATATTTAAAAATTATTATTGACATAAGAGGAAAAGTATCAGTCAATTATTAAACTCCTAATTTCGGGGCCAGTTTTTAAAACCCTGCTCTAAAACATTATGTGGGGATATGCATTCCAAATCTAAACCTAAACATTGGAATTGATTTGCCCCACATTGGTGACTCAGGGGTCGACCTGTGCAGAGTCACAATGCTGGACTGGATCTCTTAGTGAATTGCTGTATCTGCAGAACCCCAGAGTTCTCTAATCAACCTTTCCTAGTCAAGGCCCCTGCAAGTTAGGAAACAGGCCTCAGAGAACGTTACTTCCATGCCTGATTTCCTAAGGAGCAAGACCATACATTGCACATTTGTAGGTTATATACTTCCTATTCAGGAATCAAATAATCGTGAAGATTTAGAGAGAGGATGGATTTTTTTGTATACCGGTATATTTTTTATTGATTTCAGAAAGAAAGGGAGAGGTAGAGAGAGATACAAACATTAATGATGAGAGAGAATCACTGATTGGCTGCTTCCTGCATGTCCCCCTACCGGGGATTGAGCCCACAACCCAGGCATGTGCCCTTGACATGGATCGAACCTGGGACCCTTCAGTCCGCAGGCTGACGCTCTGTCCACTGAGTCAAACCGGCTAGGGCAAGGATCTTAAACTATAATATTAGTCCACTGATTTTACATCAGTATAATCCAAACCATTCAGTATAAGGAGCTGTCTATTCTCATCAAACAAAGACAAACTCAAAAGGTCATTCAATAAAAAAGTACATAAGATAAAGGAAAGGAAATGTTTTTAAAGGGCTTAAGGGAGGATGAGGCAAAATAAAATAAAAAGAGCAGGTAACTAATGCCAGCATGCAATTGTTCAGATGCCTAGGCTTGCTGATTGATTACTCTCATGAAAAGCAGCATGGAGGATGCTACTTGGGGCTGATATTGTCTCATCAAGTAGGACAGAGTCAGCAATATCTAATTTTTCCATCAAATGAGACAGCCTGAATAATGTGTGAGCTGAATATTTTTTAGACGCTGAAAATGAATCTGAACAGAAATACGTCACCTAACAAATTCAACTCCCTCTCTCCAGTTCCAGCTCTATATTAACACACAAAGGATTCTCTCTCCCTCTCTTCCTCTTCCTCCTTCTATCTCTCTTTCTCTCCCTCTATCCTTCCATCTCTCTATCCCTCCATTTCTTCATGCTTCCCATCCTCTCGCTATATATATATATATCCAATTTTATTTTTCCTGTGCCATATCAGAAATTACATACATGCATGTCAAAGTACCATCAGGAAGTCTGATTGGTGCTTTTTGAGGTAGAAAAACTGCATTATAAAGAAACTACATGTTAAAAGCACCCAGACTTGTTTGTTAAATATTATAATTTAGCCCAGTTTGTCCAACTTTCAACAAGATATCCAAAACAAACCTGACACATTTTGAGATATGTGTTCCCAGAACAAGCTATTGCTTGCTTACTAGCTACATGTGCAACAGGATCTCACACACATGCATGCGCACACACCTACACACACACACACACACACACACACACACACACACACACACATGCATATATACGTACAGAAATGACAGTCTGACTACAATCATGCTAAAAAGTTGGTATTTCATAAATGACATCTGATTCATTGGGCCCAAATATCCCACATTCTACCCAATTTAAAATAAGCTAAATAAAAACACACAGTCAATACAGGCATTTGAGGTTGAGTTATTAGCTTGATTTGGTTTATTTTTCCTAACCAAATGACACAAGTCAGATTCCTTCCCTTTTGAGATTTTCTGATTAAACTCTGGTTTTTGTGTGGTTCAAATAAAAAACAACATCTTAATATGCTGTCTGTGCCCTTCATCGCCTCTGGCATTTCTCTGTTTTTCTCTCAGAGACTGCTGGTAAGTGCGGGAGACAGTTTTTAGCATGGACTTCTCCTTATGAAAGATGCCCAGCGCTATAGGGGGCTCAACAGGTGGTAAAAATAGGGCACAGAGTCACTGTGATACCATACAAGTATTCCCACAATCTTTATGAATGGCTAAAGCCCGTCACCATCAAGTCATTGACTCATAGGCTAGACAATCAGACTTAATGTTGTTTTAAGGTGGGAAATTCTTCTGATTAAAAGTCAATGATTGATCTGGCACATTGTTAATTATAGAGGATTAATCATACCAGGAATAGAAAAAGGAGAATGAAACCAGTCCAAGTTCACCTATGATAGATGATGTATTCTTCACATTAAAAGGGCTTCACAGGATATACTTTCTCCCTCCACCTGTCAGACCACCGACAAAAGCCTCCTGCATTGAAGGGCAATAAGCAAAACAGCAGGCAGCATCACATAAAAACACCAGCAGGAAGTACATTTGTTGTGGCAGTAAGTGTTACATCCTTATTATCAGGAGATATTACCTGAATGTCATCGCTATAAAGCCCTTTCCATTTGACATAATTTGTTACAGAATTAATGGGTTTGTGATAACAATAACCAGGTGAGGCACAGCGTGGAAGATGTGCAACCCTGTCATTCTAAAATGAAAATAATTTATTGCCTTAGTGCAGTCTATTCAAATAATGGTTGAAGCCCACTGTCCAACTACATTATTAACAGGCCACAGCCTTCCACACAGAATGCGTTAGCCAAATTGTTCTCCGTCACTAAGATGCTGTTTATAATTTATGAGAGCTGAAGAAATTACTGAAAAAGAATCACCTTCTCAAAAATAGTTAATGTTAATATATGTTCAGGTAGTGGTGGAGAGGCATTTTTTCTTTAAAATCTAAAGAGACAAGCTAATAAAGAGATTTCATCTGGCTTTAATTGAGACTGCTTGTACATTGATGAAAATGGCTAGTTAAATCACAGCTTTAATGAAGATTTAGTTCCCTAAGTCTGTCTTCTGCCCAACATAACAATTTCTGAGACATCAAAAGTATCCTGTCATGTGACATATGCTGTGGTAAATATCTTTTATTGCACTCAACAGAAAAGTAAATAGACTATTTAAATAAACTCCAGGCAATTGGAATCATGCACCTGCCTCCTTGCCTACTTTTCTGTTAGAAGAAATTGCCAAGTTTATAAATGAGAGCTGAGCAAGCAGCCCTCTATAAACACTATGTGCCTCTGGGATTCAGGTGAGAGCTCGCTTTGGAAACATTTCCAATTACAACATCCTTTAGAGGTATACATTGGACTTGTCCCGGTACTTCTGGAAAATACAGGCAAATAATCTACTTTGTGGACCTAGGCTTAAAGTTTATTTTCTTCCCCTTTCTTGTTTGCAAGTTCTTTCATTTTTGTTTTTATAAAATCATAAGTAAACACAACAGAAAAGAAGGGCTCTTTCTTTATAATAAAAAGAGAATAATATCAAAATATGACACTGCACCTCAGAAATGGATTTCATTTCCAAGAATACTTCAGCTTTGTCCTGACACACGGTCGGTATCTGGCCACCCCCTGAGTTTTCATTGACAGCTCCCTGCATTTTTAAGTGAAATCCCTACCCCTGACTGTGCAGTCAAATGTCTTACTGGGCTGAGAGGTACAAAGTACAACATGAGAAGCCTCCGGGATGATACCTGGGAAGATGAACATGGTCCCTGGAATTACAAGGGGCAATTCTTGTGACATGCAGTTTGCTGGCTCAAGTGCCCGAATATTCTTTTTGAGGGCTTATATTGGTGATTGATGATTTAGAACAAACCCCAATTAATTTGGAGAATTATACATATTAATAAATTGGTGCTTCAAATTCGTGTCAAAAAAAAGGGAGCCAGTATGCTGTGTGTACTATCCACAAGTCAAGTAAATAGAATTAATTTAGATGAAAGGCAATAATTATCCTTGAAAAAAATTCTATCTAGTAGCCGGCCAGCATGGTTCAGTGGTTGAGCGTAGAGCTAGGAACCAGGAGGTCACAGTTCGATTCCAGGTTAGGGCAGATGCCCAGGTTGCAGGCTCCATCCCCAGTGGGAAGCATGCAGGAGGCAGCTGATCAATGATTCTCTATCATTGATGTATCCATCTCTCTCTCTCTCTCTCCCTCTCTTTTCCTCTCTGAAATCAATAAAAATATAGTTTTAAAAAATGCTATCTAGTAAAACATAATCTAATTTCTAAAAATTTGTATGGCTCATTTTGTAGATGAAAATTAGCAATCTTGTCATCTTTCTAGTAATACAATGTATGTTTCTCAAAAGTTGTGTGTGTGAACCATCATTTTTTTCTAAATAAACCCTTATATTTAAAGTAACAGAAATAACATATCAAATTATCTTTCCCTTGAACATAAGTAATTATAGTTCCAAAATAATTTCATACACAGATTTCCTCATTTATTCCTCATGCCAAACCAGCAAGTTTCAGAAACAATCATTTCTATTTCTCTAAAGCAGTGGTTCTCAACCTTTCTAATGCCGCCACCCTTTAATACAGTTCCTCATGTTGTGGTTTCCCCCAACCATAAAATTATTTTCGTTGCTACTTCATAACTGTAATTTTGCTACTGTTAATGAATCGTAATGTAAATATCTGTGTTTTCTGATGGTCTTAGGCGACCCTGCTAGCGGTTCTCAACCTGTGGTTTGCGACCCACAGGTTGAGAGTCGCTGCTGTAGATATTTACATTACGATTCATTAACAGTAGCAAAATTACAGTTATAAAGTAGCAACAAAAATAATTTTATGGTTGGGGGTCACCACAACATGAGGAACAGTATTAAAGGGTCGCGGCATTAAGAAGGTTGAGAACCACTGCTCTAAAGGGACCCTTTAGATGTAATTTACTTACAGGATATTTTTCCTTACATGGTATTCTTCTACTATCCCCTCCTTTTTTGATTTAAATGTTAGAAGGCTTTTGAAAATTTTATAATGTAGTCTTGATGGCTTTTAAATTTTAATTTTTTGCACTATAATATTACTGCTTTAGGTTCATTACATGGTGCACAATTTTATCATGAGATGAAGTACCAATAAAAAATTTAGTTAACACTTTAGGAACACCTTTTTGTCCAGTACAATTAATTTTTCTAGAATATTCGCTTGTTTCAACTAGCCAATTTAAATTTGCCTGAAAACTTGACTACTATTTTACTGTCAAATTTATTATTCTAACAACAATCTTATTTTACCCTGTAAATATTAGTGGAAGGGATTAAGGCTAAAAGCAAGACACCCATGAAAAACACACAAGGTGTCAAAACAAGCCAGAGGAAAATCATTTGGGCAAAAAATGAAATAGGATCCCAAGTCAAATTTATAGAAAATATTCCTTTATTAACTTTTGGTCGAGAATATATTTGTATATTTTCAGAAAACAACTCTGAGACCATGTGGATTCCAGCAACAGAGAGGAATCGACAGGACTACTCCAGCCATAAAGACAGAAGAGAAGCAGTCCAGAGATGGAAGGCGCTGATGTGGCCTTCCCATACAAGCAGTTAGCAGCTGTGCATCACTGCAGGTTGCCCAGGACCAAACCAGAGAGAGTCGAACCTGCATTACCACCATTTGTCCACCATCCAGAACTGTAATGTCAGTGCTGACATGTACACATAAGAAACTGTTGGACATTGAAATTGGGACTCAAAAGAACTGTTGGCCCAGAAAGAAACTCACTACAGACTGATTAATTTTCCTGTCAGCATAACCATTATTGCTTGTCTCATTTTCGGTTCTTATAAGTGTATTTCTAATAGCACATGATCTCACTCATCTAGGGGAAATAATGAACAACATAGATTGATGAACAAGAACAGACCCAGAAACAAGGAGGCATGGATCAGACTGTCGGGCCTCAGAGGGAGGGTAAGGGAGGGTGGGGGTAAAGGGGAGAGATCAACCAAAGGACTTGTGTGCAAGCATATGAGCCTAACCAGAGGTTAAGGACAACAGGGGGGTGGAGGCATGTGTGGGGAGGGGTGTGGGATGGGAATGGGGGGATGAGGACAAATATGTGATACCTTAATCAATAAAGAAATTAAAAATAAATAAATAAATAAATAAATAAAATAAAGGGACCCTTTACTAACCATTCCCTGAAATGAAAATCATTTGCAAATTAAAGATTCTTGATTTCATATATTCTATATATAAAATATTGGGATGAAAACTCAAATTAAAATTATTATAACACTAGAGGCCTGGTGCATGAAATTCATTCACAGGGGGAGTGTCCCTCCGCCCAGCCTGCACCCTTTCCAATCTGGGACCCCTCAAGGGATGTCCAACTGCCTGTTTAGGCCCGATCCTACCGATATTGGGACTAAACGGGCAGTCGGACATCCCTCTCACAATCCAGGACAGCTGACTCCCAACTGCTCACCTGCCTGCCTTCCTGATTGCTCCTAACCGCTTCTGCCTGCCAGCATGATCACCCCCTAACCACGCCCCTGCCAGCCTGATTGATGCCTAACTGCTCCCCTGCCAGCCTGTTTGCCCCTAACTGCCCTCCCCTGCAGGCCTGGTCACCCCTAACTGCCCACCCCTGCATGCCTGGTCACCCCTAACTGCCCTCTCCTGCAGGCCTGGGTCCCCCCCAACTGCCCTTCCCTGCAGGACCGGTTGCCCCCAACTTCCCTCCTCTGCCGGCCTCGTAACCCCTAACTGCCCTTCCCTGAGGGCTTGATCACCCACAACTGCCCTCCCTTGCAGGCCTGGTCCCTCCCAACTGCCCTCCCCTGCAGGCCATCTTGTGGTGGCCATCTTGTGTCCACATTGGGGCAGCCATCTTTGACCACATGGGGGCAGCCATCTTGTGTTTTGGAGTGATAGTCAATTTGCATATTACTCTTTTATTAGATAGGATAGAGGCCTGGTACATGGGTGGGGGCCAGCTGGTTTGCCCTGAGGGGTGTCCCAGATCAGGGTGGGGGTTCCCTTGGGGCGTGGGGCGGCCTTGGCAAGGGGCCTGTGGTGGTTTGCAGGCCAACCACACCCTCAGTGACCCAAGCAGAGGCCCTGGTATCTGGGATTTATTTATCTTCTATAATTGAAACTTTGTAGTCTTGAGCAGAGCCAAGCCGCCTGCTTGCTCCTTGGACACAGCCATATTTGTTGGGGTTTATGTATCTTCTATAATTGAAACTTTGTAGCCTTGAGCTGTGGCCAAGGCAGGCCAGGGCTGCGGAAGCTTGGCTTCCTCCATCGCCGGGGAAACCCAAGCCTCCTGCTCTCTTGGTTGGGTTAATTTGCATACTCGCTCCTGATTGGCTGGTGGCAGTGGCTTGTGGGTGTAGTGGAGTGATGGTTAATTTGCATATTACTCTTTTATTAAATAAGCTTTCTAGTTCAAATATAAACAAAATCCATTTGACTTATTATATTAAACTTTTACATATTTAAATAATCTCACTGTTAATAATCCCTTTATAAATAATCTTTTAAAATTATTTGAATTTGAGTGCTTCCTCTGTTGCTTGCTGAAAATCACCCAGGTTCAAAATAAAAAAGCTAGAATGATTCAATTTTACTTTAAAAATAAAAAGGTCTAGCTGAGTTCTATTTCATAACTGGGAGCTATCCATATTAAATTTCATGTTGATGACAATGTTTAGCAAAATATAAAGCATAAAATATGCTAATTAAGCTGAAATTCACACTATTAAAACTTTGCAATAACTGCAGCTATAGTTTAGAACTTAAATCAAAACATTTTTTTTCAGGGAATAGTATTCTATCATAGACATTTTTTAGAATTGCTAGCATAAATTAACAACAAAACAGGCTTTTAACTAGTTATATTATTTTTAAAAAATTCTCTATAGACTATATGCCTTTCTTTATGGCCTGCACTTGGAGCTGACTGCTCCTACTGCCTTATCCTTGTAAGCCAACAGTGTTTATCATTCTTCAATATTAACAGTGTAAACTAGCTGGTGACAGATGAAAATAGTTCCTGATTATAGTAATGTACAAGTCATTTTTATTATTTTCATGATACATTTTAAAGTAAAATCATAAAATCCTATAGACACACCTTAATTAATCTTCAGACATTCCTTTCTGTGAGGTGGGGGGCTGGATGATACTGCATGGATATTATAGCTTAGAGGAGAAACAGTTACAAGTTGAAATAACTACTCTCCCCACAAAACAAGCCATTCTTAAGTTTCTACTGAACTCCGGGTTTCCAGCTGTGAGATCTACATCTAGCTTCAACCTTCTCCCTTCCTCATTAAATTCTACTATTTCAGAAGATCTAATATTATCACTAACCTGGCACACCATGAAAAAATATTCACAAAAGCAAATTATTAGAACCATCCAGTATAAGTATAATTAGATAAATACCAGCAAGGAAAGACAATTAATATTTTATTATCTTGCAGGTTGTGAGTAAAGATGGAATTTTCATTTAAAAATACCATGGATACTTAATCTACTTTGTTCCATTCAGTCAAGCAATTTATTGAGCATTTACTATGTGTTAAGCAGTATACCAGGATTTGGTGAAAAGGGCATGAACTAGAAAGAGTTATTGCCTTCAAAGTGTTTACAGATATTTGTTTGTAGGGGCAATAAACACATAAAATATATGAAAAAATAAATTAAATTACAAAACAGTGCTGTGGATAAAATAAGTAGGTGTAATTGGTGGACTAGCTACTCATTTGGGAATAATAAGAATAGTTGAGTTTCCTCTGAAAGATGGATAGGATCAGGCAAGAAAATATTTGGGTGATGAACATTCCAAGTAGAAACAAGATCAATGGCAGGAACCACAGGAATGAATGGATGCCAGAGAATAAAGCATAATGAAAGGATATGATACTGAAGACACAAAGACAACTAGAACCTAACATTAATTGTGGATTTTATTCTAAGTGAAATAAAGCACAATTGGAAAATATGAAGCAGAGAGATGAAATTATTTGATTTATATTTTAGAAAGAACTGTGATAACAGTATGGGCAATGCATTGTAGAGGGTCAAGAGAGAATCTAGGGAGACCAGTTAGGATGTTGTTTCTGTAGTCCAGACAATGCACAATGGTGGTTTGGTCTATAATTGTAGAAGTGGAAATGTTGAAAAGTGGTCAAATCAGAAATGTATTTTAGAGATACAGCCAGCAGTCCCTTCTGATAGCAAAAATATAGGGCAGAAGAAAAGGAAGAATCAGTAATGTATGTTAGTCTTTATCCTTCAGAGTTGGAGGATGGATGTCCCAGTTCTGTAATAAGAAGGACTTGAGTAAGAAATAATATCTGGGTCTTGATATCTAAATTTTGGGAGGGACATATTAGTTTTTAAGTCTATTCTTCATAGAAATAGAGACCTCAGTGGGGAAGTGGTTATTGAATCTGACTCTAAGAGACAAGGTCCAGGATGCATATAAACTTGAGAATCAACAATTTTGCATATAGAGATGTGGACTAATGCTATCGCTCTGGAAAGAATACCACAAAAGATGATTGGAGTTTGGGAATGCCCAGGATACTTGAACACAGACATTTCAGTCAAAGCAATCTAGAAAAGATAGCAAAACTAAAGACAGAACTACCTATTAGATAGATAGATAGATAGATAGATAGATAGATAGATAGATAGATGATAAATGGATAGATAGATGATAGATAGATAGATAGATAGATAGATAGATAGATAGATAGATAGATATAGATAGATAGATAGATAGGTGATAGATAAACAGAAAGAAAGAAAAGCAGGTCAGTGTTATGTCATAAAAGTTTAGAAAACAAAATGTTTTAAGAAAGAGGGAAATGTCTCCTATTTTCATTGCTGCTGAGATATTCAAGAATACAATGTTAGAAACCTGACCACCAATTTGGGGAAATTCTGGGTTACCAGCAGAGAATTATCGGAGAATTTTCAGTGAATTCATGAGTTACAGCCCAGTTAGAGTAAATTAAGGAGATAGTGGGAAGTAAGAAAGAAAATCCATAGTGTGTGTGTGTGTGTGTGTGTGTGTGTGTGTGTGTAAGTAGGTAGAACAGAGAAAAGGTATTCCTGAGGAAATGTGTAAGTTGTTTTTCTTTAAGATGGATGACATTATAGTAGGTTTGCTGAAACAAAGAATACTACAGAGAGCTAGGAATTGATGCTGAGAAAATCAAGAGAGTAATTGCTAGAATGAAACCCTTTAGAGTAGGGAGAAAATAAGATCCATGGTATCAAGGCTGCCCAAAGGGCAATTTCTTTAACTGTAATGATTGAAAAGGCTGAGCAGATGAGTATAGATGGAGGAAGGTAGGAAGACATGACAGAGTTAACTTAAAAAAAACAAAAAACTGCAAAGGTGATTTTAGTTTAAAAATATGGTTCGAGTATGTGGCAATATTGAGGGCTCATTTGGGATCTGTGGCCATAAATTTGGAGTGAGCCAAGTCAGAACGGTAATGCCTATTTTTTAAGTAACAGTCAGCTGGTACATGCACAATGTAAGACAATTGTCAGGTAAAAGTTATAGCGTAGGGAGATAACAGAGAAAGGCAAAGGTATTTGGGGTGGATATAGATATTGATCAACAAAGGGATCTAGGGCTGGATAAGAAGAAAAGTGGGACATGAGGAGGAAATAACCTCAGCATGAGGGTATATAGGATGCTTTCATGTGTAATTCACAGCACATTCATTTATATGACCATCCTAAAGGTGGAAAAAAATGATCTATTTAGGCTTAATATAAGTATGGATAGATCACTAAGAGGACCAGACAAGGAGGAGAAGAAAATGAGAAGCATAAAAAAATGTTAAAAGATAAATAAATTTATTTGAAGGAAACTTCTAACCAATCATTAAAATAAAAGAGCAGTAAAAACATGCCCAACTTCCAACTAAATTGCTAGTTAATGCAAATTCTCAACTAAAAGATAAATAATACAAAAATCTATGCATACAATAAAATCTAGCAGTAAATACCCACCAGATAATCACATGGGTGCTGTTTAGTTAATAAAGCTATATGCAGTTTTCTTGTCTATCATAAAATATTTTCTGATTTTTTTTTTCTAATAGAAACTTTAAATATATTAGAGGTATTAATGTCATAAATCTTGCAGTTTAGTAAATATTGAACAGTATGGGAATTATATTGTTATTCATTTAAGAATGCATTTTCAAAGAACTTTTACTGCATATGATTATATTTAATATGATAATATACAATAAAGTATTGAGTGGCTTTGAGTTTAAGTTTGGAAGATTGTAGTACTTCAAAAATGTCTTCTGTTTTCCACCAAATCACACATGAGTGTGTGATACTGCATGATGTTTCTTCTTTTTTTTAAGATTCAGGAAACCTAAGTGTAGACATTTTTTTTTAAATGTTTTATTCACTTTAGAGAGAGAGTAATGGAGAGGGAGAGAGAGATAGAAATATAAATGATGAGAGAGAATCATCGATTGGCTGCCTTCTGCACACCCTTTAGTGGGCATCAAGCCTGCAACCTGCGCATGTGCTCTGACTGGGAAACGAACAATGACCTCCTGGTTCGTAGGTCGACCCTCAACCACTGAGCCACACCTTCTTGCTGCAATGATGTTCCTTAAGTCTGATTGCACAAATATGCAAATTAGGGCACAGGTCTATCTCCAGATAAGACAAACCTGGCTTCACATTTATCCTGTACCATTAGCTCAAAGTCTCATTTTCCTCATTATGATATTCCTGTGCTCATAGGGTTGTGAGAGAAATAAATGAGATGTTACCCATCAAGTTTTATTTCAACCACCAGAGCATCCTAAGATATCCATTAGTGACAGCTACTTCCATTGCAGAGACATAGCTTTAAAGGGAATCATAGCTTTTATTTTTTCCCTAATTGCAAAAGGAATATACACCAAAAGCAATAAAATAAGAACAGAACATATAGCTCTAGAATTTTTTGAGATAAAAATAAAAGTGTAAATAAAGTAACCACTTAGAATGGATAATATTATGGTAGGTGTGCCAAAACTAAGAGTTAGGAATTGATGCTTTGAAGGAAAAGGGAATAATTCATTGGTGAAGTTATTACCAAATGGCAGTATGCTATATGATCTTCAAGTCAAGAGGGAGAGAGTTCTTTTTTTTTTTTTTTCATTTTAACGAACTTTGAGCATGTTTTCATTTTCTGAACTATTAAATAGTGAGAAATGAATGATTATTTAATAAATAGCACTGGGCATGCAACTGAAGTACGTGCCCTTGACCGGAAGGAATCACAGCAACCCTTCAGTCTGTGGGCTGAGGCTCTATCCACTTAGCCAAACTGGCCAGGGCTTGTTTTCGTTAATCCTCACCCAAAGATGTTTTATTGATTTTAGAGACAAACAATGATTGGTGGCCTCCCATCCACACTCTGACTGGGGATCAAACCTGCAATCTAGGTATGTGACATGACTGGGAATCGAACCCACAACCTCCTTTTGGTGGACAGAATGATGCATCCAACCAACTGGAACACCCAGCCAGGGCTCAAAAAAGTTCTATTTACCTAGTATGTGAGTAAGAAAATCTGATTCAGTATGTAGTCAGAAAAATGCCTCAATTAAAAAAAAATTAAAAATCTTCAAATCTGCAAATTTTAATATCATGGAATGTGACTAAATAGAAGTTACACATCTGAAACGATACTGGTTAAAATTTTATTTTACCCATCTTCTGGATAGCATATTGATGGTCATATTGTTGTCACATACATTTAGCAATATTTTGTAATAAAATAATTTTCCCCTAAAATGTTGTAAGTCAAACAGTTGATATAAAATTTATTTTTGTGTGTTTTTTCTTCATGTGTGTATGTGCACGTCTGTGTGTGTTAATTGTTTGCCTTCATGGCTCAAAAGCACATGAAGATTCAGAATATTTGTAATCTTGTAAAACTAGATACAGCATTTTAAATGTTTATCGTTATTACATGCCCAGTGGCAGATGGTAGCATGCCATTTAGAGCCACCCAGAGGCACAAAAATTGTCCCATGTTTTTCATTTTGGCAGACGAACGTGCCCCTTTGGCAAACTTTAGAAAAGACTCACACCTTCAAAACAGATTGTATTTATAGAGGGATGTGTGCAATTCAGACAGGTTTGTTCTATGGAGGGATTTCAGAATCAATACAATCTAATATATAGTACAGTTGGCATGAAACTTCAGATAGGAAATTAGCTCAACTGCTTTACCGTGTATTTGTTCCACTTACAGCATTTTAACGAATCCTAAGTTATTATTTTTGGAGAAATATTGGAATAAACTTTAACAGATTTATGTATTCCAAATAACTTATTGTAAATATAAATTAAATGTCAAATTTCATACAGAACTCAATTCTCAGCGCTGGCACTATTTTTCAAGCTCTCATGTTTTAATTTGGTATATTGATACTTAGAGACTCTAGTAACCACTCAACTTTAAGTCTGAATATGAATAAAATTTTAAAAAGTCAATTAGAGTCATCAGATTTTCACATAACTTTATAAATTTATACTGTTCTGTTATATATTTTCAAAAACAATGTAATTATACCAGTGATTGGATCTTTTATTTAGTTCTCATACTTACTAGAGTAAAAGAATGTAAATATTTACCTACGAGCGACACTTTTAGACTTTTGGACCTGGGTTGATCTTTAAAGTTCTGTAAGGGGAGGAGAAGGAAGCTATATTTGGTTTAAAAATATTATATGTGAAAAAAATCCAGAATGCCTAGATAAGAGAAGTGCAAAGGTCAGATAGTAAATATTTTAGGGTCTGGGACCATATAGTCTCTATGGAAATTGCTCAACTCTGCCACCACTGTAGCACAAAAGTAACCACAGATAATATGTAAGTCATTGGGCATCCCTGTGGCCCAACAAAACTTTATTTATTATAAACAAAACAAACAAAAGAAAAAAAAAACAAGAGGAGAGCAGAATTTGGCCTGTGGGCTATAATTTACAGATACCTGGTCTGGATTCTCTGAGGAGTTCACTGGTTTGACAGATATACTGAAAAGGTTAGACATAGTAAATATGTTAGTATATGAATTGGGAGCCAGAAAAGACTTTTTGTGTGTGTGTGGGTGGGGGGCAGCGGGGGGTGGGAGGAGGGTTAGCATGGTAAAAAAGCAAAGAGTCTGAGAAGCAGATTTCTAAAATGATAAAATTCAAACTCAGGATGATGATGAGGAGGAGGAGGCTATCTGTAAAAACCGTCCCATTCATATTTATTGAGTACTTACCACTGGCATTCAGGAGCCTCTGGAAATGAATGATAATCCTAAAGCTTTGGCGGGGCGGTATAAAATAGCTAAGTTTATATGTTAAAACAGACATAGCATCAAAAAATTCATGCACTAGCTTTGTCTTAGTACTTCTCTTTCCCCTTTGTATCATTGCTCTATGTAGCATAGGCATACATATTATCTTACTCATTATTAGCCCAACCTGTGCTTTCTTTGGTTGAGCCTGTCCCTCACAACCAGACCCTGAGCTTTTAGGGCAGAACCTCTCTCTTCTTTATCTTGGTATTCCTGGGGTTTATGACATTGTTCTTCCTAGTCAGTAATCACTAAATAATCAAATTATGTAATGTAATTATATTTAACTCTATACTGTCATGAGTTCTAATAACAGCGCTGGGGTTGGGGAGGGATATATGTCAATACACATTAGTTTTACTCACATCCCATTTCCACTTTAGCCCCAGGAAAGCTAGTGATTTCTCATTGGTTTCTTGCCTCGTGGATCCAAAAAGGCTTGGCTGCCAGGCCTCCCCACAGCGTGGCTTTCCCAAGGAAGCACCAGATTTTCCTGACCCCTGATTACATCTCACCACTCCTCTGACTTCTCCCTCTGAGGCTTGTTGGGTGCCTAACTGACTAAAATGGTGAGTTTAGATGAATTGTAATCACTTTCTATTACAAAAGTAACAAAATGTACTGCAGCAAATCTGAAATTATGAAAACATGTAAACATCAAAATCTTCCAGAATAACTACTGTTGATATTTATAAAATATCTGCAAAATAAAATTTCAAATTTGATACCATAGCACATGCTATTTATACCTATTTCATTCACCTATCATTACATGGCCTTCTTATGTTGTTAAGTATTCATTTACAACCTCACAAAATATCTACATATCTGTGCCTATATTAAGTAATTAAATCTATTGGCTGCTTTACTAAGGGGCAATCCCTATTCTGGGAGAATATAGCAAGAAATATGATAAGATCCCTTCTCTCACAGATCTTACATTGCAATAGGGGAGATAGCAAAGAGAAAAACAAAGAAGATAAACTTGGCTTATAAAAGTGCTATGTCCATAGTAAAATTGGCTATTGTGATTATGACTAAAACATATTAAGGGTATGTATTATTCTCCTTTCAATCTCTTAGAATTAAAAAAAAAAGTGCTATGTAAAGTACAATAAATATCCAATTACATCAATATATTACAAATCTCTAATTATATCCTCCAAGTAAATTCCTAATAATGGAATGGCTGGTTCAAAGCATACGTATATTTTTAAAGACAATATTTCCAAATATCAACTAAAACACTTTTAACAATATGTAGTCTTCCACCAATATATTACAAGATTATCACAGTTATTACCTGCCAAAGTGCTTTCAAACACGATATGATGTAAATTTCAAGAACACAGTACATTGAGGTTGGTATTATTATCTCCATTTTATCAATGAAGAGCATGAGGTTAGAGAGGTTGAGCCACAGTTCAGAGCAATGAGCCTTTTATAGAAGCCCAGGAGTGCAATAGTCTGAGTGCACCCCCCTGCCAATGCGCTGTGTGTTACTATTTCTAGAGAATAGCAGAGTAGTATGGAGGCTTCACTAAACCAAAGAGAGTGTTAGAGCCAGTACAGCACTATATTGTTTCTATATTGCTCAAAGCTCAGCCTGAACAACCAGAAAAGCAAGTAAGAAACGTCTTTACAACATGAGTAATTCTTGTTAAGACAATGAGTTACAGGAAGACAGGCTAAAATGTAAAACCTAGAAAAAGATAAAAATTATATGTTATTTTGGGTAACCATCAAATTCTTCATTATAATGTACTCTGTTCCATCAGGTGTGGTCTCCAAGGGGCCTAAAACCAGCGTGATAACCCTATTCCTTGCATGGAGTAACCGTTCAGGACCTCCGTTGACTTAATCAGGGCGAGGTCTGGGCCTGAGTTCCATCTCTGCAGAAGAAACACTTCCTCTCTGTGTCGCAATGTGGTCCCTGGAGCTGATGGCAGTCATGTGTGCCCTCCAGTGATACCATGCTTAGGACAGCACTAAGCCACCACAGTGGTGAAATCAGGAGGGGGAAAAAATACAGTAACAACTGAATCTTTAAAACAATCTGTTAGCTGCCAGAACAACCCTAAACTTGGGCTGTCTGATAAACACCCTAGGATCTAGAAGGAAATCTAACTGGTAGATCTCCTGTGTGCACAGCAATGGCACATATATTAGAGCCACTGAAGTTGTTTATGAAAACAGAATTAATTCTTCTCACAATCAGTGACGGACTGAGTGCTGCTGAGAGGCTTCTCTCTGATGTGAGGTTTTGAATTTTCACTAGACCTTTTCCAGCTAGAGGTTAGTATATTTCTCCCACTAATTTTACTTACGTAGAAATCAAGAAATAAAGAGAAGTTGCTGTTTTTTAGGAGTATTTTTTTCTTTGCTAAGACTGCATTGTATATATATATGTAGATATATACAGATAGATAGATTCTTTTGAAACAATATTTTGCTTCAGTTGTCTTCTAAAGTGGGATGCCCGCTTTTCTTCTCTAGCCAGCCATACTTGAAAAAGAGGTGCAGCTGAAAGTGAGAGAAGGCATTAGTCTCAGCAGATGCACCACCAAATCGACAGCCATTAAGATCACTCACTCTGCTGCGCGATGTTTGTGTCACATCCATGGGTGAGACTCTTAAGTGTTTTTTACAATCAAGGTGAAAACTACTCAGAGATGGAGCTTGTTACTCCTAGTAATCTCAGCTGCTTCTTTGTAATGTGCACACTGAAACACTCATTTTTCATTATTACTAAAATGTTAACAAACTTTGCAAGGCTGGATACTACTGGCTGCTCATTGTACTGCTTTATAATTGCCCAAAAATATACCCACTGGGATTGCATTGCACTATGAATAAGAAGTGATATGACTAAAATTATAATCACATACTTTATAACGTGTCCATTCACTTACGCATCATATCTTGGGGTCACTAAGAAAAAAAACCACTTTGAGTTTTCTATGAAATTTTAATCATAAATATACCTATGGTAGATAATCTAATAGATCTAAATGTTACTTTTTATGTTATTAAAAAAAAAAAAGTAGAAGACTTTTGGTGTCATTTATGTCAGGATCCACAACATCACACACAAAATATGCAAAAGCACTAATAAATAAATATTATGTGTTAAAAAATTTTTGTTAAAAGATTTTTTTTAAACACTGATAAAATTAAAACTTCAGAAAATGTCCCAATAGATTAGGTCAAAAGAGTTAAATGTCAACAATTTGCTAAAATTTTCCATATGCGTGTGCGCACATACACACACACACACACATACACACACACACACACACATTACCTGTATCTGTATTTACATAAAACTAGAAATTGCTAAATTCTTGACTCAAAAACAATATTAAGGGGATCCTTCTGTGATTAAAAAATGTTTTAGTGATGAAATTGTACTTATGTGTCATGTTTACTATACATAAGAAAGCTTGGTTAGTTTAGAGACATATGCTACCTTAGATAGGGTCACAAGGGTGACCTGATAAGGATTTAATCCAGCCTCTATTTAACCTTTTCTCTAATAATTTCCAAGCAAGTCATTCCATTTTAGGAAAACTCGAGTTCTAATTCTGCTCTGAAACTATCTTTCTTGAAATTAAGCACAATCATATCAATAACATGCTGTCTTTAGCACTGTGATAAAGCCAGCAAAGGTGGCCTCTGTGTGTTGGCCCCTAAATTGTTTATTTCTTCACAGCAGGCTGACTCATTAACTCAAAAGCCCATGGGTGCCAAACTAAATTTTTTTTTTACAGAATCAATTGTTTTAAAGCCCAAATAAGCAGATTTTTAGACATTTAGAGTGTGACTGTGAAATTACACCCAACATCTGCTAGCCACAGATAAGATAAGCCAGGCACTATGAAGCCTCTAAGCTGATTCTGTTCTCTGGAGCTCTGTGACCCAGAGACTCCCTGCTTGCTGCTGAGAAACTTTGCTCAGATACACAAGCACCCTCTCTTACTCTGATCCTGCTCCTCCTGGGAATTCCCTTTTCCCCTCCCCAGTGGGGGGTAACCCCCAGGCCTTAAGCCTCTGGCCAGTCTCCTGCTGGGAGGGACCTGCCTGCCTTGCACACCTGTCAAAGCTCCTGTGTGCTACTGCCACCATGGTCTTTTCTGTGGTTGTTCAGCCCCCAAATCTCTCAAAACCCCCACAAGTATGCTCCATGAACACACATTTATTTAGCAATTATTTTTATTTTAATGGCTATTAATGTTATTCTGATGTTACCATGAAATGTTTTTCCTTTTTATGTGATGGGCCTTTATATAGTTCAGAACACAAATATCTTATTTCCTCTGAGTCATATTTCCACAACAAACATAGTAATTACTTCAACTTTTCTATAGCAGGACTTCAAATGACATCGTTTTATTGTAATAGTGATGAGAAAACAAATTATACCAGGAGAGAGCCATTGTCATGCGGAGTTTGTAGGTTCTTTTCTTGTTTGCATGGGTTTACTTCGGGACTCAGGTTACTTCCCGAAGCCCCAAGATGTGCACATGAGATGGATCAGTGTCTCCACTGTTCCAGTCTGAATGAGTGTGGGGGTGAGAGTGGCCCTGTTATGGAAGGATGTCCTGACCAGGGTGGGTTCCCATCTGGAGCCCTGAGCTGCTGGGTCCTGTTCTGGCTACCCACATGACCCTGAACTGCAATAAGTTGGTTGGAAAAGTATTATCTTACTTGTGTTTATTAATCTTTCTTAAATCCTATCTAATAAAGAGGGAATATGCAAATTGACCATCACACTGTCACAAAGATGGTGGCGCCCATAGCCACAAGATGGTGGCGCCCAGTCCCCTCAGCCCCAATGGAGTCCCCTACTCCTTTCAGCCCAGCTAGGGGGCAGCAGGCACCGGACAGTGTAACCGGACCTGCCCTCAGCCCCCCAGCCACCCAGGGCTGGCCTGAGGCACAGCCAAGCCTCAGATGGTGGCTGCCCAACTGCCCAGGGCTTCCCGAGGCTCAGGTAACCTGGGCCAGCCAAAGCTTGCGCTGCCAGCAGTGGCAGCAGCAGAGGTGTGATGGGGGCATTGCCTTCCCCTGATCACCGGGTTGCCTCCCGCCCCTGAGGGCTCCTGGACTGTGAGAGGGGGCAGGCCGGGCTAAGAGACCCCCCACTCCAGTGCATGAATTTTCATACACCAGGCTTCTAGTATATGTATAAGGTCACAGTTATTTTAGTGTTTAATATTAGAAGTGTTTGGGGGTCTTATTTAAAGTTTGGTGATGATTTTGTGACCAGAAATATGCCATAGGAATTTAAATCTTGTTCATATCAACTAGCCTGTGACAAAATTGCTTTTCTTTTACCTGGTTTCACTTAAAATCAGTTTCCAAGAACTTAATCATGATGTTAAGTGAGGTCTTATGGTACATATTTGTCAGAGTTTTATGTATTTATCATTCTGATTGCCATCTCTGCATAAATCTTTCCTTGTCAAAATTCCTTTCAGCATGATGCCAAAGGCTGAATACTCACCCACAGTGTTGGTTTCCAGGTAGGGTGAAAACTGGGACTTTTTATGTACACAGCTGGCCCTTGAACAACTCTGTTTAGGAGCACTGACCATCGGACAAAAGAAAGTCCTCTTATAAAGTCCACTCTCTGCATCCGCATATTCCCAGGGGAGGATTTCTACCCATGTTTGCTCGAATCTGTGCATAAAAATCCAGGACCCAAAACCCTAAATTGGAAACTCCAGGGATATGGAGTGCCAACTGTGTGCTGCTGAAGAAAATCCAGGTTTCAAACATGCTGCTCCAGGGTGGATTGTAATTGCACAATCATTATGCATTACGCTAACACTAACCTAGGTACTAACACTATGAAATTAACCACACCTAGCAAATATGCCATTGGTACATTTGGTCAGTATCATTTGTTAGTGTTTAGAACATGTAGAGTTAAATTTCTCAATAAAGATCAACAGCATCACAGTGAAAAGGGGAGACTTCCGGATAAAATGACAACTCAGGTTGTGGACTAATCACCTAACAAACCACAGGTTGATAGGACGGATGATAGAGCTAAGACACTCCTATAAAAGCTGGAAGGAACTCCCAGAAGGTTACTGGATCTGGTTGAATTTGGGGGAGACAGCAAAATGCAGATAAACACAGAAGAATCTATGTATATGGAAAGGCATCGAATAATAGAAGTGAATGAATGAATGTACGTATTTTATTCTCTCAATTGAAAAAAAATTGTGGGTGGATCCTAGCCTGTCCCATGACAGTGTGAGGCTGTGAAATAGCTGATTGGTCTGCACTGTCAGCTGACTAAAATTATGGGGATTCCCGAATAATCTCTGTTAGAGAGCAGATGACAATTGACTCAGAAATGGCCCCTGGGGTTTCCCTCTACCTCACCCCAGCAGAAGCCAAACTTTGGTTAACTACAACCAAAGAAGACCCCGCTTGTGAAAAGAAAAGGCAGAGATTGAGGTAGAGAAAGTTTCCAGTAAGGACAGGGTTGCCCATTGAGAACAAAGTAAGTGGTTATAAAGCCAAATGTATATTACTTAGAGTCAAGAATCCTTTCATCCTAAACTTACCAATAAGATCACAAGCCTAGCCTTTTGTCCATTGTCTCAGATCCACATTAAATTCCCAGGAATATGATGTTATAGAGTATTATTTGAATAGGGCAGTGATTACAAAAAAAAAAAAAGATAAACAGAGCAAGTAGAACATGCAAATCTAAATGGATCAAAGGTAAAATAATAATAAATAAGCAGAGTGTATATCTTCAAGAAAATAAAAGAAGGTGTTAACAACAAAATGTTGTTATACATAAAAAAGTTGTAGTTATAAAGAAAAGCCCATTAGACCATTAGAAATACTGAATTTGAAAATTTAATAGCTAAATAATCAAATGTGCTAGATAGATTAACTAATACCAAAGATACAGCAAAAGAATGAATTGTAGAGAGAAGTGTCAGATTAAAAAATATCAGAAAAGAATAAAGATGTGGAAAATTGATATATTTCTATGACTAAAGTTAATATCTTTAAATGAAAAGTTGATACTTCTAATATATACATTTATTATAAATAGTAATGTGCATATTATACTGAAATATAACTTATACAATGTAATATTCATACCTAACTTTATGATGAAGACAGATGAAGGAAATTGAGAAATGGGGTTGAAAGAGAAAAAATTAAAAGAAAAATCTTGAATTAAAGAATGATAAAAATATTACATAAGCTGAAGATCTTGATAAACTCAAGTTCTTTGCACCAGGTTCAAAATAGTGTAAAAGTGATGAAATTCAGCTGTTAGAAGCCATCATACAATATCTTGAAAACTAGGAAATTTCCTGAAACACAGATGTAGTGTATTTTCAGCAAACTACAAGTGACCTCTGCTTTTGCTTTATTGATATGCACACTCACAATTAGTTGTAAAGAAATTTTACATTCTTGAATAAAATGTGGAGGTTAGTTTTTCTGGAACGTCATGTAAAATGCTACAGGAACTGGCCCATGATGAAGCATAATATCTCCTCTTTATAGATACTAAGTCTTTATTTCTACTTAAAGACATCCATTAGTTCCACAGAATTCTTCTCCTTAGCAATGGTCACAACAGACAGCAACGTAGTGAGAAACCTAATTAAAAAGATGCTGGTGCTTATTTGCAGTATATTAACCACTATCTACCTCTACAGCTTTCAGAGTCTGAAATGTTTCCAGTTACCACATTTACTCTGCTCTCTACTGTCACCATTACATACTTCATTTGCTAAGCAAATCTCTTTTTTACAGTGTTCAGATAAAATTTAGCACAACTAGCATCTTAAATCCCAGAACACAATTTAGTGCACCTGAAAGTATACGCCTTTAGTAGAAAAAGGATGCCACATTGTTTGAAGTAGCAAGAAATAACTAGTATGTCTATTGATAGGTCAGTAATAAAGGAAAAAAATCTACCTAAATATTAGAAATAATGGACATTATACATGATGCATAAATTGTGAAAATATGTCCATGTCCTTTAACTAGAGGCCCAGTGCATGAAATTTGTGCATGGGGGGGGGGAGGGGTGTTCCTCAGCCCAGCCTGCACCCTCTCCAATCTGGGACCCCTTGAGGGATGTCCGACTGCCTGGGGTGCATGCTTTCATGCTGTTTCCACCAAATTCTCACTCTGCCATCTGAATGATGCAACTGGAAAAGTGATTCATCAGACCACATGACGTTTTTCCAATGCTCGACTGTCCAATCCTTGTGTTCCTGTGCGAATTGGAGACGTTTTATCTTGGTAACTGCAGACAGCAAAGGTGTTCAAACAGGCCTTCGGATTCCATATCCCATATGATGCAGTGTATGGCTAATTTGCCTACAAACGTCAGGTGGTCATAATAATCTGGCCACTCAGTGTATATGTTTAGTTTTATGGTATATAATACCAACCCAACTGTTCAAATATATAACAAATATTGGCATTCCTGAGAAAAGAAAAGCTATTGGCATCCCGATCTTTTTTTGTATATGCAGTCAGTATTGAGTGATATCTTTAGTTGTTTTGAAAGGCAGAGGCAGGAAAAAGAGAGAAAAAAAGAAACTAGATAACCTTCAAATATTTGGAAGCTACTATGAGGGCATACTCTTTTAAAAATTCACTCTTTGTGAAATTTAATAACATCTATTTCACAAACCACAGAATTTTCTTATCTCACAAATCAATTTTATTCTATTACATTGGTGAATGCATTCCTTTTTGTGAATTGGTTGTTCCACTTTAACTGTTGGCCTTCTAATAAAAGGGAAAAACGTGTATTAGAAGTATAAAAAATAGTCAACATAATAGCCCTTACTTATCACCTAACCTCTTCTTTTCAGATTTCTCCATGCCTCAGTGACCACAAACCATCACCATTGAATTAGCCCTGACAAGCCTATCCACCAGCCCTGTTCTTTCAAGGAGTAAATTGCTGAAGATATAATAATGAATAGTTCTAATAAGATTGTCACCCATTTGCCTGCAATCTCATGCAGAGACTTTGAAATCCAAGTCAGACATCATGATTCGTTATATTTAAGACATAGGGCAATTGATTCTGATGAGCCATTTAAAAATTGTTTCCCCTCTTTTAAAATGGTGATCATTATCAAGCTTTAAAAAGGTAAATAAACGCCTTTAGCCCTTTGCACTCGCTTGCTTTTTTCTCAATTCCTGCTACCGATGCTAACCGTGTCGAGTCACAATCGACATCCGAGTGCAAAAGGTTAAATAAATGTCCTCCATGAATATTTGTGTGCTTATATAAGTATACAAATAAATCTGTTAGTATATTGCAGTGGTATATATCTATACTAATAATAGAGTAATATGCAAATTGTCCGTAATGCCATCACAGTAACAGTAACGACCAAACAGCAGGCTGCATGGGACGACCAGGCTGGCGGGGGAGAGTTGGGGGCAACCAGGCCGGCGGGGGGGGGGGGGCAGTCAGGAGTGATCAGGCTGCCAGGGGTGGCAGTAGGGGGCAAACAGGCTGTCAGTGGGGGCAGTAAGAGGTGACCAGGCTGGCGAAGGGGGAGCAGTAAGGGGTGATCAGGCAGGCAGGCAGGTGAGCAGTTAGGAACCAGTGGTCCTAGATTGTGAGAGGGTACAGGATGGGCTGAGGGACACCCCCTGACCCCCGTGCACAAATTTCGCCCAGCCTGCATCCTCTCCAATCTGGGCCCCCCTCAAGTGATGTCCACTGGGATCGGCCTAAACAGGCAGTCAAACATCCCTCTCACAATCCAGGACTGCTGGCTCCCAACCATTCACCTTCCTGCCTGCCTGATTGCCCCTAACCACTCCCATGCCAGCCTCATCGATGCCTAACTGCTCCCCTGCCAGCCTGATTGCCCCCAACTGCCCTCCCCTGCAGACCTGGTCCCTCCCAACTGTCCTCCCCTGCAGGCCTGGTCCCCCTCAACTGCCCTCCCCTGCAGGCCTGTTCCCTCTCCAACTGTCCTCCTCTGCAGGCCTCGTTGCCCCCAACTGCCCTCTCCTGCAAGCCTGGTCCCACCCAACTGCCCTCTCCTGCTGGCCTGATGCCCCACAACTGCCCTCCCCTGCTGGCCATCTTGTGGCGGCCATCTTGTGTCCACATGGGGACAGCCATCTTTGACCACATGGGGGCGGCCATCTTGTGTGTTGGAGTAATGGTGAATTTGCATATTAGCTCTTTATTATACAGCATGTATATATATATATATATATATATATATATATATATATATATATTAGTGTACATGCATATGGAGTTGGGCTTTTCTTAGAATTAAGTGAGATCATACAGTAGACAAAATTCTTTGATTTATTTCACTTAGCATAACACCCTCATGGTCAATTCATGTTGTCCTAAATGACAGGATGTCCTTCCTTTTTTATGGCAAGAATACCACATTCACCCATTAATGGACACTTAGGTTGTTTCCTTGTCCTGGCTATTGCGGCTCATGCTTCAATGAAAATGAGACTGCAGATATCTCTTCAAGATAGTGATTTCCTTTCCTTCGGAAATATAGCCAGATGTGGGACTGATTGATCATATGGTAGTTCTATTGTTTTCCATAGTGGTTGTGCCAATTTACATTTCCACCAACAGTGTGCAAGGGTATCCTTTTCTTTATATCCTCACCAATGCTTATCTCCTTTCTTTTAAAAATAGCCATTTTAACAGATGTAAGGAGATATCTTATTGTGGTTTTGATTTTCACTACCCTAATGATTAGATATGTGAATATAATTTCATGTACTTGTTGGACAGTTGTATGTCTTTTTTGAGAAAATGTTTATTCACTTCCTCTTCTGCCCATTTAAAATCAGATTATGTGTGGGTTTGTATTTGTTATTGGATATTAGTCCCTTATCTTTGTTTTGTTGTTGTTAATTCTCACCTGAGGATATTTTTCCATAGGGAGAGTGGAAGAGAGAGAGAAAGACAGAGAGAAACGTTGATGTGAGAGAAACACATCGATTGGTTGCTTCCTGCACTAGCCCCAAGGAGGGCTCAGGCTGGGGATAAGCCAGCATCCAAGATACATGGCCTTGAAGGGAACTGAACCCAGGACCCTTTGGTCCACAGGCCGACACTCTATCCGCTGAGCCAAACCTAGTCTCTTATTTGACATATGGGCTAGTCCCTTATCTGACATATGATTTGCCATGATTGCTCCCGCTCCATAGGTTACCTCTTTATTCTGTTGTTTATATTGTTGCAATGAAGTTTTTCAGTTTGATGTAGTCCCACTTTTTTTGTTATTTGAGCTTTTTATTTATATCCAAAAAATAACTGCCAATATCAATGTCAAGGAGCTCTTTTCCTTTGTTTTCTTCTAGGACTTTTAACATTTCAGGACATACATTTAAGGTTTTATTTTGAGTTGATTTTTATTAGGGGTGTAAGATAGTGGTTCAGTTTCCTTCTGTTGCATGTTAATATCCAGTTTTCACAACACCATTTATTAAAAATACTGTATTTTCCCTATTGTGTATTCTTGACTACCTTCTGAAATATTAGTTGACTGAATATGTGTGGGTTTGTTTTTGGACTCTCAGTTATATTCCATTGGTCTATGTTTCTGTTTCTATGCTAATACTATTCTGGTTTATTGCTATAGCTTTGTAGTATAGTTTGAAATCTGGAAGTGTGAAGCCACCAGCTTTGTCTTCTTTAACAGAATTGCTTTGACTATTCAGGATCCTTTGTAGATCCACACAAATTTTAGAATCTTTTTTTTTCCCTACTTCTGTGAAAAATGCCATTGGGATTTTGGTAGAGATTACATTAAATCTATAGATGGTTTGGTAGTATGAACATTTTAACACTATTAATTCTTCCAATTCATGAAAGGGGTTTATTTCTATTTATTTGTGTCTTCTTCAATTTCTTTTATAAATGCCCTATAGTTTTCAGTGCTCAGATCTTTCACCTCCTTGTTTAAAGTTAGTATTTTATTGCTTTTAAAGCTATTATAGATCAATTATTTTATTTATTTCGCTTACAGATATTTCATATTGTTAGTGTGTAGAAGTGTAATTGATATTTATGCTGATATTGTATCTTTTATATTTATAGAATTTGTTCATTAGTTCTGCCAGATTGTTGGTGGAGTTTTGGAATTTTCTCCAGTAAGATCATGTCATCTGCAAACAAAGACAGTTTTACTTTTTACTTTCCAGGCTTTTATTCCTTTTCTCACATAATTGCTCTATTAGAACTTTTAGTACTATGTTGGAGTGTTGAGGGTGGGCAACTTTGTTTTGTTCCTAATTTTGGAGAAAAAAGCTTTTAGCTCTTCACCATCGAGTATGATGTTAGCTGTAAGTTTCTCATGTATGGCCTTTATTATGTTGTAGTACATTTCTTCTACACGCAATTTGTTGAAAACTTTCATCATGAAAGGATATTGAATTTCATCAAATGTTTTTATTTCTGCAACAATTTAGAGGATCGTTATTTTTATCCTTTTATTCTTTTAATGTAGTGTATTACATTTATTGACTTGTATATGCTGAACCATCACTGCATCTTAGAGGTAAATCCCACTTAACCATCCTGTATAATCCACTTAATGTGCTACTTATTTCAGTTTACTAGAATCCTGTAGAGGATTTTTGTATATGTAATCATCAGGGATATTGGCCTGTAGATTTTTATCCTTGTAATGTCCTTAAATGGCTTTAGTATTAGGCTAATGAGTAAACTTAATGAATTTGGTAGTGTGCCTTCTTCTTCAATTTTTTGGAAGATTTTGAGGAGGGATGTTAATTCTTCTTTAAGTATTAATATTATTTGATAGTGAAACCATCTAGTCCCAGACATTCTTTGTTGGTAGGGTTTTGATTATGGCTTCAATCTCCTTAGTAATTATTAGTCTGTTCAGGTTTTCCATTTCTTTATGATTCAGTCTCCTTGTCTTCTAGGTTATCCAGTTTGTTGGTATTATTCATAGTAGCCTCTTATGAACCTTTGTATTTCTGTGATGTTAGTTGTGATGCCTCCTCTTTCATTTAAAATTTTGTTTAATTCAATCTTCTCTTTTTCTTGGTTAGTCTAGCTAAAAGTTTTTTAGTTTCATTGATTTTAATTCCTGTTGTCTTCTAGTCTCTATGTCACTTATTTCAACTCCAATTTATATTACTTCCTTCTCTGCTAACTTTGAATTTAGTTTTTATTCTCTTTCTAATTTCTTTAGGTATAAAGTTAGGTTGTTTATATGGGCCCTGCATAAGTTGTATTGTGTTGTGTATTTGTTTTTAAATAACTAACATCTGAATATCATTTGACAGTTTATAGAAATGCTTTTAATTTTAACTCATTTTGTTAGGATATGTAAGTATCCAATGATTGATTTATTCTATGTGAATTTTGATTATGAAATAAATCACAGGAATCTCTAATAATTATTTCACAGAAGAGAATTTTGATGAGAAATAAAGAGAACCCAATTTTTTGTCTATATCTTCTTCTTTTTGAACCTTTGTACAAACTCGACCTAATTAATTAATCTGTTTGTGTTTAGAAATAAGTTCTCTAAGAAATAGTAGGTAACTTTCATCCTGGAAAATATACCTTGTTGATGGGTTCAAATTCTACTTAATGTCAATTTTTGCTTCTGAGAGTACCTTAAGTGATTTCTTAGCATCATCTTTCCAATGCTCTTCCTCATTCTATTATTATTTTTATTTTTATTTTTTTACCAAACCTCTCCATTGTGTAGCATTTGGGTCAAACATTGCCATACCAGTGTGATTGCTGTTTCAAGTGCTCTCTCTCTCTCCCTCTCTCTCTTTCTCTCTCTGCCCTCTTTTTCTAAACTTCAATAATAGTCATCATTAATGTCAACCATTTGGCCACCTAATCATATATAACTTGATGGAATGGAAACAATCATGGAAGTTAGACTCAGAGTAGAATTTCCAAACATTTTTTAGTGGCAATAAATAAGAAATAGGGGATGACAATGAGAAATAGTAGGGATATAGACTTGTAAGAATTTGGAGGTGAATTTAGTGTGCAAGGAGAAAAAAATAAGTTGAAGTTTTTGTCACTGGCAATTGGTTAATGATGATATATCTAAGAAGACCAAGATGAATGAACAAAAGTGAAATTTTACATGTGATCATTTCTATAACCTATTAGATCATACATGTGTGTGAATGTATTTTATATTCTTAGTCTTAAAAAGCTATGTACGTATCACAGATATTCCATAAATTGTGGTTTCATTAATATACGAATACCAAAAATAAAGAGAGATTGATCATTAATATTTTGTCAATCCTATACCCAGGACATTATAAATTCATCTTTATAAATGTGTAAATTTATAACAGTCACATAAACTTCCACTTGTCTTTTAAACATTTTTAATTAGTTCTATCCTTTCTAATGATACAATTTTACTCCTAATGTTGACATTATCAAGATTTATGAATTGAGTACATATGTAAGAACTCACTTATGTTGACAGAATCCTGTGATCCTATCTTTCATCCAATCCCTAAGAGCCCAAGCAAATATTCAAACTTCAACATCTAGTGTGTAAGTGCATAAAACATTATTTCAGGAAGCTATGTTCTTTCAATAGCAAATCACTTCCCTTAGAGGCTGCAAAATCATTTCCAGATTTAATATGTCTTTATAATTACTGATTCTTGTAAGATAGTCTTACTTTACATGTTGCAATGAAAGGAACTACATTTTAATGGCATTCTTTATGTGTACATATGAAAATTTTTAGTAATCACATTTGTCTTGAGTCCTTTAAAAAAGTGAGATTTTATGCTGAAAAGATACATGTTTTATTTTAAAAAGCAGCTTTCTTATAGAAAATTTATATGTTATCTATAAAATATATTTTTAAATCTGAAGATTCTAATATTTAAAAAATTATGTTTGAATGAAAGGTTTATATATCTCTGTGAATAAAATGTATATGTGTGTGTGTGTTCACATACTGAAGAATATAGTCTCAAAGAAGTGCTATCTTTTGCAACACTGTATTGATTTATGTTTTATTTTTTCTTTCTATTTTTTCAATTTATATATCCTATCATTACAAATATATGTATATAGAGTCACTACTATATCTTAGAAATATACTTTGCATTTTTAAACTTACCCCTTTACCTACAGCCTCTCTCCAAGTATAAATTAAATAATTTAATTTATGTTGATTTATCTATTAAAATAAATGTTCCTGCTTTTAAAAATATCATATAATTCAACATCAAGCAAATATCATGTCCAAAAATTGTATGGTACTTTTGTTTCTTTGACTGGTTTATTTCACTTAGTATATTACCTTCTAGTCTATCTATGCTGTTGCAAATGGTAAGATTCTATCCCTTTTTATGACCAAGTAATATTCCAACATATATACTAGTATGTACCACAACATTTTTATCCACTTATCTATTGATGAGCAGTTGGGTTACTTTCATATCTTGGCTATTGTAAACAATACTGCAGTGAACATAAGGGTGTCTGTATTCTTTCAAACCTGTGTTTTGTTTTTTTCCCAATATGTAACCAGCTGGGTCATAAGGCAGTTCCATTTTCAATTTTACAAGGAGCCTCCATACTGTTTTCCATAGTCGCTGCACCAATCTACATTCCCACCAACAGTGCACAAGGGGTTCCTTTTCTCCACATCTTCACCAACACTTACCACTTGTGGATTTGATGGTAGCCATCCTGACAGGTATGAGGTGATATCTCATTATAGTTCAAATTTGCATTTCTCTGATAATTAGTGAACTACAGAAAAATAGAAGAAGATACAAACGAATGGAAGAAACTACAAATTTCTAAGAGAATTGTTGCTCTTTGTTACTACATACAAAATGTATATATGTAAAATATGTGTACATATACACATAAAAATATGCATATAAAAATTTCAGATTTTTCTGACAAGGCAAAAATTTAGTTAACCCTTATTGGAATTAAGCCCTCAAATGATATTGATGCAGGAGCAGAAATTTTTTTTAAATATATTTTATTGATTTTTTTACAGAGAGGAAGGGAGAGGGATAGTTAGAAACATCGATGAGAGAGAAACATCGACCAGCTGACTCCTGCACACTCCCCACCAGGGATGTGCCCGCAACCAAGGTACATGCCCCTGACTGGAATCGAACCTGGGACCCTTCAGTCTGCAGGCCGATGCTCTATCCACTGAGCCAAAGTGGTTAGGGCAGGAGCAGAAATTTTATAAAGAGTAATTATATATACTCTTTTTATTTATAATTTTAATTTTATTTAAAATTAGTAATTAGTAGCCCTGCACACGAATCCGTGTGCCAGTAGCTCTCTGCAGGACCTGGCCACTCAGCACCCACTGCCCAGAGGCTCTCTGCAGCCCAGAGGCACATCCGCAGCCGGGCATGGAATGCTTGCCTTATTGCCATGGCAACAAAGCAAGCATTCCACCAGGCCACTCTCGCTGCCCCCCCAGGACTGGGGGACTCCGGCAGGGCTGGGAGGACTGGGTCCACCATCTTGTGGCTATGGGCACCACCATTTTTGTGATGGAGTGACAGTTAATTTGCATATTATCTTTTCATTAGATAGGATTGGTTCTAGAGAGAGAGAAAGGGAAGAGAAACATCAATTTCTTGTTCCACTTATTAAAAGATTCATAGCTTGCTTCTTGTATGTGCCCTGACCAGAGACTTAACCCACAACCTTGGTATATCAGGGTGATGCTATAACTAACTGAGCTACCCAGCCAGGGCTATATAACATTCTTTCCAAAATAAAATTTTTAATGATCTTTAATCATGGGTTAAGATCTACTTGATTAAAAATAGAAAGCTCCAGAAATGTGGTTAGTTATTTGCTCAAGCAAAGCAAAACCACCTTTTAGGCATTTTGGTGTTTACACAACCATTTCTTTCCCTGGACTTAATCTCTAGCATTGGTAACATAACCAATTTAGGAAAAGGAGTGTTTCATCTGTGAAGTGTCAACTAAGTAAAGTAAATTTGGGCATGGTTTTTGAATATGTTTTAGTTTGCAAAAGAGTTTGTGATTAGCTATTAATAGGAAAAAGTTCTCTGTGAGAATTCTATGACAACTTATGTTAAGGAGGCTTATTTTAATGGTAAGAAGTGGAATCACAGGGTTTAATGTACAGCTCTATGTGATGGGTGGAAGGGGAGGAGGGGAATAGATAAATGACTTTGAAATGAGATTGATTTTTCCCTTTTTATTCAAAGAACAAAGATATAGTTATACTAATTGACTGGTGTCTATTTTATAGCCTTTAAAATAGAGGATAATTCATCTTGATTCTGTAATTACCAGTTATATAAACAGCAGATGACAAGTCTGACAAGCAGGCTTTTTCAACAATGACTAGATATTACAACGGAAAATGTGTTCGATTAATACATGAAGGTTATGCCACTTGATAAACTATTTCCTTTTTAATAGGACATGTTATCTAAATTCATATGCTAATTTGAAAATGTCTCTATTGTGTGTTACTCACTAAACTTGATTGATCAATAAAAAATATTTGCCAAAACATTCTAAAGGAGACAACTGAATGTTTCCTTCTGAATAAGAACTGAGTTGTTTCTTGAAATAGAAGGTTGTGTTCTTGATTGCAAGATTATATAATTACAAAATAAGAGGTTCATGAATCACATGAAGACAGTGCTACTGCCTTAATGACAATATTGCTCTGGACTGAGTGTTGAGTTGAAATGAACCCATCTGATTTCCATAAAACACAGAGTTACAGGAAAGAAATCCATAAACCCATTTGTGCCTTACCCAGAGATCAAAGAAGATTGCTCTAATCTTGCATCTGCTTCTCACTGTCTAGACTAGACAATGTCCTGGAAATGACCCCTGTTGAAATCAGTAGGAGACTGTTTAACTTTCTTCCCTTTTATACTTTAGCCTACGGTCAGGAAGATCTGAGCTGCTCAATATTCCTATCACATTAATGGCACAATTATCACATAGGGATCAACTTCACGCAGCTAATATAGACATGCTTCTGGAAGCAATTTCTGGCTCTGCTGGGCAGGGCAATCTATCAGGTCATTTGTAATCTCTGCAAACCTAGTGGAAAAAGTATAGACTTTAGACTTCTTGAGTATAAATGTTGGCCCCCTATTTGTTTGTAAAGTAACCTTGGAAAATTACTTAATATATTTGAGTCTCAATTGGGGGATAATAGCTTCTATCTGATAGTAAAATAGTAAAGATTTATGAAAAAAACACATGGAAACAAACTATTAGAGTGTTTCTTACATGGTAGGCATTAAATAAGTGGAAATTATTATCAAGTACAATATTTTGCTCATTCCTTTTTCTATACAAAGCTAGAGGCCCGGTGCATGGATTCGTGCACTGGTAGGGTCCCTCAGTCTGGCCTGCATCCTCTCACAATCTGGGACCCCTCAGGGGATGTCAGACTGCCTGGGATCGGGCTGAAACCGACAGTCTGACATCCCCCAAGGGATGTAGTAGTGCTCGAAGTGGCAGGCGGCTGGGGAGGAGCCCAAGCCCAGGTGCCATGCTGCTTCCGCTCATCCCAGCTCCCCTGCGCCTGCTGTTGCCACTGCTCGTTAGTGCTGCCTTAGAGGCGGGAAAGGCTTGCGCCACAGCAGCTGTGCTGGCTAGCAGTGAGCCCAGCATCTGGTGCCCATCAGTCAGCTGAGCTGTGCTCCCACTGTGGGAGTGCACTGACCACCAGGGGGGCAGCTCCTGCATTGAGTGTCTGCCCACTGGTGGTCAGTGCACATCATAATGACCAGTCAAACAGTCAACCGATCACTTAGGGTTTTATATACATAGATAGTCGACATCTATAATTTCTTTACTCTGTCACATTGAATGTTGCCTCAAAAAGCATTTAACAACTATATATATGGAAAGTGTTAAAAAGTGAATTATTCTTAAAATTATCAAAGAAATGCTACTGACTCTTGTGATGAGAAACCAGATAGCTATAGTGTCCAAGTGATAGAAGTAAATGAAGAAGTTACTGTTTGCTTGTTTTTTTTTGTTTGTTTGTTTGCTGTTCATATTTACAAATGTCTCTACAGCTTTCGGTTTTGTGACTTGCTAAGTGCATGTATTAATGTATATTATAGTCTGTTCCCTGAGGGTGAAGGTATAACTGCTTTCTCCTCTATTGTATCCATGGGCACAGTTCTTAAGAACTGTACAAGATTCCATACCTGCAAACTCTGCAGAAACCAAATAAGTCAAATAATAACCAAAATCCAACACTGACTCTACCTCTTAACTGTCACCAATTCCCACCTATTAACTGTCACCTATTCCCACCTAACTCTCTACCTCTTAACTGTCACCTATTCCCACCTAGTCCACACACACAACTTTTTACACACTTCATACAATCCTTTAGTAATGTCGTAATTTGATAACCCACATTGGCATTCTACTTTGAAACAAGATTTACATATTTTTCTTTATTTTATAAACAATTTGAGAATATATAAGTGATGGTGAGACATGCTTTGGAATTAACATGTATTTCTGTGAACATATAATTTCATTTTTTTCTAGTAAATCTCTTCTGAGCAGTGAGTGATATCATCAATAACCTTGTTCAATACAAAGAATATTCTAAGCCCATATAGTGATGTAACTAACAACATTAACTAATTTTTTTCTCAAAATTCCTTACTGTGAAGGTAATAAAATAGATATATACATGATGTATATCAGGGTCAGAGAAATGGCCACATTTTTCAAGATTTAGAGAGCAGATTAGTTTGTTGTTATTGTTTACTATTACTTTGATTGTTATTTACTAATTTAGGATGACAACTTTTGCCTCTTTGATTAATTCATAAGCCCCTTAGAGGTAGGAGCTTTAAGTATGCTATGTATTCAATAAATGGTTATTGACTGATTACTAATAACCTGTAAAGCACAATATATTTAGAAGGAAAGGTATGACTCTTTTCTATAATATATCAAATCATATATTAGATTAACAGAAAATTATTATAAACAATTATCATCACATGGGTAAACATCCTGACTTTTGAGAATAAGAATCTATTGAAGCAACCATCTTTAGGACCATTTCATCTATCTCTTAGTATAAATTTTGTAAGACAAAAGTTTTGAATTTTTAAAAAGGAAACCACATTTTAACAAAAGTTTGTCTCCACACATTTCTCTCCATTTTTTAACTGAGTCTTTTATTTTTTAGAGCGAAACCTGTCCAGATTTTGCTCATCAAAGAATACATTCTTATTGTGTGGTAGACATTTATTGATTTTGAGTGGTAAGTGTCCAGTAGAGGTATCCTAATCAGTGACATGATTCCCTAGGTTCCTTTGTAATCTACTTTTTCAAACATACAATTAATTTTCTGAGCTATCCTTCCAATAAATTCCTTTTCTGCTTTAATTAACTGGAGTAGTTTTCAATTGTTGCAACCACGAACTCTGAAACATACATATGATGTTCTGATCATGCTATTGAATCTTTTCTACATTTGCCTATAAGGGCTGATGGTAAAATCATAAATGTTTCTTAAGTTCTGCTTGCTACCAATATTTGAGGCATCTGCTTTTCCTCATCCTTCCTCCCATGCTATGACTTGACAATAGCTATCTTGTCTTTAACACCACTGGTCAAACTGAAATTCCATCTTGGTTTTATTAAAACAAACAAACAAAACCACAGCTATATTCTAAAGTTATTGATGTGTTATAGTACATATTTTAGGTAATTTTCTCTCCTCTTCCTGTTCGCAGCTATCTAAGTTCAGCTGACTACAGAAAAGCCGTGCTATCATCCATTCTCCTCAAAGGTGTTAGTGGAGCAATTTTGTATTACACAAAAAAGCAAGTGACTTCCAATTCAGGAGCCCAGATATACTCTGACTTGCCAATAGGTGATATTTTCTCCATCATACAATTTGAGAAAAGAATAGCATTCGAATCATTTTTAGACTCTACCAGTTTCAAAGTTTTTAATATACACTTAGACTTAATAAGTTCCTCTTCTCATTTAGAAATAAGGTTCTTAATGCAGAGGTTTTATTTTATTTTATTTTTTAGTGATGGAATCTCTGTATTGTAAGTCTTGTGTATAGAGGGTGTATGCAAGTATTTTAAAATAATATTATAGCATTGAAACACGTAAGAAACACACCTTTAGAAGATGATTTGGGCTTGTGAGAGTTGATGAAAATCAACTAGTCTTTGAAGCAACAGATGTTATTGGCTGAACATGTATATTTTACAGTTTTTAGTGCTTATATTACTGTTTAATATATTAATTTGAAAATAATGTACAGGTGTAATGTATGGCTTCCATGCTGTGCATATCTAAAAACAGAGTTTCTGAATAAACATATTGATATCTGATGGCACAATAATATGACTCAGAGCTCATATCTGTTTCTAGATATGGCTTTAAAACAATGTCTCAGAACATGGCATATTGGAAACATGTCATGAAATCTTACAGTGTAATATGGCTGAATTTATGTCTTGAAATAGAAACAAAATTAAGATATACAAACTGAAGAAGAGATAGGAGAAGATCACTGTGATAAGTAAGTCCACTTTTTTGGGCCTCAGAGATTCTTGATCCAAAACCAAAATATGTCAGGATTGACTGTGGTTTAACTTTATTATTGGCCTATATTAGCTTGGACTGGTATACCCCTGAAATATCCCTTATCCCATATTGTTAACCTTATCTTCATAAGAGAGCATATTCCAGGGACTGTTGAAGAATAGAAAGCTGTCTTACAGTGTTTATAGTTTGGTTCATTTTTGCCTAACCTAGATTTCTGTTAAGTCACATGTTGAAATTCTCTAAAATTACCTAGCATTTGAAAATACATATTAGGAAGAGGTTTGGAAGTAAAGACTTATTCTTTACCAAATGTTTACTCATATACCAACAAATAGTGTCAAGTTTAAGACTTAATTAGGGCTCATTTTCAGTGGCAAAAAAATAGACATGTCTTCACTTTGGTGTACTATCCCTTCTTCTGAGAAAATAACAACTTCAATAATACACACACACAACACATGCACACAAAATTTTATCAATGCATCTCATTTGCAACCACACTTTTCAAGGTTTATATTATTAAATTTTACTTGATGTCACAGTAATGAAATAAATCACTTGTATAATCCTATATAATAAAACTCTAATATGTAAATCGACGGAACAGCAGAATGACTGGCTGAACAACTGGTCGCTATGATGCACACTGACCACCAGGGGGAAGACACTCAATGCAGGAGCTGCCCTCTGGTGGTCAGTGCGCTCCTACAGGGGGAGTAACACTCAGCCAGAAGCAGGGCACACAGCTGGTGAGCAGAGCGGTGGTGGCAGGAGCCTCTCCCACCTTCGCGACAGTGCTATGGAGCAGTGAGCCGAGTGGTTAAGGAGCAGCGAGCAGGCAGGTGTTAAGGAGCAAGGTGTCCCGGACTGTGAGAGGGATGTCCGCCTGCTGGCTTAGGCCTGGGGATTGGGTCTAAGCTGGCAGGTGAACATCCCCCAAGGGGTCCCGGACTGCAAGAGGGCTCAGGACAGCCGAAACCGGTTTGGCTCAGTGGAATAGAGCGTCGGTCTGCGGACTGAAAGGTCCCAGGTTTGATTCCGGTCAAGGGCATGTACCTTGGTTGAGGGCACATCCCCAGTAGGGGTTGTGCAAGAGGCAGCTGATCAATGTTTCTCTATCATCGATGTTTCTAACTCTCTATCCCTCTCTCTTCCTCTCTGTAAAAAAATCAATAAAATATATATAAAAAAAAAAAAAAAAGAGGGCTCAGGACAGGCTGAGGGACTGCCCCACCACCCCAGTGCATGAGTTTCATGCACTGGGACTCTAGTCCTATCTAATAAAAGAGTAATATGCAAATTGACCATACCTCCGCTACACCTACAAGCCATGCCCACCACCCACGCCCACCAGCCAATCAGGAGTGAATGTGCAAATAAACCCAACCAAGATGGCTGTGGCCACGGAGAGCAGGAAGGGGGCTTGGGTTTTCCTGACAATGCAGGAAGCCAAGCTTTCTGCCTGCCCTTGCTGGCCTAGGCCTCCACTCAATGCTACAAAGTTTCAATGACAGAAGATAAATAAATCCCAATGAAAATGGCAGCAGCCACGGAACTGGAGAGAGCAGGAGGCTAGGGTTGTCCCCAGTGATGAAGGAAGCCAAGCTTCTGCAGTCCTGGCCGGCCTAGGCCTCCACTCCAGGCTACAAAGTTTCAATTATAGAAGATAAATAAATCTCAACAGAAATGGCTGCCACCATGGAGAGAGCAAAAGGCTTGGCTCCGCTCCAGGCTACAAAGTTTCAATTGTAGAAGATAAATAAATCCCAGATACCAGGGCCTCTGCTTGGGTCACTGGGGGGCGTGGCCAGCCTGCAAACCACCACAGGCCCTTCACCCAGGTCGGCCCACACCCCAAGGGAACCCGCACCCTAATCTGGGACACCCTTCAGGGCAAACCAGCTGGCCCCTACCCATGCACCAGGCCTCTATCCTATCTAATAAAAGAGTAATATGCAGATTGACGATCACCTCAACACACAAGATGGCTACCCCTATGTGATCAAAGATCCTGCCCCCATGTGAACACAAGATGGCCACCACAAGATGGCCAGCAGGAGAGGGCAGTTGGGAGGGACCAGGCCTGCAAGGAAGGGCAGCTGGGGGTGATCAAGCCTGCAGGGGAGGGCAGTTAGGGGTCACCAGGCTGGCAGAAGAGGGAAGTTGGGGGTGACTGGGCCTGCAGGGAAGGGCAGTTTGGGGGGACCCAGGCTTGCAGGGGAGGGCAGTTAGGGGTGACCAGGCTTGCAAGGGAGGGCAGTTAGGTGTGACCAGGTCTGCAAGGGAGGGCAGTTAGGTGTGACCAGGCCTGCAGGGGAGGGCAGTTAAGGGTGACCAGGCCTGCAGGGGAAAGCAGTTAGGGGCAAACAGGCTGGCAGGGGAGCAGTTAGGCATCAATCAGGCTGGCAGGGGAGTGGTTAGGGGGTGATCAGGCTGGCAGGCAGAAGCAGTTAGGGGAAATCAGGAAGGCAGGCGGGCGAGCAGTTTAGAGCCAGCAGTCCTGGATTGTGAGAGGGATGTCCAACTGCCCACTGGGATCGGGCCTAAACAGGTAGTTGGACATCCCTCGAGGGGTCCCAGATTGGAGAGGGTGCAGGCTGGCTGAGGGATACCCCCCCCTGCCGTGCACGAATTTCATGCACCGGGCCTCTAGTCTTATAAATATAAACCTTGGTGGTCCTCATGATGTCACACCATGATGCCCTCACACCAATAGAATCCATCACCAGGAGGCAGTCAATGACGAGGCAAAATAGGCCCTTGATGTCAGGGAGGGGTTGGACCTGAGCACTTGGTGCGAAGGGAATAATACAGGCTCTATGGGAGGGAATGCAGAGCAGAGCTGCGAGCGAAGCTGGTTGCGTTCAGGCGCGGTGGCTCCTCTTCAGGTATGACAGGCTGCAGCAGCCTGGCTGAGAGGGAAGAGGCAAGCAGTGCTCTGAGCACAGTCACCATGAACCTCCTGGAGGAGGCAGGGCCCGACAGCTCTGTGCGGCTCCACCGGGGGTCCCACGGCTCATCATTCTCCCCCATCTGTGAGGGCCCCAAAGATGCCAATGGCAAGAAGAGGAAATGGGGATTGAAAGAGAGGCATCGTTAAGGAAATGCCAGTGCTACATCCTCCAGGTTTGGAGGAGACAGAGACTCAAGTGATTCCAGATATTAAAGGGGGTTTTGAAAAACATATAAAGAGGCTTCTGAGTCCCTACCATTCTCAGACTTGGGGGTCATGGAGTGCAGGCTGAACTCAGGGAAAACTTATTCTGGGAGACCACGGGCAGGTCACACTCAGCCTCAGACTTCAGTTTCCTGGTGAGTGTCAGGTGGCTCTCCCTGCCTTCACCCGGTTGTGATGTTCAGGCTTCAGAACGTGGCTCAGAAGACTGAGAGCCTCTGAGGTGGTTGGGAAGGCAGGGGGTGGGGCGCGGGCAGGCAAGCAGAATGGCTGGAGGCAGGGCAGCAGGGCTCCGGGATTTGGTCAGATCCAAGAGGGCAGGGCCAACCTTTAAGAGGTGCGAGGGGTAGTGTAAGGGAGTGTACACTCGCGTCTGCCGCTGGTCTGCTGGGTTTACTCTTGCGCGGCAACTGTGGCAGCAGCAGCAGTTACTACCCGAGCCCGGACGGAGCAGAGGCCGGCGGAGCAGAAGAGCATCCCGGTGTCCTGATACCAGGTGGCATGGCCCATGGGTCATGGCCAAAGGAGAGAGCGCCGAGAACGGCTCCGCAATGGGGCTGCTGCCTACAGGCATCCTCCAAGTTGGTGAATGACTGGCCCAGGTGAAGGTGAGACCTGGCATCTGGGTGGAGGGCAAGGAGCAGCAGCGTCCATGGAGCGTGCGAGGCATCACGGGGCGGCAGACATGGCCCTGATGGCAAGCTAGTCCTAGAGGACCCTATATGCACATGATTTAATTGTGTGCTGGGCCTCTAGTCTACATATGTAAAAGGCTAAGTGACTGGTCATACGTCCAGCCGACTGTCTGACTGACCAACCGGCCAGTACATATGACGCGCACTGGAAATTTAAAAATAAACACTGACTCGCACATGCGCGATACATATAAAGCTCTTGCTGGCGCCAATCACATGTGTGTGTTTTGATCTGTCTTTGTTGATCATGAATTTGGTTGTTTGTGTTGACATTCAACATGAACCACATTGTGATTTATTCATTGACCATTCGACCAACCAACCGATCGACCGGTACATATGACGTGCAATGGCAATTTAAAAATGAATGTTGACTCTTGCATGCATGATACATATAAAGCTCTCGCTGGTGCCAATCGCACGCGTGTTTTAATTTTATAATACACATATATATAAAAGGCCAAGCAACCAGAACGACGGAACAACCAGAATGACTAGAATGACCAGTTGCTATGATGCGCACTGCGGCAGCCAACTGGCCCAATCGGGGCTCTGACTGGCCCCCTCAACCTCCCACGTCCCCTCCCCACCACCAGCCCAGACCAATAGCCCCCATTGGGGCAGGCCGGCTGGACTCTACCCATGCACCAATTTGTGCACCAGGCTTCTAGTCTACATATATAAAAGCCTAAGTGACCAGTTGACCTTTCAACTGGTCACTATGATGCACATAGGCCACCAGAGGGCAGACGCTCAATGCAGGAGCTACCCCTTGGTGGTCAGTGCACTCCCACAGCGGGAATGCCTCTCAGCTGATCGAAAGGCGCCAGAAGCCGGGCTCACGGCTGGCGAGCACTGCTGCAGTGGCGTGAGCCTCTCCTGTGGCCACTCCCCCTGCATGACTCTCCCCCATCCATACCAGGACCAGCATCAGGACTGGCTTTGGGACTGACTAGGCACAAGCCCCCTGCAGTTTCTCAGTCATTGGCGCACCGGTATCGCCCTAGGACGGGTGTGGTGGAACGGCAGCGAGCCTACTGAGTGGCGGCAGCAGGCGCAGTGGGGCTGGGATGAGCAGGAGCCAGGAGCGGCAGGCAGGAATGGCAGTCAGCATTGGACTGCCCGTTATGGCCCGATCCTTGCAGGCCATGCCAAGGGACCCCACTGGTGCACGAATCCATGCAATGGGCCTCTAGTATTATATATACTATTGTCACATGTAGTTTTTTGCAGTAATGTAATTATCACACTAATCTTTCTTCTAATTAATTTCCTTTCAATGTGCATGAATCTGTGCACCAGGCCACTATTATGCATAGAAAGCTATGTTTAGAACTCTTTGGACAATTTTTTAAAGATATAACCACAATATTCCAGGTATGAATTTTTTTAATCACCCTTACATATGTGGTCCATATGTTTGCTGTTTCATGGGAAAACAGTTGCTTCAATTCCCACAAACTCTTAGGTTTTTAGAGAATTTTAATTTTAAGTTTTCCTTCTTTTTCTTATAATGTAAGTAGATATAAAATAAAAATTCCTATATCTCAGGTATGCTTTGGTTTCTTTAAATTGATCTTTCTTAGAAAATAAAGTAGGCAGGCACTAACAGTATAGTACAAAGATGTGGAAAGGCATTCACTTCACTTATTACACATATACTGATTTTACATAAACGGAGCACAGGGTTAGCTTAATGTCTGGATTTCAGAGAAGAGTAAAACACAGTCTCTATCTTTTTTTTTAATCCTCACCTGAATATTTTTTCCACTGATCTTTAGAGAGAAAGAGTGGAATGGCAGGAGGAAGTTGGGGGGGGGGGGAGAGAGAAAAAGAGAGAGAGAGAAAGAGAAAGAGAGAGAGAGAGAGAGAGAGAGAGAGAGAGAGAGAGAGAGAGAGAGAGAGAGAGAGAGAGAGAGAGATGTGAGAGAGACATCAATTGGTTGACTCCTGCAAGATCTCTGACCAGGACCGGGAATTGAACCTGCAGCTGAGATATGTGCCCTTGACCTGGAACCCAACCCATGACCCTTTGGTCCACAGGCTAACACTCTAACCACTGAAAAATACTGGCCAGAGCTGATCTCTATCTTTTAGAAGATCATAAAGTCAAGCCAGGATGACCCAGCGATAAAAAAAATAACTATTAATAAAATATAAACAACCCAGGTTGACTACTGAAATATTATAAGGACTCAAAACCCATGAAAGTAGTGGCTATGAAAAGTGAAAGCTTAACTGTTTCATCTAATCAGTCCCTAAAAGAGCTATTCAAAGTGTCCATATCATCTCTAGGAAAATATGGCACATTTAAACCACCACATATTAGATTTAAAAATCTCTAGGAATGTAAAACACTGAAACTCTGGCCTATGCTAATGTCTAGGGACTTTTAAATATTAATCTAAGTAATAGTTACAAACAGTTCCTCCATAAAAGATATTAATGATTTTAAGTCCCAGAGCTGCATCATTATAATGACCATATTCCCCTTCGTTTAATTTTAACATTTGCAAAAACAAAACTTGACATTTTAAGTCAGCAAGGGAGACTCACTGCTGCAGAGGACACATCTATCTGTCCTAAATGCCATAATTATTGGACAAGAGTCTGCCAAGTAAGTTACTCCTTGGGGACTTCGGAGGTACATCACCTTCCAAGACATGTGGGAACTATTAGTGGACTGCTTGACTGATTTATGCAGTAGAATGCCCAATAATGATAGCACAAATATCAGTCATTTGAGAAAATTAGCAATCCTTCAAAATGCACACCAATCACTGTGTTGGGTGAGCAGAAGGGATGCATGGTTAATTTGGTCTGTGATTAACTCAGGCTGGCTGTTGGTTTGGGATTTAGACCAATTTGGCTACACTTCATAGTATTTTATAAGCAGAAGAATTTGAAGAATTTTAAAAGTAAATCCTCATTTTATAGATAAGGAAACTGATCTACCAAATGTTACCACACTCATTAAGATATGGTCTCTATTCACTTTCCTTAATATTTTGATATTTTGGATTTTTAAGCTCCTCCCATGAAATGCAGCTGCCCATTAGTAAAAGTAAAACCATTACTTTCAGTTTCCGAGAGGCCACAAGCTCTTCCACACCTACGATTTTTACTTCAATGATATTTTAAGCAAGCTGTTATTTTCTCCTCAGAGTTTACAGAACCAATACACACAAACACACCTGAACAAATATGTGTTATTGTATGAGGATGGAAATATACATACAAACTCTATGGTTGTTGTTTTTAAATCAGAAGTGTAGAAAACTCTGATACTTGTTATGGCTAATTTAAAGTATATTTTCCTATGTACCAAGCAGAAAATATTACTATAGACTGCACAATGGGCACTTGGATTGATATTAAGACAACTGGGAAGATACATATCTACAATCTAATAATGTGCATGTGGAGAGGGATAGAGGAATTAGACAATTATACAAATGATAGTATTACAAAGAGGTAGGAAAAAGCACAAAGTGCTTTTATATTTCAAAAAGTGGTGGTGGAGAAATCAACTCAAATGGAAGGAGACAGGAAAGAAGGAAATATTTTCTTTTGATGTTTGAAATTAATCTCAAAGAGTAGGTAGAATTTTACTCAGGAAATGGAGATAGAACCCTGTCAAGATTGCCATGATCAATTCTATTTGGTCCTAAAGGACAGTTAAGTAAGAAATTATCTAAAGGTTTCTCTTTTGATTTTTAAATTTACACTTCAAATTTTCAATGGCTAAAAATATTTCTATATTGATCCTTTATAAAAACAAAGATTTTTAAAAATTATTTCAAAAAATTATTTCACTCATTAAATACACATCATGCACCGATTTATGTGGCTGAATTCTTTCATTAAAAAGTTGGAATATAGTTAACAATGAATAAAATACATTTTTTAGAGGAAAGGCATTCTGGGAAAAATAATAAAACCAAAAAAAACACACATGCTGATTTTAAAATGAATAGGATTTGGACAAAGATCTTTGAGAAGATTAGTAGGGCAATAGCACTTGGTACCTAGTGATGGACAGTGATGCAAACAAAGCCAAACCAAAAATAGAAAAATAAAAAAATTTGGAGGTATAAGTTGTATCATTTCTTATTCTAGGAATACTCTGATGTCAAAGAATTAGAGAATTAAAGGGAACATTAGGTCATGGATATGTATTGTAAATATTTGCTAAATAGGGGAAGCTGACCTTTGTTTTAAAGGTCTTCTGGAAATAAAGGTCAGGAGCTAAAACCAGAGGCCTATATAAGAAGACCATTTTATTCCCCTGATACAATAACATGGAGGGCTACAGAATGAGTGTGAAATATAAACTAAAGTCAAATCTCAACTGCGAGGACACTGAGAAGAAAATTGCTGGTGAAAATTCATAACCACTATCTTGCCGGGACATGGGTTTTTAGTCTGTATATAATAACAGCCATTAAAAAAGAAATAAAACAAAACAAACAACAACAAAAAACCAAGCTAAGAATTTGATATATTTCTAAGTTATAATCACCTTGGTAGAAGGTTTTGAAAATCTCTGGACTACTCTCTTTAGCCCAGCCTTCAAAGAATTCCCATGGTTAAAAAATAAATGAATTAATAGCTAAAGTCACAATACCTCCTTCTCTCTCTCTCTCTCTCTCTCTCTCTCTCTCTCTCTCTCTCTCTCTCTCCCTCCCTCTCTGTCTCTTTCTCTGTCTTTCTCCCCCTCTCTCTCTAAAATCAATAAATAAAATTAAATAAGCCACCAGCTGTCAGAAGCAAGAAATAGGATAATCAGAGATATAAAGATAGACTTGAGTGAAATTATCTGATACAAAATTAAAAATAATACTTTATATGCTGAAACAAATAAAATAATTAAATAAAATAGTAAAAAGCAATGGACTATAAAAAAACCACATATTTGAAAAAATATAGAGAGTTTTTAGAAGTGGGAAAATTGTATTGTTGTTATGTAAAACCTAATGGCAGATTACTGTTGATAAGAAAATTAGTGAACTAGAAAATAAATCTATAGGTGTAATATCAAATATAGCCAAGAAAGAGAAAGAAATGGAAAATATAAAATTGTGTTAAGAGCAATGAAGGCAAGTGTAATGATGGAAAAGCTAATTGAATTACCAAAAGAAGAAAAGGAGAATGGGTCAGAGTATTATTAGAAAAGATAATGAATGGAAATTTTTCCATAATTGATAAAACTACATGAATCCATAGTCAGGAAGCCCAAGCAAAGGGACATTATAAATATAAAAATATTTGCCCTTAGGCATATTATATTGAAACTATAGAACCAACCAAATGAAAAGATATTATCCAAAAATTTCTTTTAAAATCTTTGGAAAAAATCAGATTAACTAGGTAAAAAGATCACAGAATTTATAATCTGAACCAGCAATTTTCAGGGTGAAAGAGAGAGTATTAATTATTACTTCATGTCAATTGGAATAAACTGGGACTATTCTAGGAAAACTGATAATTGTGATAATCCCACATATAAGGAGATGACAAGACAACCAGATAATTTTTCTACAATGTAAAGGAAAACAAAAAGTATAAAAGATAAAATAGTTGAAGATAGTTAGTATTCTAATTCTTTATTACTTAGAAAGAAATTAAAAATATATTTTAAATTCTGACATTGGTAAGTATTTTAAAATTTTGAAGATAACTATTAAAGTTAAAGAAATTAGTTGTGTGATTTTCAATCTAATACAAATAAGTGGATTGAGAAAATATACAAAATGGTATAAAATATTATATATGAAATGCTAAATTACAATATGCCTAAAATAAGATAGAAGACTAAATCTAGACTTCTTAATACTTACAATAAATGCAAGTGGAAAAAATAATCAAGTTAGATGATCAGAATTAATCTTTAAAAATCTAACTAAATTCTAAGAAGTGATATGTCTAAACCATCAGGATAAAAAAAAAAAAAATTAAGTAAAATGATGAAAAAAGACATACCAGCCAAATAGTAAGAGTGCAAGTATTTCTACATTATTCCTAGACCAAATGGACATTAAGTCCCAAAGAGCCTTGTTATTGAAACTAGATGATAACTATGTAATACTGAAAGTTCACCAGAAATCTCAAAGGTTGCATGCATCAATATAATAGTCTTTACATGTAATGTACTAGTAAAGTAGCAAAATAAGAAAAATGTAAAAATCTACCATTTTATTGGTATACATTAACATAGCTTTTGCAATAATTAATAAATAAAGCAGACCAAAAAAATCTGTCAAGTTATAGATGATTTAAATATCACAATATTAAATTTGATATAATATGAATCTTTTAAGCATTCCACTCAAACTGAAAAATACACATTATTTTGAAGGAAAGAGGTTATAGAATGACTTCAATCATGTATAATGATGCAAAAATTTTAAATAAAATATTATCTGGCCAAATTAATCAATGCATAGAATGCAAGAATTGCTTGGCAATAAAAATAAATTTAAAAATAAATTAACATATTTTGTACTACATTAATGCATCAAAATGTGGCAGCCATGATCATTTCAAGTGAAAGAGTAAACAATTGGTACCATTCAACATCTATGTTTGATTTTAATAAACAAAGAAAAAATAGGATGACATTTCTGTTTTGATGTAATTACCATGAACAAGCTATAGTAATCATAATATTTAATGAAACAAAAACTAAAAAGTTTTCTCTATAACATCAGAAACAAGTTAGGATCTGTCTTTCTACTAAATCCATTTAAGTTTTATTTAAAAAAAAAAAAAACAACCCTTATTCATCACAATAAGGCAATAAATCTATTTAAGAATATATGAATGGAAAAGAAGAAATAAGCCAGTGATTATTTGCCAATGATATTATTAGGCAGAAAATCTGAAATTATAGATGAGTGATCAGAACTTAATAGGACAGTTTACTAGCTTTAAAATGTGCATCCTGAAACTCAAGGCGCTAGTGGTGCTAACAAGGACCAAGGCCAAGGAGGCCAAAACGCTCGCAGGGCCTCAGAGAGATGGAGAATCGCGTGAGGAATGACCAAGTGCTGGGAACTGAAATGAGTTCTACAATTGTCCAGCTAGCTGTGCAGTGAAGTGAAGCGAAGAGAATCTGAACTTCACCAGTATCCCCACTTCCTTCCAATGGTGTTTTGAGATCCTCATTATGAAGATCCCAGAATCAGCGAAGGGGCAAATGCCTGAGATTCCAGACAGGAAAAAAGGGGATCACCAGGCAGGAATCTTAACAGATGACTGGAAAGGAGCAAATCCATGTGGCTGCTCAAAAGCTGCCGGTGTCCTTAGAAGAAGAGAAGGCACATGGAAGCATAGAGAGGACTCCAAATGACACAGAGAAAGAAGAAGTCCATCTACAAGGTAAGGAGAGACCCCTCAGGAGGAACCTGCCGACACCCTCATCTCTATCTTCTAGCCTCTGGATTTGAGAGAAATTAAACGTTTACTGTTTACACAAAAATCCTACATAATAAGAGACTAATAATATGCAAATAGACTGAACGGCAGAACAACCGAACAACTGGTTGTTATCATGGGCACTGACCACCAGGGGGCGTGTGAGGAACATGGCAGGCGTTGGCTGCGGCGGGATGGTGGAGCAGGTGAGCGAGGTCGCCAGACCAAGACAGGGTGCCAGTCGCTGTCATTGGGGTGAGCCTCTGGTGGTTACTGAAAATTCTTTGCTCCTGTGCCCACAGTCCTGCCCAGTGCTTGCACCTACTGCCGGCCTGCTTGCACCTGCTGCCGGTGCTGGAGCTGCCGCTCGCACCCACTGCTGGTGCCTGACACTGGTCCCAATCACTTGGCACCATCAGTAGGTGTGAGCGGCGGCTGCCGGCCCTGATTGCCCCTGAGGGCTTCTTCACCTTCCCCTGCTCCTTAGGGGCAATTGGGGCAGCAGCCACCGCTCGCACTCACTGACAGCACCAATCCCACTTGCATCCACTGCTGGAGCTAGCCTCAATCACTCTGCGCCGTCAGCAGGTTCAAGTGGGGTCGGTGCTGTCAGTGTGCGGGAGCAGCAGTGGAGGAAGCAGGGCTGCTGGCAGACAGGGGCCGGGGGGGGGGGGGTGCGGGGCATGGCGGGAGGGCCTGGGCAGGGGCACAGAGGATGGGCCAAGACCCCTGTGCCTACTGCAGCCTTGCGGCCACAGTTCCTTTCAAGGTGCACAAATTTGTGCACTGGGCCCCTAGTAAGTAAATAAATAAAAATGTGCATACAAAAAGTTTTTGTCTATTGACGAGGAACCAAGATGTCCTCAGAATAAGAATTTCTTAAACAAGATACAAAAAATTAACCATAATGAAGATCTTTGATAAACTCAATTCCATTGCATTTAAGAATTGCTCACCCATAGCACAATGACAGTTTAAAAGACAAGTCACGGAATGAGAGAAAATACTCACAAAAATCTGTGCGAACAAAGGATAATATGGAAGATGGAATAGGGAAAGGTCCCAAATGTGTCTTATTTTCCAAAATTTTTGAATACTTAGAATTCAGCTATCTGTGGAACCTGCCACTGTACAAAGGTCTGATTGTTTAAAGGATTCCAAATATTTTCATGGGTCTATTCTCACACTAACGTATGAATAACAGTGCTTAAACCCAAAGGCTTCATAAACATCCACTGGGGAGTGGTGTCTAATGTGCTAAAATGTTGATAACTATGCATGTGACTCGTAATGTACTCTTCACATATTAGAGAGGAGTTGCTATGGCTTCTTAATGAAATGTTCCTAGGTTTTAAAATTTGAAACCAGACAGTTGGGGAAAGGGAGTTATGGGTAAATGCTGAGTACACTTATCCTGCTATCTTTCATAATTCAACTAAATTTGCTTGCCTCAGAGGAGGATTTGAAAGAAGAAAAAAAATATTTTTCCCTAAATTCTTTTACTCTAGTGTAATAAAACACAAGTGTGTATGCAGATTCATTTCATCACTGGGAATTGAAACTCTCTCGTTTGCAAAGAGAGTAGGATGTGAAATGGCAGCAGTTTTCAAAGTTAAAATTCCTTAGAGAGGAACTAAGAGAAGCAGGATTTAAGAACGGAAAAAGACCTTTGGGGGTCATCTCTTCCAATCCCTCATGCTACAGCTGTAGAAATCTCATCTGCAAAGATGAGTTACTTACCCAAGGTCACCCAGCTAGCCAGTGACAATATAATAGTTGTGGTTTTTTATATATGAATCAATGGATTTCGATGTTAGAGTTACAAAGAAGTAACTTGATGCTGAAATCTGATTTCCTGATGGATTTCTGTAAACTTGTTTTCTGAACGCTGTTGTGGCTCCAGTTAAAAACAGATACTAGCAGTGCCCGACAGAATAGAGTTTCCATTCCAGTTAAGCCAGATAAATGGATTCACCATTTCAGGACGGGATATAAACAGAATTAAGTTTTTTCTGCTAAAATACTATGTTTGAAGAATTTCCCCGTAAAATAGGAATTAAAATTTTTTAAAAGCACTCACTAACCTTAGTAGTAACAAGAATATCGTTATGTGTGCTTATGGGACACTCTTGCCTGCTGGTGTGTTTGCTAATTCAAATTCAGACCTCGTCATTGGCCTCAGGGAGCTCGGCAGGCTGTGGGGCAACAGTCAATCAGCTTTACTAGACGCTTAGAGCAGAGACCCTTATGGCTGGGAAAACCTGAGCCAAAGGTCTTTGACCTATTCCCTGACTTCCTGGAGAAAGGGAGGATAAAATGAGTTCCAAAGAGAGTATGCATCAGCTATTTTGGGCTGCTGTTGGAAGAAGGCTCATGCATCAGGAGGTGACTGTGGCTAGAGCTCATGGCCCCGCCAGAGCATGGGGTAATAATATGAAGCTGGTACAAAAGGTTAGGAGGTGAACAATGAAGAGCCTTGGGAATTTTGGTTTTTATCTTAAAAACTAGAGGGAACCATTCCTGTGTTGTAAATAGTGAGATTCTATGTCATATATGTATTTAAAAATAATCACGCATGCCCGGCCAGCATTGCTCAGTGGTTGAACGTCAACTTATGAACTAGGTCATCAAGGTTTGATTCCTGGTCACGGCACATGCCTGGATTCCAGCCTTGATCCCCAGTGTGAGATGTGCAGGAGTCAGCCAATCAATGATTCTCTCTCATCATTGATGTTTCTCTCTCTCTCTCCCTCTTTCTTCCTCTCTGAAATCAATAAAAGTATATTTAAAAAATAAGAAGAATCACTGTCAGAGACAGCAGGAGCATTGCTCAGTACTGCTGCTCTGAGTGGCTCTGAGCCCATATATTCTTCTCAGTTCCTCCCGACTTCACCAGGGCTGGTTCCTTTTCGAACTCTGCCCACTGTACTAACAGGTGGGAACTTAGTCCAAGTTTCTCCTTTATCCTCTGCTCACTAGTTACAGGTGTTGGGTCCGACCCCTCCTGCCTGGGGCTGAGCCTCCTTGGACGCCAGGTCTTAGACGGAGAAGCCATGAGAAGCTGTGGGTATATAAGATTGAGTCTTTATTGCAAAAGCCAGTGGCACAACAGACCGATACAGGCAAAACAGTCCTTCATAGCAAAGTCTACACAGGCAGGCAGCCTGACACCGGCTGGTTAAAATGTACATCTTTCCCACAAAAGCAGCACTAGTCTCTGTGCCCACAGCTATTATCTGAGCAGCCTCGTACTGCCTCTAGACTCACCGCCTCACATCGTAGTGGTACCTAAGCTCTCTAACTCAGCAGATTCTCCTGCCTCCCCTGCCCAGCACACTGGCTGGTTTACGTGGTAGCTGTACCTGAGCTCTCTATGAGTTCTTAGCCTTACATCGTGGCAGTATCAGCTCTCAGCTCTGAGCTCTCCTCTCACCTGCACACACAGGAGCTACATTCTCTGTGCCTACCTCTCTGCTTCTCTGAGCTCTCTAGCCTCTGCTCAGCTGCTCTCTAGCAGACTCCTGGTCCGTAACCTATATATTACTCCAGAGACAAAGAAGGCTAGTTGCCAACAGTGACATCAATCATTTGGGTTACAGAAGAGCACAGTGAACCATGTATCCTTGCACCTGCTCACAGTATCTTGGCCTTGGGCAACCCCGATTAGGCTCATGCTCAGAGCTGCCTTGGCCATTCTGGTGTATTGACAACAAGGCCTCTGTGCTCCTATTGGCCTTGACTATCTGGAGATCCTGGTGTGGTTCCCACAACCACTCATAATCTCTGCGGACTTGAATTAGTTAACTTGTGTCTATTTCCTTATCAGTAAAATGGTGACTGTAGGTAGGATTCACGGTATAGAATCTATAATAAAAAAAAGCATAATATGCTAATTAGACCGGACGTTGTTCCAGACAACCTTCCAGACAAAGCCAGGGCTACGAGGGAAACCCGGGTCCCAGGTGCCTGCCAGCGGCCAGAAGGAAACCTGGGTCCCTGGTGCCAGAGGGAAGCCGATGCCGGCAGTCGGGGGAAGAAAGGCCTACTCTTGCACAAATTTTGTGCGTTGGGCCTCCTAGTATCATATAATGCTTAATACCTTTAAGTGTTAATATTTTCTGGGATATTCTACAATTTTCACTTCTGAACACAAATCATAACCATAATTAAAGCATGCTATTTAATCCTCTGCTCATTTCTACCTGTCACCTGGCCCCAGCACCTCTCACAGTAACCTGCTCCTGGTAAACACTCCAAGGACGCTGCTAATTGACTCTTAGACAAAACAACCAGTTCAGCTGGTTTAAAACTGTTCAATAAAAATACACAGGCAGGCGTGTTTCTGGTGTGCCGCCTTGCCCTCCCACACACCTTTTTGTTGTTGTTGTTGTTCTTAGAGTGGACTGACAGGTTCTTTAGGCAATGTTCTGTTCAATTAAGTAAATAGTTACATGGGCAATTCTTTGAAATGCATATGAAGGAAAGTAGCAGCTTAAAGCCAACCTTTTTGTTCGTAAACTGTGCCTTTACTAGATCTCTCTAAAACTGGGGGTTCCTGCTTGCCAACAGTTTTACGTCCCTGTGGTACTTTGGTACAGACTCAATTTCCCTGAAAACACTGCTCTTCAGATAAGAAAAGGCAATTTCAAAAGGTGCATGTGTTTCTTTTCCCCTGCTGCCTGTGAAAGACACCTGAAGCTACAATTCGATCACCCCCAATGCATTCAAGAAATACATTTATTAATAAACAGTCTATACAGGGTTTCAAATCTCAACACCTTCTGAAATGATCCTCTGCAGCAATTTCTAACACAGTGCCCTTGTTAATGGTATTTACTAAGCACCAGCTAATTAGGAGACTGAATTTGACTGTAGACAACATTGTCTTTACTGGAGACTAGGAGCTATAAACACAATAGCAGGCCATATGCCTATTACAGGGCACTGCCTTGATCATGGCCCCTGCATATAACAGGCACACCTTTCAAGGGACTACATGCAAGGGTTTGGGGACTCGCTACAGTTCTGCTGAAGGATATTTTAAAATTGCATTCTTAATCAAGAATACATTTCTCTTATTTGAATTTAGCAATCTAATTTTCCCCCAAAGGTATCAGAATTAGATCCAGAAACTAATGACATGTAATAAACCTTGATGTGGCATAATTTTGCATAAACATTAGGTTTTAAAAGTGGAAAGTTTTGTAGATTTGTAATAAAAATAAGTAGCTAAGAGAGTTCAGAAGCTTATATGTTACATTAAATTTGAATCCAATCTATTATCTTTACTTGTTTTGGAGGCAATCGTTTTAAAAATAGACTTTTTAAAAAGATATGTAACCTCCAATTAACCTATATTTGTATTATGTGGATTCCAAGTACTTAGGTTTCCAAAATCTGTATATCCCAAAGTGTTATAACAATGGGTCTTGGGCTTCAATTTCATAAAATGGTTGTAATTTGCATTTCACTTTCAGAAAGCTTTTTAATGTTAAGTTTCTCCTTTCAACCCCCTGCTAAGTAAACTAAATGGATACACATTAGGGTTCTGACCTGTTTAAGAGTCTGCTTTCTGAAGTACTATTCTTTACATGGGTAATAATAGTTTTATATTTAAATTACCAAATAGTGACTATGATTTACCATTAACCAGATGACACTCTGTGAGTTTCTTAGACGCTCCAACCTGCACTGACTCCTCCAGATATGGCTCATTAAAACTCCATAGCATTGAAAATCACAAGGGCAAACCCATCTATTATAATTTTTTATCCATTTTTTATTTACTATAACCACAGGCACAACTCTGTCACAACTGAATTATTATTAGCGTTCTCTAAGTAGACCAGAAAGCTCTCAATAGACCATCTCTGTCTCCCTGCCCCAGCATCATAACAGTATTCTGTTCAACTTCAGGTAAGTCCACTAAAACTGACAATGGCATGCCAAGGAGGTTAGAGGTTAGGAGAGTCTACTCTAGAAGGGAGGAATATTAATCACTGGTATTGTTTAGAGTTTCTCATTGATGGTAATGATAGAAAGTAGAGCAACTTTCCACAGGGTTTTATTATTATAATTTAATACTCTAGAGAAAATGTTCCTGCTTTGCGTGCTTACTGAAAAGGGATTATATTGGTTTATTAAATTCTAATATGTTAAACTGCTAGATGTTGATACTATGTACACTATCTTCCTTCTCTTTGGAGGGGTGTTGCTTACTGAAGTGGATATCTATTGCATTTAGTGTGTGGGCTTTGTCTGGAAAAGTTTTGCCTGCCCAGAAGCAAGCCACAGATGGCTGAGAAGTGCTGTGAGTACCTGCGTTCCTGGCTATGTTTAGACAGCCACAGTGACTTACATTTGACCCAAACTTGGCCAATCAATACTCCCCTCCTCAGACTTTGGAACTGGTATAGAGAAGCAACCAATCAGAGAAAGTATACACTTCAAGGCCGTGCAGTTGCCATCTTCCACTCACAATGTGAACAGATGGCAAAACGCAGTGACCTGGACTGCAAAGTGAGAAAATAATAAATGAGATGCTTGAAAAGAAGTTGAAATGACAGACAGAGGATTAGTGACATCTTTTTGTGTTTTTGAATTCTGAGAAATCTACCATGCACTTTTTTCTGCTTCTAATACACACAGACACACACAATCATGAATGTGTGTTTATACTAGGCATCCTTATTTAAATTCTCCCTACCTGCTTTAACTGGTTTCTATCACTTGCCAAATAGTAAGTATAAATCTTTGGCCCTGGCTGGGTAGCTTAGTTGATCAGAGTGTCACCAAGGTTGGGGGTTTGATTCCTGTACAGGAATCTATATATATAAAAGCTTAAGCGACCATCGCAACCCAATGGATGACCAAACAAGCTATGTGGGGCAACTAGGCCAACAGGGGGGTTAGTGAGGGGTGACCAAACGACCGAGCAGCAGGCTGCATGGGGCAACCAGGCCGGCAGAGGGGTTAGTGAGGGGCAACCAAATGACCGAGCAGCAGGCTGCGTGGGGCGACCAGGCCCGCAAGGGGGGCTGTGAGGGGTGACCAGGCCGGTGGGAGGGGAAGTTGGGGGCCACCAGGCCAGCATGGGGGCAGTAAGGGGTAACCAGGCCAGTGGGAGGGCAGTTAGGTTGACCAGGCCAGCGGGGGGGCAGGGTGCAGTTAGGGCTACCAGGCCAGTGGGAGGTGGGTGTTGGGGGCAACTAGGCCAGCAGGGGAGGCAGCTGGGGGTTACCAGGACAGCAGGGAGGGCAGTTAGGGGTGATCAGGCAGGCAGGCAGGTGAGCAGTTAGGAGCCAGTGGTCCCGGATTTAGGTCCTGAGGATCGGGCCTAAACCAGCAGTCAGACATCTCCCAAAGGGTCCCGGATTGGAGAGGGTGCAAGCTGGGCTGAGGGGACCCCCCCTCCAGTGCACAAATTTTGTGTTGATGGGGCCTCTAGTCAACCAATAATGAATAAATATGTGGAATAACAAATCAATGTTTTTCTCTCCCTCTCTCTCTCTAAAAAAAATCAATGAGTAAAACATTTAAAAACATCTGTGAGCCCTGATTGTGCTGCTAAGTGGTTAGAGCATCAGCCTGTGCACCGAAGGGTCACAGGTTATATTACTGGTCAAGGGCCCTTACTTGGGTTGCAGGTTTAATCCCGTGTGGGGTAGACAACCAATCGATGTGTCTCTCTCACATCAATGTTTCTCTTTCTCTCTCTCTTCTCTCCCCCTCTTCTCCTCCCACTCTTTCTAAAAAAGCAGTGGGAAAAAAATATCCTCAAGTAAGGATTAACAACAACAAAAAAATCTTTGAAAAATATGTTTTTATTATTTCTCAAAGACATGCAACTAATTTCTGTTGGATTTTATGAGGCAGATTCCTTATATCCAGTCTTTGCTTTTCATGTATTCATATTTTTGTTGTCCTTAACTCCAAATTTTGTGTGTCATTTGATTAAGACATCTCTCCTTTTGAGTAGGCAACAATTTCTCTGTATTTTAGCCCCTTATTTTCCTTCTTAGTTACCTCTGTCTTTATGCTTTATTTTATGTCTGAAAGCTTGCATCTCTATTTTCCTAATTCTCATCATATTTTAATGAGCAAGATACTAATGTTTTCATGGATAATGTACTATGGTTTGTCCCACAGAATCTTAGAGGTCTTAGGATATGTTGTTCCCCTGCAAACATATTTAATAATACAGAATGTTTTATTAACCACCAAAATGTTAGAGGTAACCTTTAAAAGTCTCATCTTAGCTTTCCTAGGATAAATTATCATTATTTTCTATAAATAATTGAATTGAATTGAATTATTATTTATAGAGTATTACCATTATCATTGAAGCTGACATTCCCAAGTTCAGTTTATGATATTATCAATAATAATAAAAGTGCAATATGCTAATTAGACCGGACATCCTTCCAGATGACCTTCCAGGCAAAGCCAGGGCTGCAGCCATGGGATCCAGGCAGCCGCTGCAGCTGTGAAGGCCTACTCTTGCACGAATTTCGTGCATCAGGCCTCTAGTGTATCCATAATTGGCCTAAATAACTGAAATTTATTAAAATAAAAACATATAAAACCCAATTTAAAATGTTGCCTCTATAGTTCATTTTAAATATCCTATATAATAAAAGCCTAATATGCTAAATGTCTGACCGTTCGACCAGTTGCTATGATGCACACTGACCATCAGGAGGCAGACACTCCAACCAGTAGGTTAGCTTGCTGCTGGGGTCTGGCAGCTGATTGGGACTGGGCAAGACGGGGTGGACATGCTCTGGAGCCCTCCCACGGTCCCTCCCTGGTCCCAGTGGTGCACCAGTGGGGTCCCTCTACCTGGCCTATGCCCTCACAATCCAGGACCCCTTGGGGTAAGTCGGAGAGCCAGTTTCAGCCTGATCCCCACAGGCCAGGTCAAGGGACCCCACCTGTGCACAAATCCGTGCACTGGGCCGCGAGTTCTTAATAATAATGGCTACCCAATTTTACTTACTACTAAAATAAATAAATTTAAACTCAATTATTAGGCATTTTCCCCCATTCCCTGCCTCTTCCATTCACAGTTGTACAGAAACAAATGAACTTCATCTATATCATAAATCTTATTAATAGTAGATTAGTAGATCAAAGGTGTTGGTCTAGAGTTGAGACATAAACGATATTTTAGAAATGAGTAAATTCTAAAATGTTGTTTCAGTCTGTTTTCTTCCATTCTCAGCTAATTTGAATCACTGCTAAAGGAAAATGTGGTGATTGGAAACCAGCCAATTTTTCAACAAGCATACAGGATCCACCATTGTCTTTCAGCAATGGAGAAGACATTCCCCAGGCAATTTTCCATTCAATGAATAAGTGCATATGGGCTATCTATGTGCTGGCTGAGACATTCTAAACATGACATTGCAGTCTAATGCTCTTCCTATCCAACCTTCCTTACTCACCTTCCCCTTCACTGGTGATAAGCCTGCTCAGTGATCTGAAGGCTCTGTATGCTCCTGCTCCATCCCCTTCATTCTTCTAGGGGGTCTCCCCGACTACAGTTCTTTTGCATGTCTAATGCCCTCTCATTTGCTACCACAAAATCCAAAGTGACCCATTAAAAAATACTTTTAAATATAATAATTTAGAGAAAACCTAAATGACAAAAGTGTGGTACATTCAAAATATAAATGCTCTTGTGGTGTGGAGTAATCAGAGAACATTTCAAAGTGTGCTGGGTCCTGGGGTAAAGCATTAAAATGAATGACATTTGGTAGATGAAAGAGGAAAGAACGTGGAAGAAAGTAGAAGGAAGGAATTTTAGGTTGTAGCATTAACGGGGGGGGGGGGGAGAGTGAAAAATAATAAGAAAGACAAGACATTTCTGGTGCCAAAGATACTGACCACCAGAGAAAACAAACTGTAAAACTGGATTGACAAGGTGCCCACCAGAATAAGAGGCTCCTAAATTAGAGAAATGTGGACTTCATGTAGGTGGCAGAGTTAATAATTTTGGGGCTTGTAATAGACATGACTCTCAAAAGTAAACATTAAGGTATAATTTATTATTTAAATGGTATATGAAAAATCATCTTTTACCAATGATAATGTATGTATTTTAATCCACATTTCAAAGATATTATATCATAACATTACACTTTACTAGAGTTTAGAAAAGTTAATCAACTAAGGGAAACATACCAGTAGCATGGTAAAAGTGATAAAAGTGGAAGGTACATTAATCAAGATTGGGAAACATTTCAAAGAATAAGAAACAAAAGTTGTTAACTGAAATTTAAAGTGAAGAGTTTTTGTCCCAGATTTGTAAAGCAGGTAGGTGGTGTGAGTGACACAGGATAAGAAGAAGTTGAAGGTCTGGACAAAGGTAGTGGGATTAATAGAAAACAGGTAAAAAAAAAAAAATAAAATAAAATAAAAACAATATAAGAACAAATTACAAAAAAAAAAAAAAAAAAGGTAAAGGGGAATGAGCTGTGCTCAAACCATCCATTTATAGTCCAGTAGGCACAGCAGTAGTGCCACCAAGAGAATAACATACCATTTGGGAGGGAGAAAGTGAATTCACTTTAGCATATATTTGTGTCCACGATGCTACTTGCTACTGAATCCAACAAACGTACTTATTTAGTTCCCTAAACTTATTAGAGACCTTTCACATCCAGGCAAAAATTCAATAAAAATAAAGCAACATGTAAAAATAATCTGATAAGATATTTATTAATTAAAAATATATTTTATATACATATATTATTTTAAAATACTACAAATACATAGGTAGACATAAAAAAAAAATCAGCTAAAAATAAACGTGCTTTAAAAGGATGATTTCATTGTTCTTTGCTCAAAGATGTCTACTGAGTTGTGAATTTATTCATTTATTTTTGTCAAGACATCTAACCTCTGTCAGTTTTCTCATCTATATAAAATGGTAATAATAATAATAAGCCCAGATGGCATGGCTCAGTGGTTGAGTTTCAACCTATGAACCAGAATGACATGGTTCAATTTCTGGTTAGGGCACATGCCTGAGTTGCAGGCTCAAACACCAATGGGAGGCAGTCGGATCAATGATTCTCCCCATCATTGATGTTTCTATCTCTCTCTCCCTCCCCAATCCTCTCTGAAATCAATAAAAATATATTTTAAAAAAAGTTTTAACCCAAAAACATTATATTAGACCCAGATGCTTTTCATATCAGTAAATAATGTTCTGAGTTTCTAGAGCTTGTAAAGCATGCCTTTCATTTACACTTCCTGAAAAACAGTGTATGAAGAAATATTTTACCTAGCTAAGAGAATAGTTACATTTAAGAGTACGTACTACAATGGAAGCTCATGTACTGGAAGAACTGGTTTATGAGCATTAAAACCAGTTAATCAATGCTAAGTATAAACTACTAGTTATAAACCGTTTGCCAAGTGAAATTTATTATGTCAAAATTATTCCTAAAAGACAAGAGACAATATAAAAATAATAACAAAGCAAGGCATAAAAACACAGATTATATTTTAAAATATTGGTAAATGATGGTTAAGATAAAAAATATTATACATTTTTTCATATAATATGGAGATTAAATTTAACCTTTGAAAATGATAATTGGAGAAGTAAAAGTATAAATTTACACACATGCAAACACATATATACACACATGTAATTAAATGAAAGGTAATCAAATACTCAAAATGTAAGACATTTTCATAGAAAACTATAGATATTCTGAAGGGAAATGCTCATGTTTTCACTATTCCCACTCATAGTATACTATTTTTGCCAAATTATTTGTTGCCCATTGCAAGCAAGACCTAAAAAAAAAAAAAAAAACTTTCCTTAACCAAGTAGGTGCTAGTGTCTTAAGTACCTGCCACAATATTGACGAAGGTCACCGACCTGGTTGCAAGTATGTAAGGTAGAGCCCTTCTAATTCTTCTTTCTACATATCTGCATACCTCCAAATTCCTGATGGTATTAGCCATTCAGAAATTTACTGTAAATATAAATATAAAACCATTATATAGGCATGGGTTTAAAATTTACTCAGAATATCAGCTATTAAAATGGATTGCTATTAAAAAATACAAAAAAAAACTGTTCCTCTAACCAAAATGAATTTGCTAAAAAAAAAAAAAAAAAAAATGGCATGTCCTATAATTCTGAAAAGCTAATTGTGCCAGGATTTATGATTAGAGAGTAAAAATAGAGTGGATCTCTTGATATTCCACACCTTTCTTCTGTTCTCTCTTTTATATCCCATAATAAGGATATGCCTTTAACTTCATTTTAGTGGAGAATGAGAGGCTTATTTTTAAACCCCATATAAATGAGAGAACGTAATTCTTCTTCCTATAAATCAATCACTATATTCAATAAGCATGGTACTCAGCAAATTCAAGGTCTTTAAGCAAAATAAAGGGACTTGATTATTAAAAGAAGGGCTAATAGCCTCTGTTCCTTAACCAATGTGATTAAAATGCATATTCGCACGTTTAAATCTAGACATTCATTTTAGCTGTAAGATTGGGTAGTGACTAGCTATTGTTATAATCTTTCAATTTGTCTGTGTGTGTGTGTGTGTGTGTGTGTGTGTGTGTGTGTGTGTGTGTGTTTAAAATACTTTATAATACTTGCTTACATTTCCTTAAGATCAATACATTTTCTAGGTGGGCTTTAATGTTAAATAATTTATTTTATTTTCCAAATAAACTTTTAAAATATTTCAGAATATCATTCCACTTCCATAGGCTGTTTAAAAAAAAATCCATCTAATTTTTAAGCTGACATTTTTTACCAGTAAGTAGATAATGATATTAAAGAGCACTTTTCACTTACTACAGTTCACCTAGAATTTTTAAAAATAAATGCTTGTCAGGTAACAATATACTCCACGGAATCTGAATGAAGTGAATGCTTTATGTTCATTAAGGAATGTATGGATTATTTCTTTTGAAATAAAGAAAAATTTTAAACATATCTTCAATTATACAAGTTAGAGTTTTTGAAAATGAAAGCATATTATGGTCATTTTAATAAAAACTTCAAGGGAAGATCACATGAGCAATGAGAATGTCTCTTTGATGAACATTCACAACACTCAGTAGAATTTCCTTAGAAACTTTATCCTTCTGTTTGAGCAACTATATCTTCTCATTTCTTTTCTTCCCCTTTTCCATTTAAAATACCATGCCAAATACTCAACTTTTGATAACCAGTATTTTTAAGAGAAGAAAACAAAAATCTTAAAGACGTAATTTCAGTTAACTAATATTTGAAGTTTGATTATGTAGAGATGTACTGAATGTCTGATTCTTTGACAAGCAAAGGAACAAGTTGGTGTCCTCCCCAAGTCCATAAAATTTTTCTACTTACAGTATTCAAGGTTGAGTTGAACAGGGCCAAATGGGAGATGAGATGAAAGAAGTCAAATACAGGGTAGGCAAAAGTAAGTGAAGAGTTGTTCATAGGAAAAAGTGATACATGTTATATATGATTCTTACAATAGCTCTATTAACCCTGTGCTCTGCATACTCATAACTGTAAACCTATTTTTGCCCACCCCTGTATATAAAACCCAGACCTCCTTTCTGCATAAAAAAATCTGAACTATAAATATTTCTAAGATAGAAAGTCATCAACTCTGAAAATGTTGGTTGTCCCTTAGTGACAATCTCTGAATATGGCAATATATTTGTATTTTCACTTAAATCTTCTCCTCTGATTATTCCTTTATATCACTTAGCTCACTAACTTGAGCACCAATATTAATTTTGCTGTCACATTATTGAACAACTATACATAAAAATTTAAAACCTGAAATGATGCATTTAACTCTGCTTTTATAAAAGTGAAGCATAGCATTTAAGAATGGAACAAAGTGAATATTCCAACCCCCACTTGAAAATAATTGCTAAATAATTCATATAGTTATGTTGTAGCTCAAGGTACAACAGATACAAAAACAAGAAACATGTTAACTAAATTAGTATCAGTTCACTTTATCTACAGATAATTGGATAATTGTTCAGTTTTTATTAGACAGAAAGTTAAAGTATCTCTAAAACACAGGGTAAGTATACTAACCTAGATAATAGATGAGTTTTCACTAAAAAAAAACTAATGTATTATACAGAAGAAAACATGTTCATTAAATAAATATGGTGCAGATATCTTGAGATAAACTTACAAATTAATGTATAGGTTTGCTACAGTACAGAGGGGCACATGGTTTTTTTGGTTGTTTGTTTTTATCACTTTGAATTTTAAATATAGAAACTGCTTCTGAAAACAGTGATGTGGAAATGATCTGGGACTAAAGGCCTCAGTTTCAAGATTGGGACATCAGGAGAAATACTTTGAAGTGACAGACGATGAATGGAAGTTCTGGATATGGAATCCTGAAATATTTCCTAAGACCAGTAAGAATAGGACCTAAAAAGCATTACCATTAAAACAATTATTCTCTTACTCATCTATACAGATATATAGCTAAGACCTATTTTCTTTCCAATGTGGTCAATATATGCTTTACTATGAAAAACATAAGTTTATTATGTGTGGAAAATTTTTAAGTTTCAATAAAAGCATTCTTTCTATAAAGAAATACCCTTAAAGGACAGCCTATCCTCTGAAACTTGAGCTACCTAAGAAAGTTTTCTGTTGTATTTGCTTGTTTAGTTGGTTGGTTGGTTTTTGTTTATGTGTTTTTTTGTTTGTTTTTTCACGTATTCAGATGAGCCTTCTCACTTGGAAATATTTAAATGATATAATTCATTAACTCCAAAGGTTGACAATTTCATGGAAGAAATTTAATTTTTTAATGTACTGGGTGAATTCAGTAGAGACTTTTGGTGGTATCATTTTTGTTTTAGGCTCTGTTGAGGCTTAACTGCAAGTGTGTGTCTGTGTACATATCATTACATGGTTCTTCACGAATAACTTTTTTGAGTGTGTAAAACACTTAAAAGAGAGTCAGGTTTGGTAACACTATAGATAGAAATATGTGCCGTAAGTTATTTTAAAATATGTACTTCACCAGTATGCTGTCTTAGAATGGACACACAAATGATCATTTCTTTTCCCTCCCTAGTCATATAATTACCACTTTTTTGAGTGGGTTCGCCTTCCACACACTGATCTGAAATGAATACCAATTGCCAATAGGTCTGAATGTGTGTAAAACAACTAAAGTAAGGCTGCTAAACTATTGGGGCGGGGGAATGAAATACATCTACCCTTCTACTGCAGGACAATTAAAATAGATACATACCACTGCTATAGACAATTATCAGACTTCAGACTCCTCCCTTTTAACCATCTGCTCTGAATGGGAATTGTACTTTGTGGACTCTCCAATGCATATTCCTTTAAAAGCTCATAATGATAATATTGCAAGGAACTTCAGGAATCATCTCGTTTACAAATCATAGAGAGAATGCTGACAAAGCAAGACAGTGGCAGACCTAGGAAGTCTGAACCTCTTTTAGAGTTCGTATATCAGAACATCTTTCAAACTCAGAAATAACATGTCTTAATCATTAGTGTGGATTATATATACCATTCACTCACTTACTCATGCAAGACACAATTATTGATTACCTGTCACATGTAATATTGAGTGCTGTCATATGTAAAACTCTCTGGTAAACGTTGGGGCAAGACAACAATAAATTGAAAGAACAGTGAATTAAACCACACTGATCCAAATGTATGGTAATAACCTGTCAACTGAAATTCATATTACTTTGCTATTAATCTTCTCCAAGCATAGTTCTACTCAATTCATTTCCCTGTTCAAAATAGTCCAATGGTCACCTCTATAACCCTTGGCACAAGCAATTACTGAGAGAAAAATGTCTGAGTTTTACTTTATGATTTGATGCCCAGCATCTATTTCAAGGAATATATTTTCTATTATTCTTCATCATCTTACCATTGATATTACCTAAATTAAAAGCGTCCTTGGTTAACTGGTTTTGGAGTTCAGTAGGATTGGTTTAAAATAATATTCTGCTATTTTGTAGTCAGTGGTTCTTCGGCAAGTTACTTTGCTTCAGCTTACAAAATTGGATGGTACCTAACTCATAAGTTTGGTGTAAGAATCAAATAAGGAAACTCATAGAGCACCTAAAGAAGGATGGCTAGCACAGGAAGGATGCACTCTGTGTCTGATTGCCAGGTGCCGTATTTATTATGGGTGAGTGTGCAGTGAGCTACAGGTGTGTATCGAAACCTCACAAATGGGGTTAAAAACTTTCCCTCTGCCACTTACTAGATATATGGACTTGCATTAATTACCTAACATCTTTAAAGTTAATTTGTAAAGTGGGAAAATTATGGTTCTTATCTCAAAGGGTTTTTGAGAGTATTAAATTAAGTGAAACATAGAAAAAAGCTAAAATGTTGTTTGGCACATAACACTCAAGAAACACCCTTTAAAACAACGTGCATATTGTGCATTATTTTAATAATTATTATTGTAATTGCTGTTTTCACTATCCTCTTTGCATTTATGTCTTCATGCTTTTCTTCATATAGTGCCTTTGCCAAGAACATGCTGACCTTCTTTATCTTGTTCATAGCTCAAGGTTTTGAGCCTCTGTGAGCCCCTCCTCTGGATATGAGTTACCTCTTTTAACCTCCTAAAGTACTTTACCCAGAGGATCTTTCTTATGACATGCTTCAGTTCTTATTTTGTTGCATAGATATTTTAAATATTACTTATGGAATAATTTATATATGCAGAAAGCTATAAAGAATAGCAAAATGAATACCTGTTTTCCCATTGCCCAAATAAGAAATATAACTTTAGCTAATCAAGAGATTATAACAACAAAGAACATTGGAAAACACTAAAAGAAGATATCTGCACATCATATAGTCATCTGAAGCTGCTATATAGCCCTTCCTGACCAAGGCTGCCATGTAAAATACAGGATACACAGTTACACAGGAATTTTAGATAAACAGCTCATATTTTTTAGAGTAAGTATGTACCAAAGACTGCATCTCTCTCTCTTCCTCTGAGGTAACCTTTCATAAATATGTCATTCATCATTTCCCTGAATTTCTCTATACTTTCATTATGTCTACTCTACCTACCACATAATATTTTTACATGTTTTACATGATCAATGGTAACATCCTCCATTTATTTTCTGTATCTTGCTTTATTTTTTCTTAAAACATTTTGTGAGAATTTTATAAATTAGGTCCTAAGTCCAGAAATCACAAGGTCAACAAAAAGTTAGGATGGTTCCAGGACAAGCGTGTGACGTTCCCCAGCTCGTTCTCATGTGCAGTCATGTCAAGGAGCAGCATTCTTCCTAGGGTTCAAATACTTGTCTGGTCAAGAGATCAAAGTCACAGCTAAGAGACCATAACTGGCCTGACAAGTGAAAAATATCCTCAGCTAAGTGTTTTGTCTTCCTCCAACTTGACATGATTCTTGCTATGATTCCAAAGCTATGCATCCCTAGGACATCAAGAATGAAAGCCTTGCCCCAGCTGGCCTTTTTGAGCGTCGACCTATGAACCAAGATGTCACTGTTCTATTCCTGCCAGGGCTGGGGGCTTGATCCCCAGTGTGGGGCATGCAGGAGGCAGCTGGTCACTGATTCTCTCTCATCATTGATGTTTCTCTCTCTCTCTCCTTCTCCCTCTCTGAAATCAATAAAAATATATTGATTTTTTTAAAAAAAGAATGAAAGCCTCTAGCTCTTTGCCCTTCAAAGATTAACTGGTTCTCACTTTTAACTTTGGGATTAATTAATGATGTGGCTTTGATTCACAGGAGGTGGATATACCAGTGAGAGTATTTTGAAGAAAGCACTTGTGAAACGGTGATAGGATAAGAGATAACCAATTAGGATTTCATCAACGCAGACAATCCTCCAGACATGACCACAAAATAACCAAGATTATAACTTCATTTTAACAAGCTTTCCTTGAGGCAAAACATCTTTTTAAAAGATTAATTACAGTAGCTTGATGATGCTAGCCTGTGACCTCTGCCATCTAGCATAGGACGCATTCTTCCTCCACCCATATTTCAATCTCAAGTCTGACTCATTGAACAGCTTGAAAATGTTTCACTCATGAGGTGCAGGGTTAGGGCTCCTTCAGAGAGGTAAGTCATTTATTTGACACTTCAGGGGTGAATTAGCAATTGAGCTAAGTAGCCTTTTAACTGTGGGCAGAATTTCTTCTTTTAGCATTACCCGGATCAACAAAACCACTCGCACAGAGTCTAACATTGTCATGCTGACTTTGTTCAGAAGGCAGTACTGCTGCATTAGAGGAGGCAGCTGGGTGGCACAGCAAATGTGTCATTTGCTATTTAACATCTCTGTGACCTGGGTTTAAATTTGCCATGGCACAAAATGCAACCTCAGTTCTCTCGGAAGGCTATTAAGTCATTCCCAGTAAGCCTTGTGGAGAATTTAAAACACTAAAGGGTTCGTTGTGTCCCACCCCCAACTCTTATTTGCAAAGATAGCAAAGTAGTTTATTTTTCTTAAAAATAAAAATAGTAGTTTATTTTGTTTAAAGGGAAAAACAATGGGCTTGACAAACCAACAGATATACTAGTACATCTTGTTTTTTATTTTTAAAAAATCTATCTACTGTGCCTCAGCCTGCATCTGAGGGAAAATATAACTGTCCTGTGTGTGGTTTTTAATCGAGCTACTATTCAGGAATGTAAGTTTTATCCTTGTTTGTTTGTTTTAGGGTAAAATCAGAATGAAGAGCTTTAAAATAGGTGTGTTTCCTTCCTCAAAGGTCTCATTAACTACATTATGCTGTATAATATTATGCTTTCTCCTGTATCTGAATGTCAGAATGAATTGAAGCTATAACTTTATAAATTCAGACTAGTGTAAAACCTATTTTTCATGTAATTAATTCTAAATGTATTTTTGTTTTAATATTCCATTTTGTTACTCCCTGCATACATGGAAATAATGCATTCTTAATTCAAAATTTCCTGTATACTTTCTCCTTATCCCCTGCTCTTTCAACAATCCATTCAAATTCAATTTCTCTCAATAATGGATCAATGTGTAAATTAATCAGGCTTACTTACCACCTAACTTTAACAGCCAAGTCCTCAAGCACTATTTTTTTTAGCTCTATCTTCCTCTGATTGGTCTTTTCCTAGGATACCAGCCTCTCTTTTGAAGCTGGTAAGAAACATTTTCTGAAAACAGAAGTCCTGTTTACTATAGAAAACAAGGTGCTAATTGTTTCCAATGACCTCAAATAACCTTTGTCATTCATTAAGTATGCCATTCAGAATGGTGACAACCTTTTCTTTTTTGCCTTACTGGTATGTAAAGTCAGAACTGCCAAATGTAAGGACCTTCATTCATTGATAGAATTTACTTACAGAACAATATTATCCAACTAATGAGATGATGAGCAATACCACTGCCACCATCACTTGTTGACTGTCTACTATGTATACTTAATGTGCCAACCTGCCAATTTTCAAATGTTTGTATACATTGGATTCACCTGAGAATCTTGTTAAAAATTGTGGATTGGTATAATGCACATTATTTTACTAAATCAAAAATGTATTAACCAGTGCTGTCCAAAAGAAATATAATGTAGAACATGTAGGTAATTTTAAAGATTTTAAAGTCATGTTAAGAAATTAAAAAGAAGCAGGTGAAATTAATTTTTAAAATATTGTATTTAACCTAAGAAATTCAAAATATTATCATTGCAACATACAATCAACATGTAAATGTCATTAAATGAAACATTTTACAGTTTTTGCACCAAGTTTTGTGCATGTTATGACTATAGACTATTTCAGTTAGGACTAGGCATATGTCAAGTGCTCAATAAATACTCATGACTAGTATCTACTCCATTGCACAGCACAGCACTAGAGAGCTAATCTCTGGAGTCTGCATTTTAAGTAAGTAACCAAGTTGCTTTTAAAACAGATAGTTATCATCTACTCTCAGTAATTGTCCTACATATTTTACAGAGCATAAAGGTGTGTAGAAATGAAACTTCCTTCCAAAAAGTTTATTTTCCAGTGGAATCATATGTATATAGACACAGGCTAAAATAAGTATAAGACAGGCTAAACACAACAAATACAATGAGCGGAAGGAAACACGCGTCCTGGAATTTCTCAGGAGAGAGAGAAAGTTTATCTGTGGGAATAAAAAAAAATGCTTAGTGGAGGAGACAGAATATAATTTGGATATGATAAAGTCGGTGAGATTCAAAGATGGTAACTGACTTTTCTAAAGTTCTGCAGCTAATTAGTAGCAAAACTAAGAGTCTATTCCCATTCTGAAGCTTCATGAGTCCACCAAGCTAAAGACCTAATGACAATCAAATTCCATGAAAGGACACAGGCACTTATTCCATTTTACTTTTTCTTTGCTGTTCCTACATACTGCAAATGCAAAAGTTTCCCAACTCAAATGCATTTAATTCTCAAGAGTACTATCCTCAAGATAATATCTATATACATAAAACCCTAATATGCAAATAGACTGAACAGAACAACTGAACAACCAAACAACTGGTCACTATGATGTGCGCTGACCATCAGGGGGTGCGCATGTAAAATAGCGGGCATCGGCAGCAGGCAGCAGAGCGGGCATCAGTCATAGCAGGATGGTGGAGCAGGTGAGCGGGGATACCAGACCAAGGCGGGGCACCGGTCTCTGTCATTGTGGTGAGTCTCTGGTGGTTACTGAAAATTTTTTCCTTCCACATGCCATGGTCCTGCCAGGTGCTCGCACCCACTGCTGGTGCCCAGCGCTGGCCCCAATCACTCAGCACCATCAGCAGATGTGAGCAGAGGCTGCTGGCCCTGATCACCCCACAGGGCTTCTCCACCTCCCCCTGCTCCTGAGGGGCAATCGGAGCCAGCAGTTGCCTCTCATACCCATAGCCAGTGCCAGCCCTGCTAGCACCCACAGCTGGTACTGGAGCCACTGCTTGCACCACCTGCCAGCACTCAGTGCTGGTCCCGATCACTCAGTGCCCTTAGTGGGTGTGAGGGGGGCTGGCGCTGTCAGGCAGCGGGAGCGGGGTTGCCGGCAGATAGGGGACCGGGAGCTGCAGCAGGAGGGGCCGAGCGGGGGTGTGGACGATGGGCTGAGACCCGCCCCTGTGTCCACTGCAGCCTCGCAGCCCACAGTTCCTTTCAAGGTGCATAAATTCTTGCACTGGGCCCCTAGTATTATCATAAATTTGCAGATTGTAATTTTTTGTGCTCCACAATATTTCTTAACTTAGAGGTTTTCTTCCAAGTTTCTCTTTTCCAACCTGCCCATCACTGTTTCTCCTAAAATGCTCACAGCCTGCCAGCATAGCTCAGTGGTTGAACATTTACCTATGAACTGGAAGGTCACAGTTCAATTCCCAGTCAGGGCACATGCAGGACTTGCAGGCTGGATCCCCAGTGGGGGGTGTGCAGGAGACAGCCAATCTATGATTCTCTCTCATCATTGGTTTTTCTATCTCTCCCTCTCTATTCCTCTCTGATATCAATAGAAGTATATTTTAAATGCTCTCAAATACTTCTTAAATTCTAAGATACCAGAAATGTTTAATTCCCAATCTCTCTATTTCTTTTTTTTGGTAAATTTATAACACTATTTGGTGGAATTATCTTCTCTAATAAAATGGTAATGTGCAAATTAACCATCACTCCGCTACACAAGCCACGCCCACCAGCCAAGCCACGCCCACCAGCCAATCAGGGTGAGTATGCAAATTAACCCAAACCAAGATGGCTACAGCCACAGAGAGCAAGGTTTCCCAGGTAACAGAGGAAGCCAAGCTTTCCATAGCCGTTGCAGGCCTAAGCCTCCACTCAAGCTACAAAGTTTCAATTATAGAAGGTAAACAAATTCAAACAAATGGCGGTAGAATTGAGCTTGAGAGAGCAGGCTAGGGTTGCCGGCGGCAACAGGGGAAGCAAAGCTTTCTGCACACCCTGGCCAGGCCCACCCGCTTAAGGCTACAAAGTTTCAATTGCAGAAGGTGAATTAACTGTCACAGAAATGGCTGCCACCCTGGAGGGAACAGCAGGCTTGGCTCCACTCCAGGCTACAAAGTTTCAATTGTAGAAGGAAAATAAATCCCAGATACCAGGGCCTCTGCTTGGGTTGCCAGGGGGCGTGGCCGGCCTGCAAACTATCACAGGCCCCTCGCTCAGGCCGCCCCACACCCCAAGGGAACCCCACCCTGATCCGGGACACCCTTCAGGGCAAACCAGCTGGCCCCCACCCATGCACCAGGCCTCTATCTTATCTAATAAAAGAGTAATATACAGATTGATCATCACTGCAACACACAATATAGCTGCCCCCATGTGGTCAAAGATCCTGCCCCCATGTGGACACAAGATGGCCACCACAAGATGGCCAGCAGGGGAGGGCAGTTGGGAGGCACCCAGCCTACAAGGGAGGGCAGTTGGAGGTGATCAACCCTGCAGGAGAGGGCAGTTAGGGGTGACCAGGCCGGCAGAGGAGGGAAGTTGGGGGCAAACAGGCTGATAGCGGAGCAGTTAAGCATCAACCAGGCTGGCAGCAGAGTGGTTAGGGGGTGATCAGGCTGGCAGGCAGAAGCGGTTAGGGGCAATCAGGCAGGCAGGCAGGCAAGCAGTTGGGAGCCAGCAGTCCTGGATTGTGAAAGGGATGTCCCAGATTGGAGAGGGTACAGGCTGGGTTGAGGGACAACCCCCTGCCGTGCACGAATTTCGTGCACCGGGCTTCTAGTAATATTATAATATTACAATTACCGGCTTTAATTTAAAACTTTTGGTACTGGAAAAGATGTTTAAAATAACATCATACTAAGTGAAAATACTGAGGAATTTTTCCAATAATCTAATGATCATAGATAGACCACACAAAACATATTAGGGCTTAAAACCATTTAAGGAACACTATTTAAAGCCTATTTTTTTTTATTTAATTAATAGTTAAATTGAAGAGCTCTTTCAACAATAATTCTAATCAGCTCAGCTTTTTACTATTAAATTTAAGCTCAAATTCCCAATTAAAAGCTGCTCATGGAGTGAAAATGTGATTAACTATAAGTACTAAAGCAGCATAATTTAAATTCTTAACTTAGTTACTTCATGATGTATAGCAAAATGCAGCATTTGAAATAATTATTTATAAAATTATTGGAAAATAATTATGAACTAACCAAGAGGTAATGTGGTCAAATTAAATTTAAGTTAATTTCCTAAACTTGTAATCATTTTTTCAATGAGTTATTACAACTAAGGATTTCTATGAAAACTTGAACTCTTGGCTCATTGTGTTGGATCACTGCCTTTTGACACTTTATGATTTTAATGTAGAGAAAATAATCTACACAGTCTTTAATTTTCTTTTACTTATTTTTTTCACTTTGACTGTTGCAAAACAGAGGACAGGACAAAAGTTGTCTAGTGGGTTTAAAACCTAAGAACACATAATAGTGTTTTCTCCTTCAAAAATATCTAATATATATTTTTGGGGAGTGTTTGTTTAAGCAATCTTATCCTTAGTATGTCACAGGACTTACAAGCTTAGAGACATCCAAAGTCTTTAACTGGTATGGGTCAATAGATCAACAGAATATATTTAAAACTAAAACACATAATTGCTTTCTACGATAGAAACAACATGAGATACGCAATAAACTTTTTTTCCTAGGTTTTCTATTAACCTGACAGTGACATCCTCTATCCATTGTACGACAAACAGTAATGGAAAATTACAGAGAGAAAAGAGTAGGAAAAACTAGAAATTCTACTTAGTTTATGTTCAATACTGAGGTCTGAAATGGTGTGATTTCCAAAAATATCAAAAATATCAAAGTTTTGGGGGTAGTGGAATATATATTCTTAAAAATCTCAATAGTTGATGCTTTGCCTTATCTGCCTGCCTCTCTCTCTCTCTCTCTCTCTCTCTCTCTCTCTTCCCCCCTCAGGTGAATTAATTAATTTGGCCAAGGTCATCACATTTTATTATTTTTTAAAATTTATCTTTATTGTTGCAAGTATTACAGATGTCCCCTTTGTCTCCCATTGACCACCTCCACCCTGCACCTGCCGCCCACCTCAGGCCTTCATCACACTATTGTCTGTGTCCATGGGTTATACAAATGTGCATATAAATATTTTGGTTAATCTCTCCCCAACCACCTTCCCACTCGTGCCTTCTCTCTGAGATTCATCAGTCTGTTTCATGCTTCTATGTCTTGGATCTATTTTGTTCATCTGTTTATTTTGTTCAATAGATTCCACATATGAGTGAGATCATGTGATACTTTTCTTTCTCTGATTGGCTTATTTCGCTTAGCGTGATACTCTCCAGGTCCCTCCAAGGGTAAGAGATCCTTCTTTTTTTATACCTGCACTAAAGGCCCTGTGCACAAAAATTCATGCACTCAGGGAGGTGGGGGAGGTTCCCTCAGTCCGGCCTGCACCCTCTTGCAGTCCTGGACCCCTCGGGAGATGTCCACCTGCTGGCTTAGGCCTGGTCGCCGGGGGATCGGGCCTAAGCTGGCAGTCAGACAATCCCTCTGGCAGCTCGGGAGCCCTTGGGGGGTGTCCAACTGCGGCTCAGGCCCACTCTCCACCTAAGCTACAGTCGGACATTCTTAGTGCTGCCAAGGAGGTGGGAGAGGCTCCTGCCACCGCTGCTGTGCTCACAGCTCTCAGCCCGGCTTGTGGCTGAGCAGAGCTCCCCCTGTGGGAGCCCACTGACCACCAGGGGGCAGCTCCTGCATTGAGTGTCTGCCCCCTGGTGGTCAGTGTGCATCATAGCGACCGGTCATTCCACTGTTTAGTCAATTGGCATATTACCCTTTTATTATATAGGATAGTATACCATAGTGTAAATGTATCACAGCTTTGGTATCCACTCATATACTGATGAGCACTTGGGCTGTTTTCAGATCTTAGCTATAGTAAATTGTGCTGTTATGAACATAGGGGTGCACATATTCTTTCTGATTGGGGTCATCATGTTTTAGATGAAGCAAAAGGAAATAATGAAATTAATACAGGGTATCCCAAAAAATGTATACACACAATGCCTGTATATTTTATTACATTTTGAAAATGAAATGTATTTTAATAAACACTACCTTTATAATTATTCCAAGTGTGTATTCATTTTAGGGGGACACCCTATATTTCTAAGCTCAGCTTTATCATTTTACAAATGGAAAAATTGAAGTTAATGTGTGGTATATCTCAAGATGCTTAAATTAGATTTCCCAACAGAGATTATTCATAATTACTTCAATATTTTGACTACCTTTATACAAGAACTTTTAACCTATGAAAAATGACAATTTTATATGGTGCAGTCTAATAGTTTCCTGTGTAAAAAGGCAGAGCTCATTTGTTGAGTATAGTTCACAGTTCACTCTAAAGTAATAAGGATATCCATCTTCTTTTTATATTCATCAATCCTTCTCATAGACAGTAAAAATATTGAATAGTCATTGGGAAAAAATATTTTTGATAAGCACATGTGGGGGGGATTAAAGTTTCATTTCAACGTAAGTATCTTTCATTTAAAATCTAAAAGATATCAACACACTTCCTCTTGATCGTTAATAGAATTTTGTTTTTGTTAATCCAGTGTCATAATTCACTAGAAAATACTTGATATTGGTCAAATAGATATGTTCACATTGCATTAAAAATGTTTCAGGATACGATTGCACAAATATTCATCTTTAGCCAACAATCATGACAACACCACAGCAGAGTTGCTCAGAGTGAATACTGGTGCCTATAAGGAGATAGAAGGCTAAGATGGCTAGGCAGTCAGGGACCACAGGGTGGGGAGCGGGTAAAGCATTGCAGATGTGAACAGGATACAGCTTGCTGACCGCACCCCAGAGAAACAAAAGGACCTGGAACTGAACCCAGCTAGGCAAGTTGCTAAGGTAACCTGGCTGGTTGGGGAAGACTAGACCCAGCTGGGTGGGGAAAAGAAGACTCATGGGAGACATGAGCTTTAAAATGTATGGATGTTGCCAAGACAGGCAGCTTGGAGATAACTCATCCCAAGGCAGGATTCTTTGAAACGACCAATCAGGAGCTAGCAAAGCATGTACTTACCCCTAGACAAAAAAGCACACTACCCTCTTCCCTTTCGGCCCACTGGGTTCCTGGCAGGGGATGTGCACCCCTCCGCCCACGTGGCTTATGGCCATATGGGACTCCACACCTGAATTAATGGACTTTAATTAGTTCGGATGATGAACTACACCTGGCTGTAACATGGAACGGAAACTCTGGACTCTGGCCTGCTTTTGGAACCCCCGCTGCACCTCTTCCAGGCCAGGCTACTCTCAATAAACTTTGCTTGTGCTCACCATTTTTGTCAGCGAGTTCATTGGTCAATATTGAGAGACAACAAACTCAGACCTGACCACAGCATTTTGGTTTCACCTATGCTGTGTTTTATCTGAGACAAATAAAGAAAAAGTACTCAAAGTGTCACTGAAAAGCCTAACACATATGTTCTCCATAAAAAAAACACAACTATTTCAAGAGACTCAATTACACTAAAAAAAGCTGAGTAAAGGTTATCTATAAAAATACCTAATAACCACTATAGACTATTGAACTACAAGCTAAAAATATAAATCCAAAGATGATTGTTTTATAACATATTTGAGCATGAGAATGGCATAGCCTTATATATTTCTGTCACCAGTCCCTCCCTCCTTCCTATGCAATGATAGTAGGAGAGAATATGATGTTTCACCTCACAATTTTTTAGAGGCCATATTTATTCATTTTTTTTATAATCCCTTCGGAAACTAGAACAGCATCCTAGAAGTAGTGGTTTCCAACAAGTCATTGTGGAATAAGCACAAAGATAAATAGTGAGGAAAGGAGACTATACTTTGGGTGCTGAACACACAATACAATATACAGATGTAACCTATACAATTTTATTAACCAATGTAACCCCAATAAATTCAACAAAAATATAGAAATGCAAGTAAAAGATTAATATATTTTTTAATCTAAAATATGTTTTTATAATCATTGGAATTTATGTTAAGATAAAGTGACCTTTGTATTTATAAGAATTGTTTTTCTATTTAAAAAAAAAGATTATAAACTAGAAACTGGACATATTCATTTATATATTTACTAAAGAATTAATTGTTGAATAATTTTCAAACATTAGGCATGTAGAATATAATTTTTAAATATACTTTTTCCTCTATTTGAAGTCTACATCTTACCATGGATAATAGGGATGTAGGCAATATATTTTCTTGTTTCTGCTTCTTTATGGAGGTGTGATACTGAACACATAAATTTCAATTGTATGTTTTAATATTGCCTGAGAATAATCAATTAATACTCTGTTGCTGCTATTTTGACCTACCTAGTAAGACAAGATGTTGAATTAAGAAAATTTTATATATATATATATATACATACTAGAAGCCTGATGCACGAAGATTTGTGCTAGAATGGGCTTTCCTTTCCCTGGCTGACAGCATCGCCTTTCCGCTCAGGCCCAGCCCCTTTCCGCTCAGGCCCTGGAGCCGCCTCTTTCTGCTCTGGAAGCCACCTTATTCCATTCTCTCAGAGGCCCTGAGAGACCGGGGTTGGGGCAGAACAGCATCCTGCCACATAACTCAGTGCCTGTGTATGCAAATTAACCACCATCTTTGTTGGGTTAATTTGCAGATCAGTCCTGATTGGCTGGTGGTGTAACGGAGGTACAGTCAATTTACATGTTTGTCCATTATTAGGTAAGACATATATATATATATATATATATATATATATATATATATATACACATATATATATAACATATATAATTTTTTATATATTATTAATATATTAAAATTAATATATAATTTTTCTTGGCAACCTGCTAAAGATATTATTCCAATTACTGAGAAAATCTTTATGTGATAAACTAATTTTGGGGCTATGATGATGCTAAAGCTGTTGAGTAGAGAGGAATGAATACATTGCCTAAACACTTTGGCTAATTCTACCAAGTAGCATCTTACTCACCCAAAGCTGGTTTTAAATGGACTCTTATGCACAAAGCTCTTACCATTGAGTCTTACTATTTTTCAAATTCATATACTTAATATATTTTGTTAAATATATATTAAGAAGAAAGAAAATGTAAGTGGAGCTATTTAATTTAGAGAATATTTTAGTACCTATAGTACAGAACAGTAAATAAATCAGGACAAAAATCGTTTTGCTTTCATTAAACTTACAACCTAGTAGAGGAAAATAGTAAGTAAAACAGTACATAGTATGACCAGAAGTTTTAAATGCTGTGAAGAACAATAAAGCAGGGGGAGTAATTGGGAGGGGCTGCCTCTATTTTAGATAGAGTTGTCATCTTCTTGATAAACAACATTTGAACAAACACCTAACAAAGGGCTAGAGTGACTGGAACAAAGAGCTAGAGGGAGAGTTATAACTGATGAGGTCAAGCATGAGGCAGGGGCCAGTCTATACAGCATCTAGCAGACCAGGTCCAGACTTTAATATGAAGAGGTAAAGTAAACAGTGATCAGCATAAAAAATTTAGTTTTCTTTTACTAATGACACATTTCATCATGAGATTGTCTCTACAAGGAACATCTACTCACCCATCTATAAGCTTTCCTATCTATTCTGACCCTGGGTGAATTAGGAATCTCTCCCAGGAGGCTGCTGGTACCCTTGTTCTACCAACAAGATTCTGAAATAGTCTTTACAGAGACAGCCAAAGACCCTGGAGAACTTCTGACCCATGCATACTTCTGTAACACTGTCAGTAAATCTTCTAGGGGAAGAGCAAGTCTAATGCATTTCTTTCCACATCTCTGGAATGCATTCACCTTCTATGGCCTAAGGTCTCTAGTGTGTAGGAGGCAGAGGAAGAAATCCTTTTTTACTTCATCCAGAGGACAGAAAGATGTCAGCCTCCATATTCTTGCTAAGTTAGTTTCCCCAGTGCAGGCTGATCCTACTTTTCTCTGTAATGTCCCGGGGACAATTGTTCCAACTCTACCTGTTACCTTGTAGATGGCTGCCTCATTTCCAATGCCCACCCCCTTTATTCTTTAAACTGCTTGAAATTGGCCCCAAGTTATTACATGTGGATTTCATTTTTTCTCATTATCTACTTTGGAGCTCTTGCCTCTTCCCTTACTGCCTATTTCCTCTATGCTCCGAGTACTCAGAATAGACTCCTGAACAGAAAAATATAAGGTTTTACTCTTGCCTGACAGTTAAGCTAATTCCTCAAGGTCAAGCTGTTAGATATTATTAGTCAATTCAGTAAATCTTAAGTGTTTTGTCAAAAATGACAATTTCTTCTTATGTCCTAATGACGTGAATTAATGGAAGGAGGTATCAGAAATAAAAATATCAGTGGTTATGTAAAATTTCATCTCTTGTTCATTTTACCTACTCAAATATAAAGATACAGGCATTTCCATATTTATTTTTGAGAAATATAATTTAGAAGATTATAAGGAAGATAATAATAGAACTCAACTTTTTCATGTAGGTTGGGAGGAAGGGAAATTTAAATAATTGGTAGGACATTAAAATCCATAAAAATAACCTAAATACTGGATTTGTCCTAATATAAAAGTACAGTGTCAGCTAGGTTTTTATGATGATTTATAACACATTTTGCTATAAGAGAAGATCTTTACATATTAGTCATTTAAAAATATGAACTAACTTGCTACATACAAAAACAGTGTTCGTTATAAGCCTTGTTAATTTACACAATCAAATTTACATCCCTTCAGTTATGATTGCTTGACAATAAGAATTAAGAATAAATTTCACTGGATTCCATATCCAATATTTTAAGTCTTAAAGTAATATTAATTTTATCATAGTATGTATTTTTTTTACCTTAACCTCAAAATGGAAAAGTACTAAAATGAAAGAACAAAAAAATGTATTTTGAGAAATCTAGTTACTTACCCTCTTAGTCAGTGAATTATAATGCCTCAGACATAAATCAGTGAGAAACTACTTAAACTTGCACCTTGTAATCAGAGTTACAAATTTTGGCAGCAGCCCACATAATCCAGTGCTAAATGTGCAGCACTATTTTATTCTAGTAACATATTAGCAAAATGTACAACCGTTTTGACTTGGTAGATGATCTAACAACATCCCAGCAAAAAGCCTTTGTCCATTTTTTACACAAATGTCCGTTCTTTGATGATAAATGTATTTTGTAATTTTCATGATGAATCATTGGGAGAAATTAACTGTGCCCTTCTAGAGCTTTGTAATTTTTAATTTCACTGTTTTGGAAATTCAGGCTCCAATTCAACATGAAATGAGATCTTTGCATATTTGTTCCTGGATTTCTTTATTACTTTTGCTTATTATTCCCAATCCTGGGTAATTTGCCCTAGAGACCATAGGCTTTCTGGCACATGAAATTGTGCAAAATAAGGTATTTCCTACAACATGATTTTATGACTTCTTTAGATAACTCATTTATTCTCACATGTATTTATATTCTAGGTGCAGAGTACATATTAATAAAAAGTGAATTCCTAAAATATAAAAATATTCTAAGTGAAAGTAAATGATACACTCACATAGAATTGAGATTATATAACACAAAACTGTACTTAGAAGTAAATTTACTTTTCCATTTTCTGTATATGTTTAGCTTTGGTTTGGTATTATATTATACAAATTTGCCCTTAATTCTTCACGATATTATTTTAGAACACTACTTGAACATCTTCCAGAGTTGCTTAGTCTCTACTGCATTATTAATAGGCTCTCAAAAATGGGACCTCAATGTTTCAATCAATCCTTGTATCCCACTCTTCTGGAATTATCACTGCCACTTTTCTTTTCTTCTGGTTTTCTCTGTATCCTACAGGTATGCCAGTTTCATTCCTTCATCCCACCCTGTCCAAAATGTGTCTAAATTATAGTCTACAGTTACTATTTCCACTTAGCAACCTGAAAATTAATCATATAGCTCTTGCAGTTAGTTTTTACCTATCACCACTTTACTAATTTGGTGTTCATTCAGTTCCCAAGTGACGTTGAAGTATTTTTTTTTTTTTTTTTAGTGAGGTGGTTAGTGGGTTTTTTTTTCAATTTTTTAAAATTGAAATACAATCCTTTTTTCTTTTATTTTCATGACAACCTAACTGATCAACATTAAGCTTCTTATCATTTCAGTAAATCAGATTATTCTTGACTTCCAGACCTTTGAAAATGACTTTAAAACTGACCCAAACCAAGTCCTATAACTATGTAATGATAGCCAGCTCCTTTTTATCTTATACCACCCATGGCAAGTCACCTAGTTTTTGTTTTGTTTTTTGCTGTGGCTCTTGCACTTCTGCCCTCTTATCTATTAAACCACCACTCACTAATTCATATCCAGACAATTACACCAATAACGAGTCTGCCCACTTCCTGCATCATCTCTCCTGTAACCCAGACTTCTCTCCTCCACCATAGTGTCTGAGGAGTTTTAAATTCCTGTCATGCTGGGCTGTTGTTATTCCCTGTCCCAATCCCTATGATAATCTTCTAGTACACATTTGTTTCCCTTCTTTCACTAAGTTCCTTCCACCTAGGATAATTCTCCCTATTTCTGTCTTTAGAGCTCTTACTCATTCAAGTCACTTCATTCTTGAAGTATTCAGCTCAAATTTTTTAATGCTTATTTTTATGTTTTTTGTTATCCCTCATATATTAAAATAATGTCTTCCTTAAAGCCCTTCTCCCAACTATCCCATTCTATGCTTCCCCCCATGTTCTCGGGGATTGTAAACTCATTAAGGAGAGGGATGGCAACTCATTCATATTTTTAGCCTTCACAGATGTGGTAGAATGGTTGAAATATATGCTTGACAAAGGTTGGTTCAGCTCAACCACAGATAATTTGTGCATATTTCCTTTATGAAATATGACCTTTTTTTCCTGTGTTGATTCAAATATTAGCTATGGCAGTAGTTAATTCCAGTCTCACTCCCACCTTTCTGTGGCCCTTCCAGCCATCATTGATCTTCCAGTTTTAATTTGTTTGGTACATTCTATGTATATAATTCAATTTATAACTCATTGTGTTGTGTGATCCTCTATTTCATGAGTTTCAGTTTCATGACCCAAGATTATTAAATGCTTAAGGCAGAAAATACATCCTTATACTTCAAAATTGCAGAGTAAAACTTGATTTCTTCAGGTTGATTCTAATGGTAATATTTTATATACCAATACACAAGAAAATATAAAATAAAATACACTTTGTTTTACTAATATACCCATTATTTAATTATTGACAATGTATTTAGTAACCTAGAGATGTCAATGGGTACATTTTGAGAAGCAAAGCCCAATGATATAATGATTGAGGATGTAGGCCATCCACACACTTAGCTCCAGTAGACAACATTGCATCTGTTGTGCCAGAGCCCCTCAGTGATCCTTCTGTTCGGGAGAGACTTCACAATTCCTCCTTATGGAAACAATACATTTAATGAGTGAAAAATAAAGTTTGGTGCTAGAGCCTTGCAGATTAATAATAAGAAAGTTATTTATTCTAAAGAAATTTCACTAATAAATGCATTCATAGCTATAAGCACATCATAGATTACAAACTCAAAACAGTAAATTGACTGATCAGATTTGACACAAATACTATTCCCATTCTACATTTGCAAGGTCCCCTCCTTTTCGCTTATCACCTCTAGCTTTTTCTTTGCAATTTTATCTGCAGTACAGTTTATAGCTCCAAAGAATAAAGTTGGAAGAGAAAGTGCAACTAAATCAAAGAGCTTTCTACCAATAGAACCGTCAGCCCCCTATGGCAACTTCAAATTATCTATTTATCTGGGAATCACAGTTTTCCCCTGCTCTTGAAGATCTAGCTCCAGATTTAGATGGTGTTTAAAGATGAAAAACAATAAGGAAAATCACAATATATAATTAGTCAATCACATTATAACTACTTCAGTCTATGAAAACCCATGCTATGAAAAAATATCTAATCTGCATTTGTGACTGAATCAAAGCTAGGCTCAAAGAAGAGCCAAAGTTTCTGAGAACCTGAACTCAAACCCCAGAGCTACCAATTATTGAAAGATAAAACAACATTTTTTTAAAAAGAAAACAATTCTTCTCTGTGATTTAGTTGTCTGAATTGTTGAAACCAGTGTCTGTGTATGCAATGATTTATAAATATCAGGGGAGACTGGCTATAGATTGCTGCAGACAATCAGAAATTTTAAAGTGTCAAATTCCTTTTGGCCATGGACTAATCGGAAGCAAAGGTCTAGGAATCTGCACAGCTGTCAATAATGAAGGCATTATACCACATCCCAAATATCAACTTTGTTGCTCCACTAATACTTCACACATGTAATCTTGAGATGAACTAGAAAAATATGCTCACTAGTGAATTTAAAATTAATAAAATATCCTTGAAAATAGTACCCCTTAAGGTTACACAGATTAAAAGTTTCTTATATTATGGAAACTCCCTCTCTCCTCAGTAAAAACACTTTGTCCTAAGGATATCCTTGTCTTCATACACCCTTTGTGTTTTAAGCCATCTGTTCCTAGTTTGATAATGGCTTAGCTTATTCAATACTAGGGCCTTTCCTAATGTCTAGGTGACCTGCTTCTATTTAATTTTGAATTTAGTTTCTCTTCATTTTATGATCATACTCCATTTTGGTAATTACCTACAGGTACCCAGAGGGATTCTGTCGATGGTAACATTAAAAATTAATAAGTGAATTAATATGATGATTTATATTGCAAAGAGAGCCCATAAGGCATCAGTGAAAGATGTTGTTAGGACCTAGCATCAGGTTACCAGTAAAAGTAGTACAACACAAAACCACAGTTATTATCTTAAATATAAAATTTTACTTTTTCCATATTCTTTCTCTAGCCTCAACTTCCTCCTTCCCTCCAAAAACTCAGTCTTATATTTATTGAACACCACACAGCTCTTTTGGAACTGACAGTCTGTCAATGCCATTCATTTTCCTGGCAAGAAAATTGTAGGAATTTATTACTCTTCATCACTTTATACCTCACTTATCACTAAGCTCTTCTTACTTCCTTCAAAATTCATCTCTTCTTTTTTCTCATTTATACCATCATCATAATTGGGCCACATTTATTAAATTGATTAAAATTAAGCTGGTAGAAATATTTTCCTCAAGTTTTAATGCCTGAACATAATCATTTAGTATGTATGGCCTGATATATGCAATTATGTAAACAAATAGAAGTTTACCATTTTCCAAATGCAAATCATTCTTGAACAGAGATGGAGTGTAGTTTATTTAGAATGTATGTGAAAAATCATCAAGATTTTACCAAGATGTTTTATAAATTCAGATGTTTAAAGATTTTTTTTGCAAAGTAATATTCACTGATTCAACCAAATTTTTACCCAAGTTACTTCTCATATAATCGTTATATTACATAATCATATCATTTAGTGAATAATTATTTTCAAATTCAGAAACATCTTCAAAACTGATTTTTTCCATTATATACTTCCTCAATGCCTGCTTTTAAAATGTAATATTTCTTACTGAAGTTTCTAAGTACTTACTAGAGACACTTTCTTTCAATTCTATGCCAAATGAAGTGGAAATATCCAGGTATTATTTCAAGTGCTGTATCCTCAAAGTTAGGCACCAATGACTAATTAAATCCACAAGCAGGTGAATCTAGGTGCAGAAAATTGTGTTTGTAATTAATCACACCAATGAAACATTTAGCCAATGAGACAAAACCTGGGTTATTTAAATGTCAGTTCTGAGCTTTCTATCTTGAAAAAAAATGTTTCTATATTCATCTTTATAAAAAATTCATATTTCAACATTTCAATAGGAAATGTCATCTTAATTTCTATGTTAATATTATAGAAATTAAGAAATTTAGTTTTTGAATATAATATCAATACAAATCCTATATAATAAAAGGCTAATATGCAAATTGACCGAACAGCAGAATGACCAGTGGCTATGAAGTGCACTCACCACCAGCGGGCAGATGCTCAACCCAGGAGCTGCCACCAGGTGGTCAGTAAGCTCCCACAGAAGCCGGGCTGGTGAGTGCAGAGGAGTGGTGGGAGTCTCTCCCGCCTCCTCAGTAGCACTAAGGATGTCCAACTGACAGCTTAGGCCTGCTCCTCCTGGGCTCAGGCTGAGCTGAGGGACCCTCCCCACTGCCCCAAGCACATAAATTTTGTGCACCAGACCTCTAGTATCTAATTAAAGTATCAACAGTTAGATCTGATAAAATTATACTTTTTATAATTTTAATAAGCTCTATTTTTCTATCACCAGGTAGATTAATTCTAGTAGACTAATAATTTAATTGAATTTTTAATCAAAGCATATTTAAATGATTACTTCTATAATTGACAAATTTCAGATTATCATTCTGCTAAAGATATTGCTCATCTCAAATTATTGATATTACTTTCTACTTCATATTGTATGTACTATGTAGTATTCTATCAATATGTTTCATTGACTTACAAATCCCTGAAATACTCAACAAATTAATTTCTAACTGTAGTGGGAATTTATATATGAAAAGAACAATTGTTGATAGAATCTAATAGTATACTCATTTAATATATTTTCCTTTTAAATTCTACTATCTAGTCTAATAAAGTGTGTTTTAATAATTCTCTATTGATTCAAATCCACATCATGGTGAAATAAAAATAAAGAAATTTAACCTCAAGAAACTCTGTGTTTTGCCACTTCTTATTGATTTACAATTAAAAGTAATATGAATTCAGTAGCAATACTTCTGAAAATAACATCTATATATTATGTGTGTGTGTATATGTATATAAAACAAATAAGAGTAAAACATTCTCACATATCAGGTTAAAAGGAAAATTAAAGCAATTTAAATATTCATTTTTCCAGTTACCTTTATTATGCATGTGCTCACATTTAACCTGTGGTAATTAATAATCTATAACATTCTAGGCACTGTGATAGGCACTGGGTATACAAAGATAATGAAGGCATGATGCTCCCTTCATGAAGCTGATATCCTAGCTTGACACTAGTTATAAAAATTTACAAAATAGTTGAATATATATTATATAAGGATTTGTGCAAAGTGGTGTAAAATCCCAGATAAGGGAGAAAATAATGCTTTTATAAAGTTTTTAGGTACTGTTGCCAATTATTAAAAAATTATAAATTATAGATGAATACTTTATCATTCAATTATACTTTTATTCTAAGCTTATACATAGCTCCTACTTATATTTTAAGATTATCAGATTTTCCATTAGAAAATTTAGTTACATGTCAGTCTTTTGTGCAGAAGCCTTTAACGACTCTATAAAGGCAAATGGATAAAATAAAAACTCTCCTTGTCATCTTATCTCTCAAATATGTGATATAATTTGTCTTTCCACACCTTCTCTAGCACGTACCAAATGTGCCTTGATAGATAAACTCTAATTAAGAGACATGAATTGATTATGCCCAAGTTACTGCTTATAAGAGGCTGCCCAATAGACAGCAACTGAACAAAGTCATGAAACAAGCTACTCTACCCTTTATGTTCAGGAAATTTCTTCTGAAATTAAAAAGATCTGGTTGAGGAACTCTACAACTAGAATAGGTAAATGCTATGTTACATTCTCGGCTGTGATTATGAGACCACTTGTCATGCTGCAGATCTGAGACCCTCCACTAATTGGTTACACAGAATTCCATGACAGGCTGTAGTGAGAATGACAAGGACACAGAGAACATGAATTGTTAATTTCTCTCACTGTGCTCATATCGTCTTCAACTAGCGTAGGCAATCAGGAACAGCCTAAGATTTTTATTTATGAGAATTTAGTGTCTCTAGTAAATAATTTCCAATTCAGTATGCATAATAGGCCTCTAACCTTTCGAGTTTTCAAAGAGACCATCATAAGTTAAACACTACAGCTTCTGATTGCTAAGAATGTAAGTGCTATAGTAAGAGGGATAAACTAGGCTGAGACCTGAGAATGAATGGCAACACATTATTAAGATAGTATATTTAATTATAAGCATATGTGATCTGGAAATTTCTATTTTAAATTGTTCTACTTAAAAAATTAGTTTCCTGCATTATTTGGTGGTTATGTGAATAAATAACCTAAACCAATATCAATAATTTTCAAAGAAAAAATTAGCCTGTCAACTAGTTTTTCAGTTTTCCAACAAATGCAATTTGAAGTGGCAGCAATATTAAGCCCTGACAGTTAATATTGGCAGCTCTGCTTAATGTTATTAGAATGACGATCTGATCTGTAAATAAATTCAAATTACTGACTTTCACAGTTTGTTCAGACTTCCCATAATTTGTTTTCACCCCTCTATGGATACTTAGGCTCAAAAGTTATATTGCATATCCATTTTTTCATTTATTTTAATGTGATGTATTATATTTCATCATATCTCATTATAATGTGATTTAAGCTAATGTATTCCGACATTGCAGCATGTGCTCTGCATCCACACAGGTGCTGTGCTCCTCCACCTATCAAAATTAAATTAGAGAAGTTTAGCATATATCTAGACATGTCTAATATTACTGATTGAAATTGACAAAATAGCTGCTATATCTGATATTGGTCACTTGCTGTGAAATGTTTGATTGAAATGACATTTTGTGTTGATATTAACATCTAATACAATTTAATTTGCTTTCTAAGTAAAACAGTTCTGTTTCAGTGCGCGTCCTTTCTTTTTTTGTTTTTTTGTTTTTGTTTTTTTAACATGGATTTAGTTGAGAGTTCTAAAGGTTCCCTTGTCTGCTTGATGGCAAAGTAACACCAGCCTACTTCACCATGCAAAGAGAAAGACAATCATTACCTTTTAAAACTCTGCTTCTGGTCTCACTTTTCATCAGGTCCTAACCCAGACAACGCAACAGAACAGACCGTCTAAATGTATGGAGGGAAGAAAGAACATAGGGTAGCATGCTCTAATTCATTTTATTCCTTTCTCTCCGTTCAGTGTCTTAGGGATACTGCAGCTGTAACACGTTAACACAGTGTGGTGACCCACTTTCAAAGATGTTGAGGAGGTAGCTATTTTGTTGTGTTGTTGTTTTTCTTCTGTCTGTCTACACCAGCTGTCATTGATGCCTGAGACTGACCAGGCATTAAACTGTGGTAAAGTCAGGATTATCATAAGCTGTATTCAGCAATGAAAGAAATGAAGCCATATCTATTAGGACTCCTGAAGGCATTAGACAATCTCTGAGGCATTCAACTGTTAAAACGTCAGTGGAGGAAAACTGTAAAATTTCTGTAGGGCAATATTTTTGCACAATTTTTATTCCCTTTTCATGAGTCAGGATATAATGCAATCAATTGTCCATATAAAATCTACTTATTCTTCTGTGTTATTTATGTGCAGTTTTTTTTAATGATGAAATACTATTAATTTTTGAGGCCTGCTAGAATCTAAGATAATGGTCTAAAAATGTTTAAGCATATTTTATCTATTTTAATTTATTCCTATTCTTTTTATTCTCTAGAATGTCTTGTTTAATAAATTAGATATAAAATATCACATTATTATTTTGCTCAGTAATTTTTGTTTCTCCCGTATCTGCATTGGTTCAGATGAATTAAAGAGAATGAATTATATGTAGAGATATTTTTTGATTGTCAATTTAATACCTAAGACAACTTTTGAAAAACTTTGTAAAATGTTGTGTAAAAGCTGCAAAAATGTACACTAACATTTTGCAAGATGTTAAGAAGTGCTGGAAAAAAAATTTAAAGGTTTGGTTTAAAAAGTTCGGAAAATTCTTCCCCAGCAGGGTGGCTCAGTAGGTTGGAGTAGTCTTCCCTTACACCACAAAGGATGCTGGTTCAATTCCCTGTCATGGCACATACCTAGGCTGGGGTCCCATCCCTGGTGCAACCAATCTATATTTCTCTTTCATATCTCTTTCTCTCTCTCTCTCTCTTCTTTTTCTTTCACCTTCCTAATTCCCTCCCTCTACTCTCCCTAAAAATCTATGAAGAATAAAATACCCTCAGATAAGGATTTAATTTTTTTTTAAACTAAAAAACTCAAGAACCTCTGGGGGCTAGTGTATTGAAAATGACTTAGTGAGTTCATAAAGTAAGAAGATAAAGATATTGCGACAAACATTATGTTTTGAAAACAGAGAAAATGAGGAGAGACAGTTTAAACAAGGCAAGCTGTGAATGAAATCCCCTATGATACTATTTTTCAAAAGAGTTTTGAATGTTGAAATAGTTTGAGTTAATTATTTTATGTGGCACAATGCTTAGATGGGGCCACCAAGTGGCTTAGTGATAAAGTAACATGAAGTTTCTAAGATTTTTATTATTTCATTACTATAACTAATTTAATATATTAAAATAAATAAACTTTAAGAGTCTTTTCTTGGAGAGGAAATAACTACATCTGAAAATGTAAAATCACATTCCTATCATAATAAAATAATCCAGCAAGCTGTGCTGTTCATTTATACCTATAAACTCTATAATCTATATTGCTAAGCCATTATATTGAAATGAACTCCCACCTTATTTTTTTTAAAATTAATGCTATTCTATATATCTTCTGATATTTTGTTGTTGACTGTTTTGGACATTGGTTAAATAATCAATATCAAATATAATTTTGGGTTTCATATTCAAATAGGTTTCAAATTAATGACTAGACGTTAACTGTACAAGAAGAACAAAAAGATAAACATACCATAAGATCATATAACATGTTATACTCTGAAGTGAAGAATGTTTTTTCAACCTCAGTGTCATACAAAGATGAATTGTTTCTATTCTATCTATGGTTCAAACAGACCTAATTTAAAGTATTCATTATTTCATATACTTTTTGCAACATCAATCATAAACTACATTATGGAAGAGAGTTATAGATACACTCTGTATTATCCATATTATAAAATTGGTAAAAAAAATAAATAAATAAATACAATACATCCTATATAATAAAAGGCTAATATGCAAATAGACCAAACGGTGAAACAACCAAACAACCGGTCACAATGATGTGCGCTGAGCCCAGGGGGTACACACGGAACATGGCAGGTGTCAGCAGCAGGTGGGAGAATACGGAACATGGCGGGCATCGGGCACGGCAGGATGGTGGAGCAGGTGAGCGGGGGTGCCAGACAAAGGCAGGGCTCCAGTTGCTGTCATCAAGGTGAGCCTCTGGTGGTTACTGAAAATTCTTTGCTCCCGTTTGCGATGGTCCCGCCAGTGCTCGCACCTGCTGCCAGCACCAACCCTGCTCGCACCAGTTGCTGGCACCCAGCGCAGGTCCCAATGGTTCAGCACCATCAGCGGGTACTAGCAGCAGCTGCTAGTCCCAATCGCCCCTGAGGGCTTCTCCACCTCCCCCTGCTCCTGAGGGGCAATTGAGGCAGCAGCAGCCACTCCCACCTGCTGCTGGCACTGGCCCCAATCACTCCACGTCAGCGCATGGGAGTGGCAGTGGTGGGAGCGGAGTTGCCGGCAGACAGGGACTGGGGACCACGGCGAGGGCACGGAGGATGGCCCAAGACCCGCCCCTGTGCCCACCGCAGCCTCGCAGCCCACAGTTCTTTTCAAGTTCCTGAATTCGTGCACTGGGCCCCTATATAATTATAAACATTAATTATTTCTATGAAGTAGTTATTTTTTCATCTACTCAGTATGAGATAATAAGGACAGATTATACTCAATGGATAAAATGAGAAACCAGAAATCAACTCCATGTAGGTATTTATTTACCTTTAAATATTTCCCTAAATTGTCCCACAATTACTGATTAATCATAGTATCTAACAGTTAGAAGAAAGCATAAAGTAGTAGAATTTTCTAAGAGAAAAGAATCTCCCCAGAAATGAATACTTCAAAGTTCCCTGAAATATGGGAATTTAATCTCTGCATGGACAGAAACAGAATTTTAAAAATACGTTTAGTAGAAAGATTACATTGCCAATCATATCATACTTAGATTAATGTAGAATCTATCTCCATGGAATTTTCATCCATTTGTCACATTTTAGATGTTTGAAATTACAGATTAAGTAGAATCACTTTTTCTTGATAGACTCACAAACATGTTAAAACCTTATTATGCCCCTCCTCCGGTTTCTCTTATCCAGGACACGTACCCTGTTGCTGCTATTTGTCTTCATATTCATATTCTATCTCCTTATCAGTTGTCACCATCTTGGGTATTTCCTCTGCAATTAGTTAACATCCCCCTTTTGAGTTATTGGGATGCACAATATTCATTTGTATTTGAAACATTGGGATGCACAATATTCATTTGTATTTGAGTGGCAAAGTAGGGAATATTCCACATGAATTATTTTTACATGCTTGGGCAAAGTTTAGCTACTGGGATAATAACGCTACAGTTCAGAGACTGCCTCAAAACAGCTTACCGAATTGGATCAGAGAAAAAAAAAACACACCTGAAGTGCAAGCCACGCAAATCCAAGCTTAGAAAATGACAGTGGTCATCATGCCCATTATCAGAAGTATATTAATTTTGATATGATTTCCCAGTCCTGGTAATTGGTTTTTACTCTGTCATCTATGTTCTCCCTTGTGACCTCATTAATATATTTTTGACAACAACAATAATAAACAGAACCTTCTTTGTTTTTGAGGTCACCTTGCGTAATTGAAACAACTGTCCAAATAACTGAATCTATGAAATTATTTCTTCTCTAGTATAAGTGAGACAAACAGGAGCATCACTATTTAAAGAGTCTAAAAGAGAGAAGCTGGGCTGCTTATTCCTGAGTTACTAGCAAGTGCCCTTGAGAGGTCAGGAGTGATATTCATTACCTTAGAAGCAGGTAATAAACTGGCAAATGTGTCCCTGGCATCCAGCAACTAGAACAAAGATAAGAGGGAATAATAGCGCGAAGAATTTCTTTTCGCTCATAGTGGACTATCTTATTATGCAGCTCTCCAATGTCACAATATAATGTCCTGGAAAGGTTTGCACAAGCATGTGAGGTTGTGTTGCTCCAGTGTTATTTTTAGGTAATAGTGTAAAAAAAGTCACAAAATATCATTAAAATATAAATAAAAACAAATACAAATTATGAACACCATATTTCACAGAGATTCAGAGTGGACTGCAATTATGCCCCTCCACCTCACCTCAACTGCTTTGTTGAAAGCCAGCCTCTGACACTGAGCAGAGAATATGGAAAGGTGGCTCTAAGAATAAATTAGGAAGAAAGAGGAAATTATGGAATTCATAACCAAGAATAACTAACCGGAGGAGAGCATAAGAAAGGTAAAGCAGCAATCTCAGGTAGAACTTTCTGTATGATTCAAATGTTCTGTGAACTGTTCTGAAATTGTTAATTTTATTTAATTTAAATTTAAATTGGCCTCCTATAGCCAGAAACTACTACATTGGATAGTATGTTCATGTGTACATTTTACTTGTTTCTCAAACGTGGTATTTGTTTAAATGCCACATACACCTATTATCTGTAAACAAGTAGCAGGTTTCCTTCTCTGAAAAGGCAATGCAAATTCAGTAAGATAAATATGACATGTCTGAAATGACAGATTAAGTCATTAAATCATAAAGATATTTTACATCTCCCGAGTTAAATAGAATCATAAAATACCTTATATCTCCCAAGTTATTTTAAAAAGAAAAAATATGAGCCCAGCCTGCATGACTCAGTGGTTGAGTGTCAACATATGAACCAGGAGGTCACAGTTTGATTCCCGGTCAGGACACATGCCCAGGTTGCGGGCTCAATCCCCAGTGTAAGGTGTATAGGAGGCAGATGATCAGCAATTCTCTCTCATCATTGATGTTTCTATCTCTCTCTCTCCCTCTCCCTTCCTCTCTGAAATCAATTTAAAAAATACCTTTAAAAAGATAAATTTTGAAAATATTAAATGGCTTCTGGGTCTTAGCTCTGCCTTTAACAACTATGAGATGTCAGTAGTGATTTGAGTCTTAGTTTCCTCATCATAAAATGAGATTTCAAAATAATTAATCTAAGGCCCAAAACAGTTATAAAATATCCTATATAATAAAAGCCTAATATACTGGTGTCTGGTCGTCCATTCAACCAATCAAAGTATAATATGTTAATGATATGTTAAGGCCACTCAACCGCTCACTCTGATGTGCACTGACTACCAGGGGGTAAACAGTTGACCAGTCGACCAGTGACTATGATGTGCACTGACCACAAGGGGGCAGATGCTCCAACCGGTAGTTTAGCTTGCTGCTGGGGTCTGGCCAATCGGGACTGAGCAAGATGGGCCGGACATGACCTGGAGCCCTCCCACAGGTCCCTCCCCAGCTGGCCAACCTCCCATGTCCCTCCCCGGCCCCCACTGGTGGGGTCCCTCGACCTGGCCTGCACCCTTTCACAATCTAGGACCCCTTGGGGGATGTCAGAGAGCCGGTTTCTATCCGATCCCACAGGCCAGTCTGAGGGACCCCACTGGTGTACAAAATTCATGCACCAGGCCTCTAGTAGTTGTTATAAAATACCATGAATCATAAGACTGATGGGTTAAGGAAGAAAATCTAGCAAGGTCATGGTATAGAGTGACGGGTTGTAAGGTTGTTCCCTTAGCAAGGATGAATAGGATGGAGCTCTCTGAGGAGAGGTCATTGGAGCTGTAACCTGAAATAGAGGTCTAATGTGTGAATATCTAGAGGAAGAGCAGTTAAGACAGAAGTCACAGGAAGTGAAAAAATTCAGAGATAGGCATGGATTAGAAAGAAGTTAAGTGTAACTAAAATATAGGGAACAAGTGAGAAAGGGATAGGATATCAGAGAAGAGAGTTAAGCAGGACCCAATAATCATCCCCTGATAGCCTTGATTAGGAGTTTGCATTTTATTCAAGGAGACCAATGAGAATTGCAAGCGAGGGATTTAAGTAAACTGTTTAGCTGATAAAATATTAAATTTGAAATGTGGTGTTGGAGGAGAGCTCAAAGCATACCTGTTTCACAAGGAAGACAGACAATAGGTCCTAGAGGAAATTAAACCTGAAACATCACTTGACTCAGAAATGACTAAAGTAAAGCTGTCCTACTTCAGGCACATCATGAGAAGGAAGGTTTCTTTGGGAAAGACAGTAATGCTGGGAAGATTACAAGGCAGCAGGAAAAGAGGAAGAGCAAATATGAGATGGATTGACTCCATGATACAAGCCATAGGCATGAGTCTACAGGATCTGAGCAGGGTTGTTGAGGATAAGACATCAGGTACATCACTCACTCATAGTGTAGCCAGGAGTTGGAGCCCACTCAACAGCCTGGCATGGAACACACTTAATACATTTTCTGATAACACTCCAGTTGCTATGTAACGAATGGACGGTAGGAAGAACACATATGGAAGCACAGAGATTTCATAGCAGGCTGTTGCAACATTCAATGCTGTCTGTATATATTATCTACTTGGCTAGCTAGTATTGCTAATATTGTGGTTTTCCAAAGGGATTGCATAGATTTATTCAAATAAGGAATTATGGCAGACGTGGTTAACTGTCCATCAAAGGTATTTACTCTCTTTCCAGGATAAAGAGATAATGCTGGGAGGTATCTACTCAACCAAAAAACTACATTTCCAAATGTCCTTTGTATCTATGTACAGCCACTGAAGTGGTTCTCATTAAAAGATTATGAGCAGAAGTGATGCCAGTCTCTTCCAGGTCAAGGGGATTAAGAAGCAGATATGCTTTCACCCTTTTTTCTCCTTTCTCCTGTCTACTGAATGTCTTCCCACTCCTCCATGGAAATACTCAAAGTCATATCTTTGAAAATGGCAAAACACTCATTCTCTTAGATCCCTGACTAACTACATGAAGCAGTCCCCTCCCATAGCTCCAACATTTAGTGATACTCACGTTACCTGGCCAAGAAACTTTCTTTTGTATTAAGCCCCTGGTATATTGTGATTTTTAAACAGTAGTGTGCCTTTCCTAATTAACAAAGAACACCTCCATAGCAATGTCTGTACCACAGGTTATACTAGTAGATATTTTTCAATTAGTACAATTCTCCATGTGTATAAATAAAGATAAGTCTTTAGGCTCAACTGGGCTAGTGGTTGACTAAAATCTAAACCCATGGTCCAAATTCTTACTGGATCTAGTTTAGAAGAAGAGATCAAAGATTACTTTTTTTAGTTGTCAAAAAAGTAGAGTTTGAAAAATTCAGATCTCTCTGAAACTAAAAACGCATAGACAGAGCTCATTGGCTTAATGATAAAACCAAAGCATTAGAAATAAGAATTTGCCTTTGTTTATTGTTTTCTTGAGGAAGAAATATTTAGGTAATACTTCAGATAACTTCAGACAATGTAAACTCTACCAGTGCCACAGCACTGGACACTTGAAATATTTTCATTCTTAATGATATTTGAACACTAAAATCACTGGTATTTTTTAAAATTTATCTACATGAACAATTCCCTTGTTATAATCTTCTTATAGAAAAAAATGCAATAGAAAGTATTCAAGTACACTATTACTTATTTGTAATCTGAGGAAACAAATACTTGTAATCTTAAATTTCTGTAAAATTGCGTGAATAATCATCAGAACCTGCACTCTCTCACTCTCTCACCTTAGTCAAATAAAAGAATTCTGTTTGCCTGAAAATTAAGTCAATTCTACGGTAAGACAGCAAGACTTCAAAACTTAGTTTGAACAGATTTATGAACAATAGGTTTATATTTGGAACAACACAGTATTTGAAAAGAAGTGTCATTTTCTTTGACACTAAACAAGCTTTACATTTCATTTGCATTTCTGCCACATTTCAGTAAGATTATATGTTCAGAGAGCTGATGTTATGACTAATTTCATTCACATTTAAAAATAAATGTAGCTGGTTTAAAAGGAAAAAAGGAAAACATTAAGTGGTGTTCTAGAATAGGAAATAGAAAAGACAATGATTTCCAGCAATCTACTAGTAATGAAGAATCTTTTGTCAGTCATAGGACAATGATGGGAGACATTTTTGGTTGAGACAGTACTTGAGGCATGCAGCCCAAGTAACAAATAGAGTTTGAAAAACACAGGACACCAGAATTGAGAAAGATCTAGTTTTCTTGTAGGTAATTTGATATTTTCCTTACTCCTTTCTCTGGTACACACACACTCACACACACACACACACACACACACACACACACACACACACACACACACACCTACCTCATGCTATGTCTTGGATGCCCAGGGTCCTTCATTGGGTTTCACTCTTTGGCTCAACAGATTCCAATTCTCTGCCATTCATATCTTTCTCACATTGTCACCAATTTTTTATCCCCAAGACATGACCTTATCTGACTATTCCATCAGGGCATGCATTCTATGCATTCCACCTTTCCTCTCTTCCATTTCAATGGCAGACATCACAATTGATTATAACACTCTTTCCTATTGAGCCCTCAGGCACAAACTCAATATGCCATAAAATGATATACTCTAGGTAGGCACTACCTAGTGTAAGAATTAGTAAATATCCTAAAGTAAAGGTGAGTTACTACAGCACAGCAGGTGTGGCTCAATGGTTTAGTGTGAACCCATGCACCAGGAGGTCTCTGTTCGATTTCCTGTTGGGGCCCTGGGTTGTGTGCTCAAAATTGATGATTCTCTCTCATCTTTGATATTTCTCTCTCTCCCTCTCCCTTCCTCTCTTTGAAATCAATAAAAACATATTTAAAAAGAACAAGTTATTACAATAAATGGACTAATGAAATAATCCTCCCAAGAGATTTTTATTTTTAAAAATAATATATTTTAAAAATATTTAAAACATGCTTGTTAGCATTCAATGCCAGAAAGGGAGGGGGGGGATACTGAGAATACATAATAAGACAATGGCAATAAAAAGATCCACATGCCCATTTAGCCCAACCCACTGGAGTGGTGGGTAGGAGGTGAGCAAAAAAGGTGCTGAAAGAGTAACATCAAAATGAGTTCTGAATTTTTATTGGACATGATCCAGGCCAACAATAGCACAGAGGGATAGTTGGGAAAGAGAAATAAGGATAACATAGTTTGAGAGTAATAGAAAACATGGTGGGATGTGAGTCTCAGAGTTTTGCAAGAGCGAGATTTTTTGAAAGGATAGGCTCAGGAAAGAGAGATCAATTAATTATAGCATGTTGGGGAATAAGTATTGTAATGCTTGTTCAAAATTAATATGTGAAGAGAGTATATCCAAGAAAAAGAATATTAACAACCACAACAAAATGACCTTTTTAATGCTATCTTTCCTGTATCATTGTTAGGTCTTTATGACTATTGGGGAATTTTGTGATGGTAGTATTTTCTTTTAACACTCTTTTCAAGGTTTTATTAATGATAAAAAAAAAAAGAGGCTTAAAGCACAAACTCAATCGAGTGTAATTTTAAAAGCATTTCCACATTTATCAAGTATTCACTTCAGTACACACCTTACACAAGAGAGTAGATGACATTATTTAATTTATGGATTTATAAATATACCATCTGTGGAAATGTTGGCCATAAATCTAAAGCAGGCCACCTGTTGAGGTCTAAGAACACTGGCTTTATTACATACAGTACAAAAACTTTTAAACACTGTTAGATGATTGTTCCTGGATACATATTGATGTTTTACTGATAATTAGTGCCAGATTCTCTTTGAAAAATAGAATCTACTACTAATACAAATTATCACTTTAAATGTGAATGAATAGTCTAGTCTTGACTTAACAAAGACCCAGAACAAATATAAATTTACTCTAAGGGCTCGAATATAATTCAAATCTTAGATAATAGATTTGGCAATTCCTGGAAGGAGTTGAGAGCCATGATGGAGGAATAAAATGCTCTTTATTTAAAAATTCCAAGATGGCATCCAAAATTATAAATGCCTTTTAAATAGTTTTTAATGTTTCAACAAATAGCAAATTAGGTTAACAGTTTGAGTTTGGGAAATATGAATATCAGCAAAAAAGCATTTTTTCATTTCAAAATGTAGAAGAGATTAAAAACTTCACAATTTTGTGCCAGGATATAACTATCAAAGGTATCACAATTTTATATTCTGGTTTAGCCACAGTAATCTGATTTTAACCTTTAAATTACTTTGTTAAGAACAATTCCAAGAGACTCTTAATGCAGCAATTTTCAACTAGTGTGCCAAAAGAATTCTTAAGACATGCAATACCTGACTATTTAGTCAGGGGCACTGATCTCTTTTCCCCAAGACTGTCAAATAAATTTAAAAATGACAACAGCCAACATAACAATAATCATCTGTTTTGAATGAATCAAAATTATACCATTGGCAAAACATATTTTGGGAGTGCTACAGAATTTTAGTAATCAATTTATGTGTGCCATTGAGATGAAAAAGGTTGAAAATTGATTTTTTACTAGATTTCTTCTAATTATATCTTTTATAGGTTAGAAAAGATAGTAAAATTTCAATGAGAACTTCAGGTGCCTACATATTGACATATTTACCTATATAAAATGGCATTACCATTCAATTCATTAGATACTGCCAATATTTTTTAGCTGTTCAAGTAAAAGAAACTAGAGTTTGGGATTGTCTAAAATACATAACATATATTTTTAAAAATCATAATTTTATATTTTAAAAATCATAATATTTAAAAATCAGCTTTTCTTTGTATTACATTATGTTTCACAGTAAAAATAACAATTTCCTGAATTCAGAAAATGTTTCACCTCAATAAATCCCCCTAATAGTTTGAAACTAACAAATTATAATTGCTTCTTCTGAGTTGAAATGAATATAGCTTTGATATGAAGTTCCAAAAGCATTTTACAATTATGCAAATAGAAAATACTAAATAGATATTTCATTTCTTGTTTGTAAAGGATAAATGACCACATAGTAGGAATATTAAGAAACAATGGGGATTATGTAGACATAAGTAATTTAGGTTTCTTCTTCCTTGGGGAAATAAAAATAAATGCTTATATATAAAAATGTGAAGCTAACCACCTACGGCCTTATATTCCTAGTGCATTCTTTCATCTTTAGAAGAAAATGTTAATAAAAAAATGTCTGGAGATAATGGTGATGGTTGCACAATGTGAATGTAGTTACTGCCACAGGATATTCATGTAACAGTAAATTGTGTTATGTATATTTTGCCACAATATTTTTTAAAAGTAGATATCGGTTTCTGTAAATTTAAACCTACATGTAAATACTTAAATGTCTATACAATAAAATAAGAATAAGCATGACAAATACAGTCATCTGTTATTTCACAAATCATTCTAAAATACTATTTCAAGATCTCTACCTAGGAGAGATAAGAATAGTTAAGAGTCTGACTGGATGAATTTTTTTTTCTTTATGTTTATTTCATTTTTCTCAAGCTTATAATTATCCCTATTAAGTACATCCCAGAAATTTAATATATTAAGAAATCTGTTTACTTCTAAAATATATTCTAATTTTAGGAGTGGGTGAATAAATGGAAATTGAGTCATTTGCTTTGCTTTTTAAGAATTATGAATATTTCTGAATAGTGATGTATGCTGGCCCTTTTCAGACTAACTTATTTTTTTAAAATTATAAATGTATAAATAAGGCTAGCTTGGGAAAGTGAGTTTCTTCCTAAATTGACTTCTCTAAAATTGTACTGAATGATCATGTTGGCCAACCTGGAAAACCAGCAACAATTCTTCAATTACAGCTGATCCTCGTGAAAAGACTAGGCATCTCTCCACATCTGTTTGTGGGATACATAAAAGGAAGTTGCTGGTACAGCATGGTGCAGTGGCTCCCATGTCTGCTCCATCAGTTATTATCTGTGTCCCTCGGGAACACGTAACACTTCTGTGTCTCTGTTTCTTCATCTGTTAGTGGGGATAATAGTATGAATTAATTCAATAATTTTGGAGGAGATTTAATGAGTTAAAGCTCTCTTAAAACAATGTGAAACACATCGTTAGCTCTTATAAATGGTACTTTTCATTGTTTCTCATCACTAGTGTGAAAAATCTACTACTCTGTTACCTTCTAAATGAAGTCAGGAGGCTGAGTTATAGAATTTGATATTACACTGAGAAAATAAATAAATAATCGCCAAGTTTTACTTGGTTAATTGATATACACGGTGTCCCCTGAAATGTATACACACTTTACAGCTGATAGCTTAATTGATATTTCTTTTCATATTTAACACATTGGAATTAATAATTACTCCAAGTGTGTATACATTTTTGGGACACCCTGTATGTATATATTTATGAGGGAATTAAAAAAATATTTAATTGTATCTAGTTCTAGAATGTGTATTGTAATATTGTGTTTCCTTTTTATGCATCTTAAGCACAGTGAGGTAAAGAGTAACTTCAAAAATTTCAAATTCACAAACATTTCTCTTTTCTCCCTATTCTTCTGGCTTCATTATCACTAACAAATCTCTGTCTCTAGCCAAGGCACCTTGCAATTAGCAACAACTAATTAACCTTCCTGAAAACCAGTGTGTGTCTGATTTAAGCTCTATTTTTTTCTCTTTTTCTTTTTCTCTCTCTATGTCTGTAGAGCTTAGGGTTTGGGAAGAAATTCAGCAAGCAGGAATTTCTTTTTCTTTTAATATATCTACCACAAATCCAATGAATGTACATATTATTTTTCCTATAATTTCAAAAAACTTTGAAAAAAATAATACTTAGTATTTCTCTGTTTTCTGAATTGGGTACTTTACTTAAAGTATGCTTAAGATTTCCAAGTTCAATGTTAGTGTGTGATTAGCACTACTATTATTTTCAGGCAAAGTAAATATAATACTTTGTATTGGACTCTTCTGATCTCAGTAAACAAAAGAAAGGATTTGCATGCAAAGCAATGAATCCATGTTTAATCAAATATTCATGTTATGTGAGTGGCAAGACAAAAGGAATTACTACCAGCTTTCAGTCCTTAAGTTTCTTATTGCTCTGTTGATCAACTGTTCCAGAGTCAATCAGTTAAATGTCACTGATCAATTATACACACACACACACACACACACACACACACACACACACACACACACACTAGAGGCTTGGTGCACAAATTTGTGCATGGGGGGGTAATCGGGGGTAGGGCCAGCTGGGGGGGAGGTGCTGCGGGTGGTTGGCTGACTGGCCCCGCCCCCTGGTCAAACTTCTGGTCCAGGGCACAATTTGCATATTAGCCTTTTATTGTATATATATATATATATATATATATATATATATATATAGCTTAAGGGGTGTAGAATCATCCCATTCTAGACATCATGTCCCAGACCCTGCCCTTGAAATTTAAGTATACAAAATAAGAACTTGATAAAATATATTAGTCCTGCCAAACTCTAATGTTATAAATGAAGAGCAATATAGTTATTAAATGTTAGGTGAATTTAAAAATATAAAAATAGACCACATCTAACAAGTTTTGCTCTGCTTGTTAATGAGTTATTGGTTCCTTGTGTGTTTCACATATTCTCTTTATTAGATCCCTGAAGGCGCTCGCTGTGTGATAGCTAAAAGCAGTGATTGGTAATGTATATTTAGCAGTGACTATTAGTTCATAACATGTTGAATTCTATGTATTATAAAAACCAGGATCTATTTATTTATGAATAATACTAGAGGCCCACTGCACAAATTTGTGCACCATGAAAGGAACTTGGGCCATGAGGCTGCGGTGGGCATAGGGGCGGGTCTCGGCCCATGCTCTGCGCCTCTGCCTGGCCCCTCTCACCACAGCACCACCTCCCACCGCCGCTCCCATGTGCTGATGGAGCCGGCCCCACTCACACCCGCTGATAGCACAGAGCGATTGGGTCCAGCGTCAGCAGCGGGTGTGAGTGGGGCTGGCACCATCAGCAGGTGGGAGCAGTGGTTGCTGCCTCGATCACCACTCAGGAGCATGGGGAGGTGGAGAAGCCCTCAAGGGTGATTGGGGCTGTCAGCCACCGCTTGTACTCACTGACAGCGCCGAGTGATCAGGACCAGTGCTGGGTGCTGGCAGTGGGTATGAGCAACGGCTCCGGCACTGGCAGCATGTGTGGGCGGGACCGTCGCTGGCAGCGGGGTTAAGCGGTGGCTTCCAGCCTTGACTGCCCCTCAGGAGCAGGGGGAGGTGGAGAAGCCCTGAGGGGTGATCAGGGTCAGCAGCTGCTGCTCACACCTACTGATGGCACCGAGCAGTCAGGGCTGGTGCCAGGCTCTGGAAGTGGGTGTGAGCAGTGGCTCCGGCGCTGGCATCAGGTGCAAGTGCCAGGTGGGACTGCGGCACATGGGAGCAAAGAACTTTCAGTAACCACCAGAGCTTCAACCCGATGACAATGACCAGCACCCTGCCTTGGTCTGGCGCCCCCGCTCACCTGCTCCACCATCCCGCTATGGCCAACCCCTGCCATGTTCCACGTGCACCCCCTGGTGGTCAGTGCACATCATAGCAACCAGTTGTTCGGTTGTTCTGCTGTTCGGTTTATTTGAATATTAGGATTTTATATATATATATACACTAGAGGCCCGATGCACGAAGATTTGTGCAAGAATAGGCCTTCCTTCCCTCAGCTGTGGGCACCGACTTCTCTCCGGCACCCAGGACCCGGGCTGCTTTGCTCCGGCCGCCATCAGGCACCCGGGACCTGGGCTGCTTCTCTCTGGCTTCCACTGCAAGGCACCTGGGACTTGGGCTGCTTCACTCCTGCTGCTGCCAGGCACCTGGGACCCAGGCTGCTTCACTCCGGCCACTGCCAGGCACCCAGGATCCGGACTGCTTTGCTCCTGCCACCACCGCCACCCACCGGGAACCGGGCTGAGGTGGTCAATGCCACCTCATGGCAACTGGTCGTTTGGTCGTTTTGGTCATTACACCTCTTGTCCTTTTATTATTATGATAGATATATTAAGCATCCTGATGGGCATTATTCTGTGGCAATACTAGAGTTTGTAGAGATGGTCAAAATAGTTCTAACTTTACATGTACATAACTGGCTTTCAGTTATGCTTTCATGATGCAACAGATTGCCTATGTTCCCTGATGAATTCCTTCATCTCTTGGCTTAAAAGTTCCTTCACTTTAAAATTTCCCAGGAAGGCTCTAGTATTCTTATTTAAATCTGATGTATCTGCAATGGGCTCTGGTCTTCCTCAGTGGGTGCCCATGGTTACAGCAGCCCCTTTTCCCTTGATTATAATCATGTAAGTTCACCGAGTTTTGTTAACATAAGATCACCTCTTAAAATTACTCAATCACAAAAGAGCTTTCAAATTCTGAGACTCGACTCATTTGTCTCCAATCTGTTCTCCCACTTTGGGGCATTTTCTCATATTATCATTAATGTAACAGCTTTATAATTATCCAACAAGAATAAGCGGCTACTGTATGTGCATTTCTACTAGATTCCTTGAATGAATAGGTATAAAAATATGTGTTAAGAATTTATTTAAAAATATACTAAAATATTATATTTTAAATATATTAAAAAATAATTTTACCCATTATCAGTCATCTTTTAATATCTATACTAAAAAACTGATTTTTTAAAATAATAATTTGCAAAATTTGTTTCCCCACTTCAGTATATGTGAGCACCTTGCTCATCCCCCTTCTTTCTGAACACACCCTGAATATTATTCTCATTCAGTTAAAAAAGAAAGTAGAATGACATCGTTTAGCTCTTTCATTTTATATCCATTTTGCTGCCATTGGCCATATAATTAGTCAGTTACAAATGGTCATGTTTTGCATAACTGATAGTTTAGTGATATTTTTGTTACAAAGACAATAACTTTACTCATATTTGTATGTTAATAAGTTCCATATTTTTCCCTCTGATGACTTCAAAATTTGGCGTCATGAAATAATTCAATATCATAGATGGAAGAATTGACAAGTCTTCTTAATAAAGAATGTAGCTATCAGTGTTTAAAACCACTGAGCTATAATTCCAAACAATGTAGTAGGAGTTATGTGTTGGATAAGACAACAATTAGCCAATAAAATGAAAAGCAATGCTTTTTAAAATAGATGTATTTCAAAAAGCAATGTTTTATCTAAATGAATACATTTTAACTATTAAGAGTAACATATAAGTTTGTGTGTACACATATATTTATAATATTTTTAACTAGCTTACTGCCAATTGTACTAAATTGGCTATCATTCTTTTAGACTCACATAACGATTTACTCAAAAATCCATTTCATAACAGCACAGATAGGCTGTAATTTTCTATAATCAGTTTACCTGTACTTAAAGATAAGTCAGTCAATATGATCTTTCAAAGCTACCTTTCCAACATTGCAGATTTAGTGATTCTTAGAGTATTCAGTACATTGGTCCCTGCTTATCTTTCACTTCAGCATTACAGTTTTCAGGGTGAATGTTCTAATTTCCATGACATCTTTATGAAGGCTGCAAATTATTTGTTCGAGCTTGATTACTCTTTGGGAGTTAACTTTCTCTTCCATTTAACAGTTCCAAATGAGAGATTTTACTTTCACAGAGTTTAGACTTTTTGATCACTATCTAAATGTATTTGTTGCAAACCTTTACTCTTTAACTTTTCCCAATCAACCATGAATATATATATATAAATTTACCGAGTGTTTTAATGAAAAATAAATTGAAAATATTTCAACATCTAATATAACATGTTATGGCTAACATATTGTGACCACCTTTAACTAAATAGGACATACAATGTCCAGTTATTATTAATAACTGCCACAAATCCTAATGGCCTGTGGAAATCTTTTTATAAGAGATTACAATTGTCTTAATGGAGCAAGTTATATATTTTGTAGATCACAAACACTTCAATATAAGCAAGTTCAAATATTTCAAATTACTACACAAATGCATACACATGCATTTATGTACATCCACATATATACTATATTACTATTATACTTATAATATAAAATCACCCTGTTTATTTACGGAGTTAGAAACACATGCTCAACAGTCTGTATACATCACCTTTAATCAATTGTCTCAATAAATATTCTGTTCCTTTAGATTTGAGAAAACACTTTAGAGCACTTACATTACTTGACCTCACTCACATAGGTAGGAAGAATCAGAGGAAAGATTCAAACTCAGGTTGACTATCTGAAAAGCCGATGGCTTTCGACTTCACCATGCTTCTCAGTGCACAGTAGTCATGCAACACCTGCCCCCTATCATTTGATTTTTTGTACTGCTCACACCAAACTTGAGGAATTATTTACAGGGAAATAGAGAAAAACTCTCTATTGCACATGTTGTATATCTTTGCCATTATTTTAATAAATTTAGTTTCTCAAAATGCATGATTTCATCTTTTCAAGAGAATATTTTCAATGGGAACTATGGACTGAGCAGATGGAGAGATGAGAACTCTCAGAAGAAGAAAGCAATTATCCAAGCACCAATTCTGCATATTCATGTCTTACCTTCCTCCATTAATAAGCATGGACCATTTTCCCTAACACCGTTTCCTTCCCCAGGGAAAGTTATTTTTAGAAAAAATAAATACAGGGGCTTCTTATATAATTTTTATTTACATTTCTGTGATCTGATGTTTCAGTTACTTGAAGAGAAGAATAAAGAAAGAAAAGAAACACCATCACTATAGAAAACCTGAAGTGCTCCCCATATGTCCTTACAGCCTTATAGTCATGGATTTTGGTCACTAAAAACTTGTGTGCTGCTTGACTTGAAGAATGAATGTTGTCTGTGGAATGTTGAGTTAATTAGGTTGAAGCTATTAATCCATTCTTTCATCTAATGGTTCCAGAAGATTCTGGAATGATGGTTTACCTATATCGACTTCTTTTGCCCCCAGTCCACACTGTTAAATCACTGAGGTCAATGCTCAGGACACTAGAGTTCTCAGAAAACTATCAAAGTAGCTTTCTTTGATCACTAGGAAGAATTACTGCTAACAATTTCCTAAGTCAATCTTTCAATTTCAGCACGTACAGTGCTGAGCTTGAGCAGTAAGTATGGCTAGCACTCCATACACATTAAACCTTTTAATTTAAAAAATCTTATTAAAATTGTGTTTTATTTATATTTTAATCATTTCTATTTTAATAAAAAACATTTAAAATTATAGATGTGTTTTTGTGTGTGCTTATGTTTGTATTTTAAGCTGTTGGTAATCTGTCAGAAAAACAGAAGCCATGCTAGAAATTCAAGCAGAGAGAGTTTAATAGGTAGTTATTTAAAAGCTGTTTGAAAGGCTTGGAGAGTAAGAAAAAGAAATTGAGGGTGCTAGAGTACAACAGGAAAACAAGGATCAGTCATCTACAGACCAGGAATCTGCTCCGGCTCCTGGGCCAGAAGCCAGGATTCGCTGCTTACCTGATGGAATTACAGGAGCTCCACTGACCTGGATGTGGGAAACACAGGGTCCTCTGCACAGGACCCCAGGAGCCCCCATTCCTCTGAATGTGCCCAGACCACCTTGGACCTACTGAGGCCCTACCACCACATCCAGTTGCTTTTTATCATCTGCTACTATTAGAGTTGCCACCAGGAGCAGAAAAAAAAATAAATGGAAAGAAGATATTCTTCTTCTATCTCCCAATCTCCCAGCAGTGACTCCAACTGGCACTGCCTATCAGGAGGCTAGGGAAAATATCCTGGGGAACATAGTTGCCAGCTTAGAGGCAAACATGAAGCTGAGAGGCAAAAGAAAGGACTCACAACCATTTATTATATTTTTTTCTTATAATTATACTAGAGGCCGGGTGCAAGAAATTTGTACACTGAGGGGGCAGTCCCTCAGCCTGGCCTGAGCCCTTTCACAGACCAGGACCCCTTGGGAGATGCAGTAGTATGCCAAGAGGCAGGTGGCCAGAGAGGAGCCCGAATCAGGGCCGGGCACGGCACTGTTCACGCTCATCCCGGCCCACTGCGCCTGCTACCACGACGTTGGGAAAGGCTCCCGACACAGTGGCAGCTGCACTCGCCAGCTTTGAGCCCAGCTTCTGGCTGAGCAGCGCTCCCCCTGTGGGAGCGCACTGACCACCAGGGGGAAGCTCCTGCATTGCACGTCTGCCCCCGGTGGTCAGTGTGCATCATAGAGACTGGTCAGGGTTTTATTATATAGGATTTTATTCCTACCATTGATTCACTGAGATGATCCAAAGTGCTTTTGGCAGTGTTTTGCCCATTATATAGATACACAAGAAATGTCAGTACCATAGGTGAAGGTCTTTCTAAAATCAACTTATATTTCTTGTCTTTGGAAACAAAGGACACAATATAATTTAACATTTTCTTGATGACTCAAGGTTGACTTTAGAATGTCAATGTTTGCATGGGACCTTTGCTTTCAATGACTTTTGAGATGCAGAATAATGCTTGTCCCAATGCTAATGATTCCATACTGCTATAATTTTAAGGTCAATGTTCTCTGCTTTCCTTTTTCTTTAACTTGCTGACAATCAACTATAACTTCATGCACTTTTCAGTGTACACCCATTTAATAATACCTTTATGCTTTCAATTTTTTTCATTGACTTGTGTGTCAGGAACCAAGATAATCAATTTTCTAAAGTCAGATTTTACAAAGAGGAAATCTAAGTGAAACCTTGGGTAGGAGGATTTCCCATGAGCAAAGTATATTGGTGTACCTGTTCAGAGACCATTTTCGTCTATGCTGTTTTTCTTTATTTTTCAGAGTGGTGTTTGTTTGCAAAGTGTCCTCCAGGCAGTTGAGATATTAATGTAATATTGGCCAGCTAGCTACAATAGGCTTATTCTGTGAATGGCCTGATATATATTGTGAATCATTCATTTCATAAAAAGTATTCCATAATTCAGGAAAGTAAATCATTTCTCTTTATGAATACAATCATGGCCTCTTTTGCAAGTATACAAAAGTCTACTGCATTTTATGGATTATTAAAAGGAGCTTATAGAATCATGCAAATATTTTTGTGCCTTGTGTCTAGATCTTATATTAAATAAATATGTGTTTGCATGTATGTGTATATATAATACACACACATATAGATAGCATATATTTCTGTGTGTTGGAAGTGAAATGGATACTTTGGCACATCACTCTGTTGCCCTACAATAGGACATATGACCTAGTACAATTAATTCTCCACATATAAAGTAACATATTTTATCTCTGGCTTCTATAATTTAGCCTTTCATTTGGATTGTCTTACACTGTTCTCTTATTACTAGTACTAAAAATAATTAGCACCCATGTATAATGATGGAGATGAAGTTTTCCTGACATCTCAAAGTTGTCTTTATTATGCTCTTATGGCAGCTGAATGGGCATTATTATATATACTATATATTATACATATGGTACTGAGGCACAGAATCATTTGGGCCAGAATAACATAGCCAATTAGTAACAGAATTGGGACAAAACCCAAGTCTCTAGGAATCCATGTGTTCAAAAATTCTTGCAACACATAACAATGATAGTGAATTAGTATTCTATTGCTGCTCTAAAAAATCGCCACAAACATAGCGGCTTAAAACAACACAAATGTATGTCCTCGTAATTTGGTAGGTCATAAGTCTGACATGGGTCTCACTGGTCCAAAATCAAGGTAGCTGCAGGACTAGTTCCCCTGGAAGGTCTAGGGGCAAATGTGTTTCCTTGCCTTTTTCAAATTCTACAGGCTTTCCACATTACCTCTGCTCATGGCGGCCATCCTCCACCTTCAAAGCCAGGAATGGCTAGTTGAGCCCTCAGGTAGTATCACTCTGACCTCTTGTTAGTCACATTTCCCTAACTCTGATTCCTCTTCCTCTCTTCTACGTTTATGGACGATTATGATTGGATTGAGCCCACCAGTATAATCCAAGATAATCTCCCTATTGTAAAGTCAGCTGATTGGCAAATCTGCCATAGTAATACCCCTTTGCCTTTTAACTGTCATAGTGAGAAGCTTTTGGGATTACAACATGGACATTTTGGGGAGGTCATTATTCTGCCTGCCATAATCAGTGAAGGTAGTAATACATATTAATGCCCTCATTGTTTCATTTACTTGTCATTTACTTGTCATAAAATCCTTATCAGGAAGGAAGTAGTAGCTTCATTTTGTAAAAAAGGAAACAATATTTAGCTTTCACTGGTAGAAATGTTTAAAACATAAATATAAAGTCTTAAAATTATTAAAGCTTTCATTCTGTAGAATATAATTAATTGAAATTAAAAAAGAAATGCTACCATTTTTAGGGGAGGGAATCCATAAAAAAATGCCTAAAGTGTGGGTTTAAAAAAGCTTCAGTTTTGTGGAAAAGAGAAAATAGAAAGATACTAATATAATTTAGATCCATTAAAATGTTATAACTGAATATTACTTTAAAATGGCTTTATTTTCTATCTCCAATCTCTAAGATCTAGAAGTTGACACTATAGTTAGGAATGAATTAGTCAACACTGGGTCTTATTAGTGATTAGTTTTTGTAATAATTTCAACCATAAAACTGTCTCCCCAGACCTTCCCTCATATTACTTAGCTCTCTGAATTTGTTTTCACATCAATGAATAAAGTTAATATCTTTACCTTGCAAGGAAGTAGCTAGGTTAAATGGGATAACGTGGCAAAATAATCTGGGGAATTAGAAATGCTTGATAAACTGCAGCAATTGCTAACATTGGTTATCACCAGCATTATTCCGAACTGCACAGGATGTAATGCAGAATTGTCTGTTTAAAAGGCAAGGGAGGGGCATGACAGGACAGTCCTCAGTTTCCTGCTGAAATCACAAATGTATACTACAATCACATTTAAATTTTTATATACTTCTTGTATTTAAATTTTATTTTTCTTCCCTACAAACTAGTGAAACGAAGTAAGAAAAACAATTTCTAAAATAATTTTCTCAAATAGTGAATTCCTTTAGTGCTTTGAAATATGAATTTTAAAAAATCAACTACTATTTAATGAATTTTGTGGAGAAACAAAGGTGAGTCATGAGTGGATTCAACTCTTTAGCTGCATGCTATCCTGACTAATGAACAATTTCTTCTCTTTGCAAGAGAAGCAAACCTACATTCAGTGTGTCAAATTATACAGGCTATTAGAGTGTGTCATCTGCATAATTTGAAGATGGTATCACTGACAGCCTTTCTCTGCACATGTGAGTGCCAGGAGGTCAGACCAGGGCCATATGGTTGGGTGGGCTTAGAGGCCTGAGGCTCACTGTGTACTTGTTGAAATAAAATTAAATTTTAAAAGTTTGTGAAGATCAGCTGCAATTACCAAAGAAATTTGGGCTAGAGTCATGTGTTTTGGTGATATTATACTTCTAATAATATTTTAATCTGATATTTATAATTTATTTTTCTCAAATTATCATAAATTTAAGGCTTCCAGTTGATTTAGAATCATAAAAGATACAAAAATTTAAAGTTAACTTTTTAAAGAAAATATGTTCATGTGAATTATTTCCATAAATACTTTAATAATTTATGTAATTTTAAGAACCCCATTATTTCCCCCATAGTGTTGGCATAGATTAAATAATTTCCTAAGTGTTTGTAGACTTTTTATATGTGACCTATTTAGGGTTAGCTCCAAAGGTAAAGCTGTATACACTTCATAAGGTATATAAATATCTAATCACTATGTTACACACCTAAATCTTATATAATATTGAATATCAACTGTAATTAAAATGTTTTAAAAGAAATAGTGATAGCCCTAGCTGGTTTGGCTCAGTAGATAGAGCGTCCGCCTGTGACTGAAGGGTCTTGGGTTCCATTCTGGTCACGGACACATGCCAGAGTTGCAGGCTTGATCCCCAGTAGGGGGCCTGCAGGAGGTAGCCAATCAATGATTCTCTTTCATCATTGATGTTTTTCTCTCTCTTGCTTCTTCTCTGAAATCAATTAAAAAATATATATTAAAAAAATAAAAATAATGATATAAAATTTAAAAAATAGTTTGTTAATGGTATTTCATACCCTGTTATTTAATATTTTGGGTTTTTTTTTGTTTTTAACTATTGATGAGAAGTCTTATGTGGAATATTGAATAGATTTTCCCCATCAAATTAAAGCAAAAATATTTCCATTAATATAGAATTATTAGCTAAGAGTATCATTAATAATCATGAGAATCAATTCTATGCCTTACACATGCATTATTGACTGTAATATTTATTTTTTTCAAATTTTATTTAGAAATAGTTGTTTAAGGACAACTATTCAAAGTGTCTTTAATTAAGTAATTAAACTAGTCTTTCTTGTATCTAGTTTAAGTCAGTGAGAAATTCTAGATTAAAGTTACAGAAATCCTCAAACTTTGGAAATTATACACAGAGTTGCACACACACGCACACACATGCACATGGTATTCACACATGGTATTCACATTTGTCAGACTACACAAACTATAAGAATTTTAAAATATGTGGTGATAATAATAAAAATACATACTAAATAACAGCCATGGATTTAAGGCCCTGGATTAACTTAAAGATTTAAGGACATGGATTTTGTATAATAATAATAATGTATTTCCATGAAGGGGATATCTGTGTAATAAAAGTGAAAATGAACAGTAGCATTGTTGACCTGAAGGCATTATTAGCCACAATGATTCATCATTCAGTGTGTTCCTTGCTTTAATAGTGTTATCATCACCTTTAACTTGTAGGTATTGATACAAGGCATCTATTGACATGAGCTGGGGATATCCTATTCTCTGGTCTCATATAGTTGAGCCACACTGGGCCAATATTTCTACTTACTTCTCACAACAACAGTGAGGTAGTTATTGTTGTCAATATTTTGAAGAAACACTGCACTCTGCAAACTTCAAAGAACTACAAGAGAATAACAAGAATGATAAAAACCAGTGCACGAAGGATAAGATTAATATGGATCAGACTCAGTGCCTTAGAATAATATATGCAATATTACAAAATTAATAATTAGGAGAAGACAATTAAAATAGAATATGTATTCCAAACAAGCTCTGTGGTGGTGTCACTACCAATATCATCTAAATACTTTAATTTTGCCTACATTTATCCATTAACAGAACTAAGCTCTGTACTTTACAAAAATTCATTTAACCATCAGAGGACAACTTTGTAGTAATTCTATTATTATTCCTATTTTACATTAAAGAAATTGATGTAGAGAAAAATTAAGAAACTAGCCCAAAATCACCCCAATATTAAGTGAGAAAATTAGAATTAGAGCTAAATTTGGTTTAGCTCCAATGGCCATAGTTTTAAATATATCACCTGTCCCTGGTAGATACATCTGCATAAGCACCTCTCCGTATCCTCATTGTGCATTAGGGCTGTTGCTTGCTTGTTAGCAATTCTGTTCTTCAATTTAAAAGAAAAATGCAAAGTAGTAAATATTTACTGAACACCAGAGTGTCAAATAGAGAGTTTTGCAAAGTGCAGTAAGAAGCCAGCAACATTGCTTTGCTTCACAGCCCCTGCTTAGTAATTATTTGTTCATTGATTAGTAAGCATGCTACTCAATGGGTGGAGAGCAAAAACACCCTTACAAACACACAAGAAAGTTAAGGATAAACTGCCATGCACATTAACAAAGACAGAAATAGTGAAATAAGTTCAGATTTTTTTCTCGAAATACAGCTGTCTATTGGACACATTTTGCAACATATTCACCAGTCTAGAAGTATGAAACCTTTACGCTTTCAGGAATATTTCTAAAATGTACATTGACTTCACGTACTATGGATGGTTTTATAATCATGTTATGCTGCCATTTAAACTTCATACCAATTTTGGGTGAAAAGAAGAGAAATGCATGACAAACACTCTCAAATTAGGAATTTGAGCCCAGGTTCTGACAGCTCAATATGCTGAAAATAGTGGGGTACATTTTCAAAGCAGCATGCTCTAATTTTGCCATGCAGTTCATGTTTATTTTAATGGTAGTTGCACAGTGAAATCACTACAAAACACTCAGAACACTTACCCAACTGTGTCTACCACAGGAAAGGGAACATTAATTACACTGAAAAAGGAAAACTGTTGTTTAACCTTAGCCAAAAGGATGCTCTACCATTTTGCTTAATTTATAGTGCTTAAGCTTTAGTAAAATAAATAGGAAGCAACATAAAAAAGATGTTTAAAAATGTAATTTTATATGACATGTGTTGTGATTCAACCAGCAGTGTATCTCAGGACATTAAATAACCAGTATTGATCTATAAACCTATTAGTCTTTGTTCTTTAACAGTCAAGAATTCTAATTAGTCATAACCATATTAATTACATTATTGAAAACCCAGTAGAACAAAATTAGGAGAGTTTTACCTCATCGGAGGGTCTCTTTCCTCAGAAACTATTAACATCACATCACAGACAAAATATGTTAATTTCACATTGGATTTAAAATATGGGTAGGACCACATCTCCAAATTAATGATTCATAAAATCATTTGCAGCAATTAGCCTATCAGGAGAAGTGCTGGTAGCTCTTTTATTTCACTGCTCAGTGTGATGCCATCAATTTAAATTCTATCTCATATGGGAGATATATAGATATATAATTACTAGAGGCCCATTTCATGGAATCTGTGCATGGGGGGAGGGGGTCCCCTCAGCCCAGCCTGAACCCTCTCGCAATCAGGACCTTTTGGGGATGTCCGACTGCTGAATTAAGCCCAATCCGCAGCAGGATCAAGCCTAACCTGGCAGTCAGACATCCCTCTCGCAATCTGGGACCACTGGCTCCTAACTGCTCGCCTGCCTGCCTGATCACCCCTAACCACCAGGGCCAGCCAGGGCAAGGGGCCATGGTATTCTATTCTCTGGTCATTCTACCATTTCAGTTGATGGGCCTTTATTATATAGGATTTTATTATATAGGAGATTATATATATAAAGGAACTTATATAGGAGATTATATATATATATATTAGAGGTCCAGTGTACAAAATTCATGCTCTGGGGGGGTGGAGGGGTGGATCCCTCAGCCCGGCCTGCACCCTCTCGCAGTCCAGGACCCCTCAGGGGATGTCCAACTGCCAGCTTAGGCCCACTCCCCACAGGCCTAAGCTGGCAATCGGACATCCCTCTTGCAGTTCAGGACCCCTCGCTCCTTACTGCCCACCTGCTCGCTGTTCCTTACTGCTTGGTTCACTGCTCATTAGCGCTGCTACAGAGGCAGGAGAGGGTCCCGCCACCACCGCTGCACTCACCAGCCGTGAGCCTGGCTTCTGGCTGAGCAGCGCTCCCCCTATGGGAGTGCACTGACCACCAGGGGGCAGCTCCTGCATTGAGCATCTGCCACCTGGTGGTCAGTGCACATCATAGTGACCGGTCATTCTGCCATTTGGCCGATTTGCATATTAGCCTTTTATTATATAGGCTAATTCACTAAAGCCTGTCACGTTTTTAGAATTTGCCTTGCCACGTGCAACTACAAGTGTCAAATATGAGGTAACATTCAGGCAGGAATTTTCTAAACCTCTTTCAACTACCTGAGCCTAATTATGAGACCTGTAAAAGCCACTGTTTATGGTGCTAGTAAGAGTTCCATTGCTATATAAGTTTGTGAAGTATCTTTCACCCAATGTGTATGCATTGCAATGCCCAGACCAAGCAGGAAAAAAAAGAGAGAGAGAGAGAGAGAGAGACAGATGCCGTGGGCAGCAGGTAACAGATGTTCTTCCAGCCACTCTTTGTCAGGAAGCAGTGAAATCTCTCTGTCTGAATTTTATCTTGACACTTAGAGAAATGATCATGTCTTTGTACTTTAGTTGCACTCTCTAATGAGGATGTGAACATGGTTGCAGATTTTAACTCACAAGTCCCACAGCACCTTTCTTTTGAAAGCAAGTGATAAACATCTTTTAATTCAGAGGAGTATAGAGTATATCAAAGACTATCATGCATATTTATGGCAATAAAAATACAAATAGTCTTTTTCACTCTCTCTATGGGCATCTAACATGTCATTGAAGGGCACTAGGCCTTGGACACGGGGCAGTATGCAAGACCCTCTACAAAGTGTTAGTATAAATTGTTTAGTACACATGCATGATCATGCCAATATACAGTCTAACCCTGTGCTTCCAAAAACCAGACAGAACTGTATATGGGTGATGCCTAGACCCATGCAAGGATCAAGTAATTTTAAAAGGAAAATAACTTGAAAACAAAAGAATACAAATCAACCAGCATGATATGTTATAAGAGAACCAGTTAACATTTTGCTAACAAGCATAACCAGGTAATCCCTGTTCTGCCTCTAAACAATATTAACTTGGACAACAAGTTATTAATACTTTTCTGGGTCTCCATTTGTTTATATTTTAAACATATCAGTATTACCAAACTAGAGATGCAATATAATGACTTACTAAGGTCATGGTCTTTGGCAAGTAATTTAACCCTGGAAACCTCACTTTCCCACCTATGAAGGGAAATGGGGATGGCAATCATTGTTCCTACATCATTAGATTTCTGTGAGAACTAACAGTTATTTTATACAAAAGACTGGTGCCTACAAATTCACCTACAGCAATTAGTATCATTATTGTCATAGTTATCTGAGTGTTTCAAGACATACTAATTTTTTGAAGGCATTTTGACACAAAAATGAATGTATTTCTTTTTTCAGCTTTATTGATCTTATAATTAACAAATAAAGCCATAAGATATTTAGAGTGTACATCTTGACTATTTGACATGTGAATACACTGTGAAAGGATTCCCCCCATCTAGTTCCAGAACCTCACATATTTATCCGTTTCGTTTGTTAGGTGAGAGCTTTTAAGTTATACCCTCTTAGAATACATTTATTTCTAAAGCTAAATAAAATAAATACTACTATGTTAAAAACATGTTTGGAATATAACATGTTCAAGTCAAATAATTTTTTCCCCTTTAGAATATCCAACAGCTTTGTTGTTGTTGTTGTTGTTGTTAATCCTCACCTGAGGATATTTTTTCCATTGATTTTTTTAGAATTAGTGGAAGAGAGAGGAGAGAGACAAAGAGAGGAAGAGTGAGGGAGAATGAGAGACACATCAATTGGTTGTCTCCGCACCCACCCTGACGGGGGCCTGGGATGGAATCTGCAACCCAAGTATGTGCCCTTGACTGGGAATCAAACCCAAGACCCTTCACTGCACTCGCCGACACTCTAACTGCTGAGCAACATTGCCCAGAGCTATCCAACAGCTTTGAGTAAGCTTATATGCACTATAATTCTCCAAGAGGGAAATACAGCAATGTTCAGTTACCCCTCAAATGCTTGGCCACAGAATCTTTATTTCAGAGAACAACTTATAGGAAGAACCTTGTGACAAAGACATTCTGAAAAATACTGAGGATCATGATCTCTGAGCTAACTGGGGTTTAGGATATTGCGATCTCAAGTGTTTTATATGAAACACTTTTCAGAGTACTATTTCCTTGGCTCCCTTCTAGAACAAGCAGAAATAAGTAAGGGGACTGGTACTTAGAACAGTTTTAAGGAAGACCCAGCCACCAGTTATAGTTTTCCTGCATTAATTTCCTAAGTGGCATTTAGGGTTTGTCAGGGATGATTTTTTTCAAGTTTCCATCTTCATTTTCTGGAACTCAAATTCCTGGCTGAGGAATGGAGACTTAACCCTTGCAATTTAGCCTACTGAAGCTGAATTGTGAATGAAGTGTATGGATCACCTTACCAAATAGTGATGCATAGCAGTAATTGGATCAGTTATTACAGTAATCAGAAGTCTTTCTTTTTCCTCTTAGCTTGTCTTAATTTCTTAAAATATATTCTAATGAAACAAATGTTTAGAATTACTTAGAACTGATTATTATATAGATTTAATATAGAGTCACAAGTTTCAAATATTACTTGCTTAAACTCTTTGGTACAGCAATAAACCCTACCAGGGCTTCAAACAGCAATTCCTTAAATTGGTTCAACACTTTTTCCCCAAGTGATAATTTGAATTTTTAGCTTTATATTTACTTCTTCACAATATAAGTAAATCAGTAGCTATTATAATACAACCTCTCTCATTAATAACCTGCCTTCTCATGGCACTATTTTATATATACAATGAATTTTTCATTCTGACCTGGTATAATTGTTCATCACAAGATACTGTGATCAGCATATAACTTTCTTATAAGTAGGTATCGTTATCTGTGTTCTAAAAATTGAGGAAATTGAAGCTATGAAATGTTAAACAAACTGATCAGAGTTTATTTCCTGCTAAGCTATAGATGCTTAAATTCATTTAAATCTTTCCAACAATTCTATGTAGTAGATATTATGCTCATGTACAGACAAGTAATTAAAGTACAGAAGTTACTTATCTACAATCACATAGCTAACAAGTTCTAGGGTGAGAATTTAAACTCTAGCCATGTGATTAGAAAGGCCACATACTTAATTACATGACTGTGCTGTATCCCTCAGCTCTAAGCAACAATTTTCCAATCCTGAGGCAACTAGTGAGTCATTTACTTGCAAAATCCTATATAATAAAAGCCTAATATGCAAATAGACCGAACGGTGGAACAACCAAACAACCAGTCGCTGTGATGTGCACTGACCACAAGGGGGCGTGTGCGCAGAACATGGTGGGTGTCGGCAGCAGGTGGCAGAGCACGGAACATGGCAGGCATTGGCTGCAGCAGGATGGTGGAGCAGGTGAGCAGGGATGCCAGACCAAGGCGGGATGCTGGTTGCCATCATCAGGGCAAGCCTCTGGTTGTTACTGAAAATTCTTTGTTTCTGCACACTGTGGTCCCACCAGGCACTCACACTCACTGCCAGTGCTGGCCTCGTTTGCACCCACAGCCAGCGCCAGAGCTGCTGTTCGCACCTACTGCCAGCACTGGGTGCCAGTCCCAATTGCTCAGCACCATCAGTGGGTGCCAGTGGTGGCTGCCATCCCCAATCGCCCCTGAGGACTTCTTCACCTCCCCCTGCTCCTGAGGGGTGGAGCGATTGGGGCAGCAGTTGCTGCTCACACCCACTGATTGCACCGGCCCCAGTAGTTCTGGTCAGCGGGTACAAGCTAGGCTGGCACTGTTAGCACATGGGAGCAGTGGCAACGGGAGCGGGGCTGCAGGCATACAGGGAATGGGGGGTGGGGGTGACCGTGGCAGGAGGGGCCAGGTAGGGGCACGGAGGAAGGGCAGAGACCCGCCCCTATGCCTACTGGAGCCTTGCGGCCCACAGTTCCTTTCAAGGTGCACGAATTCGGGCACTGGGTCCCTAGTATAATAATAAAACAAACATTCTTAAGTGGTCACTTGACCCAATTTTTAACTCCCTTAGCCATGATCCATGTGTAGTTTCAATATAGTCAGTGAAAGATAAATACCACATGATCTCACTAATTTGTGGAATATAAAGAACATTACAAACTGATGAACAAAAATAAATACAGAGGCAAAGAAATATCGAACAGACTGTCAAACTACAGTGGGAGGCAGGGGAGGGTTGGGGGGTAAGAGACCAACCAAAGGATTGTATGCATGCATATAAGGATAACCAATGGACACAGACACTGGGAGGGAAGGGATGAGGGCATGTGCCGGGGGGGAGGGAGAGGGAAGGCCGGGGGAGGTCAATGGGGAATAAAAGGAGACATATGTGCTACTATTTGTAATATTTTAAACATAAAAACATTTTTAAAAAATCAATGATCAAAAATGTTATTACTGAACAGCTACACTATTGGTCCAATGTGGGGAAAATCATGCAGTAGATAATGAGTTGACATGTGAGACAACATTAGAACTTTTATTTTAGAATAAAATAATTTGATCCTTTTAACATTTGTATTTTCTCAGTTTTATAATCCTCATATCAGTATATCATGCACCTATATAACTTAGAAATTAATATAACTACATTGAGGTGCATGCTCATAATTATTCCTACTTTAATGATGAGATTCACAATCAAAAATGTTTTGACATAGCTGAACTAGTATACTATAAGAATGCCATTCTGATAATAAGGAACTTTCTAATTAGAGAAAATAGACAAGAAAAAAAATTGCACATTTAGCACTTATTTAACACTTATTCATAGTCTGCACTGCATCAGACACTGTCCCAAGTATAGGAGTACATTAGTGAACAAAACAAAGTTTCCTTACGACAGATAGACCATGCACACTAAACATTATAAGACAATCCTATCTAATAATAGACAAATATGCAAATTGACCATACCTCTGACACACCCACAAGCCACGCCCACCATCCAATCAGAGCGAGTATGCAAATTAACCCAAACCAAGATGGCTACAGCCACAGAGAGCAAGGTTTCCTAGGTAACAGAGGAAGCCAAGCTTTCCGCCTGCCCTGGCCAGGCCTAAGCCTCCACTCAAGCTACAAAGTTTCAATTATAGAAGGTAAACAAATTCAAACAAATGGCGGCAGAATTGAGCTTGAGAGAGCAGGCCAGGGTTGCCGCCAGCAACAGGGGAGGAAAGCTTTCCGCACACCCTGGCCGGGCCCACCCGCTCAAGGCAACAAAGTTTCAATTATAACCCCAACACAAATGGCTGCCAGCCTTGGAGGGAGCCCCAGGCTTGGCTCCGCTCCAGGCTACAAAGTTTCAATTGTAGAAGGAAAATAAATTCCAGATACCAGGGCCTCCGCTTGCGTTGCCAGGGGGCATGGCCTGCCTGCAAACCACCACAGGCCCCTCGCTCAGGCCGCCCCACACCCCAAAGGAACCCCCACCTGATCCAGGACGCCCTTCAGGGCAAACCAGCTGGCCCCCAACCCTGTACCAGGCCTCTATCCTATCTAATAAAAGAGTAATATGAAGATTGATCATCACTGCAACACACAATATAGCTGCCCCCATGTGGTCAAAGATCCTGCCCCCATGTGGACACAAGATGGCCACCACAAGATGGCCAGCAGGAGAGGGCAGTTGGGAGGCACCCGGCTTGCAAGGGAGGGCAGTTGAGAAGGACCAGGCCTGCAAGGGAGGGCAGTTGGAGGTGATCAACCCTGCAGGAGAGGGCAGTTAGGGGTGACCAGGCCGGCAGAGGAGGGAAGTTGGGGGCAAACAGACTGGCAGCAGAGTGGTTAGGGGGTGATCAGGCAGGCAGGCAGAAGAGGTTAGGGCAATCAGGAAGGCAGGCAGGAAAGCAGTTGGGAGCCAGCAGTCCTGGATTGTGAGAGGGATGTCCGACTGCCCGTTTAGGCCCGATCCCACCGGGATTGGAGAGGATACAGGCTGGGCTGAGGGACAACCCCAGATTGGAGAGGGTACAGGCTGGGCTGAGGGACAACCCCCTCCGTGCATGAATTTTGTGCACTGGGCCTCTAGTTATTTATATAACATGTGACGAGTGCTGTAGAAAGAAACAGAAGTGCAGGGCAAGGAGGGTTAGAGGCAGGTTCCAGTAGTATACATTAAACAATTCTTCATAGCATGACACCTGATAATTGTGACGAGACAAAACAATGTGTAGCAATTCCAGAACAGAAAATCAATGTCTGGGCAAGAAGAGTAAAAAGTAGTCATGCTAGGCAAACATAAGATAACCTACAATGATCAATGACTTTGCATAACTCCCCTCCCTATTGTGTGGACCAAATGTGTAACTTACTTCAAACCCATAGGATATGGTAAAGGTGAAGGGATTTTGCACATGTAATTAAAGTCCCTAATCAGATGACTTTAAGATAATGTTAATGGAACGGTATAGTGTCCTAGGTGGGCCAAATCAAATCAGGTGAGCCCTTTATCTTTGAATGAAAGATTTGAAGCAGCGGAGATTCCATCTCTATTGCTGACTTTTAAGAAGCAAGATTGCATGAAATCTACAGCTGCAAGGAAATGAATTCTGCCAACCACCCAAGAGAGGATGCAATCAGAAGCCTCTAAAAGGGAACACAGCCTGGCCAACATCTTGATCTCATCCTGTGAGACCCTGAGCAGAGTATCCAACTAATCTGTGTCTGAGCTCCTCACCCACAGAAAAACGTGAGCTATAAATGTGTATTGTTTGGGATCGATAAGTTTGTTGTAACTTGTTATAAGCAATAAAATAAATAATTCATTAGTAATCAGGTGAGACAAAAGTCTGACTGAGCAACAGGGCAGTTTTGTGCAATTAGACAAAGGCATGTCCCATAGAGGATATGCAGTCTTGTGGGCTGAAGCTTAGGGAGAGAACAATGGTTTTCTGCCAAATAGAAAAGGCAACCACCCCACTGAATGGACGTAGCCCTGTTCCAGGCGACATAACTTAGTGACATCGCTGCTATTCACTGCATCAGCTGCCCCTCTGTACAAATAGAAGCAAGCACCCAGGTAAGGTTTCAGTAGAATGAGACTAGCTAAGGAAAAGTAGATTAAAACTGCATTTCAGAAGAGTGTCCAATGGCAACAAAATACACATGGCAAAACAATAAAATGTAGGCAGTGTGTAATATTAGAGTGAAAGTAAATATACAGCCTAACCCTGGTCAGATATGCGACCTAACCGTGACTTCGGTGGCCTTCTGCCATCTGGCACTTAGCAAGGCACTTGACATTCTTTAAGCTCTCATTTGCAGGGGACAACATAGTGGTTTTATGACACAGTTTATTTATGAACATGGGCTCTGGAGGCAGAAGGGTTGGCCCAAACCCCTCCTCTGCCACCTTTTATGTTGCCTTCACCTTTTAGAACCTTGGTTTCCTCTACTGGAAAATAAGGGGAATAGCATATAACAGTCACTTAATTGTTACAAGGAACCCGTGATATAAGGAATTCAAAGTGATTTGCCCACTTCTCTGGCATATAACAAGGGACTACTTAATAATAGCTATTATTCTCCAAGGTCATATGGCTATTAGGTGGCAGGAAGAAGATTTATAATTTATGTCCTGCAGAGAGGCTGGAGGAAAGAAAGTTGGCAAGGAATTTATAGGACTCAAAAACTGATACAAATGCTATAGAAAGGGAGGAAATATGGTGAAACAGAAGCAAGGACTAAAGAATATGGGTTCTGAGAACAAGGATTAACCAAAGGCAGTTCTATGATTTTAATTCTAGAGCAATATGAGATAAAATTCCCAACGTTATGAGAAATGTAATAAGGTTAGCATAGGAGAGGAGAAGGTAGATGTGAAATGACCAGGAAAAATATTTTTTTACATATATATATAAGCACATATAATATATGTGTGTGTGTGTATATATATTTATATATATAAATATATATACACACACACACACACATATTATATGTGCTATATATTTTGTGCAGATGACTAGATTCAAAGAGTTACAATTAGCTATTGAAGGGTACAAAGCTACAAAAGAATTTAAGAAAGACAATTGCATTTTTAAATAATATAAGAAGCTAACAATTTAGACTCTTATGAAAAATAGACTAGCAATAGTTTTGCAGCATACTGGGTATTTTCAGGGAGGAGAAAATGGGTTATTAAATGACAGACAGTTTTCTCTTAAGCCCTATAGATTGTGTTCTATTACCAGTTGATACTTTCAAGTTATTCTATTTTTATTGGCAGTATACCTCACATGAATAATGCAGGAGGCATCCTGGTTTTCAAATGAACTGGCTGCCTGACTTTACAATGTTTAATGCAGGTCAAGTTACTCTAAGAAAATAAAAGTGATTATAAATTATTTTATTCCTGTAGTAATGAATGAAAGAAAACGATGAATAAATGTAAACCCCAGCACTGTTGATTAAGTTACAGTGATTGAAATGCTATAATCCATTTGTATTTTTATAAAGGACTTTACTAAAAATAACTTATCAAACTTACAGACCCTTCTCTTCATGTCAAGACTAATTTTATTTCTATATTTATCCATCTTTCTCAGTTTGGCTTTGCCACTAACTTGACCACATGTATCCCAAATTCAAAGCACCAAAGCAGAAAAGTCACATTAGAATTTTGAGATCTATTTCCTATTCCTTTTTTTTTTCCTATCTTTATATCTTCATGATAAGAATGGATGTTTATAGTGGTATAATAAATAAGAGTTTGTTCAAATAAATGAAAAGGAAAAATAATAAATAAATAAATCTCTAATATTGGTAATAATGGCATTACCTTCCAAAAGTTGAGGAGAAATTTCCATAAAAAAAAAAAAAAATTGTTAAAGTTATTTTTTTCTTCCTCTCTACCCTCCTTTCTAAATACTTCCATCAACCAAGAAAAATTGAATGAAGACATTAGTAAAGAAAATTTTTCATTGTTAGAAAAAAAAACATTTATTGTTTTGAATCCTTGCATTTCATAAGTTTCTGGTTGCATATAAACCATGATTATTTGCATTCTTGCCATGTCATTTGTAATTCAACAAAGTTTTTCAATTAACATTAATTTTACACTAATTACAAATATTCAATAGAAGGGTTAATCAAAACGTTCTGGAAAACAACATCCATCCATTGTCTTCAAAGAAATGTGTAACAAGCCCTTTGTCATATTTCTGGCAACCTAATGATTGGCTTCTAAATTAGACTGTTATGAAGCTAAGAGTACACTAAAAATCTTCTCTTCATGTACAAATTAATTGCATTCATATGCAGTTCACATCACGGTGACTTATTTTACATTTTAATGTTTTCACAAGTTTATATGAAACTTCTTGCACCTTCTCCTTTAATGAATTCATAGCTCTGATTATCCATTCTGCATCCTGAGTGAAGTGGAAGGCTAGAGTCCCTGGCAGACAACTGCCATCAACGTGCAGTAATTTGGCAGAAAGCTAAATGTTTAGTTCAATTGTAGTTTCTATAACTGTTGAGAGTTTTTAAAAAGGGTTATTTTTTTTTTAATTTCCTGTTAAAAACATAGAAGAATGCCATATATTGGTATGCTTCCCAAGGGAGACTACTGATCTTCCTGCAGTGCAGGTGATTTTTTTTTTCCCTCAATACAAATGGAAGTGATCACTTTACAATGTGGTGCCAAAATCTGTTTGAAAATATTTATGTAAATGCCCCAAACTGGACTCTAAACACCTACATTTCTTGGATTGGTCAGTAAATTATCCTTTAAAAAAAAAAAATAAGAAAAAATGTCCTAGATCAACTCTACAAAACAACACATCTGCCTTCAGATTTGATTTTTTTTTATCTCTAATAAATATAGTAATATCTCAACTCAATAAGTCAAACCTAAACAATTAATATCAGGTCTTTTAAATTCAGGTAATTTTAAATTTGGAAGAAAAGTTATGACACCTTCTTCATTTTGGATTTTAAAACGTCTAATTAGTTCTAGATCCATATTATAATTAGAAGCAAAATGTCACTCCCTCTCATAGGAAAGTTTGTACTGCTACAGATCAAGTCATTAGCAATATAACTTTGAAAGAATATTTTGCTGTTGTTAAAATTTAGTGTTAAAGTCCTAGATGTGTCCAATTGATGATAAAGTAACAAAACTTCTGTTAATGAGCATTTGTGGAAATATATAGTTCCTGTTAGAAGAAGGGCTTGCTTATCTAGCCATTAATATTTGTCAAGCAAAAAGAAATAGGGTACACTGAGCCATAAACTACAAACTGGTCCAAAGTGTACTTTATCTATCAGAATCTGAAGCCAGCCAGAAAAGAAAGACACTATTTATTTCCTGACAATTGACAACTTATATTTGGCATGTTTATTTTCATGTAGGAAAGGGTCCCAGGAAGAGTCAGCTCAAGATAAAATTGTAATTAAATCCTACCTTTTCTTTTCACAATCCATCCTGGAAACTAATGTTGGCATTTAGCTCTTCAATAAACAGATGGAAGAATTCTGCTGTGAGTCAGAATTATCTAATAGTTTCGTTATCCGACAAAGGTATTGAGGAGACAGCAGGAAGCTAGGTAGACAGGGACAGACCATGGGGGTAGGAAGTAAAACCCAGGACCCCTGCCAGGCGGCATCGCTAAGGCCACGCAGCTGGCGGGAAAAGAAGGGCATGAACACAGGAGACAAAAGCTTTAAAATCTATGGATGTTGCTAAAACAGGCAGCTTATAGATAACCAATCACAAGGGATTGAGGCATATAAACCAATCCCAAGGATGTTGCTAAGGCAGAATTCTTTGAAAGGACCAATCAGAAGATAGCAAGCTGTATCTGCCAGATCAAAAAGGGTGCGCTTCCTCTCTCTCTTTCTCTCCTGGCACACAATGGGTTCCTGAGTTCCTATGGCAAGGGATTTGCTCTCCTGCCACCCACGTGGCTTATGGCCACAATGGACTAATGGACTTGGCTTGGATGCTGAACTACACCCAGCAGCAACATGGAACTGAAGCTCTGGACACGAGCCTACTTTTGGAACCCCAGCTACACCTTTTCCAGGAATGGGTTCTCTCAATAAACGTTGCTTCCTCTAACCGCAAATTCATTTGTCGATTTTGCGAGACATCTACTCGGACTCGAATACCACATTTTGGTTTCAGTATGATTCTCACTGTTATCACTTACTGGCTCTCCAAACGTAAATTATTTAGCCTCTCTCGGCCTGATTAACATGTCAAATCTATCAATAAACACAATGATCCTGGCACCAGTGGGTTGTGGGAAGAATTAAATAAAATTAAATTTGTATAATCTAGTTTTCTAAACCCTAATAGGATCAACTGTACAGTTTGCCCATAATTCACTAAATCATTTTCCTTTAAAAGGACCAGTTGGACATAATGGTAGCTCCCATTCCTGTATCCTAGCAGAAATCCTAAAAGGAAATAAGGAAAGAAATGCATTCACAACTGGAGCTTTAATGCCATAGTAATTTTTGCTAATAACTAGTAAACCCCACAGGTAATGGACCTTGTTAAGCTACCCATGGACTTGACCTTGGACTTGGGGTAATGTCTTACTACTGAACTATGATCCTTTATCTTCTACAATTTGGTTCTCTGTGGTCCCCCATGAACTTCTAGGGCACTGTAGTCCTATTCCTGGACAGAGAGTTCTCAGTGGTGAAAACCTGGAATAATGGGAGAGGAAGGCCTTGGTCTGTCAGCTTTGCCTCATGGCCTTGGTCTTTGCTTCCTCGTGGATAGGATGGACTATGTGAGTGTATATTCAAATGTAATCTCACACTGAAACCTTTACTGATTTCTCTAGACATTTAGGTCAAAGTGCAGAGTATTAGCCCATTCTGCCAACTGTTATATTTAGACATTTTTTTTTTTTTTTTTTGCTTCAGAGGACTGTTTGTATCTCACTGCCACCTGGCTCCAATCATTAAATATTTTTAATTGTTTTCAGTGAGCTCCTGTTTCAAAGAAAAATCAGAAATTTTGGGTGGCTATCTGTTTTTGACCAAATATGTGACTCTATCACTGTGAAGATATCTTTTTCCCACAGTGCTCCAAAGAACTGATGGGGAGGGTCAAGGAGGCAGGAATATCCTAATCTACTTAAATTTTAGTTTTGCTCAACAGAGCCCTGCCCACATTTTATTTTATTTATTTGTTTGTTTATTTATTTATTTATTTATTATTTATTTGTTTTTTTATTATTGTTAATATACTTTTATTGATTTCAGAGAGGAAGGGAGATGTAAAGAGAGAAACATCAATGATGAGAGAGAATCACTGATCAGCTGCCTCCTGCACACCCCACACTGGGGATCGAGCCTGAAACCCAATCATGTGCCCTGACTGGGAATTGAAGCATGACTTCCTGGTTCATTGGTCAATGCTCAACCACTTACCATGCTGGGGTTGGCTAAAGTTCTTTACACAGTAGGTATTTAATATATTAATTAATATATTTTGTTTTCCTGTCCTCCAGGCACCAATGGGTAGAACTCCACATTCCAAAGCTGCCAATCTTGCTCTCCATTGAAGCATAACTGCTCCAAACCCCACTACCTAGCACCCAGTTAGGTGCTGAAATCAGGTAATCCTTCAGTGCACTGAAGGATTAAGAGATGTTCAGCCAAGGCATATTCCCAGCTTAAAGACAATCCTGGACACTAAGGTCTTTAATGTCAAAGAATATCAATGAAAAGGAGGACTTCTACAAATTGTTGCAGACTACATGTTCCTGGGGTTTCTTTGGAAAGACACTTACCCTTTGCATCTCTCTTATTGCAGCACACAAGAAAATGTCCCTTTCACCCGAAAATAAAGCCACTGAATGAGAAAGTATTTCAACGACAAAAACAAGAAAATAAGGACGAATTAGATAATAAAGTCAAAATGGAGAGTAATATTTGAGCCAGTTATTGAGAGCTCTTTTGGTCTGATTTGTTGGCTTTTATTTCCACATGCAATAAAGAAGAATCCCAGTTCTGCCCGTCTCTCAGCCTGTGCTGATTTATGTGAGAACATGTGTTGACCCTTGCCCATTTCTGGAGCATCATCTTGCACTGGGCCTCCATGTGTATCCCAATCTCCTGACACACTGACCTACATATAGACTCACAATTTCTCTACAAGGTTTAAGGCCTTTGCATGTGCTGCATGAAGTCCTCCTCTCACTCAATTCTACTTATCCTGCAAAAATTTACATCTAAAAAGAGAGTCTACAGTTAAATTTAAAAACATATGCAAATATAACTAATATTGTCAAAGGCATCTTTAATCTATAAAAACATTAAAATGTTTGTGTTTTGTGACTTTGGTTTCATTACATATGTATGTAAACATGTATGTATATTATATTTGAATACATACACATGCATATATTGTTTCTATATATGTCTGTTTAGATTAAAAATGTAATATATACTAGTATATATAACTGTATATATATGTACACATGTGGGAATATATGGGGGTATACATGCATATGTGTATATATAGGTTATGTATATTATACGGCCATATATAGTTGTATATAAGGAGACATGTGAGTATACTTATGTGTGTGTTTATGTGCATGAGTGAATGTCTGCATCTATTTTTATAGATATATACATCTGGATATAGTCTATGCTACATAGCATTTCTAAGACTCTTACACCAGTGGTTCTCAATTTTGCCTCCCAGTGGACATTTTGTGAATGTCATAACAGAGGCTGAGGAGTGACTACTGACATCTACAGAGTAGAGTCCAGAGATGATGCTAAACATGCTAATTATGCACAATTTAGCCCCCACAATAAAGAGATACCTAGCCAAAATGGTAATGATGTCAAGTTTGAAAAACTCCACCTTACGGGTTTCTTTGCAAATAACAGTCACAACAGAATACCCTCCAGTGGCCCCCAGGTCCTGCCAGAAGATTAGCATGACAGTACACATTTGGTTGTAGGCTATATTCTGCCTGCAGCTGAGAATCACTCATAACAACTAGCATGACTTTTCACAACTAGTGCTCAGCTCAGCATCACCCAGGAATGACAACAGGGGATTTTTTGGCATTGGGGACTGACATCTTATACAGAGATAGAAGGCTGCATGCTTTTCCTTGATCCGCACTGAGGAGTCCACCTCAGGGATAAACAAGGATCATCAGGAGGCTGCACTGGCTACTTACTCTCTGCATCCTGCATGGTGCTGTCTTCATTATGTCTCTTCCTTTTGACATAAGGTGAAAAGTATTAAGCAAGGTCACCTGAGAACATTCTTGTTCCTCCTTCTAGTGAGCCTTTAACAATTACTTGATTGAAGAGCTGAGCTGTAGGTTGCTGTAATTTAGCAGACTCGTTATATTATTTCTGGCTTACTTAAGTGTTGACTCATTTTGTACTGTCTGAGAGCTGAAAAGAAATCGCTGGGGAAAGGCTAAAAATACTCTTGTGTTTTCCTTCTATTGCTTCCATTTTATTTCTCTGATGTATGCTCAAAATCATATTCTGTGCAAATAAGAAATCTCAAAATCTTTCAAAAGAAGGGAAATGCTTCCTCTTTCCCTGTAGTGCTCTCAGACTATGTGTCGTTTCATAATATACATGAGTTGGTTTAATACGTGATCATTCCCCAAATATAATTTGACTGTCGAACGGGGTTTAATTTACATGACGATACAATTTCTCACACCAAAAAGCATAGTAACACTTTTCCTTCTGAGGTTAATGGTGATTTAGCATACAGCCTAAAAGATAATTACAAGGAGTGTGCTTCAGGTGACAAAGAAGTTTTGACAATCCCAGACTATTGGTAGATTTTTAATTATACTTTCCACCATCGGAGACTGCATGCTTCCTGCTAAACAGTTTAAAGACCTGCTGTTGTGTTTTTAAAAATTAATTTACATTGTAATTAACACTTTCAACCTATTGATACTCTAGGCACCTGAAACTTCACCCCAGTATTCTACAACCCCTAAAATGAAATGATATTCTGGGTTACTATTTTTGGATGAATGAAGAAAAAAATAAAAGCCTTATATGCTAAGTGTCTGGTCATCCATTCAACCAATCAAAGCATAATGTGCTAATGATATGCTAAGGCCACTCAACTGCTCGATATGTTGTGCACTGACCACCAGGGGGCAGATGCTCTGACTGGTAGGTTAGCTTGCTGCTGGGGTCTGGCCGATTGGGGACCGAGTAAGATGGCCCAGACACGCCCTGTACCCCTCCCACAGTCCCTCCCCAGCTGGCCAACCTCCCACATCCCTCCCTAGCCCCGATCGTGCACCAGTGGGGTCCCTCAGCCTGGCCTGTGCCCTCTCATAATCTGAGACCCCTCGGGGGATGTCAGAGAGCTGGTTTCGGCTGGATCCCATAGGCCAGGCTGAGGGACCCCACTGGTGCAGAAATTCGTGCACCAGGCCTCTAGTTAAATATAAAATAGCATAAATATTTTTGATACTTTTGTCTTCTTCATTACTCACTTGATATATTTTGACATTTAATTTTTTAAAAAATTTAAGGTAGTATTTGTTTTGTTTTGTTTTTAGGCAAGAGTTTTTCAGTAGAGAAGGTCATAATCCAAGAAAAGATGAATAATCTAAGATTTAGCAAATTAGTTAGACTTAATGGAAACAAAATAACCCAGAAAGAATCACATTTTATGCAGAATTATTCTTCTGAAAGTATCTGCATATTTTGCAAAATAATCAACTATGAAATAATATAAAATATTTTTAAAATCAAAATATTTATTATTGTTTTTATAAGTAATAATAAACTAATCAAATTTTATAACTTTTTTAAAATTATGTAAGCCTGATTATTTTGACATAAATTAACTTCCAATTTTTTTTAAAAAGTTGATATTACACAAAGTCAAATATCTATATGAAAACTAAAAATCTCAGTCAGATATTCAGATGTTTGACTATATTAAAACAAATCCATTTTTACATTGGATTCTCATTTTGTCAAGATATATTCTTCATGTCATAAAATCTATTAGCACCTGATTTTCCACTCAGGAACAAATTATGATGATAGGTCAGATGTATATTCTTTGTGGGTTTTATAAAGAAATTGAATTGCAATCTATTCCATGTCAGAGTATGATAATTACCATAACAATATTTAGAGTAAAGGGAGATTTATAATTTACCTATTGTAGATCCATCATTTAACATAAAAGAAAAATACTGCCCCAAGACACCAAGAGGCATGTCTGAGAGCATATGATTATTTAGTAACAAAATGCAGTGAAATCTAGTTAACTGGCTCTATTTTAATATTCTACCACAATACTGACATTAATAAAAGTAGTATTTATTTATTTTTCTTGTGTATCTTTATGGGATTTACAATCCATTTTTGGAAGTTAAATGGCCAAAATAGAATTTACAGATTTTACAAAGACAGGTAAAATCAGTAAATTGTCTGCAATACAGAATCTAACATTTTCTGGGTAGCATTCAACATGGTCCTAAATCTGTCAGATTTTTAACTTCTCTAAGCTTCAAGCTCTCATCTGAAAAAATGGAGCTAAATTTAGGGAAGATTATATGATATGATAACTGCAATATGGTTAGCACTTCTGTAGAGAGAGAAAGTCTAGGAAATATGCAGAGATTGGAAAACACTACAGAGATTTAAACAGGAGGTAACAGAATAAATGCATAATACATATTTTTATTAGGTATCTACTATGTGCCAGTCATTGTGCCTGTGAGGATAAGAACACCAAGACTTTGAGTAATAAAATATCTTATTCAATTCATTTAACTTACATGGGTGAAAATAAGATTCAAAATCATTATTATGTATATACTTTTTTAATAAGATAAAACTGAAATAAGACTGGAAAGGTAGGAAATGGGATGGGAAAGGCATAGTGTGGAAGTCCTTAAAAGTAGCAACAGTAGCCCAGCCATTGTGGCTCAGTGGTTGAGCAGCGACCCATGAAACAAGAGATCACCAGTTCAATTCCCAATCAGGGCACGTGCCCTGGTTGTAGGCTCGATCCCCAGTATGGGGCATGCAGGAGGCAGCCAATCAATGTTTCTTTTCTATCTCTCTATTCCTCTCTCTTCCTCTAAAGTCAATAAAAGCATATATATATTTTTTAAAGTAGGAATAGTAAAACAAAAGACTTATAAGTTGGGAAAAAAAGAGCTCTGAGAGGTAGATCAAACCGTGGTTGGCAAACTGCGGCTCTTTGGCCCCTTGAGTGTGGCTCTTCCACAAAATACCATGGCCTGGGCGAGTCTATTTTGAAGAAGTGGCATTAGAAGAAGTTTAAGTTTAAAAAATTTGGCTCTCAAAGGAAATTTCAATTGTTGTACTGTTGATATTTGGCTCTGTTGACTAATGAGTTTGTCGACCACTGGTATAGGACGATTATTATGGGTGGAATTTAATCTAGAAAACAATGTCACTTTACTGATAGAAGACAATAGAATTTTTCAATAGATAAGCTTGGAATCAGGATAGAGAGAAAACTAACATGTATTGATGAATAAAAACTTCACAGGCATTTAGAACATCCAGATGGATAAAAAATACAGAAACATTCTTAATCGTACAATAAATACACCCATTTTACAAAAAAATTAAATCACCCTATATCACAACATATGGTTTAAAAGTGAAGGAAAAGAAAGAGTTGTATGGACTTTTGAAGAAGAAAAAAGACTTGGTGACCATCTAATAAGAAAGAACTATCTCAGAAATGATTACTTATCATGTGAGTGAGTTGTTTCATTAATACTAATTGAAGTAAAAATAAAACAAGAGTAGGAGAACCTGGGTTGTAGATAGGAAAGGGAGTAGAAAGAGAAAAGATGATGGAATATGTTTGTATTTTTAATGGCTTTGTTCTAGAATTCTATTTAGCATCTATTTAGTAACATGTTGTTTAGACATGAACTATTGATTCATGAATAATTATAGGAAAAATTATGGTTGAAAATAGATGTTATACAGTCAATCTCATAAGAGTAATGCAGTAGTTCCCCTTTATCCATGGTTTAGTTACCTGTGCTCAAACACAATTAGAAACCTTCAACTATCAAGGATCCTCAAGCAGTGACACTATCTGCTCCTGACATCCAACCATTGACATCACCATGACTCAATGAACCTCAACAGTACGTCAAAAGGTCAATAGTCATCAGAAGATTAATAGTAGCCCAATGCTATGTCACAATGCCTACATCATTTACCTCACTTCATCACGGAGGCATTATATCAGCTCTCATTATCACAAGAGGTTGAAAGACAAGTACAATATAATAAGATGTTTTGAGAGAGTGGGACCACATTCACATAACGTTTATTATAGTATATTATTATAATTGTTCTATTTTATTATTACTTATTGTTGCTAAAATTTTATTATGCCAAATTTACAAATTAAACTTTAACACAGGTATGTATGTATAGGGAAAAAAAAATTGTACTGTGTATGTAGGGTTTGTTACTATCCATGGTTGTAGGCATCTACCGGGAGTCTTAAAACCTATCCCCTTGTGGATAAGGGGAACTAATACAGTAGAAACTCTGAAAATTAATATGTCATAGAAGGAAGGGGTATTTCAAGTTAGAAACTGATATCAGAAACTGTAAATACCCAATTTTATGTGAAAAGAAAAAAGAGGAAACAAAAAGTGAGCTGTCACAAGGCTATAAAACCAGGTTAGAGCAGTGTCAGGAAAACCTTTAAAGAAGTAAATGGCTGACTGTCAAATATTGCAAGTACATACACTACAATGAAAACTGACAGTTACTCTACTCAGCCACTGTGTGATCATGGTTAGCATTTTAAGTCCAGGAGAGTGGTAAGGGCAGAAAGTAGGGAATGTAAAGAGGACAGGTGGTGAGGAATGAGAACTGGCAAGTGGTAGCCCAGCAGTCCCCAAAACCTATTTTAGATCCTTAATTAATCAGAGGAAGACATTTCCATTGGCCCATGGTGAAATTGGATGGGTGATGGATAGTTAAAGATAAATAAAAACAAACAAACCATCTATAACAATGAAAGCATAATATGCTAATTAGACCAGACGCCCTTCCGGATGACCTTCCAGACAAAGCTGGGGCTTCGAGGGAAGCCCAGGTCCTGGGTGTCAGAGGGAAGCCGGTACCAGCAGCCGGGGGAAGGAAGGCCTACTCTTGCAAGAAATAAATTTATTTCGTGCATCGGGCCTCTAGTTATATAAATATGTATTTCTACCTTTGGGGGTTTTAATCCTTTCCTAAACAAAATTATCATAATAATCATCACAATTATTTCTAGTTTATTATGGTAAAATAAAAATCTTATCAGCCATAAGTTGAGTCCCTAAATGTTCTTTTATAAATATTGCTGGTTAACAGAATTCTGAAGTTACATTGATTCAAGAAGAATATTTCTTAAAGAATAATTGTGGATAGGAATGTGAGGAGATAATGTCTAGGTTAGGTGAGGGGTTAATCTAAAGGTTTGTTAAATAGAAAAAAAATACAAGTAGAGAAAATTATTAACTATTTAAAATAATAGAACTAGATAGTAGATATTTAAAAAGTAGGATGACGTATTATGAAGACAAAAGATTTAAATATTAACCTGAGAAAGGTTGCCACTTAATCCTCTGAAAAAGGAATTTGTTGAAATTGATGCTATGATTTAGTGTATGTCCTGGTCTTTCAACAAGGTATTTTCCCTTGATTTAAACAAAAATATTAGAACACAAACTATGATTAATACTTGAAGTGAGAAAAAACCTTTTTAGTTATAATTAAAGATATAGTAAATAATAAAGCATCTCTTCCAGTAATATAATATCTATTGCTTTCTAGATTTATCTGATTTCTTAATGTGGTAATTCTTAGCTATGCTTGTCATTGTTCAATCTTTCAAGTTTCACATCTTGTAACAGCCTGGCATATGGTAGGTGCTTAGTAAATATTGTGTTGAATTATAGAAAGTATTTATAAATTGTTCAGTGTAAAGCAACCATTTTTCTATTTGTGCTCATCTATTTACTTACATGTTTTTGCCATTCTTTTTAGTGTTTTTATAATTATCCTATTTAACTTCAAAGCATGAGCACATGATAGGAGGGTCTTGCATTTCAATGGTTTATCATTTGTAGTCTAAATAATTATGTGCCATACATTAGATTTTTTTTGCCTTGGTGTGAAAAAGTTAATGCCCTTTATGTGGATAGAACGAGTTATCAACTAGTATTTATGTGCTTTACAACAAATTGTTTGTCACTTTCTCTGATTAAATGTGCCTATAATAACATTATTGTCATCATTCTTCTTAAGTTGCAGTTGATATTTAAATCATGCTGTCTCCTTTTCCTGGAATGGCCAAGTCATTTTCAAAATAAATATCTCCCTTCAGGTGGAAATGAATAACCAAAAGTCAGCCATATTAGGATAAAGACACTCAGATTCTAAACTTTATAACATATGATGAAAATGTGAATTGCAGTCAATCTATTTATAACTTCCTTTATTGAATATAAATTTATTCAAAACAATAAAAAGAGCATAATAAAGTAGATTTTTTCTGTGATTCTCGTTTCATAACTTTTCTTTTCTTTTTTTAGAATAAAATCTAATTTACATTCAAGGCAGCTTTTTGTTTTTGCCTAATTTTTAAGTTCAAAATATGCATCAATGCTGATACATGATACTTATCCTGTTTTAGCTGCAATGTCTGCATTAATTAGACTTATTCCCTGCTTGAAAATGTGCCTATGTCCATACAGGGTGGGGCAAAAGTAAGTTTACAGTTGTTGGTATGGAAAATAAAACAATAGTTAATAAATAATAATACAAGAATAAGGTCTGTGTTTCACATACTCACAACTGTAAACATATTTTTGCTCCTCCTTATATAATTAAGTCACACACAAAATTAAATAATTGCATATTTATATCTAATTAAATTCCAAGCCTGACTCACATCTTTCCTCAGAGGCTAGATTTGGAGCCTTTACTATCCAGATAAATGCTGATATTCTCCACTTCACATCACTTTGTAGATAGATATACGTGTATATTAATTGTCTGTAAAATTCTGGAATTTAATTAAAAGGTGCAGTAAAATTCACATAAAGTACTAGTTTCAGATTACATATTCTTGGGAACATTATGGCCCTCATATTAATGGCTTTTCAGTGTTTCATAGAAAAGCTTTATTAAAAAGGCTTAAAAGTGAGATTAATTTCAGTTTAAATTGTCACAGAACTCTCCCAGCCAGCCTGAAGCAAAATTACATCTAATTCAAAATTAGAATAAAATATTTCAGGACTCTCATATCGTTTAACTGATACTAACCCTTATTTCACTTTTAATTTCCACAACCCTCAGAGAGATTCAGTATATTGTGTAGCCTATCAATTAGTCTAAATTATTAAAGAGGAGTGAATGCAAGTTTATGACTATATGTGTAAGCAAACATATTAGTTCAATAGCTTAGTGGTGGTGAAAGGAAGAATAAGATTAAGTTTGCTTATTATAACACAAGATGACCTTGGAGGTGTTCTTTGATTCCTCATTTTCACTGACACTATACATTCAATCTGTCAGAAAATTATGTTGCCTTATTTGTTATACAGAATGTGACTGCTTCTTATCACCTCCAAAGCTACTACTCAGTTCAAGTACCTATTGTCATTTCCCTGCTTCTTATATAATAGACTCCAACTAGACTGCTACTGTCTTCTCAAACAGCATCCAGAGTGATGCCTTAGAAAGCAAATTCAGGTCTTAGTGCTCCTCTGCTCCAAACTCTCTGAACACGTCCAGCTTACTAGGTAAAAGCTTAGTCCTTGCTTTGCCAACAAACTCCTGTAACATCTGACTCCGAATAACTAGCTGACTTCACCCTCCTCCCATCCTGGATCCCTGCCCCAGCCAAACTCCCACCTTAGGACCCTCCCCCTGGCTACTCCTACATCATGTGCTCCTTTCCAAATACCCACAGCTCTTCAAATCCTTGCTCAAATGTCACCTTTTAATTGAGGCTCTCCTTGAACTATAAAGTTAAAACTGCCAAAACCTGCACTTCCTTTCCCCTGCTTTATTTCCATAGCTATTACCCCTTTTTAAAATATATAATTTATTATGTCTTATGTTTATTATCTGTCTCACCACATTAGAATGAGAGACCCAAGGGAGCAAATCTCTTTGGTTGCTTTGCTCACTGGTGACTTCCCAACACCTGCAAAAGTGCTTGGCATCTAGGACCAAAGCAGGCATAATCAAAGGGCTATGGTGATTCACAGAAGTAAATGATCACAGCAGTTCAAGCAATTGTGTCAAAAGTCAGGTGAAATTTGACAGGGATCCTAAAGGATGATGGGAAAGTATAAAGGAATGGGAGACTTCAAGTATGCTTGGAAATACCTAGTTCCCCAAGACCCTAGAATACCTGCAGAGGAGTTCGGGAAGATGATAGAGACATATTGGAAACATTTGGTGTAGGGTCTTGAATGCCAAGGAAGTGGAACTTACACTTCATATTTAAAATATATATATATATTTTATTGATTTCAAAGAGGAAATGAGTGGGAGAGAGAGATAGAAACATCAGTGATGAGAGAATTGATTAGCTGTCTCCTGCACACCCCACACTGGGGATCCAGCCTGAAACCTGGGCATGTGCCCCGACCAGGAATCAAACCATGACCTCCTGGTCCACTGATCAACACTCAATCACTGAGCCATGCCAGCTGGGCTTCTTCATTTTTTCTTAGTTTTAATTTTTCCCTTCTGATAATCTAAGAGATAGTATACTAGTAAGTGCAGGCTACTAAGCTGGTAACCGTCCAAAAAAACAAAAACAAAACTGTGCTGCAAAAGGATTTCCCATCCATTTCTACCATCTCCTAATCATTGTATGTTTTCTTTCCATCTCTTTGCTGCCTCAACTTTTACTTTGTGCTTCTAACCACAGAGAATGTTCACAGAGTAACTCAGCTAATTACATCTCATTTTGAGCCTATGCATGAAATAAAGTGACAAAAAATAAAGAAAATAACAAATAAGCCTTCTTAGTGTGTAAATTCTTGGTTTATGGTATAGTTTTAATTGGATTTGGATTAGAATTAAGATCAAGGTGGTCATATATCTTCTAATTAATTTCAGGGTTTAGCATCTGAACCCTTCTGCAAGTTCAGGTCAATTTTGTTTTCTTGCGCTCTCAATTCTTTGCTAGAAAAGCAAAGCAGCTAGTAAATGTTCACTCCAGATACTAATTGCCAAGTCCCAAAATCTACTTCTGTGAGTGAAAGTAAGCACGTCTAGCCTCACAAATAGACCTTTCTCATGTCATTCCTATAAAAGGGTGACTTTTAGTAATCCTATCTAATAAAAGAATAATATGCAAATTAATCATCACTCTGCTACACCCACAAGCCATGCCCACCAGCCAATCAGGAGCAAGTATGCAAATTAACCCCAACCAAGATGGCTGCAGCCACGGAGAAAACAGGAGGCTTGGGTTTCCCTGGCAATGGAGGAAGCCAAACTTTCCACACACCCTGGCAGGCCCAGGCCTCTACTCAAGGCTACAAAGTTTCAATTATAGAAGATAAATAAATCCCAACAAAAATGGCGGCAGCCATGGAGCAAGCAGGAGGCTTGGCTCCGCTCAGGCTACAAAGTTTCAATTATAGAAGATAAATAAATCCCAGATACCAGGGCCTCTGCTTGGGTCGTCGGGAGGTGTGGCCAGCCTGCAAACCATCACAGGCCCCTTGCCTAGGCTGCCCCATGCCCACCCTGATCCAGGACACCCTTCAGGGCAAACCAGCTGGCCCTCACCTGTGCACCAGGCCTCTATCCTATCTAATAAAAGAGTAATAGGCAAATTGACCATCACTCCAACACACAAGATGGCTGCCCCCATTTGAACAAAAGATGGCCGCTACAAGATGGCCAGCAGGGGAGGGCAGTTGGGAGGGACCAGGCCTGTAAGGGAGAACAGTTGGGGGCGATCAAGCCTGCAGGGGAGGACAGTTAGGGGGGACCCAGGCCTGCAGGAGAGAGCAGTTGCGGGGGGACCAGGCCTGCAAGGGAGGGCAGTTAGGGGAGACACAGGCCTGCAGGGGAGAGCAGCTGGGGGGGACCAGACCTGCAGGGGAGGGAAGTTAGGGGCAAACAGGCTGGCAGGGGAGCAGTTAGGCATCAATCAGGCCTGCAGGGGAGTGGTTAGGTGGTGATCAGGCTGGCAGGCAAAAGCAGTTAGGGGAAATCAGGAAGGCAGACAAGCAAGCAGTTGGGAGCCAGCAGTCCTACTGGGATCGGGCCTAAACAGGCAGTCAGACATCCTTTGAGGGGTCCCAGATTGGAGAGGGTGCAAGCTGGGCTGAGGGACAACACCCCCCCTGCACGAATTTCGTGCACCGGCCCTCTAGTATCATCATAAATGACAGCATTATATTAATTAAATAAAAAACCAATGAAACTTTAACAACACTGAAAACACACATTCTCCTTTACAAGTCTCTAATATTAGGCATTTTCATATGGACCTTCCAGTCTCAAGATACAACAATTCACAATGAAGGATTATTAGAAATGAAACAATGAAATACTCCAAATTTATTTACTTTATGTAAATTAAGTCTTGAATAGATTTTGGGACCTTTTGTGACAATTTATTTTGTGTAACACTGAAAAAAAGAAAAGACCCACAACAGTTTTACTCGACTTTTTAAGCCTTTGTTAAAAATCGTAGAGCAAATAAGGATTTTTTTGATGAGAGAAAACTTACTAAAAGATATCAACTTTTTCACACTTGTTTTAAATATTGATGTTAATAAAGTATATATTAATAATTTGTAAATGTCACAGTAGCAAAATGGTCTTCATAAGGAAAACAGATGCAAGTTTAACCTTCTGCTCCAAGGAGAGCTTTTATGTATTTTAATTTGATACTCATGATTTGGTGCTAGTCCTAATTGGAGTATAAATTCCCATAAAAAACCTCTGGAGATATATAATTTACTCATAAAAAATTAGCAGCACTACTGAATGTTGCAATGATATTTAACTGGAAAAAAAAGGAGACAATAAAAATTAACAAAGCTTCCTAACTTTTATATTGTAGAAGATAGAACAAAAAATATACTACCTATTTTTGCACAAGGATGAAGAACATATTTAAATAGTCTCAATCAGTTGACCTTTTGTTTTACTGCACGATATTTGTCCTTATTAAGCTCTGGTGCCAAAAGATTATTGCATTTTAGAGCCATTTCAAGGCTAAAAATATTCAGAATTTCTACTTCATAAAAATGTAAAGTTGTATAAAAGTGATTTATACTCTTGGAGCACAAGAATCACAAAACTAGATTCCTCTTGATACATTAGGACCTGTGAATGTCAGATCAGAAATGTATATTTTGATTATTATTTTTATAGAAATATAATGAGTTTCACCAGATAGTTTATACTTTTAAGAATATTGGGATAATCCTTGATCAATTAAATCATCTTGCTTTGTATTATCAACATGGGCCAAAAAAAAACAAAAAGAACACACACTCTTAAAGTGAGCACTTTATTTCTTTTCTCTATTTTGAGAGTTTAATAGACATAACCTTGTCTCTATTTCTGCATTTACAAAATGATGAAAAATAACACTGGTTTACTTAATAGGTTTCTTCAAAGGGCTATAAAATAATGATGTCAATAAACTACTTCATGTATTTCACGAATTAGTCCAATTATAGGGATTTTGGTTAAAGTTTACAGACGAGCAGCAGAAGTACAAATATTTCAGCCTCTAGGGTAACATTAAATGCAACAATCACAATTGTGCATAAAAGGTATCCTGCAAAAGTTTAATGTTATAGCCTCTGTCTTGGTATAATAATCCCAGGGTGAGCAAAGTGGCAACAGCAACACAGGAGTAAACGAGTACCAATGGTACTTTCATTTTGTGTCTCCCCTCAACTTCATTGTCCTGATTATTAAAGGACAATAGCATCCCCCGGCTTGTGAAAAAAAACAAACACAAAAAACCCATAAGTACTTTATATCAGTCAATCACTATGCTATCCAACACATGAATTCCCTTGTGTGTCAATTTTCCAACTTGGATCTGGAGAATATTAAGCTAAGCAAAATAAGCCAGTCAGAGAAAGACATGTATCACATGATCTCACTCATAGGTGGAATCTAATGAACAAAATAAATTGATGAACAAAACAGAGCCACAGAAGCATGGAACAGACTGTGGAATCTCAGAGGGAAGGCAGGGGAGAGTGGGTGGGTAGGAAGAAATCAACCAAAGAATTTGTATGCATATATGCATAACCTATGGACACAGACAATAGGGTGGTGAAGGCCTGGGTCAGGGAGCGGGGCAGGCTAGAAGGGGTCAGTGGGAGAAATGGGAGGATATATGTAATACTTCCAACAATAAAGATTTATTTTTTAAAAAAACTAAAAACACAAAACAAAAACAACCTTGCAGAAATAAAAGTGACAAAACCTAAAAAAAAAAGTGACATAGGCCCAACACAGCTCACTCCTCATCATAGATGATTTTATCTGAATTGCACTCCATGAGGAATCCTATCTAATAAAACAGTAATATGCAAATCATCACTCCACTACACTCACAATCCATGCCCACCAGCCACACCCACCAGCCAATCAGAAAGTGAATATGCAAATACACCTAACCAAGATGGCTGCAGCCTCAGAGAGCGGTGGTTGTTGGAACTGGGATATTGGAGCCGAAGATCAGAGGGGAAGATCAGAGCCAGCAAGGCTCCCCCACAGGTGATCAAAGCCAGCTGGGGTCCCCTGCAGGCAATCGGAGCCAGCTGGGGGTCCCTGCCCAGGGCCCGAGCCTCAAACAGAGGCTTGAGGCCTTGGCCAGGGGCAGAACCTGGTGATCGAGCCAGCTGGGGGTCCCCTGCCAAGGGCTGGAGCCTTTAGGCCTTGGCAGGGGCAGAGCTGGAGATCACAGGAGATAGGTATGAACTACAGAGGAGATACATTTTCTGACCGCTCATTGGATAAGCTCCCTGTATGCCACTGGTAATATTCTTAGTAACTTGGGTATAAGAATCCAAAAAGGTGATCTAGGGCTTTTCCACCACACTCCTGGGGAAAAAAATGAAGGTCCGCTGCTGGAGGGCTAAAAAATGTCATAACCTGCCCTACACGGTTTGGCTCAGTGGATAATGCCTAGGTTTGCCAACCGCAGAGTCCAGGTTAGATTCTGATCAAGGGCATGTACCTAAGTTGCAGGATCCTCCCTGGCTGGGGCCCAGGTCAGGGCTCATGAAGGAGGCACGCAATCTAAGTATTCCTCTCACTTTGATGTTTCTCTCTGTCTTTCCCTTTCTCTTTCACATTCTCTAAAAGTCAATGGAAACGTATACTCAGGTGAGGATAAAAAAAAAAAAAAAAAAGAAAGAAAGAAATGTCATATTCTATGAAAGACACATCTTGAAAATGCCTAAAGAAAGTTGTGGCTCCAGTGACTTGCAGTGGCTCCAGCAGCGGGGTGATGGGGCTGGTGCCTTTCCCTGATCAGCCTGGTTGTCTCTCACAAAGGGAGGCCAGACTTCTGCTTAGGCCTGCTCCTTATGGGGAGCGGGCCTAAGCCATCAGTAGGACATCCCCTGAGGGCTCCCAGTATGTGAGAGGGGGCAGGCTGGGCTGAGGAGACCCCACCAGTGCACGAATTTCATGCACCGGGCCCCTAGTATTACCATAATATGTAAAAATTTTAAGTCCAAGATCAGAAGTTGAGGGATAAGGGGAAGTAATGAGAGTACCCCTGGAAAATGTTGGGAAGTGTTTGAAATATTTCCAGGTTTCAACAACAACTGAAATTAGCCTATGGAGTAGTTCCTCTTCCTCAAATAAACTGAGGCAGAATACAAATCCTCTTCCTTCAGTGTCATCAGAATAAAATGAGCCCTTTAAAACACGATGTAAAAAAAAATCAACAATTAAATAGCTTTCAATTAAAAATGGATAGCATAATCTCTGCTGTGTTTACACTTGAAGAGTTAGTTATAAGAATGTAAAACACTTGTGTGTCGCTATTTTTTGTTTTGTTTGGTGTTAAAGATGAGTAGTTTTTATAAGAGATACATTTTGTTGTTAATGGCAAATATGGAAAAGAACTTGACAGGTCTAAACTAATTTAAGTGTGTGACATTCTAGGTATACTCCGTAGCTTTTTATTATTGTAAGCTGTAGCTAATTCTATAGAATATTTTCCCATTAAAACATGTTGCAAGTGCTTAATGGTAATACCCAAACCTCATAATATTATGATGCTGAGTCTAGAAGACCACAGCTAAAGATCTGTGTGGAGCAATGGTGCAAGAAGACAGCATATCATGTCAGAAGGTCTGTTTCTGAATCAACTGTGAATGTACCCTTGCTCTATGTCCTACTTTCAACAACCTCACTCTTCCCCGCCAGTGTCAGGTTTGAACTACAGTTTTCCATAGCTTCTGATTTCTGTGTTCATCCTTGCCCACATTTCATTACACATAATCAGTTAACTCAATAAATATGTTATCTCCTCCCCTAACCAATGTCATTGTCTCACTGTGGCCTATGACTACTTTCAGCATAATTCCTCATTTTTTGGTATTCAGCTTTCATTTCAGTGCCTTGCAGTGACTTTGTAACTCAACTCCCTAGCATAAAATGAATGGCTCAAGTTCATATACTCTTTTTTTAAAAAAATAAAGTGATTTCTACTTTATGTCCAGAGTGACGATCACACTAAAATTGTGTGCCTACCAAGACCATGCACTTATAGAACATAGCAGACCTGTTTTTCAGTCCATCTTATAATAATACTCACCTCTCTCAAGGAAATATAAACTAAGTCATGATAGAGGGCCAATGACTGGGTATATAGGAAAGATATGACTTCTTCCAGAATTATTCATATTTTAACATGAGACTACTAAATTCACAATATCTTGATCCAATGAATGGATTTCTTAAAAATTCCAGGCACAATGGGAAGCTGAGGAGAAGAAAGTTTAAGGCTGATGTGGAAAAGTACCAGATAATACTCACATCTCACATAGGTAAGTATTTTCCTCCTGTTATGTGCCAGTCTGTGCCTCTCCGGAGGATTTTATGTGGTATCAAATAGGTGGCTTCAAACTCTTCTTTCTCTAGGGTTGGTTTCCTTTTTTATGCTAACACTATTGTTTCTAACAAAGCTTTCACATAGTAGGTCATTTGAGATACAGTCTCAATCTTTTAACAAAACAAAATATGGCCACATCTGACCAATTGACCATAAATTCTACTTTGGTCCATGCTATCAGGCAGCTGTACAATTTTTTAAAAAAGTGTTCCTTTAGCCTCACATTTAGCTATGACTAGGTTTGTCTGGTAGGCTAGGCAGCTGAACACAGCACTGCAGTAAAGTCATAGCTGCTCGGAAGTAATTAATTATATGATTATCATTGGACCTAACCATTACAATATACTTAGTAACTCAACGTAATGGAATGACAAGGAAGCTGTAGTCATTCTTGGAGCATTTTTAAAAAATCTAGACTCTTTTCTGAACAACAGTTGCAATTCCTGGTTTCCTATAGAGTGACAAGATTTGTTTTATTATTTCTTCAGGAAGCTATGTTTTCATTTAAATGGGAAGACTAGTAACATCCAGGTGACTGATATCAATGCTAGAGGAAACAAGGAAGACCTTTGGCCACTTGAAGCTGTTAGCTGAAGAATGGCTCCACAATCCAAGTTGCAAATGGCTGTCCTTTCACTGCAATCAGACTGATTCTTATCTTTGGGATGCTACACCACTTTCATATGTGATCCATACAATGGCAATAGCCACAGTGTTTTACAAAGCACAGTTATAGAATGGAATTAACAGAATCTAAAGCCTATATTTTTATTCTGAGGAGTTTAAATTTCTAAGAGGTTATTCACACCAAAAAAGGAAAACAAAACACAAAAAGCTAGGCAATACAAATAGTAATGACACAACGGACTATCTAAAATGGACTATAACATACCAAGCACATGTGAATTGCTGTGACAACACAGCATATTGGGTAATTGTAGTGCCTGACACACTACATACCACCCAACACTACCTATATACAAGTACACAGGCACACACACAAAATATATTTCTAACCAATGTACATTTGTTTACTGAAATAAGCTAAACTATTCCTCAATTTATTATTATTTTCATTATTACAATTAAGTTGAGAATTGATAAAAAAAAAAAATTCATACTTTCCAAGTACTAGAGAAAACTCACTGAACTTAAGACAAACATCCCTTGCTGACTTTAGTGCAGTTATTGGCTATTTGGATTGAATGAATTACTTCATCTATTCTAATTATTAGGACAGAACATACAGGTTCCCTGAACCCAGAGTGAGAGGGCCTGTGCTCTCCTCTTATCCTACAACTATCAGAAGAACAACCATAATTCCTCGACTTTAGAATCATTGTTACATCAGATGTACCCATCACCAGGGATTTCCAGCATATGGTTCTGGTTCAACAGCCCTCTATTTAGGTGTTGTCCTAACTCCTTTCTCAGCCAAGCCTCCCAATGTCAGTGATCTCAATTTAGGCCATTGGATCTTAATTTTGGCCTGCATAAGAAGCACCTGGAGGACTGGTTAAAACACAGATTGCTAGCCCCTCCTGAGAGTTTCTGATTCAGTAGGTCTAGGGCAGTGGTCGGCAAACCGCGGCTCGCGAGCCACATGCGGCTCTTTGGCCCCTTGAGTGTGGCTCTCTCACAAAATACCACGGCCTGGGTGAGTCTATTTTGAAGAAGTAGTGTTAAAATAAGTTTAAGTTTAAAAAATTTGGCTCTCAAAAGAAATTTCAATCATTGTACTGTTGATATTTGGCTCTGTTGACTAATGAGTTTGCCGACCACTGGTCTAGGGCAAGGTCCCTCCAAAATGATGGGGTCCCATCATTCCCTGGTGATTCTGCTGCTGCTGGTACAGGGATCACATTTGAAGAATAACTGACAAAAACTGCCTTGAGAATGAGTGTCTCTAACTTTTTCACTTTTCTTGTGTGATTGTCATGTCAGTAGTCATCTAGTCTGGCCAGTGTCACTCAGTGGTTGAATATCGATCTATAAACCAAGAGGTCAAGGTTCAATTCCCAATCAAGGGCACATGCACTGGTTGTGGGCTCACTCCCCAGTGTGGGGTGTGTGGGAGGCAGCTGATCAGTGATTCCCTTTCATCGTTGATGTTTCTATTTCTCTCTCCCTCTTCCTTCTTCTCTGAAATCAATAAGAATATTTTTTTAAAAATAGTCATCTAGCCCAGCTGGTGTGGCTCAGTGGTTGAGCATCGATCTATGAACCATGAGGTCAGTTCAATTCCCAGGTGGGGCACATGCCCAGGTTGTGGGCTAAATCCCCAGTGTGGGGTGTGCAGGAGGCAACCAATCGATGATTCTCTCTCATCATTGATGTTTCCATCTCTCTAGCCCTCTCCCTTCCTCTCTGAAATCAATAAAAATATATTTTTTAAAAATAGTTATCTAAACTCTTATCTTTGTGGTTTTGTTTATTTGTTTGATCTTGAGCTATAGGATTTAACAAAAAATAATACTAAAAGATACTATTTTCTTGACTCCCTACAAACTCATGTTAATTTAAATTTCCCATTTTTTCTCTACTACTCTATAAAGGTGTTCTCTCTCTCTCTCTCTGACTACTTGTAATTCTTTTTCTGATACTTTTCTATAAAATCTGCACTTGAATTCACATTTGGATGTTTCAATCTTCCACTCAGTTATTCAACAGCTATTTATTAAGCACCTACTAAATGTGGCTAAAGATAATACTAATACATAGTGTTGTTATTATAATGAGATTTACATTTTAGTTGGAAAAAAAGATAATAAAAATAGGAAAAAATGTTAAATACAATGCTAGGGAGTAATATGTGTGGATAAGAAAAACAAAGGTGGGGAAATGGTTGTTTCTTGATATGCTTCTAGTTATACACTTCCTTTTTTTGTCCTAAAAGAAAATTTCCTATTTCTATTACTGGGTACTATCATTAGCCTGTCAACTATGTTGACTCTCCTTCTTCCTCACAGCCTTACCCCGCCCACCCCCCTCCAACACACACACACACACACACACACACCCTATCAGTAAGTCAGCATGTAATTTCCATTCCACAGAGTCTGTTCTAGCTGTAGTTTCACTACAATCACCTTTGGTCTTTTTTAGTAATCTTTTACTTGGAACAGTTTAATAGCTAACCTTCGAACCATAATTCCTGGCAGGATGTACTTAAACCAAAAACAATGGTGCTACTCCATGTGCATACCAAATCTATGAGGCAAGTACTTTTATTATTCCTATTTAGAAAAAAAGGGGACTAAAGTATTTTACTACATCATAGAAATTTGAATCCAGGCAGTATGAGTCTAGAACCTTGGCTTTTAAGGACAGTATAGCAGAGTAGCAATGACAGTGATTGATGAGTGCAATATAAAATACTATGATAGCAAAGAAGAGCAGGAGTTTACTTCTCAAAGAGGACTTAAAAGGGGTCACGTGGGGTGGGTCTTGTGTTGCCTGGGAGTTTGAGTGCCTTAGGTTAGGAATTCCTTAAAGAAGACAAATGCACCCTCCCAGAGGAAAACTTTCCGACACTGTGTGTGATACTGTATCAATAAGCTGATTGGTTAATTAATTTCCAATATCTAAATAGAAAAAAGCTTTACATACCACAATGAGAAATGTGCTTCACTTTTTAATGGAAGGTTAAAGCAGGTGTAGAATTATAGAGATAACAAGGATGAATAGATCTGATTTACTACCTGGTGTCTTCCATAAATTTCCATTATCCATTGCCTATATACACACAGAGTGTATATCGCCAGACCAGCTCTTAAAAGGGTGGGAAGAGACCACAGACAGTCAGAGACACTGACTAGATCTAATAGTTATTTGGCCCATGAAACACATTAAAAAAACAACAACAAAGAAGATCAATATTTCAAAACCCAGTCCAAGAAAATTAAACATGCTATATTTTTGCCTGTTTCTTAAGAACAGTCAAGATTTTGCCAAAAAACAAAAGGAAAACTCATAGATATGGACAACAGTGTCGTGATTACTGGGGTGAGGAGGAAGTGAGGGGGAGATGTAGGAGGGTAAAGAGAGGATAAATGGTGATAAATGGAGACTTAACTTGGGGTAGTGAACACACAATATAGTGTGCAGATGACGTGTTGTAGAATTGTGCATGTGAAACCGTGTATGTTTGTTAACTAGTGTCACCCCAATAAATTCAATAAAAAAGGAAAAAAATAGCAACAGCTGTGCCAACTTTGATAGAAGTTGATCCACATTTTTACTTCCATTTTAAACTTAAATAACACATATGTTAAGGTATGAGTTTTATGCCTGCACTTCACTCAAGGTGCATTATTTTTCTCTCTCACCTCATATGCATAACCATATCAACAGCTGAAAAAAAAAAGCCTACTCATTGTTTTGAAGGATAATTCCTGTGACCCGGCTTGCCTTTTCATGTCATAATGGTCATGTTCCCAAAAGTATGACCTATATAATAAATAACACTAAATCATCATTTCTTATGAAGCATGTTTGGAAGACACACACACTCACACACACACACATGGTTTTTTCATTCCAATAAAACTCTAGTGACTAAATTTAATAAGCTATGTGCAATTAATTAAATATACCGAGAGGCTAACTTAAAATCATTTTCCCCAGATGGTGAAGTGAGCTGGCATTTATGTTTTAGTCAATTGAATAAAAATTCCTTCAGGCACTAAAGACTGTATTTTGGTAGGAATGAAGAGAATGCTAGTCTCTGAAGGGTATAGCCCAATCTTGCCTTAAACATCAATATTGCAGAGATTAAAACACATAGTTTGATTGTTTATATAAAAATATAAACATTTGTTTTCAAATACATAGATTCTGGAGCTGTTGAGGCCAGGAGTGGGTAATTTTTCATATTTCCTTCTGGTACATCTTGTCCTCCTCATAAGAAGAATTGCCTTTCTCCTATGACAGGGAAGGAGAAACATGAGCACTAAGCCCAAATTTCTCAAGTTGACAGCAAGTATGACTTTGTGGGTGCTACAAGAATATGATCTATTCACAAGAAAAGATTTTGTAATTTACACCAGATTGGGAAAGGTCACCCTTATTCAGATGAAACAGATGAGGGGAATTTACATGTGCTTTGTGTGCATGATATGAGTAACATATATCTGATTAGGTGAATATTGTTTCCAATGGAGCGTGGTGAGATGGCCGTATTCATCCATTGTTGATGCACATATGAGAATCCCAGAATTAAAAAGATCCAATATATTGTCTAGTCCAATCCTTTCATTTTATAAATGAAGAAGTTCCAATTTATAGAAGTTATTTCTTTTCCAAATACTATGCTGGAGATAAGTGAAAAAAGTAAATATTAGAACCCAGCATTCCTAATTTTTATTTTTTGATCTTTACATTACGCATTCATGGCATTTATAGTCTATAAATATGGAGATTGCAATGTAAATATAACAGGGATAACATAATTCCAATTTTGGCAGTTGAGAGAATGGGACAAAACAAAAATGGCATGTCCAGTACACTGTGAAACAGACAAATAATAGCTGACTTTTATCAAGTGCTTGTTATGTGCCTGGGCCTGTTCTAATTCCCTCACATGCTTTTAGCCACTTATTTCGTGTAATAATCCACTGAGACAAGTAGTGTCATTACCACTGATTAGACTAAAACAGGGCGGGGCACACAGGCTAAGTAATGTGCCCAAGACCACATAGCTTGAAAGGAGTATGCAGAATTTGGGGCCCTATCCCAGGCTTACTGAATCAGAATCTTCAGAGGGTGAGTTTCAGAAATTTAATAAATCTCCCTTTGTTGAAAAATGCAAATTAAGACCACCATGAGGTATCATTACATTCCTAACAGAACAGCTAAAATAAAAATTGAAAAATAATGTCAATGTCAAATTCTGGGGAGGATGAGGAGAAGCTTTTCTAGGAATTGAAAGGTATAAGTGAAAAAATGCCGAGGTCTTGCTGATTTTATAAATCCCAGAACTTGATTTGTTTTATCCCAATTTTAGAATTACCTAGTTATAGAATAATAGAGATGCAAAGATATAATGCATTCACTCTCAACTTATTTTCATAGCAAACAACCTTGGGTCCTGAGAGAAAAGCATATAGATGAGAGAGAGAGAGAGAGAGAGAGAGAGAGAGAGAGAGAGAGAGAGAGAGAGAGAGAAGAATGAACACCTGACCTTTAGTCCAAGGTTGTTCACAATTATTCTGAAAGTGCCTCTCATTTTCAAAACCCCCTGCCCCCAACATCATTCCAGTGTATGTGATCCCCTAGAAAGTCCACTCTACTTAGTTCTCTCACACCATCCTTTTGATAAAAGTTTAACCCAAACTTTTCTAGATTTCTCGTGGTTTTTGAAGATGTTCCCATTTATTTTCTTTTTTTCTGTTCTCAGAACTACTTGATGCCATAATGCCTATTGTACAAGATGATTAAAGTGGTTGAGTATATTAGAGATTGAAATAAAGACCTCTTCTTTATTCATATTGATAAACACTGACTTCTTAATTATTTTCTTTCCTATTCATTTTTTCACTCTCCCCTTTTACCTTTGAAAAAGAGTCATAATATGTGCTTTATAGAAAACAATCTGCATGGCCTGTTTGTGTTCTGGTTTAGTATTTGAATGTCATGCATCTGTGTGATATTACCATACATGTGCACTTCTTAAATGGTAAGTAACTAGAGGGTAGTGACTGGGTAGAATGCATTTTGCATAAAACCAGTTGCAATTATGCTTCTCATCAAAGTTATTAAGATGACTATAAAAGAATCTGTCATACTAAAAAACAGTCAATATTTACTTCTCATGTTCATTAAGGCAAGAAATGTGAATTAAGAATCCACTCCAAAACATATTGATGGTTGTAATTTAAGTAAATTTATGAACTGACAATCAGAAGGCTTACATAGTTAGTGATACTTTTCATCCTTTGCTCATTATATAAAATTTTAAATGATAAATGACTTGAGTATTTTCACGATTAAGTTGATACTGAGAAAATGATGAAAATGAGATGGCTGATATCTAGGGACTAGGATATCACGAAGAAATATTTTGGAAACATAAGCTTTAGTAGTATAAGGCACTTTAAATCTTGAATTGCTGAATGTAACCTTTAAAGCATATATTAAAACCAGGGGTCCAAACTAAGAACAGCACGGAATAGATTTGTATTGGTAATGGTGTAAGGTACAAGGCAAGTATAAGAAAGCTATTTGTGTAAGATGTTTCTTAGCGATGATATGCCTAGTAGTTATGACCTAGAAAGAAATCACTCTTGAAGGTAAGGGCAGGCCTTGGTGATGTTAGCTATCTTGAAATTGGGCTGGTTGTTCTAAATATTTAGTACCAAGCGGTGTCATTGAAGTACTTTAGCTTCTCCCAGCCACAATTTATTTTATATTTGAAATCCAAATGTTCCTCGTTCCCGTTCAAACCTATTTTTACCTCAGCTGATGTTGCAATTTTGTTCTTATAGACCTGTCAAAGACAATTTTTAAGGTTGCAGTATAATTTCAAGCTTTTCATGTTTTTTCTTATACCACCACATATTTTTACTCTAAGTCATATAGTTTGACTGTTTGTCATATATGTCCTTTTATGAATCTGCACACCAGCCTTCTCTTTATTCTGTTTCTGTGTTAACTTTACCCACTAAATGATATGACTTGTGTGTGTATGTGTTTATAATGAGATCATTGTGAACATGCAAGATAGACAAATATATACCAGCAAATCACTAGAATAATGTGATTCTCTTGTTATTCTGCATTAACTATATCAGGTAAAAGCAGATAAATTTGGAGAAAGATAGGTTTTCCTTATTCGTTGAGATTCACCCAATATATTTTCTTTCTAAGGAAAAATTACTTATTGTCATTGTTTTTCAAAATTTCCTTTTTCCATTACTCAGTATCTGTTACAGGTTATTGTGCCCACAAATCCATGTTTAAATCCTAATGCCCAGTACCACATTTTGACCTTATTTGGAAATAAGAGTCATTGCAGATGCAATTAATTAAGATGGTGTCATACTAGATCAGGGTGGGCTTTTTTATCAACATGACTGGTGTCCTTATAAAAAGAAGGTCACATAAAGCAGCAGACACACACATTGGGCGAATGCCTCGTGAAGACTGAAATGGCCCAACCACAAGCCAGAAACTGGAGAAGGCCTGAAACAGATCCTTCCTTAGCTCCCTCCAAGGGCGCCTTCATCTTGGACTTCTAGCCTCCGGAATTACAGAGTAAATTTCTATTATTTAAGCCCCTTCAGTGTGTGGCACTTTTATTACAGCAGCCCCAGAAAACCAATAGAAGATCAAACCAAGATTCCAACAAAAGTCAACAGGTAGAAACCAACTCATTCCTATTCCTGGCTATTAGGTCAGCTGTGTCTTCACCTGCTCTTCCCTCCTGATAGAATGCATGTGTGAATCCTTCTATCCCATGCAAACCTCTACACCACTGCTTGGATCCCATCTCCTCTCATCAATTCTTCTCCTCTTTCTGAATTGGGTATCACCAATCTCTTAATCTTGGCTGAATCCTGTCTCTCAACCCACAGCCATGGTCAGGCGTTTGACTAAAGCTAGAGAGTGAACAAGATTTGCTGCTGCTGCTTTCTGCACATTTAATGAAATCGGGTGTTCATCCTTCTTAACTGTGGAAATTATCCTAAACATCAGCTGCCACATAATAATCTAGTACAAAACAGTATTAACCATCTTCTATTTTTAATTTCTTTGACCACATTATATCTCTCTTCTTTCTTCCTTCCTTTCTTTTCTTTTCTTCCTCCCTCCCTTCCTCCATCCCTTCCTTCCTCCCTCCCTCCCTCCCTTCCTTCCTTCCTTCCTTCCTTCCTTCCTTCCTTCCTTCCTTCCTTCCTTCCTTCCTTCCTTCCTTCCTTCCTTCCTTCCTTCCTTCCTTCCTTCCTTCCTTCCTTCCTTCCTTCCTTCCTTCCTTTCTTCCTTCATTTCTTTCCTCCCTCCCTCCCTCCCACACTCCCTCCCTCTTTCTCTCTTCTTTTTTTTCTCCTTTCTTTCTATAAAAAGTGCATCTAGCTTTGCAGGGCTTTGAGCACTCCAGTCTAGGGCTCTCTTTTGTGAAGGAAACTGGAGCTGTGGCACTTCATGGTGCAGGACCTATTTTTTTTTTAATATATTTTTATTGATTTCAGAGAGTTAGGGAGAGAGAGATAGAAACATCAATGATGAGAGAGAATCATTGATTGGCTGCCTCTTGCATGCCCCACACTGGGGATGGAACCCACAACCCGGGCATGTGCCCTGACCAGAATTCAACCCGTGACCTCCTGGTTATAGGTTAATGCTCACTCACTGAGCCACACCGGCTGGGCACAGGACCCATTTTGAGTCATCTCCCTATTCAGCTCGACATAGATAAGACACAGGCTGAAGAAATGTTATAAAACAGCAAAATAACAGAATACTGGAGACTGCTACCCTTTTCCCTTCCCATTCACTCAATTGTTGGTTGACTGCTGACAGGCTTGTTAAATTTCAATACTATTTTGCATATAACTCTATTATTGTTATTTAGGGAAAATCTTCTCACCTGGCTTCCTAATACCACTTGTCTGGAATTCTCCTCTCTAATGGCTACACCACTTTAAAAAAAATTTTTTTTTCTGTACCTCATCTATACATTAACATTTCTCAGTTTTTCTTAAGTTTATATAAAAATCTCTCAGCTCTCCCAAATATGAGATTCTGTCACCATTCTCTACCTATTGAGAATCTTTATAATCCTCTGATCCAGTTTAATTCCTATAACTTGTATGATGGTGTTTTGTTGTGAAATATATCATATTATAATATTAAAATAATTTTTTTAAACTCTACTCTTCCAAAAATAGAATATTTGCTGGATTTCCTGACCCCCAATTTCTATCTTAAAATGTTATCAATTCTACTCTTAAGCTTCTTACAAATTTTCATTCTCTGTGACCTTTCTACTTCCACACATCTATTATTACTTATATGCCTATAACATTTTTTGTAGAATACATTGTTTTTCTCTTTCCCATTCCCCCTTTCTCACATACTTTGTTTGTTGTCAAAACAGAGAGCATTGACCCTCATCCAAGAAGTTAAATGGCTGAAAAAATGGGCTTAATCACAGTCCCTTTATTGAAGCATAATCTATACTAATCCTGGTTGTTCATTCTCCTTTAGGTGGGGTATGTGACTCAGTCATTGTCAGTAAGGTGAGATCTCTTCTTTGAAGACACTGAAGAAGCTTTCCCAATAAAGTCAAGTGGCAGAGTGGAATTATTTTTTTTAAAAAGGTACTGAATTAAGCAGGTATCCCCCTATAAAACAACTTGTACTATAACATTAAAACCATTTTATCTTAATAATCTGTCATTAGTAGCCAAAAGCTACATTCAATTGGGATGCTTTGACCTGAGTTTCAGAAACATATTTTCAAATATGTATATTCCACTTTTATCACAAGTACCTCAACTTGTCCAAAAGAGAACTAATTTTGTTCCATACACTCCATCTGATCTTCTGTAGGAGTTTGGTTTGTGTCTTGAAATTTCAGTTTATTAGGTCCCCAAATCCAGGCCAGGAGCTTGGAGTCATCTCCACCATCTTTACATTGCATTTCCCAGGTAGCCACTAAGTCCTGATGGTTCTACATGCAAAACACCTCTCAAATCTACCCTCCTTCCCATAATCTTCTTACTTGGAATATCTGTGCTTCCTGCTATCCAGTTGTTGCTTATCTAATCACTTCTGTGCACCACTTTCACAATTATATTTATAAAACAAACATTCACAATTATATTTATAAAACAAACATAGACATTTTTAAATATCTCTATAAAGAGTATCTTTATCACTTTTATCCTGCCTTTTGGAATAAAGTCTTAATGTTGTAATATACAATTGGCTTATGAGCCTGCCTTTTTTGTTCCATCTCTAAATTTATTTACACATACCCTAGTTATTGCTGTCTACTGCCATTTCCTATGTATGTTGTGGAAACAAATATGCTTTTGTTTGTACTGTTTGCTCTGCACAGCATCCCTTTCTCTTCTTATTGAGCTGACAAAAGCCACTTTCAATGGTGCCTCTTCTGGTGGTAAACATTTTGGACTTACTCCCTAAGCTTGGAATTTATCATTCTTTAGGGAAGCACTATTTAGTATCACTGCAAGTGTATTATGTATTATTTGTATTTTTAGTACTTAAGTGTCTTGAATAATTTTGCTCTTAGCTACTAAATGGATAGTAGGACCTTCATTATTCAAGCAACAATGATTAAATAAATCATTACATTAAGAAATCATAAGTGAATTTATGATAATATGAATCAATAATATTTACAATAGGTAGCCACCCATATTGTAATAATAGTAGGATAGGGAATATGTCATATTATCATAGTAACTCTAAACCTAGCAGTGTCTAGAAAATAGTAGCCCTTCAATAACTTATTTAATTAATTCTTCCATTCTGGAATTCTTCCAAAATTATATTTAAAATATGTCACATTTTATAAAAGCCTATAAAATTATAAAAAAATAAATAATTTATTGGTAGAATTCTATTTTATATAGAAATGCAGTTAAATATCCATGATTGAATAAAGATCTAAAACCCATTCCATTCATTTATCAATTATATAAAACTAGAGGCCCAGTGCACGGATTCGTGCATCAGTGGGGTCCCTCAACCTGGCCTGTGGGAATCGGGCTGGAACCGGCTCTCTGACATCCCCCAAGGGGTCCCGGATTGTGAGAGGGCAGTTCTCAGGTGACATGCCCCAGAATCGGGCTCCCTCCTCTCTGATTCTGGGTGGATCACCTGAGAACTGCAGCTGCCAAGTCACCATAGCTCAGCGGCTCCTGCATTGAGCATCTGCCCCCTGGTGGTCAGTGCGCGTCATAGCTACCGGTCAGAGTATCTGCCCCCTGATGGTCATTGCGCATCATAGATACCAGTTGGACGGTCGCTTACGCTTGTATATATATAGATGGGTAGTGTAAACTGTCCTAATCCTTTTCACGTATAAACCAATAACAAACAGACAAATAATATGCAACATTTCTTTTTACATCCATTTTCTTTGGCTTGACTTGTTTTCCCAAGAAAAAAGTGCCAGTTATATAGTAGTCACAAGCACTCTGAGGCTGAATCACATCAGCTTCTCTTTAGAGGGCACTCTTGCTGGATTCTCCTCACCTGTGGGTAATGGGGCAGATGCTATAATGAGAACTAGTGTGGCAATATTCCAGCCACTTCCAACCACCTGTGCTGAATAGTTTTTCAGCACAGGTGGTTCTTAAACTTGGCTGCTTATCAAAATCACTGGTAGAGCTTTAAAGAAATAGAGGTGCCTGGGCCCTAATGATCAAGAGAAACTGCTTTCAGCATCCTTGGGTAATGGAGCCCACTCATTTGTATTTTTTAAATCTCCACAGATGGTCTAAGAAGTAGTTTGAATTGAGAACCATTGTAATACTGAACCTTTACATCCTGACCTTCCTTTTGAAGTCACCTTTCTTTATCCATCTCATGTAGTCAGAATAAGCCTCACTATTTATGGGTTTGGTTTCTGTAATCACAGTTAGGTCTAGTTGTTTTGGTGACAATTTCATCTCTGGATTTTGTCTTTTATATTTCCTTTAACTCCTTACTCTGCAACCTGCGGGCCACTTGTACTTTTTCCCCCAAACAGTTCCCAGATAACAGAACATTACCCCAGGACCACTGCCCTAGACCACCCCTTGATAATATCCTCTTTCTAGTCTGCCCACGTCAGCAGTGAAGGTAGGGAGCATACAAGACTTCCAAACTTATTTTCCTGCTCAAGGACCACTTGATATGACCTGCCATCAGACAGGAAGAAGCCAAAGCATTTCATGGCCAATTTAAGAATGGGAAAGTCATGTTGACTATTGACATTTTAAAATAGTAATTTTCAGTTAATAGGGATAGATCTAGTCCAGAAGCTCAATCTTATAAGATGACATTTTTGAAGAATTACATATTCCTTTTTTCTCTTCCTTGACACTTGTTTCTTTAATAGTAAATTTATTAATTTCTCATTCCCTGCCATTTTGAATGCCTGATTTGTTATTTTTATGCTCAATGGCAAGATGGTATAAAGTCTAAGAGGCGAAAGAAAAATGTATGTAGTCTTAAAATTCTCAAAACTATCATTGAAAAAAAATGTTGGCAGAGTAACATTTTTCCTATCATTTCTTATAAGTTAAAATCTGTTCCATAATTTATACACTGGAATTTCTTTCACTAAAGTAATAACATTTAAATTCAAAATGGACACAGCTTTCATGGGTTAATTGTGAAACTTGCACATTTTCACAGAAACAAATATACATATCCAACTACCTTGGCAAAGTCCTTGATATATGTTTTATCATGCAGACTCAAACATGTCAAATTCACTATTACATATAGTTATGTTTTCTTAATAAAAACAAAAAAATAAAGATTCCTAACCCATTTGTCATACTCCCATTGTATGTTCAGCAATACAGATTGACACTGCATAACTCAACAGATTTTTTTTTTTAAATACAAGGACCCAGACTGGTCGTTGTGTCTCAGTGGTTGAGCACTGACCTATGAACCAAGAGGTCACGGTGCAATTCCTGGTCAGGGCACATGCCCAGATTGTGGGCTCAATCCCCAGTGTGGGACGTGCAGGAGGCAGCTGATCAATCATTACCTCTCATCAGTGATGTTCCTATCTCTCTCTCCCTTTTCCTTACTTTCTGAAATCAATAAAAATATATATTTTTTAAAAATACAAGGACCCATTCATACTCACAAACTGGGTTTGCTAACTTGGCACCGATGTTGGGTCACACAGATTATTATATGTAACTATGACATGAATAAAGAAAAACTCATTGATGCTGATAGGCATCACTTCTTTTACTTTTTTTTCTTTGTTCATGTTCACAAATGCCTTACGTGTAGGAACGCTCAAAACAAACACAGGAACAAAAACCACAAGGGTATTATTCTGAATTCTAAATTCCTGAAGAAAAATGACAGTGAAGAGATTATTTTGGATTCACTTCCACACTGTTCTTTCTTTCAGAAAGTCTGGCTTTCCAAGTCCATCCAGCTCAGTGGTTTTGGCCACTATCATATCCTCCAGGGAATACTGGGAAATGAATTACAAAGACTGAACATCATGCACATTGTGCTGTTGGTAAATCTGATCGAGAACTAAATAAGGACAGGAGCACAGCTGCAGACACACAGCAGGCAGAGAATCACTTAAGAGATAATGAAAAGTAGCAGGATGATAAGTTTAGAGGCAGAGAAAAAGTTCAGAACCTGAGGTGAAACCCTGGAGTGACAACAAAGCCTGGGAGAGGAAAAGAGACACAAGACTTAAATTCTACTTCGAAATCTCCAATCTGGAAAAAGCAGGATCTGCAGGCTATTACTTATAATTAAAAGATGGAGAAATCTGGCACCGGTGAAATGACACTGCACTCTGATTGCAGACCTCCGACTGGGTTCCAGCCCAGTCACTGACTTGTATGTGACTTTAAGGAAGCTGCGTAAGCTCTTTTGGTCTCACTCTTAAAATGACATTGATGGATGAGAAGTTTCAATTATGCATTGTCTACAGTTCTAAAAGTTTAAAAATTCTAAATTTAACAATTTTAAAGAGCTATACATTAGGCATTTATCCGATAATAACCACAGGCTTGTCGCTAAAACTTACTTTGGCCATCAATTTCCAGTGCAGCATCCCTGAGTAGTGTGAGCTCAGATTGTTCCGCGACAGTGAGGGAAGGCGCCACCTAATGAGGCAGCTATTCCACATATGGAGCGCTCTCATGTTTAACTGGTACTCAGCTTCTAGTAGTTTTTACCCTGAATTCAATTCTGTCCTCAAAATGATATAAAAGAAATTTTTTTTCCAAATATTTAAAGCAGCATTTTTTATCTCTTTAGTTGTATCTTACCTAGGCTATGAGCACTCTTATTTCTTTCAGCTATTGACATGATGAAGGAACTTGAGAGGCAAAAGGATTGCTGACTTCTAAACAGGCTCAAGCTATTGGCATCTGTTTTAAGTGGTAATACTCTGAATTCAGTGATCAAGATGGAAGCCCCAAATTTTGAATAATTCCATCTGATTAGTATCAGGCGTAGCACAAGGAAATGTAGCTTCTAAGGACAGCTGCTAACAAACTCAGACAAAGAAAAGTATATGAGTTGAATTACTGATATTGGATGCATGCAAGTCTCAGGACCAGACAGTGATTATACAAAACAAACAACAGCAACAACAACAACAACAAAAAACAGCAATAGCAATAATTGATATCTATGGAGTCTGACATGGTACTAAGTCCATTTTATTATTTACACCATAGAATGGAAACCAGGTATTTGATAAAACAGGTCATCCTCATTTGCCACGGAAGTGCTGGTTCTTAGGGAATCAGCCCTTTGCTCCACATGAGCAGGTATGAAGTTAAATTTACTTTGGAGAGTATTTCTTCCTCTATGAACTAAAGGTTTGGGACAATCAAAACCATCTACCTTCCTTTGTGCCCTTTTCAATTAGGCAAAACCACCCAGTTATATGTCATTTCTTCTTATCTATACACTAGAGGCCCTGTGCATGGATTTGTGCACCAGTGGGGTCCCTCAGCCTGGCCTGCGGGATCGGGCTGAAACTGGCTCTCCAACATCCCCCAAGGGGTCCTGGATTGCGAGAGGGTGCACGATCAGAGCTGGGGAGGGATGCAGGAGGTTGGTCAGCCAGGGAGGGACCTCAGGAGGGCTCCAGGGCATGTCCAGGTCGTCTTGCTCAGTCCCAATCAGCTAAACCCCAGCAGCAAGCTAAGCTACCTGTTGGAGTGTCTGCCCCCTGGTGGTCAGTGCACATCATAGGGAGCAGTTGAGTGGCCTTAGCATATCATTAGCATATTACACTTTGATTGGTTGAATGGATGACTAGACAACTGGACACTTAGCATATTAGGCTTTTATTGTATAAGATAGTTCTTCACCTTTCACTTAGGTGAGATGTAGTGCTTTTTTTTTTTCTTTCAGTTTTGGTACTCATTTGATATGTCCATCCTGGACAATAGAAAAGACTCAAATGTAGCCTTGATATCAAGATGTTAAGGAAAGTGTAGGTCAATTGTTGTCTTTTCATTGCTCATATATAGATTTTATGGCACAATATACCAAGAGCCCACAAGAAGAAATAATCCCCATCTGAAGACACTCATGCACCAGCATTTCTGATGCAGCCAACGATTGGTAGACATACTTTCTTTCCTCTTTCTTTGAAATATCATTACAGCTTATCATGAGAAATGGATTTTATCATGGCAGGAGAGAATTTAGCTGGGAATGATTGAAGAATGTGCCATCATTGGAAGCTTTTCTATATTAAATAACCTTAGAAAAAAGCGTGCCGCCCTGGGCCAGGCTGGAGATAGCCATGAACAGCCCCTGTACATTGCAAGTTAGTAGCAGAATACCAGTAAAATCTCTCCAAATCCCAAGAGCCACATCAATCTCTGTCATCACTATATTTTAATAGAACTCATAGAAAATATCTGGTGTATGTATGTGTGTGGGTCACAGACCAGGGGTACTGGAAACAGTAATTAGGTGGTTCTGGTTCTGAAAAAAAAAAAAAAAAAAGAATATAAAAGTTGCTAAAAAAATAAATAAAAGCAATAGTTGTCTTTAATGCCCAGATTAAAACAAGGACAGGAATTGGAACCTTTACCCCAAGGGAAATCAAATAGAATTTCTGGAGCGTGGAGAGCTGGTATGCAGGTGTGGCAGGGCATGTCTGAGTGCATATTTGTGAGTAACTGGATACGGTGATAACTAGTGGTCAGGGAAATGTAGAGGCAGTAATATGAAAGTGTACTTTTATAATTCTGAAATTAGCTATTTTATATTTGAATTTACCTCTGTCATTCATGGATTCGCTATTCCTCATTGTTTTATATCATCTAGAAATGTCAAAAATATTTTCATTTACATCAGTGCTAAAAATTTTGAAAATGCTTGATGAAAGCAGAGGATCCTATTGAGTCTTATCAATCAATTAAGCAGCACTTTTCAAGAAACTTGTAATTCACCATATTATAAAATTCAGCTAATTCTGTTTCCAATAGTTTCTCTTCTGGGGCTGTTAGGAGGCATTAAATTAATGCTAATATGAAAATAATGCAATATATGGTGGATTTTCCAACTCTAATTCTTCTCCCCAGAGTACTCTAATTCTAAAAAAATAAATAAAATGAGATTCAATTAGAATGTATATTTATTTGTTTATATGTTTGGTGAACAAAATTTGACTTGCAGTGATTGACTTTTAAAAAAAATAAAGCTGCAGCCATCTACTTCATCTAAATAATACTGTTTAGAAAAGTATTCATGTTTTTTAAATAAGAAATTTTCCATTTTTCAGTCTTCCTCTAAATCTTGTTTATCATCCATCAAAGAATAAAGGGTTCTAAAATAACATTTGTATGTCCTAGGAGGTAAATTTATTCTAAAAAAGAGGCTTGAAATCAGAGAAACTGTGTTCTTATATAATTTCCTTATCTCTTTTTTAGTTTAATTTTTCATGAGTGTTTGTTCTGTCTTTATCATTTGAAAACAATTTCTTCTTGATAGAGATGAAAGCAAAATAGACCAAAAACAATTATCCCATAGAATCAAAGGGAAACAGTTTAAAATCCAGTCTAGTAAAATCACATAAAAAGCTCTTCTGAGGACTTTTGTTTTTAATGACTGAATAAGTTCAGTTTGGTCTTAAATCAAGATCAAAACATCAACAAATAACTTTTTTTTATTAAATAGCCTATATCTATGAGTGATTCATGTCTATTAAAATGCCAATCACATTTTCAAAGAAAATGGTAGATTGAACTATTTAAGTAGATTGAACTATTTAGCCTGGCACTCAAATGAGTTATATTTATTTTTTCTTTTTCCTCTTTCTTTTCAAAATAGATTAACTTGCATTTTAGCTGATTGACAGTCAAGACATATGTAACAAACTAAAAGAAATCTTAATAACTGCAAAGACTTGAATTCAAAGATTTTCATGAGTAGCTCAACCTTAAGCACCCTTGACTACTCTCTCTGGCACAATAATTTATGTAGAGTCCAGTGAGACATCTACAAACTTCAATATTTCAATAATTCGATGAGCACTTCTGAGTTATTTCCTTAGCCTGTGAAACATATTTGTAAATGTCATGAAACCAATGCCAAGTTTTTTTTCTGATTTATTTTCTTCCTGAACCCATATTTATTTTTGTAGTTGAATCCTCATGCTTTTAGTTAAGACTACATCTTTGAAAGGAAGAAGGAGATTTGTTACTTGCCTTTGGTAGTAGGTCCCAGAGATCTGTCAGTGACAAGAAAGCCATTATATAAAAGCTCAGAGGAGTAGTTGGTCACTCAAAGGCACAGCCATATCTGACTAGTTAGCTGTAGTGGAAGCTGGAACTGAATTTATGTAACCAAGACAACTTTTCATTGGAATAAACATAGAGAAGAGGTGGAAAGCAAACCAGTTAGATAGAAAGTGTAAATCTATTACATGAAAATAATTTTTAAAAGGGCAATGATATTGGCTGAGGTGATAAATTTTGAAAATTGTATCTTTGGATAAAGGACTAAACCCTAAGTATACAAAACAAAACAAAAGCCCTTTGTTGTTTGCTTTATCTTTTCATTTGATTAGCTCTGAAACCAAAAACAGAAGTTATTATATAAACAAATATTTTGGTTTATGTTATGAACTAAACTCTATAGGAATTAATAAATTTCTAAAATTTTTCAGAAAGAATGTTTTTATAATAAGTATATTTTAATTAAATTTATTGGGGTGATATTGGTTAATAAAATTACATAGGTTTCAAGCATACAATTCTATAATACATCATCTGTACATTGTATTGTGTGTTTACCACCCAAAGAAAAATTTTCTTCCATCATATACTAGTATTTGATCCCCTTTACTCTTCCCACTGGTAATTGTTGTCTCTATGAGTTTTTGTTTATCTTCTTTCTTCATTTATTACTTTCTGTTTTATATCCCACATATGAGTGAAGTCATATGGTTCTTAAGTTCTGTCTGACTTATTTTGCTTAGCATGATATTTTCAAAATCCATCCATGTTGTGCAAATGGCAATATTTCATCTTTTTTTTTATGGCTGAGTAGTAGTATTCCATTGTATATATGTAACACATCTTTATCCAATGAAGAATAAACTTCTGTTATGCTGGCTTGTATTATCCTTATTCTAATTTTCAGTAGCACAGCTAACTGGAGAATGGAGAAGAAAAGCCTGAAATTCAGTGCAACAGAATATAAAGTCCAAGAGTTTACTTTTGTAAAGATATAATGTAGATTTTAAACTGTGTATTCTCTAACATTTCTTAGCACAATTTTGAAATTTAAAACTTGCATATTATATATATTTTAACTTTATAAAGATCATAAACCTAAATTATACTGTTCCTCATTATGGGAGAAAGAATGGCTATTTTTTGTTATGGTAAAATAAATGGAGAAGTGTTACATTTATGGATGTAACTTCAAAATAAATTCTAGAAAGGATATTGTACTGGTGCATTTTTTTTCTGTAGTTTTGTCAATAGTTTCTCCTGCATAATGTGTACTGTAAGTTAGCCACATGAAATAAATGACTTTGGCCTTACCTGTCTCTAGTACATCATAACCCTTGATAATAAGCCTAACTTGGCAGTAATCTACATACAGTGGCATTTGGAAAGCTGTAATAATGATGATGAAATTAAAATCCCAGAATTTAAGTAGCACATAGGTCACTGTGCTATAAAAATGTAGTTGAGAATAATAATGACCTCTAAAATGTTTGTATTCATTGGTGAAGGCTGAGCTAATTAGAATAGGATGTTGTAATACATTTTCTCTTTTCTGAATGTTTCAAGTAGACTGGCCTGGAATAAATGTAACTAAATTCAGATTTATAGTTTCTCAAAGCAATATATACTCAATAATTCCATATTTATATCTAAATACCATTTGACCTCTACTATCTTAGGTGGTTCTAAAGTATGCTCTCTTTATTATTTGTTTATTACTCTCCAGAATAAAAATTGGACAACGTTGTTGTTTTTTTAACAGTCCTAGTAAGGCTTACTTTAGCTATGTATACTAGGTTCAGAACAGCCTTTCTCGGTCTAGATCTATAAAAATGTATCCCCTAATAAAATATATTAGAATGTATTAGTCTAACAATCTAAATCCTACCCAAGTATCCATGATTTGAATATAGTCATATGGAAATTCATCGTTGGGGGGAGAGGGGGAGAATCTAATTCCTTTTTTTCTTTTCAAGTAAACATAAAGAAAACGGTTGTTATGTCTTTTATTGCCTTTATTTAATGGTGCATTAACTAAATTAAACAGTGCCTTCATTCCAGAATACTCATTTATTTATCTATGAAGTGTGGTGTTTCAAGAGGAAGATAATGTAAGTCAATATACATATCAACTCATTTCATTACCTATCATTTTTAGTGTCTGTAGGGACACTATTGTCATATGGAACCCAATTAAGAGAACACTGACCTAGTGATATGATTTTTATTTATCACCGCCTAATCTTAATCTACTTGAAAATCTTATTTTCAGTGCTGCCAGATGCTAACTAATCTGGGATCACTGGTTTTAACTGAATGACATTCCTTAGCTAAGCAAATTAATAAAATTGATAGGGAAAAAAGATGTCTTTCAGAAGCCAGACTTACCATATGCTAAAACACAATAAATATAATTTTTTTTCTTTATTCATTGGTGTTGTAATGACTGCACTGTGTTCAAAATCTTAATGCATAAAATAATTCACACTTTTTCAAGTTCACCATTATTAAGGTAAATTCTTTAGATTTCTTATAGTGCAATAACAATGACAATAACAATAGATGGTCATTTTTAGAACTAAAGATAATTTTTTAATGTTTATTCAAAGCTGACATATAGTTTTACATAGTAAAATACAATAAATACAATGCCTTTTTTAGGACAGCAGGATAGATCTGATGTATTTAAATCAGAAAAAACAAAACAAAACAAACTAAGTGATTATATATTGGATGTCAGCTGGACATTTCCTAGACATGAAATAAGTGAAAGAGAAAGAACATATATTGTCAGTTTATGTGGCACCGTGTTAACCAAAAATCATTAACTGTTTCATTGATCAACTGTATTTTTCCTTCCTTCTAAAAATCAGCTGCCAATCCATTTTTTCAATAGCTCAATGATTTTAAGTGTTTTCCTCCAGAAGGTAAGAAATAGCATAAAGGTCCATAGCTACCCACTAACAAAGATTCTTCAGCTAAAAGAATTAGCCTTTTCATTTGTTCAAGTCTTCCCTGATATTGGCATTTAAATGAAGAGAAGGAGTGATTTTACAAGATCATATTTTACCATTCCGTCATTTGGAAAAGGGCGAATCAAATTTAGACTAAACAAGCTTGGCATACAATAGATACATAATACATATTTTGAATAAATAAATTATAATAAAAATTATAGGCCTTTCCAATATGGAAAAGTAGTGATTTAACTAACTCAACAGTAGGCCTGAAATACTTCTGAAATATGGATGATTAATCTAAGCTATATTTTCAATCTTTACTATTATAGTATCTGCTATTATATTTTATGTATGTCTAACATAGTTTTACTTTTTCACTATTAAGAGAAAAAAAGTTAGACATAATGTTTTTCATTATACTTGGGTCCATTATTTACATCTTGAAACTAGTCCTTTTTTGCTGGTACTACAAAACACAACAGCCCGTTTCTTTGTGCATACACAAAAGGAAAAAGAAGTCAATTTTTCCATCTATGGATGAGTTTCCACATGGCTATCTCCAAATCATAGGTCAGGGAACTAGGCAACACAATTAATTCACATAGCAAAGCAAAATGTGAGTTGGCCCATGTAGCATAATCCAGAAGTAAACTGGCTATTTTCTGCTTCTTTGGGCAGGCAACCCACCCATACAGTTCAATGCAATGATCTACTTTAAAACTTGAGCTGCATGCTCCTCTCGCGCAGCAGAGAGATGGCCACATATTAGTAGACAGACCTTTGATAAAGGTCTGAGAATGATAAAACATATACAGTATATGTACTAAGTCATTCTGTAAGTACATACTTGTCAGTAATTTCAATTGTTGTAATAGTATGTAACATAAACCCAACTTTAACATAGAAATTTTTCAACAAGCAAGTTATGTTTTGTTTTGCTTTTTGGTGTGTTGGTTTGTTTTGCAGATTCCAAAACTGAAGCCCCAGGGACATGTATCAATTCTATTTTTTTCTCTTCCTTACCATTTTCTCCAATACTCTACATCACAAATAGACATCCAGGGTCATCCTGACACAGAAACATTAATAATCATCACGAAAATGTAACAGTTAACAGGAAGGAGAGGTAGAGTTGATAAAATATCTTTAAAGTTTGACCCATTTTACTTTCTTGGGCAGACAGAAATATGTTAAAATTCATATCTATGCTAAATATAAAAATACCTGAGAATAGCTAGATGGAGCCCCATTTTCTACAGGCAGACTTTAGTTTTTCTATCTCTATTGCATTGACTTTTATAAAACGTAAAGAGAAGTTAAATGAGTTCTCTTTAAATATAATTTCCTTTTTGAAACTATGCATATAAGACTATACCTTTTAGTTTTCAAGATTACTGACATTCTGTAATGCAAATGTATTTCCTACATTACAATATTACCCAAGGGGGGAAAAAATAACAAAAAAAGAAGTGTTTGTGTAGGAGTAAGCAGGAATAGAACAATCCCAGTATTGTAGCATTCTCACAGTGTGTCATGGTTGTCTTTTAAATTTCTACTTCTATTCCTATCATATTTAATAAAATTGAGTGAGAATTTGAATCTTAATTTCCTCATTTTAAAAATGTACTTCTCTCATCTGACCATGCTTACTTTTCAAATAAAAGTTTCATTCTAATTGAATACATAATAAAAATTTTTAATCAATTCAGGTTGTAATTTTTCCTCTAACTAATATTAACTAGCATTTATAGTCAATATTTTTCCTTTATATACATTATTAAAGAAAAGAAGATTATGTATGCAATTTATTAATCAACTGAGTTCTGTCTTATGTTGGCTTGACTATTTGGTCAATGTATGAATCAACTAACTTTATTATTTACTTTGAAACCATTTTAATAATCAATTTCTGACAAAAATAATACTTAATAATCTATTAGATCATGCTTAGCATACACCTTGCTTACTATACATTATCTCTAACTTTTAAACAACCCACAAGTACAATCTAAGTGTATTCCCTCTGAAAAAGAATTTCCAGAGACATTCTGTCACTTGCTCAAGGCCACATTTAGTAAATGTCACACCTGGTATTTGAGCTTCCATCTCTTTGGTAACAAAGTTCATATTCTTGAGGACAGAAAATTAAAAAGTATGGAACACATGTAAACATTCATTACTAATGGAAGGCATCTTCGGGGGGTGGGGCGGGTAGAGGGAGATGAAGAGGGTATAGGGAGGACAAATGGTGATTGAGATACTTGAGTTCAGGTGGTGAACACACAATACAGTGTACAGATGATGTATTATAGAATTGTGCCCATGAAACCTGTATAATTTTGTTAATGAGTCTCACCTCTATAAATTCAATAAAAAGGGGAAAAAAGAAAATACTCAAAGTAAAATAAAACAAAAGGCCACTATCTAAGGTAGTGATAGAATTATTTGCTTCAATGTCACAAAGTATTTTTTTAATTTTTATTGATTGATTTTAGAGGGAGAGAGGGGGAGGGAGAGACAGAGGGGGAGAGAGCGAGAGAGACATCAATTTGTTGTCCCACTTATTTATACATTCATTGGTTGCTTCCGTGTATGTTCCCTGACTAGAGATTAAATCCGCAACCTTGGCATATCAAGACCACACTGATCATATGAGCTACCTGGTTAGGGCCTCACAAAGTATTTCTTAGGTAAACAAGTTGTAAAGCAGGACTGTAATTTGTAGGAATAAAAGAGATTTAAGAAAAGTAGTACTAAGTGACTTCTGATCTCACTTTCTCCTGTATATGTTATTAAGAAAATAAGACACATTTAAAATATATTGAGTCTCAACTACAGAAGTAAAACATTGCATAGAATATTTCCAGAAAGCTGTATTAGTCAAAGAAAGAAAGAAAGAAGAGTGCATGATCTCCAAGTATTGATATTACACAATTCCCCTTCCCCTGCCTCTTCAATCACTGGCAAAAGTTAGTACGCGTAGTGGCTGCACCAGTCTGCAATCCCACCAGCAGTGTACGAGGGTTCCATTTTCTCAACATCATCACTAGCACTTGTCATTTGTTGATTTGTTGATGACAGCCATTCTGACAGCTGTGTGGTGATATCTAATTGTGGTTTTATTTTATATCTCTCTGATGATTAGTGGCTTTGATCATTTTTTCATATGTCTCTTGGCCATCTGTATGTCCACTTTGGAGAAGTGTCTATTTAGGCCTTTGCCCATTTTTTAATTGAATTGTTTAATGACTCTCCACTCTAAATAGAACTAAGTTTGAGGTGAAGAAGGGATAGCAATACAATAATTACATGTAAGTTTCTGAGTAACAAAATTGAAAAAATACTAGTATGTCAAGGTATCTTAAAAAAATGCCTGGCACATTTTGAGCACTCAAAAATGTTTGGCCACTGACTTAAAAGGTTAATTAGTGTAATGTACAGGGTTGTTTTTCAAATCTATATTCCACATTTATGTTTCCATTAGCTTAAGGATCTCTGATGTTCTATGGAGTTCATATAAATTCTCCTTTGCATCCATCTTACAAAAGTTGGCATTATCTGTAAAGTTTTTTTATTTTTTTATTTTCTTGTTGGGGAAAGGCATCTGGCAATTACTGAACGTCCATTTATTTCTAGGCATTGAGAATATGCCATCTTATACATCCCCACATTTCACATGGAAACAGTGACAGTCTTGTGAGTTAACTAACATGCCTAACAACACAGTTAGTAGTTGCAAGGGTAGGGATTCAAACCCAAGTGTCTTAAATTGAAGTAAGTCTCTTTTCACTGTATACAATACCTCAAATATTGAGCTTGGTACAAAGATTCATCTTTTCCGTCTAAAATGAATTGTGCAAATGCTGTACTTAGGTCAGAGCAGCCTTGCACAGTTATGGAGGCTGTGCACAACCCAACCCTTGGTGGTGGTCATTTATATTGTCTATAAAAATGGACTCCTCGGAGTTGTACATGAATACTCTGACTTAGAATTGCCACTATATGGACAAACTCTCTATTCTTATTCTACATGTTGTCACACAAAATAAAACCAAAATTCTACTATAGAAGTAGTAGTCCACATACTTCAATGTTGGGGATAAAAGACGCATTCAGAAGATCTATGGTGGTTTCTAGCTTGGCTTTCATCTATTCTTTGGAGTAAAATACCCACCTGAGGGATGTTATGTGGTGGTTTTCAGGATCCAATGAAATGGAATAACCTCATAAATCATAAAGGGCTGTGACAGAGACTGGTTAGATGTTCACAAACTATTTCCCTTCTCTTTCTGGGCAAAAAGCTAGACTATATCTCCCCTATTTTCCTATTTAGGTGTGGCCATCTTTGTGAGTTCTAGCATATGAATTATGAGGAGAAGTGATGGATGACACCTCTAAACTGGGCTCATAAAAACTCGTGGTTAGGTGCTCTGCTCTGCTCCTCCCCTCATCTACTGCAGAGAAAGCCAGGGACATGACAAGGCCCTCGGAGAGTGCAAAGCCCACAGGAGTCCCTGGCATCCCAAGGGCCACACTGAACTGATTGGACAATAAATAGATACACATTTGTTGTGCTGAGCTACTGAAATTCTGGGGTTCTTTGTAACAGCAATGCCCTACTCTGAATAACCTAAGGCCTATGCAAATATGAGGAAGGTTTTACCACCTATTATTAAAATAGCAAAGACCAGACCTTCCACGGTGCCAGTATTCTGCTATCGTGAATGACCCTCCTGAACATTGTTGCTTACTGTTGTAAAAGTATTTCCCAAGGTTTTCAAGATCTGCTGAAGCACCCCAATTCCACTTACAAAAAATTGAATTGCAAATAACTGATCTTTTCTTGGTCTGCTTCTGCAGCTTCAGCAACTACCAAAAAATGTGTCTTCCGAGCATTCTTCTTAAAAGAAAGGATGACACACTTTCTGTTATGTAAATGACTTCTAAACACCTTAAATATTGCTGGATATAGTCAATAGATTTTAGCCATTTATAAAATATTTTGGCACAAGGATAGCAACACAAATTTGAACTGGTTTGTTGTTTTTTTTTTACATTTGACACCAACCCAAAGCATATGTCACTGCTATGTGTAGTCCATTTAAAATGGTATTTCAGACTAAAAATGCTGCTATAAAAAGTTCCCCTAACATCCTCCATTTTTGAGGCAGATGCTGTGACCCTGAAGTAGATGAAGAACCTTATGACCTTAGCTGAGTCAGCCAGGGGCAATGAAACAGCAGCCTCAGAAGAACCTCCAGTGAAGAGAAGACTCCCTGTCTTCAGTGAAAATCCTAAAACTATAAAACTATACATTATCAGGCCTGAGAAGTACATGTCTAAAACCAAAATAATTAATGCCGCTGACTACCTCTCTACTAAAATGTGGAAATACTATCTTAAGGCAGAAGTAATTTGTTTATATCAATAGTTTCTAAGTATCTTAAAAGATTGGTCCAAGTCTAATGGCATGCACTTGACCAAAGATTATTTTATAATTAAACTTACAAAGATACTATATTTAAGAAATCTAAAAACAGTGTTGACTTTTTTAAATGATTGTTTTTCCCTAATAAAAAGTCTTTGTAGTAAATGCATAAACAACTAATCAGCAAAAGACTGAAAGGCAACATAGCAATTATCAGAAAATCTCAAACTTCTCCATATGTTATTATATGCAAATAATGAACTTTTTTACTAACACAGAAATGTTTTCAAATTGAAACACATCATATTTTTAAAATATATTTTTTATTGATTTCAGAGAGGAAAAGAGAGGGAAAGAGCGATAGAAACATCAATGATGAGAAAGAATCATTGACTATCTGCCTCCTGCACACCCCACACTGGGGATCGAGCCCAAAACCTGGGCATATACCATGACTGGGAATTGAACTGTGACCTCCTGGTTCATAAATCGAAGCTCAACCACTGAGCCATGCTGGCTGGGCACACATCATATTTTTCTCAAGATGTCTGTTCTTTCTGTTTCTTACACTATCTTAGGTATAGCTTTCATCCCACCGTAGATTTGTTCCAACTTTTATAAAGGTATCAGTGTTAAACTCAGGACAGGATTCAGATTCAAGACAAAATATGATGGTGGTAAGGATGGCAAGTACTATATGAGCTATCAGATTACATTGACATAAAAGTATCTGCCAATACTGAGTTCTCCTAGAGCCCTTACACTATTTGGCTATCTCAGTATTTGGGGGTCCTCTCTGCTGACATAGTTTATCTTCTTTTATTCCATTACAACACTTCAAAATTCTCACGGTTGCTAAATTACTTTGAAAATATTTCATCTACTGCTCTGAAGGAGACCTCTCCCCCTATCCACTCTGTTCACATTAAATATTTGGAAGAAAGACAGAAGGACAAGCAACAGGCGTTTATTGAAACACTGATTCATTTAAGATGATCTAAAATTCATTATATTTTTCAATCAGGTAAGAACAAACAATAATCATGGAAACTTTTTACTAGTTCAGAGATGAAAATAAAGAGATATGGATTGCCATTCTGGATTCTTCTTGTCATAGATAAAATATTCCACATGGTAAAATCAGTAAGGCCACCTAACTCATGGCTGCCAATGTCTGCTCTGTCACTAAAGTTTACCACTGAAGAAATTGGAAACTCCAAAGGTATAAACTTATATGATCTATCAGGAGCATTTACTCTCCTTTTCAGTGTGGACTCCAAAGCTTTCCACATGTTTTTTTTATTTTTTTAGAGTGTTCATGTTGTTCACGGTCCTGATAGTTCTTTCCTAGTGAATTACATAATTAAATATACACTTTCTATGTAGGGATGTGTATGTGTGTATGTATAACACACATCTCATATATATATTCATATGCAATTGCCAAAAAATAAGAAATGTTGCACTTCTCACCAGATTTAAGAAACAATAATAAATCATGGTGCTATAATAGTATATTATCATATGAAATCTTTAAAATTTCAAATTAGGTATATAATCTGACCTTCCAGCTTGCATATAGGTAATAAAAAAAGTTACTGAAAACAATAGGAAACATTATTTTTACATCTGCCATTCTGTAATAAATGTTCTATTTTTATACAGAAGATAATAATTGTCAATCTGAATAAGTGATGAGAAGGAAGTATGAAGACAATCCCTACAATTTTATTTTTGCTTTAAAATAAAAAACTGTGTCAAGTAAATTTCTTGGCTATTTTATTTCTATTCAATTAAATAAAATATTTTAAATGACACAAAAAGCTTGATTATTTTTATCGATTGGCCAAAGAAATAATTGAACAAGTTTGCCTAAATGTAGGGAAGGATCCCTCCTTAAACATGCACATACAAGATACTGAAGATACTACTCTAGAGTGCTTACCCCTTGCTCTGAGGCAGCCAGGTTCTCATGAACTCTTTCCCCAAATAAATTTTATATAGGAAATCAGAGACACCACAATATCTCACCTCATTTATATTAAGTGCTAGAGGTCCAGTGCATGATATTCGTGCACTCAGGGGGGGTCCCTTAGCCCGGTCTGTGCCCTCTCGCAGTCTGGGAGCCCTTATGGAATGTCTGACTGACAGTTTAGGCCTGCTCCCTGTGAGCCCAGATTCTGGCACACTGACCACCAGGGGACAGCTCCTGTGTTGAGCATCTGCCCCCTGGTGGTCAGTGCGTGTCATAATAACATGTCTTTCTGCTGTTAGGTCGATTTGCATATTAGCCTTTTATTATATAGGATTTTTTTCCATTATGGGTAAGTCTATCCAACCAACAAATATATGCACAAAATATATGAGTTTATTCTCAACCAAGTTCCCCAGGAGGAAGAACAATACTAACAAACATATGGCCCTAAGAAATGTTATGTGAGGAAAGAGTCAGCAAAAACACTGCTAGGGTAGGTAGCAGGCAAAAAATAAAACACTTAAGACTGGAAAGAGACATTTAGTTCAGGGACTAAGACAATGAATGAGCATTTGAACATCTGGAGAGAGCATGCATAGTGACATAGGGGAGCGTGAAGTAGCGACTTCCACGCAGTTTACGTTTGAAGACTCCTCTCTATCAAGTACATTGTTGGTGCCAGTGTGGGAAAAAGGAAAGTCATATGTGATATTGGTGGGTTTACAAATTGATACCATATTTTTGGAGAGCAATTTGGTTAAGACTGACCAAATTTTTAAATATGGAATCTCAACCACCTGACTGTGGCACATTTGGCTAGGCGTAGTACTTACTGTTTTACTTTTAGGAATCTGGACTACAAAAATACACTAGTATTCAAAGGTATATAATATATACTTTTGTATTATATTTGCTACAAACTTGTTAAAACATGGAATAATGGAAGAAGACCTAATTGACCATAAATATGGAAGTAACTTAAAAATGTATTCATACTTTAGATATTGTATAGCCCTCAAAAATGCATGTTAGGCCCTACCCGGTTTGGCTCAGTGGATAGATCATTGGCCTGCAGACCAACGGGTCCCGGGTTCAATTCAGTTCAAGGGCACATACCTTGGTTATAGGCTCCTCCCTGGCCTGGGCCTTGGTCGGGGCTAGTGCAGGAGGCAACCAATCAATGTGTTTCTCTCACATTGATGTTTCTCTGTCTTTCCCTCTCTCTTCCACCCTCCCTAAAAATAAATGGAAAAATGTCCTTGAGTGAGGATTAACAAAAGAAAAAAAAAATGCATGTTAGGTCTCTGGATATATGGAGAGAAAAATATTCAAGAATATTGTTGAGTAAAAATAAATAATAAGTTGCAGAATAGCATGTGTAATATAATCCAGACTATGTTCAATTATGTAAGTCTATGTTATTGTGCATAAACAAAAGAAAGGACATGTACAAGGTTAATACTGTTTACTTACTAGAGTTCTATTTTGTTGGAGGTACTTTTTAATAACAAAATTAACACTGGTTGCTTGTAAAAATGATAACATTGGAATGAAAACAATTGATATTGATTTTAAGACCAAGATAAGACAGAATGAGAAATTTTTCAGTTTTATCAAATTTCAACTTGAGGAGTTGTAAAAAGTAAATACCACTCAGCTTAATATCACTTCTTTGGCAGGGCTTACAGATCTAGAAATATTTATAAATCACATGGATAGAGGTTACATGTTCTGGGGAATGTTATGTTGGTCAGAAGACTTCACAATTATGGAAAGTGACATGCCTGTTGAAACCAAAACTGTATTGCTAGCATACTGCCAAACAGTTCAATAGTGACAGTAATCTCCATTTTTTCCATACTTACAATGAAGGGAAGCACCAATGGTGATAACTTCTTCTGGGTTCTCTCAGGGTGCTTAAATATTAGACCAATGGAAATGATCAGCAATCTTATTTTGTGTGAAAACTCCTTTCCTTTATTTTCAAAAATTTTTTAAATAATAAAAAAAACAAGCAACTAAAACTAACCAAAAGCGTTCTTAAGAACCAGTTTGGATATTTGTTTGTTTGTTTGTTTTTAATTCTTTATTGTTTAAAGTATTACATATAGTATTACATATGTCTCCTTTTTCCCAATTGACCTCTCCCCGTCCACTCCCACCCCCTAGCACATGCCCTCACCCCCCTAGTGTCTGTGTCCATTGGTTATGCTTATATGCACGCATACAAGTCCTTTGGTTGATCTTCTACCCTCACCTCCCCTGTTTTGTTTGTTTTTAATCCTGGGGGTAAAGACCTCCAAAAGTTCCCCATGATTATGTCTAAATAAAATAATAATGACTATCAAAACTCAAAGTCCCCTATAAACATTTCCCCCTGAGATCCCAGAGCCAAGGCACATTTTTAAAATGCCTGCCAGGCTCTTTGCCCATGCCCTAGTGGCAGGCTGGTTTGGGTTAAAAAAACAAACTGTACAGAAAAACCTGAAGAGAGAACTTGCTCCAATTTTCCTGATGAGTGGCCCACTTCCATGAACTACAGTTTTCTGCATGCTCCTCAGTTATCCCCCTAGAGTTTCAGTATTTTGAGTACACTATTCTCCTATCTATTTTATGTCTGATGCACTCCAGCCAATAGTCCCTTTCTTAAGCCTTAGAAACTGCTGAAAAAGTGCTCCCCAGGATTTAAAGGCACATGTCCAAGTGGGCTTGAGGGGTGATGCTCTGAACCCCCACTATTTTCATCTATCACGAACATTCTTTCCTTTGCCTCTCTGTCTCCCTTGTGCTTTTCTCGATTCTTTTTAAGGTTTCTTAACATACGTGAGGATCCCTGGCTACTCACAAGTATGGGGATTTCCTTGTGGCAAAAGCTGATTCTATCAATACGTTTGTTGATGAGAATTTAAGGAGGAAAAAGGTAAGAACTCCACAGGGGTAGTGCTAATTGATTTCCTTTATAAACACATAAGCAATTATACAAGTGACCATCTGCTTCGTCTGCATGAAGTTAATGAATACACAAAAGGAATCAAATTTAGAGCTTACTTAAATCTTAAATCCAACTGCCTAGATAGTTGCTTAGATGTATCATAAAGCAAAAGGAAAAGTGCTCTCATCTGCAGAATAAAGACCAACAAAAATAAATAGGATTTCTTGTTTCTCTCGCAGGGGCACAGTGAAAACAGTTATGTTGATTGCAATGTCTGAAAGTACAGACATCGGAAACTAATACATAGCATTATTTTCTAACAGGGCTCTGATATTTATTTAGGCAAATTGGACCTATAAAACATAGAAAATAAAGATAACATCACTCTGCCAATTAATACTTTTCCTTTAAAAAGTTTTTTATTTTGTTTGGCTCAGCATTCTGGAAGCACACATAACCATTTCTTTCATATAATCATTAGGGATAAAAGAGTATAGCCGAAATTAATTCAAAGAATCACTGCTATAAAATACGACTGCTAGACGCCAGTGTTTTTTTTACTATTTTATTTCCATGGATTAATGAAGATTTTATATATAATGGAAAGCCAAAGATTTGGAAGCACAACATTTATTTCATCTGATTGAGTTGGGACACTCAATATGTACAATTGCAGACCTGCATGCTAAGATCTTTTGATGAATAAAAATATGACTATATTAATACCTGGAATATTCATAATTTTGAAAAGTACTGTCTCTAAAATTGTTTTGAAAAACCCACTGGTCGTTTATTAATTCTGTAAGTAATTACTGATTTGTGTTTGGTAATGCAGTCTGGATTAGTCGCCAGATTATCTTGCACTGAACAAGAGGGTCCACTCAGGACAATTACCATGTAGTGAGCAGTGAGGATTTCTAAGTGCAATTACGAATGCAGCAAAGTGCCCTAAAAGACCAGAGATAAGAGCATAGCTAATCGGGAGCTCCGTTGGACAGTAGGTACATTAGGGAAAAGCTAATAATTGAAGGATGGCCAAGAGTTCATTCAGGGAAGAAACACTGTGTCACAGTTTAAGCTAATGGTTGAAGTATTAGATATTCTTGTTTTTATTTCGCTATAGATTTTTTTTTTTTCCTATAAAAGCAAATATGTCTTCAACATGAGAAGATCTTGAAATTCAGGTCATTCTCTCATGAGAAATATTTTTTATAGAGAAGTGACATATTGGTGGATGCCAATTTAAAATCCATTTAGATACAAATGCTTACATGGATTTGTCCTCCCCTAGAAGAAAACACAGAACAAAATAATATTAAAATAGTGGGTGTTGTACAGAGTGGGTGGAGTACTAGATTTAAATCTGAGGAGGAACCCAAGCTTGAGAAATTAAGATCCTCCCCCAGGTTGTCCCATCCCACTTCTAGCCTTATATCTCAATCATTTTCTAAAAATGCCATACATTCTAGGCACTCTTCTAAATTCTATCCACGGAATACCTTGGACTCTTCCATCTTTTACACATGCTATGGTCTTCCCTCCGCCAATACCTTTCTTACTCCATAAGGCCCATCTCCTTGGTGACTTTCTTTATACTCCCAGTCATGTGATTATAGTTCTTTATATACACACTAGAGGTCCGGTGCACAAAATTCGTGCATGGGGGTGTGTGTCCCTCAGCCCAGCCTGCACCCTCTCCAATCTGGGACCCCTTGAGGGATGTCTGACTTCCCATTTAGTTCCGATCCCAGTAGGATTGGGCCTAAATGGGCAGTCGGACATCCCTCTCACAATCCAGGACTGCTGGCTCCCAACTGCTCGCCTGCCTGCCTTCCCGATTGCCCCTAACCATTTCTACCTGCCAGCCTGATCACCCCCTAACCACTCCCCTGCCAGCCTGATTGATGCCTAACTGCTCCACTGCCAGCCTGTTTGCTCCTAACTGCCCTCCCCTGCAGGCCTGGTCCCCCCCAACTGCTCTCCCCTGAAAGCCTGGGTCCCCCCCCCCCCCTGCCCTTCCCTGCAGGCCCCAACTTCCCTCCTCTGCCAGCCTGTTCACCCCTAACTGCTCTCCCCTGCAGGCTTGATCTCCCCCAACTGCCTCCCTTGCAGACCTGATCCCTCCCCTGCTGGCCTGATCGCCCACAACTGCCCTCCCCTGCTGGCCATCTTGTGTCCACATGGGGGCAGCCATCTTTGACCACATGGGGGCAGCCATCTTTGACCACATGGGGGCAGCCATCTTGTGTGTTGGAGTGATGGTCAATTTGCATATTACTCTTTTATTAGATAGGATTTCTGATGATACATAGTCAAATTCTGGCTTGTATTATATTGTTTTATATGTAAAAGTCAGATTCCCTTAGCTGACTGGAAGATCCTATAGCAAGTAAACTTTGTCTTCACTTTTCTATGCAATACAGACACTGCATTTTATTTAAAATTTGGGATAAAACTGGAAAAATTTGAATTAAGCTAAACTAATATGCAGTCAGTAAAACAACTCCTCATTCTAACTCAAATTTGAGGTTGTGTGACCAGCTTTTCTCTCTAAAACTGCTTACACAAAAATGTTATATGAATTTTTTTAGCTCAGCTCTCCTTAAAATTTAGAATATTTTACATAACCTTATTTAAGAAATAGTATGTTTCACATCAGTGACTTTTACAAGTAACTCAAATCTTATCTCTAGAGTTAGTGAGCCATAGAGACAAGCTCATTGTGTGGGAGAAAACACCACTCATTCCATCTTTCCCTCACCAACTGCGCATTATGCCACTCGTGTGCATCATAACCATCCTGAGTGCTAAGAATGTAATAGCGAAGAAGACAGAAGAGTTTCCATTATGGAGTTTACAGTCTAGAGGCAAATAGAGAAGAGGTAATAGACATATTTACAAATAGCCATAAGTAATATGAAACAAATACAGTGTTGGTATAGAGACTAGCAGGCAGGGAGAGCTTTAGACTGAAGGAAAGACCATGCCTTTGTGGTGGGAAAAGTTTAAATTGATACCTGAACAATGTAATTTGAGGAATCTAATAGCATATGGGAGAGTTCATCATATCATTTACAGATATTGGAAAACTATTGGTGGCCCTAACCGGTTTGGCTCAGTGGATAGAGCGTCAGCCTGTGGACTGAAGGGTCCCAGGTTCGATTCTGGTCAAGGGCATGTACCTTGGTTGCAGACACATCCCCAGTAGGGGGTGTGCAGGATGCAGCTGATCGATGTTTCTCTCTCATCAATGTTTCTAACTCTCTATCCCTCTACCTTCCTCTCTGTAAAAAATAAATAAAATGTATTAAAAAAAAAAAAGAAAACTATTGGTGGAGAAAAGATAAATATTAAGGATAAATAAAAGCCTGTAATGGGAAGAAATAAAAGAATTGGCATATGGGGGCATAGGCGACCAAGGAGACAGAACTAAACCTCACATCACCCTGCTTGGCCCCAGAGGATGGCTGGTTAGCCAGAGACGGGTAAGATTCCTCAGGGAAGGAACAACCTAAGACAGGCACAGTCACATAGGGGCCATCAGGAGAGAACTTGAGGGTTAACAGAGGTGGGGCAGAGACCTTCACCCACCCAAGTTTGCAGGGGCCTGAACCCTCACCCCTGCTGAAGGAGATCTCCTGCCCCCATGGCTGCTAGCTTCACATGCCCAGCTCAAATCGGGACCCAGGTAACAGAGACTTGGCCGACAGCAGATGCCCTCTCACTGCAACAAGGCTTGATGGAGATGTCTTGCACCCATGATCCGGGAAACTGGGGTCTATGATATCTAAATCCAGCCTAGCACCAGGAATGCTCAGGGCCTACTCAAGAAGGCAAATAATCCTCTCCACTAGTAATTACAGGGTAAAACAAGATGGTTGTTAGAGTATTAAATTTGACAGTAAAATAGTAGTCAAGTTTTCAGGCAAATTTAAATTGGCCAATCAAAATAAGCAAATACTCTAGAAAAATCAATTGTACTGGACAAAAAAGCTGTTCCTAAAGTGTTAACTAAAATTTTTATTGGTAGTTCATCTCATGGTAAAATTGCATAACATATAACGAGCCTAAAGCAGTCACATTTTAGTGCAAAAAAGTAAAATTTAAAAGCTATCAAGATTACAGCATAAAATTTCCAAAAGCCTCCCAATATTTAAACCAAAAAAGGGGGGATAGTAGAAGAATATCATATAAGGAAAAATATCCTGTAAATAAATTACATCTAGAAAATTTTTACTTTAGAAAATTAACTTTCATTTGTAATGCTAACAGCAAGACACCCAGGTAAAACATACATGGTGTCAAAACAATACAAAGGAAAATCGTTTGGGCAAAAACATGAAAAAGGATCGCAAGTCAAATTTATAGAAAATATTCCTTTATTAACTTTTGGTCGAGAATATGTTTGTATATTTTCAGAAAACAACTCCGAGACTATGTGGATTCCTGCAACAGAGAGGAATTGACAGGAGTGCTCAAACCATGAAGTCAGAAGAGAAACAGTCCAGAGATGGAAGATGCTGACCATGCCTTGCCATACTACCAGTCAGCAGATGTGCGTCACTGCAGATTGCCCAGGACCAAACCAGAGAGGGTCAGACCTGCATTACCACCATCCAGAACTGAAATATCATTGCTGTTATGTACACATAAACAACTGTTGGACATAGAAATCGGGACTCAAAAGAACTCTTGGCCCAGAAAGAAACTCACTATAGACTGATTCATTTGCCTCTCAGCATAGCCATTATTGCTTGTCTCATTTTCGGTTCCTATAAGTGCATTCCTAGTATCACATGAGCTCACTCATCTAGGGGAAAAGACGAACAACATAGACTGAAGAACAGCATTGATCAGACTGTCAGACCTCAGAGGGAACGTAGGGGAGGGTGGGGACAAGGGAGATAGATCAACCAAAGGACTTGTGTGCTTGCAAGTGATCACGAACAACAGGGGGGTGGGGGCATGCGTGTGGGGGGGCTTGAGATGGGAATGGGGGGGGTTGATGACAAATATGTGATACCTTAATCAATAAAGTAATTTAAAAAAAGAATTGGCAGAAGATATGGAAACTAATGGAGTCATCATTGATTGTTTAGTTAATCCATATAGATATTTGAGCCTTTAATACATTATTTTTCTAGCTCCTGCAACTATTACATGAGATTATTTCATTTTTCAAGGGCCTCCAAGAGCTTTCCATGTTTAAAATACCATTGCATCGGAATACTTGTGACCATTCTCCAACTGTGGACATTAATGACATTACTCACATCATTACCCAAAATGTCCATGAAGCACTCATCAGCTCACCTCACATTTTATCACCCACCCTGGTTGGCTAAAAAAAATGATGGCTCCAAGTACTGTAAGACTGCTAAAAGTTTTTATTTCAGTGACTTTTGTGGTATAGCAGCTCCTGTTTTTTAGAGGTGTTTGCAATAGAGGAAAACAAATTTTTGTGCTATTTCGTACAAGAAAACACCATTTGGACTCTTTGTTATTGCAGATGTTGCAAAAACCAGCTATCTTTCCTCTGTCTCATGCAACATGACTGAAGGAAAGGACATGGTGGGCAGAGGTTTGAAAGACAAACTAAAACTTTTAGGCACTAAAGATTTTGAATTAAATAATTCTGCCCTAATTGTACAGTGAATCACACCCATCATACTAATTTGTAAAATTTGTTATTAAATTTTGATAGAATATGAATGAATGTAAGTCCATTAGAAAAGGCTAGGCAACCTGTGGAGATGGCTGAATATGATACAAAGTCATTTTTAAGTTTTATTCCAGATAAGGGAGTGGTAGAGTAGAAAAGAAATACAAATATGAACAAAAACAACAAAAATACTACCTAAAGGTCCTCTCAATACTTATCAGAAAACATTGAAATAAATTTCAGGCATTGCTATAATCTAAGACAGTATGGTCCTTTTTGATATTATTATAATTAGGAGTTATAATTGTATAAAAATTAATATGAGGGAAATTTAGAACTCTTTGTATATTTACCTTTCTTCCTCCCAGCCTCCCTCTCTTCCCTGGGCTATGATCATTTCAGCCCCTGAAAACTATTTTATATTTAATATCCTTTTATTGCCAATAAATATTTTTGTTTATACTATGTTACCATTCCCCTAAATTATGTGCTAAATGCATTCTCAATGGGAAAAATGAACAAGTCAGCATTTCCATGTTCCTCACAAAGAAAGAAAATTGCATGTTTTACTTTTTATGGTTTCTTATTGCTTTTTAAATCCTGTCATCTAATGGGACTAATGTTCATGGTTTAGGAGTATATTTTCCATAAATAGCTTTAGTGGTTATCAAACATCGCTGCTTCATTTTGGCGCTTAACAAACCTCAACCATTACTTATTGCCTCATATACTTCTCTTTGAACATTACACCTTAATTACCCCAACGCCCATTTCTAGGTCTAATTTTAAAAGCCTAAATGGGAATAACTATTTCTTGTTTCACTTGTGTACAAAGGCAGTGCCTGTGCCCAAGCCATCAGAGATCAGGGCCATGAAATCAGTAGAGTGTATTTCAGTGACCTGAAAAATCCAAGGTCTTAGCAATGGAAATGGAAATTCTCTTATTGCAAGAAGAAGGGGAGCAGAGGGGGGAATAGACTGTCTAATGTTCCTTCCAAAGGCTCACATCCATACTGAAGCTGCTGGGGAAGATGGGAAATGGTGCTGACTTCAAAGCTGTTCATAAATTTTAAGTAAATAAACACATCTAGGGTCTTGTGCTTTCTTAACCATTCTTTGCTCTACCCCTGGTACACGCCCATACTGCTTTTGTAATCACTTTTATGTAAAAATAATACTTTATAATGCTTTTTAGGTTAGAAAATGGGGCATTAAGTTATAAATTTGTCTGGGTTTTTTGTTTTCTTGACCTTTTAAAATGTAGCTCAAATAACTCCTTTTCTGAGACGCTTTACTTACTATTAGATAACTGAACAAGGCTTCCTTACATTATCCTTGTGTCTATTCAACTTTCTACAGTGAGTGTAAGAATTAATTATACTTGAACCCTTGATATGAAGGTATGCATCTCACCCTCTTGATTCAAAGCTGGCTTTCAATGTGTATTTGCTGAATGAAAGGTTCTTTGCCCAATTGACCAATAAGACAATTCAGGGTGTTTAAAATGCAGAAATGGGGATTAAAATGTACTCTAGCTTTCACATTGCACTATGTCCCTTTTTTTTTTTTTAAACATGCACATGTAACTTTATTTATCATTGTCATTTAAAGCTTGATTTTATAAAACACACAGAGACATTAAGAGTTCTGTATCAGCAGAATTGAAACAGGAGAAATGGCGACAGATTTGTAAGTGTAAATTATATACATTGAAGTCAAGAAATTGGGAGTTTTTCAATATGGAAACTATACAAATGAAATAAATGGCAAAAGGACCTGCTAGGAATACTGTTACAGTGGCTGATCAGTTACTTTCAAACTAAACAAAGATTCTGAATATTCAGACTTCGTTTGCTGTTCCATATTCACCTAGACTCGGAGTCAGGCTACTTGACTGAAAGTTCTGATTTAGGAAGGCATTTAGCTGAATAGCAAAGGTTTCCCATCTCCAGTTTCCACCTTCAAAGGAGCTGACATTCCAGTGCTGATGGGATCTGCTGGTTCCCTTCGAACAGTGTCAACCCTATAGAAAGTCAAACAGGCACCAACAAATGGAACAATACGTACAGTCCAGTGAAGTACAATGGTAAGTTTTCCCCACCTCAAAGTAATCAATGAAACAAAACAAGAACTACAGCTGACTTGGTCTCAGGAAACACACGTGTGGGATTCCATTACGCCCGGCTCCTTCGGTCATTGACAGGGATTTTGTAGGCCACCATGCTGCTCACTTCGTGGATGGTCGTCGTGAAGGAACGCAGGCGGACCTGCTCAGAATTGGCAATGAACTGGGGTCCGGATTCCTCCCACTTTTCAGGGACAACCAAACCTTTGTCTGTATAGATCAGCAGGTCAAACGAACAGGAAGCTTCCAGCAGCGGCAGGAAGGTCACTGTGGCTGTGATCTGTCTGATCACCGAGCGGATCTCGTCCTGGATGGCTTTCTGAGACTTCTCTCTGGGTGCACTATCATCTCTGGCCGTCTTGTCACACTCAGTGTCAAACTGCCACCTCCCAAGGACCTCCCCGTCTTCCATATTCGAGATGACCACCACCAGCTTCTGCACTGAGCACTTGCACAGCCAGTCTTTCAGCTGCTCCCCCACATTGCTCAGGTATTGCATGAGCGCGGGGTCCGTGGTGGCCAGCAAGGTGAGTCCGCACTTCTGCACGCGAGTGAAGGTTTCAGACGGATAAATGCCACGCTGATGCAAAATGCTATTGATGCCAAATGAGAAAAACTCGGCCACGATGTCGGCGCTGCCGCGCAGGGTGATGCCCTGCTCCCGGGACGGCTGCCGCGGAGTCCCAGCAGCTCCCGCCACTCAGTTCGAAAGTAACGAGGCAGCACGCCGCAGCCTCTGCGCAGGCGCACTCCACTATGTCCCTTTTTAATTTAGGTGTGGAAATGATTCTTCCATTACTTTGTTAAGATGTTTAAAAGGTTTAGAACTACCTTCTCTACCCTCAGCAATCCCAGTTGGGCAACTGTCCCACCTCACAGGTGAATATAAACTTTTCAAATATCATATGCTACTGGGATTTGATCTTAAAGTGGTATTTACTATAAGAAACTTTCCTCCTCGAGTTTCCAGGCTGACTGCCTCTGTACTAATTCCACACAAATGCCACATGTCACACACCCTATTCCTGACTCCATCTTCATCCAGTCCATGAATGTAGTGGTTATCCTGCTGCTTTCTCAGTTCAGAGATACCTGAGAGCCTTTTCCTCCTATTTCTATCCAGTCTAGCATAATACTTTGTATATAATTGGTGCTCAATCTATTTTTATTTAAAAAAATAAATTGTTAAAGGATAGGACTCTCACAACTTCGAACCTCTCACCTCTGCCATGTCTTCCTTTACACTAATTGGTTTTAACATGGGGCACTCCTGTACCAGGAGTACAGGAATTCAGTCTTGACTCTAAATCTTACTCGCTCATTATTGTCTATATGCCGTACCTTTCCATACTACACCTTCTTCATTGGTAAAATACAGAAATGAGCAGGGAATGTTTCATATGGGTTGCCATAAGTGTTACCTACATGGTTCATATGGATTTACCAGCTATTTGTTCTTGGGAAGACTGCTACAGTTTTTTGAATGACAATGTACATGTCTTTGAAAGAGAGTTATTGATACTGGGAGTCATAGAGACATAAAGAAGATTAACAGTCACTTAGGATTGGATGGGAGTGGGGAGTGACTGTAACTGGGCATGAGCTTTATTTTGGGGATGATGAAAATGTTCATCATCTGTCAGTGTTCACCACTCTGTCAATATATAGGTCATAAAATTGTACTCTGAAAATAGGGGAGTTTTATGGTATGATAAGTAAATTACACTTAAATAAAGCTGTTAAATAAAATAGCAATAATAATACCAACATTCAAATTAGGTCTGTCTTGAGCCACAGTCCACATTGTTTATTCTATCCTCTCCACCTCACTCAAGAAAATAATGAGGAGTTTATGTTTACTGGTAAGTGATCAGACTAAATGATAAAGAGTTGCTGTCTAGGTGGTGCTTAATATAGATGATATGGAGGAAATATATGGACCTAAACCCTTATCTAATCATGCAAAGAAAACATTGTATTTGCTTGTTTTTGAAATAGTAGACAATAAAAAAAGGTCAGTCATGATTTGATATCAGTTGTCTTCTGCCTATGGTAAAGAGAAACCATTTCCCAATTATACACAGATTGCAATATTTTATTTTCTTACCAAGAAATGATACTTTCTTTCTTTCTTCCTTCCTTCCATATGGCTGCATTATTTTTATTTCTGAGTCAGAGACTGATTATAAGTGTTAGAGGTCAATTTTCTCCATAATTTACAGATACCATTTTAGAAGGATCATGGAACATATCCCTTCTGAGCTAAGGGGGCTGACCCTTGAACTAAAAGTATTGGGATCATTTTAACTATTTCTTAAAATCATCAAACTATTTCTTTATAAGTGTTAAGTATTTAGTTGAATAAAATCTTATTTACAGAAATGCTGAATGCCTTACCCACACTTACAAAGAGGTATTCACTTTTTTATATCATTTTTTTGACAACATTTATTCTTTTCTTAGAGAAGTTAAAGAAAACGACAATTTTAACAGATGATGAAAACCTCAGGAGCTCTTGCCAGAACGAAATTTCAGGATGCATTTAAAATCCTTCTAACTTTTTCTATTCAACAGCTAAATTCAAATTCCCAAAGGAGACATTTTCTACAAAGAGATTAAGGAAAGAGAAATGATGCTCTGGGCTGCATATGTTGGAGATGAATAGTGTTTCATCTTTGGTATAGGAAACGCCACTCCATATCATAAATTGTAGCTGATCTGGGCGTTTTTAGGCCCACATGCCTTTGTGAGTTGCTGGGTGTCAGGGGGGCTCCACAGGGTGGTGTTGCTGCTGAGAGGTTAAATGCAAGAACCTCAAAGGCTTTTACAAAGGAGACTGCAGAAAATCTTTTGTCAAGGAGTATTATACTTCCCAGTTCAGGCAAGTTCCTCTCAGCTGATCCTCCGCATTACTTTGAAAGTTAGAAAATCCACAAGAGGCAGATGGGTATGTCAAGGATTTCAAAACCTGGTATAAGTTGGGTTTATTTTTGGATTATTATGGCTTGTTTTTTTATTGTTTAACAAAGGAAAATGGTAACACTGCTGTCTTATATCTCCTTGAGGGTAGTGATATAGATTTGACTAAACTGCAATAAATGTTAGCCTTTGGAAAATTTGTATTTTTGAACTTTGTTTTCCAAGAAAATGTCTCTACATTGTAAGAGAAGACATATTTAGACAATCACTGTCTCTCTGGAAGTCACCAATTACACCATGACATGTACAACAATTTCCAATGTGTAAAATTAGTTTTAAATAAGGGAGATTAATTAATAGAGAAATTAATTTGTCAAGAAATATTTATTGAGCACCTATTCAGACAAGCACTTTGAGAAATATAAAACATAAAAGCATGACAAGATATGGTCCTAATAAAACTATAACTAGAGTTCATGGATAAATAGGGAGATCTGCCCTTGAGTGGGCTTTTAAAGGAACAGGAGCGAAGTTAGAATTTAAGTATAAAAGGATTCAGATGAATAAAAGGAGGACTATATCAAAGGACAGTAACAGCATGACACAGATAAAGAGAGAAATTAGATTTCATCCAGCAGGAATCATTATTCAATTCTCTCACAGACTCAATTACATTTTCTAAGAAATACTTCATTTTTAAGATATAACTTTGAAAAATAGCTTGAAGAATAGCTTAGAACAACTAGAAAAGCAATGCTCAGAGTGCTTGTGTGGGTAAATGTATATCAAATATGTTGGTGAACTTGTGATGACAATTAATATGTATTTTACGTTTTAAAATGAAAGAATACCATCTGGTGAGGAATTGAGCAAATCTCGCTTGCTTTTCTTTCTTACACTGGAAATGTGTAGCATCAATAGAAGACCTTTCAGTTCTCTTCCTGATTTCACTGCTCTTATACAATTTTACTAGAACTGAGGTAAAAATTATTTCTAAGGAATATGATAAAGTATTGTGCCTATAATAAAACTTATACTCTATTTAGTGTTCACCAAAGAATATAAGACAAGATATTGTTCAGCAAGCAGGGGAAAGAACACTGACAAGCCTACAGGTTGAAAACATTTGTGAAATAATAAAAACATTCACATGGGAGACATTAAATTTATGTAAACATCTCAGGGTTCCCTCTGTGCTATATTTTGCATTAACATTATTAAGTTAAATGACTACTAGAATAGGAATAAAAATTTAATCAATTCAAAAGTTCAGCACTGACTATATTCTTCACTATTTACTTAAACTTAGAGGGCCAGAGATAATGAGTCTTATTAGTTTCATGATAAGTACAGGTCTGTATAGAAGTACCTACTGCCCTGGCCGGCTTGGCTCAGTGGATAGAGCGCCGGCCTGCAGACTGAAGGGTCCCGGGTTCGATTCCAGCCAAGGGCACATGCCTGGGTTGTGGGCTCGATCCCCAGTCAGTGGCGTGCAGGAGGCAGCCGATCCATGATTCTCTCTCATCATGGATGTTTCTATCTCTCTCTCCCTTTCCCTTCCACTCTGAAATCAATAAAGAATTATATTTAAAAAAAAAAAAAAGAAGAAGTAGCTACCAACACTAAACTTCATTTAGGATTATATCCACAACCCTCACAAAAATTTCATTATTCTAGGTTCAGAACAGAAAATTTCAGGTTAATATAAATCTGTGGAGGACACTTACATTAAGAGATTTGAAACTTACTCCTCACTTTAATCAACTTTTACCTTGATGGATGTCTCTTGCACAGAGATTGCCATTGAGGAATCCTTGATGAGGGGTTGCTTCTACTGCCCAGGTATCGGTCATTAGAGATTAGTTAAGAATCTGCCAGAGTGATTCCCATAGATAAATAGTTTCTGCTCCAGAAGTTATCTCTTCACATGTAAACTTTTAACAAGTTCCATTACACACTACCTATGACCTTGGGCAAACTTCAATGGCCCCAAAAAACTAGTGGTTGGTAAAGTGGTTGTTATTGTTTTTATGTCTCTAGATGCCCTCTATATGCTCAGAAAAAAATCAAAAGGACTATGGAGATGATCTAGAAATTATGCTTGCTCCTGCTCACATCCTGTCACCTCTCTGACCTCTAAAAGTTGTAACACTGAAGTAGTGAAGTATTTATTGGAGGCAGGAGCATGACCAAGAAAATAAATCTTCAAGGTCTTTGCTGACCACTACCTATTCACATCCACCATGAAGCCTGCCAATCATAAAAAATATTTCATGATCTAATCCAATTCTTTTCTAAAAAGATGATGAATGGACTTATTTCAACCATAAGATGAAAGCTGAGAAAAAAAATATAATGTTGATGTCTACTAGCTGGAGCAGAAATAATTAATGTTACTTTATGGCAGCATGATTTATCAGGGAATGACACAACACATGGGCCCTGGTGAACTAAGTGATGACAATTCCTATATCGAAATTTTGACAACTAAATTTGAAGCAACCAAAAAAATGTGTTGGATAAAACAAACTTCTTGATTTATAATAATCAGAAAATCAGGGCCTTTGACAAGAGTAAGATATCACTTACCAATAGTATTTCTGTACTTTGATAAATATTTACAAGGGTAAAGAAACAATTATGACTTTAAAGTATCATATACCCAGATACTTTCAATATAAGACTTTTGTTCTTAGACAATTATGAGAATTATTCAATATTTTCAAATTACATTTTGTTGAACTTTTTTGGAAGTTAACATATTTGATCTATCCTGTATAATAAAAGGCTAATATGCAAATTGTCCCTTCGACCAGGAGTTCGACCAGCAGGCAGGCCGGACCCCACCCACGCACGAATTCATGCACTGGGCCTCTAATACACACACACACACACACACACACACACACACACACACACACACACTGAGTGGCCAGATTATTATGCATTCAGAGATCATAATAATCTGGCCACTCAGTGTATAAGGCAGAGACTATAAAAAAGTTGAATAAAAGCTTTTACATTGAAGATAATCTTAGAAAGTTAAATTCTCAATGTTGAAAATATTAATTAGTGACATGGAAACTGATGAGCACAATTAGTATCAAGCCTTGACATTTTTGTTTTATTTTTAAGAAATTAAAAAAAAAGTTCTGTTTAATCAGAAATATGTCTTCCTCTACCAGGCCTTAACAGTGACTGTACAAGACACTTGTAACTTATAATAGACCTTTCCCAATTTTACAAACAATTGTGAACTAAGGTAAACATGCAACAAAAATGTATTTCCTCAAGCTTGAGTCTCTTTAAAGTACTTACTAATAAATATTAATTCAAAATCTAACTTTTGAGGAAACCAGCATTTCTTGATAACAGGAAATAAACATTATACTTCAATACTCTAAAATTAGACAACTACTGCTAAAATTTCAAGGATTTAGTTAACCATATCAATGTAGGAATCATAACAGGAAAGTAGATGAGCTTTCTAATAAGACACAAGATATAAGAATCCTGTTTCTTCATCCTATATGTATTTCCTAAAATCAATAAACATACTCACCTATTTCTTATACATTCCTTATGGCCAATAGTGTATGATTAAGATTTATATACAGAAATATGATTCTTGAGACACTCCAAGATTTTTCATTATCACTAAACTAGGCCTGGTGCACAAAATTCATGCACTGGGGGGGGAGGGTCCCTCAGCCTGGCCTGCACCCTCTCACAGTCCGGGACCCCTAGGGGGATGTCCACCTGCCAGCTTAGGGGAGAGCGGGCCTAAGCCGGAAGTCGGACATCCCTCTCACAGTCCAGGACCCCTCACTCCTTACGGCCCACCTGCTAGCTGCTCCTTACCGCTCAGCTCATTGCTCCTTAGCACTGCTGCTCAGGCGGGAGAGGCTCCTGCCACTGCTGATGCACTCACCAGCCGTGAGCCCGGCTTCTGGCTGAGTGGTGCTCCCCCTGTGGGAGCGCACTGACCACCAGGGGTCAGCTCCTGCATTGAGCATCTGCCTCCTGGTGTTCAGTGCACATCATAGCAACCAGTCATCTGGTCGTTCCGCCTTAAGGGTCGCTTAGGCTTTTATTATATAGATACTGTAATTCTTGTATATTTAGAAAGACTCTGACAAGAATGCCTTAAATAAAATGTTTTCTTCTTAAGTCTCAGTGTATCCAAATTATGAGAACCTGAAATTTGAACAATTTTATTAATTAGAATTGTATTCTAGTGTAGAGGACCTTGTAATAGTATTTTAAATACATATTTCACATAGTCCTAGTACTGGTCCAGTTATCTGTATCCTGTTTTTTAAGATCTTAGGTGAATTTGGACAAAGATTAATATTGTAACTCTCCAGTTTATCACCCATACAGCAAAATGGCTTTGATCAGAGTGAGCAAAATTAAGTATGGTGCTCTGTCTTCTCTTTCTCTGACTGGCAACATTATGATTTCATTCATGTGTGAAGTATTTTTAAATCTAATTATTCTTACAACCAGTTAGGAGAAAGGGTCATTATTCTAGCTCATTAGCTGTTTAATTGGAAGGCATAACAGTGAGTCTGTGTTTTGACTCTCTAATTCCAATATTCAACAATGCAAGGGAAGGGGACCTATGTAACATCATGACTCAAGAACTATGAGTAACATGCACTCTTCTTCCTGTCCTTCCTTGATTGATATCACATTCGAGAATATTCCATGCAACATTTGACTTCCATAGTTGAGACTATACATTACAAATTACATATGTCTTGTTTTCGTAACATATGCAAATGAAATGTGTGCTTTATGCATGCACAGGCACGCACATACATCAAAAGGCTATTTGTATTCACCTTCTTGTGTTCAGATCAAGTAATGACCAGAGCTAGCTGATGAAATAAAAAAAAGTATTTATTCCAAAGTGTTTATAAGAGAAAAAAATTGACATATGGGCACCATTGCCTTCCTTTTCCATTACATAATCTTCACATACCTAGAGAAAAAATTTTAGCCAGTGACAGGAGCAATAGCAGAGTTTGGAGCTTTGTCTTAATATAAAGAGTAAAAAAGTAAGCCAAACAAAGATAATGAATGTATATCATAGCACCAGTAGAAAGAACAATCCTGCAGCATTTAAACAATGGAATATTTATTGAAGAATGTAAATCTGCGATAAGAGATTCACTACAAATTTGACTTTCATTATGTATCAATGCCTTTATTGGAGCCATTATGTAATAGCAGAGTATTAGTTTTCTATACTGCTGTATCAAATTACCACAAACTCAGCAGCTTAAAACAAAAATTTATCTTACAGCTCTGTAGATCAGAAATCTGACATGGTCTTACTAGACTAAGATCAAGGGGTCAGCAGGGTGTATTTATTTCTGGAGGCCCTAGGGAACAAAATAGTTTCTTGCCTTTTCTAGTTTTTAGAGATTGCTCACTTTCATTTGCTTATGGCCCCTACCTCCATTTTCAAAGCAAAAATAGCCAGTTGAGGCCTTCTCACTTAATGTCGTCCATAGACACATTTCCTTCTGACCCTCTTCTTCTGCCTCCATCTTTCACTTATAAATATACATGATTCTACTGGGCCCACCCTGATAATCCGTAACATTTCTTTATTTTAAGGTTAGATGATTAGCAACCATAATTCTATCTTCCACTTTATTTCCCCTTCGCTATGTACTATCACATATTTATAAATTCCTGGGATTAGGATGTGGACAACATTGGTGAGGGAGTTATTATTCTGCCTGTCACTGCCTATCCTTCGGCCCCCAAAGATTCACATTCATTACAAATGCAAAATAAACTTATTCATCCAAAGTTGCTCAAATTTTCAACCCATTACATTATTAACTCAAAGTTGAAATCTTACCTAAATTTCATTAGCTCAACAGTGCCATCAAAATTATCTAAATTAAGTATATGTGGAGCTCTGGGCAAAATTAATCCTGAGGAAAATTATTTTCCATCTGTGAGTCTCTGAAAATAAAAAAGCAAAGTTCCTAAACTATAATGGTGGTACAGCCATAAGATAACCATTATAAATATTCTGGTTCAAAACTAATAAAAATAGAAAGAATAAAAGTCACTGGTGTAAAGCAATTTCTAAATCCATTCAGGCAATCCCCATTCACTTTTAAGGCATAAGAATTACCTTCTGCCCAGCTGGCATGGCTCAGTGGTTGAGAGTAGACCTATGAACCAGGAGGTCACAGTTTGATTCCCAGTCAGGGTATATGCTCAGGTTGTGGGCTCAATCCCCAGTGGGGGGTGTGCAGGAGGCAGCCAATCAATGATTCTCTCTCATCATTGATGTTTCTATCTCTCCCTCTCCCTTCCTCTCTGAAATAAAAATATATTTTCAAAAAAGAAAAGAATTTACTTTCTGTGGTTAATAGTCCCACCCCTTGGTCTTCACCCTTGAAGTCATCCTTTATTTTTCAAGAAAGTTAACACATGTTTTCAGCTGAGTCATGTTATCTCCCTGTTTTCTAACTGTAGAATTTTAGTGGTCCAACAACCTTCTCATTTTGTATTATCTCTGTCTTTTCCAATCCAAGCTGGTAGTTTTTCTGCTGGCATAAATTTCTCAAAAACCTGTCCTATGTGTGTCATAGGAGTCAAGCAACTAAAGAAGAAACTATGCCACAAATATTTTCCCCTAAATAATCCTATCTCTGTTTTTGGTTTCCAGTGAAATAGATGAGGGATCTAAGAGTCACATACTTAGTCTCTTCAAGGACCATTTTGTCTGACTGAATGTTGTGATCTTGATTTTTCTGATACATTAGCAAAATGTTGCCCAGCCACACCATAGGCTTTTTCTCAAGACCATGATTCTTTCAAGTGACTCTCTTAATTTCTGCATCCTTTGCCATTTGGGTAGACTAAGGGTTAGAAAAATCATGAACTCTGATTCTTTTTTCATGTGTTTGTTTATAGTTTTGCTTGCTTATATAATAGTTCTTTGCTTAGTTTATCTTTGTCCTCTCGCATTTCACTATAAGCAGCAAGAAGGCAGCCAGGCCACACATTCAATACTTTACTTGGAAAGCTCATCAAATATCCAAGTTCATCACTTACAAATTCTGCTTTTCATATAACTATGGAACATAATTCTTCTAAATTTCTGCAATTATAAACTAAGAATTCCTTTTCTTCCAGTTTGGGAACACATATTTCATTTCTTTTTGTTCCTTCACAAGCGATGCCTTTAAGGCCTATATTTCTCCTAACAGTCCATTCCCGATGATTTAGATATTCTCCAAGGTGATAAATGTTTTCTCCACTGTGCTCTTCACTTCCTTCTGAGTCCTCATTAGCAGAGTCATTAACATCATATTTCTACTGTCTTTTAAAGATAATCTAGTCCTTTAAAAAAAAATATTATGCTCCTCAAAATTTCCCCAGTCTCTGCCTCTGCCCACATTTTTAGGCACTTGTTACAATAATATACCACTTCCAGGTACTAAAGTCTGCATTAGGTTCCTATGCTGCTTAAACAGATTACCACAAACTGGTGGCTTAAAAATGTATTATTTTATACATTGAAATTTGTAAATCTCACGTTTACAGTTTAGCAGATCAGAAGTTTGCCATGGGTCTTGATTGGCTGAGCAAGGTGTCTGCAGGGTTGTGTTCCTAGTAATACTCTCAAGGGGAAAACCCTTCCTTAGCTACTGGAGACTGCACACAGTACTTGGCTCATGGACCTCTTCCATAGCCAAAGCCAGGATTGATGGATTGAATTTTCCTTACATCACATCATCCAAACTGTTTTATCCTCAATTCTGACTCATCTGCCTCTGTCTTCACATTTTAGGCACCTTGGTGATAATCCAGGATAATCTTCCTCCTTAGCTTAATCACATCTGCAAAGTTTGTTTTGTTCAATTGTATATTGTCATGAAAACATGCAACTCACATTTTTCTGGGTCTAGGACATGAACATTTTTGGGTGAGCCTTTTATTCTGCCAACCACAAGCATAAATAGAAAATGTTTTAATAGATAATTTAATGTATTCAATGATATATAAATTGGAATTTATTCAAAAGCTAGTTTTCCCAAAATCAGTAATTTTTCTATTTTATGTACTTATCTCCACGTGGAGAACAGTGTGTTCTCTGAAGAATAAAGTAAAATGTAGACCAAAAAAATGCTGTGTGCTTTATTTCAGGTCTGAAGAAGTAATGTGAAAATCATACCCTGTTCACCGTCTATTGTATCACAAAGTTTCCAAGAAACTGTAAATTGCATATTTTCCTTGTTGAGATTGAAAATTTTTATTTTCTCTGTTAAGGTTTCATTTCTCTCTTTCTTTCTTTCTTTCTTTCTTTCTTTCTTTCTTCCTTCCTTCCTTCCTTCCTTCCTTCCTTCCTTCCTTCCTTCCTTCCTTCCTTCCTTCCTTCCTTCCTTCCTTTCCTTTCTTTCTTTCTTTCTTTCTTCTTTCTTTCTTTCTTTCTTTCTTTCTTTTTCTTTCTCATCCCATGTGGATCAGTAGTTCAGCATCAACCTTTGAACCAGGAGGTCAAGGTTTGATTCCCTGTCAGGGCACATGCCTGGGTTTCTGGCTCAATTCCCAGTAGGGGGCGTGCAGAAAATAGCCAATCAATGATTCTCTCTCATCATTGATGTTTCTATCTCTCTCTCCCCCCTCTCTTTCCTCTCTGAAATCAATAAAAATATATATATTTTAAAAGATTTAAATAGTCTTATTTTCTTTTTTATTGGCCTTTACTTTTTTAAAGGTAAAATATTCAATTATGGAAATGAAAAAAACAGGGCATCTTTGATTTATCACTTACTACTTTTTTTCTTAATTATATTGGTATTTGAAACATTTCACAAATTAAAATCTCCAGACCATAGGACCTCTTATCAGTATGTAAGCTTGAAAAGGTTGCTGTGCCTGCTTGAAATTTAGACCTAGTGCAGATCAGCTTAGTCATGTGTTATTTTCCAACTAGCTCTAAAAACAAACAAAATTGACTATTTAAACATACCGGTACATTTGACTATTATTAAAATCTTTGCACAGAATATGATACCTCCTATAGAGTAGAGGAAGGACATGAAATCAATGGAAATGGAAACATCCTGCTTATTAGTAACCCAGAGGCTGGTTTCTCAAAGACCGTGTTTAGGATAATGGTCCACTCTTGACTCATCATTAGCCTCTTGGGGGAAGATTTTTAAAAATTCTGTTTACAATCCTTTCCCCAGAACTAATGAAAGAAGATGTCTAAAGTTTAGTGCCCATCTAAGTATTACTTTATAAAATACAGTAAAATCTAAGTTTTTATTTAGTGATGGTAGTCACTTCAAAATTGGCATAACTGCCACTCATATTGGAGATACAATATATGCTTTTACATTTACTTCATTTTTGTGTGATTTCTGTGAACTTAATGGAATAAGAAAGCTTTGGTATTCCATTAGTGGTCAGTATTTTTGCCAGCATAGAGTAACAGATAGAAGAGCTACTGAGTCTGGAACAGGACCAGAAAAACTTGGCAGAGATGGTTCTATCAACTTTAAAGAGGACCCTTTCCAAAGACCAGAATTCCTTCAATTCCCAGGAGATTATGTGATAACCTATATGTGGCTTGGCCGCTCATCTGTATTTGGTATCATTCTCTTGATTATCTCCTTGTGATAGTAGCACAATTCTTCACAACTTTCCTAAGTTTATTCCTCTCCTTTGCATCACTTAACAGTTTTCTCAATATGATATTACATGCAAGGCCCCAGGACAAGGACCACACCCCACCCCTCTCTGTTATAACAAGCTCAGAAAAAAGGCTGCCCATTGCCTCCTTGGGCTCTCGGCAGCATGAAAAGGCATTCGTTCAATGATGTCATCTTGTTCTGGAACCCTGCTCCTCATCCCATTTTCCAAAGTGAGTCAATGGTCTATTACTGGTTATATTTCACTTTGATTATAATATTTAAATTGTTTATATTTCTTTCTCTCCTGTTAAAACAATGATTTATATATAGACACTGTAATTCATTATTAAAACTACAATGCCTGAATAATAGAATGTTACTGAAGAAGTGTTTATTGAATAAATATGCTCATGAAAAAATAGTCCCTCCTTTACCCTCTTTCCCCTTCTTCCTCCTCCATCTTTCCTTCCCTTCTCTCTCTCTCTCCCCCCCCTCCGTCCAGTCCTCTCTCCTTCCCTCCTGCCTTCCCTTTCTCTTTCCTTCCCTCCCTCTCTCCCTTCCTCCCTCAGCCCCTCTGCCTCTTCCTCTCTCTGCCACACACACTTTTTATTATTAAATCAAAATCATGAGACAGCGTTTGATGTGTGTCACTTGTGCATAATTTGTTAATTTTGTCTGTATCTGTGCATGAGTGTGTTTAATCTATTGTATGGCTCCCAGGTACAACTCTAAATGATTTTGCCAATCATATGCTGCAGTTTCTAAGGTGATTGGGACAAGAGGCTTAATTAAAGAGGCTCTTTACCACTATACATTTCCTCTGGTAGAATTCAAGCCATAGAACAGCCCTCCTAATTCAAATTTAGAACTAGCATCTTTGTGAGGTGTGTTTGTTTTTTTAAAAAAAGCACTGATGAAGATCACATTAATACTCTTGGGAAGACCGTTCTTCTGCCTAAGATATGGTGGACTTTGAGTGATGACTTCATAATTGGTTTTTCTGAAGAGATTCAATAACTACTTCACCTCCCACCCCCACCCTGGACCTTATTAACTGTTGCCATCTCCTTACTCTGACAATCATTTATTTCATGATTTACTCAAGAAATGATTTTCTTTTTGCAAATGTGATTCTGTACCTTCATGTTCATAAATGTTAATATGTCTCCATTTAAAAAATAAAATAAAACATTTTTCTTAAGAACCCAATCAATCTCTTCAATTTATACATGAAAAGAATCTGCAGGTGAAATTTTACCTTTAAAAATGGACAGGTTATGAAGAATGACAAGCCTCTAAGGGGTAAAGAGTTCTATATGATAGAATACTTGCTTGTAGCCAAATTTATATATTTAAAAAGATTAGTCGTTTCGTAATCATGTCTCTATTTTTTTGTTAATCAACATGTTTGTTTTATAGCACTTTCTAAAACAATTTGTGCAGTAATTAAATGTCTAACAGGAATTTTTTATGACTGTTTTGCTGAACACAAATGTAGTTTAGCTTAGTAGTTTGGAGTTATTAGGTGAGCCATCATAATTTAATGTTTTAAATAAAACAAATTATAGACCTCTTCTTAGATTTGCATGAGGCTCATATTGCAATGGAGTTTATGTTCTTCAAATGTAACAGATTCTACATTCCCAATAACCCTTTTGCAAGCACATCAATAAAACTCTTCTTTTCCATTGAGGTTTGTTCTTTAAGGCAAACGGTGCACTGCAAGTAGAAATAAAGGATAAAATTAATTTTCTTGTAAGAGGGTATGGAAAGAGAGGAACTAATACTTACTGAGCACTTACTATAACTCAGCGACTATGTTCTTTATCTTATGTCCTCTCATTGAAACCACACTCACAAAGAGGCAGCTGACCTACATTTTATAGAAAATGAAATTGGGGTTCAGTGAGGGGGTTAAATAACTTGTCCCAAGCTTACTAGTACTTAACTTTGTCAAATAAATAGCAGAGTTGGGTTCTAACACAAATCATTTATATCCCTCCCCAAAACTGCTTCTCACATTTTCTTACATTTCTGTTGAGTTGCACAAGCACAAAAATTCACCCAATACGTTGACTTGATTCTATAATGGACAGCAGTATGATCATCACACAAATTTGCAATTATTGATAACTCATCACAGTCAAGCATACTTTATAGTCTGTGCACAGATACTTACATTTTTAAAAGTATCATTCAATCTCTTAATCAATAGATATTGTTTAAATAACTCATATATTCTTATCCAAAACCAGGAAAACAGATTATTTCCCTGAAAAGGATTAGAGCTCACATTGGACATTAAGTTGCAAATAATTGGAGGAGAGAACTAACATTTGAAAAAGCCTTTAAATATATTCCATATATCCTTCTAGTTTCTTTCATAGATGATATTGCTTTAATTTGTTCCAAACTGTGAGCTCAGTCTCAAGAACATGCATACATGTCTTCTTACTTGTTCTCTCTCCTTTCCCACCAAATTAGTTTTTCTTGCAGAAAAATAATCTGTGATTAGAGGTTTAATTACCTGGATATTATGAGATAGCCAAGAATAGAAGTCGGGTTTCTAGGACATCTAACCTCATGCTTTGGGGGATTGGGATTGGTGACAGGAAGGCATAGAGGATGGGGAGGGATGACTCCTTTCCTTCAAGCACCTCTGTATTTATTTCTTATAATTGTAAATAGAGTATATTTATTAAAACCCCGCCTTTCCCATTTCCATTGCTTGTAGACCTCAATCATTGCTACAATTTTTAATTTCTTGGCAGCCAACTACCACAAATGTCAGAGCTAATGAACTCAAAATTATACACACACACATGCACACACACACATATCTTATGCTTTTAACTTTTCTCCTACCATTCTGATCCATGCCTGTCACTTCTTTGATTTCTGTTGACCAAAGGGTAATGTTCTAGGCCAGGGGTCTGTAAACTGTGGCCCATGGGCAAAATCCAGCCAACTGGGTTTTTTTGTGTGTGGTCCACAAACTAAGAATGGACTTGTATACTTTCAAATGGTTGAAAAATTTTAAAAACATAAAAGAAGCAATAATTCAGTGATATGTGATTATGTGACATTCAAATTTTAGTTTCTATAACTAACTTTTAATGTATCAGAGCCACGCCCACTCACCTACATGTTCTTTATGGTGGCCTCAGTAGTAGTTGTGACTATACTGCCCACAAACCTTGAAATATTTACTATCTGGCTCAGACAGCATCTGTAGACCTGCTTGAGGCTCTCTTCTCCTCTGCACATTCCCCAAGCAAGCACTTCCACCACAGCTAAGATCATCAGGTACTGTATGTAGTTGCTCACATTCTCTCTCCAGAACCTCAGGCCCACAAAACAGATGGCCATGAGACTGCTAATCCAAGTGTGCCCACAATGGAACTCACTTTCTTCTGCCCCCAAACAAGATCATCTTTCTGTGATTCCAAGTTCAGAGAAAACCACTACAGTCCACTCAATCAACGAAATCAGAAACCCGAGCATCCTTGATTCTTTCCTCTCCTTCTCTCAACCCCCCAGACATGTCAGGAACTGTAACCTTCATACTGCAGGTACCCTTCAAATCTATTTTCTAATTCCACAGGTCAGCACTAGATTAGGCAACTATCATAGACTGCCTACATTCATTCAGCTCTAGGCTTGCTTCACCTGCTTTATTCTCCCCACTGACCAGATCTTTGCAAAGTGTAATCTTAATCATGTAATTGCTTTGCTTATTACCCTTCAGTGATTCCTTATTTCCCTTAGTATGAAGTCCACACACTTCTCACCATTTCATATATCCCCACTCCCTTATTTATACTCAGGTTTTTGAATGATCTATGTTCTCTAAAACTTACTTTTCTCTAAGAAATGCACCACAGTCTACTCAAAAGACCAATCTAGAAATCTAACAAATTCTCCCAGTCCATCAAGACTTAAATGACTGTCTTTCGTGCTCTAAGTATTTCTTATTCTCCTTTGAAATTTACCACACTGGACCATATGATCCTGTGTGGGCAAAGGCCACTGGTCTGTTATCTTGATCACAAGATGTCCAGATCTATATAAAGGTCTAGCATAGAAGATAGGTATCAAGTGAATTTGTGTTCAACAGAATTGAGTGAAAGTTTGACACATATGCAAAAATAATTGTAGTCAAAATAAATCTTTAAAATAAAAAATCTCCAGGTCTTTAATTATTTCTTTTAGGAAGAAAAGTTTGGTAAAGTCATTTTGCTGTTATTTTGTCTATTAAAATTTGCTAGAAGATTATTCAGCAGCACTAATAAGGATAATCTTTGTCACAGCCAGGAAATATCATTATTTCTCTAGGAAGTCATCTAAAAATGAAAGACATCTATCTATAATATCAGCAACACTTATAATTAGTTTTCTATCACTATCATTAAACTAATATACTTTATGATAATTTTTTATAAATTAAGCATTAATAGGACTATGCTCCAATATAGAAAATATTATATGTTAGTGAGCAATAGCCTAGGTCATTAGAAAATTAAGTATATTCTCTTCTTCACTAGGATTAGGATTATATCTGAAGATGTGCATACTCAGTCAGAATCTAGGTGTACTAGTGATAACAGGTCTTATAAACTGTAGAGATCAAGTATGAATTATGGAATAACAAAAGAATATATGTAAAATTATTTTAATTACTATCTTAGATACAGTAAGAGTCCTTCAATAAGATATTAAATTACATCATGAATTATCTATTTATTATCTAAAAACCAGATACCCCAAAAACTAAATTTTTAATCTGTTCTTCATGTCCTATCACCAAATTTACTTGTTAAGTAAAAAGTAACTGTTTCTTGTCCTCTCTGGTTTGGATCAGTGGATAAAGCATTGGCTTTCAGACTGATAGGTCCTAGATTCGATTCTGGTCAAGAGCACATGCTCAGATTGCAGGCTCGATCCCCAGTAAGGGGCGTGAAGGAGGCAGCCAATCAAAGATTCTCTCTCATCACCGATGTTTCTATCTCTCTCTCCCTCTCAACTTCCTCTCTGAAATCAATAAAAAATGTTTTAAAAATATAAAAATTTTAAAAAGTAACATTTTCTTTATTTGAGATTGTCTTGCTCTTTAATAGTCATATTCATTTTAAGCATATTAATCTATCTTATGTAAATTTTGTTTGTTTGTTCCTTAACATTAAGCGAGGCCAAAGCCTCAGCTATTTATTACTATACTAGAGGCCTGTTGCAGGAAGATTCCTGCAAGAATAGGACTTCCTTGGGCCTATTCCTGCACGTATAGGGCTTCCTGCAATATTGACCCAACCTCCTTGGGCTTCCCTCCCGTCTCTGCTGACTCGCTCCCTCCTGTCTCCACGGCCTTTCTCCCTTCTCCGCCACTTCTCTCCCTTCTGCAGTGCTTGGCTTCCTTCTACGCTGTCTTCAGTCTTTGCTCCACACCTGCATATGCAAATTAACTATCTTTGTTGGGTTAATTTGCATACTCACTCCTGATTGGCTGGTGGGCATAACAGAGGGACAGTCAATTTGCATGTTTCTTTTTTATTAGTGTAGACTAGAAGCCCAATGCATGAAATTCGTGCAAGGGGCTCGGCCCTTGCAGCCCCGGCTTCGTCCAGAAGGTTGTCTGACTGTCCTGTCTAATTAGCATATTTTGCTTTTATTATTATAGACTAGAGGCCCAGTGCACAAAATTCGTGGACGCAGCGGGGGGGTTCCCCTCAGCCCGGCCTGTGCCCTCTCACAGTCAGGGAGCCCCACAATCAATTGCCCCAAAGAGGTAGGCCCCACCAACCCACCCTGGGCTCTGCGATGGATCGCCCCCACAGAGGGAGGCTCCACTCACCCGCTGCAGTGCTGCCTTGTGGTAGCCTGGGCCTCCCTCTTTGGGGCAATCATGGAGCCCCCTGATTGATGGATCACCCTGCCAGCCAGTGGCCTGGGCCTCCCTCTACAGGGCGATCATGGGGCGATGACCGGGCCCCCGATCGCATTGCACCTGCCTTGGCTGGCCTAGCACCAGTGGGTGTCATAGTGTAGTTGTCCAGAAGGTCGTCTGGATGGTCGTTCTGCTGTTAGGTAGTTTAGTCGATTTGCATATTATGCTTTTATTATTATAGATGTACAAGATAAGAAAGGACATTTTAGAGTACTTTTGGCTGATGATGATGGTATAAATATATTGACCATCTAAATATCCAAATCAGATATCTTTAAATTGGGCTGACAAGGATGCAGGCTTGACCTAACCAGTTTTTCTAAGTGGTTAGAGCCTCAGTCCTCAGACTGTAGGGTCCTAGGTTTGATTCCAGTCAAGGGCACTTACCACTTACCTTGGCTGTAGGCTCCATCCCCAGCCCTGGTTGGGGCATATGCAGGAGACAACCAATCAGCATGTCTTTCTCATATCTTTCTCTCTCTCAAACCTCTCTCTCTCTCTCTCTCTCTCTCTCTCTCTCTCTCTCTCTCTCCTCTGCCCCTCCCCTCCCTTCCACTCTTTCTAAATATCAATGGAAAAAATATCTTCAGGTGAGGATTATAAAAAAAAGAAAATGAATTCAGGCTATTCACAGAGGAACAAGACAAGAAATAGTGAAAAGCCTCTTACTGGTCCAGCAAAATTTTATTCTCTACCAAAACCATACAACAAGCCATCCTTCACTCCACTTTCTTGACCCAACCTCCTTGCTTCTTACAGCCAGCTTCTATCAGTTCCATCTTCCATCTTCCTTGTAACAATCCATGTGGCCCACAGGAAAGCTTACTTTCACTTGCTCTACTTTATAACTTCTCACTCATGAAGACCTCAAAATGCAATGTATTGCCCTACCATCGTACTGAAATCCCCCCAAACCATCAGTTACTAAATCTAGTTACGTTTTCTCTAACCTCTAACTCTCCTGCTTTTCCCAGTAGGCTTTTCCCAACTCCTCACTTTATATTTTCCTTCTAATTCTGAAAGTCCTCTTTCCTTTTTCCCCCAACTAAAGTGTTACTAATCATCAAAGTACCATCATCTTCTCTCTTTTACTTCTATATTATTTCCCATAACGGTAGAGACAGATCCATTTGCTGGGCATTTTCTGGGATTGCGATAAGTACAAAATTTTAGTTCTAGTCATAACTTACCATTTGGAATCTGCCGTCTGCTTTGCGGCTCTTTGTAGACGCCCTTGGGGATGTCACATTCCACATGCTTCCATCTGAAAAACCTCACTTCCTTTTTTTTTTTTGTCTCAGCTGGCTCTATCCCTATGTGTCTGTGTTTATTTGCTTAATGATCATCCTTCTATTCACCCAGGAGCCTATTCAAAGGCTCAAGGTTATCTCGGTGTCCTTTCCTCCGCTCCTGAACAGCCTATATTCAGTAGATTGTCAAATAATGTTAATTCTACTTCCAAAATTTAATTTGTGTCTGACCCTTCCTCTGTTGTCTCATAACTGCTCCAGTCGTTAGGATAACATTACTACTTTCCTAGACCAGTGAAATTACCTTATTCATCTAACCTTTCCTCCCATGACCCATGTGATACACCACTTCCAGATTCATTTTCCTAAATCACAATTCTTGTCATGTCAGTGTCTATTCCAAAGAAATTTCTATCTACCTGACATAATAACTTTAGTCAAATAACAGCTCCTCCATCACTCCTAGAACTTAAATAGGGGATTACATTTTATCTTTCTATTATCAGTAACACCCATAACACTCTGAAAATCTTATGCATTCAATACATAATGTGAGTTTGCTGAATTATTTGAAAATAGTCAATTCTGCTGCAGAGAACAAGAAAATAATAGAGTGGTTGATAATCGTAAGTATTAAACATGGACAGTAAATTAGGCTTAAGAGATATAGGCAAAATTAATAGGATATGTTTAAAAAGTAATCAGGAAACAAGCACTATATGAGACAAAGGTAGCCTTTAACCCACCTTGTTTAATAGACTAAATAATTTAGTAACCTGTAAGACATGCGAAAGAGAATAAATAGAAAATATGATGGAAGTTTTAAAACATAGACAAATGAAGACATTAAAACTGTTCAAGATTTTGTTTATCTTGGTTCAGTCTTCAGTTCAGATGGTGACTACAGCCAATAAATCAAGAGCAGAAGTGGGAGAGTTGGGAATAATCATCAAGAGCAAAGATGTGTCATTAGAGACCAAGGCTAAGATCATCCACATGATCGGATTCCAATGGCTATGTATGGATGCAAAAGCTGAACAGTGAAGAAGGCTGATAGGAAGAAACAAAACAAAACAAAACAAAAAAACAAACTGATTCACTTAAAAATATGGTGTTAGAGGAAAGCTCTCTGGATACTCTGGACAACTAGAAAATCCTAAGAAAACTTAGCCTGAAAGATCACTGGAGGAAAATATGACAAAACTGAAGCTGTTTTACTTCAGACACATCATGTGAGGCAGTTTTCTTTGGAAAAGAAAATAATACAGGGAAAACTAGAAGGCAGAAGGAAAAGAAGAAGACAAAGTATGAGATGGATTAACTTCATAAAGAAGCCAGATGCATGAGCCCACAGTAGCTGAGCAGGGCTGTTAAGAACAGCACATTGTGGCCCTAGCCAGTTTGGCTCAGTGGATAGAGCCTTGGCCTGCATGCTGAAGGGTCAGGGGTTTGATTCCATCAAGGGGCAAGTACATCAGTTGCAAGATCCTGCCAGGCCCAGGACCCTGGTGAGGATGCATGCAGGGTCCTACAACCAATCTCACATCGATGTTTCTCTCTGTCTTTCCCTCTCTCTTCCACTCTTTCTAAAAATCAATGGAAAAATATCCTCGGGTGAGGATTTACAAAAAAGAATAGCACATTATGGCCATCACTCATTCACAGGGTCACCATTAGAGCCTCCAATGACATATAACACACACATTATGGAACAAACAAGGGTATTGCTTATGAATAGAAAGGAATGGAAAGACTTATTCAGAATGATGTGACCTCTGTACTCACATTTATGTCACATCTAAGTCAGTCACCCATTGGTTATGATGTGGCACAAACAAATATGAGGTACTTGTGACCAATGACCCACACCCCCTCTTTTATAGAGGCAGAGAGGCAAGTACATGCAGCCACAGCTCCGGTTCCAACATAATTTCAAGAAGGTTACATTTACCAGTTAACTAAATATGGATTTCCTCTAGAAAATATCAGATATTTTAATATATTAAGATATTTTCATTTTGGGAGTTGAGGAAATAGTTAAAATCCCATGCTCTCTCTCTCATAATGTCTCTCTTTACGCTAATCAAGACGCTTACGAAAACTGAGGATTTACCTTGGGGAAGTTCAGGGCAAAGCAGAAAACAGCTTGTCTTTTCAATCTCTATCAAAACTCATGAGAATCAACTGGTAAACCCATAGGGGCTTGACTAAGAAAACTGAATCAAATTTCAGGCTGAATCTAGCCCCTAGGTACTGCTCTGTAGGCTTCAATTAAGGGTTTAATTCTCTATTCGCTGCTGTAAATCATAGCTGGCCACAGAAAGGCATTCTTAACCACAGCCCCCTCCCTCATAATCACCCTGAGGCAATAACATTTCACAGCTTGGACATAAAGCACTGACAGGTTTTTGCAATAAAATATGACCTTTACTGTTAAAAAATGTTTTACGACATTGACAAACCATTTTCTTAATAGGAAGTTATATATTCACTTGATGAATTAAAATAGCATAAACAATTTAATTTTACAAAAAACATGAACCACAATATGTTCCAAATGAAAAAAAAAATACTTTTATGCCTCTCTACATTTTAAAAATAATAGATTATGCTTTTTAAAAAGAAAAAGAGCTCTTCACACCACCAACATCCTCAAAGGGAACAATAAATTATCTGTTTAGAAAGAATATCTATATGCTTATAGAAACATCCATGAATTTGAAATAACTGAATCTTAGTATTATTTACTTTAGTATAGGGGTGCTTAGAGGAAAAGGCAACTTAAAAAAAAATGCCTTTAAGTAGAATCTACTTTCACACTATTGCTTTCACACTATTGCTTTAATTCATCTATCTCATGTTTTAGGGGGCATTTAGTGCGCATTAAAATCACAGAGGAACACAAAGTTCTCAATCAAAAGAAGGTTAGAAAGAACGCTGAACACTAGTCTTGAAACAGCTTCTTCTCCAAAGCACAAGAGAACATTCAGCAGTAGGAGTTGTTGTTGGATTTATCACAGGAATGCTAATCAAAGGGGCTTAGAAATCCCCGAAGATGAGTCTTTAGAGTACCTCTTTAAATTTTTCATCTTAATATTTACAACCATGTGTTTCCAAATGCAAAAATTTAAATTATCAGTCTGTGAACATGACATGTAACAGTTCTGGGTATTAGGAATTTCCCTAAAACATACATGTACATGCAGCTTTTGAGCGTTTTCTTAGAACATCATTTGAGGTGTCATATTACAAACAGAAAAAGAAATACAGAGTTATGATGTGGCCCAGAATAAAATTTCAGAGAATTTTTATAATTGCTTACCCAGCACACACCTTGTTCTCACCCAAACATTTAAAAATCTAAGATAATATGCAGCATGATTTATATTTCCACTCCAGAGTCACTTGAGATAAGAACTGAGACAAGTTCATCAGGCAACCATTTCATGTTTACTGAGAACATCGGAATCTGCTCAGATTTTGGCCTGGAATACCTTGAAATTAACTGGATGTAGGAGTACCTGAGAGACAACCTAGGCATATTCTTGCTAGGAGTTAGAATGCAAATATTTCCCAAAAATAACAGAGATGTTGAACAAGTCCTTCATTCATTTATTGATGAATAGTCCTAGGAAGGGGCCATGTCTTATTCAACTTTATATCACCAAAATCCAGCACAATTTGGGGGCAGACCATGTATTCAGCAAATGTATACAAACAAACTGATTTTTTAAAAATATATTTCTACTTGCCAAAACATATTTTTCCTGTATATTCAGAGAAAAGTTTATGTTTATGAACACAAAATGTCTATTCTTAAGATTAAAGCCTGCATTCATAGTATAGGGTAAACATCAGTAGTTCTGTAATTTTCTGTGGGGATTTACAATATAAGGTAACAGTAGTTACAACTTACTGGTTCACAGTTTTTTTGAAGAGCTAAGAGACAGTCAATGATAAAGCCTTCTCTGCAGGGGAGAGTGTTTGGGAGTATAGTTTCCTTGGTTCCCTGCAGGATTTCACAAATCTTTCTCTGCACGGAATTAGTCTTCCGCAATCTCTAGTCTATTACATCTGCCCAGAAGGCCTTAGAAATGCTCCGATGCTGGTGGTAGGTCATACATTCTAGAACAAGGGAATTATTTTAATGGTAAAACTAAAATATGTTTGCCCAAAAGCCCCTTTGTAGAACCAGATTACTTGAATATCTAAATAGCATAATTATCTACTGCTTTGACTAATAGTTTGAATTGAAAATCACCCCAGAGACACACTCTGTTCACTGTGGCCTAAAATACCACTTTTTGTCCTCTGCAGTGTTCCCACCTGCATGAGCAATGCTAAGCATTCTTTATTTTCACAACATGTAATCAAAACATAACCTGCACTTTGCTCCCCATCCATGGCCATGTTTATCTGCCACAGAATATGCATGCACCAGATTCATTACAGAGTGAGCCTGGTGCTCCAGGGCCTCTGCCAGCTGATGGAAACCTACACTCTCTCCAGCCCCTTCATTTAGGAAAACCATAACATTACGGAAACCTAATGGAAATTGTGTTATTTTTATGGATTTTTATTCACATTTCAGTTGTTGTCTTTAAATGATCAAAGTGTCTTAACACCATTTCATGACTGACATTCTCTTGCCTTTACTTATGCTGTATTTCTTGCCTAAGACATCCTCTCACCCTACGTCTTAAGCCATAGTTATTTTTCAAAGCTCATTTCATGTTAAAGGTACTCAAATAAGTCTTTCCTAACAGTCAGAGACCACAATAATTTTTCTTTTCATTGAGCAATGGAACAACATATTGTTAGAACTATCTTTGGCACTAGATTTGAGGTCAAATTTGAGATTCAAATTTGGCTCTTAATAATTGTATGTTCCTATCAAATTCTTATAACCTCTCTTCCCCTGTATGGTGAACATAGTAATATCTATAGCACTGGACTTGCTTTAACTGAGAAACCTTTGTGAAAAAATCTAGCAGAGTTGGTGCTCTATTACCCTTTTAAACATCTTATTTAATTTCTCAGAAATCTAGAAACTTCTTTAGAAATCTATTCATTTGTGATTTCAGCATTATGCATAATAAGCAAATATTATTAATAAGTAATATAATAAATAATTAGGGTTTAATGACAGATTTTTATAATCTAGGTTACATATGTAATAAATAGTATAAAGAGTAGTGCCTATGTAAGAGCATTTATATAGTACCTACAGAGTTGTAATCTAGGTGCTATAGTATATAGTAAACTGGAGTAAATAGTCTTAATGTTTGTAATCTATATAGTATAGTAAGAGCTTTATGCCTAAATAAGTTACAATACTTTTCAATAATACCTGTTTCTAATTCCAGTTTAATCTACACATTCTATCTAATAAACATGGAGTTATTTAACATAATTTAAAATCAAAATGCCTTCACATTTAAATTACATGCGGATCTTCTTTTTTTTTTTTGCAAAATAAAAATTGCCACTAAATACTAGGTTATAGGAACAGAGAGCAAACTACTAGATTTGAACTATACTACTGAAGATATTTGAGACTGATGCATTTTTTTACGTGAACTGTAGGGAGCAAAAAAAATGTAACTTTTCCATATGCACATACATCTACTGTTATCTGTTGAGTATTTTAGGTATTTTTCTAATTTTACTTTTTGTGAATATTATTATATTATGGAAATACTTACAGATATAAATATACATTAGAAACATAAATGACTACTATTAAAGCAAAACATTTTTATTTACCTTGGTATTTTACATCTCAACTAATATGCTGTCATGTTTGGAAATATCCAAGTATTCAAAACATAATTTTTCCTACATCCAATATTTTTTTCATTTTTCTTATTATATATTATAAGCAGATTTTATTTGTTTTAATTTGCATTTCTTCATAACAGAGCTCTGAATTAACATGTTTTCAACAAGCATATGAAATAATCATCTATCTTCTCTACACAGGATAGTCAGAATTAAGAAGTAACAAGGAACTGTGACATTAATTTCAATTTGGTTCATTTTAACTTGTTTTAATTTTGATTTATTTGCATATAATGAAAAGATTTAGGATCATTCCTTACATTTTGGACAAAGTCATGTTAGGCTTAATTTATCATTGGTGGTGCCAGGAATAAAGAACATCAACAAGTGAAATCACAAGTAGATCCACAAATATCAATTAAAGATTTGGTTTGGGAAAACTGACTGCTACATATCTTCCAGATCACAGTTATGGTTTAACTATACTATTAAATCTGTTCTTTAATTTTTTGAAATAAAATGTGCTATTAAGTGACCAGCCACTTCTGAGTGTGTTCAAATGTGTTTGGAAACACGTAAATTCACTATAAATGATGAGACACAAAAGAAAAGATGGCTGAGTCTGAGGGTCATGGTTTTCTACATTTCATGGAAACCTGGTGGAAATTGTGTTATTTTTATGGATTTTTATTCACATTTCAGTTGTTGTCTTTAAATGATCACTATGTTGCCAATAAGCATTAAGAAATAGAAATAGAGAGAAGAAACCAAGATGGCGGCATAGGTAAGCACCTAAACTGCTGCCTTGCACAATTTCAAAATAACAACTAAAAGACAGAATGGACATCATCCAGAACCACAGGAAAGCTGGCTGAGTAGAAATTCTACAACTAGAAGGAAAGAGAAAAGCTCATGGAGAATCAGAGGAGCCGCAAAGGGCTGAGGTGCGGAGACACGTGCGCAGAGAGGAAGGGCAGCCAAGTGCCTGGCTGGCTTTCTCTGGTGGGAGGGGAAAGGAAGCCCCGACTGCACTGAATCCCAGTTCCGGCAGAAACCCCTTGGACCCAGGCTCATCCGGGGGGAGTCTGGACTGTCAGGTAGAGAAAAAGGCACACTGAGACTCGGAGACTCCGGGGAGCAGCGGCGGGCAAGGGTCTGGAGGTACGCGCGCAAGTGCGTGCAGAGAGGACTGACTGCGGAGGTTGCCGCAGGCTTTCCATAGCAGAAGGGAGTCGGAAGCTCCTGACTACACTGAATCCCAGTTCTGACTGCACTGAAACCCAGTTCCAGGCTGGTCCCTGGGGGACCCACACTCTTACAGGGGGAATCTGGACTGTCAGGCGGAAACTCAGGGGAGCCGCAGAAGGCGGAGGTCTGGAAGCGCGTGCGCAAGGGCAGAGCTGACGGGAAGCCAAGTCTGTCTGCTCAGCCCTGAGACTCCGCCCCATCCAAGCTGAGCACAGAGGCTTTTGCAATTTTGCAAGTCTGGTCCTATAAAGCTGTCTCCAATACAGAAGGTCTCCTAGCATAGACACAGCTGATACTCACAGCCAATTGGCCTTGAGGTCAATTCCTCCCAGTGATACCAACAACAATCAAGACTTAACTACAACAAGGCTGTACATACAGTCCACAAAGGGTTGCACCAAGAGTGTCCACCTCAGGTAACTGGGGAGGCTGACCCACTGGGCCATATAGGAAACCTAGCACACAAAGCTACCCTACCAACTCAGGGAAGCAGCAAAAATGTGGAGGCAAAGAAACAGACCACAAATGAAAGAAATGGAGGAGAACAAACAACTGGATATAGAATTCAAAACCATTGTTATAAGGTTTTTCAAGAATTTCCTAGAAAAGGCCGATAAATTTAGCGAGACCCTCGAGGATATGAAAAAGGACCAACTAGAAATTAAACATACACTGACTGAAATAAAAAATATTATACAGAGACCCAACAGCAGACTAGAGGAACACAAGAATCAAGTCAAAAATTTTAAATACAAAGAAGCAAAAAACACCCAACCAGAAAAGCAAAAAGAAAAAAGAACCCAAAAAGTTGAAGATAGTGTAAGAAGCCTCTGGGACAACTTCAAGCATACCAACATCAGAATTATGGAGGTGCCAGAAGAAGAGAGAGAGCAAGACACTGAAAACCTATTTGAAGAAATAATGACTGAAAACTTCCCCCACCTGGTGAAAGAAATAGACTTACAAGTCCAGGAAGCACACAGAACCCCAAACAAAAGGAATCCAAAGAGGACCACACCAAGACACATCATAATTAAAATGCCAAAAGCAAAAGACAAAGAGAGAATATTAAAAGCAGCAAGAGAAAAACAGTTGATTACCTACAAGGGAGCACCCATATGATTGTCAGCTGATTTCTCAACAGAAACTATGCAGGCCAGACGAGAGTGGCAAGAAATATTCAAAGTGATGAATAGCAAGAACCTACAACCAAGATTACTCTACCCAGCAAAATTATCATTCAGAACGGAAGGGCAGATAAAGAGCTTCACAGATAAGAAAAAGCTAAAGGAATTCATCACCACCAAAGGAGTATTATATGAAATGCTAAACGGTATTCTTTAAGAAGAGGAAGAAGAAAAAAGTAAAGGTAAAAATTATGAACAACAAATACATATCTATCAACTAGTGAACCTAAAAATCAAGTGAATTAAAAATCTGAGGAACAGAATAAACTGGTGAATATAATAGAATCAGGGGCATAGAAAGTGAGTGGACTGATAATTCTCAGGGGGAAAGGGGTATGGGGGATGCAGGAAGAAACTGGACTAAAATTGTACACCTATGGATGAGGACAGTGGGGGAGAGGTAAGGGCAGAGGATGGGGTGGGAACCGGGTATAGGGGAGCTTTGGGGGGGGAAAAGGACAAACAATTGTAATAATCAGAACGATAAAGATTTATTAATTAAAAAAAAGAAATAGAAATAGAAAAGGGGTTGAGTTTGTAAATAATCTGTTTTGAACTAAATTAAGGATGTTGAAATGATTTAGCCCAACTTTGTAAAAAGCAATCAACTACTCTTACTGCTTCAAGTACAGTGTTTACTCTGCAATTTCAACTTCCTTCCAGGTTTGCATGACCAGAGTCATGCACAATGCCCTATAATGCAGTGTTCAGAATTCTGTATTTTCAGTGGAGGCTGACTCCTCCTTTTCTCTTGTTCTTTCTGACTTCTCCCACCTGAAATTTTTAGGCTTGATACTTTCCCCAGGTTAAGTAATAATGCCTCTCTTGCTCAACCCTAATGCATACCATCTTTAAAATACCATAGCTTTTGAGTGAACTGCCATTGCCTTTCCCTGCTTAGAGTTTCCATTTAGTTCTCAAATGTCAACTTCTCATGTGATTTCTATAGAGAAAGAAAGAAAGAAGGACTGATAGAAAAATACTGAATTCAGACTTGGGAAACATAACTTTTCCTCAAAGACATCTTAATAAATTTATAAACACTTTCCTCTTTCTTTCTTTTTTTTTTTAAAAAAAAATTAATTTGGACACTTTGAGGGGAATGCAGTGAATTTATTTTTTAATATAGTTTAATTGATTTCGGAGAGGAAGGCAGGGGGGGGGCGAGAGAGAGAGAGAGAGAGAGAGAGAGAGAGAGAGAGAAATATCAATGATGAGGGAGAATCATTGATTGGCTGCCTTCTGCATGCCCCCTACTAGAGATCAAGCCTGCAAGCTGGGCATGTGCCCTGACCAGGAATCAAACCTTGACCTCCTGATTCATAGGTCAACGCTTAACCACTGAGCCATGCCGGCAGGGCAGTACTTTTCTTCTTTCAATTTACTCACTTTCAAAACTGCCTAAATTAATAGGGTTTGAAATTAAATTGAAAGGATAAATATGAAAAGCTATTGAAAGGTTATTTTAATACAATTAAAATGAGTTATAAATATTTAATAACTACAATAAGAAGAATAAACATGTTCAATGGGACCTGAGAAATGAGGGGAAGAATAATATGAATAACCAGAAAGCCCCAGAATGGGGGCAAAAACAAGATTTTGTGGAAAACTTATAGAATAAAGTCAAAACAATAATTCCTATGATAGGTTAGAAATGAGGGAGATAATTATTCAATCCAATACAAATCTTTATTATGGGTCCACGTTGTATCAGAAATGTTATAAGTCCCTGGAGATAAAAATGTGATAACAACATAACTTATGCTCTCAAAGATCCTGTAGCCCAGTGGCAAAAGCCATCAGGTAAATAAATCTAGCCATTGACTATAACAGAAACCAGTAGAGAGGTGGAATAAGAGGTATAGAAGAAATACAAAAGAGAGAACAAAAATGCTACCTTGGGAGGTAGAATTGGGGAAAACTTAGAAATTAGTTCATTTTAAAGTTGCAGTTAACAATGATAAGATAGTCTCTATTTTTATTTTATTTGATGTATTTTTGTAAATGGTGGTTTTGGTACACTCAACCCATTTAATCCTTGTTACAGCCCTGTGAGCTGGTAGTAGTATTATTCCCATTTTACAGAGGAGAAAAACTGAGACCCAGAGAAGTTACGTAACTGGTTCAAGACAGTGCAGCTAGTCAGCGGTAGAACCAGGATTCAGACTTAGGCCAGTGTGGCTCCAGAGGTCCTGGCTGTTTACCACTACGTGATGTTGCTACGTTGCAATGCTGATGCTCAGCTGTTTATACAAACATTTTTACCACCTGAAATAATCTTGCAGGTCATTAAAGTACATTTTGGAAGTTTAAAATCTGAAAGTTTAGGTATTTTACATCGTCCATGGGCAATAATCTCTTTTCAAGAGATACTGAAGAAAATACATGAGGGTGTCAGTACTGAAATTCATTAGTACAGTGGTTGGCAAACCACAGCTCAAAAGCCACATGTGGCTCTTTGGCCCCTTGAGTGTGGCTCTTCCACAAAATACCACAGCATGGGCGAGTCTATTTTGAAGAAGTGGCATTAGAATAAGTTTAAGTTTAAAAAATTTGGCTCTCAAAAGAAATTTCAATCATTGTACTGTTGATATTTGGCTCTGTTGACTAATGAGTTTGCCTACCACTGCATTAGTACATCAGGAATACCTAAGCTACTGCCCATTTCTCACATTTGGGTCAAATGTGAGAAATTCTACCAAAAACAGGGGGGAATGAGTCAAACTTTTTTTTAAAAAAATTTGCTTTGACTTTGTTCCTATATAAAAGTTAACTTTCAGAAAACCCACCTAATATTATTAGTAAGTACCATCACTGAGAAGAGAATTCTGGTTCCCAAAAAGCAAAAGGCATTTAGTGGTATGATTCAGGGAATGCAAATCAGGGGCACCATGTAGATCCTAGATGACAGCGAGCAGCCTTCAGCTGAGATTCCTTGCTGGGGACACTGGGACTGGCTACTGCCAACTGGGGTCCCAGGTGGCCCTGCCAGCACAGTCCTTGTCATTAAAGCAGAGTGGCCAGAGTAGCTGCTGGGGCTCAGAGGAACCCCAGCATAAGAGCTGTGACACAAATGTTAAATCACTTTTTTCTCAGTTTCCCCTTCTATTAAATGGAATGGTCAAATCATGGAAAATGGAAAATGTGAATAATCAAAATCATGGTTTTAACACACACATATACATATATTTGTACACACATACACATCATGTATGTAAATATATATATATATACTAGAGGCCCAGTGCTCGGATTTGTGCACTGGTGGGTTCCCTAAGCCTGGCCTGTGCCCTCTCACAATCCAGGCCTGGCCTGTGGGGATCAGGCCAACACTGGCAGTCTGACATCCCCTGAGGGATGTAGTAGTGCACAAAGGCACAGGCGGCCAGGGAGGAGCCTGAGCCTGGAATGGGCGGGTACCACGCCGCTCCTACTTACCCCGGCCCTGCTGCACCTGGCGCTGCTCGGTAATACTGCCATGGAGGTGGGAGAGACTCGAACCACCACAGCAGCACTTGCCAGCCATGAGCCCATCAGCTGAGCGGTGCTCCTGCCCCCTGGTGGTCATTGCGCATCACAGCAACCGGTCGACCAGTCATTCAGTTGCTTAGGCTTTTATATATATACTAGAGGCCCAGTGCACGAAAATTCATGCACGGAGGAGGGTTGTCCCTCAGCCCAGTCTGTACCCTCTCCAATATGGGACCCTTCGAGGGATGTCCGACTGCCCGTTTAGGCCCGATCCCGGTGGGCAGTTGGATCCCTAAACGGGCAGTCGGATATCCCTCTCACAATCCAGGACTGCTGGCTCCCAACTGCTTGCCTGCCTGCCTTCCTGATTGCCCCTAACCGCTTCTGCCTGCCAGCCTGATCACCCCCTAACCACTCTGCTGCCAGCCTGTTTGCCCCCAACTTCCCTCCTCTGCCAGCCTGGTCACCCCTAACTGCCCTCTCCTGCAGGGTTGATCACCTCCAACTGCCTTCCCTTGCAGGTTTGGTCCTTCTCAACTGCCCTCCCTTGCAGGCCAGGTGCCTCCGAACTGCCCTCTCCTGCTGGCCATCTTGTGGTGGCCATCTTGTGTCCACATGGGGGCAGGATCTTTGACTACATGGGGGCAGCTATATTGTGTGTTGCAGTGATGGTCAATCTGCATATTACTCTTTTATTAGATAGGATAGAGGCCTGGTACAGGGGTTGGGGCCAGCTGGTTTGCCCTGAAGGGCGTCCCGGATCAAGTGGGGGTTCCCTTGGGGTGTGGGGCGGCCTGAGCGAGGTGCCTGTGGTGGTTTCCAGGCCGGCCACGCCCCTTGGCAACCCAAGCGGAGGCCCTGGTATCTGGAATTTATTTTCCTTCTACAATTGTAACTTTGTAGCCTGGAGCGGAGCCAAGCCTGTGGCTCCCTCCAAGGCTGGCAGCCATTTCTGTTGGGGTTATAATTGAAACATTGTTGCCTTAAGCGGGTGGGCCCGGCCAGGGTGTGCGGAAAGCTTTGCTTCCCCTGTTGCCGGGGGCAACCCTGGCCTGCTCTCTCAAGCTCCATTCTGCCGCCATTTGTTTGAATTTGTTTACTTTCTATAATTGAAACTTTGTAGCTTGAGTGGAGGCTTAGGCCTGGCAAGAGCAGGCGGAAAGCTTGGCTTCCTCTGTTACCTAGGAAACCTTGCTCTCTGTGGCTGTAGCCATCTTGGTTTGGGTTAATTTGCATACTCGCTCTGATTGGATGGTGGGCGTGGCTTGTGAGTGTGGCTTGTGGGTGTGTCGGAGGTATGGTCAATTTGCATATTTGTCTATTATTAGATAAGATATATATATATAGATATAGATATAGATATAGATATAGATATAGATATGTAGATATAAATGTATGTATGTACATATAGATGTCTTATGCTCCACCCCTAATTAGCATCTGCATATGGTAGAAAGAGTGTTTCAGTAAATGGTAATACATTTTTATACCAAAAAAGGGGGGGACATTTGTAATATTTTCAACAACAAAGATATTTTTAAAAAATTTTTACATAGTTAAGTGACAAAAATTTAGAGATTACTAATAGAGAAAATGTTGTGGGGAGGATGAAGGGACAACAAATGATACAGAGATAAGAAGAGGTTAAGAATGGTGAGATTCAAGTCAGAGGTTCATAAACCCATGCAGCATGACAGTAAACTTATCTGGAAAGGAGTTGCCCAGTAAGAAAATTCTGAGAACCCAAGTAGCCAAGGGGTTATGTATCTACAAATAAATTGAGTAGAATCTTCTACTTTAGTCTTTGTACTTCTAACTCTGTGACAGTTGTAGTACTAGCCCCATTGGTATTCTGACCCTTCCGCACACCCAGCTTTCCTGATCTTTCCTCAGCTTATTTCCCAATGGATTTCTCTTCCACTCAGTTATTGGTCCTTGAATGTACAGTCTCTGTAACATAATTGCTAGAGTCAGAAGTCAGAAGGAAGTATCCTCTTTTGGAGGAATACAGCACATTTTATTATATTTAATGAACATCCCATAATACATCTGAAAAGGCTGTTGGAGTTTATCATGTAAGTATTTGTAAACAGATAATATTTCAACATGCATTTTATGCTTGATAAAATATCATTTCTCTCTTGAGAAATTTAGATGCAGACACAGCGCATACTTAGTTCATTTTAAACTGTGAATTAATTTCCTGATAGACCTAGGAACTTGAATAATCTATCCTATAAATATATGTAGTATGTAAAGATGTTTTAAAACAGGTATTTAAATTCTAATCAGTTCATTATGACATTTTCCTAGACTGTTCATTAAACGGGGCAAAAAATGTTTATCAGATTTCATGGCTAATCTGTGGCAAGCACTTTTTTAATTTAAAATCTGTCCTTGAAACAGGGAGCAGAGTAAATGACTCTATACTGAGTTATGTGTTATAAAGATATTCTTAAAATATTCAGATGGAATACATCCTGAACTTCCACTCTGTATCTGGTATCATTATTCTTGTTCCTGTTTAAATTTTCTCTTGTTTTTCATGATTCACACCATTCTGTTTCCCCTCTATCCTCTTCGATCATTACCTGCACCTCTTCCTCTTCCTCCACATCTTCCCTGACCCCAACTTTCAATTTTTGCATTCTCTAGGCTTCCATTGTTTTGCTAGCTCCCCTCTCTTGTTCAGGCTCTTCAGGATGATCTCATTCACATTCAAGATTTTATCTCTGAGTTGATGAACCTTAATTCAATGGTTCCAACTTCAACTTCTGTCCACACTTTCATACTCATATCTCCAACTTTGCACTATACATTTCTGCATTCCTTGTCGATGCATCAAACCATTCACTAAGCACTTATAATTTTACCTCTATAATAATTCTTCAACCTGAGCCTTCTACCACCTCCCCACCCCTAGTCATCTTCACCCATAACCTTCCCATCGCTAACATTTTATCCTTGCACTCCTCCCATAGTTACCTAATGGATCCTCTTGCCTGCAATTTTGTCCCTTTCAGATCCATTCTCCACATAATTGGCAAAATGTTCCACCTAAACTGCATATCTGACCTTTTTAGGCCCTGCTTAAAATCTGCCAATGGCTCCCAGTGGTTTACAGAATAAAGTCCAAGCTCTTTCAGCCAACCGAAAATGAGGCCCTCCAAGTTGTCAGCTTCAATTTTTGGTTCTCTCTTCATTAAAATTTATATCTCAGAAATATTTACTTTCGTGAAGTTCACAACATTTACAGGGCTTCTCGTATCCAGCCCTGTACTCAAAACTGTCTCTTCATCCTTTCCATCTTTTCACCCAGATCTCCTCGGATAACTCCACTTATTTGAAAGGTCAGCCTTCTCAGGATGCCATTCTGGCTCACCACATGGATGCCTCCTTCCTTCTCCTATGTTAGCATGTGACAATCTTTATCATGACACCAGTAATACTGTACTAATTTTTGTACCTTTCTATATCTGTCTACTCCACTGGACTGTGAACTCATGAAAGGTAGGAGATGAATGTATTCATAAGTACCTATAAAGTTCCAGGAACTGAGTTAGATGCTAAAAAAAAGAAATAAAAAGGTTAACCAAGTATCACCTCCTCCCACCACCCCCCCGCCCCCGCCATCATGCATATAATTACTGCATACAAACTTAAGGCACATATTGAGTAAAATAATTTTCTGTCTTATGCTACATATTTACATATTAATATCTCATGGTATTTCTTATTATTTATACACCTGCTTTTTGATAAAGGTACCCAGTAAAAATGTCTGTTTCTGTGTTTGTTTGTGACAGCTCTCCCATAGGCATTGGGCTATAAGTGGGGCTATTCCAATCCCCAGTTTAACTTGCCTTTTATTACTGATTTAACTCATACATTTATTTGAGTGTGATTTAACTATGTAAATATACTACTATGCATAGGTTAAGGGTAAATTGTGGTCAGTTACCCATGGCAGGGCTGAAGCTACTGGTTGATCTAGTGTATCCTGCCAGTCCTCACTCCCTGCCTATACTACTTCTATCCTTTAATCTACTACAGGTGACCTGAATGCTAAGAAAATACAAAGTTGCATAACAGTAGGATCCCTCATATAACTAATGAGGCATTTAGTGTGTCCAGAAGCACCTCAGCAAGAGCCAGAATGTGTTCTTTCCCAAGAGTGAAAATTTAATACTATTATTCAACCTCTTCACATAGCATCTCTCTAAAAGAGATGATGTCCTTAGAAACAGACCCACTTAGGGTCCTTAGAAACGGATCTACAGTGCCACTTTTCCCTGGTTGTGGTGTGATACAGAAACATCAGGAGGAGACCATTTCCAGCAGAATTAATCTTTACAAAACAATGTGTCTCCAGATAGGGTTTCTACATTAAGTAAAAATACAAAATTCCCAGTTAAATTCAAACTTCAGATAAACAACAAATACTTTGTGTGAAATTCAAATGTAACTGGGTGTCCTACATTTTACCTGTTAATCTTACATTCTAGGTGGCATAGACAAGATGGAGTACAATGCCATATTCATGTAACACAGTTTAAAATAATCTCATTATCATCAATAAAGCAATTTTATTTCACTCGATCACACATTTTTTTGTTTCCTTTGTGAAATACACACACACACACACACACACACACACACACACATATCCTCTCTAATAAAAGGATAATATGCAAATTAACCATTACTCTGCTACATAAGCCACGCCCACCAGCCAAGCCACGCCCACCAGCCAATCAGGGCGAGTATGCAAATTAACCCCAGCTAAGATGGCTACCATTGGGTTTCCCCGGCAACAGAAGAAGCTAAACTTTCCACACACTCTGGCCAGGCCGAGGCCTCCACTCAAGGATACAAAGTTTCAATTATAGAAGGTAAACAAATCCAAGCAGCAGCCACGGATCCAGCAGGAGGCTTGGCTCTGCTCCAGGCTACAAAGTTTCAATTGTAGAAGGTAAATAAATTCCAGATACCAGGGCCTCTGCTTGGGTCGCCAGGGGGTGTGGCTGGCCTGCAAACCACCACAGGCCTCTTGCCCAGGCCTCTCCACACCCCAAGGGAACCCCACCCTGATCCAGGACACCCTTCAGGGCAAACCAGCTGGCCCCCACCCTCGCACCAGGCCTCTATTATCCTCCTATCTAATAAAAGAGTAATATGCAGGTTGACCATCAATCCAACACACAATATGGCTGCCCCCATGTGGTCAAAGATCCTGCCCCCATGTGGACACAGGATGGCCACTACAAGATGGCCAGCAGGAGAGGGCAGTTGGGAGGCACCAGGCCTGCAAGGGAGGGCAGCAGGCTTGCAAGGGAGCGCAGTTGGAGGTGATCAACCCTGCAGGAGAGGGCAGTTAGGGGTGACCAGGCTGGCAGAGGAGGGAAGTTGAGGGCAAACAGGCTGGCAGGGGAGCAGTTAGACATCAATCAGGCTGGCCTGCGAGTGGTTAGGGGGTGATCAGGCTGGCAGGCAGAAGCAATTTAGGGGAAATCAGGAAGGCAGGCAGGTGAGCAGTTGGGAGCCAGCAGTCCTGGATTGTGAGAGGGATGTCCGACTGCCCGTTTAGGCCCGATACCAGTGGGATTGGGCCTAAATGGGCAGTCGGACATCTCTCGAGGGGTCCCAGATTGGAGAGGATGTAGGCTGGGCTGAGGGACACCCCCCCTCCATGCACGAATTTCGTGCACTAGGCCTCTAGTATGTATATATATATATATATATATATATATATATATATATATATATATATATATATATATATATATATATATGTATATTGTTATATATGTATATATATATATATATATATGTTTTTTTCCATCTTTTCTCTTCCCATTTTCCCCAATCAGATTAATTATTCTTTGTGCAATTTTCTACAATTCAGAAAAGTGTTAACCTCTTATTCTTTTTGGATAATAACACCTATTCGTTTCAATAAGGATAGTCAAGAATAAGAGAGTAATATGAAGCCCTATAGCATTCTATTTTAGGTTTCAAGTGTTCAGAATGTTTATTCCCTGATGATTACAGGACTTTATGATAATTGGCCCATTATCTCAAATATCCCAGATACCACCTTTTTATGGATGTGGGGTGGGTAAAGAGATGGCAGGCTAGAAGGGAGGAGACAATTGAAGTAATCTTCCTTTTTATGTTGTTTTTAGTAAACTGCCCTTTACTTGATCTGAGCTGCTTATATGCCTAGGATTCTGAAGACTTGACATGTCTTATTTTGGCAGTGATTTTAAGAGGGAATGTACATGCAATATTTAAGATTATTTACATGATTACAACAAAAGGGCAAGTTATTTCAGTACAGATCTTTAAAGAGAAATTATAAGAACAAAACTCAGAGGGTGTTTTCTCCCTCTGAATCTCGGTCACTTATCAACATGTTAACATATTCCAGTAATCATTTTCATTTTATTAGTAAAATATCAAACCTCTTTAGCAAATTAAGAAAAATACTGTGCAATTCTTTTCTGCCTAACAAAGACAAAGAACCACAGAGGAAAATAAAGTATCTACCAAGTTAGATCTTTTTGTAAATACCACTCTACTGAACACAGCAGTTTTCTTAAGCCTAAGAACAGATAATGCTGTTTCAAGCAAGAGATATGCTCAATTAGCACACAGATAGCAAGCTGTACTTCATAGGAACACTATCCCTGCCAGGAATGACCTTTCACAAAATAAAGTAGTTGCAAAATTAAGTACTCAGATATTAATTTATTTTTCTCTCATCCTGTCTAAAGAATATATGCGTACATTAAATATGTTCATACACCCCAAAATCAAATTGTACAGAACATGCAAATCAGTAAGTTATTATTCATATATCAAAAAATAATTCACCAGAAGACTTATTACAGCTTTCCTTCCAGTCCTGACATTCAAGAGTGCCTTAAAATTTTAAATTAATTAAGATATTTTATATAACTCTTCCATAGCACAAAATTAATCACTACCTATTTTTAAATTTTACATCAAAGATATCATTTAACCTGCTTGATATTTAAAAGATAAGGATAGGATCCCTAAATTAGTTCTAACTCACCAAAAAACACAATTAGATTAAATATTTTGGTCTCTGCAATCAGTCCTAAATAAATCTGCCCAATTGCATTTGGCCTATATGCACTATTAGTTGGTTTCATTACAATTTCTGACTTTTGATGAGTTTTGCTTTGTAAACAATATATGAGGAATTACAATAATTATGATGGCTAATATAAGCTATAGATTTGAGTGTAAACTCTACAAGTTGAGGTATAGTGGAGTATAATTCAATACTCACTGATGCTTAGATTTAGATAGTACTTCAGCCATCGATTTTTTAAAATATTCTTTCAAATCAGAACTCCTCCTACCCCCATAAAAAGTGTTAGTCACAGATGGCCAAATAGCCTCTCAAAAATAATATTTTATTACCATTATTAAAATGTCATATTTTCCAATCCTTACCAGATATGTTTATTGATTTGAGAAAGAGAGAGGGAGAGAGAGAGAGAGAGAGAGAGAGAGAGAGAGAGAGAGAGGGAGATTGATTGGTTGCTTCCTCTATGTCCCCCCACCAGGGATAGAACCTGGAACCTAGTTACGTGCCCTGACTAGACTCAAACCCAAAACCTTTTGGTGTATGGGATGTTGCCCCAACCAACTAAACCACCTGGCCAGGACTAAAATACCAATTTATAATGAAATAGTTCCAATAGTGAAATTGTTCAATGGTTATTTGACTTTTATATCCATAAATGTAATATTAGAGTCAAGAAATATAGAGCACCAGACACTTATTTAGGCACTGGGAATACATTAGTGAGCACAAGAACACAATAGGCAAAAATCCTCAAAGCATGGAGGAGCTTACATTCTTTTAAAGGGAAAAATTGGGCCAAGAAGATATAAGCATTAGTTATGTGATTAATAAAAATTTAGCTCCTGCAATTGTTTATTGAGGATCTATAATATCTTTGATAGAAACTGGAGCATACAGAAAATTATAAAATATGGCATACACTCAAGGTGTTTGTAAATTTATTCACAAGACAGACATAGCTATAAAACATAAGAATGAAATGCTTAGATCGAAAATGTCTTGCAACTGAAGAGAAGCAAAAGATTATAAAAATTTATAAGGATTGGAAAAGGCTTTGCGGAAAATATATAATGTTCCAATGAGTTTTGAAGCATTGTTGAAGACAGATGCTTTCATGCTTCAGAAACAGAATGAGAACACACAGGCCAGGCCTTACACTTCAAATACTTTGGAAAGAAAAAGAAAACCATATGACAGGAGCATACAGTTCATGGACAATTATGATCCTTGACAGGGGAAGAAATATGGGTTGAGGGGAAATTATCATGCATCTGAAATGTAAGAGTAGGAGTTACTTGTCATTCTATAGGCAGTAGGGAACCAATGATGATCTTTGAGAAGGAGTGTGACATGTTAATCAGATTAACAGAGAATACATTTAACAGGCATAAAAGAAAGCAAATTTTAAGCCTGATCTAACATGTATAATATAGTAAAAAATATATGTAGTCAAGAAAAAAATTTTTAAGTCAGCTATTTATCAAATGAATTATACATTCCGGTTTATACTTATTTAACACTTCTTTTTAGAAAAGGGGGTTTTGTTTTATGACTTGGGTTTTGTTGTGATATTTAATTCTTGCATTTCTGGTTTTATTTTTTTTTTCTCATATCTCTCATAGTCAGGTGTAATTTTAGTTGCACTTCACATGACTGCTTTCATCAAACAGCCAACTTCTTCATTTGTGAGTTACTGTCACAATAAGCAAAGGGTTAGATGTACTTTGCACCTATATGGATAATGAGAAAATATGTAAATATAAACAAGTTTACTTTTCATATTATATGAAGAACAAATGAAGCATGGTCTTGTTAACCACTTATTTTTAAAAGGCATCATTTTCAGAAACAAGGCAAAATTGGAAGTGTGATTTACAAATGCCCTGAACTGATTTATTGTTCAAATGTCACATTTATACATATAGTTCTGAGCCTTGGTTTTCTCACCTGTAAGTAGTAGTGATAATATCTTAATTTATAAGGATCTGATATATACTCTTTACCTGTGTTATATCTAATCCCCAGAACAGCCTCATAATTCACCTATCATCACTATCATTTTACAAGTGAAAACCAGGCTCAGATTTGTGCCTCAGAACAAAACTTTTCCCATCTGAAACCCCATACTCTCACCCGTCTATCATGCTGATTCTGAAATTGTAAATCATAAAGACATTGTGGGTACAGAGATGAAAATAATTATCTATAGGAAAGATAATGAGAACCTAAGGTTTTCCAAAATATTGAAGTTTCTTTCTTTTGCTGGTGATGTATTCAATACCGGAAACAAAAATACTCCAAATAATCTTCCACCAGTTATTTCCATATTCTGAACCAAGTATGTGAATTATTTATATGAATCATATGCAACTAAAACCAGAATATGTAAGTTAACTCAATGAAAAATGAACTACCAATACAAAGTGTTATCCACTTGGTATTCTTGTTCCTAATTTATTCTTAGACTCTAGGGGAATTTCATCATATAAAAATCTTTCCTTTCAAGAATTTAAGTGAATATATGGTTTCTATTGTGATAGTTCATTTATGTGCAAAATGCACTAATATTAGAAGCTAGAGAAATATCAGGATATGCTAAATTTTAAGTAATTTGAAGAATATCTTTTCAATTTAAAAATAACAATTTCTATTTTATTTTAACAGGCCTCCCTTAATGACAAGATATAATTGCAATAACTTCATAGATAAGCCAAAAATTCTATATGAATTTCTTTGAATATCTCTCCCATTAGTTATGTTTTATTTTTTTTATTAACCACTATGTTGATAAATTGGCCTTAATTACCTGGAGTATTGTCTGTAATTACTTGTTCTTTAAGCAAAAACTAAATTAGAAGACTGTTGATTTAAAAAAGTGAAGTATAAGTATAATTTCATATTTACCTAACATTTTTATTTTCAGAGTAAGATAATTCTTTTAGACTTTGGCAAAAGTATTTACATTTTAAAGTATTTACATTTACATGTTTACAGTGAAGTTGGAAAACACAGTGTCATGGTTTTACGATGTAATAGATGCTGCGAGTGATCCACCTGGCTCTGTTCTTATTGTTTTATGCATCTCATATAATAAAGAATAAAGTTGGTTTTCTTTGTTCTTGAACTTTGAAAGTTAACTGAGAACTAAAATTGATACCTTTTTAAAAGCATAGTTAAGTTCTCTGAAAATAATGCTATTAAGAAAAAACTGCCAAGCCCTCCTTCAAAACCTCTTACATGGTGTGGAAAGAGTATTTGGACTTGAGTCTAAAGGTGTGGATTCAGGACCCAATTCTTCAAGGTAACTCTGAGAACATGATTACAGTGATATCTCTGTATAAAAGACACTAGCCATTATTCATTCACTGCCCCAACTCATGTCACCAGTGCCCACATTAGATACCTTTTTCTCCAAATTAGAGCTCTGTCTTTGTTCAGGAAGACAATGCATTAAGCCCAAAAAGGTTGCATTGTAGTTGGTCTAAGCTAGTCATGATTAGCACACTCTACCTTTCCGGAAACTCTCTTCCCAGCCTCTCTTGAAGCTAGGGATGAACATGTGACCTAATTTGACCAATGAAATGTTAGCAGAAGACTGCAGGAAAAATTCTAGATTTTTTTTTTTCTTCAGTAATAAAAAATGAGAGCTTCTCTCAGAAATTCCTTCTGCCATTATTCTTCCTCTTTTCCTGCTTTGAATAGAGAGGATATTTAGAAGTGTGGCAACCATCTGCTTCCAATCAGGTAAAAAGCAAGATGAAAACCAATATTGAGGGTGGCAGGGGAACTGAAAAGAAGAAATGTGGGTCATCACTGAGCTCCAGGCCATTGCATGACTGATTTCTTCCAGGTGTCTTGTTTTGTGTGATAATGGAATATCCTTTGCATATGGCATTGCAAACAATATTTTCTGTTGGGAGTAGCTGATCTTTGGATCACTTACCTTGTGAGACATTGCCCAATATATATAAATTCTTAGTAATTGTTTAAAAAATAAATACTTGGTTGGTAACTAAGGTGGAATATTGAAAAGTGTTTTATACTTTTAGTCTTTTGATTTTATTTTGACACTTTAGTATTCTCCTGTAAATTATGCAGAGTATCTATTTGCTTACTCTACATTATGAAAAAAACATTAAGTACTTTTTTAAATGTTGTCCTTAAGGTCTATAACTTTGCCAGAAAATACCTCATAAGGAAATAATTTTTAGAAAACAATAGATATTGTGGACCCAAATACAAGAAGGAAAGTCCAATGTTCTTTAGGTACAGAAATACAAACAATCATAAAGTATATTTTAAAAATTCAATCTGGGTATTTACAGATTGAATTTTTAAAATATACTTTATGATTTTTTATATTTCTGTGCCTAAAGAAATTCTACAGGTTTAAAAGGTTTTAAACATATAAGTTCAATAAAAAAAATTCTATATATGCATAGTTCTATATATATGAGATGGTAAATATGATTAAGTTTTCCACTAAAAAAAGTATTAACAGCAATTTCAAATCTGAATAATTATGTTTAGTTCTTCTTGTGCATTGCTAGACATAAATGATTTTTCTACTAAAATCATAATAACTTTTCTACATTTATTTTAAATCATATGTAAGAAAATACAATTAGGAGGTTAACTATAATAATATTAAACTCTAATAAAACTAAAATCATCAGAATAGAGTAGAGGCTATTTACATAGATCATTAGAGGCTATTTACATAGACCATTTGTGCTTTCCCATCTACAAATCTGAGCTCTGATTTTCACATCATCTCTAGATAGATCCTCTCTTATAGTTTCATATTCTATTGAACATTACTCAAAATTTTTCCTCATTCAAATCAGAATTGCTCTGAATTCCCGCTTCATTTTGTCACTGTCTACATTTTTCTAACAGTAATTAAAACTGACATTATTGCTAATTACAGTATTACAAATATTATCATCCCTAGTAGACCATGAGTTTCAGGAAAACAAGATCAATTTATCCTCCTCTATCTTTTCCCAATCTTTGTTAAGTTCCTTGAGGGCAGGATCAGTTTACTGACCCCAAGATGTATGGAATAATACCTTACATAGGTTATTACATAAAATTTTCCTTCATCCAACTTTGATTTAACAAAATCAAATGGATGCAGTAAATGGACATTTAGGACACAAGTGATTGATTTCTACAAAAAGAATAAGAGGAATTTAAAAGTCACTCTCAAGTAGATACGGTGCATGCAAGGCAACTTTTCTTTTCTTCTTTTTTTTTTTAAAGTTTTAGAGGCTTAGGTAATGATTTGAACTCCTTTTCAATATTTTTTGGCTGTTGGGTTGGTGTTTCATTATGACTACATCTTTAAAGTTGGTTTCAATATTCAGCCCAGCTTTATTTGGGGCCCACAAAGATAAACTAAAGTTTAAGGTGGACATAGAACTTGTAAGATCAACAGTATGAGGGACCACTTGTGCTTGTGCAGTTGTAAAATACTTAAATATGTAAACTGAATGTAAGCATCAGGAGTGTTTACAAAAAGAATCAGTCCAATAGGCACAGAAAGTAGATTCAAACTATCTCATTCAACATGCTTATTTTGGGTCATAATATTATTAGCTAATATAACTACAGGCCTCGTGCACGAAATTTGTGCACGGGGGTGTGTGTCTCTCAGCCCAGCCTGCACCCTCTCCAATCTGGGAACTCTCGGCAGTCAGACATCCTTCTCACAATCCAGGACTGCTGGCTCCCAACTGCTCGCCTGCCTGCCTTCCTGATTGCCCCTAACTGCTTCTGCCTGCCAGCCTGATCACACCCTAACCACTCCCCTGCCAGCCTGATTGTTGTCTAACTGCTCCCCTGCCAGCCTGTTTGCCCATAACTGCCCTCCGTTGCAGGCCTGGTCACCCCTAACTGTTCTCCCCTGCAGGCCTGGTTGCCCCTAACTGTTCTCCCCTGCAGGCCTGGGTCCACCGCAACTGCCCTTTCTTGCAGGCCCGGTCGCCCCAACTTCCCTCCTCTGCCAGCCTAGTCACTCCTAACTGCCCTCTCCTGCAGGCTTGATTACCCCCAACTGCCCTCCCTTGCAGGCCTGGTCCCTCCCAACTGCCCTCCCCTGCTGGCCTGGTCACCCACAACTGCCCTCCCTTTCAGGCCTGGTCCCTCCCAACTGCCCTCCCTTAATGGCTATCTTGTGGCGGCCATTTTGTGTCCACATGGGGGCAGCCATGTTTGACCACATGGGGGCAGCCATCTTGTATGTTGGAGTGATGGTCAATTTGCATATTACTCTTTTATTAGATAGGAATTTAAAACACGTTAACAAAAATTTAAAATTAATTTTTGTCTTACTTTTGATACTTTGTTTTCTAGAAAATAATCAATTCACTTCTCCAGGGTTTAGGCTCTTCATATTTATTTATTTATTTATTTTAAAATATATTTTTATTGACTTTAGAGAGGAAGGGAGAGGGAGAGAGAGAATCATTGATTGGCTTACTCCTGCATACCCCACATTAGTATTGAGCCCACAACCTGAACATGTGCCCTGATTGGGAATTGAACCACGACCTCCTAGGTCATAGATTGATGCTCAACCATTGATCCACACCAGCTGCGCTAGGCTTTTCTTCTTTTAAATGTGGACAATTGTCAACATATATTAATAACTAAATATAAGTGTAACTAAATACATTCAATGACTTTATAATAAATATTTTGTAATAATATACTCTTTAATAAGTAAGTTTCCTGCCAGTGCTAAGATTTTGTGATTTCATAAGTGAACGGATATTTGAAAACAGGAGAAAATGGTTCCAGAAAAAATATTAATAAAGATTCCATTAGATGACATGCTTCTTCCACCTTATGTAACTCTAAATGCTGCTAAAGTACAATAAATACTTATAGCATTTATGTGAACTGACCCAATTAGCCACACTTCTAGGTATTATGGTTAGACAAAGAATATATTAATTTCAAGCTGCAAAATGTTGACTAAAATGGAAAAAACAGTCTTCTGTTCAGAGAGAATAGAAAAAAATGCATGCACTAAGTATATATAAAGTCTTTTTTTTAAAAAAAAATCAGCAGATGGACCCCTGTATTTTAGAATCAATTCGCAATGAAATGTGTAGGTGTTTTTAGGAGGATGTAAAGCAATGCATGGGGGTATAAGTTAGCAAATGTGTATTATGCTACAGCATACTCTTTAGCACCTCGTAGATTTAAAAAATCCATGAATAAACACCTGTGATACGCTATTACTGGGTAAATTGATTTCAAGGGAGTAAGTAGTTCAATAAACTCCATAATTTATAGTTACCTAATATTCATTAAGTACTTTAAAAATCTAGTATAGTTTATGTAAAATACCACTTAGCTGTAGCATGTGTGTATGTATGTGTATGTCCTTTAATTAAAACTTTTGCTTCATTATATTTAAGAAGGAAGGAGCATAGAAATGAGTCAGATGTAACCAATGACGTAAGTATTCTGGGAATATTCATAGGGGGATTACAGGTCTTAGTTAATTACTATCTCCAGGTATTGAACTGCACCCCAGTGGCTTTAAAGTTTACTTAATTTTTAAATTAACCACTTTTGAAATCAGAAAACATCTCTTTCAGCATGTTTTTTTTTTAAATTGGAAAGAAGCTTAACTAATGCTAACATCTAATATTTAAAACGTGTAACAGTACATCTTCAACCTTATATAATTTGGTCATTTTTATTAGTAGATTAGAAAACTCTGAGGTTTATTGCTAAATTATAGCGTGTTGCATCTCTGGATTAAAATTCAACTCCCAGAAAGAGAAAGACATGATTATGTCAAGATCACTCAGAATCCAATACAAAATAAGTTTTTAGTTCCAGTCAATGCCTGGTGAATAGACCCATATATCAGCCACTGTGAAAACCAAGGTGATATTAACTGGAATGTAGTGTAAGTGCCAGATCTTAGGACAGTGATAGACTAATCAAAGAACCCAACATCATTCTGTGACACACGAGGACTAGACATCAGTGAGTGTTTACCCACAATATAATCTCTTCATTTTTATCGGTAAAGACAAGAAAGGAGTTTAAAGTAAGACACAGGAAAAGCAGAATGTCCTGAGACATAATATGGGAAGCAAAACAAAGCAATTATTTCCATTAGTCACATAATCTCAAAATTATGTGTACTCCATTTTACAGAGGTGTCTTTCTTTGCACCAATTCTGATCTTCCAATGGATATTAATTATGCCTGTAATCATTTACCTTTATGGTATAATCCGTGTGTTCTAATAAATAAACCACAGGCCTCATGTCCCTGACCATAGAATTCAGTCCCTGATTCCTGGCTATGAAACTAAATGTTTTCATTTTCTCATTTACTCTTTTTGTTTGTTTGTTAATCTTCACCAAAGGATATTTTTTCCATTGATTTTTAGACAGAGTAGAAGGGAGGGAGGGAGGGAGGAGAGGGAGAGAGAAAGGAAGGGAAAGAGAGAAACATTGATATGAGAAAAACACATTGGTTGGTTACCTCTCATAGGTGCCCTTGACCGGGAATCAAACCCACGACTCTTTGGTGGCTGGACGAGGCTCTAACTACTGAACACACCAGCCAGAGCAATTTCTCATTTACTCTTAAATGCTTCGGCAGTATGTGTTACCTAGTTCACAAAGGCCTTATGAAGTTGCACAGGAACAACAAAAGTAAACTTCTCTTTTTAAAAATTCTGATGAAGTGACTATACAATTATTGATCCTTATAAATTCTTAAGTGCATGTTTACACAGACCATTAGACTATCCCTACCCACCGATTGCAGTGATTATCATTAGAAAAAGAAATATTTTCCAAAGAATCCTGCTGTATCTATTTTGCCTTGTAGCAAAGCTGGGATTTCTAATGCTTGGCAGTTCCTCTACTATAATGTACCATTTTGAGGAAAGTAATGATCTCTTATTCAAAATGTCAAATAGGGCCCATTTCATAAGAAAAACTTCAAACACATCAGCATGAAAAAATAATCAGTGCAAACAATTTATTTTTAAAGTTCTTTCTTCCTTGTAAAATGATGTGGATCCATGATGTTTCCGTCAAATGCTTTTGAGCCATTTCCAACACGAGCAAAGCAATTGACTTGATTAGAATTTATGAAGAAAGCACTGCATTTGATCTTACAATGTACCACGTGCAAAAAAGGGAAGCAACAGTCTAACTTGACATACTGTTTGGATTTCTGGATTAGCAATTAACATTTTAAAGACAGGTTACTAATTTTAAAAAGTATTTGGAAAATCCTATCTGGTGCTTTTCCATTTTAAAGGCACTAAATGTAGAGCTAAATAGAGCACCACATTTCAAAACTTAAGTAAGCTAGGATGTATTTTGAGGACAGCAAAATGATTTAATGCCAGCTTACATAGAGCTATCGACTGAGGAAATAAGCTGCAAAAAGAAAGTACACTTTAAAACCATATAATTACCATTAAATTAAGAAGTTGCTTTGTTGAAGTTGACTGTAAATCTTTATGAAGATTCTGTATTCCCATTTTGAAGTACTCAAATACAGCATTTGGAAGAAAGAAGAGATGGTGTACAAATGTAAATAATGTAATAACAACAGATTGAGTTTTTGTACTTCTTGTTCTCTTTACAATCTTGTCATGAGAATAAATCACAGGGTGTCACTTTTCTTCTTACAAATCTCCTCTGAAAACGAGGCAGCAATGTCTCATATTTTTTATTGTCTAGATTCTCCATCTTTTAATGTTTTGGAAGAACACAGATAAGCGTCAGAAAATCTTGCTCACATTCAGTCCTCTAACAACATCAGCAAGTTAAGAGGACACAGTTATCCCCCGCTCCGCCTCCTGCCCACAGTCCTCTGCCCTCCCACATTCACTCCAACCTGCCAAAAGGTGGAGAAAGCAGGAAATTTGCTGAGGTCAGATCCAGAAAATGGGCTTTACAATAAACATTTTCAGTGCTTTCAAGGACATCATAAGAATGCCACATACATTTAGGTATCATTAAATCTAAATTTTCTTTGATACTTTGAAATAAAACAATTGCACTTATAAATATTCAGGAAAATGTTTACAACAAAGTGCACTGATGCATTTTAAAAGAATATTTGAATTGCTAAAACTGTGCCATCATTTAAAGAATTATTTAGAAGTACAGGAAACTGTTCTTCTAAATATTACAGGAAACTGTTCAGTTGGGGGATCCTAAAATGGCTTTTTAATTTCTTCTCAGCTAGACAAAATATTTAACTTTTATCATTAAATTCCCAAATGTGTATTCATCTTCAAGATTTAAGATTCCATTAAAAGACTAAATACAGAACAAATAAAAGAAGAATTCTACATTTAAAAAGTCCAAATTGTCTTTAACAAGGGGAAAGTTAATAAAGTTAATAAAAATTCTCTTTACATTATTTTTGCTCGGAGAAGTGGAGCTAGAATAAATAAATGAATAAAATCAATAACATATTGAGATAAATTATACCGTCAACCTTAATGTTAAGTCAACCTTAATTTATTCGGTGCCGCATATTGTTCTGAACAATCTAAATAGATTAAGTCATGGCTAAATGGAAAAACAAAGCAGGCACGTATTGTAAGCAGCACTACTGCTAATTTTCAAAAGACACATAGTTCCAAACATTAGAATTCACTCTGGCTACCTCAAGATCATCTTTAATTAGAACTCACTTTTCTCCTCTACACACAGAGTGTTGACTCCTGCCATTATGGATGATTTTTGTTGTTGTTGTTGTTGTTAATCCTCACCTGCGGATATTTTTTCCATTGATTTTTAGAGAGAGTGGAAGGGTAGGAGGGAGGGGGAGAGAGAAAGAGAGAGATACATGGATTGGTTGTCTCCTGCATGAGCCCTGACTGGGTCCGGGATTGAATCTGCCAACTAGGTACATGCCCTTGACCAGGAATCAAACCCACGACCCTTTGGTGTGGGGCCGGTTTTCTAACAACTGAGCAACACTGGCCAGGGCGATGAATGATTCTATATATATATATATATATAATTTTTTAATCTTCGTTGAACGTTTTGCATATGGCCCCCTTTTCTCCCCATTGGCCTCTTCTAGCCCACCCCTGTCTCTTGCCCCAGTCCTTCACCACCTTATTGTCTGTGTCCATGGGATCTGCATAGATGCTTACAAGTTCTTTGGTTGAACTCTTCCCACCCACCCACCCACCCACCCACCCTCCCTGACCTGATTCTTTAATAAATGAGAATAAAACTAGCTCTCAGGCAATAATTGATTGTATTTCTGCCTAGAAACATTATTTATATAAAATAAAAATAAGAAAAAACATAAGTTTGCTATCCAGTATATAATGTATATTCAGGTTAATATTGTCATGTGCTACATCTATAATGGAGGAGTACTCATTATTCAACAGTAATGCATGTGCAAAACAAAATTAAATTGACCTTATTGAAATATTCTAAACCATATTTTCCCTTTGGTGGCCACCATCCCATTAAACTTTACCTTCAGAGTTTATAATCTAGTTGGCAACAGTAGTTTAGAAAAATGGCCATAAGGAAACAGCTCCATAAATCTACTTACCCATTTCATTCTACAACCTGTATTTGACACTACAGGCAGATGATATAATTATAATGTTAACATGATTTAGAGGCTAAAAAGTTTTCTCCTAAAATATCAAACAGAAATGTGATAGTTAATTGATAGTTTGGAGAAAGATAGTCTATTTTTCCTATATTTTGATTTAGCAAGCTTATTTATCCCATTGTACAGAAAACATTTTTCATGCTGTTTAAAGTATGAAAAATCCCAAATAAAATTGATATGCATTGAGATTTTCTGACACTGTATTTATATTGGCAAATTGCATTTGCCAGACTAAATTCTTCTCTTAGCCTTTCCTCGTAGCCTTAGATTCCAAATGGTACTAACAATAATATGCCTCTTCCCTCAATTTTCAAATAATTAGTTCCTCAAGTGGTCTATTTCAGATAAAAGAATAATACAGTGTCCCACAGAATTTGTTCTGTTTCTAAATAATTTTAAAATTCTAAATTTGCCATTACATTTAAGATTCCAATAGTAAAAAGCACGTCAATGATTGCAAAGTTTCTATGGCAACAACCTCATTATAACACTACTTAGAGGAAGTAACCTGAATTTGAAGTGTTAGAGAGATGTCAATTTTAATGGGGCTGGTGCATGAGAGAATTAGCGTACAGTTGGTTTATAAAGGAAGTTGTTCATTTTAATCTCATAAATAAGAAAAATATGTACAATGTTACCACCATGATTGTAACCAGGATTTTCTACATTTTATAAACATTACTTTTCTTTGATGAGAAAATTGCATTTTTTTATACTAAATTTAGGGACACTTGGTTTTGTATTATATATTTAAAATTGGATCTACTTATGAAAACTTTGAGGGAAGAGTTGAATCTGTGTTTACAAATGATGAGTTTGCCTTGAAATATCAGATGACCCAGGCATCACATGGGTGCTTAGAGAACACAAATGCTCTGTGAAATTACCATTGCTTCGGTCAAAACTCCATTGGCATTGACACTGCTCTGTCCAACATTTCCCTGGAGAAAGATCACACCAACACGCAAAGTCAGTCTCTGAAGTGAATAGCAGCATTTTAGAAACTAACATCTTCTGAACCTCTGCTCCAGCTGCCAGAGAAAGCAGATTTTCCAAAGTAAATCTGCCCCATTCTTTTCTTCCGGGAAGTGGGCATTCAGTGATTGAAATCAATTAATGTTTATTTGTGATTCCTTTTAAACCCATGACTTAGGAACTTTTATTGACAGAATGAATGACTACAATACATTTGGAGGTCGCACTGCATTTTAAAACAAGTGAAGATAATTGTCAGTGAAAAATGAAAGAAAACTGTATACCTCAGTAAATGAGTCATTCATCTTTCAAACCAGAGACGAAATCTTGGTGATAATAACCAAGCTTCTTTAATGATTCTTTAATATGATAATAAAATTAAGCTGATAGCGTGAAATTGATTTTGGTTTTTGTAAGCTTTTGCCAACTTATCCCTCTTCTTACAAGGACTCATTGCCCCACCAACAAATATTTCTGCTTTACTTTTGCTTTGAGAGCGGTGGGACTCATGGATGAAGACAGGCAGGGAGGGAGAGGTGTTGGGAGAAAAGGAGCAAGGAAGAGAGAGAGAGTGGAAAAGAGGAAGAAAATTACTAATAAAAGTAAACTCCACAGGCAAATTTGTGTTTAAATTGTACATATCCTTAAATTACATTTTTTTTTTTTTTTTGGTGGGGGGGGGGTGGTAAATGGCTTGTGAACTTGGGGAGAGAAGTGGGTATGTGTGTTAATGGGCTGCAGGACTTGCACCTAAAGGAATACAGGATCAGTGAAGACTGATTCATTCTCAAACCGTGGTGATGGCTCTGTTGATCTGGACCACAGCCAGGCTGGACTTCCTTGACAGCTTAGATTGGCAAGTGGACTCGCTCAAATGTCTTTTCTTCATCACTCACTAAGATACATCTATCCTTTGGGAGAAGTTTATACAACATCTGTGTTATATAGGTGATCTGCACGATTTGAATTGAAATCAGCCACAATTGCATTTCACAAATTTAGAATACAAGATTTGTTAGTGTGTCTATCTCTCTGCATATGTCATACGTATTTTGATATAAAGCATATGTTAGGCATACCCTGCATATGTCCCACATATTCAGATGTAAAACATGTTATACATATCCAGATAAAATAGAATTGTAGATGACTCTTCCAGTCCTAAATAATCCAAACAGCCCTGGCTGATGTGGCTCAGTTGGTTGAGCACGGTCTCATGCACTGAGAGGTCACCAGTTCTATTCCCCATGAGGGCATATGCGTGGTTGCAGGCTCGATCCCCAGTAGGGGACATACAGGAGGCAGCTGATTGATGTGATATTTCTTTTTCTCTCCCTCTCCTTTCCTCTCTCTCTAAAAAAATCAATAAAAACATATTGTTTTTAAAAAAGAATCCAAATGAAGCTACTCTTTAGGGTAGGCACAGATAGAATGCTTAGTATTTGATTATGCTAGTAAGGAAACTGTTTTTGAATATTTCTCTTAGAGTTACTTTAGACACAACCTACCACTTAAAATCAACTTCCGAATTTGAAAGTCTAAACCAACGTAACAAGTTTAATCTATCACTTCATTTATAGATCTTACATCTATATGGTTTCTGATTCTGTCAAAAATCAAATTTACACTTTAGAAATCAAGCTTTGAAAGCACTGAGTTTAAAAGAAAGTGCCATGGGCTTTTAAGGCAATTCCAAAATAATAATTCACAAAATGTTATGAGTGCAAAAGCCATTATTAGAACAAGTTTTTAGCCTCCCATGGGATTCTAGCTAGCATGAAGAAAGAAAAACACTTACATGATTCTTTTACTTCTGAGATGTTTGTCAAAACACAAAACTTTGACAATGTGTTACTGTCATAACACTACATTTTATTAAATGTTTAAGCCGTTTCTCTGGGAAGCTACATTATAATAGTATAGCTAAGGGGCTTGGAGATTGAGTTCTAGTCTTTGCAGAGCTTTGCCACTTACTGGTTGGTGGACTTTGTGTGGGTCTAAATATCCTCCTGTGTAAAATAAGGTGGAATATTTCTACGTGGTTGCTACTTATAATTATTTAAATTATGTGAAGAACAGTGTCTCAAGGCCATAGCCATGTGCATGTTTATAATCACTTCCTTTGTGAACCATTTTGTACTCTAATCACAAACCCTCTAAAACTTCCCCTTAAATACCTAAAAATGGCATTGAAAGGAAACCATGAAAGGTAGCTGAAGGCACTTCATTCTCATTAAATTCAAGTTTGCTCCAGATAAATTCATTAACAAGATCTGGTAGCCATTCGACTTCTGGGTGTAAAGACTGGAACTGTTAATATAATAAATATTTTTAAAGCATTCAAAATTAATCATATTGATTGAATCCTTACTATTACTTAATGGAAATACTGGTTCATAAATTGGCTACTGATAATTAAATTTAAAAAGCAAATCTCTTCTTGGGAAAAGCATGCCACATAATTGGACCACAGAAGATGCAGAAAATAGTATAAGATCTTTTACAATTATGGAAAAGACTCTCCCTAAATTTATTTTATTTAATTGTAATCAGGTGAAATGTAAAATCTGATAATCATCCCCAAATAAAAATATTAACAGAAACAAAGACCGCTGTGGAATCTCAGTGGGAAGGTAGGGAAGGGTGGGTAGGTGGGAAGAGATCAATCAAAGAACTTGCATGCATATAGGCATAACCCATGGACACAGACAACAGGGAGGTGAAGGCCTGGGGTGGGAGGCGGGGCAGGCTAGAAGAAGTCAATGGGATTAAAAAGGGGACATATGTAATACTTTCAACAATAAAGATTTTAAAATAAAAATTTTAAAAATAAAATAAATTGAAATATGCAAGTTTTAAAAGCTAAGTCTTATATTTGAAATATAATCAATGAGGAAGAGAAAAGAACTAAGAGTAATGTGGTAGTTAGTGAATCACTATTTTAATGATTCTGTAAATTTCTGGGCTTTTGTCTTCTAGGTATAAGTGTGTAAATATCATTTTTACCAATTCTGAGAAAGGACACATATGAGCCTCTGGCATGAAGTAGATTTTGTACTTTGGCAAGCAGAGCTCTCCAGCAACCGTCCACAGAGATCACAGAGTTTAAGATTTATACAGTCGAGAATTAACTTATGTGCTATTTTAAACACCATGTATTTTAATATTTGAGTAGTTTTCCAAATTCTGTTTTTGATAAGTTCTGAATTTTCATTTAAATGAAAACAATTATGCAAACTATGAATTTTAATTAAGTTATGTAAGTTAATTGGTCAGATTATTTGAATACAATTGTTTTGTTGTCATGAATAGGTTTGGTCCCTGGAAACCCAGAAGACCAACTGTTAAAACAATGTATATACAAATGTATAAACTATTGCTTAGGTAACAAAAGTTACCACTTATCATTCTTTCTTATCAGTTATGAGCATCATGAGCATTCTTTTTTGTTTTTAATATATTTTATTGATTTTTTTACAGAGAGGAAGGGAGAGGGATAGAAAGTTAGAAACATCAATGAGAGAAACATGGATCAGCTGCCTCCTGCACCCTCCTCACTAGGGATGTGCCCCCAACCAAGGTACATGCCCTTGACGGGAATCGAACCTGGGACCCTTGAGTCCGCAGGCCGACGCTCTATCCACTGAGCCAAACCGGTCAGGGCATTATGAACATTCTTATAGTCATGTTTTCATTAAGAAAGAAACCCAAATCCATCTTCATTGTGCTCTTTATGTTCTTTGAATATATAAAGAAATGCACTTTGAGTTTAGTGTTATTGTTTGTTTTGGGCAGCCACCTAGGAAGCTAGCTAGATTCATTTGTAGTGTATGCATTTTTCAGTTTAAAAAAATAAATAGAGGAAGGAAGAAATCTTAGCCAAACAATTAATGACTTGACACAAGAGTATTTATTCTTTCACAAATACCATTTAACATTTTACTCTTTCAACAGATGGACCAGTGATGATTTTTAATAAATAAATTTATATTTAATAGTATAATATTTTAAGCTAGACTATGTCACAAATTATAATGAACAAGATATGCCAAAAAATAAAGGCATATTTGACTTCGTGCTATTGGCTGCTTCTTACCTGCTGAGTATAAAGAAAAGCCAGATTAAATATTTTGCCAAACCAGGATTCGTTAGAAGAACCTGTCAGTTCTGTACAAGCTTCCTCCCAAGCATCTGATCAGTGCCCTGGTGCAGACTTGTTGAGCTTCATTCACAACATTGTCAGAAAACTAAGTATATTTTCACGGCATCTTCCAAATCTTTAATCAAGCGATGTCTAATGAAGCCCAAAGACAATTTCTCAATTATTTTCCACTGCCTTGAACTCCCTGTGGGATATTTATGAAGATAGCAAAGAAGATGACACACATCTTAGTGGTACAGAGGGATATCTACAATCCACATATTACCAAGTGAAAGGTTCAAGTGCCATTCTTCACTTCAAGGGGAACTTGAAGGAGGGATTTGTTTTATTACAGAGTCAACGAGTGCCAACGCTAAATCCCCATCCTTTCTCAGGAGAGTTTATAAAACCCCTCTTCCATTTGTGAAAAGGAAACTCTCACAATACTGATGCACAGAATGACATTTATTGACATTAAAAGCCTCATCAGTTGTTGCTCAGCAGTCTTTATCCCTTTTGTAGGGGGTTTTATTGTGCTGTTTGGCATGAAGGAAACTGGCACTCTATGATTTAGCAAAATCTGACCTGAAACCAATACTCCAAATAGTTTCTTTAAACTAAAATTAGGCATTTTCCAAATATTAAGAGTCCTAGGGGTGCCTGTATGGGGCAGAGATGAGTTTGACACACACAGAGACATTCTGTTTGCACTTGAATCATTCGCAGTGTTTGCACTAGAGTGATGTTAGGCCTCGGTGTATTAAAAAATCTGCCTTTTCTCCTCCGTTCACCTGGGCTACTTTCCTTGGGTCTCATGCCAGGAAATAGTGGCCACACACTTTCTCAGTCATTTTCTCAGCCCAATACTCAATTAATCTTTTAAAGAGCAACCAATGAAGGATTCATGCTTTCATTATTTAAACATCTGGAGAGCTTCATGGAGTTAGTGACTACACCAATAAGAAGCTGTCCAGTTGGGCCTTGGAAGATAATTGGTTTTATTTATTAATCTGTTTTAAAATTCCTACCATGTGCCAGACACTACACACTAGAGAGAGAAACAATGGTGTATTCCCCTCCCACAGGGAGTCCACAGTCTAAGAGAAAGGATATTAACACCAAACAACCACAATACTTCCTGGCAAGTGCCCTGAGGGAAGTAAATATTCACAGGTGATTTGCAAAGGTGGGAAAGGGTCCCCGTCCCCACCTGATTGGGCATGAACTAGAGAGGAAAGCAAAGTCTAGGCCACTTCTATTCCTGGGTGCCTTGCCAGGGTTACATTTTTTCCATAAGCCCCCTGGAAGCCACCCATTGAAGGGGTTTAGACAGAATCTAGTAGCAGAATGGGAATGGATTAAACTTCCTAGTTCTTTTCAATTATCACAATTGTATAAATATTTATTTCTAGTTTTGACAAAAATGAAGATAATATCATTTCTTCTTTAATACATTCCATATAGTTGTTTAATGCTGTGAGAAGATAAAAAGGAGAAAATATTACACATGTAACAGTATAAAAATTTACTTTTTATTTTATAACACTTTCTGGGCTAAAATAAAATTATGCCGTTTAATAAGGTTGTATAAGATATATACATAATAATTAAATAAAGATGCATATTTTAATAAAAATTTATATTAGATTATGTTCCTAAATAATTTGTCTCATTCAGCTACTATAATTTTTAGACAAAAGTCTTTCACTCTAAGGGCTTAAGACTATAAATATATCTTAATGGCTTCAGAAAGCTTTCTAACACATTATTTTTCTGAAATCAAATATGAATTAATCCTTTTTAAAAATATGAAACACAATATGGCTCAAATATAAAAATTAATTTACAGGGAACTCTCCATAAACAATAAAGTAGATACAATTTCTGAAGTGACTTCACCTATGATTTTAAGTCTCTATCATTATCCTAAATTATTTTTCTCAAGTAAGCTACGTTTCATTTTCAATTCCATGTGGAAGAACAATTTTAGATTCAAGTCTAACTGAAAAAAAATAAAATAAAGCAATATGGTCCATCTTTTCATATTCTAAGCTAAGAGTGTATTTGCAAGTAATTGATCAATCAATGTTCAATAACTTAAAAGAAAAATAAATTCAGTTACGCATTGACTACTATTCCCCCCCTTATGGAAAAAATATTAATCAATGAATGATTATAAAATTCACATTTTTAGAGTCCTTGCCACTTTAATGATTACTTCATGGAACCATTGTTTTAATTTCCTAAACTGCTTTATTTAAAACATAGGCTTTATGAGAATGGGAAGGCCTAAAAGACTGAAAACTGGCAAAATGAGATGAGGACACTTGGACATTTCATACTTTTTCATTGACTACCAAGTGGTTGGGGATTTTTTATTTTTTTATTTTTCAAATTTCCTCTTTTACTTATTACTAGTGCATTTTTCTATCAGCTTCCAATCACTTCTCATTTTATTATATAGATACAGTAACAGAATAAATTAATTCTTTTTTAAAGGAACAAAAGCACCCTATAGATGCCTGCATTGTCCATACATCAGAGCTCGATCTAGTGACTATTCTTTCTATTCCAGCCTTTGACTAAAATTGGGTGGTAGAATGTATCCATCAAGGCCACTGGAGTCAGCTCATTTGCGTATTTCCTGGAATAGACTCCAGGAATAGCCAAGGGAATACTTCGAGTGAGGGGTATCTCCGTATCTCAGGACAATTTATCACAGAAACAGTGCTCACCCAAGAACTTTCCTCGTGAGTCTAAAGCAGTGGTTTTCTTTTCAATGGGTGTCTGAGAGACAAATACCTCGATTTTCATTTGAGAGGATTCTTCTGTTTCACACAAAAGCAGCTTTAAAAGACTCTAGAAAAGAGCATGATGACCTATAAACAGCATAAACCTCAGTGCACTAGGAAACTTTGGGAGGAACAACTGTTTCCCAAAGATTGTTATTGCTTAATGAGATCCGTGACCACACATCCATTATGTGGCATAAACATGGCTCCCTGCTGGCCCCCCAAAGCCTGCTGACAGTTGGTGGTTATGATGTTAAGTCACTTTAACACCCTTGAAATGTTTTAATGTCTTTTTCTCCTATTTCTACAATATTGGGACATGGCTTGAATTCATCATGTAGAAAATACAATAGCACAATAAAATAGCATAACTTGGACAGTCCCTATGTTCTTTGTTGCTACTATTAGTAATGCTTATTTTACAGGGTCATCTTCCGGTTTCAAAGGTAATAATTTTTGAGAATATCTATCCACTTAAAAGATATAAAAATTATTCAACTATTTGCTTTATCTAATAAATTATTTCCCTGTAGTTAAAGAAGCCCGGAATTAATATTCTGCATAGACCTACTTGTTTTTATAGCTTTGCAGGAAAGCAAAGTATGATATTTTTTGTTTTTAAAAAGACAGAAATAGCCCTAGCTGGTTTGGGTCAGCGGATAGAGTGTCGGACTGAGGACCAAAGGGTCCCGGGATCTATTCCGGTCAAGGGCATGTACCTTGGTTGCAGGCTTCTCCCTGGCAGGGCTCTGGTTGGGGCACGTGCAGGAAGCAATCCATTGATGTGTCTCTCTCACATCAATGTTTCTCTCTGTCTTTCCCTCTCTCTTCAACTCTCCCTAAAAATCAGTGGGAAAATATCCTCAGGTGAGGAGTAACGCCCCCCAACCCCCCCCCCCCCCCCCCCAAAAAAAGACAGAAATAATGGAAAATATATATTTTTAATTTTAAGATTATTTTATGTAAAGAGTAGCTAGCTATTCCTGAGAAAGAAAATATTATGGCCATCAGGCATTCCTCACAGTTCCCCTACCTGAAGGGAAAACAATAGTATCAGCAAAGTACAGTGTCAACATTGAAAAGAGATACCTGGTTTAGTCGTTTTCAAAAGCCTTCCAGAATGATATGTGTAGCTTTAAAAGACACAAAAACAAGCCTTGATTTTAGTCTTCATTCTGAGTCTCTGACAGAAAATCTTTAGCACACAGACTCTGATCAGAAAGCAAACTATCCTTTATGTAAATTTATCACTTAGAAGTATTGAACATGGACTTGGTATTATACAATCACATCATTCTTCCTGAGGAAAAAAAATAGCGTTGTTTCAAGAAGCATAGTATACTGTGGCACATAAAAAGGCAACAGATTTTTCTCCTACCGCTCCTACCTGTTTATTTTTTAAAGCAAATAAATGCAAAAGCTTTGTATTAGTAAAAATAAATAATAAAAACTTGAAAACCTTTGTTTTTAACCCATAGAAGCTAAAAAAAAAATGCTATTTTAGTAACAACCTGAAGATCAGAAAAGTGTTCCAGATTGCCAATAATTTTTCTTTCTCTTTTCAGATTCAGCACAGCAGGACACGCAGAGTGAAAGCAGAGCCATGACTTGAAGCAGCACCAGTAAGTTCGCAGGTAGTGGGAGAAACTCTGCTCTAACGTGTTCAAAATGTCGTTTTAAACTATTTGAAGAAAAAATAAACTATATTTCAAGTGACTACCCTCAGAAGAGAGTGTGAGGACCTATATTGAAATGTATTCCCTCTACAAGTATCTTTTCTCCTTTGTAAAGTAGTTCATTAATTCTATTTAGGGATTTCTGGATGCTTCTTTTAGAGACAGCTTTTTAAAATCCACCTTGGATTCAATGAATTATAAAGAACAATGTCTCCTGCATGTCTTGCTGTTCAAGAGTTCATCTTGTATTAATTATACTTAATTACAGGACCGCACTGGCAGTCAGCTCTCTTGTTCTTCACTAACTTTGCACCTGCAATTCTCTCTGCTTCCCTTGTAGGGCAGCAATAGCCCACAGGGCACGTTGTGCTAATTAACAAAAGGAACCCAGTCTAGGCAAATGCTACCCAAGACTAGGGCACAGAGTTTGGTAAGTAGAGTAGGTCTGAATGCCATTGGTCCCTGGTTCCTTGGAGATTCTCTGCAATAGCCCTGGTCTTTCCTACTAGAACTTCACTGCTTTCCAAGTATTAATAACTGCTCACTGTGGGCAGTAAATGTGCACAGTAATACAATTATAATAATTCCTAGCATGTATGAAACAGTGATTTTAAGTTGAGAATTTATATATCTCTACGAGTGACCTAGTGCATGGATTCGTGCACAATGAAAGGAAATTAATTAGAGGGTTGACTTGCTTCACCCTGGAGCCAACCTTCCGCGGTCCCTCCCTGGCCAGTCACACCTGGGGTGGCACAGTGGCTTGAAAGACATCTGCAGAGTGAGCGGGGTCCCTCTGGCAGTTGGGGTGCCTCGGCCTGGCCTGCAGGGATCAGGCTGAAACCAGCTCTCTGACCTTCCCCAAGGGGTCCCGGAGTGGGAGAGGGCACTCTGCAAAGTTGCTGTCATACTGAGTGTGGAACGCCAACGCACGTGTGCAGTAAACCAGATTCAGGGCCAACAGTGCCCCAGCAACAACATAACCCACGATCGAAGGTGGAATTGTGTGGGCTCGCAAGGAATCGGGCTCCCTCCTCTCTGGTTTTGGGTGCATCACCCAAGAACCACCGCTGCCAAGTCACTGCAGCTCAGCAGTTCCAGCATTGAGCATCTGCCCCCTAGTGGTCATTGTGTCTCATAGCAACCAGTTGGACGGAGAGAGAGACTTCGCATATTAGTCTTTTATATATATAGATTCTATATTTACTACATCCCTTTGAGCTTTTCTCTCAAGCATACAGTTTCAGAGCAATTATGTATCATGGCCTATGTTACACAGCTAATAAGCAAGAAGCACAGATTGCAATCAACTTGACTGACTTCAAAGCTGAATTTCTTAACCTCAACCCTAAAGGTGTTTTGCAAATGACTGGGAACAACTCAAGTCAAGGTCCCTGGTCCTTGTGTGTACTTTTCTCTCCTTGCATTGGAGCGGTGGGGAAGACAAGATGATCCCAAGGCATTCTGAGAGTGTTTAGAGAGAGAGCCTTTAGTATGATGTTTTAACTTGGTTTATTGGATTATTTAAACCTAATTTAGTCTGGAAAGGATTTAAGAATGATATCTTCCATTTACATCATACCACATGGAGCCATATTAAAACAGGCAGCCTAACAACCAACAATCAAACTAACAAAGAACCAGGAAAAGTTCATCTGTTAAAATAGGAATTCTGAGATAAACAGTATTGCTTTTCTGTTCATATAATAAATACCATTCTTAAGTATTTTCATCACACAAAAATATATGACAGAATATTACAAATACAACCATTATTACTACTACTGGTGCTACTAAACTTCCATTAATTGAGTACCTACTATAAACAGGGCACTTCAGTATTTTCTCAAAACTTGGAGAGGTTATAATAGATAACACTATCTCCATTTCATAGATAAGGAAAATGAGACCTGAAGAGATAAAGCAATTGATCAAAGGTGATACCGCAAATAAGTACAAAGCTTTTTCTTTCACTATTATACACTATATTGCCCCTGAGCATTGCAGCAAAGCAGAAGTGCCCTTTCTGACTCTCCTATCATCTACATTATTAATTCCACTTTGTACACAAATATCTAACATCACAGCTATTAAGTATTCAGGTATCTAATATAACCTAGGAAGTATTCTTGTCCAGAAATGTTGAATTTGAATCCAGCCTTGCCTGTAGATCTAATATCCAGTTTATGTAAAATAGTGGTGATCCAGGACCAAAAGAGATGAAATAATGAGGAAATAAGACAATTTCAGAATATAGGATATTCTACAATTGGCAGGATCATTTCAAAAGATCAAGATAATAAAAACAATATGAAGGGCTACTCTCAATAGGAAGGGAAAATTAAGAGAAATAACAACCAAAAATAATGCATGATCTATGATTACTTACTAGTTAAAAGAGAAGAAGATTAAAAGATATTTATGGAAAACTACAGAAAGGTAAAATGAGCCAGCAAGATCAAAGAAAAGGGAGGAAAATGAAGGAGATCATTTTTGCTGGAGGAATCAGGGAAGATGTGATAGAGGAAGAGGCATTTGTTCATCTGTTCCATGGCATTGCTCTGATTTTCCAGCCTATGTAGATTGTTCTATTGTCTAAACTCTAACCTTGGCAATAGCAATAAATGCTAGGCAACATCCTCTAGCAGCTTCTTCTTATTTGTAAGCCTCTTCTCTTCAGGATTCCATACTCTGCTCTCTCAATGGGCTCAGCAATGCTCAGTACAAGGCTCCATAGTTGGCACTCAAGTAGATTGAGACAACAGATATTTTTGTACACACAGATCCACAAGTCCTCCTAGCAATGAGTACATTTACACAAAAACAATATGTACTACAGTGTGAATTAAAGGATTCTTTGAAATCAGTTGTAGTGCCATGTTCTTAACGCAAAATTTAATCAAACTAGATGCTGATAAAAAAAATAGATGCTGACTATCATTAGCCAGCAAGGTGAAGAAAGATCCCTTCGGTGGTTACCAAGTGCAGCCTCGACACATCTTGGGGAGGTGGGAGCCTTTCTGCATTATCCTCCTTGTTTTCCCAGGCAGGAAGTAGACACAGAGAGGGACGAAGTGACTTGCCCAAGGACAAAGAGTGAGTCAGATGCAGAGCTGGGAATTGAGCCCACTCTCCCAGTTCCCAGTGTACAGCTTTCCTCAGCAAGTCATAATGCCTTTTAGATGGATCGTTTCCTAAAATGTATTAAGTTGTTAAAAAATCAATATGGGTGTAACATTGCTTTCCAACTATCCCTGTTTCTCACTACCTTACCAGAGCTATTATCAGAAGGCAAACTGTTGGTCAGTTCAGTAATCTCATATCTATATTTTTTAGACAATACACCATTAAAACTGGTTATATCCAAACACCTGAGATAAATCTGAGTCTTTGGCTGTGAGTTTGTGTTTGGCTCTGTTTGCAGGTAAGGGGGAATACTACAGTGAGGAAAAAAATGGTAATTTCAAAGTTAGGAGAAACTAAAAATAATCATGAAGAGCAAGACAACCAGAAAGAGTTAAAAGCAAAACAAAACAAAACAAAAACAGCAATATGGTGCTCACAGTTGACAGTAAAAAAAGCAAGGAAATTTAAAAAGTTGTGTAGTTTGAAAAAGTGGATATTTTAGGCCCTTTGAGAATATCCCAGATAGTTGTTTTTATACAAAGCCATGCTTGTTTCATTAGTTGGGATTTTACCAATTGGTTCATTGGGAATTCTGGACCATGGACAGAAGCTATCGTTTTTTAATGGCAATTACTGGAGACTCTTATTGTACTAACTAAATCACAAATGGTAAGTAAGTAGGCCTATATGTCTTCTGGTTTTTATCATTAGCCAAAACCGGTTTGGCTCAGTGGACAGAGCATCAGCCTGCAAACTCAAGGGTCCCAGGTTTAATTCCGGTCAAGGGCATGTACCTTGGTTGCGGGCACATCCCCAGTGGGGGGGGGGGGGTGTGCAAGAGGCAGCTGATTGATGTTCCTAACTCTCTATCCCTCTCTCTTCCACTCTGTAAAAAATCAATAAAATATATATATTTTTTAAAAAACACCACTAACTTATCATTGTGCTCTTACTAAAGAATCCAGACTCAGCTGTAGAATCTCTTTCAATATAGTAGTCTGAACACTAACAATAGATCAATAATAATCCAAAATATAAAAGCCATTCTCTATATCTGGCATATTCTTTTCTGTTCAATCCCCATTCAAAAGACAAGACATGGAATCACTATTGTCCCCTGGCCTCTTCTGCCAGGTTTGATCAAATTATCCCTTATGGGATTTGCTTACGCTTCCATAATGCCTCTTATCTAAATTAGACTTTCAGGACAGAGATGCTTTTTTTTTAAAAGTCCTTAACAGTTTTCTAACAAAAGATCAATAAATGTTCGTTGATTTCATAAAACGTCTTTATCTTTTTCTTTGGAAACTTTGGGGACAGTTAAATTGTGAATGCCTTAACAAGCATCACCACTGTAATCACTCTAATTCGGAATTTTCATTTTGCAGTTTCTGTAGAATATGAAATTCCCAGAGAAAATACAAGAGCTTGAATCATCTGGCTGTGACAGAAAGTAACAACATGCTCACAAAAGGATGGTGATAGGTCAAAGGGCAGAGGGGCCAATCTGAGAGAGCAACCAATAGGTAAAGGTAGAAAAATTTGAGCAAGAAAGTAAACAATGACAGCACTGGATTATAACAAGTAGTAAAAATCCGTGTGTCTATACTAACTTTAATGCAGAAATAAGAACAGCTCTTTTTTTTTACAGAAGAATTCCAATTAATTCAAATAGAAACAATGAGGAAGGCACCACTTCACCCAAGGGATCAAGGTTAACATCACGAATAAGAAGACATATTGACATGTGTCTCCTGATACAGTACACTGAGGAGGGCCCGTTTCTTATGTGATATTCTTGTTAAAAAATGCATAACCTTGAGAAAATATCACACAAACCCAAATTGTGGGGCATTCTAAAAAAACAAAACTGACCAGGATTCTTCAAATGAACCCAGGTCATGAACATAAACTAAAGCTGGAGATTGTCACGGATTGGAGGTCTAAGGAGACATGGCAACTTAATGCAGCACTGAATCCTGAACGGGATGCCGGGATAGAGCTGGTCATTGGTGGACAAATTCAGATAAAGTCTATAGTTTAGGTAATAATACTCATTGTACCAATGTATACGTTTTGTTTTTATAATTGTACTAGAGGCCCGGTACATGAAAATTCATGCACTGGAGCGGGGTCCCTCAGCCCAGCCTGCCCCCTCTCACAGTCCAGGAGCCCTCAGGGGCAGGAAGCAACCCAGTGATCAGGGGAAGGCGACACCCCCATCACACCTCTGCTGCTGCCACTGCCGGCAGCGCAAGCCTCAGCCAGCCCTGGTTACCTGAGCCTTGGGCAGCCCTGGGCGGCTGGGCAGCTGCCATCTGAGGCTTGCCTGTGCCTCGGGCCAGCCCTGGGCAGCTGGGGGCTAAGGGGACTAGGGAACTTTGGAGGCAGGCCCAGAGCCTGCGGGGCTGAGGGGACTGGGTACTGCCATCTTGTGGCTGTGGGCGCCGCCGTCTTTGAGGGCGTGGCAGTCAATTAGCATATTCCCTTCTTATTGACTGTGAGCGCCGCCATATTTTCAAAGATGTGAGGGTCAATTAGCATATTCCCTCTTTATTAGATAGGATTATAACTATACAATATGTTAACGTTAGGGAAGCTGAGTGAAGGATGTGTGGGAACTCTCTGCACTAGTTGTATGCATTTTCTATAAGACTACAATTATTTCAAATAAAAAGTTGAAAAAAGTGCTTAAAAAAAACTAACTGGTTCGCACAGTCGACTTGGTTATACTAATCTTATGTGAGCACAGGTATGTAACCTAAAGACAACCTGTAGTAATCAAGCACGCAGTTGGCTTTAAGTCACAGCTTTCCCAAAGAAAGAAGATGAAATGCAAACCTAAATGTGATCCGATTTGTGTCTCAGCATGAGAATGTGTCTACTCATCGGGATCATATCTCTGCTATCTCCATTTCACTGTATTTTTCTTCTCTTTTTGGTCTTGTCCTTTTTCCTTTCCACATTTCAATAATGATCTGTGTGTAGCCCAGCAATATTGTTTTCGTCATGTGGCTTTTCCTTATTGCGCAGAATAATTTTCATGAGCTGCCTGCAGTGCTGAAGCTGACTGAAATAATCCATATAGCATTTCCTCACCATTTTAGCAGAGCTTTCTTGCTTAGATGACTTTTGGTGCATGTCCCTCTCCCAAGTCTCTATTGGGCCTCCTATCACTACTAACTCTCTTGTGAGTCATTAAGACTTTTCTCTGTACCTGCTTTCTCCCTTGATTCTGCCTTTATGTCCCACAGGGGAGAGAAGTTGTAGAGGCTGAGATCCAGTGCACTGTTTGAATTCATCTTGGTATCCTTCTCCCAAAGCCATGACCTGCAACAATAATGCACTCCAAATTTCAAGGCCTCATGCTCAGCTCTCTAGGGCCACCTTTTGTCTGCAATGCACCAAGTAAAATGTCTTTTCACTGTTACCCAGTGCAACCTTCTGTGGATTTCTGCAATTAAGGGGCTCTATACTGAGTCCCAGGCTGACAGCCTGGTGTTAAATCTATCAGCTCCTGTGTTTGACCCCCCCACAAGATTATTTCTTTGTGTTTTTTGCTTTGTTTTGCTTTTTATCTTGAGGGGCAATATTTAAAAGTTAGAGCATCCTGAATAAAAAGCCAAATTCCAGGCCTCCCTTGAATTATCTAAAGGTCCAGCTACCCTCAGGCCACATTCATACAAGGCCACAAACTGCTCCAGTTGAATATCAGCTGTCCCCTTAGACAATGTGGGTGTTCTAATGTATGTCACCCGGAGCTCCTTTTGACCAGCCTGGGTACTGAATGCTCTTGTGTTTGTAAAAATTCATAAAGGTCAGTCAAACTTGTCTGAGTGCCATTACTTAAAATGATGAGCAAAGAAATCTAAGCTGCCTTTTCTCTGAATCTCCGGACCTCAGAAGCCCTGGCCTATGCATTTCCCTCAGTTTAACTATAAAAGAAAAACCACCTATCATTTTCTCTTGCCTGCAAAAGGGAGGGGAAAGGGCAGGATCCTTGTTTCAGGTTCCTTTATATGTTGTCCTCCTTTGTAAGAAAATGCTATTATCCTTACTGTATGTTGAGCTCTATTCTCACTTACACAGCATCTCTCAAGCATGGGTTTGAGACATGCCGTTAGAGCCATTACTGTTGTATTTCAAAGGGAAGAGAGCTTTGCTAATCTTCTTTGGCATTCATCTCTAAATCTTGGTGAACTCCGGTAGCTTCAATCTCTGAAAGTTTATTTTTGACTTAAGGGATTTTCTTGCAATTGCTAGGTTTTTCAGGTGTCTCGCCAGCTTAACTGTTGTCTGAATATGTTTTGTCTGTTTTCCTTGGCTCTTCCTCGCAGGTTTAAGTCTGTTCCAAGGGGTCACAACATGTCCTGCCCAAATGCCTTTGATTCTGAGCATGTAGTCAGTATTTATTTTTCACTTTACATAAAATATAAATAACTCCCTTATACTCATTTTGAACCTCTTCTCATAGTGCTTATCCTATGGAAGGGGGAAAAAAAATGCCATTCAGCAGACCTCTGTGCGGTGTGAGCAGAGTCCTAGTTGGGGAACATAAATCATACCTTGTACTCACACATATACAAGTGACCCTTCCCCTTCCTGCTGTTTCCAATTACTCAGATTAATTTACGTATTTCCAAACTTTCTGGCACCCCTCTGCTAAAGTACTGCAAACAAATTTACGGCGAGTCCCAGATTCAATATTAATGCAAAATCTTCCAGTCTCAAATTTCATTTTGTCTGTCATTCTGGAATTTAATAAAATTTTGGAGTTTGTTTCATATTTAACGTATTTCTAGGCATTATGCTGATTTTATACTGAAATTTTGGGAACCAAATTATTATAGGCGCTTGAAGGCAACATGAATGAAAAATGAACTGAACTCAAAGTCACAGGCAAATTCAATTTCTGTACAGGCATCTTGCAAATGTCTGCTAAATCACATGTAAGCTCTTTATACAACAAATAAATTGGTTGAGATCTTTAACTTTAATAGCTTATTTAAGTATTTCTAAAACTTTAAGTGCCTGAGCTTTAAATCTCTTTTTATTTTCACCTAATGTCAACTTGGTATAGGTCTTCCCTCCTTAAATCTAAAAACATAGCATGTTTGAAAGCGAAGAAAGCAGGTTAGGTAATCTTTTAAAACAGTACTTGTATTGATCATGTAGCCTTTTCAAGGTAATTTCTCTGGATGGGGTGAAATAGTTCCTCCATAATGCTGCTGCTCCTGGTATAAAATAAATAGTAACAAATATGGTTGATGTTTGGCTCTAGATGGCCTGTAAACTGAAAAAGAAACTGAGTGAGAATATTTTGGGGGGCTAAACCTGTACTGTGGAATGCATATTTAAATATCAAATTTTGAAACTAAAGTTGACGTTTTATCAAGGTAAGGTACATAACAGAAAAGAGAGCTGAGTGAGAAAAGGAGCAATATAAAAATAAATAAATAACTGGAACCAAATCCCAAATAACTGTCCAATAACTTAGGACATAAAGTAACCCATTCAGTTTAATATTAAACATATTTCCTTCAAAAACTTCATTGCTTTCTCCTTTCTCACTAATTCTCTGGGCTCTGGTACTTTTTTCTCTTACATCAGTTTTATAGAGCCTCTCTCCTCTCACTCTCTACTTTCTTTTTCCTTTTAATACCAACAAGAACTCAGTAGCCCCAAATGGCTTGGTTTTGTAGCCATAAGCAAACTTCCCCTGAAACTCCAAACTCATACAATTATTAAACTAGTGTTTTATTACTTGTTTTGGTTTTTGTTGTTTAGTTGTTTCTTCCTTCAGTCTATAAATGACATTCACTGGAAAATAGTAGTTCCTATAACATTTAGTCAGTGAATGTGTGGATAAATACAGAAGAATAAGCCAAGGGCCTAATTGGCCAAGAGGAATACCTCTTAGCCAGGAGGCTCTCCGTTACTCATCACTACCCTATCCTTTTCTACAGTTTTCTTTGGATTTTCAGGGAGCGTAATGAATATAGCCAATAGCAGCTCTCTTATAATTTCTTCCCTTTAATCAACTATTCATAAGTGGAACTTGACTAACAGCAAACATTTTTCTGAGGATTGGGGGCAATAAAAAAGAAGTTCTTCCTTGAAAACACTGATAACTTCCTCAAGAAAAACAAACAAACACAAATGTGTCTTTACATAAGCCAATGCCTAGTCCTGCTGCTATTGTACTGGCTTGGAGTGGTAGAAATCACAGAAAAATTACTGCTGCCATATTTACCAATGCTTAAAACAGTGAGTGTTTTATTTTAACCAAATCCCCAAAGAATACTGAGTCAGACTCTATTCATCTGCAAAAATGGTTTGTGTACTATGGGGTAATGGAGAAGAGCGTATTAATACTTCTGAAATAGGGAAAAGGGGATAAGAGGCGAGCAAGATTGGAGGGTCCATGCACCTTATATTGTGAAACATGCTTCATACAAATCAATCAGAGTGCTGCAAAAACAGAATGCATTCATTTTTAAAAATAACCTTGTATGTTAACCCTAACCTCCAAAGAGAATAATTTGAGATTTTATGTCATGCCTTATCCTCCTAATATATTGAATGTTGCTGCATCCATTATTATAAAAAATACCTTCCTAAATTAAAAATGTGAGTCACTCTTCTCCCTTTTCCTTACCTTCACTGCTACCCCCTTATTGAAGCCACCAACGTCTCTTTCCAGGACAATTACCATAATCCCTTACCTGGATCACTATGTACCTTCTTGTCCTCCTTCATTCTGCAGTGAACGTGATCTCTTAAATAATTAAGTTGTGTCATGTCACATCTGATTAAATATCAATTGCTGCCTATTGTAATAAGAACAAAATTCACATGCTTCACCTTGATCTGCATGGTTCCACCTAACAATTATCGCTTCATTATAACTATGCCTTTCCCCGTGCCTCTCTCCTAAACACAGTTCCCTTCAGACACACAGACCTTCCTTCTTTCTCTAAAATGACAAATTCATGGCTTCCTCTCAAGGGTGAGTATGGAAAGCTCCTCCCTCAGAAGTACGCACAGCTTGTTTTGCTCCCTCTCATCACTGTTGTCTCAGCAAATGTCACCCTTCTCAAAAAGGCCTTCTGTGACTACAATCATCAATCCTCAGACCGCATATCTCAATTACATTACATTCTTTTTCTTTCTTCTTAGCACAAGATACTACTTACTAGTTTTTGTGTTTTTTTTTGGTTTAATGTCTGTCTCATCTCACATGAAAATGTAAGCCCCTTCAGGCCAGTTTCATTGTCTAACTTGCTCACTTGCTTCATTCTCAACACCTGGAACAGCAACCAATAGATATTTACTCAACTTTGTTCAATGGGTGAAAAAGTAAATGAATGACTGCCAACCACAAGGATTGCTTTAGAGATCATATAATCTCAGTAAGAAAAAACGGTTAAAAAGTTAAAGCATCCTGAAAATGTAAGAGATTTCTGCTGCTGTTAGCAATTTATATTCAATTAATGGTATAATTAATCAAATAATGGATATTTACACAATGCATTATATGCTGCAGTGTGTTTTCACATACATTATGTTCCTTGTAGTCATGGGAAGTGTTAAGAACACTGCTATGTCTCTCTTTTCAGAGTTGGTTGGAACAGTTTTCTATAAAGTTATGGAGGGGTTTTCACAGGCACCCAGAAGAAAATACACACAAGATAAAATTCTTATGCCTTTCATAACCTTATGTTCTCTCAGCAATGAGAACAATAAGGAGAGTGGAAAAAGTGCTAAGATTTTGACATTTAATATTATCAGAATTCATTGCAAAAATTTGACAATCCTTAGCAAGTGAAAACAGGAAGAAAACACCCTAACAGGGGAAAGCACTATAGAATAGAATGTAATCCTAAAATGGACAGAAGTAAAATGGTTGTTTTAAGTGTCCCTCTTTTTAATGTTGGTCAGTGTTAGATAGACACCATATTATCTCCCCCAAGTAAGAGCTATATGCCACTAGTATTATGGGCCCTTAACCTGGTACTGGTGAACTGCTAGCCAGCTTTTGGGTTAGAATGACAATATAAAAACTCAGCAGAAGGACCTAAATTCTGAGTTAGCTATTCTATCTATAAATCTTATTTTTTAATGAAAATCACAGAAATACAATTCCCATTGGACATGATCTGTGGTACCTTGATCTTACCTTCTCTTGATGAGGCAAAAATCTCATCCATGAGCTAATATCATTTTCACTATACCATCAGAGCTTAATTTTCTAAAATACTTTTATTGGTTTTAGAGAGAGGATGTGAGAGAGAGAGAGAGAGAGAGAGAGAGAGAGAGAGAGAGAGAGAGAGAGGTAGAAACATCAACGATGAGAGAATCATGGATTTCTTGCCTCCTGCACATTTCCTCCTGGAATAGAGCCCGAAACCCGGGCCAGAGCTTAAAATTAATAGAGCTAAATAAAGTAAAATATTTTAATGACGCATATTTGCTATTTTAACATTTTCATACCGATTAAATATACCATTAAAAGCTTTAGAAAAATGCACACAAGTTTTGAGATAATCTAAAAACCAAATATTTTTTTAAATCTCTAGAATTTATATTTTAGCAAAAGTGTGAGGTTTCCTAATTGCCTCAGTTACTTGATCTGTGTGGATTGAAGTGTAAGTAAATTCTTAGTGTGAATGTTCTCTCTCTTAGACTCTTTGTCCTTCCTCTCCTTATGCATCCTAATTTCTAAAGATAACAGATCATTCTAAACCCATTTCTGTTATTAGCCTTATACCTCCAGTTTCGCTTTTTTTGCAAGTATATTAAAACACCCTAGGAACATTCAAAGCAAGCAACCACAACTAAGTTTTATTTCCCTCTCCCCTGTCCTATTTTTAGTTTTCTTTTTCTCATTTTAAGAAGAAAGGGCTAAGATGACAAATTGTCATTAAAGAAAAACTCAGCAGTAGAAAAATTCTTAAGAAATTATGTATTCGTATTTCTAAAGTTCAGCTGTCTTGGAAGTCTTGAAGATGTCAATGCAATGTGGAAAAGTTAGGAAGAAGTTTCCTATTGATTGTAAGAATAAGACAAGAGATGATCTGTGGTACCTTGATCTTACCTAAAGAAGAAACATATTTCAACTAAAATGAGGTCGCATTTCAACAATACCTGTCTTTGGTCTGAAGACTAAGCCAGCCAGGACAATGAGGTGCATGCCACTCCGGAAGAGATGTCTGACTGTTCATAAGAATGCGTTGTGAGATAAAATGTAATGCCGGTATCTTAGCAAGGCCACACGCTCTTATTTTCTTCAAGAAGTTTCTTTTTTTCAAATTTTTTCTTTCTTAACAAAATTAGAAAGATTCTCATATGAAAAACTACTTTCTCAACTCCTTTTCTGTAAAAGACAGTTATAATATTCACATTATAAAAGGAAACTTTTATATATACGTGACTATATCCAGCTTATAGCTGAGAAAAATAAGATTAAACAGATGACACTACAGTAAGAAATCATTAATTAAAATTATGTTTCATTGTTTCTGTAGTAAAGACACCTTTGACCACTGTTATATATTTACAACTATTTGGAATATTTGAAAAAATGTAGATGATATATAATTATTTCACAAATATGAGTGGCCAAGTCATTAAACGATATAAGTAACATAAGCATTACCAACCTAAAAAGTGGACTTTTGCTCTGATAATACAAGAATCTGACCTACTGAGAAATCAGCAATAAATGAATGGGCCCATTTATCTGATCATAGCATTGCATTTTTTAAAACCTATAATTGCACAGCTAACTGCAGACTAAAACTAAGTTGAGGTAATCACATGAGAAAGTTGTTAGGGTCCTGTTGGAAAGCACACTAACTCCTGTTTTCTGTGTCATCACTGAAATTATTCCCTCTGTCTACCCTGTGAAGAGAGAATGTCTTGACTTTGAATCAACATTTTGGAATGTGTTTTAACTTCTAAAAATATTTTACAAAATGAGAAAACAACAAATCTTAATTTCAATAAAGTAATCCATAATCTTTGAGCATGAATAAATTCAGAGCATGTATGCATATGTATTATTTTTTAAATATTTTTATTGATTTTTAGAGAGAGGGAGAGAGAGAGGGAACGAAACATCAAAGTGAGAAGACACCAATCAGCTGCCTCCTGCTTGCCCAGTAACAGGGGTTGAGCTCCAAACCAGACATGTGCCCTAACTGGGAACCCAACCAACAACCTTTAGGTACTTGGGATTACACCCAACCAACTGAGCCACACAGGCCAGGGCTGCTGTGTTCATATTCTAGTAGTGCTTTAAATTCTTAGGCTACTCCAGGATATCAATATATTATTGCTACCAAATATATTTAATGTGCCTGTTATTATAGACACAATGGGAAAGGCACATATGATTTACCCTATGAAGTACAGATAAAAGTGTTATACTTAAGTCTTTCAGGGAAATATGTTATTATTGTTTTACCATAAAAGTCAACTAATGGGTTTTTAATGCAAGATCAGTTTAACTGTTTTACCAGTTTTATAGTTTGGTTCCCCTTCAGTTACTACTCAATTTCATCAATTATTAGTCTGGAAGCTAGGTCAGAATAATTGGGTTTCTATAGAGATAGCCTAAATCAATAGGATGGAGAGAAACTATATTTTGGTATCATTGAATTCAGAATAGCGTAATAAATAAAACATATTTTCTAACTCATCCTTCTAGTTATGCCAAGCAGGAAAGGGAGGCCACCAAATCATTTATGAAGAGAAAACATAGATCTAAAATTGTGACAGCAGTTTATAGCAGAAAAACATCTAATGAAAAGTATATATAAATTTTGAAGATCTAAGTTTGCTTGTTCTGATGTGTTGCAAAATCTTCCTCTTTTTATAATGTAGAGGGTCCAGAGGTACTTGGAGAGGTTACCATTTATTCAAGTGAGAAAGAACAGAAGAGTGAGAACGGTGATTAAATTATTTTGGCAAGCACAATACTTTCAAAAGCAAGTGAGGAAAATACATTCATTGGCACACATGTAAATAAGTCCAAAAAGTAACTTTTTAAAAACTCAAATTAATTTTTTAGAGATATGTTCATACTTTTGTATTTGATGTTCAAATGGTTGAACCTTTTTTTCAAGGAACTGAAAAACTCTAAATATCACCTTCCAAAATAGAATAACTGGAGAACGTCCCCAAGGGCTGAAGATGGTAAGATCTGTGAATGCTATGTTCCAATTTCACTCCTATGCCTCTGGTTATGGGTTGTTGTATAGGTTAAATTTGGAGACTAACAATCCATATGAAAACGTAAGGCAACTCCACAGAGGATAAAAGGTGTCATGACTCTTCTCTGTTTGATTGGTTGTAGATTAATCTTGTCCTCCCTTTCCTATAAAAAAAACAAATAAACAAAACCCCCAAATCTTATTGTTTGCACTTTCTGTACAACAAGGTAGCTTTTGCCATTATTCTTAGATAAAATATGGGGAGCTAGATTTCTTCAGAGAATTTAAGCAAAATTTATGAACTACCTAAAGTAAAGATGACTATTTCCTGATAGAAGTTTGGTCCAATATAGATTCTGATTAACTGATTTTAAGAGTCCTCAAACTTTGCTTCAGTATTCTAGCTACGAAAACCACTGTTTCAAAGTATAAGCATTGGTTCATTATAATTATAGGTATTTCAAACACAAATGCACTTTGACATCTATTTCTCCCAGTATCAGATTCTATTACAAAAAATATATATTTATTATATTTGAAATGAATTCAACAGAATAGTGCATGCTGGGAGTTGAAAAATAACAGTTTCTTCATTTCATATTTTTGTTCTTCAAGGAAGAAATAATCACAAATATATATATATTGTCTTACATTTATGGGGAGTTTTGTTTTTGTTTATTGTCTTACATTTTGAAAAACAAAAGTTTATTTTAATAACCTCTCTCCAATTTTCAGGCTAAATTCATGTTTTTATAGATATTTTTGCTGAAGTAGCTATTTTAAAGAAGATTATATATATTTATATATATATTTATATTTATATACACACATGCACACACACACACACATATACTAGGTTGGTTCCATTCACTATGAAATTAGTTTAACTAATGACATCATGTTCATACAATCATGTTTAAGTTTCAGTACTAATTCTACTTTCTTGAATGAATCTATCTAGAATGAAAATGTATTTCCTTTGTATAGGAATTGTTTTGACAAACATCACAGAAGATAGATAAATCAATCAATACATCTGGTTGGTACTTTTTACTACACAGAATCCCTATAACTCGGAAGGAAGGAATTAAAAAAACGTGAGGGCACATTTTATAAAAGGTAGCAGAATCATGAAAAAAAATCTGGATCATAGTAATATATAGAACAAAGGGAAGATATAGATACCTGTTTAGTCCATGTGACTTTATTTTGATTTATTTTTAATTGAATGTACTGGGGTGACATTGGTTAATAAAAGTATATAGGCTTCAGGTGTACAATGGTATATTACATCATCTGTATATTTCATTGTGTGTTCAGCAATCACACAAATCAAGTCCTTCCATCACTATTAATCCCCCTAAGTCCCCTCTTACCTCACTTACCCCTCCTTTTCATCTAGTAATCACCATACAGTTATCTGTGTTTATGAGTTTTGGTTTTATGTTTGTGTGTGTTTTTTCTTAATGCTTTCACCCTTTTCCCTAGTCTCCCAACCCCTCCCCCTGCCCATAGCTGTCAGTCTGCTGTTCTCTGTATTAATGAGTCTATTTTTATTTTATTTGTTACTTAATTTTGTTTATTAGGTTTTACATATGAGTGAAATCATATGGTACTTGTCTCTTCTGCCTGGCTTAATTCACTTAGCATAATACTCTCCAGGTCCATCCATGCTGTTACAAAAGGTAAGATTTCCTCCTTTTGTTGGCTGAGTATTATTCCCTTATGTAAATGTTCCACAGCTTTTTTTAGCCACTCGTCTACTAATGGGCAGTTGGGCCGTTTCTAAATCGTGGCTATTGTAAATAATGCTGCAATGAACATAGGGGTGCATATATTTTTTTCAAATTAGTGTTTTGGGATTCTTCAGATATATTCCCAGAAGTGGAACCGGCAACTCATTAGGCAGTTTCATTTTTAATTTTTTGCGGTATCTATACTGCTTTCCACAGTGGCTGCACCAACCTGCACTCCCACCAACAGTGCACAAGGGTTCCCTTTTCTCCACATTCCCACCAATACTTATTTGTTGACTTATTGATGATAGCCATTCTGACAGGTGTGAGGTTAAATGGAACTTACCTTTATTGTACACCCTAAACTCTGAAAAGAAATTGACAAGGCAAGTAGCAAGAAACTAAAGTCCTGGATTCAAGACATTTGGACACTAAACGTCTCTGCATATCTCCACTGTGGCTGACAAGTAACATCTTATTCTTAAGTATATATTAACTATATCAGTCATCCCCCACCCTTTCTAGGATTTTTTACATCCAATTAAAAAAATCACTTCCAACTTAATGATTCTAGCATAGTCAACATTTAAGTTTTCTGCAACATTTTCACATGTTTTCTCGCACTAAGATCTTTATATATATAATTGATTTTTTACAGAGAGGAAGGGAGAGGGATAGAGAGTTAGAAACATCGATGGGAGAGAAACATCGATCAGCTGCCTCCTGCACACCCCCTACTGGGGATGTGCCCGCAACCAAGGTACATGCCCTTGACCGGAATCAAACCTGGGACCCTTGAGTCTGCAGGCCGACACTTTATTCACTGAGCTAAACCAGTTTCGGCAAAGATCTTAATTATATCCAGCCCCACATTGATATAAGTCTCTTCAAATTATTTTACACTGCAAATATTTTCATAAGAGATTTATTATGAAATCAGAAGAAATTATTCATTTTAAGAAATTATCATTTTGCCTAAGGATACTTTAATCTCTTCCTTAAGAAACAGTCATTTGAATTCGGCCTCTTCCTAAAGTCATTTGGCTGTCTCCCCACTCCTCTTTCCTTCCCTCCGTCTGTTTCTGAAATTCACATTCTTTTCTCTTGTTTTAACACATAAAATTTTCTTCTTCATTTTCGCATTGTCTCCTTTCCGTGTTACCAGCATCAATTTGAGAGAGATCTCAAAGACATCTCTTCAAAAGAGATCTCTTCAAAGAGACCTCTTCTAAACAAAACTTTTATTATATTTCTGGATATAAAGAGACAAGGATCGCAGTTCAATCTTCTTTCAAGAGAGAAAAATTAAGATTTTTACATACACCTGATATACACATTTAAATGATTATAAGACCAGGAACTTTTATTACTTGTGAATATGTCTCCACATCTTCTGAGACTCAAGAATTTAAGAATTCAACAGCCCATCCCCCTTTTATCAGAAAATTTAACAATTTAAAATATGTTTCTTTTTAAGTCTTACTCCTTCTCAAGCCAAACTCTAATATAATATGGCATTGTTATATAACACATTGGTTGATCCTAAGTGAATAAGATTTATCCTCCACTTTTGCTGTTAAGAGTTACAAAGATGTTTCCTTTTTCAGATGGGATAAAATCTATTAAGAACTGACATGTACATTAGCTTAACCCTACATTAAAATCAGTATAAACTAAAAATATTAACAATATAGAATTAAAGGACAAGTAGATGGGTATAAATTGAATAGAAGCAAGCAAGTTGTTTTTCTGTTTTTAAAAATGTTTGCATTTATACTTAAAAACTTACACAGGAAAGAGTAACACAGGCAGAGAGTAGTACAACCATTTCTATTTAGTCCACACAGCTAAGAAGCTACCCATTACTCAATATATGTTTGGAGAACCTGAAAGTGATTTCTCATTTTCTGGCATGAATCTCTAGCTTTTGCACTAGAAAACACACCTGTGTAATTCACATGCCTCTTTTATTCTTCAAGGACAATTGACATGAGCCTGTGCAAAAGCTAACCTCTTTTTTGAATTTACTAGTACATTCCTATATCTTGTTCAGCATGTCATGAAGAAGTTTGTCATAATGCAGCAGCACTTCCTTTTCTAACTTCCAACAAAATTTCATATCATTTTTCCTTTTGTCCAAGTAAGACCCATCTTTTTTTTTACTTTTGGTAACTAGCTGTGACAATTTTAGGTCTTTTCTAACAGTTTTGAAAGTTGTGTTAAATAAATATGAGCATTGGTCTACAACTAATTTTACTTGTGCTAGCTGATATAGTACCTCTTATGCTGACGCGGTGATACAACATGACACTATTTCGGTTTAAGGAAAAAGTAACCATCCTTTTCCATGCGTCCTGCTTACATATTAGATGACCGCTCCCACCCCTTCCATGGAACTAGATTGTAGTCCTTTGAGTTACTTAGTTTGCAATCTCAGAAGAAGTTTGGGGGACAACATGTTTAACTTTTTATTACATTTAAAATTCTCCTCAGGTATTCGTTCCAATCATTGTAGCAATAGCTCTATCCCTCCTAAACACATACAAAAACACCGAGGCCCGAGCTCTGGATGAGGTCAATTTCTGGAGATTGGGGACTCGATCAGAAAAAAAAGCCCAATAGCAGTAGTCTGCAGGTGCCATGACTTCGCTAGCACACAGGGCCGCAAAGCTTCATTCTGTTCACCTGCTCTGGTCCTATTTCAAACATTCTTCCGAAGAAGGGCTGAGAGCTCTTTGCTCCAGATCAAAGCATCATCATCATGTCGAGATAAAGCTATGGGCTTCCATTTTATCCATATAGTTTTCACTGTTCCACGCCAACTTCAAGGCAAGTTAAGGCAAGTTCAGAAGCTATATGGTCAGGTGGCAATGATATGCTTAAAATATCTCATAAGTGTCAGACTCTCTGAAGGAACTCGTATTAGTTTCATTACTGGTAAAGGAAATGACCTGTGTGGGTACATTATACAGAATATAATCTGGTTGCCAAGAGCAGGTTGGTTAGAAACACTACAATTCATTCCTCTGTTTTCCCCCATAATGAAGCAATAATTTTTGGTCAATTCATAATTCTCTTCATATATAAGCACAGTCATCAAATCTTCCAGGGCAACATTTTGCCTCTTTGCTTCGCATTGGGATGCGGGTAGCATTCCAATCTTTCTTACTTCTCTTTATTGTAACAAACCCCCGCCCCAAACAAGCTGAAATATGCCAGTCAATGAGAACTCATGGTAAAAAGAAACCGAGATCTGTGATCCTGCTTTCACTCCCAGCAGTTAACCATTCCAATGCCAGATGCCCTAATATCTGTTCACTATTTGTTTTTTTTTTCTTGTTTGTTTTTCACGCGTGCAACGGCTCTCAATGATTATCAAACTTGCACCGGGATTCCTGGATTTCCGGATCAAAAGTTTACAGAATCCAGGTTTCTTATGATCCCCTCCCCCCGCCCCCTCTGCTCTCCATACACATCCCCATTTAAACTTCTACCATTCACCAGCTCTTATTTGGATAAAAAGCAAGGGCAAAATGCCAGTGATGGGTGATCATCCCCAGGTACCCTGAGCTGTATCACACACCTTCGGAATCAAAAAACAAACAAGCAAAAAAGTCAAGTTCAAGTAGGTGTCCGTGTTCAACAGCGCCCTGGTAGCCTTAGCCTCTCCGCTGCTGACACGGATCTCGCGCAGGCAGGGGCTACAGAAATCTAAGGGGCTTGGGCGGGCGCTTTCGCCTCTCTGCCACCCTGGGTGCAGCGGGTAAGGGAGTGAACCCAAGGGCTAAGTTGAGGGAGCATCTACCTAACGCAGACAATCCGGAGCCCGCAAAAGCTCGGAGCCCTGAGTCCGCGCGGAGGGAAGTCTTGGGAAAGCGAATTCTTATTCCAACATCTGCAGCGCTTGGGGTGCGCGGGCAGACGCGCGCGGTCCAGTCCAAACACTCCCGGGGGGGGGGGGGGGGGCCAAATCGGGACCGGTCAACGGCCAAAGGAGCAAGCTGTGGGCGAGCCGAGGGCTCTGGCACCGGGTTCAGAAAGCCCCCACCGCACCCCTCACCCTCCGGGAGGCCGGCGCGCCGTGGCCAACCGGACCCGGGGAGCGGGGCCGCGAGGACTTAAGTTTCACACTCACTTGTCTGCAAGCATCTTCCAGCAGGAAGACCAAGGAGGAGGGAGAAAGGGGAGAGGTGGTCTCCTTACCTCGGTCGGCTCCCACCGTCAGCACCTTGGCGATCGGCAGTAATCCCGAGAGAGTGAGGAAGGCGAGGAGCAACTCGGACATCGCGGTCGCCCGGTGGGGAAGCCTGCGCTGGAGTCGGCTCGGCGGCACCCTCGGCCCCGCGGCGGCGGCGGCGGCGGCGGCGGCGGCGGCGGCTCGGAGCCCGGAGTGGAGCAGCGTCATTTACAAATGTCACTGGAAATTCTTCAGCTCAATGAGCCCCGCCGGTCCGCCCGCTCCTGCCTGGAGCAGGATGTGGAAGGTGCACGGATGCGCGCGTCGGGGAGAGGGAGTGCGTGTGAGCGCGAGCGAGCGAGCCGCCCGTGTGTCTTGACTTTTCAATGCAGGGTACGTCTGATCTTACATCACGCAAGAGGGGCAGTGAGCGGTGCCAGCGGATGGGGGTGCGCTGACGGATCACCGAAGCCGCCACACACCCCTTCGTCGCCCACATCAATCACGTCTGTTACTTAGTAAGAGGCATTTAACACAACAGGGAAATACCACCGCGAACCGAGAGCGCCACAAATCACGATGATGTCGGTCTCCTTGAAGGGAAAGTAACTCCAAGCTGCTTCTGTAGGGATCTGGGTCTTTAGGGAAGCGGGGGGAGCGGGGTGGAGGGGGGGGGGGGCGGGAGCTTCTGCCTCGGGCTGAGCCAGCCAGGCGCCCAGGAAGCTCCCGCATTTGACAGCCAGCTGGAAATTAGCGGCTCCAGCGCCCGGTGCTGCTCTCCGCCAAGCAGTTTGGAGCCGTTTGTTCCCTGCAAGCCTCCTTCCCGGGAGGGGAGGACGAGCCACGGAACGGAGCTTCTCTTAGGGAAATGGTTCCCACCGCTGGACACAAATGCCACGCTCTGTCAATCGCAGTTTTAACTTTTATGCTGAGTAGTAGCCCCTGGGGACAAAGATGCGAAATTTCGTGACTCAGCAGAAACAGCCAAACAAGCCCCCAAAGTCATGATGGATTGAGGGAGAAAGGGAAGGTGAATGGAAAGAGATACCCTGAGCAGGAAGCACAGGGCAAGAAATGGGCAGTTCGTTTTGCAGTAGATTTCTCTCTTTAAAAGGCCACCTTAAACCATTTTCAACACTCGAGGATTTATTTTATTGTTGTTGCTTTGTGTATGTGTGTGTGTGCGTGTTTTTTTCTTTTCCCGCATAGTACAGCGGTGGTTTAAAAACTTTCCCAAACCATCCGAGGCACCAAAATGAATCAAGGGAATTTTTTTTTTTTAAGTGACTTGAATGACCACTTATGTTTTAAAATATGACCACCCAAGTGCCTAAAATTTTAGGTAGCAGTGGAAAATTGGCTAAGGAGTTAAAAATCAGAAATCTTGAGTCGAAGTCTTATTTTTTCCCTTGTAACATCAGTAATCCTTGCCTAAGAACAAGGTTGAAAAATGCATTGTATATAATATTTTCAGGGAAAATTATAAGGAAACAACAAAACTAAGCAACAGGAAGATTGAGAAGCAAAGGGAAGCTATTTTAAACACTTTTATTCGGTTTATTGGTTGAGACTGAGAGTAGATGAATGCCAAGCTGTTTATGAGTAAAATTATCCAGAAACATCTCTGGATGCTCCTTCAAGGCCAATAAAATTAGACTGGTTCAAAGAACACTGGGGTGACTCTGAGGGACATTGCTACAAATCTGTGAAATTCACCTTTTCATACTTACTCTGTGATTAGAAAGTGTCTTCTATGCCCATTTTTCCATATTTTAAATTTTCAAGTTTATTTTCCCTTGTTAATCAAATCATTTCCTATCTATAAGAAGACTCCTTCCACATTTAAAAAGATATTTTTTCCTTCTAAAGTTGTCATACATCTCATGTAACCTAGTCATTTTTATTTTTTTAACTAAAATGTAACATATAGAAAACTAAAGAGAAACTTTTTTCTATTTTGCTTCATAATAAAATTTCACAAACTTTGGAATGAGTGGCTGAGTTCAAAGAATGTGAAGGAGGGGAGAGGAAGAGGAAGATTTGAATGATGCACAAAGTAATAAATATCTATTCCACAACCCACAGACCTCTGCATTCTATGAAATACTTATCCTTTCATCAGGACAAACTGAGCAAGTATCTTTCTGACATGATACCATTCAGTCAAGTAGGAGGACAACTACTAGGTAATCCATATCCACTTAAGTCTTGACAGTAAAATGAGGAGTGCTTACAAACCAGATTTTTCTTATTTCATACTATTTTCCACCAATTACCACTATTCACCCACCCATCTCAAAAATCACAAGGAAGAGAAAAGCAGTCAGGAACAGTACAACCAAGCCAAGACTCTTAGGGTGCAAATCAGTGACTCACTCACTTCTGCATTATATGTAGCAACCCTAGATTCCACTGTCAACTCTTAAAAGGGAAAAACAACCAGAGAAGTAAATGTCCTGCAAATTTCAAATTCTAGTGCATATTCTAAATATGCTACCTTCTAAATATGTAGTGCTTGCTAATAAAAAAACCTACTGAGTGAATTAGGCAGAGTAAAAACCATGTGATACCTTTTAGATCATATGGTTGACTTTTTAAGAGCTCTGAATGAAAGAAAAATAAGGATGTGTTGTCCACACATTTTGATCAGAATAAGAAAGCAAAACAAAATTCCTTTTTAGTAATTATCAATGAAATTGCCTATTGAATGACACTTGACTGAAAATGGTAGTATAAAATAGTGGTAACAATAATGGAAGCTCCCGAATGAATGATGGGAACTTGTATTTAATATCAACTGTAAATGATTCTCAATTTTACCAACAAAATATAATTTAGGACTTATTTTAAGAATGTGAATAGATGTTATTAACAAAGACCTGAGGGTATAAAAACTGTCTACAACAATTTAGTGGCAGAAAGGATGTTTAGGTATGTACAGTGGTCACAACATATGCACTTACTGGTAAATGCATATCAAGCAGGTTTTTAAGACAAAAATTATAATAAGGATATTGGTTCATACCACAAAGTCATAATGATACATAATAAAGGGATTAGATATTAAACTTAATAGAGACATATTTGTTCCAGAACTGACATAAAGGGCAGTATTAAAATAAAATTGGATAAAATTATCCCACATCAAATCATTTGTATAATGGTGGCTCTTATTTAAAAAAAAAAATTGAAAATGACCAGTTCATCAAAAGAGATAGTTGTTTTGTTGTGTTGGTTTTGTTTTTTGTTTTTTGTTTTTGTTTTTTGGCATCAATGAGGTTAGTAAAGGTATGGCCAAATTTGAGTTTTAAAATTAAATAATTTATTTCTAGGTTTTGAATGACCATCAGTTATAATGGACTATAAATAAACGGGAAAACATAAGTATAATTTTCTATAAAATACTGCTATTTTCATTATATATGCTTTAATAAAAAAGAAAATAAAGTTATTTAAGTGATCTGTTGGTGAAGAGAGACTATTTGGAGCTACTGTTCAAATTCTGCTTGTTTCTATGGCCCATTATAATTTCTTTATTCTAATCAGAGTTATTAACACTGACAAGTTAAATAAATTAATTCATCAAACTATAGACTGTTATGAACTCTCATTGAGGTAAATTAAACAAAGTAGAACCAATCGTTCTTACTTTCTGTTCTAACACAACACGTGAATATTAATTATTAGCCAGAGGTAATCTTATACCTCCCAATTAGAGCCACCCTTTATGTACATGTGATCAAATATCAGATTTCATTTCTGCTAACTTAATTGCTTTCTTGTGCTGTTGGGGGGTGGTGGTTTTTTTTGCAGGGTAGTGGGGGGGTTACCATAGGTAGTAACAATTCATCCACTACACACCTACCTGAAAGTCTTGTTAGGAGCAGGGCATGTGTCTACACAAACCAAGACTGACAGTGTCTCTCATGAAAGTAATGTGGGCAAGGAGAATTGGCCTGAAATCAGGTTGCTAGGAATTTCTGCAGCTATCATTCCAAGGGCTGCTAGATTTCTTACTCTCCTTCCCTCACAGAAAAGTTGCCAGGCAGCAGCAGACACAGGATGAGAAAGAAGTGGGTGGGGGTGGAGATTGAGAATTGTTAAAGAAACATTATCAGTGCTTTAACATTGAAACAAAGATACTGAACAAAGCTCCTAAGAACAGAAACGTACAACACAACAACAAAACAACCTTTAGTTTCATTTTATTTATCAACCTGCAGTATTTCGATGCACATTTTTACCTTCTTTCCTTCTAAAGAGTGCTGTAACTGTTTGGTAGCATGCTGTTTCAATAGGCATATGGAGAATTTAGTTGAGATATATAGGATTTTGGTGCAACTTTAATTGCCACCATTTGCGAAGTATTAGCAGGTATGTATACCTAGAAAGAAAATGAAGAGTGCTGCAATTATCTAATTAAATCTGGAAAATAAAATTATTTTCAAGCAAATTAAGCTTTACTTTTTATATAAATTTCAGCTTATGCACTGTCAATATTGTTAGGCGCTGTAAAATACATATGATAGTGAAAAGCACAACTGATAGTGAATTATAACTTTCAAAAGGTAAAAAATAAAAACTCAACTCTGATTTGATTGGTTTACATTTTCTCTGACTTTGATAAACTGTTTTAATCTTTATTGTTGAATGTATTATATGAGTCCCCTTTTTTCCCTATTGACCTCTTCTAACCCCCCCCACACCCTCCTCCAGGCCTTTGCCACCCTATTGTCTGTATCCATGGGTTATGCATATATGCATACAAGTTCTTTGGTTGATCTCTTCCCACACACCTACCCACCCACCCCACCTCCCACCCCCACCTTTCCTCTGAGATTCATCAGTCTATTCCATGCTTCCATGTCTCTGGACCTATTTTGTTCTTTTGTTTATTCTGTTCATTAGATTCCACATATGAGTGAGATCATGTGATACTTATCTTTCTCTGACTGACTTATTTCACTTAGCATAATACTCTCCAGGTCCCTCCATGCTGTCTCATAGGGTAAGAGATCCTTCTCCTTTACTGCTGCATAGTATTCCATGGTGGTTTGCTAAACTTTTAACAGTAGAAAGGAAAGGAAGGAAAAGAGTCTTTGCTGATTTAGACAACCTTATCAGGCAACAATCACTTCCATAATAATGGTACAGTCTCAAGAGACAAATAGTATTTTGGATTTTGGATATGTCTTCAGAAGGCACAATCAGTAATAATGCAATCCAGTCATGCGTTGGTGGAGAGAGGGTAATACAGAAATGCCTAAAACTGGTCAAATCCTGTCACTCTACTTGTGTGGAAAAAGCCCTTGAGTTTCAGGTCAGCTGCTGATTAAATGCTTCTTGTTGGTGGCACTTTTTGACAGGCAAGATGATCTCCACATCCTCACCCCCAGCTGCTAGAACAGAGTTAGTGTTCCATGCTGGGGGTTGTTTGTCAGTGGTCCATGGCCGGCAGCACTTTGTCTGACTATGCCCTTGAGTCCCTTTTCTAGCTGCCAATATTGACCTCTGTCCTTTTGGTCATCATCTTTCTGCTTCTTAATTTCTATTAGATACTCTTAGATTGCTGGAGCTGGATGGAACATTCAAGTCATCCCTTCCAATTTACCACGTTTTACAGAGAAAAAAACTTAAAGACAGGAAAGGTGAGTACTCTGAGGTCACACATCTTATTTTTCTCAGAAACAGTTCTTGAATACAGTTTTATGACTCTTCCCTATGTTATGTAGTGAGCTTCACTGATATTTCTTTAGATTTTTCATAGCTCAGAGGGGTGGTCGCTCAGAGGTTTGAATTTGTTCACTCATTTAATAGCTATATATTATGTAAAAGCCACTGCACTCGGCACCATGCAAATACCTACGAAGAAAACAGACACTGTTCTTGAACTAGCAAAGCTTACAATTGAAATCAAATGTCATTTCTGCGCTAATGGTCTGACTTCTCAGAATCTCGGGGGAACCATATTTTTTATAAACCAAAGTATATATGACACATAACGGCACTGCTGAGACCACAAAATAAAATTGGGGCTGCAACTTTTGTAAAGGAACCCGAGCCTTCTGTTAGAATTTGATTCTGAATAAGAAATCACAAAACATATACTTAACTATCTTGAAGGTTGGTACCAGCATTTAGTCAACTATCGCATCATACCTCCTTTGATCTAGAACTTGGTAGCAAATTCAGAAATGTTCAGAATTCAAAACGTCAGAAATGTTGTCAGTGTAACTGACAAATTAATCTGAGCCAGTGCATTCTGTTGTGTTGTGTGTTCACATGCAATCAGAGGACACAAAGGGACATTGAGAAAGTCTTGTTCAACTTCTATTCATTTGCTTATGTTTATTGTTGATATTTTGGGGACCCTTTCAACTGTTTTAGCCACTTTAATGATTTTCTACTTCACGTACAAATTATACTTTTCTTCCATTTCCTTTGGATGTACTCTTTAGCATTTCTCAATCTCTAATCCCCCAAAACATGGTCTTTGTGCCTGGGCTTTCCTTACAATCAGTACCTAGAGACACTTTGCCATACAGCTGATTAATGGCTTTTCGCTTCTCCCCTTGAACTTGTTTAATCTTTCCTCTATCTGCTGTTCCCTGGTCCTTTTGCCATGCAACACATCCCAGTATCTGAAGTAAATGGGATAATACAAAGACGAAGATAGAAGTAGGTACAAGCAATTGACAGAGAGCTAGGAGGATGGGATACCAGAATTATATTAGTTGCATTTTACATGTACTGTACTTTCATAATGTTAGTTGCTGTTAAAAATGTAAGACATTCTTTGGAACTACAGTATCTTTGGCCAAGTTTAGTTTTGTTTTTTACTTTGGGGAAATTGTTTTGCTTTGGATGGTGGGGTTTATAAGAAAGTAATTACCTATTTTTTTTAAATTTCTTTATCAAAAATGGCCCTCACAAAATAAATTAAAAACACAAAGTTAAGACAAGCAAAAATAATGAAAGGAAGGAAGGAAGGAAGGAAGGAAGGAAGGAAGGAAGGAAGGAAGGAAGGAAGGAAGGGAAAAGCACACCTTTCTTTAAAGTGTACCTTGAGTAATTCCCACTGGAAACTGCTCCACAGAGGTTATCCACAGCTTTATTTGGACACAATACCTGTCACAGAGTGAGTACTAAACAGGCGTGTGGTAACAGGAATACACTTAGTGTGGAGGCTTTGCCTTTTTTTTTAAAGTTTGCCTTAAAACTTACAGAACTAACTTTTCCCAAACATCATTTATTTTTTCTAAGTAGGAAAACTTATTTTTCTCGTAGGAAATGTCCCTTGCCCTTTGAAAGTGTTTTCTATTCTAAAAATTGCACTTTTTAATCACAATAAAAACTAAAATGCAAAAGGAGCTTTCTGGTCCAGAACAGAATGCCCTAATTTTGCGTCAAGGCTCCTTTTGTGGGAAGAAAAATAGTGACATTTGGACCTAGATATATTTATCAAGATTTATGAAAATGTGCGATATTATACATGAAAACAAGGAAAGTTAAATTACAGTTGAAATACCCTTAAATGCTTTTATGACTTTCCATTGCTACTTTCTGCAACTAAACAGACTTTACAAGGATAACTTCACATTGTTCTGCAAATCCTAACACATAACAACAACAACAAAAAGAGCGTTAGGACAAAGTTACTCAGAAGTACAAAATAGAAGAAGTAGAAGAGGATGGATAAGCTATGCTTGGACTTAGGGTGACCAAGAACATTTTTGGTTATTCAGTCTTTCTTTGTTATTAAATGCATTTTTTGTTTCATTTATTTAAATTTTTTTAAATATGTTGTTATTGATTTTAGAGAGAGAGGAAGGGAGAGAGAAACATCGATTGGTTGCCTCCTGCAAGTATCCCGACAGGGGACCAAACCTGCAACCCAGGCATGTGCCCTGACTGGGAATGGAACTGGTGACCTCTTGGTTCATGGGTCAGTGCTCAACCACTGAGCCACACCATCTGGGCTAAATGCATTTATTTTTAAAATAAGTATTAATTCTATACTTTCATGTGTACACCAATCCTAATTTAATCCAATTTAAGGTTCTGTTATTTCTTGCCAAAAGGAAGTTAATGAAAATACAAGAAACAATTTTTATATTCTTTACTAAACAATCTGAAAATTATATTACAATTATTTGAAAAAGAAAATATATATAGAAACCCATGAATTGATCCACATTCAGAAAATATACAAGATTAGTCAAAGGATTGTTGATATTAATCTTTACTTTTTATCCAAAACTTAGAAGATGAATCAATTTGGCCATTTCCACAAAGGGACATCCAACCACTGTGACAACAGCTCAGAAAAAGTAACATAGTCTGTTGTTGACCTAAAATAAAAAAATATTAAAGGACAAATAATTAACAGGACTGAATTTGGCCGGGGAGTTTCTGGAACCAACCATGCTCCAAACTGTAGGTTGCAAGTGAAAGCAAATGAGAGCTCCAGTGATGCTATGGAGGCACCTGCCAGGCTGGCTCTGGAGCTCTAAGCTGATTCCCTCTGCTCGCCTCTCCCCACACTTTACATTTATGGCTGTCACAGTTTCCAAATCAAAGTTAGAACTCATGAACTAATAAATAGAATTATTTGGCAGAATGTTTCTACTCAAGACTGTTGCAGAAAAATCCAATCTCTTTGGCCATAAGAACTATAAAATCTGAGAAACTTTAGTTATAAACTGGCTTTTATTTAATGTTTCATGCTTTCGAAGTACATCAAGAACCTGGGATTCTTATCAAGTCATTGTTAAAGATAATGTATAACCTAGTTTTATGAAAGGAAATATTTTTGTAGCTTTAATCATATGGCAAGCAGGGTTGATATCTTGCTTTGTAATGCAAACAGGCTGTAGGACACGATCATACCTGCATACAGGTGTTTCAAGTTATGGATGTAACAAACGGTACTGGAAGTGATTTCATTATTTGCGACTGTGATAGTGGTGAACAAGGTAATGAAGAGAAGCGCTTAGCACTCATACATGTGTTTTGAAATCAAAAGCATACATTAAGCTCACTTGTATGAAAAAGAACAGAAGCTAAACACGGGTTCTCTAAGCAAGGCACACCGTGAAGCACTTCAACAAGAAATTCAGGGGGGATATTGGTACTTAATGTGCTTAATGGGGCTCATAGCACTATCCTGGGGGCATCTAGAGGTTAATTTTTAAACTGACATGATATTTATTGATCATATTAAAATAAAAAGCAACTGTTTTTAAATCTACAGTTTCAAAGCGTAGATGAAGCATTTTCCCCCAACACTTTAATAAAACATTTTTTTTTTTTAATATCAGTGGGTGCCACAATAGGTTTTCATTTAGGTTTTTGTTAAAACTCAGTCTTAGCGACCAAATGTCATTCAGGTGAAACACAAGTGCTGGAGTGAATTTTAGTTTTGCCCTCATCTTCCCCCATTCCCAACCCCCTTAAAACAATCACCATCAATTGTTACCTCTCTTTGATAATGGTAGGCTAAATTCTCTTTAGGAATATGATTTCAAGAGTAATTTAAATCATTTCTCATATTATTCTGCTTTAAAGACCAGAGAGAATGAGACACATGACTCTGATTTTTACTGTTTTATGCAACTAAATATCTCCAGAAGAGGATGCTAATTGTCTCTGGCATTCAACTAAAACGTAGAAGAAACCTTATTTTGAATTTTCAAAATACAGACCAACTCAGCTGTCTATACTATCAGACCTATAGGCTTTTAGAATGATAAGGCTCAGAATGCCATTTAGTCACACATTATAATATCCCTGTCTTTCAATGGGGAATAGGAAAAGAGTGACAAAGAGTATTTCTGTTTATTTCACTAGGTTTTGTTCTTTATATAAAAGGTAATATGAAAATGTGCCCAAGGGTTTACCCCTTTCCATCTAAACAAAATCTGACTAGAAAAAGCAGATGCTTCGGTTCATAGTACTTGAGTGCCCCCTAAAGGATACTTTTTATATTTTTGTTCATGTAGTTAAGTAAGCTTTAAAAAAAAATTGTCACTTCCTAGAATTTTTTTTAAGTAAAAGTAAAATGATAAAAATATGCATCTTCAAAACAAGCAATGATGTACTCTCAGCTCCCCATATCTTTATATCTAAAAATCCAAAGCAGACTATTATTTTAATCACTTAGTTGTTTCTCTGCTTTCGCCTAAAATTTCTCCTAAAGTTATGATTTGCCTGCTTTTCTATTGTATGTCTGCATATATAGTATCAGTTACTGCATTTCAAAATATTCATCTAATTTTTATGTTTATTGGACATAGGTATTTTGCTTTCAATATTTTTAAAAAAGATCAACTAGTTGTGACTTTTGAAAAATAAAAATAAAATGTCCTTGTTTGGGAGGAAGTGCAATTGTTGATCTGTCTGGGAATAGAATCTTTGAACATCTTACATTCCAACTTTACATCTATGAATAATATTGGAATGTAAACAAAGGAAGCATAGCCTATAATATAATAGAGGGATATGCTTATTAGCCCAGACATCGTAACAGTCAAGACCGGTCAGGCGCGTAATAGTCACTACCAGTCAGGCGCTGCCCGGGAGTGGCCCCTGGTGGAAGCGGCCACTGGCGGGGGCTTGCACAGGCCTGCAAGCGCTGCCCAGCCCGGAAGCTGCCCAGTCGGGGGTCATGAGCAGGCCCGCGGCATCCCCATCCTGTGCTGAGGTAGAGCAGCCCCCAGGGGAAGTGGCCACCAGCGGAGGCATGTGCAGGCCTGCCCAGCACTGACGTCATGCTGCCTGCCTGTGTGGCGCAGCCTGAGTGCATCCCCGCCCAATGCTGAGGTGAAGCTGCCTGCCTGTGTCCCTGACCTCGGACGTGGTGCTGCCTGTGTGAATCCCCACCCAGCGCTAAGGTGAAGCTGCCTGCCTGTGTCCCTGGCCAGGGATGTGACACTGCCTGCCTGTGTGCCTGACAAATAGCAATATTAAAATATTTTCTCTAATTCCCTTTTAATGTGCACAAATTTTGTGCACCGGGTCACTAGTCCTATATGATAAAAGCCCAGCGACCATAATGGCAGAACGACCAGAACAACCGGTCGGCCAGTCACTATGATGTGCACTGACCACCAGGGGCCTAGATGCTCAATGCAGGAGGAGGGGGAGGGGGGCACAGTGAGGCCTGGAGGCACATGCTATGGCCCAGGGATCCCAGGAACTGCAAGCCTAGAGCTTGCTTTCCAATAAAAAAAAATAAGTTGGGGGGAAAAAAAAAGCAGCTGATGCTGTCAACCTGGAAAGAACGGCTTCAGGAGGTAAAGGCCTCCCCAGGCCCCACCTGGCCCGGCTGGTGTGCCACAGGCTCACAGGGACTCACCGGTGACATGCCGGAAGTGCAGCCCTTCCAACTCCAAAGCCGGTCAAAGCGCAGCTCTTCCAACTCCAAAGCCAGTCGCACTGACAGCTGTTCCCCATCCAGCTCCATGGTAGACGTAGCACTGCATGGCCGCCTCAACGCCAACTTCCAGCTTCTGGCTTCCTGCCCACCCCTTCGCATACTACGCGCTTGGGGGCATGACTTTGCTCCCTCCCCCTCCCCCTCCAGCCAATAATGCTGCAGCACAGCCAGAGAGTAGCAGGACATAGCCACCAATGCTGGCTGGGCATTGATTTGGATGTGTGACTGATGTCCATGTGCAGTTACACTACATGTTTACATTTGTAGGGAAGCAGGGCAGCTCACTCCTGCCGCTTGCTTCACCTTCTAGGCTAAGAAAGGCCTGCTGATCTCCGTGTTTCTCCTCCCATCCGGAATCAAAACTTCTTGGGGATGAATGATCCCAGTGATGGCCCCAACACATGCTCAGTGTCATTGTCACAGACATTCTCAGTCATTACAGCTTGTTTCTCACCCCGCAGTGCCCTGCTCCACCCACTGCCACTCCTCACCTGTTACCCGTTGAGGACCACCTTATGTTATTCTATCTGAAATGTGAGCAAGATCTCAAATGCCCCCTGTCAATAGATCCCTTGCCCTACCTTTCTTTCTCTAAAAACCTTGCATTTTAAAAATATATATTTGATTGATTTCAGAGAGGGAAATAGAGATAGACACATCAATGATGATAGAGAATAATTGATATTGTCTGCTTCCTGCACATTCCAAAATGGAGATCAAAACCTTCTCTGAGCCCTTCCCCCACCCTTCCCCCAGGCAGCAGGCCCCTGGTGGTAGTGTGGCATCGAGGGAAGGAGTGGGGGGAGACAGGGAACCATGGGGTGGTGAGGTGCTGAGGGCAGCATCAGTGTCTGCCATATATTCCTTCCGCACCTGGCCCGGCCACCGTCATCTCCTCTCTAGACCCCACTGGGACCTCCTCTCTCGACCCCACTGGGGCCTCCTCTCTCGACCTCACTGATTAGCCTGGCCCTGATAGGCCCTGATCGCCCACCAGGCCTAGGGACCCCACCCGTGCACAAATTTCGTGCACTGGGCCTCTAGTATTTATATATTCCTGAGAGTCTAATCAGGGTTGTGGTGGCTAGGTTCTGGGGCTTTGCAAGTCTTTTCTTAATTATATTGTACCCTGGGGTTAAAGGTTTGGACATATAGTCAAAACACAGCCAAGTATGTCATAGTCACTCTACCTTTATCCATATATGCCCACACTGAGACTTTGTTATATTCAGAGTGGCCCCCTTAAGTGATAAGACTGTAATTAGATCACTTTTATGCTACCAACTTCATGTTCTATGTAATGTACTTGCATCCAAAAAATGTGATTAGTTTCCAGACACACAAACAAATACACACAGTGTTTCTGGCTAAAACCTTTTAGTTTTTGATTAGTTTGTTTCTGAATGAGAAGCAGAGGTAGCCAGCAGTAAGGAAGTATTAATATAAGCAAGCAGGCAATGCAAGAAGGCCTAAGTTCTTTTCTTGTCTCTCACCCTTCTGCGCTCATGTATTTATCGCCCACTTGCTATGTTAAAGACAAAGTACTTGGTGCCCAGATTATTCCAGTGGAAAGCCCTGGCCCCTGTTTTCTTATTAGAACTATGTCTAATGAGAGAATGGACCTAAAGTGACTATTAAAAGTATCCTGCTAAGTGCTCTAGATGAAGGTATGCATAACGTAAAGTGGGGCCTTTGATAAATATACATTTCAGTCTCTGTTGAGCAAAAAAGATTGCACCGAGGAAGAGATACTTCAGATGACTTTAGAATATTTTTGCTAGGATGGAAAGCAAAGGACAACCATTCTAGCAGGCACATACAATATGTAATTGTGTTATCTGAGAGGTTATTACATTCACCTTTCTACATAAACCTGCTAGGATCATATCTCTCAATTCTCCATTCCCCACAGCAGAAGTATCCTGAATTTCAGATTCCTATGCCAGGCTGTAAAAGTAATAATTTATCTATTATAGAATACTTTAATAAATCCTAGATGAACTATATGTAAAAAAATCCTAGACCAGTTAATGCAATGATCTAGTTGATACAAGTTTCCCTAGCTACTTATTCCAATTTATGAGTTCATTTCTAAATTCTGCCACTTACAATCTAAATGATATGGGCCAATTACTTAAGTTTTTTAAACCATAATGTCTTCCTCAGGAGATTAGAGATGGTAACACCTATATCTTCAGCTGTACCACTTCCTGGGTCATGCTGACATCTGCTGTCACTTGGCCAGGCACTTCCTGTGTGTCCACACATGGAAATTTTCCAGGTAGCCTGTTTCAATATGATTTATTTAATGACTAACCTATATAATCATGCCACATGGTCTAACCAGATCTATTGTTCATGCTACAACACTCACTGCTACTTCCCAAAGAAGCAGATTAATTTAGTTGGAGAGACAAGATACAGACACATTAATTGAAAAAGATAATTAGGGATGAAAGACAGCATATAAGAATTACAAAATTGGAAGTATTAAGAAAAAAGATATATACAATGGATTTTGGGGAAAAAAATTGCTATTGTAAAGAAAACTGTCATAGAATTTCAATTAGGGAAGCCAAGATGGTGATGGAATAGGTGAAATCTACAATCATCTCTTCCCAGGACCAAACTAGAATTACAATTAAATTATATAAAAATGATCCTGAATAACCCACTGAAGCCTAGTTAAGAGAAGTCTTATAACCAAGGATATAGAGAAGAAGCCACATCAAGACTGGTAGGAAGGGGGGAAACATAAAAAGGGTTGGCTCTGCTCCCACAAGCAGTGGTTGAGTTCCCAAGAAATAACTCAGCTGTGGGGTCTTCACTCTGAAATTTGTAGGGTCTGAACCCCAAGGTGGGCTTCCCAGCTGAGAGCACCAGAGCCAGGAAGAGGCACCCACAAAACTTCTGGATATGAAAAGCAGCTGGGTTTCTGTCCACTATGGTAAGATAAGATTCTGCTAGGGACATAGGTGCCCTCTTAAAGGACCAATGCAAAATAATTGTGTTTGCAGCCACTCACCCTGCGCTCTGGCAGAGGGAGGGCAGAGCAGACTAGAGTTGCATAAGAAGAGTCTGGGGTCTGTGGCTCTAGGGAGAGAGCTGAAGGGACAGCAGCCAGAATCCTTGTGCTGAATCATTCTCTCATACTGCAAATGCCATCTTGGGACTTTTGCTAACTTGCCCCTGGGCCCAATGCTGATAAAAGCCAGGCTTGGTTAGCATCTTGGACCTCCAGCATACTGCCAAGCCCTAAAGAAATGGCTACAAACTGTGGGTTACTTATAGCTGCAAACAGGTTGCCCAGGGCCAGTCACAGGCAGCATCTTATATTGGTCTGCACCAGAGTCTCTCTCAAGAGGCCCAGAAGCAACACATCCAGTGGTCAGCTTCAGACATCATCAGAGTAAGATCCAAGCTTCACAAGTAGCATATCTTAAGGAAGATTTTGGCCCAGCTAGTGTGCTTCAGTGGTTGAGCATTGACCCACGAACCAGGAAGTAACAGTTTGATTCCTGGTCAGGGCACAATTCCTGGTTGCAGGCTCGATCACCTGTAGGGGGTGTGCAGGAGGCAGCCAATCAATGATTATCTCTCATCATTGATGTTTCTGTCTCTCTTTCCCTCTCCTTCCCTCTCTCTAAAATCAGAAAAAAAAAATACATTTTTTAAATCCCAGAACAGACCTGGAGACAGGGAAGCATCGATCAGACTGTCAAACCTCAGAGGGAAGGTAGGGGAGGGTGGGGTAAGGGGGAGAGATCAACCAAAGGACTTGTATGCATGCATATAAGCCTAACCAGTGGTCATGGACAACAGGGGGGTGGGGCATATCTGGGGAGGGGTTTGGGATGGGAATGGGGGATGAGGACAAATATGTGATACCTTAATCAATAAAGAAATTAAAAAATAATAATAATAAAGAAAGAAAGAAAGAAAGAAAGAAACAAACAAACAAACAAACAAACAAACAAAGGAACAAAGAAAGGAACAAAGAAAGGAACAATGAAAGAAAGAAAGATTTGGGGAGACATGAGACCCTGTTAAAGTTAATTCCACTTTGTATGGTCAGCACCTGCATAGAAGCTCACACACTGTGGTTGGAGTTGAGCCTCAGAGTCAGCCAGCCTGAATGTTGATCCTACACACAAATGGGTCAATAACAACAAGACTCAATAAAGCAGAAGGCCCCGCATAACCCACATAAGGGACATTCTTAGAGCATCCAGCTTAGGGGATGAAGGAGATTGCATCACTGGATCCCACAGGAGACCTACTATATAGACCGGGAGTTATAGCAGATCTATTTAATACATATAAACAAATACAAAGACACAGTCAAAATGAGGGAACAAAGAAACATATCCCAAATGAAAGAACAGGAGAAATCTCCAGAAAAAAATGCTAAATGAAATGGAGGCAAGACATTTATCAGATATAGAATTCAAAGTAGTGGTTATAAGGATTCTCAACAGCATGAAAAAAGACATAGAAAACTTTAAAAAAGGACATGTCAGAAATGAAGAATACAATGTCTAAAATAAAGAATACATGGGAAGGAATACATGGTAGGTTGGATAAATAAGAAGATCAAATCAGCAATTTGGAAGACAAGAGAGAAAAACAAAACAAAATACCCAATCAGAGCAGCAAAAAGAAAGAGAGAAAAAGAATAGTTTAAGGGGCATTTGAGACAACATGAAGCATAACAACATCCACATCACAGGGGTACCAGAAGGAGTAGAGAGAGAGCAAGGAATCAAAAACCTATTTGAAGAAATAATGGCCCAAAACTTTCCTAAACTGGTAAAAGAAAAGGACACACAAATCCAGGAAGTGTAGAGAGTTCCAAACAAGATAAATCCAGAGATGCCCACACCAAAACATACAATAATTAAAATGGCAAAGGTTAAAGACAAAGAGAAAATCTTAAAAGCTATAAGAGAAAAGCAGTTAGTCACTACAAGGGAGCTCCCATATAACTGTCAGCTGATTTCTCAACATAAATATTTCAGTCCAGAAAAGATTGGCATTAAATATTCAGTGATAAAAAGCAAGGACCCCCTACATCCAAGATTACTTTACACAACAAGACCATCATTTAAAATTGAATGAACAAAATAAACTGATGAACAAAACAGAAATAAAGGCATGTAAACATGGAATAGACTAACAGCTGTCAGAGGGAAGGAGGGTAGGAGGCTGGATGAAAGAAGGTGAAGGAATTAAACAAATAAAATTACATAATATGTAAGAGAGAAAAAAAGAGGATACAAATAAAATCAGAAATGAAAGAGAAGTAACAACTGGCACCAAAGAAATAAAAAGGATTGTAAGAAAATATTTTGAAAAACTATATACAAACAGATTTTAAAATATGGAGAAAATGGATATACATAGACATAGACAACAGTGTGGTGATAACCAGAGGAAAAGGGGGTATGGGGAATAGGTGGAGGTGGGCAATGGGGATGGCGACTTTGCTTGGGGTGGTGGGCACTTCATGCAGTATATATATGATGTTTTGTTGAATTGTACACTTGAAATCTGTCTGATTTTGTGAACTGATGTCACCCCAATAAATTCATTAAAAAAATAATTGAAGGTGAAATAAAGAGCTTTCCAGATAAGAAAAAGCTAAAGGAGTTTGTTACCATTATGTATTACAAGAAATGTTAAAGGAAGAAGAATAGGAAGAAAAAGAAGAGGAGGAAGAGGAGGAAGAGGAGAAGGATGATGATGAGGAGGAGGAGGAGGAGGAGGAGGAGGAGGAGGAGGAGGAGGAGGAGGAGGAGGAGGAGGATGAAAGAGGAGGAGAGTTAAAAGCATGAAATACCAATAAATATGTACCTATCAATAATCACTTTAAATATGAATGGAGTAAATGCCCTAATAAAAAAACTTAGGGTAGCTGAATGGATAAGAAAACAAGACCCAGATATATGCTGTGTACTAGAGACCCACTTCAGAACAAAAGACACACAGACTAAAAGTAGAGGAATGCAAAAATATATTTCATGCAAATTAAAAGAAAAATAAATAATTAAATAAACAAACAAGCTGAGATGGCAATACTTATATGTGACAAAATAGAATTTAAAACAAAGGCTATAGTAAGAGACAAAGGAGAACACTACATAATGATAAAAAGATCAATCAGACAAGAGGATTAACCCTTATAAACATTTATGCACCCAACACAGGTGTGCCTAAATATGTAAAGCAAATTTTGATGGACATAAATAGAGAGATCAAGAGTACCGTATTTTCCAGCGTATAAGACGACTGGGCATATAAGATTTTCCTGGGTTAAAAAGTCGTCTTATACACCGGAAAATACGGTAGTCCAATATATCTAATCCATTATATCTGATCCCATCAATATAGTCCAATATACTGTATTTTCCGGCTTATAAGACGACTTTTTAACCCAGGAAAATCTTATACACCCTGTTGTCTTATACACCAGAAAACACGATAATATAGTCATAGTAGGGGATTTTAATATCCCATTGACATAAATTAATAGATCTCCCAGACAGAAAATCAACAAGAAACAGTGGCCTTAAATGACACATTAGATTAGATGGTTTAATTGATAATTTCAGAGCATTTCACCCTAAAGAAGTGGTCGGCAAACCGCTGCTCACGAGCCACATGAGGCTCTTTGGCCCCTTGAGTGTGGCTCTTCCATAAAATACCACGGCCTGGGTGAGTCTATTTTGAAGAAGTGGCATTAGAAGAAGTTTAAATTTAAAAAATTTGGCTCTCAAAAGAAATTTCAATCGTTGTACTGTTGATATTTGGCTCTGTTGACTAATGAGTTTGCCAACCACTGCCCTAAAGTAGCAGAATATACATTCTTTTTAAGTGCACCTAATACATTTTCTAGGATAGACCACATGTTAGGACACAAAACAAATCTCAATAAATTTAAGAATACTGAAATCATATCAGGTATCTTCTCTGAGCACAATGCTATTTAACTAGAAAAAACAAACAAACAAAAAACACCCTAAAAACACACAAAGACTTGGAGGCTAAATAACATGTTACTAAATAATGAATGGGTTAACAATGAGACCAAGGAAGAAATCAAAAGTTACTTTAAAACAAATGAGAATACAACAATCCCAGATCTATGAGACACAGCAAAATCAGTCCTAACAGGGAAATTTATAGTATTGCAGGCCTATTCAAGAAACAACATGAAAGATCAATGAAATCAAGCCGGTTCTTTGAAAAGATAAACAAGATTTACAAACATTTAATCAGACATGCTAAGAAAAAAAGAGAGAGGACACAAATAAAATCAGAAATGAAAGGGAGAAGTAGCACCTGACACCAAAGAAATACAAAGGATTGTAAGAAATATTATGAACAACTATATATGAACAGAATAAACAATATGGACAAAATTGATAAGTTCCTAGAAACATACTATCTTCCAAAACTGATTAAAGAAGAATTAGAGAATCTGAATGTACAGATTACAACTAATTAAATTTAAAAAAATCAATCAAACAAAAAACAAATTTCCAATGAACAAAAGTCCTGGACCAAATGGCTTAACAGGTGAATTTTACCAAACATTGCAAGAAAAACTAACACGTATACTTTTCTAACTATTTCAAAAGATTCAAGAGAAGGGAAGACTCTCATACTCATTTTATGAGGCCAGCATTATCCTAATTACAAAATCAGATAAAGATACTTCAAAAAAAAGAAAATTATAGCCCAAAATCCCTGGTGAACATGGATGCTAAAATCCTCAACAAAATATTAGCAAACCAGCCGAAACTGGTTTGGCTCAGTGGATAGAGCGTTGGTCTGCGGACTGGAGGGTCCCGGGTTCGATTCCGGTCAAGGGCATGTACATTGGTTGCGGGTACATCCCCCGGTGGGGGATATTCAGGAGGCAGCTGGTCGATGTCTCTCTCTCATCGATGTTTCTGGCTCTCTATCCCTCTAGGCCCTTCCACTCTGTGAAAAATCAATAAAATATATTTAAAAAAAATATATTAGCAAACCAGATCCAATTATATATTAAAAAGATTATTCACAATGATCAAGTGTGATTTATTTAGGGGATAAAAGGCATCCAGATTGGGAAGGAAGAAGTAAAACTGTCATTATTTGCTGGTGACATAGATAACCCTAAAGATACTACCAAAAACATACTAGAACTGATAAATGAATTCAGTAAAGTAGCAGTATACAAAATAAATATCCAGAAATTAGTTGTATTTTTATACACTATTAATGATCTACCAGAAAGGAAAACTAAAAAAAAAAAAAAAAAAAAAAAAAAAAAAATCCCTTTCACAATTGCTTCAAAAAAAAAATAAAATAGCTAGGAATAAATTTAATCAAGTATGCAAAAGACCTGTATTTGGAAAATTATAAGACACTGAAGAAAGAAATTAAAGAAGATACAAATAAGTGGAAGAATATACTCTATTCATGGATATAAAGAATTAATGTCATTAAAATGTCCATATTACCCAAAGCAATCTATAGATTCAAGGCAATTCTTACCAAGTTACCAATGGCATATTTCACAGAACTAGACCAAATATTCCAAAAATGTAGATAGAACCAAAGAAGACCCTAAATAATTACAGCAATCTTGAGAAAGAAGAGCAAAGTTGGAGGACTCATGCTACCTGATATCAAACTTTACTAAAAGGCCATAGTAGTTAAAAAAGCATGGTACTGGCATAAAAACAGACATATATATCAATTAATAGTTTACAAAAGGGGCAAGAACATAAAATGAGATAAAGATATATCTATTCAATAAATGGTGTTGGGACTATTGGTCATATACCTGCAAAAAAAAGGAAACTAGACCTCCTTCTTATAACCTACACAAGAATAAACTCAGAAATCCTAGAAGAAAACATAGGCAGTAAATTCTTGGACATTTCTCATAGCAATATTTTTTTTCTTATATATCTCAGAAAATGGTCCTCATCAATAAATCAAAAACAACAAATGTTGGTGAGCATGCAGAGAAACCGGAAACTTCATGCATTGCTTGTGGAAATTTAAATTGGTGCAGCCACTGTGGAAAGAGGCATGGAGTTACCTACAAAAATTAAAAATGGAACTGTCTTATGATTGAGCTATTCCACTTTTGGAACTATATCTGAAGAAACGCAAAACACTAATTTAAAAGAATATGTGCAGGCTTATGTTCATTGCAGCATTATTTACATTAGCCAAGATTTGGAAGCAGCCCAAATACCCATTAGTTGATGAATGGATATAATCTCTGTGGCACATTTATACAATGGAATATTACTTGACTATAAAACTCCATGCTTGGACCTGGAGTGTATTATGCTAAGTGAAATAAACCAGTCAGAGAAAAACAAATACTATATGATTTTACTTATATGTGGAATCTAATGAACAAAGTAAACAAATCTATAATAATAAAAGCATAATATGCTAATTATACCAGGTGGCCGAATGACCTTCTGGACGAACTTCGGGATGAAGCCGAGGCTGTAAGGGCTGAGGCAAGCCGCTGTGGCTGTGAGTGCTGAGCCCCTCGCATGAAGTTTGTGCATTGGGCCTCTAGTAAATTATAAACTGACTCATACATACAGAGAACAGAGGGATGACTGTCTGAGAGTGGGAGGAAGTAGAAGCAGGTAAAGAGGAGATAAACTGTGATGGGAGGAGATGACTTCAGGTAGTGAACACACAATACAACGCACAGCTGATGCATTATAGAATTATACATCTGAAACCTGTATAATTTTATTAACCTACTAGAGGCCCAGTGCAAGGAATTTGGGAGGAGGAGACGGCAGGAGGTTGGCTGGCTGGCCCGCCCTGATCAGAGCCTGATCAGGGCCAGGACAGTTAAGGGGAGGGGCCACGGGTTAATGGATGGCAGGCCCCACCCCCAATTGAGGTGGGGGGGCGATTGGGGTTCAGCATCCGGGGGAGGGGCCATGGGAGGTTGGCTGGCTGGCTCTGCCTTTGATTGGAGTTGGGGGGGGGGCAATCAGGGGCAGAGATGGCTGGGAGGAGGGGCCTCAGGCCAATTGGGATGGTGGGGGCCCACTGGGAGTGGGGCTGGCCTGGGGAGGGGCTACAGGAGGTTGGCTGGCCGGCCCCACCGCCTATTGGTGTAGGGGGGGCGATCAAGTGTGGGGCCAGCCAGGGGAGGGGCTGCTCGCCGATTGGAGTGGGAGAGCCCAATCAGAAGCAGGGCCGGCTGGGGGGAGGGGCTGCGGGAGGTTGGCAAGCCGGCCCCACCCCCCAATCGGGTGGGTTCACTGGCCACAGTGGGCATCATGGCAACGGGTCATTCTGGTCGTTACAGCGTTTCAGTCACTGGCTTTTTATATATATAGATGTCACCCCAATAAATTCAATTAAAAAAATTTCATGATGAAAAAGAGCCTAGCCTAGCCAGTGTTGCTCAGTGGTTGAGCATCGACCTTTGAACCAGAAGTCACAGTTGGATTCCCAGTCAGAGTACTAGTAGGGTTGCAGGCTTGATCCCCAGTGTGGGGTATGCAGTAGGCAGCCAATCAATGATTCTCTCTCATCATTGATGTTTCTATCTCTCTCTCCCTCTCTCTTTCTCTCTCTGAAATCACTAAAAATATTTTTAAAAAGAGCCAAAATAAATTAAGGGGAACAATACTGATATTAAGAACAATGGAACTCTAAGGAAAGAGCACAAATTAATAAAAAGAAGTAGCACAGTGAAAATAGTAGACCTAATTAACCATTACCCCATTTATACAGTATTATATATATATTTGACAGTTGACTGTATGGAAAATAATACAATAATCAATAAATAATAATACAAGAATAAACTGTGTTTCATGTATTCACAACTGTAAACCTACTTTTGTCTCACCTGTATGTATATTTCAATACAGTTTAAAATGCAAGAACATATAAAGCAATAATCAATATAAGATATTAAAACATTTTATACAAAGATTTGATAGCTTTGAATGAAAACTGAGTCACATTTATTTGCTCAGAATTTGTGAAACGTGGTATAAATTAGTTTGATTTTGATGAATGGAAAATCATATTATGTGTCTGTAAATAAAAATGCATTTCTCCCTCAATTATTCTGATATATAATGAAATTCAAAATTATTTCCAAAATGGTATTTCCATTTAAAATTAGACCAAGTGATTTTAACACTAAAGTAGAAAACTAAATACATGAAAATAACCAAGATAATAATTTTTAAAAAGAGTAAATGGGTGGGAGGGTGATGGTATATGCAATAGAAAATAGTCAGGAAATGACAAAGACATGCAAGTTAAAGAGTACACAAATGATATAGAAATCAACAGAATAGAGAAACCAAGATAGCAGCATAGGTAAACACCTAAACTGCTGCCTCGCACAACAATTTCAAAACTACAACTAAAAGACAGAACGGACACCATCCAGAACCACAGGAAAGCTGGCTGAGTGGAAATTGTACAACTAGAAGGAAAGAGAAAAGCTCACGGAGAATCAGAGGAGCTGTAAAGGGCTGAGATACGGAGACACGAGCGCAGAGAGGAAGGGCAGCCGAGTGCCTGGCTGGCATTCTCTGGTGGGAGGGGGAAGGAAGCCCCCGACTACACTGAACCCCAGTTCCGACTGCACTGAACCCCAGTTCCGGCCGAAACCCCATGGACCCAGGCTCATAAGGGGGGAGTCTGGACTGTCAGGTAGAGAGAAAGGCACACGGAGACTCGGAGACTCGGGGGAGCCCCGGCGGGCAGGGTTCTGGAGGTGTGCACACGTGAGTGCGCGCAGAGAAGACTGACTGCAGAGGTTGCCACAGGCTTTCCCTAGCACAGTGATGGCGAACCTATGACATGCGTGTCAGCACTGACATGCGTAGCCATTTCTGATGACACGCGGCTGCTGAGGCGGCCGCATGCCGAGGATGAAACATTTGCTGCTCCTGAGGATGAAACATTTGCGACGAGAGTCTTGGAGACTCCAAGACTCTCATCACAAATGTTTCATCCTCCCCTATTAGACACTCTGTGCCGGAGGTCTGTAGGCCAAACCAACAGAAGTCCGGCACAGAGCGTCTAGTTCTGGGACTTCCGGTTAAGCCGGGATCTTTGCCCTCACTTCTGCCGGCAGAGCAGGGAGCAGTGGAACGCAGCGGGGAACGCATCTCTGGGGGCCCTGCCATTACCAGTAACCAAATAACAGTTAACCACAGCAACCATTATCTACTTTTCTGGGGTGTCATGGATTTCTAATCCATCATTACTGAGATAAGTGAGGGGGAGGCTGGGAGAGGCGAGGGTTTGTGGCATGCTATGGGTGCCGTTTCCCGCCATTAGAAATAGCGGCAGCCATTTTAATTCACATAAGGAACACTATCTTGCTCCATAGTGCAGACTCCATTTCACCACTATTACTGTTGTGCATCCTTATTAACCCCTACTTCTGCTTATTAACCCTGCCCTTTCCTAAAAGACAGTTATATGCAACATTTTGTGGTTAGTTAGGCTAGTTAACCCCTAATTGCCTGCAGGCTTAACAAGCTATCTATAATTCTATCGTCTGTCACTGCCCCCCTGATGGAGAACCCAAAAAATAAAAAACTAAGGTTAAGTAAAGGAAGTGGTAGTAGCAGTGGCCGACCCTTTCAAGAGACATGGACCAAGATGTATGGCTTTATAGAAAAAAATGGCAGATCATTTTGTGTTCTATGTACTGAAACGGTAGTAAGCAGAATGTGGAATATAAGTAGACATTTTGAAACTAATCATTCCCAGCTCTTGGAAAAAAGTGAGGATGAAAGGAAGGAGTACATTTCCAGGCAGCTACACCTTTATAAGAGCCAATCTAATTCCATCCTTAAATTTATGAAAGGCTCTAAAAATTTAACATCTGCAAGTTTGAGCATTGCTCACTCTATAGCTCAGCATGGAAAAGCGCTCAGTGAGGGAGAATTTATTAAAGGAACTCTCCTAAGATGTGCACCAGTTCTATTTCACGATATGCAGAATAAAGATGCAATTATTAAGAGAATATCTGAGTTACCACTCAGTAGAAATATCATAAAAGACCGAATAATGAGACTGAACACAAACGTACAACATCAATTAAAGAGAGACATAAAGAAGAGTAAATATTTTTCGATCTCTCTTGATGAAACTACTGATGTCACATCACATGCTCAGTTGGCCATTATTGCTCCATATTCTGATGGTCTCACAATGAGAGAAGAGTTGATAAAGTTAGTATCAGTGTCAACAAGTAAATCAGGAAGCGAAATATGTAAGGTTGTTATACAAACATTTCGTGACCTAAGCATTGATATCTCTAAAGTTGTGTCAGTGACAACAGATGGGGCACCAAATATGATGGGGAAAAAAGTCGGATTTGTCAAATTGTTTACAGAAGCTATTGGACATCCGATTGTGCCTTTTCATTGTATTATCCATCAGGAGGCTTTATGTGCCAAGGCAGGATTCACCGACTTAAACGACTTAATGTCAGTTGTTACAAAAATAGTTCATTTAATAGCTGCTTGCCCCCTTCACAAGCGAGAATTTTCGGCACTTTTACTGGAGGTGGATTCCACCTACAGTGGACTGCTGATGTACAGTTATGTAAGATGGCTGAACCGAGGCAAAGTTCTTGAGCGCTTTGTGGAGTGCTTTGAAGAAATTAAGGTATTTCTTGACAATAAGGATCTGGGAAACTTTCCTCAGTTTAATGATGATAAGTGGGTTAACACCCTGATGTTTTTTACAGATCTTTCTGTTCATATTAATGAACTGAACTTAAAGTTACAAAGTTTTGGCAAAAGTATTGACGTTATGTTTGGATACATAAAAGCTTTTGAAAGTAAAGTTAAAATTTTCAAGCGAGATGTAGAAACTAAAACTTATAAGTATTTTCCTCGAGTAACAAAGTATTTTGAGAAGGCCAGTGCAGCTGTACAAAATGAAATGGAACTCTTGCATATGAAGTACCAGCATGTTTTAGACTCATTACTTGACCAGTTTAGTGATAGATTTAGTCAATTTAGAAGTCTAGAACAGACCATGAAAATAATTAAGTATTCTGATGTAGTAGTCTACAGTAGTTTGGAATTAAATGGTTTCCAATGGATGCAAATTAATGATTTGGAGATGCAACTTGCAGAATTTCAAGACAGTATCTGGGTTCAGGCGTTTGTCGACTTGAGGTCAAAGCTTGAGAATCTTGAAAGGTGCCGCTTGGAGAATCAAGAGGAGTACCTGGAACTGACTACCAGACACTTTTAGCACCCTGAAAAATATAGCAATGGCTTTACTCACAATTTTTCCCTCTACATACTTTTGTGAAGCCTTATTCTCAGCATTAAATAATATCAAAACCAACAAAAGAAACAGATTGACAGATGAAGTTAGTAGCGCTTGCTTGGGCCTGAAGTGTACAAAATACCAACCTTCAATTGAAGATTTAGCCAATGAAATTCAGCAACAAAAAGTCACTAATAGGCAGGTTAATTAAAGAATTCCTCCTCCCCCTCACTTATCTTAGTTTACGGCACCCCACACAAGCTAAATAATATCAAGACCAACAAAAGAAACCGACTGACGGATAAACAAAGAAGTCACTAAGCAGGTAAGTTAAATATTTAGTTTTTGGTTTATGAAATACAATTATATATAACAATTATACATTTATGTTATTTAAACTATAAATATCGCGAAATAATGTTTTTTCCTCAAAGTGACACACTACCAGAGTTATGCTCAGTTTTTTGGCGAAGTTTGACACACCAAGCTTAAAAGGTTGCCCATCACTGCCCTATCAGAAGGGAGTCAGAAGCTCCTGACTGCACTGAACCCCAGTTCCGACTGCACTGAACCCCAGTTCTGGGTGAGCCCCTGGGGACCTACGCTTTTACGGGGTGAATCTGGACTGTCAGGTGGAAACTCAGGGGAGCCGCGGAAGGCAGAGGTCTGGAGGCACGTGCGCAAAGGCAGGGCTGACAGGAAGCCAAGACTGTCTGGTCAGCCCTGAGACTCCGCCCCATCCAAGCTGAGCACAGAGGCTTTTACAACTTTGCAAGTCTGGACCTATAAGGCTGTCTCCAGCACAGAAGGTCTCCTGGCATAGACACAGCTGATACTCACAGCCAATTGGCCTGGAGGTCAATTCCTCCCAGTGATACCAACAACAATCAAGACTTAACTACAACAAGGCTGTACACACAGTCCACAAAGGGGTGCACCAAAAGTGTCCATCTCAGGTAACTGGGGAGGCTGACCCACTGGGCCATATAGGAAACCTAGCACACAAAGGTACCCTACCAACTCAAGGAAGCAGTGAAAAGGTGGAGACAAAAGAAAACAGATCACAAACGAAAGAATGGAGGAAAACAAACGACTGGATATAGAATTCAAAACCACGGTTATAAGGTTTTTCAAGAATTTCCTTGAAAAGGCCAATAAATTTAATGAGACCCTTGAGGATATGAAAAAGGACCAACTAGAAATTAAACATACACTGACTGAAATAAAAAATGTACAGAGACCCAACAGCAGACTAGAGGAACACAAGAATCAAGTCAAAGATTTGAAATAAAAAGAAGCAAAAAACACTCAACTGGAAAGCAAAAAGAAAAATGAATCCAAAAAGTTGAAGATAGTGTAAGAAGCCTCTGGGACAACTTCAAGCGTACCAACATCAGAATTATGGGAGTGCCAGAAGAAGAGAGAGAGCAAGATACTCAAAACCTATTTGAAGAAATAATGTCAGAAAATTTCCCCACCTGGTGAAAGAAACAGACTTACAAGTCCAAGAAACGCACAGAACCCCAAACAAAAGGAATCCAAAGAGGATCACACCAAGACACATCATAATTAAAAATGCCAAGAGCAAAAGACAAAGAAAGAATATTAAAAGCAGTAAGAGAAAAACAGTTAATTACCTACAAGGGAGCACCCCTATGATTGTCAGCTGATTTCTCAACAGAAACTATGCAGGCCAGATGGGAGTGGCAAGAAATATTCAAAATGATGAATAGCGAGAACCTACCAAGATTACTCTACCCAGCAAAGCTATCATTCAGAATTGAAGGGCAGATAAAGAACTTCACAGACAAGAAAAAGCTAAAGGAGTTTATCACCACCAAACCAGTATTACATGAAATGCTGAAAGGTATTCTTTAAGAAGAAGAAGAAGAAAAAAGCAAAGATGAAAATTATGAACAACAAATACATATCTATCAACAAGTGAACCTAAAAATGAAATGAATTAAAAATCTGAGGAACAGAATAAACTGGTGAATATAATAGAATCAGAGGCATAGAAAGGGAGTGAACTGATAATTCTCAGGGGGAAATGGGTATGGGGGGTGCAGGAAGAGACTGGACAAAAATTGTACACCCATGGATGAAGACAGTGCGGGGGAGGTAAGGGCAGAGGATGGGGTGGGAACTGGGTGGAGAGGGGCGCTATGGGGGAAAAGGAGAAACAATTGTAATAATCTGAACAATAAAGTTTTATTAAATTTTAAAAAATCAACAGAATAGAAATTTCAGAAGCTGTTTTAAATTGAAAAGTCTAGTATAGCCAGGTAGCTTTAATACAGTGTACAAAAGTATTTGAACAATTTGCTAATTATTAATAATTAAATTTGTGCACCGGTAGGGTCCATCGGCCTAGCTTGTGGGGAACGGGCCGAAACCAGCTCTCCAACATCACCTGAAGGGTCTCGGATTGCAAGAGGGCACAGGCCAGGCCTAGGGACCCCACCGATCCAGGCCTGGGAGGAATCTCGGGAGGGCTCTAGGGTATGTCTAGCTCGTCTCGCCCAGTCCCCATCAGCCAGCAGCAAGCTAACATACTGGTCAGAGCATCTGCCCCCTGGTGGTCAGTGTGCATCATAGCGACTGGTCAAATGGCCAAACAAACAGTAGGACACTTAGCATATTGGGTTTTTATAATATAGGATATTTTCACATATATTTCAACATATTCTCTATTTTAAATGACCATGTACTTAAAAACTGTTTTAAAGCATTTTTGTGTATAAAGTAAAATTCAGCAAAGCCTGCATAGGTACAAAAACCAAGCACAACAGAAAAGACATAGAATGCCTTGCAAATATTCCAAAGCTGGGTTTAGGAGTTTTAAAATATTTTAAAGGCAGAAGCAAGCTGAACAATCATTGGGATAATATGTGGCCAGTCTCCAAAAACTGCATTAAGGGTGTAAAGAAGTTGTAGGAAGACTGAATTAATGTATGTGCCTTAGTCATTATTGAGAAGACCTTAGAAATATTCCAACCTGTAGTTTCAATTAGCTACTTGGTCCAAAAGACTGCCTGATTGCAGGCATTGTCAACTCAGAATATCCCTGAACCTGGGAACTACAAAACTGATGAATTTTATGTTTAGTTCTGAAATTTACTGAACAGAATCTGTAAGTAATTGGAGGCAAAGCAAGCATGGTTTTAGGTGAGAAACTGTGTTAATGGACTTCAGTATTGGAAAGGATAGATACACACTAAGTAGGGAATTGAATGTAATTGTTCTTTCAACTTTTCCTTCAAAAGGCCTTTAAAATGTTTTAATTCAGAGGCAACTAAAATGGCATGGCAAGGCTTTAAGAAAGCTCATTCTCTTCCACTTAGCGACAGTACACATTTGATAAATACCATGGTCTGGATGACAGAGGCTTTCAGAATTAAGTCTCCAGACGATATAAAGAATGTTCAGTAGTTGAATGCCCACTGTGAAAATAAACTAGGAAAGCTGGTTTTAGAACTGCGTGAGTAACCAGCAAATGGTAGATGTCTTTTATTGTGGGAAGGGCAAGGTCATTGAGCAGAAGAAACAAAGCAATATTTACAGAATAATGGGCTTCAATCTTTCAATCTTGACCTTGAAATTTACTGGGGAAACACCACTAATAAAAGAGAGCACTGAAGTAGGAGCCAAAAGGTTTGTTTTTTAATTAGAGATTGATTAGTATCACCTCAGAAAAAATTAATTTAAAATTTTGATCTTCATTGAACTAAGAATAATAATATCTATCTGATTGAATTATTGGTATAGTTATCAAGTAATGAAAATGGATGCATTTAGTATATAATGCTTGGCACATGGTAGAGGTCGGGGTCAGAAATACTTTTGAATCTAAAAACACCAGACACACCAAGCCACTTATCACTCTCACTAAAAACACCAAAATAGGGGGGTCCTCAGGATTTTAGTCACAAAATGAAAAGATCATTGGACTGCATAGAATCTATAAAGAAATATGTTATACCTCTGTCTGCCACAGATTGAAAACAAAAGATACTGCCCTAGCTGGTTTGGCTCAGTGAATAGAGCGTCAGCCTTCGGACCAAAGGATCCTAGGTTTGATTCCGGTCAAGGACACACACCTTGATTGCAGGCTCCTCCCCAGCCCCTGGTTGGGTCTCGTGCAGGAGGCAACCAATCGATGTGTTTCTCTTACATCAATTTTCTCTCTGTCTTTCCTTCTCTCTTCCACTCTCCCTAAAAAACAATGGGAAAATATCCTTCGGTGAGGATTAACAAAAAAAGAAGGAAGGAAGGAAGGAAGGAAGGAAGGAAGGAAGGAAGGAAGGAAGGAAGGAAGGAAGGAAGGAAGGAAGGAAGGAAGGAAGGAAGGAAGGAAGGAAGGAAGGAAAGGAAGAAAAAAGATACTAACTGTCTAGGTCAGTGGTCGGCAAACTCATTAGTCAACAGAGCCAAATATCAACAGTACAACGATTGAAATTTCTTTTGAGAGCCAAATTTTTTAAATTTAAACTATATAGGTAGGTACATTGTTATTAACTTAATTAGGGTACTCCTAAGCTGGGCTTTGCTAAAAACTCAAGGGGCCAAAAAGCCGCATGTGGCTCTCGAGCCGAAGTTTGCTGACCACTGGTCTAGGGGAGTCATAGCTTTCAAACACGGCTGCACAGTAGTATCACCCGGAAACTTGAAAAAACTGCAGATGTTAGTGAGCCCAGAGTTTCTAAAACCACTGTTCCAGGGTTAGGTGCAGTCTGGATGATACTACTATGTTCTTTGATAGAAAACACTGAATTAAGGTAAGAAAATAAGAAAGAAATATAATTTAAAAAGCGGGTGGGGGGGCGGATAAAACAGTTAAGAAAGATTTGGGACGCTGACAGAATTAGAATGAAGTTTGGATGCTCTGAGGAATTCAGAAATGCAACTGCGGTACCTCTCTAAATAGAAAGGAAGAGGAAGAGAACATAACAAACAGCAAATCTTACCTTAAAAAGTGAATTACCTCACGAAACCCACCACCCCAAGTAAGGGTACAAAGAATACTAGTAAGTTTTATACAGCACATACACAGACTATGTTTTATTCAGCACATCTTGCATTAATGCTGCAGAATAAATGGGCCGGGTAGGAGAGCCCCAATGACTATCATCATTTCTAAGATATGCCCTTGACAGCAACTTCTGGTTCTGTGAACAGACCAGAAACATTGTGAGCAGCCTGTACCTCTTGAGACTTGGGTGGAGGTTATCTTCAGGCTAGAGAATGCTACCACTGTTACAGAGCCTGGGGTCTGGATGCCTCTCCCTTTAGGAATCCTATTAAGCCAGATTTTGTTTTGTTTAAAAGCTGATTACTTTGTTCAGTGTACTGAGCTGGAGTGTTTGCTACTGCTCTTTGCAGCATGCTCATGGCTGTGCCATAGTATTTGAACTTGTACTTCAGCATTCCCTTGACATGGTCTGTTTTGCACTTTTGCTCACAGTTGGTTCTCTTCAGTTTCACATATAAAACTTGTTAATGAAGTTCAGCTCCCATTTATCTCTTGTACATGCCCAGTCCAAGGAAATGACATTAAGGTGAGGATTCTGTTTGCATTAACAGACTGGTAGTACCCAAGGTGTTTCTGGGAAATCTAATATCCACATCTCCACCTTAGAGGAGGTAAAACAAACAAACAAACAAACAAAACATTAATTAGACAAATCATTTTAGAACTGGAAGGGTCCCTAGGGACTTACTCTTAAAGCTCCTTATTTCAACAAGCAAAATTCCCATACAGTCTTATATCCAAGACTGTATGGGAATTTTCCAAGTGTACACAGCTAATTAGTAACAGAACTGACACTAAATTCTAGATGCTGCTCCAACATCCCAGCTCAACACCAAATTACTGTGACAACACGTTACTTCCCACTGGCAAATGCATGTAAGAGACAGTGAAATATTAATTTTTTTTTAAGTAAAGTGTCCTTTCTTATTAAGCATTAAAATATATTAGTGAGGACAAAGTCCAAAAACCAAAATTCAACAATAGCTTGAAGTTTTAAAGAAAATTTCCTGTACATAAGAATGTGTGGCAGATTGACTGACAAGGTTATTACAGCGCTGAGAGATCCTTAACAGGAACTAGATTTAAATAGAGTATATGGCAATTTTGATATGTCAGTGGCTAATGAGGCATTTTCTATTCTAAAGAAGAATCAATTCTGGAAGTGTTTAGTAAAAATGATAAAGCTGTATGTTCACACCAAACTCTGATATAACTTGTTCTGTACTTGGCATGGTACTTATGCTGGAGAAATATATTTTTTACTACATCTATAGATTTTTTTTTTCCCCAGCGAAATTCCAATTTGGCTAGGCCTCATGAGTCAACTCTGGACAAAGAGAGTAACTCAGTCTTCCTTAATCTGTAGTCTGTCCTATGTAATTTTCTGGCCAAGGAAAGGCATAAAAAATATAGGCAAGAGTCAATATGGCATCAACGAAAGATGGTGGCAATGACATCAGTGTGATTATAGTTGTCATATAATTCTAATGTCAGTATACAGTAATGAGTTCCAGCAGTGTCAACCTGATAGACATAACATATTTTCCCAAACTGCCCCTGATTGTACAATCTTTTATTTAATTCTCAACTCTTTCAGTCTGACTTATATCCTTACCAATCCACTGAAATTGTTCATTGAAGTCACCATTCTCTTTCTAGTTTTCAAATCCAAGCATTATATGATATTGAATCTCTCTGTAACATTATTGACCTTTGCTTCCTTCAAATTCTTTCCTTCCTTGATTTCTATACAATTAGCCTTCTCATTACTGCTAGCATCATCTTTTATTCTATGAGACAAGCTGAGATGCCCAGGCTCACATTCTACTTTCATTATTTACCCATTATGTGACCTAAAGAAGTCACTTAAACCCTCTTGACTTCACTTTCTCATCAGCAAATGGGAATAATAGTATCTGCTGGAATATATTCATTGACTTACAAGAGTTAGGGAAAAAAAAAATTGGAATCATCTCATATACCTCATCAATCTATAGATAAAGAAAGAGTAAAATACCCTTTGTTTTCCCACAATCACAGATGAATTAATGCAAAATAGAAACACATTGGTGATCTGGCTTTCATCCAATGTCCCTTCAATGTGCCAGCAGACCTTTAAATAGTATCATATGCATGGTAGCGTGCTATTAAAAAGGTAATGAAGATGATATCCTCAATACCACATGATGAAACATTGCAAATATTTATTATTGAATAGTATATGTATAAGATAATTTTAAAAAATAATCACACTAAGCTGACAGCTAACATCTTAGTTTACCAACTTTTGTCTTGTTGTTATGTGCAACTTTTGCCCAAGGGATGCCAAAATGTTACATATCTCTGTTGTTCAGTGTACTGAGAAAAACAAATACTGGACAAGGACTACTGCCTAATGAGGGAGCATGCCTGAGGCGTGCAGGAAGAGGATCTAGGAATGCATCACCAGGTATCATCTTGCCACTGGCTGACTTGGAGTAAGATGCACTTTTCCCTGTGTTCCCAAGGCTAGAAAAAACAAGGTCATTTAATGACAGAGTGTGTTCAAGGCTTATTGTATTTTATGTACTATAGATAATTAATGTACTGATATCAACCTTCATTATATTTACAAACAAAAACACCAAACAAACAAAATCGACCAGCAGGGAATAGGTTCAGAAAAATTGCAAATACAGTAAATCACTTGGAATTCTCACTGAATTTCCCTGCCTCTTGAATAGTTATGTTTCTTTATTCTAAAACCTGTTCTCCACCCAATACAGTACTCATATGCTTCTTATCATATTACTTTAAGCCAAAACTGCTAGAATATACTGTTTGTCATTACAGTCTCAATGTGGAAATTTAGCATAGAAGAACATGAAGGTTAGAAAAGATACTGGAATTCCTTATCTTTCTTACAATAGTAGTCATCATCATCATCATCATCATCATCATCATCATCATCATCATCATCTTTATCATTTATTGAATAGTTAGTATGTGCCTGACTTTGAACTAAGTACTTGACATGACTTTATAAAAATAATCCTTTAATATAGGCGGTATGCATATTTCCATTTAAGAGGGAAGAAGGAAAACTAAGACAGGTCAGGTATACTGGATGTGAGCTTGCAGTTAGTAAATGATGAAACAGGGGTTCAAACCACTTCACACTCTTGACTATGGCTTAATGGAATCTCTTTCTCCATTCACAAATATTAAAGTGTTTGGTTATTTTGTGGAAAATAACAGACAAATTTTAGAGGGAATTTATTATAAGAAAATAATTTATAATTCTATATGCAGAAAGAGACACATTATACGAGAATTTAAAACTTACATTCAAAAAATAAGAATGCAGAAAAAGGTGGTTAAATAAAATGTGGTGCATTAATTTTATTAAATGACAAGAACTTTTAACTATTTTAAAACTTTCTTAGCAATATGAATACATACCAATGGTATAGTAAATGCAAAGTGCAAAATGGTTATGCCAATGCTAAAAATATAACCATTGAGACTATATTAGATATCCTATATAATAAAGAGGTAATATACAAACTGACACTCACTCTATCATGCCATCACAAGATGGTTGTGCCCACAGCAGAGGCAGGGTTCCCATAACACAGGATGGCTGTGCCCACGGCAGAGGCGGGGTTTCTGTAATGAGCCGTAAAGAGCGATCAGCAGGAACCGCAGGCCACTCACCCCTCCTGGGGGCGCTTAATGGGGGACCTCAGGCCACACCCCCACTTAGTGGGGCTTGGCAGGGGACCTCAGGCTGCACCCCCTGCCCCGGCACTGGGCGGGGGGACCTGAGGGTGAGCTGTGGGACCTGAGGCTGTGCCCCCCACCTGGCGGGGCTTGATGGGTCCCTGAGGCTGCGTCCCCCACCTGACTGGGTTTGACGAGGAACCTGAGGCTGCGCCCCCTGCCCAGCGCCGGGCCGTGGGACATGGTGCTGTGCCCCCCGCCCAGCAGGGCTTGACGGGAGTGGGGCCTGCTGGGTCTGGATCTCGCTGAATGGGGGTGGGGCCACCAGGGTCTGGGTCTCGTGTGATTTTGAGGTGCACACGGGTGGGCGTGGACTTGACTCTGGGTCCCGCGGCGTGCCCCAGACTCTGACAGGAGGAAGATTTTCGTATACATTTTACTAATTTTCTTTCATCTCTGACACTTCTATTATAGAGAAAGGGCAAATAGCAATATTAAAATACTAGTGGCCCAGTGCATGAAATTCATGCATGGGGACGTGTCCTTCAGCCCAGCCTGCACCCTCTCCAATCTTGGACCCCTTGGGGGATGTCTGACTGCTGATTTAGGCCCGATCTGGATTGGGCCTAAACTGGCAGTCGGACATCCCTCTTGCAATCTGGGACCGCTGGCTCCTAACTGCTCAATGGCCCGCCTGCCTGATCACCCCTAACCACTCTGCCTGCCAGCCTAATTGACCCCCCTTTCCGGCCTGATCACCCCTAACTGCCCCCCCGACTGGTCTGCTCACCCCCAACTTCCCCCTCTGCCAGCCTGCTTGCCCCCAACTGCCCCCCCTGCCGGCCTGATTGCCCCTAACCACCTCTGCCTCGGCCCCGCCACCATGGCTTTGTCCGGAAGGACGTCCAAAAGGCCTCCCAGAAGGTCTCCTGGTCTAATTAGCATATTACTCTTTTATTAGTATAGATTTCCTCTAATTAATTCCCTTTTAATGTGCACGAATTTCATGCACCAGGCCACTAGTTTAGATAATAAATGAAGAGGAACATGGAATAAACATATGCAAGGGATACATTCTGTCTGGCTATTCTTAATTTTTTGTTTTCTGATATTCTTAGAATATAGTTTTTTGTAATAAATACTTTTAAAATGTAAGTGTTGACATGATAGTTGGATTTTATCAGGTAATAAACATATTTTAAAAGATTCCCAGCCCTGGCTAGTGTTAATCAGTGGTGAGATCAGTGTTGATCAGTGGCACTGATGGGTCGATGGTTCAAGGGCACATACCTGTGTTGCAGTCTTGATCACTATCCTGGTCCAATGTGTATGTGGGAGGCAGCCAATCCATATGTCTCTCTTTCTCCCCCTTCCTGCCTTCCTTCTACTCTCTAAAAATCAATGAAAAAATATCCCTGGGTGAGGATTAGCAAAACAAAACAACAAAAAAATACTTCAAAAAAGGTAACATTTATAAAGGAAACACTTTCTTCAAGGTACCAATTCTTTCATCTTTTCACAGAGACAAGAAAAACGCTCTGAGTCTTATTTAATGTGTCTCTTGTTTTGTTCTAGTGTCTCTTTGTTTTCAGAGATTAAAACTCTTCACTGTACTTCAAAACGGTACTGGAATTCAAGGGGATTTTGAAGTTTACAGTAGTATTGTGGGTCTCAGAAATGAAAGTTAACATTTCTAATTTTCATAAATAAGTCATGGTTATTTTTCAAAAGTGTTTGTTTTCCTTGTCAATTGACCTATTTTGAGAATGCATTTTCTAGCAAAGTAGAGTAAAATAGTTGGGTTGGAAAAGTGGTATGGCAAGTTCTGTAAAATACAAATCTATAGATTTGATAACTGCCAATTGAGGTAATGTATTACTTGCTAAAAATTTCTTCTGCCCTGGCTGGTGTGGCTCTCTCTCTCTCTGAATAATTGTAAAGGCAGAATTCATTTTCAAAATTGAGTTATCAGCTGTTACAGTGTATATATATATTGTTTTGGGACACCCTGTATTCTTTTTTTTTTTTTTTTTAAAAGCTTCTTTCATCATGGTATTTTTAGACACTTACAAGTGATAAATCTTTCCCAAACTGTTCCAATTACCCACATACACCTTTGTATTGAATTGTCCCTGTGTAAACCCAGAATATATTTGCCAGAGAAGAAGACTTGATGGAGTGTTATTACTTGAAGTATAGGATTATTACTTGATGGAATAACAATGTGTTTACAGAGATATGGAGGTCTTTGGAACACCTCGATTGACAAAGTAACCCAGATCTAGGGCTTTGGGTAAATCATCTGGGCAGGTACCAACTTATAAATTTTTCTTTGAAGAACGTTTGCATTCCCATGTCCTACTACTGGTTGCATTCACTAACAAATTATTAAGCCTAACCCAAAGGAAACCAAAGTATCAATTAACATTTTAGTTTCTTAATATGTTTTTTAATTGTTAAGTAAATGTACTTAAGGCTGAAAATAAAATATGAACATCTTTATTTCTCTGTTCTGAGTTTTACCTTATCTCAGTTACTTGTTTTTACAAATACTTTTGAAAAAAATACCAAAAGATTATGTGTGTTTTAAAAAATATACAATTTAGAGTTTTTGAAATGGAGTATCTTTCCATTTTTTTGCAAATATCATCATTATCTAATTTCAGAATCTTTTCATCACCTCAAATAGAAACCCATCTCCATTAGCAGTCACTCTTCCTTTCTCTGATACCAGGCCTAGCACCCATTAATCTACTTCCTATTATTATGGACTTGACTATTCTTGACATTTTATAAAAATTAAATTATATACCAATAACCTTTTATTACTGGCTATTTAACTTAGCACAATGTTTTCAAGGTCCATCCTTAATTTGTTTCAACAGTACTTCATAGTTTTCAGTATACACATTTTGGACTTCTTTTGTTAAATTTATTTTATGTATTTTATTTTATTTTTTTGTTTTTTATTGTTTATTGCTAGCATATAGAAATATAATTGATTTTTGCATATTGTTTTATAGCCTGTATAATTCTGAGCTGGTTCTTTAGTTCTAATAGATTATTTTGGGTGAATTGATTAGAATTTCTCTATAAAAGGTCATGTCATCTGTAAAATGGTATAGTTTAGTATTTCCTTTCCAATCTGGATGCCTTTATTTATTTATTTCCTCTATCTTATTACTCTGTCAGGAACCTTCAGAACAATGTTGAGTAGAAAAATCAGTTATCAATTTTATTGAGGATCCCTTGTATAGTAGATCAGATAGCGCCCTTGTTTATTTCAAAATTGTGTCTTTGTTTTTTTAGTTTGATTATCATATGACTAGATGTGTGTGTTTTTTAAAGTTAATCCAAGTTGGATTTAACTGAGCTTCTTGCATATACAGATTAATGTTGTTCATCAACAAAAATCATGGACTAATTCTATAAGGTCTGTATGCTTTGTCATTCCCAGCAACTGAAGTCCTTGCCCAAACATCTGTGTTCAGTTTAGGATTAGACAGAGACTTCCTTAAATGCCTTGAACCGGTTGGCCTCCTATCCTTTGCCAAGGAGCATGTGTAAGTGTTGGTATATGCCTTCAGTGCTCCAGCAGACAGGATCAAAGTCTTCCTTTAGGTTTTATTGTTTGTTTTCTGCTTGTACACAGCTTCAAGGCACCCAGGGGAGAGAGGTTAAGTAGGACCATCTCAGTTTTTTTTCCTCCTAATTCCCCTTTGAAGCTTTTAAAACTCTTTACAAACATGTAGTTCCTTAACTTTGCCTTTTAAAGTTTTGGTTAGCTTCTTGTTTGCCCCAACTGTTATCACCACCTCAGGGAACTTTGATGGTAAACAACTGTTGCTTTTATTTTTGACAAATAACTAATTTCCACAATGAATGAGTACTAAGTCAGGTTACCAAGTTTTCACTGGTGTAGAATTACAAACTATATTTTTTAAATGTTATGGCGTAACATATAGCATGAAAAATACTTTATATACATTTAAAAGTCTGTACTGGACATAATTTTCCCAGGGGGAAAAAAAAAAAAAAAAAACTTCAATAGTATGTGTGTTCTAATTTAAAATATGTAAATATTGGAAAAAGTAAAGATTTTTTTTTAATTTTTATTTTCTTAAAAAAGTAAAAAAATGAAAAATCTAGCCTTATGAGTGGTGGTTTCTAAGGAACTGCCTGATAAGTCCAATAATGACTATCCTCTGGCATCAGGGCTTTTTGTTGAACTTCATATGGAAAAAGATAAAATTGAATTTTTTCTTAATAACAAATGAAGTGTTACATCCAAATAGATTAAAGTCTTATGTGTCTAAAAAGATATCAAAAATATCAGTCAAAACTTTAGGTGATTATCTAATAATTTCAGAGTTGAGAAGGTTTTAAAAAACACACATTTACTATAAATTATAAATGATAAGAAAATAATTTTCTCATATACAAATTTTTAAATTTTTTCATCAAAACATACCCTGAAAAGAATGAAAAAGAAACTACCAACTGTGAAAATATATTTCAGTTTATGTAATTGACAAGGAGCTGATAAGGATACCAATCAAAATTAATAAACTAGAGCAGTGTCAAAATATGAATAAATATTAAGTAAAAATGTAATTTTATAAACATGAAATAGAGCAAAGATAGATGCCTTTACAAAATGTTAGAAACAATTGAAGTTGATTTAGAAATGCATAAAGCATAGATCAAGCTGTAAAAAGGGAACGCAGAGGAATAATAAGCAAGGAATAATTCACGCGAGGTACCTTCAAGGGGCAACAGGGATGGAATTATGAAGGACTACTTAAGTAGATGTATATGATTTTCAAGGTCCAGAATTTATGGAAGATGGTGGACTTATAAGCACTTATGGTACAACAAATTGATAGACAGATACATAAAAAAACACTGTGTTCAGAGTGTGTCCTGAACCAAGGATTATGATCAATCTAATACTTTCCACCTGAGATCCATAAGAATATTAGGAAAAAGGAAAAGAAAAACATAGCATTATGTATGCCTGTTAAATTTAAGGATAATCACAACAATAATAGAAATGCCATGGTTGACTTCCAAAGCAATAAAAGAGATAAAATAACAAGACTTCCACAGAAAGTATGAAAAGAAGAGAGAAAAGAAGCATAATAAAACCTTGGTTAATAGCAAACAGTAAAATCATAGAAGTGAATTTAAATGATGAATAATGACCCAAAATGCTAATGTATTATACTCAATAAAGGCAAGACATTTCATAAAAATTTTATGATATACAATTTAGGTAAACACTAAAAATCAAATAAAGGGGAAAAAGTTATACTGGAAAATACAAATTAGAAAACATCTGGAGTAGTGATATTATTATCAAAACAGAACCTGAGGCCAAAAGCATTATAAGAAATACAAAAGACATAATCTGAAGATAAAGGATATATCCCTTAAGAATGTAAAACAATGTAATAATTGCATATAATTTACAGCATAGCCTCATAATATTAAAAGTAAATGTAATAAAAATATAATAATCAATCTATCCAAAATATACACACATATTGATAGATCAAATAGATTAAAAATGCCCAGGAACATTGACGATGTGGCTAATACTAAGACAGTTCGATCTCATAAGCACATACACAAAGATATCCATTTATATAATAAAGGTTAAAAAAAAAAACAAGTATAGATAATTTATAAAAACTGAACATGACTTAAAGAACTTCTTAATAAAGTACATGTTCTGTGACCTCAATGAACTAAAATTAGCAGTTAACTTCACCTACTAGTATATGTTTAGAAACTTATAAACAGAAAGACGTATTTACAACATACATAAAAGATTCTTATTCAGAATATATAGAAATCCTATAAATCTGATTTTTCCAGTTTTATTTAAGTATAATTAACAAATAAAATGCAACATATTTTAAGTGTACAATGTGATTGGAAATTTTCATGGGAAATGTGATTATTTTTGTGAGAAAATAAAAAAAGGATGCTACTATATTTTTAAATGGACTGAATAGGTATATATTGACTATATTTGTGGTTATTTTCTTAAAAAGAAAGAAAAGGTAACTGACAGTAGAGAACAAAATGCATTTTATCTATTTATTTAAAAAAATAATTCAAAAAAGAACAAATGGATATTGTCAAATCAAGGTGTTGGTTATATGAGTGTTCATTATAAGTCTGCATTTTTAGTTTTCTCCATTTTTATTTGTTTATATTACTTTTTTCAAGTAAAACAATTTGAACTGAAAACATATACATATATGTGTATGTATATATGTATGTATGTGTATATATATATGCATATATATATATATATATATATATATATATATATATATATATATATATATATAGATAATCATCTGTCTATAATTTCTACTCCTTGTCTTTTGTTGTTGTATTTTCCTGACAAGAAAAAGTCACATATATATACAGGGGTCAACACTAAATCAGTTCACCTTCTTAAACCTTGAGGGATTGGATTAGACAACTTCTTAGGTTCCTACTAGCACTATGATTCTATGAAATCCTGCAGGAAGCAGCATATTTCTTTCATTACCAGGAGAGCCTCACACAAAATATTAATAATAGGTTCTCCCTCGTGGTAGGCTGCTTGATTTTTATTATCTTCATATAATACCTGACCTGTCTGTGTATGCCAAATACTGCTGTGAAAATGAAAAGGCCTTTCTAAGTGCTTAGCATCCTTATAGGATTCATGGATGTGGAGGTGTTTAAATATTACCAGAATTGCATTGGAATAAATAACATTCACCTTGACTGTCTTCAGAAATTAGAATTGGTTTGTCAGTATTCTAGGTGAGTATTTGAGTGAAATAAAGTTTAGAGATAAAGAAAAACTTCAGAAGGACAACTTATTTAAGAAACAAAAGAAACAAAATGACAAAAGCACAATTAACCTTTTGCACTCGGATGTCGAGTGTGACTCGACATGGTTAGCATTAGAATAAAGGAATCGAGAAAAAAGCAAGCAAGTGCAAAGGGTTAAAACCCACCTTTACTCATGAATCTGGGACAAGTGAAAGAATGGTTCTCATTTTATGACTTAAAATAATTGGATGAGTTAAAAGTTTGGGATGAAGAAAATGTAATGGAAAAAAGAATGAGCCAGTATTATGATTCTCCTTGAGAGACATCACATGGTGACCAAGATAAAGTAAGTTCTCATTCATAGGAGCATGAAGGAAGCTGTGGTATGCTGGAAATGTTCTGTATCTTAATTCTGGTATTAATTACATGGTTTTTGTATTATAATAACTGGTTAAGTGATACAGTATGTCAAATGAATTATCCTACATAAAATCTTAAATGTATCTGTTATTTATTTATCTAGGCATTAAAGATTTTATGTAAGATGGTTTATAGGACATCCTATCTAATAAAGAGGGAATATGCAAATTGACTGTCACTCTGCCACAAAGATGGCAGCGCCCATAGCCACAAGATTGTGGCATCCAGTCCTCTCAACCCCGCCAGAGGCCCCCAGTCCCAGGGGGGCAGGTGCTGAGAGCAGGCAGCGTGAGCGGCATGGCAGAATGCTTGCTTCATCGCCACGATGACAAGGCAAGTGTTCCATCCCAGCCACAGTGGGCCTCTGGGCAGCAGGCACAGAGCAGCCTGCGGAGGGTTGGGGGGGGGGGGGCGAAACACTTGCCTCATTGGCCTGGTGACAAGGCAAGAGTTCTGCACCCAGCTGCAGAGGGCCTCTGGCCAGGCTGAGCATGGAATGCTTGTGTTATTGCAGGCTGGGCTGAGGAACGCCCCCACCCACATGCACAAATTTCGTGCACCGGGTCTCTAGTAACTGTATAATTTTCCAAGATATATTTTTATTGTAAATAGTTAAGATTTTATTATAGATCAATATGCATGTATCCACCTATACTTAGGCATATATATATATATGCTAGAGGCCCGGTGCATGAAATTCTTGCACGGAGGAGGGGGTGTCCCTCAGCCCAGCCTGCACCCTCTCCAATCTGGGACCCCTCAAGGGATGTCCGACTGCCCTCACACAATCCAGGACTGCTGGCTCCCAACTGCTCACCTGCCTGCCTTCATGATTGCCCCTAACCGCTTCTGCCTGCCAGCCTGATCACCCCCTAACCACTCCCCTGCCAGTCTGATTGATGCCTAACTGCTCCCCTTCCAGATTGTTTGCCCCTAACTGCCCTCCCCTGCAGGCCTGATCACCCCTAACTGCCCTCCCCTGCAGGCCTGGTCCCCCCCAAATGCTCTCCCCTGCAGGCCTGGGTCCCCCCCAACTGCCTTTCCCTGAAGGCCCACTTGGCCCCAAATTCCCTCCTCTGCTGGCCTGGTTACCCCTAACTTCCCTCCCCTGCAGGCTTGATCACCCCCAACTGCCCTCCCTTGCAGGCCTGGTCCCTCCCAACTGCCCTCCCCTGCTGGACATCTTGTGGTGGCCATTTTGTATACACATGGGGGCAGCCATCTTTGACCACATGGGGGAAGCCATCTTGTGTGTTGGAGTGATGGTCAATTTGCATATTACTCTTTTATTAGATAAGTTAGAGGTCTGGTGCATGGGTGGGGTCCAGCTGGTTTGCCCTGAAGGGTGTCCTGGATCAGGGTGGGGGTTCCCTTGGGGCATGGGGTGGCCTGGGCGAGGGGCCTGTGATGGTTTTCAGGCTGGCCACGCCCCCCAGCGACCCAAGCGGAGGCCCTGGTATATGGGATTTATTTATCTTCTATATTTGAAACTTTGTAGCCTTGAGCAGAGCCAAGCCTCCTGCTTGCTCGATGGGGCAGCCATTTTTGTTGGGATTTATTTATTTTCTATAATTGAAACTTTGTAGCCTTAAGCAGAGGCCAAGGCAGGCCAGGGCTGCAGAAGCTTGGCTTCCTCCATCACTGGGGACAACCCAAGCCTTTTGCTCTCTCCAACTCCGTGGCTGCTGCCATTTTTGTTGGGATTTATTTATCTTCTATAATTGAAACTTTGTAGCCTTGAGTGGAGGCCTGGGCCCACCAGGGCGTGCGGAAAGCTTGGTTTCCTCCATTACTGGGGAAACGCAAACCTCCTGCTCGCTCCATGGGAGCAGCCATCTTGGTTGGGTTAATTTGCATACTTGATCCTGATTGGATGGTAGGCATGGCTTCTGGGTATAGTGGAGTGATGGTTAATTTGCATATTACTCTTTTATTAGATAGAATATTATATATATATATATATATGCATATTTTTCTTTCTTTAAGATTTTATGGAACATAGTCCATAGGATATAACTATTACTGGCATTTGGGGGTCTTTGGGTTCCCCAAAGTAGAAATCAAGAGGAACTGCGAGAGAAATTTCTGGACAAATTTTATTAAGCTTCTGCTCCAGCACAAGGGAGACAGCACAGAGTAAAGAAAGTTCCTCCAAACTGGCTCTGCTTGGCTGCTTTATAAAGCTGGGAACAAAGACGGCTACTTGAAAAAGAAGGCTTGTGGAATTTTCTATGTCAAGGTGGAGCTACTTCCTCCTTATGTTGGGTTGCTTAGAAACTATCTTCTATCCTGCTCTGTGAGGATCAAGATGGCAAACTGCTCACTACTGCCACCCCAGGAAGATCATATAGCAATCAAGATCAGGCCTACCTTGCATGTGCAGTGGGGATACCCCTCTACTCGCTCTTTGAGCAGGATGTAAAAGGTGAACAGGGAGATAAAATCAGTTATTTCTGCAGTTTTGGGTGGGGTGATGACATTTTGGGGTCAACTTATCCAACTTATCAACTTGTTTCAGACATTTGGTCTTTTCTCAGCTAGTATTTTTTTCATTCTCCGATCCATGTCCCTGTACTGTCTCATAACAATTTTTATTATAAATACATAGATACATTTTCATAATAGTTAGATATGTATATAATTATAAAGAATTTAAAAAGCATGTGTCTTTCACACATTGTCAAATATCAAGAAAGGAAATAAATAGTATCAAATGCTGATAAAGTAGCAAAACAAGGTGAATTGCTACACACTGCTAATAAGAACATAAATTGGTAAAATCAGTTTGGGAATACTGGCATCACTTAATACAATTAAAAATGTTTGTAAATTTCAATGCAGCATATCTCCCAGATTCCTGAATCCACCCATTGTGCAGCCACCTCTCTAAATGTTGCAATCAAACTGCCCATCAACTCAGTGAATTTTAGTAACTTGATACTAAAACCAAAAATGTGGGGTTTGAGTCCAAGCTCATTGTCTCTCAAAATCAAAGAATGAAGTCATAGATAAAAACAGTTAGTGGAACCAAAGTTTATTGAGAAGCCAGTCCTGAAAAAGGTACAGATGGGGTTTCAGGAGCAGGCCAGTCTCCAGAGCTTCCTTTCCATGTTACAGTCAGGTGTTACAATCTATTAGTCCATGTGTAGAGTCCCACATGGTCATAAGCCACAGGGGTGCAGGGATGTGCTTCCCTACCACAGGAATATCAGGAACCCATTTGTGCTGGGGAGAAAAGGGAGGGTAAGAGGAAGCTGGTGCCTTTTAATTTAGGGAGTGGATACAGTCTTGCTAGGTCCTGATTGGTCTTTTCAAAGAATTCTGCCTTAGCAACATCCTTGGGATTGGTTTATACACCTTACTGCCTTGTGATTGGTTATCTGCAAGCTACCTGTCTTAGCAATATCTATACATTTTAAAGTTCATGACTCTTAAGGGCACCCTTCCTTCCCCACCCAGTTGGGGTTCCTTCGTAACTCCATCTAGCTGGGGTCCACAGTTTTGTTTCCCCACCCCCATGGTCCCAATTCCTGACTACCTAGTGATTTGGGTTGCTTTATTGAGCAGGGTGATTTCTTTCCTGGCTTCTTGTCCAGACGGATTCGAAGAATGAAGCCATGGACGAAAGGCGACAGGTGAAAAGTACAGAAACTATTGCAAGCAAACACTACCTCTAAAACCTTAACTCTAAATTCTAAGCCTAAAACTCTGTCCCTCTTGGTGCAGAGAGGAAAAGCGGATTAAGAAAGTGTTCTCTAAATTCCTAATCCTAAGACTCTGTCCCTCCTGAACAGACAGAGGGGCCCCTAAGCAGGGTGACCACTGCTTTCTTTGTCTTGAGGCATTAAATAGGTTGGAGACCCTCCTTTTCTACCGGGGGACCTTCGCCCTGTAATCAGCTCCCAGGACCCTCACATCTGCACTTTTCTTTGTTTGGTCATCTGTTTAGGTTGGGGTCACTTTTGATTTATTCCATGGGTGTCTCCCAGTTGTGTTGGCAGAGAAAGCCTTATCTTCTAGCTCTCCCAGCTACTCAGGTCAGTGCTACTTTTGGTCTAACTTATGGTCACTTTAATTGCTCAGGCCAGAAATACCCCTCTGTCCTTGGTTTATGGCTGTTTTAATTGTGTAGGCCAGAAATATTTCTAATCTGCCTGTGGCATTTCTCTATCCTCTGTACAAGTAAGATAAGTACCCTGTCATTTTCAAGTCTCTATCTATGTATTCCTCTCCCATGGACCATCCTCATTCCGAAAACTCCCTAAACCTGCCTACTTTATCCCTAAAACTCCGTTCACTAGCTTTCTTCTGTCTCCTCAATACTTTGGGAAGAGGCTGATCCTCAGGTGTAGCAACCCTAACTACTTTCTTATATATATAGCTATGTGCTGAATAGCCACTTTGGTAAACAATGGACCACATATGTGAAGGGGGTCCCATAAGATTATAATGAACTGAAAAATTCCTCTTACCTAGTGACTTCATAGCCATAGATTTAATAACATCTCAGCACAATACATTACACAAATGCTTACCATTGTGCTACAATTGTCTATAGAATTCAGTACAGTAACATGATGTACAAGTTTATAACCTAGGAGCTAGAGGGGAACAGAATTTGTCACCCAAAATATGTCTCTTTGGTATAAGGATTCTTGTAGGCTGATTATTTTAAGAAACAGCAGACTGTGGAGAAGTTCTAAAAACCAAGAAGTAACTCTTTATTAGAGATATTTACATTTGAAAGGGACACATCCAGTTGTAAGGGTGTCTCCCTGACTGTAGCAGGAAGAGAGGAATAGCCTCTAGAAACTCTTAATCATGCAGAAGACTAAATAACTTGAATCTGCATAGCAACCTTACCGGTGTTTACTGTGCTTTTCTTGGTAATCTCCCATAACTGACCTACCTCAACCCCAACATCTTCTTTTGTCTTCAGCTATAGATGGCATTTGAGGGGGTGGCTTCAATCATTTTAGCATGTTACTTACTTTTCCTGGGTTTCTCCCAGGTACACAGGAGGTATAATGTTATTTGTTTGTTTTTCTCCTAGTAATCTGATGTTTATTACAGGTAACTTTCAGCAAAGAACCCAGAAGGATAGAAGGAAATTATCTTTTCTCCCCTGCAAAGCAATAAGCTATACTATATAGCCTAGGTGTGTATTACGCTATACTATCTTGGTTTGTATAAGTGCATTTTATGATGTTCACACAAGGAGGAATTATCTCAGAACATACCCCCTTCCTTAAGTGATGCATGACTGTAATAGCTAATTTAATCGCATTTGTTTTCTACTTAACTCTTTAAGCTTCACTGAGTCAAGAATCAGGTCTACATAATAGTCATATCCTCCATGCCTACAATATAGTTAGAATTGAGACAGACTGGTAAGCTAGGACAAGCGGAATAGGATATGTGGTGAAACAGCGGTAACCCATAAAGGCTCCAGGGACTATCGAGGAGATAGTAAGAACAACCTCCAACAGATTTATGGGTTAGAATTGGCAGAAGACCAGCTCTATCCACCACAGTAACTGATTTCAACTGGAGGTAATCCTTAGCCTCATTACACGCTCATTATAATACATTAGCATACTAAGTGACACACCTCAAACCCCTATGATTGGAAACATAAAGCCTATATAAGGACACAATGACCTATGGTGCTCTTTCCCAGAAAAATCTTGAATATTCCACCCTCATATTCAAGGCCCTACCTCTCCATTAAATGAGCCTCAATAAAGAAGTGAATCCCACTAGGGAGGGGCTGCACGGCCTGTGGAGTTGCCTTCTTTCTGATCAGTGCTTCTCTAATTCTCTTCACTCTAAACTCTGTGCTGGCTCACATTTCAATGCATTCTTGTGGGAAGCCAAGAACTCACAGGGAGTTGTGGACATTTGGATCCCGAACCCCTGAAAAGCCTGCATCAATTGTACCCAGTGATTAAACTAACTTTGCCAAGGGCACACACCCTCTTAGCCTGATTCTGTGGGTTTTACAGGACTGGCAAGCCCTCTTTCTAGTGGAGTGAGGTAATAGGTCTGACTAGCATACCTAAGCTCAACTACGGAACTAAGCTAAATTTTCCATCATCTGGGGGGGGAGGGGTATTTTGATTGGTGTTTAATTCCACTAGAATGTTCTCTTGAGATAAAGATCTGATGCCCATTTTAATGCCAGATGATGCTGGAACACACAGAAATGCTATGCTACTTTATGATGCTATTTAAAACTACTTTTAGATTCCTCTTTGACCCCCAAGGAGACATAATATTTTTCATTTCTATACCCAGCAACACATTCTGACTTGACACTAATGCCAGAAATCAAAGCTCAAGGATCCTAAGTATTAACCATTGAACATAAACTCTAAGACTTTGTGTACATAGTTGATTTTAAAAGGCTGCAAGATTATTGCATATTTTAGGTTTCTTAGGATACGAACGATTCAATTATTAACTATAAACACTTGAAAATAATTCATTTCCTGCAGAGTGGGTTACAAAAATGCAAGATTAATCCTAATTATCTTAGAAGATCTTTAGTTATACTATATAATTTATCTCTAGAGGTGTTTTAAATAGTAATTTTTTAAAATACCTGAAGTAAAGAGACACCAAGAACACAATTTAATAGCATATATTGTATTCAAAGAAATATGTTAATTGAAAATAGAGTTCTAATAATTAGCTTGTCCTATTCACTTATGTTCTTTTATTCCACTATTTTATTATAGAATTATCTTCCCGCATGTTTCCATAATATGTAGGCTTTGGAAATTATAAGAAAGCCTATATAAAACTTACACTTTCAAATGTTAATGTAAAAAACCATTGAAACCTGTAAAGAATTTTTGTGAGTTTATTTGTCGACATATGCGGGGAAGCAGAACCTCAATGAGTTGAGATAATGCTCTGGAGAATGGCAGGTTACATCTGTACTTATACATGGCAATCAAAGGAGGGACGTAGGTGGGTTACATGAAATCCATTGGTGATACACTGGAGAGGCGGGATAAAGCAAAGCAGGGAAACCCCTGGGATTGGATAAAAAGTAAAATGATGGACACATACTTAGGCGGGGGCAGGAGCAATTAACATAATAACAATGAAGGAATTTGTGGTCTCTGTCCTGGCACCCAGTACATTAGGTTGTGCCCTAAGGGGCCCAGAAAAATGGAAGTTACAAGTTACCCAGACATTTCAAAGGGTATGTTATCATAGATGCAAAAAGACAGATAGGCTCAGTTAAGGTAAAGGTTGACCTTGTCAGTGAAGATACCGGCCTAGCACTTAACTACCCACCATCACTGCTTTTAGTTAAAGTTTAATTTCAGACCATCCTTTGTGATTACTTTAGGTCTCTGAGTTTGCAAGACCACCATGCAGGCCTCCCCTGAGCTTATCAGGTTAGCATGTGGCCCCTTTCATCCACACAAATCTCAAAAATATTTGTTTTAGAAGTATCTTTAGCTATAGGGTCAATATGACTCATGTGTTACATAATGCGTACAATTTGAAAAAAGTCTAAGAAGGTTTGAAAGCCCATCAAAATTTGTAAGGCTCTTGGATAATTTTATTTCAAGAAAAGGTTTTAAAAGGCTTTTCGTTGTTATTGTTAAAGTAGTAATAGTCATTCCCACAGAAAAGCTATTGACAACATGATACAACTTCAATTACATCCAAAATAACATGTGATCTGGAGATGAAACATAAATGATTTTTTTTAAATAAAGGAAGACTATAACATACACATACATGACTTAGAGTCTGAGTCAATATTATGGGATTCTCAAATGGAATAAATATTGGGCTGATTATTTATTGTCCCTTCAGCAAATGAGGTTAGATAATATCTTGCAAACAATAACCTTATTTTTAACACAAATACAGAAATGGAGTGCACACGGCTCATGCTTTGCAGAAATAATCAGAAAGTTGCCTTGTGAAGGTGAAGTCTGTCACACTGAGTAGATTATAATATCTTAGAAGCAGAGCTCATTTTTGAAATAAATGTGTCAACCAATGATCTAGTTAAGTAGCCAAATATGCATTACTCTATTTATAGTCATCACAGAAATATTCTATTAAATCCATACTCACCTCTGCAACTTGTATTTATAGAGCATCTATCACCTGAAGATCTGAAAATACATGCTGTCTCTTATCTAACTTAGCTTCACAAATGCTTTGATTACAAGTATCTTATGTTTTAAAAAACAAAGTGCGCAGAAAGGTAAGTTATTTCTTTGTAATCAGACAATAAGAAAATGGGAGCTTCAAAGCTTGCATTATAGTTAGCAGGGCCCAGTCCACATTAGCAAGTAACCCTGCAACATGCCCCCCCAACACACACACAAACAAAATGCCGTAGAAAATGGTTCCAAGTATACAAAGAAGTTTAAATTAAAATATGGGTTATTTCTTAATTCAGATGGCAATTTGGCTTTATTGTTTTATAATAGAGTTCACAGGTTACCATGCCATCAGCCCTTTATCTGCCTTTCAATATGTGACCACATAATCCTATATAATAAAAGCCCAATATGCTAAGTGTCCAGTCGACCAGTTGGCTGTTCAACCAATCAAAGCGTAATATGCTAATGATATGCTAAGGCCGCTCAACCACTTGCTATGACATGCACTGACCACCAGGGGGCAGACGCTCCAACTGATAGGCTAATTTGCTGCTGGGGTCCAGCTGATTGGGACTGAGCAAGAGGAGCTGGACATGCCCTGGAGCCCTCCCTTGGTCCCTCCCCAACTGGCCAACCTCCCGCATCTCTCCCCAGCCCCGACTGTGCACCAGTGGGTTTCTCGGCCTGGCCTGAGCCCTCTCGCAATCCGGGACCCCTTGGGGGATATCGGAGAGCTGGTTTTGGCCTGACCTCACAGGCCAGGCCTAGGGACCCCACTGGTGCACAAATTTGTGCACCAGGCCTCTAGTTGTATATAAAGAAAAATGTTAAAGGATAGCTGCATCTAAATGACTTCCCTTCTGCCTTTATATTAATCTGATATATGTGTTTGTATATTATTTTTTCAAAAAGTGTGAGATATATTTAAGCATTATGAATATTTAGGAAAAGTATCCTATTATAATTTCGAGTTATTATTAATTCAAAACTCCTCCTAAGACTACCTTTAGAAAAATTATAATATATTGTAAGTCAAGTCTCTCTTAAGGACATAAGCCTTAAGAGCTTTCCAAATGACCCCAACTTTATTGTTACCAGACAAATACAAAAGAATGTGTAATAATACAATAGAATATGCTGGCAATTGACTACTTTTGACTTTGATAACTGAGCATGTTTTTAGAGAAGTCACAGTATGTTGGTAGCCCTTTGCCACCAATTTAATCTCATTCTGACCACTCAGCAGAATACAACCATCCTGAGTAAGAGGGATAGCAAGGAGTATTTCAGAATCCTGTCAGTGGGATGTATCACCAGCATGGCACTTAGTTACCAATTTATCACAAGGCTGCATCAGTGACAAAATGGGCAAGCTGCCTAATGTGACGGGCTCTCTAGAATGAACTGCCTCCTACTTGTGGAGGAAAATATGGGTCAGCTGTTTTGAGGAACACCATTTATTTATAATAATTAAACATGTAGGTTCTTGTTCCTTATCTTGGGCAAACACCCCTTTAAGCTAGATGTTTTCTCTTTGCTTCTAAGCCTAACATCTTAACTATGCATAAAAATGAATAAACTCTACCTTCCTATTTAATTGCTCTTTAAAAAATCCTGTTTGCTCTGTAAAGTGCTTAGTGACAAGAGGTTTGTGAATAACCAGTTAGGCAACCTTGCACTTACTTCTCTGGACTTTAGATCTGTCATTGATAAAGTGATTTACTTTTAACCACTTTTGCTCTAATATTCTTTAGTTCTGTAACCAGACTCTCAGCCTTGGCCTTCCTTTCCCATAAGCATACACAAGAAAGTTTTTATTCCCATTCCTTTTTATTCCAGGAATAAACTAAATCTGTGAATAGTCCTATTCTCAGAGTATAGAAGTAATAAATACCTTTGGACACAAAAATAGGAAAAAAATATTTCTTTGCTCTTAACCAGTTTCCTTCCAGTACATTTAGAACAATGCATCATTATCCTTCAATCTCATTTACAAATATGAATTTAGCATACAACTATATAAAAAGCATTGTGCTGGATTGTAAGAGGGATTAAAAACCATGAAGTATGAAATGTATGTTCAAATTGTATTTCCCGCTCTCCAGGATTTTACAACCTATTTGGGAGAATAAGCAAAGGAAGAAATTGAAACAACAATACGAGGCAGAACTAGAGCATGGTTCAGAGTAAGTGGGCACTAAGTGGACCATTAAAAAGGTGACTAACCCCAGCTGGTTTGGCTCAGTGGATAGAGCTTCAGCCTGCGAATTAAAGCGTCCTGGGTTTGATTCTGGTCAAGGGCACATGCTCGGGGTTGCAGGTTCAATCCCCAGTAGGGGGCTAGCCAATCAATGATTCTCTCTCATCATTGATGTTTCTCTCTCTCCCCCTCTTCCTTCTTCTCTGAAATCAATAAAAAAATATTTTTTAAAAAGGTAAATAAATATTATAGACACTAATGAAATTCAAAGGAGGGCAAGATCATGGTATGACAGAGGAGTTTTGAAAAAGGACAGGAGTTATGTGTTCTATATTATTTCCACTCTCAGACACTGGCAGTTGATAAGTGGTCTTGGTGTTTTGAATCCTTGCTAGCATGTGATAGTATCATTTTTTCAAATTTTAACTTTGGGCAAAATTCAATAGGCAAGAAATGACATTGTTGTTTTTATTCACATTTATCTGATTTTAAAGAGATTAAACTCATTGTCATATTAATGGGCACTTACATAAAAACCCCACTTGTTGATTTTGCTCATTTTTCTTTTCTTTTTTAATATATTTTATTGATTTTTTACAGAGAGGAAGGGGGAGGGATAGAGAGTTAGAAACATCAATGAGAGAGAAACATCGATCAGCTGCCTCCTACACACCTCCTACTGGGGATGTGCCCACAACCAAGGTACATGCCCTTGACCGGGATCGAACCTGAGATCCTTCAGTCCGCAGGCCAATGCTCTATCCACTGAGACAAACTGGTTAGGGCTTTTGCTCGTTTTTCTATTGTTGTTTATATAATACTTCTCTTTAGTGTTTTTATTTTCTTTTCTCCCCCCTCCTCTTTAGTGTTTTTACGTTAACACAAAGTTGGGGAAGTTTCTTGCTGTAGGTACATAAATTGGGCATTGACAGTGAGTGAATCACCTTCCCTTGCAATTAGCTGCACAGTCAACATTGTTAAGGTGTAAAAAAGTTCCTCTAACATAGATCCTTCAGCATGCAGGTTAAGTGCATCAGTTCTCTATTTCCATGCACTTAAAATGCTGGTCCACAACAAGACCAGAGCTTGTGCCAGCATGCAAATTGTCCCTGCTTTCTTCATCGAGAACATCTTGCTATGAAAAAAAAAAAAAAAAAATCCAGCTGAACAAAATATTGTGCTTAGTTCTATACCTGATTTATTTTTAGCTCAAATACATTATCTCATTTCAGACCCACTAACAGTTTGAGAATTGGCAGCAAGTCATGAGAATTTAACCCAAACTGGTTTTTGTTGTTGTTTTTTAAGTATATTTTTATTTATTTTAGAGAGAAAAGGGAGAGGGAGAGGTAGAAACATGAATGATGAGAGAGAATCATTGATCAGCTGCCTTCTGCACACACAAACACCCCCCTGCCCCCCTCTAATGGGGATCAAACTGGGCACGTGCCCTGACCAGGAATCAAACCATGACCACCGGCTTCATAGGTCAAAGCTAAGGTGACCAGATTTTAACATTGGTAAAGCGGAACACCACTGACCGGGGGTGGGGGGGTGGGGGGGGTGGTTCTTAATTAAAAATTTGGTCTATATGGAGCAACAAAAGTTTTCATTGAACGCAAAAATAGTATAGTAATATATTTTTTAAATTTCAACATAAGTACAATTTACAAATAAATAAATAAAAAATTATGTATAGTATTATTTTATTCTTTGGCATATTTCTCATTTGAGTGAATTTTTTTTAGTAGATTGCTGTCGTTGTTTAAAAGGTCATGAATTTGCGGTAACATAAGTCGTGTCACTTTCAAGGCCGGCGCTAGACTTTTTGCCGCCGCTATAAAATATAAATAATACGGGTACTGTCTGCTAAATTCAAGAAAATTTATGTATTTATGAAATAAATAAATAAATTACTTACCTAAATTATCTGAATAGCTGATTTGTAATGATATCACTTGTTTAACTAGCTTACTAGCACGCAGTACGATATGTATCGTCTGAGAGACAGTTACAAAATGTTTTCGTCGTTGCCAATCCCAAAAAATGCCATTGTTCATTAAGTCCAAACAATGGTGGTCGAATTCTAACAACTGATCAACAATGCGAACTTTGATAAGCAGTTCTCGATAATCAGTTCTCAACAATTATTTGTTATTATTAAAGTTTAACATTATAAAATTAACAAAAATAATATAAAACTCATATCCTGGCTAAACAGCCACATGGCCGCCGAAAACCGTATATTCCCTTCCCGGTCTCCCGCTGTTCCCTAGCTTGTCGTGCGTTCTTTCAAAAAATCGGGACTTTTTTAAAACGCTGCGGGACACGGGACAAATTGTTAAAAATCGGGACTGCCCCAGCCAAAAGCAAGATGTCTGGTCACCTTAGTCAAAGCTCAACCACTGAGCCATACTGGCCAGGCGATCCCAAACTGTTTTAGTCCTCCAAGGGTTTTTGTTTGTTTGTTTGTATTGAAACAGGAATTTTAGGGGAATATAGGCAGGCTTAGGGAATTTTTAGAATTGGGGTCCATGGAAAAAAACAGGGCTACAGATTGGGAGAAGGTACATCTCCATAACACAAGGAAGCCAGGTGCAGGGAGCAGCAATAGTTGCATTTACATAAGACAAGGAGCTGGAAATAGCCAAAAAGGTCTATGTTTACTAAATAAAGAAGGAAGAAAGCCAGAAAGAAAAGAACAATGAGGAAGGAGGGTATCACATGTCCCACGTGGTGTTTGACTTTTGAGCTCAGGAGTTTTGAGCTATAGTGACCAAATCAAAATGGGGGATAGTGGCTAATCAGAGGCAATATCTAGACACAGGGACTTGCAGCCTTTATAAACTGTGGAAAAAGGGATGGGGTGGGACTCTTTCCCCCTCCCCACATGGGAATCCATTCTGTGGGAGTCTACACTTGTTCTTCAATAAATCTCCACCTTTGCTATATTACCCTCTGTCAGTGGATTCATTCTTCAACTCTGGCGGACAAAGAATCCGGGTTCCAGTCCAAAAATTCCGTATTAGTATCCCTGCTCACCTAATCACTCACTGGTGTTCAAAGAAAGTCATCTGTTATCTGTTATTTGTTCTGTTTGTTTTTCTGTCTATATAACATGACTTGAAGTCCTCCCTTACCACCAGGCTGAAGAATAATGAAGATCAGTGTTCACGTAACACCTTTACAAACATGGAGAGTTCTGTAATGCTGAATAATGATGTCATGATTTTGAATGCTTCTTTTTGTTCCTTTCTCTATGATTTCCTTACTTTAAAATCCCACTTCTAACTGCTGGGATATCTGTGTTTTTATCTCTGAACAATTTACACTTTTTCTGTCACTGTTACAAGTAAAATTCTCCAGCATATTTTGCCTTTTATTCCTTTTATAAAAACAACAACAACAACAACAACAAAAAACCTGATTGCCTTAGTCAGTTTGGCTCAAAGGATAGAGTGGCGTCCTGCAGACTAAAGGGTCCTAAGTTCGATTCCAGTCAAGGGTACATGCCTGGGTTGCTGGCTCAATGGCCAGTAGTAGGCATGCAGGAGGCAGTTGATCAATGATTCTCTCTCATTATTGATATTTCTATCTCTCTCTCCCTCTCCCTTCCTCTCTGAAATCAATAAAAACAACAACAAAAATACCTGTTAATTATATCAGCCACTTTACTCAAAATGGTTCTCATAGGGGAAACCTAATGAAATTATAAGCCTATCCCAAGCTTTAAGACTCAATCATATTTACTTCTCTATTTTACCAGAGAATCCAAAGCTTTATAACAGAAGCACTACTTTCCACAGGAAAGTTGTTCTTAACATTTGCTCATTTTTAAAAAACAACATGCAACTTCTGGTATTTTGAAAACTGAATTCCAAAATAGAAGTAGGCTGAAGTGGAAGATTTAGGTCTGTGCATCTGAAATGCCACATTCTAATAGATAATACCAGGACCTCAAGGGCATGACTAAAGGTTTGCTCTCCAAAAATAAAAAGAAATTAAAGCATTTTAGTTCATAATTTATTTTGAAATGTCTTAAAAGTTATGTTCTATAGTTAGAGGTATGTATTTTTAGTTGAGGCAGTTTATACAAAGATCTTTGAGGGAAACCTAAAATATTGAATTTAACTAACTTTGAAAAAGAATTGAGGAAACCAACATCAGGTTATTTTGAGGAAGAGTAAAATTTTTCTAAAAATAACAGTAGTGCCCTAACCAGTCTGGCTCAGTGGATAGAGCAACGGCTTGTGGACTCAAGGGTCCCAGGTTCGATTCTGGTCAGGGTCATGTACCTTGGTTGCGGGCACATCCCCATTAAGGGGTATGCAGGAGGCAGATGATTGATGTTTCTAACTCTCTCTCCCTTTCCCTTCCTCTCTGTAAAAAAATCAATAAAATATATTAAAAAAATAAAAATAACAGTTGTGTAAAAAATTATTCTCCTTGGCTTACAAGGTTAAACCTGACAATAATTCACCTTTAGAAAGATATTGTTGCCCGTGGATGTGGGGTTTTTGTGATGTTGCAAGGAAAGTATTCTGAGAGACCCGTGTATGGAACATTGTGGCATGATGCCCCTGGGTTCCCAAAGTCCCATCTCCATCTGTCTTGCCATGGAAAAAGTCCAATCTTGCCTTCACCAGGCCCAGAAATAGGGCCAGTGTCCAGAGATTCTGTGTCATTCTGGGCTGGCACAGTGCCCAGGCGGCTGCTAGGGTCACATGGCTGCTGCAGAGAGAAGTGCAAGTGATACCGAATTTTTGGATTGGAACCTGGATTCTTTGTCTGCCAGATTCGAAGAATGAATCCACGGACAGAAAGTGGTATAGCAAAGGTGGAGATTTATTGAAGAACAAGTACAGACTCTTACGTGGGGAGAGGGAAGAGTCCCACAGAATGGACTCACAAGTAGGGAGGGGGAAGAGTCCCACTGAGTTCCTGTTTTCAAGGTTTATGAAGGCTGCAGATCCTGTGTCCTGATATCCCCTCTGATTGGTCAACATTCCCCTTCGAATTGGTTACTATAGTGATTCTTGAGTCCCTCCTCCCTCATAGTCCTTTCATTCCTCTGGGCTTTCTTCTTTTCCATCTGAATGAAAGGCTTCATTCTCTTTATTTTGTAAATATAGACCTTTCTTGGCTACTTCCAGTTCCCTTGTCTTATGGAAATATACCTGTTGCTGCTTCCTTGTCTTATGGAAATGTAACTGGACCTGGCTTCCTTGTGTTATGGAAATGTACCTCCTCCCAGTCTGTGGCCCTGTGTTTTTTCCCATGGACCCCAATTCTAAAAAAAATCCCTAAGCCTTCCTATATCCCCTTAAAATTCCTGCTTCACAAGTGAGCGCCTGGAACCAGCCCTTGTTACAGAGGAGAAAAGAGGAGAAAGGGGAAAGGGGAGAGGGGAGAGGTATTCTTTGTTAAGCTGGGATTATATTAATGTGGGCTTCAGAAAAATTAGGTCTTCTTTTCAAACTAACCAATCTATTTCCCAAGCTTTCCAGGCTTCTGATGGGGGCAACTAGGCCAGCAAGGAAGGGGGGCAGTTGGGGGTGAGCAGGCTAGCAGGGAGGGCAGTTAGGGGTATTCAGGGATTTTTTAGAATTGGGGTCTATGGAAAAAACACAGGACCACAGACTGGGAGAAGGTGCATTTGCATAACACAAGAAAGCCAGGTGCAGTTACATTTCCATAAGACAAGGAAGCAGCAACAGGTATACTATATAATAAAGAAGTCATATGCAAATTAATCCTCACGCCCTCACAATATGGCTGCCTATGACCAGGCCAGCAGGGTGGTTGGTGAGGGATGAACAAACAACAAAACAAGCAGGCTGCGTGAGGCGACCAGGGGGTTTAGTGAGGGATGACCAAACAGCTGAACAAGCAGGCTGCATGGGGCGACCAGGCTGGCAGGCAGGTGAGCGATTAGGAGTCTTGCGGTCCAGGATTGTGAGAGGGATGTCTGACTGCCTGTTTAGGCCCATTCCCCAGGATTGGGCCTAAACCAGCAGTCAGACATCCCTCAAGGGGTCCCAGATTGGAGAGGGTGCAGACTGGGCAGAGGGGACATCCATTCTCCCCACTCCCCACCATGTTCGAATTTTTTGCATGGGCTTCTAGTATTTCCATAAGACAAGGGAACTGGAAGTAGCCAAGAAAGGTCTATATTTACAAAATAAAAAGGAGGAAGCCCTTCATTCAGAAGGAGAAGAAAGCCCAAAGGGAATAGGAAAACAATAAGGAAAGAGGGGGGGAGAACCTCACATGTCCTATGTGAGGTCCAACCTTTGAGCCCAGGAGTTACTACAGTAACCAGTCTAAGGGAATAGTGACCAATCAGAAGAAATATCAAGGCACCAGGATCTGCAGCCTATATAAGTCATAGGGAAAGGGAACCCAGTGGGACCCTTTTCCCCCTCCCTACACTGGAGTCCATTCTGTGGGACTCTTCTCTCTCCCCACGTAGGAGTCTGTACTTGTTCTTCAATAAATCTCCACCTTTACTATACCACTTTCTGTCCGTGGATTCATTCTTTGATTCTGGTGGACAAAGAATCCAGGTTCTAGTCCAAAAATTCGGTTTCAAAATGATTATCAGAAAACCTTTTGCCCAATCTGTATGGCTCAGTGGTTGACTGTCGACCTATATACCAAGAGGTCTCTGGTTCGACTCTCAGTCAGGTCACATGCTTGGGTTGTGGGATCATTTCCCAGTAGGGTACATGCAGGAAGCATCTGATCAATGCTTTTCTCTTATAGATTTCTATAGTTTCTATCTCTCTCTTCTTCTCCCTAAAATAATAAAAACATGTTTAAAAAGAAGAAAACATTAATACAACAGGATGGGCAGAGGAAATGTAGGGGATTTTAATTACAACTGAAATGTATTTTGTACAGTTTCAGTTTTACTATGCTTTTGTTTTACAATACTTTTGGAAGAAAAATAATAAAATTAAATAACCCCAATAAATTGTATTTAAAATATTCACACAGAGGGTAGTTATGGGGTAAAGATGAACTCTGTGTATATAGGCTAAAGATGGTGGCCTATGGGATATGAAGAAGTCTGCTGCCAGGTGATCAAATTGGAGATAAAGAACAATACAAAACACACACACACACACACACACACACACACACACACACACACACACACACAAAACAACAACCAGAAGTCAAGGTTAGGTGCTGTGTCAAGCCTTGGTAAGTTTTCAAAATTGATAAGTCATGGTCTGATATTAAGTTAGAGATCAAAACATGCAGACTTCCAGGAGTTGGTAAGAACAATGTTATTAAATACCATTCAACATAATTTCAAGTTAAGTTTAGTAACTAGCCAGAGTACTCATCTCCATAAATCAAGATGAAGAAATTCACCTACTGATCATGAACCTAGAATGACAAATGAAAATCAATGATTATAACCTCTAGGCCAAAAACTGTGGGGGCAAGGTGAGCAGTTTGGGCCAAATAGTGTCCAGGAATACCAATATGCACTCCATTTAGTAAACAAGTAGACCAGAGATAAAAATAGGGGAAAGTCTTCTTCATCTTCAGGAGGTCACTTCTATGTCTACTAGTGATGCAGAAATGTATCCCAGTGTGTGGCTAGCCTAGGACATCAAATAAAAATGGGTTTATAACATTGAGTTCCTAATCAGTAGTTTAGCTGACAGGAATGGAGAGTTGTTAAATTCTACCTGAAAGCAGGGTCTTCTCCATATTCTTATTTGCGGTGCAGTAATTTGGGAAGACTGTAAATATTTAAAATTTTCCCTGTTTGTAGGCTAATTTTATTGCTCTCTCCCATTGTGGTTACCTAAAAATAGTTCTGCAACTTTAAAAAATATATATATTTTTTATTGATTTCAGAGAGGAAGGGAGAGGGAGCAAAAGATAGAAACATCAATAATGAGAGAGAATCTGCACTCTTCACACTGGGGATTGAGCTCACAACCCTGGCATGTGCCCTTGACGGGAATTGAACCAGGGACCCTTCAGTCTGGAGACTGACACTCTATTCTCTGATTCAAACCAGCGAGGGCTACAACTTATTTTCAGTTTGTAGAGAACCTTTTATTTGATTGCCCTCCTTCTATTGGTTCCTAGACATTTTTATTTCTTCCTTTCTTGTGTTTTCACCAGGAAGGTCATTTAAATTTTCAAGATTATGCTAAGGACAGTTACCCCTCCCAACTTGATGTTTATGAACTTTAGGGAGTAAGAGCTCCACTTCATCATTCCAGTCACTGATAAGGATGTAGTAAGGGACCTGGGACAGATTCTGAAGCATCACTCAATATCCACTCCCACCCCTCAGGGCAATGTGGAGCGATTAATAACTACTATCTGAGTGTGACCTACTAAGCAGTTGCATACTCTATGCCCAAATAGCAGGATCTCAACTCTCCTTTGTGGCTTCCCAATTAATGCCATATGAGAACAAATTAAAAGCCTGACTGAAATAAAGATCTTATGTCTATTGCTTTTCTCTTAACCACAAGGTCTGCCACTCTGACTCAGAGGAATTAGATTAGTCTGATCTGATTTGTTCTTCATAAAGACACATTTCAAAAAAAAATTCCCCTGAGAGCTTCTATATGTTTGCTAATTGAGAACTGATCAATAAAAGGAATACATGGCAGTCCTTGTGCTTCAAAAATTTGCACTCTGGGTACAGATGTCCCTTAGCAACAAGAAGAATTCAATGCAGTGTGACTTAATTTTTAAGCACCAAGGTCAATGTACAGCTGTACACTTGCTCATAATTTTTCATAATTTTTAATACAAAAGATATGCATCAGCTTCAGTGTTCATTTATTTGATATTTTAATCCCCTCACACATTTTACTCAGATGTATATGGAGGCTTAAGATTTTGATCAATCTAAAAACTGGTCAGAAGCTCAGGAACATTCTTTAGAGAAGACCAGGGATATAATTTTTAAAATAACGCAAAGGAATAATAAGTAAAACACTTATAACCAGTTCATTCAGGTGACTCTTTCTGATTAGACTTGAACCAGAAATGCTGCTCTGTGTTTTATAGTAATTTGAGAAAATCTTATCATGATGATTACAGCAAAAATGTGTGGGCTCTGAAGGACACTACTAAAGCTCTTCAAAAAGGAATCCAGAAGATAAACATATTTCATAGAGTCCTTAATGTTGTGGGGTCGAACCATGGAGTCAAAAATAAGACCACCGGAGGCTGCTAATTGATTAAAAAAAGCAGGCAAGGATTTATTGAACTGGCCAGGACGGCCGCGAGGGCACCACACGCAGGTGGCCACCCTCACGACCGTGCCATCCTAGGTGTAGGCAGTCCTTTTAAAGGTCTAAACCACAAGAATTTCCCTTTGTTCTAAATTCTAAATACATTGGAATATGGATCTATCTTGCGAAAGCAGATTGTACAAAAGCAGGACTGAGCAGGGTTAATAATCTCTAAAGGTAGTCAACTCCTGGAGCCACTGAGTCAGTGGGAATCAATCTTCTGTGGTTCTGGTCCACAGGCACAGGAAAATAACCTTTGTGAGTTTCCAGGTCTCAATCTGGAGCTGAGGTAACTACCCTATTGTTTAAGCAAGTAAGTGAGTGCAGAAGCCAGAATAGCAGGGTTAAAATTTAAACAGCAGTTTTTACCTAAGTATAGTTGCTACCATATTTCACTTAATCTTTCAGTGTTGTACCAAATCATAGAAATATAATCTGTTTTCTCTTCAACACTATTCGAGTACATAAAAGAAAAAAATAATTATGTGGTATGTGCTCAAAAAATAACCAAGCAGTAAATATCGAGCTACTTATAAAACATACAACATAAGATGACATTTTTTCATTCTATCCTACTATGTGCCAGGCACTGGTCCAGGCCCTGGTGATACATGGAGAAATAAATAAGACAATATTTTCTGTCTTCCTGGATTCTACATTGTAATGAGGAGGAATACACCATAGCACTGATGTGGAGAAGAATAAAGCAGAGAAGAGTTCAGAAGTAAAAGTTCTTGTTAAAATTGGGTTGAAAGAAATGACTTCACTGATTAGAAAACTGAAGCAGATGAAGGAGCAAACCATGTAAGTGGTTATCTGAGGAAGTGAGTTTTCAGATGGGAACAGCAAGGACTAGATTAAGATAGTTTTAAAACTTAATTTTAGAAACCCGGCCATTCTAGCCTCAAATATTGAGTTGATGAGGAGGAAAAGTGAGAGTTATTTTATATGTACAGATACCAATTAAATTTTTAAATGAAAATAGTTTTTAATTACCTGGAGTAGATCACAAGTATTTGCATTAAAATGTGCCTTGTAGTAAATATATATGTATAAAAAGCCTTTATAAGTGAAAATTATTTTATTGAAGAAATATTACTGCCAAAGGTTTTTAATCAAATTTATGCAGGAAAGATTTTTCCTATAGGTAGCACACACATGCACCTATACTCATATTCAACACACAGATACACACATGCCTATAGCACAAAAGTAATGAAATATTTGAAATTCAAAATTAACAATTGAAATTCAAAAATGCTAACCCATTCACCTTTCATAATCTTAAAATATATATGAAATAGCCAAGTAAGTAATTTGAAAAAAAATATGCTTTATATATAGGAAGACAGGGAACACATTTATCTTATTTAGAACAGCTTAAATTTTGAGGATTAATGAACTGGAAAAAATCACTCAACATGATTGCCAAATTCGTGCTATCCTTTCCCCTTTTCTACCTATTTTACTTTCTCCCTCAGTAGTAAGGATAGGGTTACCACTGGCACCTGTACAAAAGAAAATCTATAATGTAGGACAATTTTCAATGTGTGTCAATTTTAAAGGCTTGAAAACTGTGCAATTTTATGGAAAGTGAATGGTTTCATCCTTTTCATAATTTTAATGTCTTATTGAATCAACTCAAGTATTTAATCAATCATATTACAGGTAAGGCTAGCTACAATATGACTAAATTGTCAGGTTAACCTTCTGTGGCTGTAATTGGCATAAAATATTATCCAAATTGTATAAAAGGACATTGACATAAAGTATGCAACTTGGAATCCAGAAAAAGATAGCTGTGATGATGTTGTCCTAGGTCACAGGGAGAACAAGTTCAGAACATCCTATAATAAATTTGTAATTTACAAAAGAGATAGAAATAATGGCCTCTTATTAACATGGTGGGCCAGGTGAAGAAAACAATAATGTGTTAGGGCATACTAGGGTGCATTAGTTAAAGCATGGCTTGTAATCACCATAAATTACAGACATAAAGGGAAGTGCTTATACTAAGTTGATGCTTGGTTACTCAACTGATAATGACAGAAAAATACTTTTTTTTTCTTGAGTGAGAAAAAATATATATGGGTTATAAATTTATAAAAGTTTAGGCAAATTTGCAAAGGGAGAAATGTATCAGAAAGAAAAGTTGTTTTATGAAAAACTTTAGACTTAAGATTGACATTTTCCTAGATAGCTATTTTACCCCCAAAATTGTTCAGATGGCATTATATACAGGCATATATATATATAATATTTGGAAAGAATGTACATGTGAGGAAATATATGATCAAAAACTTATGGACTAAATTTTCAAGTGTCATAAGTATTACCATAGGCCAAAACTAGAGGTAGCCAAGTTAGTCAAAATTTGGAGTTATTTTTCATATCATACTTCTTTAAAAATCCCCAGTTTGGTAATTATTTTTATAATTCTGATATCTATTTCCATCATTTTGAGTTCTTAAGATAGTATACATTTTTAAAATATATATATTTGGGTTTTTTTTATTGATTTCAGGGAGAGGAAGGGAAAGGGAGAGAGAGATAGAAATATGAATGATGAGAGAGAATAATTGATTGGCTCCCTCCTGCATGCCCTCTATTGGGGATTGAACCTGCAATCCAGGCATGTGCCCTGACCAGAAATTGAACCCACATCCTTTTGGTGTACTGAGCAATGCTCCAATCAACTGAGCCACCTGGAGGCCAGGGCTATTCTTTTTTTGATAATTAAACTAAAATGAGCATAATAGCATATCTTATGGTGTATCACTTCTATTTTTCTGGACATAAGTTTCTTACTAGTTTGAAAAACATCATATTATCATATGCCTTTATTACTCCAGACATTATATATGTTTCAATTAAACTTAGTTTTTCATTTGGAAAAGTTTCTTTTGGTGATGGTTATTGGGGGAAGGGAATAAGGAGGCAAGTTACATAATTAATTTTGATATATTAGGCTGTGAGAAAGTATCCACATTTTTATTTAACTAGCATCAATAAATGTAATAGTATACATTATACACACTAATAATAATTCTGTTCAGCAATGGCGCCTGACAACTGATAAAAGAAATAATTTATTTATGCTCCATTGTCAATGAAATTTGGGGATGACCTCAAAAAGGGACATCCTGGGAAGGACTTTGAATGAGAATGAAAAAACACATAGCTATGTACGTTAATAGAGTACTTTCATGTAATAGTATAACATTCCCAACCCTTCCATTTAACTAATGGCTTATAAGATTCCAATATCCTTTCCATAGAGATTCCACAAATTCAACAAGCCCTGTTTGGCTTTGGAGACTCTCTGATGAGACAAGTACTAATCTGCATGTGATCCGGACTGGACTTGGTCTGGGTTTAAATCCTGAAGTGGCTCAAGCATCAGAAATTGTAAAATTATTTACTTTTCAAGCAACTTAAAGTAATGGTCCAGGCTACGGGGTCCATAGCAAAACACTGGGACATAGCAGTTCCTATATACTAACTTTTTTGGAGAGTTACATGATTTTTTTCATAATACATTGCTTAAATTCACCCCAAACAATTTTGCCAAAATCTTCAAATTTAGAGAAATAATAATATTTTTAGGGATAAGTTTATTTTATTATGAGTGGAAAAACTTGATTAAACTAAAATTTCAGAATACAACCTGTGACAGGAGGCTGCTCAACTAATTGAACCACACCAGCCAGGCTTCTGGATATCCTTTTAAATTACTAGAGTCTGTCTTACCTTTGTTCTCAGACCTAACAACAATGCTTGATGTGATTGGACTCTGACTCTGAGAATTCTAAGTCTAGGGGATAGGGACCATCAGTGTGAACTTAATCTCTACAGTCCTGACTGGCCTAGAAGGAAATGCAGAAAACTGCCCTTAGATTGAGGCCTCATGGCTTAAGAGAAGGCCAAGTCAGAACTCTAGGTACTTTAGTGTTGGTGAGGTGTTGAAACTAACCAACATTTGGAGTTCATGCACACTGAGCCTTTAAGCACCTCATTTTCCTTATCCTATCTAATAAAAGAGTAATATGCAAATTGACTGTCACTCCAACACAAATATGGCTGCCCCCATGTGGTCAAAGATGGCTGCCCCCATGTGGATACAAGATGGCCACCACAAGATGGCTGGCAGGGGTGGGCAGTTGTGGGTGACCAGGCCAGCAGGGGAGGGCAGTTGGGGGCAATCAGGCCTGCAGGGGAGGGCAGTTAGGGGCAATCGGGCTGGCAAGGGAGCAGTTAGGTGTTGATCAGGCTGGCAGGGGAGTGGTTAGGGGGTGATCAGGGTGGCAGGCAGAAGCGGTTAGGGGCAATCAGGCAGGCAGGCAGGCAGGCAAGTGGTTTGAAGCCAGCAGTCCTGGATTGTGAGAGGGATGTCCGACTGCCCGTTTAGGCCCGATCCCAGTAGGATCGGGCCTAAACGGGCAGTAGGACATCCCTTGAGGGGTCCCAGATTGGAGAGCGCACAGGCTGGGCTGAGGGACACCCCTCCCCCCGATGCATGAATTTCATGCACCAGGCCTCTAGTCTACAATAAGAGAGGAGTGGATACTGATCTTTAATGCTCTTTTTAGCACTAAAATTATAGACTTTCAGGAATCTGCCAAGAGACTGCCTTGGTATTGTCACCTTACAACTAGCAGGAATGCCAAAGACCAGCAGGGACTCTCAACAGTTAAACAGTAAATGATTAGTCATTTCCTTTGTTTATGATGCTGAAACTTCTCAGCCCAATTGTACCTGAAGTTCACAGAATGTGAGGGGTTGGAACAGATTAAGCAACTACTCCACACTCCAGACCTACAAATAAGACATCCCAGGGGAGATGAAAGACACAAGGCTCTCTCACAGCCCCAAATAAAATTAGACTAGTAATGCTTTAAGATCTCTGTATTGTTCCTCTGGTGAGTATCCCTTTCCTGTGCTTGCATAAGGTTGATTAGTTGAGTGGCCCTACCCAGGATTATTCAACTGTAAGCCAAACAATCAAAGAACCAATCTGTCAAAAATCAAAACAGTGACCTGTGGAAGAGAATGACTTTGTGCTTAGTTATAATAATACTAGAGGCCCAGTGCATGAAAATTCATGCACTGGGGGTGGGGATGGAGGGTCGGTCCCCTCAGCCCGGCCTGCGCCCTCTCACAGTCTCGGACCCTTTGGGGGATGTCTGCCTGCTGGCAGGCGGATATTCCTCTCTCAGTCCGGGACTCCTCGCTCCTCAATGCCCGCCTGCTCGCTGCTCCCTCCTCAGTGCTGCCAGGGAGGCGGGAGAGGCTCCCGCCACTGTCACTGCGCTTGCCTGCCATGAGTCCAGCTTCTGGCTGAGCGGTGCTCCCCGTGCAAGCGCACTGACCACCAGTGGGCAGGCTCCTGCGTTGAGCGTCTGCCCCTGGTGGTCAGTGCTCATCATAGCAATTGGTCATTCTGGTCGTTCCACCATAATGGTCGCTTAGGCTTTTATTATATAGATAAGCATAATATGCTAATTAGACTGGATATCCTTCAGGACAATCTTCTGAGGAAGCCAGGGCTGCGAGGAAAGCCTGGGGCCTGGAGGGAAGCCAATGCCAGCAGCCAATGTCGGCAGCTGGGGGAAGGAAGGCCTACTCTTGCACGAATTTTGTGCATCGGTCCTCTAGTACAATAATAAATGTAAAAACATGGGATTATTGACTATTATACCTTAGTAAGAACTTATAATCATCATAAAGTCAATTAAATGTCAAAAAGTGTTTTAACACTAATAATTTTTTCACTTCTAGTGAAAAATTCTTATTAGTGAAATATTTTTTGGGGGGAGGTTCCTAATAAAGCTATGGTTTTTGAAATAACATTCTGATTTTTTATTACCACTCAAGAGCACATTAAACTGCTGAACAGAGCTGGTTAACAGTCCATCCTCTGTACTCCCATATCATATGGCCCATACACCTGCTAAAGTCCTAAAGGTACTTTACTAGTATAATCGTTGGTTTACTTGTCTGATTATTCGTACAATTCAATAAGTTATTCCACCAAAGGAGATGTATTTTATTCACTTATATCTCTTTAGCATATAAAAAATGCAAGTTAAAAATGCCACAATTCTCATTTAAAACAAGCATAATTACTATTTTGGTTAATTTGTGCTTGCTTATTTTTATAATTATGTGGTTACATTAGACTTATAGCTCTTAGATTGCCCATGAGTATCACCCATGGAACTTAATAAAAATGCAGATTTCTAGTTTCTGCTAAGATGTCTGGATTTAGTGAGACTGGGAGATGGCCCAGATAGTTAATTTTAATAAACACCTTAGGCAATCAATCTATTTACCACCTTATAAGTTATGTCACACTAGACATTTTAATATGTGGAAGTCACTCATGGACTCTTATTTATACTGGAATTTATAGAAGATGCTATTCCAAACTCTGCCTCTTTGGCATAAGATTATGCTTGGATTTCAAGAGTGATTTCTGTTTCTGGGTCTAAACTCTGTTAGGCATTTGGTAGCAGTAATTTCAGAAATTAAGCTCTTTTAAAACATTATTTCCTGAGCATATGTACTTAATAACAATTTGCTTGTTTTAAATGTTTGAATCTTGAACATAAATGCCACACTCCATTTGAATAAGGCTATTGGCTGCATAAGTAGAAACAATTTTCTTTTTCTTCCCTTACACTTCATCATTGAAGCAGGAATTTTGGAGGAACATAGGCAGTCTTAGGGATGTTTTTAGAATTGGGGTCCTTGGAAAAGTGCCAGGCTGCAGACTTGGGGAAGGTACATTTCCATAACAGGAGGAAGCCAGGTGCAGTTACATTTCCATAAGACAAGGAAGCAGCAACAGATATATTTCCATAAGACAAGGGAACTGGAAGTAGCCAAGAAAGGTCTATATTTACAAAATAAAGAGAAGGAAGCCTAAAGGGAATAGGAAAACAATAAGGAATGTGAGGTCTGTCCTTTAAGCCCAGGAGTTACTATAGTAACCAGGGGAACAGTGACCGATCAGAGGGGATATCAAGGCACCAGGATCTGCAGCCTTTATAAGCCATTGGGAAGAGGAATTCAGTGGGACTCTTCTGCCTCCCTATGTGGGAGTCCATTCTGTGGGAATCTTCCCTCTTCCGATGTGGCAGTCTGTACTTGTTCTTCAATAAATCTCCACCTTTACTGTACCACTTTCTGTCTGTGGATTCATTCTTTGATTCTGGTGGACAAAGGATCCAGGTTCCACTCCAAAAATTCAGTATCATTATCTTTTAACTTTTAAAAAAATACGTGAGTCATGCTGTGGAAACAAATATCATTATTAATAGTACCACATAAAACATTCTTAATGAAAAATATGTTTTTTTTCTTATGCCTTGCATTTTTCTCTTCTGTTACTTGTCCTCCAGCTTACATGTTTGTATTTTGTTAGATACCTTTAGGGTTATTATAAACAGATATCTCACTGATAATGACAATGGCAGCCTTGAAATTCTGGGACATTCCAGTAATATATCACTGAAGCAGCATTTTTGGACTGGAACCCGGATTCTTTGTCCACCAGAGTCAAAGAATGAATCTATGGGCAGAAGATGGTATAGCAAGGTGGAAATTTATTGAAGAACAAGTACCAACTCCCATGTAGGGAGGGGGAAGAGTCCCACAGAATGGACTCACAGGTGGGGAGGGGGAAAAGGTCCCACTGAATTCCTTTTCCCTATGGCTTATAAAGGCTACAGATCCTTGTGCCTTGATATCTCCTCTGATTGGTCACTATTCCCTTGGACTGGTTGCTATAGTAACTCCTGAGCTCAAAGGTGGAACCTCAGATGGGGCATGTGAGGTTCTCCCCCCTCCTTCCTTATTGTTTTCCTATTCCCTTTGGGCTTTCTTCTTTTCCTTCTGGATGAAGGGCTTTCTTTTCTTTTTTTTTTTTAGCAGGCAGAAGTGGTTAGGGGCAATCAGGAAGGCAGGGAATCGAGCAGTTGGGAGCCAGCAGTCCTGGATTGTGAGAGGGGTGTCCGTTTAGGCCCGATCCCGGTAAGATCGGGCCTAAACGGACAGTCGGACATCCCTCGAGGGGTCCCAGATTGGAGAGGGTGCAGGCTGGGCTGAGGGACACCTCCCCCCCCCGCCACCCCCCCCCCCCCCCCCCCCCCCCCCCCCGGCACGAATTTCGTGCACCGGGCCTCTAGTTCTTCAATAAAGCTCTACTTTGCTGTACCACTTTCTGTCCATGGATTTATTCTTCGACTCTGGTAGACAAAGAATTTGGGTTCCAGTCCAAAAATTCCATTTCAGTCCCATCCCTATCTACCTAGCTTTTTTCTGTCTCCTCACTTTGACTATAAAGTAAGCACTTAGGTATTTTAGAAAAGTTCTATATTGTTGAGTCATGACAACTATTACAATTTGCCCAAGCAATGCAAATTATGCCAGCTACAGGAACTGGTTCTCATTTTTGCAACTTTATAGGAGGTCTGACTTTTTTGTCACTTATAATAAATGGTACCTTCAAGAGCCTGCAAACAGTGAGCATCTTTTAAAAGATGTTAGTATAGAACTCAGGTAATAATAAACAAATGGTTTATTTTTTATTAAAACTTACATTTGTTAGTTTTAATAAAAAAATAAAGAGCCAAAGTGAGAGGCAACAAGCTTTTATTTGAAATTCAAAAGAATAGCTAATTGGGAAGCATTGACTCAGGCAGAAAAACAAATAGTGTTCAGATTAAGGGGTGAAGGCAAGGAGTATTTATAGAAAAAGGAAGGGGGAACAATTACATGAATAAAAAGAGAAAATTCTATGGGTTTTAATAAACTAAGGAAGGAATTTCTATAGATGCAGATAAGCTAACACAGTGATGTTAATTATAAAGAATGTCTTTAATGTTCAGTCCCTTATCATAACAGTTATTTGAAATAAATGTACTTTAGGGCCATTTGAAAGAATATTTTGCCCAGTTTTACATTCTCAAAGTTTGAGAAGTAAAATGTGAAAACTTTTACTGGAATGGCAGCTCCAACTCCATTTAAAAATGGCTCCATTTGTATTATTTTTTACATTAAAATGAGAGAAAGTGTATACTTTAACCCAGAATAAAAAAAATTTCCCCTAGCAGATCAGCACCAGGTAGTATATCTGTGGGGTCAGACAGAACTTGGTTTTAGCAAACTTCGTACTTGAGTTCTGGCTAGGAACGGATTCAGAGCCATGACTCAAACTTCACAAGAACATTTGTTTAGAAAGTCACAGAGGTAGAAGAAATAATTCGTAGAAGAAATGGGCTTAGGAAACAAGTTATGAAGGTAAAGGAAGGGCCCATTGGAGCTAAGAAGTGAGAAAGATAAAGGTGATGAGCCTGAAGGAGGAAGGAGGGCAAACTCTCGGGAGGTCTTCTGGATGGAAAGCACTCTGATTCCTCCGTCCTAAGGGTTTTAAGGGTGGAGTCCTTAGGGGAAGTCCCAGGGGAAGATTTTTTTTAAAAAAAGAAAGTATTTTTATTGATTTCAGAGAGGAAGTGAGAGGGAGAAATAGAAACATCTATAAAGAGAGAATCCTTGATCAGCTGCCTCCTACTCACCCCCTACTGGGGATCAAGCCTGCAACCTAGACATGTGCTCTGACAGGGAATTGAACCATGACCTTCTAGTTCATAGGTCAACACTCAACCACTAAGCCACACAGTGAGAGGGTTAACTTGAAAAGCAGGCAGATAGGGCAGGGGTACAGTTGGAAAAAAAGGCAGGTGAAACATAGGGGAGACACAGCAATTTGAGCAGCCTAACCACAGAAACCAACCAAGCAGAAATAATAAAATGTTTCTGGACTCAAAGCGGGAGGCATGGGAAAACAAGGGAGGGCCTAGAGTCACAAGGTGTACGAACGCATAGAAAGAGAAAGTTCAGCACAGGAACAGAGAAAGAACTCATTGAAACAGGGCAAGTTCAGCACAGGAACAGAGAAAGAACTCATAGAAACAGGGCAAGTTCAGCACAGGAACAGAGAAAGAACTCATAGAAACAGGGAAGAAAGTTCAGCACAGGGACAGAGAAAGAACACATAGAAACAGGGAAAGTTCAGGTCTGGGCAAGAACAATTGAAGGGGTCAATCAGGTGAGGATACAGATAGACATAGAGCAGGCTTGTAGCAAATATATATCCCTGGACTGCAGCCCACTATGGGTCCTCTTTCCCTTGTGGGGAGTCTGAATCTGCTTATAATAAACTTTCCACTCTTTTCCTTCAATCTTCTGGTCCATGGAGCTCATTCTTTGGCATCACAAGACACGACCCCGGGAAAACATCTCGGCTCACTGTTCCGGTTATCAGCTTGTCAGGAAAGGGGGAGATCTTAATAAAATATCCAGCAGCTTTCCAGGTGTGTGCTTTCAGGGTCTAGGTCTCCACTGATTGATTGGTCAGTGCCAGGGCAGGGGATCATTATCCAATGCAGCTGGTTCTGAGGTCAGCTGTGGTGTGGCTTATCTGGTTTTGTTGCTTTTCTGGGCCTGGAGCTGAAATACAACCGAGTCCTAGATGTTATTGAAATGGGAATTTTTAGGGGTGAAAAAGAGAGGTTTAGGAAATTTTAAAAATTAAGAGGACCATGGAGGAAGCGCAGGGCTGCAGAGCAGCAGAAGGTATATTTCCATAGAATGGGGGAGCTGAAAAGGAGCAACACGTACATTTCCATAGAATGAGGGAGCTGGAAACAGCAAAAGGTCTATATTTACAAAATAAAGGGAAGGAAGCCCTTCATCCAGAAGAAGAAGAAAGCCCAAAGGGAATAGGAAAACAATAAGGAAGGAGGGGGCAGAACCTCACATGGGACATGTGAGGTTCAACCTTTGAGCCCAGGAGTTACTATAGCAACCAGTCCAAGGGAATAGTGACCAATCAGAGGGGATATCAAGGCACCAGGATCTGCAGGCTTTATAAGCCATAGGGAAAGGGAACTCAGTGGGACCCTTTCCCCCTCCTTACTTGGGAGTCTGTTTTGTGGGACTCTTTCCCTCTTCCCATGTGGGAGTCTGTACTTGTTTGTCAATAAATCTCTACCTTTGCTATACCACCTTCTGTCGTGGATTCATTCTTCGACACCAGCGGACAAAGAATCCGGGTTCCAGTCCAAAAATTCTGCATCATTATTTCTAGGGAAGAAAGATCAGGGGTTTAAACCACATGACCAGTGATATGAAAGCTCAGGGGTTCAAACCAGTGATATGCTAGGGGGTGAAAGGTCATGCTGGGGATGAGGTCCTACCCTACAACTGCCAATTTGTAGGTACCCAGGGCTTTTGACCTTGGTGACCTTTTGTATGTGGCACATCATCCTAAATCTATTCATGCCTGTCTAACTGCCTACCATACAACCATTCTTTCAGTACAACTTTGGAGAAAATAATGTAAAAATGTAACACATAGTAATGTATAGAGGGCCCCCTGGGAAGGCACATGGGCATTTCTGTAATTATTGTCAGCTGAACTCAGGGCAACAGGCAGAGCCATGCCCTGGGAACATGCTTTCCCCAAAAAGGTGGACATGTTGTCAGGACTGACTCTTAACTTTGCCCAGGTGTCGGGGAGTGTGACTTTGATATGTAAATCCAGTCAAGCACCAGGAATGTTCGGGCCTACTGGAGAATGCAAATAAGTTCCTTTGATCCTAAGTTTTGGTGATACTTTCTGGTATTTGGGGATATATAAATAAACACGCTGCGTGGGCTCTGGGTCCCTGTCCCTCCATCAGAGGAGGCAGCGGTTCCACCTGGCTCCCAGCTTTGCTTTTATTTCTGCGTCTTGCTTTCTTTCTTTCTTTTATTTCTTAATCCCCAGCCACCTCCACTCAGAACCGGTTCATCTCTCTTTTCATGCTGGACGCGGAAAAGGGAGATCCCCGCCATATCTGACCCCCGCCACAGTAATGGTAAATATATTCTTAAAACTGGAATAATACAAAATATATTAGTTTATATTTTAATTAAAATTTTATTTTTATTTAGGAACCCTTTTAGGTCAGGTCTTAGTTATTGGTTGCTAGAATCTGAGTTCAGAAAATGTTAATAGTATAAGGTATTTCAATGAGTGTTGCCATTTAATTAATATTTTATGAGAGTGTCAACATAAGAAATGTCCAAACCGGGAAGAATTTTTGAGTTTATTTGAACCAAACTGATGACAATTACCAGGAAGCAAAACCTCAACAGATTGAGAAAAATGCTCTGGAAAGTGGAAATTTTATACTTTATTTTATAAATTATAATCAAAAGAGGAGGCATAAGTGGGTTACATGCTATCCATTGGTGATAGTGAAATAGGAATTTTTGGGGGTGAAATAGGCAGATTTAGGGAATTTTTAAAATTAAGGGGGTCCATGGAAAAAAGCACAGGGCTACAGAGCTGCAAAAGGGTACATTTCCATAAGACAGGGAGCAGGGAGCCAGCAGAAGTTACATTTCCATAAGACAAGGGAACTGGCAGTAGCCAAAGGTCTATATTTACAAAATAAAGAAGGAGGGCCTCACATGTCCCACATGAGGTTTGACCTTTGAGCTCAGGAGTTGCTATAGTGACCAAATCAAAGGGAATATTGACCAATCAGAGGGGATATAAAAACAGAGGCTCTTGTAGCCTTTATAAACTGGAAAAAGGAACTCAGTGGGACTCTTTCCCCCTCCCCACGTGGGAGTCTGTACTTGTTCTTCAATAAATTTCCACCTTTGCTCTACCATCTTCCCTCCATGGTTTCATTCTTCAACTCTGATGGAGAAAGAATCCAGGGAAGCCATCCTGCCCAGGGGGACACCGCGTGCTCTAGTCCAAAATTCCCATATCAATAGATTAGGGAGGCGGAAGAAAGCAAAGGGGTTGTGCTCTTCCATTGGATAAAAAGTAAAATGGGTGCCAAATACTTATGTGTGTTATCAGTCAACAATTAACATGATAACAATAACAATGAGGGTATTTGTGGTCTCTGCCCTGGTTCAGAAGTTGTACTTTGAGTGGTCAGGAAAAAAGGAAATTTCTTTGTTATCCAAAGGCTTGTTTATCAGGCATATTATCCTAGATCCATGGTCGGCAAACTGTGGCTTGCGAGCCACATGGGGCTCTTTGGCCCCTTGAGTGTGGCTCTTCCACAAAATACCACGGCCTGGGCGAGTCTATTTTGAAGAAGTGGCATTAGAAGTTTAAGTTTAAAAAATTTGGCTCTCAAAAGAAATTTCAATCATTGTACTGTTGATATTTGGCTCTGTTGACTAATGAGTTTGCCAACCACTGTCCTAGATGCAAAAGGATAATTAACAGGCTCAGTTAAGGTGAAGATTGACCTTTGTTAGGGAAAAATACTGCCTTAGGACTAACTACCAGCCATGGACTGCTTTTAGTTAAAAAAGTTTTAATTTCAGACCATCCTACGAGGTTATTTTAGGTCTCTGAGTGTGTAAGGTCACCATCCAGACCTCCCCTGAGCTTGTAAGGCTTGCTATGTGACTTCTTTCATCTAAAAGAGTAATTAATTTTCCTCCCATGAAAGATTAGTGCAAAAATGAAAAGAAAAAAAAAGTTATATCTCCGAGAAATTAAGACTAAGGGTTTTTAAAAATATTTTTAATTGCATCCCAATATTTAACTTTAAAGCTGTTCTGACATTGTGACACTGTTGTAATTAGCTAGCTGTTCATAATAGAAAAGGAGCAAAGGAGGAAGCCAGGCATTATAGGCATGTCATTTGGGCAGGTTCACCAAGAAACTGCAACTTTGCACTCCCCAGGGAACCACCAGGCTATTGCCTGCAAAACACTGGGGGAAGGGATTCAATAAAGAGAAAATAGACGCATGCCCAGTAAAGTTGGGGTGACATAGAGAAGGTATTGCTTGTCAGTCAAACCTGGGGATAGAGATGGTTGGCCAGATTGGGCATGGCCACTAGCAAGCATGCAAATATTTGGGAAAACACAATCTCCTAAACAAAGGAGTTCACTCTGTTGTTGCTCTTGGCTTTTGTCCCATTGGTTTGTGGGGCTCTCTCATTCCTGTTTCCTTGCATTTGACCACATGGCCCATGGTCATGTGGAACCCACTTGCAATGGACTAATGTGCAATGGGGAACACAAGCTAAGCGAGCCTGTTGCTGCACTGGACATTGCTCCAACATGGAAAGGAAACTGGATACTGGCTCTAATTTTAGCTCTACCAAAACCCCAGCTGCACTGTTTCTAGGACTGCACTAAGGGAAATGGGACCCTGGAAACTCAGGGATCTAATTCCACACACAAAAAAAAAACACTCATCCTCCTGTGCCAGTCTCAGAAAATTCTTTTTCTCAGAATATTGGAAGAAATCTACCCCTAGGAGCTACAGCTGGGGACAAGGACCTCTCTTATTATGTAACAATTTCAATAATAATTTTCTCCTAAAATAGAAGTGTCAAGCAACTAAGATCCAATTCAGGGAATAAGACAATGAAAACCCAGAACAAGGTCGTTATACTGACAATCTGCAGAAAGTCATGAAAATCCAAGGTGTCCCAGTATAAACCACTATTCCCATTTAATTTTTATATTGTTGGGCACACATAAAAGGACATTATGTCACTTGTGCATCATCTATATAGTTCATTCAAAAAAAGTCCTAGCAAAATATATAATTTATATTTTGCTCCATAAATGTAATACATATAAAATTGTTTCTATCTTGATGTTCATAGTTTATAATAATATTTCATAAGCTAATGTAATGATTAAATTATGCCTACATTTCATATATTTTGGGAGAAGGATTTGTAAGGTTATTAAACCTTTTTTTTTTTCCCTCCTGTTCTCTGAATGTGTTAAGATATTATTGAGCTATTACTTGCTAGACCAGCATGAACATTTTTATACATTTGTTTTTCTCACACAATATTACAGAGAAATTATACATTACATTTAAAAATTGAGTTTATGCAGAATTATATGGGCCAATTTAATGTGATGAACTATTCTATAAGGATTAACAAATTCATGATATAACTCTTTTTTGGTCTTTTCCCATATTGTAAAATTTGAGCACAGAAATGTACAAATTAAAAGTGAAGACCAGTGGAATATTTTAAATGAGTGTCTGGACTGAGTATAATAAAGTTAGGACACAGTCATGTGAGTTAGGGAGTTGTTATTTTACTGGATGTACTGGTATATAAATACATTTTATTTAAGGAAAATCCTAAAACCTTATAAATGATGTATAGTGCTAAATATATGTTTACTAGAGGCCTGGTGCACAGAATTCGTGCACTGGGGTGGGGGCAGTGTCCCTCAACCCAGCTTGCACCCTCTCCAATCTGGGACATCCCCCTCACAATCCGGTACTGCTGGCTCCTAACCACTCACCTGCCTGCCTGCCTGATTGCCCCTAACCACTTCTGCCTGCCAGCCTGATCACCCCCTAACTGCTCCGCTGCTGGCCTGATCGATGCTTAACTGCTTCCCTGCTAGCCCGATCACCCCCAATTGTCCTTCCCTGCTGGCCTGATCGCCCCCAACTGTCCTCCCCTGCAGGCCTGGTCACCCCAAACTGCCCTCCCCTGCTGGCCTGGTCACCCTTAACTGCCCTCCTTTGCCAGCCCAGTTGCCTACAACTGCCCTCCCCTGCTGGCCATCTTGTGGTGGCCATCTTGTGACAACCATCTTGTGATGATGTGGGGGCAGCCATCTTGTAATGATGTGGGGGCAACCATCTTGTGACAATGTGGGGGCAGCCATCTTGTGATGACGTGGGGGTAGCCATCTTGTGATGACGCGAGGGCGAGACACCACTTAGGCTTTTATTAGTATAGATTATTTTATCCAATTCCTGATATCTCATAGTTCCTTTTCTTATTAGTTTTAACCTTTTGCACTTGTATGTCGAGTGTGACTCGACACGGTTAGCATTAGAATAAAGGAATTGAGAAAAAAGCAAGCGAGTGCAAAGGGTTAACCATAACACAAATGACCATCTGACACACTATTTTAATATTTTCCCATTTATTTTGTTGATTTATTAATCTCAATTATTTTGTTGATTGTTGATTATCTGTGAGAATAAACATTAATCTTTCTTGTCAAAGAAGGGAGTTTAGGCAACTGCCATTTTGGCTCTCGTGACTTGCAGCTCCCCTTGGGGCTGCCATTTTGAAATGGCAAAGGCCAACTTCTCCCTTTTTCTTTTAAATTAGCCAATCATGCAAGACTGTGAGCCTAAGCTCTGACCAATCAAGAGTGAGGGATAGATGACGTGTGTCAGGCATACAATCTTGAGCTGCTAGACTCTGCATTGATATGCACCCTTCTGCAGAAGTAAAGATATTTGGTCCTTAGCATAGGGTTGAAGTTTTGAACTTCTTTCTGTTAATGATGGAGTTAGATCTTGGTACTTGAGGTCAACTAAGAAAGAATTTAATGCCAAGAACTCTAGCATAAGGAATTTATTTAGAAAGTCACAGACGTAGAAGTGGTGAGTCAGTTGGGCTGCATGGACTCAGGAAACAAATTATAGAGGCAAAAGAAAGTCCCTTGGAGCTTAGGAGGTTCCAGGGGAGGATCTCAATAGAATATTCATCAACCTTTCTAAGTGTGTCCTTTCAGAGTCATTGTCTCTACTAATTGGTTGACCCTAAGGTAGGAAGTCATAAATCATTACACCTGGTCCTGATGTTAGTCATGGCATTGCTTCATAAGGTTTTGCTTCTTTTTTGGGCCTGGTTATTATCTCTAGTTTGACTAAATGGTCAAAAGACCCAAGCATTTGTTCCTAAGATTATTTGATGTGGGTCAGAACCTCACTGTCCTGAAGGCTTATTGCTTAAGGGAGTGGTTGTGCAAGTGCTTGTATGGGAGTCACATGAGGCAATTCTCCAGGCCCTCTAGCAATGTGAAAGGTCAGCTGCAGAACAAGCAACATGCTAGGGAAGTAAAGGTTACCCTGGGGTTAAGGTTCTAGTAGATGATACTTGCCTTCTTTAGCTTTGCCCACTGCTAGGCACCCGGGACTTTCTGCTCTGGTGACCTTCTGTATCTGGCCTACAGTTCCTGCTCTGCTTATGCCTGTCTAACTGCCTACTCTATAATTTCTAGTGACATGGAAGCTGTATTTTAATATGCACAGAAATCAAAAATAAGCAAACATAATCAAACTATTGCCATAACAAATGGTAACAAATTTTTTCCTAAATAAAATTCAAAGTCATTCAAAAAATGCAGTTATTTATAAATAATTTATTAAAATGGACATATAAACAGCTTTTATTTCTTGAGGGTGGCATGAAGAGAAATTTGCATATGATAAACATTGCATAGAAAAATCATATTTGTGATATTTTGAAATTTAAGATAAGCAAAATGAGAATGTAAGTAAGGCTCTTTTAAAATATTTTTATTTTTTTGTGAGATTATATTATCTGTCCTATCAAAAATAAAATTCTCCCCAAAATAACAAACAAAACTAAACAAAAGTTGACTAAACCTGTCTTTAAAACTTTGAAACTCTGAGTCTTTTTCTGTATTCATTGGTCCAACACTTTTGAAAGCATAAAGTATATTCAGATACTCTATTTCTTCAATTTTTAGTACTCTTCAACAGATTATAATCTAAGCCATGGAAATAACTCATTCTAAAGTCACTATCTCCTTCCCAAAGCTAAATTTGTCAATTTTATCTTCCTTTGCCTTGCTGACCATTTCCCCACCTGTCTCACAACTCATTCTTTTGATGCAATTCCCTTTGTTTTATGGCAATAGAACACATTGTTGTGTCTAGACATTCTTCATGAAGCAACAATGCAGTGTATTATAATTCCTTATCTATTAGGTAGAATCACTTAGTAGTAAGTAAAACTCCATCATTTATCTCATATTTCTACTCTTCATCCATTTCTGTAACACCTTGCCTTCAGATATGGTTTGCTCGGGATTGTAGTTTCTCAGTGATCTATCAAAAGCTCACATTTAAAACTTTAAATTCAGACTCTAGTCTTCCTCTATGCCAAGCTTATTCCTCCATTCAACTATTTACTAAGCCAGCAAGCACTTTGAATATTTCTTATGCATTAGATATAAAGAATACTAACCCCAATACAGTTTCCTTTCATATGGCACTTTCTTGTAGGGAGGGAAGCAATCTTAAACAGGTCACAGCAATGTTATGCGACATTTACACCTAAACATGGAGGGAATGTTGATGGAGGAAGAAGATATAGATGTGGTGCACATAACTAGGGAAGTTCAAGGAGATAATTTTGAAGCTAAATCTTCAAGGAAATAGTGAAAAGAGAAAAAGAACTAATGCTTTTCAAGGAGGGGAACAGTTCTGGTTCAAGCTGCAGTAATCCATAGAACACTCAAAGAGAAGATGGGTCTAGTTGGATAATAATGACAAATGTGTTCAAACGTTTTGTGATATTTGGGATGGCAGAGAAAGTGGTGTTGATGACTACAATAAAAGTTCATGAAAATTTCAAAATGAGGATATTTCTGTGAAATCAGAACACTCTTTGCTATTTTAATCTTCTACTTCCGAGTTTTTGACCGTGATTTTGACAGCTGTCCTTTTCTGTATGGTAAAAATAGTTTCTGGTTATTTGTATATCTTGCCTCCCCTGATAAACTGAATAATTATTGAGGCAGGAATTCTCATTCTGTTCCCTTAAAGGAACTATATATATATATATATATATATATATATATATATATATATATATATATATATATATATATACACACACACACACACACACACACACACACACACACACATCCACAATCTTTCATAATAGAGGCTGTACAAATGTTTCCTGAATGAAGAAATCTCTCATTTAACTCCACCAATACAAATATATTAACCCCTTGTCCACTACTTATATATTCTTTACTAATACCCAACCAAGTTCATTCTTCTTCTCTTACCTTGAACTTCCCCAATCTAGAAGTAGATGCCATGAAAAATCTGCCATTTACCATTAAGAGTATCAGAAACTGCATCCTTTATGCAAAAACCACCATCGATGAGATGCTCCATGAGGATATACTAAATCACACAGTACACATAAAGACTTAGTTTTCTGATTTTAAAAGTCTGGAGAATATTACAAGCTACATTAGAATGGCATTGCTATTTTGCACCACTGACTGAAAGCCATTATTCATCAATTTTATTCAATCTGCAATACTTCTGTGAAGCTTGTTAACAGAGTATCGCTGTTATGTGAGAAGAAGAGTAAAATTATTACCTTAACAAAGCTTTTTTAGTTTATATCAATGTATAAACCTTGAATTTTTATCTTCATTAACTTAGGGACATAACATGTAGGCTTTCTTTGCTTTCAAAGACTCTGACTTTATTTGAGATTCAGTACACACCCCATAATAATTAGAACACGATCATGACTCTTGAGTAATGCTTTTGAAGGGTTGCCATTAAATGAGACTTTTTATTTCTGGTCCACACAGCACAACACAAAATGAGCTGATGCTGGTAGTAATTATCTAGTGAGTTTAGTCATTGTAGAAAGTCAGGCTAGGAAATTTACATAGAAATAACCTCTTGTATTTGTAGCCCACTGTCTAAGAATACAAGTACTTAATTTTTATCAAATTAATTATAAAGAAAATATTTTCTATCAAACTGAATTTTCAAGGTGTTATGATAGAAATCAAAATAGTGCTTACTTCTGAGAGGGGCCTTGATTGAGAAGGGGAATGAGAAACTATTCTGAAGTGATGGTATTTTTCTATATTTAGACGTGTGTTGTGATTATATAACTGAGCTATGCATCATGCTGGACACTTAAAATTAGAGCTCTTTATATGTCTCACTCTATGTATTTTCTTCTGCAATTAAAAAAACCTAATAATCAGAATAGAAAAGATGGCATAATGAAAGAAACTGTTATTTTTTAAACTGTGGCATGTAAAATAATATTTGGAGTTATAAAGATGTAAGAGTCACTGATATCTAAGAGTTCATAATCTAGACAAAAATATGAAACGGTTTAGAAGTCCACTAAGAATTTAGGTACATTGCCCTGGCCAGGTAGCTTAGTTGGTTAGAGTATTGTCCCAATACATCAAGGTTATAAATTTGATCCCTGGTCAGGGCACATACAAAAATCAACCAATGCATGCATCAGTAAATAGAACCACAACAAACCTTTTTTTAAAAAGAATTTAAGTACATTGAATCAAAGGGTGGCATACATTTACAATATTGGAAAGTTAATGTTTTATGTAAAAGTCTCATGTTGATTAGATATGGATTTTCAGTCCATCATTAAAACCTTGATTAGATTCATATATATAAGTAAGGTGACCAGATTTTAACATTGGTATAGCGGGACACCATTGACGGGGGGGGGGGGGGGGTGTCTTTTTTTTTTTTTAAAATATATTTTATTGATTTTTTACAGAGAGGAAGAAAGAGGGATAGAGATTTAGAAACATCGATGAGAGAGAAACATTGATCAGCTGCCTCTTGCACACCCCCTACTGGGGATGTGCCCGCAACCAAGGTACATGCCCTTGACCGGAATCGAACCTGGGACCCTTGAGTCCGCAGGCCAACGCTCTATCCACTGAGCCAAACCGGTTTCGGCCGGGGGGGGGGGGGGGGGTTTCTTGATTAAAAATTTGGTCTATATTGTAATTGCTTTTGGTTTTTTTAATAAAAGGAAATTCACTTCTTAGATCATCGTTGAATTTGCATCCTCTTTTCTTACTCATTATGTTAAAAATCTAAAAAAAAAAATTTTTAAATTATATTATAAATTATTATATACATATTGCTTAAAAACACAGTAAGTAGGTACATAATTACATGAACATATTTTGTTAGTTTATAAATTAAATTAATTTGATTGTTATAAAGTAACTATATTTTAAAAATTATTTTAATCCTATATTTCTTTCTAAATAATAACAATACCGACTTGTATTATTTTTCCTCTGAATTTGCCGTAACGTAAGTTGTAAGTGTCACTTTCAAGGCCAGCGCTAGACTTTTTGCCGCCCCTATAAAATATAAATAATATGAGTACTGTCTGCTAAATTCAAGAAAATGTATGTATTTATGAAATAAATAAATAAATTACTTACCTAAATTATCTGAATAGCTGATTTGTAATGACATCACTTGTTTAACAATCTTACTAGCATGCAGTACGATGTGTATCGTCTGAGAGACAGTTACAAAATGTTTTCATCGTTGCCAATCCCCAAAAATGCCATTGTTCATTAAGTCCAAACAATGGTGGTCGAATTCTAACAACTGATCAACAATGCGTACTTTGATAAGCAGTTCTCGATAATCAGTTTTCAACAATTACTTGTTATTATTAAAGTTTAACATTATAAAATTAGCCGAAACCGGTTTGGGTTTGGCTCAATGGATAGAGCGTCGGTCTGCGGACTGAAAGGTCCCAGGTTCGATTCCGGTCAAGGGCATGTACATTGGCTGCGGGCACATCCCTGGTAGGGGGTGTGCAGGAGGCAGCTGGTCGATGATTCTCTCTCATCGATGTTTCTAGCTCTCTATCCCTCTCCCTTCCTCTCTGTAAAAAATCAATAAAATAAAGAAAAAAAAAAAAAAAATTAACAAAAATAATATAAAACTTATATCCTGGCTAAATAGCCACATGGCCGCTGAAAACCGTATATTCCCTTCCCGTTCTCCTGCCGTTCCTTAGCTTGTCGTGCATTCTTTCCAAAAATCGGGACTTTTTTAAAACGCCGCGGGACGCGGGACAAATTGTTAAAAATCGGGACTGTCCCGCCAAAAGCGGGATGTCTGGTCACCTTAATATAAGATAACTTTTACTTGCATGTGTAAAAAATGAGGTCATCATGGAGTATTCACTAGCCATATAATTTTAAGCTTTTAGTGACATCCTTCTTAAATTATTAACAGTAGACTTTTATTAGGACACATCTTGAACTTTTCCCTACCTCTTTATTCTATCTTCTTTCCAGATATCCTGGATTTCTTGAAAACAATTCAAAAGTTATTTAAATTACTTCTGAATGCTTTATTACTTCTATATGCCTTTAACCAGTTGTTTCTTCCTTCTGAAATGATCTATTCGTGTTTCCATTGTCTATGCAGGGATGTGGAAATACTTAGCTTTCTGTGTTAGGATGTTCCCATAGCACCCGGAAGTCACTGATCATCTCATTATACTGCTTTCAGTGCAGTGTATTGAATATTTAAACTGAAAGATACATAATAACACTGATGTAAACCATGCCTGTAGAATCGTGTCTAGCAACACATGGCTCCAACTTTCTCTCAATGTTGTGTGTCATCTGCCTTTGCTAGTAGCTGCCTTGGCTCCTGCCTCATTTTCTAACCCATAAAAATCAATGATTTTTACTTTCATGGCCTCAAGAGGCCACAAAGAACTGAGCAGTGGGGATCTTCTTACCTGGACCTCCAAATCTCTTCCCTCTTCTCATGGCTTGCTTCAGCAGAACTACTACCTTGAGAAATGTTCAAACAAAAAACTGGCAGTATGTCAAGTACTTCCAAGTCCCTCTCCATGTAGTTTAGTGGTGACAGTAGGGAGAATAATTGGGCTTCTCCAGTTCATCTAGTATCTAGACCAAAATGAGATGCTACTATCTCCTTTTAGCAGCTACTTTCAGTTCTAGCTAGTGACTATTTTGGGAATCCCTTTCTGAAATGTAGCTTGAGATCTAGTTTTTAATTCAGAGACAACAACCACAAAATTTCCCAGTTCACATTCTATTACACCTTAAAAACTCTAAGCCATTTGCACACCTATAGCCCTGACTGTCTCCTTAGCCATGGACCAATTTATCATAATGCATATTAGGAATCTTCATTTGAACAGTCACCTAATTGCCAACTTATCCATTAGATCCATATAGTTTATCAAACAAAAGATATGGATATCATCCTCAAATTTTTTCTCATTTCCATTTATCACTGTTCTCCCTGATCAATCATAACTCATTGCATGCAGCTCTTAAACATATCTCAGCTCCATCCATTCACACTGCCAAACCCCAAATCTAACAATAATTTCTCACCTGGATTATTATAATTACCTACTAAGTGGTCTCGCGGGTGACAATTTTATACCTCTCTATTCTCCATACTAGAGGTAGAATAACCTTTCTAAAAAACACTTTGGTCTATGTCAGTCTCATCCAACATTTACATGTCCTATTGGAACCATCTGACTTGACCCTGCGTATCTCTCCACCTATTCCCTTATCTTTATTTTACTTTCTTCCTCTATATTTGCATTCCCTCAGAACCAGAGTTTTTACCAGCACCCCTAGACTTCTAAGGTCCACTTGCTTGACTATCTCATGCCAGGATCTTTGCATAAACCATTTAGTCTGCTAGGAATATTCCTTCTTTTTCTCTAACCTACCTCCTCTCCCTCTATGACAGTGGTTCTCAACCTTTCTAATGCTGCGACCCTTTAATACAGTTCCTCATGTTGTGGTGACCCCCAACCGTAAAATTATTTTCGTTGCTACTTCATAACTGTAATTTTGCTACTGTTATGAATTGTAATGTAAATATCTGTGTTTTCCGATGGTCTTAGGCAATCCTGCTAGCGGTTCTCATCCTGTGGGTCGCCTAAGACCATCGGAAAACACAGATATTTACATTACAATTCATGAACAGTAGCAAAATTACAGTTATGAAGTAGCAACGAAAATAATTTCACGGTTGGGGGGTCACCACAACATGAGGAACTGCATTAAAGTGTCGCAGAATTGGAAAGGTTGAGAACCACTACTCTATGACCACATCCTACTGTTTCTTCCCATAAGTTTTTCCTGAACTACTGAGACGGTTATGGTTATGTACAACTCTTAAAAGTTCTTACATCACCCTTCATGTTCCCTTGTCACCTATATTGTAAACATCTGTGTATTTGTCTATATACTTCTCTGAACAGTAAGTTCCATGGGCAAAAAAAGCTATGACTTGTTCTTAATTATATAACAGGGACTCTTACACAGTAACTGATTAACACATGTATAAGATAAATAAATAAATGAATGAATAATTACAGTGTTGATGAGAAATCAAAAAGAGATATGAGAGATAATAGGAGATAAATAATTCAGAAAGAAGTTGTCTTCAAACTGCCTTTTCTCCTACCTGATAGAATAAAATATCATATAGATTGAGTTAATGAACACATGAACTATTTAGTGATTATTGAGCCTGGTATGAAATTTATTAATATAGTTAAAGCCTTTGTAGATCAAAATATAATATTGAACAATATAGGCTTTTTCCTTTAAAAATCTTACATATTGTTTCAGAACTATTTTTAGTATCTTTCAATTTTTCTTATGGGTTTCTCAATAGTTGTTTGAATTGTTCTCTGCATCATTAAATAGGTATCTGGGTAGTTAAAAAATACAGAAGAATCTTCCTAGAATAGAAAGAAGATATAAAAAGGAAGTGAGAAAGATTCACAAAGAAGTGGAGCATTCAGAATTTGTGTTGTGTCATGACTCAGTTGAAAAGTTTAATGTCAAAACCAAAAAAAGTTAGTTTTTAAATAGTTTTCTGTCTTGCAGTACCATTATCTGCACATCATCAGAGTATATAAAAGAAAATTAGAAAATACAACAGTGCAGACTCTTCATTTGTTGAGTAATTTTAAAGCGAGAACAAGAAAGCCCATGTGTATTGATATAAACTTATTTAAATACAAGGTAAGTCAATTAACTGTTGCACAATTTTTAAAAATTAATAAAGTTAATTCTAGAAACCTGTATTAGTGTCTCTAAAATTTCTTTCTGACAACAAACATATACCTTCTTTTTATCTTTATATATATTCATGTAAGCATGATTTTAAATATGTATATATATTTATATACATTATATATATTCATGTAAAAAGCTTTTACTGTTTAGTTTTCAAGGAACTTGCTGCTTACTTATTTCCTGCTTGGGAAATGTTTATAATGCATCTTCCTTGCTTTTTATAGACTTGACATCTATGAAAACAAGCATTCTACTTTGTCTTACTATTCAGGTCTTCCTTTTGGTTTTCAACTCATTTTCAACTTATCACTGAAAGCAGCAGTGCTAAATGAGAGTGGGTTATAAGTACGTCAACAAAACACACATCCACAGATGGAAAAGTACTTGCCATCTATATGCATGATTCACTGACTAAAAAAGTTACCAGTCACTGGTTAAGACTCTAAAATAGAAGGAAAGAATTCAGCTATCAAAAGATCTGTATTTTCTTAGAATCTCATTGAATGTTTTAGGATGAAATGGTAATGAGCAGAGTAGAAGGGGAGAAATCGCACCTAGGGTGACAGGATAATCAGTATGCTGTACATCAGGAAGTCTGCTTCAGAAATAGGCTTTCATAATGTTGAGAAGGAGTATATAATCACAGTCATCTGAGCATCCAAAAATACTAAATCCATTACACATTACATCTAACCAGGTATCCAAGGAATTAGTAGACAGGAAAAAATAGTACTGGGTTTAATTCTTTATTAACTTTCTGTTAGAGAATACTTCATTTCTTAGAACAGTATAATGTAGATTTAGATAATTCTCATGCCTGTAATAGAGAAATGTACTGTAGCACGAGAAGATTGGAGGAATGACTGCTTAGAGAGGCTTCAGAGGAAGATGAAAATGGAATTCTGGCAAGCAAAGGGGAAAACATTGAAATAGATAGTAAAGACAAAAATGGGAAAACAAGTGAACAAACATGAATAGTGAATAAGAGTAAAAGTTTTTGCCTGAGGTTAGAAAGTAAGGCTATTTCTTAGTACTATGTAACTGAAGTTTCAGAATAACCTAAGGAACCAAGCCCCTTGCTGAAAATATAATACAAACTAGAGGCCCAGTGCATGAAATTCATGCATGGGGCAGGGGGGGGTCCCCTTAGCCCAGCCTGCACCCTCTCCAATCTGGGACCCCTTGAGGGCTGTCCGACTGCCAGTTTAGGCCGGCCTAACAGCAGACTTTTATTAGGACACACCTTAAGAAGGATGTCACTAAAAGCTTTAGGATTGGGCCTAAACCAGCAGTTGGACATCCCTCTCACAATCCGGGACTGCTGGCTCCTAACTGCTCACCTGTCTGCCTGCCTGATCACGCCCAACTGCCAACCCCCTCGCTGGCCTGGTTGCTCTCAACTGCCCCCCTCACCAGCCTGGTTGTCCCCAACTGTCCCCCCCCCGCCCCCCCGCCAGCTTGGTCACCCCACACAGCCTGCGGTTCGGTCGTTACTGCAGGTTATTGATGGTGTCCCAGACAATTTGCATATTCCTCTATTATTAGTATAGATGATCCTCAAGGCACACAACCAAATCCTGGAAAGATAATCAAGAAGGCCAAATCTTTCAGTCTCCAGTGAAAATAAATGAATACTGTACTATGTATTTAAATGTGGGTGGCAACTTAAGCACTCACCTACTGTTAATTCACTTTATTTTCGGATTTTGTTTTTGTCAAAGGATGGTTGATCTATATTTTAGAAAGTCTTGAGTACACTGGGAGAAAGAGACTATCCTAGGAAAGATCTTATCTGGGGTCTATCTGTAACCACCTCTTTTAATTACAGAAGGCAGTTTATTTCTTAAACAACATGGTCTGTAAGAAGTATCTGAAAGAAGAGTCCAAGAATGTCTAATTTGCTTTAGAATATCTGCCATGATTTAGGTTAAACTTCAGATGAGTCCTCTGCCTACATTTTACCTTCTGGGTAGGAGCCTGACTTCATGCTACAATGACTTCATATTCTCTAGGGCATATATTAATATCTGCAGTAGTTAAGTTGAAGTTCTCACTAGACTGAGTTGAATCAGGTACTGCACATCCCTCTCCTACATGGGGGAGTTGATATGGAAAGCAAAAGAGCTTTCTCCAAAAAATAACTTCTTAACAGCATCTCCTCTTTTACCTTACACTTCAAATGGCTAATGGGTACCACAGTTGTAAAAGTTATTTTTGCTGTTTCCTTGGTAAATTCTGTACTTGGGTTGAACATCACACTCGATTTGTATTATCTCTTTTGTGTAAATAGAATTTCAATAGTAATTCATTATAAAACAGTTTGGCTGGGTATACAATTACTAGATTTGAAATAATAATCCATTAGAATTATTAATATCCTTTGGTATATTCATGAACATTAACATTTGTGAGAGGTTTGTAGCAATTGTTTCCTTTTTTATTAACCACCTAACTTAAAATGTTGCCATTAGGACATTGCTACATTATGGGGCCAGTGTGATTGTTAAAAGTTAAAAAAAATAAAAATCTATCTATCTATCTATCTATCTATCTATCTATCTATCTATCTATCTATCTATCTGTCTGTCGATATAAAAGCTTAAGCGACCATCGCAACTGACAGGCTGTGTGGGGAGACTAGGCCGGCAGGGGGGTTAGTGAGGGACAATCAAATGACTGAGCATCAGGCTGCGTGGGGCAACCAGGCCATCAGGAGGATTAGTGAGGGGCAACCAAACTACTGAGCAGCAGGCTGCATGGGGTGACCAGGCTGGCAGGGGGGGCAGTTGGAGGCAACCAGGCTGGCAAGGGGGGCAGTAAGGGGTGACCAGGCTGGCAGGGGGGCAGTTAGGGGCAATCAGGCAGGCAGGCATGTGAGCAGTTAGGAGCCAGTGGTCCTGGATTGTGAGAGGGATGTCCGACTGCCAGTTTAGGCCCGATCCTGGGCAGTTGGACATCCCCTGAGGGGTGTCAGATTGGAGAGGGTGAAGGCTGGGCAGAGGGGACTACCCCCATGCATGAAGTTTGTACACCGGGCCTCTAGTATATGTGTATATATATATGTATATATAATCTTACAAGCTTTTAAAATTATCTCCTTTGTAGTTTTTTAAACTATATATTCTGTTTCTTGGTATGGGTAATATTTCCCTTCATTACTTTCATTTCTGGGAAATTTTATTATGGAATTTTATTTTTTTATTTTTATATTTTAATTTTTTTCTTTATTGATTAAGGTATTACATATGTGTCCTTATCCCCTCATGCCCCCCTCTCCCCCCCGACACACACACACTCATGCTCTCACCCTCCTGGTGTCTGTGTCCATTGGTTAGGCTTATATGCATGCACGCAAGTCCTTTGGTTGATCTCTTCCCCTTACCCCCAGCCTCCCCTACCTTCCCTCTGAGGTTTGACAGTCTGATCGATGCTTCTCTGTCTCTGGATCTGTTTTTGTTCATCAATTTATGTACATTATATTCCACAAATGAGTGAGATCATGTGATATTTATCTTTCTCTGACTGGCTTATTTCACTTAGCATAATGCTCTCCAGTTCCATCCATGCTGTTGCCAATGGTAAGAATTCCTTCTTTTTTACTGCAGTGTAGTATTCCATTGTGTAGATGTACCACAGTTTATGGAATTTTATTTGACATTTTTTATTACATCTGTTTTTCTGATTGGAAAGACCGATAATTGAATGTTGGCAAATATCAATGCTCTAGTTTTCTGTTTTCTATCTCCTTGTCTTTTTGTTAAAATTTATAGATTATTTTTTCAAATTCTTATCTTTCCATCTCTTAGGCTTTAAAAGTTTTCTCTCTCTTTGTTTTTTTTTTAATTTCAAAATACTTTCTCATTTTATCGTTTCCTCTTTTTCAATGGATTCAGATTTTTTTCCCTCTCCATGGATATTAAATTCTTTGATATTTTTTCTGTTTTCTGTATTTTCTCTAATAAAATTACTTTATTACTTATTAGTATTGTGCTTCACATTAAAGGTTTTTCTCAACTGTCTGATGATTATTGGATGTTCCTTTATATTTAACAATGAGTCACCTAAAGTATGTTTGGAAATCCCACCCATGAGTGGAGTTTATATTTTAGTGTTCTTCCCTATAGAATGACTAGGTATTGTGTTGAAGAAAAATCAAATCTTAGTACTTGAAATTTTCAAAGTTCTGCCAAATGGTCAGAATAGAATATGCCTGACTAATTATCTGTGAGCCAAAGAGTGCTAAGAATCTCATTACTCAAGAATACAGATTTTGACTTAATATCCCTCTTTTTAGCTTTCATTCCTACCTTTCCCTTTTGCTTGATGGTCCTAATTATTGGGCATCTTCTGGTAACTCTCTTCACAGAGCAATTTTCTCATATCATGCCCAACTGCTGGTGTGGACAAGGGGATCTGGTGCACTTAACTGCACATTTGGAGATTTTCAGCCAATCTTTTTTTCATCCACGTTCCATAAGTCTGCCTTGTTCTACACATCATTTTTTAATGTCCATGGTATCTTCAACCCAACGTCTTGCTTCTTATTAGCTTCTTGATATGCAACATAGAAAATTTCAGTTTTCTATGCACCACTAAATTAGTTACCACTTCTTCATTTGCTTTACATTTGTCATTGCCTTTCATCAACAGCTATCATATTTCCTATTCTTCTTGTCCTTGAATGTACACCATTTCTCCTATAAATCTGATACTCGAGAGGGAGTTTAGTGGAGAATTCTCAACCCATCACATATATCTATGTAAACCCATCCATATTAGTTTTCTAGGGCTGCCAAAACAAAATATCACTGACTGGGTGGCATAAACAACAGAAATGTATATCTTCATAGTTCTGGATGCTAGAATTCCAAGGTCAGAGTGATGTCAGGGTTGTTTTTTTCTGAGGCATCTCTCCTTGGCTTGCAGATGGTTGTCTCCTACTCCCTGAGTCTTTCCTTGGTGTTCCCTCTGTATATGTCTGTATCCTAATCTCGTATTCAATTAGGATCAACACTAATGACCTTGTTTTACTTTAATTACCTCTTAAAAGTTTCCATCTCCAAATAGAATCACATTCTGAGGGACTGGATCTTAGGATTTCAATATATAGATTTTGGGGGGGAAAAGTTCAGCTGTAACACCATCTATGGTAGAATTAAGAATGACCAAAAACTGGAGGCAAGAGTATGTAACCAGGATGTGCAAGACTTTTGGCAGCAGATACCAATACCTCAGAAAATGAATAGGAAGGTTGAGACAGGAAGGTTGGGCAGAGCCACAGGAGAATATGATCCAGGGGATAGACTGCATATGAGTAATCTTATGCATGTGTAAAACATGGAACTAAAATAACCAAGGGCCAACCCCATAGGCAATAATACGGTGTTACAGTAGCAATACAAGTGAATAGAGAGTATCCCAAAAAACTCATTTATAAATTCATAAGTCAATGATAACTATGAGCACTAGAGATTAAAGTAGAAAAGGAGAAAGACTAACTTTTATTTTGTTATAGAGGATTTATTATATGGCGGCTTACATTTTCAACAACCAACAAAGATGAGTCTACCAGAAGATTGTTTAGTGATTCTAAAGTTTAGAAGGACATGGAGAATATTATGTCAGTTATACTAAGCAGTTAATATTATAAAACACTCTGTAATTATATTAAGCTTGCAATGGTGTCTCTCTAAATAGATTTAGGTTAAGGAGTAACATATTGAATCTTCTTAAGTAGAGTATGCCACCATAGTCCTAATTTTTGTTAGAATTTTTTTTCTCTTGGCTTGTCTCCAGTTGATGAATCATGCTGTTTATCCCAAGAAAACAAATGTTCCATGCCTCTGGTAAGTCATAACCTATTTCTAAAGCAGCATCAGCTGTGTATGTCTTCCAGTCATAAAATGATACTTAGTCAATGTAGTCTAAACTGTACTTTTATTATTTATTCTATTTTTCTAAAATAGGGAGTAACATAGAATACATACTTTTTCCTTACTACCATCTGTAATATCTTACCTCATGTTAGAAAAAATATAAAAGGCTTATTAAATTGTATTTTTTTCATAGACATGGGAGGAAAAAGAAGTGGGGGAGGTAGAAGAGGGTAAAGCAGTGATCAATGGTGATGGAAGGAGACTTGACTTGGGATGGTGAATAAACAATATAATATACAGATAATGTATTATAGAATTCTATACCTGAAAGCTATATAATTTTATTAACTAATGCCACCCCAATAAATTGAGTAAATAAAAAATAAATTAAAAAAGAAATAAAAGGATTATTAAATTAGATTAAAGAATCTAATAGCAGTGAGACACTTACATAAATATCAGAACTGACAAGTAAATGTAGTAAAAGCTGCTAAAAATCAGAATTTCAATTACTTATAAAGATTTTGATTGTCTGGCTATGGGTAAACCTGTAGTATTTGCACAAAATGCTTTAGGAGACCTGGTCCTGGAGTGTCCATTAATCAGAAGAATGCCCAAGTCTGAATATTGACTGTGATTTGCGCTCTCTTGGAGAATCTAAGGAGCTGGCACTATAAATAAAAAAAAGCCAAATTCACTAAATCTGGGGCTTGGAATAAACATAAGATAAGAATGCAATACTTTCTGAGTATTAACAAGCAACCTTTGCGGTAAAAATGAAATATGTCTCCTATATAAGCAAAACGTCAAGACTTTAGATTTAGCTTTTGCACACATTTGTCTTTGATTACACTTTTAAGTGAAGTCCTTGATAGTTCTGATAGTCCTTGATAGTCCTTGATAGTCCTTTTAAGTTCTGAAACAGTAATTTAATTCAAATTTGGAAATTAATACTTATAAAGATGAAATCAATCTGGTTATATTTTCATGTACATATTGTGTGTTTTGTAACTTTAAACTATACAAATATTTCTATCATGTATCCTTAAATAATATTCCAAATGAATTTACATTTGAAATGTTTAAGCTTTTTTGCCCATTTAAAATATATGTAAATATTCAATAAATTATAAACACTTCCTCAAATGTATATTAAATAGGAAGTCATGATATGAGTTAAATAGCAGATTTCCCTAGCTGGACAAACCTTTCATTCAAAACTTAAAGTGATATTGAAAGGGTGTAGGGTTTTGTTTTGATTTTTACCATTTTTATACATTTTTTCTCTCAAGAGTTTTATAGTTCTCCTTGCCACTGAATATTTTGACATTTGGAGAATAAGAAATATAACTTGGCATGCACTGTCAAACAAAATCTTTTAGTTATATATTATTGCTATAAACTTTCTATTAATATTGAACAAATTAGTAAATGTAGATAGATACTTTTAAAATTTTTGTTTGTTTGTTTTGCCAAAATGTGAAAGAAAGCAAGATCTTTAAAATGAGTCTTTGAATTCAAACTGGCTTCTGACTACTAGAATATCCTGAGGAAATTCTTCTGGAAAGCACTCTTAAACTAGAAGCAAAAAAAATACAGCCCAAAAGATAGAAAATGCAAAGCACAATTTCAAAAGTTGTCCTCTGTAGTCGTCACGCTATGTCTCTTCTTTTGCGAAAATATTTTGGCAGTTACAAAACAATGATTCAACAAATTTCACAAGTAGTTAGCTCACTAAACATCCTGAAGTCTGGGCTCCACCGCAAACATACAAAATTGAAATCAGTGGTGTGTTGAGAAGGAGGAGAGGAAGAGGCAGCAAGCTTCACTACATTTACTGAAACATACCAGAGTTTGAGAGCCATTGTTTAGACACCCTGGTCTTTATTCTTTTTCTTTACCATACGTGATCTCCAGGGATCCGCAAAGCATATCCTACCACTCACTGCTTTCTAGAGTGCTGTTTCTTTACTCCTTGCACCTCATCCTTTAAACTCAATATCATGGTTTCCTGAAATCAACAGCTACCCGATTCTCTCAACTCATAAACAAGGGAATCTTCCTTAGTTCTGGCTCACTTCCCAGTGCTAGAAAATATAATTTTCTGTCCATGAAATAACCCAATGTGGTGATTAATTGGTGGACAATTCAGATCAGAAGAGATGGGAAAACCTTTAATTTTCAGCTATTAGATAATATGTTGTAAGTCTCTCAGGACAGCATGGTCTATTTCAAGTTCTACTACATAAGCTAATATTTATGCTGCCTATTTCAACTGCATCTTATTTCAGACAACCCTGAATCTCTCTTAGGTTTAAAGAACCACCATCAAAGGAACATAGGAATTCCTCAGTAAAATATTCTAGAATTTAATGAGTTATAAGGTAAATTGGTTTATAAAATGAGGATAATTATACCTACCTATTGAAGTTTTAGGGGTTAAATGAGTTAATGTAAACTCAACACGTAGACAGTGTCACATTTTATGTATTAAGCAAGTTCTTTACTAAAGAAATTCTCAGGGATTTTTAATATGCTAATGTGCATTGTGACAAAGTGGGGCATAGGGCCTGCATTATTTTACAAAGATATCTGAGCAGATTGCAGAATTTGGGCTGCTTATGTGGAGAAACAAACTCTAGGTTAGACCCTATGCTGAACTGCTGTCCTGCATAGATGTACCTGACCCAGGTAGTCCCGAAAACATTGTTCTATGAAGGAGAAACATAATTTGCTGGTGTCTCTTGTCGCAATTCCATTTATCATCAGTGGAGATTCCAAATCTTAACTGTTATAAATTGGGGGTCAAATGGCATTTATAAAATGGAGATTTGGATAATATGACTTTTCAATATTTATTGACCATTGTGTTCTAGTGTTAAATCTCCCATGAAACACAGAGAATATTTTCACTTCATCACTGTCTAATAAAAATTCCTGCTGCTAATTTAAATTTGTTCTCTCTGATCCTCACTTATTAGTAATCCAGTGGTGTTTTAATTTATTTGGAATGCTACGTGGTAAATATCAGTGGATTTGTCAAATTTCTGATCCTCCTTTAAAGACAGTAGGTAGGAACACATTTTCCTGCCTTTGAAAGTTAGGCATGGTCATCTGACTTACCTTGGTGAATGATACATGAGCAAAAGTTATGTGTCACTTCGGGACCATAACTTCAAGAAATGATGCATAAGCTACCATGTCCCTTTCTCTTACTGTAGACAAGGAACTTTTCAGACAATACATACTCTGCAGGTTTGTTTCCCTGAATGTTGATGATAAATACACCTTTATTGATTAGGCCACTGAAATTTTAGGCTTACTTTCTACCACAACATAGTTGAGTCTATCTTGACTGATATATTTTGAGATTGAAAAAAGGTATTCTTAAAAGTTGCTAAATTTTGTTGTTGTTTTACCATTACATTATTCATCTATCCATTAGGGAAAGTGATAAAATAAGCTTTCAAAACTTGCAAGCTTATAACGAGACTCTGGAAATATTTAAAATTTGAGCACGTTACATAATTCTGAGCCACCAAACATCAAGCTCTCTTAACATTTAACTGGAACATAGTGTTAGTTAATGTATTCTAAAATACTTTTAGAATAGTATGCATATAGCCATTTTAAAATTATACATTTATTCAACATATATTTATTGTGCATTTTACTAGCCTTTAAAATGGGAGCTGCTGAGTGTTCTAAAATAGTTTCAAGCATTTTGTTTTTGAAACACCTTTCTACTCTTAAAAAAACAGACAAAAACTAATGAGCTCCCCAAAGAGCTTTACAGGTGAGTTACTGATGCAAATACAATGTGTAGTAAAAATTAAATCTGAGAATATTAGTTTATGTTTTATTTTGAGATAATTGTAGATTCACATGCAGTTGTGAGAAATGATACAAAAAGATTTGTGTATCCTTTCCCCATTTTTCCCTAATGATATTGCAAAACTGTAGTGCAGTGTCACACCAGGATATGGGCATTCACAGTCAAGATATGGAACATTTCCATGGGCATGAGGATCCTTCATGGAGACCTTTTATGGCCACACCCACTTCCTACTCACCCCTCCTTCTCCTTATCCCTGGAAATTATTAACCTCTTTTCTATTTCTGTAATTTTGACATTTCAAGAATATTATATAAATGGAATTTTACGGTATGCAATCTTTGATAATTGGCTTTCTTCACTCAGCATAATTTTCTGAAGATTCCTATTAAGACGGACTTTTGCAAAATGATAGCTTTAATCTTTATTAGGTCAAATTCATTATTTTTTCATTCTAACAGTTTTTAAATTTATTTTTTGCCTACTTCTAGAGTACTGAGATTTTTGCTAGGTTTTGCTTTTCTAACAGTTTGTAATTTTATGTCTTGCATTTAAGTTGAGGATCCATTTGAGTTATTTACTTACTTTTTTCTGTATGAAAGATAAAATTTATGTTGAATTTCATGTTTTTGGTCCATAAATGTCCAGTTGTTCCCAGACCATTTGTAGTTGGAAGTTCTATCTTTCCTTCAATGAATTACTTTCTCAGCTTTGTAAAAAATCAGTTGAATGTTTGTGTGGGAAAATATTTAAGATTTTTGTCTCCCTATCGTTAAATACTATTGGTCAGTAGTTTTTTGTACTGCATTTGTCTGATTCTGGTATCAGTTTAATAGTGGTTTTATACAATAAATTTACAAATGTCCCTTCCTTTTTTTTTTTTTAATTTCTTTATTGATTAAGGTGTCACATATTTGTCCTCATCCCCCCATTCCCATCCCACACACCTCCCCACGGATGCCCCAACCCCCTGTTGAACTTAACCATTGGTTAGGCTCATATGCATACACACAAGTCCTTTGGTTGATCTCTCCCCCCTCCTCCCCTATCCTCCCTCTGAGGCCCGATAGTCCAATCGATACCTCCTTGTTTCTGGTTCTGTTCTTGTTCATCAATCTATGTTGTTCATCATTTCCCCTAGATGAGCAAGATCATGTGTCACTAGAGATATACTTATAAGAACTGAATGTGAGACGAGCAATAATAGTTATGTTGACAGGCAAATGAATCAGTCTGTAGTGAGTTTCTTTCTGGACCAACAGTTCTTTTGAGACCCAATTTCAATGTCCACCAGTTCCTTATGTGTACATGTCGGCACTGACTTTTCAGCTCTGGATGGTGGACAAATGGTGGTAATGCAGGTCCGACACCCTCTGTTTTGGTCTTGGCCGGACCCAGGGGCACGGCTTCACCCGGACTCAGGGGCATGTGGCCTCACCCGGACCCAGGGGGCGCGTGGCCTCACCTGGACCTGGGTGCGTGCGGCCTCACCCGGACCCAGGACCCAGGTCCCTTCCTTTTTTGTTTTTAAAAAGATATTGTGTAGATAAGTGTTAATTTTTCTTTAAATGTTTTGCAGAAATTGCTAAGCAAACATCTGAGCCTGGAAATTTCTATGTTGAAAGTTTTAAATCATTAAGTCAATTTCCCTAATCATTAAGGAATTATTAAAATTTTCTGTTTTATATTGGGTGAGTTGTGGCATGTTTAGTTTTTGAGAAATTAGTCAGTTTCATCTTAGTTTTCAAATTTAAGTATTTAGAGGATTTTCCCCCTTTTTTTGTAGTATTATTACTTTTATGGTGCCTGCAAATTTGTGTCTACATCATTTGTTTTATTGGTGATGTTGGTATTTTTTGTGTTCTCTCTCTCTCTCTCTTTTTTTTTTTGGTCAGTCTTAGTGGAGGTTTCTCAATTTCATTGAATGTTTTAAAGAACCAGCTCTTTGTTTTATTGTTTTTTTTTTAATATTGTTTGTCTATTTGTTATTTCATTGATTTCTGCTGTTATTATTCCTTCTACTTGCTTTGGGTTTATGTTGGTCTTTTTTTATTCTTGTAAGATCTTGAAATGGAAAATTAGATTACTGATTTGAGGCACTTTATCTTTTATAATGTATACAATTAATGCTTGAAGTTTCTCTCTCAGCTCTGCTTTAGTGCTAATACTACTTCCAAACTTAACAACTAGTAGTTTTTTAATGAATAGTTACAATTTGTAACCTGATACTATATCAATGAACTTTTTATACCATTACATTGAAATTCATTGACCTATATTGTTGCACTCGGAATATTTTTTTCCCTTTGTAGATCTTCCAAATACTAACACTTTTTAAATACACTATCAATATTATATTCATTAACTAGGGGCCTGGTGCACAAAATTCGTGCACTGGGGAGGGGTCCCTCAGCCCAGCTTGCCCCCTCTCACATGCTGGGAGCCCTCAGGGAATGTCCTACTGATGGTTTAGGCCCGCTCCTTGTTGGGAGCGGGCCTAAGCTGCAGTCTGGCCTCCCTTTGTGGGAGGCGACCAGGCTGATCAGGGGAAGGTGCCAGCCCCATCACCCCGCTGCTGCAGCCACTGCCAGTCACCACAGCTGCCAAAGTGTTTTCATCAACATGGACTCCAGTCCCTTCACCACAAAAAAATGACAACTTTCTTTAGGCATTTTCAAGATGTGTCTTTCATAGGATATGACATTTCTTTCTTTCTTTGTTTCCATTGATTTTTTCCCCTTCCCTCTGATTGCAGGATCGACCCCTGCCCCGCCAATCACCGACTCGGCCCTAGGCTTTAGGCTTGAGCAGGGGCCCCTGCCCCTCCGATTGCTGGCTCGGCCCTTGCCCAAGCCTAAAGCCTTGGCCCGAGGCTTTAGGCTTGGGCAGGGGGCCCCCCTCTTTCCCTCGGATTGCTGGCTTGGCCCCTGTCCCTCTCATCGCTGGCTCAGCCCCTGCCCAAGCCTAAAGCCTTGGCCCAAAGCTTTAGGCTTGGGCAGGGGGCCCCCCACCCCTCCGATGGCTGGCTCAGAGTGACCTGGATGCTGAGGATGTTCCCAGGACTCAGGTGCATATGCAAATTAACTGCCATCTTTGTTGGGTTAATTTGCATACTCACTCTGATTGGCTGTGGGTGTAGCAGAGGTACAGTCAATTTACATGTTTGTCTATTATTAGGTAAGATAACAGTACCAGCATAAAGAGTACCTTTAATAATTGGAAAGCTGTCAAGTTAACAGTGATGATAGATGATTTAAAATTTTTACTTGAAAGCTCATATAGTATCACTGGCAACAATTGCTATTATTTGTTTTCTTTGAGATGTCTCACTTCATTAATTTTTTAGAAAATGTCTTCCAAATATCCATATATGAATAACCATAATCTGTCTGATGGCCAGTCTTTCAGGCAAAAATGTTATTTTATTTTAAAAGTGGCTAGAGCAGACATAAATTTAAAAACATCACATGGTATTTTCCCCTGAGAAAACCTCCATATTTTAGTATATAGCAGAGAGCTTTCTATGTACTTCACATTTTGTAAACAGAATAGTAAATAGATAACAATTAATAAAATTAATAATTCTTTGCTATATAAAGGGCATTATTACTGTAAGTGAATGTGGCAATTTTTCTCTGCATGTGAGAAGTGGTGAGGAATACAATGATTAACAGTAGAGTTGGCTTCGATTCATACTAAGGAACCAGTCACTTTACACACCATTGCTTTGCCCCATCAATGCAAGTGTCAACACAGTGAAAGAGCAAATAACATCTAATTATTGTACGGTATTAGTACTGACATATGTATCTCATGGAATGATCTTGGTGATGCCTAGGCTCCAAAGGTCATGATTTGAAAACCACTAATCTAAAGAAATAGGGTTCCTATGCATATGAAACATATTGTCTTGAGAGAGAGAAGAAATAAAACATATTCAAAAATATAAAATAATTAATTGTGATAATAACATGGAGGAAAACTGCAGAGTGATATTAGAAATAGGACATACACAATAGACATAAAAACAGAGAGGATCTACTTTAGATTGGTGGGTTCCAGAATGAGCCAGAGATGATCTCTCTGAGTGAGAGACATCTAAGAAGACAACTAAAATATAATTGGAGTTAGCATGGAGATAGTTGAAACAATAATCATGTGACCGCTGAGTTGAGAAAGCATTAGATTTTTCTCCTGAAATAAAAAATCTAGGGTGACTGGAGAGAAAGCACCCAACATATTTTGAGATGAGGTTGGAATATAGGTGTGCATGTGCCCTATCATTCAGGCTCTTGGAGGCTGGCTACCTGGTAATTCTACACACAGTCAGTAAGGATTTAGTGAAGAGTTTTAGCCAAAGCGACCGATCCACTATTTAGATGTCAGAGACCCATTGATTATTGATATTAACCAGAAGATAGCTCTACCAACTAACTTGATCGTACTCCACCAATACTGAATGAAAAAATAATTGCAAATTTGTTAATATTTTTTGAGTCAAGACCATATGTTGAATTTGTTAATATTTTTTGAGTCAAGACCATATGTTGTCCTATGTGGTTGTACTTCTATATTTTTTTTCTGAAGATTCATCAAGGTATAATTTACATGTCATAAAATTGTAATGTAAATTCACAGAATTGTGTAATCTCAGTACAGCATATGGTTTTACAAAATTTTCATTTCCTAAAATTTCCCATCCTGCACATCTGCAGTCAATCCTCTCTCACAACCCCAGCCCCATTGAAGTGCTGATTTGTATTTTGTCTCCCATAGATTTTTTAAAAACCCTTTTAATTGTTTTTATTATTCAATAATGCTTCATTTTTAAAATTTAGCTTTTTCACCTTGTGCTTGTGCCTTCAACACTTCCACATCAATTTTCTACTTCTCAATAAAGAAAGTATGCTTGATCCTGTCATGGCATATTTAGTACACACGGATCCACATAGGCCCTGCTGACATGTTTTCATTTTAAGCAACCTCACTAGAACCTTAGGTCTCAGCATGAACTCCATGAAGTCGACCTGGGCACATGTCACATACAGATTTTGGTGCTTTCCCAACCTTCTTGGTATAAAGGTAAGCAATTCTATTACCAGGGCTTTGGGACAGCCTAGTGTTGTTAGAGGCTATACTGAGAGACAGCCTCCATCAGTATGTCAAACGCTGAACCATTCTCAATGCCTGAAGACATCATCCCAGGAAGAGCCCCAATAGATCTTTTTCCTGCTGAAAATTTTATGTTAATTAAATCTGGCTCCTATTGTTTAATGATTTTCAAGTTTATTCATGTTGAAACGTGTACCAATGGTTCATTTATTTTATTGCTAAATGGATTTTTTATATGGATATACACTATTATGTTTTTTCACAAGATGATGGACACTTAGTTTGGGACTGTTATCAAATATCTTTTCTTACAGTTTACATTTTTCTTCTATTATATATTTTCTCATTTTTCTTTAGTGGAATAATTTATATTAATCTACTAGAGGCTCGGTGCACAAAATTCGTGCACGAGGGAGGGTGTTCCCCTCAGCTCAGCCTGCACCCTCTCCAATCAGGGACCCCTCATTTAGGACCTGGGGATAGGGCCTAAACCGGCAGTTGGACATCCCTTTCACAATCCAGGACCACTGGCTTCTAACTGCTCACCTGCCTGCTAGCCTAATCACCCCCAACTGCCCCCCCAACCTGCCTGGTTGCCCCTTACTGCCCCCCCAGCTGGCCTGGTCGCCACAAACTGCCCTCCCCCACCAGCCTAGCCACCCCTCACTGCCACCCCCCCTGCAGGCCTGGTAGCCCCACACAGCCTGCTGCTCAGTCGTTTGGTTGCCCCTTACTGCCCCCCTTGCCAGCCTGGTCAACCCCAACTGCCCCCCTGCAGGCCTGGTCACCCCACGCAGCCTGCTGCTCAGTTGTTTGGTCACCCCTCACTAATCCCTCTGCCAGCCTAGTCGCCCCACGCAGCCTGTTCAGTTGTCCGTTAGGTTGCGAAGGTCACTTAGGCTTTTATATATATAGATTAATAGGTTCACAGAGTATTTCTTCTGCTCTCTCAAATTTGCTGTTTACCTCCAGCAGTACATTTTTATCTTATTTATTGAACTTTTCAACTTTGTATTTTAAATTTGCCTGTTTTTAGTATTTTCTAAAATGTTTATTTAGATTCTTCATTTCTAGAATCAGTACCATCGTATTTTCTTTTAATTCTTTAAACACATTAGCTCAGTTTTTATGCGTGTGTTTTAACATATTCATAAAAGCAGCTTTGTCATCTTTTTATACTAAATCCAATCACTGGGACCCCTCAAAGGCAGTTTCTATTAATGATTTATTTTCTGTCTTTGGGACATACTTCCTATTTTCTTTGCCCAGCTCATGAATTTTTTGGAAGCATGGTATTTTAATACTGTATTGACGCAACACTGGTTTCTGACGTTTTGCTTTCCTCTGAGGAATTTTTATGTTTTTTTTCCCCCAGTTTTGCAGTATAATTATTGTCTAGGTAATTATTTTCCTGCTGTGTCATTATCCTAGCATCTTCTTCCCTGTTGTACTTATTTTAAAACTCATTTCTGCTTTGATTGTCTCAAGCACTGTCATAACATTAGTGAATAACCTGTTTTATAACATGTCCTGTAAAGAACTGGCTATAATTTTGAAGTCACAATCTTAAAAAAATACCCTCTGAATTATTGAGAAATTGATTTTATATATATAAAAAGAACATATTAAAATAATTAATTTGGGAAGTCTAATTGATCTGCTTTGTCTAAATAGCTTATGAACTCTTTCAATTTCCTGCATGACTCTTTGAACTCAACTCTCTGTCTTACCATTTACATTATCTTTTCAATGCTGATATGCAGATAAATTCTGCAACAGAGAAAGAAAGATGAAGGGGATTCTTGAACAAGGAAAAAATAAACAACTGTACAAAGAAGGCTTCAAATATCTGACAAATGTGGATAACTGTGCTAAAATTTCTCAAGTGTCTTCAAATATGTGAAGAGAATCTGTGCTTGGAGTCAAATCAGAATGTGCCTAACTTGAGGCCTTTTTGGCAGGGGGTCCACTCCATTGTAGGCACATGTAACTCTATACTCTGGTGCTACTGCCATTGAATCCAAAGTCAAGCTCAACCTGCGCTGGTAGCTGACCTCAATACTGGCAATCCTTCAGGCCCAGCTTTGGAAGCAAAACCCAGACGAGTCTCTGTCAAAAATATGTGGAAAATATAGGTCAAGAAATCTTCTAAATTGCATTTGATTTACTCTAATTTCAGAAATAAACCCAAAAGTTATGTTATGGATGACTTATTAGTATGTGTAAAAAATTGTGTAGAGGTGCTGATGAACTAGGAAAAGGGACTTATATTTACTGAAATCAAACAACAAAATAAGTATTAGAACTTTAGAAAGGTTGTCAAAATTTGTTTGGGCTCTGAGAGTGCCAGCTCTCTGGCTTTATTACTCAAACTGGAGAGAGAGCTCATGTTTGAGGTAATATATGTTTTCATTTGCTGCACCTTAATTTGCTTTTCTCTTAATTGAGCTCAGCATGAGGTAAGACTTTATAAGCAATATAAATACTTACACTTTTTAACCTTGATTTTTACAGTATTTATTCCCTTGGTATGATATTTCCCTACCCTATTATTTGAGCAGGTTGAGGTAAGGGGTAGTAGCAGAAATAAAGAATAAGCCAGTGCTCTAAGAAAACAATGAATGAGACAGACCTTCTTAAGGGAACCTCTTTCTCTTCTTAGATTGGCATCTCAATACACTCAAAAAGTGGCTCATCTCGGTGGATAGGGGTTGCAATCCCCATTAAAAGGGAAGCAAGGTCACTCCTCTTGGGGAACAGGAACTCCTTTATTTTTCTTGGCATTTATACTTGTACAGCACAAGAAAATCTTAATAGTAACACACTTCTGTGTTTGATTGCATATTAGCCTTAAGCATACTACACAATGTTGAACAGAATTTGAACAGAGTGCCAATGCTTATCATGTCATTGTTTTACTTCTAAGCAACTTAATACATAGTCATAACTGTGATTTAGGGAGAAAAGGCTTTTATCTTATAGCATATAAAATTATAATTAAATACTTATAAAATTTAAACCTAAGTACACTGTTTTTAATTTCTGTTTGTTTCCTACATTTAGAAAGTTAATGCCAAGAAATCTATGACATTTTTATACACCAATAGTGAATTTACAGAAAGAGAGATTTAAAAACACCAACAATCCCATTTACCATCACACCAAAAAAATTAAGATACCTAGGAATAAACTTAACTAAAGAGGTAAAAGACCTGTGCTCAGAAAACTACAGGACACTGAAAAAAAGAGATAGAGGAAGACATAAACAGATGGACGAACATACCGTGTTCATGGATTGGTAGACTCAACATCATTAAAATGTCCATACTACCCAAAGCAATCTATAGATTCAAAGCACTCCCCATTAAAATACCAACGGCATACTTCACAAACCTAGAACAAACTCTTCAAAAATTCATTTAGAATAAAAAAAGACCCCGTATAGCCACAGCAATCCTGAGAAAGAAGAACAAAGTAGGAGGGATCTCAATACCAGATATCAAGCTGTATTACAAAGCTGCTGATCTCAAAACTGCCTCGTACTGGCACAAAAACAGACATATAGACCAATGGAATAGAACAGAGAACCCAGAAATCGACCCAAGCCATTTTGCTCAATTAATATTTGACAAAGGAGGCAAGAGCATACAATGGAGTCAAGACAGTCTCTTCAGTAAGTGCCTGAGATTTTGCTGCCTGTGGATTCCTCTAAGTCTCTTAAGTCCTTTATCCATTTTGAGTTTATTTTTGTGTATTGTGTAAGTTGGTGGTCTAGTTTCATTTTTTTGCATGTATCTGTCTAATTTCCCCAACGCCACTTACTGAAGAGACTGTCTTGACTCCATTGTATGCTCTTGCCTCTGTGCTGTTCATAACAGCACAATTTATCATAGCTAAGATTTGGAAGCTGCCTAAGTGCCCATCAGCAGATGAGTGGATTAGAAAACTGTGGCACATCTATACAATGGAATACTAAAAAATGAAGGAACTCCTACCATTGCCAACAGCATGGATGGACCTGGAGAGCTTATGCTAAGCGAAATATGTCAGTCAGAGAAAGATAAATATCACATGATGTCATTCATTTGTGGATTATAATGAACAACATAAACTGATGAACAAAAACAGATCCAGAGACAGAGAAGCATTGATCAGACCATCAAACTTCTGAGGGAAGGTAGGGGAGGGTAAGGGGAAGAGATCAACCAAAGGACTTGAATGCAGGCATATAAGCATAACCAATGGACACAGACACTAGGGAGGTGAGGGCATGAGTGGGGGGTGGGGCAGTGAGGGGGCAAGTGGGGGGATAAGGACACATATGTAATACCTTAAGCAATAAAAAAAAAAAATTCCTAGCTAATGAACCCTTAGTTTCTGAAAAGACAATCCAATCCTATCAGTGTTTAAAGATAACTGCCATACCTTTTGGTATGCAGAGAGTTGATGGAAATCCTCTCTAATAAAATGGTAATATGCAAATTAACCATCACTCTGCTACACAAGCCATGCCCACCAGCCAAGCCACGCCCACCAGCCAATCAGGGCGAGTATGCAAATTAATCCCAGCCAAGATGGCTACCATTGGGTTTCCCGGCAACAGAAGAAGCAAAGCTTTCCACACACTCTGGCTGGCCCAGGCCTCCACTCAAGGATACAAAGTTTCAATTGTAGAAGGTAAACAAATCCAAGAGGCAGCCACGGATCCAGCAGGAGGCTTGGCTCTGCTCCAGGCTACAAAGTTTCAATTGTAGAAGGTAAATAAATTCCAGATACCAGGGCCTCTGCTTGGGTCACCAGGGGCGTGGCTGGCCTGCAAACCACCATAGGCCCCTTGCCCAGGCCTCTCCACACCCCAAGGGAACCCCACCCTGATCAAGGACACCCTTCAGGGCAAACCAGCTGGCCCCCACCCGTGCACTAGGCCTCTATCCTCCTATCTAATAAAAGAGTAATATACAGATTGACCATCAATGCAACACACAATATGGCTGTTCCCATGTGGTCAAAGATCCTGCCCCCATGTGGACACAAGATGGCCACCACAAGATGGCCAGCAGGGGAAGGCAGTTGGGAGGCACCAGGCCTGCAAGGGAGGGCAGTTGGAGGCAATCAACCCTGCCGGGGATGGCAGTTAGGGGTGACCAGGCTGGCAGAGGAGGGAAGTATGGGCAAACAGGCTGGCAGGGGAGCAGTTAGACATCAATCAGGCTGGCAGTGGAGTGGTTAGGGGGTGATCAGGCTGGCAGGCAGAAGCGATTTAGGGGCAATCAGGAAAGCAGGCAGGTGAGCAGTTGGGAGCCAGCAGTCCTGGATTGTGAGAGGGATGTCCGACTGCCCGTTTAGGCCCGATCCCGGGATCGGGCCTAAACGGGCAGTCGGACATCCCTCGAGGGGTCCCAGGTTGGAGAGGGTGCAGGCTGGGCTGAGGAATTTCGTGCACCGGGCCTCTAGTATTAAAATAATATAATTTTAATTAATTGCAATGTGCAATTTCTAATCAGTATTGATAGAAAAAAATGTGAGTTTCACTTATTTTTGAGAATTGGAAAGAAATGAAAATAACAAGTGAGAAATATTTTGCTTTGTGCTATATGATTTAGAAGTAGGTCAATAAATGCTAAGAACAATTTTGAGAAAGAGTGAGATTTTAATTAACAAGTAAGTATGGTTTAATATGAAAACTGAGAGGAAATGCTTTATGATCATTTCTTCTCATGGACAATTGAAAGTGATATGCACAAATCATTATTACTACTGTAATAGTTTTATAAGAAAAAGTCCTTAACATAAACTCTGCATTTCCAAAATAAAAATTGATGAGGCATAGCAGTTCAATATATTCCTTAAACTGATAGATTCACATACACATAAGTGGTAACTTTTAAAACAATATTATTGACTAATTTTTCTCACCACTTCATTATTTAGTGATGCTAGTCCTAGCCTTAAAACTAAAATCAACCCATTTAATGAAATGCTTACTTAAACACCAAAGCCATTATTACACATGTAACAGTTTAGGAATATTGCATTACACTTGGAAAATGCCCAACATCAGTGAATCAATTTTCTATCTACTTTGTAAAAACAACGTCTGCTGTATTGCTTTTTGGAAACAGAATTGAAGCAATACTTCACAAAAGCCATTAGAAAGAACTTGTGACAGACTTCTGAATAAACTACATTATTTCCCAATTTCCTTCGAACACCTAATGGCAGGATAAAAACCAATTTAGATATGTTCACATTCTCAGTTATGATATCTGATATCCTCAAATTAAAAAGTAAAATAAAACGAATGTACAATTGAACGATCAACCTCACCAACTGCCTACTCCTCAGCAGTCCAAATTTTTATTTTTTTTATTTTTATTTTTTTAAATATTTTATTGATTTTTTACAGAGAGGAAGGGAGAGGGATAGAGAGCTAGAAACATCGATGAGAGAGAAACATCGACCAGCTGCCTCCTGCACACCCCATCGGGGCTGTGCCCGCAACCAATGTACATGCCCTTGACCGGAATCGAACCTGGGACCTTTCAGTCCGCAGACCGATGCTCTATCCACTGAGCCAAACCGGTTTCGGCAGCAGTCCAAATTTTTAATTGGTCAAATGAGGTATCATTTAGGATGGAAAATATGGGAGATAGTCTATAATTAGATAATTAACACAAAGATGGTTCTTATATACCAGCAACACATTAAATATTTAGCCATGTGTAAAGAAAACAATTTCAAGCTGGTGAATGAAAACATTTTCTTTGTGGAAATCTTTAGGGTTTGCTTTTTTATTATTTATTTATTTATTTATTAAAAATATATTTTTATTGATTTTAGAGAGAAGGGAAGGGAAGAGAGAGATAGAAACATCGATGATGAGAGAGAATCATTGATCGGCTGCCACCTGCTTGCTCCTCACTGGGGACCGAGCCCACAGCACAGGCATACGCCTTGACCAGAAATTGAACTGTGACCCTCTGGTTCATGGGTTGACACTCAACCACTGATCCACACTAGCTGGACTTTTTTTTTTTTAATAGTTCCTTTGGGATGTAGTTGGCTATTTCATATTGTTAATACTACAAAAGTATAAAAGTAAAGAAAAAGAGAGTATCCATTGATTTTCGAGCATTCCT